>OZ010656.1:12707210-15414421 GCA_963932375.1 Phania funesta | reverse complement strand
AAATACGCAGCTAGGAAATCTGAAAATAATTAATTTTAATTCTGCCTTTGTACTCAAAATTATTATAAAATTGTTTTTTATTTAAAGGGTACTAAATTCCTGTAAATTTTTTAGAACAAAATTTCATCTAAGAACTTTTCGAAAGATTTGATTAAAATTTTTTTTGTCAACAGTTTGCATCAAATCCGTTTATTTCAGCCAGACTGATATTGCATTTAATATAAAACGCTTTTTCTAATAATTAGAAATAATATTTTTTAAAATTTTTTTTAGGGTTAAATTTTAGTCAAGTCTTAGAAAATAGAGTTCTTAATATTTTTTTATTAAGGCATAAGTTTTCTTAAAAAAAGAATCAAATGAAAAAATTAGTATTTGCCTAAATTGAAAAAAAAGTTTGTCAGGCTTCAGTTTCGATTAATATTTTAACCTGGCGTTAGGTAGTTTAGGTCTGTGGGACCTGACATATATTCTCTAAATTCGATTACTGTAAATGCAATGTTGCCAACTTCCCTAGTAGCTGAAGCTTTTGAGGTTTAGTTGAACCACGACTTCACTAAGAATTAGACGTGTCAAATGTTAAATAAGTGTGTCAGACCCATCCTGACTTTCAACGTATATGACTTTAAATTGGCATTATAATTTTTTGAGTTTATTTGCATGGTTAAAAAAATTAATCGGAACAAGGCAGAAGAACATTCAGTATTGTCAATTCTTTTAGAATCTTGGTCAGATTTAACTGTATCAGATCAGGGGTGTGACAATAAAAATTATGTAAGCCATTTTTAAGGGTGAATACTTTTAGAAAAGAATATCCCTTGCTTTGAGAGGTTTACCCATTTTTAAAAAAAACTACACTAAACTGCAAATTTCTTTTTTAAACGGCAACAAATTTCACATTTTTAAAAAAAATATTTTGTTGAAAAAATTTTTTTACATAAAATTGTTTTTATAAAATAAAATCTCTTTTATAACTTTAGTTCAAAGTTTGTTGTTACGCAAAAGCGTTGGCGCTAAAAGTAAATGAGTTTTATTGTGTTTGCTGGAACTTTTCTTAAGTGAAGTTTTTTTCACAAAATTTTGTCTGCTTTTATAATTTTATTATTTTGCTTTTTGAATTCCAAGGATTTTCTTGAAATGTGTGTTTAATTTTTTTGTTTCTCAATTGTTGTGTTTTAGCGATGGAAAAAGCATGATCGTTTTCTTATATATTGTATAACCAAAACCAAACTATGTAACACTAAAATTAAAACTTTAATCTTTTTAATTTTAAATTGTTTTATTATTTTTTTAAAATAATTTTTTACAATTCAGGGTTAAGTTTATTTTTATTTGAAAACTTTTGCACGAATGCATTAAGTGGTAAAATGAATGGTTAAGTATTAGGTAGGCTTTTTCTTTGTTGTTCTCAGGAACTTTTAATTTAAAAAAATCTTCAAAAGTTTCATAAATCTTTTATAAATCTGCATTGAAAATAAGTAACTTTAGACCTCAACCACAATCTTATTAAAGCGATGCTCTTTGATCGTAGGGGATATCACAAAATTAACTGCCTACAAAATAATTCAGACAACCTGACTTTTTCATACTTCTTTCAAGTTGCTATTATAGCTTTAATACCACGTTTATATTTGCCACCGTTATGCTCTAAAAAGTAGGCATCTAGCACAGATTCCTGCTCGTCAATAATGAAAAATCTATTACCGCCGAACTATTTTTGCAAGTTTGGATAAAATGAATTTAAGAAGAGTAAATGTTTTGTTTGTTTTTGTCTTTGCCTTTAAATTAGAAAAATGTTGCTTTTGCAGTTTGTAAGACCTCTAGATATTTTGCGATAAAGCAACGAACTTCCTTGGAGAGGGCCTTAAATTGTTCATTATGTTGGTGGGGTTTCAATGTATGAAATATAAAGATTCTTTTTTATAACTTAAAACATTTTTTTCTCCACGTTTAAAAGTTCACTCACAGAGTGTCTTCAAAGTTAATGATACAAAACTATCAACTGCCTAATGGATTCATGCAGATTTTTAAAAATATTAAAAACTAAGTTGATTTAAAATTATGTTACTTTTATTTTTTAAATTTTAATTGAAAATATTAATAAATAATTTCTTATTTTTTACCTTTTTTTATTTATTCCTGTGCATTAAAAATATAATATCAAAAATCGTTGTTTGTTATAATAAAAAATAAAAAATATTGCTAATTAATACAACTCTGTCATATAATACTATTACAACCAACTCCCGCCTTGTCCACACAAATCTTAACAAATGTGTGTTTTTCTGTGATCAACTGTGAACTATGGAATCACTTGGGCTTTTGTAAATGGGATTTATTTTACGCTTTTCTATAGCAGTACAAGAGAAGTCGTCTTCTATGGCGGATCCATTAACGGAACCTGGAGAGTATGAGAATTTGCCCTTCCATGGTCTACAAACGGCTCCTAACAAGGTACTTAGCAAATTTCATTTTATGTTTTCTTTAGCATTTATTTCTAGTATTGTTACTTTCTTATAAATATCTTAAACTTTAAAACACATTTTCGTTTCTAAGAAAGGAATAGCTTTAACACATACACACATTTTTTCATCTACATAAAACTATGCTGAATTCACAAATCACACTACATTTGACTGGCTCATTTCAATATTATCTCATGCCTTAATGTCTATATATTTTTATATATTTCTGTATATCTATTGTATTGTCTATTTTTATCATTTCATTATTACAAATGCATTTTAGCGTTTTATTAACTCGTCTGTGTAAAAACTCGCGTTTTTTGTATTTTCCTAAATGTATGTTTAGTGTCAGCAGAAACTTGAATTTATTTCCATTTTTATAACTCTCGTTTGGTTTAAACATTTTGGTATTTATTTTAAATACTAGTTTTTGTTATATTTATAAGAAAATTGAAATGGTTTTTCGGCTAAAAATATATATTTATTTTCGAAAAATTATTGAAGAATTTGATTTTTTACACTTTATTTATTTTTATATAAAAAATTTGTTTTTGGTTTCTTTATATTTTGTAGTGGAATTTTAGTTTAAGTTAAACAATTTAATTTCTTTATTTTTAAGTACGGATTGTAATTATTTTTTATAAATTACTATATTTAAAACGAGTATACAATTTTGTGGTCTAATATAAGAAAATCAAGAAAAAACTGTTTACTTTGAAAAGCTTTAAAATTGTGTTATGGGTAAGAAAATATATATTTGTTTAATATTTTCAAAGACTTTACAATGAAAATTAACAACAGCAATAATACTCTATTGTTAAATAACGTGACGGTTAACCTTACGGAATATTAACAGGGACTTGTGAGTTGAATACTTGTGTCTTAATTTATTATGCTTATTAAACTGTTGTTTGATTTTACTTTGAAATTTGACTAAACTTTTTAATTGATTCAATTAATTATTTTTTCTGTTATTTTAAACCTAAATTTTTTATTGAGTTAATATAATTAATTTTATTTAAAAAAAATTATAAAACCTTGCAATTAAATAAATAATTCAATTAACAAAACATTTAATTAAAACTAAAGCTGAAATCAAAGAACACTTTTAATACAAATAAATATTTTCTTCCTTTCTAATAAAAACATAAGAAACAAAACTTGAACAAGAATCGGCGTTTGGAAAAAAAGGAAATTCAACAATTAACTTCATATTTCGCAAGTTCGCGAGGCACTATGGACGAAACAGCTGGCATAGTTTAGACTCTCGCGTTACCTTTACTCTTGACTGTACTCATTTCAGTGTGTCGACTGGTGACTGTTAGACTTTTTCTTCATCCCGAAGACTTTTGTAATTGCCAGCATTTGTCTGACGCAAGTGTTTGCCCGCGGTTCTAAGTCCTACGCTAGCTATTGTTGGATATTCACACACAATGTGCTCTACCGGTTCAGTGTCTTCTTCAGGAATATATTTGTAGATTTACCCGTGCATCCCTTGCGAAGATTTCTTTTCCATATCTTTGGAGTTTATATAGAGATTTCCCACTCGGCCTCTTCCAAGGCTGCATTGTCCAAACCTATCGGAATCTCACGATCCAATGCCTAACAGATTGACCCGTACAGCCCTCGTCCATCTCTTCTGGATTCTTCCCTTGGCCAATTCAAACTAGAATTCCTTCCGACCTACAATTAATATTATTCTTATGAGCAATGGAGAAAAAGATTTCCACCCACACAGAACTCCATATGCACTGGTAAGTCTATATTAAAACTGGAGATCCATGGCGTTTGCTGTTTGACCGTCGAGTAGGGATATTTATAAGAGCGTGATATTTTCTCGCCGACCGACCAATTTAGTCAGACACTTAGAAAGAGATAGGAACCTGCTACCAGATAAACTTGTAATTTTTAACCTGTTGTTTGGTCTCTTAAATTAGCATTGCCTTCAAACTGCAATTTTGGTCTTTGTTTTATTAAAAAAAAAGCGTATCTGCTATACTGAATATAATAATTTGCAGCATTGACAACATTTTCCGATATCATTTGGTTGCTAACAAACTATTTTCGTATTAAACTACATACGTTGTTTTGTCCAAAGACAATTAAAAGTAGTACTTTATAATTTTCCAACCAGTCTATTACAATATTTTGTAATTACTTATTGTTCACTTTATTACTTGTGAGAATTTGTTTACTCTCTGATAGAATTTACTAAAGTCTTAAGATTGTCGCTAGAATGTTATCTACTATACGAGGTAACAGAATTTATCTTACAGTCCTTCAATCTTAACGAGCATAGTTATATATCTCTTCTTATTTGCGTTAAATCGGACGTGGCGTTCATAGGGAATATTTCAAGGTTTTTAGCTTTTAGCGGCTTCGATTTCTTAATTGGAGCCCAAGTTTTTCTAAATTGGTTCAAACGCTAAATTTGTTTTTACAACTTCTAATGACAAATATGTAAAATATTTGTTTTTTGTTTAGAACAGCGTATGTCAATATTTTTGTTTTTAAGTTAATGATGCAAATTTATTTTATGTATAAGTAAAAAGTTACAAAACAATTTTCAAAAATGTATCTAAACTTCAGCAAGAACATTCGTTTACAGTAAACATTGGCACTTAAGTTGTTATTGCTGGACAGGCCTGAAAATAATTACAGGATAAAATATATTTTTTTTGCGTTTTTGAACTAAATGAGCGGTTGCCTTATCTCCATGTTTGTTTAGGAAGAAATTCTTATGTTGACATAAGTTTTTTTACCAGAACACACTTAAGGTATAAGGAATACATTTCCTTCTTTTTTCTTCGACTAGATTTTATTTTTATGAACTTTCGCTTAAAAAAACTTATAAAGAAGGTGTTCCTTACTCCAGAGTATAATTTGTTTTTACGACTTATGCCGTTGTATATAAACATCATCAATATATTTATATAGAGTATACGCCGGGAAGGTATACTACTTTGTTTTGCCGCCATTTTGGTAAACATTAGTCTTGACAGTTCTTATTTGGCAGTCGTGAAGTAGAGACGTGGCAAATTTATTATGGAAAAATAATCGGTAAACCAACGTGTTTTAATCGTTAAAACGTTTTATCAAAATCAATCATCGATTACTGTGACGATGAGAAAGTTACGTGAAATTTTTGGGAGAAACAACGTGCAAACAAGACGCACTATTTATCGTGTAGTGAATGATTTCGAAGAAAAAGGGACTGTAGCTTCTATGCCCAAGCATGGACCACAATGTACTGCAAGATCGGCTGAAAACATTACTGCTGTTCAAGAAAGTGTTTAAAACAATCCATCAACCTCAATTCGACATTGTGCTCAGAAGCTTGGTTTTCAAAGAACAACTTTGACCACTATTTTGCACAAAGATTTGCATTTGTTTCTATTTAAGATTCATTTGACACAAGAGCTTCTTCCAGAAGACCATTTACGCCGCCGTACATATGCCAATAGGATGCTACAGCTCGCTCATGACAACCTCCGATTTTCATGAAAAAATCATAATGAGTTACGAGGCACATTTTCATTTGAGTGGATATGTGAATAAACAGAATAGTCGTTTTTGGGCAATGGAAATGGCAGTCTGGTTTGCAATTTAGTCAGGAGGAATCAGGAGGAATGAAACTGAAAACGGCGTAACGATAACTATCAATGAGGAGCGATATCATGATATGATTGAAAACTTTTTAACACCACAACTGCATGCTTTGCGCTTGACTACCATGTGGTTTCAATAAGACGGTGCCACATCCATACAGCCAGGAATGGAATTACTGCGAGACCTCTTTCCACAACAAGATATTTCAAGGAATGCTGATGTTGATTGTCCTCCACGGTCGCCTGATTTGACTGCTCGGGACTTCTTTTTGTAGGGATATCTGAAAAGCAAGGTTTATGCAAACAAATCAAAACGCTGGAGTAACTCAAACAAAATATTCGTGATGAAATTAATGAAATACCGCGTGAAAAGTGTGAGAACGTAATGAAAAATGTGTGCAAAAGGGCTCGCATTTGTGAGGCTAACAGAGGCGGACATTTATCTGATATTGTATTCTATACATAATTGCCGACATTAAATAAAACATTTATCAATATACGATCCATTCTCTTTCATTTAATCAAAAATTATAAACAAACAAAGTAGTATACCTCCCGGCGGACACCCTGTACAATCTTAAATAGACTTGATGTTCTCCTTTTGAATAATATTTTGTAAACTGTGGATTTTACGTAAATAAAATATTGTATTATTTGACTTTGCGAGGATAGATTTAGATTACTGCAAGGAAGCACACCTTAGGAGAGACACGAAAATGTAACTTTAACTGTAATCAAATGTACAACTCGATGGCATAGCAATATAAGATAAAGATTCTGAAGCACTTACAGGGATCTTGAAACTCTAACGAAGAGATTATGCTCTCTACGACAATTTCCTCCTTCAAATAAAGTCTATACTAAAAGGAATGCTATTTTGACTAGGTCTGAGAGTCAACATATTTTTTTAAAAAGCTGAAATGATTTTTGGAACTCAAATTTAAATCTATCCACCAAAATACTTTCATAATATCGAACAATTATGAATTAAACTTTTATCATAAAAATATTGTTACAAACTTTTATCATACAAATATTGAGCATTTTAAAGCTTTTCAAATGTGTGTTTTTATTATTGTTAATATCTTTAAATAAATTACTTTTTAAGTCAACAAATCTCAATGTATTTTATTACCACCTTTTTAATTTCACAAACTTTAATTTTTAACGCTATTAACCCTAAGACCATTAAACCTTAAATTAACATAAACATTAATTAAACTAATCCATTTCTTTTTTATTTATTTATTGTGCATTTGTAACCCGCTCCCAACTACAATAATATCAACCAACTAATGCTTGAATGCTTGTGCTACATTTACCAAATAAATGTGCGCCTAAAATTACCCCTAAAAACACACTCTTTTAAAACACTGGAAAAATAAAAACAAAATAAAATACACTGAAACGTAAAATTGCAAAAACTTTCGACAAAAAAAAAACAAAAATCACCAATAAACAGTTTACTACTCCTACGACTCCTACAAATTTTAATAACAACACAAATGTGGTGCGCAGTGTGCCACGACCCAAGAGACTCAATGGAAATATCAGCCAATGTGCAACAGCAGCAGCAACGACAACTCAAACAGCAACAACAACGTATTACGATGAACATGAAACTGAAGCACAACAACAACAGCATTATCACCAACAACAACAATACAGCACCATGCCCTACAATCGCCACACTCAACACCCAGCAACTGCAACTGCATCCGCAACACTGGCAGGTATGCCGGCATTAATGCCCACCTCAGCAGAACCAGCTTCAATTAGTGCGAGAAACGAAGGTGGCATTATTGTGCATCACAGCAACAACGCGGCATTACAACAACAAAATGGCTTCACAAATTCTAATCCTCATCAGTTGGCACATAATCCCAATAATTGCTTTCCCAAAAGCTACACCGAATATTATCAACAACAACAACAGCAGCACCACCACCAACAACATCCTAACACCCAGCCGCATCAATCGTTTGCACAAAAATTCAACAACTCTGGCCTTACAGGTACATCAGCACACATGATTAATGCAATAGAACATGATTGCAACACATACGCCGTTGTTGAACGTCAACGTCAGAGCCAACCACATTCCAGTGCAACTTTAAAAGCAACAGCAGCTGCAACAAACCCCTTTTTGGCCGTCAGCAATTTTAAGAAGTTTGATACATCTGCTGAAGAAGATCTGCAGTCAGGAAATTATCACACAGCTTCTATGAAGAGACAAGGAAAACGCAAAACATTTGCTGACAAATTGGAAGATAAACGATTCTACTCGCTGAAATTCTCCAGCAGTAGTAACAAGCAGAAGCCCGGCCATAAATCCACAACAGCCGCAGCAGCCTTGAATCTAAATCACTCATTTAATGGCGTTACCGGTGTAGGTAGTAGTGGTGGTGTATTGGGTGCTTTGTTGTCGTCTTCGAACAAATGCAAAAGACATCATTCTTTTGCTGGTGGTAGCCTTGGCGATATTAATCCCAAGGGCCCTGCACTAAATCCCCATATGAATTTGTATGATCCCCCCGCTTATGAAAATGTAAATGATGCCGTGCCAGCTCACAATGCAGCTGTTAGTGATATGGAATTAACACATGACTTAAGTGGTTCCGGTCAAACAGCTACTGTTCTACTACATCCCCAGCCGCATGGCATTGCGGGAGGATCTCAGGGCCCTAAGAAAAAACATCACCAACACCAACACCAGCCTAAGGACGATTTGAATCTTATAGAACCTGAACGATTGAGTATATATCGCAGTGATTCGGGCATTTCGAATTCTTCGTATGAATGCGTAACACCACTGCCTTGTGGTACACAAACACCCGGTTCTACACCGCCGCCTGGTAAAATGCCCAGAACTCCCAAAACACCCAAAACTCCTCAGGGTCATAAGAATCAAAACTTGGCTCATTCCGCTGTCACCGCGCATTTTAATACGTCGCACAAAATAACAGCCACACGAGCTCCCCCAACTCCGGTTTATATGAATGTCAATGACCAGCAGTCCGTAATCAATAATATCTCGAATTTAGAAAGGCCTACTTCACCTACTTCTACCATGGCCACTTCGGCCTATGAGTCGGCTTCGTCCTCGCAAAACGACAATACCTGCAATGATCCAATTTCGTTGTCATCCACAACTTCTTTGTACAGCGGCGGCGGTGGTGTTAGTAAATCTTCATTAAACGGTATAACTCAGCGTTGCAGTCGGCATCAGCAGCCACCCGAAATAAATACTCCCGAAGAATTTGAACAATATCAGTTGGGTCATCATGCCCATGCCCATTCTTCGTCCTCACTTTCGGTAGCTAGCAGTGTGAGTGCTAGCGGCAGTAATGCTGGAGCCGGCGGGAGAGTTAAGTGTAAAAAGCAACAGCAGCAGAGACTAAACAGCCAGGCAGCTTTAATCAATCATATGGAGGTAAGTTTTTTATTACACAATAACTTTTCAATCAAAAAGTTCCAAAGAGTGTGTGTAGCTTAATACTCATTTGTGCTTGAAAGCTTTTGTTTATGCTTTTTAAATTATTTTATTGTTAAGTTAAAGGGGTAAATTTTGAGTACTGAGAGTAATGAAATTTAGAATCAAGAACCTAAGCTAAGCAGCAGAACTTCATATCAATTCGAAAGCTCATTGGTACAGCTAAATCATACGTAGTTTTTTAGATATTCATCATGCTTTGAACATGAGCATTTTCTTCATAATTCCGACCTTAGGGATATGGTCAAGAGGTTTTTTATTAAACTTCAAAGAAACTAAGCAGTTAAACACCAGTAAACTTTAAGTTAAAGCGTTATATATTTCAAAAGCTTTAAGCTTTAGTACTGTGAAATTTACAAAAGCTTCATGTTAGCTCTAAAGAAAGCTCTTTCAAACGAAATTCAAAACTCAGACCTTTAGCATTAATAATATGTCATCATATTTTTAAAGTCTTTAAAATAAAAGCTTTAAGCATAATTACTTAAAAGCCTATATTAAATACAGCTTAGCCCAAAAAAAGCCCCTTTCAACAAAACTGAAAACACGAACTTTACTAGTAATTCTATGTCTTCAGATTTTCAAAGCTTTTTTAATTAAAAGCTTTCTCAAGGTTGATCTTCAAATCTTTCAAACTAGAAGTTTGAAATTGCATTACAAAAATTAAAAAGTTGCGGGACGAGACAAAGTCAAGACAAAGAGCACTACCGGCATACATATTCTTCTCAAGCTGTCAGTAATGTTTTTTAAAAGCTTTGAACAAGTTCTCATTGCTTTAAAAAATATAAATTTGTCAGTTTCTGCCTGTTGGTTATCCCTAAATGTCAAAAATATAAGGTACTACTCTAAAGCTTTGTAAGCTAAATAAAGCATGTCTAAGCAATAAGGAGAGCTAGTCATTGAAGCTTCTTTATTTCAAGGCTTAAAAAAGCGTTTTAGAGCATTAAAATTGAAACGCTCAGATAAATGGTTGAAATATTTTGTTTATTGCTAATTGTCAAGAGAATAGAATACAAAATGAGGAGACGTTAAAATTAAGTGTCATTATTATGAGGTATTAAAGTCATGGTTACAGCAGAAGACAATTTTTTTAAATACTCGTAATTTTCCATATATTTCAGAGTTCATAAAAAATAAATTCGTTGAATCATATCGATAGTATGTAGTTAGAAAGGGATTCAGGGAGAGGGATATATAATATATATAACCCACTTTCAAAGCATGTAAAAAAAGTTTTACCAACCATAAATTTTGAAAACTAGCCCTCCAACCATAATTTTAAACTGGATCAGTGGCAGAAATAATCAATATAAAGTCAGTAATTTCAAATTGGAGGACGATGATGTTATTTCCATTAGTGTTGGAAATTGTTCTCAATAATCCTCACTACTTTTCATATAAAATCAATTTCTCGGAAAAGCTTTAAAATTATTTCTTTGAAATTTATCACTTAACATAAATTTTTTTCGTTTTATTTAAAATTTTACTAATTTAATTTTGTTTTAATTTCTTTTTTTATGTTCATTACACGGAATTTGTAAAATGTGTGTTTTGCCACTACACCCGAAATCCACTGTGCATGTTAACACTAAATTAATTTGATGGATTTGATTTTTTTATGTTGCTTTTGTAAAATATTAATTTGGTTTTATAAAATCTAACCGCAACACTAAAATGAATTAAAAAAAAACAAAACATACAAAACTGCACTGAAACTAAAAACTAACCAGCTAAACAAACGAAAAAACCTTGCACGTAATCCATTTTTAGCAACAAATCCTGCCGCCGCCTCCGCCACCACCTGTCATAAGAAATTACATCGACGACAGACTATCAGCGACCCCTACGCACATATCAAACACATCAGCGAATGTAGACGACAATCTAATACTAACAACAGCAACAACAATAAAATCCACAATTATTGCGCCAAATCCCCGAACGCGTTCAAGACAACAGCAGCAGCAACTGCAGCCACAACAACAGATGACGCCCAATCATCAGCAACAGCATGTAGCCCTTATAAATCACAACAACATTACCAACAACAACAGAAAGTTAGCTTACAACCCTACAACAAAACTAAACAGCCATCATCATTACTATCATACTCCCCAGCCACAACATCATGCCCCCAACACGCCACACATCATCAACAAATGCTAATGAACAAAAATATTTACCACAATTGTAAAATTGCTATTGACAACAATGCTCGACCATACAATGAAGTCGTCATACATGTTGTTGATAATGAGGATAATGTTGCCGCTGCCAACCATAACTACCAGGACAAGGGTGACCAATCATTTAACATGTCACATGAGAGTTTTAATTGTGATTTGGCCAATAATGACACAAAACAAGAAAGACATGCTAATCAAGTGGTTGGAAGAGGCCATCACAGAAGTTTGTCTAATGCTACTAATTTAAATCCATCACTAGAAGATGCCACAAATACAACGCTTGCGACTCACGCATTAGCTTATATGGAGCGTCCAGTTAAATTGCCACTACGCAAATATCATAGTTTTCATTTTCAGCCTACACAAACTGTGGCTGGCCAGCAAATGTGTAAATTGCAACAGCTGAAAGAGCAGCAGTTGGCAAACTCTTTAAGAAAGCCACTTTCAGTACCAGATAATGTATACAGCCAGCCTTATGCTAAGCAAGGTCCTTTAGTATTTCGTCCCTATGAAATAAATGAGAATGTTACCTTTAAACCCATCCAACCTTCAGAAGAAAGTGAGGATTCTTTGGATTATGTTAGAGAATATGTGGGTACTGTGGAAAAGTTTTTAAAGGATGAGGAAAAATATATGGATTCGGGAGATTTTACAAATTTAACTCAGCGTTTGAAAGAGCAACAGAATTTTCTTAAATCCGCAAATGCTCCCAAACCTTTCGAAAGGCAAGAGGAGAATAACTTATGGCCAAGAGATTTAAAAAAGAGTTGCATAGATACAGCTCAAACCGACTCTGACCCTAATTCTTTAAATGAAGATTTAACATTCAAACCACAAGGCTTAGCATGCCCAGATACAGTAGATACAGCCAGAGACCCCAAAGAAATGCCAAAAAATGTTCACTCCACTAGGGCACTTAACTTATTAAAGACTGTAATTGAGAGTGATAGTTTTCAAAGTGAAGATGAACTTACTATGTCACCTCAAAAGTTGAGACTTAGAAGAGTTAATGCTGAAAGTGGTTCGCCAAAAGGCTCTATAGATTCTAAACATTCTCAAGATTTTTTGAATAATAATGAAAATAAGCTAATGGGTGGCAACTCTACAGCAAACTCTCCAAAAGTATTAATTTGTTCAAGCGAAAGCAATTTAAGTTGTTCAACCCATGCGATGAATATAATTCCTATTCCTGGCAGATTGAAAAATTATACTAGGTCTCCAAACTCTCCAAATATAGACCATTTACAACGAGGTTCTCTAGAATCTGCAAACATTACTGACACAGGCAACACAGTTGGACAAAATAACAACTCTACTTCTAGTCTCCAAAATCAAATAATTAGAGACGATTTTCATAAGTCTCCCAAGTCTCCAAACTTATACACCCAAGCAGCAAATACCGAAAACCTTGATAGAAACTCTAATAATAATCCATCCGGATGTTGTTCTGAAAAATCACAATTATCTAATCTCTCCACTTTGTGTAGAAACCAAGATAAAAGAAATTCAAACTCTCCTAAACCCTCTGAAATGTTTTTATCCAAAAAATCTTTGATATTTTCGCCAAATAAAAATAAGAGCAAACAATTCCCTACAAACAGTGACAATTTTAAAGAAAATATTAAAGTCTCCCAAGTCTCCACCGCTAGTATTTTAACGCAAAATGACTTAGAAAAAGTATTTAAACCTAATGGACAACAAATGAATGAAACAAAAGATATTCAAACAGTTTCTACTGCCCTGCACCCTGCTGCCTCCTTAGAAGCTTTAGAAATTTTAACTAAATCTAATCCCGAATTGTGGACTAGCAACCAGGCTGGCAGTAGGCATAATTTGCATCAGTTGGAACTTTTCCATACTTTGCAACAACAAAACCAAAACCTAGATTCAATACACTCCCAGCCAACAAATGAGGAAGAAGACCTGGGCTATTCTTTTTGTGAAGAAGAAAATGATGAAGAACTGCAGGAGGAGGATGAAAAAAAAGAGGGAGACAGGGATAATTTTGAACAAAAGCCTGCTGCTTCACCCAATGTAACATTAATAATGGCACCTAATAGTCAGACAGCTAGTCAAGTTAAATATATTTTGACCCAAAATCATGGTGAGGTACGCATTTAGTAAACATTTTTTTATTATCTGTAAATAGACTTTAATACTTAGACTTAAAAGCAAAACCAAACAAATCTAAGAAAGCCTTGGCTTAAAAAACCACAAAACAAAATTTTGTATTGAAAAGAAACTTGGTATTTTTTCGGTTTCTACACTGAAAGAATACAAACAAAAAAACACACACACACAACTAGCAAAGTAAATTAAATGACTGTAAGTTTTTTGTTGATTGTAAAACTGAAATACAAAGAATTTTGAAACAACCAAAAAAATTATTAAAAATCCAAAAAATATAAAATAGTAAAGTTATATCTAGTAGGAAAACTATAAATAGTTTTCTCTTTTCTAAGTTTTAGCCTTAAGGTTTAGCCGTAGTTTAACAAAAAAGAAAAAACAGCCACAAAAACTTATTATTAAAATTAAAACAAAACAACAAAAGAGTTAAAATAATAAAACAAACAACAAAGAATTTAAATAAAAAGTCTATGTGTACGTTACAAACATTTTCCTTATGTCTGTGTATTATATGTGTATATTTCCAAACAAAAACAAACAATAATTTTTAATATTTATGTTCCAGTTATTTATTGAAATCTTAATTAAGTTTGCAATAAGTTTATTTTTGTAAGAAATTAAAAAAAAAAACAAACAAATAAACCAATCGAGTGCTAAAAATCATACAGATAAAAACAACACAAACTACTCGTATGTTTAATCCTTAACATATGCTAAGGAAATCATCTAATTGCAAGGAAATCTCTTGAGTACACACTACTCTCTTTAATTTACACTACTACTCACAGTGAAAGAGCAGTGTATGTTAACACATGTGTATGTTTGTGTTGTAAGTCTTAGGACTCCATTTTTTTTAATCTAATATTTTAAATGACTGTATGTATTTACTAATGTATAGTTTTTAGTGCAAGAAAAAAGACTTATTTATTTTCAAATTATTTATTGATACTTATTTATAATATTTATATACATATGTGTTTAATTATTTATTTATGTCTTGTGTTTATTTGTGTTTTAAATGTTAAGTATTAGAATAAATTTCTAGAAACCAAAAACAAAATAATTTATAAAAAATAACATCAGATAAAGGCTTATAAAAATCCTTAACAAACAAATAATAATAATGATTAAAAAAATTTAAAAAAAATATATAATTTGGCGTTTGATTATTTCTTACTCATTAACAAAGTGAGTCGAAACTTTTGAAGAGATGAAAATATTGAAAAGTTCAACAATACTTTACGACACAAAGCCACACAACTTCGGTAGGTGATATGAACAAAAACAAAGTGGTGAACATAGTTTAAACTTTAAATTGATTTACAGCTAATAAATAATTGTTGGAAGTACCTTAGAAACCTCAAAACAGTGATAAAAGAAAGCATGTAATTTTTGACGGATGACTTGTAAGTAGAAAGCACAAATTTTTCCAAGGTAAAATTGAATACAGAAGAGCAAAGAGAAAATAAATAAAAAAAAATTGCGTTCCAATATCGTTAACTCTGCCATAGTTTTCACAAGAGAAAATCCTACTGAGCGATAGAGTCCCAATCACACAACAGTGATTTCTGTCGATTCATTGTCGCTTGTTTAACATTGTTGAACTGAACTGACTGAACCGCTAGGCTCTCTAATAAAATGTATAGTCGTTATGTTGGGTATTAATTGTCATTAAAAGTAAATACATTTTATTTTATTATTGTAATATAAAATTCGAGTTTTAGTTCTAGTGAAACTAAGAAAAACAATTTTTGGCCGATTTTTTCACCAGGTGGGAGAAAAATAGACGATGGTTGATTACGTTTCATAGCAGTTTGGCATTTAATATTACTTCACCGGCCTTTTCCTGAGGAATCGAGAAGATCAATTATTGTATTGGTAAACTTTATTTAGGCAATGCAAAGTCTCCATGGCCTGCTTCTTTTTATTATGATTGGATGCACTTTGAAAACACGATCGTTGCTGGAATCCGATGATTGTTGTTGACTCTGGTGGCTTCGCGGCATTGTCTCATTATTCTTAAAATGTAGAGATTGAGGAATCGTTTCGCTCGAATACTTGGAGATTTAAAGTGGTATTTATTGGACTTTCAATGGTTTTCCAGAGCATACAGGGTTATCTAATCAACAATATTTGATATAGTATAATCCGAAATTTCTTCTCAGTAGATACATCTTCACGCATTGATGCATACTCTTGGCATCGAAAATATTCGCTAACAGTAACTGCACCGTTGCGTTACCTAAATCAGCATTATCAGCAGCTGCATCGAACACATCTATTGCTAAATTTTCAGTTCATAGTTTTCACGTTCCTTGTGTTTGGTCTTGTCGGCATTAGGAGACTTCTTGTTGTTTGAGAAATCTTGATTTTATTGTGACTCCTGTGTGTCCATTGCAGCTTTTTTGACATACGCACGCCAGTTTGTAAGCCCCCTGTTTATCTAGCTGGTTGTTTTTGTTAGTGGTGGTCTTTAATATTCGTCTTTGAATGCTATATTTATGCTGTATTTTTTGAGAAAGCTGCCACCACCACCTTCAGTTCGTTCTAGTGTAATTATTAGTTATCGGATCTCGGAGTGCTTGTCTTGCTGTGGGTGGTAGGTCTGTGGCCGAAGGTAGTCTCTATATTTCCTATTCGAGTTTGTTGGTATTTCTGTTTGTCTGTATTGTAAGGGTAGATAATATATTTTATTGTGTTTATCTGCATTCGTTATAAATTTGATGTTTTGTATTGTTTGAGCTTTACCTGGTACCTGTTCACACCTCACAGATGTCCACGTAATAAACGAGGTTCACTTGCTACTAGCTGACATGACAAATAGATACCTGACAAACAATAAAACACCAACGAATCAGTGTTTCTTCTCAGAACAAAAAATCATACTGAAGATGGCATATAGCCGAAACCCGTTTCTCACCAAATCAAACTTGACAAGAAATGACGGAAATTCATTCGAAAATCTACATAAAATCACCGGTCGGAATTTTAGAAATTAGGAATTAAATTTAAGAATGTAAGAACTGATTTTAAAATGAAAAACCTAAGCAAGAAAGAGATTTTTTTTTACATTTTCTTTATTAAAAATATGAACAAAATTAGTAAAAAATGATAACCTTTGGAAGTTGTGCCAAACATAATCTTTGTTTCATTCATATCACCACACGATTTATAATTACACTTCGTATATTTATTTACTTTAATTAAATAAAAGCGCAGTCCTCTCAAAAATATTTAATATTTTTTTCAATTTCTCTTAGCAAGATTTTGTGGATCCATACAAAGGCAGTAATACCTATATTTTCTAATTCCTATTATTTTTAATACAAAATCACAAGAACAAACACAAATTCTTTTTAATTCAAATTGATTAAAAAAAACCAAAATAAAAAAGGTAATTTTTCAATATTTTTATTTAATTTGAAAAGAATGAAATTTTCCCTTCCACAACTTATTTTCGAAATAAAAGTTAATAATTTATGAACTGTCCTTTGAAGCCAAACGCATATTGAAAACCTTTAGCAAATAAAATCAAGTTCTTGTCCTTAATAATGCTACAAATTTTAACTAGAAAAAAAACGCGATAAATTAATTGCTGTTCATTTCGTGCCATTTCAAGTCATTGTTTTGTTATGAATGTTGCCCATTGTGTTGGTCTTGTCCCATAGTCACTAGTTAACATTTAACATTTTTGTTCTTCAATAACGCACGACAGTTAAATAAATTATTAACTTTGGCATGTTTTTGTTGGAAATAATTAAAGAAAGACAAATTAAAATTTTTACTAACATTTATTTTCGAGTGTGTTTTTTAATTAATTTAGTTACTTAAGACACGTAAGTATTAGACATTAACTACAAACTAGCTTATAATAAAAGTTTTAACATTTCGTTGCTTTATTAAAAATTCCTAAGAATATTTTGCTGCACAATGGGATAAGTATTAAATTAATGTTAACATAAAAAATCCTTTTAAGTACTTCAAAAAGGTAAAAATATTGCCTTTATAGTCGATTTGCTGAGAACCTCAGGGCTCCCTTGTATACAATTTTCAAGTATAAAATTGAAACTTTAAATAAATCGCGCAAATTTACAAGACTAGTTTCATGAAGCTCGCTTTTCAAATTTTGTGAAACTTTCAACTCTTGATCCCAATTTTGTTGAAAAGTAAGTAAATATATATTAATGTAGGGGAGATATCGAGGCAAACCACTTACTTTATAAGTGCCTTTTCGACCCTCTTTGCTCCTCGAGTTGACTTCAGGTAACCGATTTCTAATTTACGAATACACTATCGTGTACGCTTGACTGTGGTGGTTTCAAACTGTCTACAGCGTGCAAGTATCGTCTTCTTCGATTTTCAACTTGGCCAGATTATACTTGAAGTTTGCATGAACTGTCACTAACGCAGTAATCCACCTTACTGGCCTTTCTGCCGAAGGGCTTTTTAAGCACCATTCGAGTCTGTCTACATGTGATAATCTCCCTTCAACTTTTCAGATTTAATGACGCTATTTATGGTAGGATCTTTGCTCCCACTAGACCATTCCCCTGTGTAGCTAAGTTTTCTGGTGCACAGAACATATCCTCCAACATATCCCCTTTTTGCTAGTTCGTGTTCCGGGTTATTTCCAGCTGTGCCTATGTGTCATTTAACCCACATCAACGGTACCTTATTTACCGAGGCACATCTGTTTAGTTTTAGAACAAATTCCAGCGCTAACATGTAGTAAACACCCACTTGCATCATGCGTTTTATAACAGACTAATTGTCGAGTGGAATGAAAATTTGTCCGCTATGCATTCACCTTTCCAGCAGGTGATCCAAAGCATGCAGCTACTTAAGCATGTACTCCTCTAGACGCAGACTACAGGACTTGTTTAGCTCAGTTAAATAAACACCTGCTCCTGCCCTGAAGTCCGTAGAAGAGCTATCGGTAAAAATGCAGATGTCATTCTGCATACACCCAATGTGTATAACGCCTTTTGCAACGAGTGACAGATGCAGCCTTTCGACTATTTTTTGCTCTGGTAACCTCACGATGCGCTGTCGTGATCAGTCTTTTGCAGTCCAACAATTTTTGTGCAGGGTCTTTCGGACTCAGTTGACTGTTGTTGGCCTTGTGCTCTCACTGATTGCCATATTCTTGCGTGAAGTGCGAAGTAAATTTCGGTCTCTGGTTCCTCTATAAAGATTCTCAATCCTATTTCGCCACCAGCGAAGTACAAAGTATTCGTTCTAAGCTATCGTCAGTTGGGTGCTATCGTACCGAATTTGGTTGATAGATTAGAACTTGTTCGCATAAATCTGCTCAGACACACTTTCAATATTGATTTAAACGGTGTCCTTAATTTATCTAGTTCCTGTCCCAATAACCAGTAAGAGTCTTAAAAGTAAAAGACACGACTGAAAACCATTTAGCAGCCTGGGTGCATTGCTAGCACATGAAAAATATCGTGTTGACATATAGTGTAAGTGCAGCAGGAAATGTATGATAGTTTTTTTTTAAAGTTTAATAAAGTTTTTAACTCCTTTTAACAGCAACTACTAATTTTCATATGCCGGAAATCATTCCCTCAATTATGTCTCTGCCATTTTTGCTCTTAATAAATTTATAATTTATATTTGATTTTTTTTTGTACTTGTGACCTTTCCACAGCCTTTAAATGCCTTGCATTTCGATGATGAACTTATTTATGCCGATTTGGAAAGTCAACACTATGGACCCATTGACTACAAAGCAGCCTCTATTTACGCTCAGGTCAAAAAGAATAAACAAGGAGCTTTAAAAGAAGTCAAGCCCTGAAACCCAGAAGCAGACTCTTTCAAGTTTCAGCCATATAATGTCAAAATTTATTTTATTATAATATTGCATTTTAAACAAACAATTATATTTATAAACAAATTTGTGTTTTTTAAGGTTATGAAATAAATAGAAAAACATGGTTTAAATTATTTTTTATAAGGAATTCAAAAATTCGTGGGTTTGTTGCACAGTGGTCTGCACTCAAAAATGTAAAGAATTTGTATTGAAAAAATTTTTTTTATTATTTTATCGAAGTTTCGCCTCTTTCCATAAATAGCTTATGTGTCTCTTCGTCCTGTTATTGGAGTAAAATAATTATAAAATGTCTTTTCATATCTCATGTTTAATATAAATTTTTGTTTAATTAAATTTTAAGTTTAATATAATTGTTTTTTTTTTTAATTTTTCATGTATAAATTTGTATAGTTGTTTTGTTAAATTTAAATTAATTATATTGTTTATGTTTTGTTAAAATATTTCTACTAATTTTTAATACTATAAAAATAATATAAAAAATTAAAAAAAATATATAAATAATAATAAATTATTTAGTGAATATTATAGAGTTTTTTTTTAATTTGTCAATTACTTATACAAGCTTCGAGGTCTTAAATAAAGTTTATTTGTATTGTGACTAAAAATATTTGAAATATTTTTTTTACCCTTAAAACTCTTACCAGACTCTACCAATTTATTTCTTTATTTCTTTATTTCTTTATTTCTTTATTTATTTATTAATTAAAAGTCTATGGACAATAGGTCCTTATACCTAAAATGATAACAATAATTTGTGAATTAAAATTTAGGTATTTAAAAATAATATAACATTTTACTTAACAATATTGCTAGTAAAGAAAAAAATCAATAAGGCCTAATAATTCATTGTAATATTTACATATTTTGCTAAAAGGATCAGTATTAGGAATATAAAGTTGTTAGCGGACAAGACGAAATTTGCTGCCAAATTTGAAGTGAAATGTTGAGACAGAGCGGCATATACCATCAGCAATTTTTTTAATTATTGTGACACTACTGTAACTCATATAGCAAAATGAATGTTAAAAAAATAGTAAGACTTTGTTCATAATTTTAAATTTCTTTATTTATTCTGCCAAATCTATTTCGTCCCCTTCAAAGTAATCCCCTCCAGCTGCAACACACTTATGCCAACGGTTTTTCCCATCCTCGTAACAGTTGTTAAAGTCAATTTCCGGAATAGCCTTCAATTCGCGTAGCGATTCACGTTTAATGTCTTTAATTGACTCAAAACGGTTTCCCCGGAGCGGTCGCTTGAGTTTGCTGAACAGCCAGAAGTCACACGGAGCTAAATCAGGCGAACACGGTGGTTCTGGAACGATATTGATTGAATTTTTGGCGAAAAACTCACGAATAATCAAAGCGGTATGCGACGGTGCTTCAAAAACCAAGAGTTGTCGACCCATAAAATGGTTTTCCCTGCTCCCTCCGATATTCCAGCGATATCAGTAAGGTCTCTGACTGTTAATCATCGATTCTCGAATACCAATTCCTTGATTTTATTGACGTGTTGATCATCAGTTGATGTTGATGGCCGTCCTGGACGTGGTTCGTCGTCAACGCGTTCTCGACCCTCTTTAAATATTTGGTGCCAATCAAAAACACCTGCTCGTGACATAAAATTAACACTGAAGGCCTTTTTGCCATTTAATTTTGTGTGCGGAATGAAATTTCTGTGCCGAAACGGAAATGGAAAATCCCTGAATGCACTTGTTGTACTTCAGAAGGACAAGCGAATACTAAACACTAATGATTAATTTGATGTGATATTTGACACAGATGTCACTGACAGTAAAAAGAAACGTAAAAAAAAATTTCGACGAATGGATTTCCGCGCGAAATTTAAATTAAAAATTCTTACTATTTTTTGCCCACAGTAGTAAGTGTACCAGTATTTATTCCTCTATGTGTCATAAAACACCCAATAACGACACTTACTAAGACATATATTGACCAGGTACAGAAGGTACAGAAACAAGATGGGACCTCACATTAATTTTCAGAACATATTTCGATTACAATTATAATACTCCGATTCGTGATATAAGTTTTCGTTTAGCGTTAAAATCAGTAAACCTCAAAAAACAAAAAACAAGTAAATATCTAAATTGTAGATACTTGTGTTCTAAACGAACATGCAACTGTTATTCGATAATTCCTAAGCGCTATTGATGGCAGTAGCAAAATAAATGTGATACTTTCTTTTTTGTTGTTCCAAAAAAGTTATTTAACTTTTATAAAATCTAAACCCGAAAATTTGCTTTACAGTTACATCCAAGCTTCACTAATATCATGTTTTAATGGTCTCTATAATTTTGTAGATATTCTTGAAATTTTAATCTACATATTGCTTTCTTATTGTAAAAGAATAAAAGTAGATATGCTACGAATAAAACGAATGTTATTTCATAGAAAGCGATTAACAAATTTTAATTTCATCCACAAATTTATTTACACCAAAAACACCACATATGGCTTACATGCTTACAATCTTGCCGCACTTCCATTCAGAATGAAAAATTTACTTAACATCTTTTGTCTCTAATGCCACACTTCTTAATCGATTAAAATTTTTTATCAAACTTTGTAAATGTCTTGCTAATTGCTTCAAAAGTTGTTTCAAAAGATCGTCGCAATTTCGAGATATGACCACTGATATCTCGGTACCTTTCCCTTGAAAATCATTTAAGATATAAATGGTTTGCCACTCCCAAAGTTCCACCGCTTTTATCTTTTTTTTCATCATATTTTGTATATCCGGTGTCTCAGATTCTCCTCTCCCAATATGCAAGTTTTTTAAACGACAAGTATCTTCTCTTAAGACAAATTAACAAGTTAAGCAACTAAAATGTTAACTTTAGTTCACTAGTTTCAAATATATGCTGATGGTAAAATGTTTGTAAAGAGGATAAAGGAAAGGTTGCTATTTCCTTGCCACAATAAAATCAATAAAATTTGTTGCAAAATTGGCACGTATATTTTGAAGCCTTTGGTTAATTTTTGTTTTGGGACCTTAGTTTAGCTGAAATTATTATTTTTCTAATTTCTAAAAATGATACTTGAGAGGTTAACGTATCCTTGTACGGAATTTCGAAATTGTTCATCGTTTTAACCTAACGCTTCTCCTCCTATTTTTTTCCAATTTTTTACAACAACAAAGCACTGTGCGCAAGGCCACAATAAACTTGCTCAAGAATACATTTTGCATTATTTTCTCAAGGATTACATAAAGGCATTAGTTTAAACGAATAACTCGGAGACAAGACTGTACAGACTATTGCCGGGATTTGGCCTTCCATGTTCCAAAAAGTGTCTGAAATTCGGACAATCAGGAGGCGTTACATTTAATCTATCCTCTGCAGCAACATGCCTAAAACAAATCATAATATTTGAATAACCAAGAAAGTTTAAATAATATTATTAGTAAAACTATTTGCATACAGTTCAAAGACTCTCTGTTGCTGACAAACGTTGACAAATACTTACTTTTTGAATCAGCGGAATATTTACATTATGTAGACTCTTATTCGCACTATCACCCTACTACCCAATCACTTGGATAAGAAAGTTCTAAAGAAGTTGCAGAGAGAGAGAGAGAGTTGCAGCCCATTTTTTCGTATTACGTGAAGTTGTTGCCACTACTGAGCAAAGCCATGCACAGAAGAGTCAAATGATATAGTTTCCTTTGTACACGAATTACTACACCCACTGCTTAATCCAGCTTATAGAACTTGCTTGAAATATATAAAAACTATTATATTATTTACGTTAAGCGTAGTGTAAATACGAATTAAGTTCCAAATTCAAATTGACCTAATTAGCCCTGAGCTTGTAACTGCAAATATGCCTCAACTACTTATAAACTCAACCACTTGTTCGTCCATTTTGTTGTGAATTTTTTTCACTCGATACAATTATTAAAGCCATTTATAGAAAGTTGCATGGCCAAAGTAGACTGAAAAATATTTCAACAATTTGAATTTTGGAATAATTATTAATGTATAAATAAATAAATCGTAAGCTGGATGAAAACCAACCACTTCTCTACTTAAACCAAAGCACTTATAAATCTGCAACAAACTGTGGGTGAAAAGCCAAAGCCATAAATAATAAAACAGACTGGAATCTATGCAAATAAATATTTGTTTAAGTGGGTTTGAAAAAAGTACAAAATAATTTACAGATTTTGGAAAACTTTTTAAAGAGCATTTCAGAACAGCTTAGAATACCACTACAGCCTACGTGAGAAGAAAACTTATTGCCACTTCTTCGTAGATATTGAAACGCCTACAAAACAGAATTAGGGACGAAATAACTTATCATAATAATAATTCTTCGATACACTTGTTCCAGTAAAATCAGTTTCAATCAAAATAGACTAAATCTGAAAAATCCTTAATCCACGATGAATCAGCATACGATAGGCATGCGCGGCCAAGAGGGTCCATGGTCTCTTATATTCGAACTCTGGATACCAGTTGATCTCCAGTTTTAAAGCAGACATACCCTTGCAAATGGAACTATGTGTGAGTAGACATATTTTTCTTTATTACTCGGGAGATATACATGAATGGTCTAACGAAACTCCGGTTATAATTGGCTAAGGGCGGAATCTGGAAAAATTGAATTAAAAAGCCTCGCGAGGGGTGGATGAAGTCTAATGAAGTACTCAGGCATTGGATCGACAGATTCAGATAGGGGTGGGCAATTAAACTCTACCAATTGTGGGGACGTTGATATCTCTAGGAACCCCTGTATTTATTAGCCAATAGAGCAATTGTGAAGTGATTAAAAAAAGTATTGTACGCGTCAGTCTCCAAAGATACTACTGAGGATAACGCTGGGACAGGGTGTCCGCCGGGAAGGTATACTACTTTGCTTGTTTATAATTTTGGATTAAATGAAAGAGAATGGGTCGTATATTGATAAATGTTTTATATAATGTCGGCAATTATGTATGAAATATAATATCAGATAAATGTCCGCGTCTGTTAGCCTCACAAATGCGAGCCCTTTTGAATATATTTTTCATCATATTCTCACACATTTTACGCAGTATTTAATTTATTTCATAACGAATATTTCGTTTGCGTTGCAAGAGCGTTTCTGATATTTCAAAAATCCCCACAAAAAGAAGTCCGGAGCAGTCAAATCAGGCGACCGTGGACGCCGTAATTCCATTGTAATCGTGGCTGTATGCGATGTGGCATCATCTTGTTGATACTACATGTAAGTCAAGCCCAAAGCATGCAGTTGTGGCATTAAAAAGTTTTCAATCATATCATGATATCGCTCCCCATTGACAGTTACCGTTACGCTGTTTTCAGCTTGAAAGAAGTAATGTCAAATGATTCCTCCTGACCAAATTGCACACCAGACTGTCAATTTTAATGAATGCAAAGGTGATTGATGAATAATTTGAGGGTTTTACATTACCCATTTATTCATAAATCCATTAAAATGAAAATGTGCCTCGCCACTCATTATGATTTTTTCTAAAAATCGGGGCTGTCATGGGCGAAGCATCCTATTGGCATATGTACCGCGGCGTAAATGGCCTTCTGGAGAAGAAGCTCTTGTGTCAACTGAATCTTAAATGGAAACAAATGCAAATCTTTGTGCAAAGTTGTGGTCAAAGTTGTTCTTTGAAGACCAAGCTCCTGAGCACGGTGTCGAATTTAGGTTGATGGATTGAACACTTTCTTGAACAGCAGTAATGTTTTCAGCCGATCTTGCAGTACGTTGTGGTCCATGCTGGGGCCTATGAGCTACAGTCCCTCTTTCTTCGAAATCATTCACTACACGATAAATAGTGCGTTTTGTTGGGACGTTATTTCTTCCAAAAGTTTCACGTAACTTTCTCATCGTAATCGATGATTGATTTTGATAAAATGTTTTAACGATTAAAACGCATTGGTTTACCGAATATTTTTCCATAATAAATTCGCCACGTCTCTAATTCACGACTGCCAAATATGAACTGTGAAGACTTATGTTTACCTAAATGGCGGCAAAACAAAGTAGTATACCTTCCCGGCGGACACCCTGTACAAGGCTTAGGGCCATGGGCAGACACTTATTAAATGTGAATAATATAGATATTTATAGAGACTCCGTGATAACGACAGTTACCAATCAGCAGGCTGAAATCACTACAGTCAATAGTATAGACTAATGTTAGCACGAGACTGAAGAAACTGCCTCGGTTTATATATATTTGTGCTGATCTCTAGTACGTATGATTGATATAGAGTAGTTAATTATCCGCTTCATTCCGCTTGCCCAATTTACCATTTTTTCATTCAAAATTAACAGCGAACAATTAACAATAATTATGGCGGGTTTTCTTTAAACAAATTTCATACTTGAGTCAAATATCATCGAGGGCACCACTAACGGCAACAAAGTATGCAGAAACATTGCAAATTGCTGTAACGCAGTATTGGTGCTAAGACCTAAAGTGAAACTCACGGAATAGTCCATTTCGCGAATTTAAACGTTTTCTATTAATTTAATGATTTTCTTTGATTGACTTTAATGAATTTTGACTTTAATTGAATTTAATGATTTTCTTTGATTGACTTTCATTTCCAGCACACTAAAGCTTTTGTCACCGTAGACCAGGCTTTTGGAGAAGCAACGGCAAACTTTTTATACAGGAATATTTGCCGAAAACAAACCTCATGCAGAGCGTTTTATATTACTTGGTATATGAAAGTTAAGGCAGAAAAAAGTGTTTAAAACCCAAATTATTAAAACCTAAAGCCGCATTTAATTATCCTAATAAGACGACAAAAGTAGCGAAATAAGCATGAAATTAAAACAATTTTTTATAAAGACCTTTAAGCTTGAAAAATTATAACAAATTATTTCTTTTGCATGTAGGTTGGATAAAAATCGATTTACAAAGACATAGGACTATGAATAATAGGTTCTGCACTGGAACGAACATAAATAATATTGAGAAACGTTACTCTAACATAAGTTTATTCATGATGTAGCGCCAAACGAAATTAATTCCAATGTAAAGGATAAAGAAATTCAAAAGAAGTGTCTCTGAAATTCGACTTTACTGTTTATTACATATTTTCAGATTATTAAAAATAATTATGTTATTAACAACTATTTATGGTTTATTTTGTAATAACGCTCTTTTAAATTCCTTCAATTGATTATATGATTTTTTGTAATCAAGTTAGTTGAACAAAAATATAATGAATTAATTATTAACGATTTAATGGCTGCAATAAAATAAATAATTTTTCATGCATAAATCAATGAATAATAAAGCATTTGAACAATCTTCCCCTACTTATAAATTTGAAATAATTATGAAAATTATCAATTATAAAACAACTGCATTTTTTGCTTAAAAGCAGGAATAAAAAACTAAAGTTTTTGCTAGGTTTTATGGCGAAAAGTATTAATATTAATGGACAAAAGTCGTTAAGTATGCAATTAATTTTATTATGTTAATATTTATTTATTAACTTTTGAAATAAACAAAGTTGCCACCTGCGGAAAATAATCCAGAAATTGTGGTCAAGATAAATATTTTATTATTTGAAATTCAAATGGTTTTATCAGCAGCAATTAAGTTTGTTTTTTTTTTCAAAAATCTTTTCGCCTATTTTTTTAACTAGAGTAAATTTTATTCAGAAGTTATTCTGACTTAGATACACCTGGTTATTAAGATGTGTGGGGAATTAACTCTACCATAAACTAATTGATAATTTCCTCTTCTAAAACGGCAATATCGAGAGGTATTTTCGTATTTCCTTATTATTACATTATCTGAACAATGTTCGTATTTCGTAACTTAAAAAAAAAAACAAACCATTTTTTCTAAGTGGGAAGTTTTAGTGTGATATTCATGCTAACTGATTATTGCCTTTTTTAGGTGTAGCGCCCCGTGAATGTAAATACTGACGTAGTGTTTGGTTAAAGCAACCAATGCTGGATATAGGGAAACCTTTATAGTGGGGAATCTTCTCATTGAGCGAAGTCTTATCTATACCCAGGAGCTACAATTGGTATGCCCATCAATGGCAGATCCAGTTCCTAGGCTAGATATTTATCGGGAAATGGGAAGGGACACTCCATTCTTTGGCTATATGTACAGTGGTGCTAGAGACTAGAAGAATTCTCCAGAAGCTGCTGAATCATCACCGCATCCGGTACTTCTATTGGTGGGGCCCATAGCAATGCCCGTCTGCACGCCGGTTATGCTATCGAGGAGCGGTACCCACCTTCGATAAACTCCCTGGGTGGTGGTGTATCCAGGTCGTAATCGCACCTGGCACTTCAATTGGTAAGACACCCTTTGGATAGACTTTTCGTTTGGTAGTGTGAGACAGCAAACACAACGCTTCCCAGGAATAAGCCAAATGATTCTTGATTTGATATTCCGACAGGGTGTTTCGATGTAGAATTTTGGAACGAATTTCCGTCATCCGTTATCAATTTTGGTTTGGAGACAAACCGCTTTCGGCTATGTGCTATCTTCTTTCGAAAAATGACACTAAAGATGGCACATAGCCGAAACCGGTTTGTCTCAAAACCAAACTTGACAAGGGATTACGGAAATTCGTTCAAAAATTATACAATAAGCCAAATCTTTGCAGTGCCCTGAAGCTACCTCTAGTGGTTGGTCACCCTTCTAATAGATGGTTCCTGTCCACATGCCGGAGATCTTAGCTGAGAGTGGGACACCCCTCCGACGTAATCTCTACGTTGTGATGCGAGAGAAGACTTACCTAACGCTCGCGAGAGTAACTCTTCCAGAAAGACGGCGAAATAGAATCTCTCAGACAACTAGCCACCAAGAGAAGCACACTTGAAACACAAGTACACATGTCAGTATAGTTAAGTGACCAATAAACGACCCATGGAACTATTTCAGCAGTCATGGACATGTCTTTACATTTTGATTATTTTTCTTCCAGGAGTTGGTATTGGGTTTTGTAGTTCATTCATTCACAAACCAAGAAAAGCCTAAAAAACCCCCATTATTTCGGAAACATAAGAAAATTTTAGACCTGGGCATATGCTCACGCAATACGTACTTGACTATAGTGAAGTTACGATAATCAAAAAGTACTAATACTATCAATTCTTTATTTGTTGTGAAACTGAGCTTGATGCGGATATACATTAACTAGGCGGTCTTTAGACACGCATAAATTGGAGAAGTTTATTGTTGCAAATTCTTTGTGCATCGGCAATTGTATACTTATTTTACTGTATTGCCCGGCACAGTATACAAGAACGAAGCGGTTTAGATCGTGTGACGATAGTATCAGACAGTATTTACTTTGATGTTAGTGCAGCGAATATGGTTGAAATACATTTAAAAATCAGCTTCGGTTAATTGTTTAAATAAAACTTCACAGGCCACTGCTGCGTATGATTAATTAAAGTTGAGGTGACCATATGCAGAAAATCAAAATTATGGCAGCTAAAGCCAAATATTTGTGTTTCAGTTCAATTCAAAATTCCACACTATTAAAACAAATACCCGCTAAAAATAAAATTATCATTATGTTTAATTTGTGTCATGTAGTCATCTTTAGTCCCTATAAAAGATGTGTGATATTCGTCTTTGTCTGAGATTTTCAAGTAGTGACCTTCATTATAATTCTTTAAAATATTAAAAGTTCTTGTTGTCTCCGCTTCATTGTTCAAATAAACAAGTCTTAAACACGGAACCTCATACTGTTAACACAAGCACGTACCTTCATTTTTATTTATTATCGCTTAGTTGCTTGTTAATATGAAGTTGTGGCTGAATGATACAGTGTTGTGTTGTTCTGATAGACCTAATTTGGCACAAACATTAGTTAACGTTGTCTGCTCTTTGCAGTATCTCCTCCTAATATCACGTACATGGTATAATTAATGCTTCTTGGGCTTTAAAGCAACTCCCATTCCATATTTTAAACATATGCAATTGTTGTCAGCTTGATCATTGCGTGTGGCCTTGAGTGTGCATCTAACTGCTGGTCAACAGCTGCTCTCGTTTTGTTGTTGTTGCTTTGAATGTGTATTATTTTCATTTTCTTCATTTCTATTTACCCTGGTTGGTCATTGTCCTTGTTGTTAATAGTCCCAGCTATTCAGTTTCACTTAACTGCTGTAAAGAAATATCTGTGATACAATACTGTTCTGGAGCACTGGTGTTATAAATAAGACAGTTTAATTTACAGTTGAGTTGTTCTTTCTTTCTTCTTATTTGTGCTACATGGGCTACTTAATGACTTAACTTGGATTTGTAGAACAAGCCTTCATCTATTGTGTTGTTTTGCTTACTTTTTTCAGGGCAAAAACTGTGTTACTGGTTCAGAGAGTTTTGCATATAACAAGCTTTCAAGGACATGAATATTATTTTAAATCTACCTGATGAAAATTGATCACAGGAAAAACGAATACCTCTACACTGTTTATTTACCTTTTTTTATTTACACAACTTTTTATTGGTATACGAAGACAAACGCTACATCTTAGAGTATTTCAAACAAATATTAATTTCGATTATAAATTAATTACTTATAAAAAAATTTTCTATTTCTAATTTAAAATAAGGTAAAGTGTGTGCGAGTTGTTATTTAAATTTTTTATTTGGTTTACGATCCAGTCGATTGCATTATGTAAATACCTTCGCTGATTGGCGCGCATTCGAAATATCCAATTATCTCTAACTCTGGCGCATACTTTAGGCTGAGAATAACCGATGGCTTGGGTTATGTTAGCCTTGAGGTCCCAAAGACCTGCGAGATAAGAAACGCCACTAAGAAAAATCGGACGTGGTCGAATCATATGATCTCTTTGGTCAGTTCACATCACTTCCACATGGGATGCTCAAATCGCTCGAGCAGAATGTCCAATATGGTATCAGCTGTATGACATAGAGCACCGTCCTGACTCAGACCATAATAGGATGGTAATCATCGACAGATATCACCCTACCTTGATGGTGATAGCCTGGAAATAGCAAAGAAATGTGTACCTATGACGCCGCTAGTTCAAAATCTAAGCCAAACATAGACTTTTTCACGCTTTTAGATCTCATGTCGATTGCTATCGTCCAAAATTCGGTCATTTTGATTCTTGACATACTGATTCATCCAGAAATGCGCCTTATCACTGAACATTATTTCTTAGTGATATGGAGTCAGTTTCCAATAAGTAATTCTGGAGCTTTGCTTTTTTTGAGGTCTGTATATCATTAACCACTTCGTTCTTGGGGATGGGTAGTCCAGTTAAATCTTGTGGCTTTAGTTAGTTAAATATTGATCTAAATTAGTCACTGAATAGATCTGTCATATATTTAATCAATATTTGCTTTATTTCCGTGAGTTCGAAAGCTACATCATTGCCAACGTTTCTCAGAAGTGATTGGCCGGGTGTACGATAACCTGCCACGGCTTCCTGTACTTGTTAACGAAGGTGCCGCAATAGAAATTTTTCGATTTCCTCGTATTATTTGGCGATCCAGTCCTCTCCACATATTTGTACTGATTTCTCTATGTAATTTACGGTATCGATCTGTGTCGCTTACATTTCCAACAACTCAATAGTTATCTAATTTTTCTTGAAATACCTCTTCATCTTCTCAAGACCTCCTGTAATGACGAATTAGATTAAAATTAAATAAAAATTGGAAAGATAACCGTGATAGATCCAACCATGTGCCAGATACATAGAAAATATATCTGATACAATGTGGCAAAATATTCATACAATTCTTTATGCGCGAAATATATTTACGCCCCCAAAAGATGGCGCTTTTTTTAAATCTAATGTCCAAAGGCATTGTCCTTTTTGATCGGTATAAAAGCCCAAATATGTCTTAAACATGTGTACTCTCTAACAGGGCAATATTATATTTTAAAAACTAAAGCGCCATAAGACATCTAGCATTGATGTGGCATATTTTCAAACCTTTATTTTTATTCCCAACAATTGACACAATAGCTTCTTCTAGAAGACCCCGATTTTCATGAAAAAATTATAGTGAGTGACGAGGCACATTTTCATTTGAGTGGATATGTGAATAAACAGCATAGTCGATTCTGGGCAATAGAAAACCATCAAATTATTCATCAAAGTGACAGTCTGGTGTGTAATTTGGTCAGGAGGAATCATTGGACCTTTCTTCTTTGAAACTGAAAACGGCATAACGGTAACTGTCAATGGGGAGCGATATCGTGATATGATTAAAACTTTTTAGTGCCACAACTGCATGCTTTGGGCTTGACTAACATGTGGTATCAATAAGATGGTGCCACATCGCATACAGCCAGGATTACAATGGAATTACTGCGAGACATTTTTCCACAACAAGTTATTTCAAGGAATGGTTATGTTGATTGGCCTCCACGGTCGCCTGATTTGACTGCTCCGGACTTCTTTTTGTTGGGATTTTTGAAATATCAGATACGCTCGAGCAACTCAAACAAAATAATCGTGATGAAATAAATGAAATACCGCGTAAAATGTGTGAGAATATAATGAAAAATGTGTTCAAAAGACGGTCTGTGAGGCTAACAGAGGCGGACATTTATCTGATATTGTATTCCATACATAATTGCCGACATTAAATAAAACATTTATCAATATACGATCCACTCTCTTTCATTTAATCAAAAATTATAAACAAAGTAGTATACCTTCCCGGCGGACACCCTGTATTACGTTTATTTTTATTTTATTAAATATTTGATAAATCTAGATTTTGTTAGATTCGTTTAAAGAGTTTTTGATCAGCCTTTACAAAAAAAAAAAAACTCAATTTTCACCCCCAGTCTAATTAATGACTTTTAAAGCTGTGCCTTGCATTATTATAAATTTGTTTTTATTTGCTAATGGTTTTCTTGGCGGGCCAGTGATGTGCTAAACAATCATTAGTGAAGAAAATGCTATGTGTCAAAATCATTTGCACAATTCATTCATCATTCAATTGTTTTGTATTGTTTTCTATTTTGTTCTACCACCTAAACACTTATGTCTCGAAACAACAATGAGTTTGTTGTATTTCCCACATAAAGTGAAGAGAACATACATCTGTCGAGCACTCTACAAATTTAAATTGCTGGTTTTACTAATTGCGCTTGTTTTTAGACGAGAAAAATATTTAATTTTGTTTTCTTGCGGCTCCATCCATTTTGGGATTTTTATAAAATTTAATGGCTCTTAGTTTAGGATTTTAGCGCTTTTTCCCTCTGAACCAAACCTCTTCATACACAAGATCCTGGAATTAAATACCAATGACATAAGACTTTTGTTTGGCTTTCAAACCAAGAGTTTTCGGCTTAACTATTGTTTTTGAAAGATAAATCAGTTTGCAGACCATTTGTGTCATTCATTGCGGAGAGGATGAATTAACAAAACACAGTCTTTGTGAATCTGGTTTTTAATTAAACTCTTCCGTTCGGATGATAACTGCGACCTAAGTACTCACCTTCATTAGAGGCATTATGGAGTGTTTGATGTAGTAAAGGCTCTGAGGTACAAATGATCAATAAAATCTTGCCCGCTTTGCTTTTTTTATTCAAATTTTCAGTTACTTAGGATTTGCTATAATTTAAAGGATTCGTCCTTTTTTATAAATTATGTAATGCTAAAGCGTTATTTTCGTTTTTTTTTTTATTTCCACCGATCTGTTGCACTTGCAACTTTTCCCACAAATTTAACAGTTCTTCTTGCAGCCTTTTGCCTGTGGTGCAACCATTATACTCTTTTTTAATTTACTGTTTTAGTTTCACTTGTCTTTGAAACCAATAATGAAATTATATTCGTTGCATGCCACAGCACAACAAATAACTTCATTAAGATACACAAACGATGCATGATTAAGTGTTTATCAAGTTTATTGTTGTCTGCTCGAAAACACTATAAAAGTTTTTGCTTAACAATGTGTTGTTTTGTTGCAAATGATTCTATAACGACTGACAACAACACATGTTTTCAAAACCATAAAGACAAATTGATTAGCAGCAACTCTTCTAAAATATTCCGCCATTGCAACAAATTGGAAATTTAACTTTTTTATTTTAATAACAAAATCCATAGCAGCCTTTATTTCCTTTAAAGTATTGATTTTCGCTTTAAAGTTTAAAACAATAAATAACAATTTTAATTTTTCCACTATTCTATTTGATATCTCGTCCTCATAGTCGTTTTTGTTGAAGTGTTGGAACAAATCTACACGTTTATTAATAAATAACTAAAAATTTATCAATTATAAAAACTTCAATTTAGTTTTCTACTAATTATTAATACAATGCAATTGGTTTCATCGTGATATGCGATTTATTTCATAATAATTTATATGTTGCCTCAAGGAGGGTAGTCTTTAAAGTATTGAACAAGGAATTTTAAGTACCATAGACCCCTGCGAACTGGATACAATACTTTTATTCATATTCTCGAGCTTCACTCACTTTCATTTATAGGATTCTTCAATCAGGACGCACATAGTTTGCCAATATGTTTGGTAGAACGGTTGTACATAACCCAGCCATTTTTTGTGTTTGACAATAAACTAAAAACTATAAGGAAAATTATAGCGTATGCGATCGATTTAAACCCTTTATATTGGATCATGTCTTGAGTCAGTGTTTTGGTTGATCCAACGGTGTTCTTACCACCGATTAAACAAAGGGCGTACAGCAAATTTTGTACCATGGGTGACAGAACCATCAGTTTTACCTTATTCTCCCATTTCCATGCAACAAGCTCACCACGATTAGAGTCTGAAACCACATCCATCACTTTACAATCACGTACAATCCTCACCAGTAAGTAGACTAAAATTTAGAATCTTAGCCAATATTTAGTAAACTTTAACAAAAACTGGAACCCGGGAAATTCCGCCTTTAGAACTATTTTATATTCCACACTTAGGGTATATGATAAGGCCTTACTAAAAGGCATAACTTGTAATAGCACAAACACACACACACAACTTTTGTGTTTATTTGTTGTAGATAGGTAAAATAATTCAAGTATTAGCAACAATTGCCATGTTACTTTTCAATAGACCTAACAAGTTTCGGAGCCATCATCCGAAAATTATTGAATCGCGTGAGGGTTGCAAAGGCAGCGGATGCATCTTACATTCTAGCCGGAGTTTGAATCTGAAAGCCCATCAAAGAATTCAATGAACGACACCTAATAAGCGATATTTCTTTCTGTAGCTTCTGGTTTCAAACTTGAACACAGAACAGAAGTTCATTTTAATTGCCTTGTCATCATACGACAGCCATCGTAAATAAAAATATATATTTTTAGTCAAAAATCTCCAGGTCTTTTAAATAAGCAAAAATACAAATACAATTTTGAATCATTAAATTTGAACCGCATTTTTAGCTGTCATCATTTACAATTAAAATTTTATTGTTTACTAAATTGAGAGTGGGAGTAAAACCTTGAATGAACGTGTGTGTGGGTGGGTATGTATTTTAAATGCCAAATATTCGTTTTAAATATTTCGCACATCTTTATTGGTAGTAAATTTATAAATGTTAAATATAAATATAATTTATTTTGTTATTTATTGCGTTGGTCATTGTTAAAAATCCAATGACCAAAATTTATTTAGAAATTTGGTTTTCAAGTTAGTTTTAAAGCTCAATTGAAAACAAATAATTATAAAATTGTATATTTAAATTGCAGGAGCAATAAAGGTTTAAAACAAAATTGTATATTTAATAGTTGGCATTCTGAAGTGAAAAACATTAAACAGTCAAGGGCGTCAACTATAATTAGGTCACGCAACATGCAGGCGATGTACTCGTATGTGTGAACATGTACTAAATTAAGGATCCCTATATACAAATATTCTATTGCAAGTTTTCGCAGTCATTTTAATTAATTATCAATTCCTGCATTCACTCACACACCCACAAAAATTTATGTCATTTTCAGACTTTTTTCCCTGTCATTCATTTATGCATCTAATTAGGAATGCCTTTTGTTTAGAATGTTTTTCCACTTAAATAAATTATATTTATATCTCTGCCTAATGTAACAGATTTTGGCATTTCATATAAATTAGCAAAATCCCATAATTCACATAACAAATTTTGCTTGTATTAGTGCATTATACACTGCACAATTACCCAAGCTTTTCAACACATGAAACCTTAAAAGCAGAATGAAGGGAAAAAAATCAAACGAAAACAAGAAATATGAACATTTTAAATCACAACCAGTCACTAAGACAATCGTCAACATGAAAAGACAATGGAGGATGACATTTTTTGACAACTACAACAATGATATATCATAATTCATGTATGCGCTCACAGAATGTATGCAGGGTGTTACAAAAGTTTGTTTTTATTCATACACATTCGACAAATGATCTCCATGAATTTACTGCAACAGCATGCCACCTCCCTTGCTATTTCGCCCAAATGGCGCGTAGTTTCAGTGATGCGATATTTAAGCTGGTCCTCTGGGAGTGACGCTTTAAATTTATATAAATTTTAGAAAGAAGGAAATAAATCTTTAGCGAGATTCGCATTGACAAAATATTATTGTCACAAAACTATTTTATGTTCCCGGTAACAGATTATTATGATAAAAAATTTTAACTATTACTTTGGTTCTTGTATATAGTTCATCATAAAATCATTAAACTGTAGTACTTTTTTTTGTTGACAGCTTTCTTCGATCATCGAGGTGTGGTGCACTCCGAATTCATTCCGACAGGCCAAACTGTCAACAAGGAATACTAGTTGAGTGTTATGCGTCGTTTGCGCGAAGATATTCATAAAAAGATTCCGGAATTATAGGCCGACAACTCTTGGTTTTTGCACCACGATAATGCACCGTCGCATAACGTATTGATTCTTCGTGAGTTTTTCGCCATAAATTCAATCAATATCGTTCCACAACCACCGTATTCACCTGATGTAGCTACGTGTGACTTCTGGCTGATCTCATGGGTTCCAAATTTTCCAAGAAACTGTGTCCGTACTGCAAGTTTGGGTAAATGAGATAGAGTTTGGTAAGACTACCATGAGGTGTTGAATTAGAATGCAAGTCTGTATTATAAAGGAGATTAAAGAACTCTGCCAACATACGCAAGGAAGAGGATTTGTTTTGCTTATTCATGACAAGGCAACGGTTGGATAAACCGAAAAGCATGTGTCTACGCAATTCTCAATTTTCCTCCAAGTCCGTAGGATTTTTGCAAATAATGCAAAAATGAGCTACTAGAATAGCTTTTTAGCTACTAAAATAGCGTTTTCATAACCTATTAAGAAAAATTTAGACATTCGAGGCTTCTATGCGATAAGAATCATTATGTGAATTGCTAGAGTTTTCTTACTAGTTTCCGGTGCAATTACCACCCTCAGCTTGGTGGTGTCCAAAATTGATTTATTGTTTTGAACTTTTTCAAAACTCTCATTGCGTTCAAAGAATTTTTAGCATAAGACATTTCTAGATTTATAAAAAAATTGGGTAAAGCAACCAGCTAAATACGAATATAAAATAGCCTCACAACAAATAACTGAACTTTTTTAATGAAGTGACTTTCTTAAAAACACAATGAGATCCTGAGAATCTTCTCATTAATGCTGTTAAGTTGGAACCTCTGCTCCTTCGAATGCGTGTTTCACACCACATGCTGAAATTTTGCTGTTTCTATGATTTTGAAAGCATTCAGATTAAAATTTTGCGTTTCTAACGACGTATTAAGTATAAAAACTTTGAGCATATTATCGGCATTGAGAATGAAAAGGAATTTCCAACGCAGGTGTTTGTAGTTAAAATACCTTAAATAATTTACTGTTTCCTACTTAAACCATCGATTTTATTTAATATTTCACAAAACCCTTTCGTTTCGAACAAATTTCGTTAAAATAAACTCGAAAAATAAACAGCGTTATTTTCAATTTTCCGTTTGTTAATTACCCAACACTTAACGCATATTTTTCCTTGCAATCGTCTTCCTCTCACTAACGATGAAAACCGCAAGAAAGTGTTTCACCACATTTTTCAAATCGCAATGAATAGTTTGGTATATTTGTTCCAAAAATATTTTAATATTTCTTTTCGTATTTCTGGCGAACAAAACTAAATGGCATCTACAAGGAATCTGGGCATCTTTTTAAACATAATAACACTTAACCGGACAGGGGTGGGAGTGCATAGCAAAGTCAGTGGCACATTGCAACAGTAGTTAAATAACACTTAATAGCTTTATGTACTACAGAGCATTTTAACTGTGAACAGGTTTTGAAAATTAGAAATATAAAGAGTTGAATGAATATACGGCGGCGACTCAATGAAGGTAGTAGTAAGAAAACATACAAACATTGAAAACAATTTATAACACAAACGCTTCACACAAAGACACTGGGAAATGGACATTTGACAGTAAAGCACAGCACAATGCAGCACTTGAACACATTTATGAATGCCTTTATACGCACAGAAAAATCTAAAATGTCCCTAACATTTCTTTAAGCACACAAACGTAACGTCGCCAAAATTTAGCGACCCACATGCATACATACGAGTATACATTAATACACATACTCATTTGTATACGTTTGAATGCTGAAAACGTTTAACGCACTTACGTTATTGTGTGGCATTTGTATTATGCGTGGGTGTGTTTGTTTTCTCTTCACGTCCGCATTTTCACATTTGTGTGGAATTGTGTACCATGCTTGTGATTCTTAAAGTACCAAAATGTATAAAGGGTGTGTAGATAAGAGTGGACTATGAAAAACTTTTAGGCGCGGTGTGGCCTTCTTGTTGAAATCACATGCCATTCTCATGCTCTCCAGTTGCGGCCACAAGAACTCTGTTTTCATGTTCCTATACAAACAGTCACTACCGAAACGATGTTTTTGGGTTTTCGGCAACACTCTCGTTTAGAGCACCTATGTTTTCAAGAGACCGAACGGTACATCGACACAATGAAGACTTACCAACAATAATTTACCCAATTCTTTAAAATGTTTTGATCACTCCTTGAGTTATTGACACATTAGGGGAAGTTTCGATCGCAAATATCTTGAAATTTGAATTACCTCTCAGCGTAGTGATAACGCTTTCTTCTTATATGTAGCGTTATATTTTTTAACAATCCGAAGAACCAGAAGTGTCAGCTATTAAGTATCAGAGTTTCCATTTGCACAAAATAATTTAAAGAGTAGATTCTAACTGAGACACCCTTTATTTCATGCAGGTATAAATACGTGTGGAGCTTATGAAACAGTATTTCAAAAATGTTATGAAACGATCAACAGTTCAATGGAAATATTTTTTGTAATACCGCGATATCTTTATTACAGTTACAAGCAGTCCCTAATTGAATTCAGCATGTAACTTCTCCATTAATTTAGGCTCGAAATAGTTGCTAGATCTTAAGCACGACATACGAGTGTTATCCCAACTTACCGGAAAATAATCAAATTGAAGCTTTAAAAGCATTTGCTCTGACATATAGGATTTACATTTTCACAGCGTTTACACCGTTGTTGATGTATATGTGTTCTGCCAAGGGAAGTGTGGTAAAATGGTTATCAAATGTGAGGTTTCGCCGCCTTCCATGGAAGGGATCTATTAAATATTTAGCCATTATTTCTCCTTGTCTAATTTCACGTCCCGTTTCATTTCTCCCGTCCTTGAATTGCCGTTTCGAATGGCTAGAATATATTGGCCTGGTGATAATTCGCATCACCACCTGACACAGAAATTAAAAAAACAAATTGGAAAAGTCAAAAGTAGTTCATAAGGGCACCTGGATGCGGTTCTTCTTTTTTAAAAAAGAGAAGACTACGTCTTCTATATCTTTTTATTTATTTAAAATTATATTAATTAAACGAAAGAGAAGACTATGTCTTCTTAGACTTTCTTATTTGAGTTAATGTTAATTACTGAGAACTAAATTTACAAATTTCTTATTTTATATTTTTAAATTGCCATAATTAAAAGTGGCGTGATTTACCATTAATTTGGATAAGCAATAATTGCAGACGCTGATCTTACAATTATTGTAAAATTTAGTTCAATAAACTTAATAATAATTAATCGAAATATTATATGTCATCATAAAATAAATTTAAAGTGAATTCATATCTTTGTGTTAACGAACGAATTAAAAGAAATAAATGAAAAAGTGTGTCAGCAATTGAGTTGCGACAGAGTGTGTTGAACTTTATGAAAAGTTAATTTTTTAATTATTAACTCCTCCCTTCTTAAATTGATTGTCCTCAATCATTTAGAAAAAAGGAATATTGTTTAATCTAGGAGGTTTGATGGGAGCTTCTAATGCTATTGATTTGTAGTATTCGGCATAATGTTGCAAAGTTATTGTTGCATTAGGCTCGTTATTAATGTGAGGAACTTGAGATTCAAAAACAATTGTTTTTTTGGGATTTTTAAAGAATAGTTTGGAGGCTACTAATGAAATGATAATGAGACCAATAATAACAGAGATTGACCATCCTCCGATTTCTAAATGTTTTTGAATAGTTGAGATTACCTCCGTATTATTAATCTGTAATTCGTTTAGCGCTTCAAGTGATAGAAAATTAATGTGGTCTCTTTCGAAAGGAGCGGGCTGCATTAATGCGGGAATGATTTGTAAAGGTGATGCCTCTATGTTACTAAAGGTCATATTATTAATTTTAATAGTGCTATTATGGAATTTAATTAGAAGTGTTCCAGATATATTTCTGATCGTTTCATCAATATTAATAATGTGTTACAATTATTTACAAGGATAACCCCGGACTCAATCTCTTCGATTGATGGGATATGATGATTGTTGCTCGTTACACACGTAGAATTTTGACTACTTAAAAGATTAGGAATACATTTGTCATTTGAAATATTTTTTAATTGATTCTCTTTACAAATTATTAAATTATTATATTTTTCACAACTATCACTTATTCCAAATATTGTTTTTTCATTTTTTAAAATCTGCTTAAAATCTAAACTAATGACAGAGTTTTTTTTCTTTACTGGTCTTAAAATAACATTTTCATAAGTTTCATTTTTTGTTAAAGGAATCTTAACTAGATAAAATAATTTTTTATTAGTACTGTATAGGACAGATACTTTAGCAAATTGGAGTGCCTCTTCAGGACTCTCGAAAACAATATTTTCTTTTCTAATTTTACTTATAGCTATTTCAATTTCTTTTTTGTCTAATATTAGTGGGTTAATAATTCCAATCTTGGCCCATATAATTCCATTTTGAATATTTATTAATTCTTCCTTAACTAGTCTAATTCTATTTTGTAGGTTTATAACAATTTCATTTTCTAATAATACATCTTTTCTTATTGCGTTTGAAACTTTGTTTACAACATCTGTGAGATTATTTAATCTTTTATTTAAGGCTTCATTTACATAAACTTGTTTATTATTATTTTTGTTAAGATCATTTATATTACTTGCTATGATTTCAAAATCGTCGTGATCAGGAGATCCCGCGATATATTTCCAAATAGTACCTATGGCATTTATTGCCCTTTTATTTTTTACATTTGGTGTTATGTTTTCTAAAATATTTTCAGAAAGTTTTAATTCATGGGTTAGGATGGGATACAGATTATGGTGATTTGGAATGTGTTGTTGGATAAATGAATGGGTATTGGATATTGATGTTGCGTACTGTGCCAACTCTATTGGATGTAGAATAGTAAAGGTTCCCTGCTGAATTTTTGCTGTACCTCTATTAATTGTCACAACATAGGAAGAAGTGTAATCCAAAATTTGGACTTCAGTTTTTACAAAGGTTAAATAAAATCTGTAAATATAATTTATTTTCTTTTAATATTACTTTTATGCACAATTCTGCCTGTCATTGTTAAAATAGTAGAATTTCTATCTTCTTTGACTATTTCCTTTTTAAATCTTGGAGTCAGTTTTGACCCTAGTCTCTTGTTCACTCTGACAAAGATTTGTTCTCCTGGTGAATAAACTTTTATTTCATGCCTATTTTGATTATGGTAGTTTAAATCCTGTTTCTGTTTTTCCGTTAAACGATTGATTATATCCTGTTTATCCAAAAGTGCTTTTTCTGGATCATTACCTGAATTTCTGTTCAAAAATATATCTATTGGTTTTCTGCCGGTGGTGCAGTGAATTGACCTGTTATACTCGTGTATTGCCCTAGTAAGTAAATCGTGAAAAGAAGTATGTAGTTTGTCTGGTTTTAAACATCTCATGATCTCTGAAAGAGTAGAGTGGAATCTTTCTATTTGACCATTTACACAACTGGAGTAGGGTGGTGTACTGTAGGTTTCAATGCCAAATTGATCTTTAAGAATAAAATTTATTGATACAGAATTTAAGGATTTTTCATTGTCTATGACTATAGACTTGGGGATACCAAAAGCTAAAACTATTTCTTTTAATGGTTCTTTAATGTCTTCTATTGCCCTAGATTTTAAAATTTTAACTAAGGCGTATTTTGAGAATTTGTCAATTGCTGTTAATACAAGATTTCCTTCAGTAGAGTAAATATCAATATGGATTATTTCTCCCGGATTTTGTGGAATAGGTGTGGGTTGGAACTGTGGTTTATTAGGACGACGGTCGTATTTTTGTTCTCTACAAACTTGACAATTTTTTACAATTCTATTGGATTTTTCTGTCATTTTTGGAAAATAGTAGTCTTTTTTTATCTGCTCTCTATTTTCTTTAGCATTTCTGTGGGCTCTTCTGTGTTCTTTAATTAATATTTCTTCTTGTTCTACATAATTTATTATTTCTTTGACCTGTGACTGTGTGAATCTAACTTTATAGTTAATGAAATGTTCTGAATAAAATTCTTGAATAATTCCCATAATTGGTTCAGTAGTAAATAATCCATTAATTACGCTAGGATTAAGATATTTTTTTAAAATCGAAATTAATGTATTTCTGGTGAAATAAGATTTTTTTATTATATGCCTGTGATAAGTTGGGAAGGGGATTTCAAATTTGTAGCTATCATTGTTGTCTATTAAAATATGAATTTGATTTTTGAATACGTTAATAGGACATTCTACTGCTGGTATTTTATTCTCTGAAGAGCTTTCATCGCTGTGCTGGGTTGCTGTCATTGAATTTATCTGTGGTGGCCTAGATAGTGCATCCGCTACCATGTTTGTTTTACCGGGTTGGTATCTAAGTTCATAATCATATTCTTCGAGTATGGCTTTCCATCTCTTCATCTTGCTGTTTGTGTTTTTACTACTAAGAGCATATGTTAGAGGTTGGTGGTCTGTGAATATGATTACCTTTCGGGATCCGTACAGATAATTTCTCAGTGAATTCAAAGCCCAAATTATAGCCAACATTTCTTTTTCATTCGTGGCATAATTTTCTTCAGTTTTACTTAATGTTCTTGAAAGAAAGGTTATAGGCTTTTTGTTTTGCGATAAGACTGCACCGAGTGCGTAATCGGAAGCATCTGTCGTTAGCTCGAAACATTTTTCGAAGTCAGGATGAGAGAGCACTATGTCACTTGAGATTAACGAGTTTTTTTAATTTTTGAAATGCATCTAGACCATTATAATCTAAAGATATTTTTTTATTCTTGGAGGCATTCTTTGAAATGCGTCCTTCCTCCCCTCTTAAAAGGGATGTCAGGGGTTTAGCAAGTTTTGCGTAATCTTGGATAAAGCGCCTATAGTAGCCTGACATGCCTAAGAAACTTCTCAAGTCTTTTAGGGTTTTTGGGGGTTGAAGTTGGGCTATTGCTTCTACTTTTTGTTTATTTGCTTTTATACCTTCGGTTCCTATAATAAATCCAAGAAATTCAATTTCTGTTTTTAAAAATTCACACTTGTCGAGCTGTATTTTGAAGTTTGCTGATTCTAATGTTTCAAATATTCTGTGTAGATGTTCAAAGTGTTCTTTCTCAGTTTTGGAGAATATGATAATGTCATCTATATAGACATAACATATTTTTCCTATGTGATGTCTTAAAACATCATCTAAAGTTCTTTGAAAAATTGATGGCGAGTTTTTTAATCCGAATGGAAGTCGGACGAATTCGAATTTTCCATTATTGATTGAAAATGCGGTTTTTTCTATATCGCATTCCTTCAGAGGAATTTGGTGGAAACCACTTTTTAGGTCTACCACTGAAAAGAACTTATTTTTTCCTAAATTTGAGAGAACTTCGTTAATTTCTGGAATAGGGTATCTATCGGCTACAGTGATCGCGTTCAGCTTTCTGTAGTCAATGACCATTCTGAATTTTTTTTCGCCGGATGCGTCCATTTTTTTCGGGACGATCCAGACGGGTGCGTTATAAGGTGATCTGGAAGGCCTGATTATACCATCATTTAGAAGTTCCTTTATTTGTTTTTCGACTTCGTTTTTGAGTGCCATGGGATAGGGATATGATTTGCAATATATTGGTGAGTCAGATGTGGTTCGAATCTCTCCTTTGATTCGAGAGGTAAATGTTAGTTTTTTATTAGGATCTTTGAATAAGTTGGGATGCATATTAATTGCTTTCTCTAATTGAGATTTTTGAACCTTGTCCATATGACTAGTTCTAAATTCCATTTTGTTTACTGATTGGGAAATTTGTTGATGAATTTTAATTTTAATTTTGTGATTTATTAACATGTATTTTTCTTTAATATAAATTATTGCATTTAATTCCTGTAAACTGTCATGGCCTAAAATACCATGAAATGTTTTAAGATAGGGCAAAATATAAAATTTAATAGGGTGATCGGGTAAATTAAACAGATTCGCAAATGTATGATGTGTGATTTCAATGTCACCAGACACTGAGTTTGCAAAAAAAGGTTTTTCATTTTGTTTAGGATTGTTTACGAGAGAGGATTGAATATAATTTTTATTAGATCCCGTATCTATTAAGATTTTTAAGATTTGACCATTCCTCGCCTTACATTCAAAGTATGGAAGCGAAGAATACGTTAGCCTAAAAAATGAATGTCAGTTAGTTCTTGGGTAGGAAGTTCATACTGTTGATTTTGTTTGTCTAAAGTTTCGACGTATTTTTCAACATCTTCATTTTGCATTTGCCGGTAGTAGTTGTCTTCTGAATTTTCTATTTGAGATTCATCAGCTTCTATTATATTTTCAAAATTTTGCTGATTAGTTTCTATGTGAAAATTTCGTTGTTGTTTAAATGGTGGTGGAACGTGATTCATTGATGCAGGTCTTTTACCTTGAAATTGCATCGTTTGACGGGGTCTGTTTTGGTAGTTCACGTTTCTTGTTTGGATCGACTGATCAATTTCCATAGGTTCAGATCGTTGAGGCTTAGGTTGTGTTGGTCTTGGCGGCTGGAATTGGAATTGTTGTCGCATTTGTTGATGCGGTTGAAACATGGGTTGGGGGTTATGATAAGGGAAGGGCTGTTGATTTTTAAATAAATTTTGTTGCATGCTGTTTGTAGGGCTATTATATTTCGTAGAATGTTGCAATGTTAGTTCTGGATAAAACGGTCTATTATGATTTTGTGTGTTCAAATTACGCATTGTAGGAAGTGGAAGCTGTTGACGATGTTTATGATTTTGGTGCTTAGTCGCATATTCCGATCTGTAAAGTTGGTTTTCCAACTTTAAGCAAAGATGTAGTGCTTGTGGAAGATCTGAGGGTTCTCGAATGCCTAGGAGTCTAGGTAGATCTCCGTTCAAGCCTCTTATGAACGTATCAAGAGCCTTGTCTCTATATGTCTGAGTCAAAAGTCGCAAGGACTCTTGTCCCATTTCCATACAGCCAATTTTATTTAATATTAGGGATAAGTGCGAATAGACTTGTTGATAGAAAATTTGAATTGAGTTTCTTCCTTGGATAAGAGATGTCATTTGATACTCTAGTGTGCCTAAATCTCGTTTGTCGGCATAATGTAGAGTCAAACATCTTACTATACTATTCCAGTCTAAAGGAGTGTTGTATGAGTCTAATGCAATATCTGCATTCCCTACTATTTTATTTCTGATAACGCTTAGGATTCCAAAGTATTTTGGAGTTCCTCTCATTGAGTTGTAGATTTGAAGTACTCTTTCTACACTTTTTTTCCATGAATTAAATTCGGAAGCGTTTCCAGAAAATTCTCTTAAGCTTCTAACTATATCGGGTATTTTGTCCAAATCATTAAGGTTTTCCCTATATCTTTCCTCAATTATTTGGTCATTTCCAAGATTTATATCAGCGTTGGGGTTAATTATAGATTGTACAATACTCCTACACTGTTGGGCACAAATTAAAGCTATTCTATTTTCTAATTGAGGATTTATTTGAAAATTTTGTGGTCCTACTGCTGCGTTTGGATTTGGATCAGGGTTAGGAAGGTTAAGGATAGGTGGTCTTACTAGGTTGTTAGGATTAGCCATAATTGTATTTTGATAAAACTTTCTAATTTTTTATTTATTTATTTAATGAAAAATATTTTTATATTTTACTTAAATTATACAAAAAAATGTTTTCTTAAGATTAAAGTAATTTTAACTTACAAGATGATTAGTACTGCCTTCATGTTTAAGTTGTTGAATTATGATGAGAAAGTGGATGTTGTGTTGATTAAAGATGGTAGCTGATTTATTATCTTCAGGTGTTGGATTTCAATGTTGAGTTTTTTTCTGTTGATCTTGATTATGTAAAGATGTTTTTGATGAGTTAAAGCTGGTTAATTTTCCAATGGATGTCGGACTTCAATGTTGAGTTTTTTTATGTTGTTGCAATTTTTTTCAAACGTCCTTTTTTTCTAGTGTTTTTGTTTATTTAAATAATGTTTGTGGCGTTTTCATAACTAATTAAATTGTTTCTTTACAAGTTTTTATTTTAAAGTTTTGGTTACTGTCTCAATTTTATTTCTTTATTTTTTAGTTATTATCGTTACACTTATTATCACTTAATCAAATCACTTAAAATAAAACCGTTCCGATTGCACGAATTTTGTCCTTTTTACTATTTGTTACTGCGGATTCGGAACAATACTTTCAACGAACGGATGCCTGCGGACGGACACGTACAGGCTCGGGTTCCGTGGTATATTTATTTTTTCCTAAAATATACCTGGTTGCTCGGGCGCCACTTAGAAGAAACGATTATTTTTCTTCTTTTTTAAAAAAGAGAAGACTACGTCTTCTATATCTTTTTATTTATTTAAAATTATATTAATTAAACGAAAGAGAAGACTATGTCTTCTTAGACTTTCTTATTTGAGTTAATGTTAATTACTGAGAACTAAATTTACAAATTTCTTATTTTATATTTTTAAATTGCCATAATTAAAAGTGGCGTGATTTACCATTAATTTGGATAAGCAATAATTGCAGACGCTGATCTTACAATTATTGTAAAATTTAGTTCAATAAACTTAATAATAATTAATCGAAATATTATATGTCATCATAAAATAAATTTAAAGTGAATTCATATCTTTGTGTTAACGAACGAATTAAAAGAAATAAATGAAAAAGTGTGTCAGCAATTGAGTTGCGACAGAGTGTGTTGAACTTTATGAAAAGTTAATTTTTTAATTATTAACTTATATAATGTTGGTCACTGTCCATAGTGTGAACAGAGGCATTCTAATTCAGGCAAAAGTGAGTAACAATTTTGGCAAATAAATTTACAAAGAATTTGTAATTGTATTTTTTGTTTCCAAAAATTGTTATCACTTACTGTTGACCCGTCACAACTTAGGGCATATTTTCTGCTATGGAGCCTGTTAAAAGACTCTAGTTATGGACCTTACCTCAGCGGGGCTAAGCCTTGATTGAGTCCTTTGTAACACCGCTGTTATGACTGATAATTGATCCGTTGCTGCACCATTAGACCCAATATTTTATAGCAGGCAGTAATGGTACTTCATGAGGCAATGATGCTGAAAATTCAACTGTCTCGGGACAACCTGTGCTATAGCATATTTTATAGCTAAACTCAAGTTTAGCATCGAACCTAACAAGGCACTCAGAATAGTAGATTCTATTCTGATGCTCTCTTACGACGATCTTGAAAAGTATTTTTTTGAGCAAAAATCATCAATGGCTCTTATCTACTCCCCTATTTGCTAAATTGAATTCACGAACGCCTGACAGGTGGCTCTTGCAGAGGGATTTACTGTGTGGGATGTTTAATGATATGTAATGTATACTGCAGGGATTTCCAAATAGAGACAAGTTTATATATATTTATTATAGGGCTAGAAGACCTCTCTGTTGGACTAGGTTACCCATCCTTTAGAGGTATAATTTAAAAGGACTAAGGTGCATTATAGCTTATAGTAACTTGGACGAATGAGATCATTGGTTACTTGTGGCGACTCTAAACGGCTCATGAGAGTGTAGCGGGATTCAATCTCCTGATAACCACTTTAAGTTGTCATGCAGATTTATGTGTTTATACAGAAAATAGACAAATAGGAAAACTAATAAAAAAAATGTCCATCTGAATGATGATTTCTGCCGTAGAGATCCGAAACAATTTCTAAGTTCAAGACTACGAAACAAGGCGTCATAAGTGTCATGAAGTCTCATCTTTTTCAAAAAGCAATCGATAATTTCATAAGCAGAGCAATTTCCTGGCTTTAGAGCATAAGAGCTAATCGAAACTTGTTCTGTTTATTATTTATTGTTTTGCAATGAAATAAAAATACCACTAGTAGCGTAAATAAAATAACGCCTTCGTATTTAGAAACCTTTCACAGAAATTTTAAAACTGCGTACCTCGGTTCTAGCTTTTATTTGAAGACATATGCCGTAATTAGAAAAACTGCAGTGCAAAAAAAACTCCACCAGACTTAACGAGGCATGCTACGCCTACCTTTTGCAAAGGCCTGTCTTAAACAAGTTAGAAACACAATTTTCAATCTTTGCGCAATTTTTTTAAACTCTGAATTAATTTTACTTCGCACTGTACATTTTGTTTCTAAGTTACTTCCAGCTTTTTTACTTTTTCTTTTTAACAAGGAGTTACTGTATGTATTTCGATTATTAGTTCAGTTAGTTCAGCACAATTGAAGGTTCATTTGCATTTAGGCTTTTACGCAGAAACATTTTCCATTTCTAAACTCAAACGCCAAGTGCATGTTTAAACGTGCAGAAAAGAGATTTTGAACAATACTTTTTTTCTCACATACCCAGCACTATATTCAGTTTGCCTGTGCTGCTTTTTTGATCACTAAACAAAACACACTTGCATTATTTTCACAGGTGGGGATGAAAGCATGTGTGTGTGTGTGTGTGTGTATGTGTGTAAGTTTGAGTATGTTGGTGTTTTTATTATGAACTGTTTGCGATAAGTATGCAATGAAATGTTTATAGACTTTCCATTTTTGTTGCCATTTCTAGTTAAGTTTTTGTTGTTGTTGTTGTTGTTGTTGTGTTTGTTGCTGTATAACGAGTAACTGTTGTTGTTTAGATTCTGTTAAAAAAAAATATTCGAAAAGTTTCGAGTTGCTCTTGTTGCAAGCGCTGTGTGTTGTTATTATGCGCATGAAACATGTTGACTTTAATAACTGAATCATTCAATATTAAGGCTGATGCACATTAATTCACACCCTCACATAACTAACAGTGAAAATGTGGAAGTCTGCGAAGTGCACATACTTGAGCAGTGTTCTGTCAGACTCAATTCAGCGTCATGCATTGTTAAACCCAATGATGTCGTTGTATAAAGCCACTGCTTATAAACTTAATTCATAAATGCGCTGAAGATTGTAAGATTGTGTTTTTAAGAGCATGTTCAGGATTCGAATTAGTTTACAAAGATTGAAGAGTCCGAAATCAGAACTTCAAATTGTCGAGAGGTAGGCACAAAGATACAGCTTGCCGTAACAGAGTGCACTGCCAGAAGTTGTGGCTAATAGCACCACGTGGTGAAGGCCAGTAAGAGGTCCCTATCGCTGCTAGAAGTCTGGCTAAATAAGTCGAGCAGAGAAAAGTTAAAACTCTATTAAAATCCCTAATCTACGGGCATATGCCCCGGGGGCATATATCATCTTGGTGAACCCTGCCAACTTGATGGATTGCCACTGGAGGAACACAGGATCACCAGTTCCAGGGGTTTGTCAGGAGCCTAAAACTTGAAGAAGGTATGACTTCGACCAGTAGCGAGTGAAATAAACTGGTACCACGGTGAGGCTCCTTCGGGAGTGCACGTGGTGGCTGTGGTTATAACCAAAGCGGGGAGGTTCCGATGTGGCGTTGCATTGCAACGCAAGCTGTCAATGTAATTCGTTGACGGCAGGAGATTATATATCCTCGAACCCCTCAGTAGGGGGTGAGACCGTAGGGCTAGTATGCGAACTCTGGATACTAGTCGATCTCCAGTTTCAATACAGAGTTACCTGTACATATAGAGCTCTACGGGGATAAACAGGCATCTTTTTCTCCAGTACAGGCATGACTCAGGATGCCTGCTTTTAATTGGCAAAGGCGTAAATGGAAAAGACTGCCTCGCGAGGGGTGGACTCGTCAATCTTTAGAGGTATTGGCAATCGATATCGACACGCAATGAAGCCTCGCAAAAGGTGTTTATTTGCCAACGGAAGAATTTTTAAAAGATAGAAACTAAAACCTCGACAGGGGTGGACGGGTTAGCCTCCAAAGACACTTCTTCGGAAGAGGTTTAGTGCACATTGTGCATGCATATCCAGCAATGGCTAGCATATGCCTTAGTACCACAGGCAGACACATGGAAAATGTGAATACCATGGCGGACCTAAGCGTTACGATAAAGCTAGCAATTAACTAGACTAGAAAAATGTGGACAATCATCAGTCGACAGTCTAAAACTACTACAGTCTTAAATGAGAGTAAGTCGTAACTTACAAATCGGTAGTCTAAAATGAACTTCGGGTAAGAAGGGTGTCGAAAAGGGACCCATAAAGTTAGGGGTGTGCTTCGGTATATTATGTTAAAAACAGACGCATTTAAATTTTACTTTAGTCTGAAGAGATTTAAATTAAAAATATATTAGATATTTGCAATATTCACAATAGCAGAGTCTTTGTTTTTTATTAACTCTCTTGAAATCATTTTATCGTAAGTTTTACCCACGTTACAAAATTTCATACACAAACTTCTTATTTTTTATACGAAGTGATTAGATAGGGAAAAGATTAAATAAAGCAGCAACGATTTAAAAGAGCATTTGGAGTCTGGATTTATTTTGTGGTTTTAGTGTTTCTAAAAATCCGACAAAATCCAGATCTCCGTCTACCATTTCTAGTGCCCTATTACCAAACAAACCGCAGTGTGTATGGTCATTCGCCTTCAATTCTTACGTTAGTACAATTTTATACGTACGTTGGTTCCTTGGTGATACTCAACTCAGCTATCTTCTTTTCATATACCTGTGTATAGTTGGTGCCTTAAGCACCACAATTGTGTACCTGTGCTCAATCATTTTCACGGTGCAAGGAATTGCCTGCAAACTTAGGCCATTATCACAACCGAGCTCACGCCTAAATTCACTTTTAGAACTCAGTTAAAATCACTATTATGATTTCAATGCTCGGCAAGCATGAAATAATCCGCAGTGAAGCAAGCTTACTGAATACTTTGACAGCTGGAATGAGTGACGTGCTGAGAACGACAGGTGGGTGCTCTAAGATAATGGTCAGATTTGGAAAACGGAATGGATTGCAAATAAAATATGGTTAAAACACCAAATGCAATTGGTTTAAGTGCAGAACAATTTTTTGGAATTAATTAGTTAACGTTTTTGTCAGTAGCCAGAACTCAGCAGTCGACCGCAAAGAAATCTTGGAACGCTTTTACGGGATTAGGACAGGCTAAGCCTAAGAGCTTCTTACGCAATAATATACTGGCATGAAAAAATAATGACATTTAGCTTTGGACTGGTTTTCTATTCATTCTGTTCATCACTTTATAGGAATCAAAATAATATGAGAATAATTCAAACGAAACCAATGAGAAAACCACAAAACTTTTATTTAAGACTCACTCATCTTTTATACAATTAACATGTTTCTTTGTCAAGCTACTCCTTCTCAAAAATTCTGATAACAAAAATTAAATCATTGCCCTTTTTGTGTTCTTTGTGCTCAGCAGTACTTTTATGTATCAACGATTTCGATTTTCAATTTATCACACCCAAATCAAGTGGAATCATTTATTCTATTCACAAAAATAATCAATATTTAGCCAACAGAAAGTTTAATAAGTTCTTTGATTGAATTATTTTTTTTTCGTTATTTTCTTGTTTCGTCAAGTGGAAAAGTGTCAGTTGTATCAATAATAAAAATATATTTTTTCTTTTAGTTATTTGGTCAAGTTATCAATATGTCCCATGTCAAATTTATGATGGTCTTTTTGAAAATATTCTGAAGTTTTTTCAGTATTTATTTCTTCTGATTTAAATTTGGTTATAATAGAAATTTAGCAGGGAGGTATAATGGATGTGAGTTGTTTGGTTTCTACTTCTTTTGATTTGACGAATTAATGTGTGTCTTTTTCAAAGTTTTTGATCATTTTCTGTTTGTTGTGTGGAGATAATACGTTTTTAAAACTAGTAACTTACTGTGCTTGCAAGGGCCCTATATGGCAATCAGTTGGGGCAGGTGGGCTCTTTCAACCCAACTGCAAATAACATTGCACAAATTTTTTCTAGCTGCTAAGGTATTTCGTTTCATATTATCACATCGTATATATACACGTTTGTTTTAATACTTGCCATTTAAGGCTATATATATTGTAAAGGAGAATGGGTAGGACATCACATAGACACACTTATCTGAGTTAATAGGTGATATTCGAAAACCAAGACAAACTATGCAGCTTTTGTTATAGAGATTTTTGATATAACGTTTCTGAAATTTAATTATTTATTTAAGATTAATATGTGAAATTTCTTAATAAAAGTGGTCTAGTAGTTGGGGTCTAGTGGAACAGCACCTTGGAATGGGTGGGAGAAGCAATCTGAAAATTAACAGCATAGCCAACTTAAGGAATAAAGTTATAATACCACAGACAGTGGTACTACTGATACGTTAACAAAAAAAAAATTTGGGTAGCAGGATAATGGTATCCAGAAACTTCTGCGACAAGACTTGGAGGATAGGAAAAGACCTACACCAGTCTTTCAACGTACATTTTTTCGGTTGTTTGTAGATTCTAGAATAACTAATTTCTGTTTTATTTCCTCTTGTCATTGTTAGAGTACGCAGCTAGCAAGAAACTACCTGAGTAAACTCAAAAGCTAGTCGGAAACCTCGCTAGACCAATTAGTTTCTAACATTCAAAATTATAGGTTTCTAAAAGTTGTTTACTCAACTATATTTTATCTGTAGATTTATAACGAAGCCGCTAATATATTTTTAACAATTTCGTTATCATAGTTGTTGGAAACGCGTTTTAGTATTTTTGTGCAGTATTCCGTATTAGGTGTCTAGGCTTATGAAACAACTCGTAGTGAATCACAACTGGGTTAAAAATTCTTAACAATCTTTTGATTTAGGCCTCCTGCCCATAGCGATATTTTGAATTGGATCGACACAAATTATAAATTAGATTGCACAAGGTACTTTTTATCACTTGCCTACTTGTGTTTTTGATAGTATCTTTTAGCTTTAAACACAGTTGGCATTCTAACAGGCATGTGAGCAATCAGAACTCAATAGGTGATAATAATAAAATTAATTTATTAATACATGAGGCGTATGCTAGATGCTGTGTGCACTTGCCTCGAGTTCTTCCCAAATTACATTTGCGCCAGTAGCCTTCTTGCTGCAATTTAAATCGTCTACTGTCTCCGGTATCAGACATCAACGCATCGGAAGCATAAAGTGCAGTCGGTTGTGGTATTACCATCCATGAAAACTGCAACATGAACTATGTCATTTTCACTAGTATATAGTAATTTTAATCATAATATATGAATAATAAACATATTAAATTATATTTTATTTGTGTTTAGTTGAAGTATTACTAAGAAACAATTGTAGTTGCTTGATTTAAAAAACATTTTATTCTCCATCTCGGCTAAGTGCTTGTCTATGTTTCCGCCAAATAATATGAGTTGACTACAACTATATAACTCCATCATAATATTTTGCTCTCAGATAATGGTTAACAGCACAAGGGCTAAAAATTCAGTAGAAAAGGTAGTTGACTTCGCAAATCACTAAGAAAAGGTTTCCACACCACCTGACATAATTAGTTTCACTATTCCAAATATCAGTGACAGTGTCATTAACCCTATAAAATCATCATATTACAGGATCAAAGATAAGGTTCTTACCTTATTATGCTTTGCGAATTTCACTATTCGTATTTAATGTAATGTTACGCGATGGCTTCTTCCCATGCCCTTGGAAGATGTCTGAAATTGTTATAATCCCTAAACCAGGGAAAGACCTTACTCAGATAACGTGATATAGGCGCACGGGCGTACTGTCAATTTTATCAAAGTTGTTTGAAAAATTATTCGCTTCATATTTAAAACCTTCACTAACCATCGGCATGAATCATTAGTTTGGTTTTCGAGCAAACCATAGTACAGTTTAGCAAGTTCATAGAATTGTCACCGTTATTAGATCTGCATTTTATAAAGTCTGGAATTATGGAAGGTTCAAATAAATCAACTATATTGGCTAATAAGTCCTAACTTTGGATTACAAAGTCGATTTATACAAACCCGTTATAACCCAATATGGTCATATGGAAATCAGCTGTGCGGTACTGCTTGCGCATCAAACATTCAGAAGTTATAAAAAAGACAGTCGAGGATTTTACGATTTCTCGTAAAAGTATGCTGACTTTTGACAAACGAATTTAAGGTAAATTTTTAAATTTTTGACGGAATTAGCAATTGTTTAAAGAAAGTAACGATTTCGTGATATTCATAAATTTTTTTCTGAATTTTGGATTTTCAAAAATGTTTTTTTTTTTTGTAATAATACGTGACAAAAAATTAAATCAAGATATAAAATAAAGTGTTTTATCATATTAACTTTAAAATCATACTCAACGTTTTTCGAAAGATGTTTTGTTAAAAGATAAATTATAAATTTGTCTGCACATATGTTTATTACCGTGCATTTATGCTCTTTTGTTGCAAGTCCATGGATGCATATTTCAATTATTTCGGACTTATTTGTTTGTTGTTTGCAGCACACATTATTACTATCTTAAGAATTACTATTGCAAATAGTATTTTTTCCCAGTCTAAAATACCAAGTAAAAATGCTTATTATTTAACCGAAAATAATTTGGGTCCTGATACGTATGATTAATATTTAATTAAATAATATTTATCATACGCCACAATGGTTGCAATAAGTTGCATGAGATTTATGGTTTCAATATTAAAACCAACATATCGTTATACTTCCCACCATTTTCACCTCTATTGTTTATAAAAGCCATTAACTATATATATTTCATTATTAAAAGCAGTTTTCTTAAGCAAAAATTTATTAAACACCAACCACAGATAACTTCTCTCTGCGAAAAATAATTGTTATTATACTTTTTAATATTTTATAACAAAAAGTATTAAATACTGGAAACAAAGTAAAATAAAACCATAAATTTTCACAGCACACATAAAGTGGTTGATAGCTAAGTATAAAGATATAGCGATTGTGGAAGTAAAACCAACTAAAATAGTTTAAAAAAACCCTAAATAAAACGTTTATTTAAATTTTCACACAAATTAGCTGGCAAACAGTAGCTCAAGTGTTGACAATAAATTCAAAATAATGGCAAAAGTTGACACTAAAGTATAGCGGAAATTAAGTTTTAAGGCCATTACAGTAAACGACAGCCACTCTAAGGCAAAATATAAAATTGCAGTATGCATTTTGATGCACATTAACTTGCACAAAAGTTTGTTGTTAGTGGTGAAAAGTAAGTTGCTGAGAAGGCTATAAATACTGCCGTTAAAAAATATTAACGTTAATCTTTAGGAAAACAGTAACAGAATTCGTACACATATTCGAAGCTAAACGATTTTTGTAAGTTACCAAGAGATCTGATATGAGTCTTTTCCCCGGGAGAAATTTGCGTTAATTGGTTTGCGTTTGTTCTGTCAGGGATGTTCAAGTAGATGTGTTACACATGTGAAAACCAGGGCTGTATTACACTAGTTTAGTGTTTCATCATTCCTCGTTGTGTGTTATGCCTGAGTCCGAAATATATTGATTAAATTTGCCATGGATACAGCTTTAGTTTTTAGGGAGCAATTTCATAATGTTCTTAAATCGGAAGGAAGAAAATGTTGCTGATAAATTTTATAAATTAATCATAAACATTACAAACCCAACTGATTACCGGCAACCATTTTAGCGTGTTAATCTCTCATTGCAAAAACGCTTAGTTTCTCTCTCAGTCCTAGTAACCATTTGTCATTGAACCCAACGTTAATATCCCACTTGTAATAGGAGCCATTTTGGTTTAAGCTGTAAGCAAATAAACTCATTTATGTTAAAACTTATGCTTTAAGTAAAAACTTGCACTCATTTTTCTCCTCATCAACTACTATTGTTGATTTTCTGTGGCCCTAACACGTTACTTATGCTTCACCAACTGTTTTATAGTTCTGTCCAGGGCTGGAGGCTGCTAGTAGATAATAAAAAATCCGTCATAAATTTCACTATAAAATATTCTAAAGACACTAAACTCGATTCTTTGTAATATTGTGTGTGCCTCCGGATGCTCTTTTAGTTTCTTTGTGTAATTCTTCTGTTTTCTATGTAAGACTCCTGTTAATGCTAAAGTGTTACTTTGTTTCAAGAAGCGATAAACAAATTTGCTTGTCTTTATTGCTGACTTCTTGTACTGAAATATTGTGTTGACATTTAAATTCATTTTACTGGTTGAGAGTAGTTTGTTTAATTTTTTCATGTTTTTTTCCCTGAAGATTTTAATGGCAAACTCGTTAAATTTACTGAGGCAGGTGTTAGGGCCACACATAAGATGCAGAGATTTACGATTAATATTGTTTATGGCATCAAGTCTATAAAAAATTTATTTCTATATTTTACCTGCTTAGATGGCTTGTTTTGGGATGTCTGTGAGACTAATTTGCGTTTTAATACTCATGTTTATACTCAACAAGGGGAAGGAACATCATATCAGATTCACACAGGAAAAAATGTAGAGCGTTTTAATTGTACATTTGTTGATAATTCGTTTTGAATAAAATATATCATGATCATCGGAGGCTAAAATTAATGTCATCTTAGGGTTTTAACCTAAGTAAAGCTAAAATTTATTGAGGTAAAACATACAGCTTATACAGTTCCCCAATATTTAACTTTCTCCTAAATTTCTCGTAGATTTACCGGAAATAATGCAGATGATGATATCCTGAGAAGTCCTTGTTTTTTTGACAGCATTTTTTATATCTTCCTTAATCCAGTCATTGACACTGAATCTCCTTTCAGGTTACACCCAATTGAGAGCACGTCTAAATATTAAATCTTTCAAAGCGTGGCGCTCGTTGCTTTTCAAAGTTAAGTCTTCCATGTTGGGTGGCCTAAATGGCGAAAAAAATTTCATAGCCCATAAGCAATAACCTGTACGTCAGGATAACGCAAGAATGGTCAGGATCATCGCCGCTGTTCGCGGTTGAGTTAAAGATAAGGAGCTCTTCTTTGGACTTCTTCTTGGGTTGTATAAATCTTGGGCACACTTATAAGTGACGTTTCTACGGTTCCTATTTGCTCTTTTTTGTTTATTTATTTTTGTTCTATTTTTAAAAATTGATCAAAAGTTTTAAATATCAACCCTCCGTTCCAAAAATATGATTTATTTATGAGTTTCATTTCTTTTTATCTATTCTCAAGTCAATTTAATATTTTTGTTTCTAAGTTTATATAATTTACTTTGCTCTTCTTGGCTGTTAAGCAAATACCAAAAACAAACTTAAATCTAATCTCTAAAACTATGTAAATTTTCTTTATAAAATTTCCCAAACAAAAAAGTAAAAATTATTTAAAAAAAAATCAAAACAAACTTAACGAAATATTTTATTCCATTTAGTTTAACCACAAAACAATAGTGTTGACGATATTTAAATAAACTTTCGAAAGCTACCAGCTCTCTGATAATGTACGAGGGAGGTCAAAAAAGAGACTAAGGCAACATAAAACATCAATAGCCGTAAAAAAATTAATTGTTGTACAAATATACATGTCTGAGAAGACCACGCACTTTGTTATTTAGTATAATGAAAAGTCTAATCGAAACTTGTTGTAACACACAGTAGTTTTTGTTATTTGTTTAAATCGAAATGAAAACAAGTTAAGCTAGATTTTACTCCAGATACTACTGATCACACTTTAAGACTGAAATGCTGATATGAAAAGCAATCACTGCTAAAACCAGAGTATGAAAGCAACGTTTTTGTCAAAATGACATTCTTTATATTTATAGAAAATTTGCTGAAGTTTTTGAAATTTGATGAACTACTTGCCAACAGCCAGCCAAGAAAACTCAAATATTTATCGTTAATATCCTCGTTTTTCCAGCAAGAGATATCACCCACGTAGTAACTATCACAGACATAAAAAGTCCAAGTCCTCTCCCAAATAAAATACAAAAACAAAACTGCAAAAAATAAACAACTGAAAGGAAAGAAATTTAAATAAAAATAAATGGAAATTAGTAGAAAAAGCTCCTGATTTAGCTTTGATAATTCCACTAAGAACAGTAGGGCTCTTACTTTGTTTTAATCTTGTATTGTTTTTCTTGATGTAGCTGCCGTTGTATTGGTAGCAGTGCCATTGTTTACCCAAGGGCCAAAACATGTCAAAACAATACGAAAATTAAAGAAACATAGGAAACAGCTGTAGAAACTACTTTCCGTTTTTTCAACGTTTTGTGTTTATTTTTTAATCTCTATTTTAAACAGGACACTACAGCAGCCGAGTTGTATAGTTTGGGGAAATAAAGAAAGCATCGCTGTAGAGAACAATAGCCAAAGTTTTAAGTTTAACAGCTAAAAACTAGAAATGAAACAACAAAATAAAAAAAAAATTAAAATAAAGGAATATTAGAATTCCATGGCATAAACTCATTATATAAATAACAAATGCCGCGTTTCCTTCGCAGTGGCCCACAGCTAGCGGGACTCAATTCGCTTCTCTTTACTACTAACTGCTTTCATAAAATTTCAGTGTTTAGGGGAAATAGTTTTTGTGTCTATAATCTATACCCTACAGCCATTCAGTTAGTTATTGTAAATGAAACTGGTTGGGCATCAAGAACGAAATTGGTTTTGAAATAAATATTTTGTTTTGTTGCCAGTACTAATTTACTGCTAAAATGGGGTTGTAAGAAACACAAAATATTTTTTAGAAGAAAATTTTGTATATTTCGAAATTGAATTTAAAAAAAATCTTTGTCAATATTAGGTACTTTATCCAACAGACATTTTGTGGATAATTATGAGTAGGTAGTGGCAAACTTTATTGTATGAAATCCCACTACAGTGTATATAGATCATACAGTTCCTTTGCAAAAATCAGCCCAGAATAAGACACCATATGAATATTAGCTGTGAAAATCTTAGAAAATCAAAACAATCATATCATCTTGATGCTTAAGTTTAACCCATCTTAGTAAGTTTTTATTTTCTTATTGGCTTGGCACCATTTCAGTCTACGTGCAAAAATCATTTCATAATATGAACACATGCAATGTAGATATATCTCTGAAGTCGAGTGGGAAGAGCATACAAAAGATATATAAGGTCTACTGGGGCATCTGGAGAAAACCACAGCTTGGTAAATTTATCAGGATATATTTGATAAGAGATGAGCTCGAACACTACGAAATTCCAAATCACTTTCATCATAATGAACTATTTGTTATCCCAAGTAGATTACGGAGAAGTCATCGGTGAAAAATAACCCCTCAAAACATGACAGCCTTGCAACACTTTCTCATAGTGCACGTATATGCATATCCGAGGGTATACTTAAAGTTCACAGTGAACAAACATAAGCCAAGTATAATTAAGAAATTTAAAGCCAAACATTGGCTTTACATTATGGTTTAGGCTATCCTTTATTATTGGGCTGGATTCTGAAGGCCACTAGTGCTTGGAGCTTTCCACGCATTACGCTTAGTTCAATGGCAAATACATTGTCTTAAAATGCATCCGGTGCCGTTGACAGCTCCCTTCCGCTTGATATCGTTTATAAAATTCATGATGAGGCTCTTTAAGCCATCTTTGTCATATAAAAGTTATACAAAAATTAATTTAACACATAATTTTATTTTTTTTTTTTGGAATCTTGAGAATTAACTGGCTTCGTTAAAGATTGTAAAAAGAAAGAGTTGATTATTATGTTAACAAAATACTACTAGGTCCTATTCAAAAAAATTTAAACCGATATTGATTGCCATAGTTTGCCCTAGAGATAAAATTTATGTTGTATATTAAAACAAATTTATGTAATGCGACTATTTAGAAATTAAACGAGTATTTTATTCAGGCTCAAATTCTTAATTTACTCGATCAATTAAGGAATAAAAATATATGACTATTAATACGATAATTTTTAGAAAATTTCATACGAGATCCTAACAGAATGGAATACATGCGTCGTCTGTGGCGCTACGCACGTCATTAGGATTCTGTGTGTTTTTATACTGAGTAGTACCATGGTGAAGATAAAAAATATAAGAAACTCTCATATTCAATTTTAATCATGAATATTGTTAATTAGATGATACTTTTAATGGACGCTATTCAAAAAAAAGATATAAATAATGCTGATGAAAAGACTAGCGGGACAGTTTATCTTATTGTTAGAAGTAACTCAAATTTCATAACACCTTACTTATAGCAAAATACTAAGAAATGTGTTTTATTTCCTAGAACGTATGAGTGATATATTTTTTATTAATTAATATTACGTATACGCCAACGTATAAATTGGAAGCAGAATTTATTTAACAGTAATTTAACATAAACTATACCTCGAATGATGCAAATGGGGTAGCCCCTAAAAAATAACTTAAATAACTTTTAAACTGGAAGCTTAAAGCTCGTTTAAATGGAGCACTGTATGGGATAACGAATAATTTCACAGACCGACAGTGAAATTCCCTATTGTTCTCATTATATTGCTATCACCTTAAAAAAAATTTATAAATTTAATTAAAGATGATAGGAATATACTGGGAACAGTAAGAAATAAATTTGTTTTATTACCTCTTTCGCAATAGTTTACAAATTAATAGTGTAAAAAAAGTGTTTTTATTCAAAATTGGCAAATTTTAAGTGAAAAATTTAAATTCAGGAAAACCTTATCATAATGAAAATAGCCGGACAAATGTTGATTTTATTAGCGATTAAGTAAATAAATCCAGACACTTACAGCATGAGATATTTCCCAGTCATTTCCTCTCACGTTTCGGCGATCGAAATTGTGCTCTTGGGCACAATTTCGATCGCTAGGTGAACAAGTAACTATTTTAATGTAGGCTATGACGCTTCCGTGCAAATTTTATGTAAAAAAATTCTAGTTATCTCTTATTTGAATGGGAAGCTTTCAGGTCGACCTTAGTCTTATTATTTCAAATCTATTTGCAATCGCATAATTTTGTGTTTGACAACCGAAAATTATTTTTGTACTTTGCCATTTTGCTTAAAATATTTAAACAACGCCAGTGTATTACAAGAAGAGTGGAGGCCAACAAATATGCATTCATACTGCTTGACATTGGGTCGGCTTTTGTTATTCTCTACTGTTGTTCAGTTTGCACCAGCTGGTGTTACTTGCCTTCTTCAGTTCTTCCTCGTCCTTTTTGTTTTATAATTTTTGTCTCTTCCGTATTAATTTTTTTTAAATATTCATTGTTTATTTATTAATATTAAAATGGAAAAGGAACACAAAAGACACGAGTTGTATTGAATAATAAAAGATAGTGATAGTTTTGTTTCATTCTTTTTTATTTTGCAAATGAAAGAGGTAAAATCCTTGTAGCAGGAAGGCTTGAAAGCGATTGTTTGTAATACTGAAACAGGATCTTAAATACATTTGCATGAAAATTCCATTTTTTTTAGTTGACATTTAAACAAGGAAAGCTAATAAAATTAAAGAGAAGATGGAAGGATTTTTAGGAAATATAAAAATGTTGCAAGGAAATTATTTTAAAAACACTTAGGAATTTCATACTACATCTCCCGAAATTATTTCTGCAAAGAGCCACAGATTTTTTATTTATCATCACATATGACAATTACCAAACGTTGGACAATTCTTCGAGTACAAATTGTTTTTCATCTTCCATAAAAACAAAGTGTAGTTTTTTATATAAGAACTGAACTTTCATAATTTACTTGATATACAAAAGTGCCCTTAAATACTCCAAAATCTTATTAAACATATTTGATATTAAATGCTTAAATATATTCCTTTTTCATCTCTTCTAATCAGCTTAAAATTTAATATTTTGCTTTTCCTTCTTTTCAATATAAAATCTTTAACACAATAAAAATCTATTTATAACTTGATGTGTGACAAACTAGATTTCATAAACACTCTCACGTTCAAAAGGAGATATCACCTCAATGGGAAGAGAAAAAATATGAAAAAGCACATATCAAATCTCGCACAGAGTGAAAAAAAAACAACCACACCACAATATTAGAAAATTCGATTACAGATGCTCTTATTTTTTTTTTTATGTTGTGATATATTTTCTCTTTGTCAGTTATTCAAAAATATATATATCATAAAAAAATTATAAATATCGGCTCATAATGTTGGTAGATGAAGCAAAAAAATAAAAGCTAAGGAGCCACTCAACAAAGAACTTACTTTCTATCCCTCTTTTAGGTTTGAGTGAAATCCATATTCTGATGGTAGTAAGGTCATAGTATCAACTTTCTAAAAACGGGATACTAGAGCCGCTATTATGTATCATCTATACAGCGCGCATGTCTGCATGCACATTTACATGTAAGTCAACATGTAACGACATGTTTACGCTGGTTGTTGGGATAGGTTCACAGTAACGACACTGTTATTAGTATCCCTCTATCTTCCATCAATAAAAGAATCCAGATGCTTGTCACAAAACGTATAACTTTATTTATACAATTTTCTGGTACCAGCGGCTTGTGGTGGGGACTAAGAGCCAGAGTATACGAAGGACAGAGTCGGAGAGAGCCAAACGAGGTAGTGTGTGTGGTTAAAATGCACGCAGTACCAGGAAGTGGTTTGACTGCAGTTAAGGGCTACTAGGTTCTCTCTAGTACGGCTGATGAACTGAAATCAACGTGGTATCGACGCCACCGACGAAAGCAGAAACCCATTATATGTATTTGCTTATCTTCGTATGTTGAAAGTTATTTGTATAAAAGGCGGCGCTAACGAAATTCAATCACTGTTAATTCAAAATCAATTTCTTGCAGTTTTTAATTTTTTTTAAGTTTACGACAACTCTCGTCAGCAGCATATAACAAACTCAAGGCAAACATTTTTCTCTATCTTTTTACATTTTCCTGCATAATGTAATGTTTTTTTTCAATATCGCTAGTTTGGCTATTGTCATAATTCATCATGTATACGAATTATTTAGTACACAGAATGGTGAGTGCGAGGGTGGTGATAAATTTATTCGACGTAGAAAAAATTAAGAAAACATCATTGAAAGTAACTTTAAGAATGTATCGACGATATTTAGTTTAACGATCAACAAGGGATTGTACTTATTTTTTTTTTTTTTTTGGTATTAAACGGAATTAACCCAAGTCTTCAATTATTTACCTAATAATATATTACATCTAGTTTACTTGCTGCAAATACGAATGAGTTGCTTACTAGCGGTCTCCACTAGCCATCTACTTGGTGTGAACAAGACACAAACCTTTTGTCGCACAAGAATTCGGCTCATGGAGACTGCTCTTGTTTATGTTTCGTTCATGTGCAGATATCGCTGTCAGAACATTTGTTCGAGCAACCATATTTTGCATTGAATTTAATTTAAGTTGTGACAGCTTCATTGTCATTAAAAAAACAATATAGAGGCACATCCAAGAAAATATACGATACGAACACTTTGCTATACAAACAATTATCATCAATCTGAACATAAACATCAACACGTGTTCGCCACATAAAAGAAAATGAATGTTTCTTTGCCGACGTGTTCTGTTTGTCTTGTACAAGCTAATGGAGACTTACTATTTGGTTGTGTGCATAGACAGCCTGCAATAAGTAAAGCTCACAATGATTCCCACTTTCGTTTAGTAAACATTCACTTGCAAATATTTAACGCAAGAAAAAGGATAGACCGGCAAAAGGTTTCTTTTAGTGTTGCTTTCTTTTGCTGTTCAACAGACACCTATGATAACAATAACATACAAAGCAGCCTACGCGGCATTCTTACTCCTTTAGTTGAGGAACGAACTGCTGTCAGAGAACTAAAACGAATGAGGCTCGAATATTGCTGCATCTAACAGCGTCTTTGTTTCCCTTGTATAACGCTGAATTCTACACTAAAACGTTAATGTTTTTTTTACCACTCAAATGCTGCAAAGGTGTCACCTAATATTTCCACAGACTCTATTCTTTATAATATTTCTCCTCTTAAGACATTTAAAAATATAAATCACGCCAATCTGTTTCTGTAGGTAGAACTTACGTTATCCTCCCTCCACATGATTATGTCACTCAAGTTCACTACTTAGCTGATTTTAAGTCACTGTATTAAAGTTGTAAATTTAGGCTGCACTCACTGCCAACATACTGCTGATTTAAGTGAAAAGTTTCAAAGCAACCTCTCACATGTGCTGTAGTTCGTCAAAATATCAAAAGACTACAAAGCTAGAAGATTTTTGTTTTGTCTGTCTAAAAATAAAATTGACTGCAGTTATTCAGGAAACTAATTTTTTCAAAAAAAATCATTGCATATTCTACGGCTGAACATAAATTATATGCAATTATAATACTGCTGCATATGCTTAAGATGTCTGAAATTCTTTCAAAGCTGACAACAGACTCTAGTTTCATAACTGCGCTGCTCTTTCTATTTTATGCAATTGTATTTTTTCAGCGAATATTAAATATCAAGAAGTATAAAGGAAACAGCAAACAACAAACAACTCTTGTACTAAACTAATGTAGTAAATATGCTTTTTATAATATTTTCTTTCTTTAGTTGTTGCTAGTTTTTCTCTTGCATTTTAATTTATATTTCTATATTATACATAGTTAAGTAGTATTTTTATTTTTTTTCTTTGTTGCTTTTTTGAAAGCATTAAATGCAAACAAACAACTTGTAGAAACTGTAGAATATAATATGCATAAAAAGGTAAACATGTTTAAGAATATTATAATAACATTAAAATGATGATGCATTATGATGAAAAGAAAAGTTTCAATGGAAGCAGAAAAAATGGCAAGAGCCATTTTATGGTATATGAAAAAATAAAAGGGTGTTTTGTGTTTAAGACGCATACAACTATGACATTAAATAGAACAAAGAAATAATTTAATTAAAATTTTTTATGCCCTGGAATATAATTTGTGACACAATATAATCAGTAACTCTTAAATGAATCAAAGCAGCCTATCTCATGACTTAGAATTTTAAGGGTGAGGACAAGCTAGTTTCTAATGTTGCTATTTAAACGACTGACTTTATACAGAAATCATATAATTGCATAATAAATAATAAATTCTTGCATTTTATTCATTTAATCATTTCTTAAGACACAGAAGGGGGCATTTTATGTTTAAGTTTTGATGAAAAGCATCACAAATATTGCAGTGGCTGCCCTATAATGCCGGTTAGAACATGTTTTGCTAAATTATAAAATAAAATACTTTTAACTCAGCTGTATACAGGTGACAATTTTTAATAATTTCAAATAGACACATTTTAGTAGCCCCTTTACATTTCTATATACATACACACACATAGACAAATATATGTATAACAAATTTTGAAGGTTGGTTTATATTTTCTAAATCGATTTTACGCTTTTTCAAGGCTCGTGCCCATAGCCTTTACTCCCGACAGTAGTGATTTCAGACTAATCGCCTTCTTCACCATTTGTCTAAGGCTTAAGTCTACTAGGGCATTCGCATTTAACAAATGTCTGCCATGGTCCTAAGCATTTCACTAGCCAGTGCTGGACATTCATACACAATGCGATCTACCGTCTAAGCATCTTCCGCAAGAGTATCTTTGGCGACTGACCCCTCCACCTCTTGTGAGGTTTTAGTGTCCATCTGTTTAGAATTCTTCCATTGGCCAATAAACACCGGGGTCCTTATGGAGATTACCCTCTCCACCTCCTGCGAGGATTCGTTGCTACTCGATGACGGTTGGCAATAAAGCCTTCACGTTCCAACGCAAGCTGTATTTTTGTACCTGCCAGCTGACGGTCCTAAATACGTGTTACAGCCAGTGTTGCAGCCAGAATTCAGTTTAACATATATAGAAAACCCATCTGAATCTTCAAGTCCAACGCCTTAGAAGCAACTTTAAATATTAAGCCGACAACCCCTCGCGAGGCTGTTTTGTCTATCACTTTCGAACTCTAAGGCTAATTAAAACCTTCTGCAGAGATTAACCTCTTCCTCTTTTACGAGGCTTCCTGAGTCATCCGTGTAATGGAAAAAAGATATCCGTCCATCCACACAATGCTCCACATGCACGGGTAAGTCTGTATTAAAACTGAAGATCGACTGGTATCCAGAGTTCGCACACTAGAAACCAAGCAACCTCTTGGCTACGCATCCCTTGTGTATGCTGTTCCTCCGTGGATTAACGATTTTTTTATAAGAAAGTGTTGACTTCTCGCCGCTGAACTTATTTAGCCAGACTCCTAGTAGAGACAGGATCCTGTTACCTGCCACCACCACGTGGACGTGTAAGCCAGAACTTTTGACAGTACACTCAGATACGGCAAGCCAAATCTTTGCGTCTGCTAGCTGACGGTTTATTAGTTTTTAGTATTTTTTCCAAAATATTTAATGGTAAATTTCCTACAACATGGAAACCTAAAGAAAGATTCAGTTTGTATTTATTTTTTCAAAGAAAAAAATATTATTATATAGAGAAAAAAACGATTAAAAAAAGTTTTTCAAATAATTTGAGAAATTTATATTTTTAAAACCCGGTTCATGAAAAAAATCGGTTAACCGGGTTTACAGCAAGAAACCGAGTTAATAATAAAAGTTGTTTTTAATATAAACCTTTTTTCAGTATTTTTTACTTTTTTTATTAGAACAAAGAGAAATAATTAATTTAAAAACAAAAAAAAAAATTTTTTTTTTTGCAAAAAAAATCTGTGTTTTATTCAAAAAGTCACGGACTTATTGATCCGCCCTCGTTTTAATTATTAGTTTAAAAATTATTTGTATTTATGTATATGTACATGCGTTTATGTGTATGTAAAAAAAACAAATACTAATGCAATGAAATTGTATAAATGTTCTGCAAGTACACACATATACATACACAGACACATATTTAGTTTTCTATTTAAAAAAACTACTTAAATTTAAAGAATAAAAGAGATCTGTGATATGTTTTTAAAAAATGATAACAGTGGCAGTAAAGGCAATCACTTTCTTAAATTACATTTCTGAAATAACATGCAGTTAAGATGACAACTCTTCAGCCAATTTTTCTTTTCTTTGTTAATTTTAAATGAAACTTGAAGTGGTAAATACGCGTTCGCTGAAAGTTGATGATGGATGTGAATGTGTAAATTTTTTTTTGGACTTTGTATGCTATTGATTGGTTGTATGGCTTAAATCACTAAGTAAACTATTAGAAAAAGTAAATGCCGTCGCAAATCACTTAGAAAAGGTTTTCACACAACATGACATCAAATATCGGAAACACTATGATAGCATACGACTATCTCACCTACCGAGGCACCGATTTATAGTAAAGAAATTTGTTCCTTCATGACCCACAAACCGTGTCCCCTAGAAATTAATTCATTATAAATTTTTAAGATAATTGTTCTATGCCACCAAGATTATCTCACTTGTATGTTTTGCTGGGTTGTTTAATATTTAGAAACTGAGTTGACGAAAAATTTTCGAGTTAAAATAACACAATTCTATGGGCTCTTAAAGCTACAGCTACAGCTGTGACCTGACAAATAATACCTAGAGCAAACTCTTTACATTATGTTGTTCTTAACTATTTCGACCATCAACTGGTTAAGTAGCTTTAACTCAAAAGCATTTCTGCTGCTGCTAACTTTTGAATATTGTTGCAGCAATAACTAATGCAGTTTACTACAAGTAACAAAAATTTATTTATTTCCGTTTGTTGTTGTTGCTGCTGCATTTTGAAACAATAAATCACTCGCTGTAACAAAAAACCAACTGTAAAAATTGGAAACTTAACATTGTTGCAAATAAAATTGAAGTTTATTTATAAATCGAAGTTCGTATGTTTTTTAACAAATAGACAAGTGATGAAGACAAATAAGACTTGGGAGAAAATATTCTATCTATTCCAGGATATTTCAAATACAATTTTAAAGGCTTCAGATATTTTTAAGGTTAGTGGAGTTGGTAGAAAGAAATTTTACATTGGTTTATTATTCTTCTATTATTTATTTATTAGTCTTCTACTTGAAATTATAGGCCTTCAGCTCAACACTTACATATCCATGACAGGCTTAAGGAAAGTTTATATATACTTATAATTTTTTGTTATAAATTTGGTTGTAGAGATTTGATTTTCTCAAGAATTCGGTTTAAAATTTACTGTTGGAAGCAGAAGGATTAGATAACGCTTCTAAGGGGTTAAAACCTTTTAAGTTTGCTGAATTATTTTAAGAATTAGCAAATAATTTTAGATATAAACCACTTTGAATTTAATTATAAATTTATTTTCAATATAGTTTCTAATGTCCAATATAGTGTCTAATTCACCACCTTCCTATTGTTCGAGCTTACTCGATCATACCAACTGTTCTTATCAACAATTCGCAAAATATGCTTTATTTTCATCAAATAAAAAAAACAACCTCTTGAAATTTTATTTAAATTAATAAAATTTATATATTTAATCAACATTTATTACAGAAATTATTTTAAAATTAAAAAAAAAATTTAAAACACAATTTTTTTTAAATATTTTCAAAGAAGTTTATCTTAAACTTACACGAAGTTTCTTCCAGATACACATCTCGCCTCACAACGGGAGTTGATTGTGAGTCGCAATCACAGCTTAAATGTATTAAAAAAAACTCAGAGCAGACAAGTGTCTATGCCGCTTGCTGCTAAAATGAACTAAGCGCAAATGGGTTATAACATATAAAAGGCGGATTGAAGAAATGTATTTTTATGCAAAACAGTTAAGAGAAGCATAACAATACGAACATAAGTATTGTCTCTTAGAAGTTTCTTTGAGTTTTTTCTCCACAAAATTATGCGTGTGTTATAGATCAATCCATTTATTTTAAGGATTATTTAAAATGAAAAAAGATTTGTTTGAATTTTTTCCAGTGTATTGTGTATTTTTATCACAGATATCGAATTTTAACCAGCATCCATGTACCAGAAAATAATCGATCATTCAGAAATATACATATATCTCCTACCTTGCTGTTATGTGAAAGGATATAAAAAAGTTCTAAAAATATTTACAGCTCTTATGAAAACAGGGTTTCCTAGGACTTTCTTTAGTTACCTGCAATGAATTTTAATGATAAGAAAGCCATACACAAGTCAGCATTAGTTATGAAATTGTTATTTATTTTGTGTCATAAAGATGTTATTATTTTTGCTCAAGTTGCCTCATAAAACGTAGCCTGGTATGTTGAGGAGAAAACTAGATTTTCTTTAAATTCAAAACACTCTAGTCGAACGTAATAATGCACGATTGAGGAATAAAAATATTATTGGCAAAAACATAATAAAAAGTGTTTTCTCTTCATTCTTTATTTCAGTAGAAAAAGAAGGAAACTACAAATTTATTTAACTAATCATTTTGTTGTCTTATAACTGGAAGGAGTGTTGGATTCTTACACACAACTTATGAAAAATAGTAAAAGCAGTAAAAGTGCCAACGAACGTACTATATATAAAATTTAAATTTCATTAGTACTTAAGCTTAAATATACAAAAGGAAGCATTATTAAACTGCAACTGCCAATTTCAATAACGTTCCATTACTCTTATTTGGTGACAACACTTATGTTGAGCTAAAGAAGAATAAGGCTAACGATATCAAGTCGCATACTTTCAGTGCTTAGTTTAGATGCCCCTACCTATAATCATGTTGTGGCTTCCAATGTGCCCTAATTTTTAATGATTATATCATCTAATTCTGTTCATATTTTATAACCCATGATTCAGACCTATCTAAAGTTAAAGTTAATAGGAATGTCCTTACAATTTGAGAAGAAAGTGCCAACACAAGCAGTTTTTGTCATGTTCTTGTTGTTATTTCAAAAATTAGGAATGTTCCGTTTTTAATCTAGAATTTCATTAAAAATTAATTTCACCTGCAACTGCTTACACATTCTAAGAAACAGTATTACAACATATTCGCCGTCTATATCACTTAGAATGGCTTTCAATACCTTTGCCAATATCAGAAACATCTTATTTTAAAATTTCCCCAAATGTTGGTAACAACACGCTTTATCATGTTGCATTTTATTGTTTGTATTTGTATTTGAATATGAAAAAAACTAAGATTAGCCAGCCAGACTTCTTCTCCATCATCTACAGAACAATTGAATCTAAAAGCTGCAGCGATTCACCAGATAAATTTAATAATAAATTGAAACAATATTTCAAATGGTTTGGCACGCTCACTGACAAGCAAGTACTTAAGGCATACGTTGTCAAGGCTTTTATTTTGGCAACTACCCGGTGTCTACAAGATAAAGAAATATCAGATATAAAATCGCATCCTTTAATTAATTGTAATAGTTGTGGCTTTTTAAAGAAAGTATTTAGCAAAAAACAAGGCGACCTGGAAATGCAGCCTTCGGAATTTAGAAAATGGCTCGTGCAGTATGAGCCTTTGTATTTTCCAAGATAGGCCGCCATTTTCAATAACTATAGAATCTTACATAACGGTGAGGATTATCGCACCTTGTTGGTAAAATTCAGCTCCTTTACAAAAATCTTGAGGAAACAGCTGGATATTTTGTTGGAATTTCAAGTAGGCAAAACAATGGTTATACAAAGCAAATATATGTTCGATTATGTAATGACTTATGGTTCATCAGAATTTTTTGAACAGTGTTGTCATATTTTTATTATCATTTAACTCAGTGATGCTAAGAAAATTATTTTTATACATCTAGTGAGCACTAAGAGCTTTTCTATTAATAACCCAAGCCAATGCTCAATTTTTCACAGATCCATGCATCCGGGCCATCGCGTATGAAAGACGACATATTGCATACACAATGCCACACATGGCCTTTCCAAAAAAAAAATATAATTAACTTCATCACATCTCCCACACCGCCTGTTTTATTTCAACACCATTCACTCTAATTGTAAAACCCTTTAAATCAAGAGTATATTTCGAAAAACTTTAATATCTCCCAAAATATAAATGTTGCCGAAATTCTCCCGTCCCCAGGTTAAAAAATGTACAATTTATTGCCTTTAAAGTCAAGCAACCATGTAATTTTTGTAGTCTATTCTACTGTGAAATATTTACAAAATGGTTTACAAATTTATTGAATTAACTTTTCCATCAATAAACATGCAAAATAAATTTAAAATCAAAAAACATAATTCTGTAAACGAACACAGACGCTGTCTCTATTTTAATTTCCAAAATAATGTAAATAAAATTATGAAAACGAAGAAAGAAAAAATGAATAAATTAACAATGATGCTGAAGTTTATTATGATTGATTCTGAGCACAGGAAATAAATATTTTTTATGGCACTTCAAGTCACCCTATAAAGGCAACAAGACTAAAAAATGTTTAAAGTATTTTCTAGTACTAAAGAAATCGTGGAAATGAAGGTTCAGTAAAAAACGATCTAGATATAAAAAGTCAATATAACATTGTCTTTAAATTCCCTTTAAATCCCCAACATGGTGAAATTAAAGTTAAATACTTGAATGAAAATAGCAAAATTTCCGAGAATTCCAATTACGACATTCACCTATTCTCTAAAGTTCAAATCCTGGTTATACTAGTGTGCATTAAATTGATTTCAGGTTTATAATTTGCAACTACCTGCGTTTCATTGAGTCTCATATATCTTAAATTTTAATGAAACAAGTTATATTATAGTATGTCCTGGAACTTACATCCAGTTTAAAAAATGGAGTCCAGCATCCCAAATAACACAAGGAACAACTCTCAGTTGCACCAGGGCATCATGATACTGATTATAAAAATTCAGCGAAGATTGTTAGAATCCTAAAAATTTGTATGGCTGTAGACAAGGGCTGGTGTTGAGTATGAGCGATAAATGAATATGTCGAATTAAATAACACTTATACGCTCTAGAGTTGACTGACCCAAAAATAAATACAAAAATTATTCCTAAATATTATTCTCAAGTATTTAGTAGGCATTAGGCACGCTGTGTTTTGATTATTTTCTTTGAATTGTTTTGAGATGTTAGTAATGGTTAAACAATTTTCTAGTTTTAGAGGCACTTAAGATGAATTTAATAAGCACCTTTATACTTTAGCCATTATTTATATCAAACACCACTTAGCGCTTAAGCAGCTTTCCGTCGTTATTTTATGAAATCAAAACCTAAGCAATATGTAAATAAAATATTTCATAATCTCTTAGTTTAAATACTTCAAGTTAATTTAAAGTTAAGTCCTTAATTAAAATAAATTTGCCAACCCAACAGTCTTATTTAAATAATTAAAAAATTAAGATTTAAGCACGGCAATAATTTAGCACCCCATAACTAGACAAATAGTGATGATTCTTATCTACCAGAATTAGATTTATGGCGAATATCAAGGAATTTTAAGGGTTACAATTTTTTTGGTTTTTCACTTCAAGTGAACTGACCCATTTGTCATATTTGGGACTTATTTTGGTAACACTTAAATTAATGCTGAAAATTATGTAAAACAATTACATAGGTCCCCGCGAGCCACCCCTGAAGACTGATCGATTTGAACCATTTATGTTATGGGACCGATTTTCTGTTCAGCTGAATCTGCCATTGAAAACTATATATACTGGTCTATTAGAGATATCCCTAGAGATGGACTAATGTTAGAGCAAGTGTGTTCATTTTCATTATTATATGCCTACAATTGTATGTTGCGCACCTTAAAGATTTTTAGAAAATCATGGCAGCTAGGCAATATTTTACAGGGCATTAACCTATTTTTATGTTGTTCTAAGAAGTCATGTTATACAGATATGTATATAAGATGATATATGAGGAATATAACCGCTTATCATCTATTTGTGCATGTGTGCGTATAGATTAGGAGTATCAGCAGCTTCAGTAGTCCCTATAACAACAGTGAAGAGATTTAAAGTCGCTTGATTTATGTTGTAGGGTGCTAGGATTATTTTTTTTTTATAAGAACCTAAAATCATAACGTTTTAACCTCTAAGTTGCCATAGAAAAATAATCGTATAAAATATTATGTTTTTGACTAAGACTTTTAAACAATACGACACATAAAAATAAATTTATTTACTCCTGAAAAATAAAACAAACAATAAACCTCCCTCTACTTAATTTACACACATTATAATTTGTCATAAAAAAATTTTTGTTTGTTTAAAAATTTTAAAAACTGTCAAGTTTGTCAACAAAATTATACCACCAGAGTTATTGGGAACTTGTTGTTTAAAAAAGAAAGTCTATAAATTATAAAGAGACATAAATATAAATAAAAATATGTCCTAAAAATACGAGTAAAATAAACATAAAAACCTCACGCTATTAACCACATATTTATAGTAAATTTATTTTTTTCGTCAGTCTCACACACATCCCAGCTTGCTGTGGCCTGAGGATAAGAGTAAAAGAAGTTTCGTTTATTTTCCTTTTATTTTATTATCGATGACTGCTAACTTGTCGTTTAATGTTATTTACAATCAATCATAAATTTATTCATATGTGACTGTAAATGTTTGTACGATGGCATGTTGAGTAGCAGGGTTATTTGCTGCCTGTTGTACGTTTAGAGTTCGACTTGACATTGTTTTTATTTTTCTGCTTTTTCTTTGTAACCCTGCAACTTTGTTGCTACTTGCCTTCACAGCAACGGCTCGATTCTGCTATTATTTTATGATTCTGCTTTTCATTTGTTACAGTTGTGTGTGTGTTTTTTTTATTCTTTCTACTTATTGACGCAGTATTGGCACATTTGATGGCAGGATAAGGACTGTAAAAACATAGTTGCAACATAATACCCATCAAGTTATGATGACTGCCGCCATTATAACAGCTAGAGCACATGCATATTGCTTTTTGTGCCCATCTCTTTTTTTTAATGTTTTTTTTATCAGGGAAGGTTCTCCTGGGGGAAAGAACAAAACATCATAAACTAAGGTAAGAAATGTCTCCCAAAATCAACCAACGTTACCTTTACTTCTTTAGAAACGACTTGTAATAAGAACTAAGGTTACCTTCCCTTTTATAGCCCTTATAACACAATATAATACACGAACACACACAAATTTTTATATGGCCGCAATAGCGCTTTTAGTCGTTGTTATTGTTGATCATACATAGTTGTAAATGTCATCAAGTAAATGTAATAAAATTTGCGGTAAACCTTATTGCAGTTAAATGTTTTTTTTTAAATTCCCTACCAATACAAAGAAAAATGTTGCTACTCCTTGCAGTTCTTGGGGCAAGGAAGCAGTTAAAATATTACTAAAATAGCCAATGCTCCACACCTATTTGCCCATTGAGCAAAAGATCTAATGGGTTTTTTACCTGCACCATGACAGCAATATTCGCAACTCGATTGCAGCAGTTATAGTGCCAAGCATGCTGAAATAACTGAGCTAAAGACAAACATTAATAGATTATCGTATTGTAACTATGTAAGCGGAATTGCTTCCTTTGAATCGTTAAACTAAATACATTGAAGGAAGTGGTTTAAAATACAGCCAATATCTCTAAACTACAATGAAAAAAGAAAATACTTATAAAAATTTAAACTTTATTTAACAATAAATATAAAGGTAATTTAAACTTTTCTTTTCTTTCCCGTATACTATTTGCGTTTAAATAATCTGTTTTTGTCGACAATTACTCTGGTTCTTGAATCTACTCTTGGACATTTTTTAAAATAATTTCTCTAACCAAGCCTAATACGTAAAAAGTAGAGTGGCGAGAAAGTAACTCGATGGAATGCTCGTTTCATCTAAACAGTAAGGCGAGGTGTTGACGGCGTCACTGAGCGAGTATAGTAGCGATACAAACCTTAAAAGCACATTTTGTTTGCTCGGCCGAGTACTAATTCCCCGCTTTACTCTTTTTCTTCCCACAGCGATTCACTAACTCGCTCATCACAAGTGTACACGCACACGTTAGTGACTCTTCCCTAAGATAAGAGTTTTCTTATTTGAGCAGTAAAAACTGGTTAAAACGGCGTTAAAAAAATTTAGGTTTCTCCGATTAATTCCAATTAATCACTGTAATAAAACTTAATTGACTCCCCAAATATCAACCACGTTTGAACACCTACTCGCTTTTACTTAAGGCAGAAGTTCTACAATGAATATTCAATTTTGCGTATGATTAATAATAGTTTGTTATTGAGTTGTCTGAATACTCATACGCCTGTGATTTCAAAGCAGTTTAAGAAAAAATCTTAAATAGGTTTGCTTAACGAAATGATCCTACTTATAACAACAAATTTTATAGATACGCATATGATCCTAAAATTATTATGCAAAACATTAACTCTCTATTGTGATCGCTTTATAACCCAGCAATTCACCCACAAAAAAGTAAGCAATGCTTTATATTCTGATCATTCGCTTGCAGTCGGTACTTTACACGACAGTTTTTCCACTGCACCAGAAAGCCTTATTTCTTACCCCAAAAAAAACACGGATTACTCTGCGTAACCCGGCTGATATTCAAGAAGCTGTCTACCATTTTAGAAACACCGTGATTATAGCAGCCAGACCTGCAACACCAAAAAACCCAACAGTTAAAAGAAATTCTCAGTCAATAGGTAATATTCGGCTTTTTGTTAAGGAGTAGAAAATGCTAAGAAGGCAATGGCAGTATAGTCTTTCTCCGGACATAAAGTTTTCATTAAAGTCTACAATTAAAAGTAAAATTCTAAGAAAAGTATCCTGACCTAACCGTATTACAGGATAATTAATAAGAAACTTACCTAATTCCTACTTGAGAATTTAATCAATCCCATATGATATTATGTTGCACGTTCGCTTCTTCCCATGCACTTGAAAGATGCGGAAACGACCACGAAATTTAGAACAATTCCATTATACTGGCTAATAATTGCTAACTCACCTCGGATTTTGGATTACAAAGTGTTTATATGCAAATCGATTATAAAACTAATTTGGACATATAGCATTTGGCTATTTGGCTGTGGGGTACTGTACTGCATCATCAAACATCCAGACTCTATAGATAAGACAGTCTCGGATTTTACGACGTTAACAAACTAGTGGTCCGTCCCAACACTCTAGGGCTCGATTTATTGCAATTTCATGAGAATCATAGACTTCAAACGACAGAGTGACAGCGAGAGGATTCTCTCAGTACAGCCATTGTAGTATTTTATATTCGTAATAATAAATAAAAATATTTTAGAGATGATATTTGATATCCAAAATATTCCATAGACTCATTGTTCATTAGAATTTTATGTAATTTATTATAGTGGACATTCTGGAAAATTGCTCGTGCGTAAAATAATTCAGTTCCATTTGATACATTTCTTAAGTTATTTTTATTTTGATTTTGCGCGATGTTATTTATACAGCCTTTGTTATGCGATACTTTCGAATAAACATTAAAATTTGTATAGATATTTCGAATCCTTTCTCAAATTTGTTTGGGGATAAACCGGGTTCGGTCTCTACACCAAAGTTGACAAGGGATGACGGAAATTTTTTCCAAATATTTTTATTAAATCAGCCTCTCAGACTATCAAATCAATAATTTTAAGTTTTTATTGACTATTAAAAACAATCTGTCTACTTGCCTGCGTAGTGTTAAGCAAACGAAATATCAAGAGAGTTGCTGTATTTCCCATTACTTTAATTATGAAAGGCTTTAATAAAAACTGTTCAAAACCATATCGGACAGACTGTAAAGATATGAGATTCGTATATACCAATTATGATCTGAAAAACAACCGCAGGATATAAAGGAAAATTGCACTATTATTAAAAATCAGACAACAGTTTTAATACACAGAATGAAGAATATCATTAACGCTAGGACATAGACAAACCGGTTTCTGTTCAACCCAACCTTGACAAGGGAGAATGGAAATTCCCTTTAATTCTCTAAGGCGTGCACTGAATTTTCATGTTAAGTAAAAATTTCCTGCTTTGTAAAAAAGTTAAAGCCAAAAAAAATTAATTCTTGTGCTGACTCATTCATCTAAGTTATGGCAACTTTAACTATTACACCAGTCGCTAAGAGTAAAACAAGTATTTTACTCAATACTCAGCATGATTGACTGATCGCAGTTGAGCATCAGATTATTATCTTGCAAGCAATTGTGATTTCTTAAAGGATGTTTTTCATCTCAGTATAAGATCTTAGCGAAAAGTAACGTTCGACTTTATAAAAACCAGCGCTTTAGTGCAGAATATTTATAAGACTTATAGAAATTTGCTACTGATAATGATGTTTTCGAAAATATTTTAGACAGCAATAAAACTTACTTTAGGGAAATATGCATGAAAACTACTTCGTGATTTCTCAGTGTATTTAATATTGTACTCAGAATGTTGCTGAAATTAAAGACACCATATATAAATAAAAATTTTTTGCGATTATTTGACTTTATTTCAAAGTTCTATACGCTTGAAAAACTCTATTCTGTAAAACCGTATGGCGTATGAGTAATATATAGATTTGATAAATAATACTCATACGCCCTCAGTACGGTTGAAAATATGACTTTAAATGAACTCATTCAAAATGAAAGTAGTTCATTTAAAATTAATTACATTAAAAATACCTCTTATTCTGTCAGTTACAGCAAAACAAATTAACTCTTTCCGACATGTTTTGCATAATTATTATTGTTCTTTATTGTTAAGCACAATACCTTAATACTTCCTGAAAACATGGTGGCAATTTAAGAAGTCATGCTGTTAAGGCTTACACTAATGCTATTCATTCCGCAAAACAAAGTAATTTTTAATTATGAAACTAATTTGAAAATAATAACTTGACTTAAGCAGACACACAGATAATTTTGCAGACACTAAAATAATTTTCTTCATAATTTGTTTTTTTTTTGTTTTGTTTTACAAACTGTAGAAAATAAACATAATTGCATTAACGCATACATATAAACAGAGGCTTTGAATTGTATTATGCATTATGCATTTATACAATAGATTTAATTTAAAAGTTCAAATAAATGCAAAGAAAATATGCTCAGGCTGCATACAATGCAATCAAAATAAAGAAAATAAAAACAACTTAACACAGCCAGCCAAGCACAATTGTGCTTGCCGGCAACACGCGTGTGAGTATTTTTCTGTTAATTGTAAGCGCTGGTGCTAATAACTACAATAACAAAAACAAACACTTGCAAGCAAAAATAAGGAAAATCCTTGCACATCACATGTGCAAAAGTTAACTCATGCATAAACGATCATACGCTTATACTTAAGTAGCTCAAATACAGCTGCTAAAAAGAAAACACGTACAAACATACAAAGAGAGAAGTATGTGTATGAGAGCAAGTGTCTGTGCACTTGCAAGTAAAACAAATACTAAATCGTAGGCAGTGAAATGCACAAGAAAAATACAACCGAACGCATTTACAAAGCAAATGCTGCAGCTGCTACCAATGCAACTTAAACTACTGTCAGCTTCGAATATACAAAAAAAAATCATATGTACATGTAACACACATTTGCATGTATAAGAGTAGAAAAATTTTTGAAAATTACACGCCCACTTATAAACTCATAATAACATACATCAACAGAAATGCCAGCATCAAAATCTAACAAAAAACAAATGACAGCATGTAAAAAACTTTAAGCAATGCTTGGAAACATAGCACAACATTTTATGAATTCTTTTTACTTGGTTCAAGTAAACGGTATTAGTACAAGATCTTCGAAGGAAATTCTGGTGATAAACGATAACGAAAACTGTATTAAAATTTATCACATAAAATTTAAAGACCTTAAATATTCCCTCGGCATAGGAAATGCCACGCCCTCTATGCCAACCAATTTAACAGTTGATACTTATCACTGTAGTAGTTCTATATTTTTACTTTCAGCTATTAAATACTAAATAAGTAGATAAAGAAAACAATATGGAAAATAATACAAAAAAAATTCAAAATTTATTTGTTGTTTGTAGAAAAAATAAATTCTAATGCAAATCTGGAAAGTAAAGAGAGAAATATCCGAATTTACCAAAGGTTCACTTACATACTCCGCCTGGCAAACATGACAATTGTGTGTTGATAATGGCAGGGAGAACAACAACACCAACAATGATGTGAAAAGGCATAATAGCAGTAGCAAATCATCATTCTATTTTGCAAGTTTCTAAGAGACAAACAAAACTGAAATTTGTAGTCAATGTTCAATGTAGTGAATGCATAAAAATTTTACTTGGCATAAAACAAAAGCAGTTTTTTTACACAGTGGACTAAAATACCTCTTCGCGTGGATGTTTCTATACATGAGTGTCCAGAAAGAAATATTAAGAGCCCTTGCAGCAATATTTGCCATTCGTTGTCGTTCAGTAATAGCCCCAGCCTTTTGGAATTTTAGGTCGTCAGGCAGAAAATGAATTTCGCACTTAATCGATATGGTGTAACTACCTCTGATTGGCTTCATGAGAACAGGATCGATTTTAATACACGTAGCAATTATTGGTATTGTAAATATTAAGCAATGAGGAGCTCTCGATATTCTTAATATGAAAATTCCGTGGGAAAATTAGTTGGACTTAATATATTTTTTAAATTATTATGAAACGTTGAAGGAGATACTTCACTTTCTAAAGGAAAACGTAATAAAATTCACATCTCTGGGCCTGTGCTAAAAGTGGGTTTTGAAGTTCTTAAATCTCTAAGCAGCTTATCGCTGCCAAATGGTATTCGACTCTATTGGCTCACGGGAACATCGCCAAAATGTGGTCTGTAGGTCGCTACTTTATCGATACTGCAACATAAAGAGCTTCAATGAAATTAGGGAACTTGTTCCCGATTCCCGAACGTGAGTGCGTATAACACATTCCTGACTATATGGTCAGCAGTTCGTAGGAGATTATCCAGTCAACCACACAACAAAGTGCACTAGTGAGTAGAGTTAGTACGTGCAATAAACTTCCTGCAGAAGTTTTTCGTTAAAGTTAATCCGAATGCCCCTAAACAAAATGTATTACATGAGAAGGGGGTTAACACCTGATTGCTGCTTCAAACAAAAAAAATCTGACCACCGAGAGCAATGGTTTTTACTAATTATTACTCACAGTCTCCTTCAACGTGACTTTTGTTATTTTAGCATTTTAACATTCTTCATTTGGCACAGTTTATAATGCCAAAATACCTGCCATGTGGTCTCGTTCATTTCTATACTTCGTATTTTCGATTTAAACCAAAACAAATATCTTTGAAACCACTGTAAATTATAAATGCCAAAACTGCTGCTTCGAAAAATAATGCCTAGAGTCCTATACTTAAGTAAATACATGTGTGTTTGATTTGTCTAGGTAAAGGCAGGAAGCAAGTGGCAAAGAAAGTTGAGAAAAAAAATTGCTTTAAGTCAACACATTTGCTGTAGTAGTTTCTATCAGCAAGACAGCTTGTCATATGCTGTTTCTTATGAAGAATATCAAACGCCAAATATAGCAAAAATAAAGAACACGTGCAAGCACTTTCACAAGTATGCGCAGCATATATAAAAGGTTTTCTAATACAGGCAGTTAGATATTTGAATGACATGAAACAAATAGTCCTTAGTCTTGTAATAGCCAGTGCTGGACATTAACACAATGTGTCCTGCCATCTCAGCCTTTTCCTAAGGGGTAGCTTTAAAAGCTGTCACGTGCACCCTCTGGTGAGGTTTTCTTGTACAACTCTTCAGAATTCCTTTATTGTCAAAACAACGAAACAACGAAATTCCTGCCGAGATTAACATCTGCATCTCGAGTTTCATTGCCATTCCTGTCGGAATCTCACGGTCTATCTTTTCCGGAGTCCCCTTTTGGCCAATTGAAACCGTAGTTTCTGCACAGATTAACCTCTCCGCCTATTGCGAGGCTTTCTGAAACATCCCTTTAATGGAAAAAAAATATGTCCACCCACACAAAGCTCAATATGCACGGTTAAATCTGTTTTAAAACGGGGGATCGACTGGTACCTAGAGTTTGTATACTTGAGACCAAACACCCTCTTGACCACGCACCCCTGGCGTGTGCTGTTCTACAGTGGATTAGGGATTTTTTATACCAGATTGTTAACTTCTATTCGCTCAGCTTATTTTGCCAGACTCCTAACAGAGACACAAACCTGTTACGAGACGCCACCGCGTGAAGGTATAAGTCAGAACTTCTGACAGTGTACTCAGTTACGGCAAGCAATATCTTCGTGCCTGCCAGCTAACGACCCAGAAAAAAAATGAAGGTTAGTACGATGATATGGTTCCGCAATTATTTTTTCCCCTACTTTTTTATTTGAAAATTGACAAACAAATTATTTGTTTGGTTTAATTCACTCCAGTGCTGAACATTTTTCTGAATTCTCTTACCACTTAATATTGTTTTATTTTTACAAAAATAAACATATCAAAAACTTTTACGGCTGAAATTCTGAAGAGCCGCCGACGCCGCTACCTCCAAAAACTGCCCGGCCCACGCCGCCGAAAGTTTCATTTCGGCTTCTTGCTCTGCTACTGGCTCAAAGTAAACAACGACTTCATTTTATTTCAAATGGGATAGTGCAGGCACACAAAGCATTAAGCATATTTTACTTTATATTTTCGCTTTGCAAAAATCCTAAGGAAACTCTAAACACTTGAAGAATAGTGTGAAGCGCCCTAAAATGCTGCTTTAAAAACTTGCAAATATTTTACAAACACATTGCCCTTGTAATTGTAACCATACGAGCGGCTTAAGTTCACATCAGTTAAAGTTTGAGTTGAGTTTGTCGTGTGATTTATGCGCATACTTTTGCAGTAGAAACGTGCCAAAACATTAACGGAAATAATGTGATTTTCATGAACTTCAAATCTGCAAACACATACACGCAAACATACGCAGACTTCTGTGTAAATACAGAGGCTATGTGTGTGTGTGTGTGTGTGTGTGTGTGCAGTAACATTCAAAGAAACCTAATACTATTTCCAACATGCTGTTCTTGCTTATGCCCAACAACTTATAGTTTCAATTCAATGATATTCTGCTTAACACTTGATGATTGTTTTTATTGACTTTTTTTCCTAGGCGCACAGTTTTTTATTGGAAAATATTTTTTTTAATCTATTTCTTGGTTTTGAAACTTTTCCTCTTTTGTTTTCTAACGCTTTTTTAAAATCTTTTATAAGTCTTTATTTAATTTTTTTTTTAGAATTTTATTTTTTTCTTCGTTCTTGTGTGGGTTTCGCAATGTTTTCACAGTATTTCTGAGTCGAATTGTCGTTGTAATTTTTGTTTTTATTTTTGATTTATAAAAGAAGTTTAAGTCATATTTGATACAATTACTTTAGACTACTCGTATATTTTAGGAAATAATATTTGAGATAGAAAATTGTAAAAATATACAACAGTAGAGAAATCATTGCTGCTAAAAATAGATTTACCACACACAGCTTTATTGCTAATATTTTTCATGTATGTGTTTGTGTTGGTTTTGAGATTATTAAAAGTTTTTCTGCGGTAAATTTTTGCTATGATTTGTTAATATATTTGAATTTTAAAAGAAGTTTGCTTGATACAAGTGCTTCTGATTATCTTTTAGAAGAGAATATTGTATTGACGCTGGATATAAGTTTATCACCCACAGTTTAATTTTCAACATTTTCAATGCATTAAGACATTCGTATGGCTTTTTAATTTAGTTTTTGTTTATGTCATGTCACTTATAACAGCGGGTGATTCCATTTGAAATAATACTTTTTGTATTTGCTAGAAAATAAAAATAAAAATTTATTAAGTGGAAAACTTTTATTATTCTCTTGGTCTGTAAGAAGCTCGTTCACCATGCGATATATGATGTGGCTTGATGGTAAGAAGAGCCATATGTCGAATCACTAGTATAACTTGGGTAAGTTTTGCTAGGTTTTGAACCAGTGATCTTTTAAGATTTAAAAAGACGCAATTAAGGGATATTCTAGCAACGTCTACTTCAAATTATGTATCTGACAATTACGTAAAAGAATAGGGCTGCCTTAAAATTACTTTTTTAGTTGTCTGACTGGAGGGGAAGGTGAAGAGTAGATAGAATATTATCTCATGTAGCTCTGTCTGTATATCATGTCCTTTACTGCTGTCTGGTGTTAGAGGACCTATGCAGGTTGCACCTTGCATGGAGGTCTTTCTAGAGCTTCTCCGAAACATTGGAGGAGGGACTACTAGAAATTTATTCTTGCATAAGGAGCAGCAAGTGGTTTTTTGTATGGCTCCCCACCGGCACAGTTATAGTGACCTCTTAAACCTTCTTCCATACTAAGCTTACTTATTTTTCTTTACTCTTTACTTTACAACTCTTCTGTCTTTCGCTCATTATTCTTATTCAACTCACATCAAGGGACCGGTTTTATGGATCTACGTAGGTCTGTATTGCATGCGGCCTGTTAACCCAACCTAAACGAGATACCCTCCCAATCCAAATAGACATCGGAGTTTTTTTTTTTAAAAACCCAGACGAATTGTTATTTGCAACAGTGGCTGCTATCTAAAGGTTCGTGTAACGTCATTAAAATTAAAATCTTTAACAACAGTCTAAACGCTCTTGGCTACAGCATCCTGCTGCCAATTAAAATCACAAGTTTAGTGCAAAAAATTTATTCGCATAGTGGTCATCTGTTTGCCAATAGTGCAATAACCACATTAAACGAATGCAACGCTTGTTGACAAAATGTATTTGCATTGTTGTCACAAAGTAGCAAGCGGTAGTATAGTGATTCAATATTATTGATGTATGTGCGTATAGATGCACTTTCATGGCCTCACAGGTTGTTGTTTATTTACTTTGTCTCCCCCTCCGACTGTTTGCATGTGTCTAGTTCTTTTTATGTTTGTGTTTTTTGTTTCTTTAATTGTAACAAATTGCATTGTAGTTGTAATAGATTGCACTTGTATTTTAAAACATTTGTTACATTGACAAATGTTGTTGTTTTGCATTTGCCATTGTTGCGGCACGTCTAGTTTATTATGCACAATTGTCGATATGCCATGCAAGTGATTCTAATTTCATTGGTTATGCATGATAGAAATTGAGGCAGGCATTTAGGCATGACAATGAATACTATGTACATTTATTGTTACTCGTACTCTTACAACAGCAATAGAATAAACAAAGTTGAAAATAGTTAAAGAGCAAAAAAAAACTAAAATTAAATGACTGAAAATATGTTGAAAAAGAAGTTGGTTGTAGACTAGTGGAAGCACTCTACAAAAAGGTGAAGGTGTACATAGCTTGGCTTAAGAGTTTTCTTAATGAACGCAATAGATAAAAGAAAATAATTATACAACTTTTTTACTGTTTTGGTGCATACCACTTCGGTAAAAACCGGTGGTAACTAATACCTTTGGCCCGCACTAAACGCCATGTACTTAGACTGCATATGGTGCCAACATGTTGGCGCTTCTAGTTGTGCAGTAAACGCCACAGTTGACATACTTCAGAAATATGTTTACCGCGTGATCGAATAGCAACGTGGGACCTTCCAATAAAAACAGAGTTGTGTTGATACCTGATGCATAAGTAGTTTTATTCCACTTCAATATTAGACCCCCCCACCCCCTTATTATTTGTCTATCTTTAAATTAGATTTACAATGAACTTATCTTTTATTTAATAATAACTATTAGACCAAAGTTATGCTTTGTTGAAAGGACAGCACAATCCTGGTAGGGTGCCAAAAAAATAGGGAATCGTAATTGTTTTTAATGGCAATTGCAATTAGATATTCAATTCGTATAAAATATTGAGCGCGCTAATGCATGATGGACATGATTTGACAATATAAATTGAAGGGCTTAACAACAGCACATAAAGCACAGAAAATGAAAATAAAACAGTAACAGCAATGTACGTTAAAATTTCATTTTAAATACAAGCAACTAAATACACAATTATACGTATGTGTAAAAAACCGGTAATAATAAAATATTCATTAGTTGTATATTAATAAAATTAGATCGTATCCAACTAATGCATTTCAAAAAAGAAAATCGCATATAATGACAATTATTTTCGTGTAAAATTGTATGGTTTCTCCTAAAAGTATGCTTTAGTTTTACATATTTGGGTGCAACCTAAAATTATGCAACATTAAAAAATTAAATTTATTTGCAGAGAATGTAAATATTCGCCTGGAAATGTGCTTTAGTTGGCATACAATTATGCAACGTTTTTCAACTGCATTTAAACGTTTTTTTTTCAAATTCTGTGTAAAAATAGATATATTAATGAAGAAAAATTAAAAATGACAAAGCTTCAATTGAAATTTATTTGCAATAAGACTTACTCTCACACATTACTTTTTGTTCTACTTAACTATTGTCTTGTCCACAAATATTTGTTAACAAACTCTCAAGATTATGAATGAAATTATATCGATAGTTATTAATGATACTCAGGCAGCTATCGCCAGTCTTTGAAATCAAGCTGCATTATGTTTATTAGAGGAGCGTCTGATGTGAAACTGGTTCCTTAGGTAAGAATTACTTACCATAGAGTAACATTTTCATGTTATAGTTATCCGAAAAATCCAAGCACTTTATATTAGAAATTGTTTAAGAACTACAGCATTTCCATTGCATACATCAAGGCTTTACATGGATTCAAGATTGACAATGATGTCAATAACGATTTGTAACAAATTTTATTATAAGAGTTCACGCTTTGTGGACTTGTATAGAAGTCAATGTTCATTACGCGCTCTTCAAAATTCATTAAGGCGTTATAAGAAAATTTTCTACATAAGTGTCGGTTAAATACCACTTTTGAAAAATGTTCCTTGAGTTACCTAATGGAACAATTTAAAATTGCACTTAGAAAAAACTTTTATTTCTGTTTAAAAAATGTTTACCATTTTACAAAGATTTGCCACTTTAAGACTCAAATAAATATATTCCATTTAATAATTATTTTATTTCGTTGCCGAACTGTAATCCTTGTTAACCATTTAGGAGAATTGTGCTAAAAATAAACTTTGCTAATTCCTAATTTAATTTTATTTTGTGAACACAAAGCAAAGTTTTTACTGCTGCCCTTTTTTAAAAACTCAAAGATGACAAACACAGACCCTCATAACACAGAGCAAATATTTCAAAAATACAAAAAAAAAATACAAAGCTGCCTGTTAAATATATTTTACTGCTGTAGTTTTTAACTAAATTAGGCTGACATGTCATGACCACAAAAAGGAGAAGCAAAACATAAAACACAAATATATCAACTTAAGCTTAATTAAAACTAAAAGTTATGAAAAATGCACAGGCTATAATGAAATGGCAACATGTAGCAAGAAAAAAAATAATTTCTAACAAAAACAATCAGCCACCGAACTGACACTAATTAAGTCAACATGGTAATAGTTTTCCACAACATGTTTTATACACTAAAATATAAAGTGGAAAAAAACTTAAAGTGTTATTTGTAGCTGACATTTATGAGCCAGAAAGTTTAGAGGCGCCTTTAATAGAAATATGACAACTACATGATGCACGAATATTTTGGAAAGATACAGGGATGCTCCACAAATATTAATACTCACACACACATAAACATGTCTGTATTTGAATTGGCTACCAGTTTTGCAGTTAGCGTCATGTGTCATTGGGATTTGACATTTATGATGTAAATAATTAGTTGTCAATTAATGTCATCAATTTTACACTTTTAAATAAGTGTTCATAGAAACATATTTTTTCGATAATAAAATCGCAGGCAAAGTCGATTAGGACATCACGTTTGCGCCACCACCATATGTACGTGTATATGTAGTATTAATTATGTTTTAAAGATATTTATTTAAACATTAATTATTTAAACATATTGATGTGAAAATATATTTTTTTCCAACGTTTTATCCAGAATGAAACTTATTGTTTTACTTAAAATTCAAAGCTACTTCTATCGAAATTACTCAATAAAATATTTAGATAAAACATCTAAGTGATCATCAATTATACATATATACTTATATATAGTACACATGAAAAAATCAAGCCCAGATTTAATTTAAAGAAAAACCCCGGATTTGGTTAAAAAATAATTAAAATCATGTGAATTTTTTCTAGTTTGAAAAAAATTTTTAAAACAATTGATTGATTCGAAAACTGCAGCATTTTGGTACCTTATAACTCGAAGTGATTACTTGTAATAAAAGTTTTTTTATACACATTTATATTTACTAGAAGTACAATTATGCCAAATATCAAGGAAACTCGTGAGAAACATTTTTTTTGGGTTGTTCGCTTCACGTTAAATGTTATACATTTTTATACCACCCGCAGGACACTCGCATCAAAAGGAATCGAAAATGCTTTTTCGAAATTTAGATTTTTCTTGACCTTTCATTGACTCAATTTTCCAAACTTTAAGGGCTTTTATAAAAAATTCTCTTATTTTAATCAATATTTAGCTGCGCCATTGTACAGCATCATCAGGAAATAAAATAATTTTTATAACAACTAAAAAATCAATTTTTAATATTCTGATGATGTTGCACAATGGAGTAGCGAAATATTGATAAAAATAAAAAAATTTTTCGTTGGAAAAGCTAATAAATTGAAAATTCTTTTTGATTTATACATTTTGTGTAGGAAAACAAAATCAATTAAAATATTTGTTGATTCAATTAAAATGCTACTTGAATTTTTCGGAAAAACTAATTAGCACCTTTATTGAAAAAATTCTGTCAATAATGTTTTTTATATTTATATTTTTTGTACTATAGCAAGCCAAATGGACCAGTCGATAGCTTTGAAATATGAATAGTGTCTTACTTATACTCTACAAGCAACAATAAATACTTAACAAGAGTCCTCCTTCGCCCTTTCACCTTGGTTATTGCTACCAACTTGAAGCTCGTCGACTTTCTAACAAATAAATAACCTACCGGTAATAGGCAATAGAAAAAAACCTCCAGTAACTTATTACTGGTAAAAACGCCTTGGAAAGTACAGAATAGAATGCGGTTTAACCCCATATAAATAGAGGAATTACGAGGAGTTTCATTGCAATGCAAGCTTTTAATAATACGAGTATGACAGGATTTGATAGCTCCTAGCTCGTCTGTAGTCTGCAAGAGTATGTTTGGGGAATACAAGGGACCTAGAATCACCATCTATTTGTAATAATACGCCTAGAAGCAAAAGTGGTAGCATTATGTTCCAGTGATGGACTGTCGTGAAATTCGACGATTATGGTAGCTATAGACGGAACTTTGTATATTCTGTAATCCGGACTTTTCACGCAAAAACACAAATTATTGATCAGGGGACGTCAGGTGGCCGGCAAACATATATGGCTTGCCGAAATTGAGTGCACTGCCTGAAGTTCTGACCTATACCTCCCCGTGGTGGCGGCCGGTATTATGTTCCTATCTCTGAGGAACTCTGGCGTTTACGGTTGGACGGGCCAGTCTCCAAAGATACGCCTGAGACATAGACTGAGACGGTAGCGCTCATTCTGTAGACGTGCCCAACATTTGGTAGAATAAAGCTTAAGGTAAACACTTGTTAAATGTAAATGTAATGGCGACCCGAAGCCGTACACAAATGTTAGATATTACAAGATACTTCCAGATCAGGAAGACGACCGAGAGTTATACATCGACACTGTAAAATCACTTCAGTCAATAGTAAAGGATAGTGTTAGCACGGGATTTAATGAGAGTAAGTTAGTCGTAAATTAAAAATCGGCCGCCTGAAAGAAATTCGAGGAAAGAGGGAATTCGTAAAGGTACTCATATACGAGTACTAAGCGACCTGCTTTGATATCCCCCCCTTCAATATTAAATAATAAACATCACTTTTCTAGCCAACTTTAAGAGCTAAAACTCAACATGTTTTTAGCTAGACTGCTGGTTATAGTTTCGGCCTCGAATTCTGAACAGATAGTTTAATGATTCTTCTTACTTGATATATCAACATTTCTGTAAAAATATTCAAGAGAAAAGAAGCTTAAAATAGAACAAAGAATAAAACAAGTTTCCATAATTACTTACGAATTGATTGAATATAAAAAATTTGCATATTCCTTTACGGGACTTTACAAATACCAGAAGAGAGAATTAAAATAAAAAGTTGAGAAAATTCTTTCTTTAACACTCACAAGTCCCTACCGTTTCAAATAAATGTCTTCACATTTCCAGAAAACTATAATTTTTCAAATTGAAATTCTTAAATTTAAAGATAAAAATAATCAATTTTATAATTTTTCTGCTTGATCCAGTTTAACAAATTTTAATATTTCAAAATTTCGACTTAAGTTTATCTTTGCTTAAATAAAATTTAATTTTATTTGTTTAACAAACTGTCAGCAATGACATTTCTAATTTGTTTCTGTTATTCGAACACTTCCAAATAAACTCTGCTGCTAACATCCTGCTGCTAAAACTTGAAACCAATTTCGTTTCTATACTACATATGTATTTAAGCAAAGGCCACAAATTAATTTTATGCCATTTTAAACAGGAACAATGCAACCAAAAATACTAAACATTCACATAACATGAATAAATAAAACATACAGTGCATTTGTTATTGTCCGTAAAATATGCAACATTTAAATAATAAAAGCACCTTAAAAGTATGCAATGAATTTGTATATAATTTAAATGCATGTATACAAGAGAGCACATTAAATCAGCTGCATAGCTACACCCGGTAAAATAAACAATGCAAAACTTTAGCTAGAAAAAAATTGAAAAATATAAACTGAATACCTTTGTTATGATGGTGCATTCCTAAATATAGGAAATCTATGCTTGAGACAGTAACAGCTCCAGACAAAGGACATTAAAAACTTCAAGGGTAAGTATTTTCAGTTACCACACAGATTTTAGATTTATAATACTTTTCGCACCTTCTACTGTTTTTCTGCTAAATGCAAATACTGGTCTGAAGTAAAACAAAACATTGCAATATTTAAATTTCATTTCAATTCTCTTGTCGTACTTGCCACAGAAAAAATAGAAACTTTTATATGCATATGTTGGAAATCTACACACGAGTACAAGGAAGAGTATGAAAAATATACAATATTTTTCTAAAGTACATTGACTACTTGAAAAAGGAGGAATAACTAAATGACAAACCGACATCAAAGATGTGAGAACTACAAGTTAAATGGTTTGTGTATCTTTAGGTGGTTCAAGGTGTATTTAAGTGACCAAGGACATGACATAATAGTTGGCCATACGTAAATGATTTGGCTGTAATTCAAATGGAAAAATACTAAATAAAAAAAAAAGTATCAAAGTTTTATTTGAGCAGAAGTATTTTCAAATAAGAATATTTATCGTTTTTGTGCAGAGAAGTTTAGATTCCTCATGACAGTATAATTTCCAAATGGTAAAGTGTGCAACATTAACCAAATGTAATTAATATTTCAGATAGTTTTTTTATGATTAATATAGGGAGGATATCGAAGAAGAACGTTCATATTATGGGTCCCCTTTCGACACTTCTCTTTCCACGAATTGATTTCAGGCAATCGATTTGTAATATACGGCTACCTTACTCTCATTCGAGTCAGATCTTACCAATAGCTTTTACTCCCGGCTGTCGACTGGTGACTGCCGGATAATTGTCATACAATCGCAGCATCTTCCTCAGCGCTATATTTGAAGACTAACCCGTCCATTATTTTCGGAGTTTTATTGTCCATCTCTTCAGAATTCCTCCATTGGCCAATGAACACCGGAGTTCCCATAGAGATTTACTTCTCCATCTCTTGTGAGGCTTTATTGTCTATCCCTATCGGAATCTCGCCTTACAATGCCTTAGAAGTACCCTCAAAGATTGACCTATCCACCCCTTGCAAGGTATTCTTGTCCAACGGAGTTTTATTTTAATATGATCCTCTCCGCCTATTGCAGTGCTTTTTGATTCATCCCTGTAATGAAGAAAGATATGTGCACTCACACAGGCCTCTATATCAACGAGTAAGTCTATAGTAAATCTGGAGATCAACTCTTATTGGCCCCGAAATTAAGTTCTCTCCGCTCGACTTATTTAGACAGACTCCTAGCTCAGACAGGAACCTGTTATCAAGCGCCACCACGAGGAGGTATAAGTTGGAAGTTCTGAGATTGCGCTCAGTCAGTTGCGCCTGCCAGCTGATGGTATTCCAGATGTATTTGTAAACTTGATCATTGAGTAATACTTAGGGGAAGGACATGTTCGCATGGGCGTCAGAGAAAAAAGTGATCGTGCTTTAAAGGAATATTTTAAGTGACTATGTAAATGAAAATAAATCAGCATACTTGTCGTCGCCGTTTGCAGCAGCTATGGCTTTAGTCTGCCAAAAAGATTTCCAGTCTATACGTAAATGAGATTCATATTATTGACATCAGTAATAGGTTTTTAAAAATATGTGTTCAATGGTGAAGCAAATTTATACACACAGAGATTTCTAAGTAACTAAAATCACAAATTATCTGACATCGAACCTGCATTTCGCAGAAATGTTTTCGAAACTATAACAAACAAAATGAGTCACCTATTCAAATTTGATATGGCTCTATTTTTGCACACGCAGCAAGTTGCAAGCATATGGCTTGCTGGCTCCAGACATAGCAAAATGACTAGAACTCGTTCCAAGCCAGACATTTTTGCCAAAACTGAAAATACAAATTTAGTAAACAAATAAAATAATAAGTTCTTTATGGTGACTTATAATGAAACTTCATGTAGGTCATATTTTCAATACAAACGAGCCTCATAGAACCCAATTTTGTGGGATATTTTGGCACTAATCGTGACTAAGTAGGAAATTAATCTTTAAAAACATTTCAAAATTCTGACTTATTTCTGGCGTTCGAGTTGAACTTAGAGCTTTGGAGTATTTACTTTTTATATTATAAAGCAAAATAGTTATTTTTATAAATAAATTTTATTTTATGTTACACATATGAAACTTTTCGTTTGTTCCTAATATTTAGTACGACTTCTTAACAATAATTTTAAAAAGCCAGATATCGTTTAAAAAAAACTTTTTTTACGCCTGGTGTAATTTCTACTTTTGTTCACCAATTCGTTCATTCATTAAATGTCAAATGTTACTCAATATCAAGTTTGTCATCACTAAAATAAAATGACCGTTTTATATTTGTTTATCTACCACCAGATTTAAATAAATATTTTTTACTTTCATAATTTAAATATTTATTTTTAATAAAAATTTGAATTGGTTAAAAAAACTTGACTTCTAGTTGCACAATTGGAATAATATATAAAGCATACTTATAGGTGTTTTGATAATATTTTATTAACAACTTTGTTTGTTTTGGTTTTTTTTAGCCAATATTTGTGCATCAATTTTTTTGGTCGCTTTGGCTGCAACACATCAATCTTTTAATTAATAGTATATTGCAATATATTTTGTTAGTTTTTATTCTTTGCTACAGTTTTGCTTTTTTTTTTGTGCAGGATGTTGCTTTGCTTAATTGGATTGCATGTTAGTTTTAATACCACCAGCTTTCAATGTCTAAAAGTATTTTTTTTTTCAATTTTATGTCTGCATTTTAAATAAAAGCCAAAAAAAAGTTAGAAATTGTTTGCTTAGATGTGCTGTCAAAAAAAAAAAACAAAAAAAAAACTTCCACCATACATGTGTCGAGGTTTCGAGTTATTGGGTTTTGTTTATTTTTCCTGTTTGGCTGATGCTGATGATGAAAAGCTTACGTTAACAAAAAATAAAATAAAATCAATTGTTTTTGAGCACAAAGTTGATGCAAAAATAATAAAAAGAAGTTCTAGCTAAAATAAAGGGGATTTTGTATGTTAGCAGGCTTAGCTTGCAAAAAGAAGAGATTACCGAAAAAGAAATAGCAACATAGTTTCCTAAATGTAGGCAACATAAAATTCAATTTTGTTAAAGCACACACATGATCAAAGCAGAACAAAAGATAATATTTCCAATTTTTAAAGCAATTTGAAATAATTAAAATTGCACAGCAGGATTTTTTTAATGAAAGGGTATGTTAAGAAAAAAGTTCAGTAAAACGACGTGCGAAGTAAATCTTTGATATTTTACTTATTCCTGCTCACAGCAGTAGTACTTAACTTTACAGTCTATACTTTGCTAAACATTGTTGAGTGTTGAACTGCCCAGTGTCATAGGAAAAACACTTAAGACGTAAATGTGTCTACACTGTTCATACGCTCTTGGATAAATTTGGAATGATGTCTTAAGGTAAGTGATAGGATACAGAGGTCCTGTAGTCGTTCCGTTAAAAGCAATTAGGTTAAAATAGAATTATTTTAACTAGTTTTTGCCACTCGCGGAAAAAGTGAAATGATCGTCAGTCGTCAACATGCCTAGACTTTTCTAGCCATATCCCTGTGCTTTAGTCAATAATAAGTGCAATTACTGTGTGCATTACAGGGATGGTCTTTGATAGCCAACTGACTATAAAGATCCTGGTGATAGAATGATTCAAATCAAGAACGATATTACACAACCAAATTTACGACATGGAAATCTGCGCATCACCCGGAAGCCAGGCTACTTGTTAAAAAACAAGCAAGTGCTTGGGCAATTAAAAAGAAGAGGTTAACGCTGTGTTGAAATGACACAATGTGGTCCTAGGAAATTGAAGTGGACTACAAAGCTAAAATTTGTCAAAGCCAAGATGACAAATTTTCTCATAAAACATTAAAACTTTCCATCATATCTATTTCGAATAGATAGAGCAGACAATAGAGCTTTTCTTTCGCACAATTAAGAACTCAGCATTTTACGGTTGACAGATAAACCGACCTAATCTTAAGGGACTTTGTTCCGAACACCGAGTTCTTGTTTTAAAAACTTGATACATAAAGGAGAGCTTACCACAAGGAGAAGATGACGAGCCAAAATAGAATCATTTTAGAAAGCGTTAAATTAAGAAGTTTTTTATGCCAACATTTTCAGGTTGGCGCTATTTGCATGAAAATTCCATTACTCGTTAGTGCGTGCCTCAGACCGTACAGTTTTATAATTAACCATTCACAATTCATTGATTTTTACTCAAAATATTATTTTGTAATTTTTAGATTTTCTTGTCAAGAAGAGCAAACATTAGCATAAGTGTTTCGCATGATTTAAAGAGCTATTGGCGGGGTTTGGGAAACCCCAACTAGATTCCAGTTGATATTTTTAAAGCCCCTCACAAATTGTTTAAAACTAGTGCAACTAAAATTGTTAGCTTCTGGCTAGCGAACAATCTCTTGATCTCAAATCATCTGATGTTTTCCGAAATTCAAAAAATTTCCTAAATAAATGTTTGCAATACAATTTCAAAATGAGTCTTCAAAGATACCAAAGCTCAAAATTCAACTTGAACGCCAAAAATAAATAGAAAATTTTAAATTAATGGTTAATTTCGTACTGATTGACAATTAGTGCTAATTGCCCCGTCTTGTTCAAACCAAATATTCGCCAAGCCCCGCAACACACGCGGAGTTTCTCTGCCCTAGAAATAAAGAATTTGTTCATTGGCTGGCGTAACCCTTTAAATAAAAATGCGCCTCGTTGCTTAAGACGATTTTCGACTCAAAAGCGTTCTCTTAATTAGTGGCATTTAAGATGGCTCTACGTTAATTTACATGCACCTGATGGTCAGCAGCATTAACCGATGCACTGTTGGCATTTTGTATGAGAAGATGTGTAAATCTTTTACTAAAATTTGCTATAAAGTAATTGAGTGGCACGTCGTCTAATTGATGTTTCTTTGCCGATTAAACGACCAGTCGGGTGACGGCAACGCCTTTTAATGTCTTTACTTATTACTGTCTATTCAAGTCAAACAGCTTAGCAGCGGAACATTTGCCCAGTTGGCACGCCACAATTAGGAAATCCACCTCGAGTTTCGAGCTGAGCTAATACTAACGACCGATTATGGGTAAAAAAATCGACACAATTATTCCACGTTCGTGCGACATATAGCGCTTCATTGCTTGTCTCTTTGTATACTGCAGCTGACTGGTTCACAAATGTCTAATATGAATGATAAGAAAATCTCTCGATTTATTTAAATACTTTTGCGCCACCACGTATATTTTCGTTGTGAATAGAATTCTAGTAGAAATTATATTTTTTAATTAATAATATTAATATTAAATATTAATCAATGCAGACAATAACTTCTTTAGGGCAACTTTAAACAATGTTTAGAATATTTTGAAATAATTGTTGCAGAGAAAATAATATAATTGACGTAATCATGCCATCACCATATTTTTGCTTTGCGTGTATTTTTTGCACAAAAGGTGGTCACCAATTTTAATTAATTGTTTCCTTTCGACGCCACAATCCTTAAAAAAATGGAAAATAAAAAAACACAAACACAAAACTCATGCTGTATCATTTGTATTAACAATTTCCGTTTACCCATTGAGCCAGCCTTTTCTTTCTGGTGCTCTGGCCGTTAATAATTGACATTGGGGTCTCTTTAATTAGTTTTTCATAAAACTTCCAATAACGAAAAAAAACCATCAAATTTTATTAAACTCTAGTCTAAATATTTTATTAAGAGCTCTAACCTTTTATTATAATCTGCCCTGCTCATTTCCATTCCTAGTCAGGGGTGTTTCCTTTGTGTGGCAAAAAAATGCATGCTACTTTGTTATTATTTACTTTTAATGTCTGGATTTTTTCACACACCTCAAACTAGAAATTACCAGCAATAACAAAAAGAAAAATTACAGCAAAAAAAAACCTCAAACAATTTATCTAACGTCTGTGTCATGTTCACATAAAAACCCATGCAAATCAATTGTAAAACAAATTTCGAAAAAAAACTCGTTTTTACTGTAAAAACACCAAGAAAAGGGGGAGAAATAGAGAAAGAAAAACATCATTGTCATCATTGCCATCAATACTACCATATTGTTAGTCATCAAAATTCCAAAGCTACTTGCTGCACGAAAATGTTATATTTTTTTAAGGGTTCCGAAAAAAACTAGACTTGCAGAGAAGAGAGTTTGTTAGTGCAGACAATCTAGCGCACTGCGGACTCTTTTGACGCTTTATGGTGAAGTAGTTTTACGTAATATTTCTCGTAAATAATTATGACGAACTCTAGATACAGCATTGATCTTTTGCTGACGATAAAGGTGCGATTTCGATTTTGATGGAGAAACGACTTTAGGAGAAAGACAAAAGATCAGAAATTTAATTAAAACTCGGCTAAAGCTACGTGCTACATCCGTGTTAGGACACGTGAAAACAGAACAGGGAAGGAACAGTTCAGAAAAAGTCACGAAGGTTAGGTTAGGTTGACAGGCCCACATAGGTGCGCACATCCGGTCCTGAGCAAGGATAGTGAAAAAGCGAAAGATAGGGAGAGATGGGAAAGTTACAAACATTGAGAGGTTAAATGGTCACTATGTCTGCGCCGGTGTGTGATCCTTATGTACTTGGTGCTGCTTATGAAGGAATAACTTTTACGTGGCGCCCAAGAGAAGTCTGACGTAGGTCCGGTAAGGCCTAACAGAGGCACATAAGATAAAATACCGTCTCCGCTTCCTCTTTATCTTGACAATTTCTACAAAATTCATTTCCCGTGACTGCAAATTTGCAATGTCCAGTAATCGTTGCCACGTTGTCCCTTAATTACGTCTTGTGAAACCTTAATAGAACTCAGGTTCGAAACAAATCTATGCTAGGTCAAACCAGCCTAGTACCCAGACAAGACACAAAATGCATCAATATGCGAAGCCTGCAGTCTAGCTCCTCCCTTACAATTGCCTATGTTGATGCCATGCCCACGCATCCATTCTAGGGTAATTCTTGACTATCTCTCCATACGATTTAAGGATACCCGACATTCTCCAAAAATTAAATTGAACTCAGAATTATACAAGAAGGGGTTCAAGTGGTTAGATGGACCAACTATTGACTTTGTTATTGGTGCTTTTCATTATGAAACCAAGAACAAAGATCCTTGCATGTTATGGGACCTTGTTGCTGCGGGCGAAGTTCTAGCAGTTCTCCAGGCAATACCACAGCTACGTTCTTGTTTTAAATTAGTGTCAGGTGTAAAATTGTAACACAAATACCTATTCATTGATTGCCCTAAGTTTTTGTAACTCTTTTTTTATATTGCATCAAGTGGCCAAATAGTTATGAACGCTAAGAAATTATTAGTAAATGTAAATTACGAAAAAAAAACTTTTAACTAGCATTCCTATGTGTAACCCATTACTTAGGTGACAATTTGGCATCATGGTTGCCTCACTGAAGGGCCTTGAGTTTCCCATTCACCTGCCACCCCATTAATTGTATTAAATCTTTCCGCGGTGTTACTCACAGGTCTGATCCTTACCACTAATCAGTCCAAGATTATTCTATGCTACCATTCAGATGGTTACTCGTTAAGCCTGCTGGATAATTAACTCCGCGTTTTAGGTACCAGGCAAGCCAGTAGGACTGCTTCTCCTAAAGTTCAGGCAACCTACAAATCAGAGTAGTTGAAATAAGTTTAAAACACTTTAAAAAAAGATAAACCAAGCTTTAGGTCGATTTCTTTACCCAAAGCTTAGAAGAATTGAATTTTACTGCGATTGTAGCCGTAAAAAAAATTATTCAGTATTCATTTATTTATTTAATAAAGGAATACATTGCGACAAGGATGGAAGGACAGTTAATGGGAGTGGCATCTGTTTCATATTTCGTGTGTGGCATGTTATATTCCAGTAGTTTTTTCTGATCCTGTCGTATGGTGTTGATGTCACTCACGAGACGGGTTGAACCTCCCGAGATTTCTATTGAGCAGCTGGAATATTTGCCAGGCATTACATCATAGGAACATTACAGAATAAAAAATTGAAGTAAAAGTATACAATTTATATATATAACAACTATTAAATCATCTCATTGACTTAAGAATTGGTTCATTCATTTCATAATTAGTTCTATGAATAACAGTATGGAAAAAGTTATGGTTCCTTTAAAGTTGTAGCAGGAACATATATTTTGATCAAGTCTTATAATGGAATACAATCAATGGAATTACAACAATTCATTGTATAAATATAAGAGCAAAAATACTTCTTAGGGCCTCTAAAAATTTTATAGAAATTCAAATAGGTCTATATTGACGTAAAAGCGCCTTTTCTAGGCGCTTGATATGACCACTAGCTTTTGAGCTCCAAATAAATAATGCGTACTCCAATTTAGATTTATTATATAAGTCAAAATATCTTAAAGAAGTAAAGACATCCATGGAAAATTATTTGCTGACACTTATTAAGATGGACCAGACAACACCAACTCCATTTAAATCATCCTATAAATCATGAAAACCTCGAATGATAAAAATAGATTTACAAATTGTAAGATCAACAAAAAAAAAAAAATAAAGGACATAACATATTGCCAGAGGAGGGTATAAAAGATTCAGAACACATGCCATTAGCACAGACTAATATAATATCTATCAGTCAATTCATGACGAATCCAATTGAGTATTTATGAGTGAATGTAAATTTTTCCTATGTGGAACATGATGGAACGCTCTTGCAAAATGAGTATACATGGAATCCACTTGAACACTCCTTCTTAAAATGTGAATGTGGAACACAAAACTTTTGTAAAAATTAACAAATTTGTGATAGTGGATCTTTCAGACATAAAACCACGTCAGTCCGCAATATTGTGACCATTAACTTTAAAATTTCATTATTCTTTGTTTCCCATTTTCGGTTTATGTTCGAAATTAAAAAGTTGTGAAAAAAAGTATCTTACAGTCTTTTGTTTGGCAATGAATTTAATTGATGTTGGCATATGGTGTTTTGTTGTTATTACTTTTGCTTTGTATTCGAACTGTGCTTCCATTTTACTTTGTTCTCTTTTTGTAGCACCGAAAAGGGCAACAAATAGAATAAATATTACAGTTGAGTTACAGTTGGTGGAGGTAGACGAGTAGATGCCCCACTAGATTGATGTTGGATTAAAATATCTCTGTCCCTTGTTTTTGAAAGGGTTTTAGTCGAACACATATTGACAAGTTACAATTCAATTTGCAGTTAGACTTGGGGCAGGAGAAAACATAACAATTGTGGAATGTTTTTGAAGTGGCTGTGTGTTGTGGTGATTTCAAAGAGAAGTTAAGATAAGCAAAGTGTTGATTCGAAATTGATCTGTTGTCCTTAGAAAGGATTCATTTGTGTTTAGTGCAATAATAAGAATTATTAATAATTAATTAATTAGTCAAAAAATGTTAATAATAGAGAGTACTTTTTTAGGCCCTCTAAATCGTAAAATGTAAGACAAATAATTAAGTTTTAATCAAAGAAGTTTTATTAATCGAAAGATCAAAACATGGCATTAACATAAAGGAATTCAATCAAAAGGAAAATAAGCTGCTGAGTTTACATTTCCTTTTCTATTTTACATTTTAATTTAATACAAAATTGCCTCAGGCTTTCCATTCATTAAAGTTGTCATTGGAAGTATTAACAACGATAACACAAGTGTTGCTCTTGCATTGTTTTCCTTGGGAAGAACAAGTAAAATTTATTAATCAATTTGTAGTAGAAGATAAAGAAGCAACTTTTGCCAAAACCAATATAATGAGTTTTCTTTTTGTAACAACGCATTTCTATTGCTTGTGTTGTTTCCTAAGCGAAATGTTAATAATATTTAAGCTCAACTACAACTAGTGATTAAAGTTTGGGAACAGGAATGAGGGTTTGAGAGAAGGGCTAGTGATGGTAAAACAAATTATTAATCGATTAATTAATCATATGGATAATTAAGCCAAAAAATTTATAAGTCCGATAAATCGGGGGAAAATAATCGATTAATTGATGAATTTTAGCTAAGGTTGAAAATAATCGTTAATAATATTAAGGTAGTGCACCAATCCAAGCTCAGGCCTAAAGCACACAGTGTGTAACCCTTCGCTCTGTTTTTACCCTCCTCATAACTTTGCTTACTTTAAACATAAAATAATGAAACTTGAAACTTTAGGACTCTATGTATAGATAACCTCATAGGCCCTGATTCACACATCATTATTATGCCGAACTGTAGCTAGAGAGCTAAAATTTGTTATACAGGTAGGCTTTCGGGCACAAGTAAACAGAAAAGTCTGAAAACGGACATTTTTTATCTGAGGGGACACCACCACCATAGCTAGAGAGCTGAAGTGTGGTATAAATGTAAGGCAAATTGGTAGCTTGGAAACATTTTTTGTAACTTTCTGATGCGACAAAGGATTATAGGAAAAATCTTTCCAACCTTGCAGGTAGCCTTATTTTCACATTTACGTTTTTGTGCGGATAAACAATTACACAAAGGTAATAGTAAAAAAATATATATATGCAGGGGTTTTTATATAGTAATTCTGTTTGGTTGGAGTTCGTAGAGTACGGAAATGCCTACAGTTTTTTTACAACTTACCCGACCGTAACACAGTGATTTCCAAATCGATTTACAAATGTTTCACTTGTCTAAATGGTAGAAATCATATCGATAATAAGATATTCCCAAATCAATAAGCCTATAAAAGTCAACTTATTTTGGATTTTCAACAAAAAAAAAAGGTAGCTTCATTTTCTCCCAAGGAGTTCTTTCAACAAAATGGAACATACGAATGTCTCCTTTCGATTAAAAAAATATTAATTCTCGGAAATTTTTGGAATAGGAAGAAAACTATAAATTTCCGGTGAAGGTCACGAGACTTGTTATCAAAGTTTTTCAAATAACTATTGCTTATTTTTAGGCCACCTATTTATTGAATATTAAATACAACACTAATGTATTAACATTTGACCTAAAGGTGCCTAGTGATAACTCAAGAGGGAGCCATATAATTTTTAGGATTGTTTTATCATTTCGTTGTTAACAAAAAGAAGAATATTTGCGATTACAATTTTTAAAGTTTTTGAAATTTTTATTTTTTTCTATTACTTTGTGTTGCGCATGTAAAGTCCCCGGATTCATGTCTTTCGGTTCCAGGTAAAACAATCGCGTTTTCGGTCTCATATGAAGAACAGTGTAAAGAAATAATTAATTACAATTGCGAAACTATGTTTATAAATCTCTTTCGTAAAAGCTAAAAATTTAAAATTTACTTTAGATTTAATTGTAATTTTGCAGTGTCTAACAAACATAAAAATTTGATATTCATTAATATCTAGTTGAAGACATTTAAACATAACAAAGAAATTATTTGATCTTCGAGTTCTTTGTTGAATTTTTCCTACAAAACATTCAAAATTGAATTATAGTCTCATTAAACCAAACAATCATTTCTGAATACTTATATTTTATTTAGTTTTAATACATCATCGATTTTATAGGCGACTTCAAGTGTGTGGGGTTAATACGTGCGGAAATTATTATGAGTTTAATAGATGGCATGAAACCAAAAAGATAATGAAAATATTCTCTAATATTCTAACTAATTAGAAATCTTTAAGCCACAGGTTACAACGTAATAATAATAAACACGTAATGTGTATTTATATAATTCTTACAAAAAAATTTAATAACCCAGCAACATGTTTAAGAATTAAATGGAATATTGATCACCGCTTTTTCTATTCGGTTTCCTTCATACATATCGTCCTTAAATTTGAGTCAACATTATCTTAACAGCCTTTCGATCATTTTGCGTTTATAAGTTCACAGTTTACATTCCTAATAATAAGCTCAAGGTGATCTATTTTGTTGACAACCAAACATCTTCAAATTACCGGTGGTAAAAATTAAGAGGTAACTTCAAAGTCATATGTTTGCAAAAATGCTTTCTGTTAGTTGTTTAAAAGCTTAAAAGTAATTTTCGGTACAAGAATCGGTAATGCTCTGGGATTGTAGTTCAAATGGCCGGCGATAACTACTCATCCTTCATGATCAAACCTCCACACTATAATTATTATAGACTAAATAAGAATTACAACGTATGAATAACATGTGTTTTGTAGGATTGAATACATTAGCTGCTTAGTACTAATATGTATTTAATTTATAATATGGTAGATACGTCCTATTACTGATGTTTGTCCATTGTTAAGATAGCGGGTATGAGTGTATGTTTATAAATTTGTGTCGGCATGTTGTACTACGAGGGCGGATCAATAAGTCCGTGACTTTTTGAATAAAACACAGTTTTCTTTGCAAAACAAAAATTTATTTTTCAACATAATCTCCTTTTAACTCAATACACTTAGTCCAAAATTGCATTATATTGATTCTTTTTAAATCTTTATTAAATCGGTCTGATAAGTTAAAATAATATACGCCGTTTAATGCTTTTCGCTTTTGAAGATAACCGATGTGGATTATCCCGCGTGCATTCCAAAAAACTGCTGCCATCACCTTATTAGCCGACAAACTTACCCTGGCCTTTTTCGGAGCAGGTTCACCCGGAGAAACCCATTGTTTAGACTGCTGCTTGTTCTCCGGAGTACAGTAATGGGCCCGTATTTCATTCACAGTTACAAAACTCCGCAAAAACTCATTGGATTGCGGTTAAACAACTTCCAACAATCCTATGAAGTTGTCACACGTTCACGTTTATGGTCATTGGAGAGCAAACGCAGCATCTTGCAGACAACTTTCTTAAACCCAGCTGATCATTTAAAATCGAAACCACACTGCCAAATATTGGCCAATGCAGGAATTCTGAAGAGTTGGGCAAGGCAAACTGAAAAGTCTCCAAAGTTACTCCTGCGAAAGAGGCTAAGACGGTCTGTAAATGTCCAGCACTGGCTAGCATAAAGCTTACGGCAACGTGCAGACACTCGATAAATGTAAATTCCAGAGGGTCGAAAGGAGGCCAGGCCATATATTTAGCAGTCTGCATAATAACCTACTTCTTTTCAGGTTAACAATCCATTTTGCAGTATTTAGGCAAATTTGTAGCTCTGTCTATAAACAATTTCCTATAGTCATCATTACGGTTAAGTGACCTAAGCCCCTTTCAAAATATATAGTTTGGAAAACTTACGGATTTAAATTAATTTTCTCCAAAGTACTTTTCTGAAGCCATATTTTGAAAGAACCGTGATTTAACAAATTTTGTAAATAAATTATGTATAAATATAATTATAATTTAAACTACGTATTTCTTGTAAATATTAATTGCAGAGTTTCTTACTTTCATTATCGTAAAGTACAAAAATAATTATTACATTTCGAAAAATAATTACATAAAAGTAATTCATAATTATAATGTATTTCATATAAAACTACATCAGTTCAATTTAACCGTCGTCATTAATGGGAGGAATTAAGAACAATATAAAAACAATGAACACGAATCAACAACCTTGTAAATTTGACATGGGCACCTTAAATAAAAGTAATAACATTTTACACATACAAATGCTTACATTAATTTTGTTAATAACTTTTTTTTAAATCAGGCAACTTTTAAATTTCTCGCCGTCACTACTTAGCAGCTCCAAAGTTGCCTTTATTACTTGTTGACTTACAAATTTAGAGTTTTGTCAATAAAAATAATTTATCCACTTGATTTTATTTCAGCTTTTTATATATTTATATAAACTAACGTTCGCATTTTAAAACCCTGACAACATAATGACAAAAATTATGAACAAAACAACGGAGATGATAACAAATGCTCTCCTTTTGATAACAAATTGTTCTTAAATTGACAATAAGTCGTTCTTGCTTTAGCACTACATGGTATTTTTGAAGACGTTCTTGAATTGACACCATATATTTCTTTGCACTTTTTGGTACCGATTAGAAACAGGATTGTTCTCAAATTTCCAACGCAAATGATCAATAGTATTGTCCCTATATCGTTCTCAAATCGACACTAGTCGAGGACAATTTTGAATCAAATTTTTTCTCTCTGTGTAGAATATTGTAATGTTTGTAATTTATAAACTGTGTGTCACATATAAAGTCATGTTTGAAATATTTTTAAGCAACCATTCGTTATATGCTTGCCACAAAAATATCTTGTTACAGTAAACATATTATAGTAGTCGTAAACATGTGAAACTCTTAAATGCTCTCAAGCAGCTTGCTTTACGTCAGTAAAATGGCAAGTAAAATGTAAATGCGGCCAAGAAAAGCAGCACGTTGCTTTCAATCATATGTTGAAAAAATATCCAACGAAACCAACTCAACTTCCAAAAGTCCTTACAACATAAACTTTAAAATATCATTTAAATTTCGTTATCACATCTTAAACTTTCAAAAAAAAAAAGTTTTCATACTTGAAGAAAAGTTTAGAACAGTCGACTTTCTTTTTATTTAATATTTGTTCTTTAAGCAAACACTACATTATTTTGGAACGCATTCTAGTCCTCATTTGTCCAATGCTTCTTTGCTGAGTCTTTCAAAACATTAAGTAAATAGCAGCACATAGTATTTAAGTTGTAGGAGGGTGGTTCACAGAATTACCCAGAAAGATAAATTAAAAAATATCCATATATTTTGTTATCTTTTAGCAGGGATATACTACAGTAATAAGTAACCATAAAACAGCTGAGGAAACATCTTCTCCACCCAAGGTATATTTCAAGCGTGAAAGGAGCAAATAAGCCTGGAAATGTCAATACTATTAAAAATGGTTGGTAGCTAAACAATGGTTATTATTAAATCATTATTTACACTTTGGCAAATGCGTTTAAAGGACTTAGTGGGGTTACCCTCGTATATAAATTTTTCTAAGAAAACTTAAAACATGTTTTATTCATCAACTCATCTAGTGTGGCAGTCAGAGCAAGTGCCCAGAAAGTCAAAATATTTCAAGCTGCTCACAAAGAAAAAAAAAAGAAAAAACACAACATCAACATTATGGAAACTTTAAATATACCGCGTTATGTTGCTAATGCAACAACTACTGCAACAACTGGAAAACTTACACACTAACAAGCACACATACACAAATATGCCTTCATATTCGAGTACATGCATTGCCAAGTTTAAAGTAAACTTACAGATGTGACTGCTGCAGTGCACAATGCAGCAGCCAGGACATTCGAGCCAGTAGCATTTTGGGCAACTTATTTAATGCTCTAAGGAGTAAGAACTTTAAAGGACAATTTTTTTGGACATTGTCTTTAAATTGCTAAAGAATTGACTTTAAGTTTAAAAAAATATGTTCTGGGTAAATAATTACAAAAAAAAAAATATTTTGAAGAATTAAATAGAATAGAATAGAAATGGGCAAAGGCCTGTAAATGTGGGATGCTTTATAAGGAACCACTTATCTAGCTATACCATGGATTGAGTCGGTATTGGCTCGGTACTGGAGAGCTATACCCGGTCTCCAGCAATCAAAGCGTTTCATTACGATGTCCTGGGGAAATTTACAAGGTTCCTGATGTTAGAAATAAATTTGTCCAGGAAAATTACCGGACACTATGGTCAAAGGTATCATCAATTTAAGATAGGAAATTCGCAGATCATGAAATGTAGATTCTACCTAATTCTGCCAACTCGCGCTCGAGGGTAATTATCGTGTGCAGGTTTATGTTCTGATTACTGCAATTCAGAGAGAGAAAGAGGGAGAGAGATAGAGAGAGAGAGAGAGTGGTAGTTGCAACCAGAAGTTAGACTTCAACGAGATTCTGCTATCTCGCCAGCTACCAAAGTTACACTTAGTGAGTCGGTTTTACTCGGAAGCGTTGCTCGCGATAGCCAGAGAAGGTTGGGAGTGAGAATGCAAGTCTCTGTAATAAAGTTGTACGGTTTATAACGTGGCCCTCAAGTCTTTCATTCGAGAAATTGCTTCAAGTAAAGAAAAGCTATTTTAAATTGTGATGAATAGGAATAATTGAAAATTTCTAAGCTTTATTTTTAGCTGTGTAAGAGACGACGTAAAAGTTTTTAATGAATTTGAACACTGAAAATAAATATTTCATTTTTATCTGAAACGTCAAGAAATGTTTCTATTTTGCCGTCGTGACTATTAATAGACAGGCGGGAAACACTTGGCCGAGCCATTGTAGCTAACAAAGACACAAACCCAAATTTGTTTTATTATAAAAGGCTTTTAAAATTTAAGAATAATTTTAGCATTTCACATGCACATGTTTAAATACATCAATTCTCTGCTAGTTTCACTAGAGATAGCTGCCTACTCCCTAACTTTGTGTTCACTGCTCTACATGTGTATTTCACCTACTTTTTCATCTGCATACATACAATTACTGAATTCTTTTGGTTTTTAAATCAGGCCCATATTAAGTTTTAATGTCAAGTCAGTGTAGTTGAAATCGTTGATATTATTTGCAGATGTGTTCACTTCAATACACTTCTTCGCAAGATAGACGGATTTATATACAAACGTGAGTTTAACACCGCCGGCATGCATGTTCAGTCAGTATATACGCTCACACAAAGCCATGCGTGTATTTATATGTGTGTGTGTGTGTGCAAATGACATGACGTTTGTGAATGTTCCAAGATTTATCAAGCTATGTATGTGTATGCGTGCTTAAGCTTTCCCTCCTTTTTTACAATTTTCGTCTCCACTTTTTCTGCCGCCACAACTACTGAGTTATCGCTGGTGCTTTTTATTTGATTTAATCTTCTGTTTACTTGACTGTTGTAAATGTTATTTTAACACTTGTAATCGTGTTTGTAGTTTACAACTATTTCTGTTTGTGCCAGAGTCTCTCTGTATCTGTGTTTGTATAATTTTCAAAGTAAATTCTTTATATTTTAGTAATGATTAATTGTTTTTATAATAGCATTTTAATTGTTGTTGGTTCTGAATGTCTGCTGGAGTTTTTTTTATTTTCCTTACACTTCAATATTAATAATTGATTTAATAATTGCTGAGTAAATTGGTGTAATTGAATTTGTATTTTGTAAATGACTGTGTATGAGCGTGTGTGTTTGTGTGTTTGGTATAAATTATGTGTTTAATAGTTTGGGTTTTTCTGTTGCTTTACTGTATTAATTATTATTAAATTTTGATTCATTTTGTGTAAAGGATTTTCTGGCGAGGATATTTAAGAACAAACATTCGTATGAAACTCGTGACCAAATAGTCCTTGGCTTGAGTATCATATTTATGAGCATATAGTGCTAATAATAAACTAGCTAAAAACTGGACATTTCACTACAGGTTTTTATTTTGTAGAAATTTTATATCATTGTAAAGTTTTGTGTATCTTAAACAAAACGTATCATAATTTTAAATTTAGCACTCGGTTTCTGTCCAGCGAAACAAATAAAAGATGCTGCTTGCATATATTTTTGGAACACATTAGTATTTTTTAATGCAAACAATTTGTCAAATTTTAAACAAAATTTCGACATCTTATTCCTTTTTTTCTACTTGCAAGTAAGCAAAACATATGTTTGTGTATGTGTTGGTGTAACGGGCATATCATATCATCATTGCTATTATTTTAAATGATGATAAATATATGCAAACTTTTGTGTATTCAATGTAATGGCATATTTGAATACTAGTACCCCAAGAAAGCAAACATACTTTATCTATTTTGCATATCTAAGGGCTTTAAAATAAAAAATACATCAATAAATATACTTTCGGATATCTTTTTCAAAAAAAACTTGCTTTGCTACAAATTTGGTTACCCTAACTAAAAATATGAAAACTAAACTGAACAACATACGTATTATTTACTTACTTTCTGCAAATAATAAAATGAGAATATTAATACGAGTATTACGGTTCTATACTCCTTCTACGATATATCAGTATTAAGGAATGTCATTGTTTGCATTCCATTGTTGGATTATCAATAAGCAATCAAATCTATTTTGGATTTAAAAATTTATGTTAAAAAAACAAAAATAAATAAATAATAAATTTTTATTTAAAAACAAACTTGTGCTTACTTAATATTTGAAATATAGATTCAGTTTTATAAAAACACAATAAAAAGGCAATATTTGTAAACTGGAATACAACCTTTCAGTTAGGTTATTGCAAAATAAGATAAATAAAAATATGTAGCTGATTATATTAAGGGATATCGTGCAAACGAAATAAAAACTATCATCCACAGCATGCTATCCCATTATTCCCTAAGCGAACAAATAAAGCCATCTAATAAACTTTAAAGCGGCATTATACCTTCCCGATAAAGAGCTTTCGATCTTCGCAAGAAGTTTTTGGTTTAATAAATTTAATTACACTATTCTTTGAGTATAATCATGTCGAAAAATATGCCGCATTTTATAAAATTCCCGAAAACTATTTGATGATGGAATTAATTACACATACACGCAGACGTATGAGCAATATTTGCATATGAAGTTAAATCTTTATAACGCATACGTTACGGTAGTTGTTGTTAGTGGTGGAAAATATACAAATGAAAACAACATGAAACATAAGAGGCTTGCAAAAGAGGCAGTACATAACGTATTACAAATTGAAATCAGTATCTTAAATGTAATGCTAGAAGGAACTTAAAATAAAAACATTTTTTTATCTCATATACTATGAACGGGTACATTAGGCCACCTATTACTAAGTATTAGAGAGCCATTACAATTTAAATTTGGGAATAAAATGTTGTCATATCTTGTCGAGTTTGGATTGGAGACAAACTGGTTTCGGCTATCTGCCATCTTCAGAGAAATTTTTCGTTCGGAGAAATTTGTATCAATTCATTGGTGTTTTATTGTGTATCAAGTATCTATTTGTCATGCGAGCTGTTAGCATGTAAACCTCGTTTATCACATAGCCATCTGTCAGGTGTTAACAGGTAGCAAGTAAAGACAAGGGTTGGTAGACGTTATTGGTTACTGTTTTAATGATTGTACTGCGTCAAATTGGTGTTTGCGGCAGGTTTCATTTTCTTTTTTATAATTTATGTTACTTTTTTTTACCAGGGGACGGATGATTATTACAAATTTCTTTATTATTTTGTATTCTTTGGGTTCTTGTGTGTTTTGTAGTTTAGTTTTAAAGATTCCAATAGAACGTCTGAGTTTGTTTTGGTTTGTTCGTTTATGATGCGTCCGGCAAATGCCTTTTGTTTGTATATGTCCATATTTTCTAGGATATTTAGTCGTCATCTTTTGCACTGTGTGCAGCAGCTTTACCGTTTACTAATGTGCTGTAGATTACTCTTTTTGTTGAACATGTGGTTGACGAAGTTAGATTTTGGTGTCGAGTCAAGATTACGTGTCCTTGCGTTATTGTCTTTTATATGTTCCCGAAATATTGATTTTATTTTGCGTTCTATGTATCCTATGTAGCCGTGTTGGCATATGTGCTTTAGTTTGTATACCCTCTGTTGGTCTGGGCTTGTGTTGATCTGTAATATTCGTGGTTTGTTTGAGTTGATCAATAATATTCGTCCTAGGTTGTTCCTTGTTTTGAGTGCTAACTTTATGTTGTATTTCTTGAGAAAGTTTGCTATTTTGTAATTTGATTTTCCGATGTATGGTAATGAGTCCAGGGTTTTCCTTCGTATTCGCTGCTGTGTCCTCTGATCCTTTCAGAGTGTTTTTTTTTTAATTTTTCCACTGTGTCTTTTTTCAAACCATTGTTTTCGATTATGGTATATATCGTATTAAATTCTTCGTTCTACGCTTCGTTTGTTAGTGGTGTTCTCTCTATTTTAGTTATTAGTTGTCTGATAACTGTGCGATTGTGTTGCTGTGGATGACTGGAGGTTTATGGTATTATTTCTGGTAGGTTTTTTGTTTATTCTTGATTTCTTATTCGTTTATTCATATGAATGCAGTCAAAATATGATTCTCAAATTTAATAAAATCACTATCTATGTGGAAGAAAGTACGAGCACGTTATTAGCGATCACGGAATAACGTGCTAATAATTAAAACATAATTTTTTTATTAATCGAATTAGTTTATTATGATTACGATTAAATACGATTTTACATGTGCTTTCCAGGGTTATAATCCTTGCTTTTTCTAACCTTGCGATCTTTAGTATAAGGGTGTACACCTCCGCTTTTAGTCATAATATTAAATTGTATACCGGAATTGTTTAGTATTTAGAAAAAAGCCAAATGGTAGCAAGATAAACCGAAATTTCTACTAAGATTCGAATAACAAGTTCCGCTGATAAAATCGATATTTTAGGGGCAAATTTCGTTTCTACAGAGAACAGGACATTATTGCTTTGGTGTATGGTTATGGGTGCATCAGTTGTGTCTGTTGTAAATTATTAATAATTTTTATGTTAAACCCAACAAATTTTTTTCCCATACGAGTGAGTATTAATAACATTTATTACTTTAAATTTCTGGCTAAATTTTTATTTCACTAAACAATATTCCACTTAACATACTGTACTGCCTCTTCACTCAGCTAATTGTGGCTTACTGTGCCTCTTGTTAAGTCTATAAATTACATCAACAAAAGCTTTTGCTGGTGTTCGTTTTTTTTCTTGTTGTTGTAAATTACGGCCCATGTGGGAATTTTTGTTTCAAATATGAACTTAAGTATCATTTACACATATTTTGTTTTCTATTGTTTCATTCTTGCCATTTTTGGTATTTTCGACAAGTGTTATAAGATTCTCACGCTTGCACAAGAACCCCTTGTATCTATTACAAAGAGAATAAAAAAATGTCCTTTAGTCATTTAATGGGATTAAATGTGTGTGCGTGTATACGTGTATGTCCATCAGTTTTATATTGGCTGTCATACGAGTATCATTGTTTGCTTTTTAGCATAAAACTTGATATGTCCTCTACAACTAAGCTAATTATTTTTAGAGCTACGAGCAATCAGAGAGGTTGGCAAGTAACAAAACTGCAGAGGAAATGTTATATTTTAAACCCTGACTATTGTCACTGGTGTAACAGGATATGGGCGTTAGTGTTGGTATTTCCATCATTATCAGCAGCAACAATGGCATCGTTACACAATACAAAAGCACACAAAATGTGTGATGAGTTAAGATTTACTGTTTCCACCAACTTGCTATAGCTGCTACTACTGCTATCGTAAAGTGCGAAGAGGAGTATGCCTGTTTAGATTCAACCAAAGCTGCCATTGATTTCAAAACTTGATTTATTGCCACTATATGCAAATTAGCAGTTAAAGTAAACAAAAGCAAGCAACTGCAGTGCGGTAATGATTATCTAGGCATTTAGATTTAAAAAAAAAACATCAACTCCTATTTAAACTTAATGTTGATAAATTTAATTTGCACTAGAATTTTTCATAATTTTAAGACGTTAGAAAATTGGCTGCCATAAGTGTGTGCATTTGTTTTTTATTCATAAGAGCGATGGTACTTTATTGTCTCATCTTAGTTAGAGAAAATATGAATATGGATAGTCCATACCTCAGTGTACAAAAAATGCTACAAAATATGTTTTTCTAATAGATATTTTGTTCGCAATAGCAAGTGATTTTTTACCAAGTGCATTTTGTAGCACATGCTGAAAGTAGGTTTCTATAAAAACAATTTAAATAATGTTTGGTTGATTTAAGGCACTTTCCGGTTAAATGTAATTTTTATATTTACACGTACTGTTTGCTAGAAGGTACTTTGTTTATGAAAAGTACTTTCTGTAAAAAAGTTCCTTTTATGGTAAAAATTTAGTATTATTTGGCATCTTAATGAGTTTAACAACATTTTTTTTTTGAAATCTACACTGCCTTGGTAACTGCTGCTTTAACCTATTCGCTACCAAGCCTTAATTATAATTTATTTTGAGTGTTATTGTTTACCAAAGCTCCACTATTTCTTGGTAGGAGCACATAGATTATCATATATAATCATTTACAAGCATAAAACCAAAGACGAGTATACTCGTCTTTGGCAATGGGAGGGCATCTGGGCTCGACATAAACTTTTTCGTATTTGCGTACATTTTAGTAGGAAAACAAATTCAAAATCTCGCAGATGGTTAAGATAATAAAAATACATTGAAACCAGACACAACTTTCTGTTGATTGGCAAAAGATTGTGATAATGTAGTGTATTTTGATTTCATTAACTTTGAGCTGAGTAACTGCAACATCTCTTATCAGTAGTCGCAATAGTTTTGTAGATTTCGGACACATTATTAGATGTAAAATAAAAATTTGTATTTGCAGTATTTTTCCAAGTTTTTTACATTTCTATATTTATGTTTGTGGCCACAAAATATTTGTTAATTTAAAAGCCAGTATGGTTTAACATATTTAAAGTACGACGAATATATAAGTCTTGGCAATGCGTAATACTCTGCCAAAGACGAGTATACTCGTCCTTGGCAGCGAATAGATTAAGTCAGCCATTATATTTCCTAAAAAATTATGTTTTCAAATAGTAAAATCGGACAGAACATACATATACTCGTATATTAATTACAAAACATACTTTTGTCCTGTATACTTTTTTATTTTTTGTTTCAATGATACTTTTTCAAAAGCACTTTTTTGTTAAAAATTATTTTTTCTTAAAAGTACTTTTTCTATAGTGCACGTTTTCTATGTACACGGTTTTGCTTTCATTTATTTGCCAAACTCTATTTTTATTTGAAAGCACTTTTTGTCTTGCCTTGTTGATGAAAAGTAGTTCCTTGGATGATACTTTTTTGTAAACAAGTACTTTTACTATAGTGCCAATTTTTCCTTTATTCGTTTTATAACAAATTTTTACTTTTTGATATAGAGCACTTTCTAGTGTGAAATATAAATATAATTATTAACACTTTAATGTTTTGTTTTTTTTAATTTAGATGTTATTTTGCGATTAAATGGCATTTTTATATTTACATGTACTGTTTGTTAGAAGGTACTTTATTAATAAAAAGTACTTCTGTAAGAAAAGGTGTTTTATTAGAAAAAATTAAATTTTGTTTATGCATAATATTGATGTAAAAGTTACTTCCCTAAAATTTTCCCTTGGTAATAGGTACCTTACATAATCTGTTGAATTTGCTATGTGAGTAATATTTCTCAAATTGTAAATATTAGTTATAAAAGTATGTTTGGCAACATGTCTTTATATATAATTTTTCAATATTTTTTGAAGTAATTTTTCGGAAGTACTTATTAGCAAGTACTTTTCTTAAAAGTACTTTTTCTATAGTGTAAGGTGTTGCCTTCATTCATTGGTAATACACATTTTTTGCTTTAAAGTACTTTTTGTCTTGCGCGAAAAAGTACCTTTTTAGTAAAAATTAATTCCTTGTATGGTACTTTTGATGTAAGGCACTTTCTACTTTTAATGAAGGGAATTTAAGTACATTTCTTAATAAATTAATTTTTTAATAAAGGAAACTTTAAAAGGTATTTTTTGCTTAAGGGTATTTAAGTTTAAAAGGTACTAATTTGTTTTTTTTTAATTTCTTCGTAACATACTTTTTTATATCTTAAAAGTCGAATCAAGAAATTATGTCTGTAATTTTTTTAATTACAGATTTCAATTTTAGCTTTTCATTTGTGTAAAGTATCACTCTTTTTAATATCAGTCAACTTGTTACTTGGTACTCGGTATAACTAAGCAACATTAATTGTCCTTCAGTGAAAAGTAAACACTAAAACTCTAACAAAAAACTTTGAAGTGTAATCCGCCTAATTTATATTTGTTATGCTTCTGCTATTAAATGTTCACTTAACAACGAGTATAATAAAGCATAAATACCCAAGTTATTTAATATAAGTTCTGTGGTAAATTTCAAGCTGATAAATGAATCAAAAGCTACCACAATCTGACCAGAAACAACCAAAAAGTAGCAGGCATTAATAAATTTTGTGACACAGAAATAAATACGAGTACAATCAGATGACAAGTGGAAATGAATAAGTTAAACAAAGACCGGAAGCTCAATAAGTAATAAGAAATGTAAGCAGGAAGAAGGAAAAAAGGAAGAGAAATATAAATACAAAAGGCCCTACAAGATGATACAGACAAGATAGGGAATGATAAAAGAACAAATACACACACACAATTATAAATAAAGGCGCACACTATGGCTACAACTCATGCATTAACAGACAGTTACACAAAGTCATTATGTATCATGTCTTTTTATGCCCGGAAGTGAATTATAACTTAATGGCCAAGATTATAAAAGCACAGGGCAGATAAACAAACACTGCGCGGTTGTGCAGTATGAAAATAAGTGGAAGGGTGCTAAAGTCCTAGTGGAATAATAACAAATATTTTTACTTTAAAATCTGATTGTTTTTTCAGGACAATTATAGTTGCATATTATGAGCTAGATTTTGGGTAAAACAAAGTTTTACATGTCAGTTCCCAGAAGGTTATATATAGAACGCGAGTTTTCTGGATACCAGACCTATTATAATAAACAAATGTGATGATCACAAAAGCTTGAATAAGTGCTATTGTAATTCTTCACTCTGTTTGTTAAAATATTAACATAGTTCAGCAGCGAAATAGTCAACTTAAAAACGCGTGTAATAATCAACTTGACAACATATCATCAATAGGGCACCACCCTCGTTTAGAATAACACATAACTTATGCGACCACCACCACACTAAAACAACTCATACCCAATATTCCATATACCACAAATATACACACATATATAAATAATGTATTTATAGCATGTAGAGTTGATGATGAAACACATACATTCACATCTATGCTGAATGCAAAAGATGTCTGTAAGCTTGAGCAGCCAAGAAGAGATCAAATGCGTAATCAGCTGTTATTTCTTTTCTGTTTTGTTTTGTAAAGCTTAAACTGAACAAGACAATAAATTTTATAACTGACAGGCTTTTGTTTAATCTATTGACATACAGAACAAATGCATACATATTTACATGGCCATGTTGGCTGTAAAACTCTGTAAGTACAGAGTTACTATTCATTCAAGTCAAAAAGCACACATGACGCATTTTAGGTACAAGAACATTGATTTGTATGGGTACATCTTTATAGTTTTAAAAAGGTTTTATGGTAAATTATTTATTATGGATGATGGACGCCCTTGCGAACATTTTTCCGGTAGTTTTAAAATGAATATGTTTGGTGAATTATTCTTTGCCAACATTATTAGCATTCCCCAGACGTTTGATAGAGAGTGGCACGATGGGCTACTCACGAAAATAACTCAAGTTCTTCCTGTAAACTCCCACAAGCTTCTTAAGAGCTATTTGACTGATAGATCCTTTAAAGTAAGGTCAAAAGATCAGTTTTCTAAAAATGGCAGAATCTCTGCAGGAGTTCCCCAAGGAAGTATACTAGGGTCTCTATTATATATCATCTATACAGCGGATATGCCGACAAGCCCATATACTATGCATATATATCCACGTTTGCAGACGATACTGCATTTATTAGTGTCAGTAATGACCTAAAGGTAGCAACTGACAAACTGCAGTCCCACATTCATGAGTTAGAGGGCTGGTTACATAAGTGGAGGAATAAGATAAATCCTTCGAAATGTGTTCACCTAACTTTTTCCCTCAGGACGCAAAATTCTCCCTCAGTAACCATAACAAATACTACTGTTCCAGCGGGGGCACACGTTAAATATTTACGTATCCACCTAGATAGACGCCTAACTTGGTCCCGCCATATTGAGGCAAAAATTGCGGCCATAAAACTCAAAACAATTCAACTGCACGGGTTAATAATTTCTCACTCAACCATGGCTTTGGGATATAAAGTTCTTTCATACAAGACCGTTATAAAGCCAATATGCTGCATTCAGCTGTGGGGTACTGCTTGCGCATCAAACTTTCAGAAGCCACATGTGCCCCTTGGAACATAAGACATGAAAATATCCATAGATATCTAGAGGTTCCCACTATATAAGATGAAACAAAAACATACTCGTGCAATTACGTAAACAAACTAATGGTTCATCCCAACACCCTAGCGCGAGACTTACTGCATTTTTATGGTCACTAGAGACTGAAAAAATAGACACTTTGAGAGGAGCTCTCATAAACCCAATAGTAGGTAATTTATTAGTATTAGAATGCAGTAAATTATAATAAATTTTCGTCTAGTTCGAATATTTCGAGTTGAAAAAAATCCGCAATATTTAATTTATATATTTTGCTACTACACACATGGAGAAAATCGTCACTTCACTTCATCAACTTTTGAAGAACTGTCACGCCCGCAATTGTATTCAACCACAAAATTTAAAAATTGTCAATAGTTATGTAAAGTATTTATTTAATTGTAAAAAAATGTACTTCAAGTTAAGTTGCTAAAAATAAAACAAAAAAAATATAAATCTGTATTTCATCTGGACACAAGTGCTCGTCACTTTAAGTGGTTGCTGAAAAACATTTAAAACTATATTTGTTTACAGGGGTTGTTATTGCTGGTTTGTTTTGCTTTCGACTTAAGATGCTCTTACAATCCGTTCTGTCTAGAATTACTTTGTCACCAAAATTTGTTCCTCAAATATATAGAAAGAAAGAAATGCGTTCCTATCTTTTTATATATCTATGAGTTCGCCGGCCGTTACCAGCAGACGACAAACGATCCTTTTGTTTGTTTTGTTTGCTAAGGTCCCATTGAATACCACATATAACTGTGAGGAAGCAGTGTTATTTTGTAATGAGAACTAACACTATGTAAATTGTCGGTTGGATATTTATTGGCTGGCAGACCCTACAAGAAAACTACATTCAGACCACAGGCCAACACGATGGTGCTATACTCTTAATGTGTATCGGCGAACTTGTGCTTGCAGAAAACTGTCTTTCAAACGTTGAGTAAGCAAAATGGCGATGACTTTATGTATGCATGTAGTTTTGGGTCATTTAGTACCATATTGGTAAAAAGTACACAACTTTGAAAATCCAATTCATCCTCTTTATTCAAATCGACAGCCCAATTGTAAGAGGTGGTTTCGAGGCACTGTGGAACTCTCTGCTGACTGTGACACATAAAATATGAAAAGTGTTTACACAGGGAGAAGAAAATTTGTACTATAAGTTTTAGCCAAGTAGTAAAAAATTTAAGAAAAAAATCGAAAACCGGTTTCTTGACACCAAAAACCCGGTTTATTCGTCATTCGAAAAATCATGATTTCAAAAAATTCGACAGCTGTAAACCTTAGAAAACAAGTCGATCACCCTAACGTCGTGTTCTAAAGTGGAAAGAGCCTCTGTGTGGTCTAGAACATAATGATTTTCTTGGGCGTAAAAAACTTTGAGTAAACTAAACAAATTTAGGAAACATTTTTTAATTTGCTCACGGACTTTGTAAAAACAATTTCATTATGAAACGTCAAGAGATCAAGTAACGTTTTCATGCACTTTTTGTAAAATACCTTTTGAGATACCTATTAAGATAGCTTTTGAGGTACCTTTTAAGGTTACTTGATCGCCCAACTCTTCACTTAACATGTAGTTTATTTCACGTGTTGTGTATGGTGAGCTGCAGCATTAGCGCAGAGCATATTCGTTTGGATTCAGTCTGGCCTTATTAAAATTCTCCTTCGAAAATGATCCATGTAGCCTCTTCAAATTTCCTTCGCATGCGTTATGCTGTCTCAGCTCACCTGGCTTTGGCAACCTTCAACGTTACCGTGCAATATAATAACACTCATAGCCCATATTGATCTTTTATAATATAACAGTGGGACAAAAGTCGTAAGAGTTGTCAAAAATTTTTGATACACTAAATAGAGCCTAAAGGCTTTGAGTCTTACTGAAATAATTCCTAGACCTTATTTCTGAACGTTTTATTTATAAGTACCTACGACCTCTGACTAATAGCCCGTTCATTTTCAGTTAAATTATGCATATTAATAACCAAGTAACACTATCTTATAATAAATATATCTTTTTTATAAGAGATGTATTTATTAAAGCAACGTACTTTGATGTTGAAGCCTCCTTCAATACAAAACTGTATGATAAAGGCCACGTTCTTTAGAACAAAAAAAATTATTTTCCGCGTAAAAACAGCTTTTAATGTATTCAAATGCTTATTTATAAAATAAATATTTATAATATTAAACCCTTGTAATTTTCCAATGCACACAAAACCAAAACTCCATTAATAAATAATAAAAACCAAAGCAAAAATCCTTAATGATACCCAAACAAACAAAGCATTGTTTTCAGAGAAGTCATACCCATGTAAAATCGCACAAAAGTTGAACAGCGCTAGCTTTTAAAATGAACTTTAAATTTATTGCTAGGATACTGTAAAGCTAAAGCTAGGAAGAAAACACATAAAAAGACCTGTTTAAATTTAAATAAAACATATAACAAATCTGTATTTATATTTCTGGGCTCATATTTTTAAAATGAAATATATTGACTTTAAAGCCTAAAATCCTAACATTAATAACAGGGGTGTGAGATAAGGAAATTGAATTTAAGTGACAAAATTATTATGCAAATCCTTTGATTTGACAGCTGCTGCTACATCATTATAATTTACATGAAGCAGAAGGTTTTTAATGTGAAATAAATTATTTTATGTAACAAAAAGTAAACAACTTTGCTGACAGTAGCTTCTTTCGCTTGAAAAAACAAACTACAGCTAAAATGCTTCTTCAACCGGCAGTGGTAAAATTTATTTTCTCAGCAAAAGCAAAATATTTTTTAATACTCGAAATAAAAAAAATTAGCGTAGTAAAACAGGCGAATATTTAAGTTTATTGGATTTCATTTATTTTTAAAATGAAGTAGCTATTGGCCTTTTGTCATACAACTGAGAATGGGGCATATTTTGCTGTTGGTACTTAACTCTAAGAATTTTTATTTCACTTTAATATACTTTGAAAATAAATTTCCTACTAGACACACATTACTCACACTAAACGAGATTGAGACATACAAAATATTTGCTCTACTGCCCCACTACCTAAAGCAATTTTTTAAAATAAACCAAGATCTTTGAAATGACTTTCAAAGGAAAGCGTACAACAGAGCAAGACATTTAGCAAGAGCTTTGGATATGAAAAGTGCTTTCAAGAGATAGCAAAATCTGGCTTATAAAAATTTTGCCCCGTTTATCATGCCCGTTTATTACAGCATATAAATATACGTATATGTATGATGAAATTTATTTTATATGTTATGCTGTAATAAACGGGCACTATGCTTTAAAGCCCGTTCAAGCTGCATAACAAGTTTTAATATTCCCGGTAATTTTGCCCTGCTCTAGAAAAAAGGGAACGATTCGTCAAGAGAATTTATATGAAAGACACTAAATATTTGCTGTTGATCTCTATACACATTATTTAAATAAGTCGCTCTCTTGCTATATAGAAAGAAGCTATCAATCTAAACTTTTCATCGATATAAAAGGCAATATTTTTCCCCAGAGAGAAGTCCAAACTTATACTAAAAACTTTGCTTATAATGGCTAAAGATGTATTTAATCAAATAGCATACTTTCAGGGATATTTCAAAGTATCAAAAGGAAAAGCTTGACTGTCGAATAGTTTGCTTTATGAACCTAAAATTTCAATACTGGATATGAATTATCTGTAATATCAAGAGGGTTCAATTTCGTTCAATTATTACCGGGTTATCCATTTTGTCGTTTCAAAACCGCCAGTCTGACAAGTCAGCTGTTTAATATCTGTCATCTGAAGTGTCATTTATTTAATGAAAGTTTTGCCATTTGCCATTTGACGGGTTATTTATTTTAAACTTACTACAAAAGTAGTCGTTGTGTAAGTCGAACTACTGTAAAAGGAATTGTCATTATTATAAAAAAAAATTGAAGGGACTGGAAGCGCTACAAGATATGTGCCTGTGTATTAGCGCAATGTGCACACTACCGCATATATCGCTTCTGTTCCTGAAAGGGTGGCGGATAATCCGAATTTGTCGATTCCACGGCGTAAATAATCCGAATTAAATTGAAAACGTGCCAGCAAGATTAACACTTTGACATAGTTGTACTGAGTTAATTAGGTTTCTTTGATTTAATTGTAATCAATCAGCTGTTTCATATAGAAAGTTTTTTAAGAGAGGTGAAAGCAACAAAAGCAAATATATTTGCTACTTACTGACACTTAAATTTATTCGGAAAAAAATTTTAACTTATAAAAATATTTCTTCTGCACGCCTGCCTTCAAAAGTCAGAGATGCTGCTCTCTATTCGAAAACTTTGTATTTTTTTCACACAGTTTCATTTAATATGTATTCAATTTGTTTTTATGTTATTGCTAAAGTTCTTTAACGCCACTACCATCACATTAAGTAAACAGTTTATAATTCCAGCAATCGAACAAATAAGCAACAAAACACCAAAGAGAAACAAATAAATTATCTGTATAAACAGGGTTATCCATTTAACGGTTTGAAAATTACAGTTAAATAAAACACACATAAAGCTATGGTTTCTGTGAAACTTTTACTTCACTGTAATGCTGGGAACTGACCATTACGTACGAAATACAAGGTCATTAAAACGTACGTCTTTAGATTGGTTGCAGCAGTTGATACATATTTTTGGCGGCATCTCGGCGATAACTAGACGCATGTTTATTTTGAAATGCTCTAGCGTTAGATGATTATTCGCGTAGACAGGGAGTAGCATCACCAAAGAAGTTTAACGGCGTAAAATCGCAAAAATTTACGTCGCCAAAATGTGAAATTAGGGGTTCCTGGAAACTTCCCAAGCAATAAAGCGAAAATCGGTAGTGTCATGTGACACCTGGCACGTTTTGTTGAAACTACATCTCATCCAGTTTATAATCTTCAATTTCGATTATCATACGACCAAATTCCTCAGAACTGACGGTACCGGTACTTTAAGCGTCATTTTCGAAAAAAACCACTATCACCTTCAAATCAATAGCTTTTCCACAATCACCTCTGGGTTCTACGAGCCTCATATATGAGAACTTTGCTTACTGACTTAACCACCGAGTTAGAAATTAGCTTCATCGCTGAAGAAATTTTTTTTTCGGAAAATCAACATTAAAAGCTGTCTCTAGCACCCAATCAGCATATCTACGTCTTTGTGAATGGTCAGCTCGCTTTAATTGTTGCATGACTTTGACTTTATATGGATGGATGTGCAATTCCAAATGCAAAACACGCCAAAATTAGCCATAATACAACGCCATGGTATCAACAAATTCAAATTTGCCGCAACACTTTCACTAACAAAAGAAATATTTTCGGCAGTGCTCACATTGCGATGATGCATACACGACTTGAGCACCTCTGTCATGCTTCTGGTATCTTGAAATTTCATTATATTTTTGCTAATTCCTTGCAGAACAGGTCAATTATGAAAGTGTCTATAAGTGAACCATCGCATTTGCAGTAACTCTTGATTATTTTTTCACGTTCTTCGGTTGTTATTCTTGACTGGCAAACATTGCACTATATAAATGATACTTCAGAAAACAGATACTAGGCTGACAGCTTTGCCAGACTGATGATGGTTTTTAAACCATTCAACGGAATACCCGTTAGAAACAAAAGTGTTTATACATTATTTAAGCATTTCACTTATACAAAATGCTTAATTAACTAAGAATAACTAATTAGTTTTCTTATCAGTATTAAGCAATGAATCTTATATTATTTTATGTATATTTAAGCGTAAACAAAACAAAAATGCAAGTCAGGCATTGAATACAATAGAATGGAATTAAACAGAATTGTTGTGAGTGAAAGAATAAATGAATAGAGATTTTCAATAGAATATTATAGCATAACTTTAGGCTAAAATAAAATTCCATTCAATAAAGGAGTGTTTATTTTCAAATGTATTATACCTGTTCAGTGTTTAGCTTTATGTGTAGGTCTAGGTATAGCTTTAGCACGTATGAAGAGAATAAGCTGTGTGTGGCTTTGTTTGCAAGCAAAAGAACAATTATTAAGAAATTATGCATAAGCAACAAAAGTATGTATAAAATTGTTATACAATGATGATAATTACTAAGATTTATGCCCGTTTTAAAGAAAAAAATTTTTGGTTTTTAAATTTTGCAGAAAATTTGATATTCAAAATATTTATTTTAATTATTTTTCCTTTCAACTAAAAACAGTCTTTGGGACTGTAATCTTTTTATTTAAAAAAAAAAAAGTTGGTTAGTGATGCGGGTGGATAGGCTAGTTTCTGTGCGCTATTTGATAAGGGCTGATAAGCTAATCTTAGTGCTATTTTTCTGATTGCTGAAGCCAGCTCATCGGAAAACCTCTACCCAACTTCCACATCTTGTGCCAGAAATTCTTTAAACCAAATGAGAAACTTAAAAAGTTTTCTGCGGCTGGCCTGGAAATTATAAAATGAGTTGGGATTAAAATTTTAGCTAAAAATAATTTATTTTAATTTTTTAATAAACAAATTTTTTTTGTTAAAATGTTAATGTTTTTGCTTCGAGGTACTTTAAGATCTCTTATTTAGTTTAAAGAATGTCGGGCAACGTTTAAGATTTTCAAAAAAGTTGGGTTAAGTTAAGTTCTCCTTTTAAGATGGCTTAAGCAATGTTGTTTTCTTTATGTTTATTATTTAGTTACTGACATCAAATCCTTGTGGCAAGTTTCGTTATTCAAGACAATCGGTCCCCTCATTAATCAAATCTCAACCGTACACCAAACAAATGCCAGATTGGCCTTGAATATCGACAATGTCCGTGAAAGTGTCTGCTTCAGTAAAAGATCCAACAGACTCACGAACCTAAAGCATTTGTAATATGTCCACAATTTTGAACGAGAAATCAGCTTCTACAATGGGACGCATCTTTTGATAAAATACTAATGGCCACGACAATTAACACGAAGTTATTCATTCACAAAAACGTTCAATTAGTGCGAGGGTTGTTTAGTTATATATAATTTTATGAAATTGGAGAATTTTGAGGTCCATTATGACTATTGTCAGCAAAACCGTGTTATATTTCCCAGAGTCAAAGAAGTCATTCTGCATAAACGACCGTACCCTAATGGCCTTCATCGCTCGGGCAGGTAACATAAATTAGCCCACAAGGTCGCACAAAGTGCTACCAGTAGTTTTCAGGGAAGTTTTCAGCAGTTATAGATCTACAATAATAAGCGGAAAACAACCGATGTTCTCAAAATCAACATAACCGGATTTACGCGGGTAGCATTGAAAATTCTTCATATTTTTTAGATCCACCGATAATACATACATATTGTCCTTTATTGACCAACACCGCATAGTGTGCCTGCTAATACAGTTCAAAGTTGAGGAATTTACTTTGATTGTTTTGAAATTTTTCAAATCTAAAAATATATCTAGTTAATGCTGGCTGGCGTTTAGTAATAAAACAATGAAAATAAAGTAGAATAAAATATAAAAAATAGCAAGAAGTCATTTATGCTTTACAGCATAAAAAAAGATGTGCTTAATTGATGCATAACCGACGAATATGTTGCGCACTACTACTCGCAGTTAATAAAATTGAAAATGCTGTCACCAAAAATGTTATTTTTAAAATTTTCAGCAAAGATTTTGTTTGTTTTTGTCAGATATTTTTTATTTATACAACTTTCTTTTCGAGCCCTCCTGTAGCTAAAATTGTTGAAAATTTAGAAAATATAATAAATAACAATATGAACAAAATAAACAAGAAAATGTTTCTTTTCCCGGTTAAAGTTACTACCTTTATTTTAGACTTCTTCAACCAACAGCTACGGGAAACATATAAAAATTTAAATTGTTAGAGCAGTAGAATGTAACATACCTTAACTTAACTATTTGCACATGTACTACAGCCAAAGTATATTGAATTTTATTACGAATATATTAAAGGGAAATGTATGGGAATTAGAAGCAATTCAAAATCATTGCTGTGCAGCTAAATAATTTTATTTAGAGATTTTTGTTCTCAAACTATCTCTCTCTCTCTCTGGTTGAACGAAACAAAACAACACATTTAATTAAAAGTAAATATTTGTATGTTAAACTGGATCAAATCAAGTACAAATATGACTGGTTTGAAAATGATGTTTTAAATAAAATATAGAAATTTAAAGCATACAGTAAGGGACGTAATGCTTTAGAGGCAAGTAATAGCCATAGATCGATTGAGACCTATTCACTCTTACTAGGAGCCACTCCCTTCGGCAGTTAAGCCAGGTTTAATTGTAGTCTCGAGAAACAATCAAGCATTTGTTATTAACAAATTATTTCGAAAATAATATTTTTAACTTTAAACGGTGTGAGTGTTCTTCTTTTATTTAAACACTCAAAGATTAGTTACTTTTTTTGGAAGCATAGTGCCAATATTCATTTAGATTTATGAAGTGTATTACTTCACGAAGAAAAACATTAGAAAAAAATATATTGTGAATTGTTTAAACTTGTCAATAGAAGGGAAATATACTTGGAAAGTACAGCTCCTTGTCAGAATTTGTATTAAAATTAAAAACAATAGGTAGGCTTGACTCCAACAGAAATAGCTAGAAAACAATACCATAAATCCAAATAGCGGAATTGCGATGTCTTATTAGTAAAAGGCAGTTATTGTAAACCCCATTTGAATCTAGAAGCCCATCCCAGTTGTCTGCCATAGCATATATTACAAATTAATAAGCATCTGAGAGTAAAAATGACAGACACATTGACTATGGCGTGAAGGTTGTTCCAACCAAATCATCGCCATCCATGTTGTTCAGTTGAGGCCACAAGAATCCCAGTCTTATGTGCCTGCAACGTATGACATGCACATCCACTGCGCATTCGGCCGCATTTGTAATGAAATATGGCGAAAATCCGCACCAGAGGGTTGCTCGTTGTGCATATATTTATATGCTTATAGATCGCGTAATAATTAACTGAGCGTTAAATTCGAAATTTTTTCATATTCGTAATACCATTTAGGTGGATGTGCACTTCGGCAGTTAAAGTGATAAGATGCCACTTGTATAAATAAATGCCACAAAATGTTCTTGCATTGTAATGGAGAGTGCTTGAACTCATGCTTGGCCTCAGCAGATTTTTAATGTTATACAGGTATTTTTACGCTGCCCGAATGTTGTAAAAAAGACGAATCTAGCAATGGAAAATGGTTTAAATTTTAGAAATAAATATTTCAAACAATACCCAAACATGGTTAGTTAGCTAGCAGCCCGCGCTACGGTAAGAACTGCTATTAGAGTGCGGGGTACCTGCTCTAATATAAGTACTAAAGTAGTGTTTGTTGGAAGCAACCAATACTGGAGCGTGGCTACCGCTTCAGTGGAGGATCTTCTTGTTGAGCCAAGGTTAACTGCACCCAAGAGCTCGCTGCATCAGCGTCGCACCCAGGCCTCTTATTGGTGGGGCCAATACAGAAGCCTGTATACGCCGGAGGTTCTATTGTAGTGGGGTACCCTTCGATAGATTCTCCGGGTAGTGGTGTACGGTCGCAAACTCATCGCTCCCGAAGAGTTGGTCAAGCCTTCGCAGCATCCGGAAACTACTATTGGTGGGAGGATACCCTACTAATAGTTGATTCCTGACCACGTGCCGGAGATTCTAGCGGAGAGTGGGACATTCTTCCGCTACAAATCTCTCGGTTTTGGTGCGAGAGAAGGCAAATTCCACACTCTCAGAGAAACCTGGCCGCGAGAGAAGTCACCACGCGAGTACACATCACACAAGAGCTCTGTGTAGATTTTGTGTAAAGAGAAGACCAATAAAGGAGAATTATAACGTTAAGTAGAAATTCCCCGTGTTTTTGTTCTGTGGAAAACGACCCTGGACTCGGCTGAGACTACCCCAGCAACCAGCGAGTACGTGTCGTCACAGTCGTCCTTTTGTATATCAAATATTTCCCTAGATTTTTTAATCACTTCCACTCTTTATGCTAGTTATGATTGGAGTTAATAATTATTGTATCTCAAGTACCTTTTTCCCACACATTATACTCGTACCTAATCAAGTTTATTTTGCTCACTTTAGTTTATACAAATGTGTAGTTAACAGTTCTATTTAGAATTATCCATAATCACAAAAGCCTTTTCAGTATTGATATTAAATCAGATACAATAATTATGTGAGCAACAATAGCTGGAGAGAAAGTACGAGGAAGAGAGAAAATCAAAGACAGACCTTAACAAGTGTCATTATTGATACTATTATTATGTAGAAAATGTCAGCTTTAGCTGTACTCCATGACATATGACATGTATTGTTAAATTACATTATTGGTAAGGCAAATAACTGTTCTAATGTGTGTGTGCACGTAGGCTATTGGTATTTGTGCATATGTGTAAGAAAACCCGCCAGTTCATTGAGGGATAATTACTATTTTCTAGATTTCTGAAAGAATTTCTTTTCAAATGAATGAGTTGCTGCTTAAAATCGATTGTCCCAAGAACCGAGAAACAGAGTCATCGTTTTGTAAAAAGTTTCAGTTGTTACGATCTCTAAGTAATTTTTTGTTTTTTTCGAATCCAGTTTTTATGAAAGTTTGGGTAATGAGTTCCTGATTTATCAGAACAATTACCTAATTCATTACACCAGCATAGAATTTTCCTTTTTAATATTGACCTGTATATGACCTTGTTAAAGCACAAAATCCCACGTAACCTAGAAGCTAAAGGCTAGAGTCTGATCACCAAAACAAGGGAGCACCAGAGTAGGTGCTAAATTATTTCAAGAGCTCTGTGTCGACTAGCACCGCGTCGCTGAAACTACATATTCCCTTTAAACACTTACGCATTATTCAAAGAGTTATGATCTAATGACGCCTCAAGTCAAAATAAACTGAACTAAACTATGATGTCGACAAGAACACGTGTACTGATTGAAGCCCAACAGCGGCCATGTAGCTTAGTATATTGCCAAAGAAAATAAGCAAACATTAAATCCTTAAATGAACACCTCTTGCAGTGCATGGACACATACCTGTGGGCATAAAATGTTATTCTAGGATGACAACTAACTCCGTTGGCTCAATCTCATGGTGGTCCAACCATGGATGTGACATTAAGCGGCCAAACCAGCGCACCTATGCGGTCGCATAAGCACCACCGGAATAGCACCTATGCCCATCCCATAGGTTGCAAATTAGGACAGAGGTTTGTCAGGCCTCCGGCCCCACCCCTTGAGTGAGGAGTTCGGAGCTACCTAATTTCCTGCTGTCATCAAATAACATTGACTCATCGGTCCTGCAGTGAACCCTCCCGCTTTGTGTATAAACCACAGCCACCACGTGCACCCCCGAAGGAGCCTCCCAAAACAACCAGCCTGGAACCGAAGTTCCAGGCGCTACTGGTTCCTGTGGTACCAGTTTATCTCGCTACTCGTCGAACATAGAAGTCCTACCTTCTTCCAGTTTCAGGCTCCTGACCAGCCTCAGGAACTGGTGCCTCTCTATTCCACCAGCAGCAATCCATCAAGGTGGCAGGGTTCACCAAGATAATATATGCCCCCGGGGAAGATGGTCTAGAGGCAGGAGGGTATTGCACTGCAGGAGAACTATATTCTTACCACAGGCCAACAAGGTGGTGTGGGTTATTATATAGACTGCTGGTGTTTCGCGTACGTGTATTTTTAGAACAGTCTTTCAAAGGTTGAGTAGGTAAAGTGGCGATGATTTTTGTCAGTGTATCCACGATGTATCATTTTTAAAAATAAATCTATAAAGTACAACTTTATAATTCCAATTTATCATTCCTGTTCGAAATACGAAAAAGTTAACAAATTATTTTCATTCTAGCTCCGAAAAGTATGCTAGCATTTGGTGATATGTTTAACACGCGCTTATAATGAAATTTCACAGGATTTTTAGTTTTTAAATATTGTTTTGTGAATAATTGTTGATTAGTTGTGTTAGTTTTGCATATGACCTGTCCATAGTATGCTTTCTTGCGGACACGTGTTGTTTAGTTAAATTACAGAAGGGATTTTCTTTTATATTTTCTTCTTTTTTCTTTTTAAATGTGGCGTGTTAAATTTATTGCAAGTTTATGAGTCCATACAAGTTTTCATGTATCGTGTTGCACAAAACTAATCAAATCAGCTAAAGTGGTTTGCAACACTTATACGCTTCGTAAAATGGCTTCGTACAATTACTTTTACTTTTAGTTGTGTGTGTGTGTGTGTGTGCGTTTTAATTTTTACACTTACAAATGCTGCACGGGTTGGTGTAAAATGATGAATTTATGTTTTAGCCCGATTATAATCAAAATGACCAAACTTTTGTACAAGTAGCATGTGTGTGCACACACTAGCGAATCGCCAAACGGAAATTATATAACGGCTAAAAAGGAAATTAATAAGGAAAATAAATCATCCTGCAATGATTTTGAAATTTTTATGATTAATCAAATAATCTCATTGTGCTTAGAAGGAAGCAAATAGAAAATTTAATAAAGCATTTAGTTTCAATGATTTCTTGCGTGAGTGCAAAATGAAAACGGCAGATTATTTTGCCAGCGTATAAATTTTGTAATTTAGCAAAGTGAGAAACATCTATTTTCATTTCAATTCAAAATTGATGGTCACATTTAATATTTCTTTTGCATTAAGTTCGGTTTAAAATAGATCTTCTGTCATTTTTAGTTTATTGAAGCCCACGTTTTGTTAGCCCTTATGAATAGCAGACTTCAAGAAACTCTATAGGGTAGATGCACTTAAGTTCTATGTGTCCATGCTGGCGAAGATCAACTCTAACCCAATAATCATGCACAGCAAAGGTTTATTGAAGGCATTAATGTATGTTGACTTTTTATCAGCATCTTAGGCCGCGTGATTTAATTGTCAAAACTACCGCTTTTGGGCTGCAGGGAGTTCACATATTCTTGTCGCGAGATAAATATAAGCTATCATAGCTTAGTTTACTTTATTTTCTCCAGTTTCAGGCGTCATTAGGTTATAAATATTTCAAAAATGCGCGAGTGTTTTCTAGAACTCGATAAAATGATATAATAACCGAATTTTTCTTAACCAAATGGGATATTTTGGTCAGGGGAATATGTAGTTTCAACAAAACAGAGCTATTCGGCAAACTGCTCTTGAAACAATTTAATTACAGAACTCACTGTTCCGGTACTCCCGCATTTTTCTGATTAGTCCCCTAGTTTATATAGGGTCATATCCAGCCCAGCATTAAGTGCGAAAATTCAATGTTCGACCATTATAATTCGTATAAATTCAAAGGGAAATTCTTGTCTCGATAAATCAGGAAGGCATTACGGAGATTTTCATAAAAACTGACTTCCTCAACAAACTTAGAATTGCTTATAAGGCGTAACAACTGATACTCGTATTAAAGCTGAAACAAAAATCCGACAAACATTTTATGATTTAATTTTTTCTTACTTTTCTTTCATTTAGTTTTGCCAAATTTGGCCTTAATTTTACTGATCTTTATATTTCCTTCAAATTATTTTGATTACAGCAAATAAATTGCTGGTTGCCATTTCAGCAATTTTTATATTTTTGCTACAAAAACCAATAGCTTTCTAATATTTCAAGTAATATTTTGTTATAAATTGGCAGGGGTCAATTTAGAAAATTTGGGCAGAGCACAAATTATATTACAACAGAATTTGCTTGCAATAGAAGAAATATTATATCAATAGAAAACTTAGACACAAGTTATACAAATACAGTAAAGACTTTACATAATAGGCAAAATGCTTTTTAATTTGGACCCCTTTCAAATAAGTGAATCGAATAATTTGTAAATGCTTTTACTGTGTCTCTGTGTACAAAATATTATAGTAACATCTTCAATTGCTAAGTAAGCTTTTCTTGTTATTTCTCTTAGTTTTCTTCTTTACAAATATCTCATGTACCTTCTTCTACTTATGTATATCTAAATATTCAATCAACAAAATATTTTTCATTTAGCAAATCTTGTAATTGTAATGAAATCCACATAAAAAGGGTATGACAATTATAGCGGTTTGATATTCGTGGTCTTTGTAGGCCAAGTTAGTGAAATCCAGAATTTAATATCCTGACCTGATGCCAAGTTGCAATATATAGCAGAACGTTCAAATAACCCTTTGGAAGAGGTTGTCAATTCTGGCTGGATTATGGCGATATTCGCAGCCTGACTTGTGGTATATAAAATGACGGTAACCCACACGAAGTTCAATAGAGCTCAATGTATCAGCGAAAAGCTACTTATCGGCTTGGAATTTGGACCAGCAGGATCAATGTTCCCTTAGAGACAAACCTCGGAAAAGTCATCAGAAGTAATGGAGAGCGTTACAGCTCAATGATAACAAATTGTTGATTGTCGATAACAGCAGTACCTGCGAAGGCGACAGTAGACATCCCGCATTAAGGATTTAATAGTACGGTTTACTATCTCGGAAATTACCCCAATAGAAGTCGCCAACTTATACCAAACACCACAATCCGGTGAAGGCTTGCTTCTACGTCAAATCTTCAATCCTATTTATTGTTTTTCAGATGAAATGAAATTGACCGAACCTGTCGAAGCTTCCGGCGTTTAAACAGAATATGAATGTTTCACTTAAATGAGATCTTGTGAATGGATCCATGCGAACAGGGTCAGCTTTAAACCACCAATTGTTGACTATGTTACTCCTTCGGAAATTTGGGTGATAAAAATATAGTAAAAAATCAAAACACATTTTTTAGATCACAAAAGAAGTTTTCAAGTTTCCCGGTTTCTGAAAACGTTGAAATGAATACATCACTCCATCTAATATGTTATATCCGATCGAAAATGAAATACAGCTCCCGTATATGGTTTGATGCTTCTGTGATGAAGCTTCTCAATCGCCTTCAGGAGAGGATGAAGCTACTTACCGGTGTCAGTAGGGTATTCAACTATATTGACTTACTGCAACATCAAGGAAATATTCGCCTTATTCTTGAGTATGAAAGATAAGCCGTCCATGGTAGCATAGTCAGTGAATAGCACAACAAACTCCACGAACAACTCGTTCCTTATACGTATGCATATGTGTGGAATACATTCAATTAAATGGGCAACAGTACTACTATTGCTATTAACCTTTTCATACCATTTTTTCCTGGTTTCAGCACAAACAACGGTTCAGCCAGATCTATGGGGCAGGACCATTGCATATTCTATCCTTCAGTTACAATCAGTGGAGACACTCTTCCAAACAACATAAAAATAACTCTGATTATTTTGTGCCATATTCATATTGACCCGCCCTTATTAAACAACTCTTTACATGTATACTTTGTATGCCTGACATGCAAACATCTTGTCAGAAATAGATGAATTCATCCAGGCTGTTCAAACACAAGTGCGAGTATATATAATCGTCATTAGTTTCATACCGAAATGCCATACGGCAAATCAACTGAATTGAGTAATAATCATTTACAACATACTACATACAACAAATAGCTGATAATATAGTACACGTAATAACTTTAATATCTATGTATATTTTGCCAAATAGCCAAAGGCTAAAGAAAATCTTGTAAAGATTTGCAAATAGATATAAATGGGATAGTTTCTGGGTAAAATTAATATTAGTAGCATACTTTTAGGTAATTACTTAAAATATAGAAATAATATTTATTAAATTGAAGAAACTACTGCAAAATGATTGCAGGTTTCAATATTAAAAGTTGGCAAATATGGCAAGCAAGAAATAGTTCTTAATGAAATTTATTAGAATTGGAGGCTATGACTTCAATTGCATAAAGATTTCGATTTAATACAATTCCTCAAAAGACCTTATAAATATGATGTGTGTGTTTTTTATTTTAAATAAGGATTATACAAATGTAGCATGAGATTTGGTTTTGTCTTTATCACTTCTGCTGTTTGAATGTTATTGCTGCTGCTGTCCATAGTTTGACGTTCAAATCCAACAAGTCGCCCATAAAAGCAGCTTGTTAAGTTGAGTGCTATTTATTTATTTCTGGCGGTTATGGTTTACCAGCCTTACAATGTTTTGGAGCTCAATGGGTTGTAGTTTAGACCATTACATTTTGCCTCGATACAACCAAAGTCTCTGTAGTAAAATGACGGAGCAGGCTTAAGTCACGGAAAGGTATGGTATTGATGTTGAATTGCAATACAATCGAGTTTGGTAAACCATTCTTCGGCAGAATTAGGGTACTAGGGTTCCGCTTCTAATCAAGAGAAGTTCATGTACAGGGTGTCCGCCGCAAGGTATACTACTTTATTTTTCCGCCATTTTGGTAAACATTAGACTTGACAGTTCATATTTGGCAGTCGTGAAGTAGAGACGTGGCAAATTTATTATGGAAAAATATTCGGTAAACCAACGCGTTTTAATCGTTAAAACATTTTGTCAAAATCAATCATCGATTACTGTGACGATGAGAAAGTTACGTGAAATTTTTGGGAGAAACAACGTGCCAACAAGACGCACTATTTATCGTGTAGTGAATGATTTCGAAGAAAGAGGGACTGTAGCTGAAAGGCCCAAGCATGGGTCACAACGTACTGCATGATCGGCAGAAAACATTACTGCTGTTGAAGAAAGTGTTCAAAACAATCCATCAACCTCAATTCGACACCGTGCTCAGGAGCTTGGTCTTCAAAAAACAACTTTGACCACAATTTTGCACAAAGATTTGCATTTGTTTCCATTTAAGATTCAGTTGACACAAGAGCTTCTTCCAGAAGACCATTTACTATAGTTCGCCCATGACAACCCCGATTTTCCTGAAAAAATCATAATGAGTGACGAGGCACATTTTCATTTGAATCGATATGTGAATAAACAGAATAGTCGGTTCTGGGCAATGGAAAACCCTCAAATTATTCATCGTCACCACTGCATCCATTAAAAGTGACAGTCTGGTGTGCAATTTGGTCAGAGGAATCATTTGACATTACTTCTTTGAAACGGCGTGACGGTAACTGTCAATGGCGAGCGATATTGTGATATGATTGAAAACTTTTTAACGCCACAACTGCATGCTTTGGGCTTAACTAACATGTGGTTTCAACAAAACGGTACCACATCGCATACAGCCAGGATTACAATGGAATTACTGCGAGACCTCTTTCCACAACAAGTTATTTCAAGGAATCATGATATTGATTGGCCTCCGCGGTCGCATGATTTGACTGCTCCGGACTTCCTTTTGTGGGGATATCTGAAAAGCAAGGTTTATGCAAACAAACCAGAAACACTCTTTTAAATTTGTTTTATCATTTTTAATCCAACTAATGTCACAAGCACTCACCCATAACAGTAACCCCTAATTATGCGTGCGTAAAGTAATTCATTCTCTAATATTCCATACAACATTAACTTTATTTTTATTTCTATTAACCTTTTTCCTATTTAGAAGTATTGAACGCTTTATATTGAAATAAAACAAAACTCATTAAATAAATGTCCAAAGCATGCGCCCCGGAACAAATAAAATGGAAAATTTTATTAAAGAATTTCATTTTTCCTTCTATTGTTGAATTGTAATTGATGTGTATGTGTGCATGTACGAGTTGTTAAACTCCAAAAAAAAAAATCATAAAGGAAGTGTTAAAAATTCAATTGTTCAAATAGCCAGAAAAGGATCATATTATTACATTCAATTCTGCGAATTTAACAGAACAGAAAATATAATCAAAAGCAATTGTGGTAGACACATTTGAAGTCGTAAAAATTGCAATAAAATTTCAAGAGGTTTTGTACAGAAAAGGACACAATTTTGACAGTTGTATGCTTCCACAAACTAAATAAGTGTTAAAGAAATATAAATATAAATAATCCGTGCATTTTTATGATTTTTTCGCTTTATTTAGATTTTTGATCAAATTTTTAAACTTTTAATTTGTTTATTAAATTTTTTTATGATGTAAAATGCCGAAGTTTTCCATAAAAGTTTGATTTTGGTGAATTTCAAGCTTTTGGTGAAATTTGAAATTTAATTTTTTTTATTTTTTAATCACAGTAATGAGCCAGAGGACTGGCTAAAAAAGTGGAGGATTATGGCTAATCAATCAAAATGTGCTCGTTTCTCTTAGAAGGCAAAATTGTCGAACAGTCCTCTAGCTCAAGAATGTGACAGTAACGTTATCGGGACGCAATCTTCGGATTTTGATTAAAACCTACAAATGAAAACTTTTTGCTTCTTCGCTGTAAAGATAATGATTCAGATAATTATTTATTGTAAAGGGCTATCGAAGCAGACCCCTTATTTTATGCGACCCTTTTCAACCTATTCTGTTTCCTAAAACCGACAAAAAAACTTAGACACAAATTTTGCCGAAACTTAAAAAAAGATTATTTAAAAAAAGTCTCTGTTCTTGAAATTTTAATAGTTTTCAAGTGTTTATTATAAAATTAAATTGATAATATAAATACACATGTCTATGTAAAACATCACTTTTTTGAAAAGTTATATATAGCACACGCGAATTTATTTGCAACAAAAACATACGATTAACCGCTATTTTTCGCCACTAGATGGCGTTAAAACGAATAATTTCATGCAAAAATTATTGAACCTTAGTGTGTGTTTTAAATATTAAAAGAAAAGATATGTCATAATTCCATTGTATTTATACTAGTTTTCCAATAAAGAAAAAATAAAGAAAAACCACAATCGCCTCTTTTTAACCCTACAAGTAGAAAACTGAAGTTACAAGAAGAGTAGCTATATTTTTTTAGAAATTAATTGATTAAAATGAATTTATTGGAACAAGAAATAAAATAATTTTTTTTTATAGCTGACTAAAATTTCTTTAATATCCAAGTAAAGTTTAATGTTAAAAGTTGCGTTATATTAGTTTTTAATTACGTTAAAAATTGCGTGTAATCTATTTCAAATAAATAACGCTAGTGGAAGATACTATGAAATTCCAGTCACCTCTTTTTATTCCCATATATTCATAATTTTCAAAGAAGTCGGGTAAAAGTGTAGTAATTACCGAAGTTTTTTCTGTTTATTTTTTTTTCAATGATGAAATTCCTGAGGCCAAATGCATCAAATTTATATTCTAAATCATAGTTCTTGCCTATTATCTGCCAAATAACATATTTTATTGTGTTTCTAGCTTTAAAAAATTCAAAGATTAATCAAGAGAAAATTGCCTGGTACTACTGTAAAGGTCTTGAAATTTCCCGTTCAGACCATTGACGGGTGGACATATTTTAACAAACGATCTGATTCCTTGCAATGTAAGTAAATCAGAATCAAGTCAAATCTATTGCGGCTCATAGTTTAACTACTTATGGGACATTGAGTCTTTACAAAATAGGACAAAAAAAATTTATTCCTAAGTAATTTATTTTTTTGCAAACTAACTGTACGATTCCCTTGAGTTGCATCCGCAAATTCGGATGAAAAATAATATCGTCGACATTGTCCCCGAAATTCCCGACATCTCCTCTTCATCAGTTTTTATAACAGTGTCCCACGTGAACTTTATTTTTCCCACTTTATTTATCATTTAAAGAAAACAGAACGGCAATTTTTTTATCACGCTATTCGCAGTTTAATGTTTCACTAAATACTAGCTTTTAGCCTGACCACCCAAGTATTTTCATAGTAGTCATCTATTTTTCTCGAAACTCTGTAAACATCTTTTCTGTTGTTTTTTGGTTACAATATTTATTAGTGTTACCACTGCTCTGCATTACTGCTTATGGTGGGGGTTCCTTGCGCTCTTATTGTTTCCCCACAGTATTTAATTACTGAATATGCTCTGTACGTATTAATGTTATATCGTTTTTGTTGTTCTGTTTGCATTTAGTTTCCTGGCAACTTGTATAAGGTTATGTGTGTAACAGTGAGTCAAAATATCCGCATATACTTATTATTATTTCTTTTTCTATAAAGGACACTTGAGAGAACCAAGATTCCGTTTCTTAATCGTGCTAGAAATTAACACACAAAGTGCAAATATGTTGGATAATATAGCAAACACAAAATTTTTTTACTTGTTTGAACATGGGCTCGCCTACCGCCCATTACTTATCCGTTTTTTCTAAACTTAAATTTTTCTTAATTTAGTAAATAGAATTGCCGTTCCAAATTTCAAACCTCTGCGTCAATTCCTTCTATTCTTGTCCCATTATTATATAGCAACAAAGCCTCTTGAAAACATCAATTCACCAGGGACTCTGAACGCCATTAGTTACAGGACCATGATAAATTATTGCAGCAAAGTGGTCCATAGTACACTCTTAATGTAACACCCTATATTATTTGGCACTAATTTGGAATCTTTTGAATAACATGATGCCATCCATAAAATTCAGCTAATCCTAAGATCAGGATGGCTTCAAATTATACTACAAATCCCCCTGCGAAATATGATGCAATTTTTCGACTGAAGTTAGTGTAACTACCTAGAAAAAGTAATAAAATACTTGATACAAAGCAAGATGCGTTGTCTTGCGTTTGCATAAGCCATAAGTTGCAAAAGCTTTGAATGGGTCAATTTTCGCACAATCCTGGTAAACACGTATCATTCATAATGACCCCTTCGATATACCTCATTATAAGTTCGTTTAGTCTACAGCCGCATCATTTTTCGCATGGAAATTTCATTTTAAAACCCTGTAATATATCCTCACCCATTTCAACAGGGTACAAAAACTACTATCTTACTTCTGCAAATCGTAACTTACTCTAACCATCATCACACTGTCAGGACTTCTTAACTTTTTCTTAATAACAATTATTCTTGTAAAATTTATTTTGCTTCTTTAATAGTTTTCTACAATTGGACATAAATTTCAAATCTTGGCAGAACATAAACAACAAAAACCCCAAGCAACAAATGAAATTAATCAAGAAAGTAAAAGAAAAGTTGCATAAAAAAACTTTATGATAATCAAAATTAAATCTATGAAAAAAACTTTATTTTTTAAAACAAAAGGATTAAGGGGAGGAACTTTGAACAAGGTGAGGAATGAAAAACCATTGGCAGGAGTATCAATAACTGTGAAGAAGGATAAAAATTACATATGTATCTGTAACTACAAACATGTGAATAAACCAAATAGTCTTTTGTAATTGCTAGCATTTTTCTAAGGCTTAGTTCCCCCATGGCATTCACATCTAACAAGTGTCTGCCCGTGGTCCTAAGCCTTATGCTAGCCAGTGCTGGACATTCACACACAATGTGCGCTACCGTCTCAGCCTCTTCCAGGCATAGTCTGCAAGTATCATCTTCTACGACATTCATCTTAGCCAGATGGTACTTGAAGTTATCATGTCCTGTCACTAACGCATTGATCCAGCTTAAAGTAGCCCTATTATACCCGAGTACCTAGCTGGCCTTCCTGCCGAGGGGCTCTTTGAGCATCATTCGAGCCTGCCTACATGTGGTATTCTCCCTCCACCTATTCAGGTGAAATGAGTTTACCCATTGAAGAACTTTAGCTCGCACTCGGCCATTCCCCAAGGCAACCCTGGGTTCTGGTCCACAGAAATCCACATCAGATCCCCTTTTTGCTAGTTCGTCTGCTGCTTCATTCCCAGCTGTGCCTATGTGTTTCTTAACCCACATCAACGTCACCTCATTCAACGAGGCACATCTGTTCAGTTTCAGAACACATTCCAGCACCAGTTTGAAATATACGCTCACTTGCCTCATGCGTTTTATAACTGACTGATTGTCAAGTGCAATGAAAACTCTTTTCCCATGCACTCGGCTTTCCAGCAAGTGATCCAACGCATGCAGCAACCCAAGCAGTTCTGGCTGGTAAACTGATACGTACCTCCCCAAACACAGACTACAGGACAAGTTCAGCTCAACTGAGAATACACCTGCTCCTGCCCTGCCACTCATAAGAGAACCATCAGTAAAAATGCTGATGTCGTTCTCCATACACTCATTGTGTATAATTCCTTCCCCAATGAGTGTCCGATGCAGCCTCTCGGCAACTTATAATTTAGTTTGGCTTCTTATAAAATATCGTTGTAGTTTTAGAGATGGTAAAGAATTCGTTAGAACAATATTCTGTTTGTTGTGCCTTACAACATTCAATAGACATCATAGTTTCAACGAGGTATCTTACACACTCCGTGATTGCATGTACTTCTCGGTGCGAGATTATATTATATCCAGGAAGTCGTGATTTCTAGTTTTTCTTCAAAGAAGAAGTTTTGTTGGATGCACAATTTTCCACCTGTGTCACTGACGGAAAGCGCTAAGCGACTCGAAGCCTTACTAGCTATTTCCTTTACGTCATTCTCGACCTTAGGTCCATGGTGGTTAGCTGGCAGGCACAAAGATATGGCTTATCGAAACTCGTGCTTTGCTAGAAGTCCTGACTTATACCTCCTCTTGGTGGCGGCCGGTAACAGGTTCCTGTCTTTGCAAGTAGTCGGGTTAAATAAGTCAAGCCAAAAGAAATTAATACTCTCTTATAAAAATTTCTATCCAACATGAAACATCACACGCCAGTGATGCGTGGCCAAGAGGATGCTTCGTCCCTAGTATTTGAACCTTGGATACCAGCCGATATCCAATTTTAATACAGGTGAGCGTCTTTTTCTCTATTACAAGGATGAATTAAAAGCAACAAAAGACGCGGAGAGGAACTCCGGTTTTAATTTGTTAAGGGTGGAAGCCGGAGAAGGTAGACAATTCAATTTTTGAAGATACTTCTAAGGCGTTGGATCTGGAGATTTCGATAGGAATGGGCAATGGAGCCTCGCAAGTGTTGTAGGTCTGTAGGAGCTACGGTGTTTTTTAGCCATCGGAGGAATTCTGACGAAATGGACAAGAAAACCTCGAATTATGAGGCTGAGACGGTAGCGCTTATTTTGTGGGAATGTCTAGCACTGGCTAGCACAAGGCTTACGACTAGGCGCAGATACTTGTTGAGTGACCCAATGCTAGCAATTAGTCTAAAATTACTACAGTTAAAAGTAAAGGCTAGTGGTAGCACATGACTCGGTTACATTAAATCAATTAGGGGGAAAAAGGGGATCGATAAGAAATTTCTAAAGTTAGCGCTACGTTAGTCTTATCTTAAAAAAAAAGTGCTGTGCAGAAATATGAAATAGTGTTCCCCATGAAAGTATAATGCGCTCTGAACAAAATAAAAAAATAACACAAGTTACTGCACATACGAAGAACTTATATGTCATACATATTTGACAGGGATCACACTTTACGTTTTACATATATAATTTTTACATTACACATAACTTGTGTAAATGCAGCTTTAGAAGAGATATTAAAACAAATTGTTGTTATTGTTGTTGAGTTTTAAAACTTTTAACAGTTGACAATTAATCATTCTATTAATCTTCTATTTGTCGTCTATTTATATATCGGTGCTTAAGCCATTGTCTATGTTTAATTTTTCATTTTGATGGACCTTAAAAGAAAATAAATATGAAACCACTTGTACTTAGTTGCCAGATAAAGGCCTTTAAAGACTGAATGAATTCTTGAAATAAAAATAAGATTTATTTGATATAGAATATTTTTTTCTATATTAATCATTTATAGCCCCTAAAACAGTAACTTTTCCCAATATCTCGTCTTTTACTTCCTCATTTTTCATGCTGGCTGCCGTTGTATGTCTTATTGTCGTCTACCACTTGTGTGTGTGTGTGAGTTTCTACTACCGTCTGTTTGTGCGGTTTTGTTTTTCGAAACCAAAGACATTTGTAAAAGAACACTTAAGTAAGAATTAAGTAAACTTAATCGTCTTATTACTTGGGATTTTATATCTAAGACAAGAAACCACATGCACACACACACACACACCCACTCAGACACACACACACTTTTAAAAACCAAATGATTGTACAGACATGTAAGCTGTTTGTTTATAAATAAAGAAAGCAAAACCTATTAAATTTAAAGTTTAGTGTCATCTCTGTGATTAATTGTAACATTGTTTGGCATTAAAGTCGAGATTTTGCTCTAGAGTTAAGAAATGCTTTTAATATTTTGTAAACAAAATATTAGTGGAATATAAATGCTTTTTGTTTTACTAATTCATTAAGCTATTTATGGTAAATTGATGATTCATTAAAAATTTATTTATTAAATTCCTTTCGTTGCGCTAATAAATAGTTAACAGTGAAATTATATTTCAAATATGTTTGGTCGTACGTTTAGTTATGGAAACTAGTTGGAAGTTATTTTAGACATCAAGTGGTATATGTATATATTCTATATTTGTACACTCAGGAAAATTGTCGAACTTTTTAATATAATATCTCTTTTCCTTTGTAGGAGTCAAATTACATGAACAAAATATCATTATGACATTTGAGTTACAAAATTGATATTTTATCGAAATTAATTTGGAATATGCGAAAAAATAAGACCCGAAACTGTTGGCATGAAACATATAATTTATTTAATATTTCAGATTGGTAATTTTTATATTTTCGAAAATTCGCAATTATGTTCGAAATTTCGAACATGCTTCAAAATCAGTATTTTGCATATAATTAATTAAAAACAAAAGTTTGACATGTCAGTTGGAATTCGGAATGTATTTTTATATCAATTCGAATATACGAAATTAATTTCGAAATTAAAAAAAAAGCTTTATTGCTCAAAAACCTACAACTACCACGTATAACTAAAAATTTAAAAAATAATACAAAAATACCTGGCTTAGAAAAGATTTGTACATATATTACTGTGATACGTACGAAAACTTTTCAAACTCACTGTGCGAATACAAAATAACGCACTACTCCTCTTCTGGTTAAGATTTGATATAATTACGAGTATAGTTTTAAACTGCCAGGTGGTCTTTTCTGGAACTCAGACAAAATTTATTTTGTATTAAAAATTATAATTTTTAAGTTGTGTGGCCAGAGTTGCCAGACTGTGGGAAAAATAATTAAACTAGGCTTTTAGAAAAGCCCGAATAATTTCCTATGCACTCCCTTATTTTAATTTAGAATAAAACAAAAAATATAAATAAAACTAAAGTTTTTAAAAGGAAACTGACTAGATTGATATTTTCATTTGCACTTTATAAGTCTAAGTTAAAATGCACAAAAATACCCCAATACCTTTTTTTATCCTAAATTATCTCATAATTCCCAAAACATTGCTCCAATTTAAATTACTTCCCAGCGAAATAAAAAATCCGTCTAACTATATTTTTTTATTTGTTCTATCAATATCAAGTACCGTTTCCCAACCTCTGGTAAAGAAATTTTTAAAATGAACAGCACATATAAATCCTCTAACACATACCTTGACACAAAAATATTTAGAAGTTTAAAGCTTCATAAACTGGGAAAAAAAAACACTGACATTGCAAGCAAAGAAAAAAATTCAAACTTTTTAAGCTTAAAGCTGCAAAACCAATATCAACAAATATCCTGTGATTAATTTATAAATTTTCAATAATATTTTCCATTCATAAAGTGCTCAGCAAAATAAATATTTGGTGCATAGGAAAAATAACTTTTTCACTCAGTTCTAACTAGTTTTTTTTTTTTTTTTACCGAAATGTAAATATGCCAATAACATTAAAAACAATTTCTATGAAAACGGAAGTCAAAGTTCAGTATGGAAAGTTTTTTATTTAAAGTTCTACTCATAAATTTACACTTGTTGGTGTTAATACTCTCTAACTTAGTCAGCGAAATAGTACAAGGATATAAATTAGTGAGGCGTTAAAAGGAATGGGTAGAATTTGGTATTGCATACTTTCAGGCTTGCGACTAGAGTTTATGTTTGAATTGGAAATTAAAGTATGGTTGTTTTGCCTTTTTTATTTAATTTTATAATGCTAAAGAACACATTTTTAACTAATTCCACCCGATCTTGCTTAGAATGAATTGTTGTAAATAATAGTGGCAGCAGAGTGTCGAATGTTATGACAATTTCATTAGGTCTCTATCAAGAATTTTCCGAAGCTCACTTTTTACCAGCAGTACTTTTAAGTCCTGTTTTCGTGATAATCAATACTGATATTCCCCAAAAGTGAGGTTTAGTAGCTTATATTGGTCTTGAAACTGACTTACTATTTTTTATCACAGAGTGGAGAGCAGAGGAGCCTTCATTTTTGTGTAAAGCATTTTGGCTTCTAAAACACAGATTAACCGCAAGCAAAAGTCTAGATGTAGAAGAAAACTCTTGTTTAAATATTTTTCTTTCTTTAAAATAAAATATATGACTCCAAATGATAGAAATTAATTCGAGAGCACTCCGACCAACAGCGACACAGCGATTAGGTTGATAACTTTTTGATATATTATTAATTTCTTCTGAATTTTTTTTAGACAATAAACACAAACAGCTACGGCAAGGTACAGCGTGAGATAAATGCTTGTTTGGGTATAAGCTGTGCTATTATCCTGATTTCTATGCTTGACATTAAACACTAAAATCCGGGAGGTACAAATCATAATATTCTTTACCGCGAGCATAAATCGTGCTAAATAGCACGATGTTAGTGGCCAACTAACTCGTCCCAAACGTGAGAATATTTTGTGCCAATTTCAACGTTATTATCATCGTCATCTTTAGAAAACTACGTACCGATAGCTCTATAAACGCCACCAAATTGTGCATAACATTACAACTGGTTTCTTATTGATCCTTTGATCAGCTTCACGGCAGGGCTCTAATTTATTCAATTAGACTTGAATAAAAAGCTAATTTTATAAATCAGGAGATAAAACTTTATATATATATATATGTTCCGACTATGATCATGTATAGTATCACACAAACACACATAAATATTTTGGCGAATAGTTTGACGATGGTTGGTAGTTGTAGTGTGAATGCAAATTGCATTATTGATTGTTTTTGCGCAGTATTTGACAACTTTTATACACTTATATTTACTAAATGTTTAACACATGTAAACATTTCGATATTTGCCAGAGAACGTGTGAAAATGGGTGCATTTTTTCAAGCTGAATTCATTTGGTGAAAGAGGTGTAGCTATGAAGTCGTAAGAGCATGTGTGAATGTATTACATACTTGTTTGACTGTTTGCGTGTGTGTGTGTGTAAATGAACGTTTATTTAGTTTTGTTAACTTAACTTTAAAAGTGTGTGTGCCTGTGTGTGTGTGTGTGTTATTTTATTCGCTAATAGCATTTCGCTCGTTTAATTCTGATTCATTTCCATTTGCGAATTGCAAAATATAATTTGATTTTTGCACACTGATTCACTTATAATGTTATTTTCTGTTAAATTTAGTGTAGTTGCGTTTAGTAGTTGCGCTGTTGTCGTTTTTAGCTTTATAATATCGATCATGAGATTTATACTGATAGCAATTGAAGGCTGTGTTCACATGCATGTCTATATACCTTTACAATTGCGAATACATACAATTAGTGTGTGCACCTACATGTTAAGCTTATACAGGCTTATGAGTTTTTATATTAGAGGGGAGTTTTAAAATGGTTCGTTGAAACTGAGGGGAAAATATTTAAGGATTTAAAGCAGGCTACTGTAGGAAATTTAGAAGATAAGTTTATAGTAAAAATTTGGATTAGGTAGCCAAAGAAATATCTTTCTAAAAGCGGTTAATCATTTTCAATTGGAAGATTGGAGATCCCTCCAATTGTTTCTAAATTCTGAACTAGAGCTTGAAACTGAAAAGTACAGCTTTTGATGCTCGATCAATAAGTAACCAGACTGATAGCTGCACTGGTACGGTAAAGGCTCTCCATGGCCATACATTTAATTCAGACAGCCAAGTTTCTAAATGAAATCTGATCGAATTAGTTAAAGACACTTTCTTCTATCCAACGTTTTGGTGTTTAATTGCCATTTTTATCAATTCCGTTAAGTGGTAACAGCATTTATATGAATTTAACAGTCGGAAAATATGGCTCCTTGTTGCCCAATAAACGACCTACACAAATAAAAAAAAACTCATCTTCGGATTGATGGTACCCTCTCATCAGCAAAGTTATATTAATCTTATGACATATATTTTCAATAATGCAAAAACTGATACCAATCTGATAACTAAGGGCGTAATAGACCTCTGCCATATTTTCAGTGTCATGCATATTATGACTGCAATGACATAAAATCATGGGGCCCCTGGACCATAGACTAGCAAATAGAAGAGAATTAAGAGAGGAAATATGACTTTGCGACCAAAAAGATCTATTGTGTCCTCTGCCGAGTTGTTGCATTGACTGTTGCTCTCTACCTAACCTACGGAAGAGTTTATTTACCCTGCAAGGACTTGTAAAGACGCATCTCTAGTTTATTTTTTACTTACGGGCATAAAAGATTTAAAACGATTTTGGCCATATGCCCAAAGTGCTAGCTTTGCATGTCTTATCCATATTTCGCCAGCGACATCTTTGTGAAAAGAATGAAAATAAACCGGGCATCAAAAGTTCAGTAAACTATTTCAGAACCAGTATGTCGAGGCAACTGTTGTTGCCTAGTGAAGAAAACAATGGTGATTCTCGCAGGGTTAATGCTAAGCCCTACAGATGAACACCTTTCGTTTGTCAATCTGAGTTCGTTCTGGATAATAACACACAACGTCTCCTCAAACTTCCCTCTATGGCGTTGATTGTTAAATTGTGTATCACATAATAATCTGCAGATAACAGATGTTTGGCCGAAATATTCGTATTTATTATATTCAGTTGTGAGACATTTAAATAAAAGAATTCAATTTACTACGTGCTTTCGATACATAATCTGCTTTCTTATATTCGCTTTGATGCATTGAATTGACCATATTAAATATCTTTTAAGCCTGCCTTCGTAAATCCCTATTATTTGTATATGTTTGTATTTTTTTGTTTGTTTTTTTGCTAGTTATATGTTTATTTAATGCCAAATTAAATTAACAACTTGAATATTAATATGATTTGTTTGTTTGTTTGTTGAACTCATCCGTTCGTAGGTACATGGCTTTAATACCGACAGCGTATATTTGAATGTGTGTGTTAATCCTTATAAAAGCATTAATGTCAAATGTTTAATTAAAAAGCTAGAACACCATTAGCAATTCTATCTGGAATAGCAAATTTTGTTTACATGACATATTTGCGTTTTGTTGACTCGGCAGCTTTAAGGATTTGACTATCATTTGATATTGTTGAAGAAGGATACTTAAAAAATTTGTTTTTTAAGGCTTTAAGTTACTAATTTTTTTAAGCAAAATTATATGTTAATGGATACTGCGGTTTTGTTAGAATAACTGTGTTAAAGCGATCGTACTAAAGCACTGGTAAATAATGTTGAGACATGATTTTGTGTTGAAGAGGTCTTTGATCATTTTTTGCGAGGGATTATACTGATTAGAAGCTTTTACAAGCAATTACCTCAGATAGACTTCCTAGAAATGGTGTTGTAGCCCTTACCAATGTATGGCAAATTCATTTGGTTGTCTGTTTTAGGAAAATCCACTACCTGATACAATGGTAGGCAATTTAGTTGATCCCTTCACAGTCAACAACTTAGTATCACTTTTTTATAGGTTGGCAAATGGAAAAAAAGGTTTGGTTTGACCATATCGGATGTGTTATTTCAATGGCGGACATACATCACTGAGAGCAGGTGTTCAAGGTCTATAAGGACCTATCCTCAGTGGGAGTTCCGGTTGGCAGTTTTTCAAAGCGAATTTAAACATGATGTGGACTGGCATATCCAGCGTTAGAAGAGTAAGCAAATGGCTGAGGTGCTGTATTATCTACAAAGAGAAGAAGAGCCCAGAATAAAGCCGCAATCGAGTATTTGGACAACCTTCAAAGATTCCAAAACAATTGCTTAAACAATCGTTACTACACCTGTACAGCTTAGCCCGTCTCCGAATATAATACCAGCTATACGGTTAACTATTAAGAACAAAATATATCAGTTTATCTATACAGTCTTTATATTTGATAACGAGGCATCTTGGCTCTGAGAATGAAGGCGTAAAGACAGCAATTCCCGTAGAAAAGTTTCGGGAACATACGCAGTTAATTCGTCAAAGCGAATTGTATCTTTCGTACCATGACTTCTGGAAAATTGGTTACATTCATGAGAACAAGAAGACATACACACGGCTGCTTTTGTTTATTTAATGCTGGATATATAGTGGGTTTTCTAAGTAGTCCAGTACTACCACGGGTAGCAGGCATAAAGGAGAATATATTTATTGTGAAATGATAATGGTATTGGTATGAGTAAGCCGATCCAAGTGTGTATGTGAAGAAATTTTCAATATGAAGGGACTAAAATCGGCATCCATTCACACAAACCCGGATCCATAAATTGAGAGCCTCTGCAATCTTACTACGACTTTTTTTGAAGTTACAAAAAAGAACGCTTTCCTTTATAATAAGTTTGCTATTTCACTCAAAGTGCTTCTTTAAAAATCTGCACTAAACCAAAAGAAATCAAAAATTTACAAAATTTACTTAACACACCCTGAGTTGTTTGCGAATTTCATTTTCATCTTAATAACTAACCTGCTCTCATATCTAGAGTATAATTTATGGCTTGTAGACGACATCAAACATTTTTCTATAAACTTATACATATTTATTTTTATTCCACAAATCCATGGACAAGTAGACGTTTGTATGCGAAACATGTTGTTTATTTTTTCGTATCCCACTTAATACTTGACAAGAAATTCGTGTCTATTATGTTATGACATGACTTAACATTTTGCAAATAAATCAAGAAGAAAATCTATAAACAAGAAACATTCTTGCAAGATAATTGAATTTGCCAGCTAAAAAAAGAAACTAAGACAGAAGGAAATATGAATATAAAACATTTTATTTAGTTTGGAGAAAGAGAGGAATAACACAAATTTGTGGAGAAGAAATTTGAGCAAATACGCACTTTAATCACAACAGTGGGAGCAGATAAATATTGCACAGGAATTACAAACCGATTGTTGCTTCCATCATCATGTTGCATATGAGAATATAGAAGCAGCGCAGGCTTGATGGCGTAGTCCACGTTAATATTTAGACCACCAGATTGTATTGCATCTAACGACACATTTCGCTTGTGGCGGTGATAAGCTTAGCAGATGCCAGGGACGTTAAATAATTGTACCATAATGATTCCCGAAATAAATTGGTTCTCTTAACTTGACAGGTAACACAATTTATTTACAGCGAAGAAAACTATAGACTATATTAACTTAGCGCAAGCAGCTATTGCTATATTAGGAGTACCAAATGCGAGTAATACTCTAACCACATTTTCCCTTTGTTTCAAGTAGTAGCGCTCAGAAGAGCGGAGTAGAACCCGCAAGCCTTGCGAGCTTTACCTCTTCGGCACCGGCTAGTGGTACTTTAGTTTCCACAATTGTTTCACCAATTGTCGAGAGACTCGGAGCACCAAGAGCAAGTATAGCCTAAAACGGATACTTCTATTCTCACAACAGTGGCCCTTTTAACAACAAGTGGACCGTTTACCAAGGTCTCGCAGATCTTCTTTTGGCATTGTCGCGTCCTTTGTAGCTGTTGTCTTAGCTTTCGGATGGTATTTCACACCATTCTACCTTAGGTATATGTCGATATTCATAGTGTTGCTTGTGTTGTACTTAAAACTAGATGGTGGACGGCGTTACTTAATTACCCGTTCATTTCTAAAATAAATTAAACTTATTAAGTACCTAATAATAATCAAATCACAATAGTAATAATAACTTACGGAGAGCATGTATTGTCAGTTAGCAGGCACAAAGATATGGCTTGTCGTAATTCTCTGCTAGCAGTCTGGCTAAATAAGTCGTGCAGAGAGAAGTTAACACACTCACAAAAACAATTTATCCACGGTGGAAGAGCATACGCCAGGGATGCATGGCCAAGAGGATGCTTGGTTTTAAGTATGCGAACTGTGGATACAAGTCGATTTCCAATTTAAATATAGAATTACAAAAATTCCGGAAGCCGGAAAAGATGAAGAAGGTTCGAGATGTCAATGGCTAAAGACGTTGGACCGTAAGATTTCCAAAGGAATGGACTGTGATGTTTCGCAATACGTGGAGAGGTTAACTGTGTAGGAACTCTAGCCAATGAAGGAAATCTAAAGCGAGAAAACGAGTTTCACGATTTTTCTCGTTACAAAGTCTCGACAAGAAAATAAAAAATAAGATCATTGTTTGTATCAAGATTTCAAAAATTTATAGAAAAATTAATCGTTCTTATTTTCTGTCAATGTGATGTAATACAAAACACTGTCGCAAGAATATCGATAGTGCATTATTACGCTGGTACACTGCTTTGTAAGGGGTTCACTATGTTGCAGGTATAAACGAAAATAATATATTTTATATTTCATTCTATTTAACAAAATCCTTTTGAAACACTTTTTGTATAAATAAATATTTGCACTATCTTAACACCTTGCACACTAAGCCTTGACATAAACTCTTAAGCACGTTGCAACATGCTGCGCTCAGTTTCTTACACACTAATTAAGATATATACACGTAAATAAAAATTTATTAAAATTAAAAAAAAAAGATTTTAGTTCGAAATTCTCATGTATATAAGCGTGCCTTGGCATATGTATGTAGTATGTATGTGTGCGTAAGTGCAACTATAAATTTAAATTATTTTTTTTAGTTTTGTTTGCTCCTTTTACAAGCAAACATGTTTGCAGCACATTAGCTTTTGATTAAAGCTAAACTAAGCATAAGTAAATATAGTGGTTGACTTTGGCAACGTTAGTAAAGGATTGAAATGAAATGATTAAAGGAAACAAATTTAAAAATTTTTATGGCTTTTTTCTTTCTTTCTTTTATAAGTTTGCTGCCACTTCAAGTCTTTATTTGTATTATGGAGAAGATATTTAGCAGGAAAATGGCACCAATTACACTTATTTGTGCCCAAGTGAAATACAAGTTTCGCTTTGTTCTCTTAAAAAAAGCCTGCTAAACAAATTAACTTATAGAAATTTTTTGCTGACATTTTATTTATTTTCAACTCTTTTCATGTTCCCCAGCACTCTACTAAATTGATGGGATGAAGGTTTACATCGTTAGGCTGTATGTAACGTAGATTTTTAATATAAATCTAAAAAGAAAAATTATTAAATGAATAATTCCTCTCTGCACTATGGTGCAAAAAGGTTTCGCAAGTTGCCGGAATTTGTACTTAAGCGTAAATATAAGGAAATTCGCTGGGAATGAATTTTTAATAGAAATTGTCTGTGTTAAATTTAGACATGAAAACATCTTCATGTTATCCAACTACGTGCAAGACTTAGGTCCAAGATATTTCAAATTTAGCCAGTACTGGAGTTAAATAGAAACATTGCAATTTTGAAAGTGTAATTTCTCTTTATTTGGGGAATAACACGCGCAGTTATATAAAATTATCCCTGAACGTCTCGCTTTATATTAATGTGGTTTCTTTTAATGTATAAAAAGCTCCACAGAAGTCCCAAATCCGCTCACGGAAATAAAATAGTACAAAGCCAAGAAATTTCTTACGAATCAATGGATATAATTGTTGATATCCCCATCTGTATTCTCTATGTCAGCAATAAGTCTTACTACTGATTGAACACAAACCGCACACCACCGCTCCTATGTGCCTTCTATCATATACGTGGTATTCTTAGAATTGTGACTGTGGGGACCATGAACTTGTTGAATGACTTGCTGAGTGACTTCCAGCTACCTAACTTATGATAAACTCATTACTCCCACGAATTGAGCCATTGGTACCATTGGCAGCAGTGCTTTAGTTAATTGTCATACCTCGAAGGTCATTATCGTCTAGATTCAGACGCCAGATGCACCTCGGAGAGTAGTTACCGAATAAACTCAAGATAGAAATACATCAAGCTGGAGGAATCAACTTGAATAGAATAATTATTTTTCGATATTGATCACTGGACTGAAGGTGAAATGGGGCCTTTTTACCTTCAGACCAAAGAGTGTCCCCAAGAGTATAAACGCATCAGCAACGTGATGGATTTGTTTTCTAAAAATCACATGTGAGTTCTTTGAATTCCAAATGCCCAAAATTTGTCGATTAAAAAAGCAGTATAATTAAAATTAGCATGATCGTTGGATGATGTTCGATAATCTGTTCGGAGAAATCTCTTTGTTGAAGATCTACAGATAATTGAACTTCGTAAGCAAAGAAGTCACAACTCTTTTGTGAACAGTCATCTTCTTCATATTTGCAAAGCTTTCCCCAACCCTCGATCGACTTTGATCGATTTTCACCAATACTCTGCTACACCGACAAATAATTTTTTGAGAGCTCCAGGGTCTAGCGCGCCAACTGATCCAGGTTCTCTGAACATTTATATTTATTTTTTCCCCTTGAGGAAAAATTATTTTACAAAAAATTTGCAAACTGTAGCAGGCAAACTTTTATTTAATTCATCAGAAATTTATACTTATTTCTATATTCTTTTATTTTCTTCCTTTATAAAAACACAAAATGCTCCTAACTAAAGGAAAAACTAACATGAATTCAAAGAGAATGGAAGAAAATAACATAAAAAAGAGCTGCTGCTATAAAATAAATAATGACTGTAATGAATGAAAAATTTAGCAGAGAAAAAACCAAGAACAAATGGAAAACGACACTTGCTTTCAAATAAAGTTATACATTGAGCCACACACATACATATACGTACACACAACTACATATACGCCAAACTCTTTGTTAAGTTAAAAAAAAACTTTTCTTCGTTTACAATTTGTATCACACACACACATACACACACACACACACACACACACCCTGGCAATATCAAAAGAGACACAGTGTTTAGGGAGAGAGAAAAAAAACTAAATTCCATTTAATGAAAACTTGTTTTCAACGCTTAGAAATTGTTAAAAGAGTCTTAAATTGTATTTTATAAGTGTGGCATTTAATCAAAACGTGCAAGCTGAAGCATAAAAAAAAAACATCTGAAAAGACACTCTTTTATATTTGCAGGCCAGACACAAAGAAATTTCCTAAAGTTAAAGTGATAAGTAGTTTGTATGACATTCGCCATAAGTTTTACTATTGAAATGAAAATAATGAAATCGATTTGACCAGAAAATAAACAGGAGTTTGGAAAGTTTTTTTTTTGATAATAAATAAAACTGAAAGTTTAAGAAACATTGTTATCTGAACAGTGGGCTGAATGTGAAAATATTTCCGTTTATTGGTTGGTTGAAAAATTCCACTTTAATGTAACGACAGCAAGATGATAACCACGAAATAATTTGATTTGATACAAAACAAGTTTCTGAGAACATTTTGTTTTATTAGTAAATGTTGGTTCGTTTATTAACACAATAAACATTAATTTATAGGGTTCGTTTGATAGCAAGAATTAAAATACATAGCCCTTAATGATTTAACAATACACAACTGTATTCGACAATTAGTACTCTTATTTACAACTGTTTGTCCTTTTATATATAAAGTAAAAAAAAACACTGGGCAGAACTCTCTACCGGCGAGAAGAACGATCTGAACCTGAACTCAAAACTTATGTCGCTCGCACTCTTGCCGCAAAAAAAACCCAAGAGGAATGATCAACGATGCGGGTATGATCTCTTTTTTCTTATACCTGAAGCACTTATGAAAAAAAAATAGAAATATATATATATATATATATCCGTCAGAGTAGTCCGATGGTCTTAAGGCAGGATACCTCGCACCGCCTGATGGCCGGTGCACAAATTGGCTGCTACCCCCTCGTTGGTTGCGGCTGTGCTTTTCTCCCAAGTACTAGGGGCTTTAACTAGTTCTATTTTAGTGTTCTTTTAGCTTTATTTATTTCTATTTTAGTTTAATTTTATTCTCTATGAGTTTTAAAATTTAAAATTCACCTTTATTATTTCTGTACTCTGCAGCTTTGTTTTGTTGCTGTTTTGTATTTTATTTATTTGTTTTTAGTGTATTTTCTTCGTACTTTAGGTTAAAATTTATTAGCCCTAATGACTGTGTTTTCTTTTGTAATTTTACTTAAATAAAGTTTATAAAATCTGAGTGTTTTTTTTACTTCTTTGTTTAATTTGGTGTCTACTCTAGAAAATTCTTTTCTAGCTACATTCAACAATAGAAACTTGTTTTCTACACTCATTAAATTGCGCACTTCTGCTGCCCCTTGCCACAACTTGCCTTGTCCAATCTCCAATCAAAAAGAAAAAGACCGATTTTCTTCATCATTGTTCCCTTGAAGGCTCCGTAATGCTCTATCAAGGATACCTCCTCCATCTTTTCTTCTTTTCAGCAATGTTTTTTTATTGCTCCTCGTAGAAGTATTGTTGCCGTCGTCCGCTTGTTCCTCATAGCATTGACATACATTAATGCCGTTCTCCTGCATTATCAATCTTATCAGGGACGTAGATACGACAAGTACTTACACTGTAAACTTCACAGTCTTATGAAACACACATCTGTTCACTCTATGAAATCTCAAAGTCAACTCTATTCTCTGCGGTGGACGGCGCCTTTATATAGAGATCACGGCCGGTTCTTGAGATGTCCCGAACATACGTGATATTGCGCATCATTTATTTCAGTTGCTAGCTTAGTAGTCTTGTATATGTGTTCGTTTAATCGCGGTTCAAGGAATTTTACTCTAGGATCTTGTTTTTGCATTATGATTATAACATTGCTTATTTGTACAATAGGTCGTTTCACACCAATTTTTTTCACTAGTTGTAAATAAGTGCGAAATTAACCCGAATGAATAATCGCAACACGGTTTTGGCAAATTCAACAACACATATTGCGAAAAAGCTGTAAAACCTTACAGAAAGAATAAGTCAGACTTTCAGAAAATATTCAAGCAGACATTCTATTATGAATTCATTGGACACTTAAGTACCTTCACTAAGACATGAAGCAATTATAATGACTAACAATAACAATAATAATGCTTTGAAAATAGAAAATTAATTAAGTGAGCATAAAACTGAAAATAACTTTGTATCAATTGTTTAACTTGATTAACACCTGAACTGTGCACAAAGTAATATATGCGAGGGTAGTCCTGGAACTACTCGATCTAACGTAAAGATAGCACCGCCTTTAGAAAACTAATGGTAGTAAAATTTGCCAATATTTGAAAATTTTACTTAAAACATGGAAAATTATACGAAACTATTTCCGCTTTCCCTCGTATCGAACACTCTCACATTTGCTTCAAATGCTTTCTTATAAACACCAACACCAACAACAACAAAAAGCAAAACAAGAACAATGATAATTGGAAAATTTTATTGAAAATAACAAACAATTATTGTATAATAATCGTATTACGTATAAATACTTAATTAACAAAATTGTAATCTCCTTCACACTCCTTAGCAGGCAGTCACAAAACACCATAACAAAAGCTTGCTATATGGAATTGAAGAAAATAACAACAACAACAATAGCAACAATAAAAAAGCTTCAGCAATTGTTTATGAGAATTTTCATTTAAACTATAACAAATGACCAATACATGTGATTTCAAATTAATTTTCTACTTTTACACTGTCATTGCAATGTTTTTCATATTACTCATGTGTGGTGTATGTGTGTGAGTGTGTGTGTGTGTAGCTTTGTGCTATTTCTCTTCTCGCTTGTATGACTATAGAATCAGGCAACGTCATAAATCACTTTTATCAATGTGTCAGATTGAGTACAATTTTATATTTGCAAAAATCTATAACTAGCTCTAAATTTTTACTTAACCCGTTTGGGGGTTAATCAGTTTATAAATGAACTTAGTTTTGTAAATACTGGAAATTGTAATTTTATTTAGGTTCATTAATTGCCAGATTCCTACGTTCGTATTAAACAAAGAATAAAATAAAAGACTTAATCAAATGCGGTTAGAAATTATTTTGATAAAAGAATCAGTTATTAATTATGCTCTTGGCCATTGTACATAAGAGCTTGTTAAGGCTTTTGTGAATATGCGTGATTTCATAATTCAATTATTATTTGAATGCTTAACACAACAGAGATTTGGTATGATTGCCGGAAGGCTAAATATTAATTATATGGTAGGACGACAGCTAAGTTTCTACTACAAGACAGACCTGGCTCCGTTTTCTTAATCAAATGTGGTCAACATAATTTAACACGCTTTTTTGATTATAATTCTCCATGTGTTATTATTTTATTACAGAATTCGATTGGGGTCAGTTTCGATGACATATGCATTATAATAAGACGGTTTTTCTATCTGAGATCGTTTATTAAATAAACCGCTGTGTAATACTCCTAATGAAGGTCAGTACTGAGGTTGGAAAAGCCCGTCCCCTAGCCTCAGGATAGAAAGGCTCAGAGTTTTACCAATGTTTAAATAAATTAAGGCATAAATTTGCCAAAGAGGACCTGATTTCTCTTCTAAAATCCAATCAGAAGTTGAGGGTGTCCACGAGTTACTTAAACCAAAAAGGTTTCATCAATAATTTTGGCTTTTTCATACCCAGAAAAGCAAAACGAAACTTTTTCTGCACTTAATTTCCAATCAGTAAAGCAAAATATCAGAAGCAGAATATCAGAAGGCAGCATGGCTTATTCATCTCCTATTGTTTACTGTTTAGTTAATGTAGAGGGATATCGAAGAAGACCGCTAACTTTACGGTTCCGTTTTCGACTCTATCCTTCCTCGAATTGACTTCAGCCAAAAGGTTTGTAATTTTTGGCCACCTTTTGGAGTCTTGTACTAATTCTGACCTTTACCCTTGCTTGGTAACAGGCCGTCAACCGGTAACAGTCGGACATCTTTCTCAGCTTAGATTCCCAACGGCATCCGTATTTAATAATACGTGTCCGCCCGTGGTCTTATGCTAACCACCCGTAAGTCTTATGCTAACCGTTGCCGCACATTTACACACCATGTCCACTGCCATCTTAGCCTCTTTTTCAGGAGTATCTTTAGAGACTGCCCCGTCCACGCTTTGCGAGTTTTTTCTGTCCATATCTTCAGAATTCTTCCATCGGCCAATGAACACTTGATTTCCTACAGATATTAACCTCTCCGCCTTTTGCGAGGCTTCATTGCTCATTCCAAACGGAATCTCACGGCCTTAGAAGTGTCTTTAATTAATTTCCACTTAAAATACCATGGGTCTTTTACCCATTAAGAAGCCTTTGTTCCGCTAAAAGATCTTGTTACCAACTTCATTGTCGCATTAGTATTCAAAGTGCTATATTCAATTTAAAATAGTCTCTCCAGTAACTTCAAAGCGATTCCATTTTTACAATAAATTCCGCGCTGCCGATATAAATCGCTATTCGGTTTTGTCATGTTCACAACATTGACCCGAAAAAGGCACTAAGATTAGCTGCTATGTATCTCTGTAATATTTGTGGGCGTGTATTCAAATGTTTAAATAATAAAATACGATATCTTTATTACAGCAGAAGCTTGACTGTTTTAGCTCTAGCAAGATTAAAGAAGAATACGGAGTTAAAATGATCAAATCTTATCGACGGTAACGGAGAACTTGTACAATGTATAACTCCTCATTAAAGAATACCGCTTATCCGTTTAATTTTACTTAATTTTAATAGAACGTATAAATCAATATCTTTTCCTGACTGATAACCTAACAGGTTTTCAAAAGTAATAGTTTAAATAAATTCCATATTAGGAGAGAAGGTACCAGAAGTAATGCAAGAAATTTTATAAGAAGCAAAGGAGCGCTATTTAGGAGAGTGGCAAACACATATTACCTTATAGACCAAAACTAAATAGTTTTAAGAGGGCAATCCGCTGGTTTGCAAAAAATTTACAATTAAGGGGACGTCGGATTGAGAAAATACCAAAGAAGAAATTGAAGCCGGTTGAAATCATAAACAACGATATGCTATTGTCATCGAACTTAAATGGACTGTATTTAGGTTCAAGGAGCCGACTGGTGCTACTTTTATTTTATGGTTGTCGGCCCGGCTGATATATAGCACTAGTCCCAAGCATGTTTGCTGAACGATACTCACATTTGTTTGAAAATTGGTACAGTTACTTGGGGCACCGAAGCCTAAAATTGTCCAAATTTCATGTGTATTAAAATAAGGGTACATCTGATAATTTGCGAATTGGCAAAAAGTTATAGAATCAGAAATTAATTTAAAAAAAAAACTCTTGGAAATTCTGTACTTAGCGACACCAGGAATATAGCCATTTCAAAGTAGCAATGACGCTACAATTTCTGTACAGAGATTGTCATCACTGTAATTTTAGTGAATTGTCTTACTTTTATTTCTAGTCAACCAATCTGCTGAATAGCCTTTTGCTCATTAGAGACTCTGCTCCTCAAGGGGTTAAATAATTTGTATGCCCAAAAAACGTGTGATTTATTTGCTTATGTATGTATGTCTTAATCAACACCTAAACATGTTAATTTCCTATTGCTAACAATGTCAGGCCATCATTTAATATTGAACAGCTTTCAAAACTTAAGGAAATTAAATATTGTCTTTGGCAATAAACAAAGATAATGACAATGTTGCTGATACAATCGCATTTGCATACAAACCTACATAAAGGATATTTGATAAAGTCATGTCAAGGTCTCTGAAGGACCTCTAAAGTTAAAACAAAATTGTAAATGACATGGGCTATAAATATGTGTAAAACTTAAACAAAATGTTATTTTAATATTTCAAGGAGCAAAACTAAATTTGTATAAGGATTTGGCTTACCAGACAAGTTTAAAATTTGGAATATCATCTGCAGGGTACATACGCCACATGTTAAAAAGGAAAAATGCGGGAAGGCAAAAAATATTACTTAAGAACACACTCGCAAGGAAGAAACATAAGATGGTACCTACATACAGGGCTTGATATACCGAAATAACTACTGACTTTAGAAAAGACTATTACCACAATATGTTAAATGATTTGGCATTTTAATTCAGATCGTAACTTTAACTGAGGAAGGTTGTTTATCTAATTTTATGGTTGATTGCTTGGCTATCAAAAAAACAGAAGAACTCATACAGACTTGTTGTTGGTACATCGATACGGACGAAACACGCATTAGGTGAAACCAAGATTCTTCCTCCTTCGTGTGAAAGAAAGTGTTTGGTTTTGCATTGTAGATTTAGTTAGTGTTAATCTGATTTGGGTTCATGATAGCTGGAAATTTTCGAAACCGATGAAAACTATTCAATAAAATTATAAAAACCTGGATTTTGTGAATACTTTTTATATCGGGTGTTTTTTAACTGCAAGAGAATTTGTCAATATCGATTACTATGGTTTAACAGCTAAGAATCTTAAACTTTGATATCACTTCTGTTCAGTTAGGTTTGGCAAGTCATAATAAATCGTCTGACGTCAGAACAACGATTTCAAATTGTGGAAATTTACTTTGAAAAAAATAAATCTCTTCGCGAAGTTCATAGAACACTTCGTGTATTTTACGGTCAACAGAATCGGCCTAGCGGGCTAGAAATTCGTGCAGTTGTTTATCGTTTTCGCACTAAAATTACTCTTTTCGATTTAAAACCATCAAGTATTGGAAAACATATTGGAGAAGACGTCAAAATGTCAATTCCTCGTCATTTTAAATTTGCCGGCCCTAATCAAGTCGTTAACGAATCACATTTGCCTCCACTAAAATTAAATAGTTGGTACGGGTTACGAGCCATGCTGACGGAATTTTGGTTTTTCCAAATTTAGTTTCAACAAGACGGCGCAACTTGCCATACAGAGCGTTTATTCTGCTTCTATGAATTCAAAAAAATATGCTGGTTACGAATAGATCAATTCGAACACCTTGTTTTAGAGTCATATTATTCCAAGTAGAGTTACCTCCATTACTTTGCGAACCTTTAAGATAAAAACTTTTCAACAAACTAAGGATAACAAACTTAAAATCTGTGGCCACTTTTAAAGCTTTCCAATTGTACAAATTGTCCTTTTTCGCATACATATTTTAAGGCTTTTCAACACTTTATTTTATTCCTATAAAAAATACATTTTATCACTTTATTTTATTTATTAAAAACAGTTTATTTCCATTTACAAATATCATGATATATTTGCCATTTTAACAATTGTTCGAAAAGAGAAAATTATAAAACAAATAAACATATTTAACAACAACTTGTCAGCAATAAAATATTTTGTGACAACTTGAATCCAAAATATTTTGACTAAGGAAATTTAAATTTTAAATTTTACTTTTTGTATTTTATATACTCACACATACTTACATACATACATACAAAGAGGGGAATTGTATGCATGAGAAGAATGAGAAAGAAATTTTAATTTCTAAATTTTGATGTTCCTACCATAAACGAAGTCCATCTATAATGACTTATCGTTCGGCTTCAATCAATGTTGGTCTTGTAGCGCTGGTAGCAAGGAATTCAGTTACTATAATATGGATACCAGGATACGAGGATCATGTAGGCAATGAAATGGCAGAAGATATAGCAAACAAGGGCGCAGACACTCCTTTTAAAAGTCCAGAACCCTTCTGTGGGCTAAACAATACCTGCACAGATACTTGAATATGCGAAGGGGAAAAATAAGGACTGCTTGATTACTGGTGAGCCGAAAGAGGCATGTGGCAGGTGCAAAGATTCATTTCTTTTAAATCTCAGCAGCAATGGTAATAAATTTTACACTAAACTGTTAACAGAACGCTGCAGACATTAATGTCTCCTGTAGACTCTGTCAACTGGAACAGGAAACATCAGCACATGTTTCTGCGATTACCCTGCAGTGGCAAGGTGCAGACTTAACTACCAAGGCAGTTTGGTACCAGTTTTAGACAACCTAGTTAAACTCAAGCCTAGAGTGATTAAGAGATTTATGGATATATCAGGTCGTGGTGCTATTATATCATATAAATAAAAATAATAAAAGACATCTTATGACATTTACTATTTAAGGTCGTGCCGACTTTTATTTGAAAAATTTTGCTTTTGTATTTATGTATCCATCATCATTTTCATTTAAATTTTATCACAGCTTTTTCCACAGAGCGCTTAGAAAGTAGGTACTTCAAGCAATAAATTATAAAAAGTAAATCCAGCCTTGTTTTGCGATACCTGAGACTAATTAATTGGCAATCCCTCTCCAGACTTGAGTACGAGTCATTTAAAATATTATTTAAAAAAATAACTAATACGCTCTCTGCTTGTTGTATAATCTTTTATAAATTTGAAGTACTTACCTATTTTTAAATTGCCTCATAGTTCTATACCACTCCAAAAAAAATTGCAACAGAACACTAGTTTGATTGCACGATATTACACAAGAAAGATAAGGAAACAAATGCGTTAGAAAATATTTATTTGTGACGTTTTTGAAAACATTAACAAATTGGACAGACCTCTGAAAAGACAAAGTCAAATTCACTTTTAATCTACACTAGCATATTTTTGGAGCACACATAGCCTTTTTCTCAGATCTCACAACTAACTCTGCTAGTAAATCATGACTTTAAGCTGACATTGGCAGACCTTGCTTTTTCGTTTAGCTCATTATCATCCAAATTAGATTAACAATAAAAAGTGGGCGTGGCAGATCTCCAAACGCACCCGTTTTCATTGGAATTTTTTCATTAGCATTTAAAGTTTGTATATCAAATTGGAAGAAAATATGCTTAAAATTGGATTTTAGCCGTGCTAGATTAAGTAAATTCGGAAGTATATACTAGGGCAGACGTATGAGCAATATAAAATAATGGCACATGCCATTTGTTACTCATACGGCTGCTATTTAATAAAAACGGCTAAATGTAAGAGTCTGAGGTGGTGAGCTGGTTTTTTAAATTGTGTTGTTTATTACTCAGGCATTATTGCTAAATCCAATTACATGACTAAGCAGCACGTCCAAGTGGTAAAACTTTATTAATAAAATCAGTGTTTCTGGATTAAGGATAATTTGCTGCAATTTCCTTCCAGAACCCTTTCTTAATTTATTAATAAATTTATGTCACACTTTTCTTAGGTTGGACAATTCTGTTTTATTCTTCTTTGTACAAATAATATTGGAGTGTATACTTCTTCTCAATGCTCACACAAGAATGAATAGATATAAGAATAAAACACAAATTTAAGTCAAACTTCTAGAATAAGTCATGCTTAGTTATAAAAACAAAATATAAACAGTTATTTTAATCTCCTTTTCTTACACAATTTTACATTTGTAATTATGGTACATATTAATGTTAATATGTATGGTAAAATTGTTTAAGTAAAGCTTTAATGAGAGAATCTTAAAACCAGTATTTGTGATCATCTCTACGTACATATTTATCAATATGATCATGATTGAGTTTAATGGAGATGCTTGCAATCATGAATATAATGATAATTATCTTCATTTAAATATTATAAAATAACTACAATAAGGTGGTACCAAATATACTAGAATAACTTTTAATACAACTTGTATTTAGAAAATGGTTGAGAAAGCGTTTGTACATATTTCTCAACAATCAGTGTTCTGTAGTTCAAGACTTGCGTGCGTTAAGCTTATTTTAACGGCAGATGCGGTGACACTTCAAATTTGATTCTACTATGCTGGTAGCCAAATTTAAGACAATCAATAACACGGCTAAAAATAACGGCTAAGAAGCAAAAGATCATCTGAAAACATTCCTGCTGTTCGGGAGAGTATATAGGAGAATCCATGACAGCTGATTCTATGCTATGCAGAAGAACTTATACACCCCACACTTAGTTCATCAGGTGGTAATGCATTCAAAAAAATTACTGTTTGGTGACGATTTTATGCCGACAGCATCATTATGTCATACATTTTCGGAAATAAGCTGTAAATTTGTCGCCCGCCACACTTTTTCTTGTATAGGATTCGAAATAATTTCATAATTCGAAATCGTTAGATTTGGGTGATTTCTCCAAATTATTTTGATACAATTTATCAAATTCGTCGTAAACATACTTCTTTCATAGCGGTCACCTGGGTACTTTGTGGCTTATGGAAATATATGAGATTGGATCACAATCCCTGCTGAATGCCTTGTAGGCTTTATATAAGTATAATTTATTTCTTTTGTTTTTTTTTATTAAAAGTTCCCACTGTAAAAAATTATTTTTCTTTTAACTTGTTGTTTAATTGAATTCTCTATTAAATTTTAAAATAATTTAAATTAACTTTCATTAGTAATGAAGTAAGTTTCGATTAAATACAAAGCAAAGAACACAAATCCAATACATGCACAATTATATATAACCACATTTATACACTCAAATACCTGCATACTTGTAACATGGACTGTTATCCATTACAATATAAATTTAAATTTTAATACATTTACTATTTATTTATAAAATAACTGAAAATAAACATACGATTAATAAAATAGGGAATGTTTTCTCCTCAAGAGACTTGAAATTTTAGATTCGGTTTTGTTGCGAAGAAATCCTTACTTGGGATTCTTCAGAAGTAATTATGCATAAGGAATTGTTTGCTTCAACGCCGAAAACGGGTGGGCCTTTCTTAGCGTGGCTCCATTTTTATAGATTTTGTTTCGGTTCTTCGGAAAGTTTTTAATTTTAGAAATTCTTGTTATTGCACTCTGTCTAAATTTGCCAATCTTTTAATCAAATGTCTTTTTTTTCAAAAACTTGGGATGCAAAATATCATTCTTACTCGACTTTTGTAATTCACTCATTTTTTAATTCATTCACCAGAATTTCATTTACGCGCATGTACCAAGGGTATATACTGGAGCCGCTGATGGTGTTGTAGAACATGACTGTACCGCCATTACTTAAATTCTACCCCAACACAGTAATAATTTCTTGGCAGAACTCATAGCGATATATAAGACGCTGAAGAAATTTCGATATACTTGGAGGCGGTTTGCGATTGGTCCTGACTCATTACCCGCTTTTGACTCTATAAGTAACCTTAGCAATGCCAGTTACTACTATAATAAGATTCTACAAGTCCATATAAAAAACCCGGAAACACCGTAGAACCACTCAATACCGTGGCACAAGAAAAACAATCGCAAGTGACGGAACGTTTACTCGCTGTTCAAGACTCACAGCGGCCTCTCTAGAAAAGCACAAACATGAAAACTAATGCTGGGGCTAAGGCGCGGTTTATCCAATTTCATAGTCGTCAAGAACCTACAGAAAAACTGTTCTATCTTTAGATCAAAATGTGTTTTTTTACATTTCTTCGGCCTGCTTTTACTCGATTTTTGTTGTAATTAATTCTTATATAAACTGTTGCATAAATCCTTTTGACTATTCCTTTATCAAGTTCTGTTGTGGCTATTTTTAAATATTTTAAATACTTATTTTTTTGTTTTGTTTTATTTCTAACTTAATAAAAGATACAGTACAGTGTAACGATTCCCGCCACTTAACATCTTGTAGTAAATCACCTGTTGATGCAAGTGTATACAGTGAACTGAATTTTATGGTAATACTTCACCGCTTTGGCCCACTTTAAATAAAAGTTATAATTTTCTCTAATTCCTTTACGTGTCTTACTAGTCTTAATTCGTATCACTCAGTTGACAACGATCTACCTTGAACAGTCTTCCTTTAGCATGATTTGCAAAACACTGACAAGTAAAACTCGAATTGGTTTGCATTCTTCTTTACTGTCTTTGAGCTTGTCGGCTTTGGTATGTTTTGCAACTTTTTCAGTTAACTACCAACGGCGATTTGTATTCCAACTGCTTGTGACAGTCACTAAAAAAGTGTCATATGCGTAGTTTAGAATTCCTGTCACACAGGAGAAAATTTAAGCATTTTTTTTTAGTTGTTTTGTGTCTCTTTAAGGATACCTTCCCCTAGTAGCTTTGCTATTAACTTCATTATAATTTTGCTTTGTAGTTGTTAAGAGGAGGGTTTATTAAAAAGATTTATTTGCTAAGGCGTTTTAAAGTTGTTCATGTATTCATAGGTATATGTTTGTAGCTGTTTTGGTATATTTTGTGGCATGTATAGGGTTTTATAATAAGGGTGATGTAAAGACAGATCTCTGTGGAGGTCGTGTTGGTGCAAATATTATTAACATAAGAGTTCATAACTGTGAACGTTGCGTGCATTGTTCTAATTATGGTAATATAAGGTGTCCTATTTTCTACACAAGCAACCAACATGCCAGCGTCAAAGTAACACCTGCCCGGTTTAAGATAATAAGACTGCGAGTTAGTCGATTCTGTGCACAATAACTCGGTTACTCGCAGACTTTAGGTTGACTGAGCCCTGCAGTCACATAAGATAAAATTTACCACGCAATTCAGCTCACAAAATGGGCTTAGAAACGTTTGGACGAAAAAACCAGTTTTGTCTAAAAAATAAACTCTAGCGAAGAAGCGTTTTTCTGGATGAATGAATATGTGAACAAGAAACATTTGCAAATACGGTACCAACGGTCGCGATTTTCAGCAGGTGGCAATACAGTCGCCACAACTTACTGTTTGGGCGATTTGAAGATTAGCTTGTTTCATAGAAACGTGGCACACCTTAGCCAGCATGATCAAGCGGTTTGAATCTACTACATATTTTCGCAGTCGCAGATTTACGCCTCTTAGCCGTAATCGACCGATTCGCTAGAAGTCAACGTAACTCAGCCTATTGCTGAAACTTATACGACATAAGCTAAAAAAATTTTATCACTCGTCTCAGTGTCACCGTCTTTAGTAGCCATTTAAAGAGTGTCGTATTTCATAAATAATGGACTCCAAAGACCATTTAGTCGTGCCTATTGAAATCGCCTTTATATGAGTTTGTATAATTATTTAGTGGTTATTTGCATTAATGTTTTGTTTGTTTGGTGCAACTTTACAAACACGCACATACACCCACACATTCATACATAAATGTATGCAGTTGTAGGTATTAATGTATGTTTACTTAAGCTCGCACTTATACAGCCAATCATTGGAAAACAGTCGCTGTCAAAATGGGGACTGAGGGTAAAGATTTTTTCAATTATTTTAATTTTTAGAAGGAATATTATATGAATAGTTTTCAGAAATTATTCTAGAGTGAAGCTCTATTCAAAATGTATTTAAGATAACAATATTTCCTTTGCATCCTAATTTGGTGAAAATTATTTATAAAATCATAAAGAAATTAACTTTCCAAAGCAATTGAAATGTTTTGTGCAACAAATTGATATCTAAAAAATTTATGATAGTTTGAATAGTTTTTCTATTTTGGTGATATTGAAATTTGATCAATATTTAGAAACAAAAAAAAAGATATAAAAACCAAGAAGGAAAATCTTTTTGTCAAATAAACTACATGTCATATTTATATAACGCGCAGTATAAGTCTGTGTCTGTGTAATTATGTATAACGAGAAAGCGTATTATTATTAATATTATTGTAGGCATTTAATTGAATTTTGTTTTCAATACAATTATGTTGTGTGTTGTGTACTTGTATTGTTTTATTATTCCATTCATATGTTGTGATTTTAACTTATTATTACTCTTGTTCTTGTTGCTGGCATTTCGGTTTTGTAGTTGTTGTCAAAAATAATTACAAAATGGTGTAGCCGCTAGCTTTGCATTTATTCATATATGCCGACAAATGTTTGTAAAGCCATAATATCATATCAACTTTTGTCGAAAAAGGCTTAAAATTCTCAAAGTATGTATAGTCTACCTACGTTCTCAGATTATGTCTGCGCTTCATATTGAAGACTACTTTAAGGAAATATTAAATTAAAGATTTTTATAAAAAAAAAACATATTTTAATTTTACACTCAAAAAGTTCTTGAGATAAAAAGTAAAAGAAAAAAATTAAAACCCCTGGGCGTATGAGTGTGAAATAATTTTTAATGAAATAAAACATTTGCAACACTCATACGTCTGCGTGTGCCATCTAAGCAAGAATTTTAGTAATAATGTGCGAGCAGGTATACACAGCGTTAGTACATTTGTTTATAACCTCCCCGGCATGCTGCTGTACTGAATCTTTGACATAAAGGAAAGAGAAAAGAAAACTTCTATCAACAGCATTAATATGATTGTAAACACTTCATATTACGTACAACAACAACAACAAAATGCATAAAGAGACAACAAAAGTACAACCTGGAAGTTGCATACGTTAAAAAAAGAGGGCGAAAAACAGGAAGACCTTTACAAAACAATGATGTTGATGTTGTTACTGTTGTTTTTGTTGTTGCTGTTGCTACCTTTGTTGATTTTTATACTTGTGTTATATCATGCAATATTAAAGCATGTAGAATGTTTTAATACACTCCCCTTTAAAAGGAAGTTACGAGGGCAAACATAAAACTCTTCTAACTCTTCCAAGAATATCAACCAATAGTATGAAGTTTCTAAATTCCATTCCACCTAGCTTTTATTCCAAAACCACAATGGGATTCAGAGGGAGTTAGTAAACCTGCAATTAACTGGTCTATATAAACCTGAAGAGTTGTATGCTTTAAAAGATCTTGGCCCTAAGAACGCACAAGCTAAGCTGAGCACAATCTTCTTTAGAAGTTAAGTTAGCTTTTTCGTCTACAAGATTAACTAAAAGCTGAAACTAAATATACAAGCTATGGATGAAATTGCCCAGACCAGGTAGGTTGAATAATAGCAAAGAGAATGTAGCGCTTTATTACCTGAGCATATATTTGAAAAAGCCTCGTTCATCGTAACTTTAAAAACAAATATAATCAGCACTGCACACTGTGACTTTTCGTACTTTTAGGTGGCAGGAATTAAAGTAAACTTCAAGGATTTTTCCGTTGATTTTTCAATACGTGATAGACAAGAGTTCAGATGATAGAAAAATGTGTGATAAAAGCAAGAATAGCTATTGTCAAATATGCAATACTACGAGAATCTGTCATGTAAGTTTACAATTTAAGTGAAAATATAATTGTTGTAAAGGTTAAGTTTTCTATTGAAATAAAATACAATTTTGGCAAAAAGATATGTATTAAATATTGCAACGAGTAGAACTAGGTTGTTTAAATGACTGCAGCCCATTTACTAGTACCAAAATAAAATACAGAGTCTCTAATATTTACACAAGAAGAAAGACATGAACATTGAATCTAATATATAGTGCATAATTTCAGGACACTAACATCGTTACAACTAAAAACATTATCGATTGTTTTGGAACCGCAATAAAGCCACAAAAATATATCAGCAAGATTTGTAAACTTAAACACTTCGAGTACTTCAAGACGTCTCGAAACCTATTGGGGTTTCCCGCCGCATAAAATATCGCTTTCTGAAGAAGCGAGCTAATTAGCTGGCACTAATTTAGGATATTTGATTTTGCCTGCTTGACGCGATATCAACTACATTCCATAATTAAGAAGGACCGATAGGAAAGTCTGCATTAATGCTTGCGAAATCGCCTCAACGCTCGTAAACATGGAAACCCATATAGCTATTGATTACCAATAATGTTGATAATTTATTAATTAATTCTAAGATGCAAGTAAAATTTGCAGGAGAAAGAAATTCAAAATCTCCCTCGAAAGGAAGATGTATGAAATCATAATATATGCGACCAGATCAAGCGATTGCGCTCATTACTGATACTAATTTATTGATTCAGCAAGACAAGTAGCTCAGACAGCATCCCGTAAGCTTTAAAATAATCAATCTTTAAACTGCATAAGGAAACGTTCATGTTATCTCCACAAATAGCAACATCAGAAAGGCATGGAGAAATTGACCTACAATAGCTACTTAATCACACCCTAAAGCGATATACAGATTATGAGAAAGGAAAGCACCGCTCCCATTTTGTCTATACAGCACCACTTATCTATCTGCTTCAGAACGAGATTTATTAATTCTGGCCACATAAAATGCAAAAGTCACACTGAAGGCATTGTAATTATGGCCCCAAGTATGGCCGAATGTAAATGCATCTTGGCACTTTCTAAGAGTTCAAATGTTGCGACATCTTACCTTTCCCAGTTTAATTCTGATATCAGACGAATAAAAATTACAGTACCTAGTGACTTTCTTTTGCATATTTATATTAGGTCGATGAATTCAGAAATATCATATTTAATCCACTTTGCTGGTTTTTAATCTCTGCGATTCTTAGTTTTGTATTCTCTATTTATCACAAGAGAATTACCCTAGAGATATCAGCCCTTGCGAGACATCATTATCGGTCAAGTACAAATCTTTCCACTACAGTGTGGAAGAAATAAAGATCTAGAACTCAAATCGAGCTCTACTGCTACGCGTTAGTCGCTTTAGGTTATATTATTTGTTTCTACTCTCCATACAACTTATTTATTAAATAACTTATTTAGAAGAACGCTGCCAGAAACGGCAGAGTTGTACCAAAAATTTTGCAGAATAGCAGCTCGGAGCATTACCGCAATTGTAGAATATAGACGCACTAAGAACGCCACACTTTCCAAAAAAAAAAAAATGGTTTCAAAAACATACATGCCAAAAGTCACTAAGTTAAAGCTGATGATGCTTCCAGTAATAAGTTGCTTTACTACGTCTCAAAAATCGCATACTTGTCAGCGACAGTTCTTAATGCAAGAATGTAACATTATTCGTAGCAAAACCTAACCAAGACCCCTAAAGAAAAAATAAGGAAATTTGTAATGCGAATGATGTACCGTCTGCTGGCACTTCTAGAACCACTCTCGCGAAGCCATTTCTTTCACCATAAGATGAACAAATAAGTGTGCGTGTGTATGTGTGCATTACGAGCACAGGTAGTTGTAGAAAGGGAAATTATGAAAATCTCTTTAAGAGAAAAAACCTCAGCAAGAAATTATTAAAAAACAAACGACTAAATGACTGAATGAATGCACGAATAAATGAATGGCTGACTAGTTACAAGAAGCTTGCACAAGCAACTGGACGTAGGGGTTGATCGAATGAATACAAATAAATTCAGACAGACATTTTTAAATTCCAAAGTAGAGAGAAAACCAATTTTTTGAATGCAAAGAATTTTAGATGTCCTTTACCAGCAATCCGAACCGAACACGCAATAACCGCAATTTAAGTTTAAATTATAACCTAAATGTCAGGGGAATAAGCACTGAAAAGCGCTGAGGTATCACCTCTAAAAAGTTCTAATATTTTCGACCTCTTGCTGAAGCTATGAGAGAAGGAAAAATCAGAATTGATCAAATTTTTGGAGAGCGCTATTAGACAAAGTAGTTTGTCTTTATTTTGAGTTTTTCACTCAAACTTCCTTTAATATTTAGGATGTAGTGTTAGTCTTTCAGAATGACGTTTTAAGCAGCATTGAGTAATGCATAATAACGTATCTTGTTTGCATTGGAATGTGCTAATGGTATGCTTCAATTCCTGTATAAGCAATGGTCAGCTATCGAATGCAAGTTCGAATATTTCTGCTGGTCAGGCTAGAGGTGGTAAACTAAAATCATATGCAATCAGAAGTAGTTCCTGTTTTAGATGCTAGGACCGTTTCTGCAAAAATTCTTTTCCAAATATTGGATTATAATTTTCTATCAATTATGCTTCAGTTCAGCTACGAGCAATGAACAGCTGCGAGTGCGAGGTCAAATATTTACATTGGATGGGCCAAAATTGTTGTGAGACAGCTTGTGGTTGTCTCACATGCTATTTAAAAATTTTCTTTCCTGTATGACCTAAAATTACGCAAGTAACTATATTTTGAGTTAAACCTAGTATATCGTTTTCATAAATTGTCAGACGCCTGGATAGACCGAAAACCTGTCAGTTCCCACACCAATTGTGCTAAATATAAAAATGGTCAAGATATCAGAAATTATAACTTTCAAATAAGACAAATTTGTATTCGCTAAAATGTTTTAAATGGAAAAATTCCTTCTTCTATGCTGCAGACACACTCAGTAAAAGAAATATCGAACCTTTACTATGTTTGAACGCAGCCCATAGAAACTCTATAAAATATTCCGTTTGTTAGTCTGCCCTTAAGTTTTTATTAAATTATGGCTGCACTGTATTAAAACGTGCCCTTAAACCCTTTAAGTTCTTTTTTAAAATTTTGCTCTATGCAGTTGTTGCAGCGCAAGTTACAAAAGCAAAATAATTTGATTACTTCATCTCTAGAGATGAATTTAAACTCCTCACAAAATCTACAACACCAACATGATAACGCTTAAATAAGACATAAGCACGAGCAAACAAATACGGTCACAAAGACAAGACTTCAAGTACAGCCACATAAACGGACACATACACACTTACATTACTATAGAGTACTTTTTTTAAGACAACAACAACAACAACACAAACCGTATTACACTAAATGCCTTTGAGCATCGTAAATAACACATCAGAGTACATAAATTTATAGAGAATTATGAATGCACTCTGCAACTGAGATCTGGTCAAATAACAAGCACAAGAAACATGTAGCCTCGAACAAATATACACACACTCATACCCAAACATACACGCAGTTACATAGCTGCACCATCACATGCACATTTCCTAGCGACACAAGCAGACATACAGACACTAAGACTTGTACGGAGTTTCATAATTCACATAAAAATACTTATTGCTTGACCATGCGATAGGAATGTACATACAAACATACACTGTTGGATCCAAACAAACACATTCAAACCAAGGCATTTTCATGTTTAAAGATATAACAGTTTAATATGAACAAGTAGACCGCCATTATGTCAGTTTTTTTTTTTTTGGAAATTGATTAGTTTTCTAGGAATTACATTTTAGAACAAAATTAAGGAATCAAGACAAGATTCGGAATAACATAATAACCTTGATCCTGCATCACCTCTTTCGAGATGTTTTTAAAATTTATCGCATTTCAGAAAAGTCACTTCAATGCTTTCGTTATTATTTTCCCTTTAAAAAAATATTTCCTTCGCGACAACTACATTTACTTCGCATATTTGATACGTTACGGCAAAGAAAGGATAGCAAAAATTAATTCAACTGATTCCGGAACAGCCTCTTTGCTGGATTGAGAATCTCAGACCAATTTGTTTAACAAAAAGTTTGTTACATAAAGCGTGACACAAATTCAGTCAGGTTTGTCATCTAATCATGTATCTTTTGACCCGTACCGAAAGTGTCGAAATTAAAATACTATCGAAATTCCGGCTCAGCTGCGGACCATGAATTTCGTGGTGAGGTCGGTCGTCATCATGACTTAAGTGCACAGGCAATTCATCGCACCATACAAAAAATTGAGCCGGAGTAGAGTATTTTGTATCTTAAGGCATCAATCATACAGTTTGCTGCGAAGTAAAGAAAACATACCCATTATTACGGTCTGTCTTGGAAAAGGCTCAGTTACACCGATTCGGCACCGATCAGTCTAAGAGAATCTTATTTCCTGACCAGGTTTATTTGGCACTCAGACTGCGACCTTATAAATATATTGCCTAGCTTCTAGGTCAACTAGAACAATTTATAAATCTGGTAATCATGGAAAGTTTAATTTTAAAAGGATTGTGTGGAACTATTGTCGTACTGTCAAGATAAAAGAGCAATGGCATAGAACTTATTCTGGTATTTCCTGTCCTTCTTAAGTGAGTCTATAAGAACCAATTTCTAACACATCTATTTTATTTTTTATATATAATATTTTCGGAAGCCTCACGCCTACTTGGGCTATTGAGTAATCGAGTCGACCTGCTTTTTTCTCCTTCCTTATTAGCTTATTTGTCAGGCTATAGGCCGCAGTGACAAAGGTATGGCTTACCGTAACTGAGTGTTCTGTAAGACATTCTGACTAACAGCACCTCGTGTCCGCCGGCAACAAGTTCCTGTCTCTGCTAGGAGTAAAGCGAAATAAACCGAACGGAGAGATGCTTGAACACTCTTATAAAAATCCCTGGAATAGTCATGCATCGTAACTAGAGGGATGCTTGGTATCTAGTATGATAACGTAAGTCGATCTAAACTTTAATACAGCCTTACACATGCATATGGAGCTTTCTGTGGGTGGGCATATTTTTCTCCATTACCTGTGAGAATTATACGAATTCTCGGATGGACCTTCGGTTTTAATTTGCCAAAAATGCCTAGCGGGGGGTGAACAGGTCAATATCTGAAGGACGATGTGATTCCGATAGGGATAGAAAGTGAAGAGAGGTTAATTTCTTTAGGAACTCTAGTTTTTATTTTCCAATGGACACCAGGTGTGGACGGGTTAATATGCAAAGTTGCTCATGGGGAAGAGGCTAAGACGGTAGTGCGAGTTGTATACGAATGCCCAGCACTGGCTAGCAACGGGCCTCGAACCAAGCGCAAACCCTTGTTAACGGTAAATGCTAACCCTTAGACAAATGCTGGAAAATACATGATACTTTTTGATGAGGAAAAAGGCCGACAGTTACTAGTCGACAGTCTGGAATCACTACAATTTAGGCTAGTAGTAAAATACAAATTGGTTATTCAAATTCTATTCTTGGGAAGGGGGAGGTCGAAAAGGGACAAAGGGAAAAGGCAAAACGGAAGCTGGTTTTGTCATTGCAATTGCTTTTCGGAAGTGTGGCTATATAATACCCGCCCCGACACAGCTATCTTTCATCTTAGATTTATCCACGTGCCATAACTTTGCTATTCTACTATTATCTCCTTGTTTACCCAAGCTGAATGTTGACTGATGACCACTTGAAATACCAGGAAAGGTTTAGTTATATACTTATCTTATCGAAGATAGTGAGACATGGCGAGCTCTAAAAGCCGTTCAGAACCTTTTCCCAGCAAGATTACATTTCTTAAGAGAAGCTAGATTGAGTACACTTATGGACGCACTAGCTACTGTCCTTTTAACTGCAAGATGCAAGCAGAATAGTAAAGATATTTTTCAAATATACAGCTTGAGCAAGAAGGAAGTCGAAAAGTTTTAGACTTGTGATCAGACTTTTTGCCTGCTTTTGGTATGAAAGCAAAGCTAGCTCAACAGCTAACTAGGCCAATATTTAGGTAAGATTCGTAACAAGTTTGGAAACCTTCTTTAAATTTAGTAATTAGTTTTCATGCCAACACATTAACACCTTACCGATATAGACACGAGTCTATGTAGTCAACATAAACATGGAGATTGAAATGGTCTGAAGTTGGAAGTAGATTTTTGTTTACCGTGAAGTTCTATCAGTACTAAAAATGGAGAAGGTCGAATATCCAGCCGTTACCGTCATTGTTCTTCGGTATAGAGTTTTGTAAAGCTACTTTCTGTGGCCAGAGCATGACAACATTCGATTCCATGCTCGAAATTGTAGCGGAACATTTTGGAAACTAGGTGATACTACGGCAAGTATTCATTAATTGGCCGTCGCAAACGTGTGACTCGACAACCTTCTATGATTTAGTTTACGGTTATAAAAACCGACGACGGACGAGCTCAAGCTCGCCAGAACGTCGAACATATTGGACCAAAAAACCAAAAATATAACCGATTTTTGACCCACTACCAACGAAGTTTAAGTGGACAGCCATTTATCATATACAATGGAATAAATATAGCGACAAAATAAAATCAGATTCAATTTTAACTTTGTTGTTGTATTTAAATTTCCTTTCCCGTGATTTTTATTTGTTATTCAAAACCGTAACGTATTAACGCATTAAAATTTACAATTATAACCAACTGGTTACTTGGACATGGAACGCTATTTTGATTAGATATATCAACGAATCGTTATTTCATTTAAGCTCCTCAAATTCAACGCAGTTAAGGCCATCCAGCCAATAGGATAGTTTTTTCTTTTAGGGACTACTACAGAAGCTGTCATGATCTACTCGCAATCATATGGACTCTATGTCGCCCATTTCTATTTTTCTCCCATTTCGCCCTTTCTCAATTTCCTACTCTATAAGTCTTGACAGGCAGGACAAGGCGTTATTTATTGGACCTAATGAATAACAATCGAGGTAGCTGCGTGTGATCCTAAATGACATTTAATAAATGACAGAAGTTAATAAGCTTAGGCCCTCGGAGGAGTATAAACTGGCCATTTTCGTTAACAACATTTCTGCTGGAAGCATGCAAATTTTAGAAATTACTATTTCTGATAAATTGGTCGCATTCTTCACCCTAGTTTGTAAATCACTTAGTACAACAACGAGTTCAAGTGTAGTTCTCTTCTTTCTTTCATTTCTAATTTTTGCTGCCGACATAACTTTATGCGTCTTAAATAACATTTATTTCTTCCTAAGTACTCCCTTTTAGCATTCTTGTATCTTCAAATGGAACAAGAAAAAATACAAGTTCTAGTCAATTTTAGCAACAAAAAAAAACTTTTGTTATATTTCACAGTTCTGCGTAGGCCTTTTGCCTTCTCCTTCTTTTTCCACATGTTAAAGTTTTTGTACAGTTGATGAAAAATTGCTTAGTTTAACAAACTAACTTAAGTGTTAAGTTGTTGCTTTTCTTTCTTCCCTATTTTGCAGTTATTTCTTAAAAAAAAATTATTATTTTGTTTTTTTTTCAAAAACTTGTAGTTTTTCATACAGAAGAGAATTCAGAAAGTTCTTTTGGCATATTTCTGTTTTTTGGGGGGAAAAGGAGTAAAATATATTTGATATGTTTATAAAAACGAGGCTATTCAAGTTGTTTAAGTTCGTTTGTAAGGCGCAAAGGAAACATTTTGATGGATAAAGTTTTATTTTTTGCTTCGCATTAAAAATTTAAATTTTTAGCAAAAGTCAGAGAAATTTATTATTTAATTAAAAACGTTCAAATGTAGCATCTCGCTAGCCATGAATTTTATTTTCCAGGCGAGGTTGGGGTGTTGAGTGTTAAATTGTGCGTTAAGGCGCCAAAGTAGAGAATATTAAGTTATATCTATGAAAACTAAAGCAAATAAAAAGAATCATCTTTATATAAAATTATTGGCGGTTGTATAGAGAGTATTGTTAGTCCAGTCTATTCTAGTGTAGTAGTCGTGGATTCGATTTCTGTCAACGACTCTGGCCGATATTATCAACAGACGCCTTATGAATCTTTTGTTCTTCAGTTCATTCCTTAAATCCCTATCTGCATAACGCTCCTTATAAAAATCAATACTGAGTTTGAAGAAGCGCATTTGATATCGATCAATAAATTCAATTTCAGGAAAACAAATAAATTTAAAATCGAAGGTCGTTTCTATTTGATTTTAGGGTTTTATTATATACGAACTAATCAACGATTTAGTGCCTCATACCCGGAGAAGCATTAAAGCTTCCTTTGGAGGCAACAGTTGCTCATTTCTGGTCAATGTGATAACCGTTGAAAAATGAATGCCACCCAAGGGCTCTGAACCAAAAACATCGTCCCAGAAGTCCGTCAGGCTAATTCATCTGCTAACTCGCATTAATTCTGTGCAATAGTAATAAATAATAATTAATGGCTTAATTCAGCATAAAATAAAATAATTAATAAAATTTTTAAATGTGTAAATTATGCTCTTCTAGACCTGCGACTGATGCCATAAATTTATGAAAAGGTTGCATGTTCTACACATCACTTTCAAGCCGTTGGTAATCTCAAGAAAATTTTTCAAAAATTAAAAAGCCTTTCTCACATTTGATTTACTGAAAGATTTAAAATCGCGCATAACACAACGGAGAATGGTTTCCTGTTAACAATCTATATTTAGTGCAAGTCCAGTTTCTGGCCATCTAAACTACAAATACGTCTATTAGGTTTGTGCCGTTGACTAACACATTGTGTTTCGTTAGTAAAACGTTTACAGTAAATATCTAAATCAGCTGCCGGCAAAACGTTTTGTTTGCTCCCTTTGTACCTTTAGGGTCTAGGTTTCTCTCGTAAATATTTTTTTAATATGTTGCAACATTGGTTTCGCTACAATGTTACACCATTTGTGTGTGTAAAATTTCTTATTCAAGCATTGTATTGCCAGAAATATAAAGAAACGAGATTGAGCTTTAGTCCCTTTTAGAAAATATTTTATAATCGATTGCTCTTTGATGGATGTGCAATTTTCCAAAATAAATGTTAAGTAGCTACAAACGTTTGCATATATACACTGGAACACTTTCATACGATTGTGCAGCAAGAATATGAGAGAAAATCAAAATGCAAAAAAATCTTGGTATTTTTCTGGGTTTTTTTTTTTGCTAAGGGTTTTTATTTGGCTCATAGTGTTGGGCTCTGTTGGAGTTTTGTTTTTGTTTTACAACCGCAATTTTTTAATATGGCACTCTACTGTAGCTTAATCGAGCTATTGGTTCAGTTTTCAAACGAGCTATTGCTTCTAGGCTTTCCCACAAATTGTTACATAGATATTCACAAGCTCTCCCACATAAGCGATTAAGGCATATAAAATGTATAGTTCTCAATACGACTAGCAGCTATTGCAGCAATAATACTTTAAAACGCAAAATTTTCTTATACCAATTGTATAACGAAAAGATTTTATGATTACTCTCGTCGGTCATAAAACTTTCGCGATACCCTTTCATCCTGGTACGTCTTTTTTCCACTTCACATACTCTATTGCTAACGTGAGTAATAAAAGATATTATTTTGCATTTGATTGCAACAGATACTAAAATGTATTTGATTGCACCATAAAAACGTGGTACTTATTAAATGTGTATTCAATGTTGTGAATTCTCATACACTTATTCCTACGTTCGCATATATTTGTTAGAATAAGAATCTTAAAACTGGTTATATTTGAGCTATAAATTTGCGCAAAAGTGAGCTTAAGGATATTTATTTCATTTTGATTTGTAAAAGCAAAACGTTTAATGGCTTAAAAAGGGGCAAAGTAGTTACAACAAGTCGTTAAGTTAAAAATATAAAAAAAAGTATAAATTTTAATTGGCTTGAATATCTGAAACAAAATTTTCGTTTGATTAAGATGTTTTACTTAAGTAATGGATGTTTTTGTAACAAAAACTAAAGTAAATAAAAACCAAGTGAATATGTAATAAAAAAAATTTTTTAGTAAATAAAATTTTGAAGTTTAAAGTTTTACAAGAATATTTTTTTCCTTGTAGCGTAGGAGGGGAAACATAAATTATTACGCTATGAGTGTATGAGCAATAAATGGAATTCAATGGTATTTAAATTGCGCATAGGTTACATAGCCTTATTATTGCTAAAGTATTTTAAACCCGGGTAGAAATTCAAAATTAATTATAGAAATTAAATGTTTACAGGCGTATGAGTAATTTTTTATATTAAACATTATTTCACATTACTCATACGCCCGTGATAATGTTGAAGTAATTAAAAACCATTGGTGTCCTAACACTACTCAGAGCGCACACTGAGGTTTTTGATGGCAAAAATGGGAATAAATTTCAGATGACTTTCAACGTTTCTAACTTTAACCTTTTCCAGTTAATTTTACTTTGAGGAGTTTCGTACAAATTTATTTCATTTGCATTTCTTTATTTTTCAGCGCGAATGTTTCGAATTAATTTTGCATCCAGTTGTGCGATTTCAACTGAAATGTCCGCTAAGTAAAAGAAACGCCGAACTTGATTACCGTCATAATTTCTGAAGCCAGATCTTGGATGATCAATGATCAGACCACTTTTATTTTTTGAATACTACTCGAAATACGTGCTTCTTCCAACTTCTCCGATAAGCCGAACTTCAATTTGATTGTTCTTAATTACAAAGAAATCATTTTGTCAATATTGTTAAGTTCATTGAAGGTAGCGACGAATAAAAATAATGTTTGAGTATTAGCAGACTTCTTGAAGGCATTACATATTTTACCATCACCTATGGACAAGAACAACTTGTGTTTGGCTCTCAAAAAAAAAGTTTATAATTTTTTTGTAAATGCAACAATATAATTTAACTAGTAAGAGAGCTATATTCGGTTGTGCCGAATAAGGAGGAATCATTTGAAGATGTATGTATATTATTACTCAAACTTCATTTTAAAAAAATAAAAAGATAAGGCTTATAGAATATCTTCAATACTGTCAAGATCTAAGAAATTCGTAAAGAGAAAAAAAATAAAATTAAATATATTTGTGATTGTTTAAAGTTTACCTTTGATCATTAATCTTTAAGCAACTACTGTAGTTTATAATACCTCGTGTATTGCATACCTAAGTAGCCGCATCATTTACAAGCTTCCAGAAAGAGACAAATTAAATCGTATTTAGCCCGCATTTCTGAAAACAGAAAGCAAACCTAGAACTGCCAGCGAAAGCATCAGATATTTCGCCAATCCTATCAATATTTTTTAATCATTCATTGAATTCATTTAGAGTAAATCTAAAACGCATTTTTAAATAATGTTGATTGGTTTAAAACCTACCATATATTTTACAACAGCATTAAGAATATTATACTAGATACTACTACTTTTTTATGCAAAATATTTTATTCTTTAATAAAGTTTTACAATATTATTGTTCTAAATTAACTAAAAAGGAATCTCTGCATTAAATAAAAAATACTAAAATATGTTTTCTTTCTTAAATATTTACCAATAAGCTAAAGAAGATTAAATAACTGAAATACAGAACAAAAAGATAAAGAATACTTTGTCTGAATTTCCATTTCAAGTAACTAAAAAAAATAACCATTAAACATCTTATTTCCAACTTACTTATCACAGTGCATGTATTCCTTTTTATTAAAGTTTTTTCTATATATTTATTTCTGTAATAACTACTCATGCACACACATATACACACACATATATACACAAGTAAGTAAGAAAAGACTATACATTATTAATTTGAAATATAGGATTGCATACTTATAGGATGAAGGGAGAATTTTTATAGAGTAGTGCCTGCATATAAAAGTTTGCCAGTATTTGTGTATGAGTATGTGCGCTAGTATGTGTAAAACAAATAAAATGCAAATGGATGTAAAAGAAAAAATTGTAAGTAAATTTTAAATACGATTTAAATGAAATGAAATACTAAGATTTACTCAACTATAAAAAAGATATAAAAAAAACTTACATTTATGTTTAAATATAAGTACGAGTATAAACTTGTTGTAAAGGCAGAAGGGGAAAAAAATAAAATACAAGCAACATTATCTATGAGAATATATGACAGATAACTTACAGCAAATTGAATAAAGTTTGAAAGAATGATTAACTAAAAATTTTTAACGACTAATATTGTTATTAATAAATGTCTTTTTGGAGCCATGCACTCAACTTTCACATCCTGCTCTAAGTCATATAAAATTGTTTACGATTCTGAGACTTGAACATCTTTGATTGAGGTTGTTGTTACTTTTTTCGCTAAATACAGCAAAACCCTACGCGGAAAAATATTCAAGATCTTAAGAATGGGTGTGATCCAAAATCTGACTTTTAAATATTGATATATATTTCCAGGACCTTTATTATGTTTAAAGAGGTCACAAAAATTTAAAGAATTACTAAATAGTAATCACTAGGGGAGTTTTAAAATGTATTCTAAATATATCAAACACCATGGCATGATTTAGAAAATCATGTTATCTGGAATTGCATTTTCCTTAATTCCAAACACTAAAAGGATTTCAATATATCAGGGTTACTGAGTTCTTTAGGGTGACTATAATAATAGGCAAAGTAAAGCCCTGCTCTTCATATGGTGGCATCAAGTCTTCTTCATAATGTATTTTGGGCTGCTAAAGACGACTGAAGCAATTAAGATCGTTAAATATAGCACAAAATAAAAGAGTTTTAAACAATAGCATAATTGGTGAATTTCAAATGCCGAATGTTCAAAACGGAAGCAGTAGAGAGTAGCCTTTAATTTTTAATTGCTGCGATTATTAGCATTAAAATTGGTTGAGCTGTTACAATGTGGTAGATAGATTAAGAAATTATGCCTCAAAATAACACTGAATAATCCCGACAAAACTAAAGATAGCCGTGAGTCTTTAATACATATTTTTTTGCAATAAAACCCTAATGAGCGCGGAAATGGTGTAAGTAGAACTGTACATCTAATAGATGCAATAGTCATCAAGTAAAGGGAAACATTTTATTTATTTTCCGGAGATCTACATATAGAGAAGCAATAATTTTCCCTTTATTCATTTGCCCTACTCTAAGCACTTGTAGTGTCTTTAAATACACATGACTTGAGGCAAGTGTATCAATTTCATAAATTTGATCATATTTTGCTTAATTTATTATATATTCCTACTACTCATTTTTATGATTTTATACCCTACAACATGCTAAAAAATTTATTTTTCTGTATTTATGCTTTTAAGTTAAAATCTTTGTGAATCTCAAAACTATCAATAATAATTCGATAAGACCAACAGAAAAGGAATTTAAGAAGAACAATTTTTTAGAAAAGGAAAACAATTTTATAATTTCATGTAAATATCGACGGTATTATTTTAAAAACCTTCTTCAGCTACGTGATATTTGAAGAACTCGTAGTTATGTCGGTTTTCTTGTCATCGTAGATTAGGTAGACAAATTTAACCGCCTTAAACCTGAAATGCAATAATTTTTGTATAGCCCCCAACACGATTCGTTTTTTTATCACATCCCGCTGAGAGGAAACCGTAGCAATAAAATTTTTCACGTAACACATGCATGGCTTTATCAGTTGTCCATTGAGCTAGAGCGTCAACAAGATCAAGGCTTCTATTAAGCGCCATCAACAAATACAGACCAATAAAATTTTCGAAATTTGAAAATGAACTTAACTCCAAATAAGAGACACATAAAGTTTTCGAATACAGTAAAATTGTAGACCAAATCAATGAAGCATTAAAAAGCACCATAATGAAGACATGCGCTCCAAATTGCATGAGGTATCAAAAATTATACAAAAAATTATATAAAATATTATAAAACTCTTAATTCTTACACAATCGCGTTTTTTATAAACTAAAAGACAAACTTGAAAAAAATCGCATACACCACAAAAACTTTGTAAACAAAAACACATTCAAATTTAAAAATATCGGTATAAAAAACCGCCTTATTCAGAAAATACTAAACACTTAAACAAAATATGTCTCGTCAATGCAACATAAAAGAAAACTGCGCTACAAGTTGGAATCTAAAATAAGAAAAAATATTTAACATTTTTTTTTTAAATTCCAAATTCTGATTTACTCCCTTATACTTACAAAAAACGCCAAAATTGAAAAAAAATTCCTGAAACCAGAAAAAGCTTGTAAACAAAAAAATATTCAAATTGAATAACATTGTCTGAAGTAAAAATAAAATATTTTAAATATGTTTTAGTTTCAAATTTCTGAAAAATCGCTAATGTCACAAATATACGATAGAACAAAAACAAAACTATTAAAATTTAAAAATAAAAGGATAAAAAAAGCACCCCGATATGAAAACTGTTTATACTAAAAAATTCTCTGAAATTATAAAAAAAAATGAATCTAGTTAATAATTTATCTTAGAATAAATCAAAAACATAATAAGAGCACTCAAATGATATGGAAAAAGCGCTTGTGTTACATTGAATATCAAAAACAGCTTAAAGTCAAAAAAAGTTTACGTGATCGAGAAACTTATAAAATTTAAAAAACATGACTGCGAATTATCAATCCAAACTTGGACAATGACAGATTTTTAGCGATAATTTCCACTACAACTGCAAGATTCCGTTTATAATAAAATTTTGTTTCGACTTATCGTTTATATATTTGAAAGCTGTCAAAGCTTAGATCTGGATTAATGCGGTTGTGATCAGTTAAAGCCCACAATGGCGTTGTATTGTAAGACTGTGAAGTGAAAGTAAAATGCACCACAGTCGACTTCATGACTGTCTCCATTAGCTGAAATACAGCAAAGAAACAAACGCAAATGCGAAAATAATGAACAACTTTTTAATATTCATCATATAAAATATTAGCAGCCAGAGAGTATTGTACGAGTATTCCTAACAACTACTCAAGAGGATGAAATTTAATTTGGAATGTTGAACAAATACTTTTTAAAAGTTCTTTTAATTCCTTTTTCTTATCTTCTATATACAAGTTGTTATGGTTACAAGAATCCAATGTTAACTTGCAAATTATTCAAAATGAAACTTTAGTTTTTATATTTATGGAGGAAAACAAATTTGCAAATGACTACGAAGTGTGAGCACTTTTCGCACAATATCTTAAAGCCCAGAATACATATCAACAGATATGTGCCAGAAAAGTGCAGGAGATCATTTGTCTCATATGCTATTTAATGCTTTTTATTTCAACCGAGAAAAACGACTGGTATTTTCCGAAAAAAAAATAGTCAGACTTTTTAATATAAATTTCGCGCGGAATTAAATCCATTCATCGAAATTGTTTTTTTACGTTGGTATGACTGCCAGTGATATCTGTGCCAAATATCACATCAAAATAATCATTAGTGTTTAGTATGCGCTTGTCTTTCTGAAGTACAACAAGTGCATTCGGCAATTTTTACAGTGAGTGAAATTATTCAACAAAGATGTTCCATCAAATTTTGTGTGCGGAATGAAATTTCTGGCGCCAAAACGTTCAGAATATTGAAAAAGGCCTACGGTGATAATTGTACTACGGTAGGAAAAAAATAGTAAGACTTTGTTCATAATTTTAAATTTCTTTATTTATTCTGCCAAATCTATTTCGTCCCCCTCAAAGTAGTTCTCCCCAGCTGCATTACACTTATGTCAACGTTCTTTCCAATCCTCGTAACAGTTGTTAAAGTCAATTTCCGGAATAGCATTCACTGCGCATAGCGATTCACGTTTAATGTCTTCAATTGGCTCAAAACGGTTTCTCCGGAGCGGTCGCTTGTGTTTGCTGAACAGCCAGAAGTCACACGGAGCTAAATCAGGCGAATACTCACGAAGAATCAATGCAGTATGTGAAACCAATCGTGATTTCATTTTTCTTGGGTCAAAATGATCTTTTAAAATGGTGGTTCGTCGTCAACGCATTCTCGTACCAATCAAAAGCACTTGTTCGCGACATATAGTATATAAAGCAATAATAGAAACAAAGATCACTTGTACCTCCATAGCATGTTGGCCAAAGGTAGAATAATTACAATTTCTGGCAAAGTACATCGGATATTCTGCTTACCAGCCTTAGGAATGACCACTGGGCTCATTAAAACTTTATTTAATTTTGGGTTCTATACTAAGTCTTGTTAAGTTAAATAACCGAATATGTATTTCTTGACTCAATTCTCCTTGCAAAAAAGCTTTCAAAGTTGTTTTTAACAGCTAACACTATTCGCATTCTTATGGACGTATAAAAAATCACAAGTGAATATAACTATTCATAGTCGATCTTTTGTTCTCTCTCTTTAATTAGGAAGATTTTCATTAGGGGTTATATTCTCCATTTCATTGTTATCTTCTGTAAATGAGAATAAAATAATGAATCCCTATCGGCATCGTTAGCTATATTGTCTGAGGTTTCTGGTCTTTTTTCTCAAAAATGTCTAAAAAAATCGAGTACTGACCTTCATTTGGGGCGACACATAGAAATTGATTTCATAAGTGCTTTGAGGCAAAAATATTCATAACGTAATGTAGGACATGTTTGAACATGCTCCTATTCTCTGATTAAATTTTGTTTTAATAATAATTAAATACGTTTAGTTTAACAATTTTCCTCCACTAGGGGTTCTTATAAAATTCTTTTAATAAAAAATTATATTTATTAAATGCATTATATTACTAAGGCTTTGTGCAGCAACATCAGGAAAGATGGAATTAATAAACAAAATGGTTTTATTAAAAGAATCTTATACAGGGTGCTCGCCGGGAAAGTATACTACTTTGTTTGTTTATAATTTTTTACTAAATGAATGAGAATGCATCGTATATTGATAAATGTTTTATTTAATGTCGGCCATACAATATCAGATAAATGTCCGCCTCTGTAAGCCTCACAAATGCGAGTCCTTTTGAACAGGTTTTTCATTACATTCTCACACATTTCACGCGTTATTTCATTAATTTCATCACGAATATTATGTTTGAGTTGCTGCAGCGTTTCTGGTTTGTTTGCATAAACCTTTGTTTCAGATATCCCCACAAAAAGAAGTCCGGAGCAGTCAAATCAGGTGACCATGGAGGCCAATCAATATCACCATTCCTTGAAATAACTTGTTGTGGAAAGAGGTCTCGCAGTAATTCCATTATAATCCTGGCTGTATGCGATGTGGCACCGTCTTGTTGAAACCACATGTTAGTCAAGCCCAAAGCATGCAGTTGCTGCGTTGAAATATTTTCAATCATATCACGATATCGCTCCCCATTGACAGTTACCGTTACGCCGTTTTAAGTTTCAGAGAAATAAGGTCCAATGATTCCTCCTGACCAACTTGCACACCAGACTGTCACTTTTAATGGATACAGAGGTGACTGACGAATAATTTGGGGGTTTTCCATTGCCCAGAACCGACTATTCTGTTTATTCACATATCCATTCAAATGAAAATGTACCGCGTCACTCATTATGATTTTTTCATGAAAATGGGGGTTGTCATGGGCAAGCTGTAGCATCCTGTTGGCATATGTACGGTGGCGTAAATGGTCTACTGGAAGAAGCTCTTGTGTCAACTGAATCTTAAATGGAAACAAATGCAATTCTTTGTGCAAAATTGTGACCAAAGTTGTTCTTTAAAGACTAAGCTCCTGAGCACGGTGTCGAATTAAGGTTGATGGATTGTTTTGAACACTATCTTGAACAGCAGTAATGTGTTCAGCCGATCTTGCAGTACGTTGTGGTCAATGCTTGGGCATAGCAGCTACAGTCCCTTTTTCTTCGAAATCATTCACTACACGATAAATAGTGCGTCTTATTGGCACGTTGTTTCTCCCAAAACTTTCACGTAACTTTCTCATCGTCACGGTAATCGATGAATGATTTTGATAAAATGTTTTAACGATTAAAACGCGTTGGTTTACCGAATATTTTTCCACAAGAAATTTGCCACGTCTCTACTTCACGACTGCCAAATATTAACTGTCAGGACTAATGTTTACCAAAATAGCGGCAAAACAAATAGTATGTTTTCCCAGCAGACACCCTGTAAAAGAACATAATGCTTGAAAATTATTGAATAATATAATAAAATTTATAGTTACTTGATAAGACAAATTCAAAACAAATTAAATATAAAAAATCTCTTAAGAAATAATACTAAATAAATAAATTTATTAATTAAAAATTTCGTTAAATTTAAAGCTGTGAATTATGGCTGTGGTAAAATATTCCCTCCTTAAACAAATTTTTCGAGGAAATAGCATTTGCATTTTTCTACCACAAAAGTTCCTAATTTTGCCTGGATTAAATATTTTAAAACAATGAGCAAATGCAACATATGTGAGTATGATGATTTATAATACAGACATAAGGATACACACAAACCGAAGAACAGAACACAAACCAGCAAAGAAAACTTTAGCAAACAAAAAATTGTGGCAAAACCCAACTCTTCGTACCTGAACTTTCCTTAGAAGACAACGCAAGAAAATTAAACAAAAAAACGTTAAAGGAAAACCATTGTACAAAAGGAAAACCACATATGTGGTTAAAATTTTCAACTCTACTTATGCATTTGTTTTAAGATTTCTACGCCTTTGTCATCGAAACGCCAGCAGTGTGGTGGTAAACTCCCAACCAATGAACGCTTAAGAATATCGAAAATTTTAAAAGATTATTTTGATACTCTCATGCTATGATATACTACGAAGCACAGTAGCACGAACAAAGCAAAAAGTTTATGCCTTTCACTTACGTTGCTGTTGTTGTGTGTGTGCGTGTGTGTGTGTGTGTGTGTGTGTGTGTGTGTGTGTGTGTGGTAGTTTTTTTTTCAAGTTTCCTTTGAACACCAGTAGGCGGATAATATTTAATGTCTTCTAATGGAAAAACTTTGTCAAAAAGAAACAGGAGTTTTTATTTGGTTTTAGGGGAGTCAGAGATAAAAGTATGAAATGATTATTTCCTTTTCTCGTTTTTTTTCTTCTAAGTAGTTCAGTGCGTAACACATGCATTAAAACATTTATAAACCGATTTAAATAGAAACTTTAAATATAACCCGAAAGCATTTAGTTTTTTTAACCGATTTTCTTCAACAACTTTTGGAATTTTTTGCTTGGACTTTTTTTATATTTCAAATGGTTTAAAAATAACTGGCATTTTTAAGTTGTTTCAAAAAGTTTCTAATTGTATATTTAGTATGCGTTTGTTTGTTATTTCTGTAACTGCTGTATTTTAAGCTTTTAGAGAAATTGTCAACGTAAGGATATTTAAGCAAATAGTACTTAAGTACCATGAAAATGAAATGCTAAAAATTTCTTTGTGTTACTAGAAAAGGAAATAAAACAATTGAAGGAAATTTTTAGTTTTGTGGCTAAGAACGAATTTAAGTTATCCTGCCTACCACGTAAAATAGGATAAAAAAACTTTTTTAGGTTGAAAGAAGGGCAAAAGTAAGATTGGATAAGTTGCTTTATTTACAAAAAGTACCCAAATTTGTCCATATAAATTGTTCATATATATTATTTGAGTTCTGTATATTCTGCCTTTATCTGCTGGTAATTTGATCATGATATCAATATTATCTACTATGAAAGCCATTGATGCAATATATCGATTGTTTCATGCTCGGTGTAGCAAGTCATGCCAAACTGCCTAAAACATTCACTGTCGACATTCATGTCGTCTAGTTCAGGCTACATGAATCAAGATTCATCCAAGTATTATATGAGTACGAGCCAAATTAGCACAATCTCATGGTGGCTTTACCACTGAGTGTAATAAAATGCGTCCTCCCTCCAGCGCCCCTATACATATTGGTATAGGTAGCAATTGAAGATCATGGAAGCCTGGTCCCTAATCCCACCTCTTGCCGAAGAGGTTTGGCTACCCATTCTCCTGCAATGCGGCACGTAGATTTTCCGCGATTTAGGTAAAAATCACAGTCACTACGGGCTCTTCCGAAGGAGCCTCACCAACAACCAGTCTGGGACATTGTTTTCAGGATCGATCGGTACGCAAATCCATAGGATGCTTACTATCCATACTAGTCCCAGTTCATTCAAACTTGAAGACAGCTCTATCTCGACCGAGTGGTAACGCATTCTTCCTTTATATAGCGCCCCAAATTCCCAAAGTTCAATTGGATGAAGCATATAATTTGACTGGGATTATTTTTTCGAATTATCAAATGCTGACTGATTGAACCACCTTACTGAACCACCTTACTGAACCACCTTACTGAACCACCTTACGTGTCATCTATCTTTGAGCGCTGAAAACTTGAAGAAATGGGAAATATTATCCCAAAAGATCTTAGATTCTGATGTCACGTTCGAGTTGACGAAAAGCATTATGCATGATGTACTCGGCATAAGACGAAATCAGCCCCACGGCACTCAGTCTAAAGGAACCCCAAAAAACGGCAATAGACTCGTACCCAAATCTAGGTTTTATTTTATTTCTCTTGATTTTATCCACTACGTATTATTTTTAATTTTCTTTAAGTCAAAAATTTTATTAATTATTATGTGAGCGCAAATGATCAGCGATAAAAATCAACTCTCGGCTAGTTCATCATGACAAAGTACCACACCTTCGCATTTTATTTCACTTGTTGCAACAATACTCGCTAAGCACATCAAAAACGGATAACCCTCTTTCGTACTTTTAATAAACACTGTGTGTTAGTATGTGCAGATAAAACAACTTATGTCAACTTAGGTACTTTTCATTGAACAAAAATGGTACTTACGTAAACCATTATGAGAATTGTAAAACAACTACAGGTAGATACAAGTTTTTAGACAAAAATTAGGTTAAGTTAGGTGAGCAATCCAATAGACCCATTGTGATGCCAACTCTCTACCGCCAAAGGATTAGGACCTTTAGGATCTCCAGTCCGTAAGAATCATCTGAAAAACTTGTCAGTCTCGACAGTATTGCAACTAAGACAGTTCAGGTTCTGAAAAAACCTTTGGTGCAAATATTTGTGCATGTGTTCTTGCAGAGCCGGGTAGTCGCCGAGAAGGTTTTAAACTGACATTTGCTCCTCCTCATCTGCAGCTCTCACCACGAGAGATTCTCATACGCTCCGTTATACGTCCCATTATACAATGCCCCGTTATGATGCCAACTAATAGCGATGTCCAATTTTTCCCGAGGGCCATTAGAGTCTTCTTCCTTTCCTTATATAAAGAGGTACAACGAATTTTGAACACTCTGCAAGTGGTTATCGTTCCGTATTTTAGCGTCCATTCCTGTAAGGTGTTTTAAATTTTGGCCAGAGGACAATGATTCGAGGCGTTCTTCGCACATTGATCGGCCATCTCGTTTTCACGGATGTCATGGAACCCGATTTCATCCAAGTAGGGCTAGAGATTGAATACACGTCAGTACACATCTCGAATTCACGCCTTAACTGCGGTTAGGGTGTCGACAAGAGTGTCAACAGTCATCGCCTCCTTCATAAATTCCCCAATTGTCCTTGCCGCTACCAATATAGCATATATTTTCCTATGGAATCGCAACACTATGCCGCGTTATTTGTAGAGTTTTTAAAAACTTTCATTACAGAAAAATGTTGTTAATATTCTCTTTTATTTTCACATATAACTACAGTGTAACAAACCCCGTATTCATATTAAACACATTAACCATTTTGTAGTTCTTAAAGGGTTTAAGTACAAACTTGAAGTCATGCCTTTTGTCACCAATCCTTTTTCATTTATTGCCATTTCGTACTATTACTCATTTTATTAGTTACTCCATTTTTTTCGTATAGAAGCATTTAGCTTGCTCCTTGCAATGCAGCCTAACATTTCTTTAGAAATCAAAAATGAAAGGAGAAAAGAATTATATTTTGTTTAAGTGTTTTAAGTGGTTTTATAGTTTTTGGTGTTTTTTTTTCATTTTTATTTTCAAGTTGTACTTTTAGCTCCTTCACATTGAGTATTTTTTTCGTTTTTGTTAAAATACTTTTAAATGCCAATACTTTGTTGTATTTTGCTTTTCAATATTGTACAAACCCTTTGAACAAATCAATGTTGAATCAATTCTTAGAATTTTTTTTTTTTATTTCTTCTCTACTTTTCGGTATTTAAGTATGTTTTTTGAAGGAATTCTGGCAAGGACTTGAGCACATGACCGTACGAATGTGAGACTTAAAAGCGGTTAAGTTGGCAGTGAGAGAGTATTATGAAAAAAAATTATAAAGTATTTGCCTAAAACAATTTTTGTTTACTTACTCTTTACGGCTTATGGATAAGGAATGATTTTGTCATTTCTATTAGTGACTCTGCTTAACAGTCTCCTAAAGAATCATCTCTGCAAAAAAGCAAATCATTAAACATATTTTAAAGATTCGAAGCAGTTTTTCAATTAATCGAAGTATGTCATTTGATGTGATTTAAAAATCACTCCTTAAATCGGGTTATTTTATTCACTAAACCTACATTTCTCCGTAGGGGACACAAAAGAAAATAAATGTTTTATGATCTTAGGAAGACTCAAATACGTACAGGGAATTTTTTTCTTTATTCCTCTTTATACTACTGTGGGCAAAAAATAGTAAGACTTTGTTCATATAGCCTTCAATGCTCGTAGCGATTCACGTTTAATGTCTTCAATTGACTCAAAGCGGTTTCACCGGAACGATCGCTTGAGTTTGCTGAACAGCCAGAAGTCACACGGAGCTAAATCAGACGGTGGTTGTGAAACGATATTGACTGAATTTTTGGCGAAAAACTCACGAAGAATCAATGCGGTATGCGACGGAGTATTATCGTGGTGCAAAAACCAAGAGTTGTCGGCCTATAATTTCGGCCTCTTTTTATGAATACCTTCGCGCAAACGACGCATAACACTCAACTACTCGGAAGGAATTCGGAGTGCACCACACCTCGATGATCGAAGAAAACTGTCAAAAAGACCTTGATTTTTGACTTGCTTTGACGTGGTTTTTTCGGCTTCGGCTCACCCCTGGCACGATATTCGACCGATTTATCGTCTGTTTCCGTGTCGTAAACGTAGATGCAAGACTCGTCGCCAGTTATAATACGTTTAATGACATCCTGGTAGTCGGAAAACATTATTTGACAGACGTCAACGCGACGCTGTTTTTCAAGAAAATTGATTGATGAAAATGGTTTCGCTAATCCCTCCGATATTCCAGCGATATCAGTAAGGTCCCTGACTGTTAATCGTCGATTCTCGAACACGTCCTGGACGTGGTTTGTCGTCAACGCATTCTCGACCATCTTTGAGAAATTTGTACCAACCAAAAACACTTGCTCGCGACCGAATGCCTCTTTTGCAACATTCTGAACGTTTCGGCACCAGAAATTTCATTCCACACACTAAATTTAATGAAACTTCTTTGTTGAATAATTTCACTCATTGTAAAATAGCCGAATGCACTTGTTGTACTTCAGAAAGACAAGCGCATACTAATCACTAATGATTACCAGATATCACTGACAGTCAAACCAACGTAGAAAAAAAATTTCGACGAATGGATTTCCGCGCGAAATTTAAATTAGAAAGTCTTACTATTTTTTGCCCACAGTAGTATATATGACAGTATAATGTTCCTACTACAGGTAAGTGTTTGCTCCAATACTCCAAAGACGAATTCCTTTTATATCCTTTTTTCTATTACAACCCATTTAAATGTACATTCCCGTATAAAATTATTCGTTCGAAAAAGAGCTAGATGCACTTTCATTTCCGTGATATTAATGCCTACATTCTGCCATAAACTTTAAAATGATCGCATGTATTTTACAAATAAATGAAAAATATTAAATAAGAAGAAAATATATATTAAAATCCAAAGAGACACTCTACTGAGCCTGTAGCATTTACACACACACACAAAATGTGCAGCCAGCAGTAGCGTGTTATACAAAAGATTATCTACAATCTAGCACACAAAACAAAAGCTTTAAAAATGTTTATTAACAATTCACATGCTTCAAAACACTTAAACATTTTGGCAAAAGCTGAATAAAGTTTCCAGTATGGCCTCAAACCCACACAACAATAAAACAGGTTGATAAAGGACCTCAAAACAAAAGACCACCGAAAACTGGTTTATAGAAAATAAACAAAATCACCATCAAACAATATAGAAAGGTGCAAATTGTAAATTTGTGTGTGAGCAGAATATGTGATTCTCTTTTAAAAGGTTCGCTTTTAAATGAAATTTTAATTACGCACAAACACATGTACCTGCAAGCACCGTCGTATTAAGCTGCATTTTCACAAGTGAGTGCTAGACCAACATTTATGCTTTGAAACCCACACAATGTGTTTTGTTTTGTACTTCATGTATTTCAATTTTAATGCTGTTGGTAGCAATACAATTTACTTGTGCAGTTTCAGCTCGGCAATGTTTGTCGAAACTACTTTTGGACACGCACATTAGAATATTCGTAATTCTCAGGATATTTTGTGGTATTTGTTGGAGTTTTGAGGATATACAACTTTTAAAGAATATAAAAATTATTACTTACATCTCAACTTACTTGTTAAGTGTTACGTACATGTTCCTAAAATTAATATCAGTTGGCTGAAGCTGGGACAGTTAAGTGACCACTTTTAGCCTACAATAGTTTGTTGCAGGTGCTAGTACCTTATGGAAAGGCAAGATCTGTCCAAAACATCCCCAATATTATTGGGAACTAATTATCCACGCAGACATTATCCTGCCATATGGACTGCCGTTTATCTAGGAGTTTTTCAATTCTTGTCAACAAAGCCTCTAATTTGATATCCATATCATGAGGTTACATATACACAGCCATCTTGAATTTTGAATTATGTAAGTTTATTATTCTTATTCTTCTCAATTAACTACTTCATTTGACGCCAATATCAGCAGATTGCCTTAAAAATATATGGCCACTTAGCTCGGCGGCTTATATTGTACTGGGAATATATTCATTTATGTCTTGTATTCTTCTCAACAAACCCTTTCATTTCATATCCTTATCAGGATGCTGCTAAAAAAATAATTGGTCAGCCATCTGGAGGCATCTAGTATATTGGATGTGGAATGATATCAATGAATTTTCCAAAGTTTTGTCAACAAGCCCTTTCCTATGAGAAACAATTGGTCTGCATTCCTTGGCCGTGAATGCAGCGCCATCTGTCGGTCCCAATCATACATCCGAACCTTTTATGGACCCACTTAACACATGTACAAAATTTAATTAAAATCGATCCAGCTGTTTAGGAAAATTTTAATTTCATACACACGAAGAGATAAATATAAATATAGATATATAAAGATATGGCTTTCGTTTCTCACCATTTAGAAATCGCATTGTCTGTAATGCTACTCCTACAGTACAATACTGTAGGAATATCATTACAGATAATGCGATTTGTTGTCTGACTTGCTGCCACTGATTTGAATAAAAAAAATCATTTTTACCGATGGCACCCAATTTAGATAAATGAAGTGAACGAAAATGAACGAACTAAGATGTATAACTCGATATGGACAGAATGGAAGGCCATGAATGTAAAGGGAATGTGGATCCAACATAAAGAACATTAGTCCAGCATAATGAAGATTTCACAGAAATCGTATAATTGTCTACCTTTCACTAAAACTAGTTTTGTAAATTAACGATTTCCCCTTGTGAGCATTCCCCAACTGGCATATTATTGCTAATAAGCCGTACTAGTCTTTCATAATATCAACAAATAAAACAAAAAATGTATTGATATCTCACGCTCATCACAATAGCAAGCTGACAAGCTGGAGAATAAAGGGATCTGCATCACTGCATCAATTTACACTGAGTAGAAACCCTCAGAAAACATATCTCCTTCACGATTATTTTGGGAAAACAACAGCTCTAAATTTATTAGTTTGTATTTTTATTTCAGGCATATGTGCGTATGATTAATAAACAGAAAAAATATCACTCATACGCCAGATAGTTCCTTTAAATTTTGTTTGGGATTAGAATTTTAAGCGATCCTTTTATTTTGCTGGTGCGCAATTTTGAAAGCAACAAGAAAAAAGAACGCAAAATAGTTGCTATCGATTCAGCTAAGCAAAAGGAGTCGTATACATTTTGTACTTCTCAAATTTTAGGAATTTTTCACAAGGAAATTTTTTCCTCATTTTTGCTGCAACGCATGCAGGTACTCGGACACAGAAATGCAATAAATTAAAATCTAAAAACAAGGAACGAATAAAGAAAGCACAGTGGTGTTGTTGATATATAATGTTAATACTATTTTTTATTTTCAAGTTATAGTACAAGACTAATATTTTTTATATAAAAAAATTTTTGGATTTCAGCCATTAATATTTGAATATGATTACCGCCTTATTCCCAAATTAACATCTACTTGGCGTAATCTGTATTTAAATTGTTTACATACTATTCACAGCACATCAGACAGTATTTCGCCATGTAATGCTAGCTTCGAAGTGCTAACTTGTTCGAGATATATCTACGTCGTCATGCCGGTATATAAGAACCCTGAAAAATAAATTAGTGGCATCAAATCGCTTGAACAATAGGGTCAGTTAACAGAACTATTCTTCGCGTGCTTAGAACAAGAATGCCTCTATATAGATGAACAAAGAAGTTTATCACAATGTCTTCCTGTCGCTTACCGTGGACTGTAATAAAGTTGTGAAAGTCATAAAGACAAATAAATTCACGGGCTCACAAAACTGTCCAAACGTTAACCTTTTCTAGATATAATGTTTCACGAATGGCTAGTGAATTATCATCAGCATCTAATGCAGTTATTTTCTTCTTGAGAGGTCCACTTAAAAATAATTTTGTTTTACAGCTGTTCAAGTAATTATTTAAATGAACTTATGGGTCAATAGCATAGTTTTCTTTACAACACAAAGAGGATGAAAACAAGTATTTTTGTTCAGCAGGAGGATGAGCGGCACCAATTGCTTTATTATGGTGCACTGTTCTACGGGTTGCGTACCAATTTCAAGCTGGTACATTATTTGATTTACATTCCCTTTCACCTATTATGCCCCACTGTGTATTTTGCTACTCATAAAACAGAAGGTGTGTTAATGCCTCGAGCTATGAACTTTTTCTCTAAGTTTACGCACTACAGTTTTATGCTCTTGAACGTGCAAGTGTATTATCCTTTCCATTGTTTGCCTGTGTATGTAGGTTCATATTTAACTACTGCTTAAACATTTTTATTGCTTTTTCTCTTTTAAATACTCTGACTAACCTCTACAATTAGCAATTTCTGCCCTTGCTAGCTTTTTATAGTTTGTCGGTTGTTTGCTCCCCATTTGACCCCTTGAGGGGCAAAAAATCTAATTGTGCATGTTTCACTTAATTGTTCTTGAATATTTTTTTTATCCAAATACTACGTGTTCGGGTGTAAACATTGTATTTTAGGGTCTAGAGATAAAATGTAATAAAGTATGGGTAAATGTGTGTGTTGCTTTGTTTTTGGTGGCTACGAATAATGAATTTTAAATAAACAGGTTACAAAAGTTTTATAAATAAATTAACAAGTTGTATTTAAAATTAATTTTCTACAATGGGGTTTTAATTAATTGAAAAACTAGAAAAATAAGAGCAAAGTGATGTCTTTATAATAAAAAACAAAACACAATTGGCTAAAGGCACATGTCTGCATAACAGTTTAAGCCTATTTCATTATAAATTGTATTTTTGTATAAGAAAGAGAATTAGTTTACGTAATATAGAAATAAAATTATTTAAAATAAAATAATTCATTATAAGGTACCGTATACCTTCGACTTGCTAACTAGCAACCACTGTGTTTGAAGATCACAAGTAGCTATTAAATATTTATATATTACATTTATTGATAATTCATTTAGTAACAAGCGAAACGCATTTACTACCTAATTAAAATCAGAAGGAAATATAAAATATACCTAGTTTATTTATTGTCGCACTATTAAAACTACTGCCGTCATATAATTTGTTAATATTAGAATCTTCGATGATATTTTACGTATTTTCAACGGCATGGGGTAAATTAATTTCTTTAGTTGGTGGATTGCAGCGCAATTGCCTCTGCACATTGAAATCCCACCAACGCCCCTATATAAATTTTATTACGTAGCAACTGAAGATCATAGCAGCCAAGGTGGCGAGAGCACCAAACTAAAACATCAAGATATACACGGGTGGTTCTAAGACAAGTTTTGTGTGGTGGTATTCAGTGTCTACCTTACCGTTCCTGGATGGATGCAGTGTGTTTCAGGCTGAAATCTTCGCTATCAAAGGGGTTTGGGTTCCTGTGCATTGGAACTAGTTTTTTAATGAACAGGCAGACGATCTAGCTAAAGTGGGATCTGCTTTAAGCATCTCCGATCTCAAGCTCTATTTGGCTAGGGATGGTTAAGAGTAGAGTCTTGGGACACTTTCAAAGGACCCTTCTTCGAACCCAAGCGAACTATACAACTAATGAGCTGTAATCGAAAGTACTTATCGACGTTGCTAGTAATATTAACGGCTCACTGGGTATTAGGATGGCATGCCAGTCGATTCGGATTCCCTTTAACGACCACTATCGCAGTTGTAAGGATATGGCAAAATGAGAGGCAATTTTTTTACCTTCTCTGAGAATGTTCAGCCCTGGCTGTCAATAAGTACAGATAACTGAGGAAATTACATACTACATGACCTTCGGGAGATATCTGGGTGCAATCTTAACAGTCTGGTGCAGTCTGTAACTACTGAGGTATCTCTCGGCTACGAATTGGATCTAGTAATTCATGTCTTAGTGCGAGTCTAGGTTCTAAAATACAATACACCTGACGAGTGGTATGATTATGACAAAACCTGTTCACTTAAACCCTACTTGAGAATGCGCGCATAGCGAACTACCATGAACACCAACCATCCAGGGCATTCGGCAGTGAAGTACTGCTAGCGCAGTACTAAAAGTTTCCAGCAAGAGACCAACAAGAGAGTTGGAACTATTGTGCAGGATTTATTGTAGTGTGTGATGAGCATAAAAGGCTAAGAAAAACACAGACGTTGAGTTTGATGTAATAAAACAAAATAGAAAAACTATTATCTCCCACACTACATGCTAGATGTATACCACACCTTGCTTTAGGTATATAGAACGCATTTCTCGGGGAATGCTGATTTTCATAATACATAAAAAGTTTATAAATATTTTATGATCCCGACTAACTTTAACTGCACAGTTTGGTACAACTCCAACTTTTTTATAAAAATCACCAGTCATTTTAATAGTTCCAACATGAACTTCACATATCGCATTTATAACAGACTAACCCGATGGGCCTTATCTTTTTTCCAGTTGATCATTTGTAGGTGTAGTTAACCTTTTGTGATAATTAGTTAAATTTGAAATAACTGTGGCCTGGAGTGGTTTACTCCCATCTTACATAATTTATTTGCTATATAAATGATAAATATCATCTGGATTTGTACTCATATGCAAATTGAATTTTTTAAACTGTTTTTCATTGTCATGACACTTGAAACAAACAAAAATAAATCATCATCATCCACATGCTTCTATACCATCTTTACAATAACAAAAACTGTCTGAGAATCGCACCAACAGCAGCACGTAGCAGCAGAGTTCGAAAGGAATGTAATCTGTCTTTTTTTCAGACAGCTTTGTCGACATTATATCGATTAAAATCGTTCACTAATAACACAAATTCTTACGACTATAACGAAGTTATGACGACGACAAAATTATTGAATGACTTAATCGATTTTCCTCCAACTGTCTCCAGTAGTTCTCATTGTATAATGAATGAACCAGAATTAGAACTCATCTCCGGCCCTGACGCTTCTAGTCCGCGGCCATTTCGCTGAAACCATTAGTTGTCTTCTTTATGCCAACACAGGTTTAGCTCAGAGTACGCAAATGAGCGCAATACTCATGGGATTTCACGGAGACTTACTTCTGAACAATAGTCGAGACCTTAAGGTCCTAGTGAAAATTCTTGCTGTTATTTATTGACGGATGTTCGCAATATTAGCTAACGTAACTGCATATTGGCATAGTCTTATACCCGAACCGCAGGGGAGGGAAATGTCTTCCAACGCCATTAACAATTTACATTTTCCCATACAAAAGTTTAGAAAAATTGGAGAATAGTTTTGTGTCGTTAATGCTGTCCCCCTCAAAAGCTTATGTTGAGTTCACGCCTGTTTTACACTGAGTATTAATACATTGCGTCCTCCTGGGCCTTTTGGCTCTCAGCTGCAGCACTTAGAACACACAGCAAGACAAAAGCACATAAATATACCAGCAGCAGCACAAGCACGACAACCTAGCGATTTATGGGAATAGACATAGACATCATTCATGCACTGACGTGCCCAAATGCTTTCACTGAGCCAAGTGTCAACACACCCTTATGTTCGAAGAACCAAAAACTCATTGAGTGGTATCTGGTCGAGAGTTGAAAGCCCCGATATGTAGAGTTTACTGCGATTTGTTGTATTAGAGTGAACCAGATGAAGAAATGGGATTACGTCTCCTCTGGCTTGGGGTAGTAAAAGGTATAGCTAGGCAATGGATGCATTGAAGGCCCTCAACTTGCACCTTAATTCGTACTAAGAAAGAGCAGTATCTCTAGTGTTTAGTGTAACAACGACTGCGTTTACATGAGCGCAACCTTCAGGAGCTATCAATTAACAACAAAATTTTCTATTACTTACAGATTTCTTTAATAAAACAAAATTGCTTTTAATGAGTTTTTGCTTTCAATATTCTCGAGATTTTTGGTAAATAGATAGTCTTGACCTAAATTTGGGATATCTTCTGTTGGTGTTGCCTCTATACCTAAAGGTTTTTAATATGGGGTGTCGCAGTTAAGGCGTTACACAAAAGAAGAACGCGTAATCTTTATTGCACTGATCTTGCTTAAAAACTTTACGGAATTAATGGTGGAGAAAGTGCACCTATTATGTCAACAATTCGAAGAGGGTCAACAAATTTGAAAAAAACTGTATCGGTACTTATCGGTCTCTTATGGAGATCGTAAGTGTAAACTAGAGTGTTGCCAAAACCCTAAAAACATCAATTAAAGCCGGCTGTTAAGCAGTCGTCACAGGACCATAAGAACAGAAATATTATAGCCTTCCCTGGACGGCACCACCTGCCACACCTCGCATGAATTAATCAATATCGGCCCACTACAAAAAAATTAAATTTCCAAAATGGTTACCGGTTATGTATATGTTTGTATATAATAAATACTTATATTTAGATAATAAGACGTGAATACCCTTAATACAGTTTATTTATTAAAAAATTATTATTAATTCAGAATGTCCAGGCGTGCTTTGTTCATTGTAAACTTTAATATTATTTCCAAGCCATATTTTTTTTTTTTCATTTTTATTAAAACAACCGCGATCGAATATGCCCAAGCTTGTCTACTTATTTTCATAATCACAGTAAATAAATAAAAGAAGTGATCATGATTCGACATGCCAGATTATGTTTTCTTTACATGCTTGTTGTACGCTGTATTTTCTTGATTAGTGTAAGACATTATTATGCATGATCAGTCTTATGTAATTTTACCGTTATTTGTTGAAAATCATGCACAATCACGATCAAATGTGTTTTTCTTTGTCATATGTAATTTTAGAATATAAAAGACTTGCATAAAGAAATAACAGGCAGTCGTTGCAACAACTTATTAAGACCAACAATTATTATATTAAACGAAAACAATTAAATAAAAAGGAAAATACATAAGTTAAAATTAATCAATTTAATAATAAATATTAAAGAACAGTTTTCCACTTAAATAAAAACGTAAAACATAATTTTCAATTTTAGTGGTCCTTTACATTCTGTTATCGCATTATTTCTCCTACCAAAAAAAAATAAAATATAAATAAAAACTCATACATAATATAAATATGTTTAAATGAGAATGCATTAAGTGTAAGCTTTTATAATTGCACGAGTGTGTGTGTGTGTGTGAAAACATAAATGAATAAATACTTGTATTTTGGCATAATACTGGATAATTACGTTATTCAAATAATAACAACAATGAAATAACCACAGCAGCAAACACTTATAAATACTTATTTCAGTACAAAGCAAATAAACACAGGCACACAAACACACACTCCTACGCACACATATACTTGCTTATTTGCCCAACAACAACTGGCAGACAAAAGTTCCGTCTACAAAAACATGCATGCAGACATAATATGCTTCTTATACTCAGTTACATACATGATAAATATTTATACATCAAAAATATCCTTTAATTATACATAGCAAAAATGGCTTAGGGCCAGACAAGGCTATTCCTTTCTCTTACAACCTTCAGGGTGGAGCGCCAGTAGTTGGCCGCGTACAAAGTGGTTAAATGCTTCAAACTGTACTTTTGTCTTTAAACGAATAGTGAGAAAAATTATATGAAAACAACATTTAGTCCGCTTTTAAATTGATATGATTTAAACAATTAAATTAAGCTTTCAAGGGTTGTGGGTAATACTACAGCTCACAGAAAGTGATTTCGGAAATTGCTGGAGGAAAGTGTTGTACACAATAACTAAACAGCTTCAGAGAAATTTTAAGTTTTTATTGGCTTTTCTTAGACCCACAGCTTTAACGAATGCAGTTTTGAAGAATACTTGAAAAAATGTCACCCAATTACGAAGTAGCAAAGATATATTAAGCAAAAGATTTCTTTTTCCTACACATGGGGTGTCGCCCTGCACTAATTCAATGGTTGCCTGTGCGGTATGACAGGTGGCTCTCAAAGTATTATATTATTTTCCTTTAGTAAGAATAAGAAAAACAACATGTCTTTTATGTTAATAAAACTCATACTCTTCATTATAGAATAAAGTAAATGGAATTAATTTTAAAGGATTTTTTAGTTTTGTTAGTCTTTGGCCAAAGTCTCAGAAATTTAAGCAAAACTTGCTGCGTTAGAACTTGGTCTTTATATGTATTACGAAAATAATTGTCAAAGGTTTATTTTTTATACTTACGGTACGATCAGATTATTTAGAAAATGAAAAAGAAGGCTCAGAAAGCAATGGCAACATATTCGTTCTCCTGGAGTCAAGAACCAATTGAACTTATGTCAAAGAACTTTACATAATAAACTAAGACAGAAACAAGACTCCGCTATAGAGATATGTTTAAGAAATTTGGGTTCAAGAAAATAACCAGCGGAAAGATGTAAGATAATTAAAATATCCTATTGCCTAAGTCTCTAATTGAAAAGCTAAATGCCTTCGCAAATCACTTAAGGAAGGTTTTCGAACTACACGACATAAGTAGCTGCACTATCCCATATATCGGCGGCACTGTGATTGATCCTATGAAATTTCGGCAATCGGTATTAAAATCGACAATTAACACTCTAGATATGAGAAAATCCTCTAGCCCTGATCGTCTTACTGGATCAATTATAAGGTATTTACCTAATTATGCTGTGAGACTTTAAAGCAATGTCTCGAATTGGCTTCTTCCCATGCTCTTGGAAGCCTGTAGTCTATTTTATCAAAATTCTTTGAAAAATTATTCATTTCGTACTTAAAGCCATAGCTTACATATTAAGACATCACCCCGGACCATCAGTTTGGTCTTCGAGCAAACCATAGTACAATTGAGCAAGTCCATAATGTTGCCGTTATAAGATCTGCATTTAAAAATAAGCAATATGGTTCAGCTTTGTTTACTGATATACCTCAGACATTTGATAAAGTCTGGCAAGATGGGCTACTTACGAAAATAATTCGAATTCTCCCTGAGAACTCCCACAAACTTCTGAAGAGCGATTTAACAAATAGAACATTTAAGATAATGTCAAAGGAAAAATTTTCTGAAAAGGGGAAAGGTAGTATATTTTGGAGACTACTATATATCATCAAATACATATCCGTCAACGTATGCAGATAAAACTGCATTTTTAAGTGTAAATAATGATGAAATTGTGGAGAATAAAGGTAACCCATCGAAATATGCCCACGTAATGTTTTTCTTAAGAAGGCAAAAATGCACACCAATAACACCAACAAATACCACTGTTCCAGCAGAAACGCACGTTAAATATTTGGGTATCCACCTGGATCGACGCCTAACTTGGTCCCGTCACATCGAAACAAAAATAAGTGCCATAAATCTGCGAACAAATCAACTAAATTAGCTAATAAGTCCTAACTCAAACTTGGCTTTGGCATAAAAAGTCCTTTTATACAAATCCGTCGTATGGCCTTCAGCTGTGAGATACTGCTTGCCTATCAGTCATCACAATGGAAAAAGATTTTACGACTTAGGTATATAAAAAAATGAAAATATCCACAAAAATCTAGAAATTCCCACTATCCAGTAAGAAACAAAAAGTTTCTTGTCCAAACTCGCAAACAAATTACTGGTCCATCCCAACACTATAGCGCGCGATTTACTGCAAGGGCGTGGGTGTCAGAGTCTAAAAAAAGTAACACATTGAGCCTGGCGAGACGGCTCTTTCTACCCAATACCACATAGTCCTTTATTATTAAGATTTCAATACAAAAATATTGTTATTACACTGGTAATAATTAACAAATAATATTTTGTGATAAGATATACATAAATACTTAGTGTAAATTTATTAAATTAGAAACTTTTAAAAAAATAAAATTAAAGTTTAAAAAAAGCCTACTCAAATACTTGAAAGAAAACGGTAAACATACCAATATAAATATTTTTTATTTTATTAATTTTAATTTTATCCTGTATGAGCCACGTCAAATTGAATCAATATACCGTAAAAATAGTGGTTACGCTTATTTTGTCAAATCTTTGAATAATCCGACCGTACCTTAAAAGATTGATTGTAGATCCAGTTTTAATACAGACTAACCCGTACATATGGAGACCTGTTTGGATGGACATATTTCTCTTCATTAGAGGGATGAATCGGGAAGCCTCGTAAGGGGCGGAAAGGTTAATGTCTGAAGACACAACGGTTTTAGTTGGCCAAGAGAGGAATCCGAAAGAAATAGACTACTTCGCGAGGAGTAGACGGATCAATATTTAAAGGTACTTCTAAGGCGTTGGACCAGGAGGTTCCGAATAGGATGGACAATAAAGCCCAGCAAGAAGTGGAGAGGCTAATATCTATAGAAACTCCGATGTTTATTGGCCAATGGAGAAATTCTGAAGAGAAGGACAAGAAACTCTCGCGAAAGGTAGACGGTTCAGTTCAAAAAATACTCCAGCGGAAATGCCATCGGGGATCTAAGTGATAGACAATTGCTAGCAACGATGAGAAAGAAAGTCGACAGTCTGAAATCACTATAGTCGAGAGTAAAGGCTAATGCTAGCACGAGACTTGAATGAAACTAAGGTAGTCGTAAATTACAAATAGAAGGCGGTCGAAAAGGGACCCATAAACTTAGGGGGGTCGCTTAGAGAAGACAGGCTTGAAGAAGACAAGCTTCAGTGCTTACAACTCTGCAATTGCGCGTTATTATTATATATTACACTTCAACGAGACGATTAAGAGCTATATAGTGATACCGGCGGAGAAGAGAGCAGCGATATAATATACTATTGTAAATAGGATCTAGATACGAACCCAGGTGTCTGAAGCACATTGCCACATGCAAGTGCAATTGCAAAAAACTCAACACACTCGCACAATTCTACTAACACAACCACACATATACTACTTGCGACTTAGGTGAATGAATTTCTGACAATTGATGGAAGTAAACTGTCAAACGCAAAAATGTTTGCCTAGTATTGAGTTTTTTGTTTAAATTAAATTACTAACATTTTTTTACAATAAGAGTTAATATTATTACACCATACTTTTTTTTAAGTTAAAACCTTAATGGGTTTTATTTCAGACTATGCAGGAATAAAATTGCTCAATATTTCTGTACTTTTCTGCTTCCAATATAAAAATATATATGTATGTGCGAGGAATTAATTTTTATTATTATATTATTTTTTCATTTAGTTGTTGGTGGTTTTTTTCTCTGTAGCATTTATAAATAATACAATGAATAAATGTCCTTTATGAAATGCTCATTAAATTGAAACTACAAATATACAGACGTTTATTTGTGCTGGAGGCTTTTTCAAACATGAGCATGGTTAAGTACCGGTAAGTGAAGTTTTTCAACTCTATTTTCTTATTTTTTTTGCAAACATGTTTATTTACCTTTTTTTGTGCGGAGCTTAAAATACACGCAGAATAAAACAGTGTTGAGGCCGTTTTATTAAAATGTAATTCACATTCTAATATTTATAACTATCGAAAGTGTTGTTTCATTTAAGCTTCAAATATTTGCGGAAGTTACGAACTCTAAGAGGTTTGTGCAACCAAGGTGTTCGAATTCATCCTATATTTAGAGATTTATTTGTTGTTAAGCATGGATTAAATTATCCACGATTATTTTATACATCATTCAATTTCAGTTTAGAAATGCTTTTAAAGTTTCTCTAAAAGCTTCTCCAGAAAGTAACGATTAAAATCAAATAAAGTGAATCTTCCTACCAAAATCCTGTGCTATATTGTCTTTCCATTCCTAAAGATCACCTAATGCTTGTGCTATAGGATACATTGATATTTCACTTCTACTCCAACGATTCGCTGCAAAATTTATACATTTGCCAAACTTCTATTTTATTAACTTTTCTTTCAGTGTACATTTATTAATATGGTCGCCAGAAAGGTTGTGTAAATACAAACAAATTACTTAATATTAATTGCCAGTAGATGAATATATGCAATTAAAAAGAAATGTTTCGAAAAAACAACAACGCAAAACGATGAAATGTACAAGAGCAAAAAGGTATGTGTCTGCGCCAGTGGCATAATGCATGGATAACAAAGGAACGGTAAAAGCACTTGGTAGACACAATGCTTCAAAGTACGATTTGATTTTGTTGTACCTGTAAATAAATCAAGTATTTTAAAAAGAAATAAAAATTCAAGGAGTACTAAGAATTTTAACATTAATTAAGATGGGATTTCAGTTAATTTTGAAAGCTTAATGACAAACTAGCCCGACATGATTATGGCGGTAAATAAATCTTAAATGCCTTATTTAAAGCAATTTCAGTCAATTTATAATTCTAAGCCTTTGCAATGATTTTGATTAATCATTAATAATTTGTTACCTTCTTTTTGATTTGGATGTAAGTTATCTTAAATTAAAGGCTTTCGCAGATGTGTAGTTTTTTAAAGAAGTTTTTTAATAAAGAGTTTTTAATTAAAAAAAACTCTAAGCTTTGAAGTTTCGATGTTAATTGCAAGTTTCGAAGATAAATAAACTTAGAATATGATTAATTTTAGCACAGAAACTTTCTGTATACACCAAACTAAATTCCCAATTGTGTGCAAAATGTTAACATTTCTGGGTTCTTTCCATAAAAGTATAATTTTTTTAACTTGGTTAGACTTTATTATTTACAAATTAACTGCGAATATAAAAATTAGAAATTAAATAAAAATAATAAAAAAAAATAACTAAAAAAATAAAATTCAACTAATGGTACAATTATGCGAACGTAAACTTAAGCTAACGTACGTACGTTCGTTTTTGAGTATACCAAAACAATGCAAACGCGTACGGAAATTAACTGTAACGTTGCTCGAACGTATCAAACTGTATAAAATAGATTTTGACGGCGTCGCTAAGTCACATTCGTAAGCCAGTGATGGCACTCATATGAATAAAATATCATTGTGCATTCATATAAAAGTATGAATTGTAATAAATTAAATAATAATTATTGATTAATAATAATAATAATTTTAACAATAGATAAAAATAGTTGCAATAAGAACAACAAAAACAAATAATAATAATGATAATAATTAAAATAATAATAGCAAAAACAATAATAATAATAGTTTTAATAATAAAAATAATAATATAATAAAAATATTGATTATAATAATAAAAAAATAATAATAACTTTAATAATAGAAATAAATAATAACGACAAAAGCAAACAAAAAATAATGATAATAAAAATAATAACAACAATGATAGCAATAATTTTAATAATAAAAATAGTATTTACAACGAATAATGAAAACAATAATAATAAATAAATATAATGTATAAATTGCAATGTAAACGACTTTATATCCCTCGTAGCCAATTTAGTACTTTTCCAATTTCACATATACGAAAATAATTTAACATTGCCCATCACTATGCCGAAAAGCTCAACACTTTTCTGAACAGCTGACAATATTTACAATTGTTTAATTTCTTGTTATTTTTTTTGAAATTACATAATATGAACAAAATCGAATTAAACAAAATTAAATAAAGTAAAATGAAATAATATATAATAAAAATAAATAAAAAAACAAAGTAAAATAATCTAATATTATAACAAACTACAACAAATTCCATAAAAATTAATAAAATAAAACAAAACAAACTAACGTTAAATAATATAAAATAAATAAAAATTTAACAAAATTAAGCACAATAATATAAAATAAATATAATAAAAAAAACCAATAAATAAATAATCTTAATAAAAATAAAAAAGTTTATAATAAAAAAAATTAAATTAAAATGAAATAATATAAAAGAAATCAAAATTAAATAAATTACAATAAAATAGAACGCAATAACACAATATGAAATATAATAATATAAACTAAATAATTATAAAATGTCACAAAATAAAGTTATATAAAATAAATATAAATGAAATAAAATAAAATGCTGTGAAAGATAATATAAAATAAACTAAAATAAAATAGTAAAAAATACTAAATTAATTAATTAAAAGTCTAACAAAACAAGATATAATTATATAAAATAATATAAAATAAATTTTAATTGAATTAAATAAAATGGTGTGGAATAAAAAAAATTCTTAAGTTATTTAATGAAATATATGTAATATACAGTGGTGGCCATGATTTTAGCACATACCTTTTTGCACTTTTATAATTAAAAAATGTTGTTACATATTCGTTATTTTTATCATTGTTATATCTTAATGTATTATTCCCGGTATCAAGAATATGCGATATTATTTTCCTTAACTTCTTTTCGTTTATATTATTTTTTATAACGAGCCATCAAAAAAAGCCTGGACAGTAATTTAGCACAACTCAACAAAATTTATTTCCAACAAGCTGCACATCTCCTGGGCATACTGTCCATACTGTGGTATTGCATACCAAGCATTTTGTATATCCGTCCATAATTCAAATTTTTGGGTTTAACAGCAGTTAATTGTTGCTCTACGTCGTTCCAAAGGTTCTCTATAGGATTAAAATCCGGCGATTGAGCTGGCCATTTTAAAACGTCAATGCCACTTTGATCCAAGCAACACTTCGCTATGCGTGAAGTGTGTTTTGGATCGTTGTCGTGCATGAAACGCCATCTAAGTGGCATGTTTTCCTCTGCATATGGAATCATTGTAGTCGAAATTATATGTTTTTAAATGTATTGATCCATTCGCGCATCGGTTTTAATTATTGGACCAACACTGTGCCTAAAAAACGCAGCCCAAATCATCACGTTTCCACCACCATGATTTATGGTCTTTGAGGTGTCCCTTGGATTGTGTTGCATATTTTGAGGACGCCATACATAACGTTTTCCATCAGAACCAAATCGACAAAATTTGGATTCGTCACTCCAGAGGATATTTTTCCAAAAAAACAGGGGCTTGCCTAAGAGTTTACGTACGAATGAAATTCGGGGCTTTAAGTTTTTCTTAGGCACGTGTGGCTCGTGTTGTACAATACATCCACGCAATTTTTTTTCATGAAGGCTTCTTCTACTTGTTCATGAGGAGACGTCGATACCAAATTTTTTTGAAACTTACCTTTGAATTTCAGTTGAGGTTTTAAAGGGGTCCGCAACTGAAGCTCTATAAATAAGGGAGTCCTCTTTACGTGTTTTTTTTCTAGGCTTAGCACACTATGGAAGATTTTTGTATGTCACATTGGCTTGAATATAAGTGAGTGCATTGTACACCATCTTTCTAGAGCAATTTAATATTGGAGCAATATTACAAACGGTGCTTCCGCTCGATTTCATATGATGGATAACTTTACACTGCTCCTCTGTGCACCATCTACATTTAGCCATATCTAGTTTTTTTAAGTTTTTTAATAAAACCCATCAATTAAAGTATTAACAAAACTTACTAATTTAAGATTTTAAGCAAGAAAAATTATGAAAATATCGAATGTGCTAAATTAGTGTCCAGCTCAGATTAAACACTTCATGCAATTAATTAAAAATTTAAAGAAATAGGGCAAAAGAGGATAGAAAAAATAACGGTACATACTGATCACTTGTGGGTAAGATGTTTACTTAATTTTCATACCTTAAACAAAATAAATGCATTTGAATGCAACGTACATGTAATGTGATAACCTAATATCCACAACTGTATATAATTCACTGCTTATAAACAGTTTACAACTCAATAATTCGTCAAGGCGATGAATATCCTCAAAAATTTCTTATGAGTTGAGCTTTTAATTTAATTTTTTTTATTATTGAGTGATACGCGGGCGGATCAATAAGTCCATGACTTTTTGAAAGAAACACATTTTTTTACAAAATAAAAATGTATTTTTTTCCCCCTTTTAAAGGTAATCGATGTGGATTATCCCGCGTGCATCCCAAAACACTGTTAACATCACCTTATTGGCCGACAAACTTACCTTGGCCTTCTTCGAAGCAGGTTCACCCGGAGAAACCCATTGTTTAGACTGCTGCTTGGTCTCCGGAGTACAGTAATGTTTCATCCACAGTTACAAAACGCAGCAAAAACTCATTCGGATTGGGGTTAAACAATTCCAAACAATCCCTTGAAGTTGTCACACGTTTACGTTTATGGTCAGTTGAGAGCAAACAGGGCACCCATTTTGCAAACAACTTTCTTAAACCCAGCTGATCATTTAAAATCGAAACCACACTGCCATATGAAATGCCTATGGCATCAACAATCACACGCACTTTTAATCTTTGATCGGCCAAGACCAAATCGTGGATTTTTCGACATTTTCGGGTGTACTGACCTCAGTTGGCCGTCCAGAACATTCTTGTGCGACCACAACGAAAGTCAATAAACCACTTTTATACCATTGAAATCGATGGTGCAGAGTCTCCATAGTATTTATCGAGCTTTTCCTTGGTTTGATTGACGGTTTTTTTCACAAAAAATAATGTTTAATAAGCACTCGAAATTCATTTTTAGACAAATACACTAGGTTGGATGTTTTGAACAGCTGTTAAACCCAAAGTAAATGACGACACTTGCTCAAAATTTGTTGCATTTCATATAACTACGAAGGAAGTTCGAACAGTCACGGACTTATTGATCCACCCTCGTACTTTGCATTATTGTCAGCACAAATCTATTGCAGAAATTTAAAATTGAATTTAATATTTATTTTTTTTTATGATTATTAAGACTGTGTTAACAATGGATTGAAGTTTGTCTCTTTTTTAAACTAATTTTCTTTATGCAAATAATTTATCTCTTTCAACTTTTGAAATCAAATTCTTTGACATGTGTAAATTTAGTCATATTTCATCTTCCATTGTTTGAATTAATGATGCTTGCATATTTTTTTTTTTTTTTTTGTTTATTTTAACTTCAGACTGCCAAGAGGCAACTAACGATGTCTCATTGTTTTTTTCTTCTTTTGGTACGTCTAAGTATTTGTAATGCAACATTCCATCATACATAAAGAACTAAAGTATTTGGACTTACCTCTGTATGAAAGCTAGTTGGGAATAAGGATGGCTCATGAGTACAATAATGGGGACGACAATAAAGATAATAATGATGCCGATGTTGATATATTGTGATTTATTTTGTATACTGTGCAATCCCATTAAACGAATCAAATGATACATTGAAATCAACAAACAACCAAACACTCGTAGGACATTCAACATCCTTTTCAATCACCTTCAGAACCCGTATTTGCTCTTCTACATATCCCCAAATTATGAAAGTTTTGTCTGCATAATCATAAAATATATGAATGTCAGACGGATGTGGAACATTGTGCAACAACAAGAGTAAAGGACAGGATTTACCAAAGTGCATTGAATATTGCAGAAATTGATTAATCGTGTGTAAATAATGTTTATACATTTTGTCATAGTTAACACTTTTGCCTCTTTGTATACTTTTTTGAGAGATATTCAAACAAACAAAATTTTCAAAACTGCAGGCAGGGGAACTAAAGAAGGTTTATCTAGGTTTTTTTTATACAAAGTAGGTATTTGGTCAAACTTAAAGGTAGCTTTACTTTATAAGAAAATTAAGTAAAAGATTTTGAAATTCCAGTACATTAAAAGCTGATTCTTGATTTCACAGGGTGGTTTGAAAAACAGGCTGCTCCAACTATAATGCACGATGTTAATTGTGAGTCGCATGTTAACGTCAGGTTTTTTTTCAACTTAATTTGACATTTCTTTGTTTCAGTGTTTGACAAATATATCCATGAAAGGGTTCACAATTGAGCAGCGCATTAAGATTGTTAAAACCTTCTACGAAAATGGGCATTCAATTAAAAATGCATTTCGTACACTTCGTGATATTTTCGACTAAATATCTCCACAATTGGGAGACTTGTGCGCAAATTTCAGCAGACCCCGTCTATAGGAATTGGGAAAACCCCAGTTCGTTCTGCGGAAAAGATTGCTGTAGTTCGCGATAGTGTAGCAGAAGAGCTTTCAACCTGGAGTCGTCGCGTCGTGCCCAACAATTGGACATCTTATGTACAACACTGAACCGAATCTTGAAAAAAGAATTAAATTTACAAATTTACAAGTTTAAATTGATTCAAGAGCTGAAGCCTACTGCCCATTTCAAGCGTCGTCAATACGCCGAATTGTTGGTTAACAGACAGAAGTAAATGGTGACTTTACAAAGAAAATCATCTTTAGCGACGAGGCACACTTTCACTTCAGGTAATTCATTAACAAACAGAATTGCCGCATTCGGGCAAATGAGAACCCACGAGTGATTGGTAAGGTTTATGGGCTGGCGGCGCGTACTTATTCGAAAAAGAGGTCGGCCAAGCTGTTACCGTGAATAGCGTTTGCTATCGCTAGATGATAGCAGATTTCTTGTGGTCAATAGATGAGGACATGGACCTGGACGATATGTGGTTCCACTTGCCACACAGCCAGCGAAACAATGGCGCTTTTGCGGGAGAAATTCAATGGCCGTGTTATCTCAAGTGGTGGCGATGTTGGCTGGTCTTTACGATTATGTGATTTGACACCCTTGGACTTCTTTCTTTGGGGATATTTAAAAGAAAAAGTTTACGTTAAAAAACTAAGAACAATTCAAGAGCGAAAGGATCAGATAATTCGGTATATTGATCACATTGAACCTCAATTATTTCTCAAAGTCATTGAGAATATCGATCTTCCGACAGAGGGGGTTTCACACTTAATTGTCATAGATCGTTCTATCATAGTAAAAAACATATAGAGAATTCTGTGAAAACTTTTTGTTTTATTTACAACCACTATCGCGGGTTTTGGTTGGACCACCCTTTACGTTTTTGGGACGCATTTCAGTCATCTCTTGTATAGTTTGGTTTGGAGAAAAGGGATGATTAGAAACAACTTCCTTCACTAACTCCACCCAGTCAAAACACTAGAAGATAACACGATAATATACCTGAGTAAAACTAGCAGGGAATTGAGAAATAAACTTGGTCTGGTCCAAACTACTGCACAGTAAAATAAACGGAGAACAAGAGGAAACTTACTGAATATAAGACGGTCGTTTTTGACAGATATGGTGGTAATTATGAAGCGCATAAGATGGCTCAGAAGAATCGTAAAACCAACAGAACAATAGAATCCAAACAAGGTACTCAGTAGTGTTGATGACGCACCTGTTTTTTTTCTTTGCGTTTTCATGGTTTCAAATGTCAAAAATGTTTCACAAATAGTCAACAATTTCTTCACTAATTCGCATGCGAAATAAGTTCTCCAGAATAATTTGTAAACAAATACAGACAATCCGTGTACAGTGTTGCCATGACCAAAACTTTATTGTGATAAATAATCAGCAAATAAATTTTCACTCATTTCATCAAGAATAAGCTATGAAGAGTAAAAAGTAGATGCAGCACCCTGGTTGCACTGCCTTGAATATGTCATTGATCACAGTTTTTTCTGCTTAGTAATCACACTTCACCAGAGTTGCATTGGGAATTTGATACTGTTAATGGTGCTTAATTTAGTACTAATTGCTCAATTTATTAACTGAGTTCTTGTAAAGTCAATGTGCTTGTGTGAACATAGTATACATATATTGCAACTTCTAAAATGTTGGTAGGCAATAATTTTGGTTTGGAATTATGGTTGAACTGCTTATAATTTTTTGTTAAGAGTTTAATTTTTAAGCAGCTACTTAAATAAATATTCACAAATTTTTTAGTAACGAAATAGTTTGTAATTGGGTAAATGCACCAATTCGTTTATCTTGCTGCTTTAATTACTTTCAAATTTTAAACTTAATGTATTTAATCACATTTGTAAATGATTTAAAAGATTCTTTATAATTAAATGTGATAAATTAATTAAACACACGGAAGAAAAACATATAAAATTAGTACCGCGTAAAGCTTTTTGATGCATATTTAAGTGGTTGCTGTTAAAATGTGTTTGACTTGCTGTGTGTGTGTGTGTGGTTGGAAATGTGTTTTCATGTTTAAAAGAGTGTAAAACCAGGTCGTAATTCTTAGCTTTGTATTTACTTGCTAGTAGTTGGTTACGTTAACTGGTTGGGCTGCTATAGCACGTCCTCATTTTTATTCGTTTATATTTTTTTGGTTTTTTTAAGTCAGGAAACCTCAATGTCATCAATTAGATGCTCTTAAATAAAATTTTAACAAATTATTTTACTTTCCATCTTAACCGTGGGTACGCCAGGTCCTGGCAATTGTAAAGACAGTGGTGTGAATAGGAATTGTTTTTAAAGCTTATTAAACAGATTCAGAAATAAAAAACATAAACTTAAAGTACAAACTTTTGCAAACCTTTCGCACTTTTAGATAATGCCTCCTTATGTCGAATGATCCGGAATGAGGGAAGGATCCTTTTATTCCATATTCTTTATGTTTAAACGTATGTTTTCAAGTTGGTTTCAAAAGTACACAAATATCATGCAGCATCAGTCTCCAGTGATTAAGGTTTGAACCCCAACCTATCCGTTGCAAACCCGGAAACTTGCCAGAACCCATTTGATATTGGTAGCACGAAAGCTATCAGCGCTTAAGTAGCTGTTTCTGCTAGGAGTCTGGCTAAAAAAGTCGAGCAGAGAGAACTTAACACTCTCTTATAAAAATCCCAAATCATACGCCAGGGATGCGTTGGTAAAAGGGTTCTTGGTCTTTAGTATGCGAACTCTGGACGCCAGTCGATCCCTGGCTTTCACACAGATTTACCCGTACATATATAGCTCTGTACGGATGCACACCTTTTACTCCATTTCTCGTGGGTATTACGAGTATATGAATTCTCTGAAGGAACGTCGGTTTTAATTGGCCCAAAGAGTAATCCAGAAGGGGTTAATAAGAATTTCTCGCGAAAAGTCTAATATCTCAATATCTAAGGGTACTGACCAGGGATGGGCAATGAAGCCTCGCTAGAGGTGGAGAGCTTAATTTCTATAGCAACTCTGATGTTTATTGACTAACCGAGGAATTGTAAGACGGGGAAATATCATGGGGAACTTAGGTCCTCAGGGCCTTAGACAAATGAGGAAGATGGTTGTCAGTCTAAAATCGCCACAGTCAAGGCTAGTGCATGAAGATCAATGAAAGTCGTAAATTTCAAACTGGTTGCCTGAAATTAATTTGATGTAAGAAGGGGGTCGAAAAGGGACCCATGCAGTAAAGGGACTTCTTCCATATTCTTCCTACAATAAATTAAAAAAATAATACTTATAGCTGACGCTATTGGAAGAGGTGCTTTTAGACTGACGAACAAGCGATATTACTCAAAGGCAATCGTTTGGCCACCGTATAATCGGACAATGTAGCTGCAGTAAATGAGCACTTTAGTTTCGGTCCATCAGAATGGGGTTGGTCTTTAATAGCCATTGCAGTTGTAGTTTAGTAGAGATACTTTCTTTGCAAATGTTCTTCTCTTCTTGAAAAACCATAACTTTTCATTTTCTGTTTAATGTCCATTACTTGTCACTTTTTGTGACTCTGCAGACCACTGTTTCAGGTGTGGCTGATTGTATATTCATTTTAACATTTCTTACGTTTCGTTAAACAATAAATTTGCGGTTGAACGCAATTCAACTGGTATGTTTACGTTTGCACACATTACTTTAGGTTGTTCATTTTCTTTTACACCAACTCAATTTTTGGTTTTTATTTGTATTTTCCCAAAAACCACAAAGTGGTGACTTTACACGCTTTTCTCTCACACTCTGCCAGATCCTGACTTGTCTTGACATTATTTTTTTCGTCTTCTGCCTCAACGGTTATTCATATCCACAGACACGTGCAACGTAAGTTTAATTAATGTCGGGCTTAAGAGTGTGGAGACAAGGTTAACTTGCGGTTTTGTCCTTACACGAATTACAGCAAAAGTTGTTTCAGCGAGTTAAAGAAGCAAATTTTCTTTCCTTACTTTTTGTGTGCAATTTTAAGCTTTGTTGGTGCAATAAGCATATGTATGTATAGGATACAAATGAAGAGCATTAAGATAAAGACAGGTTACAGTCAAAAGCAAAGTAAGAGGCTGCGGTAGAGTAAAAGCGGGAAAAATCGTATTCAAATGAAAGTCAACGAAGTTAATTACAAAATAAAAACTTGTGGCGTTTTGAAATACCACATCTTGCATGCGCGAAGAAGGTTGAAGACAGCTCTTAAAATTATGAAGGAAAAGAACTTTGTACGTAAATTATAAAGCTGTTTATCAAAAAACTAAAAAGTTTTTGAATAAGAAAATTTTAATCTTAAATTGTTACGAAAAGAGGAGACACCTTAACAAAAGGTGAATTGAAATTTTTAACAAATAAAGTTTAATTCAAATAAAAATTTTCATTAGAGGAAAATAAATAGGTAATGATTTACGTCGGGTAAATCCATCGGAATTAATAAGACCCCTTAAAGGATTTCATTGTTTAATAAAAGAAAGAAAGTGAATAATCGAATATGTTAAAGTATACAAACGCTAGGACTTACCAACACTAGAGAGCTAAAATGCTTTAGGGCAGAAATTTATCAAAGAAAGAAATAGTACTCCCCGCCGATTTAAAAGAAATACTTTTCTACACAATAAGTTAAAAAAGGAGCAAAAATAAATAACTAAAAATTTTAATTTAAAGGTCCCTTACTATTTTGCTAATTTGGTAGATAAAATATAATTAAAGAAATATTTGAATCAATTAAAGACTTAATTGAATTTCAAGGTAAAACCAAACCATAACCATAACCAAACCAAGAGCAATGACCACAATGACTGAGACAGTGGAAAAAAAATTGAATTGAGGGGATACGAGCTGGAATGGATACAATTTTCTCTGCCTTAGTACAGTGGGGTATAAGCAACTTGCTAGATAGGATTAGAGAAATATTCGTAGCCTGTCTAGTGACGGTTGTATTTATTTTCCAACCGGGTAAAATGAACTATACAGACGCTAAGCCCTTCACGTCAGTTTGCCTTACATCTATTCTATTGAACACTATGTAGAGGCTGCTTCGGTCTAGAACTATAAATCCTAGAAATCGCTGTGCCACAATCCGGGGTAGAAGAGTCAAGGGTTGTCCGCAGGGTGGAGTTTCTTCTTCCATTTTTGTAGAACATCACCGTTATCGCCTTTTTTGGAAACTGGACTTAACAGGTGTCCATACGACTGCGTATGTCGACGATATGGTACTTATGGTTGGTGGCAAGTGCATTGCGGTAATTGCATCATGGTAACTGAGACATGGTGCATGCAGGCTAACCATAAGTGCTAGCAAATCCGACGCTATGCTCTTCGCACAAAGGAGAAAGTTATAGAGGTGTTCTCAAATCGATTTAATCGGGTATACGAGTATTCTGAAGTTGGTGAGAAAAGAGGTTAGGAAGACTCAGATGCTGATGGAAAGCATGAGTAGAAGAAGAGTTCTTGAAAATCAGCATCAGGTAGGCAATATATTCAATGTGTGTATGGAGTAAGACATAAGCATTTTTACTAATAGCTCCCTTATGTACTGTAGAGCAGAAGCAGTTGTATACTCAGCCGAGCTGAACTGAAGTTGTCATAAAGGTTGGTATGGGGGAGTACGTCTGCGCTTACGAAAATATGATTGCTGCATGCATTGGATAGGTCAGGTTCACGAAATAAAGTTCTGATTGCACTTGACAATCAGTCGGTTCTAAAAGGCATGATGCAAGCGAACGTGTATTCCAAACTTGCGATGGACTGTGTTATATAATTAAACGGATGTGTATCGGTGAATGAGGTAATGTTGATGTGGGTTAAAGGATATATAGACACAGCTGGGTGTAAAAGTTATACGAAGTATGGCGATCTTTATTACGGGACCAATGCGATCAACTCCAACAAAGGCAGTCTTTCCATGTTAAACTGGTTACCAGTGGTCAGAAAGCTGGCACTAAGTCGTTGGATTAACCGGTACCAATGAGTGGAACTATAGACTATGGGGACATTTCAGTATTGTTAAAACCGGATTCAATCTCCTCCACCTGATAGACTATACCACTCTGAAAGACTACTCCTCCAGGGATTTTGATATCGCCATCACAGAAAACCCAGGGTCATCGGAGGGGACGGAAACTCTAGGCCTGTAAGAAGCAAAGGCTAACCTAACTTAGCAATAAAGCTAATCGCCGCAAATTCGGCTTAAAATCGTCTAGCCCTATTTAGTACCCGAAGCTTTTCAGCAGACACAAAAGCAATTTGCGATAGATCTTCGTGTATTTTGTAACGCTCAAACTTGAACAATTGCCTACTTTTAGGCTACTTAATCTCTTTGGCAGATTCGACATATCTAACAAGTTTTTTAATACTTGTGACTTGTAACTGAAATAAAATTAGTATTTTTAAATTTAATTTTAGAAGTTCTCAGAAATTTCTAGAAGTATTAAACACTTGAAATTCATTATATAATCCATTTTAACCTCCATTGCTTTCAATAGTTTGTAAGTGAAAAGTAAATAAAATTAAAATATTTATTTGTTTATTGGCAGATATGAAAATTAGTTAAAATATTTTACTTCAATTTTATACTGAATAAACATAAATTTTCAAGTTCTATAAAAACACTACATTTTATTCAATTTTCACACATTTGATTTAAATTTACCAAATTATTTTGCGAAAAATATACAACATGACTACGTGCCAGACATATGATTATTCGAATAAATTAAAAATCAATTAAAAGGCAAATAATACCAATTAAGAAAATTAATTTGATTTGTAAAAAGTTGTATGCGATTTTAAGGTAAATAAAATTAAAGAGTCTCGATAAAATTCTTAACAGAACTGAAATACTGGGAATTATTAACATGAGTATTGAACTGGGTCTTATTTAACTTCTGAAAGTACATTTACGCGTTTGAAAGTCGAATTGAGCTGAAGTCCTTCTATCGCTATTCACTTGTAAGTAAACAGCTCAACTTTAACATAGCTTGTTTTATCTTACGTAAAGTTACGATTTTATAGTTTTAATTATTTTCAATTTTGCGGAGTATTCGATTATAATAAAATTAGTGCACATTAAATTGCACTGCATGTACGAGGCTTTAACAGTCAATAATTGACAGTAGTTAGCAACACGTTATGGGACTCATATTGCTGTCAGTGTAAGGAAAATTTTAACAGCACTAGTTGTAATAAAGACATCAACGAATTATTTAATTTAAGTAAGAGAGGACTCTGCCGGATCTTACCTACCCTTCACAAATGTATGAACTATTAAAAATGTACTACAGATTTTTCCCGGTGCAAAGGATTTTCGATCGGTTAATAAATGCTTTTTCTTTATTATAGTTTATATGTCTTTCTTTTCTCTTAGTTTTATGAATTTTTAATAAATTGTAATATGTTTGATAAATTTAAAATTTTAGCTGAATTCCAAATTATTTCGTAATTTTTGCTACATTCGGCTTGATTTTTTGCAAAACATCGTTTTTATGTAATTTAAAATTAGTTTTTATAGGTTTTGAAGTAAATTTCCAGATTTCGGTAAACTCCCAAATTATGGTGTTTTTATTTTTCAGTTTAATTTAGATTTTGTTTGGTGCCCCGGTGGGCTAGTCTATCAGACTGCGGGTCGTGGGTTTAAGTCCCACCAGCGACTCTGAGTGTTTTTAACTACAATTATTGATGATCTTCCAAGCCTTGCACGGTAATTTAAGTTACAATATCATTTGTAATTGTATTGTAGCAGTTTTAAAATAAAAAAATTATTAAAATTTTGTATATGAATTGTAGATTTATTTTTATGATTTAAATTTTTTTTTTGGTTCAATTGTAGTCAAATTCGATTTTTTTTATATAATTGTGTCACTTATATTCTTATCATACTTTTTTTGTTTTCATAAAAAATAGTTTTTTCTTTAATTTTCGGTTTCTTGGTAAAAATAAAGTTTTTGTGGTAAAACTAGAAAATTTTGTAAAATTTGGTTTTTGTTGTAATTGTTAAAAAAAATCCGTTTTTAATTAAATATCGATTCTTTAGCCATTAAAATTTTGTATTGCTGTTTTTCGATTTAATATTTTGGAATTTTCGGTGAATTTAAAAAAAAAAATTCTATTTTTGGAATTTTTGAATATGGTTTGACCTTGGGGGTGAATTTTTTTGCTAGGATTACTTTTTGTGCAATTTGTAGTGCAATATATATTAATATCGATTTTGTTAATATTTCAACGTTTTTCATAAAATATGTACTTTCCGTGAATTGGGCTTTAAGGTGAAATTAAAATATTATCTTGAAATGTAAATTTTTTGTGGTGAAATTTTTAAAATTTGGTGAATTTTGTTTTTAGGTGTATTGGGCGAAATTTCGGTTTTTTGTTAAATTTTGATTTTTTTTTTTTGGCAAATACAATGTTTTTAATTTTATGGTGAATTGGAAATTTTGGCAAATTTTCAAATTTTTGGAATTTTTTTTTTGCTAAATTTCGGGTTTTGAAGGTATTGAGTTTTTTTCAGCTTTTGAAATTTTAATTTTATTTTTACATTTTTTAACTCGGTCCAACATCTAGGTCCGTATGTTATCTGGTGACCTCATATTGAGCACTACTGTAGGGGAATGTTATAGAAAAATTTTATAAAGATTCAGAATATGCTAATTATATTAGCTTATGTACAACCGTTCCCCCTTAAGAGTGAAAATAAAATCCAGAGAAATGGTTTTTTGCCCTTATCTTGAGATCTTGTGTACCGATTTTGCTTATTTCAAACAGCGAAAATTCACAGAACGCGCTGATATTTTTACAGTTTTCTCTAGAAGTATTTTTTTAGTTTTTCAAACCCTGAACTACTGTATTAGTAACGTGTATATTACTCGTAGATTGAGTAGATCAACAAAAGAGTTGCATTATTCACCCCCTAGGATAAAAATATTTCAAGGGCAATTCTAAAATACTTATTCATATTTTTGTCACTCCTCTAAGTACAGGCCATTTGTTATTTCGTACATTATTTCCACATTTTAAGTCCGCTCACAATAAAACAGTGATAATGTGTGAAAACGGCTTCAGTTTCGTCCTTAGCGGTTTTTAGATCGGATGTCAAATTTTAGATTCAACCGCTACAAGCTCGAATCCTTACTCACTAATAACCAAGTTTTTGCAAACCGTCGGAGAGTCTTCTTGAAATTTTTATATCTGGCCTTTAAAATATAAATTTTATCGATTAAAAAAAATGCCGCCATTATGGTGTTTTTGTATCACATGATTGATATCACCTCTGACATCTCGGATCTTTCTTTCCTTGAATCCAATTGTTTTTAAACGTCAAGATACTTCTCTTACGACCGCATATATCAACAAATCACTGTGCGTGGTCCCTGAAGAAACACAAGGTAATAGTAATTCATCGTTTAAATAAAGTATAATTCATATATAAAAGGGACTATCAGCGGAGGCATTTTACTTTTGGTGGTCTCCTTAATCGGTGTTACCATAAAATTCATTTGCCCGTTTATATACCTGTTCATTGAGGAACGATTTCAGCTTCTCCAGAACTTGGTCAACTCTTAGGTTAGCTAGTGTTTCGTGTGGTTAAAAACCTTCGGCTAAATGAAAAAATAATTGCGCAATTAATAGATCTTATACCTTGCATTTTCTGTAGAGTAAAAATAAAACTTCTATTTGAAATTACAGCCCAAATATGCCAAAAACACATTATAAAAAATCTTCAGATCAAGAAAAGGTTTATGGGCACACTTCGTAAGTTCTGAAAGCTATTTAAAGCAGTAGAGAATAGATTTTTTGAACTCATGAGCTTGAAGAATAAAGCATTTTTTTAGTAATCAAATTTCCAAAAATGGCCATAGGTGATTACCAGGTTCGGTTAGATCAATTATTAGCGTCATGCTCACAGTGCGCTCTCGATTATGATAGCAAGAAAAAACAACCTTAATAATTATACGATTTCGGTGCTCCAAGCGAAGTTCCTCAAAAATTCTCCAGTCAATGGATCTTGAAACATTGGTTTCTTATTTGTTCGAGAGCTGGGCAGTTGCATAGAAAATGTTTAGCCATTCCAATGTCCTCAGTGCATGCCTGTAGGAGCTACTATCTGCTCTTCCTAATCGAAGCAGCTGAGTTTTTAAGCTTGAGTCTCCTGTTAAAGTATTTGTAATCTTAATCATTTTGGTCGTGTTACATTGCAGCAGGCTTATCGTTTTTTCAGCGTTCGGGTTTTTTATATACAAATCTTTCCTCTTATACCCCCATTTATAAGCGTCTCGTTCCTACAAACGGGCTTCTTTCCTTTAGGCTTAATTTCTCGCTGGGTTTTTCACGTAAATTTTCGTTTTTTCAAATCATTTCCTCAGTATTGTGTTATTGCAAAAAAAAACAAAAACAAAGAAATTAAACCAACCCTCGCGGCTATTTTCAACAAAATACTATTAAACGAATCAAAAGCAATTGTCTGTCTGTACCGCAGTATATTGACCAAAAAATATAAATTAAACTAATTTACTTTATAAATGTCTGCATGTATGTGTGCGTTCATGTATTTGTATGTGTTTGAGCGTGGAGATTGTTGGCCACCATACAAACACTCATGTTTAATATTTACAAACCTCCAGACACACACATACACACACACACACATACACGTACTTAACATGAGCTTTATTTAATGAAAATTAAACTAATTATATGAATATAAAAGAAAATTTTAACAACTATTAAATTCATTCATTTGAGAGCAAAATGTAAAAATGAACAAATGCTTTTGATTGCATATGTGTGTGTGTGCTTATGTGTGTGTGCTTATGTGTGTGTGCAGGCTTGTATAATTGTGTACGTTTTTAATTGGATCAAATTATTTTAACTTATTGCAACATGTGTAAAGTATGAAAGAAAAAAAATAATAGTATTTGATTTAAGAGTGTCAATGAATTGAAATGAAATATTCAATTCTTTTTTTTTAATATTTTTGACATCTAGTGGTGGGTTGTATGTTAACATATTAAACTAAAAACATTTAGACCTCATTAACTACGCAAATATAGCGTTTTTTGGAGAAAGAAGAGAAAATCTGCGTTCTCGAACATTTTTCAGCAAAAATCTATGTCTCATATTTAACTCCAAAACTTTGTAAACAACACTCTCACTTAAAATGGGATATTTAAATTTTGTGCGATTTTTATTGCGCACTTGGCAAGCCTGATATTTAACAGGTGTCACCTCTGATTGTTCCGATTGCTAAAAATTTTAAAACCTATTACAAATTCGGGAAAGTTACGCTGAGACCGGGCCACAGTGAGTTGATGTCGAAAAAAAATAACTATGGTCATCAAGCTATGAAAAAATTCAAATTTCACAAAAAATCCGACCGAGGATACGGGTACCTCCCGTGCTTAATATATACATACCTTTTAAATTGTGTGACAAATATTATTGGAATCGCGGTAAGAATATGGGTATCTTCCATATATCCTTTTTACAAAAATTTTTAGTGAGCGCGTTGTCAAAAGCGATGATCAAAGTTAAAAATACCAGATGCTTAATTATGTTGGAAGCTTCTTGTCTTTTTAGAAAAATGGCATATTAGGCAAAAGTCTACGAGGTGTCAGCAGTGATATCAAGAATTTGGTACAATCAAGAAACGCGATATTTTGGGAGTGTCCAAAAAAAAATATTTTAAAGCAGCGATCTGACAGTTTACAAAAATATGATTCTCCGGGGAAACAATCCGATATAGTAGAGAGCGTATCTGAAACTTAACGTCTGTTTGAAAACCCCCAAAAACGAACTGTGAAGTCGTTTTCAATTCACTAACAACGATATATTATATGTTGTGGTTGAACTAAAAATGGCAGCACAATAAACCCAACACAAACTGAACTGCAGTTGGGGAAAAACAATTTTTAAAGGGCGTTTTAGGATCGCCGCGAATAACGTTACAAATGACAAAATAAAAATTTTTCAGGAGAACAAAAAACGTATTTAAAAGGTTTAATTATCTCTTTCTTTACTTTTTTGTTTAGTTTATCAAAATTAATAAAAATAAAATAAATTCCGTTCGTAACATTTTGTTTATAACTTACAACGTTCTTTCACTGACTGACTCATCGTAAATGCGGTTTGACGGTTATAAAATGCATAATTTTGGTGTTTTGGTGTTTGAACAAATGTAAGCGAGTAATTTTAACGGTAATCTGCAAAAAAAAAGGTTTTGCAAAATTTGGCTTTTACAACGTTATTCGCGGCCTTGCTTCAATTGTCACTGAAATGCCTTTTATCCTAATATACACTTTATTAATACAGTGGGTTCGAAAAAAAAACATATTTCTAAGCAAAATGTGTTTACATGACCCTGTAAATTATTTAGTTTAATAACTGAGTTTTTACCCGTAAAAGTTGGAGACAAAAGTATAATGTTATTTGAAAAATGTGCTAGTTTTCTGCTATTAATTCCCAATATCAGTGTCCTGTACTATCCATAAAATTAAATATAAATGAAAATTTTCACTAATATATTTTTTCCTGCATTTCATTGAATATTTATACATTTTGGATAGATATTATTACAACACAACTCTTTTAACAGCTTTTTAAGAATATTTTTAAGACTTATAAAAAGCAAAAAAAAATTTACCAATTTTAAACAAAATTAGATTTTTAGCATTGAATTTATCTTAGCCAATGCAGCACATTTTTTTCATATGGAGACGTCAAAATGGATAAATTAAAAATGAATTACGTTATTAAGTCAGTTATTTAGGAAAGAATCCAACGACATTACTTTTCTAAGAATCGGAATTAATATTAATTTCGTTGATCTGTGACTATCGTCCGCTCGGTCGAAAAAGTACACTTATTAGGGTAAATAATTTTAAAAACTAGGTCGATTCTCGATAGTGATTCTTCTTTGCGTCGACGTGCCGATCGGACGAAAACATCAATTCAGTAGTCACTGCGAACTTAATTCGTTACAGGCACATAAGGAGGGAATTCTTGTGGCCTGAGTTGAATGACATGGATGTGAACGAAAACAAAATGGCGCCACTTGCTACACCACATATGAAACAATGATCTTATTGCAGCAACAATTTCTTCAGAAAACCACCGCACAAAATTGTAATATCAATTGGCCATCTATGTGATAAAACTTAATGCTGTGCGATTTCTTTCTTAAAAATTTTGTATATGCTTGGGCCTATGCGAATAAGTTAGAATAAGCGCTCGAGACAGTGATCACACACGTCATCGATGAGATAAAGTTTTAAAAAACTTCAAGAAATATCAGAGCAGTAGGTACTCTTTAATCAAACTTAATCGAAACTTGAGGACATTAAAATGCAATCAAAATATCAACACGTATTTTTTGGAATGAACATTTTTCTCTAATGGAAACACTCTTTACATACTCTACCTCGTCACTAAGCCAATTTGTTCACTTTAAAAGCATTAGTTAATTCTATATCCTTTTCATGAAAAACCGCCTATGTTCATTAGAGTAACTTTTATTTTAGTGATCATGATATAGGAAAATGTTGGCTCAAATTGGATTATTTTACTAAAAAAAAATGTGGACAAGTATTTGCTTGTTGGCAAATTTTTTACGCGAGAAAACAAAGAAGCTGTTTTTTGATGGATTTTCTTTTAGATATAAGAACTAAAAATAAGGTGAACAAATATTGACATAAGTTGTTTTATTTGCACACGGTTTTAATATAACCTTCTCGCGAAAGACGTATTTTAACGCGTACGCGAATATTTATAAAAAAAATGCAGAAGGCTTAAACATGAAGCATGAATTCCGAAATGAAATAACTTGTTTTGTGCTTTGCATGTATCGCTGCATTGCACTGAGGGAACAACGCTTTGTACAGCCTCTACAATCACTCCTATACATTTTTATTGATTGTGGTTTTCCATGCGCTTCTTTTGCCTCTATTGAACACGATTCTTCATCTCTCAGTGACCTGCTCATGGCTCAGCTATTATTGTCAACGAGGAAACAAACCGGTTTAATTTATGGTATAAAGTTGGAATAGCGAAATCACTCAAATTGCCGTCTTTAAGAATGTGGTGGTAGGCACCCTCAATCAAAACAACGCCTACTTTTTATTCCCATCATGAGGAGCAGATTTTTCTTATAAGAAAATCAACGCCTTCGATAACATGGACATCGATTCGGCAGCAGCTGGTTTAAAAATGTTTGAGTGTAGTCGATATTATATTTTGTTTAACCACGACAGCTCGAGTTTAAAAAAGAACCTTGGCGAGTATTCGTGAATAAAATTTATGAGTAAAAGTCTTATGATTTAATAAAAATTGTTTGGTACATTATCAAGTTTTGTCCTCCCCAGAAGGAAATATTATACAAGTTTAAATACTATGATAATAATTGTAATATAAATGTTCATCACTTATAAGATTATCGTTAATCAAGACTGATCATGTCTTAGTTTGTTTAACTAACAAAACATCAATGATCGTGAATAAAAGAGAAAGTCTTACAAAATCGTACATGAAAAAAGTTTGTAGTAATTAAGACTCAAATAACATCAACAAATTCTTTGGTCAAACAGACTTAAGCTGGAGTGCAATTTCTCACGATGATGATTTAATTTCTGGGCCGTTTCTGAACACAACCCAGTTTTTACCAGCATTCACTGATTGAAAACTAGAACGGAAAATATAAATGTGCACACATTCCTTAACATTTGCAAATAATTAATACATGACTCATGTCTACTGTTACCAGTGAAAGCACAATAACTGTGTATTTGATTGCACGTGCATGTGTTTATGGAACGATTTGTAGGCAATTAATTCCACTCTGTTGCATGTATTTGCAATTGCAGTTGCAGTTGCTTTTAATTGTACAAAATACTTACTGCCTTGTAAGCAAATGTGCAACAATTCATAAAAATAAATACAACCAACTCGTTCGTAAAAATCATTAGCGTCCCCCTCTCGCCACATAAGCGTAAATTTTCGCTCCAGAAACGCACACGCGTAGAGAAGTCAGGCGGCAATTGAAGCGTGAGCATTTGAAAAAGAAAGATATTTTTAAATGCACCTTGTTAGAGAGAAATAAATTTGAATTTATTACAAAAAAGTAAGCAGAAAATCAATTTTTTTTTCAATTCCAAAGTGGCAATTGGAATATGTAATGGAAACGACTCGATACACTGAGAATAAAAATTGACGAAAACTTGGACGTCATTAAACAACTAGAAAGGCACTATCATCCTTCTTTCTTGTTCAATCTGAATCTTATTTCAAATGGGTCAAGTTTTTACAGAAAATATTATCAAACCATGGTGCTTAGTAATTATGGCAGTCAAGATATTATTATTCTTGTAGACCGGTTTATGTGTCCATAAATTTTTTTTCTCAGTGTAATTATCATCCTAAGCAATTGTCATGTTTTATTGCCATTTTCAATAATAATTTACGCATAAAGTTCAAACGATAGACAGTAGCACTGCGTTTAAGTGATATTAATCTACTGGTGCTTTTGTTACTGCTACTGTTTTCATATTTCCCTTAAGCAAAGAACTGCTGCAGAAAATATAAAATGGTGCCTACTATTATTTGATACTTCTTAAGGTGATAAATTTTACTGGCAGCAGGTATAATAAGGCATTTACAGAAAATTACCACAATAGCATCTCTATACATTTTTTATAGATCAATAATATGCCTTAGAGTAGTGCAAATAGGATGAAAAAGTATTAATTCTATATTTTATTTGAATTTTCAAGAAACAGATATTTAAAAACTTTAGTACCCAAACGTTATCGAGGTCGCCAGGTACTCAGTAGTGGCACCGGACTAGTTATTAGTCATGACACCATCATAAAATATTATTTAATGGAAAATGGAAGACATTAAACGAAATTCTAGAGCTCTTGTATTCGGACAAAACTTTAAATATCACACTGAATGAATACAATATGTTCACCAGAGCCCCCACAAGAAACTGACAGTATCGATATGATACTCTCTACATTGACATGGTCTTGGTAAGGAGTGGCTTCAATCCAAAGCACCTACGGCTCTATAGGTCACGACATCCCATCTTCACATCTATTGCAAATCGCGTTCTCAAACTACCTGCCATTTGTATATAATGCTATGTTTAGGAATACACCCTGATTGCGTAATTAGAAAATTAAGGCAATTAAGGCCTTAATTGAGCTCAATTTACCTTACAATATTTCAATTCGATTTGGAAATGTATCAATTAGTACTTAATTGCGCCATTAATTTAGGGAAATTCCCAATACAACTGTGATGAAGTGGGTTTAATGACCACAAAAAAGTCTGTTCAATGACAAATTCAAGGCGTATTCAACAAAGGTTACTGCATCACAAACACAACTACATTTATTCTTCATGGCAGTTGTTAAACTCTATATATAAAAAACTAAAAAAATTTTAAAGTTTTTAACAAAAATATGTTTTAATTTATTTATTTCTTTAACAAATTTCTCTTCGTTTTTCCAAATTCATAAACACAAAATTTCACGAATAAGAACATTAGCAGCTGTCGAATAGTAATTGCGTAAGCTAAATTGAACATCAAAGTCTATAACTTAATTTAAAATTCATTTGCCTGACTAAAAGTGCACATCTGAACATAATGTGAACCACAACCAACATAAAACTTGCTAATGCCAAAGTTTTAGAGGCTCGTGAGTGTAATGGTACCAGAATTAATTCTCTACTTAGACTTCATAGCTGAAACTGGTACAAGTTAGATCCCAAATAGTCCTTAGCTGGTGGCTCTCAGCTGACACACACGAAACATATAAGAACAAAAGACGAAAATGAGGAGTGACTCCTTGGTCGCATGTGCGACACCAGCAAAGACGGCATTAATAACATGACTACAAGGACAACAATGTTCAAAGCCCTCCCCCCCACTACGTCGTTATGCATGGATGTCGCAGAAATGATGTCACTAACTAGATACACCCTATCAATCAATAGACCACAGCAATGTATTATCAAACAATCATCAATCAGAAGAGAAAAGAAAACGCATGCACCATCATGCATGTCATAATCTTGTCGTCGTTCTAACAAATATTTTACTGAAGAATTGTCCTAACCTATTCAGAATAATAGAAAACTTTCCTAAGGCTCCACACTGGCCCTAAGTCCGGCTTTATCTAATCAGAAAGTAAGTGGTCTGCATCGATATCCCCCCATACAATACCCCATCCCATCGTACGACTAAAGGATCTGAGAACGGTAAACCGAAGCCACAATGATCAAATTAGTCAGATAGAGTTGCAGTACCCAAGACAGTCAATCCAATAAACCAATGTTAGGTGAAACTGATGTGTTCAGAAGAATCCGCGTAAACCAATAATGTCCAAATTATTCAGTCGACGCTGCTGTACGCAATACTATCAACTCAAGCCGCTGCACAATCCGCTATAAGCCAAACAACTAGCCCAAGACGATAACAGTCAAGCAAAACGGCTATGACCACATCAGTAAACTCAAGCTTATGTAACCAAAGCTGTCAACCAAAGCCGCTGTGGTCATAATAGTCAGCCACAGAACAGGCGTACAAAATAATCAACTTAAGAGTGCAAGAATCCACATACGAGACCTGTTATTCTAGCCTAACCTACAAAGCTAGGGTAGGGTACAAAGCTGGGTCCGGTTCCTTTGTATTATCTGAAGAAAAGTAATAATGAAAGTGCAGAATTGAAGTGAATGAGCTTAAATAGCTTAGAGAATCCAAGTAGAGACGGTATGGTCGAGAGGTATCACCCAAAGATACCTTGCAAAATGTCCGACTTTCAACATACTAACGAATTCTATTTCCTCATTATCCCCTAACAGCTTAGATCTCAATTTGGTGCGATCAAAAGCTCGCTTATACTAAAGACTGAGCATGTTATTCCAGCTTCTCTCATTGAGAATTAAAAACACAAATTTGGGCTATCTTTTATACCATTCAGCACCAGTTTCGTTTTTCTTGAAGAGACACTTAATTCTCCGACCTCATTTCCAGGTGAAGCTTGACAGTACTCAAATCTCATACCAGGTAGAAGTCTTAAGATTCAAATTCTTTAGGAAAGTAGCTTGCATAATTTTGCGAGAGCTACTTTGACTGGCAAAACAACGTCATACACCACTCCGGCTTTCGGGCAACTTAAGGTAATTACGTTTGCACGAGTACCCTCGACTAAGCTGGCATCATGTAAAAATCATTGTGTTCATATGATAAATTCATTAAGCCATTCTCTTGTTTCTTTTAATAAAGTGCTTTCTATTTATCTAGGATTGTTAAGGACCTTTTCTATTTCATTACAATTTTTTTAAAGAAAAAAAAAGCACAATTGACTCATAATTTATATGCTTCACAAACATTCATAAAAAAGACAATGAAAGAAATATCCATGTAAATTCTAAAGCAATTTATGATCACATAAAAAAATAATATTTATTCTTAAATAAAAATGTACCTGTAAATAAGAGTTTAAACTTTAAATGAACACATGCCCACACACAGACACACGCACCAATACAAAGACAATAAACAAAGAGAGTATAAGTGCCCTTCTTTAGGGTATGAGTGCAAGTTCTGTGTATTTTTCTCTTTGTTTGAATGTGGGTGCGATTTCTTTTCATACAGCTCTATTAAAATATACATAAATAAAATTTATTGCAAGTCTTAGAAAAAAATCTTTATTTATACTGTAAAATATCTAACATTTTTTATTTTATTTTTTGCAGGTGCCCATGATTATTCATGTTAGAGGAATTTTGTGACACAATTTCAGCATTAAAGTGAAGTGCGTATTAAATGCCACAGATAAGAGAACAAAGGTTTTTCATTAATTTTGAGTGCTTAATATCCTTATGTTACGTTTAACCTTTTCAAACGTGTTTAAATTTTGCACAGATTATTTAAGCTAAAGAGTTTCTTTACATAATAATAGAAAAAAATAATTTTCCACAAACACACTGTAACTTAATTTATTTCATTAATGCTTTAATTTACAACGGCCACTTCCGTATCAGGATGATCGCCGTTTAACGTTGCACTTGATACTAACTTGACTTGGATGGTCTTTTTATTGTAGTCCTATATTTTTCTCGAAATTTATAGAAGACTAAAGAATCCAGCAGATATTTCTTTAGCTATAACTAAAACTTCTATCTGTTATTTTTTATTACGATATTTCTTCTTGTAGCCACTAATCTAATTAGTTACCTATGATGGTGGTTTCTTTGCTTTGTGGATAGCTCAACTCATACCCGGTTTGAATGATTTAAGTCCAACGGAAAAATCTAATCAGATTTCGTGGTTCTTTAGAGGGTGTTGAAAAGGCTGGCGCTTTGGTTCGTTTACCTACGCCCTTGCTTTTATCGTTTAATTTAACATAAGTTTTAACTACGGTAACTTTGCTTAATGGTTTGACATTTGAGCTAAAAATGGTACAGTAACGTTCCCGAACTGAACCGCTTTTTTCGGAATAAATTTGCACAATTTCAAGCGCTCTTCTAACGTTAGTCTATCCATCATAAAATGACAAATCAAATTGAATACTAATTATGCTAGAGTTACCGGATAGTACAACCGTTTGACCGTTTCGAACCTTTAAAGAAAGCGCGCCTTATTTTAGATTAAAAAGTCGCATTCTCAATTAAATTCACAAGGACATTTTTGTTTAGCGATCAAGTCCATGTTTAATAAAACTTGTCCAACATTTGAAGTAAGTATAGTCCGCAATCCAATACGGAGATGCCTAAAAGAAATTTACATTAAGTATTCAAATCTTATCACTAAATTATAATTTAGTAATTATATTCAAATTAGTAACTGATTTTTTATATTAAAATCTTAACATACTATCAACTATGGGATTCAGGGAGCAGTGTCGGTTTTTTTCCATCTCTGGTGCCCATGAAATTGCAATAAATCGCATGCTAGAGTATTGGGATGGACCGCTAATTTGTTTATGTATTTGCAGGAATTTGGTTTTTTTTACTGTGGATAGTAGGAACTTTCAGATCTCTATGCGTATTTTTATTTCTTATATAACATGTAGAGCAGACAATAAGTCTTAAAATTGGTTATTGATGGACAAATTTGCCTTCTGAGGGAAAACGTTACACGAGCACACTACGAAGAATTTACCTTTATTCTTTACTTTTATTGCCACTTCTTTAGCCAGAGAATGTGGGACTAAAGTTTTTTATTGTTAACACTTCACATGCAGTGTCATCTGCTCACGAGGACGTATACGTAGTTGGGCTTGTTGGCACATCCCTTGTATAGATGATATATAAAAGGGGCCCCAGTATACTACCTGGAGGTACATCTACAAAAATTTTCCCATTGTTTGACCTTCCTTTAAATGTTCTATCTGTGTAAAAGCTTTTGAAAAGCTTAAAGAAGTTTTCAGCAAGATCTCTAGTTATTTCAGATAGTAGCTCATCATGCCAAACTTTCGCGAAAGCCTGGGAAATATCTATAAATAATGCTACAGTGATGCTTATTTTCAAATGTCAATCTAATAACAGTAGCAATTCTATGGACTTGCTCAATAGTATTAGGCCTCGTACGAAAATCACTCTAAGGGTCTGGTATGAAGTTTTGTTTATTAAGATAAGTCTTTAAAGAATAATTTTGGAAACAATTTTGTTGAAATTGATAGTGGGCTAATAGGGCTGTGTGACGTAATCTGGCGTAAGTTCTTCCTGGGATCATAACAATTTTTGACATCTTCCAATAGCAGGGGAAAAAGCCAACTCGAAACAGGGAATTGAATATGAATGGTAAAATTCTCACAGGAAAACTTCTTATCACAAGTCCTAGAAAAATCTAAAGCAACCGTGCAAAATTTGTTAAAATAATTCTACTGCTTAAGGTTTTACATAAAAGAAATTGTCATAAATTTTTGAATTTCGGAAGTGATTTTAAAAAATGTGTAAAAAGTTTTTTATATAATTCAATCATAAATAATACATTTCATCACTTTTATATAGTTTCTTTGCCTTTGGCTGCCAGTCACGGTGACGTTTTTTGCTTTTCTAGCAGGAGCTAGAATCCTTGCTTTAAAAATTACTCTGCGTTCACACATGTAGCTAAAATAAGATTAGTAATTTAGTAGGTAGGCGTGTCGTTGGCTCGACTTTTTCAAAAATTATTATTTTTCTTGATTCTTGATTTGATATTCCAACAAGGGAATTTAATGTAGATTTTTTGAACAAATTTCCATCATTCCTTGACAAGTTTGGTTTGGAGACAAACCGAGCGAACAATGGCACTGATGATGGCACATAGCCAAAATCGATTTGTAGCCAAACCAAACTTGACAAGGGATGACGAAGATTCCTTCCAAAAAATCTACATTATATTTCTTAATTAACACTTTTTGTAATAATGTGCCAAAATTCAAACCCCTATGACAACATTTCTCGTTATGTGTGACTCATCGTTAATATGGGATCAAAGCATGCAACAGGATTCGAATAGAAGAATTCTTCAAGTCCTTAAAATATTCATCTTTTGGCGATAGTTATTTGAAATTGGAAAATGTTACATCTTATTCCACTAGACTAGGCTTTAATAGATAAAGCCATACGTTCTTTTAAGAATCACATGGTTACTAAGAGCCCTAATAGAACGTAGTAGAACCTGAAGGAATTGTATCCTTTATTCCTTTACACCCTGTACATGTGACTTATTTGTACTGCTAAAAATTATAGTTCTGTCTCTAAGTGTTCCATACAAAATGACTAGCAGCGCATGCAGCTGTTTAGTGTACGTGATTTCGTCATTTATCTACCACTGACTATACAATGGTAAATGTCCTACGACAAGAAACCCACTTCACCATTGCAAAGAAACAAAAAATAAAAAATATAAAGAACCAATGTACACAAATCAATTTAGTAGCAAAAGAGAAAAAAAACAATAAGAAAATACAAACACATATTAAAAACCTACAATAACAAAAGCACACATACATGTTTAAAAGTCACACACACACATACACACGCATACAAGTTCAAATAAACACATCGACTATTTGCACCTGAAAATAGAGAAAAATATTTATTACTTTCAATTTGCATATGAAAGGATATTGATTTGTTGGTTGTTGCATACGAATCTTTTCTATAAATTTAGGTCTCTGGCTTTATGTGAGTGTGAGTAGGGATGAATGTGTGTGTGTGTGTGTGTAGTTTTGAATAAGTGTATTTTCTTTACACGAATAAATTTAAATTGTATGTTTTCCATGTGTTTGACTTTCTTTTCAGTTTGCCAATATTTGCGTGTGTGTGCCTGTGTAAAGGTAAGTTGTTTTTTTATATGCCTTGTATTTGAATTTATATTTTTGTTTTTTTTATGATTGAATATTTTTCACTAAACACAAGCTTTTTATTTTGGGGTAAAAGAAGCCGGTTTAGAAGTCTTTGAAAATCATCAATTCCTAAAAAAAATTTATTCGGTCAAGCGCGTATGTGCAAGATGTTGCGGGCAGCAGCATGTGTTAACAAATGTAGGCTTAGTTCTCATCTCTTATAACCGGATCTTTTAAGTTTATATCTGAGTTGGAAATGCCTATTTTTCTTTTCGAGAACTGACAGAGGAATTAGGGTAGCAGAAGCGACACGTTGCGAAATTCTTACAGAGCCTAGACATTTTTTGATCTGGTTACATGATTAGAATGGAGAGAGTGGCGGATTCTATTGAGTTCCACTTTAATGATTAGAGATGACTTTCAAACTATATCATCTCTTTTTGGTTATTTCACCCTCTTGATGTGTTACTAGTCCAGAATACTATGGAAATCCAATGCTTGTCTGAACCTGAACCAGGTAGAAGATACGACTTTCGTGGTTCAACCACTAACTAAACACTGCTACCCCGAGAATCAATGGTACTGGGGACGTAAGTCTCTGACTAGTTGGTGGTCAGGGTTCTTCAGAAAATCACGGGGGGCTGTGTTTTAGAACCAAATCCCAGGGGGAATATAGTGAGTTGCAACGTAAGCACAAGTGTGTTTTAGAGCCACAATAGACACGAGAGTACTACAAAGCATGCGGCGACAATACTCGTTTTTAAAACCTTCACAAGAATTGAAAGGGTATAAATAACTTTGTTTGTTTTATTTCCGTCCCAACCATGTATACAAATATATTACCGATCCTTATAGGTAGGGAAGTTCAATTAATTATGTCCATCTGGCCGATGTTGAAATAAAGGCACTAGACAACCAATAATCTTGTAGCTCGAACCATTTGATCAGCGCATTTGGCGAATTATCACTATTTTAAATCAGCTACATCGATCCACAAGTTAGCGAGATATCGGCAATTTTTCTGGATTTTTTAGTATTTTCCTCTGAGGCCCCCAAAATACGTACGGACTTAAATGTGGAGGCCAATCAACATCACCATTCCTTGAAATAACTTGTTGTGGAAATGAGTCTCGCACTAATTTCACTGTCATCCTGTGTATGTTAAAAGGTTTTTAATCACATCAGGATATCGCTCCCCATTTACAGTTACCGTAACGCCGTTTTCAGTTTTAAAGAAGTAAAGTCCAATGATTCCTCGTGACCAGACTGTCACTTTTAATGGATCTGGGTTTTCCATTGCCCAGAACCGACTATTCTGTTTATTCACATATCCATTCAAATGAAAATGTGCCTCGTTACTCATTATGATTTCTTCATGAAAATCGGGGTTGTCATGGGCGAGCTGTAGCATCCTATTGGCATATGTACGGCAGCGTAAATGGTCTTCCAGAAAAAGGTCTTGTGTCAACTGAATCTTTGTGCAAATTTGTGGCCAAAGTTGTTCTTTGAAGACCAAGCTCCTGAGCACGGTGTCGAATTGAGGTTGATGGATTGTTTTGAACACTTTCTTGAACAGTAGTAATCTTTTCAGCCGATCTTGCAGTAAGTTGTGGTCCATGCTTGGGCCTATCAGCTGTAGTTCCTCTTTCCTCGAAATCATTCACTACACGATAAATAGTGCATCTTTTTGGCACGTTGTTTCTCCCCAAAATTTCACGTAACTTTCTCATCGTCACAGTAATCGATGATTGATTTTGATAAAATGTTTTAACGATTAAAACACGTTGGTTTACCGAATATTTTTCCTTAATAAATTTGCCAAGTCTCTAATTCACGACTGCCAAATATGAACTGTCAAGACTAATGTTTAACAAAATGGCGGCGGTACTTCACTAATTTGTTCAAATATAGAAATTACTGTTATTCTTTACCGTTGTAAAGAATATACAAAATAAGAAGCGATTTGGAATCCAAAAAAATGGGCACACCACATTATTGCTGAACCAGTGCTTTTCAGAGCCAGTGGCAGGAATAAATCGGCCTGGGTTTATCCAATGACTTCAAATTAACAATAACTTCAATTTCAGTTGGCTTTCTGTCTTTATTTAATAATTTATTATGAAATAAATTTATTTTTATTAAAACCATTTTCAGTCTGCCCCTTTCTTTGTACTCATTTTAGTTTTATTTATTTGTCTGTCTGGCCTGACAATTTTATCTATTAAATCACAATTTAAATAGTTGTTAAATGGCAATACAAAAATGCAATTCTGATGTAATTGGAAATGTAGAAAAATATTGATTAGATAAAAATTGTAAATAAAGTTTTTTTTCTGTTTTTTGTTTTAATACAATTTAAATTTTCTGAAAACTTACTTTATTTTAAGTGGTACTTGAATTGTGGTTTTATGAAAAGTAGAAAGAAAATGAAAACTTATTTAACACTTAAGTTCCATTTGGTAAATTAATTTTTTTTGGAATTGAAGATTGGAGAGTTTATAAAAGGAAGTAATACAATGAATATTATTAAAAGCAAAACACAGTTCTCTGTGTCATTGACAAAAATACAACAAAATTATTTTGCCATGTTGCCTTTATATTTGACTTATATATTTCAGCAACTAGAATCCGGATTTAAACTGTGTCTAGGTGACACAGGTTCTAATGTAATTCGGACAAAAAATTAGGCATATCACAGGGATTGTCTGAATCGTGCCGCTAAGTTCATTGCCAGCATTATGGCTTGGGGCTAAGGGACTAGGCCAGTTATGCTTTATTGTTAGTTAACTCAGAACGCTACAGTAACATATTAAGAGAAAACCTCAATACAAAAACTAACTACTTTTGATGCATTCACTAACCTTTCAATAAAATGGCGCCCCTGCTATACGTACTGATTTGTCTTCCTTCAACCAGGCCAGATTTCAGTCCAATTGAGAATGTGTGGGGAATAGTGCAGTCTCGCATCAGCAATGACCTTCAGACCTCTGTTTCCGGTCAATATTCAAGATATTTAGGACTCGCTTACACCAAACCAATGCCAGGTACATAAGTACAAGAACATGTGAACTGAAGTGAGATGTTACTAAATATTAAACTGTATTTGAAGTCACGTATAAACATTGGTAAAAGAAGTGTAATTAATTTTTATTAATAAAAAAATTTCAATAAAATGTCTTTTATTTTAAATAATAATAAAATCACCTTCAACATGTTGTTTCGAAAAATGGCAAAATTTTTTATGAAGGCTACAGCATCTCGAATATCAAATCTTAAAGAAACATCTAAAGGTATGAACCTTCTATGGTAAGGATAATATTATATACTTCACCATTTTTTTAAAGCAATGCTAGAAAATTTTACTACTTCTTTACGCGACTTAAAACTAAACGTAAAGAAATACTAAAAAAAACCATGAATTAATTTACAACATGTAACTTTAAGCATGTAAAATATTGTAAACCTAATTAATCAGACCCTTAAAAAAACTATATAAATTTGAAGAACAAAAAGCAAAGAAGAGAAACTTAACTTACTAACCTCAATTAAGCATCCAACGTAATCCCACTTTATGCCCCTTTTGTTTATTTACAATCCTACCACTTTTATAGAGAAGATTGTCTTCACAGGACTTACATCCTTAAGACTTGTGTAATACAAAAATTTATGTTTCTTCTTTTTAACAGGGGGCAGTAAAGGGAACCCTCTTAAACTGTATTGGTTGGTTTAACATTTTAACCACAAAATATGTTAAAACATTGTTATGAACCGAAGAACACACAACACCTACATATGCACACGCATACAAGCAGGCATATGTATGTAGTGTAAGACATATTTATTTACACATGTATATGTAACCACACAAATAACAGCACACGCTCACACTAACTCCTAAAGACTCCTGCATTAAGATTTTTCTCTCTCTGTCTCTCATTCCTACCAGCAGCTTCTTAATGGTTTTTAGTTGTATTTTAGTTCAAAATCTATTGTTTTACTTAAGATTTTTTTTGACATTTTTATTAGTGTATGTCTCAGGTTGTGTGCGGTGATTTTTTTTTTTGCTGTTTGAATTTTTAGTACAGAATTTTTAATGATCCTATTATGAATCCTGACAGGTGTCAGCTAACCGACCTACAGGTCAGAGTGGGTTTCAAATAAGTTGACAAGATAAACATGTTGCTGCTTATTAAGCTCCTGTGGATGCGAGCTGTTATTGTTCCATATTTCCTTGCAAGCAAAGCTATAGAGGAACTTTCCTCTAGAAGCGGGTACGATACGTAAAATTATCGGACTGTGAGGTTTTCGATGATCTGAGAAAGACCAGAATTTTTTACCAAAAACTTCTTCCTGAATATGCGCTGTCACTAAAGAACAATTTGACAGCTGACAGTTAAGAGTTAGTATTACACGATAAAACAATGTGATTTTATTATTCAACAATATCACACAAAAAATTTTCGACTGCTGCTGGTTCTAGATATAGCCAATATGTGGGGTCAAAAAACGGAGCTACATGCCACACAGCCTGTTCAACAATTCAATTACTGCATTGGAAATTTCCTGTTCGTGCAGTCTCTCGTTTCAGTGATCAGAATTGATCGCCTAGATAGTCTGGTTTAACATCATATTTCCTTCTATAAGGTTATTTGAAGTCAAAGGCACATGTCCACAAGCCCACAACCAGCCGTGCATTAGAAAATAAAATAAGTGCTGCAACCACGAAATTCAGGTAAAATGGAAAATTATGACAAAAGGTGGCGAGGCTATTTGCTCCCACATATGATATGCGCATAATGATTCAATAAAAAAATAACAATTTAAGGATTTAAAACTGTGTTTTCGATTAAATTCAAATCTAGCGTTAACTTAAGATACCCTTTGTCTGGCATGATGGATTACTTACGATAATAAATCGAGCTCTACCTGAAAACTCCAACAAACTTCTGAAGAGTTATCTAACAAATAGAACGTTTAAGAACATTAAGGTCAAAGGGTAAATTTTCTAAAAAAGAGGAAATCTCTTCAGGGGTCTCTCAAGGTAATATACTTGGGAGGCTATTATGTAAAATCTATACAGCGGATATGCCAAGAAAACCCACATATATTTACGTCAACGTTTGCAAAGGTATATAAGAAATGAAAATACTCATAGAGAACTGGAAGTTCCCACTGTCTAGAAAGAAGCAAAAACGTAAACAAATTAGTACAGACACATTGAGCCTAGCAAAACGGCTCTGCCTACCCAATAGTAGGTAGTCTGGTAAGATTTGAATATAATAAATTTATTATTACATTGGTAGCAATTATTAAAGACATTTTAGATATAAGACTTATTGCAATTTTTTTTCGATATAATAAAAATAGAGTTTTGAAAAAACCTAGGACACCTCCATACGATTCCTCGGTATAATATTTTGAAGTCTTATGTTTAGTTAGGAACGATTTTCTTTCTTTAATGAACACAACTCTTAAAGCAGAATATATAAATGTCCTTATAGACCAAAAGATTTCTGGAATTTTTCGGGAATTTTTGCTCCACATAACGGAATCACCGAAATTGATTTTATCCGGAAAATTAAGTTATGAAAGTAATTTTTTTTTTTATTTTTTCTTATGCTTGGTTTTTTAAAAACTATAAATTATCACTCTTTTTTTTCTTTATTGCTTAAATAAACACCATTTTGAAAAAATCACCCTTTACGGTATATGAAAACATGGGCATTTGATCGTATTGCTGTAGTTTAGTTATTTTACAACAAAATGTCTCTGGTGGGATATTTTGTCTATAAATTTATTGAGAGTTGCTCAGCCAACATATCCATGAGACATTTACTACTGCTTTGCTGTTCTTCGAAAGTTGGTAGAGTGTTTGCTTCTTTTTATTTGTAAACAAGAGGAAGATTATAAAATAAACATTTATAATGAGTAGAATTTCTACATTACGTCAATTTATGTTCATAGATATTTATTTTAAAGCATATTGAGTATCAATTTAATCTGTGTTGTGAAATGCCAAAATTTTATTGAATTTTACCGTAATAACACAAAGGTATGGTATTCATTTTCAGAAGTCCTGACTTATACCTCCTTGTGGTGGCGGCCAGTACTAGGTACATGTCTCTACTAGGAGTCTGGCTAAATAAGTCGAACGGAGTGAAGTTAACACTCTCTTATAAAAAATCTCTAATCCACGGTGGAACAGCATAGGCCAGGCATGCGTGGCCAAGAAGGTGATTGGTGTCTAGTATGTGAACCCTGGATACCAGCCGATCGCCAGTATTATTACAGACGTTCCCTGCATAGCTCTGTGCGGGTGGACATCTTTTCCTCCAATACTCATGGAAATTATAAGTTCACTGACGGAATTTCTCTTTTAATTGGCCTAGTGAGGAATACGGAAGACTCTGATAAAAATGCCTTGCAAGGGGTGGACTGATGGACAATAAAGTCGCCCAAGAACTGGAGAGGTTAATCTCTGTATTAACTCCATTATTTATTGGCCAATGGGGACATTTTGTGGACATGATCAAGAAAACTTCAAATGGGTGGACGGGTCTCCAACTAAGTTGAGACAGTAGCTACCATTATGTGTGAGTGTCCAGAACTAGCTGGCATAAAACTCAGGTCCACGAGAAAACACTTGTTAAAGGCGAGTACCACGGGATACCTTAGAGTTCGGAAAAAGTTAGCAATGATAAAAGACTCCGTTTTGGGGACAGTCTAAAAGTCTCAATGAAAGTAAGGCAGGTATAAAAATTGGTTGCCTGAAATTAATTCGTTGTTAGAAGGGGGTCGAAAAGGGGCCCATAAAGTGATCGGCCTGCTTCGAAATCCCTCCTACATTAAAAAGTAACAAAATATCGCAATTTGTAAGCATAGCTACATAAGTTTTTATCATTTAAAGTCTCCGGTTTGCATACAACATTCAATTATTTCCTTTTTTCAAGTAATGTTTACTTTTTACAACATACTTCAACTCGATTTATAAAATTCTAAAACTCTATGCACTTGTTTCTTTCTAAAATCACTTGTTTCTTTACAACGTAAAAATAATATTTTTAAATAAATCAAATTTCGTTAAATCCGTTTATTTTTGTGTGGTATTTTTTTAGAAATGTTTTTTGTAGCTCAAATAAACACTAAAACGCCACTATGTGGATTATAAGGCCAAGACGAATGTTCTAAGCCCTAACGCTCAAGTATAGAGTTACTTGTGTTACTTGTTAAAAACGTGAAAGTGAAAAAAGAGATTTGTGGATTTGGCTAGGTCACGACCACCATACGATATTTTCTACAACAATATATTGTTGTGGCAAACATATTATGGTTGTTTTGCCATACCTTAAAAATTAGTTTGTCGCGATAAATAAGTTATTGTTGACATTTAATCATTAGGGGATTTTCACCCATTATAAAATTACCAACATGTTTGAAGTGAACAATAAAATGTTCACGAAAATTTTACCACAAACGAAGTATTTTACCCATATAAAAATAATATAATATTGGTGTTTAATGCGGTGGCTATTAAGTATGCGATGGCTTTGGTCGCAAGTATTCGTACCTCAATCGCTATCAATCAGTAACTTCAATTTTTACTATTCTATTGTTCTAGAAGGACCGTATTATTAATTTTTCTTCTTGGAATATGGCTACCTCAACCATGCTCTTTCTCGGCGTGTACATTTTCTTCTGCAAAGCGGTCACTTTTACTAGATACGTCCCTTTGTTTTGTGAACATTGTCGGATATTCTGCAAGCTGTTTGGTTGGTTTATAACTAACCATCTGGAACTAGTTCAACCATTCCATAAGCCTGTTTGGGAAAGTCGATTTTCCGTAACTCTCAGCACACTGGCTCTCGTATTGTTTTCACGAAAAAGTTCAAGACTAACTATCATTTGCTCTATTGTGATTAAGGTCTAACTTAAAAATGAAACCTTAACATTTCTGTTAACTTAAACTAAATGTTATATTGCGGCCAAAAAGTGCTAGTTCCGTTCTTACCAAGGGGATTGCGAAGAGTTGATATCCGCATCAAACACCTTTTTTTTGCCCTTTTTTAGTCCATTTAAATCTTCTATACATTTTTAAAAGATCTTGATAGGAAATGCTTCAAAAATTATATATGAGTTCCTTGATGTTCGTTTCCAGAATTTTAGCCATTACTTTTCTGCATTCGTTGGAAATATTTTGTCACCAACTACTCTATTTCTAGATTCAACCACCACCACAATCATGTGTTCTAAGTCTAATTTCTGAGTGCGGCACAACTCTAAGTTGTTACTTGTCCCATCCGGAGAGTGGTGAACCTGGAGCAAATTAACTTGCAATATTTTTTAAGATGTTACCATTAGTATGCCTAATAGAGGAGTCGTTATTTTCAATAAAAAACTAAGACCTTCGTAAATGACCGTTTATAGGCTGAAGGCAGCTTTATTGAGTAAGACGAACGCTGTCCCTAATGACTCAGTAGCTTATTTCTTTCCCAATCTTTAATTTAATAAACACCAAGCGACCTGGTTGACATAGCGACATTATAATCGGAGCTTATAATGAACATTAAGCAAGGTCTACGGTCTCGCGCTAAAGCAGCGTTTTCCATGATGGGCCCATCGTTTTGAATCTTTGTGGACTGATTTTTACTGCTAGCTCACAATTGCTATATTATTACAGTAGGGAAGATATCGATGCAGACCGCTAACTTTATGGGTCCCTTCTTTCCTCGAATTAATTTCCGGCAACCTATTTGTGATACACGACTAATTTCATTTGAGTGTTGTGCTACCACTAGCCTTTACTCTTAACTGTAGTTACTTCAGACTATCGACATCTCGGAGTCTCTTGTAATCACTCAAAGGCTTAGGTCCACCATGGCATTCGCATTTAACAAGTGTCTGCTCGAGGTTCGAAGCATTATGCTACCAAGTGCTGGACATGTTCAAACAATGTGCGCTATCCTCTCCGGCTCTTCTTCGGGAGTATCTTTGGAGAAATATCCGTGCACCCCTGCGAGATTTTCTTATTCATCTCTTCCGAATTGCTCCATTGGCCACTAAACACCTTTAAATATTGTCAGGTCCGCCAGGGATTTTTGTCCATCTCTTCCAGATTTCTCCCTTGACAAATTACAACCAGAGTTTCTCCAGAGGGATTTATCTTTCTGCCTCTTGCGAGGCTTCCTGATTCCTGAATGGAGAACAACGATGTCCACCAGCACATATTTCCATATGCACATGCAAGTTCGCATACTGCACACCAAGCGCCCTCTTGGTCACGCATCTCTGGCGTATGCTGTTCCACCGTGGATTAGAGATTTTTTTATAAGAGAGTGTTAACTTCTCTTCGCTCAACGTATTTAGCCAGACTCCCATCAGAGACAAGAACCTATTACTGGCCGCCACTACGAGGAGGAGATTTCTGAGTGCGGTGATTTCGGCAATTACAAAACGAAAAATGGCGAATCTCAACAAAGACGGCTTTGTAAACTAACGTTTTGCCAAACGATAGCTTTGAAAATCTTATAAGTTGTAGGGCTGCACCACCTAAAGATAGATCCGCACCTGGTCGAGCAAAACTGTAAGATGTCTGAATGTAATTATTTCCATGATTTTAATCATTCGCAATTTATAAATTCTTTATGGGAGTCTAATTGAAAATGTTAAAACCGTTCAACGAAATGCAAGCTACCACTCCTGATGAAGGGTATGCAAATACAGAGAGACACTTATTCACATGCACACACGCAGTAAAGGAAATAACAAGCAGGATTTATACATATTTTTGCAGCATGTCTAATAGGATTTACACAGTTTTATTCAAGCGCTTTTCTTCTTTGTTACGGCCACTTTTATTTTGTGCAATGACGGGCGATCGCTGTAGTTGTAGTGAGTAAAAAGCAAAAAGATGAAAATAAAAGTGCTGGTTTATTTTTTATTGTTATGGCACAGAGGTTAAATATTTACCACTTCTATACGAGGGTTTTAATTTTTTTTTTGTTGTTGTTGGATTTTTCCACTAACTTTTTTATGAACATTTTTTATTGCTATTTTACAAAATAAATGCATTTTTCGCAAAATATTTATGGCAAAAACTACTGCCACTATTTAAGCAACAACAAAGTAGAATAAGCTCACACACACACACACACACACACATAAACATATCTCAGGCCATGCATGTTGCGTGAGTAGTAGTAAATATTGCTGGTGTTGGTAATACGTAAATGTAATTAATTTGGCCGCATTTTTTATACGACTTTGAATGCGTGTGATTCGGTTTGACCATTTTATGATATTGTCATCACGCTTAGGAGTGATTAAAATGAATTAAGATTATTAAGTAAAGTAAAAAACGAATAGAAATAATAAACGCTGTAATATTACGTTAACAAAATTGCATAACTAACACAAGCTATTGTTAAAGGTTTTTTGTTTACTTACAGTTTATTGCGCGTGTGAGTATAAATATGAAAATTGAATCAATTTGCAAACATAAAATTAATTTTTTGTCTTTGATTTATGCACTTTGTTTTAAAAGTTACTGCTGTTTTTTGGCATAGTGGAATAAAGTTTCTAGTTTTGTGTAATTGAATTATTAATTAGAAAATTCAATTTATGGCATTTTTAAGAAACTGTTCAGTTGACACAGCACAGCCTGTCCTAACGCAAACCTTTGTTTGGAAAAAAGCATGACTAAATTAAAGTAGTGAAAGCCTTGAACTCAATAATCGCCCCGATTATTAACTCAAATCAAACCTTGATTCGGCCTAATGCTGCAGTGGACTGAAATTGGTCTTAAGAAGACCCACGATTGAGGCATCAAGAAATTCATGAAAAATCGACAAAGAGTACTACTAAAACGTGGAGACTCCCCAATTTGAGTAACAGCAGACTCTACAGATCAGTATTAGATTGAACTGAAGTCGAACCAAAGATTGAAAGTAAAAAAAATATCAATAAGGGTCCACAATTCGATGAAAGTAATACCTTGTAAAGAGGATCAAGCATTGAAACGAACACGAGATTTTAAAATTTTAATATTGACAAGAGCACCGAAAAAAGGTATGAGCGCAGTTAATTTCAAACTACGATTAAGGCTTAAATATTACTAATCTGAGGAGCCGAAACAAATAAGCAATGAGGACCCGTAAGTGGTGGAGAGGATTTATCCAGTATAACATACGATAAATCTTAGCAAAATGGAGGCATCTCACTAAGCACGTCAAGCTACATCACTTCCTCAAACAAAAATCCAAAACAATAATTCAGATGAAAAATAGACGATTATGAGGATCAAGAAGTTATTGAGAGGATACCAACTATGGTATAAAGTTGAGCCGCGCTCTGCTGAGACTTTTTGTCCTCACCGGGTTCAATTAAACCTGTCAGGTATCGATCTGGCTAATAAGCTGATCTCGAAACCCAACATAGAAGCTAGAACAACTAAGACAATGGCAGCTATCTTTATATACAAAATGGCTATAGGAACGTCATGAGGAATTAACCTCTACAAAGGTTATTGTCTATTTGAGGTTTTGGTCTGGTTGAAGGCATAGAATAAAGTTTTTAAAGTAAATCTCAACCTCGGAAGCTCCGTGGCCGCCAGAGGACAAATAAACCAGTTCAGACCATCTAGACTTATAAACAGATGGATCTATGTGGGATAATGGAGTAGGAGAGGTCTACATAGGGGAATTAGAGTTCAACATATTCTTCGGAATCCCAACCCAATGTGGCGCGCTATAGACTGAAATATCAGCAATATTACAATAGAATATTCGACAGGAATATTAGGTTCCCGACAGGTATATTTTCGACCTCCAAACTGGTCCAGGAATGCCGGACATCCTTAAATCAGATGGCGAGACACTCATAAATTACCTGGAAATGGGTACGAGGACATGGTACCAATATGGGCTGGCTACAGGACTCGCATACTGATGAATTCAGTGTAATTCCCCTATCCGCCTGCAAGAAGCAAATTAATATCCCGGGCGGTGAATGTTTGCTAGGCTCTTCTAGATATCGGAAGCCAAAATACAAGGATTATAACCCTGCATAATGAGCACCAACTGGTTTAGTAATGAAATCATAACGGCGGAGATATATTGTGACGTCTCATCCCCTACTCTCTACACTAAACTTCGAATCTATATTCTACACACTCTTTTCTTGTTTAATTTCTTTTAATTTTTTTTACATTCCTTTCTTTCTCTAGCTCTCATCAGGTAGCACAAAATGATCCATTGAGTGCACCCACGTGGGCGTGCGTTGCAGGAGGCATATTAACCTAACCTAAGTAGGTTTGAGATGGGTATATATCAGAAAGCAAATACAAATTTACGATTTTTACGAAGAAATGCTGCGCAATGATATCGCCTGCCTTAAACCTTTAGCAAACAACAACTTTGTGTGAACCTAGTGTGGCCCACTTACGACAATTTACTAACATGGTTAAAAAATGATTTATCGCACAAATATACGATCCTGTTCTTAGTAGGTTGGACCTTGCACGAGTCCAGTCCCAAGTGTAGATGCAAAATTTTAAAGGATTACAAACATTTTAGGGAATTGGCTTTCGTTGGTTCGAATCGGAACTGCAAAGGCCTTCTATCAAAGTTTTAATTTAAATAATATTAACGTGAATAGGGATCCTGCGATTCAATACAAATTGAGACTGAAGTTATTTTCTTTGTAAAAGAAATTATATTTGGCCTAAAATATAAATGATCACAGCTTGGAAGCCATTTGATGCTTACAAGCTTGGAAACTGAAAAGAGTTTTCAAAAATATACCTAGACGAGCATGGATTAAGAAATAGCCAATTTAATTACGACTTAAAAATTCCTTGAAAAATATTCAAACGTAAATCACAAAACGCCTATTTGTCTTAAATATGCGCGTGTGTTTCTTCAATTTCTCCATTTCTTACTCAAATTAAGTTTGCTAAAACAAACAAAGTGTTCAAACTTCTCTAGCAAAAATATCTTTGTATTAAAACTTAGAAACGCCATAAAATATATTTTGTTATCTTTTGTTTACGGCCAATAAAAACGACCCCCCGTAAAATCTTGTGCTCCTTGGGCAATATAATTTACCAAACCGGCTTAAACTTAAGACTTACGCTATTAACTTTTATACTACCGTGAAATTTTAGCTTTGTAAACTATTTGTGTTCCAACTAATTGAATTAAATAAGAATGTGGTGGTGGTGGTGGTGCTGGTAGTTGGTGGCACAATATTTTATACAATCCCTGCAACTTTCTTGTATTTTTAGTTTTTGTTAAAGTTTGTTCATCAAGAACTAATTTTAGCTGAGAGTAAAAGACATTTTTTTCTTGGTGGAAAAATTCCAATTAAATAAGGGAAAGATTAAGTTCTTGGCTCTTGGTTTGTGCAGAAGAAAATGTTGTGTGATTGATAACTAAATGTACGTCATGGGAGGAGGATAATGCCGTAGAAACAGAGCAAAGCCTAAAATAAATCAAATAATAAATATTTTATTATAAATCATGGACGAAACTGTTTAAAATGTGGTTAAATGCCATAATAAAGCAAAAGATTAAAATAAAATTACAAAATAAAGCGACAACTTTTCTAACCATGAAACAATAAAAACCTCTAACCTGAAGGCTTTCATATAAAAACAAAGGGCACACAAACGTTGCCACATATAAAAAAGTGTCGGTGGTCTTGGAATTCTATAGACTTAGCGATTAAAGTGTCTTTTAAGAGGCTTTCACTGTATATTCTGAAAAATTTTGTTCATAGCACAGCTTTCCTATCACATGCAAAGGTACTTTCTCTAGAAGAGCGCTAAACAATCCGAAACACTGGATTAAGTTGTTGCCAGTGGATATGAAGCCAATAAGTAGCTTATCTTATCAACCTAACTTAACAAACTTACATGAAGTTTTCAAGAATAACTGTTCCTCATTTTCACCAAATATTCGAAAGTTCGAAATTAAAATAAAAGCGATGTAATTTTTAAATATTATACAAATTCGAAAGAAAAAAGAAGGTGACCAATTTAGCACCGTTGCTCTACCAACGTTTTCTTCTCGTCATATTGAAATCTATGCCTGATAGAGACGTATTCTTAAAACTTACATACGATATGTACACACATGCAACAATTAATGTTTTTATTTCAACAGTTCATTTAATCGCTAGAGAAACTGATAAAAATTTATTAATTCTAGAGGAAAATAAAGAAAACTGCAACCATTAATAATCGCAAATAATAAAGCACTCTTTTCGTAGAATTTTTACTACATTCGCAAACAATTGCTTTCAATAATCACGAAGGAGTGAACCAAATAGTCATATATTAAATGAAAAATATTTCTACTACCACAAATAATTCAGTTGGTTAACTGCGGTATCACATTCAGGAAAACATGCTACATTTCTGCAAATGTTTGTGACGAATTGTCCGTTTTGAGCAAGATATTTTCTGTATGAAAAGATTGGTGGTCTCCCTCCACTAGATTGTAAAGCCTTAACTTCTACAACTTCCCCTGGGATATGTGATGAGATTTTTCGCCACCCGAATCCGATAGTTGTATTGTATCCTAAGCCCGGTGGGTTACTAAATTAATTGAAGGCTCGGGAACCACTATTTACGGGAACGAAAAGTAATCCAACTACTCAGCAAGGAGTCTTCTGCTAGCAACTGCTGGGTATTCACACAAAACGTGGGCTACGATCGCAGCATCTTCCAGGCATAGTTCGCAGGTATCATCTTTTTCGAATTTTATCTTGGCCAGATGATATTTGAAGTTTCCAAAACCTGTCACTAACCCAGTAATACAGCTTAAGGTAACCCGATCATATCTAAGCACCCTACTGGCCTTCCTGCCGGTCGCTCTGTGCTTATAATGCTTATTCGAGATTGTCTTCATGTCTTCATAGCCTTTGTAGCATGATTTTACAGTCTGTATTACCGACACAACATAGCAAGACTTTATAGTCATTATCAACATGAAATGTACAATGTATAAAATTAAAACAGTGTCATATAACACACTGTATAAGCAGCAAACACTTGACTGTCGCTGCGCCACTGACCACTTGGTACACACACAAGCAGCGATCACTTCATATTTTGTTGTCATACCGATGACCGTCTTCATAGACGTACTCTGCATGTTGTTGTTGTGTTTCAATGCTTGCGATCGTGTGGCTCACTACATTGTTTATCATGGGAATTGTAAGTTATTTTAATTGTTATAGGCGTGTGTCATGTTGCACATATTTATCCCACACTATTTGCATTTGAAGAATAAGAATAGGAATGTACAATCACACGCACATGTACTGTAGTATAGAAATAAGGGCTGAGTTTAAAATTGTCAATTCAACCAAAAATATAGTATAAATAGAGAGTTTGTTCTAGTTTAAGACACAGACCAATTTGTAATCATCTTGAGCTCTTATCGCGGAGTTCGATAAATAAAATAATTTTAATCCAAACAAAAGGTCTTTCACTACATGGCGATCCTGCCACTACATGGCGATCATGGCAAATTTTAGAGTGCTCTAAAGATTAATCTTTTGCACCTAAAAAAAAAAGGAACAAAATTTTATTTTGGTCCTGACGGATCAGCCAAATGTTCCGTCAGGTGTAAAAAATCCGTCTGGCCAAGAGACATGAAGGAAGGAGGTCCTACACCTCTAACAATAAAGAAATACGGCTCTTAAAAACAACTCTTCCACCATCCAGGGACAATGCCACGTAAATGGAAAAGAATTGAGGAAATAAACCTCAAAATAAAAAATATTATTAATGAAAAAAACGAAGTGCGTACATCGCATCCGCACTCGTAGGGCCTATAAGCGACATATCGCTCGAGGCAAAATAAAAATAATAAAAATTAAAATATACTATAAACAAACAAATTATATTAAGAATATTTAAAAATGTAAAATCAAAAAAAAAATTTTTACTTAATTATGAATAAAAGAAAAATTAAAGTATATAATCGTATTGATTGGAATAACAAAGAAGAACATGAAGACACAGTAGAAGAATAAACCAAATGGTTACAAAATATTTGGAAATGGATAGGAAAAGAAGGCACTCCTACTAGGGAAGAAGTTATTCATAGGTTAACAAGAGAAGAAGACCTAGTTAGAATGATAAGAATTTCCGAAAAATATTTCGAAAATAAAAATAAACAGCAATAATAGAACAAAAAAAATTTTTTGATTTTTGTATTACATATTTATGCCATACATAACAAAAAACTAAAAAGAAATATTTGAGCAGAGCTCAAAATAATAACACTGCTAACAATTACTGCAAAGAAATTGAGAACTTAACTAAATCATTAGAAAATGCTTACATCTCAGATGACTTATCATCAGAGATAGCAGCAAAATATTCAACACAAGTTGCTGTTAAAGCTTTTACTAAAAACTGCACTCTCGGTAGGGTAATACTTATCATGGAAGCAGGTCAATTTACCAATATGACCGACGCCATAAGCAAATTTGTAAACAGTTGCACTGAGGCAACTGGAGATCTTAACTATGTCGCTGATGCGCTATCGCGCATAACAATACAAGATTTGAAAGAACTAAACAAAAAGGTATCATGCGTATTAAGAGTCACGACAAGATCGGCGACAAATAAACAAAAATGTGGTAATATCGCAACAAATCAGCGTAAAATAGATAAAATAAATGAGCCTTTTCAGGTGTAATAACTCTACCCATTGCTCTCACTAGACCCAGTGCAGTTGTATGCTCTGGTCCACGGAAATTCACAGCAGATACCCTTTTTGCTAGTTTGCTGCTTCATTTCCAGCTGTGCCTAGCTGTCCATTATCCCATATCAAAGTTATCTCGTTCACCGAGACGCATTTTTTCAGTTTTAGATCATATTCCAGCACTGGCTTGAAGTACAGATTTACTTACATCATCCGTTTCCATTATGTATCCGATTTTCCAGCCACCCAAGCCATTCCGCCTGGTAAACGAAGCCGTACTCCCCCTGACGTAGACCACAGTACAAGTTCAGCCCAGCTGAGTATACACCTACTTCTGCCCTGCAGTTCATAAGCAAACCATCAGTAAAAATGTTGCTGTCATTCTCCATACATTCGCTGTGTATTATGTTTTTCGCAATCAGTGTTCGATGTAACCATTCGACTACTTCTCATTTTCTCATGCGTTCCAGCAGCATCAATATTTTATGAAAAATGTCGACATTTTCACAAATCCGATTTTAAACGGATATGTTTATAAAAACAAAAAAAAATTTCACCACAAATAGAGAATTCTCAAAAAAAATTTAAAATTCATCATTAAATTAAAAATTCACTAAAATATTTAAAAATCTTAAAATGCACCACAAACCAAATTATAGTTTAAAAATTTATAAATTGTAAATTACAAAAACAACAAAATAAAAAAAGTAAAAAATTTAGGAAATTTGAAACTGCAAAATAACAAAATTGCGTCAAAAAATAACGAAAAATACTAAATTTACCAACATTTGCCAAAAAGTTAAAATTCACTAAAAATTTGAAAATCATATGACATCATAAATCGAAAAAGGCCGTAAAAATCCAATTTTTAAATTTCACCACATAAACTTTAAATTGACCAAAATTTTTAAAATTGATCAAAAAGTGAACATTAAAAAATAAACAAAATTTTATGAGAACTTCAAAATAGAATTTAACACCATAATAAAAAAAATCTCTAATTTCACCACAAATCGAGAATTCACCAACAAATTTAAAAATTCACCAAAAAATTACCAATAAATTTTTAAATCATACAAAATAAATATTTAACAAAATATCGAAATTTCAACACAATTTAGAAATTCACCAAATTTTAAGACTTCACAAAACCAAACTAAAAATGTTTAACAAAGTTTTCCAAAAAATCTAATATTAAAGAAAACCTAAATTGAACCAAACAAAATTAGGGCTAATTTAAAATTTGCCAATATTTTATATTCACTTAAAATTTTTAGTTGCCAAATTACCAACATTTTCTAAGAAAAGTCCAATTCGGTCCAAAAACCTAAAAATTTGGAAAATTCACTAAAAGTTAAAAAATTCTCCATAAAATCGAAAAACTGGAATAAAACAAAATAATTACAAAAATACCACAAAAACTAAACCTCACAAAATTTTAAAATTTCAAAACTAAGTTTTCAACTTCACTAAAACCTTTGCAGGTTCACAAAAAAAATCAATATTTTATGAAAAATTTCACAACTCTAACTAAACTGATGTTACACATGTTGCAAAAGACTTATATCTTACCAAAAAAATTACTCTCACAAACAAGTAATCAAAAAGAAAATTCACCATATTTTAAAATTTAACGACAAAATGAAACTGCGTCGAAAACTCTAAATTTTATTTAATGTTCGAAATTTTACTGAAAATCCAATTTCGCTATTATCTGTAATTTAAAAACATTCAGAGATAATAAAAACGAATTAAAAAAGCTGTAATTTAGAAAAACATCTCACCTAAGGTCGTAGGTCCAAATTAATATTGCGTAAACATTCCTTTGCAGCGTAAAAAAATATGTAGTATATTCTTAGTAGTAATTCATACTTTTCTGAAGGGCTTATAAGATTCAGCACAGTCGACTTGTTTTTGTTTAAAGATCCTTATTGGCAAAATAAATGTTCCAATAGAAATTCAATGCTTTAATTAATTTTCCTTTTTAAATTTAACACTTCCTTTAATATGCTATGGAAGCATAACAAAATCTCTTTCCATTGAATGATTTCTCATTTCCTCCTTTTATTACTTTCAAACCATAAACTTTCCAATTCGCATGTATGGACTCATATCCTACGAACATAAAAAGAAACATTATCATCATATTGTGAGTGTATTTTCTTTTTGTTTTTTATTTAATGTTTGTTGAGGTATTTAAGAACAAAAATAAAATATTTATGATCGTATATTCACATTAGAATCTTTGTTTGGCATTATTGCAACAAATTAAAACATGTGCTAACACTTGGTTTTTATAGCACATTCATCGGTAGTGGCGAGGATGTTGATGTTGGTGGCTGGTTTGGATGGCTGTTTGGTTGGTTGGTCAGGCAGCACACAAACATACGGGTGCAAATGGAGATTTATAATCAAGCAAACATATTTTTATTATAATTTATTAATTCATTTAATGATTTAAGCATAAAAATTCTTCTTTTATGACATAAAATTGTTGAGATAAGTTGTAGTTGTCAGTAGGTGCAAGATAACTTTGATGACAAATGAAGTTTTAGTTGTGTGAATTAAAATTAATGTGATGTTGAGAATTTATTGGTTGTTTCATTTCACTTTTCTAAATAAAACCTGGAGCAGTCAGTTATAGACCGATACTTGGAAAAAATTTCATTACGAATATGTCTTTTAATTTTGTCCAATTTCTCATTTTTTAATACTCTAACACATACAACAAGCTTGATTTCTGTGATTTGTCGACTTTGGGGTTACTACTCTTCTGCGTCAGCCTAAATCTTTGGCAAGCCCTACAAAAGTCTAACATGGACCCTCAAAGGAGTAACTTCTCATATTAAATTGTTTTAAAGTCTGAAAATAAAACGGACAGTGTTCTCATTACTTTCAATAGCCAAAATATTTGGATAGTAACTTGATTTTATTTCCACAATTACGCTCTTAAACGCATTTTACTCCTTTTTTATTATTTTTTCTGTAGGCGCGCCATAAAGAAAGGGTACTTGGTGAAGTCCGAAAGGAGTGAAAATTAGTAAAAACACCAAGACCTACTCGTATACCAAAATTCAGCTGCCAAAGTCGTAGTGTCCCATACAAATAAGGAGCATTCTAGTTCTCTAGACACAAAGTTCCTGTTTTCAGATTTTTTGATTGCTGAGACCGTAAGGCCTCTCTGCATACTTAATTTCAGTTATCTATCCACAGAGGAAGTGCCCAGTGGGTATCAGTGAGTTAGTGAGTAGGTACTAAAATATGCACTTTTACACCTTTATCTCTCGGGATACTTTTATGATAAAACTTGAAATTTACCCTATGCGATTACCTATAAGTGGAATCTTTACTTTTCGAGTTTCATTATTTTATGAATTAATGAAGCAAAGTTATGAGGCGTGTGGTGGAGGAAAATTACTTAATTAGTTTCGTGTAGTATCCACCCTGTGTGGATAGGCCTGAACTTCGCCTGGCGCACTACAGTCCCTTAAATATATCATTATCGAGAGTCGACTGTACTGGTGTCTATACTAGGGGCGTATAATAAATATTTATTTTAAATATTAATCATAGGCCAATTTTATATAAATATTTGGTTTATTATTTGCACATTACTTAAATTACTTTCATAGCCAATCTTTCCAGGATTTTCATACAAAGTATTCAACTTTTTACTTTTTCATTAATCTAAATGAAGTAGTGACTCAGAAAGCGTCATTCTTAAAAATCATTTTATTAAATCACCTCTTGTATTCTGAGCATCCAATGCTCAGCCTATATGTTTGTAGTATCAATCATCTGTGTTGGTTTGAAATGGCTGCTGACCTAATAACATGTTAACTACGCTTTTTCATCCCCATCTACATTGCTCCACAAAATATTAAATATTAAACTACTTGCTTGCAACGATATAACCTTCATTCTAACCGAATTCGCCAACAAAATTTGAAAAGTTAAAAAATTGACAAAAATGGAATGCGGAATAACTGGTTCATTGACCAAATGGACCAGTAAATATGTGTTCGGCTAACCCAATTCACGAAATTCTACTTTACACATCATTCACGCAGATTAATTTAAAGGTCGCACCTGCTCTTTAATTTTTAAAGATTTTTAAACAGCAAGAGTTGGAGCTAAAGAGAACGCGTTTAGGCTTCAAGTCAGAATGAATGAATTTCTTTGTTAAGTACATGTGTGAATGCCATCTCACTTCAAGTTCAAAATTTCATATTTCCAATCGCTTCTATTGCGTACGCAACTTAAATTTGGTAACAAAAAAACGTGTGAATATCTCAAAAGCAGCCACTCTTTAATAACCGGTTTAAAGACCAGAGAAATAATATATAAACCGGTTTTTCAATAATTCGAAATCTGATTTTAACAAATCTAATTATTTTTCGAATACATCCAAATTCATAGAATTAACACGATTTTTTTAGCTGTGTTTTAATTCTATTTAAAGATCTATTCTACTTAAAATAACATCCTGTGCGTCTCGCTACAAATAATAACAAAACAAATTCCCCTATTTGAAAAAAGCCCTACGAACTACCATGAAAGTGCCAGGATGGATTTTTATTTATAAAAGATAAAATATTATTTCTAAACGATCTACCATTAAAAGGTTTTTTTTTTTGGGCAACAAAAGTCATTCCAAGCATGATTTTCTTCGTTTCATGTGTCAGGGACATTAAATGCTTATCTTTGAATTGACGAATTTGACTTCGTTTTATTTATTCTTTTTCCATTCATAAAACTCTACTCAAACTTGTTTTATTACTAATTCCTATCGTCATTGTTTTTTTTTTCAAAAAAACACTTTAGTTATCTCTTACCAAGCCTCTTCTATTCTTTTTGCATTATTGTAGCCAGCTAAAGGCAACAATTTGACATTTAAGTCACATTCAGTTCTAAATTCATGTTTATGTTAAAGTCGAGTGTGTCGCCTCAAACTTTTATATTCTTCTGGAAATTATATGTATGTGCTTAAATGCCTAAGAACCATATTGTTTTATTGAGGTTTTTGTATCGTAAAAATTAATTTATATTTATACGATTGAAACGAGCGAACAAATTCTGGGGTAAAATTAATACATCATTTATGAGGAAATTCAAATATTTGATGTGTTTTTCCCGGTGGCCGCTATAAAAATGAAAAAAAGCAAACAAATATTGTTTATATCTCAAGCAATAATATTTGTTTTTAATTCCGCTTTACACCATTTTCTGCAGCAGATTCAGAAGCTCGAAAGATCGCCGCCGCCCAAAGTAAAGGTTGAGTAGAGGACGTTGGCCGGCGTTTTAGTGACTTAAGGGAGTACGACAAACAGCTTGTCTTTAATAAGAATGCGGTATCGATATTTGCAACTTCCGTAGTTTAGTCATGTATCTGTATCTTGAGCTGCCAGATCAGATAATTTGCTGAATAGCTTTCCAGTAGTAAAATAACTTTAGCAAAATAGAATAGAGAAGTTATTTCAAAATAAATTAAAGGTGTAGAACATAGAGTTCCGAATTAAAAAAGACCGCCGCCACTGGCTGGCGTTTTAGTGTCTTAAGCGATTACGATAAACAGTTGGTCTTTATTTAATATGAATGCGGTATAAATGTTTTCAACTGCCTTTTCTCAGATCAGATAATTTTCTATACAGTTTTCCGGTAGTCAAATAATTTAAGGAAAATAGAAAAGAGAAGTTATTTCAAAATAGAAGGAGTAGAACGTCGCTCAGTATCTTCGCTAGACGAAAACTCCAATTAAATCATTCACCCACTGTAACAACCCGCGATATACCAGATCAGATCTCCCACAAAAATATTCCCATTCAAGCTATGATTTTTTTCGATTCAAAAAATCTGTTTTAACTTTTTTGGTTGTTACTTGGAAATGGTGTACCTACGGCTTTATGTAGTTTTAACGATTAAAAACCCATCTAAAAGACAATAATTTTTTTTATGTCCAATATTCACCCAGTCTCCTTTTATTTTTATTTTAATATGTTTGTGTCAGGCTTAACATTTATGGTCACTAAAATAAAGCAGGCTATTTGTTGTTTAGACTTAACGGACTTTTATATTGTTGTTCAAAACTGTTTCATATGTAACGTTGTAAGGTTGTAAAAGGTGTTTAATATATTTTATGACCGCGTTTAAGAACATGTCAACATATTAGTTTTGAAATTTATGGTTACAGTGTGAGCGTTAGCAAAAGGAGTTAAAAGTTTCAAAAAAATCAGCGCCGTAATCAAATTAATCTGATTTTGTATTTATTTGCTTTTTTTCTATTTGGGTTGTAAAAGTTTGTTAAAGTTTTTATCGATTTAATTTAGGCAATGAAATCTACAAAAAAAGTTTTGTAAAATCCTAGAATTGTTTTGAAACACGTGTTAATTTAACACCAAAACAACACAAAAAGAACTTTTAAAGTTCAAGATAATATTTTTATATTTGTTCGCCCCCAAAAGCAAACTGACCGTGCCAATGTATGCTAGTGACCAAAGCACAGTGGGATATCAAATGCAAGGTGTTGATATTATTTACAACTGCAGCAAGTTTAATTTAAAATGTTTTGTTTCAACCCTGCAGCTTTTGTTTTTTTCCAAATTTTTCCAGGTTGTAAATTTTGTATACCAAAATATTTTTGCGAATTTGATCTTGCAGCGTTGATGGTTTCTAGCATTTTTCCGCTCTTTATAGATACTTTGGCCATTCAAGTGCTGTATTTCTTGTTTTAAAATTTCCCAACTAATTAACTTTATAAATTTTTTTTCTCGAACAAGGAAATTAATGCCAGATTTTCAGCAAAAGACAATCATTTGCAGACTTTTAAAGTTAACTGACCCATAGTGCCAGCATATACGCCAACAAAAACAATTTAATTTAATACCGGAAATAGCATCCCCTTTTTTTAGTGTGTTTTATTTTTATATCTGTTGTTTTTGCGAATATGTACAATGAGTAAAACCAAAATAAAAGAAAATCAATTTGGAAAATTGCAGCAAAAATAATGTCAGAAGCAGGAAATAAAATGCTCACAAACACAACATACAAAAGATTTCACACATTTTGTACATGCTGTTTATAATAAACGAAATCCTGCAGGAGAAGATTTGCCAGAACAACAACAGCAGCAACAACAACAAATAAGATACAAAATAATAAAAAAAAAAACTTCATTTAAACTTGTTTGGACACAGAAAAGGAGTAAAATTAATGTGTATGAGGTTTTGTTTTTGTGTTAAACCATCCCCATTTTTTTTCTTTTTGTATTGGTGTGGTTGGCACACCAGCCCGAAAAAGTTTATTATTATCTTAAGACTATTATTTTGGTTTCAGCGCTTATTCTGGCTAAGAGGAAATTCAAGTGTAAGCGCTACAACAATGTTGGATGTGTGTATTTGGCCTTGGAATCTCTTTGGGGTTTTTTCTATTTTTGAGGTTTTTCTTTTAACCATGAAAACATTTACTTTTATTGTTAAGAAATAAATGTTTTGATATTAATTAGCCTGTCGTTGTTTTTCAGGTTTCTATGATTTCCTGTCCTTTCAAATTGATTTAAGAAGAAACATCTTGAGGAAAAAGTGAAGGATAAGGACTAAGAAACCAAGAAAAAAATAAAATAAAATAAAATAAGTTCATATCCGTTATTTTTGTATACAATGCAATCACTGCATATGTAGGCAGACTGAGAAGTTGTTTTAAGTTTTAGAAAAATAGTTTTTTTTTTGTAAATTGCAAACTATTTTCTAACTCGCTATTCAAGTTACTGCTCGAGAGATTTGGTTGAATGAAATGTCAATTTTGGGCCACTAGGCTGCATTTTAGGCCACGTAAATTGATTTTTTAGCTTTGGTACACATTCAGTTAACAAAGGCACCTACACTGCGAATCACATCAATAGCGAATTTAATATTATATACTCGTAAATTTTAAACCAAATATTTGGGAATTACGAAATTTTTTGACTACGTTCGGGCCACAAATAATGTAAGTAACAAAGAACGTAATCTGTGTTAATTGTTTTAATAAAATTATTTTTTATTTATTATTTAATTATTCAAAAATTGAGGTCATATATATAAATTGGTCTCATTGGTGTGTCTGGTTTCTCTATTTTTGGTAGTGCGATCGATCATTGGTGCGACTGATGGGGATCATATTTGTCAGTGCATGTGCCAACCATGGCACATCAAAGAAAACACGAAACTAATATCATTCGATATTAAAAATCTATATCTACATCGATACTCATAGCGGAAATATCAAACGTAGTGCATGAAACAGTACTGAGTAACACAAAAGATAACGACCTCGCCTTACAACTCACAAATACTTTAAAAACTATACTACAACAGAACTACTTCCAATTCAACAACGCAATCTATAAACAAACAAACGGACTTGGAATGGAAACCTAGTATTTATGCAACATTTGGAAAGACAATATATGGAACAAATGATTGGTCTCAGAGTAACATTCTACGCACGATACCTAGATGACATAATATGTGCAATCACGGGAAATAACGAAGTGAAAATACTGGAATACCTCAACAAACAACACAAAAACATCAAACTCACAATGGAAGCGAAAGAAGATAACAAAATAAATGATCTAGACCAGACAAAAAGTTAAACATAAATACCAACCAATCGAATACGAAATATCCAGAAAACCTACGATCACAGACACAATATTATGTATTATTCCAACCACCCACAGCAAGACAAGCACGCCGCGATCAGACAACAAATTACTAGACTAGAACGAACACTACTAACACAATAGAAGCCTGCAACAAAGAACTAAATACGATATATACCATAGCAACAAACAACGGTTACAAGAAAGACACGGTAGACTAAATCAAGAAAGCATTTCAAAAATTCAGAGAACACAACAGCGAGAACGAAGGAAAAACATGAACAACTTTAACTTACACCGGAAAATCAACTCACAAAATATCCAACTCTTTCAAGAAATACAACATAAATATAGGATTCAAAACAAGAAACAACCTGGGACGAATATTACAAACCAACACAAACAAAGACGACCAGCTAGATAAACAGATGGCTTACGAACTGGCGTGCACCTGTCAACACAGCCACATAGGACAAACAGGACGCAAAATAAAAGGATGATTTCGCGAACATATAAAACACTAACAAGAAGATGCGTAATCCCGGCTCGATTCAGACGTAATATTCGAACCTCTAAAATAAATCTACAAAACACACAACAAAAATAACGAACAAGATACATCAAAAACAATAAAAACACATTATAAAAATAGTAAACAAATTCTTTCAACTTCTTTCAACCCCAACAAAAAACACTATAAACAATTAAAAACAACGTTCATATGCCGTCCGCGAACACCAAAAAGTAATCACAATCGTCTATCAATCTATACAAAAACACTCGGCCTGTTAGCAGGTCCCAATTACAGGTGGCTACGTAATAAAAGAAAGGGATGCCTATAACATCAAACTGGCATCCGCAAACACAAATTCTGAAGCAATACAAAACAATAAAACAGTCATCACTTACATCTACCAATCCATACAAAACATCCGATTTACGAGCTTTACCTGTTACTAACTCACATGACAAATAGATACTTGACAAACAATAAAACACTAACGAATTGATGCAAACTTCTCAAAACGAAAAATGACACTGAAGACGAAACCGGTTTGTCTCCAAACCTAACTTGACAAGGGATGACGGAAGTTTGTTCCAAAAATCTATACGCTCTTGCATTCTTAAGACATTTAAAACTTTTCCGCAGCATAGAATGCTACTTCGTGATTTCTGTGCACAACTACAGCAAACGTATACTCGTATAGAGAGTAAAGTGTAATGAAAATGAAAATATATAGGATAACTAGTTTTATTTGATGTACGGTGTTCCTTACGAAATTCATACTTTTCGTGGTTAATAATATTATTCTAATCTGAAAAATTTCCTAATTTCTTATGAATGATATTTTCAAAGACCTTGTCCAGTAAACTTAAGCGCCTTAGTGGCCTACAACTGATGGATGTTTCATGAAAACAATCTGGCATATTTTGTCGAATAATACAATTTATACTTTCTAAACTTGGAACTTTATTATTTTTTAATAGCACAACAAATGCCTTAACCTTGGTGGCATCTGATACGGTTTAAATGAGTTCTCTAGCTTGGATCCCGACATCTCTGAAGCTTACGTTTGTACAAGGTGTCCGCCGGGAAGGTATACTACTTCGTTTTTCCGCCATTTTTGTAAACATCAGTCTTGACAGTGGATATTTGGCAGTCGTGAAGAAGAAACGTGACAAATTTATTTTGGAAAATATTCGGTAAACCAACGTGTTTTAATCGTTAAAACATTTTATCAAAATCAATCAACGATTACTGTGACGATGAGAAAGTTGCGTGAAAATTTTGGGAGAAACAACGTGCTAACAAGACGCACTATTTATCGTGTAGTGAATTATTTCGAAGAAAGAGGCACTGTAGCTGAAAGGCCCAAGCATAGACCACAACGTACTGCAAGATCGACTGAAAACATTCCTGCTGTTCAAGAAAGTGTTCAAAACAATCCATCAACCTCAATTCGACACCGTGCTCAGGAGCTTGGTCATCAAAGAACAACTTTGGCCACAATTTTGCACAAAGATTTGCATTTGTTTCTATTTAAGATTCATTTGACACAAGAGCTTCTTCTCCAGAAGACCATTTACGCCGCCGTACATATGCCAATAGGATGCTACAGCTCGCCCATGACAACCCCCATTTTCATGCAAAAATCATAATGAGTGACGAGGCACATTTTCATTTGAGTGGATATGTGAATAAACAGATTAGTCGGTTCTGGGCAAAGGAAAACCCTCAAATTATTCATCGTCACCTCTGCATTCATTAAAAGTGACAGTCTGGTGTGCAATTTGGTCACGAGGAATCAGTCGACCTTACTTCTTTGAAACTGAATACGGCGTAACGGTAACTGTCAGTGGGGAGCGATATTGTGATATGATTGAAAACATTTTAACGCCACAACTGCATGCTTTGGGCTTGACTAACATGTGGTTTCAACAAGACGGTACCACATTGCATACAGCCAGGATTACAATGGAATTACTGCGAGACCTCTTTCCACAACAAGCTATTTCAAGGAATGGTGATGTTGATTGACCTCCACGGTCGCCTGATTTGATTGATCCGGACTTCTTTTTTATTTATTTATATATTTATTTATTTATATTTTAAATGAGAATGTAGTGAAAAATGTGTTCATTTGCGAAGCTAACAGAGGCGGACAATTATCTGATATTGTATTCCGACATTAAATAAAATATACAATCCATTCTCTTTCATTTAATCAAAAATTATAAACAAGTAGTATGCCTTCCCAGCGGTATGCCTGTCCTTGTGCGGTGAGCACCTTAGATGTATTCTAACTGTCACCGCCTAATATTGGTGACAATAGTATTTCTTTCTACAAGATTATTTGCAGTCAAAAGCTTATGTCAATAACAAAGTAACCTAAATTTTGCAGTAAAAGCAAAACCTTTAACCCGAAAAAATAAAAAAAATAAAATAATTTAGAAAGAAAAATCAATTTATAATTTTAAAAAATTATAATTTAATGCAATTTTGCATTTTACTTGTTAAAAAATAATTCTTCTCCGAAAATCCAAGCAATTTGTTTTTCTACAGAAATGTTTTCATTTAATTTCTATTAATTAAGGTGAAAGAAAAAAACATTTTTTTCAACAAACCAATTTAATGACCGAATTTATTACAATTTTCGCCTGATAAATTTTACTAGTTTTAGTTTCTAACCCAATTAGAAAAGATAATATATCCGGCAACAAATTTTTCAGTAATTATACATTTGTTTTGCTGGTACAAACAAAAATAAGGAAATTCCGCTTTTCAATTTTATTTTAGGTCATTTTCCCTACAAAAGAAAAAAAAGAAAATAGTTTTGTGGACAGACTCGCACAGAGCCACACAAGTGCACCTCTGCGTTTAAAGCATGTTTGGTTTAATATGTAGCAACAAAATCGAACAACAAACGGATATAAAATCTATTACAAATGGTTGCAAACTAAACCTCATATTTTGGTTTTCTTTGTTTACAATAGGAGAAAATCTGAAGCAACAACAAAAAATTAGTAACAGAAAATAAAAACAGATTTTTTTGCTTTCGTAGAGTAATAAACTCTATTAAACATTTCCGTATTATGGAATCGAAAAAAGGAGCAAAATTTTGTTTAGTTTTGAACGTAAAGTTTTTTAAAATTATATTTTCGGCTCAAGATAGTGTTGGTGACAAAACCAGTAAAACAAAAATATTTCTCATATTTAACTATAGCATGACTCCTAGCGATTCGGATCCCTAAATGAAGATGCACCGACAATGCAAGAACATATGCTTTTTAATTCTTCATTTAAATCATTTAATTACACTTTTAACTAATTACCAAATATTTTTTAAGAAATTATGTATAGCTTTGCTTCTCTCATTCAATAGTAATCGTGCAGCGTAAAGTTATTTCCAATTTCAAACCTCAAGCCAACAAATAAAATTTTTGATTCCTTAAAAGAGTTCGTTATGAAGAAAGCTGTGTTTGAAATGCCTAGATTTGTTTGTAAACTTTCGGTGAGCCATAAGAACGCGTCTTCAAGGAAGATACCAGTTATTTAAAAATAATTTTAGAGAAAGTATTGCCCATCTCTGGAATCTGTAAGGAAAGTTCCTTCAATGACTAAAAAACGGTTACCCCTTTGAAGACAGCCATTTTAATATAATTTTGTAAAGTAAGCCACTGCTCATGAAGCGTTTTGCCAACGATGTAAGTAAGTAATAATTGGATGCAGCCGACCCGGTTTAATAAATCGCGTGCTAAAATTTTTCAGGCCATACACCTTTTCTTAAATGGGTTTCCCGTGCTTGATGATGGTGTATTATCATAAAGCATTATCACTTTGTCTTGCTTCATTTGTTATCGATAGCATTAAATATGAACCAGGAAAAAATAAGTATATGCCAGCTCAATCTTCATCACAGCAAAGCAGCATCAGCAATGTTGGTGCGATGTTTTGAGGAGGATGAGCTGGATATAGCCTTGCTACAGGAGCCCTGGATTGTCCAAGGCAATATCAGAAGCCTGTCTCAACAGACCGCCAACCTGTACCACTCACAGACTGATGTTAAATTAAGGTCATGCATCCTGGTGCGACATGGCGTACGAACAGTACCTATGACACATCTCTGCTCGCCGGATCTTACGGTAGTAATGATTGGCAGTGGTTCGGGATCATTAACTGGGCAATCCAGTTCGATATACTGTATGGTAGTAGACGGAGGAAAGTCCTCAAACGTATAAGAATACCGCAGAATACTGATCATACCAGTTATGAAGAGTATCCGTCGGTACATATAGGAGGAGCTCCATACCAATTGAACTCCACGGTTAAGCTAGCTTTCGAGCATGCTTGTCCCTTGACAGTAGTGGATGAAAAAGATCCGACACCTTGGTGAAACGGAGAAATTGAATCCATGAAAAAGGAAACAAGGAAGGCCTTTAACCGATACATGAGGGAGAAAGACTCGATCTCATGGGATGCGTATAAGGAGAAGAAGAGAGAGCTGAAGAGAACAATACGTCTTCGGAAACGAAGTACGAGAAGGGAATTCTGCTCTAATATGAGGGATACATCTGAAGTATGTAGAATACAGAAGATAATATCTAAAGACCCTGTCTCTATGATGGGACTAATTCGCAAGAGCTTGGAGGGAAACTAAAGTTGTTTTTCTAGCCAAACCGGGTAAGACGCTAAGTCCTTCAGACCGGTCAGCCTAACATCTTTTCTATTGAAGACAATGGAGAGGGCGGTGGCTGACTTTATGGAGAACCATACGCTGATGGATAGGCCCTTGAGTAGATTTCAGCACGCTTATAAAGCAGGTAGATCTACTGACACCGCTCTGCACGAGCTCGTCAGAGTAGCGGAAAGAGAAATTTTCAATGGCGGAGCTGCTCTGTCCGTATTTATGGACATTGAGGGCGCCTTTGACAAGATCTCTTTTGGGAAGGTGAGAAATGCTCTTACTGAACGTAGGGTTGACCCCATTATTATAAAATGCATAAACGCTATGCTTCGGACTAGGGCTATATATCTCAGAGATGGGAGAACCAAGATTCGAGGTAGGTTAGTTAGCGGGTGCCCTAAGGGAGGTGTATTGTCACCTCTTTTGTGGAACATCAGCGTAGATGGCCTTTTTCGGAAATTGGACTCAATAGGCGTCCATACGATTGCGTATGCAGACGATCTGGCACTAATGGTTGGTGGTAAGTTCATCGGGGCCATTCAAGGTTGCATGAGACAGGATCTCATGGTGACTGAGACATGGTGCAGTGAACAGGGTCTAACCATAAATGCCAGTAAATCCGACGCTATGCTTTTCACTCGTAAGAGGATGAAGATGAATTATCTGGGCGTTACCCTAGATAAGGAACTTACCTGGAATGAACACATCGAAACAAAGGTCAGGAAAGCAAAAAGGATTATGCATCAATGTAAACGAGTGTGTGGCCGTAGGTGGGGAATCTCGCCGAAGGCTACATTCTGGATTTACACAATGATGGTGAGACCCATTATAACTTACGCATCCGTGGTGTGGTGGCCGAAGGCCTCTCAGGGCACAATTAAGCGTAAGTTGGATGGGATTCAGAGGGTTGCCTGCATGGGTATAAGTGGTGCAATACGCACGGCGCCAACACAGGCAATCGAGGCAATGTTAGGATTGCTGCCATTAGACTTATTCATTAGGTCAACGGCCGCATTGTCAGCTTTGCGAGTGAGGAGCGATGCGGTTTGGCATAGCTTTGGGCCGAACATCGGGCATAAGAGTATCCTGGACCTCGTTGGGAAAGAGGTTAGGGCTGCTCAGATGCCGATGGAACGCAAGAGTAGAAGAAAGGTAGTCGAGAGGCTGCATCGGACACTCATTGCGGAAGGCATTATACACAATGAGTGGAGAACGACATCAGCATTTTTACTGATGGTTCTCTTATGAGTGGCAGGGCAGGAGCAGGTGTATTCTCAGTTGAGCTGAACTTGTCCTGTAGTCTATGTTTGGGGAGGTACGTATCAGTTTACCAGGCAGAACTGCTTGGTTTGCTGCATGCATTGGATCACTTGCTTGAAAGCCGAGTGCATGGGGAAAGGGTTCTCATTGCACTTGACAATCAGTCAGTTATAAAACGCATGAGGCAAGTGAACGTATATTTCAAACTGGTGCTGGAATGTGTTCTGAAACTGAACAGATGTGCCTCGTTTAATGAAATGACGTTGATGTGGGTTAAGGGACACATAGGCACAGCTGGGAATGAAGCAGCAGACGAACTAGCAAAAAGGGGATCTGATGTGGACCAGAATCCAGGGTTTCCCTGGGGAATGGCCTAGTGCGAGCTAAAGTTCTTCAATGGGTAAACTCATTATACCTGAATAGGTGGAGGGAGAATACCACAGGCTAGAATGGTGCTCAAAGAGCCCCTCGGTAGGAAGGCCAGCAAGGCACTCGGGTATAATAGGGCTACTTTAAGCTGGATCACTGCGTTAGTGACAGGACATGGAAACTTCAATTACCTTCTGGCTAAGATGAAAGTCGTAGAAGATGATACTTGCAGATTATGCCTGGAAGAGGCTGAGACGGTAGCGCACATTGTGTGTGAATGTCCACCACTGGCTAGCATAAGGCTTAAGACCACGGGCAGACACTTGTTAGATGTGAATGCCATGGGGGAACTAAGCCTTAGACAAATGCTAGCAATTACAAAAGACTCCGTGATGAGGAAGAGTGTCGACATTTACCAGTCGACAGTCTGAAATCACTTTAGTCAAGAGTAAAGGCTAGGGCTAGCACGAGACTCAATTGAAATTAAGGTAGCTGTGATTACGGATCGGTTCCCTGAAATCAATTTGAGGAGCGAAATGGGGGTCGAAAAGAGACCCAGAAAGTAAGTGGTCTGCTTCGATATCCCCCCCATACATTAATAATAAAATAATAATAAATATGAACGATTTCTAAGCTCACTTAACACATCTCTGAACGCCTTTCACTCGCAACGTTTTGACCCTAAGTGACCCATGGCCCCCTTGCTCTAAAAACTATATCTATTTTATTTGACGAGCCGCAATTCTTTATTCAATCGGTTCTGTCTGTAAAAATATGAGGTTGCATACCCGGCTTCATGACTACAAATGCCGCTGGCTACAAATGTAGCCACTTCAGATTTTTTTGCTATTTCAAAGTTTGGGTGAACGGGCCTGCAAAGTTGAAGATATAGTTGGATATATCGTCTGAATTATAACAAGCTTACTATATAATAAATTAAATCTTATAAGAAGATCTTTTCAAAGAATTGTGGAACCAAAATAGGTCAATTAGTTGGAAAGGAAATGTTATGCTTGAATTTTTTCAAATTTAAAATAAAAGAAATATACCAGCAGATACTATATGGACGAAAAGTTTTTAACTTTTGTGCCCCTCTCTTCGAACGTAGGCGTGGCGAATTCAGCATGGAAGCAACCTGCAGTCGTGTTGCCTTGTTGTCATCAAAATAATTATTTTTGAGATATCGCTAGCCTGTTGTCGTCAATGTGTTAAAACCCCTAAGAATTTAATTCCATTGACTTTTCAAATTCCCCGTCTTAATGTGGGTGTCCTTAGTGGGTACGGTGCTTCAAAATCTGACCAGTAACACAATTCTTGTTCCATTTTCTCTGTTTCACAATTTTTTCTTGCACAAAATACCCAGAACAAATTGTATGACCAACCGCATGGTGAACAAATTGTTGGAATAAAAGAAAAATTACATGGGAAAAAAACAAAATAAAAACCAACAAAATTCTGAGACCTTTAAAATAAATGTTAGTGGGTAAATAAACAAGTAAAAAATAACAACAACAAGGGTGGCAGCACTCGAAACCTTCAAATCAATTTCTCTCTTTCTCTCACTCGTGTTGAGGTGGTCATATTCAAACAAATACACTCATACATAAATAAATGTTTGGTTTGAGGTTAGAACTCATAAACACACACACCCATACAAAAAATTGCCAACTAAATAAATATATAATGACAAAATATGGCATCCGTTCAGGTGAATACTGTCAAAAGTAATACACAAATAAATGCATTTTGTTGGGGTATTTATTTGCAAAGTGTGTCTCTCGGTAGGGAAAATCAAGTTTAAACTTAAAAAAAAAAACAGAAACATGAAATGAAAATTAAATAAAAATGAAGAAATTTAAAATGAAATGTAATAAAAATACAGTCAATTATTGTTGTCATATTTCCAGGTATTTTTAAAAGAAGTGAATTTTTTTATAGTTTTTTTATCATTTTATTTCATTCGCAACCCTGCCTGCTTGTTGTAATTAACAATCCTTAGTTTTTCTTACCTAGGTAATGCTATTATGGATGTGTACAGGGAACAACAAAACTCATAACACAAACAACTTTACATGCATACGAGTATATTTTCTGCTTTCACAAGCATTGAAGTGGTAATTGAGAATTGGTGGAGTAGTTGAGAGACGTGTATGCTTGGAAAATTGTGAATATAATATCAGATGGAAGAGTAATAAGAAAAGGAATGAAAAAAAAATGATGTTAGAGGAAATATATTGTTAGTTTTCTTTAAATTAAGGAAATTCATATTTAATTATTAATAGTAGAAAAATGTATTAATATATTAATTAATCCAAATAACTTATTTAGTGAAAATCAATTCTGAGTAATTGTTTAGAATTGAGATTTTTTGTTTAATTTCTTCATGCTTTTACTTACTTGTTGAATATTTGAATAATTGGTGATTTATATATTTTTTTACGAGCTTATTGTCACTCTTTTGGTGTCTGGACAATTTTCGCTTGTTTTGAAATTTTACCCAAATTAAAATTTTTGGTATTTGCTCCCGTTTAAACTCTTTGATAAATTTAATATTATTTTTTAAAGAAATTTTTATCACGTTGGGAAATTTTAATTTATTTTTAAAATTCCGATTTTTAGATTTTTTATAAAATTAAATTTTTTTTCTTTATTTTTTAGCTCTTGAAGGTATTTTTATGTTTTTGTGGATAATTGGTTGATGAAAGTTCCAAATTTTGGTGAATAATAGATATTTTGGGTGTTCGCCGAGAAGGTATACTACTTTGTTTGTTTATAATTGTTGATTAAATGAAAGAGAATGGATCGTATATTGATAAATGTTTTATTTAATGTCGGCAATTACGTATGAAATGCAATATCAGATAAATGTCCGCCTCTGTTAGCCTCACAAATGCGAGTCCTTTTGAACACATTTTTATTACATTCTCACACATTTCACGCGTTATTTCATTAATTTCATCACGAATATTATGTTTGAGTTGCTCCAGCGTTTCTGGTTTGTTTGCATAAACCTTGCTTTCAGATATCCCCACAAAAAGAAGTCCGGAGCAGCCGAATCAGGCGACCGTGAAGGCCAATCAACATCACCATTCCTTGAAATAACTTCACGTGGAAAGAGGTCTCGCAGTAATTCCGTTTTAATCCTGGCTGTATGCGATGTGGCACCGTCTTATTGAAACCACATGTTAGTCAAGCCCAAAGCATGCAATTGTGGCGTTAAAATGTTTTCAATCATATCACGATATCGCTTCCCATTGACAGTTACCGTTACGCCATTTTCAGTTTCAAAGAAGTAAGGTCCAATGATTCCTCCTGACCAATTTGTCACTTTTAATGAATGCAGAGGTGACGATGAATAATTTGAGGGTTTTCCATTGCCCAAAACCGACTATTCTGTTTATTCACATATCCATTCAAATGAAACTGTGCCTTGTCATTCATTTTTCCAAAATAAATTTGTCACGTCTCTACTTCACGACTGCCAAATATGAACTGACAAGACTAATGTTTACCAAAATGGCGGCAAAACAAAGTAGTATCCCTTCCCGGCGGACACCCTGTATATAGTATTATATTATGGGTGTTAGAGAGTTTTGTATATTTTGCTAAAAATTTAACATTTTTTAAGAATTATAAATACTTTGATAAAATTATAATTTTTTCATTTATTTCCATCAATGGAATAAAAGTCCCTCCATTTATGCAAATTTTCCCATGTACAGCCGAAAAAGAGTCATTATTGGTATAAACAGTTCTGTAGTACATCTAGCTGTTGAAAGCTTGGAGCTGATCTTGCAGAAATATTGATATCAATTTAACCAGCAGAAACTTGGAACTGACATCACCGTAAGTTATGCTTAGTAGAAATAAAATGCTGATCATCGATCGACAAGTTTTTAAAGTTGATAACTTGATAAGGCCAAGTTTTTCATCCAAGGCAACGTGGGCAAAATATGAAAAACTGTTTTTGAACTGATTCAATGCTATTAATTTATAGATTCGCATTCAAGAATATGCCTAACAAGCGATGGGAGTTTGGAGCCGTATGAATGTGAAAATGTCGAGAACGAAATTGAAAATGACACAAAGCCGAAAGCGGTTTGAAGGGATGACGCAAATTCGTTCTAAAAATCTACATCAAAACAACACCCTGTGGGAATATCAAGTCAAGAATCGAAAGAAAATTTCATTAAAACAAAAGAGGCGCTTAAATATAAAAGTGATAGTTGGAAAAATTATTTCAACACCGATTTGATGGCTACACAGATATCGTTAAACCGAATTCCGAATTCCGAATCCATAATATTCTTTACGAGCTTGTAAATGAATATTGAAAGATTCACAAATGTGCAAAGTTTCTCAGCTTTTACATTGGGTGAAAAAACAGATATTAGGCAAAGTAAAATATTTTGGTTTTAATTCAGAAATAAAATTAATAATGATCTGTTTCTGTAACACAAGTTATTTGGTGATTTCTATAAAAATTCTTTAGATAAGTCACTTGCTTATATTTCAATAAAAGGCCGTAAGTCGCTACAGGGTTTTATATTTCTTACCAAGTGTTGTTTTTAAGACAATCACGCGAATATGACACACTCATATCAGCAGCTTATTTTTGAAAGTGTACGACCTTATAGTTGTTTAAGTTTATTTCTCTGCCTAAAATGGATTAAATAAAAAAGTTTTTTTTATAGTAAGTAAATTTTTAATTCACTTTTTGCTGCTGCTGCTTTGACTAAAACATCAAGTGTATTTTTTTAATTAAAAATTTCTAACGAATTTGCTTTACATTGATAGTTTCAGAAATAAAACACAAAATTCGGGGGTGACCCCTACTCATGCAATGTTGGTACTAGGGTGAAAGCTATGGGTAGTAGGCGAATATATTTGGCTTCATTCATCTATGTACTGCTTTCTTTTAATAGAGAATTGCACCAAAATCAAGACGCCAGTGTTTTTTGTTACGTTTAACGTTTTTGGCAGGTTATCTTAGACATAATATTTCCTATAAATAATACACGACGGAACTAATTGTACGCATTGTTACTTTATTTACTTTATTTAACACTTAAACAAAACACTATGGCTACTTCCTTATCACAACTTTCGCTGTTACTCAATACGAACTTTTAGTAGTCATATATTTTCTCGAAACTTCTAGAATAATCCAGAATCTGGTAGATATTTCTTTATAAATATATCCTTTTGTGTTATTTTTTTTATATTTGTTTTTGGCACTACTAATCTGCTTATGGTATGTGAGTGCACTGTCAGCATTCTGACTTATACCCCCGTATGGTGGCGGATGGTATTAGGTTCCTGTCTCTGCAAGGAGTCTGGCTAAATAAGTCGAACGGAGCGAACTTAACTCTCTCTTATAAAAAATCCCTAATCCACCGTGCAACAGCATACGCCAGTGATACATGGCCAAGAGGATGCTTGGTCCTTAGTATGCGTACTCTAGATACGAGTACCAGTCGATTTCCTGTTTTAATACAGCCTTACCTGTGCATATGCAGCTCTTTGTGAGTGGACATCTTCTTCTCCATTACCGTGGACCGTGTGATACCTATAGGGATGAACAATAAAGCCTCGTCAGAGGCAGAAAGATTAATCTCTGCAGAAACTAAGAGGTTTATTGGGCAATGAAGGAATTCTGAAGAGATGGACAAGAAAACCTTGCAAGGGGTGAACGAGACAGTCTCTAAAGATGCTCCTCAGGAAGAGGATGGAACGGTTGTGCACATTGTTTGTGAATGTTCAGCACTGGCTAGCGTAAGACTTAGGATCACGGGCAGACACTTGTTAAATGTAAATGCTATGGTGGACCCTAAGCCTTATATACAATTACATGAGACTCTGTGATGAGGATAGTCATCACAGAGCACAGGACTCAAATGAGAGTAAGGTAGTCGTAACTTACAAATCCATTGCCAGAAATCAATTCGGGAAAAGCAGAACGTCGAAAAGGGACACATAAAGGAAGCGGTGTGCTTCGACATCCCCCCTACACTGATAAAAAAAATCTACACATCAAGGGTTCCAACCAGTCATTATTGTCGACATAAAACCCATAAAACTAACATCATATCAACGGCCTTTATCATACCTTTTCCTAACTTCAAGTTAATTATATTAAAATGTGTTTATTCTCCTTTAAATACTCCATTTAATATTATCCATTAAAGGAATATTTTAATTGTGTTTGTATTCATTAATTTAAGTACCACCGTTGTTAGTAGTTTTTCTCTATTCTGTGTTTCCATTAACCTTTATGTTACGTTTGCTTTGTTACACATTCCCCTATTTAAACATTACAAGCCTAACTTCGGCCAATGGGGAATTTGTGCTAAATAAAAATCAGCTAAACTTTACAATGCTTCAAACAAAATCTGAACAGAGCAACACAAGTGACATACAAAAAAATATTTTCTTTATATTCCCTTCTCAAAGCACAGTAACTTACACACACTCACACAAAGTTTTGGCGTAATTATTATACCTTTCACTAGCGCTAGATTTAAAGTTTGTCCTACCACATGTAACATTTATATTTCTTTTTTGACGCCAGGGAGCGTGGGAGTCGGTTCTGTGTCAGCCGATTTGATAGTTATCGGTGGTTTGGGGCAATATACGCCGAAGCAGCACTTGCAAATTGTTAAAATTTATTTTGAAAAACATTATTCAATTCGAAAATGTCAGTAAGCAGAATAAAAGAAAAATCGTGCACAATTCTCTCTTAACAGTATCGGTGAATTCCTGGGGCCATATTTCTTAATTCTTGGGGTTATGGCAGGACACATGACTACCGATGTCATTAATCTGCTGAAATATACAATCAACGAATAATTGATGTGACAAAAACTACCTCTTAACTGACCACTTTGTGTGAACGATTTACGTCATTAGATTATTTTCTCTGCGGATATGTAAAGTACCATTTCTACGCTGATAAACTAGAAACAAATAACTTGAATTGTCTGACATTTTTCTGTGTTTTATTTCAATTTAAAATTATTTGCCTGGAAAAAAATACCCGGTATAATATATTTTTGACAGCAGCAAACTTTGCTGAAATCGGATCTATGTCATTAGACATGAATATTATACTTAATCAGGTTCTTCTTACCATCTCTGAATGGAGTCGTACGAAAAATATCGATGTCGATGCTTGAAAAGGCCATAACACACTATAAGACTTAGTCGTTAGATATTGCGAAAATTGTTGCTTAAGTTTTTTGTGCTTTCAAAGATGCACCTTCGAATATTTTCTCGTTTGTTTAGTTTAATTTTAAATTTAACATAAAATATTTAATGGCAGACTAGTGATTTTGTAAAAAACAAAATACATATGATTTTGGATATTTTGTGTGTGATAGTGTGACATTACCAAATATAGTTTGCTGTGATTTTTATTTAGTGGGATAGAATTCAATCAGATTTTCTTGTGAATGAATGGTACGATTGTGTGCGATACCAAGTCAGGGCCTTAAGACCTAATATGAACCAACTAAAAATCTATTCCTGCTTCCTCTCTATTTATGGGTAATAGAGGTATTCGGATGTCTAAAGCTTCCCATACTCATGTCTAGATTCAGAACAATATATATGATGGGCAAAATAGGCAGGGTATTTTTTGTAACCCCAAATAATTTTAGATTATAAAATTAAGCACAAAAATTTTATTAAATTTAAAAAAAAATCTTTTGCGAACAGCTGTTCTTGAAAATGCGCACTCTGAACGTCTAATTTTTTAGACTTTTGAAGATATAAGTTGTAATCAAGCAACCAACATCTAAACCGCACCAAACTGAGCATTTTTCTGAGTGTAATGGAGTCTGTAGGGTCTAAGGATTGCTTGCACTCCATATCCGACAAGTCCGTTCCGCCAAAAAGGAGCCTTATCGCTGAACACAATTTTGCGTTAAAACACCGGATCAATTGATGACTGATTTTCAAAGTAACCCTAAATATTTTCGTAACATTTTTCAAATGTCAATCTATTTATGATGATTTTTCAGAGTATAACGGTCATATAGGTCATGAAGTGAGCGCAGTTTGACAGTTCGTTAGTTAGTTAACCTTTTTGTTAGTTCTATCTGCCTTAAAAGAACACCATATATTTTCTAAATCTCTAAGAAAGGATTACAGTGATTCATCACATTTGATCTGCTTAATATTTAGTCAAATACGGGCCGAAGTTTTCAAGTATATTTTTGAGCTACTCAACTACATACAGGACATAATTAAACGCGTCTCAAACTTGGTTGGTTGGTTGGTTAACATGGTATCCTGCTGCACGCAGGCTGTCAAGTAAGGTCTGAATGACCCCGTTTTGACAAGACCATACCACTCGCCAGGTAAATGGTGTCTTAGAGCCTATGCTCGTACTAAGACTAGGGAGCTAGATCCATCCCGTAGCCGTGAGATATCTTAAAATATCGTTGAAACGGCACCTAGATATCTCACTGAGATCCTACAGTATGTAGTCTCCAAGAAATTTGTGTCTCCTGACAGCCAGCGCAGGGCATTCGCAGAGAAGGTGAAAAACCGTCTCCTCTTTCTCTATGTCCTTACAACTGCGACAGTGGTCATTATTGGGGAGTCCAAGTCGCCTGGCATGTTCTCCTAACACCCAGTGACCTGTTAATACTGCCAGCAACCTCGATAAGTTCATCCGATCACGACCTATCAGTTGCATAGTGCGCCTAAAATCAAAATAGGGCCACATCAATTTAGAGACCCTACATGTGATCAGTCTCCGCCACCTATTATCAGCTTCCTTAAGAAAGTGACTGAAGATGCCGCTCTTAATACTCCACAAGGGGATTGCGACTGATTCCACATTGGGAGTATTTAGAGTGGTTCCTTCTTTGGCTAGTTTGTCTTCTTGTTCATTACCAAAGTGGTCCCTTTGCGCAGGAACCCAAACCAAAGTAACATCCGCCAGGCTCCCTAGCCTTGACAACTCTCTCTTACATCGACTGACTAACAGAGACGTAGTTCTGTACGATCTGAGTGACAGAAGCGCCGCCTGACTGTCGACGAAAATACCGATATTCTCACGTATATTTCTGTCGTATAAAATCCTGCATGCCTTCATAATAGCAAGTATGTCCGCTAGACGCCAGAGCCTACACCGCTGTTCATCTTAGAACCGTCCGTGTATATCCTGACGTTATAGTTCTCCACGAGACTACCACCGCACCACTCCCTCCTGGAGGGGATTAGTACTCTGAACACTCTGTCAAAGTCTAAATGCGGCGTAGTGTAGTCAGGGAGTTGATTTATATCCGAAGGCAGTACGCCCAAGATATTCGCATGGCCGTACGTCCTCGCACGCCAAATTCCCGTCGCCTTTAGCCTAACTGCACTACTAGCAGATATGGCCACGATGTGTAGATCTATAGGAATAAGGTGCAGTATAGTATTCAGTGACTCTGATGGACTAGTACGCAGTGCACCTGTAATGCCAATACATGCCGATCTTTGAATTCTGTACAGTTGGTCCACCACATATTTCCTCCTTGTCGCAGGCCACCACACCAAAGATCCATACGTAAGAATCGGACGTACAATGGCTGTGTACATCCATCTAACTATAGAAGGACTAAGTCCCCATTTTGCACCGAACATCCTACGACAGGTGTAGTAAGCTACTGTAGCCTTCTTGACCCTGTGCTGAATATTCAGCTTCCATGCGCGTCTCAAACTTACTTCTTTGTCTTATTGGTACCTCAGTGGAATTTATTCTAGTTAAATTCAGGATCTTGCTTCCGACATCAGAAAATTTTAGCTTTTTCTTTTGTGTTTAATTGGCCAGTGAATTTCGCTTCCGACAGATAAAAATGAGGTCTTTAGCTCTCCCTGCCGAGACCTTTCTGGCAAATAATAAATAATAAAGAATAATAACAAATATTTGACTTCTTCTCTATCCTTTACGCCCTTGTATATTTAACCTTCTGTCTCCACTTTCTCTTCTTGGCATTTCAATTGGCGAAAGCCATCCGTTTGTTAAATGTTAAAGTCAAAATATAAATATTAATTTTCTCTCTCTTAGTGAAGGCTTCCTAGCGTTCGACCCAGCTCAGCAAATTTCTCTTAATTATTTAGCCAATGTTATATAGAATAGTAAAACATTCTATATTATGCTTGCATTACGGTGAGTTTTTATGACATTTTACTTGCCGTTGCTAGCAAAACAGCGCAAAAAAATAGAAATGTTAACATTTGACTTTAAAATGACTATAAAAACATAAAGTTTTTCCTCAAACAAACGACTCGCTTTTGTAGCTGTTTAAACTACAAAGCTAACAGGGTGACCCCTTTCTAAACTTTGTTGAATATATCAAAAAAAAAAAGTTAAACCTTTAGTATGTGTTTATATGGGTGCAATGTGTCCTCATTTCGTTTGTCATAAAAACAAAAATTTTTTTACTAGATTTATTAAAACCTGTACAGAGGACAAACTAAGGCTAAGAGTGCTATTTAATACGACGTTTTTCCAAGCTTTACGAAAAGTATGTATACAATTGATTTACAATACAAATATTAAGACGTGAAGCCCTTCGATTACTTGGCTCTTAGAAATTCTTTTACTAATAAACGTTTTGTTTATGTGGAGAGATTTAAAGCTGGAGTGCGAAAAATATTGCGCTGTGTGCTTTACCTTACGATCAGCGAACTATTTCTCTCATTTGAAGATAGGTCAATAATAAATATAAAAAACGGACCCTTGTAGCTAGTCTGCTCGTAATAATACAAACTAGTTTCTCCAACTCTGTGGAATGATCTAAGACTTCAATCCTACATAACCCAATTGATGTTTGAGTGCTCATAAAACTAACATTTAGACGTTATTTTTTTAGAAATAAATTTTCAAAATAGATGTCCTCCTTCTCTTTGGAAATCGATGCATCACATAATTTTTCCTTTATTAATTTGACTTGGAAACACTAGGCTTCCACCAGAGGATTTGAAATTAGCTACAGATTGTGTTTATATTGGGAAAAGTTTTGTTAATGTATTTTAATTCAAAGATAACTGTCCAGCACCACTTGTTTTTTAGACGACCAGGAAGACGGGTTTCTGAATTTTTTTACTCCAAACAAACCGAAAATAGTTGTGATGAAAAAGTATTTAGCATTTTCGATTTAACCCAAATGCTTATCTCTAAGTATTGTCAGCTTAGTACATCTGTCATCTGACGCACCCGTATTTGTTTTATATGTCATCTCTTGTGGAGTTTGTGCGCTTTAAACTAAGGGGAGTTAAAAATTTATCTATCCAGATGTTTTTCCACCTCATAAACAAAAGTATTTAGCAACCCCCCTTTAACAGTCATCTTGAGAGTTGCAGATGGATATTTGGATTAGTACTAGAGTTGTCATTCGAACAGGAAGAATTGGAGAATTCGATTTTTCTTTTTTTCACTTTTGTTTAAACTCAAACATGGCTTTGGTTTTCAAAGTGTTTTTATGCAAATTCATTATAAAGCCAATTAAGACATAGGGCATTCAGCTGTAGGATACTGCATGCGCATCAAATATGCATAAGCTACAATGAGAAGAGTCTAGGATTTTACGACTTATCGCCTGCGCTCCTTGGTATATAAAAAATCGAATTATCCATAGAGATCAAGAAATTCCCACTACCAAGAAGGAAGCAAAAATATACTCGTCTAAATACGTAAAGAAACTAGTGGTCCATCGCATGATTAACTGCAATTTTATGACTGCAAATTTAAGCCGTTAACGAAGCTTAAATATTGTTCGTCAAATTTCGCTAAAACACGAGAAATAAATATAACAATAATAAACCAAGCAAAAGTTATTTATTTGCTACATTATGTCACAAGCCATCCCGATCGAAAGTGTTTACAATACCGTGAATTGTTTCTTCAGAAAACGAAAACCGAAAAGTTTCTTCGAAATTAAACCAGGTTTAGGTTTCTAACCGGAATTGTTTTTTTATTAACATAAACATCGGAAACGTAATAAAAATATAGACATATAATTTATACTGAAAAAGTAAAATTTTGAACACCAGCAGATGTGAATACATTTATTTTCTCTGCCGCTACACACGTCATCAGCTTGTCTTTTGCTAATTAATTATTTAATACTTTTATAAATTGTTTTTGTTTTTAATAAAGTGTTTAAGTAAAATGTATTTCTTTTTTTTTTTTTTGATTTATTGTTTGAATTATTCGAATAAATTTGTTTGTTCTCTGTTTATTCAAATATTCGAATAATTAATAAATTTTATTCGCTAGTTCGAACAGAAAAAAAGTTAGTAGTTTTTGTTAGATCAATTTTAAACTCGAATAGTTTCACAACACTAATCGGTACAGTGCGCTATGCATGATTTTTGATTCATTAAAAAGTAACTTGTGTATTGTTTCTGCTAGAGAAATATTTTCCTTGCCAGAAAATCTCAAACAAAACAAGACATGTACCCATGACATCAAAACTAATCAAAAGGTTCAGTTGAGCATTTGCGTTGGCCTCTCCTACGATTTTCTTTCGTTAAGTCAGAACATGGAATGTTTGAGTCCATTAAATCTTTTAAGCAAACGTTGTTGTTGCCAGAAAGAAGCGAGAATTGTGGAAAAACATTTTATGGCTTCTTTATCACAAAAACACTTCAAATCACATTCCCTTATCGTGTCTTCCAACTTTTTCAAACAAAATCGCTTTTGCATAGTTCCACAATATTCCTTGTAGTTTCTTCGTAGTTCTAAAACACAAATTTACTCTTCGAGCAAAACGTTTTGAGGCGCTGGAGGCGGAAATTATTATTGATAGAACAAGCTGAAAGACATTTAAGACGGATAAGAAGCAGCAGTGTGCTGAGTAGGTTTGTTGCATTGAGGACACAAAAATAATATTTTACAATTAAAATTTAATTGTGATATCTTATCGAAAAAACCATTTATTCCTCTAACAATAACCCTCTAGCGATTTTGTTTTTATTTTGGGCCTTTTCAAATTGTTGTTGTTTCGTTTACTTTTATTTTCCCGCTTATTTTGTTACAATTCAGTCCTCTTTTCAATTTGTGCTCCTTGTTTTCCTTTGACGAACTCCCGTAATTTATAATTAATTAAATTTATATTAAAGAAATAAAAGAATAAATGAAAAATAACACAAATCAATTAATTCATTAAAACCCTAATAATGTTTTTTCTCTTTATATTCTTCACCAACTTTCAAGTCCGCCGAATCAAAAAAAAACCAGGACTAAGCAATACAACTACTTTTGTTGTTATCGTTGAATACAAGTCAAGTAGCTCTAGACTATCAAAATGCAATTCAATCAAGGTTTTTTTTGGCTTTTTTTCCCTTTTCTTAAACTGCCACTTTCTCAACGTGGGTGGATGCTTTAAGAAACTTTTAACGTTTATACAGTTAAATGCAAGTATAAAAAAGGTGGCATATTAAATGGCATGATTGTTTAGAGTTATTTGCTAATTTTAATGTAGTGATCAAGTGAAAAACTGAAAGATCTTTTTTAGAAGTTAGAAAAGAAATTAAACACACATGAATACATGAATTTCATCAATAAAGCCCTTAGAAAGGAAACATTTAAATATAATTTCTTTCGAAAAGTTCCTGCAACTGAGCGAAAAACAAGTTCAGCGTCCAGCGTTATATTTAGTACATGTGGTGAATTTTAGGGCATTATAAACTTTATAATCAGACCAGGTGGTAATTAACATTAACTCAAATAAGAAAGTCTAAGAAGACATAGTCTTCTCTTTCGTTTAATTAATATAATTTTAAATAAATAAAAAGATATAGAAGACGTAGTCTTCTCTTTTTTAAAAAAGAAGAAAAATAATTGTTTCTTCTAAGTGGCCGACCAACGAAGAATGATTTCTTGGTTCCTTTATGGTGCCCATAGTAATGATGGTCTTTCGAATTATTATATATCAGAAGCTGCCATAGTTACGAATGCGTTCCAGTTGACAAAATATTCAGTAAAGCTGGCCATATCATCATGCATCATTTTCACGCCTGCCGAACATGTGCAAATTATTTGAAAACAACATTATCCTAATTATGGCTCAGTTGTAAATCTGCTATGTGAATTTCGTCATCAGTGCCAGTTAGGGATTATGACGTAGTTAAGGGGCCGTAGAGCCCAGTATCAAAGAAACCTAAGAAATGTCGATTCGGAGCCGTTCCGCTGAAATTGGCATCGCCAGAGAATCAGCCCGGCTTATTTTGCGGGAGGAGAACTCAAGCCCGATGACGCCGAAAGTTCGCCAATAGCTTCAAAATAAAGATCAATTTACAAGATGCCCGCCGATAAAGGTTTTTACTTTGTTTTGCCGCCATTTTGGTAAACATCAGTCTTGACAGTTCATATTTGGCAGTCGTGAAATAGAGACGTGGCAAATTTATTAAGGAAAAATATTCGGTAAACCAACGTGTTTTAATCGTTCAAACATTTTATCAAAATCAATCATCGATTACTGTGACGATGAGAAAGTTACGTGAAATTTTTGGGAGAAACAACGTGCCAACAAGACGCGCTTTTTATCGTGGAGTGAATGATTTCAAAGAAAGAGGGACTGTAGCTGATAGGCTGTAAAACTTACTGCTGTTCAAGAAAGTGTTCAAAACAATCCGTCAACCTCAATTCGACACCGTGCTCAGGAGCTTGGTCTTCAAAAAAGAACTTTGGCTACAGTTTTGCACAAAGATTTGCATTTGTTTCCATTCAAGATTCCGTTGACACAAGAGCTTCTACCAGAAGACCATTTACGCCGCCGTACATATGCCAATAGGATGCTACAGCTCGCCCATGACAACCCCGATGAAAAAATCATAATGAGTGACGAGGCGCATTTTCATTTGAGTGGATATGTGAATAAACAGAATAGTCGGTTCTGGGCAATAGAAAACCCTCAAATTATTCATCAGTGGCAGTCTGGTGTTCAATTTGGTCAGGAACAATCATTGGACCTTACTTCTTTGAAACTGAAAATGGCCTAACGGTAACTGTCAATGGGGAGCGATATCGTGAAATGATTGAAAACTTTTTAACGCCACAACTGCATGCTTTGGGTTTGACTAACATGTGGTTTCAACAAGACGGTGCCACATCGCATACAGCCAGGATTACAATGGAATTACTGCGAGACCTCTTTCCACAACAAGTAAATTTCAAGAAATGGTGATGTTGATTGGCCTCCACGGTCGCCTGATTTGACTGCTCCGGACTTCTTTTTGTAGGGATATCTGAAAAGCGAGGTTTATGCAAACAAATCAAAACGCTGGAGTAACTCTAACAAAATATTCGTGATGAAATTAATGAAATACCGCGTGAAAAGTGTGAGAACGTAATGAAAAATGTGTTCAAAAGGGCTCGCATTTGTGAGGCTAACAGAGGCGGACATTTATCTGATATTGTATTCCATACATAATTGTCGACATTAAATAAAACATTTATCAATATACGATCCATTCTCTTTCATTTAATGAAAAATTATAAAAAATTATAGAAGTACTTAAAAAACGGTTCCCTATAGTGAAAAATTATGAAAAACTGTAATTAAATATATCAACAATAATTAAATACGAGTATTAAATTTACTGGTTTCAGTATTTTTGATTTTTAAGTTTTGTCGTTTTCGATTTTAATAATTTTTTTCCACATTTTTAGGTTACAGGCTTTTACATTTTTCAACCAGTGTTTCAATTTTTCCTTTTTCTGCTCTTTGCGATTTTTTCTGCTTTGAGCGATTTTTCAGCGATTTTATTGTAAATTTTCCTGATTACTACAACAGGGTGATTTGATGTGGATTTTTGTAACGATACTAGACAAGGGCTGATGGAAATTCGTTCCAAAAATCCAATTGATTTGTAAAATTTGGGAAACTCTGCGATTTTTTCTACTAAAATAATTTTGATGTCTTTTGAAACGAATGAGCGTCTTAGTCATAATTTTTGCTTTTTCCAGAATGACCCTTTTTTGCCAATTTTAAAGTTATTTTTAATCTTCTCTTATTTCTTCTTCTGTGGGTGATTTGGCGCTTTATTTATTTCGTAATTTTCAAGATTTTACGCTTTTTTACGCATTCGGCGACTTTTTTTAATTTACACCTTTTTTGAAATAATTTCTTAAGTGATCTTGTCCCTGTGTTTTAGTTTCAATCGATTTTCTAATTAAAATTATTTTTTTTTCTCTTGTATAGTCTTAAAACGTAACGTGGTTAGTTATGATTTTACAACTTTTACCCGATTTTGTCTACTTAAAACACTTTTTTGAATTATTAATGCCCTTTATCTCTCTGATACTTTTTTTTCGACATATTTAATTACTTTTTTGCGAGTTTAGATCTTTTATGTTAATTTTTAACTCTTTTCCAGTAGGGGTAGTATTTTTTCATTCGATATCAAACAAACTTAACGATTTAAACGAATTTTCAAAATTTGAAAATTTTGGTATTTCTTGTCTTACCAAACCCCAAAAAAGCACTCAACTAAAGCTGAACGACTATTGTACACACGACAAGCACAAGCATCCACTCAAACAACAATCCATCAAGACAAACAGGCCTTTACCATCATACATTTATCTAACCGCAGGAGGTTGTAATTCGCAAATAGAAAAAATGAGTCAGAAATTCTGCAAAGCATGTCTCTACTTCGTTACAGCCACCTTTTTGAAAGAAACTAAAAATCTAAATTTTATCCCACACATTTTCTTTTTTTCTTTTCTTTCTTTCTTTCTTTCTTTTTCCTTACTGCACACAATCTTCAATTGTCGTCAAAGTTAAGCAGAAAACTTTAACGAACAATTTTAATTATGTTGGTCAATGCAGCGTAATGTTGCATTGTTCAATAGCAAGACAATATCGACAGTTGAACAGATGTTGCCTGTCTGTTGCACAGGCAGTCAGCTTTTGCTGCTGTTGTTGCAGCAGCTAACGCTTGCTTAGTTACTTTCAGCTTTTGTTACTTTTTGCAAATTCAATGGGAAGTTTAAACAAAAGCCAACAACAACCACAACAACAAGAACACTTACAAGAAGCAACAGCAATAGTAAAACTCTAGTCAAAGGGTCCTTTAATGCTTTTATGTACCAAACTAAAGTTTTAGCTTCTGTTATTGTTCTAAGGGAGGGGAGTTGAGTTCGTATATTCCAAGGTACTTTTGCGTCAGCAAATAGAATTCAAATTAGAAAATTTTCCCATTGACTTTTTTGTTTGCACTTAGCCACGCCGCAACCAACTAACAACTGCTTGTGTGTCAGAAGGGCTTAAATCATTTTGAAAATTTAAATGTTTGTTATAAATCTGCTAAAACTTTAACGTTGACAATTACCAGTGGCTATAATTCTTTATGGGTTCTGTTAGTTGGGCATAAATGAAAAATGACAGATTTTTCGGCTGGCCAGTAAAAGAGTTTCCCACAAGGTAAAAAATGCAGCGAGTGTGGGTTAAAAATAAAATTTAATTATAAACTTCTGCTTTTAATACCATTCATGCTCTTTTTTAGCCTATTTTGCTACCGATCAAGGATATTGTATGATTTAAAAATTATTTTTTATCTAGCAACCCTGTTCTAAGTTTACTTCCCCCCAGTGTGCAAAACAGTAGATTCCACTAAAATTTCGTCATTATGTCATGTTAATAATTTACGTTAGGTGTCAACGTTTTATATTTATTAATGGTGTTCTGTCTATGTTCTTCATTATATGAAATAATAGGTGTGAGATACAAACATAAAAATTTTCGAACATCGATGTTCGCCAATACATGCAATTCTGCGAAATCGTCATCAATCAGATATTATTAAATAAATAATTAAATCAATTAAGTTTTTTATTAAATTTCAAACTAAAACCAATTAAATTTTTAATAGGTCTAGGTAAAATCTTCTGTATAAGTTTTAATTTTAATATACTAAAATAATATTAATCAAAATGGAATTAAGTTATTGATAAAATTAACTATAATTGAGATTTTAATCCTTCTTAGAACTATTGGTTCTATGAAGGACTTAAAACTTAATTGAAATTAATTTTATTAATATTATTTTAATGTATTAAATTTCAAACTTATACACAATACACTACCTAGACCTATTAAAAATTTAATTGGTTTCAGTTTGAAATTAATTGAATTTTTTTAATTGCTTTAATTATTTATTTAATTAAAAAGTTTTTTATTTATTTTTTATATAAATTCCTAATTGGTTCTCGTATTTATTGAATCTAAAAAATTCATTAAACCAAATTTAATTAAATATTTCCGTCACCCCTTGTCAAGTTTGGTTTGGAGGCAAGCCGGTTTCGGCTATGTGCCAACTTCATGTGTCATTTTTCGTTCTCACAGAAATTGACAAGAATATATAATAATGATATTTATAATTAAATCAATTAAAACTTTAATTAAACTTCAAGCTAAAACCAAACCAAACGTTAAGTAGGTGGAAATATTTTTTCTTGCGTAATGAGTATGAAGGATAATGTCTTTAGTAAATAAAAATAGTTACTAATAATAATCGTGGTCTAGTCTCTTGGATGCAGGAGTCTATTAGAGTTCAGTAATAATCTAGTCTATGCAAAGTTTTATTGTTTTCTGCTCATATTTAAGTTGCAGATGCAATGATAGTCTGCTATCAACTAAGCCCCTGAGTAAGACCTGTCCGTCGGCAGTATTACTTTATAGCACTAAATCCTCGCCGAAGCCAATAATTAATCAAATGGTTATACTACCTTCAATTCATGCGCCTACATAACACCAAGACATAATACGCAATTCCAGAGTTATTTAAATACTGAAGCTTTTTTATCCTTATACTTTATCCTTCTCTTCTCTACTCTCTCCCTTTCTAACAGAAAGTATTACAATTAATTCAATTAATTAGCCTACATTAATTGTCTTTATTAAAAAAACAAAAAATATAAATATAATCAAAAAGTATGGTATATAAAAAACGGTGATTTTTAAACCGTTTGGGTTTCGAAATTTGAAAAAAAAAACAAAGAAAATTTATTCAGCCGATAAATAACGCCTGCCATTTTTGTATAGATTATTTCATGTAAATGTTTCCCGCGGCTACGCTGTTGATGGTCCTTCCGTAAGCTTCAAATTTGGTGTACTTTTTTCACCATTTCGGACGGTTTCTAACCAGTGGCAGCTGTAATAATATTGTGTTCTAGCTTTTCCCTGTACACCAGATTCTTCACGTATCTTCAGAAAAAATATCTAATCAACCGCTCCAAAACGTGAGATGATTTGCTCACCAAACTTGCCTACCGTGTGGCATGTGACACATGCTTGTTGAAACCGCATGTCCATTTTGTGCACAAAAATCAATGATCATCGCAAGGTACTTTGATCCATTGACTGTAACGTTGTTCATTGATATATCGCGATGTTCATTGACACCTACAGATTTTTGGTCACCGCAGCTTGAATAGCCTGTTCGGCGGCTCAGTTATTACGATTATAAAAAGGATGTAACTTACAAAACTCATTTCTCACACAGCACGATACCAAAATGTAATTCTTTCTGATAGCCAGGTAGCTTTGAAATCATTAGTAGTTAATAATTTCAAAGCTCAAAATCAGTTCCAACAAAAGTTGGGATGGGATTACCTTAAGCTGCTAAATAAGGGTTCTACTCGAATACTGGAAATAGCCCAGATAAGCTGCGGCAGTCAGAAAAACTCATTGACCCCAAAAGTATTAAGTTAGAGGCTATTATAAATCTCAGCAGAAGTGTTATTAAACTCTATATAAAACTGGTAACAGAATATATTCAGTACAATTTGTATGCAGTGGCGAGACCTATGGTTAACTAGGGAGTAGAACACTAGCTCCATACAACGTAGTTGAAATAAAGCCCAAAATAATTAAAGATAATAATCCCTCCTTGATAAATGGTTACGAGTTCAAAATTTCGATATAGTTTGCATATGACTATACGAAAATATTGAATTGATGCTGTCTTCAAGTTGCTTTAGCTTTTATAGTAGAAGCCTGCATGCTCGGCACTGCCTTTCTTCGCTGAGGATGGGCATAGTCTGTGTTTAATAGTAAAAACTTCGCAAAACGTGTCACTATACAAAATCGAAAGACCTTAATAACTTGATAAGACACGCTATCAAACTCCATCCACTCATCGACAGGCAAGTCTTCAATATATGGTAGATAAGGGCCTGCAAGCAATTGGGTTAATAAAAACTTATCTTACGGCCTTTTAATTAAAAAGACCTTCCAAAAATCCTTTAATCACTTGCTAAAGTATCTCTGAATTACGTTCTGTTCTAAAAGTGTTATTTGTGCATCCTAGTAGATTTTCGCTTTATTGTTACTTCATTTCAATTAGAATAAATTGCTAGCAGTTTTAACCCTTTTCATATGCCTTGGTTTTTTGCTCTAACGCCTAACACTTAGATGATTGATTTTTTTTTTTTTATGTAAAAACACATGACATGGAACCTTCTATACAAGATAGTAACTTCCAAAATGAAACAAAAGAATATACAAAATTAAAATACCTTTGAAGCAACTTCTTCAGATCAATCATCAGCATGAACGGTGATTACAAAAAAAATGCCAATGCCAACAGGGTTAAAGACTAATTGACAATGTAACATCAGAAAAGAACATGAAAAAATTTTTTGTGTTTTATTTTCAAAAATTGAAACATGCTGACACATGTTTGGATATAGTTTGTCAATCATTTTTACACCTGTGCAATCAATAAGGAGAATGTAACGTTATAAAGCAAAAGCGGATGCAACATGCTTAAGTTTCTTGGGAGTATGAGTGGTATTTACGACTCTCTAAATTCAGATGTTTTATGTTGCGTAAGTATGAGTGATATTTAACGGTGAGATACATTTAATATCAATCATACTCCCTCCCAATTTCAATGGTTTATTTTATCTGAGTATGAGTGATATTTAGAACGGTATCTTATTAACACTACGCACTATAAATTATTTCACGTGATCGTGCTGCAATAACAAATTTGTGTGAAAATTATAAAGAAAATAAGAAGATTCTTGATTTGATATTCGTTCAGAACGAAAAATGACACTGAAGATGGCACATAGCCGAAACCGCTTTGTCTCCAAACCAAACTTGACAAGGGATGACGGAAATTCGTTCCAAAATTCTACAACAAAATAAGAACATGTAAGAGATTAAATTCTTTAATTTAGAAAACCTGAAAATCAAGATATTTTTATGTTACTAAGTCAAAGGGTATCTATTAATTCAGTGCATCAAGATTTTAATAATATTTAAGTTCTTCATTTTACAATTTTGCAATTAATATTTTGCTTAAGATAAGCAACAGAAACCACAAAGCAGTATAAACGAATAGAAACCTTCAGTAATGCATTAATTTATATTAACTAACATGCCAAAGAAAACTTCCCTACATAAACGTTGTTTGTACGGTAGCAGAAACATGACATATTTTGTAATTATTGCTAATTAAAGTTTCTGATGTTTAATTTTTTTTTATAAATAAAAAGATGAAAGCGTGGAAATATTTTGTTAGGATCTCAGATGAGGTTGATGTTACTTGCATGTGATACATGAAATAGATTAATGTTCAACATGTTTATTTTCGCGCGATTCCGTCAAGCTGAAGGAAGCTTAAGTATGCGATGTTGTGAATAAGACAATTTAAATTAAAAACTAATTTAAAAATGGCACTTGCTGTCAACGCGAAAAGTAAATGAAAAAGATAAACATAAAACAGTTAGGAGAAAAATTATAGTAAAAATAAAACGTTTAAAACATGGTTTGGATTCCTTTTGACACTACTTGCCAATTTCTCTTCGTTTTTTATTTACTTTTTATAGTTGCTTATCTGAACCTTACATAACAAATGTATGTACTGCATGTGATTTTTAAAAATCATTCCTTGACTGTAATATCTTATAAGTTGTTAGTAGCTACATTGGGGAGCCTTCATAATATCTTTGAAATCTATTATATTAACCTATTCATAGTTTAGTCAAAGTCCAGTCATGGTCTACTCATAGTCTAGTCATTGCCTAATCAGAGTCTAGTCATAGTCTAGTAATACTCTAGGCATGGTCTTGTAGTAATCTAGGCATATTCTAGCCACAGTCTACTCATAGTGTAGTCAAAATCTAGTTATGGTCCACTCATAGTCTAGTTATATCCTAGCCATAATCTGGTGATAGTCTAGTCATAGTATAGTCGGAGGCTAGTTGGGGTATAGTCAGAGTCTAGTCAGAGCCTAGCCATAACGAGTAATAGTCTAGTCTTAAGTTAGTCATAATAAAAACATAGTGTAGTCATAGTTTAGTCATAATATAGTAATAGTTTAGTCATAGTCTTTTTATAGTCTCGTTATAGTCTAGTCATGACCTAGTTAAAGTCTTGTAGTAATCCAGTGATATTCTATCCATATTCTAAACATATTCTACTAATATTTCAGACATAATAGATACATTACTCATACCCTTTCAGTAAACTATTTATATTCTGATCATTAAGATATCGTAGTTTATTGTTCCTCTTCTCATGTTCTAGTCGTAATCTATTCATATCTTTAGCACCATATGTTCATAGCCTATACTTATTTTTGTCAGATTTTGATCATATTCCAGCAATATTTTAGCCATGGTCTACTCATAGCATCATGACAACATGCACAGATATAAAGTTAGAGCAAGTCACTGATGTCAGTAGAAGCGGAAACGGGTTAAAAATGTGTTAACTTGGTACTAAAATTTTAAAATTCTAACACTTTCAGTTTTGTACAGTTAAAAAGTGTCTGGTAGTTCACGTCGTAGCCAGTGGTCCTTTTTAGCAGCAATGTAGGAGTTTGCTTAACAACATGATGAGCAGTATTTGTGTACCAAAAGGTCAACTTCCGTATGTAAAGTATCCATTAGTTGAAGCAAAAACAAAATTTTTAGAATTATAAAAAATATCCCCTCCTCAAACTACAGGGTGCAGCAGCACACTACTATCTTTATATCTTTTTAATTTTGTTTTAAATTTTTTAATACAAAAATTTAAAACAAAATGCAATTTGTTTCCTACTCATATGATGCAACCATGAAGTAAGCAAATAATTGCTTATTTCTGCATGACAGCACCAAATAAGACATGCAAGCTGTGTTAAGTTAAAGCAGGAAGATAGCTTGAGTCTAAGCGAGAAGTACCCTTTCGGAAATAGCAATACAGTGGGTATTTGTTAGACGGCGTTAAAATAAAAAGAAGTATAACAATAATCTATTAACTCAAACAACACTTTACATCTCGTCTCAAAAGATTCTCGTAACAGAAGATTATTTATTCTTTGTGTTTTAAAAAAAGAGAGAGAAAAAGGCAGTCCTAGTCCCAGAAAAACAAATAACACATGATAGCGTAATATTTGACACCATACAACTCTTTTAGGGAAAAGTCCATTGAATGTGAAAGAATTTGCATACTTCTATTAGGAATCGTCTATGAAGCGGCAGTTGTTACAAGATAAGTAACTCGCTGGTAAAATGAAACAGGAATGGATAGGCCCCCTTATATTAAAGAAGGAGCATAACTTATATTATTATCAATGTCCTGTAATCACAATTACACACTAAAGCCGACTCTTGCTAAAGTGGACTTTCATAATCAAATATAAAGTATAATTTAAGTTGAACCGGCTCTAAATGGGTGCTAACTCAAATTTGCCAAATGTTTACATACCTCATAATAAAGTGGAAACCTTGACCAGCTGATGTTATTTTGTTGGCAACGCACATATGTGCATATTTTTAGTATGCATAAACCTTTTATATTCACATTTTTTTGTTAATCTTCTGCTTAGCGAGGAACAGCTGATGTTATTCTTAACGGTTAAAAAATTGATTTAGCTAGTTTTATATTTAAAGTAGACTTTAACCTCAAAAGTATACTTTAACTTAAGACCTAAACTCGACCCTTAAAAAAGTCGACTTTAATGCTCTCAAAGTAGGCTTTATTTTGCACTATGAATATGGGCCAATATCTATATAACAATTTTGTTTTTTTTTGATATTTGTTGGCAGTTTATCGCATTACGTGAAGTCTTGTCCAGAAACTGCCAATCGACCTATACCTTCGTAGAGGAAGTGGAATTCCTGAGAACCACTCCTGTGTTATATTTATTCTCCTTAACCTAAAAATAACGTAGGTGATCACACATGCAAGAGCGAGAACCAAAACTCTTGAAGGCCGAACAACAAAACTGGCCTGATTACCATCAAAAGATAATGACGATGACAGACGAGTTGTTCTCCAACCCAGAGCTGCTTTGCGACTGATATAATATTTTGGTTCAACTTCAAGAAACACAAAGCACAGGGTAAAGGGGAAAAACGAAAAAAATAGTTTCTGGTGGCATTGACCAACTATGGGGAAATACTAACACTACCACATATCCTGATAAAATCGGTTATTATTTTTCGGCGAAATCAGTACTTTTGAATAAACATTACAGGGTAAGAACGATTAGATGACCAAGACCCTGTGCAAGAACGAAGAGGTTCCCATACAGAATGTTCGACATACATACTGTTGTCCGCGGCAATTGCAGCCACTTCTCCGCAAACAATTTATGCTGGCAAGTCAATTTCAGTTTCTTACACCCTAATAGGTCTAGACGTACAAAGTGTTCGAGGTGTAAAATAATCTAAAATAAGAATACATTTATAAACTCATACCCGTATAACTGTTTCAAATAGCTTATTGTAACAATAGTACATGTGTGAGAGTGTGTGTGTGTCTGCGTTTATGCTGTTACAATTTTTAGCCTCAACATAAAAATTCTCTTTGGTTTGTTACTTTAAAGAATAATGGCTGTTGTTGCAGTTTGGTTTTTCAACGCAAAAAAAAACGCTTTACCAAATATGAAACACATTTTTTGGTCCACCAAAAACAGAGGAAAATCTAAAAAAGAAAACAACATTTACTTACACTATTTTTTTACATACACCTACCCAGCCAGCATTTGGAAAATTGTTTGATGGCACGAACCATTTCACGACTCTTTTTTGAATCGCCCAAACGATTGTTGTAGGATTTCTCCAAATCAGAGACTACTGTGCTCCAAATCATAGACTACTGTGCTCCAAATCATAGACTACTGTGCTTCAAATAATGCTTTTTCGAATCGTTTTTACGATTGTTGGACGAGTGCATCGGCGATTACTCATTTTGACGAGCATTAAAAGAGTAGTTATTGATCGTATTTTACTCTTCCAAATTAAATTTTTGTGTGTCTTTTTGATGATTGTTGGAAAGCAGAAACTAATAGATCCGTTCCAGGTGCATAACAAAACAGTATGAACTCACACAAATTAGTCCAGAAGCGTTCCAGATAACAATTTTTGTGCAATTTTTACAGAAAATAAGAAAGTAAAATTTTTACATTTCCTGTACAAAGTTGTATGAACTTTTTCTTTGGATAAGTTCAGACTATAATTAAATTATCAGCTGTTTTTTGTTTACATTTAAAAATCAAAAAAAAATGTTAAATAAAAATAATTAAAAAGCAAAGCAGAATAATTACTTGGCTTTCCATTTTGCAAAACAAAAATATAAATAATATTTAAAATAATATTCTCATTCACTTTTTACAGCTGTTGCCAATGATGCAAATGTTTGCTTTTAAAAAACTATGCATTTAAAGCGTCTAAAACACCTAAAGTAACATTCATTTGAGAAAGTGAGCAACATTAGCATTTCAAGATGTTCAATTGTGGTTTGTTGCGTTCCCCCAATTTTTGACAACTTTGCCACATTTAGAGAGTAATTCTCTTTTTACGCTCAATAGTACGGACTGTTTTGTTATGCACCTGGAACAGACCTTATTATTCATTTAGAAAAAGTTACTAAATTTCAGAAAAACTTTTCAATATTTATAGCTAATGCCGTAAGAGTTAAAGGCAAACAAGAAGCAGGCCAAACAATGGTGTAAAACGGCTACTCGATGATTTGTGGTAACGTCTCAACATAATTTTATTTAATATCTGAAACTAATCTGAAGACTTTTTTTAAATTTCCATTGACGTCACTCAAGGAGTGAAGTATAATCCATCAACTACCGGTAACAGTAAAAGTGCACCATATTTCGATATTTAATATTTTTAAGCTAAGTCAAATTGGTGACTGTCGACCTTCTTCCTTATCATGGAGTCTCTTGTAATTGCTAGCATTTGTTTAAGGTTTAGGTCCACCATGGCATTTACACTTAACAACAAGTGTCTGCCAGTAGTCCTTAGTCTTATGCTAGCCAGTGCTGGACATTCACACACAATGTGTGCTAACGGTTCAGCCTCTTCCTTAACAGTATCTTTCGAAGCTGTCCCATCCACCCCTTGAAAGGTTTTCTTTTCCAACTCTTCAGAATTCCCCCATTGGCCACTAAACACCAGAGATCCTACAGAGATTATCCCCTCCAGCTCGTGCGAGGCTTCATTATCAATTCCTGTCGGAATCTCAAGGTCTAACGCCTTAGAAGTATCTTTCATTCTTGTCCATCTTTTCCGGGTTCCTTCTTTGGCCACTTAAAACCGTAGTTTTTGCAGAGATTAACCTCTCCGCATCTTGCGAGACTTCCTGATGACGAAAAATATGTCCACCCACACAGATCTTCCGCCATTTTTTTCCGCATCGTGGACAAATCATTAGGGCGATTATTTCAGGACTCATATGAAGTAGGAATAAAAGAGTTTTACAGGATTCTTTTCAGCGCATCGTAGAAAACTCATATGGAACAGTCGCCATCATGATACCATTTCTCCCATTGTACTGAACTGGCGTGATCGGCATACAATATCTCAGAATATTAACTTAATCACCTGCTCCGATCGCGAAAGAAAGTTCTACGATTGAAAATGCCAGCTGGGTATATACATGTATATGTGTATATTTTATGTGTCACGTGTGTGTTTGTGTGTGTGTTAAAATGCAAATATACAATGTACGTCATGTAACTATGCAGCAAAAATGCCTTGTGGCATTTCTTCTTTTTTTTAACTTGCTCGTGTTAAAACATCAAAAAACTCGAGAAAAAAAGAGGAATAAAATATTAAAAAACGAAAAATTACATTTTATTTTAAATTGTTAGAAAATGTTTACACTAACATCAGTTTAGTTATTTCGTGTAGACATGAGTTACTAAATGCACACAATACAATGGCTACAGCTATCCAGCAGTGTAAATAACGAGTTTCGCTTTAACGACAACATTGTTATAATTTAGCAGTCTTTCGACTTCCAAGGCTTCTTACTGGCGGAATTATCATTGGTGTTTGTGCTACCAATACAAAGACAACAAGACATAAACGGTAGGAAAGTCAGTTAGAAGAGATGCTGAAAGAGATTTTCTATCGGTTATACCTTCGAAAATTTTGCAATGAAAAGCTCTACACCCAGTGCTAATAATATGAGAAACAGGTGCGTATGCGGTGGGAGGGATAATGCAATTACCCCCCCTCTAAATCGATCAAAATAAACGTTTTTTCAATCACCCATTTTTTTATTATTTATAAATCAATTTACCCCCCAAAAGCTAAACTGAATCCGCACCTGATGGGGCTAAACCAATTTACACTTTGGGTCAACGAAATAACACTAGGTAACTGTAGTAGTAGGTTCGTTAACAAAATGTCTTAATACACAGCTTCATAAGAGACCATTGGAGCTAAATGTTATAGAAATTTCGATGGATCTAGGAAGGTAGTTAGGAAGTAAATGAAACTGAAGATGGCACAAAGCCGATTTGTCTCCAAACCAAACTTGACAAGGGATTACGGTAACTCGTTCCAAAAATCTACAAGTAAGTTATCGCCTCTCACTATTCATAAAACTGCTGGGCTTGTTAAAAAATACATAGTGTTTCGTCTGTCCTTTATTTATTTTATATATTGCTTTTTTACTTTTGCTATAAATTCTCTTAGAATGAACCAAAAAGTTAAAGAGAATGTCGTATTTTGTCAATGTCACTCTCCTCGAAAAATAATGTTGGGAAATGTGGTTTATTTATATTTGATTATTGTTTTTTTTTGGTTTTTCAGCGGAAATATATGATTTTACGGTTTATGGTTTTCGTTTCGTTTTTGTGGCCGTTAATATTTTATTCTTAAAAAAACAAGAATGCAAATATTTAAGTCTTAGCAATAAAGAATTTGGTGAAAATAAAAATATGAACTGCATTAAAAATATTTTATTTTTATGCTTGTCTAATTTTCCCGAGCTCCAGGTCTTCAATAAAATTTCCTTTATTATAAATTATAAAAAATGTATTTGTGGTCTTCCATGTGGGGAATGCGTGTAGATGAACTTGATCAGTTTGAGCATACATTTTTGTCTCTCATAGAGATTGCTCTCAGCATAGTTTGTGTACGGGAGTTTACAGACGAGCGTATGCAGACATTTTTTATTTTTCATGTGTGTGTTTTGTTTGTGTGATCGCAGAGCAGCGTTGCGCAAACAATTGATGAGACAACAATTGTTTAAACAGGAACATACCATCAACAGCCACAGTCTCCTGTGCGACTGAACAGATTTTTGGCTAGTTAAGATTAACAAACATAAAATTATTTATATTGTAAATATACACATATACTCGTACATGGTTTGTTCATAAGAAAAGGTGAATTTTGAATTTTCGCGGGCTGTGTACATTCGATTACCGAAATATTTTTTTTATGTTGGTACACATGTGTTAGTCATATGTTGGCATTATCAGCCACTTTTGATTTGTAGTTTGTTGTTGACAACTGAAAAGGTTAGACACGTTTCTTCGATTTTTGACTTTTGATAAAAATGAATCAAAGAATATGATTTTTTGGCCGAAAACAACACCCTAATCATGCCTCAACCACCTTATTCACCAGATTTGGCTCCCTGAGGCTTTTTCCTGTTCCCAAAACTGAAGAGACCAATGAAAGAAAAGCGTTTTGTCACAATTGATGAAATAAAATCAGAATCGAAGAACGAGCTGATGGCCATACCGAAAAGCGCATTTCAGAAGTGATTCGAGGATTGGAAGAAGCGTTGGCATGAGTGCAATATATCTGAGGGGGATTACTTTGAAGGGGACAAAAGTGATATTGATTAATAAACAAATACTTTTCAAAAAAAATCAAACTTCACCTTTTCTTTTGAACAAAACTCGTATTTAGACATTGTCTTTTATCTTCAGATTACCCAAATATGTACATTAGGGGTAAAACCAATTTTTGGCCCTAGCACCACGCGATGGCGAAGGTTGTGTTATTTACGAAAAAATAATTTTGGGGTCATTTCGGATAAAAAACCTCACCCACGAAAACGATTTTCTAAAATCTCCCAAAAAATAAAACATTCATTTTAAATAAAAATTTTTAAATATTTTATTAATAAAGTAAAATAGTGAACTGAAAAATTTTGTTTAATTATTAAAAGACATAAACTTCAAATTTAACGTGCGCGTTGTTTTGCATAATGGATAAATGTCCTGTATTACTTTAATACCGCGTTCTGCGCATATGTTGCTTCGCTGTTGCTTTGGGATTATTGAAGCTTCTCTAACCCAGTGTCTTCTAAGACATGCTTGACCGTTCTTAAATCGTGCTAAGGATTGATCTAAAGCTGCGAAGTTGTCTTTATTAAAACTATTAATGGAAAACCATATATTATACCATGGTCCACATATGAATTCACATATTGGGATAAGCTGGTTTCGGTATTTCGGGATAAGCACAAATGCTAAAATGGCAAGAATTGCCCTTGAGTTCCATCGAGCGTTGCTTAATGGTGGTATGGCTTTAAATTTTATATAAGGGAATTTTTTTTTTCTTTGGTAGTATTTAAATGCAGAACCAAGCTCGTACAAGTATTGCATATCGTCGCGCCATTTAATGTTTTTTATTTTTAAGTATTCATTATTCTGTATGTAGTTGGCTTTCAGATCCACGTAGTTATTTATTAGTTCCGGAACAAAATTATAAGAGATATTAGGAGATGATGTTTTTCCATCCAATAACTCATCCATAACATGCCTTAGGATCAGGTCTAAAATATGGTGTTGGCAACCGACGTATTGTGGTGGAGGAAGATCAATTGATTTATAATAGTCCTTTAATAGCTTAACAACGCCGTTTTTGTGACCAGTATTTACACTTGTTGTATCAGAAATTACCATTTTTATGGATTGCCATAAATCAAATTTGTGTAATGTTTCTTTAATACCATTAAAAATTGTGAGGGCTTTTCCATTTTCCAAAACAAGCACTGCTAACTTAATTTCGGTATATTCATTTTTTAAAACCATTACCTGGAGTTCTTTATTGCCAATTTTTTTGCCGTCGAAATGCAAGCACCAGTTTTCATTTTTCAAAGTTTCCTTTAACATTTTTTCTTTACGCTCGGCCGACTTGATTACAGCTTTATAAACACCTGGCTGTGATGGAGTTGCAATTTGAATACCAGACTCTGCTAATTCCTTACAGATTTTAGCTGCCTTTTTAGTACTGACTTTGGCATTAGTAACTAAAGCAACCGATGGATTTATTAATGATTTATTTAATTTCATTCTTTCCGGGGGCTTGTAATCACAATCGTCGGACGAGTATTGGTTCTCACACTCGTACTCTGATACTGAATTTTCATCAGACATAGCGTCTTTCAAGCAACTTAATTCGGACTGAATAATATCTGTATTTTCATTTGAAATATTGAAAATATTTTCAAAATTATAACCACGTTTTTTTTTAAATTTTTATCATATATTTGAATTAATTTTTCAACTTTTCTGTTTACTGATTTAGTTTGAATTTTTGGTAGTTTCATCTTACTCCACAAATCGCAAAGTTCTTTTGAGATAATTTTATACCTCTTTGTTTTTGATTTTTCTGAAGCAGCTAAAGCATGAAATCTTCCAATTATAATTTTTTGGGTTGGCATTTTGCTCAATTCATGTAATGGAATGACGATATCTGGAATGTTTCTCGACATTGTTGTGCTATCTTTAAATTTGGTCAAAGCCTTTGTCCAAACTTTTGCATTTTTCAAAACGCTTAAACGACTTCTTTTAAAATCCATTGTTTTTAAGTATTAAACACAAACTCGGAATATTTGAAACCCATTAATAATTTTCTTTGAATAATAAAAACAACAAATCAAAACAAACAGAAAATTAGAACTGTAAAAGTGTCGATTGTTTTTGTACATATTGCAATATTTACACAAATGTTAAATGCAGGTTGATATATTGATAAAAAAAACTTTTTTGCGCCTTTTAGGTAAATAAATAAAAAAAAAAACATTTAAAAACTTTACCGCGTTTGGTGGGTGAACTTTTTTGACAACTGCGAAAAAGTAATAGCATTTTTTTATATAATTTTCAATGGCCTATTCGACTATGCTAGGGCCATTTTGATATTTGCAAAAAATTGCAAAAAGTTATATCCCTAATGTACATATATATGTATGTATGCACGTATGTACTTCTAAAAATTAAGCAAAGTTAAAAATTTACAGTACCGAGTGTTTGAAAATGTTTGTTTTTATTTTGACAATGTTTTTTCAGTAAAGGTATCAACCATTCTTAACTAATATAACTACGCTGGTTGGAAACGTCAGTTTGCTGGCAACTCAATGTTTATTCAAGACACTAATCTTCTGTCTAGACATAAACCAAACAAGTATGTAGACAATTTTGGCGTGAATTAAACCGTGGTGATTTTTATAAAATGTTGAAAAAATCATGGTTATATTACATTACGTCTTGACTAGCCATAAATATTTTCGCACATTGAGATAGCTTCTCCAAATTAACGAGAGAAAATGTGATCATTATTTTCTGTCTGAAGAATACAAGCCGATGTTCCTGTTCAGTTTTATCATAATTGTTTGCCTCTCATCGAGATTGTATGGATGCTTTTAGAACAGCTTATGACGAGCGCACACACACATACATACTTCTTATTTTCTCTGTTATTGTGTAATGCGAACTATTGTTCGGACAACACTGTTTGAACATGAAGTGACCATAAACAGCTGCGGTCTTGACTAACTTAATTTCTGTTGGAGCAGTAAAATATGTATTGGCTGAACAGATTTATGGCTAGTCAAGACGCTATGTTACAGAATATCACACCAAATCGTTATATTATCATTTTAGATTCCTCCGGCCTCGGAGTTGCCAGACAAATTTAATCCGGCGTTTTTTTAATATTGCCAACTTAATGAATTTTTCACTTTTTGGTACCATTTAAATCGGAAAGCGTCCAATATACATATATTATATGTACTGCTTCTTAGATTGTTCCCTCGTTGTACGCTGTATATGTTACCCATTTACATCGCACTAGACCTCGGAAGACACTTTTGTAAAATATTAGAGAATCGCACACACAAAAGGTCTTTGAAATTAATATCTCAGCTACACATGTTAATTACACTTTTGTGTCTCATGGAAATACCAATAGCAGAAGAGCAACGTATGGTTTCAATTTGGAATAATTAAGGGTTTAACATGACAAGTTGTAATGCCAATAGGGTAAATTTATTAAATTAAACAAAGAAGAAGCATAGAAGATATAAATTCTTTAAATTTATTGCAATAGAAATATTTTTAGCAAATTTAGGAATTGGTTTTCTGGCAATCCTGCTGTACTCATTTTCTGGCAACAATTTCGTGAAAGGAAAGCAGAGAATGCAATTTTTTATTGAGCAGAAAATAGTGTGAAATAATTCTTTCGGTTTTGTGCAGTAAAATTTATAAACTCTTATTAATTCAACTAATAATTTATTATAAATCGAAAGAATTTTCAAAACCAAATGAAACAATTTAAGCTAAATTGAAACAAAACAATTGACATTTTACAAGTTGACAGTGCAATTTTTCTCTACCCACAACAATGGAGGCAGTTCCTCGACTTCATATGCTATCTTTTCCCAGCAAGTCCAGTCCTGAAGGTACCTCCTTTTCTGGATTAAAGAAAGTAAGTAGAGTTAAGTTCTATATAGTTTTTTTTTATTGAAATTCAAAGAACATGAATTGAAAAATAGTCTAATTGGTAAAGAGAAAAGGGGTGTCTGGTTGTGAAAAACTGACTCATCTGTTATATTATATTACTTATGTTTTATTGTTTGTTAATTCGTTGACTGCTTTACATTCATAAATAACTCTTTGTTATGTTTATCTTTCCTTAACCCTGAAAAAACAGTACATTGCTGAATTTTATCAAGAGAATCCCGACAATTATAGCAAAGAACTTTATGCCTTAGAAACTTTGCGTAATCAAGCTTTAAATACTCCCACGGATAATTGCGGTATACTAAAGCGTTACTTTTGCCAGTTAGAGTCATTGCTCAATCGTTTTTCCAAACTAAGGGACAAGAAAGTCATTTTTCAATTTACGTGGAAAGATTTATACAACAGTAAGGTACAGGAATATAATGACATTGGCTATGAACAGGCTGCAATTCTTTACAATGTTGCAGCAGCTCACACACAAGCCGGTGCAGCAGTGGATCGTACCGACATTGAGGGCATGAAATTGGCCTGCACTCATTTTCAATGTGCTGCCTGGGCATTTGGCGAAATTCGTGAACGTTATATAAATATGGACGAATTTGGTGATTGTTTCACTACTGAATTGTTGGTGTTTATGCAACAAGTTTCTTTTGCCCAGGCTCAGGAATGTATATTGGAAAAATCATTAATTGATAACCGTAAGCCAAACATTGTTGCTAAGGTAACAGCCCAAATAGTGGTGTACTATGGTGCTTCCTTAGCTGCTTTACTCACAGGAGGAGATGATGGCCCGGTGGCCCAAGTAGTGGACTCTACAGTTTATAAACAGTGGAAGAAATATATTCGCTTTAAGATTTCGTATTTAACTTGCATTTTATATTTGTATCAAGGCCAGCATGCTGAAGAGCAAAGAAAGATGGGTGAAAGGGTAACTTTGTTTGAGGTGAGTAAACATGATGAAATAATATTTGCCATTATTTAAGTTCCTTTTGCGCTAAGCGCTACATTGTAGCGTTTTTCAATAACATCCAAACATATTGTATTAGTAAAATTATATTAGAACACCTTCTATGGCTCGGCACTCCCAAGGACACTAATTTTGTTATACATAATTTAAATATTAAATTAAATTAAAATACCTTAAAGTTTAAAGCGTCAGGTCATTTTTGTTTTTATGTTAACTTTGAAACATTTTTGAATGACAATAATTTTTCATAAACATATTATTTGTTTTTATTTCCTGATGATACTACACAATATAGTAGCGAAATATCGACAAATAAAAATATAATTTTTAACAAAAGACCTTCAAGCTTGAAGAATTTTAATAAATTAAATTAAAAAAAAGTCAAGAAAATCTATAATTTTAATAAATACAATATAATTTCCGCTATCTAAATTACTAAACTAATTTTTCTCAGGCCGCTTGGGAAAAACTCGAAGAAGCTCGCAAAGAAGCAAAAGGCTTGCCCGACATAAAGGAAATCAGCGAATCTCTCATATTCACAGCAGATGTGGTAGAGGCAAAGCGTAAAAATGCTAAAAATGAAAATGAGTTTATATATCATGAGCCTATACCTGAGTTAGCTACAATTAGTGCTGTTCAGGGAGCAAATTTAGTAAATGGCATAGGGTTTTCCGCTTCAGACCCCGATGTAGCCGGCGAAGATATATTTGCCCGTCTAGTACCCATGAAAGCTCACGAGGGCAGTTCCGTGTACAGTGAAGAAAAGGCCAAGCTTTTAAGAAAGTATGGTAGTAAAATCGAAGAAAAAGATAATGAACTGGAAAGTTTTATGAGTTCCCTTACACTTGATAATCTTAATATCAACGAAGAAAAAGCCAATAAGATACCCCAGGGAATAGTTGATAGATGTGCTGCCTTGAATGCCAACAAAACAGCCATACCAGAACTAGTACAATCAATGTCACGTTTAGCTGAAATTTGTGGTGATGTAGAGGCGAATTTAAACGAGATTTCAGTTACTTTGCAACAAGAGGAAAAGGAAGAAAAGGAATTTCAACAAGTGACGGGAGTGCAACGTACACCAAATGCTCATATTACCGAACTTACAAGAGAATTTCAAAAATACTCGGAGGCCCACAGCCGAGCCTGTGAATCTAATGATACCCTACGCAAAGCCATGGAGTTACACATAAACAATTTAAAAATCTTGGCCAAACCCTTGCAAGACATTCAGCAATCTGTTCCAAAACTAAGTTCTGAACTTAATACCGCAGAAGTTTTTAAAGATGTTAAACTAATTGTTAATAAAGTCAATGAAATGAAGGCCCAACGTTCCCAATTTCATGCCGATTTACGTATCGCTGTTAATGATGATGATATAACAACGAAAATTATTGCCCACGATAGCGAGGAAGATTTGCAGGCATTGTTTGACCGAGAAATGGCCAAACATGAACGTCTAACCCAAATAATTGACCAAAATCTATTGGCTCAGGAAAATATTTTAAAAGCTTTAATCGAGTCTTATGCCAAGGCCGCACCAGTGTTAAAGACTTTGGCTGATGTTAAAAATAAACGAGAAAGTTTCTTTGCCTCCTTGGCTGCCTCGTATGATGTTTATGAAGATTTGTTAGCCAAATCTGTCAAGGGCTTAGAATTTTATAACAAACTATCTGGTGAGTTGTTGGAGAGGAATTAATTTTCACAAAGTTTTATCACAAATTGTTTCTTTGCAGCTAATGTGCAAAAACTTTTATCCCGTTGCAAATCAGCACGTGATGTGCAATCTGAAGAAAGGCAACAACGCTTAAAAAACGTTGCTCACAAACCATATTCTTCCTCTCTGGCCTCGGGTCAATTGAACATAGACAATCCAGCGGCCACGTCTATTACACCAAAATTACGTGATTACATGAACGCTAAAAAGGCGGCTAAAGAAAAAAATATTTCTTCCATCATGCCAAATGCCGGTAATGGCTACAATGCTGCTGTTAATACTCAGCAATACATACCTCCTGTCAGGCCCAATCCTTTGGGTTCAGAGAATCCAACACAAGCAGTCTGTTCCGGTGGCAGTTCTTGTTATCCGCCTACAAGTGGCACAATGCCTCCTTCTGTGGGACCCAATGAACCACCGCCACCATATACACAATATTACGATACAGCCGGAGCAGGCTATGCTAATCCCATCTATTTGCAATACCAACAAAATATAGCGCCACCAGCTTACAAACCCCAAGCCTCGCCCAACTCACAGTTTACGGCGTTAAATGCCACTATGACCAATTTATCATTACAACAGCAGCAAACCATGGGATATAGCAATTCAAATCAAGTCACAGGCACAGCAAATGCTGGAAATTATAATCAAATGTCTTATAATTCTCTGGGAAATAATCCACAAAACCCTCTGGCTTACCAAAGTAACAATCAAAGTTATTTGGCGCACAAGCAAACATTTACAGCTACTCAGCAGCAATATTTAAATACAAACCCTCTCAACAACAATAATACACCTTCCTCAGCCCTTCCGGCATCTAATGTGACTAACAATATGATATATCCTCCCCAGTCCACTGTTTCAAGTGCAACAAATTTGTATACAGCACCTGTTGTGACTACAGCTGCAACTTCCTTTACACCTCAACCCTACTTCTATGGCACTAATAATCCGCAAACAGCTTCTAATAATTCAAACGGAAACCATCAACAAATCCATCAGCAAAACAATTATCAAACATCCACACATGTACCTACAAATCAACCTCTGTATGTGGCCACCAATCAACCAGGCTTACCATCATCTACAACGCTTTTACAATCAACTGTAGGCAATGTTGCACCCACAATGCAAGCTCCATTTGTAGTAAACAATGCCCAAACATCACAAGTTACTACTACTAATGTATCACAAGACACGGTTCCACAATCCCAAAATCATTTGCATGGGGTAAGCAATACATCAATATCTTACGCGGGTGTAGTGCCTGCTCCTGCAGCTACCACTGCTCTGGCAGCGAATGTAGTGACATCTACATTTGCGTTATCACATTCTACCATGCATCCCGGCTATAGTTTTAATGTTCAAACTGGAAATTATAATTACAATAGTGGCTATCAGCAAACAACCCCAGCAGTACAACAGTTTTATGGTCAATATACTACTGGGGCAGAAACCACCAATACACAAGTTGGAACAACCGACTCGCAGAATGCTGGCAAAATTAATGTTGCTACAGGTTTTGATGTAAGTATAAGAAATAAAATAATAACCCTATGCTAGTATGTGCCGTGGTCAATGAATGATTCTTGTTCTGATAAAAATTGGTTTCTCCCTCGTGAATCTGCACTCCGTGCCAAAAAAAAAAAAGCAGCATTAAAAAATTTTTATTTTCCGTCCAAAATTTTACAAAAAAAAGCGGCTGTCTTCAGCTGCAGAAAATACTTTGGCAAAAAGATATGGCTCGTAAGTTCTTACATCTTAAACTTTATTAATTCGTCCATTTTGATAACATTTTTCAAATTTAGTGTTTTTTTGTAAATTAAGCAATTTTTTACAATTTGGTAACGCTAGTGATCTTTTGCGAGTTACAGTCAATGGAGATCGTTACCGCACCATGAACAATGATTTTTTGGTTGAAAATATGTACAACATTGATTCGGACGAAATTTCGTTTCAACAGGATGTCGCTACCGCAGCCATCGACTTTTTGAAATCAACATTTGGCTATAAGCTGATTTAGAGAAATGAAAGGCCGTGCGATTTGACATCTGGGACCATATGAAGTCACCATAAGTCCAACATAGTTTTTCAAATGTTAACACCTTGTTGTATTTTTTTACAATTTAAAGTTCTATCGGGCTTAAAAAGCCCCGCATTTTCACCTGGATGTAGTCGAAGTAAAGCCTAGAATTGATCCAAACAATAAAGTTATCACATATGCACAACATTGCCTAGACCTGCATATATAGCTTTATTTTGAATTTTAAATTCTTTATTTTCAGTCACCCATAGTTTCTCACACTAAACCTGCACCAGTTGCAACAGCAAATGCTGAAATTAAACCTCCATCGCTAACAGCCAATGTAAATTATTATAATGCTCCTTATGGTTATCAAACAAATGGGACAACACCACCTATAGCGCCCACACAAGCTAATCAATCCGTAACTGGTGCGTCGGAACCTGTTGCACAACAACAATTGTATCAGCAGCAACAAATGAATACTTATATGCAAAGCGGTACCGGTACCACAGCTAATACACAAACTACCAAAAGTGGAAATATCTATGCCACCAGCAGTCAAATGTCACCAATGACACCAGCCCTACAGCAAGATAATTCCATACGGAAATCCTCTGATACAAAAGCAATAGCTGCAGCTCCAGCTACTTCTATCATACCCGCTAAGCAAATGGTTAATAATAAAAAATCTTCAAACATTGATCTTCTAAGTGATATAGACTTTTCGGGAACATCGGCTGTACCACCACCAATACTACCACAGCCTGTGTTGGTACCTCAGGTGGTTAGTAGTCCACCACCCAGTGAAGTGACAGCGCCAAAGACACCCAAAAAAGCTGATCCTAAAATAGGACAAGGCATGCAAAAAGATGACAAAATTAAGCAAGTGGAGGTGAATTAATTTTTATTATTTTTTTAAACTTTTCGTAAAAAATTAATTACTTTTGTAGGATTATATAAACTCCACAGTGAATACACACCCAACACCCTTAACTGGCACATCGCCATCAGTACCTCCGCCACAACTTGCTTCTCCAGTAGATTCCACAGCCGTACGTAAATCCAGTTATGATAATCTTTCCAATTGTTCAGACCGCTCTTCATTGGATAACTTTGATTGGGATTCAGTTTCAATGCGTAGCGATAAACACAATACAAACATTGATCAAAAACATTCCGGTGGTACATTCCAACTAGTACCTATAGATCCCTTTAGCGATGACAAGACCCTTAAATACTTTCACAAGGAGGTGGAACGTTTTGAGAAATCCATTGAGTCTCTAAATGTTAAAATGCTTAACGGTCATACACCCTTGAGTACCAAATGGAAAGAATTACAAGACCTATTAGCTAAAGATGCCCATGCACGTACAACCACAATAGCAAAATTATTTCCCGAAAAAAATAGATCTTTAGATTGTTTGCCCTACGATCATGCACGTGTAAAGTTGGACAAAGCTACCGATGATTACATTAATGCAGCATATGTTAAAGTATACATATATATAGTTGTGGATTTTAAAATTTAAATATTAATGGAATTATTATTTTTTGTTAGAATTTAAGCTCTGGATGTCCAAGTTTCATTATAGCTCAAACTCCACAACAGAATACAATTAACGATTTTTGGTCCATGATTTGGTCACAAAAGGCAAGAACTGTTCTCTCTCTGCATACACCAAATGAGGTAGTTTAAAATTTGTATATCTGAATATTTATTTCTAATATTTTATAAAATAATATATATGCTATTCTATGTGTGACTGACTTTAAAGATGCTTGATCCCTTCTGGCCCCAATCGGTAGACAAAGAAGCCAACTTTGATGATTTCACGGTTAAATGCGTTAAAGTTTTACAATTATCACATTGCATAGAGTATCAGTTGAAGCTTTCTATGTTGGGTGCTGATGCCATCATTGAATTGTCGGTACTACAAATTAAAATATGGACCAAAAGGTATATTAATCATAAGATAATCTAAATATTTCAGCTGTTCACATTTCAATTCTTACAACTCTTGTAGCACTCCTCCCCTAGTAGTGGGCATAGCAAGCAATGCTTTACAGGCGCATCAACAACGATGCCTTGATTTCAATACACCATCTTCACCACTGGTTTTAAATTGTTTAACCGGTTCTGAACGATCAGAAATTGTGGCCATTGGTATAAGTGTTATATTGGCTACACAAATTAAGCGGCCAGTTTTAATAAGTAATATATGTTTAAACAGACAAATAAGTATACTGTACTGAAATTGTAGGCCTATGACCAGCAAGTTAGTATTTGTTCGAGTTATAAAATTATTTGAATTTGCAAAAAAAAATTAAGGTACGGCAAATCCGGCCTTTACTACAAAGCGATGTTTTTATGACATTTCAACTCCTTAAGCTGGATTTTCGTATACAAAGAATCGGCACCGAAAATCATTTCTATTATTCACTGCCTCTGCCTTGCAGCATAAAACTGAAATGGAATTATTTTTTTCACTTGTCATTGTGAAGTGGAACATTGTGCATGAAAAAATATGGAAAATTACAGTATCGGTGAAATTAACGAGACAAATCGTCGAATTGTAGCCTATAACATGAAAGAGCAGCAATATGAAGATGTTTTGTTGCGGTTCCTACAGGGTGGCCCAAATGAGACCTAGTGATGTTAAACACGTATATTTTTATATGTTAAATACATTTTATGGAAATTTAACGTGACTATGTGTGAAATATGACATCAGGCAAATGACCACCATTTTGCTCGATACAGGCATTGGCTCTCTTTAGCGCATTTTGCATTACACGGCGTAATGTTTCTGGTTACAGGCGCCGTATTTTGTCTCGAATATTCTGCTTGAGCTCTCCAAGTGTCTGTGGTTTGTTAACATACACTTTGTGTTTTAAATAACCCCATAAAAAAAATCGGGCGCAGTTAAATCTGGTGAACGAGGAGGCGAAGGAAAATCTGAATTTTTTGAAATTATGCGTTCACCAAAAATTTCACGCAGCATGTCCATAGTTTGTCTAGCAGTATGCGCACTGACTCCATCTTGTTGCAACCACAAATTAAGATGTTGCTCCACCATTGGCCGCAAAAAGTTGTCGATCATTGTTCTGTAAGAAGTCCCGGAGACCGTTTCTGGCGTTTCATCCTCATTCTCAAAGAAATATAGGCCGATGATTTTTGTGGCCATAACACCGCACCAAACAGTGCATCTGATTGGATGTAACTGATGATGATGTATTGCCCTTGGATTTTCGGTGCCCCACAACCTACAGCTTTGTTTATTCACATAACCACTTAAATGGAAATGTATTTAAAACAAGAAAAAATTATGTACAAACAGCGGGCAAAAGAAGGTGCTTACAATTGAATGATCGAAATTTGATTAAATGTTTCACCACTTTAAGCTAATAAATGTACCTCCTGCAATCAATTCATCGGCCAATCTTAGCAACAAGCTAGGCTTTCCTTCTTGACATGAAACTTTGGGTGTCGAACATTGAACGAAATTTCATTATTTTTTACAAAGCAAATTATTCTTTCCTCGTGGAAAAGAAAAACACGAAAACAATGAAATCATATGCAAAAATATGATATTTCGTTGAAAACGCACCGAAAACAACCTTCGCGATGTTATCGTTCCGCCGGCAAATTGATAGTTTTTTGTAGCTCATCGTGGCCGTCTGAAACACACTTTTTTCCGGCGCAAATGTATTTGGTTTTCAGCTCCGATTACGGTGTATGCGAAAACCCGGCATTAGACAGGCGAAAAAAAAATACGGAAACACGAATTAATCGCAATGCACGTGAAATGAAACACCTGATTATGGCAACCGCACTGCCGTGTATTTCTTTGTTCCAAAACTAATTTTCAGTTCACTATACTTCATTCTGAGTTTATTATACTTTTATGTATACAATTATATTAATTAATATCCATTTCTGCAGATGTCGTAGATGTATGGCTGCGTATTTGCAGTCAACGTCAAAAGGCGCAGCGTGATGTGGACGCTTTGGAGCAATCCTTGCAAATTGTATTAAATCATGCTCATGATGTTTTAAATAAAAGTAGGTAGAAAGTTTCTTGTTAAATGTAAATAAAAATCATTTGTTTTTGGCTTTTTTAGGAGGCATCATAACTTCTTATCAAATGAAAATTGCTCCCCAAGTAACCGCCCAAGAAAAACAAGCGACAAAAGATCCTCTCAATGAATTGGATGCTTTGTGGAAATTAAAATGATAATATAAATGCCATAAACACTTTGCGACATAATTAAAAACAATTTTTTAAATGCATTGATATTCCAGTATATGTAGAGGACTGTTAAATTTGACTTATTTCAATTTGTAACAAAAACTAAAACAAAACTAAAGCCCTTTAGAAAAGGTATACTCTTTTTTTCAAAATATTTGCGCTATTATTTTTAATTTTTATTCAAAAGTTATTTCAGTTATCTACTGACTAATTAATATTTCGTATGCATAAATAGAAAAGTTCAGATATCAAATTTCTTAAAGTAAATCATGATTTAGAAACTAAAAGAAAAACTTTATTAACATTTATTAAAATTTAATTTATTATAATACAAAAACAAAGAACTAAAAAAGTAAGCAAAATTTAACAAAATTAAAAAAAATATATTAAATATAAAACAATACCAAACATAATTAAATACTTGCTACATCTTTATTATTGGACAAGCACACACATAAAGTTATCTAAAAATAAAACTTATTATTGAAAATAAAACTTATTAACTGAAATGTGTTGCAGAGTTTTGTTGAAAAAAAAATATGTGATCTTTGCCAGATCATAGTAGCATTTATAACTATATATTCTACACCATGGGGCCGGGCCGACTATGAAGGAGGAGCTCAAAGGAATTTTACCTTACCATAAGTGCAAAATTGCGAAAAGCTGAGGTCCGGTAAAATATTCAACTGCTTTGTTATTTTATAATGTGATTTGTGTGGTGAATCCCATAAGTCTAAGACGGTTCCAAAACCGAGAATGGAGTTGATGCTAAAAGTGAGATAGTCGGTGTCCATGCGCGAATGTCCCACGACATTTCAAGCAGAAATGCAGGCAATCCACACGTGTGTTCGAACTAGTGATAGCAAGATTAACAGAAAAACTTTAATAATCGATTATTTTGTTGCGTTCAACGATTTAATTGTATTGAATTTTCGTTTGCTATTAATCTATTATTTCTAAAACAACTAAAAAAATACATATACAATACGGAGCTATAATACGCTTCTAAAATTTTGGTGACAACTCAATTAAAAATAACCATTTTGAGAAGGTTTGAACGCTAGTATAGGAATATGGAACAATCATTTTCACTAGCCGAGATTTAAAAAACCTCTCATTTTCAAGATCCATTAGCGCTATCTGCAATTATCAGAGCGCAAAAATCACAATAGTTCACTTTAGTGTCGTCTTTGCTTTGAGTAGGATTAAACATAGAAGATGTGTTCTTAAATTTGATCTATTGTGTTGGGATATCAGGCAAGCTTCTTCAACCTTAATAGTGACCTTTAGTAGGAGTGTTATAAAGAGATGTTTTCATAAATAATCTGAGGTGCAATATAACCTGGCGCCGTACCGGTCGGGGGACCAGGACCCTGGTTTTACTAATGGATATATCGGTCATGAATACGTCTTAAGGAACCACTTGCGTTATATTATCTTTTAACGCTTACCAAATACTGTTGAGTTACGGAAATTACTTGATTTCAATTCTTAGTAAGTCAATTGATTTAAGTGGTGTATTACATATAGCGACGTCTGGCTGACATACTGAATAAATTAAACTCTTGTTTCATATACTTTAATCCCAACTTTATTTACGTTTCTTATTACCTTCTGAATAAGGTCAACAGTAAAAATTAATTTCTATACATTTGCACAAATTGATAATCTCGCCTTCTTCACCTTTTTTGCCGTCTCTATTTATGACCCCTTTCAGACCAGCAAAGTTTTCTTGAGTTGTTGAGGAGAGAGGAAAGGAGAACGGGGGTTGGTACAAAACTTGTTGTACTCGCAAATTCCTTTTGTGTTTTTAGTTCGTAAACCGAATTAATATGACTGCTCTTTATATTTGACAAACATACAAACAAAAGAAACAGACTTTGTCAAAGTAAAATTATCCTGTCTGAAAACAAGACAAAGTTTAAAAGAGAATTCAAGAAACTTTGTCAAAGAAAACTTTGCTGATCTGAAAGGGGTCTATGTACATATGTATTGTTACGTTTATTACTACAATAAACGTATTTTGAAGGGTTCGTTTAATTGCAAATATTAAAATACACAGTTCTAATGATTTTATCTGTTCACAACTTTATTCGGCAATTAAGACTATATTTACAACTGTTCAGTACTAATTTACACTGTACACTTAACACTTTTGTACGCACAGATATTCACTCTATGAAATCTCAAAGTCAACTATACTTTCTGCGGTGGACGGCGCCTTTATACACAGATCACGGCCGCTTCTTGAAATGTCGCGTACATACGCGAAATTGCGCATCATTTATTTCATTTGCTGGCTTAATAGTCTTGTATATGTGTTTGTGTGTATCTTTTGTTTACTTTTTCTTGCTGTAGAAATTGTTTTTGTTTCTACATTGAATCGCGGTTCGGGGAATTTCTGCTACGCAATTTGTTTTTGCTTTATGTTTGATATTGCGTATTTGTAAAATAGGTCGTTTCACACATCTATGACTATTACTTTGTAACAGTATGTACATAATTCTTCTGTACGTGTGTCTGAAATTGGACTCATCTTGAACTGCTAGGCCGAGTTTGATATGTTGTGTTTAGATTTATAATTTTGTACCGGTAGACGGCGCTGCAATTACGCTCAATGCAACTCCATGATATGGATATGAAAGGAAAGAGTTTTGAATTCAGAAAATTAATAGATATTCTAAATCCAATGTGGCAGATGCCCCAAAATGACTGAGCAATTATTTTTATGAAAATATCTACCAACAACCAGAAGACAGTCTGCGGCAAGACAACATCTGACAGGACTACTACTTTAAAATACAATTCAGTGAAGCATTTAAATGGAAAATAGTTTGTCTTCAACATTTTATTTAAACATTTTCGCATCTCTTTTCATATTTTGCACTTGTACTTTTGCCACAACATTTGCATCAAACAAACACTGTGTACGGCTAATGTAAATTAAAATGCTTTTTAAAATTAATGTTACTTGCTACTTATTAATTAAAATTACTTAGTTAAAATATTCCACATACTGGTTAAAATCTTTGTTTGCATTCAGAAAATGCTAAACAATTAAACTTTTCACATATTTGGAAAGTGGTCTCGCGAAAACTCTCGAGCTCTAGTATCGGGATTAAAGAAAAACTTTCGAGTAGTTAGGTGTACAAATTCGAATGCTTTAATTTTCGAATCGATTTACAGATTTACCTAGAAAGACATCTTCAATCAGTTGACAAATGTTTTATGCAAATTTCAATACCAATTTTAAATTGAAATTTGTTTGGTTTATTATTATGTTTTTTTAAATTCTTTTTATTTTTTTATATTCGCCTTAGCCGAATATGTTTTTTTAATTACTTACATATAAAAAATTGATTAGCACATCAATATTTTATTTCGTTTATCATTATTTTAATTTACACATAAAAATATATTTTTTTTAATCGAAGAGCAAGAGTTTGGTATTCCACATCAGATATCAGTTTTTAACAAATACGACTGGTCAACACACTTGGAATGGAAATGGAAAATTGGTATGGTTTCAATTGTTTTCTTTAAATGTCCTTTTGTTACATAATTTTACTCGTTTGCAATCCCGCTCTTAATATTGTTGTTAAATGAAAAGGCAACAAACAATAAGCATTGATGCTGTTGCGAGTTAAAGTTGCAGTTTTCAAAACTGTCTTATCGCCTTTTTTCTTGTTAATGCACGTTTGCAGTTTCTTTGAGAGTTGCAAATGCATTGAATACTTAATTTAATACAAAAGTTTAGATTTATAAAATAATTAGCTGAACTGGCAAATAATCTATTGATTAAATAATTTTAATTTAAATAATAAAAACGTTAATTTTAGTTGGCAATGTTTTGACCACTACTGTCTCAATACTCAATGCTTACTCCACTGTTAAATTTTTCACATTTTTGTGATATTTTTTAATTAACTCATTTTTTCTACGAAAAAATTATTATTTTACAATTCTGTATAGAATTCGTTCGTTTTTTGTTGTTGTTTTGTTTGAAATAAAAAATAGTCTTTTGTATTATTATTTATTTATTAGTACTTAAATTAATTAATTCAATTAAACAAATCACAGTACACAATATAATTAATAGTAATTATATTTATTTAGCAATAAACAAGCCTTAATTTTGGTACTTAAAAATTAATGCAAAAAACAGGCTCGGGCATATAACAAATATTACATTTTTATTCGATTTTAACACTTTGTTTCACATATTCGAGAATTTATAACTTATTAATAAAAATATTGGAAAAACCACATATTTAAAACAAATTTAACAAACAAACAAAAAATATTTGTAAAATTAACACTAAAAAAAGGAAACTAAAAGCCAAGAAACATTTTAAAAAATACTACTAAATAATCCTGCCATCAAGTGGAAACAAATTTAGCTCTGATTAAGCATGAGAAAAAAATCATAATTCTCGTACAAGAAGAAAGAAATACGATCACTATGATTTTTCAAGTGAACTTATTTTTATTACAATAGAAAAACGAATTAATTTGTTAATTTCATTTTACTTTCAAAAATTTTTGCTGCTAAAAATTTTAATTATTTCGCTCATTGTATATTATTTTATAACCACTAAATTGTGGCACCTATTGGGCTTAGAAAGATTTTGTAATTTAAATAAAACAAATAAAAAGTTGTCTTAGCTGTTTTTGTTTAGTGTGTAAAATGGAAATTCATGTTCACGAAAATTTAAGAAATTAAATGGCATTTACGAAACTAATAATTATGGCATCACTCTTCAATTTAATTCTAATTTAAACAAAATTCATAATTTTTCTTTAAAAAATTACTTATATGTTATGTGTATTCAAATGTTAAAACCTTACATACGGTATACATACAAATTTGCTTCTGCCGTTTTCCTATAAACTTATGGCTTAAGCAATAGGTAGTGGTCGAAATATATAGGGATCACAAATGTCATGCAATAAACATGAACATGAACATATAATTCGATTAGATCGTAAGTCGATTTGTGTCTAGATCAAACAGTTATTCTTGATTTAAAATGTCAGTTTACCACCCAATTAGGTTTGCGATGATTAAAATTTTTGATCACTACTTGCTGAAGACTCACGTTGAAGTCAAGAAGTATTGACAAGTTCATTGCGAATGAACATTTTAATATGCCGCACAGACATGAGTATAATTTAGAGAAAATGGATGCAGCAGGTGTTGCATTGCTTATAACTGATCTTTAAATTGCGAAAAACGCAGCATCTTATAACAGTCTTGATCGAGCTTTTACGTTGACTCTTAAATAATTGTCTCCCTTTGATGAGACCAAGTAGGCATAGTGCCGGTTTAAAACCGGCTAAAATAGTTACATGCGATCGTCATATAATACAACTATGTCATGTTGCGTATGTGGTCAAGGCAAACCTGATCCAAAATTTACATGAGTACCCGCCAACTTTGGCGCAACCTCATAGTGGTCTTAGCACCGGGTGGGTATATTAAAATGCGATCACAAACCCCCCTATACACACTTGTATAGGTAGCAATTGAAGATCATGCATGCCTGGTCTCTAATGCCATTACTTGCTGAGGAGTTTGAAGCTACCCATTATCCTGCCGTCAATAGCTCATTCCATTGACAGCTTGCGTTACAATGCAACGCCACATTGATCCGGCAACTAGGTCCTCCCGCGATTTGGGTATAAACCACAGCCACCGCGTGCACTCCCGAAGCAGCCTCACCAACAACTAGTCTGGGACTTGCATCACAGTGGCTACTGGTTCCCGTGGTACCAGTGTTTATATCGTTACTGGTCAATAGTCCTACCTTCTTGCAGTTCCAGGCTCCAGGCCGACATGCACCCCCATCTCCCCCGGTAACAATACATTAAGGTGGCGGGATCACCAAGAAGCCATAACTCCGGGGGCTGGTAAAGGCACAGTAAGAAACATTGATCAATAGCTCGACTACTACTTTCATTAAAAGTAAAAAATTAGTTTTATTTGCGGAATCGTATGCTGACGAATCATCTGGAAAATTAAGGACCGACAATAAACACACAAATCATCCAATTCCGCTAGAAAAACGGCAAAAGCTTACATATATGTACAAAGTTCACATATACATTCGACATAAAATTCACAACATTTTACACATACGGACATACAAACAAGAGGAGTAGTAGTAGAAATACATTCCTATAAAAAAAAAAACAATTAGAAACCCCATTAGGAAAAATACCTACCTACTCTGTAGTCTGTTTCTCGTTTATATTTTAAAAAATTTTTGGTAATTAAAGGTCATGCATAGCTTTTTCGTACGCAATTGTTTTGGGAGGAGAGTTTTGATGCAGTGTAGGGTATAGTTAACTATTCCATAATTAGCTATTTAATCCCATCATCTTTTACTCTCTACTTGTAAATCGATTTCACTTAGTAATGCCCAATTTTCACTGTCTCCATGCACATGCAAGCGTATTTCCTTAATAGCACCAATTTTCGAATCAATTGCACCTTCTGCTACACCCATGGTATCAAAGCTACCCACTATTAGATAACCGTCAGTGGTTGAGTTATAAAAACTCCATACCGGAGAACTTTCACTCAAAGTGTCGGCGGGTAAAACTTCAATTGTTGTGTTATAAAAACGATCTGAAGGATGTTCAGAGTTTCCACTGCGAAATAGATAATGCTTAAGTACAGTATGCTTATCAAATACGATCTGTACAAAATCTCCCGGTTGTGGTAGTAGTCCCCAAAAATAGGTTTCTCCTTTGTAAGCTCTTTTCAATTGATAATTTTTATACGCTGCTATATTCGTTTTAACTTGGGCTGGTGGATTATGAGTATGCGCATAGAAGGTGGGAACTTTAGAACCGAATTGTTTGTCTTTTAGTTTTTGAACTTTGCCCTTTAGCGACGAGCTAGTACCGATGTGTTGAAACAATGAAGGCCGATAGTGTAGCCAATACTTGGCCCTTTCTAGATTGCAATGCTTTTGATTCTGATCGGTGCGACACACCTTAGATTCTATGAAATAGCCCAGCAACCAATCGACCGGTTTTTCATTATAAAACATTTGGAAAAATGTTATAAGATATGGAAGTTCGGCAGACTTGAACATTTTTCCTATAAAACCCAACTGACAGAAGTCCAAGAGAAACCATGGCGGCTGGTCGGGTTTGGTCAAAGCACTTTTGGTAATGGCAAATTTTTTCATAGTCGTTATAAAATGACGTTTGGCTAGGATATCATCTTCCAGCTGGACATAGAAGGTGCCTGTAAAGTAAAGAGCGATATAAATTATTAATAAATTAGTTGGCTTTAAAATGGAATAGCTCATTTTTCAAGATTAACGCTTTTTATGAAATTTTGGGGTATTATGGTTTTGTTTTTTTATTTATGTGAAGATTAGGATTTTGTCGAATTGAGGAGCCCTTATCTTTTTTTGACGTATTTAAATCACTTAACTTTTTTTGGATTTAGGGACTTTCGTTTCCCATTTCTTTTTACTTTATTCCTTTCCGATTTCTAATTCAAACTTTCCTATTTATCAAGGAGTTAAAGTCGAATTTATAGAGCTCCACAAATCTCTAAATGTCGTAATCCAATGACTCATTTAGTAAAAAAAATGCTTAATTAATTTTTCTTTAGTACTGCTACGCAAACGTTTGCTGAAACAATTTGTATTAATTAGAGCCAGTTCTCAGACTTAACTTTATGAGAGAGAGAGAGTGGGAGAGAGTCGGTGAGAAGAGAGAATAATGTGAAGTGTCGTTTTATTTTTTCCATTATTTACACACAAAAAAATATACTTCAGTAACTGCTGCTGTGATTGCTTTAATTACTTTAAAACTTATGAATAAAAAAACCAAGTTAGTTCGGTGTCCAGTCACCCTATATCGGATGTCTCCTAGAAATTTTGGTCTGCGCTAAGAAAAGTCGCCCCGTTTTTCACTTGATATACAACTCACCTTTAGACTGTGCGTAGGCCATTAGATAAGCAAAATCTAAATTCTGTTTACTTCTCCATTTCACCCGCTCCAATGAATCATTTAATGTTATGCGTAATTTATCCAAATTAGGATAATATGATGGTGCTGGCGCTATGATTTCTACTAAACCATTCTCAATGTACGACTCAAAAGTTGTTTCTACTTTCTTCGCTATTAATTGAACAGTTTCCAAATCAGTCTCACCAATAAAAACAATTATCAATGTCTCATTCTGTTCCTCTTCATTCATGTTCTCAATAAGGTTGCGTAGCGTGCCCAACAGATATGACTGTTTTTCCCTCACTACCGTTGGTATGCCTAAAACAATGCTAACATCAGAGCGTCCATGTGATCTCAACAAAGCGGGCTTTAAAGAATTGGGGTCGTCTAAGAGATGAGGCAGGAAATGATAAGCAGTGGGTAGACGTACATTGGCCGACGAGGTCAAATGCATTTGTTGTGATGTATGCAATTGTGAGGCGTTGCGTAAAATTTGTCTAGCCTCTGATGACAGACCATCCAATAGTGATGAAGATGCCGAGTTAACATTGTTAAACGTTGAGATATTCTTATCAATACTAGCAGGCATTGCGGTCACCGCCGTTGCTGAAACATTTTGTAATTGTGCAACATATTGTGAAAGCAAGGCTACATCTTCTTGACGCGTACGGTACATTGACTCCAAGTACTGCAGACGCATATGGCATTCACCTAAACGTTGTGATAACGTTTGTTCGGTGGATAGTTCTGGACCCATTATCATTAAGACAATAACGCATGGCAGCAAAATAATAACTAACGTTAATAACAGACAGCTACGTTGGCGTATTTTGAACATTTTTCTTTAGTTTCTCTGTTGCGCAGTTAAAGATTTTCGTTATTTTTTATTTGTCATGAAAATTATTTAGCTAAAGACTAACAATTCCTTTTATTGAATTTCTTTTCATCTAATTAAGTTAAAATTATTGTTGTATTAAATGTTTGTAGAGTTTAGGTAGTCAAGATAAAATTCATGTAGATTTATTGTTGTTTTTTTTTTTTTTGAAAATTTGTAAAGGATTTCGATGGTGTTGCGTTGTGAAGAGCTAGAAGAGTTTATGGTATTTCTTTCAAAATAATATTAAATAATTTCGTTTTAAATTATTGTAGAGTATGAAAATAAGAGGATTTGTAGTTGTGTAACGTACATTTGCATTGTAGACTTTAGGTAGACATTTTAAACATTTTGTAGACAATTACAAATGTTTACTAAATACTTTCAATTCATTTCCACTTGTGGGATTTTATTGTTGTATTTATTTGATTATCATTTAAATAATCATATGATTTTACAATTAAGTTTCAACACTTGCATATGTAACTAATAATAAAATCATTTAGCTTTTAGAGAGATTCTGGATTTGTAGTAATCAAACGCAGTTGTAGTAGAAATTATAACAAAGAGCTGTTTGTTATATAGACAGTCGCACAATAGTTTGCGATAAAAACTTAAATTGATGCATTTTTGACGTGATTTATGTAAATGTTTTCTTAGGTATATTTAGTTTTTCATATAAATTTCTCTTAATGTAGACAATAAAAAAGATCTTAGTTCAACTTTTGAGTTTTATAAAATTTTTAGTATTCTGCTGTTCCTTAAACCCGTTTTGGTTTGATTCAGCAACTTTTAACCATGTAGTATCTAAAGTATATCAAATATTTCTCCCCAAAAAGTCCTTTCTTGCAATGTAAACAATTAAAATTTGTTGTTAGTTAAATGGAGTTTTCGTTTCCTTTTGTAGATACAAAAATTGTTTGAAATAAAAAATTCCTTGTACGCAATTCCAAGCAGATTTAGTATGTTTAGAAAATAGTAATATGTCCACTTATAATGGCCACAGAATAACTAGAAAGAAAAATGAGAGAAATATAAAATTATTTTAATGCTAAAGTAAGAAAATCATATTGCAGTTAGCTAAACGGAATCTGAACCCTTCTATAGGATCTTTATGCCTTATATGATATGGCTTAGGCTAGATGGTGGGAAGAACGAACATGCAGCAACCCTAAGCTAATCTGGATATCTACTAAGATTTCAAAAGACGCAATTAAAAGATATCTCGGCAACGGTTATGGGACATTGCAGATTTGGCGGAGAGACAATGTTTTACCTTAGCCCCCTGTCCTGCATTAGAGGCCCAACGCAGGCTAAGGTCCTTCGTCAGCTTCTTCTAACTATCAGAGGTGGAATTACATGGAGTATATTCATCATGAGCATTAACTACTTCGGGAATAACTCCAAGTCGGCATAGTTATAGTGACCATTCAACGCTTTCCTACTAATCTCCTCTAATCTCTTTCATTACTGTCTTTTCATTATAGACCTTTCGACTTTCTTTTGATTCTCTTTTCAGGTTGCCCAAAGGGGCCGGATTTGCGAAGTCACCTGAGCCACAGGAGGCCTGGAACATATGTCGGCGAATATTGTTATGCAAGACTTTAATCTTGTTCGTCTTATCAGCCACAGAAAATAGTCCAGCAGACTTGAAATTAAAGATCTTTAAAGCCCATTCATAAACCCAAACCTGTCAAAGTTACCAATTCCATCTAGCTGTCAGAATATTCAGTAAAATATGTCATTCATTATACACCGGTCTACGCCTATCGTAGGTAAGTTATTAAAAATTTTTTAAATAATGGCTCGGTTTTAATTACGAGACGTGAATTTCGTCGTTAGAGCAGTCAGGTCGTCATCATGGCTTCAGTGCGGCTATGTCTACGAAATAACGAAGGAGGCACTGTTACCACCGTCAATGGACCCCGGTGTAGAGTGTAGTTAACCGCGAAAGGCAATACAAGCGATGCGAATCTCAAAGTTGTGATTGAAAAATTTGGCGATTGAATCATGAAACGGCGAAAGTTCACCAATTGCCCGCCGCAATCATGCGACTTAATCTCACACGATTATTTTCCCTAGAGCTACGACAAGTCTTTAGTCTACCCTAACAAGCCAATAACTTTCGACGAACTCGAGGCCAACAAACGCTAGTGCCGGAATACGCTGTACATATTTGACCTAGTCATCAAAGATTGAAACGGACCGTTTGAAGCATTGCCATAAATAATAGCAAGCATGCAGCTTCCTTCTTAAATTAAAAAAAAAATTTAACATCGTACACCCACTTCAAAGGTGGCACAACTAAAAATTTCTCAATTTTGATTTAATATTTGGAAATTGCTAATTGTTTGTTTGACTAACCATAAGTAAATTTCATCTTATTTTTGTTGTTGCAAACTGTTGAAGAACACACTAATTGCACTGCACTGCAATTTGCAAATATATCACATGAAAAGTATTATAAGCTAATATTAATTTCCTCTAATGTCCTTTTGTTTAATTTTGAAAAATTAATAATCGGTTTTTTTTATTAATTTATCGCTTTTATTTACTTTACAATTATAGTTCAGAGAACGAGTCATAATATTTTATAAGGTCAAAAATTCTTTTTTGCGTTTCCTGAAAAATTACAAATTTTGAGTTGTGTTACTTTTGATGTTGGTGTGCGATATATTCGTTTTGAAGGCTAAACGTCTAGAGAAAATAGTACATTTTTGCAATTAACGAAGTATTGAAAACCGCGTAAATCAAAAACCTATGTTGTACATCACTATATATAGAAGTAGGTAGCTGTTCAATAGTGTTTATGAAAAATATTTAACATTATTTTGATGAAATTTTTTCCATGTACGTATGATGAGCCTAAAATGCCTGTATTGGGGAAAAACGAGTTATTTAATTAATTAAAATACAATTACGTTATTTGTTAATGAACTTTGAATAATTTAATATTATTCTCGTAAAGGTACTTTATATAAATACAAAAAACGCAGCAAATTAAGACTGAAGCACAGTTTGCCTTGTGATTTTTTTTACCTAAATTTTATTAATTCAGACAACCGGCAAAACTTTTCTCACATTGATTAATTAATTTTAATAATAGTTCTTTCTCAAGTTGTTTTTGTTTATATGTGCATGTGTATTTTTTCAACTGTGAGTCACTTTAAGTAAAAAAAACGAAATCATTTGTTTGAGATGTTTATTTTCGAACACTATTTTCCCACACAAGCGGCTTAGACCAGAGTCGGTTTGATACTAAATGTTGTGTGCTAAGCTAATGTCATCAGAATTTGTTAATGTGTGCGAATACAAGGCATAGTCAATTAAAGGGTGATTTTTTTAAATATTTCTTTTAATAATATGGAATTTATAACATGTGTCAAAATAAAACACGCTCAATTTTATGCCCGAACTCTGACCGGAATGTATTTCACGCACTTCTATTTTACGGCCATCATACTCGTCTCAGTAGTTCGAGAGAAGCCTTAGTACAGAAGTTCGAGTCCAGTTACCGCTATTAAATATCAGTCCACTTATATATGTAATTCTTGCGGTCCGTGATTTAACTATTCACCGCCGTTCACAGCAATTGCCTTACATGCTCACGTGGCAGATTTCACACCAGGATATTGCTTCTAAAATGTATAAAATGCAGCTCGTTTAAAAACTGAAGCGGGTGAAATTTGAGAACTTAAGAAAGATACGATTTGATTTACAGAAGAATCGTGTGTTTTGTGTAGACCAACCCTGTTCATGCAATGCATTGTGTTGGAGCTAGGAAAAAAAGGTTATGTGAAGAAGGAATGCGAGAGTAATGTTTGTGTACATTCGATTTAATTGTTCTTAACTGGTTTCAAAACCGCAGGTCAGACAAGGCTGTCAGCTTTTAAATATCTGTCATCTGAATTGTAATTTATTTAGTGAACGCGTAGAAATAGTTAAAACTAACTACAGAAGTGGTGGTTCAAACATGGTTCGAAAATTTACTATGCAAGGAATTGGCAAAAATAGAAAGATATTTGAAGAGACTGGAGACGTTACAGATGTGCTCAGGTCTGCGCATCAACGCAATATGCGCACTGAGAAAAATATCGCTTTTGTTAGTGAAGGTGTGGCAGATAATCCAAATTTGTCGATTCCATGGCGTTCTCAGTAATTGGGCCTAACTTACCGCTTATTATGGCGTATTTTGCATTTGGATTTGCACCTCCATACATGCAAAGTCCAACTCGACAATTAAAGCTTTTAATGCAGACTTTTTGAACAACATTTTCTTCAACGATTAGGCTCATTCCTCACTAGGTAGTTACGTCAAAAAGCAACATTGTTACATATGGAGCTCGGAGAACCCAGAAGTGATTGTGGAAAAGCTATTGCATCCGGAAAAAGTAACCATTTGTTGCGCATTATGGTCTGGAGGTGTGATTGGCCCGTATTTTTTCGAAAACGACGCTGACAGAACCGTTTCCGTCAATTCAGATGGTTATGGACATATGATAACCGACTTTTTGGGCCTGCAGTTGAATATTATGAACTGGGCCATATGTGGTTTCAACAAGACGCTGTCACGAGCCACACAACACGAACGATTTTGGCTTTATTGCTTAAAAAATTTGTGCCTACATGATACAGTAGACACATTGAGAAGTGAGTAGCGCCGGACAAATTATCCGGCGTTTAGACCCAGAGAGTGGGCTCTTTAAATCGATCGATTTAACGTTAGCAAATAAGAGTCAACTGCGGCCTTGGAAAGGAGTATAAAACTGGAATGAATTACTTACGACATCATGATTATTATTTACTTGGAACAAGAATTGATGTACATATATTCAAATAACAAATTCTTACACTTGTTTTGTATTTTATTTTGAAATCAAACGCCTCAAAATCACCCTGTATAAATAAGCACGAGTACGTAATATAAATAAGTCTATTGTGTGTGAGTTTATTCTTTTAACAATCACTATTATTAAACTCAATTAAACTGATAAAGCTTGTTTTATTTGTTTAACGATTATTTTGATTTGTTTTGGGCCTCTCTTAACATGCATGCACTTCTTAGGAAATTCTTGGGTCCAGTCTGTAGTTTGTGCAAGGGAAGGGAAGTCGTTATAGTATTTTTTTTTTTGTAGGTTTTATTTTTTTTACGTTCGGATAGTGTAAATGTTGTCGTTTTATAGTCTATCCTTTATATACATGTATATACATATGTATGTGTATGTACATATGTATGGCGGTGTATATTTACGTATGTATGTATGTAATCCAACTTAAGAATTTCTCAGTTTTGTTATTGTGTTATTCTTTATTGCAAATATTGTTGTAGTAATTTTCCAGCTATTAACGTACTTATTATTGTTGTTTTACACACTTACACATGCATTTTGTCATTTTAATAAAGACTATTGTTTATGACATCAAGAGTTCTTCAAAAAACAAACTATTATAAGATAAACTGTAATTAAGTAAATTTTGCATACTAATTCTCGACTTAAGGGAATTTTAATAAAAACTAACGGGCGTATGAAGAAAAACTTAATAGCGCTTTACAAACCATTGTTAAGCAAAACTGTATACATATAAAAACAATTATTATTTTGCTATCGGAGGAGTATATTAAAGTGGGTATAAAGTATGTAATAAAATTACATTTTGAATTTTTTTTGTTTTTTGGGAGAGAATTGTTTGAGCAGCATTACTTTTGCAAAAGCGAACAAGATTATTTATTATCTGTATCTACTCCGTTCCAATTCCTAAATCTTTATATTTTAAAGACCTTCTTTTCATTCATTATTTAAATTTGTTGTTTTGGTTCGTCAAAAAATTCATAACAAATCGATGCGAATAAAAAAATTGTTTTAGTGCTGTGTATACAACGAATAAAAGAGGTACGTTATTCGAATGCAATTGTACAAATCACAAGCTCCCTTGTATCGCTTAAGATTTATTTAAATGCCCTTTTAATTTATTAGCTTGTAACAATGCTATTGAATAGTTGGATCGTTTTATTGCTGACTGTCAAAATAATGGGTGATATTTTTGATATTTGGTTCTTCTTTGCAAATTTTTTCAATGGAAAAAAAATTACATGTGGGAATGTCAAACAAGCTCAGTAAGGTTTCCCATTGCACCATGAATAGATTAACAAACGAGCAGACTTTGTAAATCACTGAAGTTTATTCGCATAATTCGTGCTGTGTGAGAAATGTGTTCCATCGAAAATTTGTCTTCAGCGACGAAGCTATTTTTTTAGCTCAATGGGTACGTCACTAAACAGAATAGCCGAATTTCGTGTGAAGAGCAGCCAGAGGCTGTGCAAGAGCTGTCAATGCACCCTGAAAGATGCCCTGTTTGATGCGGTTTGAGGGACGGCGGCATCACCGCCGCCCACGATGAAAATCGCAACGTCACGGTCAATGGAGCAAGATACCGTGCGATGATTACCGACTTTTTTTTCTAAAATAAAAGAATTGGAATTGGTTAACATGTAGGTTTAACAAGCCGTTGCCATACGGCGCGCTATACCATGAACTAATTGAGAAGCAAATCTGGTGAGCAATTAATATCACGTGTTGGCCACCAACCTCATGAGACATGTGATTTGACCACGATAGACCATTCTTGTGGGGTTACGTGAAGTCTTTCGGCAGGCACAATTCTAGCCCTTTAAGACAACATTACAGCTGCCGTTAGTGAGATACCGGCCGAAATACCGGAGAAAGTATGCCAAAGTTGGAGCTCACGGATGGATTACCTTCAGGGTAGCCGCGGGCAACATTTATATGAAATAATCTTTTAAAAAGTAAAAGTAGCAAATTTTCTGTTTTTTTTTTTTCAATTTTCAAAATACAAACAATTAAAAAATCATCCATTATTTGGCTTTTGATTCAATTTTTGTTTTAGTTTTTGGTGAGTTTATTTATTTTTAAATATTTTTTCTAGGTTTGGTGCTTTTTATCGTTTACAAAATTTTATACGAAACTTCTTATTTGCCACTTGTTGCCTCTTTAATACAATTCGATGAAATATTTTACTCATATTTGACGCTGTGTTTTGGAGATGTTGGAAAAGAACCTCTATCAGGATTAAGCTATCTTCTTGACACAAGCAACCATTAACCCTCAAGACATACAATAGAGTATAGAACTCTCTCCACCGAGTATACCATACAAACCAAAGGAAAGGATTTCAAAGAAATGTACGAATCAAACTTTGCACTTGTCACCTGTCAGATTTAATGTGCCTGAAATAGGTTTTCCATCCATTTCTCATAAATACTAACAACAATAATTTGGGATACAAAATAATATTTGATATAGAAAATTTGTACTTTCTGCAAGAGGATGAATATTAGAACATATGTACATATTTATATGAATATGCATGCGATTATTTCAGTATTATTCGTTATTATATTTATTTTTCAAAAAGCAAACAAAAGAAAAGGAAACGAAATCATGACAAGAAAAGGCGAAGGTTATAGACATTTCCTCCTACTTTTTGATGACTTACAAAGGGATTTGACAGTATGACAAACATGCAAAACCGTCACACCGACACACTGTCACATTATTATAGTTGCGTACAACACAATAAATATCCTTGTTGAAATTTTACTATTAGTTGTTGTTTTATATAGCAGCAGTTCTATTTTATACGTCTTTATTTGTTTGCTGTCATTTTGTCAACTCGCAACTTTGAAATATTACTGTGTCAATTAAATTTGCAGAAAAGTTAGTTGCAAGTTTTAATAAGTAGAACGACAAACAAAATTAATTTGAACAATTAAAGTCATAAGTTACAGCTATTTTAATTTTTCTTTTGCATATGTTGTTTGTGAAACAGCTGTGGTCACATTATAAGTACAATAGAGCCGCCCAGTTCTTATGGGTTAGGCTGGTGGGTCGTTGGTTAGGTAAAAATAATATAATTTGTTTTTCATTGGAAATTTAGTTGACAGCAGCAGTGTTTGGAGCTTTTACCGACCAAGAAGAACGCAGAAGAAATAACAATCTGTAATATTGTGGTCAATATTATTTCATTATTTAGTAAAAAAAAATAAATAAATTTTGAGCGATCAAAACTGCGTATTCAACTCAGAGCCAATTTATACCGGGGGTTCTTTGTTAGGATGGGCAATCACTAATTTAAGATTGTTGGCAAACGGGGAAGAAAAATTTGCTGATTGTAAGGGAATCTTAGACTTTACCCTCTGCTCTCTAGTGTTTTTTTACCGTTCTCTCATATTTTCATGTGCATTTCACAAGTGAAGGGATTTGAAAATTTTGATTTCGTGCCGGGTTTGTATCAAAAGAGTACCAAAATATTCTTGATTTGATATTTCGACAGGGTGTTTTGATATAGATTTTTGGAACAAATTTCTTGTCAAGTTTGGTTTGCAGACAAACCGGTTTCGGCTATGTGCCATCTTCAGTGTCATTTTTCGTTCTGAGAAGTTTACATCAAATTGTTAGTATTTTATTGTTTGTCAGATATATATATTTGTCATGTGAGCTCGTAGGCACCTGTACCTGCTACCAGTTCACACCTTACAGATGCATACGAGCTCACATGACAAATAGATGCCTGACAATCAATAAAAGACTTACGAATTGATGCAAGCTTCTTAGAACGAAAAATAACACTGAAGATGGCACATAGCCGAAACCGGTTTGTCGCCAAACAAAAATTTACAAGGGATGACGGAAATTCGTTCCAAAAATCAGTACTAAAATAACTTAAAAGAGTACCAATACTATTTCTTATGTAAATTAAATACTTAATGCTGTATAATATTAATCTAATTTATCTGATTAATTAAAATTTATCTGATGAATTAAAAATTATACGTTAAAGACTTTTATAATAATTACTTTAAAATACAATGAAATATATGTACGTATCAAAAAAAAAATATCAGTCTTCGAATTCTGATAGAGATCTACATCTACTCAGTATTGATTTTTTGGAATATTTTGCTTGGTTTGGAAACAGTTCTATAACAAAAGGAACAATATATATTTTCTTTATATAAAATGTTCTGTGGTGATAATTTCGGAAACCAGTTTTATATAATCTTAGAAGTTATATTTATCTTTTCATTATGACAAAAATGATATGTAAAATGTATTTAGTTTAGAATTCTCGAATTGCTTCTCTGAAAGCAACATTTTATTTGCTATTAATAATTCAACTTCTGGACCGCAATACATTTTTATATCAGTAAGATAGAGATCATTAACGTACCTACGTATATCAAAAAACGTTCCAAAAAGGAACGATAGTGCCACAGTGCTATACAAAATAAAATAATGCCAACAATTCCATCACTGTTACACAAAGTAAAAAGAGTAATAAAAATTAAACGACAAAAAAGTCATGAGAGTAGGAAGGAAAACAGTTCATAGTCAAAATGCGGAATTGAGAATTGTATGAATTGGCACTTATGAATGGTTAACCAATATGGGCGAGTATAAGGTACCAGTCTATAGCGACCATGTTGTTTTGGTGGCGCCTATCAAATCAGTTATTTATTATTCTGTCACTAATGAAAAATCGGCATGACAAGTTATTGAACTGCCAAATGTTATAAATTTATTATTGAAATGCGCCCATTTCATAACAATCGAGATGATCCTGGTTTGATAAACCACCAAGGTTGTGCGCTTTCACTTATTAGACTTGCTTGTCGGGTTTTATGAAGTCACAGGTCTTTCTCAGCAAGCTGCAATTAATCTCAGTCAATATAAACCAGTTAATGGCTCAAATTCTGCCGGACCTATCAGGCAAAGTCGTTGAAAATGACGTGTCAAACACGTACGCGAAGAATGTTTTATTAAATTTCAACATTGACTTGTCTTTGTTGAAACCCCCTTTGCAACAAGCTACAAATCATAAAGCTCGCAAGGACTGTTTTATTTCACCTACTGCTTCGACAGTTCCTTTGGGATGTATTAAAGTCAAGAAATTTCAATATTTTTATAATCACACATCACATCTTTACGCCGTTCGGATGATACAATCGTGGTTTTAGGTATTTACAAAAGTGAATAAGGAAAAACAAGTCATAGAGCTATATTCGGCCATGTAGAATCTTATATGCCTGCCCTTCACAATAGCATGAACTATTAAAAATGTGCTACAGATTTTTCCCGGTGCAAAGCTTTGTTTCTGATCTTTAATTTTAGACTCCGGTTTAAGTCGTCTTATCTTTCGTTGTAATATAAGCATTTTCGATCGAGTAAATTATGCTGAAGTTTTTTTTTCATTACTTGTTTGTAAAAATTAGCTTTTTTTAAGATATGGGTTATATAGTCCTTGTGTGTAACATCGATTTTGATAAAATTGCAACGTATTTTATGGAATATTGATTTTTTGAAAATTTTTGGCGAAACTGAAAAATTTTGGATAAATTTAAAAATAAGTTTTGAAATCTTAACGTATTGGATTTTGTGGTATTTTTGCAATTATTTAGATTAATTCCAGTTTTTCGTTTTTATAGTGAATTTTCGAACTTTTGGTGAATTTAAAATTTTGCCAAATTTTAAATTTTTCGTAATTTTTTGGTCCAAGTTGCCTACAAATGGGTTGGTTCTCAATACTTTTAACGGTCGAAATTGTTGAAAAGGAACTTAGCCTTATATTTACATTTATTTTTTTATGCGGATAAAACTAATAACAATTTACATTTTATGTGTGTATATGCGCGTGTAATTTTAAAACTTTTTGATAAATCTCTAAGGGATTCTTTTTTTAATAAAACTTTTCAAGTTTATGAGAAATGCATACTAACATTTCTTTGATATAATTTTTTCCTTAAAGTACTCACACTCTATTAATCATTCAAAATGAATGAATTTTTAATAACAACCCCCACGCATGCATAAAAAAACGGCGAATATATAACAAGAGATTGTACCGTTACAAGGATATGACTGACGAATAACTACTATTACGATTACTCAATCCTGTTCATACATGCAGGCAACGACGAAAGTTATGAAGAGAATATAGGTAGTAAACAACAACCCGAAAGTGCAGTTTGTACACAATCTTAAGAAAACACACACACACACATGTATATAGCCATTACTTCTGATATACGTTTGTACCAGGCATGGAAAATTGAATTTTTAAAATGGCAATTTCTACCAACCACAAGTGATTAAAGTACTAAATATGTATCTTCTGATAAAGAGAGGGTTAGAATTCGTAAATAAAAGCAAACGGGACAATGCCTCATGATTCTTTTAACATTACAAAATACACAAATATTTAACCGCTTCCTAAAATCTTCAAAAGAATTGTCATATGTCGATTTTGGAATCGGTTTAAGTATCTTCTGTGATTTCTCATTTATAGGTTTAAACTAACTTTCTTGGTCTGGATTTCAGATACACAAATCAACAAAAAAATCAGTTGGACAGTATTCAAAGCAGGGATTGTTTGAAGGGGACAGCTATGTCTAAGTGAAAATGTTTCGATTCGACGAAAATTACCATCAAAAGTTTTATTTATAAATTGAACAGTTATGTAAAGGACCTTTTGAACAATCCTAAAATAAAGATAAGAAGTGAGGGTGCTACATTCGACTGCGCCGAATCTTATATACCCTCCACAAAAGTATGAACTACAAAAAATTTACGACAGATGTTTCTCAATGCAAAGGATTGTTTGCGATCTTTAATTTTGTCCTCCGGTTTATGTCCTCTTATTTTACATTGAAGCTCTTCTTTCGATTTAATACAATAATTTTCGATCGGTTAATAGATGTATTTTTTTTTTTAAATTTATGTTTTAGCTTTTCTTTGAATGCTTATTAATTTTTTATATATTCTCAATTTTTTGAACATGTTAGATAACAGCGGAATTGGAGTTTTAGAAAAAATTTTTTGGTGCAATTTCAGCCTTTTGGTAAGTGTCATTGAATTTAAAAATAGACTGAAGTTTGTTTTTGGTTACCTGTTTGTGAAAACTAGGTTTTGCGTAACACCGATTTTGTTAAAACTGCAACGTTTTTCCTTCCAGCAAATAACCAAAGTTTTCTGAAAACCGAACGCACTTCATAGGAATACATACATTTTTTTTTAATAAATGCAATACGGTATGGCAGAAAATGTGCAATCTTGTATATTTGTACGTCTATTTTTGAACAATGCAGAAAAAACTAATATTTTTATAAATTCGCTCATATTTGTGCATCCCAGAAAGCTTTAGTTGCTGGAGGTAAGTTAATTTCTCGTGTTATATTCAGTTATCTTTGTTTTAAAAATGTATTTTAATTAATGAGGGGGTGTTCACAGCAAATACTTTATAACATGTTATTATTACGAAACATATAACGTTATGGCACTTTTGGTCGATTTTGGAAACTCCAAACTTAAAACTTCTTTAAATTGAAAGATTCAATAAAATTAAAGTTAAAAAAGAGATGCTTTACCTGTTGCCTGAAAATATTTCGGCAATAGTACTGAAGTCCTAATCACCGTTTACTAGTTAAAACAATATCATTTATTGAGCTAAATATTTCGAGTGTAAAGAAGATGTATGTGAAGTATGGGAAAATAACAAAATAAATAAAAACAAACAATTCTAGCAACAACAATGGAGCAAACGACGGCAACAAATAAGTATTGATTTTGATGAAAATCCTTAAATGAATAAATATTAACTGAATAAAGTAGAAAAATATATATAACGAATATATAACAAAGAAAATACTTTATTACTTACCTCTAGATTTTTGTGGCAAATTTTCCGAAGCAATAAATTTTTGTTCAGAGTTTCAGGCATATGTACATATGTATGTATATAACACCAACATAATAAGTTATTAAATTTCGTTCACCACATATTATTGTTAGATTAGTTTATTATAATCATTTTCGAATTGTCGTTAATAAAAACAAGGAACTTATTTTACTGTATTTTTACTCAATATATAAAACTAACAAAAATATATGTATTGTATTATTTAATTCGTTTCTTAGTAAATTAAATTTTTTAATTCATATGCATCGCAATCATGATTATCTTATGTAAAATTTTGCTTATGGCTTTGCTTTAACTTTTTAACACATTTTAATTATATTTATTGTTGCTCTATTTTTTATAAAAAAAATAAGTTAATGCCGTAATGTTTCATTATTACAAAATATTTAATGCAAATTGTGTATAAGTTTTTGACTATGAATACGATGTACTATTTTTTGTTGTTTTTTTTTTATCGGCGTGAAGAAAACACACTTATTTTTTTCAAGATTTTAGCAGAGTTGTATAAAAGAGTACAATTTGTACTAAGCAATTAATAGAAATAGTATTATTTGCAAATAGTCGTTAGTCAGGTCTAATCCATCTGGTTTTTATATAAAATAGTAACACACTGAAGGAAACATGTATTAAAACCAGTTTTATTAGGTTTTTTATACAAAATTTATTTTCATATAAAAATGGTAACATATTTCCTGAGGCGAAGAGAAATATCGGATATGATCAATCAAATTGTTTTGTATAAAACAATTCATTAATTATTGTTTCTATACAGGCGTTTACAGATGACATTTTTTATTCTGCCTGTCTGTATTTTCTTTATGCTTTGGCAGAACAGAGTTATGCGACAATTGTTCAGACAATTCATTTGGAATAGGAACCGACTATTATCAGCGACGTTCATCACTATCCAAATTCCTGTTCGAATAGCAAAATGTACGATGGTTGAAAAGATTTATGAATATTCAAGCCATAGAACATGGCTGAACAGATTTATGGATAGCCAAGACGCCATGTTACATGACGTTCACACGTTTTTCTGTTCGCCCAGAAATTTGGCTGGTCAATACCGTCACTGTTCATGGTCGCTGCATGTTTGAACAGTTTGTTCGAATAATTGTTTGCACAATAAATAGACTTGTCCGAATAATTGTTCGCACAACAAACAGAGTTATCCGATTATTGTTGGCACATCTCTGTTATGCCATTACTCAAACCAAATACACAGGTAAAATAAGAAGTATGTATGAGTGTGCGCGCTCGCCTGTAAACACCCGTACATAAACTACGTTAAAGGCATCCATACAATGTCTATGAGAGACGAAAAGATATGAACAAAATGAACAGGATCATATAAACGTATTCTGCAAACAGAAGGCCACGAACATATTTTCTCTCGTTATTCTGCAATCACTCTCTTAATATGTGAGCACATTAATGGATAGTGAAGACATAGTATATATTCGGCTTTACATGGCGTTTTGACTAGTACAGTTTGGTGTTTGCACATTTTTTGCGTTCAAACACTTTTGTCCGAACATTTCTTCGCACATCTCTGTTAGGCCATTACACAAAGAAAATATACAAATGCAAATTAAAAAATATGTGTGTGTGCGCTCGTCTGTAAGCACTCGTACATAAATTATGCTAAGAGCATCGTAACAATATCGATGAGAGACAAAAAATTATGCTCAACCTGAACAGGTTGTTCCACACGTAATCTCCAAACAGAAAACCACGAACACAGATTCTCCTTCTCCATTAATAATAAAATGTTAACTTACAATGCCATTTAAAGTATTGGTAATCTTTAAATTTTTCCCATCTTTCTATCAATATATGCAGCATAAAGTAATATGGAGTCCGCACCAAAACGTGTCAAGCCATGTTATTGATACTTTCGATGGCAGCCAGAAGTCAAGGACTTGATTATAAAGTGGGTGAGACACAATTTATTCCCATATTCCGATAAGTTAGTAATTCACCACCTTTTTCGAAAAGGTGGTAAGATATATAATTTTCAGGTTTTTTATCTGTTCATGACATTTAATAGCAACTCTGCCAGTGTTGCAATTTTAGTACTGAAATTAACTTTACAACACTGTAATTGCGCACAATTTTAGTCTAGTATCGACAACACAGCATTTAAGATCCATTAAAGTATAAAGAAGTGCAAAAATAAGCGATTTTCTATCGAAAAAAACTGAAATTTTGCAAAATAATTAGTGAATTTTAATAAAATACAGTGTAAATAATAATAATTAAAAAAGCAAACTTGCAAATTGGTTTATTTTAATCCCCTAAACAACAAGCTAAAGACGATTTTTTTTAGAAAGTTCATACAAAGCAAACTTAAAATAGTGATTGTGTATGCGATGGACTAAAAAACGGACACACACTCAAACTATAAGTAACGTCCCCAACAGAAATATACACATCCATATATACATGTCAAATTTTTGTTAAGATTTGGTATTTTCACCTTTTTTCTTTGGCTTAAGGAGTAAACACAAACAAAAATTTGTTTGTGAATGGCTGCTCGTTGTAATAAAATTCGGAAACAACAAACAATTAAAAAAAATCGCTATAAATATAATAGTTCTAAAATTTTGTGCAGTTGTACTGAAACGCAAATAAAATATAATTTGATTATATTTTTAAAACAGTGGATACAATTGGCAAAAATTTTAAAAATACATATTTTATTGAAGCAGCCATTTTTAATTTTTCCACAACGGCCTCTGAAAAACAAAATAGCAGCTTTAATAATTATAACAGCAGTTAAAGCAATAAGAACTTTTATAACAACAAAAATTAAAACAACGATAACATAGCAAAAAATCCTAGCCGTACACCACAGTAATAAAGCTATAAAATAAAACTAATAGTGAGTGCGTGTGTGTATGGAAACGTCAAATACCGTTCTTGTTTATTCTTCACTTTATTTTGCTGCTCTTGTTTTATTGCGTTTTGTTTTTGTGCTCCATCGACAAAAGATTGTGTAAACCCACTACTACAATTACAATTATTTTGTGAAATTCCTTAATCTTTATTACATTTCATTAATAAACAAAGCAGCAAGGAGAGAAGTTTCCTAGAAGCAGAAACCCATAACGAATTTATATGTTAAAAGAAATTTTAGAAATAAAACGCAGTTTTAACTTCGTGCTAAAAATATCCTTAAAAATACAAACCATCAACACTAGCTAAGAACAAAATTCACTAATTTAAAAACGAAAAGTATAAATTTTGTTTTTAATACAACATAATAAATTTTTAGTTTTTTTTTAATTGTGATTATTTTAAAAACGAATAATAGTGTGTAAAACAAAATAAACAAGGTAGAAAATTGATTGGGGAAGTTAAACATGGAAATTGCCTTAAATTCGGACACACCAGGAGATTTTAGGCATGAAAATGGTAAATATATACACAATTGTTTTTATTAATTTAATTTATGTTTTAAGTTAATTTGCGTGTGTTTGTATGTGGTAAATTGCTTATAAATATGCATAAATACATATGTATATATTTATACATACTTACATACAGTTGTCAAGTAATTCCTTTTGAAGTAAAAGGAAGCAAGTTTTTTTAAATAATTTTTTTTTATTTAACACATTTTTTTTTTTGTGAAGATAGGATGAATTATATATTTTACATGTTTAAACTTTATATAATTACAAAAACCAAACAAACGCTTAAATTTGTATGTGATTAATAAAAAAACCAATAAATTCTTAATTTCTCGCGGCTTAATATTTACTAAGACCACCTATTGCATGTATACTGCTTGCAGTCTCCTTTACATTGATTTATTAATATATGTATTAAGGTGACATTCATATGGGAATTTATTGCTTTCCTCTACTATGAATTTGTTTTAGAGCATTATAGTTTTTGGGATACCTTTTTGCCAGTTTTTTCTTCAGATATGACCAATTATTTTCGATGGGATTCAGTTTTGCACTATGTGCTGGCGTATCTAATACTTTTCTCCCTGTGTGCTCTTTTTGTTTGGATTCATTATACTAGTAAACTGGTTTGGTCTCCCTAATTAACCCCAATTTATTGGTACTTTATATTAAATGCTCTTTCAAATTATTCAAATATTGCTGTGCATTCATGGCGTTTTCCACAAAAACCAAATCTCCAACTCATTTGCTGGCAGCCATACACGAATTTTTTCAAATTTTACAGTAGGATTAATGGAGTGAAGCGATTCTCTTAAGCTTTTAAAGGCTGCCGTCCATACTTTGTTGAGACCATTATTTATTATAGTAGACTTGCATGCATTGTAGCGAAAGGCACAGTTTTCAATATTTTGCATCGAACGCCATCAACACTCATGTTCTACAAAAGGGGTGTACAAACTCCTTCCTGCAGGCAACTCATGATTACCCTACCCCGAATTTAGGCACACCCATTTCAGAGATTTCTTAGATAGCATTAAACCTATATCTTTGATTCATCTTATAATAATGTGGTTTTAACTCTACGCTCAGTAACAGCATTTCTCAATTTCATGAAAGAGATCTTGTCAAAGGCACCTTTAATGACCATAATATATCAAATATACAAAAAAGACAAATGTTTACAACATTTGGAACAATGTTGATAAAATTTAATGCAGAAAAGCTATTGCTTGCAAGCGGGTATTTGCAAAAACATTTGGCGAAAGCTAATGAAAAAGTGAAAAAACTTTTTTGTAGAAAGTTCTTCAAAACAAGGTTAATTATTGCAGAAAATACAAAAATATCAATACAGGAAAGAGGAAATTCCGTAAAATGACGTAATATAAAAAAAAAAAATAGTGAAACCGGTACCAACCCACAATTTCCAAATTCGGTTGAATTATCTGTCAGACAAAATTTTGCTTTTGACGCAGTACTGTAGTTTTATTTATTTAATAGTAGTATTTAAAATACGTTTTAATTACATATATGTATACAGTTTTATAGAAACCCTCTTTATCGATTATTAATATTATATTCCAAATATTTAAAATTTGTTTTCTTGTAATGGTGATTAATGTAATAAATTCATATTTTTTTATTCTATTACAGCTATAGCCTCTCAAAATGGTTTAGCGCTCCTTGCATCAATTACGCTTAAAAATGCACTAAATATCAATAATAACAACAACAATAATAGTAGTTTAAAAAACAAAAATATTATAACTAAAAATAACAGTAACAATTTAACTTTGAATCATAATAAAAATCACATAAAACATCATAAAGCACCACAGCCACAACATGGCTTAATTTCATCACCAACAATTGCATCGACATCATTATCATCAACCGCAGAAGCAGCAACAGTGGTAACATCATCGTCTTTATCAACTTCGTCAACTTCAAATGTAGCAGCAATTCAAACATTACATTTACCGGAGCAAAAAAATTTATTTACATTTACAACAGCAGGCCTTGACGCCTTAACCGCAAATGCTATATCAACTATTCAAACTGAAACTGGAAAGATCGCTGTTGATCAGCAACAACAAACACAACAACAACTAAATAATCCACAAATGAAATCGTTATCTACAGCATCAACTGTTACACCATTATCATCCAACAACAAAAATAATAATCATCACACTTCTTTATCAACGAATCATCATCAGACAAACAAAACCTTTAGTGCAAAAGACCCTAGTGTAGCTTTATTGGAAGCCTTATCTAAAAAAACAAAAAAGAAACAGCAGAACGGGTTACCCCAGCAACAGCAAATATCAGCTGGTTCATTAGCAATAACAACAACATATTCGTCTTTGTCTAACGCTGGCAATAACAACAATTCTTCAAATAATGGTAATGGCAACAGCAATAAAAATAACTTTAGAATTCCGTCCGATATACTTGATGATTTGGCCAGTCGTTTTATAATTAATGTCCCCGATATGGAACTTAGTAATTTAATACGCATTTGCTTCCAAATTGAACTAGCTCATTGGTTTTATTTGGATTTCTTCTGTGCATCGGAAGAGGAGAAAAAATTACAACCATGTGGTATGAAACAATTTGCTCTGCAATTATTCGAGGTAAGTAAATTAATTATCATATAAAATTAATATTTTTATCTCATCGTACAAATTTCTATAGAAAGAAGAAAAAAGTAGACAAACTATGACAAGATAATTTAAATTCGTGGCGTAATTTTACGCCAATTCGAGATTTTACTAGATCTCTTGTTTATTTAATAGACTAATTGAAAAATATTTTTTACATATATCAAACACGAATTTCTTGAAAATATTGTAAGTTTATATATTAATTTTTATTTATAAAGTGGAAGCAAAGGATGTTATGATGTTATTTGTTTATCGTTACGTTTTCACATGCTATGATTTATCTTCTGGTCATTCGCCTATAGTGATTACTCTATACGACAGGTTTTCCACTACCCAAATAAAAACACGAATTGGTTAAAATATACAGGCCTGTCACACATTCCGATCAGAACGGTTTTAAATCCGTATTTACAATTCCGATGGAATTAGTTCTTGCTTCTTCATATTTTCGAAGAAGTTTTTCGTTTTCTAAAGAAGAAATTTACGGAATTGAAACCACTTTTGGTTGGAATGGAATTCTCTGACAGCGGTTATAAGCTCTAACTTTTTTTTTTTTTTTTTTGCTTAGAAGTCAATGGCAGAATAGAAATAGTCGGTTGCCAGACATAAAGATCCAAAAGAACTGATGCCAAAGACCCTTACGTGTTAAACTGAGGCAGAAACATAAGTCCGCTGTGGAGAATTATTAAAAAACATTTATACACACAAAAGTCGCGGGTTATAGTCTGTGGAAAGATTTTTTTTTTTTTTTTACATTTATTTATTTATTGAATCTTCAAATAATGAACTAACAAATAGTATACAGATCTTAATACTAAAAAAATTTATTTAAGGCTAGCCAATGCTAGACAACAAAATTATGTTTCAATGGGTACTATATCATCTGTTTTGTGCTCGGATGACAGCAAGGGTATCTCTCTCTGTGGAAAGATGTAAGGCGCTTAAAAGTCATATTGCCTACGAATCTCCAGTAGGACATAAACAGCGTACCTGGGCCAAAAACTGCATTGAAAATGTAAGTGGATTCGCAAATTACTTAGAGATGAGTTTTTCACTCGTCATAATTAGCTCCACCTTTTCAATCACAAGTGACACTCTGAATGAACCTACGAAACTTCGATTATCTTCATTAAAGTCGACCATTATAAATACATATAGATATGAGAAAATCATTCAGACCTGATCGTATTACAGGATCAAGGATAAGAAGTTTATCTAATTCAGCTGTGAGAAATTTACTTTTCATAGAGTATTTCTAATTTTGTAATGATTCCTAAACAAAGAAAGGACTCAAGCAAAACTGCGTCACGCAGGACCATTAGTCTACTCTCAATTTTGCATAAGTTATTTCAAAAAAAAAAAACAAAATTCGTTTGGTGTTTAAAACTTTATCTTCCTGAAGAAAACAGGTTTGTTTAGTACTATTGAGCAAGTCAATAGAATTGTCACCGTTATTAGCATGACATTTTAAAATAAGCAATTGTGTTCAGCTTTATTTATAGGCATTTCCCAGGCGTTCGATTAAGTCTGGCGTGATGGACTACTCACGAAAACAACTCAAATTCTCAAATTTCGACCAATAACAATAACAAATACCACTGTTCCAGCGGAAACATACGTTTAGTACCTAGATGGACATTTAAATTGGTCCCGCCATATTGTCGTAAAAATAGTGACTATAAAGCTTCTAACAAATCAAATACATTGGTTAATGGGCCCTAACTCAACCTTGTATTTGAAATACAAAATCCCTTAAGCAAATCCGTTTTAAAGCACTTATTCTGCTATATGGCATTCACCTGTGGGATACTGTTTTTGAATCAAACATCTAGAAGTTACAAAGACGACAATTTAAAAAAAAATATATATATAGATACTTAGAAGTTCTAACTATACAGGCAGACGCAAAAACATACACGTCCAAATCCCAAAATTAAGCATGCGATTTCTGGTGGTCACCAGAGACTGAAAAATCAGACACGTTGAACCTGGCGTGACGGTTCTCCCTACCCAATAGTAGATGGTTTATTACGATTTATATATAATAAATTAGTTCTTACATTGGTAATAAATAATTTTTTAGAGATATGATTTGAATAATTATTGCAAATTTCTTTTAGTAGAAAGATTCAATAAAATTAAAGTTAAAAATAAACAAAAATTTACTTAACAAAACAAATTACTGATGATACTAATCTAAATTGCCATAAGAATTCTGGTGCGAGCATATTAGTTATTTAAAAATATTGCTCATTAAACTACAAAATATTTCATAATTCAAGATTTCGTATTAAAAGATATTACTGGGTAGATAATTCCATTAAAAAAATGTCTTGTCATATTTCAAATAATTCTTTTGGCACGTTCTAAGTCCATTGCATTGTTATTTATTTTGAAAAATATTCCTAATTTCCAAATTCCAGCACATCCCATTCCTACGCCAACATTTATCATCTATAGATAAAATTTTGGAAGATTGGAAAAATTACAAATTATCTGTGCCCACATATGGAGCTATTTTAATATCCGAGGATCTCAATTATTGTCTATTAGTGCAATCATATTTTGCCAAAAGTTCGTGGGGTTTCCCCAAAGGAAAAATTAATGAAAATGAAGATCCAGTACACTGTGCTACAAGAGAGGTAAGTTTAAAAACTATTAAATGTGTACAAATTTAAGGCAATTTTTTGTGATTTTAAGGTTTATGAAGAAACTGGTTATGATATAACTGAACTTATTGTACCAAATGACTATATTGAGGCTGTTATCAATTATCAATACACCCGTTTGTATATTGTACGTGATGTTTCGTTAGAAACTAAATTCTCTCCACGCACTCGTAATGAAATTAAATGCTGTGATTGGTTTCCCATTGATTCGCTGCCTGTCAATAAAAATGATGCCATATCAAAACCCAAATTAGGCAGAAATGCCAATTCTTTTTTCATGATAATGCCATTCGTTAAACGTCTCAAAAAGTGGGTTAACGATAAACGTAGTGGTGTCGAAACACGACGTAAATACTCAGGTGGTGGCTCGCCAACATCCACATCACCTTTGACCACCTCCACCGTGATAAATTTGCAAATGAAATCCAGTTGTAAGAAGCAACAAAAACGTAATAATTCAAATAATTTTAATGGTGATATAAATGCCTTAAATAATGTTGGTGGTGTTACCGCAACAAACGCGTTAGCTACATTTCCCTGTGGTAATAATACAAATGCAAATTTTAATTCATCTAATTCGAATTCAATTCGTTCCAAAAGACAACGCCATAAATCAATGGGTGATTTGGATGGTATTAAATTAAATAATTTTAATAATTGTAATAATCAAAGTAATAGTAAGACGATAAATAATAATAACAACAACAATAACTGTGGTTCAACATCAACAACGATTGCTGCAAATAGCGGTGGTAATATAAGTTGTAATAATATAAATACAAACAATAACAACAATCAAAAACGTCACTCTAAAATTGTTGCTGCTGGCAGCAATGTTTCCAACAACATAAACATTAATACAAATAATGGTTGCAACAATAACAACAACATAAACAATGGTAGCAATTTATCATCAAAGCGTCAGTTGTTCCAAAGCCAAAGTCAAGCAAATAATTTACAGCAAAACGGTGAAAAGGTAAGTTTATTTTGGGTTCTATGTTTTCTAGAATACTTATAAATTAAGTTGCATTTATTAGAGTCTAAAATATGCAGTAGAAATTTGAACTTTATATATTTTATATTGAAACTTAGAGAAAAACAAGAGAAAAAGGGGTTCTCTTTGCCTTATTTATTATTGCACACATATGAGTTTAAGCACAATTGGCTCCTTAAATTTCAAATCTATTTTCTTATATCCTTTATATGTCAGCTGCTTAATGGTATTAAATGAAACAATTAATTAAATAATTAATCAATAGTTTGTTAATCAAATTTTATGGAAGTCTTCACATGTATTTGGTCTATCAAAACATTTCTAATTGTTTTAAATCTCACGCTGGTCTGATTATTTGGTTGAGTGTTTGTGTAAGCAAAATATGAATTAAAAAAAATGTAATAAAATTTCACCTAAGTGTTATATTAACATTGTTGACCGGCAATTTTACGCTGAAACTATCTCATGTCACCGGCTATTATTTCGTAATTCAACATGGAACTGAAACAATATAAATAACCTTCAATAAACTTTATTTACACATAATGAATGGAAACGAAATTTTGTACATATCTTTTAGATAATTATTAATACTTTTTTAGCATGATATGCCGTATAGCAATCACCTTCGTGTAATGGTACACAACAGGTTTTGCAAATATATATTGCTTCGCTACTGCTCTTTCCTTTTAAAGAGCATACTCTACATGTTCTATTTGTTTTTTTTTACACCGGTGACAATTTATCTAAAACGTATCATTGCACGTAGCCCTTCTTGAAGTACGCGAAGAAGTGCCAGGTTTAAAGTTGCATTCATTAAATCCTCCTAATAAAAAAATGTTGAATGTACGTTTATTTTGTAAGTTAGAATTACAGTAAATTTTAAATGCATTAGACAAGGTACAATTAATGACAAAGAATACAGTTTTTTTTAGACCACTTCACACTTTTTCTAAAGATGCTGCTGTTTTCCAAATACTTGTCTGCACGGTCGACTTCTTTCATGTGTTTGTTGTATTCAATTATGCAGATAGGTTTAAATATATCATCTTCAGAATTTCTCTTTCGTTTTCCATTTAATTTCATAGAGGCATCATGAATAGTCGATAGCCTACGCACTAACCTTTTATCATTCCATGTGATAAGAGCAATGGGTCCTTTCCGAACAATAGTCATTTCCCCCCTCTTAGATGCTTTGACTTTTCTATTAGAATCCTTGGTAAACAACGGCTCTCCCGTATAGTACCACGGACAAGTGTGTTATTTTTTTTAATAATATATTAGCTGTAGAAATATTTAAATAACCCTTCAAAGTTGGCGTAATATCACTTTCAATCCACTCATCTTCAAAATCACTTTCACTATCAGATTCTAGTACGTTTATTTTTTGCCGTTTTGCCGGTTTAATCTCAGATTCATAACTGTATTCGAATCACTAGAATTTATTTCCAAATCACCCGGACAATCAGATAAATCATCCGTGTATAATGCATTGAAAAATTCTTCGTTATCACGATCTGTCATGGTTGCAATTTTTACAGAACTAAAATTGTTATAAAAATCTAGAAAAATAACTTGTTTTATAATAAAAGAAACGCGTTTATACACGATGAACAATACTTTTGCAGTATTTTATATTGCCCTGGGTTTCATAAATTTAAATTGCTAGTGCAAGTGCAATCACGAGTTAACTCTTCATCGGTCAACAATGTGTTAAAATATTAGAAAATTTTTATTATTCATGTACGATACCATCACCCACCCGGTAACTCAAATGGCTATAAGTGATGCTCGTTTCGCATTTAACTATAGGCCCCATTCGTATTCGTATCAACATCGTATTGTTTGAAAAATTAATATTTTTTAGTGAATGAAGCCAAATTCTTTTATGGAAAAAGTAAAACTTTTTAACGGAATCAACAGCGAAAATTAAATTTTTTGTTAAATTACAGATTGTTAGTTCATTTGACTTAATACGCAAAGAAAAGCAGCAAATGAAAGCTGCACTGGCCAAGGTACAAAAACAACAGCAAAATCTAAATAATAATAATAATGGACGCCAACGAGCCCAATCTCAAAGTGATAAAATGTGTATGCAACAGCATCAACAGCAACAGCAAAAATCGACTGGCAATGTCAACAATAATAGACAGCAACAACGCATACAAAAACAACAATCATTAATTGTTACCAATTCAAATATGCAAAATTTTGTCAGTAATAACAACCATCATAATAATATCAACAACAACAGCAACAGAAACCACAATAATAACAACGATAACATTAATACAAAATCAAATGTAAATATTAGTTTTAAAAATAAAATGACAACTGGAGGATATAAAACTCCAACACCACCTCCACTAAGTGGCAATGATTTATTAGCTTTGGCAGCTGCTGCAGCAGCTGTAACATCTGTTGCCCAAACAGCAACAAAAACAACAGCAACACCTCAACAAGTTCCCAAGTCAGGCATTTGTGATCAACAAAAAACCACACCCTCATCAGTATCATTGCATTTTTCCGAAGTCTCCTCGATTAAAAAAGAATCTACAGACATGACAGTAACTGGCAATCAAATGCCACAATTCAAACGCATGGCTTCGGGTACAAACTTACGTATATTAAAGAGATCAACATCCCATCAACCAACTCAACAAAATCAACAGCCGCAACCACCACAAAGACAAGCCTCAGCTTTACAATTTACACCCAGTTTTAATTCATGGACAAATTTTACATTTACCAAAAATTTTATAGCCAATGTTTTTTGTTAAACATAATGCCAAGGGTTAGGCCGGCTGCTATGCCTGCCCCACAACATCTGAACCCTGAGGATTGTATGTAAGAATTATATATAATGAATTTGCCAATTTGATGGGCAAATGGTTGAATTATTTATATTATATGTATATAAATAATGAGGTAAATTGCTTTTTTTAATTTTAATTTCCATTGAGTGGTACCTTTTTTTTTTATTATATTTTAACTATTTTTGTTTTTAATTTTTTTAAAAGAATATTTTGAATTCTTGTTTTGTTATTTTATATTTTTTAAATCTTTTTTTTCTTTCAAAGGTACCTTAAACATAATCTATTTTACTAAATTTTTAATTCTTCCTTAACTACTTTACCTCTTTAATGCTTTTAATGTATTTCTTTTAAGTTTTTATTCAAGTGATTTTAATTTTCTCAGATATTTTTCATTTTCACTAATATTTGGGTTTTTGTATAAATTTAGACCAAAATTTTTGTTTATTTATATATTTTATTTTCTGGTAAATAATAATGAATTTGATAAATTAATTTATTAACGAAATTTTGCTCAAAAAAATCAAATACAAATCTTTTGCTTGCAAAAAACTTGAACTTTTAAAGTGTTTATTTAAATTTTTTTTTACTTTTTTTATTTTCCTTCCTTTATGTGATTTTATTTTAAAAATTTTATTAATTAAATATGTACATATTTTTTAATAAGAAAAAAAAAATATGTGCAAGAGAAAAGTAAATAGTTTTTCCGAAATAATGATGTAATAAAAAATTTTACAAATACATATCGACCTTTTTGTGGGAAATTTTTGGCAGTCGAAGATGCATATTGGTTCTAAAGCCATTATCTGATCACCTGATTAAATATTAAAGCGATACTAACTATACATAGCTGTGGAGATTATACACAAGTACATTTTATGGTATATGGACAGTGTTATTTATCTTGTAGCATCGAAAAAAATAAAATATTATTTTAAAAAATCCTATCGTAAAATTGTGGCTTTGTGCAAAAGGGTCGATATGTCTCAAACTATAGAAAACCACTTAAATGTGTCGGAAACCACATTTATTATTTAAGAGGGGAAATATATTTTCGGACTGCGGGGTGTAATGAATGTCAATACTTTTTTTTTATTTCATGTCTTAAAGTTAATCCTTTGGCAGCAGTATAAAAACAATTGTCATTGTCTAGCAAGTACCGTCAAATCCCTTCTTAAAATTCAAGATTTCTAAGCTTGTAAATTTTCGAAATTAAAATTGAAGTAGATTTTATTTAAGAATTTTTTTAATTTTTCTGCAAACTTAAGTTTTTAAATCATATATTATACTTAATTTAAAAACGAATTTTTTTGGTTTCTTAAAAAAAATTTTATAGTGCTAAAAAAATTATCAATTTCGAAGTTATGAATAAATATTTACACTATAAATTTTAACACGAAAATATGTTTATAACGTTGAGTGCCACGCGATTTTATAACGACTTCCCCGTTAGGCCGCGCGAGTTTCAGCAGTGTGAAAATATTGCAGAGTGGCAGAAAAATAGCACGAAATTTGACCCAACAGGTTTTAATATTTTGTGACACAACCATTTTTATGTTTACCTTTTTTCTTTAAAAACCATTAAAGTTTTCTAAAAAAAAAATGTTACATTTTTACCTTTATTATCATATTTTATACTGTCAGTCACCGGTGACTGACGTGGCACTCAGCGTGTTAAAAAATTTTTCAAAATGAATTCAATAATTTTTAGCCAAAAGATTCCTTTTTTCTTTGCCTTAAAACAATTGATTTTGCTTCCCACGTCAACTTTATTTAAAGACCTCTAAAACCTCCTGCTAAATGGCCAAATTTAATTCAACAAAAGTACTTTCAAATGAGTATAAAATTGGAAATACGTTAAGAAATCAAACATGACTTTTTTTAAATTAATTCCTTCGCAACTTTTTCCCTTAAAAAAGAATACCTTTTACAGGTAATAAATTTTAAATGCACGTGGTTAAACATATTACGACTTTAGTTTGAGTATTTTTGTATTTTTTCTGGATACAATTTTAACGCATCATATCCGTTTCGAATAATATTAAAAATATTTACTTTTCTCTGTCTTTACTACACCTCGTTAAATTAAAATGTTTAATTTGTAATTATTTATAAACTTCTTTAAAATATTTTACCTTTTAATAAATAATTTAGGGAAGTTTATAAAAAATAAGTTAAAACACAAACAAAAGCAATTAGAAGACATATATTTAAAGAATAATCTCGAACCCCGTCTAGAAGAGCAATTTTTGTAACTGCACAAATACATTTATGTTCAAGCTTATGTTTAAAGGTGCGGGCACGTAGTCTATGTTTCATTATAAATTCCAAACGTTTGATTGAATACAATTTCTACAATTGCTCAATAATTTATTTCGCTAGAAATCGTATTTGCATATGGCACAGTGAAACAATTATAATTACATTCAAATGGACATATTATATTGCAGAATTCCAAAGGTTTCGGCTTTAAGATCATGATAGAAACTTTGTTCTATGTATCGACCGATATTTCCGTTAACACTACCAGTCAAATGACCGTCACTGCTGTTCCTGTAAAGTTGATGTTTATGCACACGTGCATGAATTGCATTTTAAGTACTTTCCTGTATATTCGCTGAACATATGCAGTCCATAAGTTAATGTTCTGTGTTGGAATAGCATTTGACTGTCGCAAACATACAAATTTCCCAGAAATTTGTACCTTGCGACGAAGATAAAAAAATATTTATTAAAATTTCGAAAAGCATTTTTGTTTTATTAGAAACTAAAATTAGTTGAATTTATTTTTTTGTAATATTGCCTTTTTTAACATGCTGTGTAATGCTCCTAATTGCTTTTTTTTGTTTCTAAAAACCCCCTGAAAATCAAATGGTTAGTTTTCTTTTTAAATAAAATAAAAACTTTTTAATTTTGAATTTAAATTTGTAACGATTTTTATTCCTTTTAATTTTTCGAAACACAAAAATGTCTTCCTTTAAGCAACAAACAATAAAAGTACAATAAATTTTATATATTTCTTTAAAGCAAAAGAAAATTTCTAACCATTTGGTTTTATCCACTACAAAAAAAAAATCCCCCACCCCTTTCTAAAATCAAAAAATACAAAATTAAACTTCTTTTGTAAGAAAGATGTTTAATTTCAAAAAAAAAAAAAAAAAAAACATTTTATGGTAATTTTTTATGCAATTAAGAGATTGGTCAAGAAATGTTTAAACTTATTTCATCAGGGTTTCTTTACATACATATTTTTTAGGGGTAAAAATTTGATAATAAGGTTAAACGTTTTTTTGCAATCTCAAAAAAATTTTAAATTACTACAAAATTGTAAAAGTTTTTTTTTTTAAAGAGAGAGCTTATTAAGCTTTTTAAGCTTTAATAAAAAAAGCAATAAATAATTAAATCTAAGACAGAAACGGATCCAATTACAAGTAAAGTACTAAGATTTTGATTGCTTGTGCTTGGATTTGTAACAGATTTAAGAAATAGTAGCAAGAACGAAGTAATATATGTTTTCTGTTTTTTTCCTGGATCTAATTTCGTTCATGTTACTGAAACTGTCTGCAAAAAATTTAATAAAAATCCTTCTTTTAATGTCTACTTCTGCAAATTATATCAGAACGATCGCCAAACTCCTCATAAAAAAGGAACATTATTTTTATATTGAGTTTGATATGTATCAGTTGTGGAGATTAGTTAAAGGATTTATACACCACCATATAAATATCGTAAAATCATAAGAGATTCTGTTTATTATATTTAAAATAAATTTCCATTACAAAAGAACTTGTGTTGCAGTTGTAACAAAAGTCTGTAAAATATTAACTAGAATATGAAATTCGAAATTAAAGGTTAAGTGCAGTAAATCAGGCTGTCATACAAATCTCATTACGGTACCAACCTGTACTGCAATTCACTAACTTTTCACGATACTCCAATTGCAATATTAATCAAATTTTTTTCGATTTTCTGCTCAATTAAATTTAATAAAATTACAAATATGTCGCCAACTTGGGATTATGATATCGATAATGTTGTACATTATTCTCTGATTTTCTTATTTATAAAAGCAACAGAAATCATGGCATATATTACCTTTTACGCTGCGCGTGATGTGCTATGCAGCAATATATTGTAGATATATACGTTCTGGTTATCAAATATAACAATTTTTAATAACCCAATTTCTATTTGTAATAATTCCAATGCTTAAGACTTCCAATGGAACCCCTAAGGTGTTACCAAATCTAGCAAGCCTATCTGACTTAATATATTTCTGTGTCCTAGGACGAAAACTATCCTAATAGTAAAATACTCTGTCTTCTGGTTCAGACATGAGCGACAAACAAGTTTTGTCTCAAGAACTAGTAATTCCAATACACTTGCCTGAACTTAAACGTTAAACATCTTAATTTTGCACAATATATAAAATTAAAATCTTAAAATTAAATTTTAAATCTGGCTTTAATTAACAAAACAAACAAAATACTCATGCTGAAAGTTTGTATAATAACCACTGCGAGTCGGATTCAGTAACAATAAATAATTTTGTGTAAAAAATTATGAAAAAATTACTACTCAGAAATTATTTGAGTTTTTGCACAAAAATTTTACAAACAACCAAAAAATTCAGCTCATTTTTTGTGTGAATCAGGGTATTATAAGTTTTTACAATTTTGGGACTTAGACGCTTATTAGACAAATTATACTTTTTGTTTTTTATTCTTAATTTGATGTAGACTTTTTGAAAGAATTTCCTCCGTCATCTCTTGTCAAGTTTGGTTTCGTTCAGAACAAAAATGATCCTGAAGATGGCACATAACCGAAACCGGTTTGTCTCCAAACTGAAGTTGACAAGGAAATTCATTCAAAAAATTTACCATTTGTTTTTATTTTCTGTCTTCCGAAATACTAAGTAAAGCTCTTGAATTTTTTTCAACATCCTTTTGAGTTATAAAATTTTTAATAAAAATTAAGTCGTAGCACGGTGTAAAAATAGAATTGAAGTATGTACAAGTTTTAACATTATCTTTTTAACATTTTAAATTGAATAAAATAACATTTAATCGCATGAACTTGTCGGGTGGGTTCCAGAAAGTTATTCCAAAATATGTAAATAAGAAACTGGCTTTAAAAATTTTTTTTCTTAACGGTTCTACAATTTTGAATATTAAAGCAAAAAATGAATTTGAGAACTATAACCTTAAAAAGTTCGATCTTCATATTCCTTTTAACAGGTTGAAACCACAAATTTACTTTAATAGAAACATTTAAGTAATTTCATGAGAGCTAAGATGCATTAATCTCCTAAACTTAGAATTGAATTATACTAGAAGTTCTAAGTACATTTTACCAAATCCCTTTTCATTCCTATTTTGATGTTACATATTTTTGCAAACATAAATTAAATTTTCAGGAATGTTTCTTAACTTAAAATTTTTAGCTAGATAAATATTTTTGCCAGATATTTTAAAGCATTTATATACATATCTGTCTTAACATAATGCGCTTAAACAATTTTTTTTATTTTTAAACAACGTCTGTTTAGTGCAAGAATTTCAGAAATGCCTATGGTCTCATTTTCCATCACCAAGTTTGTATCAAGTTACATTTTTCGCTTTTAAAACAAAATTGTTAATTACCTTAATCCCCTGATTCACGAACATGATCTTCTTTTTCATATTTTTTAATATATCTCGAGTGATTTTCATAAATATTTTACAGACAAAATTGTATTCCTTGTTTCTGAATCGAGCCCACAATTTTAAAAATATAATAAACAGAATTTTTTTTTTACGAGTTTTTGTAAATTTGTTATAAAATTTACACTTGATTCGATTCGTTATGGAACAACTTAACGAATTTTCTCAAAATCAATTACATAAATTTTGTTTTTAAAATTGGTTCTATCTTAAGTCTCAGTTCACATTTGGCAAGTTTTCTTTTATAAATTTTAATATATCGTGTTTTATAGCAACTTGCACAAGAAAGCTATTTTCACCAATTTGCCCGAGTTTTGTTAATTTATTGACGTTACAAAACGAATTTCGAGTGTAGAGCAGACTGTTACACAGACTTCTTGCGACAAGGAAACTTGCTTAATGTAAACACACTCTAAATTTTAGATTGAAATAATAGTAGTGTATATTGTTGGAAATTGATGTAAATTTCTTAAAGGAAATTTTTATAAAAATTTTAAAATTAGTTAAATTTTGTGTACCTTTCCAAAAAAAATTCAACATTTAATGTTTTTAGTCTTTTTTACTTATGTTTAGCATTATAAAATTTTCTAGATAATTTTTTTTAATTTTGTTTTAAACTTTTTGCGGAAATTTAAAAAATAAAATAAAAGTTTTTTGTTCAAAAAATAATTGTTAATTATTTTTTAAATTTCTTTATAAAAATTTAGAAAATATTTCTTTAAAAATTTTTCTAATTAAGATTTTTTTAATTTTCACACAAACTGTAGACTGAAAGAAAAGTACTAATTAAAGTCAGGGATAGGCAAATAGTACGCAAGGCGCATTTCGGTGTTTTCACTTTTTTACCGAAATGAATCCAAGTTTCAAAGAATATGATTTGATCGAATCACAAAGTACACAGGGGAAGAAATTTTATCACACTTTTAACCTTTGTGTTGCATGCAGCAATAATGTATGAAGTAAAAGATACATAGTTCTGAAAGACTGATACGTACATACATATGTAAAAGTCAATATTGTCTCACTATTATTGATTCCTCTGTTTACTTGTTTTATTTTAATTTCTACTTTTAGATTCTCTTAGTAATCTCTCACTTATTCAAGCAAAATTATTGTGTTTATATATTTGTCTATCACTGATTTAAATGTCAAATTTAAATACAAAATAACGACATTTTATTAAAAAAAACCAAAAATATTATTTTATGATAGAGTACAGAATAAAATCTTATTTTTTTTTATAAAAAAAAACAACATAACCACCTTTTGTACAACACTAAATACAACAGTTTATTAAACTTTATCGTTTTAAGTATTGATTATTTCTTTATAGTTTTACTCCATAATCTTAATAACAATTTGTGCAAAAAATACTTAAAAATAATTTATAAACTTTGGTTTGAAAATAGTTACACTTAATTAACTTAAATAAAAGATGCGAGAATCATTTAAAAATGTTCCAAGTTATTCTATAAAATATGTTTTTAAAAACTTTTATTTGAAACATAATTAAAATAATTTTTTAATTTCGAATAAAATCGTAGATATTTAGAATGACACCTGTTGGTATAAACTTGTAGTAATCAAAATTTCAATTATATATTTAACTCCTAATTTATTTCAGAAAATTTCTCGCAAGCTATATTTATTTTTAAGTTTTTAAATCAAAAATGAAGTAAAATTCTTACCAAACGTTTGTAATATATTTAGGGTTTATATAATTTTAATAATAATACTTGAAGATGTATGTAACATAGTATAAAGTGCTAAAATGCCCAGTTCAAATCTTAAAAGAAAAGAAATTTATATTAAAAAGGTTTTAGATTTGTAGAAAACAATTTGTACATATCATACTCATGTTAAGAGCAAAGCTTTTACATGACCAAATATAAAACAAGTAAAAGGTTTTGAAACTTACAAGTGGCTGCTATTCGTACCGCTTATTTAATTCTTCACAATATCAATAAAAAAATAGAAACATTTTGAAAATGGCCCGTAAAAAAAATATAATTAAGAGCTTTAGAAATATTTTAAAGTACATACCTTACTTCAATTTAATATTTTCGGCTAGACTTGTTAATAAATAATGAGAGAAGGCTAATTAAAAAAAAAAAATTGTTATTCACCGTTTGCATTGACACTTTGTTTTTAAATTTGTATTTATTTGTATTTATGATGTCCAGTCGTAGAATATTTTTATACCATTTCACCAAAATTTAGAATTGCTCTGTGAACAATTCGGTGCCAAATGAATATCTGCTAATAAATGTAATTTAATATAGCAAAGCAGTCTTCTCCGCTTTTGTCTTAGCACAATTTAAAACCTTTTTATGAAAAATTATATATTTAAAGAACCCAACAAAACATTGTACAACTTAACTGCTCCCTTATGTATTTATTTAAGTTCCTTTTAAATTTAAGCATAAAAAATAATTGTATTGATTTGCATTTGTTTTTCTGCACTACACCAACAGCAACAACAACAAAAACACCAACAACCACACATTAACACACACACACACACAACGATAATTGTAAACACTCCACAATTTACATTTATTTTTGCATATTATGTTTATTATTATTTCTTTAATATTCTGTTTTTAAAATACAGGCCTTCTACGCTTAACTATGGTTGCCAAAATAACACTTTAAGAACTGGTTAATAAATAAGAAATAATTGCAGATTCTTTTTTTTTTTTTTTTTTTGTTGCCAACTAATACGATTTGGCTCGATTTATTTTAATTCGAAAACAAAATGTTTAAAGACTTGCTAAGAAAATGAAACAAACTGTGTTATTGACAAAGAAACTAAAATTTAGTTGTTAAATGAAAAAAATTAAGAGTTTATTTTGTACTTTAAACTTAAAAAAATATGAAAAAGAAAACAAAAATATCAATAAAAAAAAACAGAAAACACCAAAAGAAACAGCAGAAGAAAAAAGAGTGATTTATTTATTTATTTAAAGGCACAAAACAGTTTTGTATTTATGTGTTGGTTATATGATATATGTAGGTAGGTATGTATATTAGACCGGGTTGACCCCCATACAAAACAGTTACACAAGCCACCTTCTAGGATGAAAGATAATTTAATGACGATTCTAAGACGCCTATTTAGTTTTGTCATTAATTGTGTCGCCATTTTGAGTGCGATCATAACATATAATACAACGTTGTTAATGATTTGAAAACATGCAATTTCGTCCTTCGTGGTTTTAAATCAGACGTCAAATTCTAGCTACGACCTCTGATATTTTGGTTTCTGTCACACTAATAACCAATTTTTTTTAAACCATAGGATGACATCTCTAGTGGTTAGGTTGTTCACAACCGCCAATTGTGCAAACTCGGTAACAAACAGATGCCACTGGCGCTACCGTCTCAACATCTCAGGAGTATCTTTGAAGGCCCCTGTGAGGTTTTCTCGTCCATATCTTTAGAATTCTCCCATCGACCAATCAACACCGGAGCTTCTACAGAGATTAACCCCTCCACCTCTTGCGAATCTTTGCCCACCCCTATCGTGATCTCCAGGTTCGACGTATTTTTAGAGTCTGACCCGTGCACCCCTCGTAGGGCATTCTTGTCCATCTCTTCTGGATTCCTCCCTAAAACAAATAAAACCGTAGTTTCATCAGAGATTAACCTCTCCGCCTGCTGCGATGCTTTCACCCACGCATATGCTCTATATGCACGGGTAATTGAGTATTATAACTGGAGATCGACAGGTTTCCAGAGTTTGCAAACTAGAGACCAAGTACTTACGCTCTTGGCCACGCATCCCTGGCGTGTGCTGTTCCACCGTGGTTTAAGGATTTTGTATAAGAGAGTGTTAGCTTCTCTCCGCTCGACTCCTTGCAGAGATAGAAACCGAGTAGGCATAAGTCAGAACTTCTGATAGTGTACTCAGTTACGGTAAACTGCATCTTTATGCCTGTCAGATGACAGCACTTACCGAAGCGACTAAATAAAACAAGAAAATCAAAGTATATGATCGCGCGACTTTTAGTAATTTGAAAGGCAAATTTGTGAATTTAATGCTGACGTCTGATTTTTACGGCTTTCAAATCGTGGTAGTGACGATAACCTTTATTTATCAATTTCAGGGGAAAAGGCAAAAAACAAGTGTAAGTATAATTTTACCGTTAAAGTTTAAACAAAGACGCTAAATCTTGGGAAGTTTTTAAAATATTAAAACAAGAGTTGTAAAAATGTAGAATTTTGGAACGAATTCCCGTCGTTCCTTGTCAAATTTGGTTTGGATACACGAACACGAAAAATTACACTGAAGATTGCACATAGCCGAAACCGGTTTGTGTCTTAACCAAACTTGACAAGGGATGACGGAAATTCGTTCCAAAAATCTAAATCCAAACACCCTGTCGGAATATCAAATCAAGAATCTGTTGAAAACATGGTCTCAGAAATAATGTTCAAGGCCTGCAAAAGGTTAATCCATTACCTTCTATTGCCTGCAAAGATCATGGAGAAGAAAAAGGGAGAAGGAAGGGTGTTGAATGTGAAAGTGTAAGTGGTAATGGAGAAGTAAAAATATAGAGAAAACAAATATAAGTTCGCAATATTTATGTTGGTATGGGAACTACGACTTATTTTTTCCCAAAGATTGAACTAAATAGCAATGAAAAAAATGTGTCTATATTCTCACGAGTCGGGTGGGTATTCAAACTCCCAAAATTTAATGCAAAACTCAATGTTTGATGATCTCCAGATGAAAACTTTCAAATCAAGAACTGAGGTAAAAATATAGTGCAGTTGGTATTTGTGGAGATGAGATTCGTTCGTTCACCGTATTAATAACATATTTGTCTAAATTGGCGATTATGGAAGATGTGGGGTATTTACCACCGAAGCTCATTATCTTAAAGATATAAAAACGTAACAAACACCCTTGGCTATTTATGAAAAGAGTGAATACGTAAAGCAAACCATTTTTGAATCACATACGACTTTATTTTCAAATTAGTTTATTAAATCTTAACTTCCTATTTTTTTAAGTTAACAACAACTGAATTGATTTATTTAGATGGCTGATGATACATTACCAATGTGTTGATCATCTATTTGGAATCATCAGTAGCAAAACTTGTATTTTAAATAGTTATGGACGTTAAGTGTTACATATTTGTAGGTAAAATTGCATTATTAATGCCCGCTAAATTCCTTTTAATATTTTCCCGTATTTCATCATTCATTAAAGCATGTTCTAAAGCTTCGTGCCACATATCCGATTCCATGGTAGAAGAAGTCAATGAAGCATCATCATCAAAGTCGCTTTCATCTTCAGTAGCGGCACATTCAAATTTTTCAATTGTTTGCATTACTTCAATACCATCTGGATCGGGATCAGAAACTATGGAATAAGCTGGAGAGTTTTGTACAGCATAACCTGTAGTTCTGGATATATTCAAGAGTTCGGCGGCGTTTTTATGTAAAATTTTATGTTTCTTATAATTTGAAGCATCGGCATAGGATTTAGGGCATAAATTACATTTGTAGGGTTTCTCGCCTGTATGTGTACGCATGTGCTTAACAAAGTTCGTTTTTTGTTTGAAATATTTGTAACAAGAAGAACACTGGTATTTGTAATCAGTTGGCGGTTTTACAAGAATTATGGCAACAGTCTCTTGTGGCGTTGGTAGAATCTTAAGTGGTGGTAAAATTTCAATTTTTGTTATTAAAGGTTTGGCAGACAAAATGGTTTGATTTTTGTTGGGATTTGGTAAAGCTAAAGTAGTTATTTGCTGAGGTTTAAGCAAAGATCGTTTAGATATAGTAGTACAATTGGGAATATGTATTGAACTGCTGCGAATTGCTGGGATATTTGTTAAATTGTTTGTGGTTATTTCACTTTTTGGAGGATTTGCGGGAAATGACAAGGAGTTGTCTTTTAATTTAGCAACAATTTCATTTGAAGTTTCCGGCTTAGGAGACGTATTATTGTTGTTTGTCAAAGAAATTGTTGATGGTGTTTTTAAATGTAAAGCATTTTCGATTTTTACAATCCTTGCATTGTTCAATTTTTCGAACTGTGAGTTATTTGTTTCAGATTGTATATTCAAACCTCCTTTCATAGGTCTGTCTATATTTTGAAGTTGTTTAACACCACCTAAGTGTTCAGGGTCCAGCTCAATTGTACGTTTATCTCTACTATAGACTTGGACATTTGTTTTTAAATTTGAAATTGAAGAAGTAGAAATTTCACTAGGTTGAACGAAATTTAAAATATTGTAAGAAGAGTTATTTGTAAATTGTGTTGAATTTTGTTTAGAATTTCTTTGTAAATAGTTGTATTTTACAAGGGATTTCACAAAGTTCGTTCCATTTTCAGAAATATTTTCAAGTACTAAAGTGTGCGAGGCATTTTCTCGTGTTTTATCACTTGAAGAATTATTTCCCGGTTCTTCACTATCATTACGTACAGTCCTGTCAGTTTTAAACGAGTTTGAACTTTTAATATCTAAAAACGTAGAGTTTTTAGTGTAGTCTAAAGATGTGGTTGATGTACATTGAAAGGACTTTGGCCATTTTTTTAATCCTAGAAGTGTTGCCGAGGGTAGACTTTTTAGAATATTACACCCTAACTTAAAGGTACCTAATTCAGGTTGCGATACTTTTAGGATTTTCTTGTCATTAGTATCAATTACTTGAGCTACGGATTCAGCAATACTTTTTGAAGAGTTTTCAGTTTCAAAGGAGTTAGTCTCAATCTTATCATTGTTTAATTCACATGTTAAATCTTTGGAAGTTTGCGAAAATTCTAATTTGGAAACTTGTTTAACATTTAAATCAGGTTGTATTTGTTTTGCCTCCTCCAAAAGTGTTTGTGGTGGTACAAAGATATTATCTTTCAATTTTTCATTACAAATTGTATTTTTCTCGATATTAATTGAATCTTGAAATGTTGTTTGATTTGGATAATGCTTCAAATGTTTAACTCTTTTGTGGGCATTTAAATTTGATCGATGTGCAAATGCAAAGGAACAGTGCTATAATATATAAAATGTTCGCTAATAAATTTTAAAAATAAAATATATAATGCAAAACATACATCACATTTATAAGGCTTTTCTTTTGTGTGGGTTCTAAGATGAATCTGTAATTCATAACGTTTTATAAACATCTTTGTACAGAAGACACATTGAAAATTTTTTGCAGGTACGTGTTTTGCCATGTGGTAATCCAGATTAAACTTATACTAAAAGAAAAATTATTGATTATAGAAAAGTAAATTAAATGCAACGTAACTCTTATATTGTTCAAATTCGTACCTTAAAAGTTGCTTCACAGTGTTGACATTTTAATGGCCTTTCCTCAGAATGTGCCTGTTTAAAGTGTCTTCTTACAGCATAATGCTGTCGAAATGGTTTATCACATAATTTGCAGTAAAATAAATAATTTTTCGTAAAATCATTCCCTTCTTCCAACTGACTGTTATTATGTAATTTTAAATGTTTTTGAAACATCCTTTCGTAACAAAATATTTGGCTACAAACTTGACATATAATTCTCATTTTAGAAGCAGATACTTTGCTCTCAACTTCTACAAGTTTTCCAATATCTTGGCCATTAGTCGTCCGTAATAAGGCCACTTTAAGTTTATTTAGAGATGAATCATTTAAAATAATTGATTCTGTTGCGTTAGTACTATCATTGCATGTTATGGTTTCATTGGGTGTTTTTATGTAAAAGCTTTCATAGCGTTTAGGACAGCGCCTTGTCCGTTTTTGAGCGGATTCCGTGGTTGCTACGCTACAAATAGTTTTAACCTCTTTTTTACGTTTGCGTGGAAGTTTTATATGCAGTTTAATAGGTTTAAGCTTAGTTTCAACACTTGTGCAAGAGGGTTCATATTGATATTGCTCTTGACCGGGTAATGATATGGTCGGTAATTTCTGTTTTAAAGCACACACCTCAACTTCAGATGAAACAGTCAGTTTTTTTTCTTCTATTTTCTCAAAAACATTATTCGATTTCGCCTCAGGTATATTTTCCCAGAATGTAGCTACATTTTCAATTCCATCTTTGCAGCTTTCACATATTGCTACAGTTTTATGTTCAAGGAAGGAATCCTGTAAATTAAGTTGTTTAATAAGACAATAAGACTTTATTTACTTTTTACCTGAAAGCCTTTTAGTTTTAAGACAATCTGAGCTAAAGATTTTATGCGATTACTGTAGACTTTTGTTAAATTATTATTTATCTGTTGACATAGTCGGCATTTATTCATGATGATAAAATATTTATGATTTTTTAAATGTTCTAAACCATTATACTAAACTAGTAAACGTTCCTCTTAAAATTTTGTAAACAGTTACAGCTGTTAACTAAAGTTGCCAGCTTATTATTGCCAGATTATAAAGTCAAATAGTTTTAGACGATTTTTATAGGCCCCATAAAAGAAATCTTGACCTCAGAGATTTTTTATATGGGGCTTGACATCCGACACTTCGTCAAAAATGTCATTTAGTCAGTGAGTATACCTGTTATCAATTGTTTTGTTTCGTACTTCATAACACATAACTAATTAAAGCAAATTCAAATTGCTCTAATAATTTTGAACCTTTCAAAATTTTTATATTAAATACTAGACAAATTTTAGATAATTGAAACAAACAGTGCAATGCGAAATAATTATAAGGTCGTGGCAAATCGAATACGCTGTTGGGCAAATTCGATCTAATGTCAAAATCGATTTTGAGTCAATAATAGGAAACAATTTAAATCAATTTTAAATTCATACATTTATTTCATTTGAAAATAATATTGACATTTACTTTTGACGAGCTAATTTATCACCTGCGCTCATGGGGACAGCTTCTAATTTATTCGCCTTGAATCATTGCTTATATTAAGACCAAAGCAAAATTATAGCATATAACCGCGCGGGCGAATATTCAAGACATTTACGGCTTAGTTTCGGATGGCAAATTCTATATAAAAAATGAACTTGACATATAATCAGTAATATCCATTTATCTGTTTCATTATGCCTTACGTAGTGTCTTGACCAGCCATAAATCTGTTCAGCCAACGCACATTTTGGTGCTCGCACAGAAAAATGTATAGTAAAGACCGCCGCTGTTCATCGTCGCTTCATGTTCAAACAGAGTTGTCCGAACAACAGTTCGTAAATCTCTGTCATGCCATTACACAAACAAAATGCACAGAGAAGATAAAAATTATGTATGTGTGTGCGCTTGCCTCGATTAGAGGCAAAAAATTATGCTGAAACTGAACATGAACATCTATACGGTTTCATTAAACAGAATACCTCGAAGACATTTTCTTTCGTTCTTTTGGAGAAGTTCACTCAATGTGCGAACATATTTTAAGACGCAGTGTTAGTAAGATTGCAATTATTTGCCTTCATATTATATGTATTATCTACTACTTTATTAAACCTTCTCTGGGAATGAGTTCTAAAGTGTCAACGTCAGATAAACTTAAGTGAAGAAAAAAAAAGATAGAAGAAGAAGAACAAGTAAAAATTATCTTAGGGATTTTAGACACGAAAAAGGAGGCGGAAAATATATAGAAAACAGAAGTTATTTAATTTATAAAAAATATAAATAAAGCAATAAAATTATTAAAAATATAATCAATACATAAAAATCCAGTAAATAGTTGTAAAAATGGTGAGTTGCAGTACTAAATTTGCTTTATAAACGGCGTGAAAAAAACCAACGACAAGAATAAAGTTAAAATTTCTTCTAAATTGATGATGAAGCATTATGATATTGTAAATTGATTTGTAACAAAGAAAATCCTATTTACTATAGGAAGTTGATGTATAATTTTGTTTTCTTTAAAGCAGAATTTTGCGGAAAAAATTGGAAATTTAATGGCCAGGCCAAATCAGCAGCCTGGCCCAACTGATGATCAGCCTTGGTATTTAAAATATGGTGTAAGAATATTAGGAATAACCGGAGCATTCTGTAAGTATATTTGTTGAGTTTCTGTTAAAGTTTTATTTAAAATATTTGTAAATTTAAAATGTTGAAAAATGTGTCCAAAAATTGTTTTGCTGTTTCGTTCTCTTAAATTATTTCATTGATTTTCTGTGTACCTTAAATTTGTTCTTTTCTATGTGCCTTATCTATATACATATGTTCTTGTTTTGCTCTGCTGTCTTTTTTTACTTAATGACGGCCAGTTGGTATGTGCAATATTGGTGGGTGGGCTGAGGCTTTTATGTTCTTGGTGGCTGTGATGGTTGCTGCTGCCACTATTTATTATTGTTGTTTTCGATTCTTCCGTATATGCTTGACATTGATATGAAAAAATGACTGAAAAAATCATATACATACACTACACGCATATATTTTGTATCCTTATTTTCTGTTTTCTCATATATGGGTTAAGCATGTAACCTTTCCTTTTGTTTACTACGCCTCTTCTTTATCTTCTTGCCTCTTTATATGCAGAATTCAATATAATGGATTTAAAAGCGATCTACATTGTTGAATTATATAATGGCAGCGACTATTTGTAATATTTTCTATTTCTCCAACACAAACTAAGTACATATAACTATTTTTAATTAATCTTATGTAAAGATTAGGTTTTAGTATTTGTAGTATACCTAGACCGTTTCACATTTATAATCCATATCAAGTTACAGCGAATGCCTCAATGGCTTTTGTGGTTTAAGTTTTCTAAAGCAATAATACAGAAAAGTAACTACAATAGCTTTATTGCATGAGTAGTTTCATGTGTTATATTAAAAATTAAGTTGTGTTATTGGAAATTAAAATCTTTTGTTAATAAAACAAGGACCCATTATTGAATTAAAATAGTTGCTGTTTAGCTTGAAGTATGCTGGAATTTATTAAAGGATGGCATATTTTAATGAAAAAAAATTAGGGAATGAAACCATTTTTTTAGAAATTCAAATTTTAACATGAAATATTTTTTTAATAGAAAGAACATATTTTTTAAATTTATAAAAATAATTTTTTGCTTACGAAATTCTTATTAGGGAAAATATTTTTAAAAGTAAACAATAACGGTATTCAATACTGCGAGTAAATGATTTTGTAATGGTGCAAATGCAAAATATTGTTGCTTTTTTTATGTAATTGAAAAGAAATTTGATATATTTTGTTGGTTGATTTTACAAAAAAAAGCTATAAAAATGCATTCAGAATCTTGCAAGGCCATTTCCATCAAACACTGAACTTCAATAATATATTTGTTATGGAAAGTAATAAGACAATTTGATTTTTACTAGAACACTATAATAAATAGACGAATTCAACGCAGTAGTGTATTCATTGCCTCGACAACAACAAATTTCTAAAAGTTATTGTTGTGGCAATGTAAAAAATTCTCAGTAAGGTTTGCAATTCAACCATGAATAACAACAAACGGGCAACGTTTGCAAATCACTCAAATTCAAAAAATGTTCTTAACAAGGAAGCTAATTTCTTGCTCAAAAAGTACGTTAAGGAACAGAATTGCTAAATTTATTGTGAAGAACAGCCAGAGGCAGTTCAAGAACTGCCAATGCACACTGAAAGATGCACTGTTTGGTGCGGTTTGTGGGCGGGCGCCATAATTTAACTAGATACGTCAACAAATAGAATTCCCGAATTTATTGTGAAAAGCAGCCAGAGGCAATTCAAGAGCTGCAAATGCACTGTTTGGTGCGGTTTGTAGGCGGGAGACATCGTTGGAACCGGTAGGTCAACAAACAGAATTGGCGAATATATTGTGAAGAGCAGCCAAAGGCAGTTCAAGAGCTGCCAATTCACACTGAAAGATGCACTGGTTGGGGCGGTTTGTAGGCTGGCGGCATCATTGTACTGTACTTCTTCAAGAACGATGAAAATTGCAACTTTACAGTTAATTGAGCAAGTTATCGTGAGATGATTACGACTTTTTTTGCCCAAAGTGAAAGAATTGGGCTTCGCTGACATGTGCTTTTAACAAGACAGTGCCACATGATATACAGTATGCTATATCATAAATCTATTGAGGTGCGACTTTGGTCAGCAATTAATCTCACGTTTTGGATCAGTTCATGCTTCTTGTTTGCCCTACTAGAATGTTTTTTTTTGGGTTCGCGAAGTCTTTCGTGAACAGGGACAAGCCATCCGCAATTCCAGCCCTGGAAGGCAAAATTACAGCTGCTATTAATGAGATACTGGCCGAAGTATGTCCAATTGCAGCTGACGAATGGACCACCTACGGTATTTGCATGAAGTAATTTTTAAAAAGTAAATAGCAGGCATTTATTTCATTCACTTATGCAAATTTTTTGGTTTTTTTTCGATTTTCAAAACCAAAACGTAAAAGAAATCACCCGATACTATGTTCAACATAATGTATCTAATTAAACCCTCAGCTATTTGTGAGGTCAAAAAATAATTTGCGCCAGTAAAAAGATACGTTAACTATATATCAGAGGAAATATAAAATGTTAGTTTTTTTTATTGGTAATTATAGAGCAACATCTATTTTTACTTGTTTGATGGGCTATTATAGAATAAACTCATTTTCTATTTTGTCTTCTAGCTAATCATTTATTTTAATTAATTTTTTTTCGTTTCAATTCGTTTTTTCAGCGATTCATTAAGTTTTTCGAAAAAAGATAGCGATCACGTTACAGCATTTGATATTTCCATTAAATATCGAATGCCTTAATTTGACGCCAGCCCTATTTTGTGGATTTTTTTTTATGAAATTAAATTTTTCTGATTAAATTTATGTTTTCAGTTTCCCCATATTTGTTGCTATATTGTGTTCATTTTATATGCTTTGCCATATGTTTTTCTTCGCATTCATCATTTATGTTTAGTTTCGAAAATCAATGTGCGCTGGTTAATTATTTTCCCTTATTCTGATTATTCAATTGACTCTTTTTATATATGGCCTACCAGAGCGAAATATAAAAGCATGGCAACAAAATCAAACGCAGTTTTTGATTATGTATCATATACATATTATTTGTAATTTTCAACTGCTTTGGAAACCTCCAACGACATTGTTGAGTTTGTTGAAAAACAGCAATAACATTCGCAAAGCTTTTCAATATATCTTGGATTTGACGCGAAGTGACCGATGTATCGTAATGATCTTCCTTTTAAGCGCTGGCTATACATGAGAGTTCTATTTTATTTTCGGTTGGTGTAAATACAATGATAAAGTATTTCTTACACCATTTCATTATAGTCGAGGCACATGACTGGTTCTATTGAGATTTGCAAAATGTTTCGAGTTCATAGATTAGACACAACATAAATTTGCTCCAATACAGATGTGAATACAATCGATTTTACAAAACACTTATTTAAAATCTATTATCATAAAAATTGTCAAATCATTGTTTATAATACCAAAAACGCTGTTATTGATTATTCCTGCCTGCACATTGCCTTTATGAAATTATTTGTGTTGTGTCTGACACAGAATTGTATTTATTTTCTAATAATGCGACCTGACGTGTATTAAACATTTTTATATACTTTTTACAACAGAATCTTTTTACGAACAGAATCTTTTTGAAGATAAGATAAACAAATTAAAATTAACACATATAAGCATTAAAAAAACAAACAAAAATATGCTCAAACGCTGTTAAATGTTATGATCTACGTGTTATCTAATTAACCTTCAGCCCTAGTTTTATAACTATAACATAATCGAATTTCTAAACCTGGATTTAATCTAAATGCATTTCCTTTTTAAATTTTGATGTTTAACATTTTTTTTATTCAAGACAATATTATATTTCTATGATGTTTTCTGCTAGCAAGATGATTGACTAGTTGGTTCGCTGTTTGCATTTTGTACTGACGAAATGTATGTGTCATGAAACTGGTTCCATATCATTGCCTTTTTTACGTTATATGCTCTTTTGACGTTGTAGAGTTGATTGAACTTTTTTTACGCATAGTTATCCGGCTTATTATGTTTGTATTTATTCAACAGATTAAGGTAAAATTAATTACAGAAAATTTGCAGTGTAGTTGTTAGTTATTATGTTTTAGTTATTTTACTGTTTTTACGAATTTTGAACTAAAAAAAGTATTTAGAAACGCACGTAACTAAGTACGTCATACTAAGAGAGAAAGAAATGTTGATAAATGTTCATATAAATTTGTTTGAGCAGTTTATTAAAAAAAACTAAATGCTAATCACTTAAGTACGTATACTGCTTTGTTTTAAAAAAAATACAAACATTTAAATAATTTGCATTAAATTCCCTTTCATATGTTAAAGTTTATTTTTATAATGCCTTTTTGCTCAGTGTTAATTCAATGCGTTTGATATTGTATGAAACCCATAAAAGTGCTATTTAAATTATATAAAACCATAAATAGATTTACAAGTATGATTAGGTTGCCTCAGTTTTCATGCGTAGCCATTTATGCAGATCAGTCCGTTTGAATTCGATCAGCAACGGTGGCAACGCGTTACTGTAAAGCGAATGCACAGCTATCAGGATCGTTCACTGCAGTTATGTGTTGATGACGAAGAAAAGCTGCCCAAGCTCAAGATAGTCAGAAAAATTGCCTGCATCGTCATCGTAGGGAATTGAAATAAAAGTTAGAATTCTGAGAATTACTCAGACTTGGGCTCTACTACCCTCGTTTTGTAATTAATTACAGGTCTAATTAATTACATGTAATTGGTAATAAACGAACACTATTTATATATAATTTGTAATTGGCGACTGCTAATTACCAATTACATGTAATTTGATATTGGTGACTTTCAATTTCATGTAATTGGTAATTTCTAATAGATTATCTCTAATTACCAATTACATGTAATTGGTATTTAGATATTATCAATTACATATTACATGTAATGGGTAAAATGTAATTAAAATTGAAAGTAATTGATGAAAATTATTACCAACATGTACTTATTACAAAACTCCTACATTGCACAGTATTCAAAACAGACAAACTGCTAAGAGAAATAAAATATGTTATCATCATGAAGTAACATAATACACGTGTGTTTATACAAGTTAATAAATATAAGTTACTAGGACTCAAATTGTAATTCCTATTCTTATTGCAGCTTTTTCAAGTTTTTTTTTTGTTAGAACAAACAATTTTTAATTATTATTACGGCCCAATTTTTTTTTTAATTTTAGTTTTGCTAAAGAAAATAAATTGAATAAAATTGATGTCAATTAAGTCAATCCAATAATTATATAACTCAAATCCTATAAAAAATAATTCCATTTTACCACAAGATTTGAATTTACTGCTACTTGCGATTATTTGGGACGCGCTTCTTATATTATTTGTTGTTTTAAAATAAAATATAATTATAATTCCTTCTTTAACAATTACCCGCAATTACTTTACCATTTACGTATAATTCGTAATTGGCATTTACCAATTACTAATAACAGTAATTGGTACTTGTAATTGTAATCGGTAATCGCGAGTTGCTAATTACAAAATGTAATAAAACTTGGCAAAACTTAATTACAATTACTAATTGCTAATTGGTATTGTGGTAGTGTCTGTTCCTTCAAATGTAATTTGTAATTACAAAGTAATGCCCAAGTTTGGAATTCCTCCTCTTACTCCTCCTCCTCCTTCTTCCCATTGTGACCATTTCTGCAGTAGTCATTTAACTTTTGAGACGTTCTCATCGTATTAATCTGTATATTTTACACCAAAAAACTTCGCCACCAACAATGTTGTCGCAGTTCGAGACATCAGTAAAAATCAATTGTTACTTTTTTTATTTATTAAACAAATTATAACCTTTTATAATTAACTTCTCGCCCCAGTGCCTATAAGGCTTTGGAGAGGCCAGATCGCATCATAATATAAAGTATTTACAAAAATAAAAGGAGGAAAAATTAAGGTTACATAAGAAATGCTTCTATATTTTGCAGTAAATAAGTCAACTTTTATATGTTGACAGAACTGATTGATGAGTATTTTCATTTATTGTTTTAAAAATATATCAACATCATAAGTACCTCGAACCGGCAGCATATTTTAAGCATAATTATTATAAAGATCCGAAGTAGAACGAACACCCATTGGCAAATTAAACAAAAGCTTAAATGCTTTGTCCTGTGGAGAATGAAGTGATTTTACTGATTAGTTTTCTTTACAGACATATATTATTGGTAGATAAGTCAAAAGGGAATAAATTAACGATTGATAAATAATCATTTGTATATCAAAGAAAAGTTTATTCTTACATTTATAAAGTATTCTAATGGCAGGTGAAATTTTTGCTTTGATCTTGTTAATATCAACATCTCACAGAAGATTATGATTAAGCTGTTTAGTCAAATACTCAACATCATCTTATTCTGTTATTGGAGTCGCATTAATATCAACTACCATTCTAACTAGAGTTACCGACCGATGTGGTTTAAATATATGAACTTTGTTTTCTCTGAGTTCACGAATTTAATGTCCTGGTGGTGCTGGGGCACTTGTCAACGACGTATACTATTTGAGTGTTATGCGTCGTTTGCGCGAAGGTATTCGTAAAAAGAGGCCGTAATTATGGGCCGACAACTCTTGATTTTTGCACCACGATAATGCACCGTCGCATATCGCATTGATTCTTCGTGAGTTTTTCGCCAAAAATTCAATCAATATCGTTCCACAACCACCGTATTCGTCTGATTTAGCTACTTGTGACTTCTGGCTGTTCAGCAAACTCAATCGAGTCAATTGAAGACATTAAACGTGAATCGCTACGCGTATTGAAGGCTATTCCGGAAATTGACTTTAACAACTGTTGCGAAGATTGGAAAAAACGTTGGCATAAGTATATTGCAGCTGGGGGGAATTACTTTGAGGGGGACGAAATAGATTTGGCAGAATAAATAAAGAAATTTAAAATTATGAACATAGTCTTACTATTTTTTGTGCCCACATTATATGCTACAACATTGACCAATGTTTCCTCTGAAAACCAAGTTGTCGATTGCTTCACTCAAGATAAACGAATAGTTGATTATGAATAAGTTTTGTAATTTGTCTACAACGGGCAGCACCGAAATCAGTCTAAAATTATAAATTTTATTCGAGCGTGACACATTCCAATTCTCTTTTTCTTTTTTGTCATCTGCATTAACTACAATTTTGAATTGTATGCTTTCAAAAGCATTAAAGAAAAACTTATTAAGTAAAACAGCTTTTTTGTTGTCATCCGATATAATTTCGTTCTTATCCTTTGGCCACTTGTCCCAATTTCGATATTTAAAAATTGCCGTGTCTTTTTTGGATTCATCTTACACGATTTTAAATTATCCACATAGTAATTACACATTCGATTGTTGTTGCATGTTTTGATAACCTTACTAAGTCTTTTAAGCTGTACTGAAATTTTCATTATTTTATTATACGTAATTAGAGGCAACTTATTATCTGTAGCCGAAGGAGTTATATCTCTCCGCATATTTTAACATTTAGACGTTACATTACTTGAATATGACGCTGTATCACGCAGTGTGCTTATTAAATTAAGTGGGATAACGCCCCATCGACAGTAAGCATCCTTCAGGAACGTGTAAAACATGATCAGAGCTGAATTTTAACTGATAAAACGTTAGTGGTTAGAAAATCGACAGTCATATACATATTTATGCAAATAAGTAGTTATTGCTTAGTAGATTTAGTAGATAATAAGCCGATTTCTTAAACTCTGATAGACAAGAGGCCTTAGAACGTTGCACTAATTAAAGTCAGTCCATCTTAATCATGCATTAGATAGTTTCGACAGTTCATGTCCTCAAAGAGGCAGAAGATCTGCCAATATTAGCGAACCTCCTAAGAACAGCAGCAATTTGTTTAGAAATCACGGCAAGAAATCGAAAGACAAAATTTGTAAGCGCTTTATAGTTTTTCCTAAAGAATTCACTGATCGATTTTCTTATAGAAATAATTTGACAGAATATGGCATATATTTCGTGAAGAAAATATTTACTCCAAATATGATATCCTTTTACTTATAAGAACCTTGAGATTTTTCTCTTATTAATCTTTTATAAACTTCTTTTTTTTCTATTTCTTTACAGTTTGTATATTATTTGGTCTCTTCAATACTTTATCATTATTAGTATTTAACGTAAGTTGTTTAATTGGTGGCATACTGCAAGTCGTTATAGGCTTTCTAGTGATGGCCCTAGAAGCACCATGTTGTTTCTTCTGCATAGATCATGTTTCAAATATCGCTGATATGGTTGATGCCAGGCCCATGTGGAACAGAGCAGCACTTTATTGTGTGTAAGTATTAATAAGCAGTACATATTTTGTAAAAGAACATTTTTATAACATACGTCTTAAAATTTCTCTCCTTACAGACTTTCAATATTTCCAGTATTTTTATGTTTTGGTTTAGGCAGTTTATTCCCCTGTGCTTTAATCTTTGGTACCGGTGTTATATATGGCATGATGTCATTAGGCAAAAAGTAAGTAATAATTATCTCAGTTTAATAACAAAAGTTCATTTCAATAACTGAATGCTTTAAGCTGCTAAATAAATAAAACCTTAAAAATAATGAATAACTAAATGCCAGAGGACATTTGTTTATTAATGTTGTTATTATTCCCATTTTTTCTGTCTCTTTCCTCTATACCTTGCTTACAAATTTTACTAAAAACAAAACACGTTAATAAATGTATAAAAATACAAAAATCAAATATTAAGAGCTTCGCGTGAAGACATGGCTGCTGCTGCTGCTGCCACATCGCCCACACAAATGCAGCCCGGCGGTGAAGGACAAATGCAAATGAGCACTGATCAACATATAACATTAATGGAAGATCCTGATGTTTGGCGTCCAACATAAATTCATTAAGTGAAATAAAACAAAAAGACAAACACACTCCCACATACACGCATTCTTCTCCAAAACAACTCCATTTAAAATAAATTAAAAAAGAAAATCTTATAGCAAACAAGCCGTTACTAACAAAAAAAAAAACAATAACTACACTTTATACATATATTGAAACAAGCAAAAACAACTCAGCATCACTATCATCCTAATAATAGTTTGTTAAACAATTTACTAGACATAAAATTAATTAAATATATCATAAAGTTTTAAACAGACAGGATATCGATTATTAAGCCGTTTTAACAAAACAAAAAGCCCCACCAAAAACTGTTAAAAAAATCATTTATTTTCAAAACACAAATCTAAAGCGAACAAATTGATCTCAAAAGAAAAGCTTCAATAGCAAATAGATATATTTTTGGATTCCATTGCGTACAGTATTTCAGTAAAGAAATACTGGCACACAAAACGTAAAGCTTATTTTTTCGCTTCCGTATTAAAGGGAAATTAAGAAAACAAATAAACTAAATATGCAAAATAGAGCGGTACCTTAAAGATGAAATATATCAAGAAGAAAATAATAGTTAATAAAGATAATAGAGATAAATGTGAAATAGAAGAATTTAAAAAGCAAGGAGATAAAATATTATTATTTTTTAATCGAATTAAAACAAAAGTGCTTAAATTTTTTTTAACAAATGCAAGGTTTTTGTTTTGATTGATCTTCAGTGATGATCAGAAGCAATATCTGAACAAACGAGGAAAATTCTGCGTAACCCGCACGACTTTCGCAACTCTGTGTATAATCGTTATTCTTATTTTATTTTAAAGTTACAATGCGATGCAAAAGTTATCAAAGGTCGTGAAGGTCGTCCTTTTTTTAAACTTTATTTTTGTTTTATTGCATCTTTCTCTTTAAAGAAATTTACAATAGGTATTCAAATCTTATCTCTAAAGTATTATTTATTAAGTACTACTAATGCAGTAATGAAGGTCGTCTTAGTTCTAATTGAAACGACTTAAAGCATCTAACGAGCGTGCTAATCCTTTTTAATTTGCGGATGAATCATTATCAAGCAATGTCTTCAAAAATGCATCTTCGAAAATTTCTCTGCCAACGCTTTGTTGCTCTTTGAAGTGATAATCACGATAAAAGAAGGATTGTCGTCATGCAAAATTGTTAACAGGCTAAATCCTGGATTAAACCCTACTCCTTCAATGAAATCCTTATGATTTAAAACTTTTAGTTAGTTTTTAGCACGGTGAGTTTCGACCAAACTATCCGTTGTTGAGAGCAAACAGCGACACATATACTTTGTAATAAAACACACGTTTGTTACTCTGAGCTCTGAACCCCATCAGGAGCTTTATACAGATACAGATATTGGTTTATTAATAATCTAAAGGACAAAATTCCCTTAAGGTGTCACAGTGGCGGTCCGAGGACCAATCCGAACCCCTTTTTATTGTTACTATTATTCACGACTCGTTTGTTTAATCAAAGCAGGTACAGCACTGAATCTATAATAACTTTATGACGCATACACAAATTGCGTCAAATCAAATAAATTATTTTTAGCTAATTTTTTAATCCCAACTCATATTATAATCAAATAATGCAATTTATTGTTGAGGCTGGATAAGCTAGTCTCTAAGCGCATTTCGCTGGTTGCTTAGGCCAGCTCATCACGAAATCTTTAGCCAACTTAAACAAAAAAAAAAAAACTTAAACGTCTTATGCCCAAAATTCTTTAGACCAAATGCGAAATCCAAAGAAAATCAAGACAAAAACATTAATCGATTTATTTTCTTGTGGAATTATGCTAACAAAGGCCAAATTTATTTTGCCCTTTACTAAGTTGTACGCTTATATTTTTTTTAATTTTTGTTTCAAAAAAATTTTCTTTAAAGAATTTTTCTAGAAAAATAATTTGCATATAATTTTTCAATCAAAACTTTTTATCTCCAACTATTTGATTTCTCTTGTAATAGCAAATATCCTAATGCTCCTAGTTAACTATTTTTCTTTTTATTACATATTTTTTCGCGCTACTTTTTATATAGTTATAATTTAAAAATTAAATCAAAACAATTTGCTAAATAAAATGTTACTTAAATGTAGTAAAATTCAAAAATAAAATTATTAAACATATAAAACCAAAATCGTTTGTTGCTCATAGTTAAATTAAAATAAAAAATTTTGCTTATTGCTTTTTATGACTGATTTTGCTTTAAAAATATGCCTTTATTTTTTGTTTCTATTAATTTGCCTTTGAAACGAAAATCAAATAAGTACCTATTAAATATTACTATGCAGATATATAAAGGGGTAAATTAAAAGTCACACACATTAAATAATTTTTATTTTTAAATCAATAATTTCTATTCAGGCTTAAGTTTGTTTATTTCTTCCTTCGGGTAGTTTTAAAATTATGCTAAAAAACGTATTTCCAACATTAATATTGAACATATAATATTCCTAAAGCCAACAAACCCTCGATAATAAGTATTTGATTCTTTAAAGTTTTAAGCCAGTTGAAAATACGATATCAGCTGTATTTGAAATGCCTACTTCGGCCGTTTTAGTTAGTCGTCTCACAAAACGATTTTGTTGTCATTCTTCAACATTTCTAAAGTGACCACGATAATTGCGCGATGCGACAACGGCCTCACTGATAGTACGGCATCTTAAAAGGTAGCTCAATTTTTATATTGGTTGCTTTGTGACTTTTTTAATAAAAGCTTTAAATAAATTTCTTCCATATTTAATAAGTTTACTTAGAGATTTCGTGGCTAACAATTTATGCTTAAATCAAAGCTTGACATTTTATTGAATTCCATCTTGTTGTTGTTAAAAAAGCTCTGCTGCTGTCGGAAGTTCTTACCTGGTAAAAAAAGCTTCCGGCTAATACAGCTATGGCTCAGTTGACTATCTTTGGCCGAGTGTGCATAGGGTCGCTCCGGAGCAAAGATCCAATTGTCATGGAAACGATTCCATCTTGTAGTTCGGGGAACTACCTCGTAAATACATTTTTCAACGGGAGAAAACGTTAACCTTTTTTATAATATAAATTTTTTTACATAAAATTTTGTCTGATATTATTTTCAAACGGTTTGAATAAACCGTTAATTTTTACAATAAATTGACGTCTACATGTTTCGTGTGTTTGCTGGGACTTTGATATTGTTCAATGTAAAAAGTTTGCGGAAAAAGTTCTTGTTTAAGATTTCAAAATTTTTCCAGAAAAATATGTTTTTTATGTATTTTTAGCGACAGTTTTCTATTGTTTTTAAGGGACTAAAGATATTAATTTAGTTTATGATGTAAATTTATTATTATTATTATTAAAATAATTGTCATACATTACACAATACTTTTATTCCATTATTAATTTGTTGTTGACGCCAAATATCGTTTTATACCTTTGTATAAAATTTAAAAAGGATTAAAACACTCACATATACCTTCACATTCTACACACACACACACACATATACACAACAAGTACAATCACTGCCAATTTAATAAAAGCCAATATTATGAATACAAAACAAAACACGATTTTGCTAATAACTTTATAAAGAAGCCAACTAATCTGCAACATCCACTTCTAAAAACCAAATACATCTGCATCGACTTTTGTGTTGTTGTTAATAAAATCGAAAAGGCAAATATCATCTACATTTTTTAGTTCTATAATTAGTCATATATTAATAGTTAAAAAATAGTTAAAAGCCTATAAACCTTTACACCTTTAGTTAGTTTTGTCTTAAAGAAAAAATCCAGTTTATAATTATTTTAGAAATTCGTTGTTACGCAGTACCACAATGTTTTACACCGAAGAAAAATTCCAAAGGATTATGAAAATAGGTATAGAAAAAATTATACGTGTTTAGGCCATATGCCAGAAATTCGATTATTAAGTTTGTGGAGCCATATCTTGGGAAACGCAGCAGATAGAGAGAGAGAGCCGATGTTCTTATATATAATTGTATGACCGCTACGAAGAAGTGTTTAAATGAAATCAAGTTCAAAATTACACGATGCTCGCATACCAGAATAAAATTCCTTGTATTTGTTTTAATTTTTAATCTTATTCTGTTTTTGTTCTTGAAGTATTAGCTCTAGTTATTTCGGTCATAATGTGATATAGCCTGTAAAACTTAAGCATCGAATTTCTCAACGAATTTCTCAACGAATTCTGACATTTTCATCATAATCTCTCGGAGTTTATCTTCGGTGAAACAGGAAATCTGATTTTGTTGTACTGTGTTATAATTAAAAATTGTCTATACCTTTCCCGGTAGTTTTGTTTTTCTTTGTTCCTGTTGATCATGTTTTCTTTTGTAGTATTTTAATACCACTGTAGCTTGTACTAAAATTTAATTATTTAAATTTTTTGCTAATATTTATTTGTTGCTCAGTAAAGTTTATATTAAGCTTTAGCTGCACTCTTCTATAAAGTCTATTAGGGAAACAAAAATTTAAATTTTTAAATTTAAAAATTTAAAATCTATTCATTAGGTATAAGTTCAACGTGCTATAACTTAAGATTAAAAGGATAGAAGAATTATTAGTTTAATAAAAAAAAAAAATGTCGTGTTAAAACATTAGAAAATATATACACTTTTTCTCGGATAAATGTTCTCCCACCGTTTTTTTTGCGTCGCTTTCCTCAATGAAATCACAATTTGTTTTGAATAATGGCAATTTGCCAGATCTGGCCAAAACTTTACTAGGGATATATAAGATCTAAAAATGGCAGTTGTAGTTCTTTTATACGCTCTTTTTGCATAATAGAAGGCTTGCTCGCAGTTACAAAAATTTTAGCTAGTCGATCGTGTTCGACCTCACTTTCGTCATTAGCAATGTTCGGCCCTATTCCCGTTGGCGTTGTAGTTTGACACGGAAATAACAAATCACTGTTGGCATTAATTACTTTTATCGGAAATATATCAATTTTTTCCATTTTGAAACGAAGATAATAGCGACAAAGAAACATTCGTTCACTGTCGTCGACATTGTAAGCATCAAAGTTGAAACGAATTTAAGAATTTGAATTAAAAATAAAAATAGCAACATGAGGGCAATTTAAAATCTAGTTTCTGCAATGAAAAAATACACCATACATACGCATATGGCAAGGGGTTTCGTAAGGGCACAAATATCCAAATTTTTAAGAAATTGAATCGCATTTATATTGAACATCCCTTTTTATTATCAATTTCAATATGAAGTCAGTCTTAACTTCTTATTTATTTTAACTTCTTAAATTAGGGCTAATAATTGCGTTCCCAAGCCGAAAACTTCGCTAATTATATAAACACAGAGGGGAATCGAAGCTATACGGCGTAACAGCAGACTTTAGTTGTCTGATTGTTGCGGAAAGTTTATATGCGAACGAACCACTCAAAAGATTTCTAACGTTGTCATAGAAAATTTGATTTTAGATTAGAAACCCTTAGAAAACTTTGGGAAGAGAAGCCTAAATTAAGTTCAATTTGAGCGGCTGGCTTTTGTACGCCTGGGTTTTCGATCGATATTGGAGGAATATTTTCATTGTGTTTTTATTATTTATTTTGAAATTGTTTCAACAAAAACGGATTTTTTTGGAAGCAGTTTTGATTTGGCAGTTGTTGGCCAACTATAAATCGATTTTTGGAAATTTCGCTTAGTGGCCTTTCCCCTTCCGTAAAGCTGATCAATTCTGAAGTGATGCTATTGAATTAGATAGAATAATTTCTTGTTACTAAAACGCACGTTCTATGACGCAACTTGCTATGCTTTTGTCTTTATTGTCTGAAAGAAAAACAGAATTCACTTGCGAGAAAACGAAAATAACTGCTGTGAATTGTCGAACTCTAACCATTTCTACTGGCTAGAGCCAACATTTTTAAAGCACTGAGAAATTTTGAAATGTAGTTTTACTAGTTTTGCACAAGAATTCCTTTTGCACTCTCACATTATTAATTTTATTTTATTTAGTAAAAAAATTTGCACTTTATGCTTTTGATTACAGCAATTAATGTTTGTTATTTTCCAAATAAAATTTAGTTTGAAATCCATTACAGCATGATTAATCGAAAACTTGTATATTACTACACATATGTTACACATATATATTGACAGCATTTAAAAATTGGATAATTAAAACTTTTCGTTTTCCTTCTTTAGAGCTTCAGCGGACGAGATGAGACAAGCGGCAGTCAGTTCTGGTATTGCTGGTGGACCAACAACAAACGATCGTGCTGGCATTATAAATAATGCCCAGCCATTTTCTTTCACGGGAGCTGTGGGCACTGATAGTAATGTGTGATATGATTGCGGTTGACATGCACTTCACAAATCTAAAGATGCCACTCTCAATGAAAAACCAGACCCAATTTTATTAAAAAAAGAGAATAAAAGTCAAAATAAATTAAAAAAACTTATAATAACACCGGGGTTAAATAATGTAAAGTTATAGAGGCAGACAAATTAAAGACTTTTGCGAAATTGCTAATCAATTACGTTTTTTTTGTTCCTTCGTTTGTTTCATTTTCTTTTTTATTAAAAGAAAAACAAAAAGAAAACTGCGTCAATTTGTCGTATTTTTTTACTTGCTAACATGTTTAAGTTTTAGAAAAATTTAAATATATTTTTTAGTGCTTTCAAAATTTAAAAATTTACAAAAACATTATAAAACAATTATTCATTCCATTTGTAAAAAAAACTTCTACAAAACTTAATAATTTTTAAGCCTCAGGCTTAAAAAAGCAATAATTTTTTTTATTAAAACCAAAAAAAAAAAAAAAAAAAGAATTTCCTTAAAAACAAAAAAGATTATTATTCAAAGTATATAAATATGTAAAAACAATTAAGATTATATTATATTATGAAAGACCTGTTGATTATACATATAAATATATATTTCCATAAATAAATAAACAAATATATCATTATAAAGTTCAATTAACATAACTCCCTTAAAAATTTAATATATTGAAATTATTTTTGACTTCTAAATGTATAAAATATTTATAATTTTGCAGATTCTTTTTGTCTCTAAAATTAAATTAAAAAAATCATGCAAATAAATATTAAACATTTTTAGTCATCATCAATTTAAATAAGACATGAATGTAATACATTTAAGAAAAGATAATTAAGTCATTATATTAAAATTAAAAAAAAACAACAACAACAACAAAAAGAATATCAGAAAACTAATAGCAATTGTGTTAAATTTTAATAAAAAAAAAGAAATTCATATTAATCCTTGATTACACTATGCAACAAATTGAAAAAAAATTTCTGCCAATGAACAGCCACTATATTTTTTTTATATGTTGTGGTTGGTTGCCTCTTCACATATCTTATCATAACTTTCAAACGCCTTGTTCAATTTCGTTGTGCTATATGTCCACAAATTCCAAATTACAACAGCCATAAGTCATTCTAATACAATTTTTTACTATAACCATTAGTTTTGGAGTTATTACCCAATTGGATTAAGTACCCACTAAACAATATCAGTGTAAAAAACACATTCACGCATACATACATACATGCATACATAAGAATTTAAGGTATCAATTATACAAGAGAACGACTTTTGGGCAAAACTGGGTACTTCTGGTTTTTTGGTAATAAAATAAGTATTTACCAATTGATTTTCATAAATGATGGCTCATTTTACTTTTATTATATGTAGCTTCATCATAAAATAATAAAACTGATAAATATTTGTGGTTATATAGTTTTTATAAATTTTTGAAAATGAAAAATTTCAAAATTTTTCGAAAAAAAATATTAAAAAAATTCAGTTTATTCGAAATAACTCCAAAAAAATGGTATTAGAATGACTTATGGCTGTTGTAATTTGGAATTTGTGGACATATAGCACAACGAAATTGAACAAGGCGTTTGAAAGTTATGATAAGATATGTGAAGCGGCCTTTTCAAAAATCTCATATTTTAAAAAAATTAAAAAAAACCCATCCATAGAATTCGAAATAAAGGCGATTTTTGTAGTTAGGCAACCATAACTCATCGAAAAAATATAGTGGCTCTCCAATGTTTTTTTGGTTGTTGCATAGTGTTATTTTAAAGAAAATAACGTATAAAAATCAATTAATTTAAAATAAAAGTAACATATTTTATTTATAATTATAATAATTATAAATATATTTAATTATAAATAAATTATTTAACAGAGTAATTAATATTTAACAGAGTAATTAATATTTAACAGAGGTATACATTATTCATAAAAAATTGCAAAACATACATACATACGCATATATATAAAATAGTATAAAGTTTGATTGAAAAAATTAAAAAAGTCAAAGAAAAAAATGTTAAAAATAAAAAAAAAATAATAATAAAATGACTCAAAACGAAATGTATAAGAAATAAATTGTTAAATGTGTTTCCACGGCAGACATTCAAGAGGGGTTATCATAAGTAACTACGATGCTCCATTAGTGAGTTCTAATTTGAAACTACATTTGCATTCGGTTGTGGCTATTTACCTTTAAACCAATTAACTGATAACTGATCCAATATTCATCGATATTCCGTGGACATTTCAAGCAATACACGTGCAATGGAAATATTTCAAAGCTTTCTCTAATTAATAAAAAAACACTTTATGAGTCATTTGGATTTCCTTAGACTCTTTCTACGCAGGAAAGAAGACCATTCTACAAGGTGCCATCTCAGATGAATACATAAGTTGCAGCTCTCCAAACATAATTATGAAATAGAGCATTTCCCATTAACACATAAAACATGTCATTGCAAAAAACTGCTTTAAAAGTAACTGCTTTTTTTTACATATGACACCAAACACCCATTTGTAAGGGCATGAGGTGGCACCGCAATTATATGCCGAAAAAAACGTAAGACGTTTTCCAATGACTGAATTTAGCAAAGGCTTCTTACAAGTTACCACTATAAATCTTACTTATTTTAAAATCGCAGTGTCTCTGTAATTCCCGCCTAAGAACAAAATTGAACACCATCAATTTGTCGTGCTATACTAGGACTAAAGTTTGTTGCAGCTGGCGATTGCAATGCTAAGCACACCTATTGGAGCTCTAGACTTTTTAGCCTCTAGGAGGCAGCTGTATAACACAGTTCATTTGGGAATGAAGCAGCAGATGAACTAGCAAAAAGGGGATCTTATGTGGATCAGAACCCAGAGTTCCACTGGAGAATGGCCTAGAAAAGTTGGAGGCACCTGAAAAGTTGGAGGGAGGCTACCACATGTAGGCAGGCTCTAATGGTGCTCAAAGAGCCCTTCGACAGGAAGTATGAGGTGATTAAGTATAAGGTGATTTGATATATATTAGAGCTACCTTAACCTCGATCAATGCGTTAGTGCCAGGTCATGGAAACTTAAAGTATCACCTGGCCAAGATGAGAATCGTAGAAGTTGATACTTGCAGACTGTGCCTGAAAGAGGCTGGGACGGTGGCGCACATTATGTGTGAATCTCCAGCACTGGCTAGCATAAGGTTAGAACCACGGGCAGACACTTGAAATGCTAGCAACTAAAAGAGACTCGGTGATGAGGACGAGTTTTCACAGTTACCAGCCGACAGGCTGAAATTACTAGAGTCAAAAGTATAGGCTAGGATTAGCACGAGACTCAATGAATGTAAGGTAGTCGTGAATTACAAATCGAATTCCTATACTCAATTTGAGGAGCGAAGTGGGTCGGAAAGGCGCCTGCAAAGTAAAAGATCTGCTTCGATATCCCTCCTACATTAATATTCACACAGTTCAAGATAATAAGCTAGACGTCGCATCCTATTGGCCAACAGACCTTATCGATTTTGCTATTGTAAAAAACATCAGACGTGGACCACTTTTGGTCCTTTCATCATACGATTTACCTTCTAATCAGTCACATACAGTCACTATTTTACAGAAAAGTTTTTCCATTGCAACTGAAACTTTTATTTTCTACACAAATTAAAACACGAATTTGTTAAAATATAAAATGTATGTGATATCTCACTTATCGCAGAACATTAATATTCATGATATTCAAGTAGCTGTGGACAATTTTATAGACGTGTCTAGCAGCCAGATGTGCAACGCCAACAGCTAAAATAAATTCGCAGCAGTCATCATCAGCTGATATTCAGATCCTTTTGAGAAGAAAAGGAGTTCTAAAAGGCACTGGCAAATACGCGCAGAAACGTGAGTCTGCTATCGAGAGTTATTGAAAAAATTTGCATCCAAAAAAACACGGATTATAGCCTGAGCAAAGCCGGAAGGCGCTTAAAATGCCTACGAATTTCCACTTAGAGTTGAAAATCGCACCTGGGCTAAAAACTCAGATGAAAAGGTAAATGCCTTCGCAAATCATTTGAAAAAAGTTTTCACGCCACATGATATAAATAGTTTCACTATTCCAAATATTAGGGAATGATCCTATGAAATTTCGCCAATCTTGCGTTAATATCGACAATAAAAAATATAGATATGAGAAAATCACCAGGACCTGATCGTATTAGAGGATCAATGATAAGAAATGCGCCTATTTTGTTGTTCGAATTTTACTAATCGTATTTAAGGCCATGTTAGGAATTGGCTTCTTCCTATGATCTTGGAAGATATTTGAAATTGCTATGATCCCAAAGCCAGGGGAGGACGTTAATGCTGTTAATTTTATCAAAATTGTTTGGGAAATTATTCGTTAAGTGTTCAAAGCCTTATCTTACTCAGCTAAACATTATCCCAGGCCATCAGTTTCGTTTTTGAGAAAGACAAAATATTGAGCAAGTTCATAGAATTGCCACCGTTATTAGTTTGACATTTATATACATTTTCCAGGCGTTCGATAAATTCTGGCATGATGAGCTACTCACTTAAATAAGTTGAGGTCTTCCCGAAAACCCACACAAGCTTCTTAAGAGCTATTTGACAGTTAGAACGTTTAAAGTATGGTCGAAAATTTAGTTTTCCATAAATCGGAAAATCTCTGCAGGAGTCCGTCAAGGTAGTATTCTAAATATGCCAACAAGTTCAATTATATATACGTTAACGTTTGCCGACTTATCGTTTGGTATGTACCAATAACAAATACCACTGTTCTAGTGGAAGCCCACGTGAAATATTTGGGTATCCAGCTTGATCGACGCTTAACTTCGTCCCGTCATATTGAGGCAAAAATAACTGCGAACAACTCAACTACACTGGTTAATAGGTCCTCACTCAATCATGACTTTGGAATACAAAACCGTTATAAAGCCAATATGGTCATATGGCATTCAGCTGTGGGGTACTGCTTGCGCATCAAACGCTCAGAAGTTACATAAAATACAGTCTAAAATTTTACGACTTATCCTATTCGCCCCCTGGTATATAAGAAATGAAAATGTCCACAGAGTTCTAGAAGTTTCCACTATCCAGTAAGAAACAAAAAATTACTCGTCCAAATACGTAAACAAACCAGTGTCCGATACGAGTATCAACACTCTTGTACTCAATTTCCTGCAATTTGATGGATTATTACATTGGTAATAATTAATTAATAAGATTTTCAAGATAAAATGTTAATAAGTAATCAATTATTATATTGTTTTAGAAAGATGCAGTAAAACCTAAACCTAAAACACAATAAACGTTGTTATTTGTCGAACAGTGGCGTGCAAAATGCCTGAGTCAGTATTGTGTCATGGCAAAGAAACCATTCGATTTTGCTAGTCTTACGGCTAAAATATCTGCACCGATTTAAACGACACAAAGCAATCAAGTGCTAATCTTCGGAAACAATTCTCCGTATTCATCACACTTCAACTTCCAACAGATGGCGCTCAAGGAGATTTTTGGAAGCAAGATGATAAATTTACCATGCGCGATTCCGGTTTAAGTTTTGGGGGTGAGTAAATTTTAAAGGAAACCATACATCAAATGTAAAATTGTTCATTTCGGGGGGGAGGGTTAACCCAAAAAAAAATAGTAATATTCTTCCCAGATCATAATAACTGGGAACTCAATACCATCCTCCTGTGTACCAATTAGCTAACAGCCTTCCTTGTCAAAATTATTTGGAAAGCATTCAAAGGAAAAGAATGATAATTATCGAAATATAAGTCTTGTTTATCGTTTAGTTTTGCGTGAATTTTAAGGAACCACGAATATCGAATTTTGCTTTCGACGATATAGCGTGCGAAAATCGTAGTTATTTGGAAATATTTCTTGCTTTGGGCCGGCCATACACGAATTTAAAAATATTTTTGTTAATTTTACATAGGCTTAAAGTTGTAAGTAGGAAGCAACAACTCAGGAAGTCTGGTTTAATTTCAAATTTTAGAGAATTTTACTCGCTTTGCAAACAAATTATATTTAGTTTTGGTCTCTGTTGTTAGAAATACATATACTTTTGTGGACAACCCAAATGAGTGAGATTCACAGCAGCGCTATTTGTCGTCGAAGGCGCTTCATAACACCAAATGAAAATTCGTTCGATCAGCTCTTTCGACCACAATCGAAGGTCAAATATTGCTCATAATAAGGGCTACATTTCGTTTGATTTTTGTTAATTTTGTTGGTTTACTACACAAATTATTATAAACACACAATTACTAAACTTCTTAAAAAAATTAACTAAAATTTCAAATACATTATGAAAATTGTTATTGTGCTACTTTTAACTTATGCGCAAACAACACACGCATCCTTCCAATTTGATCAACGTCACGTGATCAAGCATCGACTGTTAAAGGATGTAAAAGGGGAAAAAAAAATATTTTACGAAAAATAATTTGACCGCTTGATCATTTAGCACACATCTGCTGCTTCTTATTTTTTGTCTTCCTTTCACATTCGTTGTTGTTGTTGTTGTGCGTCTGTCTTATTGTCTGGCAGATACCATCACTTTTGCCTTTTGTGGTCAGCACAAAAAAATTTACCATTTGCCAGGCTGATCATACAAAATGCGCATTTAGGTTTTTTTGTTGGCTTTGCATTATCTTGTAGTTAAACTTAATTCGCCAACAATGGGCCCAGGTTTCTTTACTTGCAATCCTGTAGAGATTAATCAGCATTTATTTTTTCTTCATCCTTTTTGTGTACGTATTCATAATGGAGATTAAAATTTGTATTAAAAAGGAAAAAAAATTAAACCTTAAACATTTTTAAAAGGACCTTCATAAGGACCGGCTGTTTTATTTTAAAGAAAGAACAGAATTGAAGCAACTTTACTGAAGCATAATTTAATTTGTAATACAATAACTTTATTATGGAAAAAAAGATATTATTACTAATTTCCTTCCTTTGTTAAGAAATTTAATCCTTGAGTTCCGCAAAAAGGAAGTGCAATTTAAAATATTTAAGCATTTTCAAAAATACTAACTCGACAATGAAAAATATACAATAAACTAAGGATATGTTATACAAATGCTTAGGTTAAGTTAGGTTGGGTGGGCAGTTCACTTGGAGGTCATTAGAGCCATTGTGGTGCCCCGACGACAATATATCAACCCCCACAGTTCCCCCTAGAATTCCAGGATCTCCAGTCTGTAAGAACCACCTTTGGTCCAAATATCGACCATGTAGCCTTCAACTCGAGTGAACTATTCAGCATTTGGTGACCAAATTTTAGTCGAGTGTTTGAGAAAACTTTTACCGAAAAGTAAGATCTATCGCAAAAGTTGCTGCTTTCTGCGAAAGTGTCCCAAAGTAGGTGACATCAGGGTTAAACTAACTGAACTAAACTAAAATTTACCTAATTCAGACCTCGGAGAAAAATATCCCGCGATTCCGGGCATCTTATTCTGGGACATATGTATGTTGCTTTGGGACTATAGCAGCTCAACCGTGTTTGCTGATCTTTGGACTAATCCGATTCTGTTTGCATATGCCGACTCCAGCGGGTATAATTCCTCTTTTTACGGTACTTCGGAGGCTATGAAACCTCAATTCATTACAGTACAGAAGACGAAGAAAGACGTACGGCTGTTGGCTCTGAGTTCATTGATTACACAATTTGATCTTGCATTCCAAGGATTGCATAGTTGGCCAGGAAAGACGAATATGAAAACCATAAAAGTGTATTATTTGTATGTACTGGTCGTTGCTGCGACTGGACAAAAAGCAGATAGGAACGATAGGAAAAGCACTTTAAATAAAACAACAACGGTAAGAGGTATTAACATGCTTCTGCATAGCACATGTTTCAAATGGTCGCCTCGGCCTTGCTAGAAGTGCGAGAAGATAATTTTTTTTTTATAAAAATCCGATCGCAGGCCAACATGTCTAGCGCCCAATTGGCGAACTTAGGGACTTTGTATATGGTCCGGCTTTAATTCTTGTATCAAAATAAGCCTTGTGGACTTCCTGTCGATTCTGGACTGGACGCTACCTACATATGTGTCAATCTCACACCAATCTTTGTCTGGTTGGTGGCTTAAGATCCCAAAGATTGCACTGACGCTCAAATTTTTACATCATGAAGCCATGCGTATTGACAACTGAGCCAGAATTTCGATCATATTTTTTTTTGATATTTCAAATTCAAATGGCAAAGACCCAAGTCATAGCCAAGGTATCACTCCAATCGGATCTTTCTCCAGGGTCTACAAAAGGCCTGTACCTGAAGTAGAAAATTCTGAGCTCCACTCCTAGCGTTTTAAGATATCGACGAATATATTCATTCAAAAATACATTAATGGAAAAGTAGCACAGAAAAGCCGCAAAACCGATAAATTATTAAACAGCGAACTACAAAACAGGCGGGATTGCCCGTAAACCATAATGACAAGTGGGTTGCTGTTCAACCCAGAGCTGCCTGGCAACTGTAATATTTTCTTTTTAAGAATTATCACATGCTCGTCTGGCTTGAAACGAGACATGATGAAAATAACAAAACTTACTCATGGTATTGGTAACTTTGACAGCTTCTGAATACAACAACTGGAAAAACTATCATTACTATCTGTTCACCCTATAAAATTCTGATCAAAAAGTATCCGAAATATGTGTAATTCCTTTCTCACATACCTGATTAAAATTTCCGGAATTTGATGGTTGCAGAACCTGAACTTAACTATCTGGAATTTGGTGGTTGAAGAACGAACGACGTTCCTGCTCGCGAAATAAACAAGGGATAAAATATTTTATTTATTTAGATAAATATTATTTGCTTGTGTTGAAATTTTGAAGCTAAAATTTAAACTTTAAATTTTAAATAATTTGTGTTATAAGAACCTCTGCTGCATTCCAATAACATGCTTCGTGACAGCTGAAAACATTTCTGCTTCAATTATTTTACAATTGATTAAAAAATTGACGAAAGAGTTTAACTTTCGGATTATTTTTTTATATTATTTTTAATGTCCTGCTTGTTGTTTACGTTTATGAATCGTTTTCGGTTTCTTTTTGCGTTTCTGATATCCTTCAATATTCCGCGCTATTATCTTCCGCTTCTTTCTTCTTGATAATAAAAGGAATATTATTTAATTAATCTAGCGTTAATAATTCATTCAATACACCCGGCTGTTATCGATACATTAATGAATAATAAAAGATTAAAAAAAAGAAAAAAGTACGAAAAAAATCAAATATTGTCTGCAGGATAAAGGACGAAGGTATGAAAAGGAAGTACAATGAATATTTGAAGCACTTAAGATTGTGGATTTTGTATAGTCTTTTTGCCAGAACGTATCAATTACAAGGATATTGATATAATGTTGAATATTTAATGTTTCAATATACAAATTGTATAATGAGTCATTAAATTGCTTAAGGATCGCTTTTACTTTAAGAGTAATAAAATGAAAGTTTATTTTTTTATTGACATGCCAATCGTGTCTTTAGGCAGAATTAAAGAGAAAGTAGAAACCAACAAAAAGTTTTTTGTATTTCCTTTTAAAAGGCGATTCGATGTTGACAGACTCTGCTGTTTATGAGATATTGGCGGTTGCTGTTAATTTTGTTATTTATTATTGAGTCACTCATGCCAAATTATTATGAGACATAATTAGTACATATTTTTACGAAAACAACACTGGTGAGGCCTTGCCCGACAACGGCGACCGCTAAAAATCAATGATAGACAATTCGTTTCAGCCCTAATTGAAGAATATGAACGTGGGCAATAAATATGTGGGTTCTGAAGGAGGGTGCTATATACCACAATGGCAGTTGGACATGAACGATTTAACAGTAATGTTTTCAATCACCGACGAGACGTGACCAACACTGTGAGCTACGACGCCGTCAGATTTTTTCTTGTGCGGTTTTCCAAAATTCCCAGCCGGCTAAAACTCGGCTGAAGCAATGCGGTAGACTCATTACAATTTAAACTCTAGCATTCGTGCTGAAAAGGGAAAAACCTTTTTTTAATTGTTATTAATTCCTCTTTTAATTTTAAGCCAACATTAAATATTTTAGAACCAACTACATTTAATGATTGTGGTTAAATAGCGACCTTTGACGGATGGCTACGAGCAGAGCCTGAAAGTGCTATTTGACAGATATAATGTTTAGAGTAAGGTCAAAGGATCAGCTTTCTAAAACTCTCATGAGTTTCTTAAGGTGTTATTCTAGGGCCATTGATATTTATTAACGATACAGCGGACATGCCAACAAGCCAATATACGTTTGCAGACGACTTTGCGAAAAGCCGAACATTACATTCGAACAGCTTCAGTCTTATATTAATAGGCTAGAAGTAGAAGTACTATAAATCCCTTGAAACGTGCAGAAGGAAAAACTGTCCGCCTATAGATAGTAGGAGATTTTTTTTCTATTCGGGGTTCCAGTGTAGTAAAAATATTCGTGACATGTGGCAACGCCAAAAATGCTCAGAAAGGTTGGCTATTCAACTGTGAATAGACTAACAAAAGAGCAACGTTTGCAAATCATTAAATTTTATCAAAAATCGAAAAATTGTCTTCAACACGGAAGCTCATTTTTGGCTAAATAGGCATGTCAATAATACATCCTGAAAAATGCACTGTTTAGTACGGTTTGTGGGCCGAGGGCATCATTGGACCATACTTCTTCAAGAACGAAGAAAATTGCACCGTTACAGTCAGTGGAATAAGGTACCGTGCGATGATGACCGATTTTTGTTTGCCAAAATGGAAGAATTGGACTTGGTGAACATGTAGTTTCAACAAGACGGTGTCACATGCCACACGGTACGCATAAGTTTGGCGAGCAATTAACCAAACGTTTTGGAGCAGTTCATTGGCTGCCAAGATCATGCGATATGACCCCACTAGACTTTTTTTTTGTGGGGATATGTGAAGTCTCTCGTATACAGGAATAGGCCAGCCATAATTCTACATTACGGATTCGATGAACGAGAACCTGGCCGATATGTTGGCAAAATTGGAGCTTACGAATGGCCCACCTATGAGGTAACAGCGCGCAACATTTACATAAAATAATCTTTAAAAAATAAATGGCAGGCATTCAATTATCTGCCCAAATAAATATTTCATTCACTTTTGCAATTTCCTATTTTAATTTTTTCATAAAATAAAACCTAAACGGTTAAAAAATAATCGAACGATAAAAATGGCACTGAAGATGGCAACTAGCCGAAACCGGTTTGTCTCCAAACCAAAATTGACAAGGGATGACGGAAAATCGTTCCAATGATATATAGGTTAATAGTTCCTAACACAACACTGAATGGAGTACAAAGTTCTTCTATACAAAACTATTATAAAACCTATTATAAAACCAATATGGACATATAAAATTCAGCTATGGGGTACTGCTTGCGCATTAAACACCCAAAAATTGCAAAGATCAGAGTCAAAAATGTTACGACTAATCGCCAGCGCCCTTTAATACGAGTATATAAGAAACGAAAATATCCATAGAGACCTATGAGTTGCCACTATCCAGGAAGAAATATATAAATATACCTGCAAATGTGTAAGCAAACTATGTAGTGGTCCATCCCAACTAGAATTTTTCACGGAATTTCCGGCAATTTCGCAGAATTTTAAATTCCGAAATCTCGCGAAACTACTGTGTGTATTCCCGGGAATTTTACCAACCACTGATTGCAGTTTTTTTTTATCGAAACCAGCTAAATGAAGCTTTAAAATCGCTATGCATATCTTAAAAGCCAAAATCTTTCGATTTCTTTATAAAACCCAAATTGCGATTTTTCCAGCTAAACCGGATTTAGAATCACTAAATGTGGCGAGTTATTATCATTATTGCAGCCCTTCTTGGCTTATAAAACAGCTAAAGTATGTGGAGATAGTGATATTGTAGAATATAAAACTTTCTAGGAGATTTTTAAATCAGGCAACATTGAGTTGCAGAAATTATTAAAAAGCTCTTTGAGACTTTGCTAACAAAACGGCCTACATTCGTTGAAAGCGTCTGGTTTTTTTTGACAGAGCAATATATAACTAAAATTAGAAGGAAGACACATTGAGCCTAACGAGACGGCCCTCCCAAATCAATCGCAGGTCGCAAATTACGATTTGAATACAATAAATTCGTTATTACAGGGATAATAATTAATAAATAATAACGTTGAGCTAAGGTATTGTAAATAAATAAATGAAATATCAGGATATGAACCTTAACTCGAGACTTAAGGCCTCCTAAGGCCCGTCCCTAGTTTTTAAATTTTTTCATATGATGTTTTTACTGTTTCTTCGAATTCAAACTCAAACTGTAATTATTTGTTAAATTTCCTTTTTAAAACATCTTCAAGTGCTTTACAAAATTTGCATCTGTTTCGCCAGAGTAATTTTCTCAGCAGTAGAAACTACTGGTGGATTTTCGGCCCACAACATTTTGTAGCAAACTCAACAGTTAATAGAATTTGTCTTGGTGTTAATATGTTAAACAGCAGGCTGCTTAACAATTGACTGTTTGAAATGCCGACAACTCACTTTGTTATAGAGAAGCAAAAAAAAAAAAAAGAAAAGGGAAACAATAGAAAACTAAAACTGGACTTGACCCAGTGGCAAAATGAAATACTGTTATGGTCATAGCGGCGAAAAGGATCAAAAACCAAAGAAGAAAAAAAGCTGAAAATTTGGTCAAATCGAATGTAGAGCGTTTAGCATTCTTCACTAAATCTCCAGGGGTTGTATAAACATTTATCTTTTAACTTTCTGGGAAGTAACGAAAAAATATGGCAAACTAAACAACAGAATTTGGACTCTTAGAGAGAAGGTAGATATTGAAAGGAAAGAAAAAAGAAATGAGAAATTTGCAAGAATTCGCGCTCTTTAAAACTGAGACGTGGACTTAGCTACCGATTTTCAGAATTGGCAATACCTATTGTGAGTTTTTTATGATTTCCATTTCTATTTTGCATTAAACGCAGCTAAAGTCCGGGAATGCAACGGTGAAATCCCTCCATTAATACGCAAAAGATTGTGGATATAACGGGTCAATTTTGATCCACGTAACGGGAGGGTAACAAACCAGAAAAAAAACTCATGTGCTTAGCAAGCTATATGGATGGCATGTCACAATGTCTGGTTGTTCTTCGCTTTATCAAGCCGTTATATAAAGCTTTATTAGCAGTCACTTTTTGAGCAGCCTCATTTTCAAAAAGTACAGCCCGAGAAGGCCTCCAGATCAAAATTTACAGCTGTGAAGAGCTTTTGTTTTTCGACAAACATTTGCGAATTCTCTGAAACCCAAATGACTATTAACAAAGATAATAATTAGGTTCCTCGTTTGTGATGGTTTTTCAGCTGTTGATTCTTAATGATCTTTTTATCTCTTTTCGCTATGTACGTTAATTAGGCTGCAGTCCTCGTGTCAGACGAACTTTGTAGGCCTAGAATTACGGATCTTCAGTGTGTTTATGTAGTACTGAGATTATTGAAGTTTGTGATTAAGGCGCACGGTTGTACGCCAGTCCCAGTTCAGACCTAATGCTCACAGTGTGTATATTTATACGGTACCATTCGCGCTGTTTTTACCCACCTCACAACTTTGCTTCCTTAAATCATAAAATGATGAAGCTTGAAACACAAAGACTCCCGAGATCTGATGGTTTAAAAAGTGCATATATTGTGACACCTATTCACTGAATAACTTATGAATATTATGGAGCACTTCCGCTATAGCTATAGATCTGAAATTTGGTATACAGGTAGGCCTGGAAGAATAAGTAAACAGAAACAATCTGAAAACGGGCACATTTTATTTAGGGATTCTAGGGTCCACTATAGGTAGAGAGCTGAAATTTGATATAACCCAACCAAACTTTAAGTTAAAAGAAGTTTCATACACACATACAAATATATACATTTATAAAAAAAAGTAACTTCAAATAAAGGAGTCAGATCCGCAGAAAAATAAATGCGAAAATAAGGCCAAGTCTATATAGAAAAAATTCAGATATGAAATGTACTGAGAGATCAAAATGAGGACCAATTTCTAAGCAAAATTTCAAAAACTAACAAAGAAATCCAAATTCTTCCAAAAACTGGAATTTCACAAAAAAAAATTTGAAAAATTTTTAAGTCAACAAAAATATAAATTCTCTAAAACACAGAAATTTCATCAAAATTCACCAAATATTTAATATGACCAAAAAGCCGAAAAGTCACAAAAAATCAATATTTTATGAAAAAACGTGGAATTTTTAAAAAAATCTATGTTGAACAAAACATACAAAAATTTAATTTGAGCAAAAAAAAAAAGTTTTCAACACAATTTAGGAATTTACAAAAAATTATAAACTTTTCCCACAAATTTTAATTCACCAAAATTATAAAATTTTCCAAAAAAGCAAAGTTTTTAGAAACCCGAAATTCCACAAAAAAAAAAAAATATTACGAACAATTCAAAAAAGTGGAAAATTTTAAACACTCGAATAAAATGTAACAAAACACAAAAACCAAAATTCGCCAAATTTTAAAACTAAATTTTTATTTTCACCAAAATTTTTTAGTTTCGCCAACAATTTGTAAAAAATGTTGTATAAAAACCGTTGCAATTTGAACAATAAACAATGTTACTTACACAAGATCAAAAAGACCTATGAATATCTTACAAAAAAACCTTATTTTCGCAAAGAAGGAATCAAAAACAAACATATTTTCAAATTTCATGACAAAATTTACCCAAAGGCTGAAGTTGCAACGAAAACTCTAAATTTGTATCAAATAGTCGACATTTTACTAAAAATCAAATTCCGCTATTATTTACAATTCACCAAAATTCATATATTAACCGATCGAAAATGCTCATATTAAAATAAAAGAAGTGTTTAAATGTGAAATAAGATGATTAACCCCAGAGACCAAAATTAAAGATCGCAAACAATGCTTTGCATGGGGAAAAATCTGTACTATATTTTTAATAGTTCATGCTTTTGTGAAGAGCATATATTATTCGGCTCAGCCGAATATAGCTCTGCCTCTTTGACCCTCTCCCCCCTCTCTCTCTCTCTCTCTGTCTCTCTTGTTCAAATGACAAAATTTTTAAAGGAAATAATGTCTTCTTTTAGCTCAATATTTATTTTTCTGTCCAATCAATCCTGTTTCTAACACTAACAAGATTTGTTTTTAAGTTTATTATTTATTTTTCTTAAAGACAGTGACATTTTCACTTGCATCTGCTGATTATTTGCTTAAAAACAATTTTCAATAATAAAAATATAAATTTTGTGTAACAAAAATAAAACTGCTGTCAACAAGCAGACAAATGTTCAGACTGGAAACACATGTGGAAATAAAAAAAATAAGCCAAATTAATGAAAATAAAAAACCGCCTTAAAAAATATAAAAGATCATTATTGCATCAATTACAACAATATAAAACAACAAACAAAGATGAAATGTGCTTAATCCTAGAATCCTGGATAGAGAAAAAAAGAAAAATCTTTTTTCTTTTCTTTCTAAACACAGAAAACTACTAAAAAGAACAAATGCCATGATTATGGCAAATTTTAGGGAAGTAATTGTGGGGTTGGCTAGAGTTGCACTTTTCATGGCTGCTCAGTGGGTTCTTTAGAGATGGTGACAGGACACATTTTAAGACAAGTAACAGAAACGATAAAAGGATTCTTTTGTATAGAAATTCTTCAGAATTTTTTTTTCAATTTCAAATGATTTGTCATGTTTTATTGTTGCTTTAATGCTGCTAACAAGAGGTGAATATGCCTAAGTAACAAATCAATTATAAGAAGGATTTGCAGTAACAAAAAAAAAAAAAAAGAAAGTAACAAACAAAGAAGGATACATGTTCATTTTGTTTTCTTTTTGTATAAAGATCTTCTTCAAAAAGATCATCGAGCAAAGAAATTTCAATGTCATGCTGTTGATTGTCTTTTAGGTATATTGTCATTTTCAGCATAATGCTGCTGCTGATGATAAAGTTCTTTGTTGTCATTTGTAATGACAAAGATCCCTGGCTGTTAGTGCTAATGCCTGCTGCCTAAATGCTTATTTCTGCTTAAGGCAAGTTGCACAAATTAAAATTAAAAAAAATCTTCTACTGTTTTGTAGAGCCTTCAAAGCCAAAACCTCTGCTACAGAGAACAAAAAACAGTCTAACATTTTTTTTCGTTTTGTTTGGCGGCTTGCCTTTTTGGTAGTAGGAGGTCCTGTTTTATTGCTATTTTGTGTTTTATGGTTTGTGGCATGAAGATACGTGACTTCTTTAAATTGAACAACTAAATTATTTTGGCGCGCTAAAATGTTTTTCTTGTATTTTATTTAATTTACTACAAGTCCTTTTTAATTAAAACTCCTAAGCAGCTGCATTTATTTGTCCAATATGCCTTCCTTGTGTCCCTCCTAATGTTTGTCATTTTTATTCGTCTTCTTTTTTTTGGAAATTTATTAGTAGCTGCTGTTTTGATAACTTGATTTGCAGCAGCCGAAAAATTACTACTCTAACCTTTTTTCCCAATAACTTGTTATGGTTTTGTTTTGTGCCTTAAAATTTATTACAGATTTTTGAAGGTCCACTTTAAGAGCAGCCAACAAGGCGGCCTACTAATTGCTGGACATTTTCTTAGTTTTTGTCAGACCGAGATAACAAGGGCAGCTGTATAATTTTGTTTACTACTAGTAGCAAATTGTTGGAATATTTTCAAGTTTACAAATTTATTTATCTTGAGTAATTTCAAGGTAATAAAAGACAGCCCAATTAATTCATTTGCACTTTTCTGTGTCATTAAGCGATCTTGACGAAAATTTTACGCTTCTGTTGGGGATGTGCTTTAAGCCCAGGATATATGTATTTCTTAGATGAAAATAGCTATAAAAGAAACTGTGTGGAAGGTATAATCGAATTTAGCTTTTGATTTGAAAGATCCATTTATGTGTGCGGATTATCGTTGAAACGGTGTTATGGATTCGAGAGGTACAATTTATAATAACTCTGCCAGTTAGATCGGGCTGAACTTGAGTGATATCCTGGATAACGTTAACTTTGAGCGCATCGGCCGATTTCGTCTTAGAAAGCCCCACAAGTGGGGTTAATTTCGCACAGTATTGGTGGTCAGTTGGGCTTGATAAAGCAATTCGTGAAAGCACTTGATAAAAATGGACCCACATTCAAATATCTTGAACAGGTTTTTCCACGAATTACGACTGTAAAATTGGAAGAAGGTAAGAAATATATTATGAACGCATGCACAAAAAAACCAACTTATAATCAACAGGTATCTTTATTGGTCCGCAAATACGGAAATTAGTAACAGATGAAAATTTCATGCAACAAATGACACTTGCAGAAAAAATGCATGGAATGGCTTCGTTTCAGTGTGTGAAAATTTCCTTGGAAACACAAAAATTGAAAACTATGAGCAAATAGTAAACAATGTGCTGTTTGCCTAACATGCGGTGGGTTGCAAAATGTCAATAAAATTGCACTATCTGCATGCTCACTTGGAAAGATTTCCAGCAAATTTAGGACAAATGAGTGATGAACAAGGTGAACGATTTCACCAGGAAATATTTAAAATTGAACAGCATTATTTAAGAAAAATAAAATCAGTATATTTTCTAACTACTGCTGGTCTTTAAAGCGGAATACTGACAGCGAAGATTATAAAAAGCAGAGAAATACAAGTTATTTCTAAATAAAAAACCAAAAAGTTAAAGCACAAAAATTTGCATAGGTCTTTTATTTTTTATCCGATTTTACCATTATTACCCATTTTGGAAAGCTAATTTACTTCGCTTTTTTTGCAATCATAAATATCTATAGTGTTTGGTAACTCATAAGCAACTTATAGCCTGGGGCAAACAAAAGAATACTTTTTTAATGCATTTTTTGTACACTTCAACGACAGTAACCTAGCCATTTGTTAGTCGATTTAAAAAAAACTATATCTTGGTTAAAAGATAATATTCGATCCTTTCAATTGTTCACGAAAATCGGAACAAGTTAAGATCGGGAAAGTAAAAAAAATTGGTTTAGAGGAAATCACCTAAAAATGGAAAACACGAAAAAATCGCAAAAATCGGGAAACATTTCATTTAGAACTTAACAAATTCGCTAAAATCGCAAAAATATAAAAAGTTACCGTTCGATAAAAAACAGCAAAATTTTGCAAAAATCAAGCAAGTTGTTAAAAAAATTGGCAAAAGATAAAAAAGCTTCAAGAACTAAAACTTTAAAAGCTTTAACTGTTTAACAGACCCTTTACTTCGGTGTCCGTTCTGGAAAACGCTTCATTTTAAAAACGCAAACTTTTAGAAATAAATGCTTATTTATTTATTGCAGCTTTTTAATTGGTTTTTATGTTGTAGATCTTTTGTCCGAACTTAACTTTGAAGGCAATAAATCGTCAGATTAATAGAACACTTTTTTCGGGTTTAGAATTTGTCGTTTTCAAATGAAGCTTTTCAATTACTTAAATAAAAAGCAAAAAAATTTAAAAATCTAAAACCACGATTGCGCTTGTCGAAATCAAATGTGTCTCCAACAAGTCATAGTTGAGTTTGGAGCGGGGTTTGGGTTGCGCAGTCTTCCAACCATACAGCGTCATGGCAACTGAGTTGGTTCTCTTTCCTTAAATTGGGTGATATTCTTCTTCTGGACGGCATGTGGTTGCAACAAGGGAGCGAAGGGCAAATTATAATAATAGTTTAAAAATTAAGCCTTTAGAAACAACCAGACAATTTTTCTAAGCATGTTATTATTTTTTTCTAATGGATCCCTTTTCCACCCCCTTTTTTCTTCGAATTGATTTCAGGCCACCGATTTTTAATTTACGATTACCTTAGTCTCAATCAAGTATCGTGCTACCACGAGCCTTTACTATCGACTATAGTGATTTCTGACTGTCGACTGGTGACCTTCTTCCACATCACGGAGTCTCTTGTAAATGCTACTATTTGTTTAAGGCTTAGGTCTACCATGGCACATACACTTAACAAGTATCATTCCGGGGTCCTAAACCTTATGCTAGCCAGTGCTGGACATTCACAAACAATGTGTGCTACCTTGCCTCTTCCTCAGGAGTATCTTTCGAAGCTGTTCCGTCCACCAATTGGAAGGTTTTCTTGTCCAACTCTTCAGAATTCCTCCATTGGCCAATAAACACCAATGTTCCTATAGAGATTAACCCCTCCGCCTTGTGAAGGCTTCATTCGTCAGGCGAGGCTTCCTGATTTATCTCTCTAATGGAGAAAAATATGTCCACCCACACAGAGTTTCATAAGCACGGGTAAGACTGTGTTAAAACTCCAGAGTTCGCGTACTTGGGACCAAGCACTCTTGGCCACGCATCCCTGGCGTATGCTCTTCCACCGTGTATTAGGGATTTTTTATGCGAGAGTGCTATCTTCTCTCCGCTCCACTTATTTAGCCGGACTCCTTGCAGAGATAAGAACCTGTGGACTCAGTTATGGCAAGCCATATCTTTGTGCTTGCCACCTAACGGCCATGACATGCATGAGCATGTTATTATACTTTTTACTCAGTTTTTTATAGCCTGAATGTTAACAAAGGAAATTTAAAAACCCTTTTTTTAAACAAAATCACAACTTCTACCAAAATCGAAAAATATGTTTTCATGTGCATGAGTATTTAATTTTTCAAAATCAACATAAATTATAACGATTTTTTTAAATAAAAAAACCAACATCAATTAACATATTAATAGATGTATCCTTTTCAATTAATAAAAAGGCCCAATACTAATAATAATTTCAATATTTTGTTGTCTAAATAAAAGCCACAAAAGAAATTATTGTAAAATTTTCCTTCAAAAAGGTTATTTCTTGTTGTAACTATTACGAATATAGGGGCCACTTAATATGGGGATACCTAGTTCTATTTTAAGTATGCATTATTCTGTATAAACTATTATGTAACATTCCACTCCAAACTGAGGCGCCAGCTACAATAAAAATATGCTTTTGTACTCGTATGACTTAAAATATTGTCTTTTTATGTCTCTTCTTTGTTTTACAAAAATCATAAAACATTTATGAAATTTTAGATTTTTGTGTTCGTATGACTTTTACAACCTTAATCATATTTATGTTTTTATAAATTCTAGGAATTCGAAAGCAAAAAAGGTTTCCTTTAAAAATGTAATCATATTTAGTATGTAGTCCTAACAGCTGAATGTGTGTAACTCATTTTAAATTATTTAAACAAGAGTTAGAGAGTTAAACTACAAACGGGTTAAATACTTACAGTGAGCATCGATTGAATAGGGTTAAGTAAAAGTAATGCAAACTAATGACTACAGTATGACTTTGGTAACCTCAGTTAAAGTTTGTAGTGTTTCGCTCGTGATCATTTTGTTTTGAAAAAATAAAGGAGAAATGAAACATACAGTCCGGTTTCCGTTCTGCAAATCACACTTTTAGAAAACCATATGGAAACAGCTGACTTCTTTATCTGGAAACCAAAAATTATAAAACCAAACCATTAATGAGCCCAGGAATACGTTGTTAAAGAAATCACGAAACAAATGTTCTAGAACGTGATCGCAGGTTCCAAATGTAAGCTTATACCGTACAGGAAAGCAATAAAAATTCATAAGAAGCTCCATATTTATCGGTTCAGCCGATTAGGGGCTCGGTGACAATTATATATATAAAGCACAATTTTTAGCCATATCATGTTTTTTAACCCCCCAGAAAGAATTAAAGAAACCCCTAAATTGCAGCGGATTTAAGAAAACATCCTCCAAAAAATATAAATACAGAATTTCTCTTAAGTATGAGTTTTTGTCGGAACTGTTGAAGGAAAAGTGTTCAGTAAGAAACACGCTAATTTTTATGCCTGCTGTCTGGCAACACTGGCTATAAGCGTGCGAGACGTAAAGTTTCGATTGCGGAAGAAGGCGGAGTTCCAAACATAACCTATTTAAAAATTAATTTTTTAGCCATTCTTGAGCTATAAATGGAGTATTGTTTATATTAATGTAGGGTGGATATTGAAGCCGACCCCATAAAGATGGGGCCCTTTTCTTTGCTCGAATTGATTTCGAGCAACAAATTTGTAATTTACGGCTACCTTGTTTTCGTTGAGCCTCGTGCTAACACTAGTCTGTGTAGCAATTTTAGACTGCGGCTGGTAACTGTCGGCCTTCTTCCTTATCACGGAACCTCTTGTAATTGCTAGCATTTCTCTAAGGTTTAGGTCCCCTATGGCATTCACATTTAACGAGTGCCTGACCGTTGTCCTAAACCTTTTGCTAGCCATACACTGTGTGAGAATGAGACTCTTCCTCAGGAGTATCTTTGGAGACTGACCCGTGCACCACTTACGGGGTTTTCCTGTCCATCTCTTCAGAATTTCTCCATTCGCCAATAAACACCGGAGTTCATATGGAGATTAACCTCTTCATCTCTTGCGAGGCTTCATTGTCCATTCCCATCGGAAACTTACGGTCTAATGCTTTAGGAGAACCTTTAGAGATAATACGATCCGCTTCTCGCGGGGCATTCTTGCCTATCTCTTTCGCATTCCTCCGAATTTGGCCAATTAAAACCGGAGTTTCTTCAGAGAATTTGTATAATTCCTACGATTAGATATTTTTATAAGATAATGTTAAATTCTCCCCGCTCGACTTACATATTTAGCCACTCTCCTAACAGTGACATGAACCACGAGGAGCTTTAATGTAGAACTTCTGACAGTGTACTCAGCTACGGCAAGCCATAACTTTGCTCCTGCTAGTTGACGACCCGACTTTATATATTGAATCAAATTATTTTCCCAAAAAAGCAACAGAGAACTATTAAGCTATAGAATTCATTCTCAAAAAATTAAGCAAGGATTTTGAAAATGGTAGTGACATGGGTGACCGGCCTAAAATCACAAATACTGTGCACAGAATAAAAAAAACCCCGATTGATTTTGATTTACACAAAAAAATATCGATTAGCAATTAACAAATCTGCCGCATTTGAAGGCAAGATAATTCTCAAGCCGTTCTTGTACCGCCAGTGAACGTCGATATACAGCCACGTAAACTTGGAAGCGCAAAAGTTTAGAAATACATATTGAGCAACAATCAAGTTGTTGGAGAAAACGTTTATGGAGCGTGTAAGTTTACGTTTTAGAGCTGGATTTTTGATTAACAAAAAATTATTGACGATCAGGAAGGCTGAGAAATGCGACCTAACATTATTATTTGGAAATATTCACTCTAAATGACCACAAATCTGCTGCCCTTATGCAACTCTCCTGTAGTATAAATTGTCGTACGTTTATTGAAGTTGGTGTAGGTATCACAAGCTGCATATTAAAGACAGTGAGTCTTGTTTTTGTTGAAGTTACATTTATTTATACACATTTTATACCTGTTGCTCTATTGCTGTTGTTATTGCTGCTCATATTAAAGGAGAAAAAAGATTTTGTTGTTGTGGTTTTCAAAATATTATCAAAATTTATGATCATATTTCGGGCTAATTAACGCAGTATTCACGTTGTAGTTCTTTCTATTCTAACAAAAAAATAAAAAAAAATAAAAAATAATAATAAAAATATAAATATAATACCAGTGTCCCCCTATTTATGATTAACTGTGATTAGGGTTAATAAGGGAGATCGAATTGCTTAATAAAAAATTCGTAAAAGTTTTAATTCCAAATGAAAATTTATGCATGTTAAACCAACACGGGTTATAAGTTGTATTGGGATTATATAATAGATAGGAATAAAAAATAGAGGGGGCGGTGTGTGCGAGAGAGTGAGAAATGTTGATGTTGCTAGAAAAGGGTAGAGGGAAACTATAAAAAAATCTTGATTTGCTATTCCGACAGGAACGAATTTCCGTCATCCCTTTTCAAGTTCGGCTTGGAGACAAACCGGTTTCGGCTATGTGCCATCTTCAGTGAGAGAGAGAACGAAAAATGACACTGAAGATGGCACATAGCTGAAACCGGTTTGTCTCCAAACCAAACTTAACAAGGGATGACGGAAATTCGTTAAAAAAATCTACGTATAAAAAAACTTTTGTAATAAAGGCTGTCTCAATAAGAGTGCACTGATTTAATTAAAAAATAAAACACGTATTTTTTAAGCGAGTTGGAATATTGTTTTATTGAATTGTAAAGTAGACATCTGGCGATTAAGTATGGAATAATATATCCGACAACTCTGCCGCGTTTCTGATAACTATTACTATTACTCACATCATGAAATTCAAAATGACTTTTTGAAATTGTAGACATAGACCCAAATTTCATTAGATCGCAAAGAAAGAAATCGTATGGCGTAAAATCGCATTATCTTGGTGGGAAGTTGACATCAGAATTTCGTTGCTATAAATCGATTTCTTGCTGCGTGGTTTGACAGGAAACACCGGCCAGTTGAAACCACAACAATTCTGTTATCATGTTCCTGTAACCAATGCCGTTCACAGTCACTGCAATTTCGTCTGACTAGTATCCGCACTAGACCGTTGCCATTCACATGGAAAATCACGTCATCTGTGAAGATATATTTTTTTTTTAAATCGGCATTCACTTCACTTTGTCCCATTGAACAAATTCCCGACGCTTTGTATGGCATGCTGGTTTGTGCTTCTGATAAAGTTGAATCCTGTACATGTTAAGGTGGCGTTCTTTCCTCATCGTGGTTCATGAAATTTGAAGTTGTGGGGAACAATGCCGGCTTCATGCTTTCGGAGTTTTCGGCCATACTCTTGTTTCCAACAATGTATTTAAGAGGCCGATCGTTATGTCTATGCAAAGGAGACTTACTGTCCACAATCGACAAAGTCACTGAAATATTTTGCTTTTACCACTCTTCGAATTGTTGAAAAATTCCGCCAAGTTTGTGAGCGGTCTCAGCATAATTTTGCCCATTTTTGTAATGGGTTTTACAATGATATCGTGTATAATTGTAATATTTACGTGACAGCTGTTAAATATCAGAGTTGTCACGTGTCAGTAAAAATTGTACAAAATTTTAATAGTGCATTCCTATTGAGACACCCGATATAATTAGGCCGCTAATGCTTTAGTACAGGAGCCTTAAAAAATTGTAAGACGGTGCAGGAATGGGTCACAAAATCGTTTTTTGTGGGCCAGTAACACAACAATCATATTCAGGGATGTAATCGAAATCGATCTTGCAATCGAAGATTCGTTTTTTAATAATTTTAATTAGTTTCTCATCATGTTTTTGCCCTAATTACGTAATATAATATTAATTGTATCTCTTAATCAGCATTTTTAATTGTATTAATTTTAAATGGTTTCATATTCGGTTTCAAAATCGATCAAATTCATCAAATACTTTCAAAAAGATTCGTTTTAAAATCGTTCGATTTTTATCACATACCTGATTAAAACTTTTTACATGGCGATTTAAGCTGTTCTAAAAACAACAAAGACTTGTGCTCCAGTAGGGGTTTTATTTCCAATGCCTGAATTTCATGGCATATCTCTGATAACCCTAAAAACATTAAGATAACTCTCCTATTTCACTCATTCACTTCAATGTTTAAGAAAACATTAAATGCCGCCCAAACACAGATATTACGTCTAAATATCTAACAACAAATTAAAATTCGAATAAAACAACAAACTGTTCAAAAGAGTTAAAATTAAAAACTGTTTATGATTTTATGGCCTCCAAACAATGTTTCTGGCTAATTCGAAATATAAACAAAAAACATTTGTTGGAAAAATAAAATGATAATAAATAAGAAAGTATCATAAAATATTATTGCCTAAAGTTTATGACAGGCATATCATGGGCCACAACTCAAAACATCCTAAAAGAATGAAACACATCCAAAAAGCACCTGTTGATTTAGAACTTTATGAGAGGGTGTGTGTGTGTGTTAATAAAAAATTTATGATTTTTATCTAATTTCCAGAATTAACTGATGTTCAAGAAATAATTGTTTTATCCAGCAGGATTTGAATTTTTTCCACCAGCTGTTAAATTTCACATAAATTTATTCGTTTTTTAAAGCCCTCATTAGAGAGGGAGTAATAAAATTTAAATTGACTTTATAACTCTGTTTAAGAAAAATATTTCTTAAGGATTTCGAAGCAACGTAACATTTAACGGAAAATCACGTTTATATCTTCAGCTTCACTTATGCGTTTTAAAACGTTGCCCAAATGGCAAACAAAATTAAGGCTCGACTGCAAAGTCATCTTGCACAAGAATGCTTTAAAATAAAATCTTAGCAGATCGAATGAAAGTAACACCAATAAAGATGCTGCTCAGAGGGTTAAATCGAAAAGCCTTACAAAGAGCATAATAATACTTAAGAAATCGAAAGTTCGACTTCGGAAATGTATCAATTGCAACAGATCAGTGCGAAAAAACTATGAAACATTGCAACAACATGTGAACCTGCTAACAATTCCGGAGAAGCCTACGTAGAGTGGAAAAACTAGTCTGCTCAAATGACAGGGTTTTTACCACCATATAACTTAACTAAGAGCAAAAAGACTTATGGCGTTTTCTTTTCTAAAATTAAATCTTGCCTTATAACTATATAGTACTTTTTTCAGACTACCCAACCCCTCTCAAAGTGATTCACATTTTACAACACAAGAAATAAGGCTTTTGTTTACACAAACAAAGTAGTTATAACAGTTGTAAAATAGAAGAGTATTTCACCTTGAACTAAAGTGGAGTGTGAAAATTGTTACATATTCGCCTGTTGTTTGTGCAACATTTTTCGTAAATTTTGCATTTTTCTTAAAAAGAAACACAGGTATGCTGAACAAATATATGTATGTATGTATGCAACATATTTGTCAGTAAGGAACATGCCCCTGAAGGCAGATTAGTTAAAAAAATTAAGCTTTCGAATAAAAAAATATATCTTTGCAGGTTCTCTTCACCATTGGGAGCAGGAAGTTATTTCAAAGGTGGTTGAAGCAACAGACCAATGCAGGTTTTTAATTATAATTTTTTTTTAAATTACAAATAAGGCTTGAGCCAAAAAATGCAATTAGCTTACCAAACCGCAAATATTGTTAAATTCGAAGTTTCGAACATACTAAAAACTTTTTGGTGGTTTTCATACATTATCCAATTTGTTATACATTATGCAATTAAGCCATGCTACATATCTATTATTATAGGACATAAAATTGCGCTTTAACAAAATTTCGAAATTGTGAAAAATTTTCGAACTTATAGCAACTTACATAAATAGTGTACAGTTATTGTACTCTCCACATTTTTTTATTCGTCATAAAAGAATATATATTACTTAAGTTTAAAACTTCGAAATCAACACGAAATTTTGAACGTAATATAATTTAAAAAGTTTTATGAAAATTGGACAAGTTTTTATTTGTTCCTAAAAATAGTTATGCTACTTATATTCGAAAATACAAACTTAATTTTGAAATTTCGAATAAAACAAAACGAGAATTTTGCCTTAAAAACTAGCTTGATTTTGGTTTAAACTTTAAAATTTATATACCACTTAAATTCGAAAATTTCGACATTAATTTCGAAAATTCGAACACACCTCAAAGGTGCAAATTTTTGCATTTTCCTCTAAAACGGTTAATTTTACCATGTCAATTGAACATAAAAATACATACTTTTGCTTTATTACGAAAACCCAATAAAGACAGAAATAAAAAAATATACAATTTTAATTAATTAATTTTTCGAGTTCGAGGTCTTTAATAAAATTTTTTTATAAAAATTTGGTGTATTTCGCTTTTGGCGATAATTTTGGTTTTATTGAATATCGATTTTTTACCAATTCATTTTTTTTAATTCCAGTTTTTTGATTTTTAAGGTGAATTTTCGAATTCGTAGTAAATTTGAAATTTTTGGAAATATATCAAGTTATAGGAAAATTATGTTATTTTTAGTAATATAAAATTTTTGGATTATACTTTGGTTTTATGGTGAATTTTGGAATTTTGTTGGCATCCCAAGTTATGCTAAAATTTCGTTCTTTTCGTTTGCAGATTAAATGAGATAATTACAATTTGTATGATATTTAAATATTTTGGTGAATTTTTAATTTTTGCTATTTATTTGTGAACTTCTAATTTTTTTTATATTCGTTTAACTTCGGTTTTGTTAAAATTCCGACGTTTTTAATAATATATGGTTTTTGTGATTTTTTGGTGGTGAAATTTTAAAATGTGGTGAATTTTTTAAATTTCGGTTTTTCACAGAATTGTGATATTTTGAAAAAAAAAATTATTTTATTCCCGTTTGTCGATTTTTTTTTGGCAAATTTCGAATTCGTGCTGAATTTAAAATTTTACATTTCGAATTTTGTGAAATTTCGGTTTTTGGAGGTATTTTTAGGTTTTTTTTTAAATCGGTTAAACATTTTAGACCGTAGCTAATCTGGAAGCCTCGGGCTGATAATTTCTTTATAGCAAATTTGATAGGGATTCAGAATATGATAATTTTATGGGCTTGTGTATATGTGCTTCACCGCAAGTGTGAAAATAAAAAAACAATCCAGCAAAATGCCCCATATCTCGGGAACTTGTGGACCTATATGACTGATTTCAAAAATCCAAATTTCAAGGTTGTCTAGTGGCGTCAGAAAGTTCATTTCTACATCGGACAGATGCACAAACGGAGAGTCGGACATCGTTAATTGTACTTCCCTACCTACAAGGTTCCAGAATATATATTCTTTATTCGGTCAGAAATGAATATTGTAGAATTTACAAAGGGAATGACAAGCCTATATAGGGGTTTTATGTGTAGGGTATAAAAATATGAGGCACATATGTATGTACATACCGTTGTGATAAATAAAACCAAGATAAAAGTAAATAAATAGGAAAGGATGCTAAACAATTTTTTTAACAGGACAACATGTATGCAGAGAAAATAAATTGAATTCGATGTAACATGTTTTTTCGTACAACGTTATAAAATTTCATTCAAACGGCTACCTTGTACAAGACCATCCTCCACCGAAACAGACGTCTGGGAAATACATGGCTCCAAATATTGCAGTTGTCACTGTGAAAACGAGGCAGGAACTAAGCAATTTTTCATGCCCATTGGCGTCACATAGATGTGTTTTTCTTTTCAAAATATTTTAAAACAAACGAAACCCCACGTTATAAATTACCACACGTTAGTAAAATTATGACATTTTTATGAGAAATTTACGAAAATACACTTCAAAATTCTAAGACACACACGTGCTTCAACTAATAAGATCATAAAACTTACACAAATTATGTTTAATTACCTCTAACACAAAAATTCTAACAAAAAAAGTTATAGACAAAAACACACCAGCGATTTGAATTTCAAAACTAGTTTTTTTTTTTCTAAAAAGCAAACGCAGGGACAGACGAAAACATGTTCTTATCATACGAAGCACCGAGTTGGAATTTTCTTGGAAAAGCAATAATTATCCACAACATAAGGAAAGGAAATTGTTGGCGACACGTATATATTTTGGAGTCTTTAACTCCTCCCACAAACTACTGCACATTGCTAAAACACGTTATGTGTTACGTAACAATATTCAATATTCATAATCAGATCTGTATTCGGTTATTTTATTTATTATACCCGAAGAAACAAAAAAAAACTCAACTTTAAATTATGACTAAAGAATATTTAATTAATTAATTATGGTAACTATATGGAAATAAGCAGAGGAAGAAACACATTTATTAGTAGGAAAAATCCATGTAAATATGAAATTAATGTTTTGCTTAAAGAATCTCAATTATTTCAGAAAAAAATAATTTTAATACGTTAAGCATATGATTGCATCATATTTTATTGACCATTAAACTTATTGTACAAACAAATTTTAGTTAATTCACATTTAAAAAACATACTTATCAGAATTCCTAATTTTTATTTCTTGTAATGATCATTAGCGTTATAATAATTGATTAGAATATATTGGTTAGGTTAGATTATAGTATGTTGAGACAGACATGCACCTTAATCGTGCAATTATGAAGTTTTCGCAATTAATGCCTTGCTTGATTGAGCACAATTTATCATACAAGAACTCAAAAAATAATTTGAGCACTTATTACTTAATTGCACCATAAATTGCAAATTAACATGAACACATTAAATGTAATAGACTCAACAACGTTACCACAATTATATAAAAGCGACAACAAATCTTCTTGTTACTGGTTCCCCTCTATCTCTTTCATATTATGGTGGTAATTGGAAATTTTGTACGTACAAACGCATAACACATGATTACAGACTTTTTCAAACATCATAGTCATGAACAAAATTTCAGCTATAAAATGCTTATTGAGTAAGCTAAATTACGTAAGTGTGGAGACCAAATTTTATAACTCAATATAAAATATAACTGACTTAATTTAGTTAGATGGCTGAACATACTGTTATATTGCACAGGCTGCCAGTGGGTATATGTGCGTGATATCAACGTGATTCTGGCTTTATTATGAAGCTTCAGTTATGTCATTATGTAGGAATGGCAGCTTCGGGTTTGCTGGGAGACCGAGAAAATAATTTTTATACATATTGCCAAAAACCGGATCTCCGGCCAATATTTCCAACTTCCAGTTAGTGAATTCACCGCGTTATGTATGGTCGACCGGCCTCAATTCTTGCTTCAGCACAGTCTTATACGGATGTAGACCCAGGTCCAAGTATAATATATACCGTGTTGGCTCTTTGGCTATGCCCAATTCAGCTGAACGGCGCCCAGTCGACATTTATGGATCTTCTTCAATACGCTCCGCTATGGCGGCTACGTACCAATCACGCAACAAACTCTGTCTGGTTGGCGGCTTAAGCTCCAAAAGAGTTTATTAATTTTCAAAGTTTTCACTTTTCCATATTGCGCACTGGAGTTATGATATCGACCGATCTCACGACGAAATTCACGCTGCATATTTACAAATAAGCCGGAATTTTATTTAAATATTTTATCTATATTCGACTGAATATTTTGACAGCTGGATGGTATTGATAACTTCTATCATCTATCTATCTATCATTACTATCTGGTCCCCCTATTCACCAGCTGAATTGGCTCGGCTTAAATGATTGTATTTTCTTGATATTGGTGTGCAATAGGTCTGCTTAAATTTGCTGTATTGAGATACCTAAATGAGTCGCCCTGGTGCTGCAAGCAGAGGAAGTACCAGCTGACAGTCGTGGGGGTCGTCGTGACAACTTCTACATATTCTTGTTGCATATTCCCTGTTAGTTCCGCTATCATATTGAGTCTTTGTTTTCGCGTGGCCCCGACTAGAAAATCAGTTTTAGTACTATTATATTGGGGCTAAAGGATCTTTGATGTGGAACATGTAGTTTCGGTAGATCTTCTGTACTGTGCGCATCTTAATCCCAATCGCGAAAACGAATCGCAGATCTGGCAACCATATAATACTTATAAGCGTTCTCTGCCATCTTCACCCAAATACCTTACGTGGTCCTACATCCAGCTTTAAGTATTCCAATCGACAAATCAGTTTTAGACGATTTTACCAACCCGTTCACTCAACATCATGGCTGGTTATTAGTTTATTGGTTCAAGGCAAGGACTGAGCCTAATAGAACTGTTTGTATTCGTACGTAACAATTAAGCTCATATACATCATAACTATTCATTGTTCCCCTGCCTAACATTTTTCTATTTGGGAAATGTGGCGGTAATAGTTCGCGATGCTTGTCTGGGGAACCTCTAGAGAAGTTATTGCTTTTTCACTGGCTTCAAGGGGTTAAGACGAATTAATTATAAGGTTGCCTCATGAGTACAGGTGATGAGTTCGATCGTCACAACCTAACGTCAAACGCTGTTAAAATAAATATGAATTTGAATTCGCTTTGCTCCCACCTTATATTGAATTCGCCTTGCAAGGGATGTTATAAAAAATGCTGTAAGCTCCTTTGTTCAAAAATTTTACTGGCAACTCTTTATATTTTTAATTTCTGTTCTTGCACTCGCAGGCTTTCAAAATTAGAATCAATATTTAGTTTTTAGAACCAATATAATTTCCAGCATTTGCAAGCGTGTGATAACTCTTAATATCAGTATTTACTTTAGGCAGGCGCTCGTCCAGCTTAAGCTTTTGGAGGGGGAAGTTTCTAATGATTCAACAATCTTTTACCACATTTGATTAGAGAAACGTTTATTTTTAATAGTTTTAGGGAGGGAAAATGGGATACGCGCCTCCTTTAGGGAAGGCAATCCAGCTCATGAAAGCCTAATTTTGTAGAATTTGTTAACAAGAAAACAATTTAGTGTTTAAAATGTTTATTCGTTCTTTGATTTTTATTAAAGCCCTTTTATTCCAATAATTTATTTGTTCATAATTTTTTTCCTTTTACAATTACAACATATTGCCACTATTAACTTTCAATATTTCTTCGCAATTGCTGTCAAAACTTCGCAAAGGGCCATCGAACAAAAGAAAGTGGAAAAGAAATAAAGAAATACCAAATAATTTTTTTTTAAAGAAACAATTGAAAATCAATCCCCCCTCCACTAGGGGGAATAAAACATGAGAAATTAACCACTTGTGTTTCAGACATTCAAGAAATGGCATTCAGGGGGTGGCATTTTACTGTTGCAGTGGAGCCCTAAATGGGTAGAGGGGGCTTCTGGGGCAGCTGACTAAAAACTGTCTTTGTTTGGCAATTTTTGCACCATTTATAAAATTGTCAAGGGAATTTATATTGTTATTTTTTTATCCTTTCCATTTTTTTCTTTTCCTTTTTACTCTTGTCAGACTAGAGTTTTAGTTTCGGTGAGAGGAAGCGTTTCTTAAGTGTAAACAATAACAGGGACAAGAAATGTAAACAATACTAAAAGCTTCAAGTCCTTGGCATCTAGTGATATATGTATATTCAATTGTAGATAGTGAAGAGAGAGATATAGACGGTGAGGGGGAAAGGCAGGGGGGGAGGCATATAAATAAAGCGCCGCTATGTGTGTATGTGTTAAGTATATCGAAGTTATAAGTAGGAAGTTAAACGCTGTGTGTTTAATAATTTAAGTGTTGTGGCAGGATATGGGGGAAAAAGCACAATAAATATTTTTATCTCCACGATGTATTGATTTGTCTTGAAAGTAGAGATGTGGAAAGTGTAACAGTATTTCTTTGATGGCAAGTACTTCTTTTAGTAATTTTTATAGCTTGAGATTTATTTACACATTTCTGTGAGACTAGTAAAATCTGTTAAGTATTCAAAATGTTTTCAACTCGTGTGTCTCGTTGCTTTAATTTTCGCAACACGTACTAAGTTTAAGGGCAATAATTATCTTTGAATCGCTCATTAGGATGTTAATGTAGGGGGATATCGAAGCAGACCGGTTACTTTATGACTTTACTATTGACTTTAGTGAGATTGGTAACGGTTGACGTTTTTGGAGGGTCTTGTAATTGCTAGCATTTGTTTAGGGTTTAGGTCGCCCATGGGATTCACATTTAATGAGTGTCTGCCCGTTGGCCTGAGCCTTATGCTAGCCAGTGCTGCCGTGTCAGCCGTTTTCTCAGAAGTATCTTTGGATACTTTCTTCATCTCTTCAGAATTTCTCCGTTGGCGGTAAAAACCGGACTTCATACAGAGATTAACCTTTACAACTCTAGCGAGACTTCATTGTCCATCCCTCTCGGAATCTAACGGTCGAACGTCTTAGCAGTACCTTCAGAGATTGACCCGTCCACCCATCAAGAGGCATTTTTGTCCACCCACACAGATATCTATATGCACGGGTAAGTCTTTATTAAAACTGGAAAACGACTGGTCTCCAGAGTTAGCATAGTTGAAATTAAGTTCACGCATCCCTGGCGTATGCTGTTCCACCGTGGATTAGGGATTTATATAAGAGGTTCTTAACTTCTCTCTGCTCGACTTATTTAAGCAGGCTCTTGGCAGAGACAGGAACTTGTTACCGGCCGCTACTACGAGGAGATATAAGTTAGAACTTCTCATAGTGCACTCAGTTACGTCAAGCTTGTGTCTGCTTGCTTAGGCCCATTAGCGAAAGATTATAATAGTAATTTTAATCAAAGGAATTATTAAAATTTGTGGGAGAATTAAAGGGTTCATATTTGTAGTTAATTTTTTGATCAGAGTGGAATGGAAACTAAAAGATGCCACAAATGGATTCCTATTTTTTCGAAATTGGTTAGTTTTATAAGCATTCAAATACAAGTAAAACTTACATAGACACGCGTAGAAAAAATCCATGGCTGAGGTAATCATAATCTAGGAGCAATATAATATGATTGTAATCAAATCATATTATTGTAGATAATAATAATAATATGGCCCTCTTTAGAACGATAAAAAATATTGAAGCGAGTAACAAATATTTTTTCTTAGTTACACTTTGATTAAACTCCAAAAAATTTTACACATTTAAGTTTATGAATAACATTTTAGGGTATTTTCGTTATTAAATTAAAAGTTTTCAAATTTATAAAACGTAAAATATTTCCACATTTTCCATAAAAACCAAGTTTTTATAAAATTGCGATCTTAAAATTTGATATTGTATTTAATTTTGAAAATTCGAAATTGAGTTCGAAAATTCGAAATTAAGTTTAAAATTTCGAATATATGTTAAAAAGTGCGATTTCAGTATTTAATCAAAAATACCTTAATTTTTTATGAAATTTCAACTTTAAAATTTAGTTTTCTCCATATTTCGAAAATTCGAGAAAAGGTATGAATTAACAAATCATGAATTAACAATCATCATACGTGTGTGTTCTGGCTTCCGAATTCAAAAGCGCGAATGTGAAAAAGAGCCCACATTAAGTTAAATATGCATATGCCACTTAAAAGTAGGCGTAACAAAAGCTTTTCTATAAAATCTAAAACTCATATTACTTCTCTGGTTTGCGTTTTTAAAATATTTCCTTATAAACTGATGGTCATATCCCTCAACACAATAATAACCGCAGGCTAAAATTAATTGATTTCTATATCGAAATCCAAGTGACTGCTTAAACACACGCCCAAAGGTTTAATCTAAAAACCAAAATCGATATTTACACAGATTTTTATCAAACACCCACAGTTGTGCTGCCAGCCTTAGAAACTAATAGATAAATAAAACTTCTAATGTTGGAGAATGTGAATGTTTATTTAAGAATTTTCTCAAATCAATCAAAATGTGTATGTGAAAATAGCAACAAATAGGAAAAGAAAGGGTTCTTTATTTATTGCAATTTTCCCAAAAATACAACACAAATAAAATCAAATCCTTTGCTTACACACACTAGCATAACTGTAAGTGTGTACATATGCATGTGTGTTTATTTAAAATGTTTGCATTTGCTGGTGTGCGCTCTTATTGTGTAAATGAATCCATATAATCATATATCCTAAAGGATATTTAGCTTTTTGGGGGTACAAAATCAAAATGTGTTGAAACAAAAATCAGGATTTTATTACTTTTCGGCTATAGGTCTTCCTTTCAGTATTTAAACCAATAAATGCCTTTAAGAGATATTCAGTTTTGTTTATTTTACTGCATTTCAATTTGTTGAAGTATTTATAAGTCTTTGACTTATTTGGATTTTATGGGCAACCGTCAGCCCTTCAGTCCCTGTGACAAAATGTTAGTTTTTGTTTATTGTTAATATTTTCATTTTCATATTTGTTGAAACCAAATGAATCTATCCGGTTTGTTTTTGTTCATACTTTCATTGTAGTAAAGTTCATTAATTCAGTCGTCTTTGGTTTGTTTTATGGTTTCAGCACAGATTTTACTACTCGTATTGGTTTGATTTTTTCATTTATTATTATTTTTAATTTATTTTCGCATTGTATTGTATGTAGACATTTGTGGTTTTAAGAACAAATTCTCAATTTATATAAAAAAAAATATTTGAGTTTTAATATTTGCTCCATTTTATATAAAAGTTTTTTTTTATATTTTTTTGTTTTGTGTTTTGGAAAACATTCATAAATTGCAATAACATTTGTTATAAACTCAAAAATATAAACTTTGTTTTTGTGCTATAGAGTGGTCAAATCAATTAATTAATAAAAATAGAAGAGTTATAAAAATAATGTTAAAGGGTTCTGCATCAAAGTTGTTTAGATGCAAACAGTTTTTAACGGCTGTCTTGTTTTACAATGTGTTAGTTTTTCTGCTTTTTGGCAATAAACATAAATCATCCAGATTTTAGGAACGGATTTCCGTCATCCCTTGTCAAGTTTGGTTTGGAGACAATCCGGGTTTCGGCTAAGAGACATCTTCAGTGTAATTTTTCGTTCTGAGAAGTGTCTATTTGTCACGTGAGCTGGTAACAGGTGAACCCCGTTGATCACGTATGTGTTGATCACGCATGTGTTAGGTTGTATAGGTAACATGTAAAGCGTGTAGGTCGGGTATTCCATCAGAATCGGTGTTTTCGAATGCCAGGTAAAGGTAATAGGCCGAGTTTTTTTGTATTATTTGTTATTTCATTTATCAGGTAGCTGTTAGGTGCGACCAGGTAGCAGGTAAAGCTAGTACGTCGGGTGTTTTTGTATGGATTGGTGGACATTAGTGATTACTGCCTTATTGCATTAGAATTGGATGGCAGGTAAACGTTAGAGGCAGAGTTTTTTTTTATTGTTATTTATGGTGCTTTTTGTTCCGGTTGGCAGAAGTCAGTTATTATTGGTTTATGAATCTGTTTATTATTTTGATATTGTGTTTTTATTGTTTATTGTTTTGTTGCATCTTGTCCGTTATTTTTGTTGTGTGTTTGGTAGATTAATTTTAGAGGCTTGAATACAACGTCTGAATCATAGTTTATTTGTTTGTTTAAGATGCCTCCATCAAATGTCTTTTCTCAGCCGATATTCACTCATATTTCGTATTTTTGAAATGTAAAAAAACTATGCGAAAATGCAAAAAAAATATATGGCATATGTTTGAATATTCAAAATATATTTTAATTTTTAATGGCCAAATTTTATAAAATAGTGGACTATTTTCGAACTTTCGAAATGTTCGAAACTTAGAAATTGCTTTCGAAATTTGAAAAAAATCATCTATTGAAAAGTCCAATTGCCGTGAACACTTGGTTATTTATGCGAAAATGCAAAAATATTATTTTTGTATATGTTCGAATTTTTAAAACTTAATTCAGAAATTTTGAATTTAGGTAAATTATCAGTTTTAAAGGACAAGTTTTTTAAAATCGCATTTCTTGTGCAAAGAGTGCACTTTATTTGAACTTTAGACATGATCGAAACTTCGAAATTTTAAAATAGAAATCAAATAAAAATTTCGAAATTTCAAAATAGCAACTATTTAAAGGCCATTTGACACGATAACTTTGCTATTTATGCGAAAAGGAAAAAAGAAATTATATTTGTATATGTTCGAATTTTCAAAATTAAATTCAAGTTTTCGAACTTTGGTAGATAATATTTTTTGAAGGCCAAATTTCATAAAATCGTATTTCTTGTAAAGATAATGAAGTTTTTTTACACATTTGGTAAACTAGCAAATAGTTTGAAATTGATTTCCAAATTTGAAAATAATATTTATTTAAAATTCAACGAAAACTTGGTCATTTATGCGAAGATAAAATATATATCTTCAAATTTTCGAACTTTCGAATTTTGGTAGATTACTATTCTTAAAGGTATTATTTCATAACATTTTAGTTACATTCGAAATTGATTTCGAATTTGAAAGTTGGCTCAAATATTACTCGTACAATATAATTTTAGTAAAGTATAAATATTTTTGGTTTCTAAAATTTTCCTAATTTCGAACTTAAATAATAATTAGTGTTGTTTTTTTTTCTTTCAAAAATAAAAGAAATAAATAGAGCTTTTTAGATTAGATTTGTCGCAGCCACATCTGTTGGCACAAAAATTAAGGAAGAATTTTGGATTTTATTTTTCGATTTTAATAAAAAAAAGTTACGTCATATGATCTTATTAAATGATTAATGGCTTTTTCTCTTTGAAGAACATCAATCGATTTTCATTATTTCTATATTTGATTTTATATTTACTTTAATACCTTTTAAAACATCTAACAGTTGGCACTTCCGCTTCCTTTGTTTTGTTCACTTTACTGATACTTTCAAATGTGATTTAACAAATCAATTTATAAAACCTAAAAAGTCTTTTTATAAACCAATTATATAATAAAATCTCAAAACAAAAAAATTTCCTTAGTGAACATCAAAAGAAACAATTGTCTAAGTCCAATATGTGCAATAAAAACTAGTCTAATAATCTAATTGAATTGTAAAATTCGGATTTTTTCTGCAGTTCATTTCCTGCAATTTAAAAAGAATACTGCAGCAGCCATGACATCAATAAAACAAGAATAAAAATAAAAAATGAATAATAAAACAAACAAATTTAAAGATCCTGTTTAAGTAGCAAATTTTATTGAAAGAAAATTGCTGTATTCCTTTTACTGGCTGTCGTCGTACGTATTACGAGTGAAAGGTAAAATTTCATAGTTTATGGCTTCACAAGCAAAGGTTAAGGGACAGGAAGTGTATGTTGTAACAATTGGCTTTAAAAAATAAAAGAGTGGAACAATGAGAAAAGAACATAAATTTTAAATGTTACTGGTTGACTGGTGGAAAATACAGTGTCAGAGGGAAATTAAAAGGAAAAAATATTAATTGTTATTTTGCTATTGAGCTGTTATTTGCTTCCGTTCAAAGGATAACTGGCAAACATGTATAAAAAGGAATTAAAAGTACGACAGATAATTTTCTATAGAAAATAAATGTGAAAATATATTCGAAAATTAAAAAAAACACTTTCCCTCTAAGGAGTTTAATTTAGTTATTTAGGTTAAAAAATATAGAAGAGCTTATAAAAAATAACTAGTGATCATTAAAGCAATAGAAAATACTCTTCTCCAATGACGTTCAAAAGCTTTTCAGGGGAGCTATCAACCCCAGATTGTCAACAAGCAGAATTGCTGCACTTGGAGCGTTTATAATCTAGAAGCGGAATGTACTGCGACGCGTGTGATATTGGTACTTCAGATTACCGTTATGTAACGGCGGCCTAATGCCCTTCTTATTGTATTCGCCTTAATTACTCTTATTGTATTCGCCTTAAGCTGGTAAAATTTTCACTCTTTACTTCTTGAATGGTAACCTATTAAGAGGTGAGTTTGGTGAAACATGTATTTCACTTCTTGGCCATCTTTATAGAGCGCATTGATATATCAAAGATTACTTTTGGCGGTTTCGCCCAAAATCACTTTTCTGTGCGTTAAATGAATCTTAATTGCAGCTTTTACCAAATAGAAATACAGGTGAACTTCGTTTAACACGGGCATGTTCAAACATGTTTCCCTTTTTGGTTCTCGTTTAATACGGGAAAAAGGTTCATTTTTACACGGTTTCCGAAAAATAAAAGCTTCTGATCGTCTCTATCGTTAAGCATTATTTTAATTTTGTATCAAAGGAGTTCTGGTACCACGGGATTTAATAGCCTCCGGGGCGATAGGTTACGTCGAGAGGAGGGGGTGAATCCGTCTCTTGTCCGTTTGCATACACCGTGCCCAGTACTTCGGCATGTTGTGTCCCTGACTTTTAGAAAAAAAAAGCCTCCAACATTCATGGGAACTATGTTCCGTGAACAAAATCCTTTAGTAGTTGCCAGTCGATACCTATTAAATGAGTTCCGCTAGGTACAGTGCGAACTGCGAAATATTGGATCCTTAACTCTGCGAAAGCCGGGCAGTGGAATATGAAGTGTTGCATCGTCTCGATGTTGTACTTTCATGCTCTGCCCTCATCACTCCTCACATCCTATACGATGTTGATATGCCAGTAAGCTCGTCATCATACTAATTTGATATTTGCTAAGTCTCAGCAACCTCTTTGCTTAATTTCCACGATTAATCCCATATTTGTTGTTGGTGCGACTCGTTCGGGGGCGTTTAAAGCTGTTTATATCCAAATCGCGGTACGATCGTGGTGCATGATCAATTTCCAGTTGCCCGACAACGAAAGCCGTCATTGGCGGCAGGAGAGTAGATAGCGCCAATCCTCAAGAGGAAAGCTCATAGTTCAGGCAGCCATAGGGCTATGCTTGCCACTTATAGAAGTGAGTATTGGGGCGTTGATGGTCACATTATGTTTACCCAGTGCTAGGACCATCAACGGACACGATCGAAAGACAGATGCCGACATTAAACACACGATATTTGTTATGTATTACCAATAAAATGATTTGCGGTGTGTCCGAAAAAATTCGACTTAATTCCATTTTTCTCAATAAATCCCTCCCAACTAACTTTAAAAGTTGAAAAAGTAATACACATACTGTTTCTCCCATCACCCATTATAAGAATCTCTCTCAGTCAATCCAGCCATAATCTGTTACTTAAAATTCAATTATATAGTCATTTGTCGTTTCAGCAAAAATAGCAGCCATTACAGTTCTTAAACAGTGATAATCATAATTTTTATTAACTTGAATTCATTTCTGGTCGTATTTGCGAAAGTTGTGACAAACAATAAAAAAATCTTTTCAACTTTAACATTAAAATTGAAATACTCACATGCTTTACTGTTTTGCTTTCGGCCTCAAAATAAAAGAAGAAGTAATTTTATTTATTTTAATGTTGATTTAGCATATTTTCTTTTGGGAACCCCCGCCACCATTCCGTAGTACACATATATTATTTCCCTCTCTGTCTTCTTCTAAAAGCGTGCGGCAAATGTTTTCAGTCGTCAAGGAACATATTTTTCCTTTTGCGGGCTACTTTAGTCAAGGAGATTTTACGCAGTGTAGTCGGAGTTTTATATTTATGTTTATTTCATTTTCTCCTCAAGTGTAAAAAGCTTTTTTCTTGTTAGAGAAAGCAGCCTGTTGGGATACCCTGCAATTTTTGGTTTAGCTTATGAGAAACCACAGGAAATATTTGTTATATAAGATGGGTGGCTCATTGAGTTGCCAGAACTGAGCTTGTACCGGTCTTGCCAATTATAGCCTATAGACAGGCATGTGGCAACAGTATTTGCGCTGTGTTGCTGTAACTTTATCGATCGACAGGGCCTCGTAAGCGAAACGGGATGTACAAAGTTCAATGAGAATAGTGAGTGATGTTGCCCTTTCGAAAGTTTTAGCTGTATGTTCGAATCACACTTATCTCTCTATATTCCACATTTGAACCATGGAATTGAATATACTATATACTGTAGTTATCGGGATAATAACTTTCCGGGTCGCGAGACTCTAAATGAGGATTAATTTTCTGGAAAGAGTTTATCCTTATTGTTCTATTTTTATTTAATGTAAGGGGATATCGAAGCAGACTGGGTCCGTTTCCGACCCCTTCTTGCTTGGAATTAAAGGCCACTGATTTGTAATTTCCGACTACCTTACTTTTATTCACTCGACTGGTAGCAGTCGGCCTTCATCTTAATCACGAAATCTTTTGTAATTGATAGTATTAAGTGTCTGCCAGTGGTCCTAAGCCTTATGCTTGCCAGTGCTGCACATTCCCACACAATGTTCGCTACCGTCTCAGCCTCTTCCTCGGGTGTATCTTTAGAGACCGATTTATCCACCCCTTGCGAGCTTTACTTGACCATCTCGGCAGAATTCATCTATTGGCCAATAAAAACCGGAAAGCCTATAGAGATTATTCTCTCCACTTCCTGCAAGGCTTCATTGTCTATTCCTATCGGAATGGCACGGTCCAACGTCTTAGGAGTACCTTTAGGCTGTAACCCGTCCACCCCTCGCGACATATTCTTGGTAAATCTTCAGAGAATTTATATGATTCCTAAGAGTACTAGAGTATTTAATCGACTAGTCCGCTGTGGAATAGGGATTTTGATAAGAGAGTGTTAATTTCTCTTCGTTCGATTTATATATCCAGACTTATAGCAGAGACAAGAACCTGTCACCGGCGCCATCACGTGGAGGTATAAGTCAGAACTTTTGACTGTGCACTCAGTTAGGGCAAGCCATAGCTGATCTTTATACTTCAGTCAATTAAGGCCCTCCAAGAGTATCAGTCTTCTACGCCTATATATCTAAAATAGATTCAATGTTGGAAAAAGTATTGGGTCTCTCAATGGGTCTCTCATTGAACAAATCCTGTCTCCCCTGACAGAATTTGATTGCTTTTCGTACAGAAAATATTGTGGTCACGTAATGCGAAGAGCTCCACAAGGATCGATCGTAGGAGCTCTGCTTCTAGTGCTTCAGTAGACCAAATAAAGTACTGCCAATGCCGCACTGTAGTGTCATTCTTTCCTTTTACTCTTATCTCCTACAATTTTTTTGGGCTCTATTGCTCTGCTTTTTTCTTCCAAAATGTTTGTGCACGAGTATGTTTGCATTCATTATCAGCTTTAGTGGAGAAAATTTGTTTACTCATATGTTTAGCGGCTGTTGTTTAGAGGGTGTGGGAGTTTATACTCTAGTCACTGCCACAATACACACATTTAAACAACATCGCAAGTGCTTTTAGTCTTTAATGTATGTAAATGGTTATTAACGTTGCTTTTTATGTAAATTTCAGTTCTTCTGTTTTTTTTTTTTGGGACATAAATAATGTTCTTTCCTCTTGGCAATTTGGTGTCCTGTTAAGGTTGCCTTTCATTTTCGTTCGTACATTGTCAACGTTCTAAATTATGTGGAATTCGTGTTCTCGACTATGAAAAGAAAGTGAGCAGGAGAAGGCATAATTTGTTTATATTTTATGTATTTTGATTTGTTAAATCTTTCATAATTGCGTCATTTGAAGTGATTATAAAATTTGGTGGAAAAAATTGGAGACGGGAATGTGTAACCGGATATACGGTGACCAGAACGATAGGAAAGGAAATTTATGTAAAACAACAACGGTGTGGACTATGAATTTGATTCTGGCTTTACATTTATGTTATTATTTATGAAACCGCACATCATTCAAATGACCGCTTCGGCTGCGAAATGCAAAATGCAATATTCTCAATTAGAGAACTCAAGGTTTCTGTATTCGGCCGGCTTAAATTTTTGCGTCAGCACAATCTTATACGGATGTATATCAAAATCCAACCGGAAAATAAACCGGATTGGCTCTCTGGTAATGTACCATTTAGTTAACCTCTCCGAACTAACCCTTCTGGATCTTCTTCGATACTGGCCGCTACCGCTGTTTTGTTTTCTTCATTTCGCATCAATCTCTGTCTGGCTTGTGCCTTAAGGTTCAAGTCATAATGACGACCAGCATCAAGACGAAATTCAAGTTGCGTATTTACGACTGAGCCGAAATTTTAATAATATCCTTTAATAATTTTTTTCACACGTTCAGCAGGTGTGAAACTTTTCAGATATGTGTAACAGTTGGGAAAACTAACTCTACTATCTGGCCACTATATAAACAGAGAGAGAGAGAGAGGGAGAGAGATTGAGAGAGAGAGAGAGAGGGAGGGAGAGGGGAAGAGAGGAACAAGTTTTCTACAAAAGATTCGATAAAATCCGATACTAAATAGCAATCATATTAGAGATGACGTGTAGGGCATTCGACCTCGAAAAAAATTGGGTTATTAAAATTAAACATGAGGGACAATGGAATAGTTCTAAAGATCAAACTAATATTTCCATTTTCGATTAAATCGTCTAACTTCTCTTAATTTTTTTGTACTATTGTCCATAGTTGAGACAGCTAATGGGCACTTGGACGTAACAGTGGGTCCGTCATCTCATTCTTAAATAATTCGGCAGTGCTTGTCTTCATCTTTTTTTAGATGAGCGATACTTTTTAAATGCTTAAGATGCAAAAACCTTGTCGTGAAAAGTCAATATTAATTCTTGGAAATTAAGTAACTCACTCATGGCTCTCGCTAGCAAATTTAATATATGCGCTGCTACTAGTTTCCGTTGAGGGATACGAAATAGTCCTTTTTTTTATAAATGCGAAGATAGTGCGCTACAAACTAGTTTCCCCTCTATGACATCCATTACCTATCTCGGGACTACTTTTGCATTTATCAGGTTACGTGGCTCACTGAAAAGCTGCTATTATCGGTGCAAAAACTCCCCCATCCTCCTAAAACATTACGTTACGTATTTCGATGAACATGGCTTAGAAAATATCGCGTAAACGATACAAGTAACCAGTGTCAAAAAGGAGGTTTCGTTTCTTATTCTCTATGAGTGATTTCTGGGCTTCCTAATGTAATTGTTCCTTTTTGGCATAAATTTGTTTTTAAGGTAGCATGTGAATTTTCAAGTTCGTTTTAAATGTGATTCAACAACAGCCCTTGACTTCAGTCTCGCCATCAGTACTGCTGCTATATGTAAGTCCAGTTATGATTTCTAGATTTTGATTGTCATATTTCAAGGCCTACTTATAAATTCTGAATATATTCGGTATTCATGACCTTAAAAGTTTCAGCTATTTCAGCTAGGAGTTCACGGCAAATTGTTAAACCTTATAACACTGTCAAGAAAATACTTGTAGTTTTCTCTTAGGAAGACTAAGTAAAAAAAAAATGTTTACAATGGAAGAGTAGATACACGATGTTATATTCTTTCGGAGAATCGCACTGACGTCCGAGTATAGTCGGAGTCTAGGCGTAGTCGTGAATATCTCATATCATGATCATAGTTTAGTCATAACTTAATCGTAATCTAATTATTCTCTATTAATAGCGTAGTCAATGTTTGATCACAGTCGGGCCATATACAATGTTCAGAAATGTACCTTAATTATGAAATTAGGAAATTTACCCTTACAAGAACACAATAAATAAATTGAGCAGTTTGCACTTCATAGATCTATTAATTGAAGCAATTTTCCAATGCAACTCTGTTGATGTGTGTTTAGTTAGGAGAAAATGTGCACAATAAATATAATAGGCCTCTAAAAAGACCCGACAGCTTCAAACAACATTAGCAGGATTATATGAAAGCGATAACAAACCTTATTATTTAGCTAATTGGAAATTTCGTATGCACTGCACGATTTTTCAAACATCATTGTCATGAAAAAATTTTCAGCTATCCAATGCTAATGGAGTAAGCTAAATTATATATGTGTGAACACAAAATTTTATACCTTAATTTAAAGTTTAATTTACTTAAGTCATACTCTGATTTAGTCTTTCAATGCCTGGCTACATGCCTTGACCTTTTATAAACCAAACCACTGCAATGTATCAGTGAACAAACCATGTGAACAGAAATAACAATAACGTTTTCTTTTATAACAAAATCCCTGGTTATCTTTTCAAAATCCTTATTTTCCAACGAAGCAAAATTTAATCCATTTTCACACCATTTAATCTCATCCGAAAAAAAGGATTCCTTTTTCAAACGAATAATTAATCAAATTATTGGAAAAAAATAGATGGTGACAATATGAAAAAAAAATAACTTAGAAAAAAAATTCGCATAAAATTAGATTAAACACACACCCACTAACTGAGAAGGACAAAGGAGACAAGGGTAAATGGTTGTTAATGGTAGGAAATACATAGCAAAACACATATACACACATGCACACTTACAGCCGCAATCAACAGCTGTTAAAGTGCTAAACCCTAAAAAATAACCCCAAACTCCTACATGCGAGTTAGAAGCCAAGAAAGCAGGACATGATCCCTATTTTATAGCACACGCTTTCATACTGTCTCTCTCTCTCTCTCACACACACATACTCAAATACATCTTTGTATAAAACAATTATGCAGACGATTAAACACGCCAAATAAGATTGAAAAAAATTTGCTACAACAGTTTTTCTCTTCCTATTGTTGGGCGTAATTCAGGACGAAACACATTTATACACTCATATGTATACTTGTGTATGGTGCAGGGAAAAGGAATAATAATAGAAAGGATCCGAACGAACATTTTGTATTCAATGGAGCTAAAAACCATTTGACACAAAAACCGCATAAAAATAAAGCAACAATAAAGCAAAAAACATAAAGGAATAATCCAAACTTCACAGCATAGCAAAAACACCAATAATGAAAGAATTGAAAGGATAACGAGGAGTCAGAACTGCAAACCAAAAAAAAAGAGCAAAAAAGGAATGTTTTGAAAACTTTTATCAGCTGCGAACCAGTTAACACGACAATTGTTAACTGACTATTGGAGTGTATCAACTGGCTACGAAAAAAAAGGAAAACTCTTTAACCATAAAGGATAAAACAAAAAAAAAAGGAAGTTAAACTTCAAAAGCGCTACAGCTATAAATTTACAACATTGTCTAAGTGTCAGTGGAAAAAGGCATGGGTTGGCTTTTAGCATATCTTAAAGGAATTTAATTTCTAGTTGGGGAATTCAAAACGTCACTATACAAATACAGTCCAGGGATTTGTTTTCATAAGAATTGCAGGCCAATTGTTAATTTTTCTATTTTAGAAAATTATTTTAATTATGGCAATTTCTCCATAAACATTTGTTAATGTCAGTGTTAATGTGTGTCAATTATTCATTCGGTTTTTCCTAAATACAAAGTAGCTGCACCTAATGATGGCAAAAAGAAATCATTATTCGCAGCAGACCGCTTTCTTTATGAGAACTTTTGCGACCCCCTTTTTCATGCAACCGATTTGTAATTTACGACTACTTACTTTAACTAAGTCTCGTTCTAGCAGACTGTCTACTGGTAATTGTCGGCCTTCTTCGTCATAACGAAGTCTCTTGTAATTGTGGCAAAATCAGTTGGTTCAATATTTTAAACAAAGTCGGGTTAGTTACACACATTTATAGGTCGTCAGCTAGCAGGCGCAAAGTTATGGCTTGCTGTAACTGAGTGCACTGTCACAAGTTCCGACTTATACCTCCTCGTGGTTCCTGTCTCTGCTAGGCGTCTGGCTAAACAAGTCGGAAAGAAGTTAATACTATCTTATAAAAATGCCTAATCCACGATGGAACAGCATACGCTAGGAAGGCTTGAATATGGGGGCGCTGGGTCTCTAGTATGCGAAATCTGGATACCAGTCGATTTCCAGTTTTAATACAGACTTACACGTGCATATGTAGCTCTATGTGGGTGGATATATTTTTCCCCATTAGAAAGGAACTCCCGTTTTAATTGTCTTAGAGAGGAATCCGGAAGAGATGGACAAGAAAACCTAGCATGAGGTGGTCGGGTCAATCTTCAAAAATACTCCTGAAGAAGAGACTGAGACGGTAGCTCACATTGTGTGTGAATGTCCAGCACTGGCTAACGCAAGGCTTGGGACCACGGGCAGACTTGTTAAATGTGAATGCAATGTGGGACCTAAACCTAAGACAAATGTTTGCAATTGCAAGATACCCCGTCGACAGTCTGATCTCATTACAGTCACGAGTAAAGGCTAGTGTTAACATGAGACTCATGGAACTTAAGGGAAATTACAAATCAGTTGCCTGAAATCAATTAGAGGAAAGGAGGGGGTCAAAAAGAAACCCACAAAATAAGCAATCTGCTTCGATATCCCCCCGACATAAGGTATACTATGTTTATATCTTTGGAACACGTTTTTCAGCAAAAGTTTTTATATTTTGTGGAATTTTTTTTTCGTATGATTGGCGACTCTGGTATTTAACAGTTGCCGCCTATGATTGTTATACAAAAGAAGAATGCGTTATCCTTGTGGAAACCCATTACACTAAGACTAACAATCTCTGTCGATTATGGTAAAATACCGATCGGTCTTTTGAAAACTTTAATTTGGCAATAACTTTGAACGGCATTCGTTACAGGCATATGATAACGGAATTCTTGTGGTCTCAGCTGGACGACATGGATGTGGATGACGGTGGCTTTAGCCGAATCTGCCACACCGATCATGCAACAATAGACTTATTACAGCAACGATTGCCATAGCGCACTCTTATTAAGACACCCTATACCTAAAATGTCACATTCACTGCAGTGCGATTGCACATTTATCTCTTATTTAAAATGTTCTATCTCGAAATCCTCTTGCTAAATTGTAGAATATTGACACTGCAGTAGAAAAATAAAACACAAATGATGAATACATAACACGCATTTGCAACTGAAAGGCCCTTAACTGCATAAGATTAAAGACTAAACAAAATAAACAAACATAATAGCAAATCTTCGTGTGTGTTGTGATTTAAAAGACAAACATACAGTTTAGCATACAACAACTATGTACTTGAATTCACACAAGCTGCTAGCACATCCTGCTAATACGTACATCATTATACTCCTGCAGCTACACCAGTCAACCAAACAACTAACTATTCTTCCTGATTAATAAGGGAAATAATGCTGACAATGAATGAACAGCACAACAAACAGGAAAATCTCTTTTACATTAGTTACATGCTAAAATACACACATAACACTTTTATGCAAACGCATTGGCACCCGCAGTGTATGCAACACTTTAACACCATAAACTCGCTCTCGCATGCATACACTCACTCAGCCACAGACATTGTGTGTTACGCACAAAGTAGGTCAGTGTGTTTTTGTTTTTATCTCTCATCTTTCGTTGCTCGATAATGATTAAATAGCAGGCATAAACGAGCATTATCTTGTGTGTGTTTTTGTGTGATTGCTGTATGAAATGAGGCTGCAATTGACATCTGGTACAAGTGCAATTAATGGGTTACACACACACACACACACACACACACACTAACTTATAGAAAAATATTCTTTTACATTTTGATACTGTTGCTGACAATGACAACCAAAATAAATATAAATAAACACAATCACAAACTCACTCACCAATACAAAAGCACTTGCAAGTTGCCGTGTGTTTTTTTAATGTAACAAACATTTCTATTGCTGCTTTAAGGCATAAACTTTCAGTTACTTGCATGCAATTATTCGCAAGTACAGGGTGTCCGCCAGGAAGGTATACTACTTTGTTTTGCCGCCATTTTGGTAAACATTAGCCTTGACAGTTCATATTTGGCAGTCGTGAAGTAGAGACGTGGCAAATTTATTATGAAAAAATATATTTGGTAAACCAGTGTGTTTTAATCGTTAAAATGTTTTATCAAAATGAATCATCGAAACAACGTGCCAACAAGACGCAATATTTCTCGTGGAGTGAATGATTTCGAAGAAAGAGGGACTGTAGCTGAAAGGCCCAAGCATGGACCACAACGTACTGCAAGACCGGCTGAGAACATTACTGCTGTTCAAGAAAGTGTTCAAAATTATTCATCAACCTCAATTCGACACCGTGCTCAGGAGCTTGGCCTTCAAAGAATAACTTTGCCCACAATTTTACACAAAGATTTGCATTTGTTTCCATTTAAGATTCAGTTGGTACAAGAGCTTCTTCCAGAAGATCATTTACGCCGCCGTTCGTATGCCAATAGGATGCTACAGCTTGCCCATGCCAACCCCGATTTTCATGAAAAATCATAATGAGTGACGAGGCGCATTTTCATTTGAATGGATATGTGAATAGTCAGTTCTGGACAATGGAAAACCCTTAAATTATTTATCAATCACCTTTGCATCCATTAAAAGTGACGGTCTGGTGTGCAATTTGGTCAGGAGGAATCGTTGGACCTTATTTCTTTGAAACTGAAAACGGCGTAACGTTAACTGTCAATGGGGAGCGATATCGCGATATGATTAGAAACTTTTTAACGCCACAACTGCATGCTTTGGGCTTGACTAACATTTGGTTTCAACAAGACGGTGCCACATCGCATACAGCCAGGATTACAATGGAATTACTGCGAGACCTTTTTCCATAACAAGTTATTTCAAGGCCTGATTTGACTGCTCCGGACTTCTATTTGTGCGGATATGTAAAAAGCAAGATTTATGCAAACAAACCAGAAACGCTGGAGCAACTCAAACAAAATATTCGTGATGAAATTAATGAAATACCGCGCGAAATGTGTGAGAATGTAATAAAAAACGTGTTCAAAAGGGCTCGCATTTGTGAGGCTAACAGAGGCGGACATTTATCTGATATTGTATTCCATACGTAATTGCCGACATTAAATAAAACATTTATCAATATACGATAAAGTCTCTTTCATTTAATCAAAAATTATAAACAAACAAAGTAAGTATACCTTATCGGCGGACACCCTGTACTTAATTGTGCTTATATTTGTTTTCGGTAGCGTGTGTGTGTCAATATGCTCCACATTTTAAAACAAGCGATTTGTGCTTTTTAATGGCTTTTATTGAACTTTAAGTACAAAAGAGGGAAAAATTAATGCTAATACACTTGAAGAATTATTTTCGTTATGTTGCTGAATTTTTCTGCATTTAGTTTTTTCTTAAACAAATATTTTAAAAACTAGATGATGACACGGTTACTTTAGTTTCACCAAAATTTTTGTGGATTATAACCTGTGATCAGAGTTTATTAATAATCTTAATTAAGCTGCAGCTCCGATTTATTGAGATTAATAATAATATTGACTGCAGCCCAAATGGTTGAAATATCGTTTGGTTATCGAATGAAACTCGGTTGCAATTCAAATGAATACAATGCCATTTTAATTTAATGATCGGTAAATATAATTATTTAATGTAAAGATTTCTGATAATCAATAGGGGAACTCACTTTTGGTTGCAAACAACCCTTGTAAACCTTGCACATATAGCAAGTCTAGCAAATATGCTATATTTTGCAAAACTATAACAACAAAATATATGAAACTAAGATTTGCTACACTTGAGCAAATATGTTATGGCAAAAATCCTAGCAGATTGCTAATTTGCAATGCTAAAACAGCTGTGTGTTTCGTTTTATTTTTAAAATCAAAGCAACTAGACACTTGCGCTTACAAAGTTTTACGGCGGTAGTACCGTCTCAACAACTGCCTGTGAAGACTTAAAATTGAAGCAATGACTGTTAAAAATAATTGCTAAGATAGTAAGAATTAAAATATCAAACAAATCTCCATTAATTGATCAAATTTAGAAAGACTTAGCTTATTGCACGCGGCAAAGTTACTTGATGCAACTCTGAAATGAAATAAATTGAAAAATGAGTGGTGAAGAAATTAATAAGGAAACTAAAATAATAACACAAAAACCAAACAATAAGCGATGGACGGATGATGAAATTAAAAAAATAGGATTATTTACTAAACAATCAAAAATTTGGGGTTTGTTGTTAATTTTTATTGTTCATTTCCTTCGTACTAGGTGGGGAAAAATTGCAGATATGCAACGAAGAGTGATTTCCGCTTACGTCATTTTTTTTATTAATCAAAGCGTAAATGTTCAAGGATGGTGGCTTTCCTAGATGCGAGCATGCGGCATACAGTTGTCCATGCGCGAAACATAGGAACCCACAAGTTTATTCTGCAAACTTCCAGGAACTGTTCCTGTGATTTATTTCCGATCATCGCAACAGGGCAGTGCAGCCGCCCGCTTAAAATCGAATGGCAAGTCTGTTGAAATAATCGGAATACTCGGAATTACAACATCTCTCATTTGTATTTTCCCTTGGTGATCGTTGACGTTATTCTTAAATTTTTTCAATTTTTCTTTTTCGGTTCTAAAATTAGATACAAAGTTTTTAGATTTTTATTTAATTTAATCAAATTGTGGATTTGATTGACCCCTTTTTGAATTAAATTTTTAAGTTTTTCAAGCTTGAAGATCTTTTTTTTTTTAAATTTAATTGTTTCTAGATTTGATATTCCGACATGTTCATTCGTCTTCTCAAGTTTGGTTTGGAGACAAACCGGTTTCGGCTATGTGCCATCTTCAGTGTCATTTTTCGTTCTCAGAAGTTCGCATCAATTCGTTAGTGTTTTTTTGTTTGTCATGTTTACATTTGTGAGCTGGTAACATGTGAACGTCGTTGATCACGTAGGCATCTGTAAGGTGTGAAGAGGTATCAGGTAAAGCTTGTAGGTCGGGTGTTTTTGTAAGGATTGGTAGACGTTAATGATTACTGTTTTCTTGCTTTGTATTGCGGCAGAATTTGTGTTTGTTTATTTATTTTTGCAGAGATAATTATTACATCCTGATTTTTAGTATTTTGTCCGAAATAATTATTTCTTTTTAATTCGATTTATTTTGGGAAAAATAAAAATTAATACTTAATTTAATTGAATGTAGCTTACTTTCTCTAAAATTTAAATTTTCAGAAAATAATACTGATTTCTGCCCAAAAGATATAAATTAGAATTCATTAATAAATCCAAAAATAAAATCTAGAAGTTATAATTACTCTTGCCAAAGAAAAAAAAAAATAAAGAAAAAATTGAAAAAGCACGCGATTTTCTAAAAAATCTTGGCTAATTTACCACTTCATTTTGCTATATTTTATAAAATCTACTATAGCAGAAACTTGAGCCGCTGACATTCCCAAGAGCCACCGCCGCTGCAACCAACTCGAAATGGTTCAGCAATTGCCGCGGAAAGTATCGTTTCGGCTGTTTTCTTTGCTACTTGCTTGAAGTAAACAACTGTAATTTTCGTTTTATTACGATGTAATGAAAATATTTTACTTTTTTATTAGTTTTTCTTTACGATTTTTATTAGTTTTCTATCTGTGAAAGGTTCTTTAGGCCGATTAAGTAGAACAGAAGTTGTTCTGAACGCATTTCGTGATAGAAATATTGATTATTTATATTATTTCATAAATACGAGGGCGGATCAATATGTCCGTTGTTTTTTTTTTTTAATAAAACACAGTTTTTTTGCAAAACAAAAACTTATTTTTCCTTTTAACTCAATACACTTAGTCCAACGTTTCTCCAGTTTTTGTATCCCTCCAAAAAAATAGGATTTTTCAAGGTCATTAAAATAGGCATTTGTTTGGTCAACAATTTCATCGTTGGAGCTAAAACTCTTTTCACTGAGCCATTTCTCTAGGTTTGGAAATAGGAATATGGCGGATGAAGTACCAATTCGTAGCCCAATTCATAGCGTTTTGCCATTGAGACTGCACACGTGTGCACCCGTGCATTTCTTGGCCATATGGGGTCGTTTTCTTTTTAAATTCTCATTAATTCGGTCTAATAAGTTGGCATAATATTCGCCGTTTATTGTTTTTCCCTTTTGAAGGTAATTGATGTGGATTATCCCGCGTGCATCCCAAAAAACTGTTGCCATCACCTTATTGGCCGAAAAACTTACCTTGGTCTTCTTCGAGCAGGTTCACCCGGAGAAACCCATTGTTTAGACTGCTGCTTGATCTCCGGAGTAAAAACTCGTTCGGATTGTGGTTAAACAACTCCAAACAATTCTTTGAAGTTGTCACTCGTTTACGTTTATGGTCAATTGAGAGCAAACGCGGCACCCATCTTGCAGACAACTTTCTTCAACCCAGCTGATCATTTAAAATCGAAACCACACTGCCATATGAAATGCTTATGGCATCTACAATCTCACGCACGTTTACTCTTCTGTAGGCCAACACCATATCGTCGATTTTTCGACATTTTCGGGTGTAATGACCTCAATTGGCCGAGCACTCGAAATTCACTTAAACGCAAAGTAAATGTCTAAAAGTCTATTAACAGGATGGTAACAGTGTTGCATTTCATATAACTACCAGCGAAGTTCGAAAAGTCACGGACTTATTGAACCGCCCTCGTATATGTTATCTGATTATAAAAGTGTCTCATGTTTTTAAATAAAAACATATGTAGATTCTAAGTATGAATAGAAATAAGTAAATCTAATTTTAGTCAATAAAATTTTACTTTTTATTGAAACACTCTATAATGAATATTAAACCATTTACTATCTCAATATTTCTCACCCCTCCTCTAATTTAATGTGTTTCTTTCTATTGTCGTACTGGTTGTTTGCTTTAGTTCTTTAACAAATATGTTGCGATTTTGTGAACAACATTGTTAACAATGGCAGCATAAAACATCCTTAAAAGTTTTTAAATGTTTCAACTGTTTGAATTTTAGTACAAAATGGTTTTGCTTTAACATTCATTTGCTGTTAATGCTGCTGCTGCTACTTCAAGTAAACTGTTGACATGTTTTACTTTTAATGGGATTTTTCCCTTAAAAACAACAACACATGAACAACACGAATAGAAGAGACATTTACAAATTCGAACTTTTTTTTTTGGTCTCGTTCTAAATGAGGCAACATGTGTTTAACATGTTTGCCTCTCAGTAGTAAGAATTTCTTGCCTTATGCCCCTATATTTAATATTTGTTTTCCCTTTACTTGCCATGTGTATGCGTGCGTTCGTGTCTGGCTGTGTGTATTTGAATTTTTGCAAAGTCCTTGCGTGACGTTAACATCCTTATCGTTATTGTATTGTTTTTGGTAGAGATTTGTGTCAATTGTTCTCAACAATTTTGTAGTTGTCGTTGTGTTGTTATTACTGGTGTTGTTGTGTTATAAAGGGTGCTTTTTTTGAGGTACAAACATTTACTAAAGGTACCATCTCTTAATTTGTGGCTCGTGCGACTAACTTGGAGCTAGTCTAATCCGGAGGTCTAATTGTTTGTGATCGGTTTCTACATCACCTCAGGCCATATATCTCTGGCTTATCATTATAGCCAAGCGCTGTTATATGCCAACTTAAAGCGCCCGACCTTACAGGTCAATTCACAGTACTAAAATATAAAATTCTGTTTGGCCCATTCACTGGGACCCCGTGAGATAAAAATAACAAAGTATGAAGTTTCAAATTAAACTAATGAATTCATTTGTATTTTACTTCATTAAAAACTGTCTACGCTGAAAAAAAACCACCCTTTGCAACAACTTTAGATCCCTAAACAATTTAATTGAGCTTCAATTATTGTTTCAGCATAAATTACTTTTAGAAACAGAATGTAGACCTAAGATTTCATTTATCAATTTGCAATAAAAGAAAGTGGGTGAGATGTAAATTGCAGAGCAATAAAACTAAATATATTGAGCATATGGAGGGAATTCGATTTCAAGCGGCAATTCAATACCGAAATTTGAAAGGATTTACTTTATTTTTAAAGACTTTGACTAACAAAAAATAATGCTGATATGATATCTAGTGGGTTTTTTAATTTAATTCGTATGTCTGCTGGTGTTAAATTAATTCGAAAATGCTTTGTTTGATGAAAAATATTAAAACTATTGTTTGGTCTTAAATTTATATTTTCGAGTGTGTCCCAAATTTTTATAAATTTAAATTTTTTTTATTTATAAATATTGAGAAAATTAGCTGAGCTTCAGAATTTCAAACGTTATCATGAGTTTTCGAAAATAATAAAACGTATTTTTTTCAATATTTCGCTTAAATTTATATTTCACTTAAATTTTCAAATTCGTAATTAAGTCAAAATTTCGAACATGCTGAAATGCTGATTGAAATTTAAATTTTTCATATATATTTAAATATAGACTTTTATTACAGCTTCAAAATTTACGTTTTAAAAAACTTCAAAAATAATATCGAATTTTCGAACATAATAAAATATGAGATTTTGAAATTTTTTACATGTAATATATTTTTTTGCAATTAGGGCTTTAAAAAAAGAAACTATAGTTAAATTCGAAAATTCGAAGTTAAGTTCGAAATTTCGAATATACTTTAAGAAGTCATATTTTGATGTTTTCACCTAACAGCGCATGTTTTCGTTTCGTTTGGACGCTTTTCCTAAAAATTTACTGCAGTATGAAATTAAATTCGAAATTTCGAAAATTTTTAAAGAATTAATGTTATTAAATTTTACACAAGAATGCAAATTATATTGTTTCTTTTATTTAAAATAATCGGTCAAATTTTTACAAATAAAACTCAGTTCGAAAGTAAAAAATTTTGTAAGAAAATGTTTGCCAGTGACGGATGCGTGATTATCAACGAATGGATATATCAATAAGCGCAATTGCAGAAATCGGTCTATGTGAATCCATAGTTTCATACTGCTTATGATATGACCATTTTAGACTTTTACTTCTGAGGTTTCTTTTAAAACCCAGCTTTGTGCCGATAAACGTGAAACGAGTTTAGTCAATTTCAACACACATCTCTGCCATATTGGAAGAGTCTTTATTAAAAATAATAATATAACTTGTTCTTTTATCTTTTTTATTTTGTTTACACACCTTTAATTAAATTTTCTATGCCTTTTGAGCACAGGACCTGTTAATTCCAAAACTACCTGTATAGCAAATTTTCCAGTGAACCCGCAAATCGTCAAGCCTTTTATACAACAAACGAATATTAATCAAATTTCAGTTATTAATCTCATTTCACTAATTTTGCTTGTATTCATGAATGCCCAACAAGGATATTTGATGCATTACAATTGCACATGCAAACAAATGTAAATAATTTAATGAATAGAAGAAAGAATTTCTTATTAATTTACTTTAATTTTAATCCTTTTTGTTGAAAAATTACAAAAATCATTGGTCTCTTGTTTGATAAGACAACAAACAGTAAACGAATTCCAGGCGAAAAATAGGAAAAATATTTAAACCTTTTTACTTTAAAATTGCTGTGAAATGAAAGGACACCACTTTTAGCAATTTACAAAGGCAGCGATCATACTAAAACAAAATAGATTAAAGAGGCCTTTTGTATGTTGAACGTGTCAAACAACTTGACACTTGTCCAAAATAAAAAGAGGACATTAACATGTAGTCATACACGTTTGTAGAAAGAAATAGCTGCAGCTCTGCAAGAAGAGGACATGTGTCATTTGAACTTAAATGCAGACATTTTAATGTGGCAACATTTAGTTCAACCATACTCGTGTGCTGTCAAAGTACATTTTCATTCATTCATTCCATGTGTTGAAAGTGTAGCCTTTATTTCATATAAAATTCATCCCTTTTATTCTTTGGTCTCGCGTTGTTGACGGATTTAGATTTTGGTTGTTCATTGATTTGCACAGCATTTATTGTGATGTTTGCTCTTTTACTAGTCGTCACCTTTAAAATCCAGTTTTTGTATTTAATTCCTTTTACGCAGGCATGTCCTTTGATATTTTGTTTGCATATGTGCAGATTTTTTTCGTTTGTTATTATAATGGATATTTGTCTATATGATAAAGATCAACTTGTAAAATACCCTACTGAAGATGACTGGATATTTGGAAATTTTTTTGGGGAAAAAATTAAAATTACAAAATTTGGATAAGATCGAGAAAATTGTAGGGAAATTAAAAAAGAACGCCAAACCAAAATTACTAAAATAAAAGACAAAAGGCTTATGTGGAAAAATGTCACAACTCCTGAAGGGAGGCTAGGAACAAAATCGCCAAAAGGTAAATCGTTTAAATTAGTAAAAACGATGAATCTGACAAAATTGTTACAAAATTTTAAAGCATGAGAAATACTCCTAAAGATCCCTCGAAATAAAAAACAAAAAAAAAAAAACGTCTGCTAAATTCGCCTAAATTACAAAAGAGCATCAACTTAGAAAAATCACCAATAACGAAGAAATTTTTAAAATTAAAAAAAAAACGCCAAAAGGAACTAGAAAAATATTAAAAAAGACTAAAGGTTAAAAAATTGGAAATCGAAAGACACAATAAAAGAAAGCAATTGTAAAGGATAAAAATCATATAGAGGATTGCCCTGGCAGCCAGTGCTTCAAATCCAAATTCTAAACTTCTATTTATATAACTTAAATATCATGTAAATAAATAAAACATCACAATCAGTGTTTACCACGGTAGCTGTATAACAGCAATAGCAGAGAAAAAATACTGTATTTTGCTATAACTTCCACAAGTTTTTTTTTTAGCAATTATTTTGTTGTAACTGTGCTGTTGAAAAACATTTGCTGTCACAAAATAGCACTTCTTTCTCGTTAATTTATTTATGCTGTTGCGACGCTCGTACTTTTGACAGTAAGGAAAATAGCACCAGCAGGAAATATGACAGCAATCACATTGACAGCATTTTGAAATGGTACAGCAAGCTCACTTTGCACTAATAGGGAATTTTTAAGTAAACATAACTTAATATGTTATTTTTTATGTACTGGCAATATTCCATTGTAATTTGTGTTAATCCTTTCATTCACTTTTCTTTGCTACACAAAACAGCAAAATCAATATTGCAAATATTTTACCTTTGCTGCTGCTGTTTAAAAACGAAGTTTTTTATTTATTAATTTGCTTTGTGTGTACTGCTTGAAAATTACTTTAACATAGAACTACGCATTGTTTGCTGTCATATTTGAACTCTTGCTGTTGTATTTTTAATACAAACTTCATGGCAACAGTAATAGCAATTTTAGTCTAGCAAATTTTTTATATCGTAGTCATAATACAAGGAACCACAAAAAATGTTTAAAATATTATAATATACAAAACTTAATCCTAAAGTAAAATAAACCTCTTAAAAAGCAAGCACCCAAAAATTCTTTAAAATCGCAAACAAATTTAACATTTAGAAAAAATCGCTAAAAGTGATAAAAATAAAATTAACTTAAAGACAAAGAAAGTTTTTCACCTAAATGCTTGGCGGTAAATTTAAATAACCCAGAACTGAAAAAAAACATAAATAAATTCAAATTTGAAAAATATAAACTCTTAAACTAGTATAAACTAAACTTACCGATTAAAATCGCCCAAATAATAAAAAAGCACTAAAATAGAAAATTCCCCTATAACGACGGAGATGTTAAAAGTAAAAAATAAAATCAATAAAAATGCTGAAACGAGTTAGAAAAATATCAAAAATGACTTAAGGCAAAAAAAGCGATAAAACCAAAAGTCTGATTAAAATACCCCAATGGAAAACTATAACACGCCAAAATGAAAAAAAACACACACAAAACGGATAAAAAGAAAAAAAATTCGACGAAAATAAGGGCAGGCAAGCTTTTAATTCCAATATAATTCCATTTTAAAAGAAAAAGTATTTTAACAGAATACCAAGAAGAAAATTCAAAAAAAAAAAAAATCAGAGAGCAAATAAAAAACACAAAAAATGGCAAAACTCGGAACAAATTTAAAATTTATAAAATATAAAAACTCAACCCAAGAAAAAATTTAGATTTTTGAAACGAATTTCCGTCATCCCTTGTCAAGTTTGGTTTGGAAATAAACCAGCTTCGACTATGTATCATCTCCAGTGTTATTTTTCTTTCACCCTGTCGGAATATCAAATTAAGAATTAAAAATAAAAATCGCAAAAACTATTAAAAAATTCGTGAATAATCTGAAATCCTTATATTAATAAATTGAAAGAGCTAAAGTGGGGGAAGCTTTAACAGGTTAAAAGTGCCTTAAATCGAGACAATTTATTTGACCCGGAAAAAGAGACACAATTTCTCAAAGATCTCATTCCTTTCTAAAGAATTTTACATCAACTCAATGAACAGATAACATGTGCAATCTCCTTATACCCAGTGTAGCATGCTAAAAATCACTTTGAAAATTATTTTAGCGTTGGACATATTGCCTGGTTCCATTTTCAAATGTGTCCAATTGTTAAAATTTGTTTTCTATTTATTTTTATTTAACTGCTATTCGACCGTTTGTTTATTTGTATTTTGAAAAACCTTTTAACCATATTTAAGCCATTAAATACATTTAACAACAACAAGCTGTTTTTGAAATATGCAATTCGGTCTTTATTTATACAGAACACAAAAATAAAACTTTTTTCCTGCCACATTGTTATTGTTGCACTTTTCAGCATTTTATGAATGGCGTTTTATTGCCAGCAAATTTCCTGTCAAATTGTACACAATTTCGTTAAATTGCAACGATACTCGTGCAACAAATTGTTCAATGCAGCACTGTTGCTCTTAACAGGCGATTTCTTACAATAAAACAAAAGTAAAACAAAAAACGATTTTTAAAATATAAAATTTTTTATCGATACTTTGTTGCTGGCAGAAAAAAAATTATGTTGCTTTTTTTTGTGGGGTAGAAAGGGGTTGTGGGAAAAATAAGGGGTTTTCTGGATTAAGGCATGGGTTCTTAGATAGTACCTGTGATGAAAGGTAAAGCGAAAGAGAAGACTCTCTCAAAGACCATAAATTTAAAGTTGAGCACAAAAGTAAAAGAGTTAAATACTTGTATGCACAGTGACACATAGTGGATATGAAAACGTAGTAGAGTATTGCGACGTATAGCAACTGTTGTAGAACGTAGCATCGAAGAAGGCCCTACTGGGTCCATTATTAATGCAGGTTCAATTACTTTAGGGAAGACTAGTAAAAGTTTCTTGGCCAATTTTCAAATAACGTTCTCTTCTTGATTTTTTATTAATGTCGAGGTGAGATATCGAAGCAGACCGCTAAAGTTATAGGTCCCTTTTCGACCCTCTTCTTTCCACGTATTGATTTTAGGCAACCGATTTACAATTTACGACTACCTTACTCGCATTCGAGTCTCGTGCTACAACTAACTTTTACTTATGAATGTAGTGATTTCAGGCTGGCGACTGGTGACTGTCGGCCTTTTTCCTCATCACAGAGTCTCTTGTAATTGCTAGCATTTGCATACCATGGCATTCACATGTATATTATTGCTATCGATGGGTAATTGGTTTTGATGTCGGAATGAGAAGAATTGCTCATTAATAGTTTCCGGGGCACCCGGAACATATAGACGCTCCAAGCTGCTCATAAGGATATTTCCAACGTCGGCGATGGTGGCGGATTTGTTGCCTAATAGTCGAGAGGGTCTCGTGCGGCCGTTACCGAATCGAATATATTGTAGAATTACCTCAAAACCAGTTTTAATCGACTGCCAGACTTTATATCAGATATAGGTCTGCACAGATCTGCTTGTTACATATGAACCATTTCGTTTGTAAATTCAAATAAAACCGAACACGATAACGTAAGCGTTTTACCTTGGTATTAGTGTAGTCGCTGTGTGTAGCCGTTCATAGAAACTCATCAAGGGATTCCTTTCTAACACGCACAACAAAAAAAGATATACTTACATTTATATGCAAAGGGTCTGTTCAGACCTGTTTGAACCTTGTACTCGTAGGGTTAAAATATCCCAGCTTTACACAAGTGTGACACATATGTGTTAATTCAAAATATTGAGGTTTTTTCTTTGTCTCCCCTGCACTTCAAAACTCTTAACATATTTACAAAAAATTAAAATCTAGTATTAATGCAAAAAACCAGCAGGATCTGTCAAGTAAAAACACTTTCAAAATAGTTTTTGCACTTCAGACGTTTTCTCTTTCGTTTTCTTAATTTCATTAATGCCTTCTTAAATTGTGAAGAGTGTCAGTGTGTATTTGCTGTTTTATGTGTTAAATTCATTAGTACAAGTTAGAAGCTGTCAATGTGACATTTGATATGTCCTGATTTACTACATATAAAATGACACTTAAGCAATTCAACCATAAACTTCTGTACGCAATGCCAACCAAGCATCACATAAAATATTTTTCACTTTTATTTTATTTTTAATGTTTATGACTTCGACAAGAAACTTAAAACCTTTAAAGGATCTGCTTTGGGGAGTGCTGCACAAGTAAAAGACCCAAACAGAAAAAAGAATTCAAAATATTTTAATAGTTTTAAGGTTTCTTAAGGATAAACAAGGCTTGTGTAAAATTATGTAAAATAGTCATAAATTACTTGAGGAATCAAGGCGTGTTTATGTCTTTTAAAATGTTCATGTAAAATTATACTTTTACTCAAATTATATCCCTGCTATGGTAAAAAATATTAAATCATTTTGAAAATAAAAACTAAAGAAACTAAAGACAACTCCCTAATTTATTTATTTATTGTGGGGGTCAACTTTGCCAGGATTGTTGTTGTTGTTGTTGCCACAAATATGACTTGCATATGGCAGCCATAAAAATGTCTAGAAATTACCACTGAACTGACCGCAGTTGTAAGTATATTTTGATAGCATGTTGAAAGGAATAAAATACGAGTTTCAGGGACTATTAAAAGAATTCATTCATTGAGACGCTCTATCCTTTCCGAATGAAATAAGACACTTTGATATCGGATCCACCTAAACATTTGAGGGGTGGAGAGGGCAGGACGGTGTAATTTTAAATGAAAGTAAAAATTCTTAATGAAATAGAACAGAATAGGTCCTTTTTTAAACTATGGCAAGTTTGCTGTTATTTCCGAAAATATTGTTGAGACGTCACTATATCCAGAAATGCATTGATTGGAGGAGTAGACTTTCAAGGAGATGTTGCAATACATTACGCAGCTCCTCACAGTCGGTTTAGTATTAGAACACTGCAGGAGTTCATAATTTCGCGTTTTGCCTCTGCAAATTAATCCCCGAGATACTACTATTTACCAAGGCTGGATTAATTTTAATAAGGTTGTCTAGAGTCGATTATCCACATACGACCGATGACTTTAAAGGCGAAATTCTCTGCTTTGAAGGTAAAGTTAAATGCCGTAAATCTGGCTAAATATTATCCTTGAAATAGCGCTATTACTTCTGGAAATCAGTAAATTCTTCCTTGCTGAAGTAATCCATTTATGTTGGACCTCATCCGAACACATTCTTCAGCGTAGCGAAATAGAATCCACATTATGTGAACAGATCTGACTATCCTACTCCCACCAATAAGCCTGTTCTTTGCAGTCGATTAGCTCCAAGCTACACTAGGAAACTCCGGTATATAAATGACTATTCTAATCTATAAAAGCCCAGTATTGTATAAAAGACCCATTTCTCAAAAGTACAAGTTACATATTTGCAAGTCAAATACATTAAAACAACCAATAATAATACAAGCGTATCTCTTTCTCTGTACAGTGGCATGAAGTGGTACCTGAAGAAAATATGTTAAGAGAAAGGAGGAGTTGAAAAGTAAAGAATGAAGGAGAGTGTAAAAGGTTAGAATAGATGAAGGGAGAAATGCTAGTAACCATTTCACCCTTCATTTATTCTAACCTTTTACATTCCTCTTCATTCTGTGCCAGTGTGGATTCATTCCTAAAGCACTTGCTGCTCCTTATGAAGGAATAAATGTCGCGTAGTCCCTTTTCCGGTAGTTCCTCCGCCGAGATGAATCTGGTTTTGGTTTTCTAGGTTAGGACATTGGCACTAGAGATTATGTACCGTCTCCGCTTCCTCATCAATTAGACAACTTGCTGGCAGCCCTATTGCCTTCGCGTTATTGCCAAATCAGCACTGTCGGGTAATCGTTGCCACGATGCCCCTTGAATGCGTCTTTTGAAATCTTAACAGATCCCTGTTTCGAACACTATCTAAACTTGTCTCAATTACCTTAGTAGTATTCATTGTGAATTTGCTTCTTACAGGCTGAGAAAAGAATTCACTAATGTACGATATCTTCCATCTTGGTCCTCTCTTTGCGAGTCATGCAATTGCCCATATTGGTCCAATATACGCCCACTTATTTTAGTCTGATTCTCGAATGTCTCGTCATGCGATTTAAGCATGCCTGGTATTGCTGGGACAGTTTACATGTCGAATAGATACCTATCTGAGAGGTAATTGCAGCACGGAGATCAGTAAAGATCCGAGTATATCTATTAAAAATATTTTGCAGTATCACTGCCAATTTACCGCCCTGAACTCCGCTGATATCAAAGCTTGAAGATCGCTACATTCTGTAGGACAGATTGTCATTAGCCCATTGATGGCTATAATAAATATTTCCAAGAGAATCCCGTGACCTAAGAAGATCCTGGGTTTTTAGAGAATGAGAAGTTGAAACCTCTCGAATGGCCCCATAGTGTGGGGCTCCAGTGGTAACCAGCAAAAAGTGCCTTTGTTGATGTTGTGCTCATGGCTTCCGTGATTCGGATGAGTGTTAGCACCCTTGAGGTTTTGTTAATTTTTAAAACGGAAACATATACAGCTTTCTTTTCGAATTCAATTATCGTATTTCTTGCATGAAAATCCGATTTAGTTTGGGACTACTTCGCAATTAGCGTTTCTGAATCATTTTGTAAGAAAAAGTTTATCCTTAAGGATATCGCTAATATTTGGTGTCTGCACTCGTTAATGAATATTTTAATTTTGGTAATGTGGAGAATATCGAAGAATTCATACGAATGCTTTAGCGATAAGGATGCAAATTATTCTAAAGTATCACACACTGGTAGGAAGTCCATTCCTTCTCATTTTTTCTAACGAATCAACCTCAAATACTAAAGTGCAGCATTTGTGTGATTTGAATCCTTTAGACTTCATGCCCAAATAAAATTGTTTGCAAAAGCTTAGAATAAAACCAAGAGCTTCATAACAAGTGATGATATTTACAACTCTTGCCCACATCAGCACCAACAACATTAAAACATTAGCATGGACTTGTGACATGCAATCCTTTGTCTTGTAATTGTAAATGTTTCCTTTTAAACACTTAAATATTCAAATTTCCGCTCAACCAGCTAGCTACATACTTGCAATGAAAACCCAACGACCAAGAAATTTGAAAGACAATTGAATCCTTTCAATGTTCTATACAACAGATATTTTGCTTCTAAATAGAAGAACCAATTCAAACACTTTGTTAACATGTCCTGTTGCTGTTTATTTTCTTCCAGCAAAAAGTGGGTGTGTATTGTTTTGTTCTGTAAGTTTTGAATTTTACTCTGCCGTTTTCGTTTTTCGGGTTACAGTTTGCCCCTTTCATTTCCATAGATTGTTACAATGATAACTCTGACAACGCCTTTGATTTGATTTGTGTGGCATGATTGCCATACCCAGGACTACGAACAATTATCACATATTCTGTCGTATCATCTTAGTCTTGTGGTTTTGTGTTAACATTTTATGGGACATTTTTAATCTGTTGAGTCGAGTTTTTTTTGTCATGGTGGGTGTATCTTAAAGTTGTGTTTGAATTAAAGAAATTTAAAATATTGTTTTAAAGCCATAGATATGGTATCAGATTTTAGTTGCTTTGTTTGCTTGCTAAAGAGTTCGGGAGGGAGTTTTAGTTTAAATTAAGGGAGTAGCCCAAATAAGCGGTTGCAAGGATATATGAATTTGAAACTTTATTTTTCATTTGCTGAGTTGTTCGATTTCAAAATCGGATCATATAAAAAGTGTGCTGTTTTGATTTTCCGATTTTTAGACAATCGAGTAACAGCCAAACCTAAATAAGAGCGTTGAGCGTTGCGTTAGCAGCAGGGCACGTAGCCACAGTACATTTGATGTAAAATTTATGTCTCTGAAAGCTTTGTAGCTACGTAACCTGCTGCTAACGCAACGCTCAACGCTCTTATTTAGGTTTGGCTGTAAAGGGTGACCAGATAAGAATTGTAAGTACTTCAAGATAATTTTTTGGGCAACATCCCTTTTGGGTTTTGTCTAGGGTTGTCCGACTTTAATTCTTGCGTCAGCGTAATCTTAAACGAATACAAGCCTAGATTCTAGTCCCTCAGTTGGCAGACACAAAGATATGGCTGGTCGTGACTGAGTGCACGCTCAGAAGTTCTGACTTATACCCCCTCTCAACAGGTTCCGGTCTCTGCTAGGAGTCTGGCTAAATAAGTCAAGCGGTAAGAAGTTAACACTTTCGTATAATTTTTCCTAATCCATGTGTGGTTTTGAGGGTGCTTGGTCTCTAGTATGCGACCTCTGGATGCCAGTAGACCTCCAGTTTTAATACAGACTTAGTACATATCCGAAGATTTTTTTTTATTGGTTGGCAGCGACTGGGAGGCCAAATGTCTAAAAGCCATCGGATGTTTTATAGCCAACGGGCTAACTACTTAAGCCAAAGCACCCTTAATGATTGGTTATTTAATGGAAGACAGACAAGGAAAAATATGATCAACGTTTTCACAAAGGAAAAATTGTAATATTTTTCATTTCATTGAAATGGACTTAAGCTAATTATGGGTCTCTATGCTTTAGCTGGACACGCTCCAAATGGAGGGTAATATTAGTATGTTTATTACATGTCATCTAGGATCCTTCTATTTCGAACAACAACCAGGAACATTTTGCTACAAGTTCTACAGCCCAGGTTTTCGAGGTTTTGATGTGGCAGCAGAGAAATTTAAGTCTGCGTGTTTTCGGAAACTTCCATAAAGGCCGTTAAAGTCACAGTTGACGGGGACGGTTTAAATGACATACCAATACTTTAACATTGCTTGATTTCCTTTTTAAAATATTCTCCGCAATAAAAGTGTTACCAATCAACCCACATTATTTTTCCCAACCAACCCTTTATTCGCACGCAAATTGTCACTTAAGTTGTTACGCCCAATTTTGTGACTACCTTGTGCTGCTGCATTTAATTTTGTGCATTTATTTTTTTAGCAGGTTCTGGTGAAGATTAACGATTGTTTTGCCTGTGTGAAAACATTATTGGAAAGTGGGTTAATCATGTATAATTTTGAACGACACCTTGCTTGATTAAATGGCCACAAAAGAAAATTGCGAAATTCCAGGGAAAACAAACTTAACAAACAATAATGATTTTAACACGTAAGCGAGCTGGTTATAAATGAGAATGTTGTATTCACACAAAAGGGTTCAAATTTTAATAATAGGGGATTATGGAAAATATAAATTCAAAACAGGTGTAGAAATAGCGCAAATCACCTACGAAGCCATTCGTATTCAGGAAGTCAAAATAGCGTAGTTTAGTTTTGTTTATTTTTTTAATACCTATAAATCTTAAACCACAAAATTTATTTTAATAGAAAAGCAATCAATGAAATTGAAATTAAAATCCGAAACTACCATTGAAAACCCAACTGTATTCTCACCTTAACCCTAGACTTTGAACTTATTAACATTATTTTAACATTTCCTTCTGGTTTCTAATAGTTTTCCTAAGTTTTATGGTATTTTATTTATCAATATAAAAGGATTAAAAGAGGCGTTAAATTAACGAATGTTTTATTTAAACGAACGAAAGTTTAGACAATTAGACCGCACTATACTTACTTAAGGAGCGAAAATACCTGTGATACATTTTCCTTAAAATTGCGCGAGTATTGGTTTCATTTTAACAACAAAGTTCGAGTAAATCACTCTTAAGAATCCCGATAAAAGCCAGTAAAAAATAATTTTCAAAAGCGAAAATCCCACTGAATTTTGTGCGTCGCTGTGAGTCCACAATGACTTCAATATAAGGCAAGCCTAAACAAATAGATTGATTTTATCTGAGATCTGAAATTTCTTAAGGTACTAAAAAGTGCATTTAAAACTATGAGCTGAGTCTGAAATATTTCGTACGCGGATTTAGGTTACAAACTCCTCATAAAATATTTTTAGGCGGAAAAACATAGCGTAATAGGCTCTCCGGGTGATAAACGCACCTATTGGCCAACGATTGTGCCATTGTAAAAAACACAACACGTGAGCAAATATTGGTCACTTCATCTTAGGATTTATCTTCTGACCATTCACTTGCAGTGGTTATTTTACACGACAGTTTCTCCACTGCACCGGAAACACTTCTAATTTTCTACCCAAATTAAAACACGAATTGATTAAAATATAGAATTTATGTGAGCTCTCACTTATCGCAGAACATTTCTCTCAGAAACCCGGCTACTATTCAAGAAAGTGAGGACGATTTTATAGACATCGTGATTGTAGACGTGCAACACCCACAAAATCACCTGTAAAAAGAAATTCCTACCAGGTACCATCTTCATGTCAGATTCATGTCAGGGAGCAGACAATGCTTAGAAGGCAATGGCAAAATAGTCCAGATATGAAGATCAAAATGAAATTTGCCAGAGAACTTTACGTAATAAGTTTAGACAGAAACATGATTCCGCTATCGAGTGGTACTTCAAAAACTTAAATTCACAAGAAAACATGGATTGTAGCTGTAAAGCACTTACATTGCTCTGTTGCTTATGAATTCCCACCAAGGTTTGAATGTGACACTTGGGCTAAAAACTCAGATGAAAAAGTAAATGCCTTCGCAAACCACTTGAAAAAAGGTTTCACGCCACATGATATAAACAGTTTCACTATTCTAAATATCAGCGACACTATGAACTATCCTATGAAATTTCGGCTATCTTCATTAAAATCGACAACTAAAACTCCAGATGTGAAAAACCCCCGGATCTGATCGTATTACAGGATCAATGATATGATAATGCCATGTTAGGAGTTGGCTTCTTCCCATGCTCTTGGAAGATGTTTGAAATTGTTATGATCCCTAAACCAAGGACTTAAGTCAGCTCTATTTATTGATATTTCTCAGACGTTCGATATAGTCTGGCATGATGGGCGGCTACTCACAACAATAACTCTAGTTCTTCCCGAAAACTCCAACACAGTTCTTAAAAGCTATTTGACAGATAGAAAATTTAAAGTAAGGTCAATTTTCTAAAAGTGGAATAATCTCCGCAGGAGCCCCTCATCTATACAGCGGATATATCAAATACATACATCTACATATGCAGACGGCACGGCATAAGTGTTTGCCAAGATCCAAAGGTTACATCCGAACAAGTTCAGTCTTAATGAGCTAGAGTACACGTATAACAATAACAAATAGCATGATTCCGCCGGAAACCCACGTGGGTATTGGATGCCGGAGGCATGTCTTCTTGATGAACCCGACACCTTGATGTATTGTTACCGGTAGTGATGGGGGTACCAGTTCTCGAGGCCTGCTAGAGTCCGAAACTGGGTGAAGGTGAAGGACTTTCTAAGTTCGACCAGTAACAATGAACGCTGGTACCACGGGAACAAGTAGCCACTGGGACGTAAGTCATAAGACTGGTTGTTGGTGATGCTCCTTCGGAAGTGTACGTGGTGGCTGTGGTTTATATCCAAATCGCGGTGAGATCTAGCTGCAGGATCAATGTGGCGTTACATTGCAATGCAAGCTGTGAAAGGTAGCAGGACATCGGGTAGCCCCAAACCTCTCAGCAAGATCAGGGACCAGGCATCCATCATCTTTAATTGCTACCTATGCAAGTGTGTATAGGGGCGTTGGTGGTCGCAATTTAATACACCTGGTGCTAAGATCACCATGAACTTGTGTCAACGTTGGCTGGATCTCATATAATTCTTGGATCAAGTGTTAAAAATTTAGGTATCAACTTAAATCGACGCCTTACTTGGCCCCACCGCATTGAAGCAAAAATAACGGCCAGAAAACTTACAAAAAATCAACTACACTGGTTAAGAGTTACGAACTCAACTCTGGATTTGGAATACAAAGTAATTTTATACAATTCCATTATAAAGCCAATATGGTCATATGACATTCAGCTGTGGGGTATTGTTTGTGCCTCTTGTGTTGACTTTCATAAAAAGTTACAATATTTGGCACTTTCGTCAGGCCATTTGTATCAAGCAGTGAATACCGCTGTTACTTGAAGTGATTGCTTCTTTTTAAACAAAATTTATTGCATTTAAAAATCAATCACTGCTTGCAGCAAGTGGCAGCTGATAAAAGAAAATTGACTGGCGCCAAAATCCCGCTGTTATGTCAGGCACAGACTATTGTTTGCCTAAAAAATAAATATGTATATCAAAATAAAATTTAGCAACGTATTCTAACAAACATTTCAATTAACATTAAATAAACCCACAAAAATGTTTACTAAACGCTAAAGAATAATATTGCAATTGATTGTTTTCGAAACCACAATTCTTGTAGAAAATGAAAAAATAAAACAAAGCGAACCAAACAAAAGAAAAATATAAACAATTATTTGGTATTGTGTTCAACGTTTTTTTTTTAAGAAACCTCTAAAAAAATATACTCCCCGCTTTAAAACTGCCAACCCAAGTGAAAACAAATTTTTAGTTGTTTCTCACGCAATCTGTGCGTTAGAGTGACAATACACCTGTTTTTGTTGTGGCTTTTTGTTCTAACAAATCCTTCAAACCCACGTACGTGGTGTTTTCTCGGGACTGCTCTTATTGTTCCTTTAACAATAAAATCATGCCAATAGACAATAGAATTAAAATAAATAAAAAAAAGGAATTTCTTTTCACAAAAGATGTCATGCGGTGTTGCCAACTACGCATCTTCGCTAGAGGAACAAAAGAGCTGAATATTTTGGAAAGAAAAGGGGAATTCTTTAAATGTTTATCTATTTATTCCTTTTACTAGCAAACAATAGCTAAACAAGTTATTACTTCTATAGTGTTTTCATATATTTAAACGTGGATTTTTATTGAAAAAGTTTTTCCTTTCAGTGCAGTTCATTATTTATTGCTATGGAGAGGTCTGTCTGTTCAATGGGAAGAAACAATACGTTACTTTGGGGCTTGACATCCTAACAAATGACAGTTTTTATGTTAAAAGAATTTTTGTTTAGACAACTATCTTCTATGACATCATGTTAAAACAAACAGTTTTGTTCCAAAAGATTTTCGACAATTACCTGTGAATAATAATTTTTCTTTTATTTTTTTAAAATCTCATTCGATCATATCTCTCAGGAAAAAAGTAAAAACAACTTACAGGAACAAGCCACGAAATCTTAATTGATTTAAGCTAAATAAATTATCAGCATTGATATGATCCCGGCTCACAAATCATTTGTAGCTTTGCCTCAGTAATGAGTGCAAGGGAGAGATATATATTTAGTATACACTGTAGGCTCTTAAGCTTATACCAAGTTCTGTCAAGCACGCTTCATATCGAGTGATATTTTTGGCTATTTGGGGTTTCATTGTAAATTTCTTTAGTGTCGACAAAAGACAAAGACAAAACTATCAAAATTCGTGCTGTGTGTGAAATGTGTTTCGTAAATTACGTATATTTTATGGTCGCCATAATCTACCCACCGAACAGGCTAGTCAAGATGTTGTTAACAAATTACGCATCAGTTTTGCTGTATTGTATTTGTTTGTATTGTAAGTGAACAGTGCGTGCCGAGGAAATTATTGTTGCTGTAGCGGCCCGTTTCAAGGAAGATCGCGATATGTAAATTCGCAACATTTCAGTCAGTGGACCAAGGTATCGTGTGATGATTACCGACTTTTTTTGCCCAAAATGCAAGAAATTCGACTTGGTTGATATGTAGTTCAACAAGACGGTGCCACAGGCGGCTCGGAGATACCATAAACCTATTGGGAGGCGAGTTTCACATGGAGCAATGGAGCATTAGCCAGCAAGATCATACGGTTTGGTCCCATTAGATTGTTTTCCAGAACAGTATAGTCCAATAACGCCTTCAGTTCAAAATTCGCTACAAACAGCCACAGTCGACTGATGTATTTTTTATTTTTGTGGTTGGCAACACTGTACAGCACATATGGTAGCTTATGCAAATCTTAAGTGCAAACGCACAAAAAAGTGTTTTTTTAAATATTAAAATATCGCAAGATCCATATAAGTAACCCAGGGTAACTTTTCATTTGATCTTAGCGTACCTGTCATTAATTTTTCTTTTCCTTCTAACCATTTTTTGTAGCTAATTCCCTTTTTGACTCTTTCCTTAAGGCGTCTTCATAAGTTTTCAGGCATCACTGACTGTGCTTTCTGCCGTTTTAGGCGATTTTGGTAGTTAGAACGCGACAATGAGGGATTTGAAAAAAAAATATACAAGATATTTTTAAAAACCTTTTTCGCTTAAATAAAATCGGTTGAATCAGATGTTTTTTCCAGCTTCAAATTTATGCAATAAGTCGATTGTTTTATGGCGTCCGAGGCCGATATCATGTTCTTGTATAGTCACGGTCAGAATTATGTTTTCGCGTTTGCGACTCCAGTCTCGTTTACAGCAACAATATTTTCACAAGAGACCGACCGGGACTTCAAAACAAATGTTACTTACTAATCATAATCAAGGCAGCTTTTTCAAAATTTCTAATCACTTTTCGAAACCGAAAATTCTGGGAAGTTTGAAAGTAATGGGTTGTCACAATGATAACGATTTCTTTTTATTTTTAAAAAATCGGACAAACATATGTAGGTGACAGCTGTTAAATAGCAAAGTTGCCACGTGCACCAAAAAAATCCCACAAAAGGTATATAGTGCCTTTTTATTGAGACGTCCTATTTAAGTTTTTAATTTGGCCTTTATTTTTTGATAATGTTTTCATATCTTTTAATTTAAAATTTAATTAAATCAATTAAAAACTTTATTGAGAGGACCTTTAGGAGTTAAACAAATAATTTGTTGTGCACTACTTTGCCTTGAGCTTCACTAATTATCAAATATCTATTTGTACGGCATAATGTATGTTAAATCTCAATCTTTTAGTGGCAACCTCTTCTAGTTTACGATGAAACTTAAAACATTTACAATTTATAAACACTTTTACATTTATGATAGAAAGGACAGGAGCGTAGGTAATATTAAGTACAGTTTTATTTCTAAACTAAACTAAAAATTTTACAAGGACTCTTAGCTAGTTGTTTTGTTTGAGTTTGTGGAAATATTTGGCAGATTTAATAGGAGCAACTTTATATCAAAGGACCTTATCAAGCCCTGAGCCAACTTTAGCTACGTTCTTTTACATCAGTTGCGTGTTGTGTGAGTACTCCACTGCTGCTTAATTTCTCTTAACAAGTTTGTGGGAAAAGTTTGTTTGTACTTGTGCTAATTGTGGATTTTACACTTTTGCTAACAAGATAAACCAAAACCTTTGCCTTTCATTATTTAGGTCAATAATATACAGTATTGCATGTGTTAAGGTTTGTTAAATAAAATAAAGCAAGTCGTATACATTTCCCCTTAAGGAATTGAATGAACGATTTTCACAATTGTTATTAACAATTCGAGTGTTTCTTTTCAGTTTTAGAAACATAAATTATTATTATAGCAATTAATCTCTTAACTTAAACGGAAGTCATATACGAATAGTTACACTTAAAGTCCATTTGTGTGTAAAAGAAAATCTTTTCTATTTTTATATATGAACCCACTGTTGCTGTGCTTGCTCTTTGCCAGTTTGTTTAATCCACCGAAAAATTACCAACCAGAATTTTTGCAGCAAAAAAAAAAAAACAGCTACCATTTTCCATCAGACATTTACCGTAAGTAAAATTTCATAAATTTTGTCATTTCCGGTTTTAACATGTTGGTGGCCTATATTTTTCTGTTTTGTATTTTTTTTTTTTTTTTTTAATTTTATTTTCTTACTTTTGAGTGGCAGTGAATGGGCCATAAAAGGGATTAGCATTTATTAGTTTCGTAATAAGGCTTTTTTCACGTTGCCTTCGTTTACATGAAATCATGCTTTAGTCTTCTATTTTCCTGTATAATTAGGACATGCAAACTTTTCCCTTAAGTGACATCTTAAGGTAAGTTTTTTTTTATTTCTAGATAAAATAACAAGCCGAACGTAATGGTTTGTAATTCAATGTTTTTTTTATTTTTACTTTTATATTGTGTCAGGACTGGGCATGCTACTTGCAGGTTTTTGGTTTATGTGGCAAGGTTGGTTTAGCGTCCACAGGTCTAATGGATTGAATATATAAGAAGCTAAATACTGATGGAATTTGAATCACAAATCACGTAGAGAGTAGTCATCCTATTATAGGGTGTCTCAATAAAAATCCGGCAATTTTATGTACAAGTGGCAACTCTGTTGGACGAACACTTAGGAAACGACCCCTACTCATACAATGCATTGTACTGGAACTAGGAAAAAAGGTTAAAGAAAGGGAGATATCAGTAGATTTAGACTACCTTGAAAGTGGCAGGAAAGACATCTGCCGGTACGACTAAGAAACGATTTTTTCCTGTAGTATGTTTTGTTCTTCACTGGCCAATCGTTACGTACGTATATTCGGGTCTTAGAAACAAGCAGCCCAATTTCATTGGATCACATTTCGTTGTAGTAATAGAACAATGAAACACAATAATAGTTGGTTCCTCTTCTGTAACCGTTAAGCATCTGCTGCCTCCCTTGTACTCATCCAGGTGATTATTCTTATGAAAGATTATAATCTCTATCTTCCGACCTCTGATAACGTGAAGAGACTGGTAAAAGTCCTCCGCCCAAAGTGAGTTTGGTGTAGGCCCTCTAATGCAGGACAAAGCCATATCAAACGGTCCTATCCTGTGATCGTTGCCACGATACCCCATAATTGCATCTTCTGAAATCCTAATAGATCTCTTCTTTTGTATTTTAATCTGTGAGTTCCTCACACCTACTGGCCTGAGCCATATCATATTTAGCTATATTAATTTGCTTACTACAGGCCGAGAGGGTAATACCACAGAATTTATCAATATAGGAATCCTGCAGCATTGCTCTTCTCTTTGTCAGCTTATTGACCATACAATTGTCCATTGTCCACGCCCCCATCTAAATGTATCGCCAACCAATATGCGTAGGATACCCGGGATTCCTAGACTAGTTGTGAAGTCGAAAAGACACCTCTATTAAGACCCAAATTGCGGCGCAACTGCCGGTAAAAATAGAAATAATGTATGGTACCGCAGCCAAACGACCTATAGAACCTAGCCAACTGATCAAGCTTATGCCAACCTGCCTTGTGTTAGTTAGCGATCGCCACTTTTACATAGATGACAATTTAAGCACCATTCACCATGCAATTATATCCTACTGGTAAATAAGGCACTATCACAACCCCTTCCGTACTATTGCTAACTTGCGTTGCATTGAAATGCGACATCAATCGCACAATCTTTCCAAGATTTGACGTCAAACAACATTCGCCACGTTACTTCTCCGGATGGCACTTAATGTGTGAAGGATTACGTGACTCCTTTATGCCAAATTATTAGTCACTAAACGGGTTTCCCAATTATTTTCTTCCATTTTAAAGCCCTGAAAAAGCCTTGACCCCTGGATAATAACAAATCAAGGTGCTGGCAGTTATCAAGGAGATATGCGCCAAGGGCATATTAATAAGCCAGCTGGAAGTAAAGCAAGTCAAATTGATCTATTCTGCTTTTTATATAGAAAGTGAAAATCAATTTCACCATGCGGCCTTTCAAAACTTGATTTTAACATCGTTCAAATAAGCAACATAGACAGACTACGTGTCCTATTGCGATCCCAAATATAACTATTTTATGAGGCGGAAAGTGAATAACCCCACCTTTGGCGAAGGCTATTAGAAATAACAACAGGGAAAACTTTGGGTCGATTTTGATGAATTTGAATAACAAAATTCTCAGAAGAGTTTTGAAGAAATGATTCACTTTAGGTTTCTCTTTCGCTGATATGGGATCCAAGGTCTCATCCGGGTATAAAACAAGCACGATATTCTACCGTTTGTCAGAGAGATATCGTTAATTGGTCCGACTAAATACGGTTCCTTCTAGGAGCAAAAATTGAATATATTAGCAATAACAAAACGAAATGAAATGCTTATTATGACCTTTTGTAAAGGCAGCTGCGGAACGAGGGGAAAAATACCCCATTCCTCTTCTAAAAGAATTGCAATTTAACATTTGGTCATACCAAAATTTTTTTGTCTTCACTAAAAGTTTATCTCTCAACAGCTCAAGCTCAACAGATCTGCGCCTGGCTGAAGGCCAGATTGTTGTTTGTCGATTTAGTAATGGACCTAGACTCTTGTTAGGAAGTTTTAACGACAGCCTTAAGTGAAGTTAAAAGTTACCTAGGGCTTTTTCAAGGCATGACACATATAACTACTTAACGACTAACAATGTCTGCATTGTATTATTTTGGAAGAAGGCAGCATTAACTTGGTTTAGTAAATCATAGAACTACTAAACATTCGTGGTGTAGCCACTAGCAATGCAATTTTTTCATACATCACTTTGAACTCATTTACCTCTACACTCCTGCTAACAAGTAATTTCCTTTCGCTAGATGCATGTTTGCATGACTTTTGAACAAAAACTAAAAATTGTTAGAAAAAAAAACCTCTTGAAATTTTAAATGACGGTGATGAAGATTAACTGGAAACTTGTTTGTGTTGCCTGTTTTTTTTAAGCTGCTACTTTGCTACATTTTTTGGATTTCTATAGTTTATTACTGGTGCTCTTACTACTCTCTCTCCCACTCTCTCCTTCGCGCTTAATTTTATTTATTCTTTTGTTTGCACATAATTTTGATAGGAAATAGAACTAGTTCAATAAGAGTATTCAGGATGGGCATTGCAAGTAGGGCGAGCGATGCAGATGTGTGCCAAAATGTATAGTTTTTTTCAATGCAACAATAAACTACACGCACTTGCAATTAGCTCGATTCGCACTAAATAACCTTGTAGCACAAATACCATCGTGAATACCCCTAATATCAGTAGTTTTCGTATTGGTTTCAGATTTTTCTTACGTTTTTCATTTGTTAGTTGTAGCTTGGAAAACATATGCCAAAGTCATTAAGAATTCTTGTTTATCCAAATCCACCATTTAATTGAACTGCATAGCGCTTTTGTGTTGTGGTCTTATGAAAATGAAAATGTTTATTATGGATATTTAAGCTGTTGATAAATTACGTTACGTAAGCAAGTTATTTTGCGGGCTGTGAGTAGTTCACAGGTTTGGCTGGCTTGCGCAAGCTGAGTTCTGACTTAAATGGGTCTCTATTAGACCTGGAGGAAATATGGTGGGCAACCATAGGAAGCCTGAATAACTACGTTCAATGTTAGAACCCAAATAGTCTACCTTACGTGTCTCTGTTTCCTCATCACGCGTTTCGGTAGCAATTTTATTTCAACTAACTTCGGTTACCAACTTTAGTAATAGGAGAATTTGAGAGAAATCAATATCCGTGTTCGCTCACTCTCCATACCTTTTCATTTGCAACAGAATATCGTTTGTGCGGGTAACTTCGCCGAAAATTGATAGACAGTTATTGAAGACAGCAACGCAAAGCCCTTTATGGACTGCTGCAGAGGTTGCCATTTTAAAAGGATTGCCTGTGTACTCAAACTGATAAATCAATTGTGTTCGCAATTCTTTTCCATGCGTAATTTTTACGATCCATAAAACATGGAAGGACGTATGTCAGGTTAAGTCATACAGGCGTCGCTTTAGCCTGCTATCAGTTTTGTAAAAGTTGTTTAAAAAATTATTCGTATCTTAATGTTAATGGAAAGACAGTACAGTCGGTATTAAAAACACCAGCAGCATATTCTTTTTTTTTTTGTAGAGCCACAACCTACAAGACGAATAAAATCGAAGAATTTTCAGCTAGGCCCGTAAATGAAGAAGCACTGCAACTTGGTATGTCAACACTTATTGAACTTATTAATCTCATGGGAGTGTCTTTTGCATGTAATTCAAATTGATAATCCTTAACTTAAATAGACACTTGGTATACAAATTGATAATGTCAAGCAAGGCTCTGGTATCAAACTTTCATTTCCGAAATCATGGGTCTAGATAAAGATATAATTAAGAAGTTGTCAATTATACCTGAGGCTGTAACCATCGGAGGGAACCTAAAAAAATATGGTGATTTTTGTCTGGAGACGGGCAAAAGTTTGTTGTACTGTATGAGTGCTACAATATGCCAACAACACTCCACAGTACTCTTATTGACGGAAAATATAGAATCGAAAATTGAATTTTTCGTGTAGGCTTACTCTCCAAAAAGGCTCAAGAAAGTCGTAACAATGACTAAGAAAAATATCGACTCAGACACTCCAGGAAATGTAGACGAATTGCCACGAAGGAAGATATTATGCCCCGAATTATGGTAAAATCAGAACCGATGACATCACATTTGGCTTCTTCCTTTAGAAAGACAAAGCGTAGAGATATAAGTAACGAAGTTAAGGCTCTTAGAGTACTAATACAACTGATTTATTTTCGTACAACTTAAATTTGCCCTTGTAAGCTGCTGTTACAAATTTACAGACATAAACGCACCCGATATGCAAATTAACACGCAAACATTAGTAATAGGTAGCATAACATATTGTAACTGCACACACACACACTATTACTACTTGGTAGCCATTGTATTAAGAAATCCAGAAGACTGGTTGTTTAGACGTCATAATTCTCATTTAGTTTATACTAAATATTGGATATAGTGTGGAGGTTTGGCCATAAAAAGACGAGCAGTTATTGCTAAAGTACGAACTATAGTTACAAGCAGGCCAGTTTTAACTGTAGTCAGAGAGCTATGCGGATGCTTGTTCCGACCGTAGTAGAATTGTTGATTTGCCCAATACAGGGTCTGCCAAAATTATTTTATATTCCTCGTATTGAATCGTATTTTGCCGAAACTATTTTGTATTAACCGCTCATTAGTCACATGATAAACAAATATAAGGTCTTCGTATTAAGTTGTATCGTATTTTGCTAAACGCAAGGTCTCCTGAAATTATCTTGTATTAATCGTAAGTGTAGTTGTATAACGAATATAAGGTCTTCCGAAATGATTTTGTATTTACCGCAAGGGAATTATCTTGTATTTTCTGTAACCTTGTAGACATTTGTACATCACCGTAGGTATTAAGGGATGCAGACCTTTGATAAAACCCTAGGAATACTAAACGTATCCTCAGCTGGAAAAGAAAACTGCATTACATCCGTAATATATTTTTTTATTCTCAATTATGTGCTACTATAGAAATAAAACTGCATCAGCCATTAAATTAATATAAGTATTTTTTAAAAAAAAACTTACTATTCTCACCTCCATACAAAAATCGCCAGTGTGTGCTGCTCCTATTAAAAAAGGCGCAAGAGCTATTATAGCCCTGTTTTTAATACGCCCTCATAGACGAATGGAAATTATTCTTTAATCACAAAAACTATTAACCGATTTACTTAATAAATCTTTTCGCTCTTCAATAATTAATTATCGGCCATTTGTAATCGTGAAATACAAAACAAAATCTCTGCTATAAATTGACCCCCTTAAATTTTGTAGATACAAAAATGGGCAATAGCTAAAATATAAAAGCTCCACTATATAGATGTCAGACATTTCAACAAATAATTAGTGTTATTTCTTATAAAAAGAAAATAACAATAAAGTCGAGAAGCAAACACAAAACCTTCATTAAACCAATTGATTTATTGCTAAATCATGTAAATTTCCATTGAATTGATTAAACTCAACAAATGCAGTCAGAGTTAAATCAGTTAAATTTGACGTTAGTTGGACAATAATGGACCGAAAGTGTCGTTATTCATGTGTGAACAATGTTGTGCGCACCATATGATGGCGATGATGGTCATCATGTGAAATAAAGTTGTTTCTGTTGCTTCTTTCTTGGTTGACTTGTATTATTTACTTATTTCTTTTGTGGTGATTAATTGAAAGTTAATTTTCTGTAGAGATTTTATTGTGGTATGTGTGTGTGTTTGTATGTGTGTGAGCCTCCGTGAAATGCAAAGGCAGACAGACGCTGGTTTTTATACATGTTTGTAAAGGGATTATAGGAGATTCATATGCATACACATGTACATGTATACATGTATGTGTACATGGTGAATAGTACGAGCATTAATTAAACATGACGATCATTTATCCGGGTTTATTTAACTGATTTTCGTGAATTTTTTTTGTTCAATTGTTTTTGTGAATGTGTAACAATTGTTTGATTTTATTTACAAAATACAAATTGCTGATTTATGGGAAATATTTTTTTTCGTGTAATAAATCTGTAATTAGCCGGTTCTATGCCTTTGGCTGTCCGTATGGAACTTAATCGGACATGTGTGTTTTTGTTTATGTGTGTGAAAAATTTGTCTTTTGATATGATTAAAATTTATTATGACAGATTTTAATCATAAAATATTTAAATCTTTCTTTTCGCCAAGCAAAGGGTTGCGCACAGTGTAACGTTTTGATAAGAAAACATTTGGAGACTATTTTAAAACTTGATTAAGGAATAACAATAAATAAAAAAATAAAAAATTGGGTTTTTTCAACAGCCGAAGAAAGAATTGACTCCAGTCCGACAAATTTACATCAAAATTACTTTTGAACATAAGGTCAGGTCACTCGTTAGATTTAAAAAAAATATATGGCTTTCGTAAAAAATACCTTTTTAAAAAAGCACATTTTTAATACATTCTGAAAAAGTGCCATTTCAAAAATTATATTTAAAAAAGTACCTGTAGAAAAAAGAAATTTAATAAAGTTAATATTTTGATGAAAAAGTACAGCTCAAGGTTAAAGTTCCTTTTGTTGAAAAGGCTTCTTTGTGAGAAAAAGTACCGTTCACAAAAAATCCAAGGACATGTATATGTTTATTTAAAAGAAATTACGTTTCAAAAGGTACTGAAATTCAAAGAAATTAGACGCTTTGAAATACAGTGGACTCTCGTTAATTTCAAACTCGTTAATTTGAACTGTTTTCCAGGTCCTTTAAAAGCACTTAATAAAATTAAGAGTATATTCAGTATGAAGAATGTACTCCTAGAAGTTCTAATTTATATCTTCTCGTGCTGGCAGCCGGTAACAGGTTACTCTCTCTGATAGGAGTCTGGCTAAATAAGCCGACCGGAGAGAAGTTAACACTCTCTTACGTTTATATCTAGTCCATGGTGGAATAGCATACGCCAGCTGTACGTGGCCAAAAGGGTACTTGATCTCAAGTAAGCGAACTCTGGACACCAGTCAATCAATGGAGCTCTGTACGGCTGGACATCTTTTTTTCCATTACTCTAAAGGTACTCCTAACGCCTTGGACTGTGAGATTCCGGTGAAGCTAATTTCTGTAGGAGTTCCGGTGTTTTTTGACCCATGGAGCAAGTCTGTAGAGATGAATTGGAAAACCTCACAAGAGGTGAAGGGCCAGTCTGCAAAGATAATCCTGGGGAAGAATATTATAAGGTAGCACATATTGTGTGTGAATGTCCAACACTAGCTAGCATAAGGCTCAGGATCACGAACGGACACTTAAAATGAGGATGCCATGGGAGACCTTGTGAATTTGAAGACTCGATTATTTAAATTTGTGTACATTTCAAAATAGCGAGTGTCGATTGTACTTAGATTTCGCAACATTAATTTTCGAAGAAAATGTACTTTTTAAAGAATACTATTATTTGAGGGCAAAGTGATTTGCAAACCGAAAATTTTGAAAATAAAATGTATACAAAATATGTTTTCAAAAAAAGTACTGTTAGAGAAAAGTACTTTTGGAAAAAAAATTTGGTTTTTTCAGTAAAATCGATTCTGAAATCAAACAACTTTTGAAGAAAACTTAACTTTTTTAAAAAAAGTTTCTTTAAAAACCCCTTTTGAAGTAACTTTAGCTTTAGAAGTAAATTTACATTTTGAAGAAAAAGTGCTTTAAAGAAGAAAAATATTTTTCAGAAAAAAATTTCGTATATTAGAAACACCTGCTTCTGAAAGCAAATGGTATTTTAAGGAAACTCTGCTATTGAAAAAAAGGCTCTTAAGAAAAAATTACTTCTGAAAAAAAGCCAATATACAAATACAAAGTAAGTTCAAAAACTAACTTTTAAAGAAAAACTTTTGAAGAAAACGTACTTTTGAACAAATTTCGTAGAAAAGTATTATATCCCCAAAGATACCTTTTAGGAAAGAATACATTTTAAACACAAAGCAATTTATGTAGGAATATTATTGAGGTAGTACTATTTTTCAAAGAGCACGCTATTTTAGAGAAAATTACATTTTTAAAAGCACCTTTTGCAAAAGAAGTAGTATCTTTTAAAGAAAGATATTGTTTGAACAGAATTTACTTTTTGAAATAAACAACTTCTTTAAAGAACAAAAACCTTTAAAATACTATTTTTTGGCAAAAATCCGGAAAAAGTACTTTTCAGAAAAAACCTTCTTAAAATAAAATATACTTAGAAGAATTTAAAAAAAATTCTTGTTTTAACACGACAAACGGTTAATTTATTTACTAATGGACTACAAAACCAAAGCGTGTTTATTTCTCCTTGAGTCCCACCTATATTGCATTGAATGCGACACACTGTGCAGCATGATGAAGAAAATGTGTTTGATTTAAAATACTTGCTTAAAACTCTGATACAACGAACTCTATACTGTGCAGTTGGATGTGCATGTGCATGACAAATGATGACAATGATGTGGCTGGCTGATGATTGAATATTAATAAATTTTTGTTGAAGACACTGAATACTGTTAATTGCGATGATGATGATAATGCTGACTTCATAGCAGTAATAAAGTCATTTCATGGATAATTTAACAAATAATCAATTATTTAATAATAAATAAGAAATTTAACAATAAACAAAGCAATTTAATCAGTTTATTGAAACGTTTAACTTTGGAAGCAAGTAGCTATTATTTTGCTTATCTTAGAAATTGAAACAGAAATTGAATTAAGAATTGAGAAATAGTTGTCCAAAAGTACTTTCCCATAGTAAACTTTGGAACTTGTGTATTGGACCTTTTCAATTTGTGTTGTTAACCTTGTGTTCTTACTTAGTTTTTCCACTTTAATCAACTGATAACTTTTAATAGATTAATGAGCTTGAATTACACGTGCCTCAATATATTTTGCATTAGTGCCAATTTCCCCAGATGGTTACAAATCAAGTGTCAGTTGATTTCTAGCCATCATAAGTATTTTGTTATCCTTGTAGGTTCTTTTGCTCCTGGAAAAAGAGCAAAGGAAGGCGAATTTAAATCAAGTTATCGAAAATTAGTAAGATTAAGCCGACCAGTTGATGTTCTACATCAAACAGCTGTTTTCAATTTCATCACTCAGTAACTTAGATATGTCAAACATTAAAACATGCCTTCTAATTGAACAACAATTTCTTTATAGTATGTTCAGACATGCACCTTAATTGAGTCAAATAATATTTAAATTAAGTATTCATAGATACACAATTAAGCTTACTCAATTAACATTTGGTACCAAAAAATATTTTCATGAACCGACATTGATATTTGAAAAGCGTGTAATGTCTTATTGGTTTTTATTTACAAAATTTCTAATAAATTGGTAACAATAAGATTTGTTATCCCTTTCTTATAATCGTGGTACTGTTATTGTAAGTCCTCGGGTTTTGTTAGTAGTAATTTAATGTGTTCATTTTACAGACTTTACTGCTGACCAAACCCACTTCACCAGGGTGGCATGTACAATTTGTCGCAACTTATGGTGCAATTAAATACTAATTGTTTAATTTATTAATTGAATTCTTGTATGGTAAATTGACCTCAATTAAGGTTTTAATTGCGCAAATCTTCTTATATTACAATTAAGGCCACTCCTCCGGTACCACTCCTCCGGGCTTCTGGCAAATGGTAAAAGACCCTCTTGGATGTATAATAAACTTTTCTACAGCCTCTGCATAAGTGTCTGCCTTCCCATCAGTACTGGACTTTCGATATCTAAAAAGGATTTATAGCATTTTTATTATAAACGATATATGGCAGGACCTAGAATCCTTGCTGTGATTACGTTGAAAATATCATTACTTTGCGTTCACATATGTAGCTGAAGTAACATTTTGAATTTTGAGGATATGTGGGATGTAGGCATGCTTTTGATCCGATAAAGAAAGTATTATTTTTCTTAACTAAAGTATTTTATACTAGTGTACTAAACTTCAAAAATCTACGACTACTCATTCTACTATTGTCCCACCGTTACATGGGAACAAAGCACGGTGCGGCGTTGTATATAGTCGTCTTGCTTCAATTTTTGCGTCAGCATAATCTCAGACGGAGGTAGGCCCAAATCCAATTGCAAAACAAGTCGGATTTCCCAATTAAGGATCATCTTGGGCACTACGGAAGCTACGTTTTCTTCACTTACCACCTATCTCTTACTCATACTTTTCCACGGTGCAACGAATTGCATGCTTACTCAAGATATGATGACGACGTATATTTTCCACACGTTCGGCAGGCGTGAATTGATGCATTATAAAATGGCAAAGCTTACTGAATATGGTATTGGTAATTTTGAAAGCTTCTGAAATATAACAAATGGAAAACCTATTAGTACTATCTGGTCATCTTTTAGTGTTTGTAGTTCTGTGACCAGTAGACGACATTCCCGATTATAAACTTTTTGTTCGAGATTTTTTGTCAAGACATGGCAGCTTTTGTAATTCAAAGGAAAAGTTTTTTCTGTATCCAGATAAATATTATGCGCGGAAGCATTAAGATGTTATGACATGAGGTATAACGAGTCTAAAGCAGACTCTTCTACAGGTAAATATTTATCTTACTTGAAACCGTCCGCCTCTGTGTCTAACAAAAACATCGAATAATTTAGGAAATTAAAGTCGAAGATCGTCCTAATTCAATCTTCAATTACGATACTGTGGGCATGAAATCAATTAAACATGACTTAAAGGCGGGCTATCGGTAAGCTAATATATTATGGTGCACATACATAGCTATCGGTAACAAGCCATAGAGCTATGCATATAATTTCGACAATAACCAACCACCATTTGATTGGTACTACTCAGATCTATGGCATGCAAAAATTATAGTTGAGTCAATACGAAGTCAAGGGTTAGATTATGATTTTGTTTCGTTGCCATACGTTCCTGTTCCGTTAACCGAGTGGAATTGTAAAAACAATTTGACTTAAATAATTCGGAAAATAACTGTTCTGCATTCCACATATTTTTTTCGAAAACACAAGCTGTCGCTTAAGTTAATAAGCAAGAGTCACTAAACAAGTCTTTTTAGACGCCCCATATGCATTTTAAAATTTATTATGGAAAATATATGGAAATTCAAGGAAAACCTTTAAAATTTTAATACAAAATTAAAATCTTATCAATCGGGTTCTAATGTATTTCACCAACCGTTTTTTGTTATTCAGAAATGGAATTTTCACTTTCGAATAAAATGTTGCGGATTCGGAATACAGAAGAGCACTGATAGTGTCGTCCTTTACGAAGCTCCTACTTCCCACGAGTGCATACGAAACCGTTTAAAATATGGATTGTTCGCAAGAGACCTGCACTTTTGAAGAAACTTCATCCTGAAAACTTAACAGCTCACATAACTCATTTAGTACGCAATTATATACAACTCTGTAACACTTTCCTGCTATCAAGCCGCCACAAGCGTTTTAACGCGATTTAAGCAATTGCTAGAAGAATAATAAACAAATTTGCTTGACTTCTTAATATCGTAAAAGTCAATATTGCCAATCGCATGTAGGGTGCTGGTAATAGAAATATTCCTGCTTAAAAACACAAACAACAAACCACAGGAAGGCAATAAAAGTTAATCATCTTAAATGACTATTGCGTGAGAAGGATATTGTAGCCCTAAAGAAACTGTTCATTCACAAAGTGCGAGCATTAGAAAAATAATAAAACAAACATCCCCTGACAATCGACTTCTATAACTTAAATAAAGAAACTAGCCCAGGAAAAATCAACGAACTTCAAACAATTTTAGTTTTGTTGTCTGGGCCATTGAAAAGAGAAACACTTTTTAAATGATTGACAGGTTTCCATTATCTTTCCCATGCCATGGTCAAGTTTTGTTTTATAGAAGCGGGTTAATATTCAAGACTAAACTGACCACTACACCACCCTCATTTTAGATTATTTGTCTTTCATTTGTTGTCTGGTTTAATAGGGGTTTTCGAACAAATTTCTTTAGTTAGTCTAATTTCGCAATTAATTGATTAATTGGAAATGATAGAAAATGTTATAGTCACTTGCTGTCACGTGTTGCCTGTTCACAATTGTGGTTTCTAACAACGAATATTTCCCTCCAATGCTTTAATACGCCCAGATGTGTAATTATTCCTATTTACAGTATGAACTGAAGGAATAATTGGATTCAATTAGCGAAGCTATATTGCCAGGGTATCCCACTTCGAGGATCTGCAAACGACCTATAATCGTCGCATAGGAAATTTTGAGTTCCACTCCTAGAGTTTTATGATCTACACCAATGTAATCAGTAAAACTGTACGTAATTCTTATTCGCCGTCCAACCATTAACCCATGCGAGAGTGAGACGCAAAACTAGCCAAGACCGAACAACAAAAGCACTCCTGACGTTTAAACGCAGTAATGAGAATGAGGCATGAATTGTTGTTCAAACCAGATTAAAGAAAACGGCGTGATCTGAAATCGTGCGTGTCATAGTTTTTTTACACTAGTTGTTTATGGTTGGACATGCAAAAAATTACGTATTTACCGTCATCAAAATGATACGTCGCTTTCGATACAAGCCTTGCTTTAACTCGTCATGAACCGATCGGAACAAGATCGTTCGCTCCTAATGTTCACACGATGGCTCTCCAGAGCGATTTTCTAAAATTTGTTCATATTTTTGTTAGCTCAGGCGGGTGGAAGAATTATCGCAACAGGGAAAATACCCCACCCGATTAGGGTCTGCTTTAGACTTTTATCCCACTTAATATTTTGTTAGAAACTCAAAATTTTAGGCAAAAATAACTGGTTCTGAAATTCGCTTTAGATGCCGCTTAAATCAGTAAATTTTAGCACCAGGTGACAAACAGAATGTCACGTTATGGCCCATAAATCCAAACTGATAAAACTGGTTACAGTTTCAAGTTTCAAGCACCGATCGGAAGGAGATGACAAGAACGTCGGGTATATCCCTGGTGTCAATACTACGGCTCTTCTAGACAATTGTCTTAAATTTGTTGGTGCTTTTCTCAGCCACAGGGCTGAAAAAACGATGCCGGGAACGGGGTTAGTAACCACCCTGCTAGAGCGCGCTTGAGACCTTTATGCCACTCGATAGTTTGTTAAAAATCAAACAAGAAGTGGTATTGAAACTACCGGTAGATGTCGCTGAAAACAATTAAAACCAGCTGACATACAGCATGTCACGTTATTGCCTATAAACCGAAAGTAATGAAACGGATTTCAGTCTTTAGATCTTTAAGGTTTGTGGGATCTGAGGCAAGAACCTTTTACAACAAAACATTCTTCCTCAAATACAATTTCTTAATTGGAAAAGTTTTGTAGAATTTTTTATTAACAGTTTCTTGAAAGAAATGCCAGCAGCAGTGGAAAGAAAAGTCAACTCCAATCAGCTGGTTACCAACCAAATGAAAGTAAAATGCTCTTGATTGTTTATTTTATTAAACACTTTCTGACATAAAAGGAAGAAGCTACACAATCGATTAAATTAAATAATAACAACAAATATCTGGTGTTGTTTTTGTTTATTTTTCAATTATTTTCATAGAAAATAATTGCATTTTTTCCACCGCAGTTTACCCCGTGAAAATGCAAAGGAAGCTCAATTAATAGTCAACCAGCCCGCATTGTAAAATCTTTAAGTGAAAGCAATGAAGATGATGTGAAGTTAATTATTATTTAATTTTTAAACTTTTTAAATAATTTCTCACGTTTCAAAAATTATCTTTAACGAGTGAATGTGTTGTGCGTTCGTTTGTACGTTTGCATGTAAAATTTATGATCAAGGAAAAATTGATAAACATTCTTTGTAGTGCTTTATCTCTGTTAACCAACCACTACCGCTGGCAAGAACTGAAAGAAAATTAAAAATGCAGTTGTGGGCATATGTACCGCAGTAGTACAGTGGGGGAGGAAAATAAAAAAAATTTATTAAATTAAAAGAGGAAGGAAAAAGTTTTATGGTGCAAATTGAAAAAAAAAACAATTTGAATATGCGATCCTAATTTCGGCTTATTCTGTTTGTTCATTGCGCAACCAACACACAGCTTCGTATACGATAATTTTTAGAAGTTGGTAGACAATAGTAGAATCCTCCTACGGAAATATTGGAAATATGACAGCCTTCTCATATTTCCAATAATTTTTCGTTGGTTTGGAACGAAGCTTGTCCCACTGTAATTTAACTTGTTTTATTCGTTATCCCACTATTTTACAATTTTTTGTTTTAGTGGACAACCCTGATCTAATATTTTTACAAATAAACAGTGTGACATGGAAATATATGGAGTGTAAAGAAAAGAACTCGTAGAGCAGCTATTCAACCATCGTTAGAACAAGAGATGGGTTCTTAAATTTTTTTAGCCAGTTTTTCTCTGTTAAAGCCAGGCACGGATCCAGCTTAAGCTTTTGGCCAGAAGTGTTAACGTAACAAACAATACCTCATTTTGTTCAACTCTTTGTACTGGAAAATAATAAAATATTATTATGATTTTAGATGGGAAATTTCTCTTTTTCACGACCTAGATCCGCGCCTGGTTAAATCAGCTGGGTTTTAAAGGGGATGGTGTAGTGTTTTTCAAACCGTCTTCGTGCGAGAAAATTTTAGTTTTTAATCGTGTTGTAGGGAGAAATATCATATATTGCTCCTCCTGGACTAACGCCTGCTTAAACGATTTAATGGCAAACCCATGACTGTACAGACATGACAAAACAGTATATAAAGGGGATGCTGACAATCTTAAAGAAGACCTTGGGCATTAAAGGCCTAAAATATTTCTAAAAAGATAAAGATTTGGGAGCCTCATACGCAATCCATCATTAACGATATAAGTGGGCCTGTGGTGAAGTTCCAAATTTATGACGACCCAAAATTTACACCCAAAATTAACGGTTGAGAAAGTGGGATTCAATCTTATGGATTCATCAAGAATATATACCGAAATTGCTTGAAAAATGAAAAAATTACCAGAATGAGTTGCACGAATTTAAAATTGTGCTCAATTCAATGCACCCGGTTCGCGTTAAGTCTACTCTCAATTCTATTACCTTTCCTGTTCATTTTCGTTGTTTATGAGACCAACCCATCACGTTTGTGATTTAGAACAACATTTTTTTTGCCTAACTTTCTTTGCCTTAGTCCATTAAGTGTGATTCTTTCACAACTTCTGTGTCTGAGTGACAGCAAGATGTGAATGTCAAAAACATTCTGGGGAGAGTTAAGTTAATTTTTGGTGTTCTGTCCAAAAAGCCGTAAAGGGGTCAAAAATTAAGAACAGCTTATTCAGTACAATCATAGTCTCATATCATGCTGGTACCCTTAAACGCCTCTTCTTGTAACAGTCAGCGGAAAAAGAACACTTTCCGATTTCACTTACCTTCGAGATAAATCTCATTCCTCTGGAAACCGAATATAGGGAAACTGTTAAATTTTAAATGAAAATCGTTTTCCTATAAGATATTAAAAACTTGCTAGCTATAAGATATTAAAAACTTGCAGCTGGCAAGCACAAATGTATGATTTCTCGTAACTGAGTACACTATCAGAAGTTCTGAGTTGTAACTCCTCGTGTTGGTGGCCGATAACAACTTTCTGTCTATGCTATTAGTCTGGTTAAGTAAGTTGAGCGAAGAGAAATTAACGATCTCTTTTACAAATCCCTAATCCAAGGGTGACACAGCATACGCCAGTGATGTGTGGCCAAGAGGGTGTTTCATCTCTAGAATGCAAACTCTTGATATCAATCAGTCCATTTCCAGTTTTAATACAGATTGACCCGTGTTTATGCAGCTCCATGTGGATGGACATCTTTTTCTCCATTACTCGTAGCAGTTATGTGATTATCTGAAGGAACTTCGCGTTTAATTGGCCAAGCCGTAAACCGTGGGATTCAGTTAGGGTTGGACAAGAAAGCCTCGCAAGTGGTGAAGAGGTTAATCTTTGTAAGAACTCTGGTGTTTATTAGCCCAGAGAGAAAGTGGACTGATATTGTAGGGCACATTGTGTGTGAATGTCGAGCACTGGCTATCATAAGGCTTAGAAACAAGGGCAGACAATTGGTAATTGAGATGGTGAGGGGGGACCTAATCCTTAGATAAATGCTAACAATTACAAGAAATTTCGTAAGGAGGAGGAAGGCCGACTATTGCCAGTCGAAATAACTGAAATAACTACAGAGTTAGCATGAGACTCAATGAAAATAAGGTGGTCATAAATTAGAAATCCGTTACCTAAAACCGATTCGTGGTAAGAAGTGGGTCGAAAAGTGACCCATAAAGCAAACGGACTGCTTTGATATCCCCCATACATTAAACATAAATGATAATATACGGAATCGAGAAAAAAGGTAAAGATTGTAGAAGACACATTTTCCGGCTTAGTGGGATCTAATTTTTGCGTTTTGGAAAAAAAATTTTGGCAGGAAAATTCTGCGGGTTAAATGAGGAGATAATTTATACAGTTAATATTCGTGAACTGTTAATATGTAGTGGACCTACCCTGCTTCAAAATTATATGGTAATAAATTATATAGAAAATGTTGAAAACGAACTTCAACTGAGCAAACTATAAATATTCCTCTCTTCTATTTAGAAATTTAATCTTTGAGCTGGGCTTTTCTCTGGGTTTATTTACATTTTAGGCAAAGTTTTTTCGAACTTATGTAGATGCTTCTTAAGAGCATTTACAGGTTCTCCTTACAATTTAAAAGAGAACCAGTTCTCCACTCTCAATCAAATCAGTGTTTCAGAATTTTTCTTTTTCACTGTAAAATTCCTATGCCATGGGTTAATTATTTTATTGGAAATATTTATGAATCGATACCTTTTGTGGGAAAAAGTACAATGAAAACGGATAAAAACAAATAATTGTTGAAAATATGAAAATAATTCGCTTTAAGCTTAAAGTACTTTCCACTCGTACGCATATGAGCACAATGAATGGTACTTGATAATAATAATGAAGCGAAACTTTTCACCCTTCCTTCAGGCTTAAATATCAACAACAACAAATTATAATAATCCAACAAGATACATACTTGAGGTACAAGATAAAATTAAAAGTCCACAAGGGTTGTAAGTAGTTCACAGCACAAACAGGCAAGGACTTTTAATTCTATTCTTGCCGCTCATCTGCAGCAGGCAGCATATATTCCTTCCCTCACGTGAGTTTTAATAATGAGTTTTTATTTAAAAAAATAAACACCACGAATTTCCTTTGTTGTGCTGGGAATTATGTAATTGAATTTCAAAATATTTACTCAAACAATTTATTAAATACTTTTGTTGAAAGTTAAATGAATCCTTTTTTTAGAATTTTTATTATTTTTTGTTTGTTTTGCGTGCTTGTGAGCGCTGCTTGTTTGTAAAACTTTCAAAGTAATTTGATCTAATGTTTTGTTGCAATTATAAAGATAGTCGGACGGACGGACGGATGGGGGACCCCTTATTATTTGTTCTGCTTGTATGGATTTAAATACAAAAGTAAATATGAAGCGCATTAAATAACCACTTTTCATACACAACTAAACGTTACGTGTGTTTAGCGATTAAGTGAAGAGTAAAAAATCGAGTCATACATAATGCATAACCATCGTTCAAACAAATCATAATGTTTGCTTAAATACCCTCATAAGAAATTAAATGAGTTCTTCTCTTTTTAATGAAAAAAAAATGAAGTGCTGGGAATTTCTTAACAAGAATAAAAAAAGAAAACTATTAAAATAAATAGGCGTCGTCATCACCTCGTTCATTGTGCTCAAGTTCTCTTCCATACCTTAGTTTTGCTTTATTTATAAGAGTAACGAAATCCCTTGTTATCCCTGATTAAGTCATTGTGCTCACCAGGACTATTGGCCACTGCAAAAGATCTGTGTTTTTCATGCATAAATTGAGAAATGGGAGCATTAGTACTAATGTTCTTTCTTGTTTCCTTTGCATAACTCCTTGGTAAACAAAGAACTTTTAATTTTTTAGGAAAACAAAAACATAAAAATGATTCAATAAATTAAAAAAGTACTATATACTGTATTAAAAAGTACCATTTGAAAATATGATTAATACTCGTGTGCTAAAAACCAAACTAGTCACGATTTTCTGAAATCTGAAAGAAGTACTATTTAGTCTGACAAAAAGTACCATTTGAAAATTAGCATTTTCCTTGTCAGTTTAAAACAAAATTTTTCCAGAGGGACAAAAATCTAAAAAAGTAACCTTTAAAAGTTAAATTTTTCAAATCCGGTTAAAACTAAACCTTTCATGAGTTCCAAAAATCCAAAAAAAAAATACTATTCCAAACCCGGAATGCGCTGCACAAATATCAAAAAAGTACCATTATTTTTCACGTCTGTTTAAAACCAAACGTTTCAAAGGACAACAATTTTTATTTAAATTAACCTTTTAAAAAGTTCCAAAGATGCCAAAAATACTGCCCCTTTTTAATTTTATAGTTTCCAGAAGATCCGAAAATCCCGAAGAAGTATTATACCAAACTATTCATGAGTTCTTCAAAAAAGTACTATTTTGCTTTTTAAACTAAGTAAATCTTTCAGACCTATTTGAAATCAACTTTGTAGGAGATACTAAAATCTCAAAAAGTACTATTTAGTTTTATAAATAATACTTTTTTAAAATTCTAATTTTTACACGTCTGCTTAAAATCAGTTTTTCTAGGGGATTGAAAAATCTCGAATAGTGATAAATTTAGTGATAAAAAGTACCATTTAAAAATTAAAACAGCACAACAGGTGCGGCAGTAATTTACATGCTGGGCATAACTGTGCATTCTCTCATTTCTGTAGGTTTCATGTAGAACAGAGTATGTCCATTTTTGTAGCTTTTAAGTTATTGCTGACAAATTGCAAATTAATCTGTAAAATTATTTCCTCTAAATGCGATTAATTTTATTAATTTAGGAAAAAGTTTTATTAGTCGGTTTTTCGATCGGCTTTGCTTTGTGTCTTCAATTCGAATTCCAAAAATAGTTCCTTAAAGACATTTCACACGATGGAACCTGATATTCAGATTTTATTATTTATTTTCTCATAATAACTTTATTACGTTACACAGATTACTCTGCCGTAATTTTGCCAAATATAAATAGAAGTTCCCATAATTATTTCAACATAAATAGTATCTAAGCAATCTAACACATAATAAAAACTTCCTCAACTCCCTTAAATTCCTACAACACATTTTCCATTTTTAAAATGCCGAGTATTTGAGATATTTATCAAAATCTTAAAATGCCTTTAAAATTTAAACAAATATTTGTACAATGTACAAATTGTCAGTTGGTCTTATGCACAACAAACAAGTCAATGTGTGTGAAAACAAATTTTCAAATTTTCTTTCCGTTTAAGGAATTTCACATAGAAATTCAACAGTACTTGAGTTATAAACACAACGAGAGGAAAACTTATTTTTGTACTGCAGTGATTTTATTTTCTCCCCTTCCTCTTGCTGTCACTCTTGCACGTCGTATGAAATCCCAATCATGCAATTCAAATGTTTCAATATTTCATATTCGATGTCATTGAATAAATTGTACGAATTCTTCTTGACGAAAAGATTTACGAGGGTAACTATTAATTTTATTAACCAGGGGCTGTTAGATGATGAAAATCAAATTCATTTCCGAAATTTATTATTCGATTTTGTAAAATCTTTAGGATTTATAATGATTTTCCCGACTCGAAACTTTTGGTAAAGCAGTGAATTTTATTCTAACTGTCAAACGCTATTATGAGGACTTAAATCTCAGACGCCTTTCTCTTCATGTGGACTTTCGGAAAGTTTATCCGAAAAGAGACAGGAGTGCTATGAAATACTAAAACAAATACTTCGCAAGCATGCACAAGCGTGTTCATCGTAAGCCGAAACAATAAAATGGCAGTACTCACATTAGAAGCGGCAACCCTCGTGTATACTTTTGCTGCAGTGTGACATATACTGATACTGTTTGTTTTTTTTTCTTTTTCTTGTGTAGAGTTGGCGTTGTTTTTGTCCCATTGGAGTTTATTTAAGAGACATTTTGAAGTCCTCAAAGTCTTAATGTCGTTTTGTTTTATTTTTCACTACTGCAGTCAATAGCAAAGATAGCAGAAGGTATTATTATGCTCAAAATAAATCATATTAAATTTAGAGAAGCAGTGCCCTAGAAGCACTGCTGGCGAAGCCGAGAATTCTAAATAAAGCCATAATCAATTCGATATTATATCGGTGTTGTTTTATTTAAATGTCTTTCCTATCGCGCTTATCTGGTTACCCTATAGTAGAATCGTGGTATTAAAGGGGTGGAGCTTAGTCCACAGCTTGCTAGGTACTTTCCCTATATTTATTTGTTTGTGTAAATCTAGTGTTTGTTCTTTGGAACAGGTCCACACACTTTCCCATGATGCTTTGGCTGCTGTAAAGTGCTACTGGTTCAAATATCGCAGTTAAAACACAAAAATGTTGGACTAGTGACTCTTTCATGAGTTCGCCTTTTTAATCTTCTTTTAAGCTTTTTAATACTTGAATTGAAAAAAAAAATTAAATAAAATAAAATATTCGAAGAAAGTGTTAAAAATTTCTTTGTTAAGTATTGCAGGAATTTTCATGGCATAAATTCAATGATGAGCATTGCAAGCATTTGCTGGGTGTCTGCTCCGCAGTACACTTTCCTATGTCAGCCAGTTTGTGTGAGTGTTTGAACAAAATGTTACAAATTCTCTAGCAAATTTTTCAATGTTTTACTTTCTTTTCCTTCCTGCCATCTCTTCTATATTTAGTGTAAAAGTTGTCTATAAATTTCTGTACATTTTCTGGCTTTTTTTTTATTCTCTCTACTTGATTGCAGTAAATTTTAGCTTGACTATAGCAGTCGTTAGTGTTTTTTTAAAACACAACTGTGGGAATTCACTAGTGGTGTTTCATTCAAAAGTTTCTATAGAAGACAAAAATATTTTTGGTGGATTAGAAGAAGTGGGTTGGTGGATAGGGGGAGAATATGTTTCAATTGTTATTGAATAGAAAGCAAGTGACAGCAGCATATATCTCTAAGGAAAGAGTTAAATGACAGTTAATAGAAACTAAAAATAATTTATTGGTTTACAAACAAAATAGGGTTTGAATTTATAATGAAATATTTAAAATGTTGTATCCTTAAAGCGATATTTTTAAATGTATTTAATTGTCTAAATATTTAATCAAAGAAATCTTAAAAAAAAGAGTTTAATACCACAACTTCTTCAAACTAAATTTCTATTTTGTGAAAAAATATCAGAAAAAATTTTAGACAGAAATAAACTGCCGTAGTTATAAAAAATATTACTGATTTATTAAAGGTTTATAATTAAAATTTGGCATTAAAAAAAAGTTTATTTTCGTATGCTATGTGTCTTGAGTGTTGGGTTAAATAGATGATGTTTACAGCTGACACAAAATTAGTAGAAAAGACACGAAGAATGTTGAAAACGTGTGTAGCAGCAGAGAAGATGCATTCCACGCTGCTAGTTGTCTGATAAAGCTTTAACTTTTACTTTTTAAAATAAATTTTATTTTTTATAGAAAGAATAAAGAAAAATTAAATTACTTCATGTTAATAATTGAGTTCGACAAAGTTACGTCAAACAATAAAAATAAAGTTCTATGAAAAATTTCTATAGAACGTAAGTGCAATGAATTTTGTAATAAACAGCTCAAGCAATCGAGCAATTTGCCATTAGAAATAATTCTGTACAGTATGATAGTTATAGAAAAATTTGCAAGAGAAAACTGAATTTCAATAAAAAACTTTTTATAGAAAATAAAAGTTGGTGAAAATGTTCTAGAAGAAAGTAAATGATGTGAAAATATTTATGTAGATGTAATGTTATCAAAAATGTATCTACAGAACTAATATTTTATAATAAATATGTAAGTTGAAAGAACAAATATTTTTTGTTATCGATATATATTTTTTACATTTTTATTTAAATGCTTTTTTTAAACAATTTTTATCATCGAAAGCTCTGCTCTAAAATTTTAGAGTCAGCGAAACATTTAAAAGTTGCCTTAAAATGTTAAGGGTTAGTGAAACATTGTCTTTAGAATTTCAGAGGTATCGAAAAGTGGTCTTTACAATTTCTTTTCAAAAGGCTTTTTGATGATTTTTTTCTAATTTTTAATAAATAGTTTAAAAAATTTTTTATGGAAAATTTAACGACAATTTTCTATAGAAAATAAAGGTATTGGATATTTTTTAATATGGAAAGTCAAAGTTATCGAAATTATTTTTATCGATAACTGTAAATAAAACTGAAGTTATCGATTTTTTTATATTATAATTATCGGAAAATGTCCTAAAATATTGTTTATTACTTTAAAGTTTATATTTAAAATATATTTTTTTGATTCTAACCTCTTCTTCGAGAAGAGTTCTTGTGAATATTTAAGTTATCGAGAGAGTGTCTTTAGTAAAAAATACTAATCATTGTTCTAAGTGGAAAACTACAGTTATCGATTAAATTAATTTAGCGTCAGGTGGTTAAAAATTGATCTTTGAGCAACATTGTTTACAAAACCCTGGACAAGGCTTATTTAAAGGGGTCACTGTAACGGAAGACTTCACAGATACAACTACGTTTTATTGTTCAGCTCAGTTGGCAAACTACATATAGGGCTATATGCTAATTCATTTCGTTTTTCATGAATAATCAAATGTAAATAAAGTGTAGTTGTATTGATAATACCTTCCGAGGCAGTCGCCTTGTTCAATGTGCCTTGACCTTAGAAATATAAAATCCTTTATTATAAATGAGACAGCCCAGTACTATAAATTAATTATTTGCATAAATATATGTAGTCTTCTATTTAATAAATATATGTAGCCTTCGTTCCCCTATGAAAGCAGCAGAATAAACGAAAATATTTGTTTTTCAAACCAACTGAAAAACGTTTGCTTTTAAAAGGGTGTTACAATTTGTTGATAATTTAATTTATATTCGTGCATTGCACAATTCTGACTGACTGTTTTTCTTTGTCAACTTTAACCGTCAACGTTGGATTTTATGTTTTTCAATATTGTTTAGCTGAAATATGTCAATTTTTCAACTATGTGATTTTCACAGTTTGAAAACATATTGATCGATCAAATTTAATAGTTGTGTAAGAAAAACCAAAACTCAGGATTTCACATTACATCATAGGGAGTCACGCATAGCAAAGCACATGTGTATGTATTGAATTAACAAACAAATTAATTGAAAGCCAAAAAAATAACACTATGGGAAATATGGGTGGTACTTTTCTTATACACCATGGGTGGTGGCATGTCAAATATTTACAGTTTTACAAACTTTTGGTCTTTCTTGGTAGAATGTTTATTGAGAAATTTTCAATATCAAAAAAACAAATGGCCGGCTATTTCCTTTTGTTTAAGAAAATAATTCCTTTTAATTTTTGTAAGAATTCTCCTTTAAGGTAATTGTGACTTTTAACGGTTGTAAGATAAATTATATTTAAGTTCCCTCAGGTAGGTATGTTGAAGATAGTTAGTAGCTGTTAGATTTTTCGAAAGAAAACTGGTATGCGGTGGCGAAATTTGCTATATCTTTAATTATTTGTAGAATAGAATATTTTTCGATAACTTCGATTTTTTAGAAAATTTTTCGATAACTGTTTCCGATTACATCTCATTCAATTAAAACATTTTCAAAAGCGTACATTTTCTGTGAAAAAGTTTACGATAATTATTTTTTTAAATATTTCACGATAACTTTCACATTTTATAAAAACTCTCTTAATAACTTAAATTTGATGTGAATTATTTCCTGATTTGATATTCCGACAGAGTTTTTGATGTAGAATTTTGGAACGAATTTCCGTCATCACTTGTCAAGTTTGGTTTGGAGACAAACCGGTTTCGGCTATGTGCCATCTTCAGTGTCATTTTTCGTTCTGAGAAGTTTGCATCAATTCGTTAGTGTTTTATTGTGTGTCAGGATCTATTTGTCATGTGAGCTCTGTAAGGTGTGAGCAGGTAGCAGGTAAAATTTGTAAGTCTACATGCATTATTTCCATTACTTGCAGTTCATAAAATCATTTTTGGTAATTCCAATTTAAACATGTATCGATAAGTCTGATTTTCTTTTAGAAATTTATCATTAACTTGATTGTTCTTTCGATAAAACTAATTTGCCTTAGAGAATCGTTCTAAAATTTTAATTTCTTATCATGTGCGTTTTGATATCTCTATTGTGAAAATTGTTCAATAACACAGCTTAAATTTTCTAGAGTTTATTTGAATTGCTGCGATTCTTGTCGATAACTTAATTTTTCTATTATTTCAAATATTTTATAATAAATTTAGTTTTCTATTAATTTTTATTTTAAATTAATTTGCTTAAGAATGTCTTTCGAACATTTTATTTTGTATGTAAAGAAATTTGTCTTAATATAATTTGATTACAATGATCTCTTGGGACTTTTTTTTGCTATAATGAATTATTTACTGACATTTTTTATATACCTATTTTTCTATAGAAGAAAATTTCATATCATTAAATTTCTATAGAAAATTTCTAGTGACTTCGATTTTTTTCGAAAGTTATTTAATAATGTTTCTTCAAAAATTTCGTTTTAAAGTTAATTTCTTTTTATATTTTTCGAACATTCCATTGTGGAAATTTTTCCATTATATCACTTAAATGTTCTAGAGTTTTTAATAACTAAATAATAAATAACATTTCTCGATAGCATGATTTCTTTATTATTAAAATGGGTTTATTTAGTGAAATTTTCTCGATAACTCTAATTTTCTTAAGAAAGACTTTCGATAACTTGAATTTCTCGAGAAAATATATGAAACTTAAAATTCTTGTTATATATATTTCACTGTTATTAACAATATCATTAATACAGGGTGTCCACCGGGAAGGTATACTACTTTGTTTGTTTATAATTTTTGATTAAATGAAAGAGAATGGATCGTGTATTGATAAATGTTTTATTTAATGTCGGCAATTGGGTATGGAATACAATATCAGATAAAAATCCGCCTCTGTTAGCCCTTTTGAGCACATTTTTCATTACATTCTCACACATTTCACACGCGGTATATCATTAATTTCATCACAAATATTTTGTTTGAGTTGCTCCAGCGTTTCTGGTTCGGTTGCGATAACCTTTCTTTTCACATATCCCCACAAAAAGAAGTCCGGAGCAGCCGAATCAGGCGACCGTGGGGGCCAATCAACATCACAATTCCTAGAAATAACTTGTTGTGAAAAGAGGTCTCGCAGTAATTCCACTATAATCCTGGCTGTATGCCATATGGTACCGTCTTGTTGAAACCACATGTTAGTCAAGCCCAAAGCATGCAGTTGAGGCGTTAAAATATTTTCAATCATATCACGATATCGCATTGACAGTTACCGTTACGCCGTATTCAGTTTCAAAGAAGAAAGGTCCAATGATTCCTCCTGACCAAATTGCACACCAGACTGTCACTTTTAATGGATGCAAAGGTGACTGATGAATAACTTGAGGGTTTTCCATTACCCAGAACCGAATATTCTGTTTATTCACATATCTATTCAAATGAAAATGATGATTTCATTATGATTTTTTCATGAAAATCGGGGTTGTCATGGGCGAGCTGTTGGCGGCGTAAATGGTCTTCTGGAAGAATCTATTGTGTCAACTGAATCTTACTATAAATGGAAACAAATGCAAATCTTTGTGCAAAATAGTGGGCAAAGTTGTTCTTTGAAGACCAAGCCCCTGAGCACGGTGTCGAATTGAGGTTGATGGATTGTTTCGAACGCTTTCTTGAACAGCAGTAATGTTTTCAGCCGATTTTGCAGTGCATTGTGGTCCATGCTTGGGCCTATCAGCTACAGTCCCTCTTTCTTCGAAATCATTCACAACACGATAAATAGTGCGTCTTGTTGGCACGTTGTTGCTACCAAAAATTTCACGTAACTTTCTCATCGTCACAGTAATCGATGATAGATTTTGATAAAATGTTTTAACGATTAAAACACACTGGTTTACCAAATATATTTTTTCATAATAAATTTGCTACGTCTCTGCTTCACGACTGCCAAATATGAACTGTCAAGACTAATGTTTACCAAAATGGCGGCAAAACAAAGTAGTATACCTTCCCGGTGGACTCCCGTATATATGTACATATGTATAAATATGTATATAAAGCAGTTTTTTGTCTTTTAAAACTAAATCGAACATTAATTTGTTAATATCGTTGTACAGGCTGTTCTATAATCTTTCGATAATTTTACTTTCAATAACTTAATTTTTTTTAAAGAGATTCGCCTAAAAATGTTTCGGTAACTTGGATGTTTTTTGAGACATTTTTCGATTCGATTAATTTTTTACTCACATTTTGTCGAACACTTTTCGATAACTTTGATTTTCTATGGAAAATATTTAGAGTCTTCCACTTTCTTTTGTAGATGCTTCTATAATTTTTTATAGACTACTTTCCAATAACTTTGGTTGCCTTTAAGTTTTTCGATAACTTTAGTGTCTATAAACACATGTTCGAGCTCTTAACTTTAGCAATTTTCGGATAAATTTCGTTTTCCCTAGAACTTTTTTGATAACTTTAAATTAATTTTTATCTCCATATTTTTTTACTATTTAATTTAATATGCCTATTTTCCGATAGCTTTAAATTTTCTGAAAAAAATTGATAACTACTATTGTCTGGAACATTTCAATAACTTGAATTTTCTTTCAAATTTTTTAATTATTTAAAAATATTTTCGGCTCTATTTTTGACAACACTTCTTCCTAACAATTAGTTGTCGATTGTTCTTAGAAGGTTTTTATAGAGTATTAAAGTTATAGTTATGCAGGCTCAAGTTCGATTTTGTTCATTGTTTCAATTAAGAAAGAAAATCGTACAATAAGAGAAATGCTTTGTCGTTGTAATAAATATTATCATGCCTTTTTAATTTTTATAACTCAAAAATTATTATAAAAACTGCTTTCAAGCTTCCATGAAATAGACAATTAATTTAAGAATTTTATGCCAGCTTCTGATGCCTTTTACGAACCCATCTGTTTCATGTTAAACAAAATTTGTTAAGGAAAATTTTTCATAATTTCTAACCTGTAATATATTTGTTTTTAATGAAGCATAAAAGCTGATTTGGCAGCCAATCGAATCGAAAACAACTTTGGTGGTACAAGGCAAGACAACCAAATTTAAGCCACCACATTATAACATCGCTTGTCTAACAATGAGTTGAGACAAAAGCGAGAAGACCTCTCGAAAATTTGAGAAACAATAGGATAAACAATAACAAAAGGTTGAGGTTTTTCATTTACTTTTATAAATTTATGAAATTTTAAAAGAAATACAAAAATGTTAGTAAATTTGTTTTGTCTGCCCATAAAAGTCAACATCATCAACATTCTGTTGCTGCTGCTGCTGCTGCACCTCAATCATGTTTATGTTGACGATGATTTCAAAGATGATGGGTGTGTGTTCTTTACATGCTTTTGTTTTTCGATGGAAGTGCTAGGAAATTTTACAAATAACAACAAGTGCGAAAATGTTGTAAAATTTTTTAAGGAGGAGGTGTTTCCAATTTCTTTTGTTCTTATCTTATTCACAGCTGTGGTTTGTCTATTGGGGCATAGAGAAAAGCTGGTAAATTTAGAGCAGGCAGACCTGGCTGACAACAGTCAATCAAAAGAATGTTGTTGAAATTTTTATAGATTCCTTTGAATTATTTATGGTAAATGAAAATTTTCAAAAAAAAAAAAACGTTGAAAATGATGGTTAAGTTCGCTCCTTTTAATGGTTTCATTTAAGTCGCTCTTCATATTAATCATTTGTACGACATCCTCAATTTCCATGTTAAACTCATTAAACTTTTCCTTAATTCATTTATAACTTCACATTTCCAATGCACAAAATTTAACTTGAAAACAAAAATAAAGCCATAAATTTTATTATAACCAGACATTAATAACACTTTGACCTTTTTATCAAGAGTCTTACGTCATGAACATCAGCATTATGAATTGTAACAAGCGACATTAAAATCATCCAAAACATTTATTCGTTTACGAATATTCACATGACTGCAAATTACATTAACTTTCAATGTTTTCTGCTCATATTTCAAATATGTGTCATTTACTGGGGAAAATATGTTTTAGTAGGGACATAAATTTAAATTCCAAAAAAAAGAGGAGAAAAAAATTGACCACAAATTGTAGCACAAACTAAAATAAATGAAGAAAGAAACATGTAGCAGATGTTGTGTTCAACGTTTCAAAAACCACAACAAAAATAAGTGAAATGCCTCTAAATGTTGTTAATATGGAGTTTAAGGAATCAAAGATTGTATGCGTAAAATACACTCAGAAAATAAAATAGAATTAAGCAGAAAGAAAGGAGTAACATTTTTGTGAAATACTTTTGTGAAATGCGAAATCCTATGGCATCACCGATATTCTCAACATATGTCAGCAAAATCTTCGGACGAGATAATGCACGTAAGGTATTTGAAGCATGATCGCCTTTGTGTCGACGTATCAATCGAGCTTTTGAAAATATTGTTGCTGTAAACTAGAGTATCGCCTAAAACTAGGGAGTCACGCAACACTGTTCACTCCAAGATAATACGATTTAATGCCGTGCCATTTATTTCTTTGAGATTTTGTGAAATCTTACGTCTCTGTGAACAAACCAGAAAAAATTCCCGAGCTCAAGACCGAGATCCACGAGTCATCGTTGAGATACGGTCTCACCCTCTGTCAGAAAATCCACAAAAATTTCGTGAAAAGATCAAAGACCTTTCGTCAGAGGCGCGGGTGACATTTAACTCGTTCAAAAGATGCGTGCGTTATTTTTAAATGAAAGAGTGAACCCCTATTGACACACCCTTTATCAAGGCAAAAAAAATTTATAGAAAACATTAAGGAAGACAACGGATTTTTCCAAGTTGAAGAGTTATCCAGGAAGAATCTCCAAGGAGTAGTTTTCGTGGAAGAGTCTCTAAGTTAGAGCCTCCACGGAAGACTCTACGTGAAAGACTCTCCAATGAAGTTTTAGAGAAGGAGTAGCCAAGAAAAAGGGAAGAATCATCACGGACTAGTCATCATTATAGTGTCTTCGAGGAATAGTCTCGAAAGGAAGAGTATCAAAGAAAGACTATTCTAGGAAGTGCCTCCCAGGAAGAACCTCTAAAGAAAGAGTCTCCAAGAAAGAAAATTCTAAATTCAATGAAAAACTAAAATTTTAAATTTAAAATCTAAAATTCATCACAAGTGGTGAATTCACAAAAAAACTAAAAAAATCCCAAAAAATTAAAAATTCCCCAAAAATATTTTCAAATCACAAGAATTCAAACTTTTATCAAAAATCTCAATTAATCTGAAAATTAAAGAAACAATATTTTACCATAACTTGGGAATTCACAAAAATCCGAAAATTCACCACAGAACTAAACATGAGAATTCACCATAAACTTCGAAAATTCACCAACTCAAATTTTTATCAAATATTAAACATTTTATAAAAAACCCAATTCCGCCAATGTCTACAATTCACCAAAAATTCCAGAATTTATCAAAAATGTATAAGCATTCTGAGAAGAGGAAAACGCACCGATCGAAAATGCTTTTAAGACGAGAGGAGAGTTTAAAAGTAAAATAAGACGACTAAAGCCGGCGGCCAAAATTAAAGAACGCCAACAATCCTTTGCACTGGGAAAAGTCTGTAGTTCATTTTTTGTAGTTCATACATTTGTGAAGGGTATATAAGATTCGGCTCAGCCCAATATAGCTCTCTTACTTAGTTTTATTTTAAAGATGTTGCATATTTGAATGTAACCTGCTGCAGAAAGAGCCGTAGTTTGATGTACAATTTTGCTTCACAATTATTTGTTAAAGAACACTTTGCTTAGTTCCCGCTTTAGTTGCTTCCACAGTATTTATTTTAGTTTTTTGTTTTAGTTAATTTCACTTTATAACTGTAGAGTGACCAGATAACAACGTTAGGAAACGAAATATCATTAAAATAAAAACGTTGTGAGATATCAAATTTATTCTGGCTTTATATATGAAAGGCAAAACATTCAAATGACCGCCTCGGTGTCGCTGCCAATGATTGAAGACGATTTCTTGGCCAAACTCCAGATATGCGGCCAATATTTCCAGCTCCCAATTAGAGAATTGACGGCGGCGTGATCTATGATTGTCCGTTTTTAATTCTTGCTTCAGCACAACGAGGTGGACTCTGATTCTTGATTTCATATTCCGACAGGGTGTTTTGATGTAGATTTTTGGAACGAATTTCCGTCATCCCTTGTCAAGTTTAGTTTGGAGACAAACCGGTTTCGGCTATGTGCCATCTTCAGTGTTCGTTGACTCCCTGGCGTTACCTATGGAATCGGCATCGAATTGACATCTCTGAGTTTTCTTCGATACTAGCTGCTATGATGGCTTTGTATACCTGTCTCTTTCTGGTTGGTGGCTCAAGGTCCCAAACAGTGTTCTCACGCTCAAACATTTCCACTGTGCAACAAATTGCTTGTGTACTGAAGCCACGATTACGAACGACCTCTAAACGAAATGCGCGTTGCGTATTTAATAATATTCTAAACATTCGGCAGGCGTTCAACGATGCTAAATGAAAAGCCAAACCTTACTGAATATTTTGACAGCTGAATGCTATTAGTAACTTTGCCATCTTCTAAAGTATCTGGTCACCCTAAATTCGATAATACCGCTTACCTTTTTGTCGAATTCCTACGTCATTGAGTGCGTATTTCTATGTTTCACATGGTGCCTTACGGTGAAGTGTGTAGATAATTAGCTTATCCTTTTTGTGTAATTAACATCCTTTGTTTGCGTATCCTCACTAACACATGCACTGTACTAAAACACTTAACTTTGACCTCCTGAACACAAAGTGCTCAAACCTCAAGCTGATGGCAAATCTAAAATACACATTTATTGTATAATGGATGCCTAACATATGATAAAAAAAAACATAAAATAAAAAAAAGGAAACAAACAAATTGAGCAACAGATAAAATCATACACATGTACATACTCGTACCTGTGTAATTTAACTTATTGTTGACTTTTATTAAAAATTCAAAAGAGCGCGTAAACAATTTTGTAAAATTAGTTAAGGTTTTTCCATATTTATCTTGATGTTATTTGTATTAATTGCCCCTCATTATGAGGCAGCAATTTATAGTTTGCAGCATTTTAAAAAGTAACCGCATTGAATGTTTAAAATTCTTTTTATTGTAGCCAGCGGAAGTGGGTCGATTTCTGTAAAATGTAGAACTAATTCTTCATTTCCGTTTAAAGTCAATTTATTTTCATTTATTAGTATTTTCTTTGAAGAAATTCATCTTCCTGTCATTAAGGTTCAGCAAGTGAGGAGACTTATTTTCTATAAAACATTAGTGGAATTTTAACTCAAAATGTAGAGATATTTGGCATATTTTCTATGGATGCTACTGCTATATGCAAAGTTTTCTATATCTATGAAGCAAAATGCAATTTTGTCTGTAGAAAGTATTACTATATATTTTTTTTTTCTCTAGCAAAAACTGTATGCACCTTTTTCTAAAGTCAACGTAGATAAATATACTTTTTTCTATAGCAAGTTTGCGTGTAATTGATTCTATAGCAATTGATTCTATAGCACCATTGTCTGTAATAAATAGGCCTATATGAACGGCGCTATTTTTATGGGAAACATTGTTATTTGCTACTGTTTCTAAAGAAAATACTGTTATATGAATTTTTATGTGTTGGAAAGTAGCACTCTTTTCCGTTTTTTCCTGTAGATACGACTACAATATTTTGTTTTTCGCCAGAGCATATCCTGCAACACCCACTTTTGCCTTTAATAAATTGTGCTATATTCATTTCTTTCTGTAGCATATTTTGCTATATGCAATTCGTTCAGAGTAAAATGTGTTATATTTTCCTATTTAGCAAATACTGCATCTTTTTTCATAGCTAATAAAGCTATAGCACCGTTGTCTGTAATAAGTAACGAAATATCCACTTGTATTTATAGCAAGTTGTGCTATGTGCACTTTTCTCTAGAGCAAACGGCGCCTATGTGTGTAGGAAAAGTACCACATGCTCTAGTTGCCGTTGCAAATAACGCTATATGGGGCACTTGTTGTAGTACATAGTGCTATATGCATCTTTTTCAATAGTAATTAGTGCTGTTTGTACTTTTTTTTAATTAAACAGTGCACTTGTCTGTAGAAAATTGCTCTATGTGAAAATTTAATAGAGTAAATAGTGCTATATAAACTTCTTAATGCTAATAGCGTGATATGCTACACGTTTTTTTTTTGTCTGTAGTTAATAGCAGTAAATACACTTTTTTCATACAAGGTAGTTACATACTTTTTCTACAGTGAACAGTGCTATATACAACTTGTTCTATAGGAAGTAATGCTATATGCGAAATTTGCTATATCCAGTAATGCTATATACATGAAAAAGATCTATATACAGTTGTACTATAGCAGTTTAGTTTTAGTAAATAATGCTATATGCATTTTTCTTAGCAAAACTGTGCTATATGAAACGTTTTCGTATGGAAGGTGCTCTGTTGCTTTTTAAAGCAAATAGGAACACATGCAGTTTTCCCTTTCAAATAGTGCTGTGTACACTTTTTCTTTAGAAAATATTGGGAAGGGTTCTTCAATGTTCAGATTTATCTATTACCCGTTAATTGCTGTTTCAGTTATGAAAAAATAAAATTATAATGCTTGAAGAAAAATATGATAAAAAAGATAGTTTTTGTGGCGTTTTTATAGCATGTCTAGCAAACATTTATTTGGTGTTGTATATTCGAGAACAAATCAATCAGCCGGTAAGTCAAGAAAAAAAGGTTAGAAATATTTTCAGCCCGCATTTTGGTTTAATCTCTTAATTGCTACTCTGCCTTTTTGTTACATATATTTTCTTTAACTACAGTTAATACAAATATGTTTTATGAGAATTTATTTCATCTTTGAAAAAAGAAACTGAAAAAACAAATCAATTTATTATGAAGAGTGATTTACACTCGTCGTTGCTGAGTGGCCTAATAAAAATTAAGTGGAAATTTTTTAATGTTTTTCCCCTTTTTGCTTTACTTGCATATTTTTATTTAGTGATTATGAAATTATAGGTTTAACCTTTTTGACTTATCGGCCTCATTTGTTAAGAAGGCTTCTTCTAGTAGTTGTGGTAGCAGTTGTTTTTTTCTTACCTGAAATTAGGTCTTAACAATTTGTAGGCTGTTTAACAAGCTGCTTGATTTTATCTTGTTAATACAGCGCAGTAAAAAAACAAATTTTGTAGAATTTTTCTTTGATGGCGGAAATCTTTAAGAAGGAGTTACTTAACTGATATGATTTATAAGTTAATTGCAGAGGAAAAAATTATTTATTTGTTTTAATTCTTCAGTAATGAACAAATTGGAAATAAAAGCAAAAGTCTAGTCATATTTTGTCATTTTGAAATTTCTTTTATCACAAATTTTTCAAATTGATATATCCAGTCTCTTAATTTTATAACCAACTACCTTCAGCCATTGTGCTTTGCTACCCCTATCACCAGTTAGGGAAAAAATATTAATAATTCAGTAAATTTAAGTCAACATTTACTTAATGACCTCGCGGAAAATTGATCTTAATTTGATTTTCCGACTCAAAATTATTCGAAATTCAAAATCTTAAAATTTTTAAAGTCTAAGTCAGTATTCGATCTTACGATTGGTCTCAACAAATCCCAACTATTCAAAAACCTTTAAAAGAGGAGAAACCCCTTGTGGCCCGCCTAAGGCCTGCTACGCGGAAATATCCAAGCCGCATCGAATTAGATGAGTCTCACTATTGTAGTTCTTTCGATATAGGAGAACCATTAGTTGCTTTGTATGGCTAGTATCTGTCTGTCAGCTCATATTCGTCCAGTATTTTGATTTAATAAACGACTGGTTTTGAAAACAACCCACACCAAGTTTAAAGAAAGCCAATTTTCAGATAACGGGAAATTAATATTTACCACTCTATTCACTTCCGAAAACTCCACACTAAATTTAAGGGCTTTCACTGTTGTTGTTATTGAGATAAAGGGAAATTATTAACTACGTTTTGTGAGTGGAATCCCTCTGCCCGCTCCAATTTGAAGACCCTCCCATTTGGAATTCATCAGTTATAGGAAAATTATTATTTACTTTGTATTGGGGACACCCCTTTGCCTGCCTCTATTCCTTTAGGATTTTTCCGCCAAATGACTTATTAATATACCGTAGCAAAGTTGAAGACTATCACATTTGCAGTTTCGCAAATATTGAAAAATATAAATTTTCTGTATTGGGGATACCCGTCTGCCTGCCCCTATTCCTCATATTATTTTATCAGTGCCGCACTTAGCGCTCAAAACAGACCACATCAAATTTGAAGACTCTAACTATGGTAGTTCTTGACATAAAGGTAAATTAATATTTACTCTTTGTTAGGGGCACCCTTGTACCCGCTTCTATTTCTATGAGATTAGGACGTTCTTGGTCCTACAAATAACTCATAGCTGGCTCTGTATGGGCGGTACCTTTCTGCCCGCTCCTATGTCTTCAGAATTTTTTTGGAGTATGCACTTGTTATTATAAAGTGACCATAATTGAAGACCCTAGCTATTTTAGTTCTTTAGATATAGAGAATTAATATTTGCTCTGTATTGGAGTACCCCTTCCCATTAGTTCTGCACCCTTTAACCCTTGTTAGTCATCTTATCCAACATTAATACAATTAACTGGAAAACCAGTTTGATTAACTAGCGGTTTTGTCCAAGAATCTACGGCAGGGTCACTAGCATTCCGAAGGTTCATATTCCGATGGTTTATAGGCAAACGCGGATCCAGCTTAAGCTTCTTCAATTTTTCTAAACTTATTGTATGGGAAAATGTTAATTCCTAATAGTTCTGGAGGGGGAAATTTCCCTTTTGAAACACCCCCTTCGATACGCGCCTGTTCGGAAGGAAAACCTAGTTACGAACTTAAAGAACGTATTGTAATTGATGCCATGTTAGCAGTGAAGAATAGAAAAATATAAAATTAACGAATCAAAGTAAGCGGGCAGATCTACATTAATAAGGCAGACCCTAAGAACGCACATTCCAACTTATTGAAAGATCAATTTTTGTACTGTCCTAGAGAACTTAAAAAAGAGTTGACTGTTGTTTTCATCGTAAACGAATGTATGTCGTGTCTTAATACTGTAAACGGCAACATCAGATGAATTTTTTTAATAGAAAAGTTATTAAAAATAATATTTAATTTGTCGGCTGTTATAAAAGCAAATAAAAAAACTTGTTAACGCTTTTTGTCTTGTGCCCGCCGTAATTATGGACACGATTAAAAGTGATTTTTCAAAATATCGTAACAATGGAAAAGTGTGCGCTTCCGGTTAAGAAAATGTTCTTACGCGCTTTTAGAAACAACCACATGGCCATTAAAATTATTAATTTAAATTATTTATTCAATGTCAGTACGAAAGATAACATACGCACTTTTATAGGGGGTCTCAATAAGAGTGAACTATGTAAATCGTTGCTGCAATAAATCGATTGTCATCCCGCTGAAATCACATGTCGTTCAGATTCATGCAGTCCAGTTGAGATCACAAGACTTCCCTTATCATGAGCCTGTAATGAATGTCGTTCACAGTTACTGCCGAATTCATGTTTTCGGGTTTGCGGTAGACACTCTAGTTTACTACAGGAATATTTTCATGAGCCCGACTCGTATGTAGATTTGATTCATCACAAGTACGCCAGAAGACAAAACTCAGATTTCCTTAGCCCAAGAAAAATTATGCAGATATGCCCGGATCTTGGTTTTCAAGGCCATAAGTAATGGTCATATTTAGTGTAAACAGCACTTTCGCCACTTCTGTGCTTCTGAAATACAATTTTTTTAAATATAGCATAGGGCTGGATTCTGTAAACGTACTTAAATCTTTCAGATATGGAAAATTTTTCATAAATTATAAAATGTTGATCATAAAAATCACTTTCAACTAAATTTCGAAATTAAGTTCGAATTTTCGAACATAATAAAACTCAACAATTTTTGTAGTTATTGCATTAATAACAAGATTTTGTCAATTTTTAGCCTAAAAATGTATAGTCTTCTTAAATTCGAATTTTCGAACATAGCTCGAAAGTGAATATTTTTTAGTATTTTTGCTAAAAAAGTTATTGTTTTCATGTCAATTCAACTTTAAAATATATATTTTTTTCTTTTAAACGCGTAACATTGTCATTTGTGTAATTGCGGAAATTTACAAGACTTGTCTCCTGAAAATTATAGAAAACTCAAATCAAAAATAAATTAAATACATATATAAAAGTAGGTATCCACCATGAAATACTGGTTATTTATTTGTGCGAAAGCAGTGGCACAGAACACATCATCGTGTTAATGTCCTAATTGCATGCCAGCCGATGCTATTGTTTGTTCTAGCTCTTAAAAGGCTCTGTGTGTACCTTGTCACTGTGTGTACTTGAGTGTCGTGTTAGAACACATGCAATCTTATTAATTGCGTCCTTATTCAGATTCAGCAGGCACTTCTAAATTCTAGTCATTTATCCCATCGTTTGGTTGTTCCACAGTGGGACATGGTCACCTTACTAAGCCACTTACTAAGTAGATTTTTGGAACAAATATCCTTCACCCCTTGTCAAGTTTGGCGTGGAGAGAAACCGTTTTCGGCTATAAGCCATCTTCAGAGTTATTTTTCGCTCCAAAAATCGACATCAAAACGCCCGGTCAGAATATCAAATCAAGAATCAACGTATTTGTTACTAATCTTTCGGGCTCAATTGCCTTGATAGGCATTTGAATATCAGCCAAAATATTATCTTCCGTTGGGCTTCTATTTTATAGCTAGATAGAACCTGGCTGTTGGTAACAACAAATAACAATTTTCGAATTTTTGTAAATTAAAAAAAATTTGTTTGTGCATTACTGAGGAATAAGACAAATCGAAATAAAGTGCTGAAAGTATTTGCTTCGTCTCTGATAACTGAAACAAGAATTTATTAAATTTAATTCTAAACAAAAATCATATAAAATAACTTTAAATTAAAAGTACAACAAAATGGAGCTGCGATCGCAAAGGACTAAACGTGCAAACAACAAGGAAACACACACGTATTTCAATTTGATGAATTGGCGTGAAAAATTGATGCATTTTTTTTCGAACAAAGTTAATTCAAGATTTATTTGAGAACGTGTCGCGACATGACACAAATCACAACAATAACCTTCATTAGAGATTTAAAAGTCGATAATTATATTTTTGTTGTCCCGTTTATTTTGTTTTTGTAGTTCTTTCCTTTGTGTTCGTGTGTGTAGTGCAGAGGATGCGAATGTGCAGGAGCATGAGTATGCTGCTCGTTTAAATGTGACTTTGCCTGATAAATGTGTGTTAGAGTGTTGGTGGAATGTTAAATAAGCACGAGCTAGTGTATAAAACCTTTCTATTCGTTTTCAAAAACACAGGCCGTTTGCAAAAAGTTTAAAATTTTAAGGAAATAATCTCCTTCATGTGTAAAGCTGTCAATTAGGCCTGCAAGACAAAAATACCCGGCGGAATGATTGCAGGATCAAAAAAAATTCGACCAAATAAAATCCTACTTTGAAATGAATCAATCTGCATCTGCTAACTACACATCAGTCAGGCTTAAGACCAAATCGTGGATACATAACAGCACTCTCTGAAGTTGCCGAACAAATCCGTTGTATTTTTGATAAAGCTAAGATCGCCGAGACCATACTAACGCGTTCGATACCGTCCGCCATAAATTAGTATATAGGAAACTGACACAACTATTTAATTTTTCACATATATCTGCAAAATTAAAATCAACCTATTTGAGTAATCGATACCAGGCTACATTTAGTAACTTATGGTATTCTTTCTGGTTGCCAGTTTCTAGAGTTGTCGCATAGGGTTCTCGGTCGACTATTGTATATTCCGGATTCCAACGATCTATCGACAAAACAAAAATTTTCAAAAATACAGATATATGCCGACGATGTTCAACTATTTATGGGCTGTAGCATTGAAAATATTTCAGACTGCATTTCCAAAATAAATTATGATTCGGAGTTGCATTTAGTAATATCACTAGATACGTCCTTAATTTGAGAAGGTCTGACAGCATTGCCCACTTAACATTTCCTTTGACATTCTTTAAAAATGTCGCAGTTTACTTTCCCTACACAAAACAATCTACACAAAGAAACCTAACTATCTGTTTTAAAAATTAGTATTTGACTAGAGGCAATGTGATATTGCATATTCGATACAATTACCCGATGTCGGAACGACAATTGTTTGTACACGTTGTACAGCTCTGGAATTTACTTCCACATAATATTCAAAGCACAACCTACTGCGTGTACAGCGCTACATTTTAGACATACTACTGTGGGAAAAAATAGTAAGACTTTTTATTTTAAATTTCGCGCGAAAATCCATTTGTCGAAATTTTTTTTTACGTTCGTATGACTGTCAGTGACATCTGTGTCAAATATCACATGAAAGTAATCATTAGTGTTCAGTATACGCTTGTCTTTCTAAAGAACAACAGGTGCATTCGGCGATTTTTACAATGAGTAAAATTATTCAACAAAGAAGTTCCATTAAATTTTGTGTGCGGAATGAAATTTCTCGTGCCGAAACGTTCAGAATGTTGCAAAAGGCCTTCGGTGATAATTGTATGTCGCGAGCAAGTGTTTTTGAATGGTATAAATTATTTAAAGAGGGTCGAGAACGCGTTGACGACGAACCACGTCCAAGACGGCCATCAACAGCAACTGATGCTCAACACGTCAATAAAATCAAGGAATTGGTGTTCGAGAATCGACGATTAACAGTCAGAGACCATACTGATATCGTTGGAATATCGGAGGGATCAGTGAAGACCATTTTAAAAGATCATTTGGGCCAAAGAAAAGTGAAATCACGATTGGTTCCAAAATCACTTAATTTTCTTGAAAAACAGCGTCGCGTTGACGTCTGTCAAACAATGCTTTCCGACTATCAGGATGTCATTAAACGTATTATAATTGGCGACGAGTCTTGGATCTACGCTTACGTCCCAGAAATAGACGATCAATATCGTGCCAAAGGTGAGCCGAAGCCGAAAAAACCACGTCAAAGAAAGTCAAAAATCAAGGTCTTGTTGACAGGTTTCTTCGATCAACGAGGTGTGGTGCACTCCGAATTCCTTCCGACCGGCCAAACTGTCAACAAGGAATACTATTTGAGTGTTACGCGTCGTTTGCGCGAAGCTATTCGTAAAAATTGTTTTTGCACCACGATAATGTACCGTCGCATACCGCATTGATTCTTCGTGAGTTTTTCGCCAATAATTCAATCAATATCGTTCCACAACCACAGTATTTGCCTGATTTAGCTCCGTGTGACTTCTGGCTGTTCAGCAAACTCAAGCGACCGCTCCGGGGAAACCGTTTTGAGTCAATTGAAGACATTAAACGTGAATCGCTACGCGCATTGAAGGCTATTCCGGAAATTGACTTTAACAACTGTTACGAGGATTGGAAAAAACGTTGGCATAAGTATATTGCAGCTGAGGGGGATTACTTTGAAGGGGACGAAATAGATTTGACAAAATAAATAAAGAAATTTAAAATTATGAACAAAGTCTTAAAATTTTTTTGCCCACAGTAGTATTTAAGCTTTTCATCATATTTTTTCCCGAATAAAGGATCTTCTTTGTTCTTAAAGTTGTCCTTAGTATTTTAAATACACTGAACATATGCTAAAGTTTACGAAAACTTGAAGCCTACCCTCGCTTAAATCAAAACCAAAACGATTCCAAGTAGTTAAAGTAGGCAGTAACTAGAATAGATTTTAACGTTGCACGCACGAATTTGTGTCACTGTGTGTGTGTCGGAGTAGGGGTGTGTTAAAGCATGTAACTGCAGTCAGACACGCACTTCCGTCTTAAAACAAAATAAAATCCACCAAATACTTGATGAAAGTACAAAAAAGGCTAAAAATTAAGCAATTAAATTTGTATATCTTCCCTGATTATGATGTGAATTTTCATGAATTTCGTATTTTTTGTTATGTGAAATTTATCGTTAATGTTTTAGCGATTTTCCACAAGGAAAACATTTTATTGAAGGCAACAAAAAACCAATAACAAGTTATTAAGGCCATCTAACCGCTCCGGACATGTGTGAGTGACGTTACATTGATGAAGTCTTGGGAAATAATGTTTTACTGTACAGTGGGAAAAGTTAAACAAATGCAGTCTCGGCCATACAAATTAGAAAGTCATTAAGCAAGGATTGGCTTAAAGGCCTTCTATTTCTAAACCCAGCAGAAAGTCTTTTTTTTGCTCTTAGAAGGCCATTGGAGCTTTAATCTAGGCTTTTCTGGTGGTCTGCTTTAGTAAAACCCTCCAACTTTCGGAGCGCTTCATCTTAGACGGTCATGAGTGCGTTCCTTAATATATTATTATCATGACTGGTGCCTTGCTGACTAAGCAATTGACTCTTAACTTGGCGGTACGGTTCTAAATAGGGCATTCAAAGTAACGCGATAAAGCTATGCGGCTGCCTAGAAGTAGTTTCAAAACATTTCTGAAAGTTCATAGCTGTTAAGTAATGATTATCGTAATGATAAGTAATTAGATTATTTTGATTTAAAAGGTGAAGGTAATTGATTAGATTACAATTATTTCCAGTTCGCATGATTACTTATTGATTACGATTACAAATAATCCAAAAATAATTAGGATTACTTGAGATTACTAAAACAGAATCAAAAAGAATCAAAAGTAATCAAAAAAATAATATGACAAATTTTAAAATAATAATCGCAAATAATTCTGATTAGTTGTAGGTTATTTGTAATCGTAATCAATTAGTAATAACAAATTTCTTACCAGTGGATTATATAATTATTACAATTCTTTTTAAAATGTAATCTATACGATTAGTTATCGTAATTGTAATTTAAAAACTATGTTTCTACCTTACCTATGTGTATGTCAGATAAACGTCAACAAGGACAAGTTCTCGGCATCCATACGTATGGATCCCAGTCGGCCACAATCAGTTATATTTTTAGTGAAAATGACTGCAAGAAAGACCTCGTTTATGGAGACCTCTTAGGAGGTCGCATTCGTAGTAATCTTGGGCATTCATGCAAGGACTTGTGCTGAAGTTGTTTTATTGAGAACGTGTAACTGATAAACCACTCTTCTGAAACTGCCCGACTCTTTCGGGAAATAGAACGACTTATCATATGGGGAGACTAAACGCGGCCAACGTGTTGCGAATTACTTCATTTCGACTATTTTTTATCATTTCATAACATCATTTCACCATGGAAGTAGTGCAAATACGACTATGCATATTTGCTCAGCTGCAAACAAATGTAAACATTTATTTTTAACATATTTTTATATAAAAAAATTCATTGCATATTAAATAGGGTTGCCAGATATTTTTAAACAATTAAGTCATCTTGGCAACAATGCAATGGACTATTAAAAAGATGCTCACGATCTGTCGCAATATGCACAGCAAATATGCAATAATCTTAATTTCCACAAAGATCATCGTGAATCCCCCTATTGTTTTCACACCATAATACTTTCGCCTTTTGTTTGAATTTTTGACAAATCGTTTTACTCAATCTTATAGTGCGACAGGTCCTAATGCAACTTAAAATGTTAAAGAAGGTCCTCGTAGAGCTTAACGGTGCTTTCCTTTGGAAAGCTAAGGGACCGACTTGTGGTTCGAAGTTATTTTTAGTACCAAAAAGAATATTGTTGTCGATTTGAAGTGACAGTAAGAGAACATCCCATAGCATTTCTCTTTTATTTTATGACAATTTCAATTAATTTTTATGCTTATGACTGTTAAAAAAAATCATTAAATACAGGCCTACATGAGCCAGTGTGCAAGTGATTTAAGTAGTTCGCAGACAACCCAGCGAAATTTGTTGGCAAGAAATAGATTTTTGTTTTACAGTCATATTTTTTAAACCACAGCCAGCATTTTACTGGGTTTGCTGTGCGCTGCAATTGAATTGATTTTATTTCGTAATACGTGGCACACTTCTGCTGACAATCCCGCATATTCGTCCTGTATTCAAACTGTTTGTTTTTATTTGAAATTTAAAACAGACAATAATTTGCTTTTCAATTCAGTTCACAATTGAAGCGTATCTCCCTCTCTTGCACTTTAAAGCGTTTTATTAAATAATTGATTTTGATTTGAACAAATTTAAAATTTTCTTTTAGGATTTAATTTTTATTTACGATTTGGCTGTGAATATTAACGAGCAGTTTTAAATAAAATTTAATTTATATTCTTTTAAACGGCTGGCTTTTTATTGCTCTGTATTGTTTATCAATTGATTTTGTTTAACTTTGTTCAGAAGCAATTGAGGAGAGGGTGGGTGCTAGGTAGTGCTGGCAATTCTATTTAAATTTAAATAGCTGTCGTGCTTGTTAAAAATACATTAATATAAACGAATTTTAAAATATTTATTATGTTTATAAATAAAAATTTGTTGCTGGTATTTAATACTTGGGGAATAAGCTGGAGTTACACGAGTTCAGCTCATGTAATACAGGGTGTCCGCCGGCAAGGTATACTACTTTGTTTTGCCGCCATTTTGGTAAACATTAGCCTTGACAGTTCATATTTGGCAGTCGTGAAGTAGAGACGTGGCAAATTTATTATGAAAAAATATATTTGGTAAACAAACGTGTTTTAATCGTAAAACATTTTATCAAAATCAATCATCGATTACTGTGACGATGAGAAAGTTACATGAAATTTTTGGTAGCAAAAACGTGCCAACAAGACGCACTATTTATCGTGTAGTAAATGATTTCGAAGAAAGAGGGACTGTAGCTGATAGGCCCCAGCATGGACCACAACGTACTGCAAGATCAGCTGAAAACATTACTGCTGTTCAAGAAAGTGTTCAAAGCAATCCATCAACCTCAATTCGACATTATGCTCAGGAGCTTGGTTTTCAAAGAACAACTTTGCCCACTATTTTGCACAAAGATTTGCATTTGTTTCCATGTAAGATTCAGTTGACACAAGAGCTTCTTCCAGAAGACCATTTACGCCGCCGTACAAATGCCAATAGGATGCTACAGCTCGCCCATGATAACCTCGATTTTCATGCAAAAATCATAATGAGTGACGAGGCACAGTTTCATTTGAATGGATATGTGAATAAACAGAATAGTAGGTTTTGGGCAATGGAAAACCCTCAAATTATTCATCGTCACCTCTGCATTCATTAAAAGTGACAGTCTGGTGTGCAATTTGGTCAGGAGGAATCCTTGGGCATTACTTCTTTCGAACTGAAAACGGCGTAACGGTAACTGTCAATGGGAAGCGATATCGTGATATGATTGAAAACATTTTAACGCCACAACTGCATGCTTTGGGCTTGACTAACATGTGGTTTCAACAAGACGGTGCCACATCGCATACAGCCAGGATTACAATGGAATTACTGCGAGACCTCTTTCCACAACAAGTTATTTCAAGGAATGGTGATGTTGATTGGCTTCCACGGTTGCCTGATTTTACTGCTCCTGACTTCTTTCTTTATTTATTTATATATTTATTTATTTATATTTTAAATGAGAATGTAATGAAAAATGTGTTCAAAAGGTCTCGCATTTGTGAGGCTAGCAGAGGCGGACATTTATCTGATATTGTATTCCATCCATAATTGCCGACTTTAAATAAAACATTTATCAATATACGATCCATAATATTTCATTTCATCAAAAATTATAAACAAACAAAGTAGTATACCTTCCCGGCAGACACCCTGTATATGACAATGAAATGCCCGAGTGTAAATTGCAGGCCACTTAAGTAAATAATAAATTTTTTAGTTTTTAAAAATTCGATTAAAAAATGTTAAACTAAGTCATTTGTGAACTGATTTTGAAAATTTCGAACCATATTGAACACATCAAAAGTTAGGCTTTCTTGTTGTGTTTAAGCACTTTATACACATTAACCGTATTTAGCGTTTGGTGTAAATGGTCTTGCAAAAGTGCAAGTGCAAAATTACGTAGCTTTGAAGTTAAATCCAACAAAAAAATACACAAAATTCCTGTGAAATTTTATCAAAAAAAAAAATTATAATATTTTGTATTTGCACTTTTGTAAGACCAGTTGCTGCAACTACTGAATACCGCTATTGTTATAATGAATTGGCATAGAAAATCTTACAATCCTAATATGGTGGGTGTAAGTTGTGGTCAACCCTTTTATGTAGAACACTAGGAGCTACAATTTTGTGGAACATTTTAACCCTCTCTCTTTTAGGTGGCTGGCTCTTTTTTGTTCCTTTCTTAAGAAAAAGTCAAAAACTCCATTTACACAGCAATACAGTGGGTTTTTATATCCTCCAAAACTATTTGTCATAAAGTTCTACTATAAGGCTTTAAAAGCACCAAAGCTCAAAATTTAACTTGAACGTCAGAAACAATTAAAAACTTGCAACATATTTAAGGGTTAATTTTGTACTTATTGACAAATAGTAGTGCTAAGCAAGAGTTGTGTAAAATAAAGCAAGAGTTCTTAATTACAGATTCATTAGAATTTATCTTGTAATTTTGAATAGTTAAACAAAAACATCAATACAAAAAAAGTCGAAAAATGCTCTTCCTTCAGGAACATATTTTATGGCGTTTTCTTTTCCGACAAAAATGTTACCATTTCTGCATGCTTGTTGTGTTTCTCAATAAAATATATGCAACATTTACGAAAAATAGCACGTTGCTTTATAAATTTGTTGCACAAAAAAATGACCAATATGAAACATTTTTCGCATTCAATTTAAAGTGTAGGGGGAAATACTACTCTACAACTCTATTAACTACATTGTTTATACAGGGTGTCGTAAATTTAATCATCCAACTTTGTTTTTGCATAACTTTTTTTTACTAAATAAAGAAATGCTTTTGAGGGATGGATATCTTTACTTGGATCTTTGAAATTCTTTCTGTTGAGTGGAAATGATCATATCCGTCAAGTGGCTGCCGCCTGTCTTAAGACACATTTGGGCCCAGTTTTTCGCATTTTCCATGACTTTTCATGAGATTTGCCGCGATAACTGTTTGCATGCCAGTCGTGCAAGGGCTGCGATTGTCTGGGACATGTAGTCATAAGGTCGCAACTTCAAGTGGCCCTAAGGAAAGAAGTCTGGAATGGATAAATAGTTAAATGGGAGATTACGCTAATAGGAAACGCTTCATTCACAATCCCCATTGTGCCTCCTGCTGTTGAAACCACGTGTTCGCTAAGCCCTGCTCATTCAATTCCAGCAGTAAGAAGGCATTTATCAAGGTCCCGTAGCGTGGCACGTTGCCTGGTAGATGTTTCTTCATTCTTCGCGACTTCGGCAGCCAAAGCCACGATACTTTCGACAGAACGATCGGTGGCGGCTTCGCCCTGCAAGAGCCTTTGGGGTTCCAGTGTGTTCGAGTCGAGCAGATAGGCGGCAGAATATTTGTTCTAAATATGTATTACTTTTTTCAGATTGCGCAAACCCTCACAGAGTGTTGCACTTTTTACGATTTTGTTCATTTATTTTTTCAGAAACGAAAACGCCATTAATTAAACTTAAAGTGGCAGAATGGAACTACAAACATTGAATTAAAGTTAAAACCAAATATTTATTTAAATTTTCGATTTGTTCTTTAATAATTTTTACAATCTCACACACATTTGCCAATCAAGTTGCCACCTCGTTTTTTTTCAAACATTATCTTTTGTTTATAAAAAGTTTTTACAATTGATTTTGTTTTGTTGTTTTGTTTTATATTTTTCCACAAACTGCCATGTTTGCATTCATCAGGCTCTGTAAAGGGTGTACTTTTTGATGTCGAGATTTCAAAATAAAATAAAACACATATAAAGTTAACGAAGTGGAATTAGTTTACTCTTAATTGAAAGAAAAGCTTCTGGTATTTTTATTTGACTAGAATTCCCGGTATATGACATGAAGGCTGAGATTAAAACGAATTTCATTACTTGGGCGGAGGTTTGGTGGACCTGAGTGTCATATCAGTAATATTTAAAAAAAATTCTTAATCGCCTAAGACGAACACAGAGTGTTCTACCTTCTAATTGGTCTACATACGACTCAGGCCCAGAACCACATGCCATAAATTGCTGTACAATAAAACTAGCACAAATCTGCTGTTTTTTTTTTTAATTTCTATACGTTTAAAAAACACCCTTTATTTATTTATACATTTGGACATTTTCTTTTTTTATTAACAGCAATGAGAAAACTTTAATGGTTGTGTTAATATGTTCCAGAAAGCAGACATAAAAAAAAATTCAAAACTGTCGGTTTGAAAAGTTTAAGGACCCTTTTTCGAAAACAGCGGGGCGGCTACTTGGCCACTTAAACCGTTACATTAAATTACATGCCGTTGTTCTTGTTTAAATTTAAAAATATCACAAAAAAGAAAATAATATATTTCCATATGCTGCCCTCTTCAATAATTTGTTTACTTAGAAACAAGAAGGGTTCTTCAATAGGGATGAGTAGTTGTATATTGACGCTAACGATTGTTGGGATTCACAGGAAAGATGTGAAATATTACAATATTCAAATGCTTGTAGCGGATCATCCGCTTCTTGTAGTAGATCATCCGCTTCTTAAAGGTTTAATTTTAGAGGGCTTCAGCCCATAGATCAGGCTGAATGTAATTGTGTTGACTTTAGAGGCTCTAGTCGTTGGTGGCTTATTGGCATAGATGTGCGACTTAAACGAACTCCACAAGTAGAAGTCTGACGGGTTCATATCACACAATCTTGACTACCAGTTTCACTGTGCATGATTTAAATTTGGAAAGAGCGACGAAGCACGGATTCTTAAGCGACGCCAAACAGGTAATAACTGTGAATCCAATGCCGTGTTATCGACCTCCTGGGGACTATTTTGATTTCACACCAGGAAATTCTGCTCGTCACTAAAGCTGATTATTTTTCTTGTGATCGTTTTTTTCATGGGTTTGACGCAATTTTTTTTTTCAGAGTTAACTTTGATAAACTAAGGAAATTTATGGTGGAAAGACTCAGCATACAACAAGGAACCAAAGTTGTTTTATTTCATTTGTAGTCAGCATTCGATTTTCAAACCCAAAGACCATGTAGAAATTTCTTTCAAGTTTTAAATGCACCTAGCGCTCCAGCGTTTTAAATGATCTCTTGAGTGCTTAAAGACCTCGTGTAGTTCGAAATAATGTGAACATGTCGCGGGTGCAAGCAAGTATTGAGATAAGCCCAACAACTTTCACCAGGCGATGTTGTCAGCAGTTGGTGATCTAGGCGATCTTTGCAAAGTATTTTACATCATTTACATCTTTTCCCATAAAAAAAATTAAATGGTTCAGGAGCTAAAACCGGAATTTTGAAAAAAAAATACATTAGGATGGTGTGTACAACAGCTTATGTTCTTCCACGCCCCAACCAGAAAGAATTTAGGTAACCCTGTATATTCCTGCACACATCTTACAGTTGTGTAAGTTTTTTGGCCACGAAACGTTAAATTGTCGATTGTGAAGCATAACTCTATAAACCATAAAATAAAATCTTCGCGCGCATCGTGATTAAATGAGAGCAACAATTGAATCTCGGTGTTTTAATGCGACTGGTGTTTTGTTGTCTGAAAAACAAAAGACCGCAGAGTCAAAATCTATCGACTCCTATTGGAAATCCCTCAACAACACTAAACGCAGATATCCAAACACTTCAGTCAACGATAAATGCTGTTGGAATTATTGAAAACAAAAAGAAACACGGCAGGTAATTTACCTGCACTAAAATAACAGAAAATGCGATCGCTGTATAAACAAAACATTAATGAAAACAACAACAACAAATCATAAATATTATTTACTACATCACTTTAGCTCTAAATCACCATTTGAAATGATATTAAGTAAAAGGAACGATGTCTTCAATTCATTCAATTGCCGCTTGTTGCCATGAAATGGGGAACGAACACCAACAGCAAATGTACAAGCTTTCGCCGAAATAAAAAAAAATCTTCCACTTATACACACAGACGCACACACATACTCTTTTCCATATTCAACATTTATGTATATGGATGTGCTGTATGGCTGTTGCATTTTCTTATGGCTGATTCTGGTCCGTGGCTGTTACACTGCAGCAGCACTCAGAACATTTTTCTACATCGCAACCCGCTGAGATGTGTGAAAGGCATTTAAATCATTTAAATAAAATGTTTAAAATAACTTGAACGCAAAAAGCCGTCGTGAATCAAATGTTACCAAGGAGAAAAAATAGGCTAAGACTTCAGTGTTTTACAAGAACGACCTTGTTTACACTGGCCGTAATTTGTTTGATTTTCAGACAAAATATAAGAAATTACAGCAAAATATTTTGAGAGATTGTCGAAGTTTTATTCTTAAAAATATTGACTAGTCCAAAGCTCCGTCCTTCTTCAGTAAATATACACTCTCGATCAAATGATTAGAACCATTTAAATTTCTGCTTTTAATGGGCCATATAATTTTGCAGTTTTGGTCAACAGCTAAAATTTTACTACCATCGGAAAGAGCATTTAATTACGAGGGCGGATCAATAAGTCCGTGACTTTTCGAACTTCCCTCGTCGTTATATGAAATTCAACACTGTTCCCATCAAGTACGACCTGTTAACAGACTACTGTCAAATTTTGAGCAAGTGTCGTCATTTACTTTGCGTTTAACAGCTGTTCAAAACATACAACCTCGTGTATTTGTCTAAAAATGGAAAAAAGTGAAATTCGAGTACTTTAAAAACATCATTTTTTGCGAAAAAAAAAACCAAGGAAAAGCTCGATAAATACTATGGAAACTCTGCACAATCGATTTCAATGGTAAAAAAGTGGTTTACTGACTTTCGTTGTGGTCGCACAAGTACAAATGACGCTGAACGTTCTGGACGGCCAATTGAGGTCAGTACAACCGAAAATGTCGAAAAAATCCACAATCGAAGAGTAAAAATGTTGATGCCATAGGCATCATAGGGTAGTGTGGTTTCGATTTTAAATGATCAGCTGGGTTGAAGAAAGTTGTCTGCAATATGGGTGCCGCAGTTGCTCTGAATTGACCATAAACGTAAACGAGTGACAACTTCAAAGGATTGTTTGGAGTTGTTTAACTGTAATCCGAACGAGTTTTTGCAGCGTTTTGTAACTGTGAATCAACCACGGATCTATTACTGTACTCCGGAGATCAATGGTTTTCTCTGGGTGAACCTGCTCCGAAGAAAGCTAAGGTAAGTTTATCGGCCAATAAGGTTTTGCAACAGTTTTTTGAGATGCACGCGGGATAATCCACATCGATTACCTTCAAAAGGGGAAAAAATAAACGGAGAATATTATGCCCACTTATTAGACCGATTTAATGAGGATTTAAAAAGAAAACCACCCCATATGGTCAAGAAAAAATTTATTTTTCATCAAGATAATGCACGGGTGCACACTTGTGCGGTCTCTATGGCAAAACTCTATGAATTGGGCTACGAATTGTTACCTCATCCGCTATATTCTATGGATTTAGACCCCAGCGACTAGTTCCTATTTCCAAACCTAAAGAAATAGCTCGGTGGAAAGAGATTTAGCTCTAACGATGCAATTATTGACCAAACAAATTGACCAAGCAAAAGCCGGTTTGACTCTCTGGCGATGTCCAGTTCACTCTGTTCACCCAATTCGTTAACGAAACGACATTTCTTGGTCTACTTCGGTACTGACCGCCACCGTGGCTATGAGGGTTGTTTTCTCGATTACACATTGTTGTTAGACTCGCAGGGCGTGTAGCGATTTGAGATATCTCTGTAGCGAAAGTGCTTAGAATGTGAAATACTCCTTGAGATATTGTGGGTCACTCATAAATGCGATTCAAAGTTTTTAAAAGTAATTTCCGAATCGAAATTTAAGACGTATTGCTCAACTCGTTCGAAACGATGGCAGCGTTGTAATTTTAAACAAATAGGGAGGAAAATGATAAAAATCTGGTCTACTAAAAATACTTTAATTCTCCTTTTTTAATTTGAATAATAGAATATGTTTCTTTGTGAAAGTCCAAAGAAAAATAAATGTGAAGATTAAAAATATTAAAACATTTACTAAAACAACGTTATTGAATTTAATTTCTTTATTATACAATTAAATTTATCTTTTATTTTTTTATTTTTCTTCCAGTTTCTCGCTAAAAATATAGCTTTCGTACAATATCCCAACACTTTTGGCATATGTGAGGCTTGTCTTCGTAATGCTGGGTTACACTTGCGAACGGGATTTTTATTCTTAGTAATACCGGGTTGTTGCTCTTTCGAAAGGGATTGATTTTTCGATGGAGTACAGAAAACTTTCACTATTTCGTAACAAATTCGAAAATCGTAATACGCAGTGCAAATCGCTATAAATCACAAGATAATTCTTTCGAATCGAAATACATGGCAACGTCCCATATAACACGCTAAGGAAGCTAAATGCGGCAGTAAAAGAAAACCCGTCTATATACAACCACAGTTGATAGAGAACTTCAGTCTAAAAGCAGTCTTTTTAAAAAACGTTTTGTAGAACAAAAAATTAATAAAGTTTAACTCCAGTTTGGGCACCTATGGCGGGCACAGGACTAGGCTGAGGATATCTTGAAATAAACAGTCAGAGTTTGAGGAGTTTTCACATGAAATCGGCCACTTGCTTTACACCAGTGATGACAAATCGAGCGCTGATCTTAGTCAATTCACAACACCGAAATGCTTAATTATACGCATGAAAGAATTGTGCATGTTGTGGCACCGTGCGGTCAAAACAACATATGATAACAACGACATCTTCAGATCCATTTTCAAACTCACACACCATGTTAAGGTTTTTATAGCTAGTGTAAACGCCCTACATCTGCATAAAAAATTACACTCCTGAAGAAAATTTCAAACAAAGTTCAATATTTCAAGACACAATAAAACTTATAACAACAACAACCTGATCCTACGTTGATAACTTAAATATCCCCAAAATGACACATAAATCTTGAGCAAAATTTCACAAAACAAACAAAAAATCATTTTAAACATGAGAAGCAAATAATTCATAAAAATCATCTTCTTAATTTAACAGCTTGATCATGTTCATTTTGAAAAGGAAAGAATTTAATTTCCTTGAAATGTTGTCACACATATTGAAGATCCACAAATAAAAAATATGAATTATAACGACATTGAAATCTGTCCCGTGTGTTTAATTAATTTAATAAAACCAAACCCCCCTTTTCATTCCAAAGAAACTTTCTTGTCAATGTAGTCTCCCCCCTTCTTTTCACGTATTTATGTTTGCAGTCAGTCATTAAGTTGACGAAGTGAGAGATGTTACCACTTTCATTTTGTGGTAAAATGTGCAGGAGACATGGAAAGTGCACCCACCATTATCAGACTCATCGAGAATTTTGAAAATTTTACCAAGCGAATTGAGAAAATGTCTTTCTATTTACTCAGTCAAAGCAGTAGGGGCAGGAGTAACGAAAACTCATATTCCTCTTGCTAAAAGTATCTACTGGACAAATTACAACAGTGCTCGATTTTCCATCCCTGCTCGGCACCATCCAAATGTGTGTTTTCTATTTTTATCCCGCCTGAATATCGGGTTACAATTGACATACGTTGTGAAAAAGGGGTTCGATTCGATTGACAACTTTTTGGTATTTCTTTGACGGCAGGAATTTTTTTCATGGGGGAATTTATAAAATTTTGATTTTTTCAAAACTCACTGACGCCTCTATTGCTTCATTTTGTTCAAATAAAACACGCAATAATTTTTTATTTCCATTTAATTTTATAACAGATCGTTAAATAAAAACATAATTGAAATTTTAATAGCGGGAATTTTGTGGCATTTTTGAATAGTGAACTTATTTGGCCCTCAACGCATCCATTGCCTCGAAAAAATAATATTTTGCACACAGGAGAAATTGAGACAATGGAATCAAACTGAGCCTGGAAATGGTGCTCATATGAAATTTGGTCTTTTAATCAAAATAAAGATGCCACGCCTAACAGAACCACAGATATAAAAGAGTACACTTTACAATTAAAATTAAGCCGAAGTGGCCGTGGCATCTTTATAATTAAAAATTAAATTAAATCTACCATATAGCCTAAATTAGGTTTTATTAAATTTTTTAAATTAATTAATTAAATTGCCACGCCTACTATAACTAGAAACATAAAGGCGTAAATCGAATAAACTTTAGCGAGACAAAGTGGGCGTGGCCTAATTTAATGTTTGAGCATGAATGTGGAAGCCGTATATTCATTTAAATATCTCTACTAATTATTGAGTTAAGGTGATGATTTGCAAAAAATTCACTTCTTGTTCGATTCTGTGCGCCTGGTGTAAAATCAAATTTTTGGGAAGAAATTAAATTTTTCGGAAAAATAAAATTTTATTTTCAACGTAAGTAAATTAGCATCCATCGTTTTTATCAAAAACCTGATCAAATTTGGGGCATTTATGTAGACAAACTCAAGATGTGGAAAAATATTTCATACAAACCTTAGATTAATTTAAATAAATCACAAAATCAAATATTTTTCTTTATTTTTATTTACGAGTACAATTGCATTACAAAAAGCTGCTTTTATATTGATGTTTGTATGTTGTCAGGGACGGGAGGTTTCTTGTCGATCTTTTGCATCATGGTATCACAGAAAGTAATTGAATTATTCATATTGTGAGTGCTGAAAGAAAACTATAAAGTATTTTTTTATTAGAATCAAGACAATATGCACATTTTAAAAATATTTTTATTTAAATTTTCTAACTAATTTTGTTATTGCTACCTCGAGTTATCTCTTTCGCAATAATGCTCTCAATAACTACATTTTCTTAAGATTCTTTAATTACCGACATCTTGATTAACTAAATAAAATTGTTATCGATAACTTGTCTCTCTTAAAGAGGTTTTGTTATCGATACCATAAATTTGTAAGGAAACTTTGTAATCGATAACTTGATTTTTTAAGGAAATATTGTTATTAAGGTCCTGATGTAAACTTTTTTTAATCGTTGACAGAAATTTGTTAAGAAAGCTTTGTTATTGATTTCGTTAAAGAAATTTTGTTATCGAAGTCTGTATTTCCTGAACGCAGTTTTATTATTGATGTCTTGCTTAAAAGCATTGTGTTATCGATGATTTAATTTTCTTAAGGAAATTTTAGGACCCATGGCTGGATTTCCTTAAGGAAATTTCGCTATCGATAACTGATTTTCTTAAAGAAATTTCGTTATCGATGACTGGAGTTTCTTAAGCAAATTTTGTTATCGATGACTGGATTTGCTCAAGGAAACTTTGCTATCGATGACTGGATTTCCGTTAGGAAATTTGGCTATCCATGACTAGATATCCTTAACAAAATTTTGTTATCGATAAGGATATTTCTATTATCGATTACTGCTTTTTCTTAACGAAGTTGCGTCATTGCATTTTCTTAAGAAAATATTGCTTTCGATGGAATTTTGTTATCGGTGGCTGCCTTTGCTTAAAGAAACTGTGTTTTTGATGCCTGTATTTATCAATTACTGCATTTTCTTAAGGATATTTCGTTTTCGGTGACTGGATTTACTTAAAGAAATTTTATTATCGATTACTGCATTTTCTTAAGGAAGTTGCGTTATCGATGATTCGATTTCCTTAAGAAAATATTGCTTTCGATGGCAAGATTTGCTTAAAGGATGTTTGTTATCGGTGGCTGCATCTGCTTGAGGAAATTTTGCTATCGATGACTAGATTTTCTTAAAGAAACTTGGTTATTGATGACTGGATTTCCTTACGACGGCTTGTTATTGATGACTCGATTTCCTTAAGGAAATGTTGTCATCGAGACCTGGATTTTCTTAAGGAAATGTTGTCATCGATGACTGGATTTTCTTATTGAAATTTTGTTAACGACAATCTGATATTTTTGATGTTGTTATTGATGATTGGATTTTCATTACTTTTTTTGGAAATGTTATAGCAAGGATCTTTGGTGTGATATGTTAAGAGTTTTCTATAGCCAACAAATGTAGCATACATTTTAACGTAGTACCCTGCTGTTTAACACAAAATTCAATAACAAAAGAATGGTTTCAGAACAACGACAATAACTTGTTAAAATATAAAATTGCTACAACCCTACCAGACCTAAAAAAAAATACACAAATATGCAAATTTATCATTAAACTTTTTTTTCTACTTTCAAGTGAAGCCAGAAAAAAATTTTAATGTGATTTTTATTTGAGTAAAAAATTGTTTTTTTATGAATTAAATTTGTTTCAAAATTTACTGAATGCAGAAAATACGAGTATAAAGCAGACTTAGAACATCTTGTACTAAGAACAGACGGACGAAAACGAGTCATAATTGTTAAGGTATGCACTAAGAGAAATAAGTGGATAAAATAACGATAAATTGGTGTAAAATAAAAAAAATTAATAGGGTGGGAATTTCGTAGATTTTCAGCAAGCAATAGCGACAGACAGAGAGAGATAGAGAGAGAGAGAGAGAACGAAACAGATAAAGATTGAATATGTATTTTTTCTATTTCAATATAGATTGATTCGCTGCGGTTTGCAAAGGTATCGAAGGATATAAAAACGGTGACCCTAGCATCTTAAGAATCTGTGAGATATTTAATATAATGAAGTGAATTTATGGCGAAAATAAGATCAGCCCTACTATAGCAACCGCTGGAATATTATTGCTATTGCTGTGTGCTACTTTAAGCCAATAAGTCAAGCGGCGCCATATTGCCCCAAATATGATAACAATATAATGAAAGTTAAGCCTGGAATAAAGAGAGTCAATCAGTTAATAAATTCTTCGTCTATTCAAGAGTATTCACAGTCAGGCCCAACTGCATCTCTACACATTCCTAGTAGACTGTAATACTAGACTATCGTGCGCCTGCAAAAGAATTTTGCTAATAAATTTGTGTGAAATAATGAAAAAGTTGAAGACTAATTTTGCTAACTTTCCTGATTTAATTCTTGTCGTCGATTTTCGTTTCTGTTTTTGAAAAATTCTCCATAATAAATTCCAAAAAGTCATATACTTTTTTATAAACTATTTCAAATTATTAACTCGTGAAAGACATTTAAAATTATTAGTGGAAATCACTCTTCGTTGCATATTTGCAATTTTTGCACACTTAGTATAATTTTCTGCTACAAAACGTGTGTGTCTTTTTTAAGCGTTTAGCAAATTTTTTGCAAAGTTGCATAAAGTAAATTTGCCGCATGCAATAAGCTAAGCCGCAGCCAGTATATAAACGCTAACGCCGCCTCTAAAATGTTTACGCAAAGAAAGTATTTGGTATGTGCATAAACTTTCTAAAACCTTTTATCAATTAATGGAGTTTTGTTTGATATTTTAATTCTTACTATTTTAGCAAACATTTTTTTAACAGTTTTAGCTTCAATTTTAATTCTTCACAGGCAGTTGTGGAGATGGTTCTACCGCCGGGAAACTTTGTAAGCGCAGGTGTCTAGTTGTTTTGATTTTAAAAATAAAACGAAACACACAGCTGTTTCAGCATTGCAAATTAGCAATCTGCAATGATTTTTGCTATACCATATTTGCTCAAGTGTAGCAAATCTTAGTTTCATACATTTTGTTGTTATGGTCTTGCAAAATGTAGCATATGTATTTGATATACTTGCTACATTTGCAAGGTTTGCAAGGGTTGTTTACAACCAAGAGTGAGTTCCCTTATTGTAATAAAATAAGTCTGAAATATGGCAAACTTTTTTATTTATGATTTGAAAATATGAATGATAACTTTGTGCTATATTCATAATTTCATCACTTTTATCTGAATTTGTCAACAAAATTTATTTTAGTTTTCAAACATTTTTACTCAGTGTAATTTATGACATTGCTGACCACTTGATTATAGCTTCTCTTTTTCTCAGGTGCTAGCAACACTGACCATCAGAGTACAACGCAACTGAATATTGCGTTTTCTTTTAAGTAACTAAAGTCATTTGATATCTCCCTACAATTTACTCGTGGCAACAAAATATTTTGTCCTCTATCTCACTTCAATATAATTTAAGTTATTTTGGTTTGACAGTGGTCGTTTTAATGTGGGTTTTTTATGGCCAAAAAACCTCAACCTGAAACTAAATTGTCTATATTTGTAAAGAGCGTTTAGTTATAGTGCTCGTTTATCCTTTTGAGGTTTAGTTTTGCTGTAGTTGTCTTATGGCTGTTTGACTTCAAATCATCCCAATAATTTTGGCGTAAAACACACCTCTTATTTTTGTGGCCGAGAAAAGTTCGTTTGCTTTTGTTAAGAGAAATAGGTTTTTTATGATTTTGTGACAGTTTTATGATGGCAACATTAGCGACACGCAATTGTCGTCAGTAGAGTGTGAGTATGTGTACACATGTGCTTTTTCAGAGCGTGTGTGAACTTCAGCTATTAAACTTCTTCGGTGGGGTAAAGTAAACAAAACACTCCTAAAATCCAAGAAGATTTAATGTGAAGTTTCAAACAATATTAAAGTTTTAACAGCAAAATTAAGCAGCGTTCATGGCCTACATCCACTACAATAGCTTCAATACTATGTAGAAGCCAGTTAGCTGCTCTTGTCTGGCTATTCTCTGGATTATTTTCATCAAAAAATTTTAATAAAATAGAGCAAAAGTAAATATACTACAGTCAAACTAAAATAATGGTCAAATAAATAATGATAAAAAGCTTTATTAAGATGGCCAATAAAATGCATTAAAAGCAGAATTAAAAAATGCTAGATTAAATTTGCTATTACTAAAAAGCTTATATGAAAAATACAACCGAAGCAGCACTTCCAATAGACAGCAAACACTGCATACTGTTCTATGGTGCAACCATTTTCTAACAGCAAACTGAAAGCAAATAAAAAAACTATTTCTCAACACCAGCAGCAAGAGCAAAGAAGTTACGATACTGCTTTTACTGTTCTTATGCTGTTAAACAAAAAGCAAATAGCAATGGCAACTAATTGCTGTTTGTTATTTTTTAAGGGCTATTGTACATTTTGTCCTGTCATATATTATTATAATATATGAATACTTCCAAAAGAAAACTAAAGTATAAAGAAGACTTACAATGAAATTGCCGGTACTTAAAAATTAATAAATCCAATTATGCGTATTTAAAAATTATCTTATAGTCCAAAACATTTTTGATGTAACATTTAACAATTAAATGAATGTATTTGCTGTCGTACTTGTTCTGGTGCTGTTTTCATTGCTGTCGTATTTTCAGCAGCACGAGAATAGCAATAGCATAAATTAATTAGCGAGCAAGAAGTGCTGTTTTGTTACAGCAAATATTTCTGATTTTTGATGTTGCTTGACTGTATTTATTTTCAACATGTTAATAAACCAGTATTTATAGCATTGTAAGAGATATTTGCTGTGCTAATGCTATTTTGCGCAACAATAAAATTAGTGCCTCAGAATTAAAATTTTTCATTTGGCAGGATGTCTTTTTGCAAACAGTCCTTAATATGCTCTATATAATATTACAATCTATTCACACTGTTCACATTGATAATGGTCGCTATATGCTCCTCCAATTCAAGTTAATGCTGATCTGTTAGCTAGTATTTTAGAGAAAAACATTTTTATTTGTCCCAATGTGCAGAGATTAAATTAAGAATCGCCAGGACAAATTGTTTGTGGTTGTGAATAAAATCGTTCCCGGGATTTTTCTGAATCATTCAGTTCTTTTAAGACGGTCTAATTTACAAAGATATACGCCTGGCTTCTCGTTTTTGAAACTTAGTACAAATGTAGTCATATGCAGGGAACAATTTGATTTCCCATACACTTGATATTTAGGATCCTAAACAGAGTAAAAAGTCAAAACCATCTGGTTTTATAAGAACTCAGCCAAGTGGTGTCAACTTACACCAGGTGACTTCGTCGAGAAAATACACAAACAATAAAAATTACAACTTTATTATTCGTATGCTTTTCAGTCAATTAAATCAAATAGAAATGTTTTATGTTTGTTTCTGGCGATTTATATTTAAACTCCCCTGCAGTCGTCATAAAATACTAAAAAAATTATGAAAACAAATGCCGAAAACTCCATCAGGAAAATTTAAATCGGATATCATTTATTTACACAGCAGTCACTGAGTGAGTTCCCTTCACCACCAGCCTCCACCTTGAAAATTATTACAATCAATGAAAATAAAACTTTTATTACACACAGTGGTGGCATTTAATGACAACTGGCGGCTGCGAATGTCAAACATTTTTAACAAACATCAATTGCTTTTGTTTTAACAGCAAAATTATTTATTAAATGCAATGCATGCATATGCATGCTTCATGGTAGCATACAACAAGAAACAGTACAACATGAAAAAACGAGACGGGCCTTTAGATTAATAAATTGAAAATGGGTGGCTAATGGGGCTGGGCACTTAAATCGTGGATTATGTAACTCGCAACACAGTCGTAATCACATTTAAAACGTCACTGAGTATTTCAGCACGTTTACAAGTCCACCATACAACAGGCAGCAGTTTATTGAAGTGCAAAATCGATAAGTTACATTTAATATTTGAACAAAAAAGTACAGAAACTTATGCTTCAAAATATTAAATGTTATTTGTTGTATCAAATGTAGCCAAAAATGGCAAAGTGGGACGAACAGTATAAAATCTGGTCAGTTTTCGAAATATATCAAATGCTTGAATATTGCCTCCAATTTTGATTAAACTTTTTAATTTGAAATGAAGGTTTTCCCTGTAGTTTTATATAGAAATAATTTGCTAAAATACTAGCAAAAATTTATAAAACAGTTGTTCACCATGAAATTAGCAAGAATTTTTAGTTCAGCAATACAGCTCACACAGCCTTGCACAAACCTTATAAATGCTTTTATTTTTGTCCCACTGTTATATGCCAGACAACCTATGATTTGAAGGACCATATTCGCTGCGTTATTAACGGCGAGATACCGCCCGCAATGTGAGAAAAATAGGACGAAAACTATCTCAAAAGGATCGCCACAATGTAGTGGCGGTCATTTAAATGAGATTGCATTTCGTACGTAATGGCAAGATCCATGTATTATAATGAAATAAAAGTTTGTTCGAAATTATGGCTCTATGTTTTAACGCGACTTTTGAAACCACTAAATGAATAACCCATTACTATGTTTAGACACACACATTGAATGTGCAATCAGGATATTTACGCAAATAAGGCCTTAAGGCCATGAGGCACCGCATGAATGATTCATTATATAGTGATCTTGTGACGATCACAGAATGGAGTCGTGCGAATAGGGTCGATTTTAACCCCAATAAGACCCAGTGTTGTATGCTAACACACAGACGCACGACGAACTTTGCTGCTCCATCTGTAGTTATGGGTGGTATAGATATTGAGGAATCAGAAGCTCTTGATGTTCTTGCCATGAAGATTCAATGTTATGTCCGATGGACCCAACACATCTTTAAGTGTCGAAAGAAGCATTCAAGTGCCTAGGCATCCTCGAACGGTGTAAGAAGTACTTCACCCCATCCGATCTCCTAACTATCTATACCATTTATATCCGACCGAAAATGGAATACAACTCTCATGTATGCGCCGGTGCTTCTAAGTCTATTTTGGAGTTACTCGACCGCGTACAGAAGAGGGCGAAGGTGCTCATCGGTGACAGGGTAGGTAGGTAGGGTTTCCAACTCTATAGACTCTCTCGAGCATCGACGCAATGTGGGGTGTGTTTCACTGTTCTATCGCTACCACAATGGATTGTACTCTGATGAAATTAGGGATATTATTCCCGAAACCCGTTCATTCATACGCGTGTGGTGCGTACTTCATCAAGAGCACATCCATTTGTGGTCGAAAGGCCAGTGCATCGCACAATGCACTACAGACAGAATTCATTCTTTAGCCGGACCATTCGTATGTGGAATAAGCTTCCAGCAGAGGTCTTTCCTCCCACTTTCTCTGTGGAAAAGTTCAAGTCAAATGTTAATAAACACTACTCCCTATATCCTCCTTCCCATAACCTCTTTTCCTAGTTCTAGCACAATGCTATGCATGAATAGGGGTCATCCCCTGAGTGCTGGTCCTACCATAAAAAAAATAAGGCCTTAATTGAGCTTAATCTACTATACAAGAGCTCAATTTATAAATTGAGCAATTAGTACTTAATTGCACCATTAATTGAAACAAATTCCCAAGGCATCTAGTGAAGTAAGTTTGGTAAGCAAACAACTTTTGTTCAATGAACAAATTTAGGTAAATGCAATGAGGTGATTGCATCACCAAATGTAATTAATTATTTTTTTTACAGAAAAATTTAAAGCAAAAATAAAAAGAAATGGCAGGTGAAATTTACAATTAGTTAATTTAATGAAATTTCAAATTGAGATACGTTTTAAAAAGTAATTTTTTTTAAATAATAAATTTCAGACTTGAGTAAGCTAAATTGCATATAAAGACTATAACTCATTTTAAAATTTAATTGCCTCAATTAAGATGCATGTCTGAACATAATGCTACATAAATGCATCGGAAATTTTACACACAAAGGTCATATGCCAGACTTTATGCTTAAATAAAAATACCTGGAGGACCTCTATCAAAAACAGGACATGGTCACATAACTTTTATTAATTTTATTTCTTTTCACCCCACTGTGCCTGATATACAGTGGTACTATACAATGTACATACTTTTTTAATTCACTAGCCAAAAATGCTCTTAACTAATTAAACCTAAAAGCGAACTCATGTGAATTGTCAGGATAATTATTGCAATTTTCCATAATTCGTTTGTGATGAAAATAAAACAATATAGGGTGCCTCAATAAGAGTGCACTTTGGAAACCCATCTACAACAATCGATTATTTCATGCTCTATGTGTTGGGTGGCACAGCTTTGATGCCGGCCACCGATGCTGTTCAAAGTCGCTGACAGATTTATTAGTTATTTCAAGAGATCCAGCAGTGCGTCGACGAAAAGAAAGCTTACTATCCGTAATCTTCAAATTTGTTGCAGTTACTCGTCCGAAAGTACCGCGAAGGTTGCGAGCGGTCGCAGCATAATTTCGTCTCCTTACGTTTAGCGCTCCATTTTTTAACAATCGAACGAGTCATGGGAGACAGCTGTTAAATATCAGAGCAGCCACTTGCACAAATAAAATGCCACAAAATTTAAATGCTGCACTTCTGTTAACACACCCTATATTTATTTTTACTAATTAGCAAATTATCGAACACACGAGTGCGTAGATTGTCAATTAAAAATTGTGTTTGAAGAAAAAAACTCAACACCGATAATGCAAAAATGTTTTACAATTTGAAGTTACATAAAGAGTGTCCAACTGAATACTTTCGTTGTTTCAACGCACGTGACTGGAGTTAAAACAAAACGAAAAAAAACAAACATAACGCCCAGCTTTTATAATGAGACACGTGTCATTTAATTAAAACAAAAAAAAGGTATTGCAACCATCGAAATAATTATAAAAAAAAATTAATGGAATTGATACTCAGTTACGTCAAGGTATAAGTGACGTATTATTGATTACTTCGGTATATTTGAAGTGCAAGATTTAATGCTGCAGGGATGCATTAGACTATTAGATTAAAAATCATGTACAATTTATAATTTTTGGGCCCAATCCGAACTTTTTTTTATTATAAAGGGATTCCAGCTTTAAAAAATTTTTGCCGTAAGAAGCATGACACATTTAAAGCAGTGTTTAAAACAATAGCTGCAAAATAGCAATAGCACCGAAAAAGTACTGCTCTGTGCTATAAATTCTACAAGTTTTATTACCAGTTATTTTGCTGGCACTGCACAATTCTGTCAATAAGCAAAATTGCCACATCTGATGTGAAGAGTCAATTGAAGAGGTTCATTCAGGAGCGGTCCATATTTCCACAAAAAAATACGGTGGTCACATCGTAACTGTTTTCTATGAGAATGACGGAGTTGCTTATGGTGAAAGAAGCCAGTGGATCTCCAGGACATTTTGCTTCCAACAAAACTTGCCACACAACACAAGAAAGCGTGCCTTTGTTACATAAACAATTTGGAGTTTATTTCAAATCACGGACTTATTAACAGACCGCCTGGATCACTTTTAAAGCTACAACAAGAACTTGGAATCCAACTTTACTACTTGCATTTGCTAAATATGAGTTAAAATACCCGAACATATCATTAGACATTGGTGCTTCAAGCGAACATGTTTTTTTTAATAATTTAATTGTGCGACTTTCTCCTGAAAGGGATAGACTAGAGAAGACAGGTGATAAAGTAGAGTAATTAAAATGCTACAGTGGGTAACAACTCTGCAAATGCGCGTTATGTTTATTTTTAAAACAGTCTCGCAGCGCCTCTAATGTTATGTAGGCGCATTAATTGAAGCTAGTATACACCAATACCTCACTTTGCTTCGGGGTTACGCTCCAAAAAAAATACAACGCCAATTGAAACGACGCAAAGTGAATTAAGATTTTCTATAGCAAACCATGAAAAGATCGAAGATAGGTTCCAGGGTTACGAAAATACTTCTTTTTAAGAAGAAAATTGAACCAGGTATTGATATTTGTAGCTACCGCCTGGGACAGTTTAAAACTCCTTCCGCTGTCAGGATCATTTAAAAAATCTCCATAGCTTCGTCAATCAAACACATCGCTTTGGAAATTTGTTTGGAGGTTAAATTTTGTTCTTCGTAGATTTCTATTGAACGATCCCTGTCATCTTCTTCATTAGCAAATTGCAATTCCAGTTGCAATAGTTCTTCATTCGAGAATTCTTGGTTGTGCGAGGTTAGCAATTCATTTATGTCAGTCTCCTCTATACCTTTAAAACTAGACTCTCTAGCTAAATTCGAAATTTAAAAAAAAACAATTAAGACTCGAACCCAAAACAACGCAAACCTCGAAAATCTAACCACGCAAAGTGAAAATTAGTAGAAATTACGCATCGACGCAAAGCGAGGTATTGGTGTAGCCACTTTATTAATTGTTTCACTTCGCTGACAATTTAGTGCTATAGAGTGGTACCGACGTACGGGGTGCTAATACATATCAAAATCTATGATAGCCATGGAATGCTTAATAATCAAAGCGCTAACTGCTTAAGCAACAGCACCCCCCTAAAGCACTTACTTCAAGACAACAAGAATGGTTTCCTAATATTAAAAAAATGCACTGTAAAATTATTTTAATTTTTTTTGCTCTTTCTGGTAAGAAATACATTTTTTTGATATGATAAGCCAGAAGGAGTAAAAAAAACATTTTATGCCTGAAAATTAAATAATTTTATGATTCTAGTTCGACAAATTGACGACAAACAATAAACACACGACAAATTTAAAATAAGTGGTGTAGCCATTTTAGTCGTCTCGTTGTGGCATCCCTGTGGTAAAGAAGGTAGACAAATTCTCGATACGTACAAAACAGGGCGCTCTATCAACTTAGATTCTAGTATTAAAAGCTGTATCTAAATAGCCCCAGCCAGAGTAGCCAGTTTGCGGAAAAAGATTAATTGCCGGTTTGGAAAAGCTCGTCATTGAAAGCTGTTCGGGATTCATGCACCAATTTGGTTGTTGTGCGTAACCCCGTTAAGGAATTATTCGTTAACTTTAGTTGGGTTAAATATTCGAATATCCTCATGGTTCATTTTAGGGCAATTAGGATAAACAAACTAGCCTTTCCTTACACCTCACTAAATCCTTCTGTTTAGACATCAAGTGGCTTAGCTGGCCTGTGCTCACACACCAAATGGTTTGTGAAGTAGAGATTGGCCATGTAGTAGCCAAAGTCAAGAGGAATATTTATCAAGTGCCCCTGCATAGTCGCCAAATACTGCAGTTCCCCGTTTTTTGTTGCTGAAATTGTCGCCTAAACTGAACTAAGGTGTCATAATGAACTAATATATTAAGACCTTAAAAGTAATGCAATCAATGATGGATGACTTCAAGCAATTGTGAAATTCCATAAAACATTTTCATACAGCCCAAATTATTAATTAACACTTTTAGCATTCATACACATTTGGTACAAATTAAGTTCCTTATTTAGTTGTCATTTATGCATTAATTATGACTCATTACATGTCATTTTACTTTGAAAGTAGGGAGGGAGCATAAACCACAATGATTTACAATACAACAACTAAACTGACAGCCTTCCTGCCTGCCGGTGGTTGAGGTTTAAAAATTTATTTCTGCACTTCTTCACCATTATTTTCGCCAAGTAATTGCTCATGTTTTTTTTGGCAGTTTTAATGCTAAAACAAAAATACTTGAATGGGGTAGTGGCATAGTGGCATAAATGGCACGGGACACCCCTTTTAGTTGAAAAATACTTGTGCAACAAAGGTTTATTTTTGGCTGCATATTCTTTGAAATGAACATTCAACAATTTATTTGTGTGCTGGATTTTAAGCAACAATTTTTCTCTTTAAAACTCTATTGCTGGCATTAGTTCTCTTCAAGTTGTGTGTAAAAAATGTGCATAAATTTTGCAAAATGTTTAACATTATATTTTGTTGTTGTTATTGTTGTTGCTGCAAGAAGCCATTGGCTGGGGCAATAAAAACAATTGTTTGTCTTCATGATGGATTGACTGGCTGAATGACATGTTCATATTGTCATTAAAACAAACATGTTGGCGTTGCTGCACTTGTCCTTTATTGTTGTTGCATGCGCAGTGGTGGCAGTAGTAGTAGTAGTAGTTGTAGCTTGTGTGGAATAAAAATAAATTCATTTTGTGTCTCCTACATTTTTTACCCTATAAATTATTTCAGCTGTTTAATGTTCAATAATGTTGCTCATAATGTCGTTGTTGAAAATAATGTTGTTGACAATAGTTGTTGGCTGGTATGCTTGCCACAACACTCGCTTAACAATTGACAACAACATGTTGTCAATGGAGTGTCAATATAAAATAAACTATTGATTGGTTGGCTGTAATGGCTAAATATGTCTGTGTGTGTGTGTGTGCGTGCGGGTGTGTTAGTTTATAGGTAGTCACTACATATTGCTATTGGAGAGAAGTGTTGTAACAATATTGTTGCATGAGTAAATTATGGCAACGACAGAAAAAAATATAAAGCTGGTAACGTAAACGTTTTAAAATATTGAAAAAAGAGAAAAATTGCAAAGAATTAATGGAAACTAAAGGAAATGGACAAAGGGTGATTTTAAAATCCGCATAGAAAAATAATCTCTCACATAACCCTGACAGCTAGGAAATATTTTATTATTAAGAAATCCTGTTTAATATCATTCGAACTTGAAAAATTAAGAATAGCACAATCTGCCCTCGTTTACAAATTAATTTTTTTTTCAATTATTACCGGCCTCATCTAAAGGGTGTTTAAAAATGTATGCAAGATTTGAACTAAATCGAAAAACCCAGTTTCCTTTTTAAGTGGCAGAAAACATTGATTTGAAATCAAATGCAGAAAAATATTTGTAATATCCATGGAATCGTTTGAAAATAATTTCGTAAAGTTCTCATTAATCACTTGAGTATCCAATTGCCATTGGTTCATAGTCGCCGACTTTAGTGTCACTCACGAATTAGTTTGTTCAATTGAGTGATTATTTCAGAAAACAACAAGACATTTTCAATTCTTATGAATAACACACCAAAATAAATTGTCTGTTGTGCTCGTATTTGTCATTGCTGTAAAGTTGCTACCACCTTGCTAAAATAGTTGATTGAACGAACTAGATCGTGACCGGAAAAACTCTAGCAGAAATGAGATTACACATAATTTATAGCTGCAGACATGCGGCATAGCTCATGTTTCTACACCACCCTGCATCGGACACTCATTGGGGAAAGCGTTATACACAATGAGTATATGGAGAACGATAGCAGCATTTTTACTGATGGTTCTGTTATGGATGGCAGAGCAGGAGCAGATATATGAGCTGAACTTGTCCTGAAGTCTACGTCTGAGGAACTTCGTGTCAGTTTCAAGGCGGCATTGCTTGGGTTGCTACATGTCTTGGATCACTTGCTCGAAAGGCGGGTGCGTGGGAGGAAGATGATCATTGCACTTGGTAAACGCATTAGGTAAGTGAATATGTATTCCAAACTAGTGCTGGGATGTCTTCTGATTCCGAATTCCTCAATTTACGGTTGTTCTGTTGAAAAAGTTTGTGTGTATAGAGAATTCGAACAGCTTAGAATAAAGTCATAAATATGTAGTATTCTACATAACTTGGAAAAATTCGTAAGCGCCTAAAGTACTCGCAAAAGGCTTGACTTATTGTGTTAGTCGAAGTAGCCATAGCTAAAATTAAAGTAAACACTGATGATACTCTTCATTCATCTTAAAGTCTTAAAAGAAGACTTTTTTTTTGTAAATTTTCAACTGCCAAAATAATATTCACATGTGGAAATATAAATAATAAATTACAAGCGGTAGCACTCTTACTCACTCTTACCCCCGGAAAGTGAAACAACAATTGTTCACGCATCCCTGATCATCCCTGATTATCCAAAATAAATGTTTGAAACGTTAATAAGAATTTGGAATTATTAATAAATAAAAGTGAAATGAAAACCGTAGCGAAAGTGAAATGAAAGCAAATTAATTCTCTCGGACAATACCATTTGCACTTGTTATTTTAGTATTTCGAAATTATGGCGGATTTTAACGACAAGGCAGGGTGGCTCAAATTGTATTTAAGATTTGCAAATGGCTGCCAATTCATCTAGATATTTTTGAACAAGACTTCTTTCGTTTGGTGGGTTTTGAAGGTCCCGAATCCAAGCCATAAACTTTGGAAGCTCTCAAAGAGAATATCGGACAAGAGCGCAATAAATTACCTGACAAACTTCTCGCTAAAAAAGAAAATATAAAAATGCGGAAAAAATAGCGCAAATGGTCATAAAAAAAGCGGCGCCCGATTAACCCATTTCACCTTCGTTTTATTTTAAAGATACAAGATGCCAAACCGGTGCCTCTATAGTTAGCGCTCAGTGTTTGTGTCGCCGTTCTTGAGCCAACTGGATCAAAATTAACTGCAAAAGCGATTTTTCAATATTAAGATTGCGACTAGATTTTAATGGATTTTATGCGAACTGAAGCTCTTCCTTTCCACGATCGTGTCTTCACCTCTGACAGATCGCCGGCAAAACACTGAGGGCAGAATCATCGTTTCAGTATTAAGTTTGGACACAAAATTTTACGATGTATCCTCAGGTAAGACTACATTGCTGCTGAACTTACACGAACTAATGCGCGACGCTATCCATACCCCCGTAGTTTGCACGACCCCTTTACAACATCAAACACAAAAACCTATTTTGGGAATCCTGTACAAAAAAAAAAAACAATATCAGATGAGAGTTTGTGGGTCACCTTGTACAAAGCAACCACAATTAAGGAAATAGCAAATGAACATTAGAAAAGCTCTATATTAGGCTAAGTTAATTATACTTTAATTACACAAATCCTTCAAGAAACTTGTTTCTTATTTCTACACTGTTGGTGTACAGGACATTTGAATATTTTGTTTTTAATCCTCATAACCACGTTAAGTTCATAAAACTTGAGTTTTGTTGCCAACATTTATTTGCCTGGTGTTACTTTAAAACGATATGAATTGTTTGTTTAACAAATAAAAAATTAAGTCTGATTTTTATTCTAAATATCTTTAAGGAAATTGTTTTAAAACTTCCATTCTCTAGGAAAACGCTAGAGGAAAATAATACACATCTACATATTTTGTCATGAATCGGTGGGTGAAATGGCAGACATCGTACGGGGGCGGTTCGAATGAGGATAAACTAATTTCTCTTAAACCTCAAATAGCTTGCGCTAAGACGAATAGTTTAAAATATATAACATATATTGTCAAGCTTTCAGACTGGTAACAACCCATCTTGTCGCAGTTCATACTCTGCCATTGATTGAAAAGTATTGAGGAATAAAGTTCCGAAATTATTAATTTAGGACGGATATCGAAGCAGACCACTAAATTTATGGGTCCCTTTTCAAGCTCCTCCTTTCCTCGAATTGATTTCAGACAACGGATTTGTAATTTACGACTATTTTACTTTCTAGCCTTTACTCTTGACTGTAGTGATTTCAAACTGCCGGATGGTAACAGTCGGCCTTTTTCTCCATGACAAAGGTTCTTGTAACTGCTAGCCCGTTGTCCTAAGCCTTATGCTAGCCAGTGCTGGACATTCACATACAATGTGCTCTACCGTCTCAGCTCTTTCCGCGGGAGCATCTTTGGAGACCAGCCTTTGCAATGTTTTTTGTCCTCTTCAGAATTTCTCAGTTGGCCATTAAAAACCGGAGTGTCTACAGACATAAGCCTCTCCATCTCTTGCGCGGCTTCATCCTATTGGAATGTCACCGTCCAACGCTTTAGGAGTACCTTTAGAGATTAACCCGTGCACGACTCGCGAGACATTCTTGCCCATCTCTTCCTGCTGCCTCTCTTGGCAAATTAAAACCGGATTTTCTTCAAAGAGTAAACTCCGCGCCTCTGGCGAGGCTTTCTGATTGATCACTGTAATAAAGAAAAAGATGTCCCCTCAAATAGAGCTCCATATGCACGAATAATTGTGTATTAAAACTGGATATCGAGTTTGCACACCAGAGACCAAGCACTCTCTTAACCATGCATCCCTTGCGTGTGCTGTTCAACAGTGGATTAGGGAAGTATATAATAGAGTGTTAACTTCTCTCCCCGTGCAAGACTACTAGCAGAGACGGAAGACCGCCACGAGGAGGTATATGTTAGAGCTTTTGACACAGAACTCAGTTACGGTAGGCTACACCTTTGTGTCTGCCATCTGACGGTCAATTATGGTCCTATAACTCTTAAAGTTATTTCCTCATATCTGGAGAGAGCCCTACAAGCCGCACCAGTGACTTAAGTATGTGTGTACGGACATGAGACTAAGGAGTTGGTCACCCTTCCTCAACCTAACCTAACTTAACATATGTTGCCACTTGCATTAAGGGAATTCTACACAATTGCTTTCTTTTAAATTTCCGCTTCGCCTGCAGTAAAACAAATTTTTATATCGTCATTTCCTTTTTGTGTTCTCAAGTATTGGCCATAAATTTAGGTTTCTAATGCATAACCTTTTCATTTGTTTGCAATTTTATGGTTATTATTGTGGCAAATAAGTATTTCATACTTTTATGGACGCAAAAAAAAAAAAAAATACAGAAATTTGTCGTTAGTCTTCATAAAATATTGAAACCATAAAAGTTTGAAAATATATTTTTTAAAAGGAGTTTAAATTAAAAAAAAAAAAAAAAACACTTGGAGAAATTTATTTGGGTGTTAGGAATGTGAAAATGTTTAATTTCTTTCGAATATGGATCGACAAAAGAGAGTGTTTATATGGAATTTACTTAGCCGACGTGTTTGAGCTTGTGCTAGCAGGATGGAGAATTTTGTGGAAAATAAATTACAGCCTACTATTTAGAACTAGCAATATCGTAATGTTAGTGTTGCCCTAGGAAGAGATGTCATAAAAATATAGGCGATACTTTATTTGGAAGTGCCTGGAACGCGAACAGGTTTTGCTTGACTTTATTTGTCATATTTAATAACCAATTATTTGAATCCGGAACCGAACTTTTCACTCTCACTGACCATACCCGACACCAGCACCGTACTCCAGGCGGAAACATATGCTATATTAATAACGGCAAGAATAATTGGGAGAACTTAAACCGGAAGGGCCTCGATTTTAAAGTGGTGCAGTCGAGATGTGTACTGACGTGTGTACAATCTCTGGCTCTAACCATGTGAGGGTTGTTTAAGTTCTCGGGCATGAAGGCATTATTGGAAACGACTCGAAGCTGGACGTGGTAAATGAACACGATGACATCAATACCATCCTGGCAGAACTTTTAAATACATTACGGGAATTGTCGCTAAAAGAAACGGCCCGCAGATGATCTACGATAATAACTTGCAGATTGTCCAAATTCTTTGGCTCACAGGAATAATTCGATATCGCCACTAGATAGCAGCATAACGGGGCACCGTATGATTGCACGTATGCCGAAACGTATGCGAATCTCTCGTGGTGAGAGCTGCAGAAGCTTTCAGGATGGGGAGGAGGAAGAGTCATTTCAACATTTTCTCTGCAACTGCGCGATTTTGCAAGAACGAAGGCTCAAATATTTTTTCAGGACAATGACTAGCCTGAGAAGTTTTGCTAGAACATCCATGTGGTCTTAATGCCTGGAGATCCTGGATGGTTGCAGGGGTATCACAATGAGGCTAATAACCTCCAAGTGAACTCGCTACATGCGAACTGCCCACCTAACCGAACCTGACCAACTTACGGAGAAGACTTTAAAAATCGTGCGTTTTTTTTTAAGTTAACAGCCGATAACAATTTGGGAAAAGAGTATAAACTTTTTCTCTCTGTTTTATGGGAAGATTTGCGTTCTATAATTTTCCATTTTGCTGCATATTATTTGCACTTTTACTGCAGTGCAAATAATTTTAACATGATTTACTTTTATTTCCACTCAAAATTCTATTTGTTTGTAATGTCATCTACACAAATGGCAGTTCATATGTAAAATATATGCAACTGTCTGCCGGTGTTGCTGCATACACTCCATCTTCTCTATGACTGGCCACTCCATTTATCAAAAACCATATTTTTATTTTAATGCTGATGATCAACATCTTTACATGCAGCTTTTTAAAAATGCTAGTGTAGAAAACAGAGAAAGGAATGATTTTTTACTTGCAACCATAAATCCTAAAGGAGATTTTTTTCTTTGTAATTCATTTGGTTTTTTATGAACTTGTTTTATAATTTATGATGAATTCAACATGAAGTGGTTAAATAATTGGGTATTAAAATAAATCTATGATTGAAATAGGAAAAGAATGCAAATGGAAAACTGGGAAAATTGTTAGAAAACTTATTTAAATTTATGATGATGAAAAAAACTTTTGTTAAATAAAAGTTTCAAATAAAAATAATAAGTGGTTGGAGGAGCCAGCAGAGGGCTTAAGGCTTGTTTAAACGAGTCGAATCGGCCGAAAAGCAAGCCTGAATTCTTTCTTGTGTATATTTTTGTGTACATCACGGATCTTTATGCCATCGAGTCGGAAAGCCCTTAAAGAGAATATGCGACAAGAGTGAGCAAGCTTATCGTACCAAAACTTAGCTAGATCCATTGAAAATGCAGTAAACACGGCTTAATCGGCCATCTCCAATACCGGCTCCTACTTCAGTATTATTTATCTTGAAAAAGTCATGGGGAAAACTTAAAAGTCCAAATCATTATTTTACAACAATCCCATAAAGTTGTGGATATTGGAGGGGTAGATAGATGGTCACCGGGGCATCACAATGGGCCTAATTAACTCCGAGTAAGCTAGCTGCATGCATGCTGCCCACCTACACTAACCTATAAAATTGTGTCGGTTCATTTAAAAAATATAGTAAAACAACTAGGGGTCAATACTTTTGGCATAACCTGTACTTCGAATTTACCGGTTTCCTGGAAATATAACGGACTCGATACAGACTTACGTTTGAAATTTTAACTACTAGTTATTCTGATCTTGCAAGATAGATCGACATTCAAGAATTGTCAAATTGATTTTTTTATTAATTTATTTATAAAATGTTACAACACAATTACAGATTCTATTCTAACTTAAATTTCCGTGCATAGCAACATAGACCTTCACCAGAGACCAGAATCTTTGGTGAACTTCGAACCCACGACTCCTAGACTGGGTGCCCAACATAAAATTAGTTTAATGTTGAACATTTGCAAAGTGGAACGCTTTACATTAAGAAAAAAATGGTATAATACAATAAAATCAACCTAATTACTCTTGTCAATTGGCCGCAACGGTTCTAATATTCCAGCCCGTTGGACTATTTTTTGTGAGGCCCTATTAAGGATAAATGTTACATGATTTGATATTACTACAGAGTGATTTGATATAGACATTTTAATAGAATTTCCGTCATCCCTTGTCAAGTTTGGTTTGGAGACAACCCGGTTTCGGCTATGTTCCATCTAGAGTGTAATTGTTCGTTCGAACGAATCTATGGAAATGTTGTGCTTAACTATCCACAGAAGATTGAGGCCTTGAAACCCCAGCACGAATTTGGTAAATATATCCGAAATTCATGCCCAAACAAAGGAAAAACTATTCGGCAAATGGTGTACTTTCGGCCCAGCCCTGACAGTTGTTTAAATAATGTTGTGTCTCATTTTTACATTTAAACGTTTATTCTTAATAATAGCGTTAAATTATTCGAGTTAAATGTTCAAACAAAAGTTCCTATTTTAATTCTGTTCGAAGCGAATAAAATTTAAATATTATTCGAATATTCGGACGAATGAGGAAGTTAAAAAATATTCGAATAACTTGAAATTTTTCGCAAATAATATTATTGGCAAATATTTTATATTTTTTTATTAAAAACAAAAAGAATTCATTCCAAAAAAATAACATATTAATACAAGCGATACATTTCATTATGAGTACTACGCAGACCGAATAATGACACTGAAGATGTGACATAACCGAACTTGACAAGCGATGAAGGAAATTCGATCCAAATATCTATATCAATTAACCCTGTCGGAATATAAAATCAAGAAAGCAATTTTGCTAACTTTAATTTAAGGAAGATATTTTTTGCTAAAATGTTTTAAAAAATTATTCGAATATTCGAGTACCTCCGTTTGAATAATTTTTTATTCCAAATTAAAAGAAATTTCTTCGTTCGAACAAAAATTAAAAAAATTAACCGATTATTCAAACATTCGAGAACAATCGTTTGAATAATTTATTCGTTATTCGTTCGAACAAAAATTATTCGAATATGCGACTTATTCTTGTTCGAAAGACAACTCTATTTTACAATAATAGCAAAGCATACTATAAAAAAAATATTCAAGTTTTTTATAGCCGAATTCCAAACGTTTTCTAAACAATTATGAAGGAAAAGTTACTACCCCTGTTGGGAGTCTCACTTCCCCCAAACCTAAAAAGGAAATTTAAAAAGAAAATCTCCTAAATCCCCTCAACAAACTTTTGACTTTCTTTTATTTCATTTCTTAGTTTATTATAACAAATGTTATTTAAAAATTAGACATTGAGGTAAATTTGATGTCAAAGAACAAAAGAGAAAAGACTGAAAAAGAAAAATTATATCAATTCATAGACTTATATTTGAAAAGAAAAATATTGTGTAAACAATTTTCAACTTAACTACAGCCATAAATAGATAAAGCGTGTTTAACGAACAGCTAAAAATATTATGAAGATGACAAAAAGATTTTACTTTTTTCTAAAAGCTGGTGGTGCTACCAAATACTCAAGAGATTAACTTGTAGTACACGTAAAAAAAAGTAGGTTTAAATTATAAACGCTTTTAATACGTTGATTTCATTTTAATTGAGTAGGTGAAAATGTGAGTGCAAGCCTTCGTTGAAGAAAAAATTTCGTTCTCTAGAATGGAATAAAAATATTTTCATTTTGTAAATTTTATTTTCTTCAAATCAAGAAAGAAATAAAATTTTAATTAAATTTTAATTTAAAAAATTTTTAGAGACAAACGCTAACGGCCACGCAATTCACGCTAAAATAGTGTGTATTGCTTGCTCGGAAGATATTTTGTGAACACCCAAAAAATAGTCGAAAAGTATCCTAAGGGTGAAGATTTATTAGAGTGAAACTCAATATTTATTATTCATAATTGCATTTTTAAATTACAATTTTAGGTGATCATATTTTCGGCTTATGCCACGAATCTCTAAGAAACAATAAAACTTTTTAATTGAATAACCAGGCACATTCAATTAGGTGACTGCATTAGAAGAGTGCGCTGGAGAGAGAGAGAGAGAGAGAGAGAGGGAGAGAGAATCCATTAATAACACATGTTTACAAATTCCACACAACGCTTAAACTGGAGCAACGGAACGTTGTTTCTTATGTTATTTGGGGTGCTGAATCTGTAAGTCATTTTTTGTTTAAATTGGATCTGGCTTGTGAGATATACCGTGACCCCTAAAACGAAAAATGTGGCTCGACAGAGACTAGTAGAAGTTTAGAACGGTTTGTCCTATTTGACATAGTAAGAAATTCGAAAATTGGCAAACACACACTGCAGGGAAAACTCGTTCTTTAGCCTTACTGTTCGTACATAAAAAATAGAATAAATAATAAAAGGAATATAGGACACCGCCTAAGTGCTGGTTCAAACAAACAAATTTAACAAAATTGTTGGTTTGATAACAGTACAACTTCTTCGAAGTCTTGAAGAGAGCCCACAGGCTGAAATGATACGAATTTAAAACGAAGGTCGACTTCATTTCTGAAAATAGCTAACTTCTGATGGCATCTGTAAACCAAGATTCTTATGTACAATCTGGCAAGGTTGTGCACTGCGATAAGCCACGCTATCGAGACGATAGGACAGACAGTTTAATTAAGAGATTATTTCAAAAAGATGGTTACAGTTGTACAAGAATTGCATTGAAAACTCCATGTTGTTCTTGGAATTTTTGTAAATTGCTGCCACCTTTTTGAAATAATCTCTCAATTATACGAAATAATTCGTGACCGGCGCAACTTTAATACAGACTCAGTTACCGTCACTATATGTTGTTCGCTAGTGAGTAGCATAAGACCCACTCGGTCTATTAAAAATTGAATTTTAAATTTTTCGGTGGTAGAGTGAATTGTGCTGGCGATAGGTCGATTACGTAGACCTTAAGTAGCCCTAAGTGAGGATTTTCCTAATGCAGCTGAACGATCTGTGAACCAGTGATGGGCAGAATTTTTCTAAGATAATTATGTTATGTAACAGGGAACTTAAATAGCGTAAAACTTGGCCAGGACACAAACGATATCTCTCCAAAAGACCTTTGTTGCTCATATGAAATGCTAGTGTAGATTGATTAAACTTTTTACTAATTCAACGTTAAAGGTCTATTATTTCGTTTCGTTGTTAGGTCACTCCTAAAGGGTTTGATGAACTGTAGAGTTCATCTCAGGCTCTTGAAAAATTTCTTCCCCATCTGGCATCCACAAACCAATCTTTCACACTTTTTGTCGGTGTATTCAAAAACAGAGGATTGCCTGCCTATTAAGCTCCTTGAAGGTGCATGTCTCGTGTAACATTTAACTTTCTGTCTATGTTTACATTATGATCCCTTATTAGTTCACAAAAATTAAGAGATAAAAGAAATTGTTTGTCTTTTATTCAAAAACCTGAACGACTGACAACGAAATCAAACAGAAACTCCATTCAGAATTGTAACATTTATTTACATTTTAAATAAAATTCTTTACTGCATCTCTTTCATTTGTTTCGTTATATTTAAATTTATTTGTTTTTCAAGTGTTTGTGAGATGATAAATTTATTTAGTCGCTGTGGTGGAAAGTGTGTTGACAAGCCGTGCCGGGCCGCCTGTGTCTTATGTTGTAAGTGGTCTACACTGCACTACTGTCTGTCTGTAGGAGTATTAGTTGCTGGGTAGCACAATGCAAGTCGTACTGTAATTATTTTTAATTTTTACCATAAAGAACATTTTGTAAAGGTCCAAACAATCTCTGCCACAAGTTCATGAACTTGAATAATGAACTTCTGTTTTGTTTAAGTTATAAAAAAATTAAAAGAAATCATTACAACAACTAATCAAGGAGCTCAATATGGAGGCTTCTTAAAGGCTGTACACGAAAAAATTATAAATATTATTGAAGATTTTTAAAACGAATTCCCGTCATCATTTGCCAAGTTTGGCTTGGAGGCAAACCGGTTTCGGTTATGTGCCATCTTCAGTATCAAATTCGTTCCAAAAATCTACATCGAAACACCCGCTCGGAATATTAAATGAATGGAGGCGAAAGCCTGCTTCAACCATAACAATTTCGTATTCGGGTACCCCAGATAAAATAATCTAGCAGCGATAATTGCAAGGTTGGGGGGGCAATTCACACATATGAAACGCGAAAACTTTGTTGCAATAAAAGTTTTTTTTTTTTGGTACAAAATATTATGAAGGAGGTCCATAGGTGTCCCATGTGTCTGAAAATCTTGGCAACTTTAATAAAAAAAAAACGAGATCACTTAATTGATGTAAAAACTTTTTTGTGCGCTCTCAGTATTTAATTTAATTTACACTGCCATTCACCTAAATACGACATATGTATGTATAAGAAAAAGTAGCAGAACGAACTATAATATTCTTGGAATGAAGCGCTATTAAATTAAGAGACAAACACATTCCAAAAGGGTAGTTCACGCATGGTCTTCGGATAAAGACCCTACTACCTTTCCGCGAAAACCGCATCCTTTAAACATTGACGTGTCATTCACTATCATGGGCAGATTCACACTTAAAGAATTGAATGTGTGTTCCAGAAGGTCAATAATGATAATTTTCTTACCAGGCTTGAGGACTAAAATTTCGAAAATTTTCTGGTTAGAGTCTAATATACGAGTAACTCAAAGAAATAGTTGCCAATGACTTCAATTAACATCGACTTTGTGAGATAATTACGACTAACTACGGCGGGCAGTTTTATTTAGGTTAGGTCAAGGGGAGGGGACATTAGACCCTTGCACGTAGGCACTCTCCATTTTGAAAAAATCCTCACCCTTATTAGGAACAAACCTGCTGAGTAGTTGTCAATCAATGCCTCGAAAATGAGACACGCTCAGTAAAGTATCGGCCACTAAATATTTGGTTCTGAATAGGAAGTGTTCCATTGTCGCGATGTCCTCCGTCTACGGCGTAGATGTGTTTGCAAACCCGAGTGACCCGTCAGTACACGCTCCACTTTACTAATTTTACATTTGCTTAGTTTTAACAACCTCCCATTTAGATCTCCCCATAGGATCTGGTTTTCATTCTACAATGCTGTATCCGCCCTCTTTAGCCAGCCTTAACGCTCGGCTTTCGTGGTACTTAAGCCCGCCTCCTCGGGTTCTTGGGCTTTAATTGCCAGACCGTTGGCTCGTTCACGTCCGGCCACCCCCATAGGGATCCTGCACCCATGTCTACCATGTGCTGAGTAGTCGTTTATTGTTGTTTGGATGTTCGGAAACATGTCAACTTGCACAAGCCTGTCAGTACTACTGGGCCCGTTCAGACATTCCGAACAATTCGGTCAATCGTTCCTCAATCATGATTCCCAAACCAGCCCAGAGGTGGGTGAAAGAGTTGATTCCCTCGGGCATATGTGCTAGGATTCCGTTCGACTAGGAGCTTCTGTCTGGCATCAGTGCCTCAGTGTTTCACCTTCGTAGGAAATCCTAAATTAAAAAAAACTACCTGCCATCTTCAGGTGATCTGTAGTGTATATTTATTTATTTTCTGTTGTTGACTTTAGTTTATTTTCAATTCATTTAAAGTTATCTTTTGCTTTTCTTCTATTTTTTTTTTCAATATTTACCAGACTTTGGCATCTGTTAACGCCATAGAAACTAATTACATTTCCGATTATTTGTTTAATTTTTATTTTTTATTCACTAAGTAGCTGCTTAGCCATGTTGTAACAATAAATACTTGTTGAAATACTTCTAGAAGTGTTTTTCTTTTGGAATGTATGTTTCTCTTTTTGGAGGAATGTTCTTCAGAGAAATTAAATACTGAAATTCAATTGTCAGTCTATAATTTGTGAATAATGAAGTCGTTATTTCGGCTGTTGTAGTTTCAAGATTTAGGGGAACGATTGTTTTGTTCACATAAGCAAACAAAAAATCTTTCTTTTACAGAAATAAATCTTTGGTGAATGCAAAATTACATGTTGCGCGATATAACACGGTTAGATCATCTTCTGTGGGGGGTGTGTGAAATCGCTAGTCTACTCCGATTGGTGAATCAAAGTATTAAAAACTCTTATCGATAATTAACAAACGGAGGTTCATGAAATTAAACTGAAGATGGCAAAATATTGTATTTAAAATACAGCCTTGAGTCAATGAACAGTAAACTTAATCGAGATATTGTAATACTCTCTGAAAGGGATCGCACGAATAGGGTCGATATAAATGCCCGCAAGACCCACAGTCGCACAATCCGTCGTGAGAAATCCAAAGCTCTTGATATTCTTGGCATGAAATTCTAATTATCAAATGGCAAAAGATGCATTCAAGCTGACATGGGCAATACTGGAGTATCAATCAGCAAGGAGGAATAAACAAGAAAGACGCAACAACTAATTGAGGAAACAAACTGTAGGAAAACTAGAAAAGACCCTACTGCTGAAAGCGGCGAAGATAGTGAAACCAGACACGGCACATTCCATAATTCTATGTTTCCAAAACATTTGGTGTTGACAAGACAGCAGCTTCATGTAATAAATTTGTCAACTTGGCAATAGATTCATTTCGTTCCTGGCCGTAACTTATTGCAAGTTGCTATAAGCAGAGTATGATCAAAACTAAGGTCATCAAGGTCTACTATTGAAACTCTAACAAATCTAGTATTGTGATTGGGTCAAAAGGCCAGTAGGAGGGTCTGCCGAAAGAAAGAATATTACAATGTTAAACAAAAATGTTACAGCTTATTTTTTTATATGTTTAGGTACAGCGGGAAACCCGCCGTTTTGACAACACTACATCTGAAGTTGTTTATCGGTGACAGTGGGGTATTCAACTCTTTTCACTCACTGGAACATTGAAACAATGTGGATTGTGTGTCAATGTTCTACCTTTACTAAAATGGAATGTGCTGCAATGAAATTAGGGAACATATTTGTCATAGCAAAACATATGTGCGTATAACACGTTCCACATTGAGGGATCCTTCGTTAGTGGTAGATTGACCTATGGCTTGCATAACACACTACTCGTTCTTTAGCCTTATTGTTCGTTCGTACGTGGAATAAACTCTCTTCAGCAGTCCTTCCTGCCACTTTAAATGTCGGAACAATTAAATTAAATGTGCAAAAATCGTACTCTCGCATTTCTGCTTTCCCATAACCATTTCCTAGTTGCAGCACATTGAATGGCATAAGTGGGGGTCATCCCCTGGGCACTGATCCAAACAAAAGACATGTGGGTTTTTTTAATTTTTATTATCTTTGAATGTGTCCAAACGGATCCCCCCTAATATTAACTGAAACTGAGCACTGGAAAACTAAACTTGATTTCAAACTTCTTGTGAAACGATTGAATTCGTTGAATTATGGATAAAATATGAAAGAAGATGCATTTCAACTCAAAAATGTCAAAATTAATTTCAAAACTGTCAACAAAATTTGAAACATAATCCAAATTATTTGAATGTGTATAAATCAAATAGATTTCAATCAAACCAACTGAGTATAATAAATAAAACCACAATTGATGAAATGTGAAATAAAACAAAAACCAAATACGTTAACAAAAGATCACAATCGGTTTCATACGATTCAGTGAATTTCCACAACTTGGAGAACACAACGCAATACAAAGAAACCATAAAAATTGAAAGAAATACGATTTAAAAAAACTGACATTTGTGACAAAAAGGTGTGATTAAAAAGGGAGGTAAGAAGGAAAGCCAACATTTGACAAGTCGGTTGAACAACTAACTGGCTTAAAACGAAACAGAAGACAGTCAAACTGAACACAAATGGAAGTTTGAGTAAACTGACATACGACTATTCAATAAAGTTGATGATAAAGGTAGTTAATCGGTTTTGACACTTTTCGAAAGACTTAAAAACTAACGATCTTTAAAACAATTATTTTGGTTTAAAAAGTGAAGCAATCCTCAATTGCTTCAACCCAGTTTTACCTTCATTTTGGTTTTAAAGCAATTTTTTTTAGAAGAAATTAAACTGAAATAATTTAAATGTTTGTATCATTCAAGTTCTTTAAGCTTTCGTGGGCTATTTTAGAAACTTTGACAAACATTTTTCTAGAATTATTTAATTTCAAAATTAATTATGTGTCCATTAGTGTGTTACGAGTATTTTCTTAGTAAAGTGGATCAATTTTGTTAACAAATCATGTCGGAGAAAAAACCTGCTGCTAGTTTTTTCTCATGTTCCTTTTCATTTCTTTGTTTAGGAAAACACATCAAGTTGATGGTTGACGTCAAACATCTGTTGGTTGGTGTTTGAAATATAAATAAGTTTTTCTTTAAAAACAAGAAAAAACACTCGAAAGTTTTCACTATTAGAAGTTCTATTTGATTTTAGAAGAAAAGCAAACCATTTGTCGGACAAATGCTTTTTAAAGCAGCCCCATAAAGAGAAGCCATAAATTCTTTGTGATTAAAAATTAATTAAAGACATCACAGTGGGACCCATTTAAATTGCTTCTAAAATTAAAAATTGTAAAGAAGTGTTTATTTCATCTGGAATTGAATTGGTGGAGTCGTATATACTCACGCACAGGCATGTCTTCAAACAAAGAGCGGGTACTTCAAGAACAGAAATAGAAACTATAGTTTTGCATAAAAAGCAGTAACCCTAGAAATCCGCTTCTAATTTTAATGGTGTCTTGGCTTTCGACAGTCTACATCAGGTTCATTTCTTCTTGAGCATTAGTTGGTCTCCACCACACGTGATTTCCACCACATTACACGAACAGGACACAATCTTAAATTGAACAACGTATATAGGCATTTTGGATCTTGTGTAATTTCTATTTTGTTAAAATTGCGTCCTTTTTTTCATAAAATGTTTTTTGCAAATTTTTGTGAAATTAAACATTTTATTTTGAAATTTTAAAATTTGCTGAGTTTTTGCTTAGTGGTATTTTTTCAATTATTTATTTTTTTTTTTTTTGGATTTTATGGTGACTTCTTGAACTTTTGGTTTTTTCTAACTTTTTTGGTGTCATTGCGGTTTCTTAAAACTTTCCTCTTTTAGAAATTTTATATGTTGAAATTTCAATTAATTTTTGAATTTAACTTAGATCTTTGTTTTTTTATGATTTTAAAATTTTTTTAGTGAAAACCCGATCTCTGGTGAATTTCGTTTTTTTTTATATAATTTTGTAAAATTTTTCCGTATTTGGAAGTTTTATAATTTTTTCGCGCAAATTCGCTTTTTTAAAGTAGATTTTTTTGAAAATGTTTGTTATTTTTGTAACTTAACTTTTTTGTTTGGATTTGTGGAGAATTTTAGAATTTTTGGTGAATTCCCAAATTATTGGAAAATTTTTTTATTTAAATTAATTTTGATTTTTGCTGAAATTTATAATTTTAATGACTTTTAATTTTTTGGTAAATTCTATTTATTTTTTATTTATTTCTTCAACATCAAATTTGTTAACATTTCGTGAATATTGATTTTTTGTGAATTTCCGGATTTTTTGTGAAATTCAAAATTTGGTGATAAAATTTCAAAATTTGGTGAACTTTAGTGGTTTTGGTAAAATTTCGGCTTTTTATTGAATTTCGATTTTGTTGGCAATTCGAATTTTTTAATTTCACTTTTCCGATTGTGTGGACGGTGAACTTTCGAATTTGTGAAAAATTTTATTTGTTGAAAAAATGTCGAATTTTTCACGATTTTTTGTGAAATATCCGTTTTTGAACGAATTCGGCTTTCTTGGTTAGTTTTTAAAATTTTTATATATTGTTTTACATTTTTAATTCGGTCCAAAATTTAGGTCTCTAGGATATCAGGGGGAGCTCGGGTTGATAAATTTTGTTTATAGCAAATTTAATAAGGATTTAGAATATGCAAATTTTATGAGCTTGTGTATAAGCGTAAAAGTGAAAATACAATAAAAAGCCCATATCTAGGGAACTTGTGCGCCGATATGGCTGAAATTCGCCAAACGCACTGATCAAATGGTTCAAGTTGTAAGATTCTAAGATGATTGAAAAATGGGACATACTAATATCGTTAATTGAACTTCCCTGGTTATAAGAACCCCGCATATGCGAGTATATACATTGTTCGGTCCGAAAAGAATATTGTGAAAATCACAAACGGAATGAATTGAAAAGCACCGTGCCCGTTTGTGTGCCGGTGTAAGCTAAAAAAAACCTACATATAGCAGCGCACTGTCAGCGGCGAACTGGTCGTCATGTTCAGTTGCTCAACAGATGCTTTGGAAATTATGTTGCCGTAAAAATGCAACCCTGATAAAATCAGTATTTAGAAATTTTTCAAAAAATAATGAGAGTCAGTCCTATGACATTTTTTTTTAACACGTTGAGTGCCACATCAGTCACCGGTGAGTGATACAGACCTTTCCGTTTAGGCCGCGCCAGTCGCCGGTGTCTGACAGTATTAAATATGATATTAAATGTAAAAAATGAACATTTTTTCAGAAAACTTTAATGGATTTTATTGAAATAAGGTAAACATAAACATGGTTGTCCCTCGCAAGTGTCACAAAATGTTATAACCTGTTTGGTCGAATTTTCGCACTGCGGCCTAACGGGGAAGTCGCTATAAAACCGTGTGGCACTCAACGTGTTAACAGTCTGATTACATATTGCTTTCACACTATAGTAGTTTCTCATTTTACTTGCAATTTTGACAAGTCGTTTTACTCGATATAATAGTGTGAAAGGCGCTTTAGTAGTATTTTTAATCAACTAGAAGTGCATATGATGACATAAGTTATTTTATCTGCCTGCACGCTTATCTTGCGCAATTTTTCTTTTAGTTTTTATTTTTGCCAGCAAATCAATCTGATGGGATTTTCCATAATTTTCTACAGACATACGCGTTGTGTTTATCCTTAACCACCAAACAAAATGTTCGAAGAGCCACAATTCATGTATTAAATAAAATGATGACTTATTTATTTGTTCCAGAAGTTTTGTTCCATATTTTTTTTCACTACTGAGACCAGATGGAAATGTAAATTTTCTCTCCTAACATGTGTTTAGGAATGACAATATTTTACACAGGATGTGTACATGTGAGAGCGAAATAAAATATACTTTCTTTTGCTGTAATAAATTTCTAGCCTTTTTAATTAAAACACAATAAATTTTAAAATTTTTACAATATCATTAGTGGCAAAGGGAGGTTAATTAGAAACCGTCGCCACTAAATAACATCTCTCAAATAAAACTGAAGGAATTGTGAAATATTTTTTACACAAGTTTTTAATAAAAGAAAAATTTTACATGTAATTGGGAGGGAGGAGCAAGTAATCAAAGAAATGAAGTATGTGTTGGAGAAAGGTGTACGGAGTGTGTGATGGCATTAGGGCATAACTTTTTCTTTATAAATGAGCATGAGTTATAGAAACACAAAACATTAATTATGATCCTAAAAAACATGATATCTGATCGTCATAATAATGATCTGTGTTAGATGCCATTAATTAATTCTTTTTGTGGGTTGAACAGAAATATTTATCATCATCTTGGGGAAGTTGAAAGTTACAAAATGATTTAATGCCTTTTGCTTTTTAATGATCCACTGTACTTTAGCATATTATAATTCAAGTGAGTGAACATGGATCCACACACCTGCCCGTCACCAACTTACTCTGCACAATGGTCTAAAGATTGCTGTTTTACATGTTTGTTTATATGTAAATATTTTAATATTCAACGTTGCATAGCCTTTTTCTTTATAGGAAAAACTAGGTGTGACATTGTTTTAATAGTAATTTTCCTACTAGACATGGGCTGTAATTGTATGATTTTTCCAGCTTTTCTTTTTTCTATATTTTATACCAATACAATTTAAGCCACGCCCTGTGTGCAGTTGAGACCGCCATAAAACTTTATTAGCCGTATCAAATAGATATTTGAATAGAACAAAATTAAAAATACATAAATTGCACCTTTTTTAGTCAAAACGTTTAGTAAAGTTGCCAATAGTTACCGGGCCTGGAGGTGATTTAAAATCACTGATAAATAAATTAATTTTCAATCATATTTTCAATAAAGAGAATTATTTATATGAATGTCCCTTTTCGACCACCCTTCTTTCCACAAATTTATTTCAATTTCAATTTTCAAACCCCTGAAAAATGTCAATAAATAAAGCTAACGGTGACAATACTATGAACTTGCTCAATGGTCTTTTTCGAAAGCCCGGATGGCCCGGGATAATGTTTTGTTCATGAAAATACGGAGTTCAACCCGACACGAATAATATTTAAACGATGTTGACAAAACTGAGAAAAGCCTAATTGGCCTGCAAGACATAATCTGACTTTAGTGCTTTCATGGTTTTGGGCTCCTGACAATTTCAGACATCTTCCGAAAGCATGGCAAGAGGCCTATTCGTAACATGTCATTAAATATAAATAACATAATTTTCACAGCTGAGTCAGGTAAGTTTTTTTATCATTGAACCTGTAATATGATCCGGTCCGGGCGATTTTCTCGTATCAAGATTTTTAATTGTCGTTTTTTAAAAGCACAACCGCAATCTTCTAGGATCAACCACAGTGTCGCTGATAATTTGAGTGGGGCAACTATTTATGTCATGTGGTGTGAAAACCTTTTCTAAATGATTAGCGAAAAGCATTTAACTTTTCAATTGAGTTTGTGCGGTTTCAAAGTCTTAGTGGAGATTCCAGTGCACCAAGTGTTGCACTCTTTACAATTACAATGGAACAAAAAGAATTAAATTAAATTTTAACACAAAAGTAGACACCCGAGAGTTGTAAAAAAGTGAAGCATTTCACCCTAAACTTTAATTTGAGTGCAAAAAAGGTTACATATTCGCTAGTTTTTAGTGCAATATATTTAGAAAGGCACGTGCGTGTTGTTTTTTGGGAATACAAGAATGCAGAAATGTAACATTTTGGCCAGAAAAGAAAACGCCATTATTTGCAAACTCGATTCAGTTTTTATTTTTGCAAACATTTTAGTTCGTTTTATTACTTTTCATGTTCATGATTATTCCTATAAATTATTAAGGCACTCTGAAGCTCCCTCCCACCCTTTTGTGTTTAACTACAATATTTTCCAAACGCTCGCCTGCAAAGAAGTGCAATTAAACGTTACAAAACAATGTTCGTTTTCATGGAAATTTAATTTTTGTTTGCACCATTTTAATTTCATGGGAAATTCATATTAAATTTCTTTTTATGGCTTTTTATTTTACGGCTGGTGTCTTGGAAAAATAATTATGCCAGCACGTACGTAGCATAAAACTCATGGTTATTTCTGTTGTTGGTGTCAACATTGCTCTGGCGATTACAACACTATGTCAAATGTTTTTCTATTGAGCTGTAAAAAAGCTGTTTATCAGTCAACCAGTAAAGGAATGCCACTTAACACTTCAGAGAAAATAATAAAGAATTTGACTAGAAAAAAAATAAATATGAATTCATCAGAGAAAATTGCAAGCATTTTTTTTCGCGACGCTGTGTGTTAAATGTTATACTGAAATGAAAGTGGACTAAAATTTCCTCCCAAAGGAACTCCAAATTCTTTTTGTTTAAGAAAACCTCAAGTTCATATTTTTTTTTGATAAAAAACTATTTTTAGAAATTTTGTAGTGAAAAACTTTGTTCCGCAATTCAAGAGAAAAACTCTCACAATTTTCAATTTATTTTTAACGTTTCTCAGAAACATTTCCAAACACTTTAACATCACTCGCCCTTAAACTGGGCAGCTAATTAGCCGTGACATATTAAACGATCAAGGAAATAAACTAAACAGCTTGTTAGACAACTCAAGCTCGCCGAATTGCAATGCAACTCCAGGAAAAGTGAAAACAGGGAAATTTGTCATTGGCCCTTAAGAAGGCCATATGAATTTGTTAATATTTATTCACTCACTTCAATAGAATGTTTCTACAAAACAAAGCATGAAAATTAAAATTATTTACACACGACTGATTGCCAAAAGCAGGACCCATGAGCAACAATTAGGGGTTAATCAATTTACAAATGTTTTTCCTTTCCTTCTTCGCCGCTTGCACACTTTGAATTGCACTGAAAATCATATTTTCAAAAAAGAATATCAATATAACTATTGTCGACTTCCGGGCTCACAAGGCACGTACCATTTATTTAGCGACATTTAATTTGAACGCAAAAAAATGGTCAATGAAATGCAACTTTTTGGGTTGCAAATTTATGAAAGTGAGAATTATTTGTCTGCTTTTTTGAGAATTATTTTCACACACAATTAATTCGTTTGTTAATTTCGCCGTTTTGCAGTTCACTTTTATTTTATTGCTTTGGTTTTGGGTGAATTGGTGAATGAATATTCGATTCAACTTACGATTGAATTTATGTTTTGGTGTTTTCTCATTAAGGGCTGGGCAATTATTTTATAATTTTGTATGGCCGGCGGTAATTCATACAAATTATGAAATTCTATTTAAATGTTTTATTATTTTTAAATTCCCACACTGGGAAATTTCGTGTTTGTTCACAAATGATTGCGGTTTATCTTTAAAGCGAATGCAGTGAGAATTTTGTACGAAAAAATCTCCCGATCGTAAAGCAACCACCAACTCCAGAAAGCGAAACTTGTTTTGTAGACAAAATAGAAAACAACGCATGGTCTGTGTAAGATAATTGTTTAAGAAGTTGTTTTGCAAAATTTATTCAAGGCTTAAAGATATTTTCAAATTTTGTTTCTAAGTGTATTTTAGATACTTTTGAAATGAAAATTTTAATTAAAAATATTTTTGTTAAAAAAGCCGTTATAAGTTTTTCTTAAAAATTAAAAAAAAATTGTTAACCAAAAATTGTATTAAAATGAAATTTTATTATATAAAAAAATTATTTAAAAAACAAACAAAAAATGCTAATAAAAATTGAATTAAAAATTTTTTCTGTATAAAAAAATGTAAAATTAAAACAAAATAGCTTAAAAAATTTCTAAAATTTGTAATTTAAAAATATGTGGATATACAATTTATATGAATTTTTTTAAAATTATTCTTGGCATTTAAAAATAAGCAATACTGTTCAGCTTTATTTATAAACATTTCCCAGGCTTTTGATGATTTGGGGTACCCTTTACACACAAGCCCGAAAAATTTGCATATTCCAAAAATTTGGTATAAAGTCACCTCACAGAAATTATCACCCTGAGGCCACGATATAACGCACGGGCCTAAATTTTGACTGTATTAAAAATTAAAAAAAACCTCAACGTTTTAAAAACTAACGAAAAACCGCATTCCTCTCTAAACCGAAAGTTCACAAAAAAAAAAATTTCACCAAATTCGAAATTTTGCGCAAAATTTTAATTCACCTTAAGATCGAAAATATATCATAAAATCGAAAAACCTTTTGCTAAAAAAAAGTTTTACTAAAAATACCACAAAAACCAAAATTTACCAACTTTCGAATTTTATTTAAAAAACTATAATTTCTCCAAAATATTGCAATTTCACCAAAAAGCCGAAAATAAAAATACAAACATATTTAATGAAAACCTCACAATAGAATATATGTTATACAAAAAAACTAATTTCACCAAAAATCGGGAATTCACCAAAAAATTAAAAAAATTCTGAAAATCTAAACCAAAAAAAAAAAATTCCAAAAACACAACAAAAAATAAAAGTAAAAAACTCAATTTTTAATTTCACAAAAACTTTGCAAAAATCAGTGTTTTATAAAAAAAAAAGTAGTAATTTCCAAAAGACCGTTTTATATCTTACAAAAACCTAATTTTCAAAAACATCCTCTAACATAATTTGAAATTTAAAGCCAAAATTAACCCAAAAGCTAAAATTGCGCAGAAAACTCTCAATTATAGCAAATATTCGAAATTGCACTACAAATCCAATTCCACTATTATTTACAATTTGCCAAAAAGTCGAGAATATATCAAAAATTAAGACACATTGAGAGAAAAGAAAAACAAATTAAAAGAGCCGTAATTAAGAGAAAAAATCTCATCTATTTACCGATAGAAATTTATTGTACTATAACTAAATGAGAGTTTAAAGGTAAAATGAGACGGCTTAAACCTGAGGAAAACCTTTAAGATCGCAAACAATCCTTTCCACGGAGAAAAAATCTTTAGCACATTTTTGGACTTCATTATTATTGTGAAGGGTATATAAGAATCGGCACAGCCGAATGAAGGTTTGTCATACGATAGAAATTATAGTCATTTTAATTTGATGTTTTTGAATTTTTTTTTTGCTTGAAAACTCTTATTTTTGATTTTTTTCCTCTGTGAACGGTGCCACAGTTTCGATATTTTTTGTAAACAAAAATGATTTATTGAAAATGCTTGGTCGGTAGAAGACAATGTGTGTAATTCAACTTCAAAATTAAAAGTCGCAATACAGACAAATTTTTAATAAAGAAAAAAATTTTTAAATAAATTTCTTAAAGAAAGGTAATTGATTCAAGCTTAGCAGCAAGCAAGCTTTTGTTACGAGAATTTAAAAACAATTAAAACAAATAAAATTCGTTGTGCTCGCTCATTGATTTTTTTTTAGAAATATTATTTTAACATACAAAATCATAACTTTCAATTTACCGTCAACAACGGAAGTTAAAAAAGTAGTTAATCCAGCTGTTGAGTAAATATTTAAACAAATGATATGGTAACCATAAGTACAGCTTGCTGCTAATTAACCCTTGTTAGACCTAATCGATAACAAACAAAACATTCAAAAACATCTGAGTATAACAACATAATACGACGAACAAGTCTTTCCAATACTAAAATGAACAAATATTTACTCCTACTACTTGTAGCCAGCGTCGAGATAATATACAAAATGTGTTTCAACTCGTTCATGCCTCTCGCACACATGTAAAAATTGTAGCCCTTTTAACATTTATTTCCTTATCATATACCGACCCTTTGTCTGTTCAAATGTCTGTCTTTCAATCGCAGACAGCGAGTGAGACACAGGTATTATTTTAAAGCAAACTACCATGTCATTGCTACCGTTTCACAATGTTCCTTCTTACAAAATTCATTTGTATAAATCGACTTATTCTTTTATTTATTCATTTATTTATTCATTTGTTCATTCATTTATTTATTTATTTGTTTTTTTTTTGTAATTCATATGTTTATTAAGTGCAAGTTTGTTTAATGAAAAGGTGCACCTTCAGCATGAGTCTTAACAAAAGGGCTACTGTTCTGTACAGTTTTGTTCTTTCCTGTTTTGTTTTGTTCATTGCATTCTGTGTTTGTTGTGCATTTTCTTGTTGACATTACGAAACGACAGACTAAAGTAGTTTTATGTTGTAAAAAAATAATTTTATTATTTATTTTATTTAAATTTTGTGTACTTTTATTTCCTGTGAATCGGCATGTGCTTGTTAGAATCAAAGAATTCTTAATATTTTAATAAATAGTGAAACAAAAAGCCAGAGATGGCTTAGAAATAATTAAAGTTTTTTTGTTCCCTACAACACTGCTTCACAGTTACAGTTACCCAGTCAAATCGAATCGTTTGGCCTCAGACCCTGTTAGTGTGGAAAGTCTTAGTTACTCGTTTAGAGCCACCCAGTCGTCGTTAAAAATTGCCTATGAATTTAATTCACATCTAATAGCAGAGCACTTTTTATGAGCGCCTGAGTGGCATCTTAATACTTCATCTAGCCTTATAGAAACCTGGACCGGCCTATCATTTATTTTTGGGGCTTTCAGTGAAAATCCTAATTCTGTGGTTTCCATCAATAACACCGTATGTGAATTTTTCGCGATCTCGATAAACAATTGCTTTTTTAAATACTCTTTTATGTTTCTAAACCTATTTAGGAGTAGATACATAAACACATACGGTCGTAAATGGCCCATAATAACTCGCCAGAAGATGGAAGAAGAGTCGTTGTAAAATTCGAACAATTTTTTTCGGTGTTTTTGAAAAGCAGATAATTTTAATATATACGGAATATTACATTATTCAAATGACTTGGCTTTGCTGGTAGAGTCTCTTATGAGAGGTATTATTTTAGACGACTACACCCTAGGAGTATGACTCCATGGCATGGACAGAAACCATTTAAAAAATCTTTTTTGTCTTCAAAATAAAGCAACAGAAAAAATAGAATAAATAAAAAAATAAAACCAAACAATGGCCATGATCGTTCACATTGTATTCGTTCCGTTTAAAGAGCCATAATGGACTCTAAACCATTAAAGACCCTAGAACGAAGCCTTCATTCATTTAGACAAAACTGGGTCAAAGCCTGAGATATAAGGCGGATGAGGTAAAACTCCAATCTGCCGTTTTCCGAATAACTTTTTACTGGTACATGCGAAATCGAACTTAGACATCTCGGGTTGCTTTTGAAAGAATTTCAATGCTTTCACATATAAGGCAACAGTCTGTTGTGTTACTCCTGTTCTTTGTCGTCAACATTAAAATCATGATCTCTGAAGCGCCCAAGCCAATCTCTCTGGTTTTATAGAGGGGATGTTGGTACCAACATTCACAAGAGAGGTGACTTCCAACAACACATTTCTTTATAAATAAAAATAATGAATCAAAATTCCCCGCAAAACAATTTTTGGTTTAAACTTGAGTTGTAGCGAAAAAGGCAATGGCGCTGTGTATTGAATACTGCTGCGAACGAAAAATTTCTATTAAACGGCGAGAGCTTCCTTGTACTCTAAATAATATAAAGGGTGTACATTTTGAGACGTATAAGCGCTTCAATTCCAATAAATATCAGATAAATTCATTTTACTTTAGATAAGTTCTGCTGCTAAATTTATTTAAATACAACTTCCGGGAATGAACCTGAAGGTCTGTTTTCCGAATTGTCTTCATCCTATTGAAAATAATGCAGAACTGCTTAATTTTATGTTCTTAGAGACCCTTTCACATATTTACAATGTGAAATACAACGCTTACCAAACTTTATCCGCAATAAATATATTCAGCACCATTCTGGATTCCAACAGGTCTCCCACATCAAGGGGACTCAATACAAAAACGGACAGCTCATTGACCACCATTAATTGCCCATACTAAAAATGGCACGAGCGTATAAAGAGCAGCAGCGTACAGCCTTAGTGGACCATGATTAGGGAATATTGTGGGAGAGGCAACATAACGAGTTATGAGATTTTAGTAAAAGCAAATAATCGGTAATCGTTTCAATTGTCCGAATAAAACGAATCATTCGAAACAGCTACAATTTTGGACACAAGTTTGGAACATGGCTAAAGACATAAGAAGCAAAAATGGACTTTTCTTTTTGAACGCATCTCTAAATGGCAGGAAACTGCGCAAGCTTTTGAGATGATTCTATTTGCAAAAATTAAAATTTTGTCTTCAAATAAACATTTTCAAATCGAAATTATAATTGAAAAAGACATTATGAGAAAATTAGTAAAATTTGCCTTAAAAAGTTTTTCCTCTACAAATTGATGCTAAACGTTACACAACTTTTTTTAAGCAAATATAAGAATTAAATATTCAATTCAACATTCTATTTGGGCAATCTCCAGGTCTCCGGCATGACATCACCTCGTTTTTTAATAATCCTAGGCAGCCCCACAAGGAGTAGAAACAGAAAACATTAAAATACAACACAGTATGTTTGCTGTTAAATAGCTTAACAAAGAGTGGAGGAAATGTAGCAACAGTAGCCAAACATAATCATTTTCATTTATTATCACACTACAGGGCGCCCTTAAGGGCAAATGAAATAAAGAAACTACAATCAACCGCGTACGGAAGCAACAAGAATGGAAGAAGCAACTGCCATGAACAACGATTTCAACCAACTGTTGACCGACCCACCGCAGAAGAGAATACACAAAAGCCAAAACAGTCAGTCGGCCAGACCAGTCAGTCAGTAAACAAGGAAGTAAAGTGGTTTTTATACATATATGCAAAGTTACAGCAAAAACAACAAATAGAAAAAGAATCGAAAGAAAGAAAAAGTGTAACAATAACATTTGCAACCGAAAGATGCAACAAAATCAAAATGTATATAAAAACCACAAGCAAATGTAAAGACAATGACAGATAAACAGACATGATACAGTCAGTAGCGGTTTTATTTAACACATACATGCATGTGCTTATGCACGCACCAACATGCACATGCATACTTTTTAAGCATATGACATGAGTTGTGTTCTAGTTCTTTTTTTTGTGTGAAAAATGTAAACAATTTAATAGGTTTTGGTTGGCAGAGACGCTTCTTACTATGGGAAGGGACCTTTTTAACCCTGCAAACAAACCGTACTAGAAATTTTTAATCTATGCCCCTGTATGCCTGTTGTAAACTATTTTCTTAGTTATATAAAAAAATAATAATTAAAAAAACGATTTCATTCGGACTTTATGTTTCGAAAAGTAATATTTGTAAAAAGTACATTGTAAAAAAGTACCGTTTAAAAAAGTGCCTGCAATAAATTTCTCTAAAAAAGTAAATATTTCAGAAAAAAAAACACTTCAACGCAAATACTTTTGCATATTTACCTTTAGCAAAAGTACTTTTTGAAAAAAATCCATTAAAAGGTATATTTTTTGTGAAGCAATTTCTTACAAAAACTAGTTTTTTTCTAAGTGTATCTTCAAATATATGTATGTATATATTTTAGAAAATAAAGTTTCTCGACGTTTGGTACAACCTATGAACACAAAACATTCTTTTAAAACAACTATATATAGAATAATTAGCTTAAAAAACAGTGTACCTATGGAGAGAGTATCAACAAGTGGAAGAAAGTATTTTTTTAAAATGTAACGTTTCCAAACAATATCTTTGAAAGAAAAGCCGTCCACAAGAAATAGATTTAAGCCAATATACGTTCTAAAAAATATTTTTTTAATGTACTATTTTACCAAGTGTCCTTAGATGTCTTCTCAAATAGGCACATTTAAAAAAAAGTACCAGTTAGTACCAGTTTTCTAATATATGTAGCAAAATAGCTATGGAAAGAATTGCCTTTCAAAATTAAAGCTGTTTAAGTAGTAACTTTTGTAAAAAGTATTCTTTAAAAACGCTTTAAAAAAGTACGTTTTGAAAAAAGTACGTTTGGAATAAAGCAACTTTTCAAACATTAGATTTTAAAAACAAGCCTGAGAAAAAAATCGTCCTTTGAAATAAATACATTTCTTAGAAGGTACCTTTCTAAAAAGTATCTTTCAGCAAAAAAAAGTTGTAAAAACTGAATAACACATAAATTTTGAAAAAAGAAAAATACAAATTTTTTTTTAAAAAAGTACTCTGAAGAAAAGTACACTGTCAAGAAAAGTTCCTTTTGAAATTCTGCTTAAAAAAACGTATCATTGGAACAAAGAGCCTTTTTATACAGTAAATTTTTAAAACAAACCTAAAGAAAAATCAGCATTTAAAATAAATACATTTCAAATAAGGTGCCTTTCGGAAAATACGTGTATTTTGAAAAAAGTACCTTTCAGCAAAAAAGAATTACAACTAGAACCTTTGAAAATAAAAACTGCATAAAATGTAGCTTTGCAGAATTAAAAAGTACATTTAGATAAAGTACCCTTAAGAAGTTGAAAAATTCAAGTTATCAAAAAGTATCATTGGAACAAAGGACCTTTGTATACAGTAAATTTTGAAAACGAGCATGAGGAAAATATCGGAATTTTAAATACATTTCCCAGAAGGTACCTTTTGAAAAAATACGTTTATTTGGACAAAAAGTATTTTTTAGCAAAAAAAAAAAAGTAACTTTTTACAAGTATAACCTCTGAAAATGAAAACTGCATAAAACGTACCTTTAGAAAAAATTGTATTAAAAAGTACCTGTAGAAAAAGTACCTTTGAAAAAAGTTTCTTTAAAAAAATTTATGTTTTTTAAAATGTATAATCGGACTAAAGTAAAGCTTGCAAAAGACGCCCTTTGAATGTAGTTCGCGAAAATGTACCTTTTAAAACATTATTTTAGGTAAAAAAAAGAGTACTTTTTTAAAAAATATAATTTTGAAAAAAATTCCATGACAAGCCATTCAAAAATTTTTTTATTAAAAACTGCCTGCCAATATATTCTGGAAACTTAAACCTTAATTCAAGTTAGACGATCAACATCTCTAAAGGTTGCTCTCTCCTTAAGCCCTCTTTCGATTCTCTTCTACATCCCTGGTTAATGCAGTGGCCATGTATCAAAGTGTTTCTCTTTTGTTTACAATTTGATCAGATAATTTCTCCAAATGCTTGTTTCATTTCGTTTGTTATTTTTAAAGCGAAATACATGTTTAAGACCACACAAAAATGGGAATAATTTTTAAAATTTCTATGAGAAGAAAAACAAAACATAAATAAATATGATGAAAAATATTTAGTAATGACGCGTCATAATTTAAAAAACTTTATTGCTACGTTGTTGAGGAAAATCTTAAGGTGTCTGTGCATGCTTTTGCAGTTGGACAGCAGCCAAACAGAAACAGAATAAATTTTCTCCTTTGTTTATTTAGACCACTTGAATTGTTGTTATTTTCGAACATCATGCAGACACAAGTAAAAATCCACTTGTCACCTTATTAGTGTTAAAAACCAGATCGTTACAGTGTGTGTCAAGAAAGTGTCAAATTTCTTTTGGGTTTTCATGTGTGTGGGTAAAATAAACACTGCTGAAATCCACTTGTGATAGTTTTTGTCTTTTCAAATGTGTCAATAATGAACAAAATTTAGAATCTGGAGAGGTTTGTTTTCGCTTTTTATTTTGTTCTTGCAAACCCAAACATGTCTCGTACTCGCATTCATTTAATGAATTTAACATAATTTGTCAGCAATTTTATGTTTAATCTGTTTTACATGTTAAAAAAAAAAACTTTGAAGAAAAAAATAAATAAATAGGAAACAGTTCTCACGGTGCTTTAATATTTTGTTAGGAAGACCAACTGGTCGCAATTATAGAATTTCCATTAAGAGCAAAGTATAGGGTACCTTAGTGAAAAATAACAAACTCTCAAGAATTAAATCTTGAAGTTAGCGAACTAGAATGATATCGGAAGCTTTTGGAAATAGCTGCGAACTTGTTGTGAGGAAACGTTCCAGAAATGTTCTTGGTGGAGTGAAAAGTAGAGCAGTTTACGGCGAAAAATTCATAAGCTGTTTAACAGGATCAAATCAATTGGAGACTGGACATTATATCAAAGTGTCTTAAAAAAAGGGAGAGCCTGGAAGAAACAGGCTCCTGAAACTGTGACGATGACAGCAGAAACGTTGAGGACACGCGGTACTTGAGGTCTACACGGAGGGAACTTTTTACCGCAAAAAGGGCTATTTTCACCTTAAAACCATTAAAATCTCCAGACGTGGACAACTTACACCTGTGACTTCGGCAAGATGTAGACGTAGTGGCACTGAAACTGGCCAAAATATTTAAGGACAACCCTAGAAATTGGCATGTTACCAAAACATTGGACTAAATATAGGTTGTTTTCAATACAACAGGGCATTCAATCTTTGGGACTCTCCCCTTCATATTGAACGACAGAAACCGCCTAACGATCAAAATCGAAAAGGCGTTGGATGGTAAATAGCTCTCTGTACTTCGGATGACATTATGGGGATTATTGATATTGATACTTTACGGTCTATTGAAGAGGGATGCTGAGGAAAGGAATACATTCTTATTTAAAACTGGGACAAAAACGTTAATTGGTAGATAAACCAAAGGCTGCCCTCAAGGTAGCGTTATATGCCACTACTGTGGCTGCTGGGCATCTACAAACTTTTACGAATTCTTGATGGTTTCGGATCTGAAATTGAACGCTTTGCGGACGATTTGATTATTATGGTCAGAAGCAAGTTTGATCCCGCAATAACCGATCGAAACAACGAGATTTTAAGCATGGCTGGTGTCAAAATAAATGACTCTATAAAACCGCATAAGATTAACCTTGACCCTGAGATTAGGGCACAATTCTAGAACAAGACACAGAGTTATGGCATATTGGGTCCAAGATGGCAGTGCCGAAGAAGGAATTGTAGCGCCACGTTTCAATTTTTCAGGCTGAGGTTTACGCTTTACGGCTCTGAGAGTGTTTACATAATGGCACTAGCGGTACCAAAATATTCATTCTTCGTATAGGCAGGCAGCTTAAAAATCATTAACAAACATCTCGATACGCTAGCAGCAAAGAATTCAGCTACTCTAAATTCTATGCCGGGACATGAGGAGCATGTAGGCAATGAAATGGCGGACAATCTGGCGACTAACAGTGCCCAAAAAGGCAAGTAGTAGTCGAAAAATCTCATTGACACCGAAAGTATTAAGGAAAAGTCTAAACCTCAGCAGAAATGACATTAATCTCTTCACTGAACTGTTAGCACAACACTGTAGACATGAACTGTCATATGACTAAAGTAGCCGTGGTAGAAAGTGACTCTATCAGCCTCCGTCAATAGGGCAGGAAACATCAGGACGTGTTCTATGCCATTGCTCTGTGCTGGCAAAACGTTGAAGATTTGTTCCAGACAACCTGGAGAGAAACTGGAGAATATTTTTCATCTCGAAAAAACTGCTACAGTTCAAGGTGTGACTTATTACAAGACCCAGAACTTTAAAGACACCTTTTAAGGAATACTCGATTGTGCTGTGAAACCAAAAACTTGGGGCCTTTGTACAAAGACCTTGGCAATTAAAATACAGCATAGAACTGCTTAGTTGATCATCCTTGGAAAGCTGTCAGGCCAATAAGGGACTTAAAACCTTCACATTAGTTTAGAAACAGTCTGCTATTTATACTTTTATAACCATCCCTATTCAACGAATTTTCTTTCATTCTTTTCTTAGCCATTTTCTCAACAGTTGACTGCGAAAATCTGGTTGATTAAATTATAAAACTGTTTTTGTCACATTGAAATTCTCTTAAACCGTTGTTGAATGATTTTTTGTTCCGTTTAAAAGAGACTCTTTCAAAGCAACTGATTTTCTTCTGTGCGAAAACCTTCTTCTTTGCTTGCAACAAAAACAAGGAGTGAAGTTAAGTGTTTTTAATTACAACCATAAAACCGAGAGCCTTTTAAATGCTTAATGCAAACTTTATACCAACACACACACACACACACACATATCATCCCTTCGAAATAATGTCGTGCTTCTGCAAATGATTATTGCCCAATAAACAATTTCATGTGGCTTAGTAGAAGTGCCTGTAAATATTAAAAAACAGAGCCCTATATTTAAAAATACCTGACTGGATACCTAAAAAGGATTCAAATTTATTGTACATCATTTCAGCCAAATCCGGTTTTCGAAGAGCCAGGTTTAAGTTGGATAAAGGTCTTAAAAGACAGCATTGTCTAATGATAGAAATAACGGTGTTTTATGATTTGCATTCGACGTTCGATCTTTGCTGACTGTCGAACAAAGAATATAGAAAGTCAAGTTCATATTATGAACTGGTAAAATTGACTACAAAATCGAAAAACTGGAATAAAAATTTAGTTATTTGCTTAAAAATCAATCATATTTAATGAAAAAACAAAATTTTCCTAAAAAAATATCAATAAATTCAAAGTTCGCCCGATTTTGAAATTCCACCACAAAAATTTTAATTTCATCAAATTTTGTAATTTCACAAAAAAGCCGAAAAATTAAAAAAACAATATTTTACAAAATTTTAACAAAACCGATGTTAAAAAATTACATAAAAAAATAAAATTTCACCACAAATGGGGAATTCCCTAATATCATTAATCCACTCAGCGAATTCTCTCTGCGCTTGATTATGTTCAGTAAGCTGCAGTCAATAGACCTTCGCACACCAGAAGATTCGGAATCATGAGTACGCAAGCACGGATGTGCCTAAACAAAAAATGTTCAATGTATGTATTTTTTTTTTTTAACTTTCCCTACTGAAATCTTTTACGCTTGATTCGCGCTTTTTGAAGATTTGAGTTATTGATCACAACGCCAAACCGATATTTCCGGAGTTTCACCAATACTCACGGACTGCTTCAATATTACGATTTGAACGGTAAATTTTCCTGAAGATAGCCCATAGCTGAAACCGGTTTGTTAAAATCTACGTCAAAACACCCTGTCGGAATATTAAATCAAGAATTACTCTTTTTTCATTCTTTTGTTAAGGAAGTTGTTTGCTGGGTTAAATAATCTACTATGAAGGGGGGTGCACGGTGTCGGTGGAGCATGTTACACATGTATAATTTTCAATGAAAATATAGAAGATTTGTGGTCATACGCAAGTATGTTATGCAGTATGTTAAGCTTGTTCAACAACTTGAACAGGATGTGTGAACTAGTTCTTAGCGAAATGACCTTAAACTTAAGGATTAATTTCAAACTAATGAACTTTTGTAAGGGTTGGCCATATAATACTAATGTAATGCTCAAGCTATTGCGTAATAGTTGTGGACTAGTTTAGCCGCAATGAAATAGTTCTTCAGGCATTTCGGTAACATTAGGCCAGTAATGAAATTTTTCCTCTCTGATCTTCTAATGAGAAGCATTCTTTTTTTCTCACAAACTCTCTCAAAAAGAATGTTCATAACATTTTAGAGAAACGACTTGTATTTTAATAAAATATCTGGCATAAAGATCTTGTCTCTGGCCCAGACTTAGTCCTAATTATTATCAGACTTTGCTATGAGGCCGCAGATCAGTACTAATGCGGTAAAATTAGCTTAAGGCATAAAAGTGCAAATTCACATATTTCCACCAAAAAAACTCCTATTTGTTGAAAAAAAAACGCGTATTGTTGTAGTCGTATTAATTCAGTTATTTCTTACGTTGAAAAATTTGATTTCGAAATGTGAAACGAGCCTATTATACCTTTGCTAAAATTAGTACACTGCCACAATTCACTTAGATCCATTCACGAATTATTAACATACCAAACTGCACATAAATAAATACAAGCACAAACGACATCTTCACATCTACATGCTTGAGCACACTACTACTGAAAAAGGATGTAGGGCTACTATTACGTCATTGCGTTTGCAATTTCAATCAAGAAATGTAGACCTTTAGAAGTTTTGAATTGCTGGCATGTTGACTGTCTATTTCTATTGAAGTTGAAATGTGTTTTTCGAAGGCCCCAAAACATATCAGAACTATTTATCGGAAGATCATTATATATTTGGCTAAACCTGGATAAATATGTTTTTAGCTGTGGAGTGAGTTATCATTGAAATCACTGCCAATCAACAAGGAAAAAAATAAAGAAAACAAAAAACTGCCAACTCAGAAAAATGTAATACAAGATAATAATAAAAACTAGAAAGAAATCGCTAAACTGGAAACAAAACGCTGATACATAGTGAAAAACTGGAAATCAACAGAAAAAACCAATTTTCCTTGAATAGGAAAAAGCCAGTTTGTTTAGAAAAATTTAATAGAACAAAAATTTGAAAGGTCAATATAACAATCGGACATATTGTTGTTGGCGTTTTCGTTTGAAAACGGTTGGAATACCGAAATATATCGGTTTTTCTCTATTTTAAAACTAAGACAGTAACTACAAACGACTTTTAGAATATAAATAAAAATTTAAATAACAACATTCCGGCAACTTGAAACTTTAGTTTCTAAAATAAACATGAAAAAGTACCACGCATATGCCAAAGAGTTTCGGAAGGGCATAGAACCCCTAAATACCAATAGTTTTTTTAACGATATCGGATTGCATTTATGCAGAAGAAGCCTCTTGTAATATTAATGTTGAGAAATTTTGCCGGAAAACCGGGAAATATCACTGGTAGCTAATTAAATGCTGCCACACAGTGTTAAATTTACGTTTCTTGAAGAAAATCGCCAAAGATAAAAAATAAATTTAAAATGCCATCAATTTTAGAAAAAAATCCGCAAAACAGCACCGAATTGAAAAATCAATAAAATTTGAAATATTTTTTAAAATCGAGTTGTGAAGTTTTTTTTTTTTTTAATTTTCTAAGCAATAGCGTTCAAGATTTGAATTTAATTTATAATTTTGAATTTCCCAATTGAAGACAAATTTTATTTTTATGAAGAAAGTTCCAAACTAGTTCAACTAGTTAGTTTTGAAGATTCGAGCTTGCTTTCGAATTTAGGAAGAATAACAATAGAAGTTCATAAAACTTGGTTGGTATGCAAAATCTGTAAAATTTTTAATTTCTGTTAATGTTGAAGATTCGAACTTAATTTCGAATTTTCGGATAATTTTTTCTGTTTTGCAGATTCGCACTTAATTTCGAGTTTTCGAATTTAGTAAAAAATCAACTTCACTTGATAAAACCTTTCTATTTATGCAAAACGTAAAATCTTTTTCCGTTTAGAAGATTCGAACTTAATTTCGAATTTTAAAATTTATGAAGAATAACAATTGGACTTCATAAAATCTTGATTTATGCAAAAAATGTTTCATTTTTATTAGTTTTGCAGATTCGAACTTAATTTCGAATTTATTGAGAATAAAAATTGAACTTCATAAAATTTCGGTTTTAAGCAAAAAGTGTAAAATGTAAAGTTTTTATTAGTTCGAAAATTTCAAAATTACCTTCGAACTTTCAAATTTAGTAAAAATTTAAAAAATATAATTTTTGACTGTTTTAAAGTTTCGATCTTAGTGTCGAATTTAAGAAGAATAACATTTAAACTTTATAAGATCTGGGTCTTATGCAAACAATTTAAAATGTCACCTATTTATTAGTTTTAAAGATTCGAACTTAATTCCGAATTTTCGAATTTAGTATAAATATCGACTGAACTTGATAAAATTTAGTTTTTATTCAAAACCATTGGGTCTATTTTGAAGATTCAAATCCAATTTCGAATTTTAGAGTTGAGTAAAAATATAACATCAAAAATATCCAAAGTGATTATAAATTTTTAGAGTCCAAGTACATTTTGCTATTACAAAAAAAATTCACAATCATAAGCTACATATATATTTCAATAATTTTAACTCCCTTCTTAAAATATTTTAAATGTAGTCGACAGAAATTGTTTTAAATACAAAGAGCTTTTTAAAGCTGTTTTGGAAAAGATTTTGTGTCTTAAAAAAAACTAAAAAATATTTTACGATTAAAAGATGAAGGGTGCATAAGATTCCATACAGCCGCCGCAGCCCTATTAAATGTTTTTTCTGTTCAATAACAACTTGTTAGCGTGTTTTATACAAGCAACATAAGAGTATATTTAACTACAACAACAGCAACAAAATTTCCTGCAAAAACATGCATCAAAGCATGTTAAAACATGTGTTTTAACATTTCGTGGCAGCAAAAAACGTGACATAAAGTGCACAGAAAGGATTAAAACGCATGAAAAATACTAAAACAAGTGTAAAACCTAAAACGCACAAACAAAACAACACAACTCAACATGAACTAAACTCAACACAACTGAAACCGAACAGAACTAAAAACTAAATGATCTATACTGAAATTTAATGCGATTTTTAAATTGAATAATCAAGATGATACTTTGGAAAAGGTTTTAAAAAAAGGATGTCCTTTCGAACTTACAAATGAGATTAACACTGCAAATTGGGTTTGGTAAACATTCATTTCTGACATTTACGATTGGATATAACTTTGAGCCATATTCTTTCGTATTTTGTTCCATATACCACGACAAATGCGTTGATGTGGTAGTAAGATTTTACTGCTCTTTCACCTTCTTAACTCTTCTTCACTGGTAACGCCAAGGTACTATTTTCTCTGAATCATGGTAGCGTAGTTGGGCTGCAATATTTCATATTTATGATGGCTTGTGATAAATATAAATAAATAACTCCCAGCCCTGAGCCCAATATTAATTTCTATTTGAACACCTTAAAGACAGACACCTCATCAAGTTGAAAATAAACGTAATTAAATTTCAACAAACAATTATTTAATTTCAGTCAAGAGTAAACAAAGAATTTGAATTTAAAATTATTTAAATAAATCCTGCCAGCCTCAAGTTTAGCCTCTGGAATATGTTTGGAAATGTCAGTTTTTTAGCTTCAGCAGAGTGAGTAAATAAATACTTTTCCGTTGTGGGTTTATCTGTCTGTCTGTCTGTATGCAAATCCATTCAAATGGGGTGTTTGGTTTTCCATTTTTATAATTTTGTTTTTTTCGTTTGACTTACTTGAATGAACACTATGAATGATAAAGGGTTGGTTTTGCCGAGTTTCCCTACCAAACAGACTTTTGACAACTTTGACTTTAGTTGAAGTTATCTATCTGTTTTTTTTGTTTGTTTCGAATTCTTTTGTTTGTTTTTTATGAATTTAAATTAAAAATTAATCTTATCAAAATAAAGAAAACTTTTGGAAAAACTAAGAAACTTTTTTCCCTCAAGAGCTAAATAAACAAATAAAGAAAAGTTGTTAAGAGCAGTGAAAAGGGGTACTAATTTTTGGAAATATAACTGATAATTGGCATTTTTTAAAAGCAGTATAGTGGGGAGATTTCAAAAAAGGAAAAATGAATACGATAGTAGTTGTTCCTTTAAGACTCAAGCGTATCTTGCCAGCATATTTGTGAAATAATTCTTATGCCCTTTTCGAAAGGTCTGTCATACCGCTGATGATTTCTACTAGCAAATAACCTCACTGGCAACTAAGAAATAAAAAAAATGGTAAAATGAAGTCCCACAATTCAGAGAAAAATAATTATATTGCAATTGAAAATCACAAAAAAGATCCTAGATTGAAAAAATTTGCAAAAATAATCAAATTCAAAAGAATCTCTTCTTAAAGAAAAAAAAGAGCAACAAAATCGAAATTAGAAACAAAATCGGAAGTAAAAAAAGACCATTAACATCGAAGGTCCAGAATTGGCCAAAGAGTTTTTATAAATTCACAATCGTAAAAAATTATTGAAAGCAAAAAGTACCGTTCAATTCCAAACAGTGGCAACACTCTTGGCGGGTTTCCCGCTAAGTCGGACGAAGTTTTTTCGATCGTAAACATTACGAGTACTCAACCTATAAGACTATTAACTTCGTCATCCCTTGTCAAGCTGGGTTTGAAGACAAACCGGTTTCAGCTATGTGCGAAGAATCTCGAAGAATCAAACTTGACAAGGAATGGTGGAAATTCTTTGCAAATAATTATTAGCAAATCATCCTGTCGGAAAATCAAATAAAAAATCGATTTAATTTCTGTTGTATTCTGGCGGCATTTCCTAAAAAATGTATGGCAACACTGATCGCTGAAATAGGTTGGAAAAAGTTGTTTCGATCAGAAATAAAAGCCGAAAAGTTGGAAAAGAAAAGAGATATGAAAAAAATTATAAAGAAAGCATATAATTGCACAAGCAAATAAAATAGTTTGGTTGATTTCACAATAGTGAATGTTTGAAATCTGCAGTCGATGACTATTTTGAGCAGCCAAAATACTCTTACCATAAGGGTTCCTAAAAGATTCAGACCGTTTTAAAAATTGTACACAAAAAAAGTTGCTTTTTCTTAAGGGGAAACTTGTATTTATTGCATTTTCTCTTCCCTGGATATGGGTCCGAATAAGTTGCATTATTCAAGTGAAATAAATAGGTATTGATATTTAAAATTTTCGATAACTGACACATAAATCAGGCTAATTTTGATTTGAAGGCATCCGTCTTTGGTGGCTAATTGGTTCAATTGGTGACCTGATTTCTTCGCCACAGCATATTTAGTTCATGCCAAATCGTTCGCACAGAACTTTCATTGTCAAATGTCGCTCAGATCCACTTAGTTAAACGATTGGGTTTGTTTATCAATAATCGGTAGCGTTCTGAGTTCTGACCAGGCGGATGTATTGCATGGTTATGTTAGGTTTACATGCCGTCAGCAACACGGACTCACGTGCTACTTGAAACAGGAAAGTAGAAAAGTGGAAGGTATAGAAGGTTAGAGAAGATCTGTATCAAGGTTGAACCAGTTACTGATCCTAATGAAGGAATATAGTCGCTGTATTTCCACCTCCAATAATTTGAAGGGGCCAATGAAATGCCCCTCTCCCGAGATCATTTACCGTTAGTCCTCTAGGACAAGAAGGAGGCACAGATGCTGTAATACTGTCTCCTTTTACTCCTCACACGATAGCTACCACAATCCCATTTTCTTGACGCGATTTGATCTGAAACCACAGAAGATCTTTACTTCGAAGCAGGCTTAATCTGGGACAGATTCGCTTAATTCTTTCTGCTTGTGGGTCCCAAAAAATTTTAATTTTTCTCACTAATGGCATTAATAATAAAATGGTCAATGCACGCCCCCAACCATGTCGGTAAATTTGCTAAAGTCAAAACAATGATACGGTCATAAAATTTGCGAGTCTTTATTGGAAACCTCTTTAATAAGAAGGCTATTAAGGGGCTATTAAAATCTGTGGAAGAGCTTGTCGATCTAAAACCAAATAATGCAACTAATGATGAAAGAAAAGAAATTTTTTCCAAATTGTTGGTATTTTCTTTGCCAGCTTGTGTGACTCGTTTCAAACACATAAACTTTAAACTTCAGTTTCTTGAAAACTTTTGACTCAGTCTTTAATCACCGAATTTTATTTTATCACAAAAACTTTTCAATTTCGATTGTAACTATTCGATTTAAATTCCCTCTAATTTCCTTCAATTAATTAAAACATGTTTTGTCATTTTTTATCTTCATCTCAAACTCATCTTTTGTCTACAAGAATTCCATTCAAAAAACCCGTCGTTTAGCTGAGCTGATAAAATTAAAAATTAAATTAGAAAAATTATGTAAATTTTATTTTTTATTTCTACTCGAATCAATAAAATTTTATTTGAAAATTTGAAATTCCCATTGCTATGACGATAAGGGCGATATCAATTTTCTCCAATTCAACTACTGTCAATAGTTGTGATAATTTTTCCCTGATGGTATTAATTTCTTCGTTTAAATTTTTAATGTGGTGTTTACAACTTTTTAAATGTGTTTTTTTTTTGGTGTGTTTAATAGAAACACAACAGCAACAAGAGAATCTCATAAATTTTTGAATGATCTTGAAGATACTTGTAGTTGATTTTAACTGTTTCTGTTTTCAGTGTTCGAATTTAAGCATAAAATTTAAATGACTTTTCGAATAAATTTAGTTTTATAAAAAAATAAAAGAGAAAAAACACTTGACAGATTACAGGCATAAGCATGTCGGATGGAGTGTAAAATGAGGCTTATGGACAGTAATGGAATTACTGAACTTAACTAGCAAGTTGGTCTTTCTCTTCACTTGCTCAAAAACAAGTTTTTATTCAATTTTATTAATAGGGTGTTTCAATAAGAATGCACTTGTTTAATTTTGTGGCGTTTTTCTTTCGTTCAAATGGCAACTCTGATATATAACAGCTGTCTCCTATGACTGCTTTGATTATTAAAAAAAAGACGAGGCAGGCGTAACGAAGCTCTGGGTGGAAAAACATCTCAAGAGGCATTGTCATTATCGTTTAAGGATAATCAGCGCTCTGTTCGTTGTTCAGACTTCGAGAGTTTTGTGTCTCACTCCCGAATGTTTAATGGTTGGACCCGGACTAACTGGTTTTTCGTTAATCACATGCATTTTAACTAGCTACATTGGTGGAGAGCACCTATTAGAAGGATACCCTGGCTTGATAATTTCGGGTTGCGCTATTTTCAATTTTAAAGATACAAAAAAAAAAATGAAGCGCCACATAAAAATAGAACACTTTAACTTGAAACCGCTTGCGGAATTTTCATTCGCGAAAAATCACCTTTCTATTCCACTTTCTCATCAAAAGTTGGTCTTTGGAAAGCAAGTTGAACTTCTGGTTGGCTGGTTATATTGATTACTGGTGCAGCTATGACACCATGAATAGGGAAAAGGGAATGTCGCACTGGGTTGAGAATACGATGAAAAAGCATGGAATCCTCTGGCAACGATGACGAATTGAGAGATGTTTCTTATCTTAGCCAATCACCACCTCTTATGCATTAAATTTTGTTGGAACTAGGAAACAAGTCGGCTTGAAGAAGGATAGAGGGTGTAGTTTATAGGAACATTCGCTTAAAATGTTTCTACGCTGAAAGTGCTGGGATAGAACTCTGAAGGTAGTTTATTCGATTGAAGAATACAGCAGGTAAACACACTCTGTGTCAGGTGGCAAAAATAATTAAGCAAATTTTAAAGGGAATAACTTGAGGGTGCAAACAACAAGTTTCCTAATTTCATTAGAAGAAGTGAAACATAACCTATATTGCTTCAATGTTCCAAGAAATCTATAAAATTCTATGCCATACTGGTCTCGATGCACATTTTTGCCCTCTCCTCTGCAGCATTTGAGTAGCGCAAGTCCTGCCCCTTATTTTTCGTCGGATATCGGTGGTAAGATTGGAAAGAAATTAGATGGAGGAATGATCTCTTACACCGTTTCACAAAACCGAGCTACTTGAAGTACTTTACGTAACCTAAAAAAAGCAACAGAAAGAATTTCGATGGCCCTTAATACAAGCTCTTGTTTTGGCTGCACAGCAGCGATGCGAGGTCCCGAAGTATAGATAACGTCACGCGCTACTTCGTGGAGATTAAACAGAAATAAAGACGTACCCGAGGGCGATTCTTGATTTCACGCGTGAGCCAGTTATCAAATAATTGATTCCCGGGCACGAATCTTTTGCTACGAATTCTCTTGGAATTAAAGCACGACCCGCATCCCTAAATACAAAAGCCAAACTACGATACCCGTTTTGGACACCTTGTACTTCATTAGTCATAACAACAATACAATTAATTATGCACTTCTAACTTTTGTTAACTAATAATTAACCCCTTTAATATTTTTTATTTGTTTCGGTCACTGATGGTTGGTTGCTTGTGTCATCATCTCATTAACTTGTGTTAAAAAAGGCATTGAAAACACCTCATTAAAGTCACATTAATGACAAAATATTTGCGCAGTCATCTGGCTTTTGAAAAGAAAACCTATAAAACACATGTAAAAATTAAAAATACAACTGAAAAAGAGGATAATTATTTTAAATAAATATGTTCACATTAACCGCTTTGAATATGTTGAGTTAACCCTTTGCTCCTTTAGCTGGAAACGTACTCTCCTAGCACAGCTAGAAAATTATATAAACGCCCTGCATAATTTAATGTTACTACACTAAACTACTAAGAATTTTAATTCTATGTTTAACTACCACTCGTAATAGTTTTGTAAAGTTTTCGACTTAATACCATTCTTATCTCGACCATAAAATCGTTTAGAAATATTCAACCAAGAGAAAGAAAAAAAACCATCGTTTATTTAAAATGTTACAAGTTTTTTAAAGTTATTGTTGTTCGGGATTACAAAAGACTTAATTTACATAAAAACAAAACTTTCGTTCAATTCTTTCTCTACTGTTTTCCTTAGCAACGGGCAGTTGTTGTGAAGTCTTTCAGTGCATCTAGCCTTTGAAGGGATTAATTTTAACCCCTTCTTAGCTTATGGTATGTGTTGGACCGACCCAAAAGGTCAACTGCTGGCATTAGGCATAAAGTTTTGTTTCATTTACTTGGTCTTACATTTGATTATTTACGCTTAAGTGGCCACCTAGAAGAGGTACTCTTCGTTTTTTTTTATTGTTGGAAGACTTTAAACAAAAAAAAAAAACGGCTTTTGGGACGTTTTAATATAAAATGGGCTGTGTTCTTTTTTGTTTCTTTTGTTGTAGTTTTAATCATCAAACTATAAATGTTAGGCATTTTAATATCTGTTTACATATTTACATAAATTAATGGTTTGATAAGCAGACTTGATTAGCCAAAGCAAAGTCATATCAAGAGACCAGGCTTTGGGTTACGAAAATTGTGAAAAAAAAATATTTCAAGCCAATTAAAAATAAATCTTGTGGTCAATGATAAGATTTAAATAGAAACAAATATATTCAATCAATGTATATCTGTTCTACTAGCACCGCTATTCAGAGAAGCAGGATATCGGAAGCAGTGTCGATGGGCAGTGAAATTCCAAGAATGAGAGTGAGAAGAAAAAGCTCTTGAAGAACTGTATTCCAAAAACCTGTAATAAATTTTGCGTTCCAACGGCTGACAGACCAATAATGAAGAGGCTCCTACACTTGGTGCCACATTTCACCCCAGTAGTGATAAAACAGAGCAGTACCACTCACCTTGCACACATTTCATTGTACGTCGCTTTGAAGATTAAGTGAACTAATAGAGTTGGATAACCTACTGTGACTGATGAGCCCTCACGCCCACTTTATACGTTATCGATTAGCACCGAAATATACTTTAAAGTACCAGTCGTTAGATTAAAGTTAAATTGCGTTTTCAGTCGATTATACAGGGTGGGCGAGAAGGAAGTACGCGGTAGGTTGGTCTGTGTAGCCCGGTTTACGTTGATCGGCGTTTATTTCACAAAGAGTTCGGATTACACGATTTAAATAAATTTTGCAGTGAGATTCTTATTGGATTGTCGGGAAGTCCAAATCTAACTGCGGGTTTGCGTCGTATGGAAATGTTAATTTCATCAATTACTTCAGCTGTTCTTATTAACATCTCGAACGCACGTTGCGCACCAGTACAAGGATCATTGCGTCTAATTTTACGTGAACGGAGCTACACAGCCCCTCGTCGCAACGTTCCCAAGCAATTCTATTTTAAAGATACGCACATCTTTCTGGCCCATCCTCTAGAAGGTGTAGGGTGACCAGACAAGAACGATAGTAAACGAAACTTAAATAACAGAACAACAGTGGGAGATATCATATTGATTCTGTATTTATTTTGAAGCTAAATTTATGACATTATGTATGGAGAAGCACGTCATTCAAATGGTCGCATCGCCTTCGCTCCCAATGTTTCAACATTATTTTGCGAGCATTATTTGCAAAGTCACGGCGTTATCTATGATCCTCCGGTTTAAATTCGTGCGTCTGGACATTATTATAGGGATGTAGGCCCAAAAATAAGGCAGGTTGACTGCCTTATCAACATTTCTGGGTATTCTAAGACACTGGCCACTACGGCGTCTACGGTTTCCGCAGTTCGCATTAATATTTGTCTAGCTGGTGGTTTAAGGTCCAAAATAGAGTTTCAACACTCAAACTTTAAGTCACTGCACCCTGAAGCCATGGAAACGATCGTCGTCACGACGAACTTCACGTTGCATATTTACAATTGAGCAGGTGTTTCGATAATATTCTTTATTAATTTCCATGTTCTCCAGGCGTGAAACAATGTATGGTGGAAAAGCAAACCTTACAGAATATTTTCACAGTTGGCTGACAATAGCAACTGTGTTAGCTTCTAAAATAGAACAACTGGAAAAACTATCACTATCATCTTGTCACCCTAAAAAAGAAGCTTCTACGAATTTTCATGCCAATAACAGGAAGAAAAAAATAAAATTGATCCTACGATCATGACAATCGCGCTGGCCAATTTTCGATTTTCTTACAAGGAAGGCCCTCTTTACAGAGCCAATTTCTAACTTGGTATATTAAAGAATAATAATGATTTAGAATACGATGCAAATTTGGATGCAAAAGGTTCCTTAAATATATAAAATAATAATCGAAGTGGCCAGAAAAGGATCTCCATAATCAAACTTTAAGTCGTTGCGATTAAATCCAAACTATATTCGAAAGGGGACCCATAAGTTCCCCTTACATTAAAAATCCAATTTATAATAATTACTTACTCTTGGAGAAAAGAGGGCTCCCCTTTGCATTCATCGAAGTAGAGCATGCAACGATCCCAGTTTTTTGAAAGGAAGGCTAGCAGATCTTCGTTGGAGTATGTCTGTAAGCATATGACTTATAAACCGATTTCATTTGCTGTCGTTATAAAATCGAGGAATTTCTGGGATTTAAGCGTAACGAAAACAAATACTGTGAAACACACACCAAGCAGCCGTGACCTCTTTCAGCCAAAGATCCCCACAGTCGTGGGTAGTCGTTATAATAAAGAGTTGCGATGATGTAAAGCTGTCAGGCTCTTATTACGGTTCATATTACAACAGCTTAAGAGCATTTTGATATAAAACAAAATACAGAAAATGTTTAGTTTTAGGACATTAATGTTTGAAAGTGATTTTTGACATGTGATCGCCACGGCTAACGCGTTAGTAGAGGTACAACTTACATATGCACGACTCGAACTAAAGCAGAATATTTGCATGTTTCCTGTAGTTTTAAAAATCATTTCTTTAAAACTTTAATTTAAAATCAAATCATTCTCCCCTGTTAGTAAGTTTTTTCTTTAATTATTTTAATAATTTAAATTTGTCGCCCCCTTAAAAAAGCGATTTAAATTCATTATCGCAAATACTCCATATGTTTGAAAATAATTGACATTTGCTGCAGCTAAAAACGTGCAAATGCTTCATTTCCATTTATTTGTCAACATTTATAATATTTTCCTAAAGAGGATTAAAGTAGTTGATGGCATCTGCTTTACTTTAACACTTGTATGAAAGTAATGCAACCAGTTCAAATCTTCAAAAGTATAAATTCCTAACATATGCTGTTTGCTCTCTTAACGTCAGCACTAACAACGTCCTATAACATTCGCACTTAAATGAGCAGCACATGCAAGCTACTCGTAAACTGCATTTATGTCATGGAGATTTTACACCACCTTTAAAGAGAGAGAGAGAGAGAAAACAAAACAAGTTAAAACGTCGCATTGCCGTAAGTCTATGGATTTGTCGAAGGTCACGTTTTAGTGAGTTTTTTCTATAATAGAATTTTTCAAGGGAATCTTTTTTATAGACTTTGAATTTTTTTCGTTCGAATATGAAGAATTGCGAGCGTTTCTGTTTTTGCCATTTTAATTCAATTGGTTTTTGTTGTTTTTGTAATATTTGGACTAAAATTTTGAAGTTAAAATAATTTGTCCAAAACTTTTAAAACGGTTTTATGACTAAAATTTCGTGGGCTGACCAGATAGTAAATATAGTTTTTCCAATTGTTATACGAGTACCAGTGCCATCCAGCTGTCAAAATATTCAGTAGGGCTTTGCAGTTCGTTATGCATCCTTTCACGCCTGGCGAACATGTGGAAATTATTCAAAAATACAATCGAAATTTCGATAAATACGCAACGTGAATTTTGTCGTGTGGTCGGTCGTCATCATGACTTCAGTGCACAGGCAATTCGTCGCACCGTGGAGACGGCACTCTAATTGGACCTTAAGCTACCAATCAGGCAGAGATTGTTGAAGATAGCTGTCGTAGCGGCCAGTATAGAAAAAGACCTAAAGACGTTGATTTGGCGACGGTAAACTCTATTGGACATCGCCAGTGCGTCAACCCGGCTTATTTTTTTATATTGTGTTTGAATTCGGGCCCACTTCTGCACAATATCGTGCTAACACCAGAGTTGAATCCAGACGACCAAAGACAAAGCCATGCGTTCGCTATTTGGTCTTTGAAAATGTTGGCCCGAGATCCGGATATTGGCCAATATCCCATCTTGGAGCACTGTCAGCGAAGCCAAGACGGCCACCTGAATAATATGCTATTTCATTCAATTCCTCACCATTGTTTTGTTTTATTGAAAAATTCTTTATTAATTTATTACTTTATGAATGAATTAATTCTGTGGCAGCGCGCGGTAAACGAAACCCTGATAAAACGAAAAATCTCACCTTTTCTCATATTCATAACGTACTGTTTTCGCACTATGACACTTTCTCATAGTGTGAAACGGCCTAATAGTGTGAAACGGCCTTTATTCGATACAAAATTAGGCGATCTCAAAAACTAAAATTTAAAATTAAGTCATTCGATCACCAGTACCACGATTTGGCCCACGACTTCGGAATAGCGATTTTCCTTTTTTTCTCTCCTTCGGAATTTACAATTAAAATAATTCTCTGATTTGGCCGATTTCTACACGATTTATAATAATTCAAGATGTTCTCACAATTTTGTCTAAAATTCCTGCAGCAAATCAACCGTTTTCTCACTACCTGAAGAAATTTGATGAAAATAAATGCAGAGAACGAAAAACGAAACTGACTGAAGATGACACATAGTCGAAATCGGTTTGTCTCCAAACCAAACTTGACAAGGGATGACGAAAATTCTTTCTAAAAATCTACGAAATAAATGCAATTAAAAGTAAATTAAACCAAAAATATCGCTAAACTTACGATTCAAATGAGGGATAACAGTCTGAGTGCAACCAACAATTTGTCATTAACCATTTCACAATTCCTTCTTTCCGCTTCATACCTTTTTCACATTGAACATAAAACCGAAACCACAAATTCTCATTAAAATTTTATTTTCCAACTTTAGCATCTAAATTTATAGTATTTGTGGTTTTTAGCCAACAAAAAGGTCATATAGAAATAAATTGTCTATATGAAATGTCTGACCAAGCATAGTCTGTCATTTTTATGTAGTACGTACTCCGTTGGTGCCCAGTGTGACCAGCACAGAAAATGTTGCTCTTAATTCTATCTCTTCTTTATTACACTTTATTCGGAAACAGTAGATGGACTGTTGGGCTGGTTGGTTGTTTGTTGATAGATTGTGGTTAAGAAACCACTAAACTGCGCGCATATACACTAACACACCCACACATATAAATACATATACTTATTTATTTACTCATGTAGAATGGTCCTTACGTTCGGCCAGTAAAACTAATGACAGCTGTCATTGTGTGTTGACAATAAAGAAGACTTATTGTAGGTAAATGCTGTTGACTCTTATATGTTTTAGAGAAACAATTTCGGTTGGCTCGGTTTATTTATTTGAATTAAATATACTGGAAATTATAATAATTATTACAATTAAAGTGTCCATAAGGAAAAAGGGCTTAAGTGTGATTTTATAGTTCTGCAGGCGAGGATGTTGAAACTTTAAAGTTGAATTTTGAAAACATGTTTGGAAAAAAATTAAAATTTTATAAACCAACTTATGTTCCGTGTAGATCTTATTCCTAACGAAATTATAAGTTGAGTTAAGTTACTTTTCCAAATTCAAGAGACAAGCACAAGTTGATGTTAAATATAATATCCCGAAAAGTGGAGCTAAATAGGTAAAATTTTGCTAAGGGGTACTTCTGAATAGGGAAATCACAATGAAGCTATTATCAAGTTTTTAGCTTAAGTCGACTTATGCACTTATTCGTTATTACCGAAGAAATATTGTTAGGTTATATTTAATACTTATAAGACATCTTTGTGATTAATAAAAGAGCATGGTTGTGCTAAATATGAGAAACAAAACAAGAAAGTTCTAAAGCTCAACAATGTTCTCCTCTCCTTACTTCCATTAACTTCGCAGGGCTCTGTATCTTTCCACGGTGAAAGTAGCCCAATGTAATTTTAGAACCTCGTAAAATTTTATGGGTTTTGAATATAAATATAAAGTAATTGATTGTAATGAAATCATATTATTATTGTAGATAAAAATTTGGGCCTTTTTAGAGCGATGTTAATTTACTCAACCAAGTTCGAGAGCAACATTTATAAAACAAACTTTGTATGATTGCTTTTTTGCCCTTAGCTGGCAGGTATGAAGGTATGGCTTCCCGTAATTGAGCTCACTGTCAGAAGTTCTGACTTATACCTCTTCATGGAGGCGGCCGGAAACAGGTTCCTCTCTCTCTCTCTCTCTGCTAGCAGTCTGACTAAATAAGTCAGAAGTTAACACTCTTATAAAAATCCCTTATCCACAATGGAACAGCATACGCCAGGGATGCGTGGCCAACAGGGTGCTTGGTCTCTAGTATGGGAACTCTGGACATACCCAATCGGTATGGACACAGCAAGCTCTTGATCTAACTAGTAAAAGGTGCATTCACAGAGGGAGACCTCCCAAAGTAAAGAATTTATTTAAAAGGCTCAACCATTAAGTTCTCCTATACTACTAAAAGAATGGTAGACTAGGCTTTAATCACGATTTTATGACTAATACTAGCCTACGCTACCTTGATGTGGTAGTTGAAAGTAGAACGGACACGATCTATCGAGTCATATGTGTGTCGATCACAATGAGAACACCCTTCGACTTATGCCCTGGGTTCGATACTGTACATAACCCCCTTACACACCTATGTGAAGGAGGAAGCATACAAAACCGCAATGCGGCTACAGGAAATTTCCAGCCTGAAAGCCGAGGATATGATAAAGGCATAATGAGGCATAATCGTTGAAAACCAATTTCAGAGAAAATATCCAACAAATTTTCAAGCCGAAACTGTCGAGAAGAATAAGGCGTATACAAATCTGCATAATATCGAATATCCAAGCACGTTTAAGACCTCTTTATCGTATGAAACGAGGACAGAGAATGAAATAAGTCTCTAAACGAACTTGGTAAACGCAATAAAATTATATTATTCTGGATACCTAGTCATGAGGACCATGCCGGGAAAGAACGGGCCGGGCTGATTGCTTAGGGGCCTATCGTGTTTTAACAGGACCGAAACCTTTCTTTGAAGTAAATAGTAGCTATACTATTGAGGAAACTGCTTCCTGGATTGAGTCGGATTTTGCTACGCATTGGAGAGCTATAGCTGGACTCAAGCAACCAAAGTGGTTCACAACGCTATTTCGGGGGAAATTTCCGGAACTTGTTTAGACTTTTAACTTATTAGAAATATTTCTAAAATCTGTAACTCTTGGTCTTTCATTCACTTCTTTCATCTTCAACAATTTTCTGTTCCAATATTTCATACAGATTTAAGTTGACTTCAGTTACTTTAAACGTTTATCATTACAAATATTAATTTTAAATCCAACTGTCTTCTGAAAATAAATCCGTTTATTGCTTTTAATAACTTTTCTTGCATTTTGTGTGATCAATTTCACTTTTTTTTAATCCTGTATTTCATTATAATCCTGACGTTAATGTTAAATTATTTATAATTAAAAAAACAAACAGATTTCAAGCACAAACTGTTTGACACTTTCTAACGCTGCCAGCCTGTCATCGCTTACAAGAACCATCTTTTTGGGTGTGTGTGTATGTATGTGTATTAGTGAATACCAACAGTTGCAGCATTAAGGCCAGCATAATTCTCCTATTTCAAATTATAATGTCCTTTTGACTTTCTTGACTTTTGCTTTGCTTGGCAAGATTTTCTTGCTGACTTTGAAGATTTTATGTTTTTCGAAAAACTTTCTCACGTGCTACTTTTTTAATTAGTTAAAGTCATCATCAGACTCATCTCCATTGCCTCTCTTTGGTATTATATCCTTTAAGTGTTCTGCCAGCATTTAACCTTGAAGGACAATTGTAATTGCGTTGCGTAAGCAAATCCTGTGAAATGAATTATTTAAAATACTGCGACTGCTGCTACTGCTGCTCCCACTAATTAAGCCAATGTTCGACAATCCGAGTAGCACTTTGGTGCCAATAGGTTGTCGTTTCTTTCCTCTTTCACATATCTTTGTAAAAAAAAAATGAAAATTATAAATCGTTCTTATGCGTTTAAGGAGGAATGTGCACAAAGTAAAGGCTAATTCAATGTAGACTTAACAATTTTTTATTTCAGTGTAAGTTTTATTATAAACTCTTCCGACCGAATATGGTTGAGTTATTAAAAACGTTTAACGAAACTTTCATTTAGTGTTGGTAACTTTTAAGCTCTTCCCAACAGATTGTTCATGTTGTAGTGAGTACAGAGATGAGACTTATTTATATCTAAATGGCATCGTTGATTTCTGAAATTCCACTAGAGTTTCTGGGCAATTAAATCCATTCGCAGATGACGGTGCACGCTTTTGAGTCATAAAATCAAAAAGATGCCAGGCAATTCGAAAGGACATTCTGCACAGTCGTAAAATTTCCAATTTTTCTTATTAAAATCAGATAATCAAATGCATTACCAGCAGGCCTTCAGAGGAGACATACTCCTATAATCGCTTTGACAAGAATATTTAGTCAATCGCCTATGGGAAATCTGGCAGCAAGAGCGTAGAAGCCACTTATCGTATTCCCATATTTTCTAGCAAAATGACTTCTTAAGTAAATTAGGTGACAGGCTTTATAATAAAGATAATATATCATGTGATATTGTAGTGCGACTTTGTGAAATCCTTAACATACGCCGAATAGACAGAGACTGCATAATATTTATGGGCCCAGGAATTTATAAATTTAACCAAACCTGCTCCAGCCGGAGGCATGTCTTCTCGGTGATATGGGGAGTCTTCTTCGCGGCCTGTCTGGGGTCTGAAATTGGAAGAAGGTTGGACTTTTGCGGTCCGAACGGTAACTAAATACTAGCTACGCAGGAACCAGTAGCTCCCGGAAAGTAAGTTCCGTACTGGTTGTTCATGAGGCTCTTTCGGTCTGGCACATGCTGACTGTTATTTAGATCTAAATCGCGGGAAAGTACACTTTCAACCAGTACCTATACACTGGTATCAAGGGAACTAGTAGCCTCCAAGAGATAAGTTCCCAACTGCTTGTTCGTAACGGTCCTTTGGAAGTGCTCGGGAAGGCGCGCTAGAAGATTCTCATGAATGATTAATCTGGCATTGCATTGCAGCAGAAGTTGTCGATAAATTCGACCTCACGATTGAACTACTGTTATCCTCCCGGAGGCATGTCTTCCCGGAGTGATCCAGTCATCTTAATGTATTGCTAGCTTAGGAATAAAGGGCACCAGTCTTCGGGTCTTGTCTGGAGTCTGACACTGGTAGAAAAAGGAACTGTTGTGGTTGTTGGTGAGGTTCCTTCGGGAGTGCAGATAGTGGCTGTGGTTTACAACTAAATCGCGGGAGAATTGTGTTGCATGAATAATGTGGCGTTGATTTTCAACGCAAACAAGTCGCTGGGGTTAGAAGCAAGAAAATATAACCGAATAATGATGGTAGAAATTCATCTTTTTTTGAAAAAGTTGCTTTCTGAAAGCGGCAGAAACTCGCAAGATAATATATGCCCCTTTAGTCCTGTGTTCTGCAGAGAGGTGAAGTAGGAGATTGGCATCATCATAATATGCCGAAGAGAACAATTTTAAGGTCTTAAGTTCAATTTATTCTACGAAACACAAAACAAGTTTTATTACAAGAAGCCACTTGGAGTATAACTATAATCTTACCATCCTAGCAATGAATTGTTACCTTTAAACAAACTCTGCAATAGTTTTGTTTGGTATTTAAAAAATTGACAAACAATTTCTTAAGTCTGCCTTCCAAATCGTAATGCAGCGCATCAGTATTTGTTTTGCAAATTGTCCAGCAGACAAACTGGCAATTTGTTGCCTTTAATATTTCAACAATTCTGGTCAATGTTTAATCTTGACAAATTTGTCATCATTATATTGATTTGAGATTATATTTATTGTCATTCCCTAAAACAACAACAAAACCATGCAGGCAAAGACGAGAAAGTACCCGAACAAGAACAATGTACAGGATAAAATGAAATCAAATCTTAATGAATGCTGCCAGCCAGGATACGTCATTAAACTACTAAAAGGAAAATAAACAAACTGAGTCTTGGCTTATCTGGACAGGCTATTGTTTTATTTATTAAAGCACCAAATAAACAACATAGGCAGACAACCGCACACGCACACACAGGCAGACAGCATAAATGAATAAACTTATCCTTGGGCAAAAAGGATCAATATGGGAAAATCAAAGAAAAGCAAACGAAATCAAGAAAGAAAAACAAACAATTGCTCAATTTGGTAAGAAATGAAAACAAAATCTGGCAAGAAAAAAAACATAGAAAATAAAATGATAATGATATTGAAATAAGAAAAACAGCAACAACAACAACCACAACTGTGTTATTAGCAGGACATCACCCTAAAACAAGCCACCAAAACGTCCATGTGTTTTTTGTATTGAGTATTGATTTGATGTCCTTTAACATCAATCTATACTCGCATACACATATGCAGGCTACATTTAGCTACTTAAATAACAGTGTGTACTCGCACTCCTGGTAGATTGATATGACTTTTTCTTTTCAGGATGTCATCTAAATCATGTTGAGGCCTGTCTTCGTCTTGCGTTCTTCCTTTAGTTTTCTTCTTACTTTATTATTTTTGTAGTTCTTTTTTTTAGTTTTGGTGTTTGCTAGTGTTGATTATCTACCACTCATTATGAAAAACAACTTCATTTGTTTATAATTCTCAGCGATATACGGGTTTGGTTTGTCCCTTTTTACGATAAGAACTAAATTATTTATTGCTAAATACTTCATAAGCGGAGAGTAATGAAGATATTTATCTTTAAGAAAATTTGGGATAAAATGACATACCACATTAGGGGAATATTGAGAAAGTAAAGGGTGATCTTATAGTGTAATGATAGTTTTTGCAATTGTTAAAACGGGTGTTTTTGAGAGACACAGAACTTTAAGTTGGCAATACTGCTGCCAAATTGTGCAAATTTTTTTTTTCAGTTCGAAACTGTTTCATTGCAATCTTCTGTTCACTGATGCAGCACATAGTTCAATAGGCAAAACTGCCGCATATGAAGTGAAGATAATTAACAAGGCATTACCGAACAACTTTTACATCCAGAGACAGTCGCTGTTTGGTAGGCTTTAAGCGCCGGGGAATCGTTGTTCGGTATTTTTTTCAAAAACAGTTTCACGAAAATGGTGAAACATGCCACACAGCGTGTATCACAATTGATTTATTAGAAGAAACTTTCGGCGAAGGAATAATTTATCGTATATAACCCGCAAATTGGCCTCTAAGATCATTTAATCAAACACCGCTGGACTATTTTTTTTTGCTGGGACCATGTAAAGTAAACTGGATACGCCAGAGACGACTGACACACTCCAAGACAAGGTTTACTACGCTATCCCTGACATACGCCCTCCACTGCAGCAAAATGTTATCGAAAATTAGACTTTCCGATTGCACTTCCTCCCAGCCAGCCGAGGAGGTCATATGCCGGAAGTCATATCCAAATAAAAATGATAAAATATTATCTTTCGAATAAACCCAAATACATGACAATTGAAACTTTTATCTGTGTTTTCTTTTAGTTCAAAATTTTATATTACAAAAAAAACACCCTTTATTTCAAAAGTTGCCAAATCTACTAAGGACTTCCAGCTGTTGAAATATTGAGCATAGTTTCACGCCTGCCGAACGTGTTAAATTTATTAAAATATTATCGGAATTGGGACTTACTTGCAGCGCGAATATCCTCGTGCGATCGGTCGTTATGATGGCTTCAGTTCGCAAAAACTGTGGAAAATTTTGAGTGTCGGTACATTTTTTTGGGCCTTAAGCCACCAACTAGGTAGAGATTGGACTGAAGTCAGCCTATTTTTTGTTGGATTGGGCCTACATCGGCGTACCATTTTTCATTTTTCGTTCTGAGAGTACGAAAAAGGCAGTGAAGATGGCACATAACCGAAACCCTTACAAAAATCTATATCAAAATACCCTGTCATAATATCAAATCAAGAATCAACTAATTTCAATAAAATTTTTACATTTTTACTCAAACTCTGAACTTTTACCGATAATTTTCAATTTGATCAAAAATTCGAAATTGCTCTAAAAATCAAATTATATTTTTATTTACAATTCAACAATTAAAAGTTTAATAAAACTTTGTGAGGAAAAAAATCTAGCTTGAACAAACGGGAGGGAATATTTATTTCTATTCAGTGGGGACCACTGAAAAATAGGCATAAGCTATAGCTTATGTGAGTTAGAACCTGTAGAACATCCCTTACATACCTTCCCGACTGTTTCGTTTCAAAGCGAAAAATTTGGTCCGATCAGGGACCAAATCACCGCATTCGATATCGAGTACTTTATCATCGAAATGTGGTTAACGTGGATCACGGTACTCGTTATCGAAACGTATTTACTCGAAGTTGTACTCGATTGGATATTTTCTATCGAAAATAAACAAACAGTCATTTTGTGGTGCGAAACAAAGCAAGAAGCAATTAAAAACGTGAGTATTTTTTTGATATTTTTAAATTTCAATATAATATAATTTTAATTGTTTTTAGGGAAGTCGATTATCAAGGAAAAGATTGTTCAGTAACCAGTGCAAAAAATAACGTCAAACAAATAAGTAAGGAAAAAGCCAGAACAAATTCAAGTAAAGTAAATGGGAAGCAAAAAGAGGTATTGGCGCAATTTATGCTGGAACATCCCGACATGCCCAAAAATAAGCTTCAAAACTGTGCTCAAGCAAAAAAAGTCTCAAAATTTATGGCGAGAATTGACAAGTAAACTAAATGCGTGGGACCCTCTAATTAAGGACGTTTCAAGTTGGCGAATGTTTCTTCTTATTGCAGCAATATTCGGTTCATCCTCTGATTCCGAAGATGAGGAACACAAAAAAAACACTTAAATCCATTTTAATATTAATTTATTTGATTAATTTAACACTTTTTCACAAATTTGTTTATTTTTGGTTTTGTTTTTCGTTCCTTATATGTTTACAGGAATGTAAAATATAGTAGTAGGCATTTAAATTACAATCGAATGCCGTGATCCAAAAAAATTATACCATCGAAAATTTTATTCTATACGAACGGTAGTCGATATCGAATGCGGTGATTTGGCCCCAGCCCTGTAAGGCGCTGGGAAATTAAGAGAATAAATTCCTTTATTCGGTCTACAACATGATTTGGTACTCAGCCGAGGGTGGATATAAGGGTTGCTTTTTATATTTCTGGATCCAACGCGAACAAATTAATTTCTTTACAGTCAAATGTTTATGCAATATTTAATGCCTAAGGGCACTGCTACACGTTCAATATATATTCAACGCGATCCAATAACGCGATATTTATTGAACGTGTAGCATACAGTATTGATGGATCGCGCTTTATATCGCAGAATGGCCTAAATTATGGAATCCAGATCACGGATCGCGTGATTTTTTTTTTTTGATTTCTCGCGACATTTTTTTAATAACCGATCTGCACTGCACAAAAATAATGTAAATACTGACGCGATAAATATTGAACATGTAGCATACACTCGTGATCCATAAAAAGGGTCGCGATCCAAATATCACAATATATATTGAACGTGTTGCAGTGCCCTAGGGTTGTCTCAATCTCACGATAGGTCACATGACGATCTTGCAATATCAGTTCACGCACAGCATCAATGGTTTTCAGAACAACATTTGATTTTGGACGAACTTCACGAAATTCGCCTTGGTTCACTAACTACGACTACGCTTGAATTCACCATACCATCGATAAACACTGCTGCTTGCTGGAGCTTCATCGCCGAAAATAGAACTAAAATGTTGCTGAGTTAATCCACGTCGAAAGTTGTAAAAAAATAATCGCAGAAAAATGTTCGCGATTTAATTCCATTTTTGGGCCGAGATGAATCATTTAAGTTACTGTAAACAACACAAATAGCGCTCGTATGTCAAAACGTTCTGAGTGCGTGTAACCTCGAAAATGTCCAACTTTACGAGAGAGCTGTCAGTTGCCAAGTTGCAACACTAGGGTTGCCAAATCCCGAAACATAAAAGGCAACCCTCGTATTTAGGAAATTCCTAAATTTCCATCCCCAGCCAGCAACACACGTGAACTCACGTGAATTTTAATAGAAAATAAAATGTTATATTTAAATTCAATATAAAAATTGTGCCAACTTGGTCAACCTTAAGACATTTAGTCTACAAATGTTACAAGTTATAAGATTAATTAGATCCTTTATTTACAGCTCATTCATCCAATTAACATTTATTATTTATCTTAATTAAAAAAATATATAAACTTAACATCCTTTGCACTTTTTTCCACAAAACGACACCTGTCTTTTATGCAGTAGTTTGCTGCCTCTGGCAAAATGTTGTGTTTCCTTATAAATATTATTTTTCATATACTTTCCTTTACTTTAATATAAATTTTCTTTACTTTTATTTTCTCTGGTAGTTGGTGTTGTTGTTGTTGTTGTTGCAAAATTTATGCAAGTTTATAAACTTATCAACGTCGTCATCATCTTTGACCCAGTTTTGTTCTGATGAAAAATAAAATAAAATTGTTTCTTTATATCTTTTGCACTTTATGCAACCAGCCCAACCAACCAACCGCCTCCCCCCTTGGTAGTCATTATTCAAAAATCGTATTAAATATGTGTTTGTTGTTGTGGCAAAAACTATTGTTGCTGCTTTTTTGTTTGTATCAAAGCGATAACTGGGTATAATTTACCCAAGTCTTTTGTTAACTTAGTTTTTAGTTTTGAAATTCACGTAAACATAATTTTTAGTACCAAGAGTTTCTTCTTTGTTGGGATAATTTCCAGCAAAAACAAATGCATAACAAACTGCCAGTGTTCTTAATGGAAACTAACTAGCAGTACAGGAGTGGCCATATGCGAACATGCAGTAACTTAAAAGAATTATTGTAATAGTTTCGTTATACATTGATAAGGATTTAGATTTCAAACTCTAAGTGTTTTTTGAAGTCCCATACAACATACGAAGGGGTTAACTGTCAAAGGAACTGTCATACTCTGCTCTCTTTTTAACATTTATGATCAGTGTACTCTGGCAAATTATCATAAATAGATTGAAGCGTGAACAACGCTTTCAAATTAGTCAGATTGACCTTGAAAATCAGTCATCAACTGATCCGATGTTTTATCACAAAGTTGTGTTCAGCAAGGAGGCTCAATTTTGAGTCAAGGGGCTTGTTAATGCAGAAAATTGCCGCATGTGGCATAAAACAAATCCACAACAAATGGAAATTATCGATACGGCACCACGATCAATGATTTTTCGTTACAAAATATGCATACCATTGATCCGGGCGAGATGTGGTTTCAACGGGATGGCGCTACGGCGATTAGTGGATTTGTCATCTGGCCTCCAAGATCGTGCTATATGAAACCTCTCGATTATTTCCTATGGGGCCAAGCCTCAGTGGTTAAAATTGCGATTTTATATGCCAGACAAACGCATGTAAAATACGCATCCAATTTCTAAATTCTATTTTTCATAATTAATACTTCTCGAGAAATGATTTTCAATCATATTATGATAGCCATTCTTACTTCAAAACTTCACTTTCGTTGCTCTCAAACTCTGGGTATGCTTACGCAAAGAAAAAACTTGATTATGTAATGATCACGACAACTATATTATGTTTCCTACAACAATATATGGTTGCGGCAAACATATTAAATTTATTTAAAAATATTTCAAACATCACGATTGTTTCCAAAAAAAATCTGGTTATTGTTTACATTTAACCTAAATGTTCGAAAATATAAGAAACTCTCGTCTTCAATTTTCATCTTTAGGTGGAAAAAAAAAGATATTTTCCTTCCTTAATTGAAAGGATAAAATATGTATATGATCCCGAATAAAATTATTCGCTTAATTATTAAAAAAATCAATTTGTTTGTTGGGTTTTTGTTAAAACTTGAATGTTCTTGTACTAAGTTCTTAACACTCTCATTTGGTTCAAAGGCATTTCTAGTTCTTATAAAAATTTGATTCAGGATTTGATTTTCCTACAGGGTGATTTGCTATAGATATTTGGAACGAATTTCCGTCATCCCTTGTCAAGTTTGGTTTGGAGACAAAGAGTTGGCTTTAAGCAGCCAGCGAATAATAGCAATTTATTTAGTAAATGAATTTGGATCAATATTAAATCAGCAATCAGCCAATGTTTGGCTCACGGACTCGGTTTAATTTGTTTCTGTCATAATATGGTGCTCTTTGATTATAGTTACGTCAATCAGGTTTTTTCCTTGAGTACCGAAACGACTTGTAGGGGAACATATTGATGCCGCAGCAAACAGTGTTCATGAGTACTGAGATTTGTTTATCTGTTGCCGTAAAAGTTGTTGCCATTGCTATTTTTGTAGAAGTGCTGAAAATACAGCGCTTTTTAATAACCTAAATTAGACCTTACAAAAACTTAAGTAATCGAAAATTGAGTTATGCTAACCATACACTATGCAATATTATTTAATATTGTCCAGTACTATTCTATTTCGCAACTAATTGTAGGGTCAAACTTTTTTTTAATATATTATTAATTAAGACAAAAAAATTTCAAAACATTCACTGTCACAATGCTGCTAATCTCTTTCATTTTGTTATAGAAAAAATATTGCACAACATTGCCAAAACTACAAAATATTTTGGATTTTTTTTATTTATACAAAAACAAAAAATCTTTAGATTATTTTTATTCATCTACATACCTACCGGCTGTATTATTGTACATCATTTAAAATTGCGCAATACTATTGCAGGTGTCTGGGTATCTTCAAGTGCAGACGCAGGTTAGATAAATATTTAATTTGATAAATTCGCGAAAACAAATTAATTCATTTTAGAGTTTGCGAATTCCTTAGATTGTTTCAATGTTAGACCACTTACCACACAGGCATGGTCACCTTATTTATAATTTCAAGTTCCATATCTTAATGACTAAAGTGTTAGGAAAACTCAAAATAACTTCTTCGTTTTAGAAAACTTAAAGCCAATTCACATACATGCAGAAAAATGCATTAAAGTAAACCCAAAATGGAAAAGTTTACGTAGCCAAACGAAGTAAGAAGAAATTACGGCAGAATGATGAAGGATGTTTATAAGAGTAGATATTTAATCTAGGAGAGGGCTTTAATTTATGATTTAAATTTAACCTTTTCAGTCAATTAATCTAATAGATTTTGTGAATTAAAATTTGTTGGGCAGCAAAAAAAGTTGACAGAAACGTGGATAGGCAAAAATCCGAACAGGATCATTTGGAGTTTTTTTTTTTAATTTGTTACTTTTCCACAGATCACTCGTGATTGGTGCCAAACTGTCATCTTATTTTTATCCGGTATCGTTTGACTATTCAACAGATTTTTAGTAGTCACGCAAGTTTGAAAATTGGCCATAAAATCACACTAACATACTAAAATTTCAAATTACAAAAATATTAATTTCCAAAAACAAAAAAAAAAAAACAAAAATTCGAAAATTTTTCAAAATTTAAAATTAACCACAAATTCGAAAATTCGTTGTAAAACTGGAATAAGAACGTTTATATTGGTAAACAATAAATAATTAATAAAAAACCGAAATTTACCCAAAAAATACCACAAAAACTTTAATTACACCAACATTTTGGAACTTCACCACAAAAACTTTAATTTCACCAAAATTTGGAAATTCACCAAAAATCCGAAAAAACTAGATTTTATGAAAACGTCAGTTAAGAATATATGTTCCACAATTATATAAAAAATCTCTAATTTTACCGAAAATCGGAAATTCACCTAAAAATTTTATTATTCAACAAAAAATTTTACATTTAAAATCATAAAAATTAACTCTTTTACAAAAAATCTAAATTTCAACACAATCTAGGAATTCACTAAAATTTAAAAATTCTCCACAAAAACAAACTGTAGTCAAAATTTTTTTTAAATTATAAAATAAAAAAATATTCCAAAAAAGCAAACTTTCCGAAAAACCGATATTGCACCGAAAAGTTCGAAAATTCACCACAAAGTTAAAATTAGAAAAAAAAACTCAAATTCACCAAATTTTAAAACTAAATTTTAATTTTCACCAGAGTCGTAAAAATATACAATATTTTAACCTTCGTTGCCCAAGTTCCAAAAACGTTATTTTCACAAACAAGTAACCAAAAACAATCTTCAAGATATTTTGAAATTTAATGACAAAAACATCGCATCAATTAGCCGATCGCAAATACTTATATTAAACAGAAAGGAGAGTTTAAATGTAAAATAAGATGATTAAAATCGGAGGGCAAAATTATATATCGCAAACTATTCTTTGCACCGGGAAAAATCTGTAGTACATTTTTAGTAGTTCATACTTTTGTAAAGGGTATATAAGATTCGGCACACTGTTGTTGTTTTTTTTTTTTTGGACCAGCACTCAGGGGATGACCCCTACTCATGCAGTGCATTGTGCCGGAACTAGGAAAATAGGTTATGGGAGGGAGGAAAGAGGGAGTAGTTTGATTTGAACTTCTCAATATTGAAAGTGGCAGGAAATACCTCCGCAGGGAGTCTATTCCACATACGAACTGTACGGCCAAAAAACGAATTCTCTCGGTAATGCGTAGTGCGGTTCACTGGCCAATCGACTACAAAAGGGTGAGCTCTTGATGAGTATCTTGACTCGCGCAAAAAGGTCCGGGTTTCGGGAACAAGTTCCCTGATCTCATTGGAGCATCTCCCATTGTAATATCGATAGAACAGTGAAACACACCCCACGTGACGTCGATGCTCCAACCAATCAATAGAGTTGCTTATCCTTCTGTAGCCGATAAGCCTCTTCGCCCTCTCCTGTACGCGGTCGAGTAACTCCAAAATACATGAGAGTTGTATTCCATTTTGAGTTGTTAAGTTTTCTTTAAGCCAACATTTATGCTTGGAACAGCACCCGGACTTAAAAATCTCCTTGCACCAAATCCGACTTTTGCATTTATTAACATTCTACTTCTAAATGCATCATTTGACTGAATCTGTTCAATCTAGACTCTATGGGACAATCAAAAATTTTGTTCAACCAGACTGCTAAATCACACTCATACGAACGTACCCTGTTCTGTACTCCGAATGAAATGAATACAGGTGGAATTTAATAATTCCGAAATCAGCCCATATTTTTCCGGGTTTAAAATTATTAGACAACGTAAGCGCCATGTTGTCGCTTACATTAATAAGCAAGAGTCCTCAAACAAGTCTGTCGAGACGTCGCAAATTCATTTTCAAATTAAATGCAAATTCTTCATTTTAACATTTAGCTAAAGTTTTAATTGATGAAGCCCTGATTATAATTATTTTTTATTGTAAATAAAACGAAGGAAATGTTAGGCAGAACAGCTAAAACATTCGCAAGTTTCACTTTCGAATACATTATTGCGGATTCGGAATACAGTATTGTGTTTAATTTAATTTTTTTTTTTGGTTTTTGGAAAGAGAAAAAAACTTAAGTTGTTGTTTCTATTTTTACTCTCTTATCACAATTCACTACGGCACACTGAGATTTTGAACATTTGAACTCTCGAGTTTACTCTCACAGTTTTAGAAAAAAATATCAGGGAACTGTGGAAGGCGTAATCTTTTTTATTTAATTCATGTAATAATATGGCAAGGTACTGTAACGTTATGGCGTTTGAACATAGGTCTGCTTTTTTACTTCTTCAAATATCACTCATAAGCACAAGTAATTCTTCTATCATTTTTATATAATTAATTAACAGAATATCCATTAACATAAATATTTGGAAATATTGAAAGAAAAAATCTTTTACCCATTCACAGGCAAAAAAAAATATCTTTGGGTTAAAAAATAATATTTTAGACATGACCTAAAAGACCGCTCTCCTAAAAACAGTACTACTCCTGTTGCCCCATATTCAAATTGATAAGTCTGTAGTTAAATTTTAAAATTTTTAACCTCAGCCACATTCTGTTAAGATAACAGAGCTATGTTATATAATATTTTTTAATTTTTTATTAATGACTCAACCACATATTTCTACCCAAGCCCATCCGGCATAACCTAGTAGTTATCAATTTCGTTTATTTGAAGTCATAAATATCGATCGGGTTGGTTAGTTGTGCTCTATTTAACCGCAAAACTATAAAGTTTAATCGCTTTTTCTTCTTAAAATCTTATAGTACTTTGCAAAAAAACTCTATTTAATGCTGTGCTACAAACAACTGCTATTTTATTTGAATAGTCTGCAGCAATGCCTCCATGCATAAATTCTTAATTTACTTACAAAAATGTTTGACAAATTTGTTATGGAATTTTTTTTGCAAAAAGCTAAAATGTATCTGCAAAACAATATGTGAAAACAAATAATGAAAACAGAGGTTCTTAAATACGAAAACCCAATGAAGAGGGAAACACTTGAAAATGTAAATCCCTTTCGACCGCTCATGAATAATAAAACGCTCGACAGAGTGGACGCTGGCTGTCGACTGCGTGGTTACATGTGATGAGCGAGTCTGCGAATCGTTGCGGGAAGAAAAATAGTATAACAAGGAGGTAGTACTCGACCCAGTAAACAAAATGTGATTATAGAAACTCTCTCTCTACTATACTCGATTACTAACTCGGTTAACAATTCACCTTACTGTTTAGCTGAAGCGCGCACTCGGCCGAGTTACTGTCTCGTCTTTCTACTTGTTACCGGTAATCGAGGCATAAGTAGAAGTAAATAAAAGAGAAATAATCGATATATGAAATATCTTCTCTTTCTCTATCCGTCTCTCTCTGTTTCCTACTTAACTTGAAAGAAATGTTTCACTTTCCTTTTCCACCATTTATTAATCCTTGCTTTATGACTATTCCTAGGCAAGATAACTAGGTGTGTTCCAAACTAAACAGGTTTTTGGTAATAAAGTACTTCTTGGGGATACCCTCTTAATTGCAACAGTCGAGATAAACGACGGAGAAGTCATTCCAAATCACAAAAAAAAATTTATGTAGAGATGTCAAAAGGAAACTCTATGTTGGATTCCTTTATTCACAAAGAAATCATGCTACTGGATCAAGCCAATAAAGCAACATATTTAACGTGCGATATTCGAATACCACGAAGAAGGGTGTTGTGGCAAAAATAACTCTCCGTAGTGCGTCTTGAAAGCGAGTTGGAAGAGGTCAGACAGAAAGAGAATATTCATTTCCTTAAAAGATGTGGAACTTACAAAGGGTTCGTTCTACATAACGAAGCCGCGAATTCATATCGGTAGTCTAATATTCAGCCAAAGTCTCACACTTAGTAAAACGTTATGCCATCGAGCGGCGATTGTGACCGATTTTATTTTTTTTTAACTTCTAGCAATTTTTTTTGGTGATTGGGAAATTAAAGGAGATGATTTTTTTTATTGAACCTTTGTGAGTATTTTTTATCTCTTCTTGGTTAGCGGTAACTTTTTAATCTCTTATATTTCATATATACCAAGGAGCGCAGACGACGAATATGGATAAAATCGTGGGGTGTCATCTTTGTAACTTCTGGATGCTTGACGCACAAGTAGTACCCTACAGCTGAATGCCATATGACTATATTGGATTGGTATAGAAGAACTTTGATGCGAAAGTCCGGGTGGGGTTAGAACCTATTAATCAGTGTAGTTGGTTGGATTGGCCTAAGCTTTATCGTCGCTATTTCTGCTTCAATAAGGTGGGAAAATAGGTTACATGTCGATCTATATTTAACGTAATCTTCCATTGTAAATGAGGTACTTGTCAGTGTTTTTGGTAGACAATTTTGCCTTTGATGGAGATGGAAATTTTGATATTCCAAAGCAATTCTACCGCATCAAACAATTTAAGCACTATTCTATCTTGACGTTTCGAGGTGCTCAATGTAACGTCGTAATGGGTTCAACCCGAATATTAAGAAGCAGGAAGTAGTGGTAAACAATATTAATTTTCCTAAAGGATTTAAAAGTTGTTACTCGTGACGTTTTTAGCCGTGTGCTTCACCGTTTGCCTCTCATATTCACTCGGAATGTTGCGGAGTATCAATTTCATTGCATAACAATGCGCAAGATCATTGGATGGCGTTTGTGACCGTTTTGTTGCTTTCTGACCATCTTTATCGAGTTCAGTAAAAGATCCCAAAGCTCAATCTATCTCATCAAATCATTTAAGCACTATTCTATCTTGACGATTTAAGGTTCTAAGTGCATTGTATTTTCAGCCTTCGATCATAAATATCGAGAATTAGAAAGTTGGCATTTGTTGAATATTAATTCCTTATTTCATACGCTATATTTGATTTAAGGAACCATAACTTCTTGGAAAATGCGCTTGTTCATGAAAAGAAAACTCTATGTCGATACAGGTTTGCCATCCCCAATGTTTGAAGAAGCTTCTTAAAGGCCGAAACGTTGCAATGAATCCAAAAGGGGCTGCCCGTTGAATTGGATCAAAAGAAGTCCTTTTGTTGATTTTTTAGTTCCTGTTCACTTTGGAATAGACCGTGTATCTTGTTGCATCCTGTTTGGGAATGTGCTGCAAACAGGTTGCTATATGTATCTTTTGTAGTTTATACTTTGTTTTTTTTTTATTATTCTTTCCAAGCAACACAGAGTATCAGAGACAAAATTTTATTATGTCACTGTGTCGTGTGTCAACTAATAGTGACATGTACCAAAGGAATAGAATAGAACAAATACGAACACAAACAGGAGATTACAAAATATTTAATGTCAAACAAATAAGAACAAAACTTTACACACAACATATGTTATAAAAGCTTTAGGTATTTTTGGATTTTTTAATGCAAATGTATAGATACACAGATCGGTATATATGTTGATATGTATTAGTGAGTATAGTTGTATGTTTTATAGTAGCATGAACTCCTGGCCAACTGTTGTGAAATGACCACAACACTTTGCTGATAATCTGTAGGGCTATTTAGTTTTTAATTTTAAATGGGCGTGACGTCTTTCAACGGAAGCTTAAAGGTATTACCTTTTATATAGCAATTGTAAGAATACGCTAGTTTGCTGTCATACACTTTTCAGCCTCAAATGGGATACGATAGTACTTGACCGACTTGAAAGAACTGGAATTTGAAAAAATCAATTCAAAGACGGTCATGATAGACTGCGCACGGTCTAGTTTCCAGGTCCCGAATGGATGATTAGTAATTCACAAGCAAATGGTTGTTCATTCAAAGCCAGAAAACTACCAGCATTAGACTTTTCAAACACAAATACCTGCTAGCCTACGAGAACTAATTTTAAAAAAATTATGTAAAAGGGGCATAATGCACTCTGTTTTGTTTAAAACCTCAATTTTTATAACTTGCTTGAAATCTCACCCATTTTAGTCGGTTCGTAGCAGGGTCAAATATTCTTCATCAATAGTTTGACAACGTATATTTTAAATAACGAGTTGCAGTAGAGGAACAATTTTTAAATTAACCTGAGATTTTGAATTATAAAAATAAGCAAAGTCAGCTTAATTTGTAAAGCAACCAAACTATTCCTTTCAAGCATATCAGTTGATACTATGTTCAGACATGTACAATAATTACGCCATTTGCAAACATACGCAGTTGAAGCTTTAATAGAGCTAATTTGCCATCTAAGAAGTCAATTAGTTAATTGAGCAATTAGTACTTAACTGCACCATAAATTGAGTCAAACTTAAAACAAAAATACATACAAAACGGTGGGTGAAATTGACGGCTATTTCATAAAATTTTATCGAAAATACATTTTAAATAATTAGTTTTTTTTCAAAAATATCTCTTAAGGCCGAAATTCTTATAAATTTTCCAAACTCACAAACATAAGTTTCCGCTAACAAACTTTCCAGCTGTTATTATTATTATTATTATTGAATAAGCTAAATTGCATGTGTGTGAACACCAAAGTCTGTAACTCAAAAAACTCTAGTTGCCTAATTAAGATGACTGAACATGGTATTACGCTTCCCTCCTCTGAGCAAAATAGGTTAGGCGACACCTATACCAGTACTCGTTAAGCGCTCTCCATTTTTGAATAAGTCTTTACCCTCATAGAAATTTTGTTCACGGAACAAACTCCCTAAACAGTTGCCAGTCAATGCTTCTCAAATGAGATATATCCATTAGAGTCTGCCATGAAATATCGGGTCATCAGCTGTGCAAAAGCTGGGCAGTGGCATGGGAAGTGGTCCATGCCCTGCACTAATCACTATCCGTACTCCCTATACGGTGTAGATGTGCTCGAAAGCCATAGTGACCCGTCAGGACTCTCACCATCTTGTTAATTTTAGATTTGTGTAGTCTTAACAACCTCCCTGATTTATCAACGTTTGGGTCTACCCATAGGGTCTTTGTTATTAGCCCCACCAAGTTTTCATTCCACAGTGCTGTGTAAGACCTCTTTGCCCAGTCTCTTCCCGGCTTTTGCGGCCTTAGCGACTACTTAAAGCCTCCTACCAGAGCTCTCAGGTGTTAATTGCCAGACCGTTGCCACGTTCATAATAAAATGCCGTATACTATTAAGGCAAAATATGGTTGCTTACTGTCAAGCGCGTTTTGTGCACCAGAAAAAGTACGTACTACTTACAAAATTATGTTAATTTTTTGCTGAAAAGCTTTTAATACCCGATACCAGAACAATTGTTTAAAAAATATAATAAAAGTGCTTCGTATTCAAAAATCCATTAATTATAAAACCAAACAAAAAAAAGTTACAACATTTATTTTTAATAGAAAGTTGAATATATTTTTAAAATAGAAGTGTATTAAATAAAATAAACAAAAAAATATGTTAAAAAAAATTATCTTATATAAACAATGTTCATATACATTGGAAACATGTATGAAGATGCAATAATTTCCATACGTTTATAAAAGAAGCCGGCGAAATGCGCAAGACTAACTTATGCCTTAACAATAATTTTGTGAATTTATTATTAATTTACTAATTGGGAAATTAGCACTATTGACTTATTTCTAATTAATAATACTATTCCTCATTTTACGTAATTTCTTTAAAATAGGCATTAATGTTACCTATAACGCTTCTACAACAACCTACTTTCCACAATGACCTTTCACCTGGCAAGGCAAAGTGGCAACTAAATGCAATTTTTACATACACTAACTGTAATGGATATAATTTCACCTCATATTAGCTCATTTAGAATTACATACTCTCTTCATTATTCATTTTGCTACCATATTTTTAGTATTATGTTTGCAACATAGCTTTCTCTCTCTCACGCTCTCTATTTCTTTAACATTGTAATAAACAAAAGAAAATTTCCCTTTTTAAAATGGGAAGTTTTGTGGTTGCTTCTCATTTAACAGTTGGCAAATAATTGAGAGGAAAATAAAACAAACTGAGATAAATTTTCACTATGATTTGAGTTAGTTTAGAGTGGGTTTAGAGTTGTGTTAATGGAGCGTGTTTTAAGCTACTAAATTGTAAAAGATTAAGCGGGGTCTTGAGTGGGATTTAAAATAGTGTTGTGTGAAACGTTGAGATATTTATATTACTGAATAACATATATTTGGGAACTATTGAGCTAAAATTGAGTTATACACAAAGATATCTAGTTTTATTGTTATTTAATGTAATCATTTTCTAAGAGAAGGGAATGCCTCTTCAAGAAAATTTATTTGAAAAACACTACTTTTTCTCGTGGATTTCTATACAAATTTTCCAGACGAGTCGTTCGCTTGCCATACAGAAAAAGGCCATATATATTTTCAGGTTTTCCTTACGTGCTACTTAAAGCAGAAGTCCTTTCTTAGGACTTTGAGTTTTCTTCTTTGGTTTCAATGGTTGATGATTAATATCTCTGGGTTAAATGATAAAATAGACAAGTATTAAAGCAACGACAATGAGTTGGAATTTTTGGCTTGTGGATATATGATTTCAGCAAAATGTTAAGACATGAAGCGCAGGCCGTGGAAGTTTGTACCTACTGAGAGCTCAATTTCTCGAGCAATTCATTTGATGTTACGTCAGTATTAGTTGGTCTCCTAGGTTATGTAATTTGGCACTTCAATGCAATTTAATTTTTATTGTCTTGGAGATGATTGTAGCCATTTCACTATCAAGCTACACCAGTGCCTATTGTGCATTGGACATTTTGCACTTACGACTTACGCATACGAAATATTTACTTGAGATTATCATTCAAACTGTTTTCTATTATCAAACTTAATACTATACACTTCGAAATTCACCCTGTGCATAAGCACAAAAGTTAAAAAACAAAAATACTCTCTAACACGTCATTTGGTTGCAATAATCAGCTGCTGCGAATTAAAAAATAAGTTGCGATTTAATATTTAATATCAAGGACATTTTTTTAATCCTTTCAACTTCAAAAATATTTGACATAATTTTGAAATCACAAGACTGTATTACAATTTTAGTATTAGAAAAAAGTAGGATTTAAAAAAGAGTTCTGTTTGAACTTTAATGCACATAATTTCCATTAATTTTCTTAACAAATTTTCCCTTTAATATCTTCCATTTAACCAAGTCGTGACTAAAAACTAGGTCAGTATTATTGTTCTTCTTTTTTAACTCTGCAAATACAAGCAAAAACACTTAAATAACCTCCTACAATTCAAAATACTACTTTTACAAATAACAAGCAATTGAAATAAAACTACACACACCAATGCTAAGGCAACAAAAGGATAAGGAATATCCTCAAGAAAATAAATATCCTTTGGGAACAAATCCCATTTAGGTATAAAAACAAAGCAATGATAAAGAAAAATAAATACTTCTCGACTTTAACAACAAAAACTCAAATTTTAATAAAGGAAAAAGAGATTGAGGGAAATACAGAGAGAGAGAGAGAGGGTTAGACAAGCAATGATAAAATTTAACTCAACCTGTTTTGGGAAATAAAAATACAAGAAATAACTTCACAAAAAATTACCTTAACCAACTGAAGGAGAGAGAGAGAGAGTAAAACTATGTTATAGAAGAGAAACTCATTGTTTTGGGATTTTTTAGGGAAAACAACACACCACCAGAACAATGTGCATGATTTTTTTTGTAATAATAACAAATACTCGTATCTCTTGATATATTGTGGTGCTTAACACAAAACAAGGAAAATATTTTCATAGAGTCTTAAATGAAATGCAACGTGCTTAACATGACACTAAACTAAACAAAATCAAATGATTCTTAAAAACAGTTTCATTCTTGACTTCAGACTTAACGGTCATGGTTTCGGACAACTATTAACTAAACGGAAAACTCGGTATATAAAATTAATCATTTCACCTACAAAATCAACCAAAAAAAATTTACGTGAAATTGAAATTTTGAATTCTAACACAAAAAAATCAAATAAATTTTAAATTAAACTAAAAAGTGTTACGGCCAAAAAAAAGAACAGTGTTTTCAAAATTATAACCAAAGTTATTTAAAGCAAAAGATAAAAAGCCAAATACTTGAAAGTTAACAAAACCAAAAATGTCTCTAACGACCACCACCTTAAGTTCGGATTACTTAGACACTACCGTTACTCCAACTACAATTAGCGAAGACCCACTTACCGCTTCACCCACAATTATGGATATGTGGATGACTCAGTTGCAAAAAGATCATCCGGAAATTTCCTTTGTCGTACCTAGTCAACATGACAATCAACACATCGACAATATGATGCAATTTAAACGTCTGCTAGAACAGGTGGGCAATACTGCCTATGATACCATAACATCGGGTACAAAACATCATGAAACCAATATTTTGATCGATTCTATGGGTCAGACCATTACACCCGATCAAATTTCGAATAGTGCCGTTTTAAATATGGCCGATTTAAAAAATAATGCTTTAACGGGCTTGGAAAGATTTTTTGCCGGCACCGATATGCACTCTGTGATCAATTATTTATGGGTTGGTGTTGTTACCTCCTTAATAGTTTTAACAGCGATTTTTGTGCTATTCAGCTTTTATTTCTACAGAAAGTTTCGCGAGTGGAAGAAATGCAGTAAGTATTTTTGTTTTTTATAAAAAAAAAGATTATAAAAAAATATTTATGTATAATAAAAATTGGCAATTTATGCAGTGGAACGAACATTAAGTGACTTTTAAAAATCGTAAAATATCTTTTGAAAAATTAAAATATTCAAAGAACCATTAAATATGAGTCTTATGATCTGCAGTGCCAAATTTATAGCAAAATCAAGAAAAAAATATGATTCTTGCAAAAAACCCAATAGACCCTCGGAGGTCATTCTAGGTTAAATTTAAAACAACAAATTTAAAAACCTTTTTTTCAATTTAAAACGATAGAAATAAAATTTAAAAAATAACTTCAAATAAATCAAAACATAAATCCTGAATATAAAGAAAACTATAAATTGAAAATAATTTAAAATTAATTTTGGAATAATTTTGAGTTGCTAAAAAGTCTATAGAAAAATTAAAAAAAAAATGCATGCAACACTACAGCAAATTTCCTGGATAATATTAACGAAAAAAATATTGTTAAATCCACTGATTCCCTATTCAAATCAATATAAAATTTTTTCAAATAAACAATATGACTTCAAAGCTATATGATTGATGGATGGATTTTGCTAAAAATAATTTTTTTTAGAATCTTTGATTTGAATAAAAATTAAATAAAAAATATAGCTGAAATTCTGCCTGACGAGAAAGTCGCTTTAAAACCGTGTGGCACTCAACATGTTAAGACAGTAGTAACGCATCATAAGACAAACAACACATAAAAATAAAATGGTGTTTTCTTTTCTACAAAAAATGTAAATTTTTTGCACTTTAGTTATATGTTTACGCTAACAAAAGGCGGGTTTTATTTAGATTTTACCCTTAAAAATTTTGAAAGGCATTACCGTTTATCATTAGATAAAATCCAAAATAATAAAATTGCGTTAAGCATATAAACTTTAACAGGGCAACATTTTATTTAAGAAACAAAAACGCCATTAATATCTTTAATATTAATAAAACTTAAATAAAATTATTAGTCAATTTGACTAAATTCTTATTTACTTAACTGAAATAACATAAAAGTAGCAGTCGAATTGAAAAACTATTTATTAAAATAATAAATTTATTAAAATAAATTTGCGTAGATTAAAATAAGAAGTTTGTTGGTTGTATAATAACCTACTTTTCTTCAATTTTACACCCCAATTGGCAGTATTTGTAGTTCAGTGCATTCTAAATATTTGTAAGATCGTTTCTATTTCTTGGTGAAGCTCGCTTTTTTTTAAGCTTCAAACATGCTTTCAAGGTCAATAAAATTGAAAAGACAATTTTTAGTTTCATTATAAGTTTTGTTCGAAAAAACCCAAATTCCTCAGGGATGTTAATTATTAAATCTGTTAACAAAAGAAAAATATAAATACAAATATAACTACAAAGCTTCTGACTTATTTTAAGAAACAATTATGCAGTTAAACTTGGTTGTGTTCATAATTTTTCTTTAATTTTAGTTTTGATTGGTTTTTTAAAATTGTCAAGTTGAAAAAATATTGCCTAATTTTAGGGGTTCTGTAATTACACAAGGTTTTATACTGCAGCAACTTAAAGTTGTTTCTTATGTAATTTAGGAGTAGTGCCAAGTACAAATCTGCATTGCATTTATTAAAATTCGTTTTGGTTTTCCAGTTATACAATTATTTTCAAATTAAACAAGTGGCACAACATATATTAGTATAACTTGAGATACGCCAACTATGTTCGAATAAAATGTGACTAAAATCAAAAGTTGTTCCTTGATTTTCTTAAATTCCAGCTCGTTTTCTTAAGAATATATGTAACCATATGCCAGCATTAAAACAACATAAATTTTGTTGCTACTTTGTTTTTATTTTTAAGAATTTTAAAAAACAAGCATTTTTATAAAAAATTTCTTTTTGGCACAAGTTCCAAGACATCTCTGAAACTACTGAGCTGATTAAAAACCAATGTTGGCACGGCATAAAGATAATATTGTTAGTTGACTGATTTGTCGTGCTATTGCTTCCTTTTTCACATAACGATATATCTCGATATTTGGATCAACCGAGTGGAGATTCGAATTCAGAACCCCAAATAAAATAAGCAACAAAATTTCACCTTAATTTGCAAGCTCGTGTTATTAATAAATTATTTGCTGCATTGGATTTAAACAGTATAAATATGTTATAATTTTTGATTTCTCAGTGAAAATTAAGCTTAAATCGATTTAGAATATTTTTAAAACGATTGCTGTTTTATTAAAACGTTGAATATATTTCAATAAAATGTTTACAAATATTTGTATAGAACGTGGAAATATTATTCGTTAAAAAAATATTATTTGACTCATTTCGCAAGTAAACAAAAAAACAAATACGTGTTACTCAAAATATTTTTTTTAATAAGGCAATTTTAAAACGTTTTCACAAGCATTTTTTTTATAATTTTAGTTTTCGTTAGATTTCTAGTAATTTAAAATTGTAAAGCCTACTTTTAGGGACTTTATAGTTTTTTTAAAAAAATAAATTATTGCTTCTTGATTTGATATTCCGACAGGGTGTTTTCATATAAAATTTTGGAACGAATTTCCGTCATCCCTTGTCAAGTTTGGTTTGGAGACAAACCGGTTTCGGCTATGTGCCATCTTCAGTGTCATTTTTTGTTCTGAACGAAATTAGCCACGTCTCTACTTCACGACTGCCAAATATGAACTGTCAAGACTAATGTTTACCAAAATGGCGGAAAAACAAAGTAGTATACCTTTCCGGTGGACACCCTGTACTTGCAATGCAGTGCAATTGAATAACAAGCAATTTTCCTAAATAAACTCAAAATTAAGAAATTTTACCACATATCACATTCAGAACTAAAGGTTTCGAGATATTAGAGATCGAGTCTAGAATTTCGTGTCCAATTAAAAGAGCAATAAGGACGAAATTTAAGACGTTTCCAAACCATTTACTACAAGATGCTCAATGTTGCGATCGAACTTAAAATAGCGACAGAATAAGCAAAGTACTAAATGCGCTGTAAGAAGAGGAGTGGCAAAAAAATGTTAATGGGCGTTGAAATATCTTTCATGCTAGGAAGTGACTGGTGCATCTCTTTTTCAACCTCTTCTAGTGCGTATATGAAGTAATAAAAAATATTGCGGACCAATTTTAAAAATTCTATTTTATTTCAAATAATTTTAATCATTACTATTGGAAATTCATGGGCTTAGAAAAACATTTACTTTCACTTAACTTTACTTATATTGCAAAACTTCGGATATATGCTTATGTTTCCACTTCCACCATGTTCTTTTCTTTTTGCTATTTTTTGTTTGTTTGCTGGCGCTGCTGGCTACAATTTATTAACAAGCCCTTACATTATTTACAACTTAATTAAAGTGAAAAACAATACCATGAGGAAAACTAATATGCCATGTAGTTTTATCGCCAAGCCTATTTCTAGGCTTAGATAAAAACATAAAGCACAAAAAAAAGAAACAAACTAATTGATTGCAAATAAACCTTTAGCTTGCTACCTGTTTGCTTTGGCTTAAAGAATAGAGAAAAAACATTGACAGGTAAACAAATGGTTCAACGTAAACGAAAAGTTTTTGGTCTTCTGCTCCAAGCTTAAGTAGGCTAGAACTTATTTATTTGTTTATTTATTAGTGCTAAGCACACAAACAGTAAATAAAATAAAGCTATAAGTTACCGGTGAATAATTAAGTTGCAAAACTGGGAAATATAGGACTTTGTTAACTGATAAGTGTCAGCGTGAAGAGTGGAAAAAGTAGAGTAATTAAGAGCCTACATTAGGGGGGCAAAACAAGTAATATACTTTAAGGAGCTCAAAGAAAAGTTGAAGTAAAATGTTAATCATTTTTGACAAGGAGAATATTTTTAAATAAAGAAACGGTTGATTTTAAATTTTAAAATATTTTAAAATATTTTTAAAATCTATTTGGGTTTCCTTTAAACAAGTTTTCGTTTTGGAATTTTTTCTAAAATTAATATTCCATGTTTCCATTTTAGTGTTTCCAAAAAGTATAGTGTTTAGTATATCCTTAGGCTAAGGTATTGTTAATATTTGGACTTTCGTATTATGCCTTTTGTTGTTCATAATACTGAGAAACGGTTATTTAGTTTCATTCAATAGCTGCGTTGAAAATAATGACTTGATTATCTCTTCTTTTGTGTTTGTGTGTTTGGCCAATAGTTTTTACTTCAGTTAGTTTAAAGATATGATAATGGACTCAAAATATGCAATATATTTGTTTTCGTCATACACAAAAGTTATGAAAATTTAGTTTGCTCTAGTTGAGAGTTTATTTACAAAAAACCCCTGAAGAGACTGCTAGTAAACAATTATTTTTTCTCTTATGCAAAAAAAGCTTTAATTTGCATTGCAATAACTACAGGAAGAATTTTTACGTACTTTAAAATACTTTTAGATTAAATTTAAACCTAAAAGTAGGCCACATATTTTAATAATTCCTACTGCTACAAAATTCTTAACGATGTTACTACAGTTAAAGACCGTATATTATCCTCAAAGCATGCTCTTTTGTTTAGCAAATTTAAACATTTAACATGTTATATGTGTTAAAGTTAAATAATATTTTCCAGTTGGTTTTGTTTTAAATATAAAATTAATATGTTAACGCCCTTTAAATATGCAGCACTTAAAAAAAATATTCAAACTTTTCATTTAAGTCCAACGTTTCTTTAAGTTTATGTATAATTTATTTTTTTATAAAAAATATATAATTTTTTTAGTTTTTTTTAAATTAATTTTCAATGTTTAATTCTTTGTCCTCAAAAAATGTTTGTTATTAAAATTTTAAAATTCAGACTCCTAAAATTATGCCGCATTAAATTTTTTTCTTGCAATACTGCTTGGATATACATATTAATTAATTTTTCCTTCCATTTTCTCCTTTTAGACAAAGACATACGCGCTCATTTCAACAATGACTTGTATCCTGGTGCTTCTATGCCCTGCTCTGCTAATTCTAATCCTGAGGCAGCCTATTATCAAGTAGAATCACCACCCTGCTATACAATTGCCACCGGATTGCCCACCTACGATGAAGCATTACATCACAATCAACAACATTTTGCCTTTGGCATGAAATTCATTTACCCCACATTGGCTGCTGTACATCATCAAGCCTCAAATTTAATCAGTTCCTGGGAAAAATACGATATTACAAGTAAAGACCAAGAAGCACTTAAAGCCTCAATAACAACAGCTAAATGCAAATCATCTCAAATTCATAACACTAAATCATGCCAAGCATCTGCGTCATCATCACTAACAACCTCCTCCATACCAACGTCTTTAACATTAGAAGCTTCTACAGCCACATTGCCAACGTCAGCTTTATTGCTGCCACCCTCATATGAGGTGGCGGCTTCAATGGCTTTACTGCCAGAGCAGGTGACAATGTATGATAATGTTACCATTACTATGCCCCAATTAGATTTATGTTCATCAGCAAAACCTTCAAGTGATTTGACAGACATCATAACAGTATGATTGACTCGTTAGAAATAAATTTATACAAATTGTGTTGAACAGCGAAACTATTTGCCGTAAGTTATATTTCGGGCAAAACAAAAGTGTAAATAAAATTGTAAATACAACAACCACAAAGAACAAAACTTAAACAGAAGTATAAAGAAACAATCAAGAAAAAGAATTATTAAATAACCCAGCAAACATTTTACAAAATAAGGGAAAAAATTATAAAAATAAGCAAAACATGTCGCTAAACATTTTCTCACATCTAGAATCAAAAACCGAAATTCGTTTCCATTTAAGTTTTAAATAAATTTTTGTAAATAATTTTAATTTTTCTTCTGTTTATGTCTTAATTTGATTTTCAAAAACTTGTAAAAATTTAATTTATTTTTGTATAAATATAAAGACTGAATAATTTATGTTTTTTATTATTAACTTTTTCTTTTGTATAAATATTTATTTTTTATTTAAAAATATTAGATAATTTTAAGTAAATGATCTTGTAGTTATTTAAGTCTGAAAACAAATTTAAAAACAAAAATTAAAACAAATTCTTGACAAAATTTAAACAATTTTTGAGTTTTTATTGTGATTTTTAGTTAATAAAAATTTCTATTAACTTTATTATATTTCACCCTTTAATTAATTGGAACTGGCAGTACAAATCAATTAATAGGTTATGTTATACAGGCAGCAGGACGCAAACAGCGAGTTCGCTCGGAGGCCATTAGGCCCATTGTGCTGCCCCTAATCAATAAATAAAATCAAGAAATTAAGTTGGAAGGTTATTCCCATTTAAACTCAGTTGGAATATTCCTAGTTTAAATAGTCTTCAACTTGAAGGAGTTTTTACCCAAACGAGTAGCAAACAGCTGATTATTTTCTCATACTTTTACTAGATTCGTCCTCCATGTTTAACCCGTTTTCTAAAAGTTCCACAACTCTTGAAACGTCGTGATTTTAGAATATTTCATAAGCAGTAATTTTTTTTGTACAGTAAGGTGGTCCTCAAAATGTAATATATTTTTTTTGAGACGTAAATTCCATACGAATGAGATTTTAGCAGTAATATAGAAAAACATAAAACAACGTATGTCAACAAATGTAATTTTGGTGGAAAAAATCTGATACCAATTTAGACTTAATCAGAAAGTGGCATACACAGGCACCCACTATTAATTGGAAGCTTTTATAAACTAAAGATTTGTGTATACAGAAATAACAACGTATGTACAATAATAATTTATTTAAAAAAATATCTAACATGAACAAAATATTTTTTAACATTTTCAACCCAAGGAACGATCGCTTAACATTAAGCGAGTTGACATCAGTAATTTATAATTGATAGGAATGGTCCTGCACGGTTAATTATAAAAATCAGAGACATGTGGTCTGGACGGTGCAAATAATGGCCCAGAAAAAATCAGCAGTTGAACCTTCTGAGGTAGTTTTCGACCACTATTTTGGATATTTCGGGCTGCTTCTCGGCCATAACTTGACAAGTGTGGTTTTCATATTCACCAACGCGTGGACACGGTCTTTGACGTAGTGCTACAAAAAGGCTAACGGCGTCAAGTCGCGTGATCTTGGTGGCCAATTTGCGCCGCCGAAACGCGAAATTACACGTTCTGGAAACTTTCCCATGCAATAAAGCCAAAATTGGTTCTGTTATGTAGCTCGTGGCACTGTCTTATTGAGGCCACCCACATATTTTCCAGTTCATAATCTTCAATTGAAGGCCGGTTATCATACAGCCATAGCGCTCTGAATTGACGGATGGAAGTATCGTTGCATCCAGCGTCATTAAAAAATAAATAAAACGGCCCAATAACACCTCCAGACCATAATGCGCAATCAAACTGTCACTTTTTCCGGATGTGTGGTGTGGAGAGAAGCCATAGCCAGTTAAAAAGCTGCCAATGCACCCTGAAAGATGCTCTGTTCGGCGCGGTATGTGGACCGGTGGCATCAGTGAACGATGACAATCTTACAGCCAATGTAACAAGCTACCGTGCGATGATTACCAACTTTTTTTTGCCCCAAATGGAGGATTAGGACTAAATAAATATTTTATTCACTTTTGCTAATTTTCTGTTTTTTTTTTTTCAAAATCCGAACGGCTGAAAAATTACCCTATATAACAAAAGAAGGTATTTACTATTTAATCTTTTCGAACTTGTGGTAATAAACTGTAAACATTTAACGAAGATCGGTCCAATGGATTAAGGTCGAATAGCATTCAAGCAAACATTTAAAGATTTTCACCCATTTCTCAAAAACAGACTCTTTGACTTTTTTGCTACACATTCCCGAAGATCTTCTCCCAACAATCTTGCCATGGAAATATCAAGCACAACAACAACAACAAATAAACAAAACAGCCAAATCGTGATATTTTTCATATCTCTTTCTCCTACTAAACTTTGGATGACTATAAAACCATTACAATAAAATAAAGTAAAGTTGTGTGTGAAGTGGAAAAGAATTAAAATATTTTGACACTTTGAACATGCAGCAAAAGCGGTTCTGAACATCAATATCGAACTGATGACAAAGGTTAAGTACTAAAATATAAGAATGCTTTAAATGTCTATGGAAATTAGAAAGCCTATATGCAGGCGCGGATTCAGGGGGAGGAAAGTTTCCAACTTTATTAATCCTTTCAGATAGGTGAATCAGCTCAGGTAGGGTTACTCCCCTAACGATAATTTCCTCCCCCAAAAAATTAAGCTGATCCGACACTCTAAGAAGATCAAAAATTACAAGATCTCTTTTCTTTACTCGTTCAAGTGATTATGTGTAGGCTTTCCGTTTATTTGTACAAAAGATGCTACACGTATGATCAGCATATTTTCGATCCATCTTTATTCAATTTATGTTTACAATTAAATCAATCTCACGTATGGTTGGATTTATCGTAGAGATCGTTAACGTTAAATTGTTATGAACTCAAGTTCTCAATTAGTTAAAGGGACTTGAAATTTTATATATTTTTAATACTAGGTTCAACCCCAAGGTAACCAAACTATTGAGAACTCAATATATTATTTAATTTAAATTGAAGTAATTAAGAACTAATAACTTTAAACTGTAAAAAATAACCTTTAAGTTCTCTTAAAATTTTATTAGCCTAAATCTAAGACAAGTTTATTGTAGCAAAGGAAAAAAATAAATAAATTTAATAAGTCAACTCCATCATCATCAATATCATGTTTCAACGTCGGTTTCATGCATCACTTGCTCAGCTAAAGCACATGATTTTAAATTCCTTTTAAAGCACAAAGTGTTCAACAAAAAACAAAATTAAAAAAGAAATGTTTTATTAGCTCTAAATTGGAAAATGCAAAAATGTTTAATAATAATAAAAAAACAAATATCTTATAAAATAAAATAAAACACAAAGTTGCAATTTATTTGATTAAGGCGGTTTCCAAGCCGTAAGTATTAAAACACAATTTTCAAACGCCTGGAAATAGTTATCAACAAAGCTTATGTTGAATTAGCGATCTAGCACCGGTAGCAATTCTTAGGACTTGCTCAATAGTTCTATGATTCGCACGAAAAGCAAACTGCTGATCCGGAATAACGTTTTGCTAATAAAGATACGATTTTAAAAAGCAACAAATTTGTCTAACAACTTTGTTATAATTAAAAGAAAATACGCATTGCTAATACGTTATAATTCTCATTTAGTTTATAACAAATACCGGATATAGTGTGAAGGTTTGGCCTTGGAAAAGGGAGCTACCTTACGAACTAAAGTTGCAAGCAGGCCACTTGAAATGTGCTCCAAGAGCTTTACCGATTGTTTTTTCCGCTCGTAGTAAAACCGTTAACCGTAGTTTTTTCGAATACACAACGTCTTTCGAAATTATGTCATAATTCTCAACGTATCAACACTGAACTTAACCACTAGCTGGAAACTAAAACTGCTTTACAATTGTGCGTAAGTACGAAATTAACCCTTAAACATATTTTAAGTTTTGACTTATTTTTCTAGCATTCACGTTGAATTTTAAGCTTTGGCGTCTTTAATGACTTTTTAGTAGGATTTTATAGCAAATACTTTTGTAGGACATTTTAGCTGGCTGTATTTGCTGTTTAAGATTTTTTTTGCCCTTTTTCAATAAGGGAACAGAAAAGACCCAGACAGAGGAGTGTTAAAGGGTTAAAATGTTCCTCATGGTGTTTTACAAAAAGTTCTAAACACAACTCCTACGTAAAATATAAGGATTGCCAGATTTCTCATGCCGATTCCACCCTAACAATGTGCGAAATGGGGGGAAATTTAGCTCCCATGCAGAGATCTTCTTATTTTGAAAAAAAATATTTTTACAGTGTAATTGTTTTGGTGGAAGAAATATTCTTCAAGTATAACTGTGTGATATTTATAGCAAAGAATAATCTTTGTATGTTATTGGAATGGTTGCAACTGTTTTTGTCAAGTGTTTTATAAACCTTTTCCAAGACACTAGCCCAGACATTTACCTTTTCAGTGGGTTTAGACAAAGCGAAATTTTCAAGGCTGGTTAGGGTTGCAGTATAAATGCCTTAATAACTTTCCACAGGCTATAATCCGTATTTATTGTTTGAACCAAAACATTAAAATAGCTCTCTATAGCGGAGTAATGTTTCTGGTTAGTTTATTACATAAAGTATAAGCTCCTTTGGACCTTCATGTCCCAAAGACAACTATTTGGCCATTGCTTTCTTAGCCGCCATCTCTCTATTCTTAAGCGAATGAAAATCAAAAAATTTGAAAAGCTCAAGCCATAACATGATTTATTATTTAAGGGCGAAAGATAATAATAATGAAACCGCCCGTTGCTTATTTTTACACCTAAAAATTTGAACCCACAATGTCCTTTCTGTCGCAAGCTCCTTCCAAGCAACGAAAACTTACAACTTCTCATTAAAAAAAAATTAAATTGCAACAAATTATATTAAATGGTTTATTTATTTTTATAATGTCGGCAAACTCATTTATTTAAAGGCCCACCCTCCCCCCAACAAAAAAAAAAAAACGCATTTTAAAAGAAAAATGGTCCCTATAACTTTTTTTTGGTTTATTTTTATTTTTCTTTCCTTTATTTCATTAAAATTTGTGTTGAATTTTTACTGTTAAAGACAATAAATGTTGAAAATATGTCATGTATGTACGTAGCAGTGCGTGCGGTAATTCATCAAAAATATTTACATACAAGTACTGGGCAAAAGCCAGTAATGTTTGAAATGTGCGCTTGTACTGTTTGAGCGTGTGAGTCGTATTGACAAACCAGCCACATTAATTTTGTATGTCAAATTTGACACTTTAAATAACAGTTTTGTTTTTGTATTTTCATAAACCAGGAAATTTATAGGGCACAAGTCGTTAGTTTTTTTTTTTTTCGTTGTTTGTTTTGTATTTAAAACTGCCACGATTATTTCATTTTTTGTTTGTTAATTTTTATGAATTCAATGAACTTAAAATTTCGTTTAATGTAACGTGAGTAAATCTTTTAAATTCTTTAAAAAAAAAGCAACAGATAATAATAAAAATAATGTTAACATTTATATGCAAAACATGATTTGCATTTAATGGCTACACATTATTTAAAGAGGTTTTTTTTTTAATTAACTGACAAATAAACGACAGGTCAGATTCTAAGAATATGTGCAAAATTGTTACATATATAAAAAATATTTCAGAATCTAAAGAGCTTTTTATATAGAAGCTATGTTTGATTTAGAAATCTCATCTAAATACTTTCATATCGCCAAGATTTCCACATCTCACAAAAGAAGAGGCCCCAAAATGTGGTGATCATGTCGTAAGGAAAAATTTTAAAATCTGGAGATCTTTTCGTATCGAAAAAAAAATCTGAATAATAGGATCTCTTCCTTTTTCCTATAAAAAAACCGTTAGAATTTATCATTATTTTCGGAAAGTATAGATATTCGAATCTGACGACCGTTTCATATAGAAAGCCGCCTGAATTTAAGGAACTTTTTACCTAAACAATACTTCAAAGTTTGGTGATCTTTTCATACCGAAAAGTTTTGGAATTTGGCGATCTTTTCATGCAGTAATGGATTCAGAAAAACAGAAGAAAATACGATAGATGAACAGAACTCAGTGATTTTTTCATATGAAAAAATTTCAGAATCTTATATTTTCACAATGAAAATGTATCAAAATATCAAGATCTCTTACTAACCAGAGCGAAGATGCCGAAATATAATCATCTTGTTGTAAAGACAAGCGTTTGGGATCTGATCATACTTTCGCGCAAAAAACGCTACAAAATATGATGACTTTGCCTATTTTATTTCATATTAAAAATACGTCTAAAAGTGACGATCCTTTTACTTAGAAAACCGCCAGAATTGAGTGAACCTTTTTCATAAAATCACTTTGGTGATCTAACCAACGGTCTTTTACTAACAAAACGTTTCTGCATATGACGATCTTTTCATGCAGAAAAGACTTTAGAATCTGCTAATATTTTCGTAATGTACAGAAAATACTGCAGATTCGAATGACTCCTTAGTATCGAATACATGTCAAGATACGATGATCTTTCTACAAAGAAAGGTGGCAAAATCGGATAATATTTTTTTTTTTTGTTTGGAAAAAAGAGAAAATCTAATTATAACTTTTTTTTTACCGAAGACTTAAAAATCTCACAATACTTTCCTATAGAAACAGAAGTCAGAAACTAACATACTTTTCGTAGTAAAAATACTTAAAAATCAGGTGATCTTGCCTTTAAAAAAACAACTCCGAATTTGTAAAATATTTTATATTCAAAACCTGCTGGAATCTAGCGATTTTTTCATTTCAAAAAATTGATCATTTTCTAGAGCAAATGTGTCAAGGCTTACAATTTATTTTCTTTTTATCATAAACAAACTACTTATTTAAATAAATAGTAATTTATCAATTAACAAATAACATTTTAGTTAAGTGGTATTTACTAATTGAATATGAGCTATTAAATTATTAATTATCAGAATTTACAATTAAAACAAGCAGAAATGTACTCGTACATACGAGTTTGCATTAATTATAAATTATAAGTCATCAGTGCGATCGTTTAAATAGATTTTAACAAATTTTAATATTGAGCTACAATTTCTTCAGGTATTTGTTAAATTTCTTAATTAATGCAAATTCATTTACACGATCTTATTAAACTTGGGACCTTATCAATTACACATGTATTTTTTTTAATGGATCGCTAGCATTTCCTAGCGAGGCAGTGCCATCGGTTATATTCTCCATGGAAAGATTACCAAATTTATTGCAGTTTGAGAATATATTTTATATGAAGGTATGACATATTTTCTATTCAAAAAGATAAAGCTCTAAGCTAAAATTTTTAAAATTTGGGGAAAATGATCCAGAGGTAAGTGTGTGCGAATAGATACTCGGTTTAGAGGGGTCATTAGTAATATTCAATCGGACATGGTTGGGATTTTGTGCGACTGGAAGAGTCATCGAACTTCTGTGAATGCGACGTGTATACTTTTGTTAGTAGTGATAATAGATTTGTTGTAAAGAAAATTATAATTGCTACTTGTCCGTAGGGTGAGGGTTGAGAGCACACGTCCCGAAAAGCCTCCAAAGAGCGAGCTAAGCGTGAACAATTTTACTTAAGTGCCTTCGCGACACGTAACGTATGCTATTTTTTCTCCATGACACTGTGGTCGCCGTAAAAGTCCTATTAGATTTTTAGTATTATGGTAGCGGCGCTTAATAAAATAAATTGTTTAATTTGTTTCAACAAAATTGAGTTTGATTGTCTTCTCTTCAGAAGTTATCGTCCATAATCAAGTCTAAAATAGGAAAAAACCCGAAAACTTCCATGCTAATCATACTTGATGTTTGATTTGATATTCCGACAAGGTGATTTGATATCGATTTTTGGAACGAATTTCCGGCATCCCTTGTCAAGTTTGGTTTGAAGGTAAACCGCTTTCGGCTATATGCCATCTTCGGTTTCATCAGAGTTACCAAGGTGACGATGACTTTTGTCAGCGTCAAATAAGGGTTTTTCCACACTACTAGAGTGAGTAAAACACTACGCTATGAATCTGATAAAAATAAGAATTTGACAGTCGTGCGACTCTTTTCATTTTTGGAAACTTTTCATTTTATCAGCGTTGCATTTTTACAGCAGCAAATCGTGCTAAAATCACTTTTTGAACAAATATACAAGTCGTCTAGTTCGCCGCCGACAGCGCGTTGCCGCGGGTTTATTTCAACTTCCACCGGCACTAAAACGGTCAACGTTCTTATTTGTTATCAATGTATTTTGTTCATGGGCCGTATTAATTATGACTTTTTTGATAAAAATTCAAATATTACAGATTCTTGAAAAATATGTTTGTTATTACTAAATTTTTATATTTTCTGGCTGAAATAATTATTACTTTTTGTTTTTTTTATTAATTTGTAAGAACTCATTATTACTTTTTTTAATTTAATTTTTTTTTTTTTTAAAATAAAAACGAATTATTAATTTAATTTGATGAAGCTTATTTTTTCTCAAGATCCTTCGCCGCCGCTACCTCTCGAAATTGCTCGGCCAACGCCGCCGAAAGTATCGTTTCGACTTCTTTCTCTGCCAATTGATTGAAGTAAAGAACTGCGTCTTTTTCATTTCATTTCGAGTGGGATAGTGTAGACACACACAATGTAATGAGAATATTTAACTTAAGATTTGTTCGACAGTCAAAACGACTTTCATTAGATTTCTCTGTGCAAAAATCCAACGAAAATCTAAACACTTGTAGAATAGTGTGCAAGGCCCTTTAGTACAAATAACTAGATCTAGAGAAGCAAAACCGGGCTATTCAACATTCTTAAAATCACCACATAAAAAAATTCTTCCGCTGTAAGCCCGAAAAAAACGCTCGAAATACTGCGACCATCAGCCTAGTGATGCCGCTTGGTAGCACTGCAATTCCACATCGCAATAACGCTCTTACGCTTTCCTCGCGATTTGAGTCTAAAACGCAAATACCACGAAGCTGGTCACAACGGTGCAGCCAATGATGAGTGGTACAGATATAAGAATCATACCTTACCTGCTACACATTCTAGGGAAAGGATTATGGGAAAAATGTTACCAAACTAGCAAGTTGCCTAGAAATGAGATGGTATTGTATTGATGTAGAATTCGGTCATCATTTTGTTCTCAGTACTTTTTACGGCCGAAATTTTTGATGAGGAACTTGGTCTTAATTAGTGAAATATTTCTATATTTACAATTTACCTGCACTTCACTCTAATCGACAAATTGAACGGACAAATAATTGCAGGAGGTAGAAGATAATCAATATGAACGAAAAGAAGGCGGCATAAAAGAAACTAAATCATATCAAAAAAGTTCTAAATGGAGACAGACACACACATAGTGCAGACGGACAGACAGACCAGCGTCTGTTTAACTTAAGTAAATAACAATATAATCACCAGGTATTTGAATTCATAGGAGTCTCTAGTCTACATTGCATTTAGTCTGGCTGCTCATAGAGAATTGTAATAAACTAATTGATGGTGTGAGTGAAGTGGTGAACAAATTAGGTATAGGGTGTTTCAATAAGATGACACCAAAGACAATCGTTGCTGCAGTAAATCGATTGTATTATTGCTAGATGTGATGAGTTCTGCTGGATTCGCATGTCGTCCGGACTTATGCCCATTTCCACTTGAGGTCACAGGATTTAATGTTTCTACAACGAATACCGTTCACAGTCCTTGCCGAGTTGATGTTTTCGTGATTTCAGCGACAATTTCGTTGCCAGCTAAACTATTTTCCAGAAACCAACCGGCAGAGGAGACTTACTCTCCATTTGTTGGCGATCGAAAAATCCGCGAATCGTGCGATTGGAGTCTCAGGGTTTTCACAACTATAACGTGTTCGTGCTGTGTATAGCGTTCCATTCTTAATAATCCGAACAATCATAGCTAACAGCTGTTAAATATCAGAGTTGCTACTTGCATAAAATAATGTCAGAAAATGTAATTATTACATTTATTATTGGGTCACCCTTTATTAGAGGGCACGTTAAATGCCACATTATAACCTTTAACAATAACACTCGTAACAGTTAAAGACCTGGAAAACTGTTGCATAAAGTTATGAAAAATTTTAGTCCATTCCTGGTTTTATTTCTTTCTTTCATCTTTGAAAACAACAGTGAGTCATTTTGTTTTAGTGTCATTATTTACTTATCTAAGTTAAAGTATTTATTTAAAGATTTTCTTTTCTATTTTAATTTCCGTAAAATTTTCCTTTATATCTGCCTTTTTGTTTAGAATGTTATAACGAGCTGATATCTTAAGGCTACTAATGCTTCCTTTATTGGTTTTTATTTACGTTTCTCTTTCATGTTACTCTTCAGCGCCTTCTACACGTCTGGCTATCCAGGTCATTGTTACTAATGGGAGTTTATCTATTTTATGACTTCCTAAAAGGTCAGTATAGTTTAGTTTCGTTTTTCTAAGGTTCCTGATTGCTGGTGTTTTTTTTTTTTTTTAGTAAATAGGAGTCTAACGACCACCTAATAACACGAGATAACCTGTGGCATAGATGTCGTGAAATAAATAGAAATATTTATGTAACTTTAATATTTTGCTGCAGACAATTAGTATTTACGATTGTCTTGGCTACAAATTATTATGAAGGCACGATTTTGTGCCGTACTTCCCTAAAGGTGGTCCTGATAAGAAATTATTATTGTTGAATATTTCCGAAGTAAAAGAGCAATGGTAGAGAATAGAATTTTAAATATAAAACTTAAAGTTGAGTTACGAAGATTCTAAAGAAATTTTACAAAGAGAGCTTTTTTCTTATTTTTACAAAAATAGAAATGAAAGTGTGAGACAGGTCAAAACATGTCACAATTCCAGAGAGGCAGAGAAGAAAGACAAAAAAAATATTACAAAATTATATTATGGCAGGGGCTTTTTAAATTCACCCAATACCAAAAACTGCACAGTGGGAAATTAAGCAAAAAAAAAAAAAAAAATTTTTAAAATCCATATTTTCTAAACGAGTCGTCTAATTTTGAAGAAGGATTTGGAAGAGATGCAGTCGAGTTTAAATAAAGATTTCTAACCTCGTGACAAGACTTAAAGTATTGAATTCGATTTCAATTCTTTTACTTCCCTACTTGGGATCATCAAAAAATATTGCAAGACATAACACGGTTATTATTGCAAAATCTTCCATTGTGCAGAGCAAGAAGAAAGTAATGAATGCAAATTGTATCTTTATTAACATTCACTTTATTCCTAGTAGCCATAGAGACGGCATCAGTTGGGAATGAGTCATAAAGCGATAATACTGGAAGCACGCAAATCCGGTCGATAATTGTAGCTTAGCGTAAATATTATAAGCTACGAAAATTAAATGTTTAGTTAAGCTTCTCGGATAAATGCCTTTCGGTATAGAGTTCGCTGCTGTAGCTGAGTAAATTCCAGAGTTTCCATAAACCTCCCTTCCTAAGATGCTTTTAAAGCTGGACATCGTCAGATCTGATGGCGCTAGACTTTTTCTTTGCGGAATTTTTTTTTTAATCTCAAATTTGTCATAGCCAACCATAAGCCATGAAAGCGTTGAAAGCCTGAAAGGCATGCTCAGCAGCCAAGAATACAGCTGTTAGGAAACACCAAATATGTTTTTATTCCGCACAATGGCCAGACAAATATGATAGAAAAGAGTCCAGTTCAGAAACAACCAGTAGTATGCACATTTGTATTTACGCCTTTTGCCTCAGAAGTTCAAGCAGAAGAAAAACATCGTCAGATCTCTCGTTACCGTTAGTAGATCGGCATTTGAAAACAAGCCATGAGATTTCATAGAGTCTGGCATCATGGGCAAGCTGCTCTCTAAAATAACACAACTTCTTCCTTAAATTTCTCACAAGCTTCTTAAGAACCATTTGACAGATAGAACCTTTAAAGCAAAGCGTAACGATCAACTTTCTAGAGATGGGAGTTCTTCAAGATAGTGTACTAGGGTCGATATTTTTTGCACCGGATATGCTAAGAAGAACAGATGTATTGAACCTGTCGAGTTGGGTCTCCCAACGTGTTTGAAAACAGAGCGTATTTCTTTCCTTTATACATTTGTATGAGTCAAATTTTGGGTTTGTTCCCTATGTCAAGTTTCAACCCATCAACGCGTATTCCCGAATAGACATCCACGTTATTTCAAGCTGAATAGCGAACAAACTGTCACCAGTAAGTAATAGGATGGCGATTCACGTTGTATTTGATATTTATAGATTTGCGTTATGTTTGGATACGTTCTGTCTCCATTGTACTTCAACATTATTTTTGACATATTCATGAGTGCAACCCTTGTAGAACTCAGGGCTCGGTAAACGGCCGGAGGAACGAGACTATGCTGATGACTTTTTTCCTGATGTCCCACAGTAATTCGGACATGTCCAAAAAAATCGGACAGTGTTGTCAAAGACGCAGCCAACAAAGGATTTAGGATTAATGCAGATAATACGAAGCTAGTGAGAATAAACAGCGATATATCCAGGGCCATTAAAATGCACTATAATGCCAGAGAGGAAGTGTACAACTTTTGTCACTTAGATAACATTATAACAAAGTCAGGCGGCTGCCAAAATCCAAATTTTCAACTTAAACGTCAAATCAATATTACTGTATGGCTGCGATACCTGCAACGCCGTACCATGCGACCTAATAGGTTTATACTAATAGATGTTTACGGTGTATTCTCAGGATTTCGCAATAGATTGGAATCCACAAAGTAGCCGTCAAAGAGGAAGGTGCCGTTATACCTGGAGGAGACAGATTGACAAAGAATTTGGCAAGACAGGAAAAAGCTAGAGTTTTATTAAGAATATAGAAATGAATAGATCAAACTCGACATCAGGCCCTATGCTCCCCATATGAACGAAGGGAACACACATGCATATAAGGGAAATTAGATTTAAAAAGCTTTGACTATCAGTAGCAATTAGGTTGAAGCCTTAATTCCCTGTTGCCATAAAGAAATTTATTTGAAAACATTACTCTCATGATTCCAGACAGATAAGTTCCGCGCAAGTCTCTTTTAACTCACAAATGTAGATTCTTACCTGTCCTGCAGAAGCCATTTACGACTTGTCGTAAAAATGTGTTAAATTTCCCTCTGAAACCCATTAGACTAACAAATTTAATCCTTTTGGTCTTAACAATCGTTTTACGAACAAGAAGAGCGGCCACAACATTTTAGCACTTTCATTAATTTTAATGGTTTTTGTTTTATTGAAAATTAGCGGCCAGCTAATGTGCAAACAACAGGTATAAATTCACAAATAAAATTTTAAATGTTCTTTTGCTGTTGCCAAATAATAGGAAAAAGGAAATACAAGGAGCGTAATGTAAAACAAATAACTTTATTGACCCCATTTGTTTGCGCACAGTTCTCATTAAAATAAAAGCCTAATTTTTTTCAGGAAATTAAAAATGAGGAAAGAAAAAAGAGACTAAATATTTTAACACTTTAGTGCTAAAATGGCCCTAAGGATATAAACACATGCCAACACTCTTTCCACAACAAGGCAGCAAATGTAAAAAAAAGAAACAGCCAGCGAAATACATTTTATGGGTCATCTGAAAAAAATTAATTTTTGTTTTACTATACGATGTATTGTTGAATGTATATGTGTGTGCGATATGTATGTGTGTGTGTGTGCGTCTGCTTTTCTACGCTAAATACCATGAAAGTTATACAACATGTTGTCCTTGCTTACAGCAAATACGTGGACACAAGGTACGAGTTTAAGGACTTTATGCTCTATTGTTCACAAAACTTGCCAAATAAGGTGCTGCTGAGGATGATGATAACGATGAGGAGGTGGACGATGATGTGTTGAACTAGCAAAATTAAAAAAGAGCCTAGAGGCTGTGCATTAGCACACGTTCTCGTGGTTAAGGTCACGCTTTCTAATTTCAATAAAACTAGTTTTAGTTGTATTTTCTGTATTTTGAAAATTTCAACAAATGTTTGGTCACCAGTCATACTCGAGTTGTGAAGACCACGGCATGAATTATAAGAGGACAATGGGAAAATGAAATTATTTGTTGTTTTCTAGTTTGCAAATTGTATAAATAAATATTTGCATTATTTAATAAATAGAAACGTGATCGGTTTCAAGTAACATTTTTAAGTGCTTTTGGGTTATTCCTGTTCCCAGTTGACAAGAAGGAATTCGGCACTCAATCGGTTAATATCTCTCAAATTAGAAGCCAGACTTGTTACTACGCCAAATAAGTCATACGATCATTTATATCAAACGTTCTTAGGTAGCAAATGTGGACATAGATCGATTTTCGAACTGCCTTCAATTCCTCCTGCGAGTTATTTTTTATAGCTAGAAACCTTTCAAAAAACTTTCTCTACAGATCTATTTTAGTGTTGTAACAGAACAGTGAGAGGAAAACCTTTCGGAAGAAGATGATTCTTAAAGAGCGCTTTTAATTACAGTCTACCATTATCCATGCAATTCGAAATAGGTCAGACAGTGGCAAGTGTTTGCCTAGGGGCATTCGATAGCGATAGAAGTTTTAATAGAATATGAAAATGAACTGAGGGACATCACGGCATTGCGACGGTTGGCTGGCTCTAGGGCTTTCTTGCGCGCAATTAGAGACAATTTTTTGCCATAATGTTGAAAAATCTCATTTATCCACAAGTTTGAAGACATTAAGAAGGTTCTGAAAAATTTATTTTTACGTGCAGAGTTGTACGTTCACATATGTTAAGATTAGAGCATTCGGTTTTTGGTTCTGATTTGTCCAGACCACGTAGCCAGTAATATCGGGCCGGCGGCGGCGGTTCTAAAACTGTCGTATTACGATAAACGAATGCAAGAACTGCGATGGGTGGCTACATGAACGTTGCCATATTTCAGAATTACAAAATATTGTAAAAAAGCATCAAAAATTAAAGGCTTAGCTAACGCAGATGGTTAAGAATTTCACTCGAAATTAGGTGCACATCGTTGGTACTAAGTGTCTACAATATAGCTCGACGGCTTGCAATAAATCGTTTCATACAACCCACTTTATATTTTTTATACAGATTGTAAGCTTGTGATTCTGACTACGATATATCCCTGTAGGCTACCAACCGAAAGGAAAAACTTTAAAATTGTCATAAAAAAGGCCTGTCTTTAGGGAGAAATTTTCCCTACCAACTACCACCGGCTGATAAATAGCCCTCAAATATATGGCAGGGATAGATCTTTGAACGAGAAATTCTAGGAACCTTCCGATCATAAACCTTACTGGTGGTTTGACTAGAAAGTACAGTCAATCATTCGCGGCGATATAGATTTTATTCAATTGAAAAATCTTTCTGTTAAGACTTAATTGTTTTTGTTTTAGGGTTCTTTAAAGTTTCTCATTTGGGTTGAAGAATTTCAAGCACAAGATACTTCAAGTTTTTTTTTTTAAGTAGCGTAAAGCTTTCCTGCTGAGTCGGATTAAGAAGCCAGAGTAATGCGCATAGAGACTAGTTTGCAGTAAGAGGATAAAAAAGAAATGTGCAGTACATAGCAGCTAACAAGCTTAAAGAAATCTTTTGGTTCCACAACATGATCTTGGATCACTATCCAACATTATCCCGGGGGATTAGGGTATAGTTTTTTTCTTCTTGTTCCTTTGTCTTTTCAAATAGCTGTTTGAGATTAAAATAATGATCTTCATTGTCCTTCTGTTTCTGTTTATAAGGCCACCCATAATATTTAATCATGCGGAAAATTGCAAATTTAACGGTTTGTTAGGCGAGTGTCTTCACGCGTGACTTACGTGTTACTTAGTGGAAAAAGTGTCACCATAATTCTCGTTAAGGTAACACAATTTTGCACTTTACCTTGAAATTTTTAAATACAAAACTTCATGAATGAAGAAACTCTTCTTTAACATTTAGTTGCAATATTATTTCCCTTTAAGTGGGCTCTCAAACACACGACTGGATTTCAAGATCCTTCAACTACTCAAGGTGTTTAAGAGCGACATAAATGTTTCTGTAGCACAATATGAGTGAAAGAAGAAGTAGTTTTTCTTTTAACAATAAACCCATAAAATTATGTTTGAAAATATATTTATTTCGCTTTGTTGAAAATGCAATTGTGTTTGCAGTCCGTTGTAGATCTTTTAAATTGACATGTGGTGCCTGATAATGAAGTGATCATCCTACCACGTTGTGCTGTCGTAAGCAGCAAGAATAAATTGAAAATCCTGCTGTTCTTTTTCTGCACATTTCTCCTTTTCCCAGGAAATTTCTCAAACAACAAAACGAACACACTTGTACGTGATTTTGCGTATAATTTTCTTTTGTAGCGTTTGAAAATAATATTTTCACTTTCTTGGTATTTTGCATGCATTGTGCGGGAGGAAAAGGAAAATTATAAGAATTTTGTTAAACGTTTTTATTGTTAAAGTTTTCTTTTATTTTACATGTCATGCTGGAAATGGGAGAAAAAAAAAATATCGTAACATTTTTTCTATCTGCTGTTTTCCGTCTTTGGGAAATTTAATTGTTAAGCGTGAGCACAATTATGGTTGTACAATTGTTTTCTACAAATTTCGAGAACATTGAACAATTGTTTGGTTAACAGGAGGCCACATCAGGTGTTGAAAAAATTTTATGAATGAAAACAAATTGAAATGTTTAGATTTGAAATTTCATTGTTGGCCGGTCCTGATGCAACGTGATGAATCATGTCTTTGGGGATTTGTGTTAGACTTGGAGTCATGCCCAATGTGTAAGGAAAGAGCAATTACAATTCCAATGTTAACTATTGAGATATATGATAAAATTTATAAAAATCATTCTTTTATGATTTCGCAAGTTCTCTAGAATTATCCCCTGTGAAACTTTTATAAAAATATTTGCAAATAAATTGCTGTCTTTAAAAACAACACAATATTATTTCTGTTATAAAATCTAAACAATCAGAACGCGAAGCCAACCGAGAGATAGCTGACGCCGCGTGATGCTTAGGCCGCCGGTTCCAGAAGCTTAAAACCGCTCAAATTAAATTTTTAACCAACTTTACCAGCTTAACCGATTGTATTTGTTCTTTTCCTTGTTACTTTATTTAATAATATTCACGGAAATATTATTTAGTTAAAAAATATGGCAACCTGTGACAAGAAATCGTCTCGTTTCTTCAGATTTTGCTTTAGTCGAACGGAAGCCAATCAGTTCTGCCGGCGCCTGAAAATTATTGTGTTTATTCGACTGTTAGCCACCAACAACAAATTGTTTTGATTAGCTGCCGCCGCGCTCTATTATTATCGGCTTCGTGTTCTGATAACGGATCGGAATTCGAATCGGATCTACAAACTTTGGTAGACTGGCTGTGCTGGAGTTCTTGCAACACAAAGATTGCATTGCTGTCATTTAAGGTCAACATTTTACTGAAGGCTTTAACGTTGGTGACGAATTGCCAGTCTACGAACATCACTCCGACATTCGCCAACAATTATAGGAATAATACGAAATATCACGACAAAATCGAAACAAAATTACAGCTTATTTTGGATTTCCGTAATAAGAACAAATCCAAATTACCTTTGTCACGGGAGTGTTCTGTGAGTATATTAGGGGCAAATGTGAAGCAAGGCAAAGCGGTGGCTCACATCATCCCCTCTTGTATTCAACATTTTTACCCTTGTTATGGCCTTCGATAAATCTTTTGCTGTTAAAATACCGAGCAGGGATGAGTGGCAGGAGAATTCCGTAATTGGAAACAGTGCAGTTTCAATCCTATGGGATGGTTTCAAGGCAGACACGCGGACTAGATCAGGAATCTGCTCTGAGGATCTTAACCTTTCGCTCTCACTAAGGCTACCAGACACCAACAAAACGATGTAGGTATTTGTATTTTAAATATTTGTTATTTTGGTATATGGGGCATTGTATGGAGCGTATGGGAATCTCTCGTGGTGAAAACTTCAGAAGCTGTCTGGATGAGAAAGAGGGAAAGTCAGTTAACCACCTTCTATGATACTGCCCAGTTCTGCAAGAACGCAGGCTCAAATATTTTTGCCAAAGATTCTATTAGGACCTGGAATGCGACGTTGACGAGCTTGCTAAGTTTTGCGAGAAGCTCCAGGTGGTTCTTACGGACTAGAGATCCTGGAGTTCTATAGAGAACTGTGGTGATATATGGCCGTCGGGGCATCACAATGATCACAATAACCTCCTAGAGAACTTATTCGTGCACCTTAAAGGGGTCCACCTTCACCAGACTCCAGTGAACACCCCGCCAAAAGCGACGTAAATGTAAATATGATCAGACAAACTGATATATCTCTATTATTCTGTTAATGCACTGAATACTTCTGGTTTTTTATGACTTGGCGGTACGAATAATAAATCCTTCCTTAAGAATACAATACTGTATTTTATGATCACTAAAATTTACCCTGATTTTTGGACCAAATTCAGATATTTGGCTGAAATGATTTTATTTTTCCCTGTGCCGAGACCAGTCAAATTGGAGTCTTCAATTAAATTTTGATGCTAGAAAGTACAATTTTTGTCTTAACTTTAATAATCGAATCCATTGAACAGAGGAGCCGATAGGAAACAATAACTTCTATAAATATATTTTAATAACAAATGAAACGTGGGAATTTAATTTGACTGCGAGAACTGCTTGCGACGAGTACCTTGTGTTGTAAAAGGAAATATTTATCTTAAAGCAATAACAAATAAAGAAATTATTATTTGTTTCTTAATGTCTGTTAAAGTATCTACGCATTCCTTTGGGATTTTCCTACACAAACAATACACGCATCCTTTATTCGATATTTAAAAATAAAACTTCTCGAGTGCTTGGAAAACATAATTTTGTATGAAACAAATTGAACATATTTGAAATCTTGTTGTCTAAAAATGCAATTTGTGTTTCCGATCTGCTTAAAAAACGCATGTGTTGGCTGTACTACTATAGGGTGGCCAGGCCGTTAGCTGGTAGGTATGGCGTGCCATAACTGAGTTCACTGTCAGAAGTTCTGACTTATTCCACCTCGCGATGGCGGCAGGATTGATGGTCTCTGTTAGGAGTCTGGTTAAATAAGTTGAGCGAAGTTTCAACACTCTTATAAAAATCCGTAATCCACGGTGGAACGGCATACGACAGGGATACCACAGCGACCAGTATCGAAGTAGCGCCAAAATGTTATTTCGAAACCGATCAGCTAAAGTGGACATCGCCAGAGTATCAACCCGATTAAATTTTGGTTGTCGCAAGAATCAAAGCCGGACGACTATAGAACAACGCCTTGAGTTTGTTTATATAGGGCTCGAAGTCCTGGATTTTGACCAAAAAATCATCTTTTGGCACTGTCAACAAAGCTGATGCGATAGTTTGGTTGATGTGCTATTCCCGACATAATGTAGCTGCAAATAAATAAACCCAGAATAAATCTGATATCTCACATCGTTCTTGTATTTTTTAAATGCCTTTTCCTATCGTTTTTATCTGGTCACCCTATATTTCCTGTTTGAAAAGTCCTTTTTCAACCTTTTCTTTCTATTATGTGGTAAATTTCTTCCATTACAATTTGTTTTTAGAGCAAATTGTTTTCTTCAAATTATGTCACTGCATTCATTAGTTTTTGGGTTTTTTTATTGTTGTTTTCATTTGATTTGAAACAATAGGCGATCATGTATCATTTTGCTTAAGCATGTGTTCTTTTTAAGCGTGTAGTTTTAGTAGGTGGCTTGTATTTAGGACAATAAAAGAAAAAAAACACTTAAATCCTGCCAAATTTTCGGGGCGTTAGCACCATGATACTGTACTTAATGGCAAATCTTGTGCCCATACGAGTGTAAAGAATTTAACAGGGATAAAGAAATTTTTTCGTTTTGATAAAATTCACTTTGAAAAAACACACAGTCATATTTATTTAATTCCTTTTATGAGGAATCTCAATTTCAGTTCAATAACATTGATGACAGCAAACAAAACTACTTTTGACAAAAGACAATCAACAGGCCATAGTTGAGACTTCATTGCGTTACGTTACGTTCAATGCTAGCCGTTAAACAGCAAAGATCAGAGGCCCCTGCGTTCTTGCATTAAATCGCAATATGTTACCCAGTGGGCATAACAATGGATTTGTTGAAGGCGGCGATTGTTTGAGCGCCGAATTCCTTGTTGTGGAACTGTAAAGAAGCCACCAATATCATCCGATTTAACACTAGGCTAGATTACCGCCAGTGTATACATCGATAGACCAGACAGACAATATAATGAAGCCGCCACGCCACGGGCTTTAAATTTGCAAAATAGCCTTCAAATAAAATTCAATTTAGGGACTACAAACAAACAAAATATGATCTCAAAGTAACATATTATGATTGCAATCCAATCATATTATTATTGGTGACAACAATATGACCATGTGGTATTTGAGGTCATGTCTGAATTTGTCATACCTGCAAAACTATTTAGACCAGGCAGGATGGGGCTTACAGATACAAAATCATCAATAAAAAGTGGAAGCACCTTTTCGATCCATGCACCACCCATCACGGCCTCAGACAAGACGACTGTCTATCGCGCGACCTCTTCAACATTCTATTAGAGAGGCAGCAGTAAACAGGAAAGCCATGTACTACACACATCTTTATCAAGAGACAAACATTACTAGATTCTACTGCTGGCTTTTCTAACGTTGCAAAAATGAAGACAACACTATGTTGATGGTTTTAACGAATAGATCATCTACGAAATTGAAACAATCTGTGAAGGCTACAACTTCGAGGTAGTAGAAAAATTCGTACACCTCGGTGCCGTAACAAATAATATTAATGACATCCGTTTGAAAATTATGCAAAGAATTAATTGTACTTGCTAATAGCTGCTACTTTGGGCTGGGCAAGCAATTTAAGAACACGGTCGGCCGTCTCCCGGCAGACCAAAATCACTCCACAAAATACTTATCCTAACCTTGCTAATATACGGCGCAGAGACTTGGGTGGTACTGGTGCAAGATATATGGACCGATCTGGGAAATATCGGTATCTTACGAACCACGAGCTGTATGAGCTCTATACCGACATCAATGTAGTGAAGCGCGCAAAAATGCAAAGATTGCGCTGACTTCAACATTTTGTTTAACGAAGATGTTCCAACAAATAAAGGTATTTAAATATGATGCCAAGACCATGTCCAAGAAAAGCTTCTAAAGCTTAATTTGAGGAACTTTAGAAGAAGCGTAGACAACTAAGGTGTCTGGAAATCTATTCGTAGTTCGTTAAAAGACCAAAGTGGGTTTCTATAAATGAACACCCAAGCAAGTAAGTAAGAATAGAAAAGCAATCAAGCAAACATTGTATGATTGCTTCTTGATCCGACTTTGACTCAATACGAAACATTTTACAGGGTCCCGATCTTGCAGTACGTTGTGGTCCATGCTTGGGCCTATCAGCTACAGTCCCTCTTTCTTCGAAATCATTCACTACACGATAAATAGTGCATCTTGTTGGCACGTTGTTGGTTTACCGAATATTTTTCCGTAATAAATTTGCCACGTCTCTACTTCATGACTGCCAAATATAAACTGTCAAGACTAATGTTTAGTAAAATTGCTTCAAAACATAGTAGTATACCTTCCCGACGGATACCCTGTATTATTAAATTATTGTTTCTGATTTAACATTCACTGGATGTGCTTTGAATTTTATTTAAAAAACAACCCAACCATGTTGCTGGTAATCATGTATAATTTAAAATAAACAATTACTTGCTTGGTTCAGTTACAGGAAAGGTTAACACTTTAATTTGATATTCCAACAGGGCGATTTAGTATTGATTTTTTGGGGCGAATTTTCCGTCATTACTTATATTGTTGTCGAGAACATATTATAGTTGTCCCGGCCATCCAACAACCATGTTTTTTATTCGTGTGTATTCGCCTTTTTATAATTTTTGCCTTTTCTATTTATTTAATCGCCGGTTGGCTGGTCATTTTATACTTTCTCCTGACGTTGATGAAGCACAAACTCTTTACTTCTAAATTTTTCTTTTAAATTAATTCAAATTCGCTTTTAGATAATTTCCCGAAGTATGTTCGAATGTTTCGAACTTAGTTTCGATTATTCAAGTTCAGGAAAATTGAAAATGAAAAATTGACCACAAATGAAGTGTATGGTCCTTATGGCCTATTGCAACATTTTTTTGGACTTTTTTAAAAATTTACACAACCAGGAAGTCCCGTAACAACTGGCAACGAAACCAGATAAAATTTTAACGTTTTATCCTAAAAACAATTTCTTGTATTTTACTTTCATCAAAATTGGCCTCCAAAGCCCAAGGCCTGGTCGCATAGGGCTTTATGGGTTAAATATCAGATCGACGAATGTGAATAAAAATGTTAGAATATTATTTCTTTTAAACAAGGAAAGATTTATTACAAATATGCTTAACATGTTTTAAAGTTACTTTCCGCGCGCAATTTAATTTAATTTAATTTTATATACCAAACTTTGTCTTGTAAAAACTGAATACAAACAATAAAAAATCCTTCAAAGGACAAGTACATTATGCCATTTCTGCCTGCTTAGAAGGAGTAGCAAAAAAGACTCAATAATAAATAGCTGGTAATAGAAAAAAAAACACTTAATATGAGTTTGCGATTACCACACACATCATTTAAAGATGCACAGCCCTTAAAAAGATGCAACTCATAACTGCCTCTAATGTAGAAATTCCGCCTCTAAAAGTAAGTAAACCATTGTCCTCTAAAACAATAACGAAAAAATGATTGTTGCAAGAAACACAAAATTTTACCTTTAAAAAAAAACTGAAATGAAGACAAAGAATGCAAAATGTGTTGCAGGAAATTCATGCAACATGTGCTGGCTTCAGTTACGATGTTTGTAACTACCAGTTACTCCTACATAGCTACAAGCACATTTGTAATAAGAACTGCATATGTCATGTTATTAAGTGAGTTTCTTTTTTATTTAACAAATCATTTGTAGCTTGTACTACTTTTCTTTTTTTTTTATTATTATTCATTTTTTTTAAAGAAAAATAAAGTGTGTTTATAAACAAAGTGATATTTCATAAACTGTGTACATGTGTTTTGAGCAACAAATTTTCATGAAATTAAGAGCAAAAAAAAAAAAATAAGTTAGATGGCGACGTACAACGGCGTGGTAAGCAAGCACAAACATGCTTGTAAGTATTCAGAAAAAATAAATTGTAAGAAAATTGTGATTTTACATGAATTTTTTTTTTTTTACATGCGGACATGTGTGTAAAGACAAATAAGATTTTAACAATTTAACAGAATTGTGATTTATAGTTTACAAAACAGACACTTTTTCAAATCTACAAATATAAAAACTTACACGCAATTTTATGATTGCGCTGTGGGGTTGGGTAAGCAAAATAAGACCACTACAGGGTTGCTTGGGTTCATTGCTCAGTGATTTCCACTTTCTACTTACTCTCTCATCACTGTGTCTGTTTAAGCACTAGTCTCAACGTTTCATAAAAGACCGCGTAAGGTCCACAGGCTAGTGCCAACAAACTCTGGACATCTACAAACAACAAGCGCCACCGTCGCAATCTCTTCCAGGCACAGTCAATCTTTCTTGATTTTTACACGAAACTTATTTACACGCGGAGACAAAAAAATGACTGGGGCAATGCTTACGACTACTATATTGTGTTCTCGACAACAATATATGGTTGGGGTAAACATATTTTTTTATTGTGGAGCTTTTTGTTAACACTTTAATGTTTTTGTCTTCATTTTCTTTGGATTGCTCATGGGTTCAGGTTTCCTGATGAGCTAGCCACCCTCAACTACAAAATTGCTTTATTTATAATAAAAATGACTTAGGATTTAAAAATTAGCTAAAAAAACAATTTTTTAAACCGAAAGAATAAATTCTTTAAAACTCTAAAACTTTTAAGATATTCTGGTTATTTGAAAATATTTTTAGCTTTATTTTAGTTGCGACAAACAAGTTACTTTTTACATTTAATCACTAAATGATCATTTTTACTAAAATTTTATCCACAACCAAAGTATTTCAACTATACAAAAGTAATTTAATAATTTTAACCATAAAATATTACAACTTTTTTCGTGTTCAATCAAAGTATGACTAAGCAGCAATCCTACAATGTTTGTTTTTAAACTTTGTGTTTTTCGAACTCGGCAGAATGCACTTTTATGGTCCCTAGAAATTATCTACAATAATAATATGATTTGATTACAACCATGTAATTCAATCGTAGTATGTTGCTCGTATATTATTGTTACCTCAACCATGTTTTTTTTCTTTGTGTATACCTTTTTAAATTTTGATAATAAATAAAACAAATTTTGATATTCTTCAAATTATTTTTTTAAGAAAAGTAGCACTCATATGCCTGCTAATTAATTTTTGAATAATTGTGCACTAATTCTTCTGGAAAGAGATAGACTAGAGCAGAGAGATAGTGAAGTAGAGAGAATAAAGATTCAGTGTTTAACAATTCTGCAATTGCGCGTTATGTTTACTTTTACAACAGTGTTGCAGCGGCTCTTGTGTTATGCAGACGCATTATACGAACCTAATACAGCCATTTAATTAGTTTATGTCGCCAACTATTGACTGTTATAGAATGATACTGACAAAGCAGGACGCTGTGGTAAATACTAGAGTGAATAAGAAGCTGGTTATATATCAGATAAAATTATGTTATTGATAGGCAAAGGCTGGGTTACAAACCATCGCGTTTTAAGCCATCAAATGTTTAATAGTCAACGCGCCAACTATTTAGGCCACCGCACCCTGGTGGCAGAGTATTTGAACATTGTGTTTCAGAGCTGCTAGTGCACACAACCAATCAAGAGTATGCTAGTTTCCAAACCTGGTATCGTTTTACATTAAGTTAAAAATAAATACAGGTTACAAACTAAAAATAATTATCTGATATTGATGGTGATAAAAAAATGTGTAAAATTATCACAAGTGTAATACGTCGTGTTCGGACCTTGCTTTCAAATTACCTAAAAATTACCACATCAGTGTATAACGAAATTTTAACACAAACCTTGGAAATGCAGCTGCCAAACTTAAGTATGCGAAAATTAAAAAAGAAATTCGCAAGCGATTTGGGGTTGGGAATAAGAAAACAGACCTAGAGATACGCCTTATTCAATGACGTCCAAAACGTGCATCAAATTATACTCGTATTAAGAAGAACCATTGTAGCCAATTACACCAACCCCCACTAACATTTTCATTCGATCTGGCAACTTGCCATTATTCAAATACGACCATGAAATTGTGCCAGAATAATGTAATTCACATACTGTACTAAAGCGATAACTAAAATCACCAGTTTCGAGCCATCAAAAAATACTGGATGATTGTCACATGAGTGATTATAAATATAAAAAAATAAAAAAAACTATTGTTAACGTCGAAAGCATGATATAAAAGTGCTGCTGAGACTCAACGAATGCACCTACTAATGCGTCACCATCTTTGGTAGCTGCTCCGCCAGCAGCCTGTGCAATAGCCAAACTATTTGAGTAAAGTTACATTATGGTATCTTCAATCTTTAAAAGTTGCCAAATTAGTTCGAAAATAAAAAGGAAAAAAAGCACTGTGCAAAAGATATTAAATGGAAAAGCAAAATAAAAATTTAATATTCAGTATATTAATTTGGACAATTGTTCAATTCGGCGTGTGAACCTACGTTTTAAACGACCCTCCTAATGGACACTAAAATTTTTTCATATTTTCACATGTGCAAGCGGTTTGTACATATTTTTCACCAACCAGGACCTATGGGAGGTGAAAGAGTCCTTTATTTGAACTTGTCTAAGTTCGGTAAGAAAATCGTATTACCTAAAGAACAATAAGCAAAATTAAAAGGTTGGATTAATACTTCCCCCTTTGGCCGCTCGTTATATGGTCACACGACAAGCGTAGAGTTAATTCTCCTTTTTAAAAGAAGTTGGCCGACAATTGAGCCAACAAAATAAATATTGGTGGCTCACAAAATCAACAAGTATTGAAATAACAGCAAACATAAATAAACAATACTCTTGCAAAAGCAATATCAAAAGAAACAACAAAACTCTGACTTTGCAACCCACCCATATTTCTGCAAATAATCTGGCATGCTTTTGCAACCAGCAAACAGAAAACAACAACTTCATTATTGCAAACTGGCTGCTTGCTTTAAAATTTTTTTCTTTTTCATTGTGTTTGTTTTGCAACATCATTTATACTCGTAATTAAATAATTAACGAAGAACTCAACCTGATTAACGCGTTGAGCGAACAAATCTTCGTTGTTGATGGGAGTATTAAATATTCAACAATAATTATGAAACATTAAATTTATGTCTAAATGTTAAAGGCAAATTTCATTAAAGGTTAAACTCACCTGGTTTCTTATAACCGCCTCTGCGTCAATGATGAGCGAAGCTTTATAAATAAAACCATTTGTATCATAGAGTATACAGAGATGACAACGTTGAAGCCATAATCAGCCATTTCTAAAAGAAAGAAATATATATTATATATAACTTAAAAATTATGTTAAACGTAATCAAAACAAAAAATATAACAACAAAAACTAAATAAATTTTTTTTTATAAAATTTGCATAATTAAAGTATTTTTATTTGTTTAAATCACGAAGTGTAGAGTGGCCATATAAGAACGCAAGGAAAAGAAATTGATATAAATAACACAGGTGTGAAAGTCTGCTGAATTCAGTTAAATTATTTTAGGGGAATATATTCTATTGCAAATTAATAAAATCGATAGAACAATTTTAGCTTACAAGTAATTGAGCGTAACAGAATTGAATTTTAAGTAATAGTTTTTGATTCTTGATTTGATATTTGTAATATTTTTTTTATTTCTAAATAAGGGTCATAAGAAAAAAAATTAACTTTAGCGAAATCTACAAATATGGAAGATAATTTCATTCTACAAATTTAATTCAGCAAAGTATTGGTTGGCTGTATTCAAAATTTGTTATGTATATAAAATCATTAATTAAAATAAAAACAGGTTTAATTTTAAATGAATTCAGCTAAAAAAGAGCCTGATTAAGTTAGCTGAATTCAGGTTTCTCTAGTAATTAAAAAAACTCCGTGTAACTTAGTTAAACAAATTTACATACATAAATTTTTCAAATAATTCCATTTTCGATAAATTCTCTGTAGCTGAATAGAGCGTTAGAAGCTTTATTTGTGTATTAAAGGCTTAAAAGTTTAATTTTATACAGATTCAGCTAAGCTCAGCTGATTTGAATGTTTACTTTATTTCTTAAATAGATGAGAGATTTTGAATAGCATCTTTAAACTTTTAAGTATAAAATTACATTACTTCATACGAAAAAAAGTTTTTGAAATAAATTCAGCTTCAAGATCGAAGGAATTTGAACAAAAAATTAAGAAAATAATATTTAAGAAATGTGGAGCTGAATTGAAGTTTGTTACACACTTTTGCAAAATTAAAAACAAAAAATTAACATTAAGTTAACAAACAACGCATCAATATTTTCATTCCAGCTTAATTCAGCTAAGCTGAATTAACTCTGCTATGCAAAAGTCAACAAATTTTCCACGCACGCTCATTTCTTTGTAAATAATAAAAATGTGTTAACAATGAAAAATTAAACATTGCCATGTTTTTTATTTTTAAAATAGGGGGATATCGAAGAAGACCGCTACCTTTATGGGTACCTTTTCAACCGTCTTCTTTCCCCGAATTAATTTCAGGCAACCGATTTGTAATTTAAGGCTATCTTACTCGTATTCGAGTCACGTGCTACCACTAGCCTTTACCCGTGATTGTAGCGATTTCAGACTGTCGTCAGGTGAATGGCGGACCTTCTTCCTCCTCACGGAGCCTCTTTAAATTGCTAGCATTTATCTAAGGCTTAGCTTCACCATGGCATTTACACTTACCAAGAGTCTGCTCGTGGTCCTAAGTCTTATTCAAGCCACCGCAGGACATTTACACACAATGTGCACCACCGTCCAAGCCTCTTTCTCAAGAGTTCTTTAGAGGCTGACACGTCTATCCCTTGCGAGGTTTTCTTGTCATTCTATTCAGAATTCCTCCAATCTCCAAAAATATCGGAGCTCCTGCAGAGATTAACTTCTTCAACTCTGATGAGGCTTCATTGCACACTAATGGAGAAGATATCCACCGATACAGAGCTCCATATATACGGGTAAGTTTGTGTTAAAAATGGAAATCGACTAGTATCCAGAGTTCGCATATTAAACACCAAACACCCTCTTGGTCACGCATCCCTGGCGTATGCTGTTCCATCATGGATTAGAGCATTTTTCATAAGAGAGTGTTAACTTCTGTATGTTCTTATTTAGCCAGACTGCTAGCAGAGACAAGAACCTGTTACCGGCAGCCACCACGGGAAGTCGAAACTTCTCTTCTGACAGTGCACTCAGTTCGCTGACGTCAGCTGACGACCATCATCTTTACTAAATTGAGTACCTTTTTCATAATATATTGAAATTTTCTAAAAAAAAAAACTTGATTATGTTGTATTTTAATATACAACTCTGCTTTCATGGTTTTTCGTTGCCGAAATACAAGGCTGTAGTGTAGAAAGCTAGGTCTTCATTTATGACTTTATTTCGAATACAGATGGTAAAACCCTTTAAAACGATCCAATAATTAATCTAAGGTTTTTCCATCGCACAAATTGCAACACAAACGATTTCAGAGGCCGCAATATATGGTCGGGCAAGACTTAGAACTTTTATATTTCCAGGTATCTTGATCAACATCGATCTCTAATCTTACTCAGCGTTATAAAATTTGCTTTAAATCTATTAATTTTTTTTAATTTTTTTCACTTTTTATTTCAAAACACACCGAAATTAACTTTTAGTCCTAAATCCCTAAGAGATTCCAATTTCACTTTCTGTCACTGAAAGTTGAAACATTTTTATTAAATTAAAATTAATTTATACAAAATACAATAAGTCAGAAACAACAAAAATTTAATAAAACCACAGCAAAATTTTTTGCAATTTTGCAACATTTAGTTAAAAGCTGCTCGAACAGCATGAAATTTTATTTTCAGTGGGGTAGATCAACCATATGTTGCACTAGCCAGACACACACTTTAGAATGGCAAACGCTAGAAAACATATTTGAAGTCCACCAGCATCATGTGCCAACTATTAAGTTTGCAGTAGTTTGAATTTTATTTTCTATTTTGCACAAAACATGAATGGATATGGAAAAGAACAACACAATATAATAATGGAAAAATGAAATAGAAATTCCGAAAAACTAGTTTAATGACGAACGGTAGAGCAAAAGGTACACTGGTCTTCTAATTTGAAGCGCGAAAATAAAACACAATGTACGAAACAAAATGTTAGTAAACATGAACTGGGTAATATATTAATTTTTTAATTTCGAGGGTGGCCGCAAAACAAGCAGAAATGACACCATTTTTTTTATTCGGCAGGGGGAGAACACTCCAAGGGGATCCTAAAATATGAAAATATACCATTCTAACGAAGAAATAGAGCCGAACTACATTCTACTTTGAAAGAGCCTGTTATTGAAATTAAAATAATAGGCGCAAAGCATTTAAAAGAAACCCATTGTGATGCGAAACGGTTTGATTTAAGGATAATTTTTCATAACCCTTCCTCAGCTGAAATAATAGCCTACAAAATTGACTGACTAGACAATAAGTCAGAGTTTATAGTCGTTACCTGTCTTAACCCTTGCTGAGGGGTTCGGAGCTACCTATTCTCCTGCCATTGATCGATGATACACCTTAATCTTCCCCCGCTATTCGAATCTAAAGAACAGCTACTATTTTGCTGCCGCGAAGGTACCCCACCTACAGCCATGGTAAAACTTATATTCAACCCGTGCGAAACCTATCTCCCTAAATAAGCTTCGGTTTCTTCTCTTACACGAGATAGTATTTCACCAAGTTGGTGACATTACCAAGAAGACATCCTCCAGCAAGCCAGCTGGTTAAATCATTTGCATGTGAAAACATCGAAAAAATCTTGCTCTCGTGGAGTTTAGATTAGTATGTTCTGATTGATAATTACGATATGACTCCGGATCGTTCTTTCTATACATCCAATACTTCACTAGCAATGAGTTTAATCACAGCTGCTAGAACCAAATGTTTTGCCACAAGGCCAGCTAAAAATGTAAGTATTAGGTAGTCTATCTATCAACATATTTACAAGCACGTCTAAAAGCCATCTGACTCTCTTAGACTAAATGCTCCTAGTCATGCCTATGGCGCTTCTAAAAGCGTAAAGGACTCCAGCACAAAATGCTGCCAAATGTCTCTCTTACAAGAAAGCTGCCAACGTTATTCATATAGAATCTTCGATAACGATTGTAAAATCTAAAGAAGACCCGCGCTGACTACTAAGCAGTCGATGGTTAGACGCCTGGGTTGTTATCCGAGCCGCTGCCATTGGCTTTTGTATATGTTCATGATTATTAAGAGATTATTATGCGAATTTATTAGATCTGCTGAGTGATGAATTAGCCTACGCCCGTCTTTCCCTCGTCTTACGTCATGGCAATGTATTTTTTACAGAAGTATAAAAGAAATCCGCAAACTTTTATAAGACTTTTGATCAATGCTGATGTGAAATCTGCAGTTGAAGAGCTTCAGGATTTTTACTATTAAATTGAACTTTTTTGGGTTCTTCTTTGCTCGTTTGAATAATCAATGAACCACCCTCGTAGTTGGGTGTACGGTATGAACACAGCAGAATGAACGTGCTGCTTAACTAGTACTTGCGACATAATTAAATTAAATAGTTGGAGGAAAAGCAAAAAAAAAAAAAAAAACGACGGCAACAAACCAGCAGTGTTGGTTATTACAGTCAGTTGTAGAGTAAGCTGACTAGTGGAACAGCAAGTTAAGTCCATTTCAAAATTAAAAGTCCCCAACGAATGAAAGAAACTTAATGTTGTTGTGCGACTTTGTACAACTTGAATGTTTGATTTTTTGGGTTGTTTAATTTTTTTTATTTTCAACTTAAATGTACAATTGTCGCTACTAACCTACATTTGCCTTTGGCTAAAAACACGAAACAAAAAAATACAAATTCATTTAAGAGTGAGAACTTGTACAACCGGTATGAGGTTGAACCAAACAAAGCAACACTGACCACTTCACCGAATGACTTCATACTAGCACAAGAGAATACACAACGAAACCAACAACAACAACAACTACATTTAATAACTTGCAAAATTCAAATAAATTTGTTAAATATTCATTTAACGCCAACATTTAACATAAAACGAAGAAACCAAATAAATAAATAAACAAAAGTGCCAAATAGAAAAATGTAAAATAAATTTATTTATGGTTTTTTTTTACTTAGTTTGCTAATGATGACGATGATGATGATGATGACGATGTTTTCTTTCACTGTGAGTCCAAGTAAACCCCCATTTACAAAATATCAAGCAGACATGCTGGCATATTTCGTATGAAAATATACCAATCGACATCTACTTGCTGCTAGCCAGTCAGCATCATGTTTTGTACATTATGCTGTGTGTGTTGCAACAGTTTTTTTTCTTCTAGTGATTTGCTGTTGGTGGGGGCTCTGGGAAAACTTGCATCATATTGTTCTAACACAAGCGAAAACTGTGGTTATTCCTGGATTTCTAGTTACTCTACGTTATCCAATGGATATATTGTTGTTTAGGTTAGGTTAGGACGAGGGTGGGGTGACATTTGTCCCTAGCATGTACGCAAGTACTTCAGGCCGTTGTGCACTCTCCATTTTAAAAAAGTCTCTACCCTCAGCGGTAGTCCTGGACAAAGCTCCCGAGTAGTTGCTAGTCGCTGCCTCTCAACTAAGGCTCGTCGGCCGCGAAATATGGGGTCTTAAGTTGTACGAAAGACTGGCAGCGACATAAAAAGGGTTTCAGCGTCTCGACGTCCTTTCTGCATGCCCTGTACTCATCACTATCCACACACCCTATTTTTACTAATTTCAAATTTGGTCAGTTTCAGCAACCTCCCTTGTTTATCCCCGTATGGGTCTTTGCTAATCTTCCTACCGTGTTTTCATTCCACAGTGCGGCATGGACCCTCTTTGCACGGCCTATGTAGTCTTTTATTGCTTTTTTGCTTTCCAGAATCGTCCTAGATTTAACCCTATCGGATTCTAGTGGCCTTATTGTTTTTTGACTGTCCGTAAAAATGTTTATCTCCACAGGCCTGTCAGTACCACTGAAGCTATTTTGGCGCTCTGTGATCGCACGAATCACAGATTTTTTCAAGGCCCTGCACTCGCCTTTGCAACCAATAAATAAATCGAAAAGTGTAAGAATAAATACACAACCGCCGATCTGGATGTCTCCTTTTGTTTGCTGCAGAGATTTATGAACCATGTTTCAGTCATGATAAAAGCATCAGCTGAAGAGCTTTGTTGCAGAGACAGTATTGTAATATTGCCGGCAAACAAACTCTTTCAAAGGCTTTCTTATAAATAATGAGGCTTTCAGTACGGTATCGAATTTTGAGTCCCGGAACGGCTCTTCTCAGGCCAAACGAATCGAGGCTACGCTCAGCCAAAACCAAGGCTTTTGCAAGGTTTTCTTATTGCCGCAATAAAAAAACTTACTCCAGCCTTTGAGAAAAAATATTCCCAACCCCAGTGCAGATTTAAGCAAAAAAAAAATCGTGAGGGACCACAGTTGAACGTATGCAAACCTTTGAGGCCCAAAGCGGTCCTAGCGTTCACCTGACCTGGTATGTCTCCTTGCGGCCTCTTGCTGTACCCAAGACTCAAGTGGCCACTGGAAGCCATAAAAGAAAATTCATTGTAATTATTTAAATAAGAAAAGTTAAAGGTCACCAAAGTGCTGGTAGGGCATCATGAAGTATCTAAATTAATATTTTTTCTTCAACAAACACAAATATACCAAAGCTTCTCACAGTGTTGCTGCCACCAATTTTTCATTTTTTTTTCTTTTATATTGGCGTATACAAATGCTGGTAAATTGTTTTTGATGCAGAAGTTGTATTTTTTCATTTTAGCTTTTAGTTGGCTTGAATAAAAGCAACACGTTGTTAAATTTTATGGTCATGTGTGGCATGTGGCAGATGTGTCAGTTGAAACTCAAAGCCAGACCATATATCAGCTTTCAAGTTTTTTTTTTCGTTTTCACACTGAATTTTTTTTAATAATTTTTTTCATTTCTTTTAAAAGTGTTAAAATAAATAATGGCTTTGCAGTTTTCAGAAAAATATTAATTGTTGACTCTTTTGTGCTCACTTGTGCTATAAAATTATTAATTAAAAGTTTAAATAAAAAAGAAAAACAATTTTTTTCTTAAACGTGAAATAAATTTATTAAAAGAAAAAAAAAATACCTCTTCGACAACTAGCAGAGCAAGGTTTCGATCCTCGGACCTCTGGGTTATGGGCCCAGCACGCTTCCACTGCGCCACTCTGCTCACGGATATTCAAACGTTAACTAAGCCAATGAAAACGGCTTAATTTAAAACAAGAATTCAGTTGCTAAATTTTAATTAAATCCAATAAAATTTTGAATAAAATTACACATTTGTTTAAAATTTAATTTAATTAATTTACCAACCTAATTTGTAAAAAATTTAAAAGCGAAGAATATGTTTAATTCCCTTAAATCTTTCTAATACCTGACTGCCTGTACTTTTGGCGCTCAATGAAAATCATACCCTCACAATAATCCGCCCACCGAATGTAGAACACAAATATTTTGCCGACTAATTAAAGCGAAATTATGTTTTTGTCTATTAAGCACAAATTCATCAGCCGCGACCTTAATTACTCTAAATGAACCGATGTTTGTGGTTCGATTGTAAAATTTATTATGTGCCCTACTTAGATGAAGCGCCAGTTGAAAAACTGTGTTGTATAAAATTATATTAGAGCATTGGGTCCAATTTGCTATTGAAGGAAGTGCAGCAAATACATCTATGCTGCAAATTAAGCATATTTAGAGGGTGACCAGATACGAAGCATAGTAAGAGACACTTAAATAAAACTACAACAATGTGCGGTATCAAAATGATGGCGGCTTTATTTTGAAGCTTCATTTATCGGGCATGTTCTGACCCTCGCAAGAGTGTTAAATCGCATGCGAGTAGCAAATCGTCAAACATATTTCTGCATGTTCTGCAACTCATGCGTTTTACTTGCGATTTGCTTTTTTTCTAACTTGTGCAAAAAATATTTTTTGGTTTTTGTATGAATTTACTTTTACAAAATATTTATCTCCAATACTGTCATTAAAAATAATTAAAGATAATTTGAAAAGTTTTAAAAGAAAACTGTATTTTTAATATTTCTGATACCTGAACCTAGAATATTAACAAAAATACCCGGTCATTTCATTTGAATTAATTACAGCACTAGCTACGTATATTTTTCGAAGATGACTCGTATCAGCTGTTTATTTAAATCGCCAGTGCAAAAGAAGAAATACAGAGGCAAAAGTTGCAGAAGCAAAGAACGTTTTTAAATTTCATGTTTTTAGAAAAAATTTGTTACAAAATGTTATTTGTTTTGACTAAAATAAAAAGAAAACACTATTAATTTAATTTATTCATAACTTTGTAGTTTCTTTAAAAACTAGTTTAGTTTAAATACAGCAGTTCACTTCAGTATACTCTTGCGACTTGAACTCGCCAAAACTCTTGCGAATGCGAGTTACAGAACACCTCACATGCGAGTTGAAATCACAATTGCAAATTTTGTGCGAGATGCGAGTGTCGGAACATGGCCGTATGATATTAAGTGATTCAAGTATCCATGAGTACCCGCCAACGTTGGCACAACCTCATGGTGATAGGTTATATCTAAATGCGACCACAAACTCCTTTATACACATGCTTATAGGTAGCAATTTAAGATCATGGATGCTGGTCCCTGATCCCTCTTCTTGCGGAGGGATTTGGGTCTACCCATTCTAATGCTGTGAATAGCGGTCCTTTGACAGCTTGCGATACAATGAAACGCTACAAGGATCCAACAACTAGATCTTTCCTCGATTCAGGTATAAGCCGAAGGAGCCCCGGCAACAATCAGTCTAGGACTTGCGTCCCAAGGGCTACTGGACTGGTTTCCGTGGTACCAGTCTTCACTGGTCAAACTTAGAAAGCCTTTTACCTTCTTCCAGTTTCAGGTCCCGGGAACTGGTACATCCATCTCCCCTGGTAACAATACATTAAGGTGGCGGGATCACTAAGAAGACATTCCTTTGGGGGAATTTCGACATAAAGTATGGAATAGTGTTTTATTCAAAGGGCTGCCTCGGATTCTCTGGCTGTGAATAAAAATAATTTTTGACCAAAATCCGGGTCTCTCACCAGCATTTGTTACATTTGTTAATTAGCGAAGTCATGGCTTTCTCTGTAATTTTCGGGCTTCAATTGTTGCGTAAGCACCATCATGTATGGATGTGGACCTAAAAACAGTGCCGGTTTGACTCTCTGGCGATGACCAACTCGTTGAGTCGAAATTTTCCAAAGGCATACGACGATGAATTTGTAAAATAATACGCGTTAAAACAATGAAAATATGGGCTTTTGTCACCCAAAACAGTGGAAAGTACAAAATAAATAAAACCATTTTGTTCATATGGCCAAATCTGGTAAAAAGTATCATATGAAAACAAAATTTCTTTTCCGTTTGTAAAACATCTGTAATGAGTCACAAGTAAACAAATGATTGCACAAATAAGACTCCCTCTTTTAACGCTGCGCGATTGGACTGTCAAGCAGATTACATTCATTGCATTCTAGTCATCAGCAAATTTTTGTTTGATAACTCACTAATAACTCTGATTGGGATGCTCGCATCACAAGTACTTAAATTCAAAATTTGTTGATTAAAATATCGCTTGTATTGGCAACCATTCGTCTTGGTTCATTAGTCTCGCCGTAGACGTAAAGAAATTTAATATTTGTAATTAAGTTTTATTTTAGAAAAATTTCAAATATAACAGTCTCTACTAACTGCAGTCGTTTAGGAAAATGAACAGAATTTATTTATTTCTACTGAAGCAGGTATGGAAAATATTAGATTGGAATTAGTACTTTTTTATCAAATAAAGAGCACTAAAAGTAATGAAAAATAAATAAAAATTAGTTACAAATAATTTTTTAACTATATTTTAGTTCTTTTGCTTTTAACGTAGGCTTCACACAAAAGTTCATACCAACCAAAAAAAGATACCAACCTTCTTTTTTCATTACAGTTTACTACTGTGCATTTGATTATTCTAGGCTCAAGTAAAATTCCCGTTTCCTTTTTCCTTAAAACATAAATCGCTATTAATTTAGCTGCAAAGTAACAAATGATGAATGCCAAATTACGATAGAGGATTATTAATTAATCGTAGCAAAATTGTTAGCAAATTTTAGCGAACTTTTCGATACCCTTTTTTGAATACTTTAAGTTGCTCTAACAAGAATTAACTACTTTTAATTTTACCAGGGTATTTTTTTTTCTCTTGCAAAGTTTTTTTTAATATCTTTTAGAGCAATTTACAATAAGTAAATAAATCTTAGCTCGAAATTATTGTTTATTATAAATGTGGAAACTAAAAAGTGGAATTGCATGTTTTTCCGGTGCAATTAAAATGTTGCCCTGTGAAAGAGCACATGCTTAACACACTCTTATTATTAGGGATTTTATGCAGATTATGAAGATCGATGACTTTCGGCATTATTAAGGGTAAAATCTAAAAAAAACGCAGCACCTTTTGTGGGCAAAAAATATCACATTTTTTATAGAAACGAAAACAATAATGAATTCCAGGATAAAATGTGCATGGTTTTCTTACTCTGGTGCTATCAAATTGCTATAATTCTCGTACAGAAGAGTTGGGACGGACCACCAGTTTTTTTTCATATGTGTTTGTCCTAGTATTTTTTTATTTCTTCCTGGATAGTTGGAACTTTTAGATCTATGTGAAGATTTTCATTTCTTATTTAACACAAGCCGCAGAAATTTTATCCTAAACTGTCTTCTTTGTAAGTTTTGAATGTTTGCAACAATACTCCACAGCTGAATGTCATATGTCCATATTGGTTTTATAATGCATTTGAATAAAAGAACTTTGTATCTATTCCAAAGACGGGGTTTCGCTAGAATCCGATAGTGTAGTTGATTTGTTCTAATTTTTATGGCTGTTATTTTTACCTCAATATGGCTTCATCATGTAAGGAGTCGATCTAGGTGATTTCAACTAGTACTGCATAAAATGCAATGGTATCAAATTGTCCAACCCTGTAGTGTTCGTTAAAGAATGAAACGAAAAAAGTCGTTTAAATTGCAACACATTTATGATGTAAACATGTTTAACCGAAAAGAAAAACATATTTATTGATAGACTATTTTATTTATTAATATTCTAAATATAACAAATACCTCGGGTTATCAGGTGTAAAATACTTGGACCGGTTCGATTGAGAGTTCTATTGATAATTTAATAAACTACTTAATGTGCACTGTACATAAATACATATGTATGTACGACTATGTAGTATCGAGCCTCAAGTTTTATCAATTTCTATTAATGCTTTCTTTGCTAAATTTTGCGAACCTTGTTTACTTAACTAGGAAAATTGTTTTTAATTAGTCTCTGTAGCAACCGTCGTAAGTAAAATATTTTGATACGCGGTTTTTGACTTTTAAATAAAGGCCCTTAAAGTTCCTTTTTTTATTAAATTCGACATATGGTTACATGAAGAATATGATTCTATTTTCTTTTTGTTCAGTATAACAGTTATAACAGCTGTTATAAAACTGTTATACCATGTTTTTACTGTCGTGTTATTAGCTGTTTTTCATGTTCATTAACTGATTATCAATTCATTTCCTTAATACCAGCTGCCAGGGTTCCTATCTTTTTCATTTGGGTTAAAAAAACAGAACTAATAAGCTGCGATCCTATTTTAAATCATTTTAATTGAATTATTAAATTGTTAATTTATAGTTGGTATACAAATTACATAAACTGTTAGAAAACTACTATACTTAAATAATCAAACGTTTTTCTAATTATGCTCAGTTTTTTTTTTTTTTTTTTTTTTTTGTATAATCATCAATTCATTTGCCTAATCACAGACGCTAGAAGCTTAATTTCAATTATACTTTAAGAACTCTTTAGTTTTGTTTAGTATAACAGTTATGCCAACTGTTATAAAACTGTTATACTAATGGGAAAATAATTTTTTCTAATTTCTAGATTCAGCCTAGAACTCTGTTCTGTTTAATTAACTAATTATAAATTTGTTTACCTAATAACAACTTCATAGTGTTATATTTCGTTATATTTCCCAATGTGGTTGAAAATAACTTAACTTTTCATTTTTCTTCGATCAACTCATTTCGAAAATATGCGATCTAATCTTGAAATTATGAAGTGCACAATTAGTGTTTACAAGCGTTTGTAACAATTGAGGGCTATGTTTTTTCACCTGTTTACAAGTCAATAAAAAAAACTTAGGTCATTTTGTAAATCTACGTTTTTCTATCTATTAAAGTCTGGTGTTTTAAACAAGATCGTGGTAAAAAAAAGTTTGAAAATATTTACACAAAAAAACTAAATAGCTGCCGCGCTTTCATTAATAATAAAAATTTTGTCATGTCATTGATATTTTATGAACAGTGTAATCGTTTGTTTATGGGTCAGGCGTTGCTTTAAAAAGCTGCAACAAATAAAATTGATCAAATTATAACAGAAATTTTTTAATTCACTCATAAATTTCAACTGCACGAGATATGTTACGTGATAACGAGACGTGAAATAACGCGTTTGTTATTAAAATATGGAAATGTTGTGCTACAAGTGGAGATTAAAATCACAAAATAGTTTCCCTTATTTACTTTCTACATTAGTGTTGTACTTTTACCGAAAAAAAATATTTCTTTTGATTTTATTTTCAAATCAATATTGAAGTCTTTAATGTACTTGGCGGTTTGGCGGGGGAAGAACCAAAATTATTTACCAGTAACTTCATTATTGTCCATATTAGAGTTCGCAAGTATGTCAGCTACATTACGGTTTGTACCTTTTTTTGATTTAATTTTGATTGTACTCGTATCAAATGTTTCTACCTCTAGTTTGTAGACAAATATAACCCAGGTGGTCATGTGCTCCAGCATTAGTGCTTAAATAGTTATTAGCGATCATATGGAAGACATTGTAATAGACGTTCGCAGCCGTTAAATTATCATTCACGATAATATGGGCGAAATTATATAGTTATCCAAACAGTTTGAAACACGACACACTAAATATAAGAAATGATGGCTCAATGTATTCGGAACGAAGACAAGTTTACGAAATCCTCGCTCACTCACAATAAAGTTTGAAGCATAAGAAATGGTTGCTCATTTTGCCCTGCCAAAACTCCTATATCAGACAAGTTCGTGAAATTATTGTATGTTCAAATGCGTGACTTTCCCCGGACTGAAATTTCCTTGGCGAAAACTTTTGATATCTCTAAGGCGTGTGCGTGTGGAGTTTGGCATGGTGCACTATTAACAAAATTTATTGCTTTTGGTGTGGGTACGTACTCTTCTCGATTCATATCAAGCTTTCTCAGGGATCGCACTTTAACAGTTGTTATAGTTTGGGTTTCATCAAGCTAGTTCAAAATAAATTCAGGGTTACCGCGAGGCTCCGTGCTTTCTTCTTTTTATTTCTCTAAATGGCCTTCTATGTCAAACTTCCAATTTTTGCATTTGTCATTCGTTCTCGTTCAGTAGTACACCAAGCTTATCGCAACTTGGAGACAAGAGATACAATATGAACGATATGCTTAACAGAGATCTTGAGATAATCTCTGAATGGGGTCGTGCACCCAGGATCGATTTAAATTCACGGTGCACAGACGCGTGACCGATTAAGTTGATTCATCTGTAGTTATGGGTGGTAGAGGTGTTAATGAATCAGAATCCCCTTGATGTTCTTTGCATGGAAATCCAGTGGGACGTTCGTTAGACTAAACCCATTAGTCAGATCGCCAGAAAAGCACTCAAGTGACTGGGTTTCTTAAAACAGTTTAAGAAATACTTGACTCCATCTCTCCTTCTTTTTATTTACACCATCTATATCCGACCGAAAATAGAATAAAAAGTCTATTTTAAAGCTTCTCGGCCGCGTGCAGGAGAGGGCGGATATGATTGTCGGTGACAGGAAATGCAACAACAATCACTGGAACGTAGACGCAATGTAGGATGTGTATCAATTGAATGTGCTCCAATGAAATTTTTGAACTTGTTACTGACAACTGAACATATGTACGTAGTATAACACGTTCTTCATTAAGGGCTCATCCTTTTGTGATGGAATAGCAAAACACACTATAGCGAAAACTCGTTCTTCTGCCGTATTGTTCGTATGTGGAATAAACTCCCTGCAGAAGTCTTTCCTGCTATTTGCAATGTAGAAGAGTTCAAGTCGAATGTTCACAAACACTACTCCCGCTTTCATCCTTCCTTTAGCCTTTCTTCCTAATTTCAGCACAATGCATTGTATGAGTAGGGGCCATCCTCTGAGTGCTTATCTTGTCATCTATGGGCCTTGAAATACGACAACCTTGAATTTCGTGATCGCTTTTTCTATCTTCAATGAAATTTTTTTTCACGACTATCTCAAGATATTTTCTAATGAATCATGATTTTATATTTCAACAGGGTAATTTGATGTTAAAGAACAAAACATTACACTGAAGATGAAACATAGCCGAAACCGCCTTGTCACCAAACCATGCTTGAAAAGGGGCGACGGAAATTCGTTTCAAAAATTTATATCTTCTAATCGTGAAAACTTTATTAACAACAAATTGGTTAACTGGGATAATTATTTTATGTTTTTGCTCGTATTTGGGTATATTTGTGAGTGTTGGCACATTTCTATGTTGACAGCTGGATTTTTGACAAGCATTTCACTTAAACTAAACGATTAAATGTACAAGTGATATGACAGTTAATCATGTTCTGGATAACGCTCTATTAAAACCCACATTATCAAAGGCAGACCTGATAAGAATTAGTTTTTATTTATTGCAGTCAAAGTTTGGGTGGAAGTTTTTAGAAATAATTTTACAGCTACTAGAAATTGTTCAACAGAATTGTGGCATAATTGTAGTTGGTTGAAAAATTTACAAGTTTGAAGCAGTGCGAGTGGTACTTGCTATGCAGACTGAAAATGCGTTTGAATATTTAGATAAAGTTTTTAATTCGTATCTTCGGAATTTGTGGTCGTTACACTGTGTCGAAGTAGGGCAATCGAATAGAAAATGGGCGTTATTTGGCCAGTGGGCTTGGTAGATAATAATATTTAACATTTTGTTACCAATTTTACCCTCAACGTAACTGGCCAAGCCATAGATGAGCAAAAGCGACATAGAAGGCATATAAATTATTTATTTTACAATGACACGAGTAGCAAAGCACAAATTAAAAGACGCTTTTTTCTTTCTTTTAAATCCTATATGTGAATTTTGCTTACGCTTACCTGATTTGATGTCCTAAACGAACTTTTGTATGAGTTTCCAGTCAGTGTAAGTCAGCTGGTTTTATATGGGAGCTCTAAACATTTTTGGAAATTTTTATTAATCAGCAGTTAAGGTCTGGAGATTGTCGAAAAGAGAAGTTATAATTTCAGGCAGCAGCTAGTGTAATGCAATTGATAACCTTGATTTTTGTCTAAATGTCGCCCTTGTAACTATTCGCGTTCAAATTCACATCAAATACGGACAGTTTCATCACATACAGTGGAACTTCTTCAAGAGCCCACAATGTTTAATGACTATGCTTAGCCAAGTAGACCTCCTCAAATTCGTGAACGATTTGGGTTTATTATAAGTAAACAGACAGACACTCAGAGCTTCCATTTCTCACAGCCATCACGTACTCTATAAGCTAGCAACTTCTTCGCTACTTACTTAAGGCTTTCAGTTGTTTGTTTATTATGTATTATGGCGAGCGACTATGCGAAATTTTCCAAAAGCCCGGGTTTTTAATAGTTTTGTAAAAAACGTCAAATATTGTTTATTTATATTTTTTGGCAATTTAAAGTACACTCACAAATAAAAGTCAACGTCACTTTGCTGCTTCAACAAGCTCACAAATTTATCCACACACAATATTTTAGATTTATCAAGGATTATTCAATTGTAATTATTTAACTTAAATTGTAGAATAAAAAACTAACTTCAGATTAACTGGCTTAAAAATAAATTAAAAAAAGAAAAATAGTTCGGAGAGAAACATTTAACAACATATTTCTCCTAAGGTACGGTCACATTAGTTTGCACTAAATTTGTTTTCCTTTATTTGCACAAAATTTTTTCAAAGCAATATGGAATTTATTTATTTGCCCAAATTTGTTTGTTCAAACACGCGTAAAATATTGTCAAATAAAGAATGTTTTTCCTGTGGTCACACTTAAAAAATTATTTGCCTCACGAAATTATTTGATCAAACTGCCAAAAAAAAATATATTTATTTCCAAGAGAAATTACAAATAAACTTCTTCATGGAAAATTATAAAAATTAAGCAATTTTATGCTGTGGAGCAGCGTCAATAGTAGTTTTTTGGAAGAAGGAAAAATTAAAGGAAGGGGAAGAAAGACATTGAAAAATGGGAGTTGTGAGGACTTTATAAAATTTAGTTGCCTATGAACTCAATCTATTTGAACGATTGACTAAGTGCTAGTTTCAGCTTCAAACCTAAAATATTTTCGTAATAGCATCTGTTAAGCTAAATTTGGTGTCACTGCTTATAATTCAGTACAACAAACGCAGCTTTTTGTAACAATGAAAAACAAATCAGGAAGACTAATTACACTAGTCTCTGTGGTTTACTGTAACACATCAAAGTTTCAAATTCTTTTTTTAGTTTCAAATTTTTAAAATAAATATCTTGGAAATCGTAACAGATACAGGGTCCAAATTTTATAGCGCAAATTTTGTTATGTCTTGTATGGAACGCGTTTGGTACTATGTTTAATACTAAATAAGAAGAAAACAACTAATTCCTTTTAAGTAGATCGACCTTTCGCTCTTTTTAATTATTTTCAATTCACGTCACAAATTGAGCCTTTTTGTTTGACTCTGTTTGATCTTATAATAATTTTGTAAGTTCAAATATTTATTTGCACAGAAACGAGTCAACTATTTGCCCTTGAGTGCTCACATTACGTTTAGATTAGTAATATTTTTGTTTGCTGGAAAATAAACTTATTTCAGCTGTTTTGTTGTTTGTTTCACATAAATATTTTGTGGTCACAGACTACAGCAAAGAAATATTTGATATTTTTAGTCAAATGTTTGCCTAACGTGACCGTATCTTTACAATCGGTTCGGCCTTGAATGTATTAATTACTTTCTCACTTTTGATCTATATTTTCTATTGAGAAGGAGTTGCAGATGTGTAACATGAATAGTGTAGATCATTAAGCGAATAATATTTGCAGCGTGTTTAATGATCGTAGACCTACTAGAAGTGCGGTCTCGTGCTTAAAAATTTTCTTTTAAAATATCGACGAATACGTCGATACCAGCAGCCGCCAAACTATCCTAAACCACGACTCCAGCACGACCTTGTTCGTTTCTTTTTCCAAAGAGCTATTTAATATGACAAATACCTGTGGGGACAATAGATTTTTTTCTGTGAAGACGGGAGGGTTTGCATCTGAAGACTGAAAGTATTCTTGCTATACTCTTGATGTGATCCATCATCTCGGCTACTGGTTTCGGTGTAGTTCTATTTGTCCGTGTGTGTATGTTGAATAATTTAGTACACACAGATCTGAAAAGCGAAACTTTGCAAATCCAATTTTTCCTATTCCAAGCGAACTTTTTAGCACTGTGAACTTTTCGCAGGCTGTGATAAATAAAATTCTCTAAAGCCCTAAGGAATATAAAAAGTTCCTACACTGGAAAAATATAACTTAAATAATGTTTTAGCCAAGTAAAAAAATAAAAGAAAAAATTTAAACCCGGGTTTTTAAAGCAAAAAACCGGGTTATTCGACTTTGGAAAAATCGCCATATCTAAAAATCTGAACGCTGTAGGTTTGAAAATCCCGGTCGAATAGCTGAGGTCGAAATATATCCATGATCTTGCGTATTGTGCGTTCGATTGGCCGATTACTTCAACGATTAGTGCATTCAAACGCGCTAAATTTACTAACCTTAGAAGGCTGATTTTTGTAACGCAATTGAACAGTTTGCAGATGCTGCTGTGGGCTGGGCCATTTCATAAGAAATTATTATAAAATACTTAACTACAATAGATTTAAAGTTTGGCAAGACTTCCCCTTGATATCTCCAACGTTTTAAAAGTTGGCCAAGTCTACTTAGGCGTTTTACTTATTCATAGAATTTCTAAGACATTTCTAATAATACTTTTTATTTACTTTGTGTCTCATCTGTAATGTGATCTTCTTGTTTTTTTTTCTTTATTCATATCTTTTATTTGATTTTAAATATCAGCATTATGAATCATTAGACAACTAAGAAAACCTCAGATAGAAACTAAAGAAAAATCCACTAACAAAACAATGACTAAACATTTCAAAACCCCGAGACATTAGTTATCAAGTTAAAAATATCTTTGAGGATCTTGCACAATAAGGCGAAAAAAATTTATCGCAAAAACTAAACAATAAGAAGAAAAATATAAATTAAATCTAGATAATGAGATAGAAAAAAAGGGGCGGTTGCAAGCCAGATAAATATGACTGACTGACAGTAAGATGTGCGAGAGCGTTTATTTGAATTCTAAAATCTGTTTAAAATTTCGGTTATTTTTGAAAAAAATTTAATATTTATTGCCCAGAACTTTTAATTCTTATTAAGATTTTTTAATTCTGAGAAAAAGTTTACAAAAGGTTTGGTACTTTTGTTCTGTCGTAAAATATTCTTCATTCTTTTTTTTTCTTTTTTATTAATATTTATAATCGTTTGATAGGATCATCATATAAAAATAGTTGCGTATAAAAGACCAGTAGTAGCATCATTAGAATTCTTCTATAAATTTTAAATTTTTGTTGAAATATTTAAAGCCTTTTTGGTAATTTAAGACTACGGCTCAAAGGTAACGTCAGTTTTAGAAATTTCTATAATAAAATGTAGATTTTTAAAGCTGCTTAAGATTTGCTTTTGACGAATTAATTTTTAGTTTTTGTTTATTGTTCGTTTTGTTAATAAAAGAATAAAGCGGGTGCATAGTAAAGATGTCTGTCTGCTAAAGAATTTTATGATTTCAGCCATAAATTATCTTTAATTTGTAAAACTGTCTAAAATTTCTTTGTTGTTAATCGGTTTGTAGTTTTTATGAATATCAAACAAATTATAAAAACAAGAGATAATTTATTCAGACACAACTTCAAAACAAAAGCCTACCATAGAATCTATCCCAAGCATGCCTTTAAAGCAACTTTAAAGGCTGAATAAAAACTAGCGAAACTGTCATATCGAAAGTTTCATTTAAACCAAAATTTGGTTTGTATGAGCCAGCACACAGCCGATGACCACTGCCCCTTGTGTTGGATTTAAGAACAATAATATGGGAAGGACTATAGCGAGAGTGGTGTTCGTGGACATTCGTTTTACGAGTAAATTTGCCTACCACAAAAAAGTGCTGTAGGGAGCTTTTTTCTCATACGAACGGTACGGCTAAAGAACGAGTTTTCCCTGTAGTACGTATGAGTCCTTCATAAGGAACATATTACACGCACATATTTCTGTTGTGATTTCGGGTAATAGTCCACCAATTTCAACAGGCCTCAATACCTTGTAGTAAAACTAAAACAAAATACAATTCACATTGAGTCAATGATCCAGTGAGTCAATAAATTTGGTTACCTATCTGTCCCCAATAAGCAGATTCGCCCTTTCCAATATACGGTCGAGAAGTTCCAAAATAAGCTTTAAATCATCTAGAGTTTTATTTCTTTTTCTGGCACAAATATTTGGTATAAGTTGAGCAGATCAGATGGAGTGAAATATATCTGACAACATTAGAAAAAAACCGAGCTACTGGAGTGCTGCTCTGGCGATCCAAGCAATGTGTTTAGCTCATCGACCAGCACACTAAGAGCTTATGATTTCTTAATACTTATACCAGCCATAACTACTGATGGAGCAACGTTTAGGAACACTTACAACGGCCGCAATCGCAGCGGCGTATGGAACACTGAACATCGGGCATAAGAGTATTCTGGATGCAGGACACGAACTAGTAAAAAGGAGAGCTGCTGTGAATTTCTATGGACCTAGAAGTCAGATTTGCACTTAGGAATGGGCTAGTGCGAGCAAAGGTTTCACAATAGGTAGACTCATTAAACCTGAAAATGTGTAGACAGGCTCGAATTGTGCTCAAAAAGCCCCTCGGCAATAAGGCCAGTAAGCTACATAGATATAATAGGGCTCCTTAAGCTGGATTCCTGCATTAGTGACAGGTCACGGAAACTTCAAGTATCATCTGGCTAAGATGAAAATCAAAGATGATATTTGCAGACTGTGACTGAATGTCTAGCACTGGATAACAAATGGCTTAGGACCACGGGGCAGGTAAATGTGAATGCCATGGGGACGTGAGCCATAGACAAATGCTAGTGATTCCAAGAGACTCCATGTTTAAGAAAAAGATCGACAGTCTGAACTCACCACACTCAAGTGTTAATTGACCATTCTAATTACCATTACTTTTGGGAGTCAAGCAAGATTCTGTATTACAGGATCGGCAGCATTAAAAAGAGGATAAACGTCCTCAGAAATTGAGAAGGTCAAGCCAGAAGAGATGAAGTAGTCCTACAACAGAGTATTGAACTGACTAAGCGATTGTGAGCAACTGAGCTGGCGACGCCGTATTTTCATTTCGCAGTATCTGGATCCAAACACCGTTAGTATCTTTGCAAATGATGGCTTTCACGATACATAAGGAAATAACAGCTCCGCTACTCGGAACTAACCGAGCCACTCCTCTATGGCGGACAATTGTGATGATTTTATTGCAATGCAAAGCAGATGCGTTCCGATTCAATATGGAATAAAACATACTGCCCACGCTGCTCTGATGACAGGCTATTGCTCTTTTCATGAAATAATCAATGACTTTTTGACAAAGATTCCGTTGCCATCTTCCCGTAACGAAATCGTCTACAGTCACTATCAAATTGATGTTTTTTAGATTAACAATGTTTGCAATAGACCGGGCGGTACACACATAGATCACATTGTTCTTCGATCGAAAAGTAATCCAAGTTTGCGAGCGCTTTCAGCGTAATAGGTTTTCAAGACGTATTCTTCTTTTATGTAGCTCTTCATTGTTAATAATCGGAACAATCAACTGTTAACTATCACGCCAACAAAATGTCTCAGAATTTAAATGGTTCGATTATATTGACACTCGCTATAAAAGCACAGTGGTTACGTTTCCGGCAAGCAAAAATGTTAAGATCTCATTTAAGTTTTATATCACTGAAGATATCACCCCGTAAATGAAGGGGTGAAATTTTCAAGACCACAAATTGGCTCATAAGAGAAAGTGGAAAATTAAAAATTACCAACAGACATCAACAAAACCTTGACTAGGAAACAAAAAACACTTGTTACTCTTAAAGAATAAACTCAAACAACTGACTTTTTTTAGCTCGTTAATGGAATGCAAAGGACTTATTGAGAAAAAAGGATATTAGACATTTTGTTATGAATATAGAGACGTCATGAGAAACAGTAGGTATGACGAAAGAGGTGGAAAAATGGTAACCACTGAGCCGGCACAGCAAGTCAAGCTTGATCGATTCTACTGCTACTATTTGCTTATGAACGCAACAACGGGGGTCTCTTTTCTGTTTAATTTCTCTCATCAAAGGCATCACATGCATAATTGCTGTGCACTAGAAAAAAATTTAAGAAAAGGAAATACAAAGAAAATGAAAAATCGTTTTTAGAAAATTCTCAACATCAAAATGACAGGTAATTATTACAAAGTCATTTGCAGTGACGTAAAACATTTGTCATAATTTTTACTTCTCCTTCACTTTATTTATTTCTCCATGATGGGAATATTTTGATTCTGTTGCTTTATTTTTAAAATTGTACGTCTTCCAAGGGTTCTCCTTTTTTTCTTTGCTAAGATGCATATTTAGGGAATTGGTTTGCTTACTTACACACACACAACCACAACCAATTTACACATACAGTCTTGTTTTCCATTATCAAGACTTTTGACATCTTAACTAATCGAGAACAACCCTTGCGAAGCCAGAGAGATCTCATTAAAATTATAATTTTGCGGCATGAATATGATTTCATATCGCGTTTGATGGGTTTTAGTATTAAAAATACGAGTATTTTGAATTTAAGAAAACGTACAGTGGTTTTCATATTTACAACAAACTAAATATTTGAGGCACAAGAGCAAATGAATCTTTAGAATGCACTTCATGTTCTTCTAGCTCTTTCGTGATAAATCCAAATTTTAAGGGTTCCATTAGGGGCTATCATGTTCCTAGAATGGCTTGAGTTGCCATAACACTGTTTCTAATTAATGTCGTAAACAAATTAGGATCTTTAGATGAATTTGCTAAGCCTGTTCTCTTACGTTAGAGAGATAACTTCTGAAAAACATTGTAGGATATTCACTCGCCCACAGGTCGCACATAACAGATATGCATCGATCAATGTCTAGAGTTCTCTTTCGACATTTTCACACATATTTCCCCCATGACCACGCTCCCACTCTAGGATGATTCTCGAATATCTCGCCATCGGATTTAAGGATACCCAGTATTCCTGGACTAGCGTAGATTTCGAACTGTCAGTGAAGATCCGAATATTTCTGTCAATAATACCACAGCCAATTTGTCGCCTTTAACACCGCTGAAATCTCAACTTGAAGAACACTACATTCATTCTATGAGACCAGAAAGACCGCTCCAAGCTTCAATGGTGCTGGAATGGCCACATAGTCTTGAGTTAAATTCATTAATGGCATTTAGCCAGTTCAGCATAGCAAAAAGCGTCTTTGTTGTTGTTGTACGCATGGCTCCCATATTTAGGATTGCCATACTACGTGATTCTTTCTCAAAAATAGACCGATTGGAAGCCTTGCCACCAGACTACGACATCATAACGTAAGACCGGTTCAAATAATCAATTCGCGTTTTTGAGGTTCATTCCCCATGTCGTTCCTATAGTCTTATTACAAATGTAAGTAGCCACCATCGTGTTTGTGGCTCTGGCTTCAATGTTGGATTTCCAGGGTAACTTACTATCCAAAATTATGCTCAAAATGTTTTGCACTGCCTGACAGGTTTAATCAAACCTATTTGTTCTAGAAATTGCGATCGTATGGATTTTGTATCTTCACGTAAATAATACAATTTCCGTTTTGCATAGATTAACCCTCAAACTGTTTGAGGAACTCCAGTTGCAACGCTCCAATACATTATATAGGTAGGAATTGTAGTTGCTTGCGCCCTGTGCCCACCTCTTACTGTCAATAACTTTTCTTATTAACAGCTGTCATTACTATGCAAACAGAAATCAATAGTACACCACAATCTTCCCATGATTTGGGTCTAAGCCAGAGACCCCATATGACATAAAGAGACATGACCTTCATTTCTTCATTCTGCTCAAAATTTCGCCTCGGATGCCCACGATATGGACAAAAACGTAACAATATCAACCAGGCGACCAAACGATACAATTTGGCCTATCAGGGTCGTCTCTGCTGAGCATTTTGAATAGAGATTTGAAGATACAGCCTTACAAAGAGCAAACAGCCCAGCAGTTATTGGCAGGTGATCAGCAGATTTAACCCTTCCAGACTTCTATCTATGGAATAATTTGAAGTCACGGATTTATGTGAATAAACCCCAGACTCTTGAAGCTCTTAAAGAAAATATGCGTAAAAAAATCCCGAACTTATCGCCAAAAGTATTGCAAAAAACCATGGACAATATTATTGGTTCAGGCAGCGAGAGCGACGGTAACTTAGCTTATATCATCTTTAAAGTGTTATGGATAAAATAATATCTAAAGATTCATAAGATACAAAAAAAGCACTTTGGGTCATTTATTTTGAACCAGCTTGGACCATTAACTTTCAATACAAATTTATTTTCACCCATAATTAATTTACAAACAATTTCCCTGCAAACCACTGTCAATAGCAATTGTGCCACAATATTTTTTCCCATTGACTCACTTAAGCATGACTTAGAAACCACAAAATAATAAAACAAAACGGCGACACTAAAACTATTATTCGTGGTTTTAAGTCGTTGTTTCAAGTTGCGCACCTCGAGTCAATGACCGTTAGTCAGTCACTTTGGACAAAATGAGTTCAATGCAATTGACTTCATATTTGTTGTTGCTCTCAGCGCATTTTAGTGGTGGTGCCTGCCGTACTCGTATCTCATGCAAGCGTGCGGTAGTGAAAATATAAATATTCGTATTTGTGTTTTTTTTTGTCTCAAAACATTTATTTCATATTTATTCTTTATGTTTGTTTTTAGCGGTTTTGTGGTATTTACGAGAATATTTATCTTTATGGCTGACGTCCCAATGCACTGCTACAATGACGATGACGACGCCGACAAGTCTTTACGTTGTTGCATTAACTAGTTTACGGCAAGTTGTGTTTAAAACAACAACAGGTGATTTGTGTGTTGTTGTGTATGAGTTCGAAAAATGTCATTATGCTGATCGAACATGTTCCATGACCGTGTGTCATGCATGACCAGGGGTCTAAGTCTTTCTCATCATTACTGATATTGATCGATTACCTGACTAATGCGTTGTAGTTTTTCCTTTTTTAGACGACGAATATTTGAATATTTTTATGTCATTATTCTTCTGGAATTAGATCATTTTTGATTTTATATCTTTAAGGCAACAAACGGTTAAACAAAATAATCTAATAATCTAATTGAAAACTTATAATTTCAAGCTCAATAAATATTTGTATTTAAAACTAAAGAGAACTTCATGTGATTAAGGACGCATTTTTGAAGACTTCATAAAATTCAGAAACCTTCTACAATTTTCTTTATGGAATAAAATAAAAAAGTTTAACAAATAATTAAACAGGTAGTTTTTTCTCCATTCCTTCCAGGAAGAACTCAACCATCGCAATCTTTTTTTTTTATGTTCAATTCAACAGCAATTCCAACTCATGCATTACTTTCAAAAGTCCCATGTCAAGGGAATCTGTCAACTTTAAGGGGATTAGATCTTCTTTACCTTTAAAGATGACAGATTAATTTAAAACGCAATATTATAATGTCAAGACGATCACGAATATTAAATACAGTTAAAAACGACAGTTCCTGCAATAGTTCTGCATCCCTTTTCTTCGCAAGGCCAATTTCGTCAACAGCTTCCAGTTTCGAATGGAGTCTGCAACTCTAATTTTAAATGAAGCCTGCGCGCACTTGAACTGTTCAACCGTAGCAGGGTGAGCCATGAAGATTTGCGAATTTACTCGGCCTATTCCCACCTATAGGGTACTTGTCTGGTGGAAAGTTGTGGTCTCAGAAGTATAAACTCTCTCTTCTAGGTTAGTGTGTCTAGCAAGCACTGGTGCAATAAGTTCAACTCCTCAGGCCAGTTTGGAGACAATGTTGGATCTGATTCCCCTCGATGTTCACTTAAAATACGTATCTGCCACGTCGGGCCTAAGGCTAAGGGAATCGGGCGAACTAAGGCATGGACGTGTTCGACATGGCTTGGAGGTGATGATTATTTGTTATGGACTCCGACAATTCCTCTGTTGTTAAAATACCGACCGGGTATGAGTATTTCGTAATTCGAGATAGTGCAGTTTCGTTCTTTACAGATGGCTCTAGGGCAGACCGGATCGGGTGTCATATCTGAGTATCTCTGAGGGACCTCTTGCTCTATCTATGGATACCCGATATTCTTCATTTGTACTGATGTCTATTCAATCTCTTTCCCTACTTGTACGACAACGTGTGATGATAGTTTAGGTGCCGGGGTTTTAGAAAAATTAGGGAAATGAGATGGCCGATCAGTGTGTAAGGAACGGCTCCAGCCTATACGTGGTAAATTCACAGGGAGACCACAATAACAGCTGGCCGAACTTTCAAACAAGAAATTCGTCACCACAAAAAATTCGTTGGCCCTATATTGATAAGGAAAGGTCGCAGGCACTAGTGGCTCTCGGGAAAAATTGGATATCCCTTCTGAGCCGACGAGCAGAGTCTCTTTGCAAGCTTTTAAGCTCTTAATAAATATGTTGGTTAAAAAAGTACCTCAAAAATCATCAACCAATAATATTTTCAGCCCGTCCCAAGCCCCACAACGCTGGTGTATGATATCAGTTGACTGTCTTAAGATGTCAAATAAGGAAGTAATGCATTAAATATTATTAAAAACAGCGTTCGCATACAAAAATGTGATAACGAGATTGTGTTTTACCAATGATAAATTGTCGTGTTAATGACCTTCATCTTTAATCCAAATTAGCACACACTGGTTGCCTTTTGTTATTGTTGACTTTTCTCTTTTTATTATTATCAAACTGCGAGTTTTCTTTGCAAAACATAACAAATCGCAATTTATATTTAAAGGGCATTTAACTTGATATTGCGCCTGCTTATGAATGACAGTATCTTTTTCAAGATTGATATTAACAAAATACTTCTATTCTATAGAAAAATTTTGGGAGTGCAGAAGAGGTATAAATTTTAAAAAATGGGCAGGCGGCGGAATATTTCTCTATCTAATCTCCATTCAAACAGCTAGAAATTGTTTAAAATTGTTGGAACTGAGACAGTGCATAATGCTGTGTTTATTTACTTAATTCGTTTTAGTTTACGGCTTCGGATTTGTAATTCCATATTAAGATTTTTATCATTCTATTACCCAGTTTTGATTACCACGGTGGCAAGACTTCTTGATCCAGTCACCTCGATATGTGGCTGCTCAATTTCCCAGGCGTTTCTTTGGCCTGAAACTTTAAGATAAGGATTTTCGAAGTTTGACCAGTAAGCAAACGACCAGTCGTAGCAACTCAGGAACCAGTGGCTCTTCGGGACTATTAGTACCGGACTGGTGGTTGGTGAAACTCCTTCAGGGTTGTTCGTGCTGGCTAAACCTAAACTTAAACCTAGCCCCCGGTTCTTGATCCATGTGGTGTTATGGCAAAACAAGCCATCCATTATACGACAGTAGGGTAGATAGCTCCCAACTCCTCAGCAATTTGCAAGATTGTGGCCCAGGCAGCGATAGAGCTATAATTGCCACCTATACAAATGCGTATGGTGTTGTTGGCTTTGGTGCTCCCAATATTTTCACCCAGTGGTAAGCCCATCGCTGAACATTATTGAAAGACAGGTTCCGAGGTTAAACACCATAAATTCATCCTTCATCATCATCATCATTCTTGAGAACAAATGAAAAAGAAACGCTTAATTTTAAATAAAAATAATAGTTAAAGGAATTTTAAAGCATCTAAGTGCTGGGCTTAGTCTTGGTCGAACTCACTTCGATGTTTAAAAGACCAGTATTCGTCAAACTTTAGGTGAAAAGTTCAATGCTAAGTACACAATCTCCCACCCTGTAGTGTTGGGGTATTTCAGTAATAGGCCCGTTCGCCGTATTATTGATAAATTACGTTTACTATCTCTACAGCCCCTGTAAGTGTGATTGGATTGCTAAAAGGACTTTATCCTCCGCAATGTCCCGACTTTAACACGTTGAAGAACAAGTGTAGTGGTAAAATTTTGAAGAAACAGAGCTGTGTGAAATTTGATTTTTAACTATTTTTTGTGGCATTTGTCTGCTTTGAAAAATGTTGATTTTTTGCTAGTTAATTTTGTATTTAGGCTTTTCGAATTGTTCAAAAACATTTTTGTGTAATTTCGGTTTTTGGAAAAATTTGTCCTTTTTGGTGAAAATGCGAAATTTCGGTTTTTATTAAATATGCATTTGTCAATTAAATGTGCATGGCCAATTAAAATTTTTTTATTTCACTATTTCGTGAATTTTCGAATGTTTGGTGAGTTTTAAATTTTCGCAAAATCTTAAATTTATGGTAATTTTTCATTTCTTTGAAATTTCGAATTTTGTGACTACAGTTCAGTTTTGTGAGTTTTGATGAGTTTTCGCATTTTGGTGAATTCCCAAATTGTAGTGAAATTTGAATTTCGTTTTATTTTCCACTTTAATTCAAATTTCTGATAAAATTTATAATTATAAAATTTTTTTTTGACGAATTTTGTAATTTTTGGTGAATTCCCGATTTGGCGTAAAATTTGATTTTTTTTTATATTTGTGTAAAATATCGACTTATCAAGTGTCGATGTTATGCATTAAATATTGTTTTATTGTTAATTTGCGGTTTTTCGGTAAAATGACAAGATTTTGATGAAATTAAAATGTTTATCTTCAAAATCTCGAAATTTGGTGAATTTCGGTTTTGTTTTTTGGTAAAAGTTCTGTGTTTTATTAAATACAGATTTTTTGGAGAATAATTTCTTTATCCTATTTTTTCGATTTCGATACCGCATTTTCGGTGAAGTTTAAATTTAAAATTATTTGGAATTTTTCGTTGCAATTTCTGTTTTTTGAAATTTTGTTTCGTTTTTTGTAATCGTTTCCACATGAGAGTGAAAATACCAAAAATTCCCATATCTGGGGAACTTGTGGAACGATATTGCTGATTTCAAATAGCAAAAATTCGCCTAAGTTTTAAGATCCTAGGTTGTCTAGTGTCGTCAAAAAGTTTATTTCAATACAGGACAGACGGATATGGGTAATTGAATTCCTCTACCAACGAGATCTAGAATAAATATACATAATTGGTCGCCCACAAAATGGATACCAAATGATAGGGTGTGAAGAGAAGACTACGAAAAATAAATCCAAAATGGCGAATGCTCCAAGATCGTATCAAATGAAAGGGTTTGGTACAAAAGCCACAAGGAAAACGGCAGTCTTTATATCTAATGGGGTCTGCCATGCAGGACAATGTGTGCCCGGGCTGCTAGTATTTTTTTTCAAACTTAAAGAGAATCGCCTCCAACTAAATCGTTTTATTTTTCCCATCTAATACCTAATTGCGCTTGGGAAATGATATTTTGCATACAAATGTTCATTACAAAACATTGTTTTCGAAAACTATTCATTTCGCTTCTTTCTTGCTGCCAGATTTATAAATCAAATGCAAATTTCTTTAATTCCCTTTCATACGCATAGAAAAGCAAAGGAAACAAACAACAACGAAAATTAAGTAAGAGATAAAATAACCGCCTCAAAGAATGTTAAAACCAATTTCCAAGCTCAATTAAATTTCTATTGTCCAAAATAATAATGAAAACACAAAAACAAAAATAGTAGAGAAACTATTGTGCCAAATCTTCAGCATCAATAAGGAAACTCATTTGTAATAAGATCTGCCCTGGAATTGAGAAATTTAAAACCTTATAGAAAGAACATTGTAGGTACTTAACAAGAAAAGTCCAGGCAAAGAAGGAAAGATGAAAAAGGCACAAGAATACCCTGCAACAGAGTAAATGTTTCTTAAAACTCCTGCGGCAGCAGTCTGAGTATGAAGGAAGATAAAATGCGATCAACATGTGCTTGTGTATAAGAAAAAAGGATCATTATAAATTAGGGATAGTTTAAGAAAGAGGAACATTTAAATTTTCTACAAATAATTTAAAAAACAAAACTCAATACATATTCAGGATTAAAATTAAATAAAAAATAGTACTTTTTGAAAACATGTAAATTTTTATTATAGGATCTGCAAAATATTTCTCTACGTAATTCTTTGATGACGTATTTTTTTTAAATAAATTTTTCCGAAAGTACCTTTTTGGAAGTACTATTTCGAAAAATGTTAACTTAAAAGTTACGAAAAGTCTTTTGGCTAATGATACTTCAAAAAAAAGTACTTTAAAAATGTACTTTTTGAAAAAAATTACTTTTTGTACAGGAAGTTCCTTAAGCGTATTTTTGACAATAACATTTTTCTAAAGTACATTTTTATAATATGTATTTACGAATGTCGTTACATTGTTTTCGGACATGGGACAAGTTAAAGAGCGTATTACGCCGATAGTTCTAAGTTTACTGCCGAAGAAGTAGCGCATGGTAGCTGTTAAAAAAAATGCTTTGCTTTGGGCCTAGATATTATCGAATGTACCATTGTCGGTGGCGGGGTAGGGGGTACTAATAAAATTATCAACCTTACGGACGGAACGAAATGTTTGGCTATATAACAAATTTTTTTTTAAATCTTAAAATTTAACAAACTTTTCGAAAATTTTCAAAATTTTTGCCAATTTAAAATTCACTCAAAATTCGAAAGTGGAATATAAAAAATGTTAAATGCGAAAAAAACCATATTCAATAAACCGAAATTTTACTTGACGAAAAGTTTTAAATTTCACCACAATTTTGCAATTTCACATAAAATCCAAAATGAAAAATCAATATTTTATCAAAAATGTTGCAATTTTAACAAAATTTATGTTACCATCAGAAATCATTACAAAACTAAACAATAGTCAAAATATTTTAAATGACCAATATAGCAAAATAATTCAAAATAGCGAAATTAAAAAAACACCAAAAATCTAATTTCGTTAAACTCTGAAATTTCTCGAACTATGAAGAAGACGTTATAATTTTAATACAATTCGCTGTTACACAAATATATAAAAAAATTTATATTCCACCACAATTCGGGAAATCACCAAATATACACCAAACAATATTAAAATCATGATAATGATAAATTTAATTAAAAAAAAAATTCAAGTTAAACTGAAAAATCATTCAAATAGCTTTTTACTATATTTTCGGAGTTCACCGAAATTTAAAAATTGATTACAATATCTAAATATGTTAAAATATTTTATCAAAAAAGATCCAAACAAAAATTCAATATTTTACCAAAAGATCTCCACCGTTCGGCTGTTCACAAAAATCCTAAATTTACATAAAAAATAAAACATTAACAAATTAAAAGAACCGACGATGAAGAAAAAACTACTGATCCTTAACCGATCGAAAATGCTTATGTTAAACTGAAAGGAGAGTTTGAATGCAGAATACGACGATTAGAATCAAAAGCCAAAATTAAAGATCACAAACAATCCTTTGCACCGGGTAAAATCGGGTGAAGGGTAGATCAGAACCGGCACGGCCGAAAAAAGCTCTCTTACTTGTTATACGACAGATAAAATATATGTAATGACGTTTTTAGACTCTAGAAGATGGTACGATCAATAAAATAAATAAACACTTTAAAACGTGATCCTTCTTAATTTGTACCGATTTAATTTTTTTCTCTCAATGATTTTCATATTGTATTGTTGTGATCACTTGCATATGCAGTAATTTCAGTACTTTTTTCTTTGCTCAATATTTTAGGGTAACAAACTATTACAACTACGCCAGAGGCATGTAACGCCAATTAAGGGCTCATCATGCGTGAGCATTATGATCATTTCTAAAACTCTGTAAAGGGCACATTTTAAAATTCCCAGGCCTTAAGAGGTTTCCAATGAAACGAAAATAGGGGAGAGTTTTATTTTTGTTATTTAAGAAACTCTTTTAACAAGATAAAAAAAGTAAGTTGCACATAAAAATAGCTGCTCGAGCGTAACAGAGCATCAAATGATCACCAGAAAATTTCATTTATTGTTCTACGAAACAAGAAGAAAAGAAAAACAGGTAGAAAAAGAAATCTTTTTGAAGTTTAAAACCCAAAATTAAGAAAAATAATATTAAATATTCTTTAATCTATTACATTCAGACAGAGAGAGGGAGAGCGAGAGAGAGAGAGTGTGAGTGAGCGTTTTTTGTTTTCAAGATCATTGGTTGTGTGCTCACTTGAAATGAGTTTTAAATCTTGTGAATACTTGTTTCAAAACAATCTTGTAGTTTAATATTTTTTTCTTCACTAGGGCTGTTAGTTTGTTTAGAGAATACATGGAGTGCGGTCGTGTTTGACACATTAAACGGTTAAAAGAAGTCAACTAACTGATTTTTCAAGAACGCCGGCAGAAAAAGTAAAAGATAAAAAGAACTACAAAATAAGACTTCAGAGAAAAACGCCGTGTCGAGGAAAGTACATAAATAAAGAAAGTTGTTTTCTTTGCAAATAAATTACTGCTTGAGCTCTTTAAACAAAAATAAAATTTTATTTGTAAAAAAGAAAGAAGAAAAAAAAAAAAGAAATCAAAATCTTACAATTCACACAATAAAAACCACAATGGAAGGTTTTACACACTCATTGAATTACGAACTACCACAAGAATTACATTTCGATAAATACGCGCAACATATTTTGGAAAATAGCCGAGATCCAAACTTTGCCGACACCACTACCATAGCCTTGGCCTCCTCACCCAGCATAACAACGAGTCAACAAATCACAACTAGTGAATTTTTGAAAAAATTAGGAGCCACCTTCATACATTCCATACAATTGCAGTCACTGCCTCGCACCAAGACATTGGACATCTCTTTGCCTTCATCATCGTCTTCAGTTAATGACATGGATATAGAATTAGGTGCTCATCATTTTATAATGGACTCCCCCAATTACAATAATGCCATGGATGACTTACAAAAACAATTGGATTATGACAAGTTTATGAATGAAGTATGGATGGGCGTAGTACTAACGCTGATATTGATCTCAATGATCTTTTGTTTTTGTTCCTGTTTTCTGTATCATCAGTTTCGCATGTGGAAGAGAAATTGTAAGTATTTGAAAGCGATTTAGAGTGAAAGAAGAGTTATATTATTAGGAGTGGGCTAAAGGGATTTTAAAGTGTTTAGTGAACTATAAAGTGTTAGGGCAATTTGGGATATTGTCTTTTCCTGAAGGCCTGCTTTAAAAATAAAAACTAAACCTTTCTAGAAAGTCACATAAAATTATAGCGTGATTACAACGTTTGCTTTTTAGATTAAAAAGAATCTTTAAGCCATTTTATGCCGATATCCATGTGAATTATCAATCTGCTAAGTGACTGTGATTAATAATAGTTTATCGGCCGATACGAGGCACTGCACGTCACTTTATTCTAAACGGGAACGTGAAATAAATTGCTAATCAAAACGACCACTCAATTGGTGCGCAATATGAACTTAATGGCATTCATCATTAAAATTTAATTAATTATTGTTTGGTGGCCGATACAAGTAACTGGCCGTTACGCTTCTCTGGTCGGGAACGTGAACTTGCATCAATAATCTAACTTATCGGTGCGCAATTTGAAATAAATTACTCGCTGCACAGTAATCTAAAAGTAAATGTAATTTTATTACATTATAAAAAGAATCGTACTGATTAAAAAATTCACTGGTAAGACATTTTTGATTACTAATTGATTATAACAAAAAGTAATCTAAAAATATTCAGGATTACTTGAGATTACTATCACATGTTCAGAGCCAATCAAAAGTAATCAAAAAAATGAATTGACTACTATCCAAGATTACTCTTGATTCTTTATGATTATTTTCAAAGTAGTGGAATTGTTTTGTTGACTACTTTGAATTATTTTTGATTATTTGATAGTAATCTCAGGTAATCTTGATTGTTTTTAGATTACTTGTAATCGCAAATCAAATACTTCACCTTTTAAATAAAAGTCATCTAATTCTAATCCTTACTGGAGAGCTATGCTTTCAACACAACCATCCTTTTGCGCGCTCTTTAGTAAGTGCAGCTGTTTTGTTTATCTGAAACATGAAATAAATTGTTCATAGAACTTATAACTCATAGCTTCCACCATGGCGTAATAAAAACTTGCCTTTCAACACATTCATTCTTTGGCTTGATCTGTTCTATGTATATCCCTAATCTTGAACCGAAACATGAACTCATAACTCAACACAACCGATCACTCTCGCATACGATGTCTTGCATATAAAGTCATTTTTTTTTTGAATTGCCGGCGGAACTGAATTTTCAACAGACCCATTCTTTCGCGTGGTCTGTGTGCCATCTTTTAGATCTAAAACATGAAATATATTATTCATCTCAGCTCTCAAAAGGTCCACTCTTCGACAAGGATTTTCCTGGAGGTCTACTAAAGGCCTAACCAATCAATATTTGAGGTTGGAATAGATTTCTTGGTTTAAGTTTTTTAAAGAAACTACGTTTCATATCATTTTCAATCAAACATTTCCCTCCCCCAGATTCAAATGGCATGTTAAGACTTTCTCATTCATATTAAAGCTTCATTAACTTATTTCAAATTCTATTAACGTTTTGCTTTTCACATCAAAATGCAATAGAAATAAACTCAAACTATTAAGGATAAATTTATTAGCATTTTTTACCATAAAACAAATATTGGCCGACTGCCATTTTAAGGCGGAAGAGAAATTTGTAAGCGTTTTTAACAGTGAGTTGTAAAAAAAGTAAACAAATGAATAACGAAAACAAATAAATGTTTACAAATCAAAAGTGATAATTATCTGCGAAAAACAAATAAAACTGAACACAATGAAAACGTTTAAACAAAAATTACATGAGCAAGGACAAGCAAACCCCTGATAGAAAATTAAAAAATTAAGTAAATTTTAATGAAATAATAAAATATGACAGATTTAAATTATTATTGAAAAATATTAAAATCACTATTAAGGCTAAAGTAAACAACAACATGGAACTTAAACTCAATAAGTAAAAAGCATCCCAGTTAGATTATTCAACTAAAAGTATTGGAAACTTGTTAAAAAACAAATGCATTCCGCAGAAATGTTAATTAATACAAAAATCCGCAAGAGCTACATCTGTGAATCAAATAATTAATATTTATAAGGCAGTATTTTATTTGGCAACAAAAGTGTTCTTCGACTTTAGCTTGAAATTTAATTAATGAAAGTTTTTAATTGATTTAATTAATTATTGAATAAAATTTGTTGTTAAGTTTTTTGTTAAACAAATAACTAATTAAATCATTTAGTAATTTAATTTATAAAAAACTGAACAATTTTTTTATGAAATAAGTCTTTCAATCCATTAAAAACTTAATTAATTTTCAACCTGAGTGTTCTCCGGTTTCAGGTTGAAATTCAATTAATGAAAGTTTTTAATTGATCTAATTAATTATTGAATTAAATTTGTTGTTAAGTATTTTTTATTATTGATAATAATTAAATCAGTTAGTAATTTAACTAACAAAAATTTAAACAGATTGTTTTGATAAAATAAATAATTGAATCCATTAAAAACTTAATTAATTTTCAACCTGAGTGTTCTTCAGTTTCAGCTTGAAATTTATTTAATGAAAGTTTTAAATTGATCTAATTAATTATTGAATAAAAATTGTTGTTAAGTATTTTGTTAAACAAATAACTAATTAAATCATTCAGTAATTTAATTGATAAAAAATTTAATTGATTAAATAGTTAATTGAATCTATTAAAAACTTAATTAAATTTCAACCTGAATGCGAACAGAATAATATTTATAAATAGTTTTTTTGTACGAATTTAGAGACTTATTTTATAAAACGCCAGGCAACGTCAAAATTTATGTGAAAAACATTTTTAAAATTTTGTTTTTTATACAAATTGGAGAGCTCATGAAATGGAAGTCAACGCTTCATATTTGATGGCGTTCATAGGCTCAAAGATTTATATCAAATTTAAACATTTTCAAAATATTTAAATTTCTGTCAGTTTTCCGTATTGTTTTTTAAAATAAGGCCCTTAATTAAGTTCCTCATAACAAAGTTTGAAGATTTTCTCTATCTCCAAAGCAGTTATAACGCTTATTTTCTTTATGTGACATGTGCCGGGCCTTTATTTTGCCCTTTTTAAACTTGGTTGTGTACTTTGGCGAACAGAATAACTCATGCAAATTTAAAAACCTGTAGTTCTTACAGCTCTCCAGATATATCTAAATTTTATAAATAAATATAAGTGATAATAACAGACCATACAGCATGTTTGAAGATAAACAAGCTTACAATACGATAAGATACGATAAGAATTGGCTTTCAATGAGACCTGCCACGCGCACTTATCAGTGACACGCTGTAATTTTAATATTCCGATTAGAATTTTGTCCGCTGTTACAATGAATCGTTCGCTTTAATGCTACAAGAAATTATAAGTTTAACCGATTAATATCGCCGCCTCTATATACCGTCGGCAACTTCGACGTCTGTCTTGGTAAAGATGCCCTCAAGTACTTTGACAAATAAGAGTGGTTCAAAACGCATACCTCTCTGAATGGAAAATTTTTCGCTATTTTCCACTTTGAAGCAACCAATGCCTCTACGTTAGCATATAAGTCACGTATCAAGGCAATTATCTTCTTTGGTGCACCTTTTTCTCGAAGGGAGTGACATATTACCTCACTTTTGATAGTGTCCAATACACGCTTAAAATCTACAAACAGTAGATACAGAGGTCAACGCCATTCTACGGACTGCTCTTTCATTATGATCTACACAGGCTCCATGTGGTCTGGGCTCCGTTTGTTCTTGTCGTAAGGTTGCGTTGATGGCTGGTGCAATATCATCAAGGATTACAAATGCTAATATTTTTACAATTGTATTGAGAAGGGTAATTCCGCTGCATTTATTGGAAATGGAGTTGTCTATCCAGATCTGGTGGAAGATTGGCTGCAATACAGGTGTCAGAATGTCTGATCCATATTTAAACAATTCGGCTGGTTTGTTATCAGGGCCGCTGCTCTTATTGATCTTCAACTTCTGCATTGCAATTTGGATTTCTTATACAGATGGTAGTTGAGTTGGATATGTTGCTGGATGAGTCTCAATACATATTACTAGGATCATGTACACTTGTTTCTTGTGTCTCTTTGTGGTCTTTTAACCTATGTATGTGAGGTTTGACGTTCGTCAAGTTGTAAAGTGCATCACAGACGCCGCGTAAACCATTACGGCATGCTGCTCTTCCTTCTAACATTCAAATTAGTTTTTGCGTTTAGCACGTAAAATCGTCATCATTCATAATTTTTACAACCCAATTGTCAAAATAAAACCACCATACCGTGGTGCACCGCCGACTCTCATTGTCGTGTCTGATTTCATCAACCAGTATCACACTACTATTAATATTTAGGTAGTCATTTAAAGTTCAGTTTGATTATAAAGCTAGTTTTTGTCTTAGACAACTGAAAACTTAAAAATTTGCACAAACAAGTGATAGCTGTCATTTGAGAAACAGAGAATAGAGAAGAGCTCACATAGCCAAATAACGATAATATTTGAATCCACATTTTACTAATATTTTATATGCTGCTCTTATCATTTCAGATCGCACCACTGTCACCCAGTCCGGCGATGTAGAAGCTGTTAAACTAAATATGGATCTAGAGGATCCAGTGCCTGAGTATACACTAGTCTCTGGTCTTCCCTCTTATGAAGCTGCCTTAGAATTGCTGCAAAAAAATCCTCAGTCCTGCGTGATAGTACATCCCTCAGTATTGGAGGTATTTAATAAAAATGAAAGATCTACAAACGAACACCCAACAGCGACAACAACAACAACAACAGAAACCACTGCTACAATAGAAGTCTCTATACCTCTACTTAGTGATTCTAACAATCACAACGACAATAAATCTACTTTGCCTTCGTATAATGAGGCCACAGCACCCATTACTCCTGCAACACCTGGTCTGCCTTATAATCACAGTTTGGTCAGTCTGCTCTCACTGGCCACACAACTAACATCACAGTGCAAAACAAAATCTGCTGCCTCTTCACCTTCCACAAGTGAAACGGAGAAACAATTTAAAGCCTGATTTTATAAAGTTTTAGATTGCTCACACACATACACACAAAAATATGAATTAAATACTTAAGATTTTGTGAAACCAAAAGACTGTGATACCCCCAAATATGTGCACAACGTTTAAGCAAAGAGAAGAAGTAAAGTGTAGTAACGGTTGTGTAACTGTGATTAATTTCTAGCTGTAGCGCTCTACTCTTTTGTATTGCGGTTTATAATTTATATTTCTCATATAAAAAATATTGTAGTACTTAAGAGAAAATATTAAACATTTTAATGTTAACTAATTTTAATTTATTTATATAAATTTGTAAATGTAGTTAAAGAAAAAACTTCTATAAAGGAAATACAAATACTTCTTAAAAATTATAAAAAGACAAAGTTATAGAGACTTTTATTTTTCAAACCTCCAACAGCAGTTCGAACAACAATTCCAATCTGCCTGCCCCCCATAAGGTCAAATGAATACAATAATTAATTGCGAATATAATAAGTGATTCAAATGACATGATCTTCTTTCAGATATGCTTTTGATCACCGGTAATTAAGCTCCCTTGAGTTTGCAGTTCGATGCCTACAAACACGCTGGTGGTTTCGCCTGAATACGCAAATCTGTGGATCACTCTCGCTAAAAGGTATTTTTTCAGACATTTCGGCTTTAACAGAATTTTAAACACAGACCAATTATTTAATTTAAATGAAATGGATCCCATTCGAAAAGAATTTTTGCCAATTATTTGATCTAAACTATTATGGAATTTTTTCCTTGGAGCATATTTCCCTGGGAGTAAAAAAAAATTGCAGGACCTCACCGATAGGCCAAAGACTATTGAAGTTATAGAAAATGAATACGCTGCAGCAGACTACAACCTTACAAGTCAACAGGTCTTTATCTAACAAGTTCCAAGAAAAGTGGGCACATATATTCTTAGTAAGGTTTTGTCTTACCTTACTGCTGGCCTATTATATCAAATTGGCTCAATAGCCAGGCTTGATGAAGCCTGACGGGTTTAAATATATTTTACAAAAATTCGGGGGGTTTTTTTTAAATTATCGATCACAATTTCAAATGTTGACCTGGTAAGCTGCTTCGCTTTTCACCCGCATGTGATTGTGAAATGACGATTAAAAAATTACTGCGAAATGAACAAGTAGTAAGAACTCAGTGTATGTATTCTTGTGGCACTCATTGCACAGATCGCTCCCTAATAGAAGTTTACGAAAACATTTGGCGCCCGCTGTACAGACAGCCATGTAAAAACAAAACACAGCACCCATAAGCTCAATCGAGCTACCAGGAAAGTGAATACACACAGAACAATAACGATATAACATCAACACGTAAAGATGAATTCCAGGAATTGAATATTATGGGTAAACAACAACAACGCAAAGAAACCACCACTCTAAGTAACCAAAGTAGACACGAACATCATAATAAAAAAAACACCCGAAAAGATGTTTATAGCTAATGAAGTGTCTACGGGATTCTTGCGTATTCTACAAGTTTCTCGAAAATAGACGACTACTATCAAAAGGCTTGGGTGGTCATCCTGCGAGTTAGTATCGAGTGAAACAATAATAACAATAATAAATCATATGGAGAAGCGTCAATAATCTAGACATGTTAAACCGTTTTTATTCACAACCTGTTAAACAGACCATGAACCCTAAACACTAGAAGTGTTAAACAAGAAATTTATAAAAATAATTTATTTATTGCTCAACAACAAGAAAAAAAATCGTTAAAACAAAATGCAACAAACGAGTAATAGCAACACAAACATTTGAATTACCTATTGGAACGAACCATTGACGAATGGTTTCTACCCATAATGGAGCTCTCTGAAAAAAAACTCTAGCTAGTGCCACGTAAGAGATATCGCGAATCGGTGATTACGTATAGATAGAGGGAAAAAAGTACTATATAAAAAAATTTTAATCATAGCGGGTCAAAAGTTTGTAATTTTTTAAAATCAAAAAAATTCCACTTAAAACGGCTCTGGAAAATAGTGGCATGGGAAGTTCTGAAAATCCAATTACGCCGCTTAATATTAAAAGACCTCTACCTGGAATAAAAATTATCTGGGTTGGCGCACTCTCTTGCTCTATTGGAAGGTTATTATGACATGGGTATTTATATACCCACTTCGTCATTAATGGGTTAAGTGTATAAATTGTTAGTTATTTTCTAAGATTTTTGTTTATTCAAAAGAAAAGAAAAGCTCTTGAAATAACTCTTAGTTATTTTAATAAATTTCAAAATATTTTCTTTAATTTGCATAATGAATTAAATTATGTTATCAAGTTTATGTAAACAGCTTTTAATTAAAAAAACAATATTCGTATTCATAATTAATATACATAAATATTTAAATGAAAAAAAAAAAATATTTATAAATAATGAAGCAGAAAATAAGCTTAAATTATTAATTCATTTTAAAGAGAAAGTTGGCAGCCAACAGATACTTTTTAACGATGAACAAAACTATTTATGCTTCTTCAAAACCCTAAACACACGATATAAACACATAAATTGACACTTACTGGTGAAATATGCACTGAGAGAAATGCTAGAGGAGCTGTAATAATTGTTAAGATCTAATTAGGAAAATGAGGTGACTAACAGTTGAAGTGATATTGGCTTTATGTGAACGATATTATTATAATTAACTGTAGGGTGGGGTAGCGAAGCAGACTGCTTACTCTATGGGTCTCTTTTCGACCCCCTTCTTTGCCTACAATTTGATTGAAATTTACGACCACCTTATTTCAATTAGTCTCATGCTAACACTAGACTCTTCACTGTCGACTGGTAACTGTAGGCCATCTTCCTCATCGCGGATTATCTTGCATTCGATGCCATCTGTCTAAGACTTAGGCACACAATGGCGTTCACATTTAACAAGTGCCTGCCCGTGGTCCTAAACATTATGCGAGCCACTGCTAGACATTCGCATACAATGTGCGCTACCGCGTTAGCCTCTTCCTTAGGAGTTTCTTTGGAGACTGACCCGTCTACCCCTTACGAGGTTTTCTTGATCATCTCTTCCGAATAAAAACCAGAGATCCTACAGATATTAAGCTCTCCAATTCTTGCAAGGCTTCATTGTCCAGCCCTACCGGAATTTCACGGGCCAACGCCATCGAAGTACCTTTAAAGATTGATCCGTCCACCATCTCTTCTTCATCTCTTCATGTAATTCTCGCGAGTAGTGGAGAATACGTGACCACACACGAACAACTCAATGTAAGTTTGTATTAAAAGCGGAAATCGGCTGGTATCCTGAGTTTGCATACTAGAGACCAAGCACCCTCTTGGCCACACATCCCTGGTGTATACTGTTCTCCGCTTGACTTATTTAGCCAGACCCCTTGTAGAGGTAACAGGTTCTTGCCTCTACGGCCGCCACCACGAGGAGGTATAAGTTAGAAGATCTGACAGTACGCTTAGTTAAGGCAAGCCGTATCTTTATGCTTGCCAGCTGACCAGCATATCTGAGGGATAAATGTCAGTAAATTTTATTAAAATATATTTTTTTGCTGGCCCTAAATCAACATGGCTGTTAAATCCGATTATCACTACGAAAGTTTGTCTGCTCTGCAGCCAATAAATAAATTTTACTCATTTAAAATGTGACAATAACATCCGAGTTAGTACTAGGACATAATTAAATGCAGAAAAGTATTACAGTTGCGTAATCAGTGGTTCGTACAGGGCCATAAGCACTAACTGGTGGTGATGGTTGTCGCAGAATGTTTAGTAAATTTCTTCGTTCCCAAATTGATTCGTAAGAGCTGTAGTTTTAACAACACAGCGTAACACATCACGTCCTACGCAATCGATTTATAGAGGAATACGTTTCTCTCAACTCATAAACTTCTTCATATTTTTTCCCCCGTGTAACACTTAAAAAACTATAAAATATAAAGCGATCATAATCACTATAATAGATACCACAGATTTTAACTTAATGATTATAAATTTCCACATTAACATTCACATCAGTCATTTCAAACGGATATTCGGCCACTCTACAAAAGTGCGCACCTTTAGCTTAATATGTCGATTGCTCTTCTCATGTTGTTGCGGTTGCTATTTTGTTTTGTTGTTGCTGTAAACAAAGCTCTTGTTTGCGTGTTAATCCCCCTTCTCGTAAATTGGTTTATCATAGATTATTTATATTAAAATGCAGTTCGTATTCGTTTGTGGTATTTTTTGGCATTTTTGATGCCCAGCGATAATCTCGACTTAATTTAAAAAACCAAAAGCACAGATTTCGATTAAAATTGAAACTGAAAGTTAATAAAACCAGTTTTGTGTGTAAAATTTTTGACCCGAAAAATAAAAAATAAATAACATGAATAAAATTAATGAAACCAAAAATTTGTATGGGTTCGATATTTTTAAAGGGTTACACAGTAAAAGTGCGAAAAGGTTTTAAAAAAAATATGCGAGATTATCTCTTTCATGCGTGATTTTTGTGGAACTTTTCAATAAAATCATGTGTTGTAAATAGTATCGTGTGTTGTATTGTATGCATGCATGATTATATGTTGGTTAAACAGGGTACACACTATCGAACATGAGTGACAGTTTTAATAACGTTTTCAATCAACAGTCAACCACAAATATTTTTGATTTTTCAAAAGAATTTATTTGTTGTTACGAAATACAACGCAACCTCTGGGATATAGTGAGCCCCGAATAAGAGACTCTATATGATTCTAGAAAGCAAGAAAAAATTTAGATTAAATTACTAAATATTCACAGTTTTCGGAATTAATTATAATTTGGATTGGACACTCTAAATTTTTTTAAAGTCCACTGGCTCACAATCACTTTTTATTAATGTAGGAAGAAGACAGCTAACTGAAATTGATTTCAGGTTACTGATTTGTAGTTTATGGCTACCTTGCTCTCATTCAAGTCTCGTGCTACCATTAACCATTACTCTCGACTGTAGTGATTTCAGCCTGTCGACCTTCTTCCTCATCAAGAACTCTCTTATAATTGCTAGCATTTGTCCAAGGCTTATTTCTCCCATAGCATTCTCATTTACAGTGGTCCTAAGCCATATGTTATTATGTTACCCAGTGGTGGACATTCACACACATTGTGCGCTACTATCTCTTAGGAGTATTTTTGAATACTACCCGTTTACCCTTTGCGAGGTTTTCTTATCCGTCTCTTTAAAATTCCTCCATAGGCCAATAAACACCGGAGTTCCAACAGAGATTAATTTCTCCACCTCTTACGAGGCTTCGCGATTCATCCCTGTAATGGAGAAAAGGATGTCCACCCACACAGATCTCCATATTCACGGTAAGTCTGTATTAAAACTCTAGATCGACTGAGATCCATCCCTATCGAAATTTCAGGGCCCAACGCCTTAAAAGTATCGTTAAATATTGACCCGTCCATCCCTCGCAAGACATTATTGTCCATTTTTGCCGGATTCCTTGCTTGGCCAATTAAAACCGTAGTTTCTTCAGAGATTAACCTCTCCGCCTCTTGCGAGGCTTCGTGAGTCATACCTGTAATAGAGAAAACACAGAGATCCATATTCTCGGGTAATTCGAGATCGACTGGTATCCAGTGTTCGCATACTAGATACCAAATACCCTCTTAGCGACGCTTCTCTGGCGTATGCTGTTCCCCCGTGAATTAGGAATTTGTATTAGTAGGTTTTTGCTTCCCTCCGCTCCGGGCACCACCGCGAGGAGCTATAATATATATGACGGACTCACAATCAACCCATTTTTTATCTATTTTCTCATTTTCCATGTAAAATTTCTTTCTTGAAGTGACGGCTTTGGCATCAACATGAATTATAGTTTGGTCAGTCAAAACTGACGAGTTTTTGGCTGTCACTCAAGTTTAATAGTGTGTAGCCCGCATTAACTGATGCCGGCGGTCAGTCGATGAAAGAAGAAAAATAGGTATAATTTTCATGTTGCTCGTAAAGAATATTTAGTGACGCTAAAGGCGGTATGTCTGGTTTAATTACATGACGGTCACATTCGTCTAGAGTATTTAATTATTCGAGGTTTTGTTTTGTTACGAGTAAAAATTAATCGACTCTTCGATTGATAGAAATAATCGTTTAAATTTAAAAAAAACTGTAAATGAAGTTAAGATCATTGGAAAACCGACAGGCTCATAGGCCAACAAAGAATCTCCCTCAGAAATTGTAAAAGTAACGTCATGCGCACTACAGTCAGAAAGAAAACAAATGACAGCGACGTATGTATGGAGAAAATAACTTAAGAAAGACATTTTAATCGATTAATCGATCCAAGTTGTCTTGTAATGACAATGCGCCGTTTTTTACTATAAGACTAACTTCTTCAATTAATCGAGGAACGGATAATCGATTGAGTACCCAAATATTCAATCATTTTAGCGCAAAGAAAACATTTGTTTTCGAAGAACTATGAACCAAGCATGCCACCATTCTCCTAATCAGTGTTGCCACCGCTTAAGTCATTGTACAGCTCAAAAAAAGAACATGCAGAGGAAAAAAAACCACGCCGTGTTGACAACACTTCTACCAAATCCGGGAACATTGCCGCTTAGTAAATTTCATGTGAAGTCCCAGATTCCAATGGTTTTAAATAATTTTGTTTCTGTGAAAATGAGGTTTACTTCACACTATCGCGGAATACCGTCAGCAAGCATATAGTCGACTATCATTCCACTTTCTGTATTTGCCGGATATTGAAAAGACGCCGGCCCAAGTTTCCGAATTGACCGCCTCGGGTTGTTCCGTACACCTCAAAGAGAACGACGTTATTTGGGTATATTTCTTTGCCGTAAGGCTACTTTTTAGACAACTTTGAGGTTTTAATTACAGAAAGAATATCTTTATCTTTCCCCTTAAATCGGTCTCATTTTACAGAAGAGTGTGTTTACAATGGCCACCAACATTTGTCACACCCTTTATTCACTCTATATTTCTCCTTCATTTATTCATTTTAAATGACCTACTTTGCAGTTGTAATTGATGGTGTTTTTCATTGTTGTCGTTGTTGTTATTGTTGTAGTTCTCTGACGTTGGTGTTTTTAATGCTTTAGTCTGGTTGGTTTGAAGTGAGATGTTGGTGTTAACATTTGTTAACGTTAGCTGTTGTTGTGATTGTTACTGCTGCTGTTGTTAACGTTGCTGTATTAAAGTAAAAAAATGTAACCTCAGAAAAAGAGTTGTTAATTGCCTTAAAAGTTCGCTGGGTAGATTGGTGCGATTTTAAATAAAATGAAAAGCGTTTCTAGTAGAAGAGCAACAACAAACAACATCAATTAAACAAAAAACCATTGCAATACGAAATACAGGCATTTCTAGCAGTATTTTTTTATAAGTCTGATCTTCAACCCAAATAAATTGAAATAATCATTGATTTACAATTACGCAAAACCTTTCAATCGGCTACCGCTTTGGTGAGCGATTTGGAAATCGATTTAGTCTTAAAGCTTTTTTTAATTTCTTAACAAAGAATTGTTTTATTTTTTAACTTATTATGGCTAAATTGATTAAATTATCTAAGTCACTTAATTAAATTAAATTAATTGCCACGAAAACCGCATTACAATTTATTTTTCTTGCAATTAAAATATTTAAATTATTCAAACGTAACGTGCGGATTAAAAAAGTTGAAGGAGGTGGCAGTTCGGTTCTATGACAAGTGGGGAGGACAAAAAGTTGTTATGCTTACGAAAATATTTTAAATATTTTTATTCTACCCATAGCTTTAGAACTACTTTCTCAGTCCGTCAGTTTGACTGACCCTGATTTCTTCAGAGTAAGTTCATTGGCATAGATATGCAATCTTAAGAAAGCTAACAAGGAAAATGTCATATCGTGTGATGAAAGTAACTTGTTTTTATGGTTTTAAAATCGAAATAAATAAGAAATATTATAAGACGCTAAGATCCATGCGCTTCCAAAATCGATCTATCCGGGGAATTTGAGGTAATTTCTTGAGTTAAGAAAAGACCGGACTACCAATAGCAAATCGCATATCATATCACCTTGACCCCAAATTGCTCTAGCGGAATATACATTGTCGTATTAGAATTGAGGTCCCTTAACATACGTTAGTGTCGTATAGTTCAATATGAGTGCCAATCTGTATCGAACAGTGCTACCAATTCACATACATCTGTAGTATATCCGGTGTTTTCCCCAGCTTTTTTAGTGAAATACACAAAAAATTTCGTTGCCGACTTATTTAACGAAACGGCACTATACAGGATGTTTGAGACTGAACTGTCACCACAGTAATGTGTGCAAATAGTCCATTTTTAGTTGCCATTCATATTATAGAAGTTTTACTATAAAGAATTGATTTTCGTCGATCGTAGTTCATCTCATTGTCATCGTTTCAGCAACATCACCGTGATTTTTAAATACTAGCAGTTATTTGATATATTTTGGCGGATACAGAGCTAATTGGTGTATCCCTCCACGATAATAATCGACCAAACTATCCTTTGTGGAGGAGAAATTAAATGAGCCCTCCTTTATCTGGTGACAGCTGCCGAAGTGGCGTTTGAAGTGATGGTAAAATCCTCCCACTAGTTAATCTTTCAGTTGGGTAGAAGGCAACTGGTGGAAGACAGAATATCTGGTACTACTACACAATGGAGCTACCGGAAGAGTACCCGTACCTAATCACGGTTAAACTCATACTTGATATTACCAGCACTCCAACATTTCCTGGGACAGTCCGTGGCTACTACAATAAAGCTTCCGGAAACATGGCCGTAACGAGTTGGGGTTAAATTCATACCTGCTACTGGTAGTCCTCCAACACTTGGTGGGAGAGTCCGTGGCTACTACAATAGAGCTACGTACCTAATAAGGTTAAACTCATACATGTGTTCAAGCAGAAGAACGTCATATACGCAATATTATTTTTGCTAAGTAATATTTTGTAAGATTTTCTTTAAATTGCGAGTGTGTTGTTTAAAATTTCTTTTTTTCAAAACGGTAAAATCTTCTTCAGAAAAATACTCCTAAAAATTAATGTTTTTGACTTCACAAAAGTATTTCGATGAAGTGAAAATAGTATTTTTTGTTATACAGGGTGTCCGCCAGGAAGGTATACTACTTTGATTTGCTGCCATTTTGGTAAACATTAGTCTTGACAGTTCATATTTGGCAGTCGTGAAGTAGAGACGTGTTAAATTTATTATGGAAAAATATTCGGTAAACCAACGTGTTTTAATAGTTAAAACATTTGATCAAAATCAATCATCGATTACTGTGACGATGAGAAAGTTACGTGAAATTTTTGGGAGAAACAACGTGCCAACGTTGTAGCTGTTGGGCCCAAGCATGGACCACAGCGTACTGCAAGATCGGCTGAAAACATTACTGCTGTTCAAGAAAGTGTTCAAAACAATCCATCAACCTCAATGCGACACCGTGCTCAGGAGCTTGGTCTTCAAAGCACAACTTTGGCCACAATTTTGTACAAAGATTTGCATTTGTTTCCATTTAAGATTCCGTTGACACCAGAGCTTCTTCCAGAAGACCATTTACGCCGCCGTACATATGCCAATAGGATGCTACAGCTCGCCCATGACAACCCCGACTTTCATGAAAAAATCATAACGAGTGACGAGGCACATTTTCGTTTGAATGGATATGTGAATAAACAGAATAGTCGGTTCTGGGCAATGGAAAACCCTCAAGTTATCAAATTCTTCATCAATCATCCTTGCATCCATTAAAAGTGACAGTCTGGTGTGCAATTTGGTCAGGAGGAATCACTGGACTTTAGTTCTTTAAAACTGAAAACGGCGTACGGTAACTGTCAATGGGGAGCGATATCTTGATATCATTGAAAACTTTTTAATGCCACAACAGCATGCTTTGGGCTTGACTAACATGTGGTTTCAACAAGACGGTGCCACATCGCATACAGCCAGTATTACAATGGAATTACTGCGAGACCTCTTTCCACAACAAGTTATTTCAAGGAATGGTGATGTTGATTGGCCTCCACGGTCGCCTGATTTGACTGCTACGGACTTCTTTTTGTGGGGACATCTGAGAAGCAAGGATTATGCAAACAAACCAAAAACGCTGGAGCAACTCAAACAAAATATTCGTGATGAAATTAATGAAATACCGCGTGAAATGTGTGAGAACATAATGAAAAATGTGTTCAAAAGGGCTCGCATTTGTGAGGCTATCAGAGGCGGACATTTATCTGATATTGTATTCCATCCATAATTGCCGACATTAAATAAAACATTTATCAATATACGATCCATTCTCTTTCATTTAATCAAAAATTATAAACAAACAAATCAGTATACATACCCGGCAGACACCCTGTATATGTATTATTAAATATTTCTTATAGAAAACTACAATAGGTTTTAAAATCTTGTTGTTGTGTTCAAACCTTGGACAACTTTATGATGTTTTAAAAGGGCCATCTGGCAAGGCGCAATTCATCGATTTTTCTTAGTCTCTGGCATTCACCAAGCTGCAGCAAATGCCGAGCACGGGAGTAGGGATGGACTGTATTTGCTTACGCATGAGTAACTTTTCCTAGTAAAATGTTCGAATTTATGCCGAGGAGGAAAATATTTTATATATGTAAATATATAGAATTGGACTGTATAAGATCTTCTTTGAATTCTCGCATTACAAAGTGCCTTACGTTTCTACGCACAATAATGACACTATCACCACATGCCTTACCACTTGTGTGTTTGGTGTGATACTACAGTGGGCAAAAAATAGTAAGACTTTGTTCATAATTTTAAATTTCGTTATTTATTCAGCCAAATCTATTTCGTCCCCCTCACAGTAATCCATATAATAATTTACTGAACAGCCAGAAGTCATACGGAGCTAAATCAGGCGAATACGGTGGTTGTAGAACGATATTGATTGAATTTTTGGCGAAAAACTCACGAAGAATCAATGCGGTATGCGGAACCAATCGTGAGATCACTTTTCTTAGACCCAAATGATCTTTTAAAACGGTTTTCACTGAAACCTCCGATATTCCAACGCTATCAGTAAGGTATCTGACTGTTAATCGTCGATTCTCGAACACCAATTCCTTGATTTTATTGACGTGTTGAGCATCAGTTGCTGTTGATGGCCGTCTTGGACGCGGTTCCTCGTCAACGCGTTCTCGACCCTCTTTAAATAATTTATACCAATCAAAAACACTTGCTCGCGACATACAATTATCACCGAAGGCCTTTTGCAACATTCTGAACGTTTCGGCACGAGCCATTTCATTCCGCACACAAAATTTAATGGAACTTCTTTGTTGAATAATTTCACTCATTGTAAAAATCGCCGAATGCACCTGTTGTTCTTCAGAAAGACAAGCGTATACTGAACACTAATGATTGCTTTGATGTGATATTTGGCACAGATGTCACTGACAGTCATACCAACGTAGAAAACAAAATTTCTACGAATGGATTTCCGCGCGAAATTTAAATTAAAAAGACTTACTATTTTTTGCCCACAGTAGTAGGTAAAAAATGCAAGCAGTTTTTTTAGAGTAAACTGGGGTTCAGATGCCAGCAGTACACCAATTTCCCGCTTTCGCAGGAAATGTTCTAACTCTAGTTTGTCTTGGGAAAACCCATTTGCGTCCCACTAATGAAAAAAACTTTTAGGAAAAAAAAAACTTTATTTAATTTGGATTAAAGTTGATGTACTATTCAATGTTAGAAGTGCAGTAATTTTCTTTTAGTTTTCATTTAAAAAACAAAAACTTGAATACCTTGAAGTAAATGAATATTGTGGAAATTAAAAATGCAGAAAGAAACAAATTTCCACCTGAGGTGAAGTCTATAAAAATTAAATGAAAACATAAAATCCTACTTAATTCTATTAAATGAAATTAGAAACCTTTTTAAAAAACTTCACTGAAACAAATTCAACTTTTAAATGAAAAATAACACTGAGTCTACCATTGAAGGAACCCAACATTTTTCCTCTGCTACAATGAACTTTTTTATTTAGTTAAAAAAGCAAAATAAATCTTAAGGTAAATAAAATTTGTTTGTTAACGTTGAAAACAAATAATATTGATCGTGAAAGAATAACAGGCGCATTAAGGAAATAAAACAAAACACAAACGAGCCGTTGATGTTTGGTCCACTTTAACACTTCGTTTTGAAATTCACTAAAACGGATTAAAATTTTAAAGGGACGTTAAGGAAAATAATGTTTTCTTTAGTTTTCATAGTTTTCGTGTTATTTATGGTCGGCTCTATTTTAAGTCTCTCAAACGCAAAAGATAATAATGTCGGTTTATGTGATAATAAAGTCGACTGACTCTATTTATTGTGTAAATATTTTCACAAAAATTTATAGAAATGGAACAAGAATATTTAAGGTTAAAGTTGAAATATTGTTTATTGAAACATAAATAATAAAAATAGAAAAAATTATTGAGAACTTTGACATTTTAATAAAAAATTATTTTTTTCTTTTTCAGTTTTTATTCGTAGTCAAGAAACGAGTTTTGTGAGCCAGCATATAACTTCACTCGTTTTTTTTTCATATTAAAACTGCCAAATATGGGTCGTTCCATATGAAATTCACACTGGGTAAAATCCTAAATAATTAATATATAATTATTTTACTATGAACCCCCCAGTTTCCCACTTTGAAATTTTGAGAATCACTTAACAAAAGTGTAAACAATTTTATAAAAGTTTTTTAAAAAAGTTCAAAAGTTCTTTGAGTAAATCAAAATCCAAATTTTGACTTTGATTTAAAAAAAAGAAACTTTTAAAGTGTTGTACATCAAAAGAAAGAGCATTTTAAACTGAATATTATGATAACACCATGGGGTAGAAAAGCTGTGGCAATAAGAAAATATTTCGGTTACGTTTTTTTTTGAGGATTTTGGGAAACTTTACAAAATATTTTTGAAAGAATTGCATTTGTTTTAATCTTTATAAGCAGAACTTTCATACCAAATTTCGTCGAATTCTGTTAATTTTTTTTATTTTAGTGAGTTGGTTGATTTCATACGGAATGACTCATACCTACTTTGCAAACAGTTTTTATGACCGATAATTTAATACTTTTCTAATAAAAACGATGCTTACTTTTCTGACGCTCTTGTTCAAGTTACTTTTCTTGAAGTGCACAATGGGTACCACAGAAAGTTTTTTAAGAGTCAATGTTTTCATTCTCTAATATTTTCACGCATTTGGAGATAGAACAGGGATTTGTCTCAATAAGAGTGCGGAGTTTCAGCTACTTTCTCGTTTACAGCTACAATATTTTCCAGAGACCGGCCGGCACGTAGCCCAGTTGAAAAAAGATTTAAGCTTCGTCAAATTTTTGACACATTCCAATAACGCGTTTTTATTTAGACACCTAATAAAAACAAAGATGGAGAACTCGTCATTTGGGGTACCTATAAGCCACACAACATTATAGAATAAGATATTTTCTTGTCGTTAACTCTACCTCGTTTTCATGATCTAAATTGGCGTTTGACCAGCCCCCTTCTCTTATTATGTTATCGAATGGCGTTTTCGTATCTTAAATTAAATGTTGCACTGTTAAAGAGTATGTGTGCTTAACACACCCTTATTACTTGGGATTTGACACAGGTCATAAAGGGCCAATGCCTTTTAACGTTATTTGGAGTAAAATAAAAAAAAACACCACTTTTTGTGAGCGTAAACACATTTCGAGTAAAACAAAAGGGTAAATAATGTTACATTTCTTCTAGAACAGAAAGCACCACAATGTTATAAAACTATTTCTATTATTTTTTTTAAAAGTCGAAAGTCTATGACAATAAATGCCCACCGAATGATTTGTTTTAGATGATCCCGTCACCGTCATATAACCCTATCCGGGAGAAATGGCTAGGTACAAAAACTAAAAGAATGGTACCACAGGAACCAATAGCACAAAGTGTGATTAATACCGGAGCGGATGTTGGTAAAGACTCTTCGGGGGAATAAAAACATACATCGCAGGAAGATTATGCTGCTTGATCGGTGAGGCCTTGAATTGCAATGCAAGCCTTCAATTAAAAGGCAGGAGAGTGATTACCTTCAAATTTATGGGCAAAGTTTAAGTTCATGGTTTAGGCAGTCATGGTGCTAAAATTTCCACCTATGTTGAGTGTACATAAAGGGATGGTGGCCGTCTTGTGTTTACTCGGTTGTAGGACCATATTTGGATAAGGTGCAGACAATAAACTCTGACTTTTAGTGATTTATATTCTTAAAGAAAACGTCACCTTTAAAAGCCTTTAACGTACCCTGCAATAATGCAACTTATTATTTTACCAGCATAGAAGAAAACGTATGAAAGCAGAGGCGATTAACATGAACCACCTCAACGCTTGTATGCAGCTTTGCTCCTTTGTTAATTTTTTTAGAGTGAAATTTTCACTATCCTTCGAAATATTGTGGGGGCTTTTCCGTCTACTTTAAACTTTTTTTCTTTTATGTTAAAAAATTTAAAAATTGTGTTTCTTTTTGTCCAAAAAAAAAATTAAATTATACCAACAAAATATTTTAATACGGTGCAGAAGCTGCAATGCATTTTGCCATTATTAAGGGTGATTTTTTTTTAGAAAAGAACACACCCGATTTTAAAGGGAAACCTATTTTTAGAAAAGAATGCTAAATTGGATTCTTTTTTTTAATGGGGGTCGTAAGACCTGGTCGAAGTTCGAACGTGGAATTCAACTCCATAACATTATATTCGAAAAAACACCATTAATCTCTCCACACATTAAAGCTGAAGCTTCGGACACTGCATTAACGAAATTCTGCCATATTTGTGCAAATTAGCGCCATGTGCGCTATCGTTCCCTACATGAGCGCATGCTGTGCAAAAAACTGTGTTTTGTAATTATTTTTAATATTTACTAGTCAATAAATTTATCATTCTACTAAATACAAACTAATATTTAAATTAAAGAAAAAATATGTTCGCAAGTCACTTTTAATTAGCAAACACTTGCTAACTTTAATTATTATTTTCTTAAAGCGGATTTAGATGCATGTAGCTCCTAAGCGGATAAGTTTTGTCACGTCTTGCGAATAAACATAAAATAAGAATAATAAAGTTGGTACTTAATCAGTAAAATTTTATTTGTTATAAGAAAGAAATTATCAAAACCAATGATAGTTGGAAAATGGCGTGGGAAAATAATTAAAGAATGCAGCAAAATTCGAATTCACAAATCCGCTAAATGAATGATCTTTGGAAGGGTTCTTAGCTTAGTTTAGGACCTTAAGCGGGTCGGTCTGCTACAGTGTCGGACGTTCGATGATAAATATTGAATTCACGTTTGCCAAAAACTATTATGTAAAGTCGCCAAGAAAGACCAATAAAGGCCACTATCGTTTAAAAGCTTACGTTTTCTTTTGATCAGCTTCAACATAATCTACGAAACAAAAATTCTCTTGGCAGATGTGTGAGTTAAACCATAACGGAAGTATGAAAGACTTTGGACTGTAGCAATTGAGAGTTATTGCTTATTTAATTTGGGGTGCTGAATTCAAATCTCCACTCTATCTTTTTTAAAGTGGTTCAGGTTTGCGAGATATCCAGTTATCTCCAAAATGACGGAAGTGGCACCACAAAGATTAGTATAACTTTGGAACGGTTTATTATACTCGCATTTGGCTGAGTGAAAAATACGAAAATCACGATTAAAATTACTTTTAAATGACATCGTCTTTACATCGGCTTAGTAGTTTCAGAGTTATCAGGAAAGGTTTGGCAAAACAAAATTTTTTTAGTTTAAAATAAAATCATCATATATAGAAAAAATGAAAACCGCCCATTTTTTCGATACATAATTTTTTATTTTATTCACGCTTAAGTTTTAAATAAGGTTGCCATATTAATACAGCAGTGCCACACTTGCAAATTTTGTTAGAGAGCATTTTATTGTTCTCAGTTCTAAAATCAATTTGAGGAAACCGAGTGTAGATTCGGATTCAGCAACCCAAATAACCTAAAAGGCAAAATTTCGTTGCACCAGTCAAGAAATTAAACTGAATTTGTAAACATAAACTCGTTAACCAGGGTTCCTTTAAACATTTTCCCTTTCCAAATAAAATCTCACCAGTTTTATTTCAGGCTACTTTTGAAAGCCCTGCATTGCTCTGGACCTACGTGATTACTCGAATGATTTACTTTAAACGTTCTGGACATGGTCTGTTAGAAAGAATGAATAAGAATTTAGAATTTTGTTACTGTCCTTTGGAAACCCCTAAAGATAAAATTTTTGGAGAAGGATAATGCAAATTGGAGTAGCATTCCATAAGCTCAAGTCCTCCTCAATTTTTTGTTATTGAAACAAAAAGTGCACGGAATACGAAAATGTATGGATAACATTGTCCAAAATATATAAATATTCTCCTCCTAGGACAACGATATGTTAAAGTGGCATGTCCTTTATCATGCAACCGGTCTTTGTTCCCAGAGGCACAGTCGCGTGACAAGTTTCGTGTCAGAACCGTTCCCTCTAGCGAAGCTCTTTGACTGCAAGTGATCCCATAGACAGATATCCAAGGGTGTTAAATCACATGAACTAGGTCCTCAAATGAAAGGTATTGCGACAAGAAAATGCTTTAGTCCGTCTCATATTATTTCTCGATCAGAACATCGAACGTAAGCAGAAACTCACTCGATTATTTTTAAGCGATAGCGAACACCCTTAGCACTGCTTACTTGGCTAAGCCCAATGAAGACGACTCCATCCGAAAAGTAAACAGATGTTGACACATGTTGATTTACAAGTTGATGTTCCACAAGCCATTCAACGATCTCTCTTCGCTGTACATGGTCGATAGGCTACAATTTTGGGTCATTTAGAAGCATGGCGGCGCAGATCTTCAGCGAGTACACGTTAGAGAGGCCTTTTGAAATTTGCTACACCATAATCATTTCGTCAGCTTAAAATTAGAGGACCAGTGTGTTTAGCATTCCCCTCTAATGCGGATGCCCTTGATGTTTTCAAGTATTTCTTTCACAAGTAACGAAATTTAATCAAGATTTTCGATAGCAAACTCAACAAATAGTTACGAATTCTCCTGCAAATAGTTTTCGATAAATATATTTTTTTTATTTTATTTCTACGTAAAATGATTTATGACAATTACGCTTTAATGAACTGTAACAAAGTAATAACTGATTAAATGGCTTTGCGTGATTAAAAAGTAAACAATGTGTACGATTCTAAAGAACTTCCTAAAATAATCACGAAACAAATTTATGATGACCTGCTTGCTGCCCCTCTTTGTTTTAAAACTAAATCGAAAATAAATGATTAATTTTCAAATATTTCCTATAATGAGGTGTGAAACATTTTGTTTAAATTATTAACACTTTGTAATAAATTTTATTGATAATAAAAAGTTTTAATATTGTGAACGATGAAAAAGGGTGAACAAAAGTTTTCGAAAAAAAAATCAACGAAAGATTATAGTTTGTTTGTGCATTTCACTTGTTTAGAAATCAAAAGCATGACTAATCTTGCTGAGTTATCAATTTAGAAGTTCCGATATTCGATAATCCGAAAATTCACACATTCGATGGACTTTCACTATGGGAAATTGAATTTAAACATTTTAATTAATCATGTGTCGAATCAATACTTTTTAGATTTTAGTAGAGTTAAGAAGAAACAACAACAAGGTTGCCAGCCGACAGATAGACAACAGTAGGAAGGGCATTCTGGTGACTGGAAGTAACACTTAGACAATTCTTTGCTTCCAATAATTTTGTGATTACATTTGCTACTTTCTTTGGAAAGGGTTCAGTGTTGGAAAGATTCAGTGTTTAACAACTCCGTATTTACGCGTATTGTTTACTTTTAGAACAGTGTTACGGCGCCTCTGGCGTTATGTAGCCGCATTACTTGAAGCTAGCTAAGCCACTTTATTAGTTATTTTACTTCATCAGCAATTTAGAGCTATAGAGTGATAACGATGAAAGCGAGCGCAGTGATAGTAAGAATTGAAGCTAGAAAATATCAGAAAAATGTATGCCACTGATTTTCAGCGGCTGAGATACGAACCCAGGCAACCAAAGTCATCGAATGGTTAATAGTCAATGCTCTAACTACTTACGCCACAGCGATTGGGGAACTTGACTTCTCCTTTCCTGAACTGAAGGGAACCGATCGTGATGGGCCATGAAGACGCCCAAGGGAAGAAGAGGTTGATCTTTGAGGTATCAGCAGTATTATCGTGTCGAACAAGCTGGCTTATGACCCAGCAAGGCGGCAAATCTGAGAGGATAAAAGCGAATGCTCATGTGCAAAGTCCAATCAGCAAATAAGCGAAATTGCCAGTTTGGCACACAAATGGAAAATATTTCAAAAACCTTTGAGACGTGATAGTCCTCACAAATGAAGTATCAACTAATATTTTATAAAATTCTTCCTATGCGAATGTGGAATTTTTAGCTTTCCTTTAATAACTTGTCAAACATTAAGTCTGCTAAGCGGCTGCCGAAAAGCTATTAAAATGATATTCAAGAAAAGGGTAGCATAGCCTTGGTCATCGATCTAGAATATTACCGCAGTGTCTGAGAATGTCTCCGATGCCTCCTGAACGCCGACTAACTAGACCACACTCGTCCTTGCAGCCTCAAATCGCTTAACTTGGAATTGGAAAGCACGTGACTCCATCAGGAAGCTGCTCGCATCACAATGACGATTTTGATGAATGCGAATTAATTGAATGGCGGGTTCAACCATCCAATGAATTCACTCGACTTGAATGCTTCATACCTCTTTCTGTGGGGCTTTTCGAAGTTACGCGTTTGGAACCTCACCAAGAGAGTATCAGAGGAATTATTATTGCTTCAAATTTATGTTAAAACGATTCAATATGCGATAGAGACGCTCCACGTTTTTTTTATGTGTTTTAAAGCCACTGGGGTCCACTCGAAAAGCTTTTATAGGTAATACTATTTTTACTTTTAGGTGTTTTGGAGAATTAGAGAAGAGTGTGAGAATTTCAAATTGTGGAAAATAAAAGAAAATTAGACCCCTTCATTTGAGCGAAGAATTAAGTCACTTCCCTAAGACAGTTTTCTTGACACAAATTGAAAACTCACTTTGAAGTGTCGAAGAATTATATACACAAATTTGTCAGCTCTAAAAAGAACATGCGGACAGGCAAAAAGCAAACAAATAATTCTTTAATAATAAACATATGACAGTGTCTTTAATCTTAACAAGAATATGCTGCTCTCAAAAGCAATTGAGCATTATCTGTCATATGAGACATTGTTGTGTCTCATGTGCGCAAGCGCACTAGTGTAAACACCCTTTTCCTTTCCACAAAATCGTGTCATTTGGTTTCCGATAATTTTGTGTTCTTGACACTTCTCCCTTTTTTCTTTTTGTTTGTAGTTAAGATTAGACATTTATTTGTTTTATATTTTCAATATTCTCTAGCATTGTTTTAGTAAATGACAATGCCCTTTGCCGTATTGCAACAACATGCAACTTCCGTTGCATATGAGTTAAAAACGATAAGGAAATCGTGTTGGTGATAGAGAAGTATTGCTTTCATATTTGAATGCTTTTATTGAAGGTGTTGTTATGGTTGGTTTTATAACAATTACAAAAAACTGAGGGGTATTTTAGCAAAAAAAAAAAAAAAAAAGGACCATCGAGAGATATTTTCCATTGTTCTAAGTTTATGTTTATGTTCTTTCGCAACATTTTTATCACTTTAAACTGTTTCTACACGATCGTACTTGTAATTAGAGAGCACATGTGAAATTCCTCAGCTCAAATATCCACGTAACAAGAAAAGGATGACATCATGTATCCGAATTATGAATGGGAAATATGATATTTGAATTGATACTTTGAAAGGTTTCATATTTTTTGCATAAAAAAAATTAAAGCAAATATGACCAACTGATATGAACACTGAGCGGTGAAGAAAAAGGAAGTCCCGTGTAATAACAACCTTTTATCAAATGCTTTCTTTAAACGCTGTCTCATTGATTAAACTGTAACGCAGTCACCTGCACACCTTAATCACACTTAGCCATTAAACACATTGACCACAGTAGGCTACAAGACTACAAAAGCTGCTGGTTACAAATGTCGCTATGTAGCCAGCTACTGAATTATTTTAAAATTTTAACAATTGTTGCAACGATTTCTTCATATATCAGTGATGCTACTATTTTTTTACAGTTTTGAAATTCGAAGTTTTCTCATGAAAGAAGTCCTGTGGATGGTTGGGCCGATAAAGTTGAAAATATAATCAGATATATCTCCTGAACTGTACGAATTACAGCAACGAACTGTATTATTAAATTAAAGCTTATGAAAATACATTTTTAACGATGCAGCAACCTCTTCAAAGTGTGCACCCAAAATATGTCAATTTTATGGCCGAATTTTTTTAGTTCATCTGAAATATCGGGAAAAATCATGTGTATGTGTCTATATTTTAATAGCAAATACAATAACCTTTCATTTAATGTATAATATTCTAGAGTAGGTAAAAAATTAACGTGTAGAAATTTAGAGGCCAATAGCTTTCAACTCGAGAGCCCCCGCTCGCTCGAAGGTAGGCGTGGCCGATAAACATTTTTATTAATTTTCTAATCAGAATTGAAGTATGTTTCAATTCTGAAACTTTGGGTATGATCGGAGAGATGCACATAAACGAGACTTATGCCGAAAACCATACACGATTCCACGTCGCTTAATATTATAAAAATATAATATTGAGTCTGTATGTTTTCTACTTTCGTATCATTCTAAGTGCAATTAAAATAAACTGAAAAAAAAACACACACACCCAAACACATTAGTCGTTTGTAAATAAATAAAAATAAACATAATTATTGATTTTAAATGCAAATATTTAAAAATAATATTGATTTAAAGTGTGAATGAAATACGCAGATGAAAGGCCAACCCAACACAATGATTGTTCATTGTTCAGCAATTCAATAAATGTGTGACTTAAGGTATGTTCGTGTAGATCAGGCGGCCATCCACGGGGGGGAAAAAGAGATAGTTCCCCCCTCCAAAAAAATAAAAAACTAACATTTTTCTATAAAAAATTCTTCGTTTTCTTTAACACTTCCGGCCATAGCGGCCAGTACCGAAAAACGCCAATCTGCGAAATCGAACATCACCAGAGAATCAACCCTGTTAATTTCTCGGATTGAATTTAGGCTTATACCCATACAAGATTGTGTTGATCCAAAAATTAAACGGATTGACCACAGATAACGCTACAAGTTCTCCAATATAGCGCTGGGAATATTGACCCGAGATCCGGGGTTTGGCAAAAAAAAACATCTTGAAGCTCTGGGAGCAAAGCCGGGCACCCGGCTTATATTTAATGGAAATGGAGCTTCCAAATAACGCCAGAGTCTAGTAAAGTAGTTTTAAATTTCTTGCTGGGTTGATACCTAAAACATTTAAAGAATCAATAAATTCTTGAATAAATAAATGATTTCAGAATTCATAAATATTCTAATTCAAATAAACAATTCACGTTTTTGATATTTTTCAACAGACCAATAAAAGCCTCTACTACAATGGAAAAAAAGTGTTTTTTTGCAAAGCGAACGTGTTGACATAAATCATCATTCTAAATCATAATTCTGCTTAAATGTCGTCAGTAAAGAAAAATATAAAAATCGAAAAATATACTACACATAATTAGGTTCTTGTATCAGTTATTGTTAATAATAATTTAGGCACTACATAACTAGAATACTATGCAGCCGTACATACAAAGACGAATCTTAAGCACCCTGCTCTACTAATCATAAGGAAATATAAAGCGTTTTATTTTAGCTTTCAGTAAATTCAGCCGCATGTATGTTTGGCAGGATTGACTGACTGAATACTGACTTTGTGTTGAAATTCCAATTTAAGTTCGAATTTTCGAACATAATAAAACTTGACGATTTATTCACTTTTTGTATAAAGAATAAGATTTTTTAAAAACTCAAACTAGAAATAATTTTTCAGAACATCAACATTCATTTCGAATTTTCGAACATACCTAATAATATATTGGCATTTTCGTCTAAAAACTCATATCAATTGACGCTTTTCGAAAATATGAAAATAAATTTGATTTGATTGCACAAAGGTACTACCATTCCTCACTCTTTGGTTGGTATTACGAAAATTAATATTTATTTGTTTGCATTTCAATTTATCTTTGGCAGACTGATTGTTTATTTTATTTGTTTACGGCTTTGTGGTGATGAACTGTCATTGGAAATAAGATTTGTTGCGCCGTTTTAAGTTGGAACGTACAAATTTCATAAACTAACACAACGTGCAAATAAAAACTAATTGTATGCAGCGCATGACTGCATGTTGTTGATGAATATTAGTGTAAGGTTCTGGTGCCAGCCAAAAGAAGCGTAAATTGTATAAAATACAAGTGGTGCCAATTTAAAAAATTAAACCATTAAATGGTTCAATGAAAACAGTCACCCGATTGCAAATAAAGTAACATAACAGTCACTGGGCATTTTTCATTATGGGAATTGGAGTTTTCAAGGATATTAATCCCAGCCTTATTACGATGTCTATACACAATTCTGTAAAGCAGAGATAGGAGTATGAAAAGGTGTTACAATTGGGCCCCTGATCATATTTTGACCCGAATTGCAAGGAATTCGATAACTATTCGAACATGAGAATACCAGAGGTAATTATATGGCCGTCAGTGTTGACATCCGCGGTCTCGCTCTCGTGATAACTCTAGTCTTTACTATCAAATGTAGCGATTTCAGACAGTAGAACGATACCCTTCTTTCCGCTCGTGGTCCTAAGTCTTATGCTAGCCAGTGCTGGACATTCACACACAATGTATGCTACCGTCTCAGCCTCTTCCTCGGGAGTATCTTCAGAGACTGATCCATCCACCTCTTGCGAGGTTTTCTTGTCAAACTCTTTAGAATTCCACCTTCTCTTTAGAATGTCTCCCCTGCAAGACTTTATTTTCCACCCCTATGTGAATATCACGGTATAATGCGTTAGGAGTACCTTTAGATATTGGCCCGTCCAACCCTCGCGAAGCATTTATGTATATGTAGAGTTTTGGAACGAATTTCCGTAATACCAGTTTGGTTTGGACACATACCGGCTTCGGCTGATCCATCTTCAGTGTCCATTTTTGTTCTTTTTCTCCATTACACGTGGAATTTTTATTAATTGTCGAAATTAAATTCGGTTTTTGTTATCCAAGGGAGGTATCCGGAAGATTCACACGAGTAATGCAGAAAGAGATGTCTACCCACACAGAACTTCATATGTACAAGGAACTCTGTTTTTAAGCTGGAGATTGAATGATATCAAGAGTTAGCATACTGGAGACCAAGCACCCTCTTGGCCACGCATCCCTGATGTATGAGGTTTAACTTCTCTCCGCTCGACTTAAGTAGCCAGACTCCTAGCAGAGATAATAGCCTGTTACCGGCAACTAACGCACACTACGCACTCTGTAACAGAAAGATATACATTTGTGCCTGCCAGGTAACGACCGGGAAAAGGCAATACCTCATCTACCAAGCCGATCACAAATAATCTGCCTTCCAAACTGAAACTTCTATCCTACCCAAAACTCAGGTATACTTTGCTGATTTAATAGACCTCCCTTTTCACCATGAGTGACATAATTTAAGCTCTTTTCTTCGAATTCTAAAAGTGGTTCTTAAAATATTTTTAGAGACAAAAGTAGCCTGGTCTCTTTAGTTATCCAAAGTTCTCTTTCCACAGTCTTAAAAAGGGGTCCGATTTTATCATAACGAGGTTTGATTCTCTAATTGAAATCTACATATTTTACTTTTACCTACAAATGAAGTGGAAGAGTTTTCTACAAACAGATGGACAGACGGACTATCATTTGGAAACAAAGATAAAAATTAACTCTTGTTTTATATTTTATTCTTTTTATTTTAATTTACAACATTTTGTTCACCTTTCGTTTATTACAAATCTCGTTTCACATTTTATTTATTTAGTCCTCAAAAAAATGTTCCATGGCTGTTTGATTAACATAACCCATGTGCCATTTCTGTTCTTCTTTAGCAAAATCGCAATAACTAACAAAAATGGTTAAATTGTGACGGTCCAGTTCCAGACAACGTTGTGTGATTCCAGTCTTTCCTTGTATAAACATTTGTGTATTGCGGTCATAATACCAATATTGATTGCCACCTAGATTGTGGCAGGGCCATAGCCAAATGGGGGCAAGCGAAGACCAGCTCTGTACCTCCAAGCAATCTTCTTGATGACGCAGATCATGGCGAAAGCTTAAATGAAACTTTTGTGAAGCGTAAGGATACTTGAGATCAGGAGAGCAGTGTCTTAATACATCCTTCAAAATCTGCCGGCTCTGAGTAGAGCCTAAGTCTATGCAGTATTCGGGTACAGCCAGACTTTGTATGGCACCCAATGCAAAATCGCTGGGTTTAATGGGCGGATAAGCTTTTTTAAGATCGGGAGCTACAGTGTCAAAAAACATTTTGAAATTTTTGCATTTGAGATTTTTCCTTAGCAGCTTTTGTTGGCTTAAGTCGCCAGCGTCAATTTGATTTAGTTTAGGTACATGTTCATACAAATACTCCTTGTACTCATCCATCCAAACTTCAGCTACTCTTTTGTAGTTCTAAGGAAAATGTAACATTTATTTAAGTTTCTTATTATTCAGACGGAAAATGTATTTTTCTTTCCCACCTTCGATATGAAATCATCTTTTCTACTAGTGTATTTTATTCTAAAATTTGGATCCCTATACAAGTGCCCCACTCTAGAACAGGGCACCTCCAAGAGTCTGCCACCACACAACCATATTTTAAAACTCAACTCAAATTGTTCTGCGCCCCAAATTTCCAAACCTTCATCGTAGCCACCCAATGACCAAAAATAGTCCTTCCTTATGGCAAATAAACCACCATTCATTACAGGGTTGTCATGAGGTTGTGGTTGCAAAGCCTGTTCCTCTTTTAATAAAGGCAGTTGTACATAATTAAACTGCCAATTGAAACGTCCTCTGGAGGGCATAGCAGCCTGGTACTCCAAAGTATCATATTTAATTATATCTATAACAGGAGTGGTGCAAGTTTTCCAATCTTCTTTAATAGGCGCCAACAAGGGAGGCAACCAATTAGCATTTACTTCTACATGGGCATCTAAAAATATTAACACCTCGCCTTCAGCTATTTTAGCTCCTCGTAAACGGGCTCTTATTAAGCCCTCTCTTTTTGGAAGGTGTATAAGTTTGACTGTAACTGACCACTGAGTCTTTACATGTTCCTCGATTCCCATGTTTATTTCACTACAGTCATCGATCAAGATAATTTCTTTCAAGAGTTCTTGTGGTGTACGATCTATGACAGTGTACAAAGTTCTTAACAAAACTGAGGTCTGTTCGTTGTGATAAATTATTATAATACTGCACTCTGGCAAATGGGCGGGATAAAGTTTAGTTTTACATCTAAAAAATTAGAAATTATGATTATTTTCTTCATCCAATAAAAAAAGGTTCCCAATTAATTTTTTAAAACTGGAGTATTTGGATCTTTAGAAATAATAGTCTATTCCAAACATAGGCCCATCTTTTCCAGCACTTGCGAAATACTAAGCAACCTAGGCAGCTGAATGCTAAAGAGGTAGCAAATCGATAAATCACCGAATTTTTAAAAGTTCGAAAACTATTCAATCCTTCAGAAACTTTGTCGAAAATTTTGGTGTCAGAAAACTAAGTTGCCGAAAGAAAAGTCTTTGAAAAAGTTCCTATAGAAAACTCTTATTTATAGAACTTATTTATAGAAAGGCTAAGTTATCGATAATTTTCATATTAAAAAATACAGTTATCAAAAATGTGTCTATGAACAATTTAAACTACTGAATATTTCTCCATAAACAAATTAAGTCAAGAAGGTCCCCATTAAAAAAAAGCAAGCTTTAGCAAACTTATCTATAGAAAGATTAAGATAAATAAATTTATTGACAATTTTTTAATACAAAAATTAAGTTATCGAAAAATTTTCTAACGAAATATTAAGTCAACGAAGGTTTCTAAAGAAAATTATGCTTTTTCAAGCAAGTTCTCGAAAATTTTCGTATGAAAAAATTCATTTATCGAAATTTTCGTATAGAAAATCGTAAAACTTTAATGTTAACAAATTATATTGTTAAATATTATTTTATGACAACTAATTTATCGAACAATTTTATCTACCAAAATTCAGTTATCGGAAACTTCTTTCTACAAAAATCAACTCAATACAGGTTTCTAAAGAAAAATATGCTTTTGCAAAGTTGTCTATAGCAAGATCAAGTTATTGAAAATGTTCGTATGAAAAACTTGAATTATCGAAATTGTCGCATTGAAACATCCAAAACTTGGCTTTGTACAAATTGAATATTTTTTAATATAAAAATTAATTTATCGAAAATTTTTCTATAGCAAAATTAAGTTATCGAAATATTTTTTGACGTAAAATTAGGTCAGCAAAGGTTCCCAAAATAAAATTTACTTTAGCAAGCTTATCCATAGAAAGATTAGTTATCGAAAATTTTCGTATGAAAAAATTCAGTTATCGAAATTTTTGTATGAAAAAATCAAAAACTTTACTGTTAACAAATTAAATTATTAAATATTTTAAAAAATATAAATATTTTTCTATACAAAAATTCAGTTTTTGAAAAACTTTCTAACGAAAATGTAATTCAACAAAGGTTCGTAACGACAAATAAGCTTTTGCAAGCTTATCCATAGAAAGATTAAGTTATCGAACACTTTTATATGGACAAATTAAATTATTGAATATTTTCAATAGGAAAATTAAGTTATCGAAAATTTTTTTCTATACAAAGATTCATTTATCGAACACTTTTTTTGTTATTGTATATTTTCTTATATAACATCGGGGTATCGGTTATTTATCTGGTAGATGAATCCAGAAAAAAATTTTAGCTTGCAAAAGTCGAAGGTGCCTGCCTCTAAGCTGCTCATCCCACACATATCCACATGTGCATTATTTTCAAGTTAAACGAACATCCCCTTTATAAAGCCATATAATAAAGCTTTAGTAAGTCAATTTGGCCGTAAACTTAATTAAGAAGTTTCGATTTGAAAAAAAAAAAAAAAAAACAATTGTATCACTCACTTTTTGTGTCTTGTATCTGGTATTAAACGTTGCAGTGGCAGACTCTCAGAGAGCTCAACATTAAAACCGGTTAGTTGCGAACTCTTTTTACTGTAATTATAGTTTATTATGCTGTTGTTGTAGTTGTTGCTGATGGTATTTTTATTTTTAATAAATTCCAAGTTGTACGTGCTGTTTTTAAAGGCCATTTGACCAAATTTAACTAAAATTGTGTCTTGCGGTTGATGTGTGTTTTCTTGCCGATGTCGTTGAATTTGTTGTTGATTGTTTGAACGACTGCTCGTTGTAGACTCTGAATGATCGCGTGTTACCTGTAGTCGCTGTGTATGTGTGCCAGTATGACAATCACGTAGTTTTTTATTAGAGTCAACTACGTGTTTCTTAGTGAAATTTTGAAGAATATTTGTGATAATACTGCTGCTTCCATTATTGTTGTTGTGGTAGCTGTTCTTGATTAATGTTAACAACATAAAACTTTTTTTATGACAGATAATGCAGTAGAGAATAATTAAACAAATACTTAAAGCACTCAGTAAAAAATAACATTTTCTATAGCGTAAACGAGGAGAGTGTTTTAAACGAAACATACTGTAAGGCTAAAGGAGATAAATGAGATCGCATTAAAAAAGTGAAGCTGTTTTATTTAATTTTTTTTCTTTACTGATTAAAAGCTTGCTTTGTATTTAAAGCCACATTAAAAGAGAACTATTCAGTGCAAAGTTATGAACTTAAAGCTTTTTCTGCATATCAGTTATAGATTTAAAAAAAATCAATATATTAAACCCCTAATAAAGTATACTTATGTAATAGACCGATATATGAACATGCCATTCTGTGAGAATTGGGTTGATAGAAAATTTGTGTAGTTGGTATAAAAAACCCTAAGTAAATAAAGCCTTTATGAGACTTTGTTTTTCCCGCTTTCTAAGACTACAGCTATATTAAGAAAAATCCCATCTTATCACGTCACAAAATCGAAAGTTGTCATAAAAAAATCTAGCAATTTTTAGATTAAAATTGATATTTGGTGCTTAAAATATTAAAATGCTGTTAATTCATTAATTTTATACTTGAATGTAGCGATTTTTAACTTGGAGTTTTCTTACAGAACAAAAAAAGAGGCAACATTGTAAGTAAAAATAGGTCTATTCGTTTACTTTTCAGTAAACTCCAGTGAATGAATATTTACTTGGTGTTTTGCAAAAAATTACCCTCAGAAAATATCTTTGTATCAAAAATTACGCGAAGGCCAATTTTGTGAATCAATTTTTATATATTCAATTACTAGATTTAGGGTAAACAGACGCAATCCAGCTAAGCCCAGCAAAAATTTTGCAAACGTTGAGTTAACGAATGGACTAAATATAAAAATAGTAAAGAAAAATGTTTTGTTGGTATTTTTTATATTATTTTCTTCCTTGCCTATTTTACTCGTTCATGAAGTTAAAAAAAATGTTGTTAGAAAATAAATTTTCAATTAATAATTTTGTACTGCGAAAGATACTTAACTTAATTCTCGTTAAAAAAATCGATAACTAAATTTTTCTGTAGAAAAATATTCTCTAGTTCAATTTTGTTAAACAGTCTAAAATTTGTGACCTATTTAAATAACACAAGCGAGCCATTGGTATAGAGAATTTCTACTGAAAACAATAACAACGTATGAAAGCTTTCCATATAAATTTTTAGACGCTTGTGAAAGACAGAAAGTTTTCGATAACTTAATTTAACCATTTCAATATGTTTGTTAAATAATTTTGTTTAGAAAGTTAAAAAAATATTCCTTAAGTTAATATTTCTATTTCTAGAAATAATTTTTAGAAATACATTCCATATCTTAATTTTTCTGTGGAAAAATATTCGGTTATCTAATTTTTTTATTGAAAAATATTCGATAACTTAATTTTTCAATAGAAACATTTTTGATAACTTTATTTTTCTATAGACGATGATATTATTTTTCTATTCGAATACTCGATAAATAAATTTTTCTATAAAAATATATTTTTTTACTTTTCCATAGAAAACTTAATTGTTTTTATAGAATAATAATATAATTTTTCTATAGATAATAAAAATTTTGATATATACAAATTATCGATAACTTAATTTTTCTATAGAAAAATATTCGATAGTTTATTCTTTCTAGAAAAGAGTATTCGGTGGCTTAATTTTTCTATAGCAGATCATTCGATATTTTAATTTTCCTGTAGAAAATTATTCGATAACTTAATTTCTCTATATAAAAATATTCGATAGTTTATTCTTTCTAGAAAAGAGTATTCGGTGGCTTAATTTTTCTATAGCAGATCATTCGATATTTTAATTTTCCTGTAGAAAACTATTCGATACCTTAATTTTTCTATCGATAGTTTTCTACATAAAAATATTTGATAGTTAAATTTTTCTATATAAAAATATTCGATAGCTTAATTTTGCTGCAGAAGATTATTCGGTAAGTTAATTTCAACACTGACGAATATTTAATAACATGATTTCTTTACAACTTAATTTTTCAATAGAAAAATTTTCGAATTCGAAAACTTGATTTATTTTTTTTCCAGCAAATGTTTCGATAACTTAACCTTTGACGACTGGTTCCTCTACGTCATATGCACGATACACTTCTAAGGAGAAATTGAAAAACTAACACAATATTTTAATAACAATTTTTGAGGCGAGTTATTTCAATTCTTATAATTAAGGGAACATATTATTTTTTAAATTAATTTTATAGACAAGATTCTTTAAACTTTGCCAAAAATATCGAATTCTCTAAGGCCATGTTTGGCCAATGATTGCTCAGTCCACTTATCAATTTTCGTCTGCAATTCAGGGGTCAACTCATCTTTATAACAGCCTACAACGCCACGTCTCATAAATCTAATAATACCAAGAATAAGATTAAGATGATTTAATACTTTGAAAGCAACTTGAATCTTACTGGAAATCTTCTTTAACCCCGGGCATTTTTTCTTTCAGCAAGTCTGTTAAGTTGGTTTGTTTATTTGCTAAAATAAAACATAAGTAAATGAAAAGTTTCTTTGAAATTATTTTAACACAGTTGTGTGTAAAATAGCAGTTGTAGCAAAAAAATATATTTTTACCCTTCATATTGCTAAATGATAAGTGCAGCACAGTCTTTTCCAATTCCTCTGGTGTCAATTGAGGCCTCTCCAAGAACATGCACAACTTTTGTAAAACACCCGCCAAATCACTTTTCATTTCTTCGTAAGTTAAAAACAATATAAAGGGTTCATGACGCATTTTCCAATAGTCCACAATATGGTCCCAATAATTTGTGTAAATAATTTCATTATTAAGAAAATCATCTACAAAGTCATAGATATTATCTCCACGCCACATGTCTAGGTTTTTGGTGAAATGAAAAGAGGATACAATGACATCTTTAACATTGCGGGCAACGTAAATGATCTAGAATTTAAGAAAACTTGAATTTATGGGAGAAAATGCAAAGAGTGTCGGCAGGGGTATTGCTGGGGACGCCAGACAGTTCTGTGGGTCGCTTGGAGTCTGAGAAGATTAACTCATCAGCGAATTTGGCGGACGTTGTCCCATCATAAGGAGAGACAGAGAGAGAGAGAGAGAGAGAGAGAGACTGAATATATTTTTTTAATTTACCTTTTGCTTTTTCTCCCAAATTTGTTGCGGTACTAAGTTTGGCGGCATGTGTGTTTTAATTAAACGGGGACTTGGCAACTCTTTACAAATTTCAATCGCACTCGGAATGCTAGCAGCAATGCCTTGAAAGCTTAAAATATTTAAATTGTCATACAAATTATTAAATTTAAATGTCGTATAAAAGGTGATTTTTTCATGGCTTAGTTTTGTTAGTGCAGAATGTTACAAGTGATCTTTTGTAACAAACTCGACTGAGCTTTCATTTGCGCTTGTATCATGCACAGTCTTGCAGCGGAAGGAAGTCTTACGAAATTCGTGCGGTGTGAAAAAAAGAGGGAGATGGAGTTAGATGAGAAGAATTTCACGTTAGTTGCCCTGATTGGCACTCGCTATCGTTCAATAATTAAGAGCCGTTTTTAAAACAAAGCTGTACCTGATTCAGATTAAGCTTAAACTTTATGGCACACAGCACTTGAAGTCATGGCGAGTTTGTAGAGCAATAAATATCACTTGGGGCCAAATTGAGCATTTTGGCAACTAATGACAACTTCATATGAAGTTTAGCTTCCAGTTCATCGCTACTGCCAAGAAACCGGCATCAAATGCAGCCCTGGCAAGCAATACGAAAATTGAACTTGTCAGCTGGATAACTCCCCAAACAGTCGCGGTATATAAATAGACAAAATTATCTAATCGGCTCGAATAACAAAGTCTTGTAGATTTTAAAACATTTTTGACTTGAAAAACCAGACTGACGTAATTTATTTTTGTTTATCTCCACGTAACATGTTTCTATAGTTAAATTCGCGATATAGAAAATATTTCAGCACTAGCAAAACTTGTTTCCATTACTCGGTAACTTATCGTGTGCTACTCACTCTATAAATGGACTTTTGTAGATGACGGTTGTCTCTTTTGCTTTCACAAAATCCAGATTATTTAACAACAACCAGGCACATTCTTGCATCCAAGTAGTGCCACACTTCATGAAAGTCACCACGAACACATCACCGTCACGCACTTCAAAATTTAAAATGTCTTCCATAACTTTGTCAAAATTAATGGGCAACGTGCACCAGGTCTCAGACCAATTTTTCTTTAATGGTATATTTTTGCCATCGGTGGCATACTGTTTCATGGGATATGGCAAGCGGGCTTTAGATGCCGCTGTATCAATACTACGCGATTTAAAAGAACTTTCTGACATTGTGCAATGTGTTCACGGTCACAGGGTTGATAATAAACTAAAGAGATTATGGAACTTTTGCTTTTCAGCTGCTGCTTTTGTTTTAGTCTCAGACATTTGTGTTGAGCTCTTAATCAAGTGGCAATTAAAGATAAGTGTCTTGATATGACGTAAATTGCAAAAGTAGAACAATAATATAGAATTGCTGTTTGTGCCCTACCATACGACATTCTGCCAGAGTGAAAGTTTTATTTTTTCACAACTGGAAAATATTAAAGTTTGGTTTGGAAACAAACCGGTTTCGGCTATGTGCCATCTTCAGTGTCATATTTCGTTTACCTAGTACCTGTTCACATAAAAGGGATGGCTACTTTACAAACGACAAAACTCCAATGAATTAACACGACTTACAACGAACTACTTAGAACGGAAAATGACACTGAAGATGGCACATGGCCAAAACCGGTTTGTCTCCAAACCAAAACTGGGAAGGGATGACGGAGATTCCTTCCAAATATATTTATTAATTCACCCTGTCGGGAAATCAAATCTAGAGCAAATATACGGTTGAATGCTGCTGTTTACGTCGACGGCAGCGATTGACCGGGCAAGTAATTATATCCAGCATAAAACGTCCATGCTCTCTAGACTTCGGTGTTCACACATATGCAATTTAACGAACTTAATTAGCATTTATAAGCTAAAAATTTTAATTTATTTTCTTCGTGAACACTTGTGTTTGTGAATTTGAAAAGTGGAGAGAAATTGGGTTTTAAAAGAAATGTTTTAAAGAAATCAATTATTTTGAAAGAAAATTTATAATTGAAAACATATTTTCGTTAAAAATTTCAAGAGATTTAACCGTCAACTTCACTTATCATTTCATTTTTTATATATAGAGTTTGACAACCGACAGTCAGTCAGAAAATGCCGATCGTCGTCGAATCTAGGCTAGTTGCAGCTGTAAATGCTAAAAAAGCCCGACCCAAAAATAGCACTTCGACTCAGCTGCTTTCCTTCATTAGATAAAAAATTTCAATTATATTAATTTTATTTCAACTACCACAACTTCTTTTCACTTTATTTCCATTTATTTGTAATTGAAATCCGATAACAATCCAAAAATATTTGAACAACAATAGCCAATTCATTTAAATTTGCACTCGCTTAAAATTCCCCAAAAATATCTTCCTCCTTAAGGCCATATTGACTTAAAATCTCGCTTGACCATTTATCAATTTTAGTAATTAATTCGGCTGTTAATTCATCTTTAAACGAACCCACAACACCACGACGCAGGAAGCTTAAAAGGTAGCAATTTAGTTTATAATAAAGAACAAAATTTCTAGCGGAACTTACTCGAAATCCGTAGCTCCAGGCAAATTTTGTTTAATTAGATCGGACAATTCGGTGTTGAAGTTTTCTTTAAAGAAATTTAAATTTAAGACATTTTCGGAGTGATTACTGCTTTCATTTTTACGTGAGAGTTTCACTTACTTTTCATGCTGCCAAATGACAAATATTCAACACTCTCTTTCAATTCTTCCTGAGTCAATTGAGGTCTCCCCAAAAACGTGCAAAGCCTTTGCAAAACGCCCGCCAAGTCTCGTTTCATTTCTTCGTAGGTTACAAAGAATATAAAGGGTTCATGGCGCATCAGCCAAATGTTTACAACATGAGGCCAGTAGGGTGTGAAAACTATTTCACTATTGAGAAAATCCTCAACGTATTCCGCGAAACTATTGCCTTGCCACAGATTGACGCTTTTGGTAAAGTGAAAAGAAGAAACGATGACATCTTTAACATTGCGGGCAACGTAGATCATCTAAAGGAGGAGTAGGACAGAAAGATAAATTCCTTTAAAAAATCATTTAATTCGCAAATAGAAATTTATGTTGTCAAACCTTCTGTTGCTTCTTCCAAATCTCTTGCGGCAGCAAATTAGCTGGCATGTGAGTTTTAATCAAGCGAGGACTCGCTAGAGCTTTGCAATTTTGCGTTGGATTAGTACAGTCAGGCACAAGGCCCTTAAATCTAATGAGAAACTCAGTGAGTTTTAAATCTTAAAATCCAACTTTCTACTTACTCTAAATAAGGACTCTTAAGCATGATAACCTTTTGCTTAGACTTTTCAAAATCTAAATTATTCATCAACAACCAGGCACATTCCTGCATCCAGGTAGTACCACTCTTCATAAAGGTCGCCACGAACACATCATCTTTACGCAGCTCAAAATTTAAAACTTCATTGAAAACGTTCTCAAAATGAACTGGCAACATACAGCAGACCTCAGACCAATTTTTCTTTAAGGGTATATTTTTGCCATCGGCTGAGTATCTTTTATAGGCGCATGGCAATCTGGCCTTAGTGGCTTCACTTTCGTAATCGAAGGATTTGAAAATATTTTCCTGCACCATTTCGGAAAAAAGAACGCCTCAAAGTCTATATAATGACTAAAGTTTTTGGGCTTGGAGTTTTAACAAATTACTTTCAGTCTTTTCTTTCTCTATATTTATTCAGGTGTTGAATTTATTATTAGTTTTTTATAACTCAAGCAGAAAACAGTGACATTAATCGGTGTGATAAGATTAACATTATTGCAATTATATAAGGGAATTATAAAATTGTATATCAATGATAATGACTTCGTAATATAAGCGATCATGTTATCACTGAAGTTGTGATCTCATCAAATGATTGGCACATCTAGGGGAAGGTAAAAAGAGCATTTAGCCACGTCCTTCAGCGCAAACTCTTAATATCAAACGTTTCGCAAAAATGGTTTGCTTATAAATTTCTTCTGCTCCTAAAACTGCCTCGGCATTTAAAATCGACACAACGCCACACCACCATATGCACCAGAATTTCTAAGCTATAACCTGCGTGTTACTCTATCGCAGAAGCATCATCAACAATAACTCGGTGAATTAATGTTTTCCGGCCTACTAGTGCACGTGTAAAAAAAAGGAGAATAATGCGAACACCAAGTCCCCTATACGGAATTATATTGGAGATAATCATAAGCCCCTTTCTAAGCGGTTCGGAGCTTTCTTACGTACTGCTGTTACAATCTTTCCACTATTTGGGTGCTGAACAAAGTCACCATGTGCACCTTCGAAGGAACGTTACCAACAACCAGTCCCGAATTTACTTCCTGAGGGTTTCCTAATAGGAATACATGAAGGTTGCGGGAATATAGGCCCTAGCAACTCACATTGCTTGTCAGAGTTTTATTGTTTGCACTCCTCATAGAAATTCTGTTTGAATTCCGTTTCCAATCCAATCCGTGCCGGATTTAATAACCAGGGTGAATAGCCTGCACGGAGCACCGCGATCCTATAACCTTAAAACCACATTTGTGTTGGTTCCAAGGAGACTAAGAAATTATGTTCTCTTTTCAATCTAACCTTACCTAACCAAAGTCAAGCCAAAACCTCTGCACCAAGTGAAAAATAAATTTTGTACAAAATGTTAATATTAAAAATAAAACTATTTGAAAGCAGCCCACTTCCAGATCATAACGCAGTCCTACAAGCGAAAAGTTGTGCGATCACTCAGCGCATCATTTGGGTGCCAGGTCACCATAAAGCGGTCGGGAACGAACGAACCAACTCATACAGCACTGAGTAATGAAAACAAGGTGGGGCGAATAATAAAGCTATAGGTGGAGTCAAACGGGTATAAAACAAGAAAGTTGCTGAGACTAAATAAATCTGAAATGAGTAAGATGGTGAGTGTACTGACGGGTCTCTCGGGCTTGCAGGCTCATATACACCGTATTGATTAGTGCGTGGCTTATTGTAGTAAACATACAAATAATCAATTTAAGTTTATAATTTTCTATTTATATTGCGAAATTTAAAATTAATTTAGAAATTTCAAACATACTTCAGGATTATATTTTTTGTAGTTTTCGCAGAATTTCATATGTAAAGCACATGTTCCTTAATTTTTAAAGGCCGAAAGTAAAAAGTAGATTTAAAGATATAAAAAAAATGTTTTAATAAATAAGCCAAATAAAATGCATACAGTGCAGAGACAATGCATATCGCGTTGGTTTTATTATTTAAAAAAAAAATATATAAAACTCTGGGTTGCAAAACAATTTATTTTATACTTTGAAATAAATTTGTGGGATTATAATGATAAGATGTTCTTAACAACTTTTCTTAAATTTAATACAAATTTGTCTAAGTCCAAGATTAGAACAAGCATAACTTGTACTGATGTTAAAAGGCCACATTCCCGATGTATGATAAGAGTATGATCACTAAACAGATCATAAAAATAGTATACCTGTAATTTGAGCAAAAGAGAGATAAAAAAGCAGAGCTTTACACAATAAAGCTTTTTTCGCAAATCTTTTGCATACAAAACAGGGACGGGCAATTCAATACTATTGTACTTTTTCAGAAGTTTTTGCTAAGTGAAAATAACGCAGTACTGCTGCGATATAAAAAAATTGACAATGTAGTGAAATTAATACTAAAATTCTTTATAAAATATTGGCATACAAATTTGCTCTGAGGTGTAGAACTTCTAGAGTGTAGTGTTCTAGAGTATAGAGTGACCTTGACCTTTGTTTTTTAATTACAATATGGAAAATATTTTATCTAGTAACCGCAGCAAACTCATGTAGTCCACATCATACAATTTATTAGATGTGTTCTTGATTGCATTTGATGAGCATTTGCTGACGCAGCCCAACGGCACAATGTGTATTCCCATCAGTACTATAGACAGCGTGCACCCTAAGTTCAAGAAGCTTCTCCGGTCAGACGATGGTCGCGATGGGGTTGGTGTCCCACGATGCCTCTCTACAATAAACACACATTAACATGGACATACAAGAGGACAGCAATAAATTCGCCCTAACGAGCCGCATATGTAAAGGTCAATGTCACTTTACACCGCATGTGTAACAATGCAACATCAACAGTGGGAGCAGCAGTACCCAAAGCGTTCATAACAGCAAAAACATACACCGATACAAACGAATTTGGAATGAAGCAGCACAGACCGCAGCGGAATTGTTTTCTGTAACTGCGATATGCTTACCTGCATATGTCGGGACTTTCTAGGTACCTCTTACGTTCAGTTCGCCTTCTTATGAATACCTCTCAAGCGAGTTCTCCCGACCTACTGAAAGTCCGCGTGTCACCTAACGCCTACCTGGTACCCACGCCTTCAGCTTTCTACCAAACTCAGACAGGCCTCTCATATGCTGCTGAGTTTCAGAACTAACTGATTTTGAATTTATGATATATTCTTTCTGCTGTTAATGGAAAAATTAGGTAATTAGGACTCATGTTGTAACTGCCTCAAGATCAGCCTGGAACTTACGCCCTAGGGGCTACTAGTTCCCCTGGGTGCCAGTGTTTAGTTACTGGCCCAACTTCGAAAGTATTCTGCTTTCCATATTCCAAGAATATCAAATCATCAAGGCATCGCGACCACCAGGAAGACTCCGGCTGGACCTCCGTCGAGGCAGGTTTGCCATTATTTACATCGGCACCTTCCGATGGTGGTCTTAGCACCGGGTGTATAAAATTCGACCACCAACCGCCATTAAGCAATTGAAGCCACGGCTGCCTGAACCATGCTTCCACCTTTTGCTAAGGGGTTAGGAGATACACATTCTCCTGCTGCTAATAGCTATTTCAGTGTCAGCCTGCAACGCAACGCAACAGCACTAAAATCTTCCGGCGACTCAGGTATAAGCCACAGGTAACTCGCCCACCGCCGAACAAGTCCCACCCAATAATCAGTCTCGGACTGATCCTAGAGGCTTCTGGTGTTAATATCGTCACTGGTCAAACATAGAAGGGCCTATCTGCTTCTTCCAGTTTCAGGCGCCAGCCAAGCATCGGGAACTGGTTCCCCATCTTTTTCAGCATGCGTTAAGGTGGCGGGATCACCCAGAATAAATACCTCCGTGGGCACACTGTATGTGATTTCATAATTTTCTTTTGTTTAAAATTTTAGGAATTTATCCGAAAATGTCTCCTTCAGCCATTTTGATTTAATTTTATTTTTGAGCTATATGGCAACCTTGGCTTGGTCGTATGTGTTCCATTTGGAACGTCCGTGTTTCGTATATATGAAATGAGTCAAAATATTGAATAACCTCCCACATTCTTTCCTTGTTAAACAGTAATCATTAAATTTTGTTAACCATCCGATGATGGCAAACATCTGGAGTTAAACAATAAATTTATGCTTATCACACATTCTAAGAGCTCTAATATCCCCCAACTAAATACCTTTCTTAACTACCCCCACCTTAACACGTAGTCAAGCATCCTTAATTATTTTCCTGCAACAAGAACTTAATAAATGAGAAGAGTAGAAGTTCAACCTCCTCATAGAAAGACACAATAAAGTTTCATTGTCCCCCTTTCTTGACAAAAAAAAAAAAAAAAAAAATAGAAAACTTCAATTTCTATTGATTTTAGTTGTTTTTTTTTTTCTTCATTCATTCAACTTGTTCTTGCCACCACCATGAATAGCAAAAGTAAAAAAAGTCTTTAAGGTTTCCTTAAAGATTTACGTTCTGATTAAATTGATGATGTTTGATGACTTCTGAGGTGATTAGAATGGCTTTAACAATGGGTATTCCCCAACTTTATAGTTTTCTTGCAACACATTCCGATTAGTGTTACTGCCATACTGACCACTTGCTGTTCAAACAATCAAACTTGAACTTTACAGATAAGGGTTTGCCATTGCTCTATAACTTTTATCACTCATAAGAGCACATATGGGCTTCAGCCGTCAATATGTTAAAACCACCCTGGTCATTACATGCATTTCGACATTCATCAATACGCCTAAACGTGTTTCAATAGAAAAACACGAACACCGAAAATAATGAGACTCATTCTTTGCAGGAAGTGTGTGTGTATTTATGCGTTTAAATAGTAAAAATATAAAGAAAAGTGTTTGTAAGTGGAGAGGCTGATGAGGAAGATGAGGATCTGCTTGCAGTGCACCCTCATCTCATGCTGTTGACTACTGCACACATATCAAACACTTAATGTGGCGCTTATGTGTAGCTGATGATGTTTGTGCTTTGGATTTTAAGCAAAAGCGTGGGGGTGACTACTGGGGGAGGGTGTTTAAAACAAATGTTAATTAAAAATTTAAAAGGAAATCTTTACCAGTTTTTAACTTCCACACTGATTTGATTTCATTAACACACCACACAGATTTATTTGGGTCAATTTAACTTTGGAAATTGTTGTTAGTAGAAATGAAATTTTATTTAAAACGCCCAACATCAATGCAGTCGTATTGGTCAAGTGCTCCCTTGAGGATATATTATGGATCCTCGTGGAATCCTAAGGCGATACCGCTCTCTTCATTTGCCTTTCTGTCTGAAAGTGACCAAAATCATTCAAAGGGAGTGTAGGTTATGAATCAATCATGTATTTAAGCGCCATCTGCGAGGAGTTTTTCTCTGAAAGCTTTAGAAACAAGTGCGTAGATTGTGTTTTGGAATTTTCGCAGTGTCGAACTTAGAGCAGTTATTTCGCAAAGTAGAAAACAGCAGCGTGAGTATTTTAAATAGGTTCGTACTCTGGTAAATAATTTACTTTGAATGGGTAGACCATTCATAACTGTGAGCAGGTGCGGATTTAGAGGGCAGGAAAATCCTTCGGCTTTGGTATATCAAAGCCGAAGCATTTGAAAATTGTCCGTTTCCGTTAAAACTGCTAGGATCAGTATATCGGCAGTACAATGTTTGTTATTACCAAGATTTCATTTTGTTATTTTTTTATTACAACAACCACGATCGAACATGAACGAAGAATCTTATTTATACACTCACAAACTTTATATAAAATAAATCATCATGGGTATGCATGCACGATCTTGTTCCTTTGCCTGCTTGTTAAGCGCCTTATTAATACCTGATTGATTTGATATTCCGACAGAGTGATTTAATGTAGATTTTCATAACGAATTTCCATCAGCGCTTCTCAAGTTTAGCTTGAAGTCAAACCGATTTCGGCTATGTGCCACCTTCAGTGTCAGTTTTCAAACGAAAAACGGAAAATCGTTCCGAAAATCTATTTTATTGAAACCTTTTATAACGAAAGCGTAAACAATAATATATTTCAGGCACAATCCTGTCTACTTGCTTACACACAACGTACCTATATAAATAATTATGATTCTGCATGCCCGATCTTATTTTCTTTATTATTGTTGTACGTTTTATTTTGTTGCTAAGTGTATGTCATGACGCTGCAAGCACCACTTCTATATATTTTATTGTTACTAGAGTCTTAGTTAAAAATTTAAGCTGGTCGGAATTGTCATCTGCAAATAGTTATTATGTTAAGGTGAGGAGGGACAATTCGTCCCTTGCCCGTAGACACATACATATACCAACACTTTGGCCCGTTGTGAGTTCTTCATTCTGAAAAAGACGTCACCCTAATAGGAACTCTGTTCTCTGAACAAACTTTCGAAGTAGTTGCCGGCATTGGCCTATCAAATGAGACACTTCCAGTAAAGTGTCGGCCGAGTAATATCGGATCCTTAGCTGTGCGAAAGCCGGGCAGTGGAATAGGAAGTTTACCATCGTCTCGACATCCATCCTGCAAGCAAAGCACTCAATATTATCCGCATACTCCAGACGGCGCGTAGATTTGCCCGAGTGACTAGTCAGTTCAATCACCATCCCGTTTGGGTTTCCCCGTAGGATTTTCTGTTATTTGCCCTACCGGTATTCCATTTAACTGTACTGTACACGCTCTTCTCGCCCAGTCTTTCGTGGCTCCAAGCGGCATTGCGCTACTTAAGCCCATCTCGCTTGCCATAATTGCTAGACCGTATCCTCGTTCATTTGCGGCTACTCCATAGTGACAGATGTCCTGCGTAGTCGTTCATCGATTTTTTAGACCTATCCGATTCTAGGGCCCTTATTGTTATATGACTGTCATATACATTTTCTAGGTGACTCACTCGCTTGTGTTACTTAAACAGGCCCATATGTTATACTTTATAAATTAAATAATAAAATAAATTAAACAATAAAGTAATAAAAATTCAGGATTGCAGAAGTCATTGAACCTTTCCCTATAGCGCTCACCAACAAGATCCAGTGCAACCAACCAAAAAAACTAAACTTTATAGCCGGTCTTAATTTATTCGCAAACATCGGAATCATTTGAATGTGTGAGAATCGCTGATTTAAAATTGTACTTTGTAGGGTTAAAAAAAGGTTAAAGAATTTGTACAAGAAATAGTTTTTATTTCAAGCATTTTAACATGAAGAAAATATTGAATCTAGTGCATTTTCCTAAATATCAACTGCTAATTAAATTAATTTTAAAACATCTTCGTAAATTAGTGTAATAAATTAACATTAAAATAAGCCTCTTACACTGTAACTTCAAAAAAAAACCAAAAAGTAACATTTCAAAATAACTTTAGAATGCAACATATTGATTATCATCATTTGTCAGCAGCTTCTTAAGAAAAACAAAGTCAGCAGAACTGAAAAAAACTCCTTCTTTGGTGGCTTAACCATTTTGTATAAAGGCATGTACATGCAAGACACAGTTAGATGCATCGTCACTATTCCCAGCATGTTGCAAGCACTAATGAACCTTAACTGTGAAGAAAACTACAAGAAAAACGATTAGAGTTAAGAGAAACAAGAAAAAAAACGATAAAGAACAAAATGTGAGCCACGAGTATGCATGCATATCTTGTAAAACTTCACCATTCAGCTAAAGCCAGAGGTGAGAAAGAGTAATTAGTTGAAAATAAGGAACTAAGTACTTTTTTCCGTTGCTGCCGTGTAAAGGTAAAATTATGAGAACTAAAATCGATGTGGCTCTTTAGTAAGTAATTGGTAAAATTTATTTCTAACCACAAGAACACACACAGCCTATTTCGCCTTGCGAAAACATTTCGTTTAAAGTTTATTGCAAAATAAGTAGAATCAACGGTTAGAGGTTACCAGAGAAATATCAAATTAATTTGGAGGTCAAGCGCCATCTATAAGAGAAATTAAGCAAACGGTGTTACGAAAAACTAGTGTTGTCTTTGCAAAACTTAGATCCGGACGAAGTACCAGACTTTTTGGTGTTATATAGAAAATAAAGTCCCGAACACGTGCCCAGTTTGGGGTGAAGTTCCACACATCACTCTTCACTTATTTAAGTGCTCTTCCAAAAATACTGCACTTCGTTCAGTTGACCAAGAGTGAGCACCTATTAAGTTCGCCCCCAATATTTGCACTTGATCTTACGGAAAATATCAGAAATGGCCGGGCACGGATCTAGAAGAAACAACATAGATTATTTTCTCCCGTAAAATTATAACAAATAAAAAACGTTTAAACTATGCGAAAATTTCGAATGTTTTTAGTTTTAATACGAAAATCTTTCTGGGTCCGCATGACATAAGGCACATAAGACATAAGAAGGGGAATTTTGCGAAAAAAAAACATAATTATTATTTTTTAAGGGTGAAAAAAGCCGCTGTCACAATATTGTGTACCCTTAAAATGAGCAAAAGTGCAGCGAGATATACTCTACTTATGCTTTGGTCTATCTGTCTGCGAATTGCTAAATCGTTTCCTACCAAATTCGCTGGTCCGTTTCACAAAGTAACATGGGGCTGCTGGCAACATTTTCAAGCGAGCAGTGGTTTCAATTACTGCATTCTTGGAGTTATACAAAGCTTCGTCAGTAATCAGCAAGATGCACCACCACCTACAGTTGGAGTTGCCATATGAGCAGGAGAGCTCTCACTTCTGCCTACGCACCCTCGGTAAATTATTTTTTAATAAATTAAATACCCTTAACCCCTAAATGGCAACCATAAATTTAAATTAATATTTTTTGATCTTTTGGAAATGGTTTTTTCTAATTCTATTAAAAGTTTAAAAACAGATAAAGGATGTTTTGAAATATTCTAAAAGAATAAATTCATTTAAGTTACTGCTTTTTCTCTCTTCGTCGGAACGTATTTATTACCCGTTGCGTGTAAGAACACATGCATATATTTAATAGTGATGCCAATGTGATTAATTGTTAACTAAGATTATGGCTCGTTCTTCCTACTTCTTGAATTTTTTTTGTCAGTAGAGCAGCCAGCGGTTTGTTTGTGTGCGTGTGTTTTTTTTTTATCTGGCTTTATTCTACGGTAGTTTGTCTCATTGATATAAAAAAAAAGTTATTTAATGCCTTTGGAATGACTTGACTAAATTCAAACTTTAGAAAATCAAATGGAACAAAAACATTAAATTAGGTGATGCACTAATTGCTGGGGCATTGTTGTGTAAAATTTAGATCATTTTTTACGCTTCAATGGAGTTTAAAAACATTCTTATTTTTCAACTTGTGTCCGATTATACTGCTGGTTATATTATCTTCTTTTGAATTATGAGAGACATAGAAGCGTAAGCAAACCAGGTTGAAAAATACCGCGACTTAGGTGTCATTGTTTATATAAAAAAAAACTTGCTTCCTTACAGGGAGATCGTAATGCACCCGCCCTTTTTGACAACTTACTCCGCTTACGCTTTATCTTTGAAAATACATTTAAATTCTTTCTTGCTCTGTTGTGTTCGGCCCGCTTTGAACTGGATAAGTTTTGTTGGGATTTACTTCAATACTCAGATATGTATCAGATGAGGCAAAAAGAACGAACAATTTTGCTGTGATTTCCCCAATCAAATGTTGAATCTATGCGCCAGGATCATTGAAAATTGGAAGTTTTGGTGCTACTGTGCAAAGCCCTAGAAGACATTTCAGTGGCCTTCCAAATAAACACAATAATTTCATTAATATATCACAAACAGCTTCTTTATTCCACTTTAACATGAAACCCCTTCATAGAACTAAAAGAAATCACCTTGTAGCTGCGATTACACGATTGGCAAGAAATATTGTTGCCACAATGAAGTAGACATTGTTTCAAAATTTTATTTTTCCCAGTTCATGACATGAGGTTACGTTTCACAACAACATCAGTGTTTTCTGACAAGGAAACCTAGTTTGCCCAACATTGCCTTTTTCCCACTCATTTGAGCCAGTGTAAAAACAGTAAGGAAGTTTTTATGTGCACTTTGTCTGGAACCATCTTTGCCTTTAGTGTGCATTTTAGAATTTCTTAAAATCCCTGCAGAGGTCTAGTATTAAGCCCTCTGAAAGCTTTACACTTTTAAAGAGCTATATTAACAGATTTTGCTTCTAAGTATCTAAGAATTAATTTTATACAAATATAGGGGCAGTGCTTTGTCTCATATGGTTGTTTTCGTTTCTAGAAACCATTGCTATGCTCAAAATATGCCTACATAGACAAAATCCCAAAAGGTACAAAACAGAAGAACTACTATAAAAAATTCCTTTGAATTGGTCGCTGGCAAGTTAATGACGAAATTATCAAGTGTGCAAAGGCAACGACTGTTTAAAACCTTTAATAACCGTGGCACTCATCGTAAAATCGGTAAAAACTTACTTGAAGTCCTATTTAGAGATGGCAAGATTTATCTAAAAACGATTAATAATCCATTAATTTTTTTGGCGATTAATCAAAGACCAATCGAATATTTCCAAAATAATTGAAAAGAAATACATTAATAGTTTTGAGCCGGTTTGAACACCGGTTTGGAAATATGGAACAATAATTTTTATTAACAGCTTCAACTCCACTAGACCCCAGATACAGATAACAAGAAATCCATTAGATATCTAGGATTACGAGAGACGTAACGAACGAAATTGTTTAATATGAGCGTTCAGGCGACAGTATTGAAAGTATAAACACTTATTCTATTGATGTTGAATTCGACTTATGCTCTCACCACAAGTCTTTGGATCACTAGCGAAAAGGAAAGGACAATGGCTCTGTAAATCATCACGATGCGTTAAGCCTATTTCTCAACGCTCGAAATAAATCAATGTGTGGTGAACGCATGAGCTAAAATTAAAACAAAACATGCAAACTTGGTCTAAAATTGTGTTTTCTGATTGGAACTTTTGTACCATCAGACTGCCTTTTTCCCAAATTTAATTACGCGCCACGGAAAGAAATCAGGGATTGACTACAAATCGCCTTTCTAAACTTTTATTTTTTAAAATTCTGTTTTAAACCCTTTAAACTTTCAACGCAACAAAGAGTTTCTGGACATACTGTAAATTGTTTGTTATGTTATTTATGCTCACTATTAAGGGACACATAGGCACAGCTGGGAATAAAGCAGCAGACGAACTAGCAAAAAGGGGATCTGATGTTGATTTCTGTGGAGCAGAACCCAGGGTTGCCTTGGGGAAAGGCCTAGTGCGAGCTAAAGTTCTTCAATGGGTAAACTCATTACACCTGAATAGGTGGAGGGAGAATACCACATGTAGACAGGCTAGAATGGTGCTCAAAGAGCCCCTCGGCAGGAAGGCCAGCAAGGTACTCGGATATAATAGGGCTACTTTAAGCTGGATCACTGCGTTAGTGACAGGACATGGAAACTTCAAGTACCATCTGGCTAAGATGAAAGTCGTAGAAGATTTTACTTGCAGACTATGCCTGGAAGAGGCAGAGACGGTAGCGCACATTGTGTGTGAATGTCCAGCACTGGTTAGCATAAGACCATGGGCAGACACTTGTTAGATGTGAATGCCATGGTAGAACTAAGCCTTACACAAATGCTAGCAATTACAAAAGACTCCGTGATGAGGAAGAGTGTCGACAGTTACCAGTCGACAGTCTGAAATCACTTTAGTCAAGAGTAAAGGCTAGGGCTAGCACGAGACTCAATTGAAAGTAAGGTGGTTGTGATTACAGATCGGTTCCCTGAAATCAATTTGAGGAGCGAAATGGGGTCGAAAAGGGACCCAGAAAATAAGTGGTTTGCTTCGATATCCCCCCATACATTAATAATAATATGCTCACTATCAAACTTAGTAAAATTAATCGATTATTTTTCCGATTAAAAATTTTTTGGTTCGAATAACCATAATGATTTTTTTTTTGCCATACTATTGCATTCGCCATATTCTCAGTACGTTGGCTTCTTCTGATTATCTCTTATTTGGAAAAATGATTAAACACTTGATTAAGCGGCATCTAAAATTTCAGCTTTCTTTCAATTTCGTGCTTCAACGTTATTATAATTTTTTTTTTCAATTTAATAAAAGATTTTATAGTAACTTTTTTGCCCAAAAAAGAAATGGATTCAAGCGTAAATTTAATTTCAAACTTATTTACTTAAAACTGAAAGGTACTTTCAAACACACACTATTGACTTTTGTTTGTTTTATAGCCAACACGAGTGCACAAGAAGAATTGTATCCCCAGGGTGTCATAAAACTGACACGTAAACCCAAAACTGACACACACACGCACACACACACACAAAGTGTCATACAAACACATACGTCTTTCTACATAAAATACACACAAGCTGCAAGAGAGCCGAGAATAGGTCTTTAAGAATTTTTCCATTAATAAAAGTGAAAGTTTAAAAAAGCAAACTAAAACGGAGGAAGGGTTTGAGTGCGGGAAACTTAAGGGAACTAGACAATGAAAAAGTGTTGAATTTAGTTGCTTAAAGGTTAAGTTTTTCATTACCATGTATGGAATGTAATAAAGTGACTACAATTTGTACTACACACTTCCTTCAATTCCGCACACTGCATTTTCACACTTGCAGAGTGCAAATACCACGACAAAGTGTTCTTCAAGCCACATGTGTAGTTGGATAAAGCAAAAAAGGAAAAAAAATAGTGTAAATGAAAGACGGCAGTATTAGGGGTCTGCAAAGGTTGAGCACGTTTAAGTACAAAGACAATAGAAGGCAGGAAATTAAAAGTGTGAAACAATACGAAAGTTTAATTGAAAACTTCTCCCTTCCTTCCTTTCTCACTATCTCTCACTCTCTTTGAAGACCTTGTTAAAAACATGTTTTCCATAAGGGGAAAACAAATTAAATCACTTGTGTTTTGGGGGCACCAGCAACAAGCCGAAAACATTGGATTATAAATTGCTGAATGTGATATTTGACATTTCTCTGTCACCCATAATTGCTTTAAATTTATGTTAAATATTTTTTTTAAACCAACTCAAACTGCTGGAGCACCACACATGTGTCATGTTATGAAACATCTTTTAAATATAGAGTGACCAGATAGTAATGGTAGGTTTTTCAATTGTTGGTTTGCCATTTCATCATCCCTCCGTTTAACGGCTGCCGAACATGTGAAGGTATTAAAAAAATATTGTCGAAGATCCCACGCAGCTGTAAATATGCCATGTGAATTTCATACTGTAGTCGTTCGCCATCTTGGTGGTAGTGAGGTTACTCTTCAGTGCGCAGGCAATTCGTTTTATCGTAGAAAAGTAACTACACTCTTCTGGACCTTACGCCCCCAATTAGAGAGAGAGATTGGTGGGAAGTGAAGAGCGGCCAGTATCGAGAAACCCCCAGAAATGATGACTTGGCGCCGATCAGCTGAATTGGGCAGCACCACTAAGTCAATCTGGCTCAATTTGCATTTAGATTTGGGCCTACATCCGTATTAGATTGTTCTGACATAAGAATTGCTAATTAAGCGCTGAAATTGTTGATCGGGGATTCGGATTTTGGCAAAAAGCTCACCTTGAAGTATTGCCACTGAAGTCGAGCCAGCAAAGTCCAGGTGGCTATTTACATGATGTGCTATTCCATACCTAACGGCATAAATGATGCTTCAAACTAAGGCCAGAATCAATTTCTTATGTCACATCATTGTTTTTTTATCTAAATTTATTTCCCTATCCTTCTTATCTGGCCACCCTATATTTTTGTTCCGATCAAAAGCACCTGCATTTAAGCTGGCAACAGTTTCACAACATCTGTGTGACATTCACTTCAGTTTTCTCGGTAGTTTTTCATCATTTTGTTAACAAGAGACATCCACCATTTATATTGAACTTGAATTTTTCTTTGATTTTTATTACGGTGGCCTTGTCAAACATTTTTCTTAATTAAGGAACCGATTTGGGGAAATAATTAATGTTGTCTGCATTAAGAAGCCACATTTTAATGTTAAATGTTTTTTCTCTTGTTTCGAGTTTAAAACATTTGAATTAAAATTTATGAGACTTTAAAGATGAAATAAATTGGAAAAAAAGACGCACGTACTTTGTAAAAAGATGTTAGCTCCTGCAAAGTAAATAGAGTTGATATGGACTTGAAGAAAAGGAACAGTAGTGGAGAGTAAAAGCTTTTTGCAGTAGGCAGTCCTGTTTGTACGCGGATTCGTCTTCGCAAAATACTCGCGATATTTCGAAAGTAGTTATAAAGAGTGGCACACGCTAGAAAACAAGATTGAAGGCAACTGCGAAAATAACAATTAAATTCATTCTGGCTTAGTTGAGCTTAATCGTCCTTGAAAACTTAGTGCTTGCAGAAGAAGTTCCTAAATGTGGTTAAAGTTCAGTTATGCAACGTTTAATCACCGCCCTCAATGCATAGATTTTTGAAGAGAGAGATAGAAAGAATCCAATGGTTTTAAATCACGTGTTCGAGGGACCCACCTTTTATCATCGAAGCGAAAGAGAGAGTGAGAAATAAAAAGAGACTAACAAATGCCTCATGCAATAGATAATTGCTTCATTGACTACCGCACTGTCTCCAAACATGCGCATGTCGTACATATCAATATCATTGCATTTGAGCAAGAAAAAACTCCATTATCATCTGGTACCAGTGACTGGAACAGTGACTGTTTCATCATTCTGCTTTGCCCACATCCATATCGATACTAAAGACAGATTCGTTCTTGAGGCAATTTCTTTTCAACAATAAAAGTAGGCAATTTAGCGACTAAAAAGTCATCAAGCGGAAAAGGGCCTTGCTCCCTTATGACAATGATTTTAAGCGAAAATTCAGCACCCACAACTTCGTATTCACTAATCCATTCAACTAACCCCCTCCGCTGTGCAAAGAAGGATCTTGCGCCAGTTGGAGTGAGTAAGCATGAGGAGGCATATCCAATAACGCAATTAGGCCTGAACCGACACTAAAGAGTACTTTGTTGCGGATGCAATTTTTTTCCACCATATGCGAGTGACTATGATAGTGATCGCAGGACCAACATTCCTTGGTCCATTTTTATTGATCCATTCAACGAACTTACTTCACTGTGCAAGGTCATTTAGTAGTCGTACTTATATGAACTGCATAGTTAGAGAATATACGCTGTAGAGAGCTTCCCCAAATCGATGTTTGCACTAACATTGTCAAACGCTGTTTTGACTTTAGCATTTCAAAGGGTCATCAGCTGGCAGGCACAGAAGTATGGCTTATACCACCTCATTTTGGCGGCCGGCAACAGGTTGCTATCTCTGCTAGCAGCCTGGCTAAATAAATCGAGTGGAGGCAAGTAACGACTCTTTTAAAAAAATCCCTCATCAACGTTGGAACAGCATCCGCCAACGATGAGTGGCCACGACGGTACTTGGTCTCAAGTAAGCGAACTCAAGATATCAGTCTGTTTCCAGTTTTAGTACATAGTACATAGCTGCACATGCAGCTCTGTGTGGGTCGACATACTATTCTCCATTAATCGTCGGTATTATATGAAATCTCTCAAGAAACTCAGGTTTCAATTGGCCAATGGAGGAATCCGGAAGAGATGTACAAGAATGCCTCGCGAAGGGTAGACGGGTCAATCTCTAAATGTATTCCTAAGGCGCTGGACGGTGAAATTCAGATAAGGATGGACAAGGAAACCTCGCAAGAAGTGCAGAGGTTAATCTGTGTTTGTTGGTCAATGGCATAAGTCTGAAGAGATGGACAACAAAACCGCGCCGGAGGTAGACGTGTCAGTCTCCAAAGATACTACTGAGTATAAGGCTGAGACAGTTGAGCACACTGTGTGTGAGTGTCCAGAACTAAATAGCATAAGACTTAAGACCGAGGGCAGACACTTGTTAAATGTGAATGGCATACCATACACCAGTCAACAATCTGAAACCACTAGTCAGGAGTAAAGGCCAGTGTTAGCACGAGGCTCAATGAAAGTAAGGTATACGTAAATTTTAAATCAGTTGCCTGAACCACTTTGAGGACAGAAAGGAGTCGAAAAGGGACCCACAAAGTAAGTGGATTGGTTCGATATCCTCCCTACATTAATATATGGCATTTGAAAGATTGAAGGGTCATTGTATTCAGCAGCATCGCCATTTAATCCAACCAAACTTTTAACATATTGTTCAATATTATCTTTGACTTGTTGTTTCGTGCAGTGTTTAACTGACAGCTGTCACAATTTTTTGTTTTTCGCTTGGCAACAGTTTACCGCACAAATGCCGGAGTGAATTCGCGAAGACTCGTTGTAAAATTGATTTACATATGTTTCAGGTGTAGTCGGCTTGTGCTTCATAATGAAGGGATGAAGTGTCGTTTAGTGGTAAATTTTTGCATTTTCGTCTATGATATCAATTACTATATTTTTGGTTACAGTTACTTTCAATTACACAGTTTTTAATTCTCCATTTTTTTTTTAATTATTCCAAATTCCAATCTTCTACTTTACACAAAATATTTCATGGGAAATTGAGGGGAATTTAAACAGAATAAAAAAGGGGACTCATACACACGTGCAAGACGCAAACATTTTTTCAATTTAAAAACTTGTTAATTAAGTCAACATTATGCGAGTGCTCCTACTTTAAACATTTGTTATCTTTAACAAGGTATAATTAGCAACAACTAAAACAAGCGCTCCCATTTTAAAAGAAGCCACAAGGCAGCGGCACCAGCACAATGACGTTACGTCAAGTGCAAAAAATATAGTGCATGGAAATCATAAGTTGTACACCAGACAGGCAGCCCGAAAACCACATTGCAAATTGAACATATAATTAAGAGTAACTTCATTTAAAATAGATCTTGTTGGCTAGACGAAAAATAACGAGAACACCCACTGTCTCTGTTTGTTAAGGAGATACTTAAAAAACATTTTCTATATTTGCGTGTCTGGCTGCCAGGCTCATGATAACTCATCATTAATCATGTCTAAAACAAGTGAAATTGCAAATTTCTTGTAGATGGGGGTGGTGACAAAACACTATTTTACTGGCATTTCCTCATAATTTGACAAACATATTGCTGGCATGTTACCTCGTGTAAATTTCATTTCTACCTAAAAAAAGATTCTTAATTTGTTGCACATTATTTTTGTATCTTGCTGACGGCTTCAACTCTATGCAGCACCAACAACCAAGCCGTACCTTTAGCACTGCACAACTCATTAAGAAGTTAATAAATAAAATACACCTTTTGCACTTTTAAAACTTTTCTGGCAACAAGTTTTTTTAATTGCACTTTGTTGGATATTTATGATGAGTTTTGTTTCAAACTAAACTGCATTCGTATTTTGAACGAAAGAAACACCATGAATTTATTTCTTTGAAATATAAATAAAAGAAACAGTAGTTACAGAGAGAAAAGGTGTTAAAATGAAAACTATCAAGAGCAATTTATGTTATAAAGGCCATCAAGTTCACTTGAAGTGATAAGTTAAGACTTGACACTAGACTTCATAATTTCTACGAAAGCCGTTTGAAAACTCGGTGATATTTTGAACTTCCCTCGTAGTTAATTAAAAATCAACCCTGCTCCTCTTAGCTACCATCTGTTACTGGACTAAGTTTGTGTTTTAAAGCCATTGAGAATAGAAAAGATGATTTTTGCGTCAAGACCCCATCACCGAAGCCAAGGAGAGGCTTGCTAATTAACCGGTTATCCCTATAGCGATTACAAAATTGCCAGTCTGGCAAGGCTGTCAGCTGTTAATTATCTGTCGATTCCGCGCCCTTCTGAGCAATTGAGCCTCTCTTACGGCTCATTATGGCGTGTTTTGTATTTGGCTTTGCACCTCAATTCATGTAAAGTCCAACTCACGCAGCAATTTAAGCCGGCTGACCGTACACAATCTTTCAATGCTGATTCTTCGAACAAAAATGAGCAATGAAGCTAACTTCTTACTCGGTGGTTACGTCAACAAGCAAAATTGCCGCATATGGGGCTTGCAGAATCCAGAAGTTATTGTAAAAAAGCCATTGCAACTAGAAAAAAAGACTGTTTGGTGCGCATTATGGTAGGGAGGTTTCGTTAGGCCGTATTTTTTCGGAAATGACGCTGCAAGAATCGATTTTGACTTGATTGCACGGGATGTTTCCATGACGCGTAATTACACATCTTGGCGCCGTAAATTGGCCACTAAGATCACGCGATTTGACGGCGTAAGGTTTTTTGCGGGGCTACGTCATATACTCTGTATACGTAGATAACCCCCTAACGTTGGAGCGTTTGAAACCCAACATTCATCAAGCTATCCTCGCGATGCCGCCCGAAATGTGCGAAAAAGTGGTCGAAAACTACCTCAAAAGTATCGACTGTTGCATCCAATCTAGAGGCTGTCGTAATGGCAAAGTTCAAGCATTATAATGAAATAAAAGTTTCATCAAAATCATAGCTTTATACGTGTTTTTATTTAACTTTGCTCTTGCGGACACTGCAACATCCCAAATTGGTTTACTACTGACCTCCGTTGTAGTCGTACCAGCCCAATTCAGCACGAATGTTCAGGTGGGCAAAAGAGGTCGTCACGCCAGAAATCGCCATTATAATCCATGGTATAAATGATATGGGATGATCGAAGAAGGAATGTGTGCGAGTATATGGGAGCGATTGCTCAATCTCGACCGTAACCGTTTTGACCACTTGGAAGCAGTATTTGGTAATGCTGTGCCGCAAACCGAACAAGTTCTTGCACAGTTTCGCAGACATGGACGTAACGAGTATCCAAGAAAGAACGCCAGCGAGCATCGAAGAAAATCAGAGCTGATCATGAAAGCGGCTTTTTGGCTTGTATGCAGTGTCATTCACATCAGTTACCTTATACGAGGCAAAGCGATCATCCGCGAATAGCAAAACGCCAACAAGAAGTGAAGAAAAAAATGTTCTTCCTCCATGACAACCGGCCATCACACACATGTGGAGTGGTGATGGAAAAATTTCAAAAACTGTTCCAACTTTCGACGGCATCAAGCATATTCGCCAAAAACCAGCCACCAGTGACTGGATACCAAAGAACAGTCAAAGCAGTGGGCTTCTCCAAGTTATTGTGCACTGAAGAATTAGAGACGAGTTTTTGCCATGGCTGCGGTGTCATTCAAAACGATTGTTTTAAGAAATGTAAAACGATCACCGCCGAAAAGCCACCATGACAACGGACTGGCACACACATGTGTAGTCGACATTGCGAGAACTCCTAAATTTGTTTACGACTTGCTACCAACCAGCATATTTGCCAGATTGAGGCCCCAGCGACGATTTCATATTTGGAAGGAATAAAAAGTTGCAAAAGCAATGAATCAAAATTAGCGAGATGAAAGGAAACGAAACTCGTACTTATTATTTTCAGCTTTAAACTTTCTATCTATTTTTAAATCACGCCAGAAAATATCAATTATTTCAATCGATTGATTCAATATATTAAGAGCAAATCCTCTTCATATTAGTTCCGGGCTCCCTTATGATATTTGTTGACCTAAATCTCAACGTTATGCAATCAAATTCCTTTCCTTTGATACAAGTACGAATGTTTTAATGTTTATCTTTAAGATTTGCAAATATTTTACTTCAAACCAAAATTGTTATTAAACACTTTTCCATACAGCTACTTTTATATTCCTTCTTAAAATCGACAGGGGATTTTCTGTGCTCTCTAGTCATATCGACAAAATAAAACAAACAAATCCGTATTTTTAAATAGAAAGAAGATTAAGACTTAAAAAGAAAAAGTGTTCCTCTTAATGTGTTTGCTTAGGAGATTAAAAAAGGGCTGAGAAAAGAAAAAAAAACTTTTGAAGCTTTACAGTTGGAGTAAGAATGAATGCAGAAATTAAATTTGGAATAAAAAAACCGCCCAAGTGTCTTTCATATATAATTCTCAGACAGGATCGTTGCCGAATGTATTTTGATTTACTGCGTTCGTGGCCAGTTCTGGGAGTACAACTTCCATATCCTCGAAATACTTATTACGATAAATAGCACCTGCTTCTGACGAAGCAAAAATCATGTTTTTTTTTAGGGAAGTAACACTCAGGCTATTAATGCCTACGAAAGACTTCAGTGATTATGTAGTGAAATAAAGGCGACAGAAAAGCTTCAGACAATTCAACACTAATATTTGGATTTTTACCGACAGCCGCGTCGTAATTAAGTCATTAACAGTGTCTTTTTGGCATTAAATCTGGTCCAGGAATGCCGGACACCTTAAACCAGATGGCGAGACATTCAGGAATCACCTTGAAATGGGAGCGTGGACATGGCACCAATTTGAGCAATTGCATGACCGACAAGCTGACTAAGACAGGAGGCAAGGCTGCTGGACTGGCATATTGATAAATTATGTAGAATTTCCTTCTCGACCTGTAACAAGCAAATAATTTATGCTATATATGATATGGCTTAGTCCAGATGGTGGGAGGGATTCACATGTGGAAACACTAAAAAAATTTGGCCCAGTTTAGATGGGGCTTGAGCAGAGATCTGTTAAAATTTCAGAAAATGCAATTAAGGGATATCGTGGCAACAATCCCTCGACATTACAGATTTGGCAGTCAAGAGAATGGGGTTGATTGCAAAAGACGACTGTATAAGTTGTCGCAACGAGGATTAACACAGTAGTTGATTTCCTATGTTACTACCCTGCTCAGGGGCACCTGACTCAAACTCATCTTACGTGGACGACTTGTGTTATATTCCTTTATAAGGAGCACCAACAGGCTTGATTTTGACTGCACTGCAGCATAAATATAATGAGCACTCAACTCCTACTCTCTACACCAATTACTAACTTCCTCAAACTACGCTATTTCTTCTTGTCTATTTAATAATCGTTCCATTTCTTTTCTTTTTCTTTCAGCTAACACAAAGGACGGGTTCAGCAGAACCACGTACGTTTCCGTTGCAGGTAGCATGTTAACCTAACCTTACTAAAAAACTCTGCAATTACAGTGTTGCAGCGCCTCTGTTAAGAAGTAAAGAACAAGAATAAGTTGCTGTGTTAAAAAGCAAAATTGCCTTAGATTGGATGATGCCATCCCATACGAGGTTCAACATTCCATATCGACTCGAAATTTGAATACAACTAAAATAGAAATTTCGGTCAATATGTAAGGCCGTAATTTGTCCTCTGATGACAATGCATCCCCAAAATGCAACCGCCAATTTGAAGTATTGTTACCGAGGGAGAAGAGGGAACCAGTCGGCGAGGCTTGTCTAGCGGTTTAAACTGGAGGGTAGAACTTTATAAGATTGGCCAGTGAAGATATAAACACTGGTGCAACGGAACCATTGGCCCCTAGGACGCTAGCCGCAAACTCTTTGTTGGGGATGGTCCTTCGGGAATAAACGTGGTTTATACCCAAATCGCTGCAAGGTTTTACTGCAAGAGCAGTGTAGATCAGTGCAATGCAACGCAGGCTGCCAATAGAACAGCTAGAAAGAATGGAAACATCAAGCCCTTTAGTAAGAAGTGGGATCAGGGTCCAGGTAGCCATAACCTTCAACTGCTACCTATGGACGTTGGTGTCGAAATTTAATACACCCGGTGCTAAGACCACGACCTGGAATCTCAAGATGTTGATGTGTAAACCAAGTGCTGACATCAGGACGCCACTACGTGCAATATAGCGGATATCACAAAGGCAATTCTGCACGTACAATTTGACAGTATGGTTATCTCTGGCAAAAGTGACAGTCTCTGGTAAAGTGAATTCCATCAGTCAACAGGCCAGTGCTTTAATTTAACCAGATCTATGCGGCAGTCAGTGAAAATTGGATGTTTCGGAACCATGTCACCTTGCGATTCTGTGTCGGACAATTGAACTACAAAACAAAAGAATTTCGGTAATTCTTCTCACACAGCTTGTTTTTGTCTATTTCAACATCGACCCTGTTATTAAGTTCAAGAATAAACTAAGAAACTGCTTGAAACCCCCAATTGTGTAAACAAAAATAGAAGCCCTAAACCATACAAATCTTCCCTGCGATTTTCTTAATACTTTATTTCATTATTCCTGCCATAGAGCGAGTATTGCGTTAAAATTACCATTGATTTGCCCAAATACAAAATACTTATTCATACATCATTACTCATTCTATAAAGGTAATCTAGTTAATCCTGGCAAGATTCAAATTTAATTTATTATTGGAGCCATTACCGCCATAAGGGTTGATATTCCATCTTTTTTTTCAAAAGGAATATTTGAAAATTTACGGAGATTTTGGAGTTGGGGTACGGTAAAATAAAGTACTTCTTTCAGTGGTGCAATAAATGTTACAAAAGTTCAATTTATAGTTCAACACCCTTATGAAAGTAAATAATTTAAAAACTCAACCCAACACATCACTATGTTATATGCCTCTATGCCAGCAACCCAAATAAGCCACCCTCTTGTTAAACATGCTTTAAACTCCCCACTTATTTAGTTGGCCAAGACCTTGAAAACAAAAGAAAAAAAGTTGGGAAACCCCCAGGAATGAATGAGCAACACACAAGAAAAAAAGCCGGTAAATTTTACATAGAAATTACATAAAGACTACCGGCAAAAGTATGATTAAACTTTAACGCCTAAAAATATGCAATGAAACTTTGTTAACATTCATTCGTCTACTTTGTAATTCCATAAACGTTTTTCAACGTCCGTTTTGATTCCCTTTAGAGGATTATTTAGACTTATGCAATTGTTTCCAAAGCTGTTATTCCTCCAAGCTTTTAACGGGGAGAAAAGTAAAGGGAATTCCTTAAAGTTGTCCGGATGAGTCACCACCCTGTCTTTTTAGCACATTTTTTATATCGAAGCAAGGTAGTTTTGCTTCTTAGGCATAAAAATTACGTTACAACTTTAATAAAAACTGAAAGAAAAAATTACATTGCACTGGCTGCTTTATATCTGTCGGCAAGAGTGAAGGAAGGGCTGCTATTTTAGATTTCTCTGTGACAGCAGGGTGAGTTTTATGTGTTTAATATTGTGCGTATGTTACCCCGGGGGGATTCTATTGTACAAGCTATAAGAGAAAAAGATGCAATACAATTGCTGAAGCTCATAACACCACATGTTCAGTTTCAATTGCATTCCCCCACTCTGTCTGTGATAAGAGAGCTAGCTACCTACTGATGCTTCCTTTCTATGGGCATTTTTTAACACTCTTCTTATGCGATTTGACTGTTTGTTTAATTTAAATTGATGAGGCGCAAAGTTGTGGAATTTATTAGATTTTTTTATTTGCATTTCAATCAAATGAAAATAAATTTTAAGTGTTTTTTTTTGTCGCTTTGTAAATAAATGTTTTTAAATTAAAAGTGACTTTTTGTTTTGTAATGATTTTTTTTTTTGATTATGTAAGAGTTTCAAAACGGAAGGACCATGCTGATGATTAAATTTTGTTAATCAAAAAAAGGTGTTATAAATACTTAACTGCGATTTGAATTCAGTTGTCAGATAAGCGTTATAAAAAAGAAGATCAATTTCCTTGCAGCCTTTAGGTTTCGGACTTGAGGAAAATTATTTAAAAGATATTAAAGAATAAAAAAACTAACAACGAAAGTTACATTTCCTAATCACTTCTTGAAGCTTTTCTTTATTTATTCCTAGGAAATTCATTATCTCTAGATCTGTTTATAGAGTTGCAACTAATTCCAATAATAAATTGAGCCGAGAGCTAAATTGAGCCGAGATCTAAATTGAGCTTCATGTTCAGAAGGAAACAAAACAAAAGAACAGCTTATAAAAGACGACAACGCGATGTTTAAAGCTAAGTTCCTTTACTTTATCAAAGTAGTTCGTAGATCATAGAAGTGGATGGACGGTGTGAAATATTAAATTGTTTCTCGACTCAATTTGAAGCGAGATTTTGGCCATTATCTTTGGAATCACACCTTATTCAAATTCGAGCGCACAATTGGAAAAATCACGGTGTTGTCTCTGGTTGCCCAGTTTTGATTGTGGTGTCACCACAATCTTGTACTCATGTAGGCACAAATCAAGCCACAATATAAGCCGAGTTGCCTCTCTGGCAATAGCTAATTTAGATGATCAGTGCCGAATCGACACTTCTGTGTGTTCCTCTTTATTCTCTTCAATTCGCACCAATATATGTCTGGTTATTTTCTTAAGTTTAAAAAGACTGTACTAAAGCTTGAACTTTTTTCCACCGTGCGATGAATTGCCTACGCATTGAAGCCTTGACGACGAGCGACGAAATTCAAGTTGCGTAATTACAACTGAACCGGAATTCCGATCATATTCCCTAGCAATTTGCACACGTTCCGCATGCGTAAAACGCCAAACCTTGCTGAATATTTTGACAGCTGGCTGGCATTGGTATCTTGGATGAACTATCATTACTATCTTGTCTCCTTTTTACAACCACAGTAACTATTTTTGAAGAGCATCCTTAAGTTGTTTGTCCCCTCTTGTTCCTTTTAACTACTTTAAAAAAATTGTTTAGTATTTTTATGGCTCAATTAAATACGAATAAACATTACTGAACTCATCAATATTTTGATACAATAAAAAGCCATTAAAATTTACCATCAATTCCATAATTAACAGATGAGGCTAAGAAAAGGAATATGGATTAACATAAATAACTACAAGATAAAATTATTCTTTAAAATACTGATCAGCAGTTTTCCTGTTGCAAGAATATTTAACAAAAACTGACATATTCAGCTGTTCCAATTTAAGCGATTAACGTCAATCTTTCGAAAAAAAATACCACAGAAAATCCTTTCAACAAGTTTCCTTTGACTTGAGTAAAACACTATGTTATGTAAAGGGTGTTGTTTGAGAGGTATCATGATAAAAATATTACTAATACATGGCCTAGTTTTCTTGATCACACGCATGTAAGCTCACGTAAATATATTGAAGAATTAACTACGATTACAAAAAATCAACGTTACGAGGTGCTCATAGAAAAGAAGGAGACTAACAAAGTCACGTCTACAACAATCACGCAAAATTCTTCTGCCTGCCTCACACTTTCGGACGATTGCCTGATTAGAGCGAATATTTAATCATGTTCATACGTGATCACGCATGATTAACGCAAATCACTTGGGCGGCGCCCATATACACTTTGATCTTATTTATCTTGTTTGTTCGTTATAAAAGCTTCGCTTGGTTGGACGTGGTAATTGGAGTAATTGGTAATTAGAGACCCCAGTGATATTGAAAATTGGGACAATTAAATTTTCATTTAAAAATTGTGAAGATATTAAAACAACTTCGCTTGTAAAATTTTTTTATCGTTTTCGGGTTCGTTATCACGTAAGACAAAATCAACGTAAATGCCAAAAAAAAAAAAAAAATGTCTATACGGAAAATTAAGGAAAACTCTATATATAAAGATATATAAAGATAGATTTAAATTTTTTAAAAAAAATTATAAAATAATTAAGAAAAAATAAAAAACATTCTCTTATAAAACCTGTTTTTGTGGCTTACCTTATTTAGTCCGGCAATTAGTGCTAACATCTACAGAACACTGATCAATGATTTCTTCGTATTAGAAATTAGACACTAACTGATTTACTGAAGGCAAAGTTTGAACGTAAAATTCCGCCTGCATAAATATTTTCTATCAGAATTGGTCGCGTATTTAATACGGCGGGTTAAGTATCCTCCGATAAGCCTGATCACTTGATCACAGTTGGCGCCTGGTCCCAAAACTCGCCCCCATTGGACCACATCCGAGCTAAACTATCGAACTCATACGTATTTCATTAGAGTTTAAAACTCTTAACTTCTAAAAAAACACCCTTTCGAACGTGTTTATATTCGATAAAAACGCCTCTAATGCCAGAGTTAAAAAAACAGATTGCACATTGTTTAACCTGTCTTCATCAATTATCGAACAAACGTTTATAAAAAAACACAACATTTTAAACGTCGAGGGAAATTCAAAATCAACTGGAGGAGTCAGCCACAACAGCAGCTGAAACTAAATAATACAAAAATATTTAATTTTTTTGGTCAAGAGTCATGTGGTATTTGGGCGAAATTTTATTTCTTGTCTGCTTTAAAACATAAAAAATCTTCCAATTTTAGTGAAAAAAAATTGGTATAATTTTTTTGTTGTTGTTCAAGTGATCTTTTCGTTTGTTAGAGGATTTATTTATTATACAAAAGTCAATAAAAGGAGCCCTAATGAAAACAACAGCCGATCATAAGCACAATTGTTGATTACACAGCAGGTAAAAAAATCAACAAGTGGTCATTTGAAGTGCGTGCGCGTGTGTGTGTTTGTGTAGTTATTCATAAATAATGCAGGATTATTCAAAATATTCTTATGGTCTCAAGAAAGGTAAAAAAATACGCGCTTGTTGCAATTGCTTGTATGAGTATAGGGTTGCACGAATTTCTTTGCTTAATACCCTACACTACAATTACACTGTACAACACCAAAAAATAACGAAGTCCTGACTGGATTCCGGTAGCGAACAATATCCGTATATCTTTTTGCAAGTTTATGTCCGACTGTCATTTAAGGGGGGTTAAAATATCCCCCATTTTGTTCATTCTCATAGTGAGTCGAGATGTGAAATCTTGTCATCTTTGTAGATATTAAGTGTGTTCAGCAATTTTATTTAAAACATCACGAGAAATATTTTAACCCTCCAACTCTTCGCTGCGTGGGTCTTTTTTGTCCTTCTCCTAAAAAAAAGGCAAAGACACCTCTTAAACAATACAGCGGGTTGAAATGCCCCACAAACATATTGGTCTTTAAATTCCCCTATAAGTCTTCAAATCCATTAAAGCTCAAAATTAAATACGAACGCTAGCAAAAAGGCAAAACTTTAAATGTGCTTTAGGGTTAATTTCGTATTTATTCACAATCACCGAAATAAAATATCTTAAAAGTTTACTATAAGAGGTCTTACAAACGAAAGCTGTAGATATCACATACGTACTGAAACATAAATATGAAAATAAGGTCATGTTCTTATCCTAAAAGTTCGACCGTCAAATGTACTGAGATCAAAATGAGGACTAAGTGCTTCATATCAGCTATATCCATCCTGCAGCAAGATCTTCCCGCTATTAGGGTATAAACTACAGTCACCACGTGCACTCCCGAAGGAGCCTTACCAACATCAGTCGGGTGGTTGCGTGCCAGGAACTACTAGCTCCCGTGGTACCAGTGTTTTTATCCTAACTGGTCGAACTTAGAGTGTCCTACCTGCTTCCAGTTTCAGGCCGCAAAACAGGCCTCGGGGACGGTGGCGGGATCACAAAGAAAACATGCCTCTGCGGGCAAGACATTCATACAGTAACATAATAACGGAATTCTTGTGGCCTCAACTGGATGGCATGAATCTGGCGACACTCCTCATAAAACGATCGATTTAATGCAGCAACTGTTTGGAGATTAAATCATTTCACGAAATTCTGATATCAATTGGCCAATAATGTTATGCGATTTAACGCCGTGCAATGTTATTCGTATTGTGAAATGGTGGGTCTACGCGAATAAATCGGAAGGAATTCCTGATCTCAAAACCAAAAGCCACATTTGTGTCAATAAGTCATCGAAAATTTTAAATTGATAAAAAAGCAATGACCTGCCCTCAGGGCCACGATAGTCCCCAATCTCCCTAGCAATAAATAGAATCTTGCTCCAGGCATCCATGGTGCTAAAATTGTCGGACAGTTCCTACACTGGTCTTAGGGGTTGCATTACGTTTACGAGGTGGTAAATTGTGGAAGGAGAAAGATGATCAATCCGCTGATCACTGCTCTTTAACATTCTGGTCTTAAAATTTCGCAAAATACGAAATTCCACCACAATTTTTTTAATTTTCCACAATATCAAGAAAAAACGAAATAAATCGAAAATTCATTGAAAGAACATACGTTTTTTGTTTCACTATGACGAAGGGTACATAAGATGCTGCACACTGAACAAATTTCTCCGGCTTGTTTCACATACACTTTTCTCCTACAAAAAAAAAAAAAAAAACTTAACCCGGCAGGTGACTTTTTTGGCTGGTTCTTAAGTTTTAACAATTCATATTTTATATTTTCAAACGTTTTTAAATTAAAAACTGGCAAATTATGCTTTATTCTGCTCCATCTCTTTAAATGTTCTTCGCATAAAAATACTCAAGGAATTCAAAGGAAATAATATGAACGAGTATAAAAAGTTTGAGTTCTAAGGATTTGAAAAACACAGAAATATCGATATGATCTTCTCTATTGTTATTTTCAAATACAAAAAAAAAAAAAACAATACCACAACTGCTGTTTTCATTTTAGATCATGTATCAAGAAGGCAAGAGATCACAGCCTCTACCACCACCAACATTGATCACGTTTTGTTCTTGTTTTTTTATACCCAAACTGAGATTTGTATCTTGAACTTAAGAGTTGCCTCCAAAGGTTGGCTGCTTAAAGTCTTAAACCCAACAACAACAACAACAACAACAACAACAACAAGAAACACACACATTTTAATGAGTAAAAATTTGGTCAATTCGTTATCGGGGGTTGTTAATCTATTGATTTTTGTTTTGGTAAAACCTTGTGTTAACGTCGTGTTTTAACCTGCTTTTTCATGCAATAATCCTGAAATTTAATTGGGATGATGTGTGTGTGTGTGTTCTCTAGTTCCTGGAACGTGATCTCTCAATGTTTAAATTTTAAAAACCCCGCCAATCAAATTCTTTATTTATGTTGCTTTGATGATTTGGAATTTTATGAATGACACTTTAAGAAATCGTGGATGAGGGACAGAGATCATTTTCAAATATTGGACGATGTAACTGCCATAACTTTGTGTTTGTTTTTATAATTCCTAGAATAGTTTAACGTAGACAAGATTCAATATTTTCAATTCGTTTTAATTTAAAACATTTGGTACTCAAGAAATTGAAAGGATTTTGATTCCAGCGTGATAAAAACGAAAAATTTTTAACAAAAAGCCACATCAGCTGGATGTAAGAAGTCGTACCTTCAAGTTGAGCTGCTTGTAGTTGTGTTGAAGAAGCTACTAATTGTTCCTCTTGTGTGGAAGGAAAACATTCGCAGTTGGACATTCGACGACAAGAAAGCAAAATGCTCAACAAAATCTTGATTCTAAATTGATCCTATCGCGGGGTTCTTGGGTTTTGGTTAGTCTGAGCGGCCTTATTCACATAAATGTTGAACACGTTCATTATTCATAGGCTTCCCAATTTCCCAGCCTCCACGCTGGTTCAATTGCTTGTAGGAAACCCAGTAACGTGCAATAAGCCAAACTATACGTAGGCGAAAAATTCTAACGCGCAAAAAAATACATATGCCCATGTCCTAAAAAGGGGGGATCAGAAACTCTTACGGACAATTTGAGGTCAAACGCAAATCTTATAACAACTATACAGGCCACATTTCACCGAATGATGCCAATAAAAAAAATTCTTGTGCAAATTTTGCTTAACAAAATATGCTTCTGGAACGCTAACGGGCACTCCCTTTGTAAATATGAAGTAGGAGATTTCCTGGTAACACGGGAAATATACTTACTTTTAGTCTTCAAAAAGGCACTTCACTCTAAAAAACTTCTTTAGAATCAGTCGATTTTTTTACATACAATACTAACCATTCTAGTGGAAAGGCATGTGCCACGACCTGCCATTATAGTCTGAAGGCATTTTCCAATACCTGAATTTAATAAAGATTTTTTGATCAAGCTACCGTTATAAATCTTACTGATTTTAAAGTTGCAGTCTCATCTGCATACTGGGCGCCTAGGCACAAAATCGAACACCATCAATTAGTCAGGTTGTTTGCCACACTCCGATAAACGTTTTTTTTTTGCATCACGCAATTACAATGCACCTATTGGGGCTCTAGACTTCTTAGGCCTAGAGGTAGATGGCTGTATAACACAGTTCAAGATAATAGGCGTCGTATCTGTAGGTAAACCCACCTACTGGCCAACCGAATTTAATAAACTGCCAGATCTTAAGTATTTTGCCATTGTAACAAGTATCAGACGTAATTAATTGTTAGACAGTTCATTCTATGATCTGTCTCTTCTCATAATTCACCTACAACCGTTATATGTCACTGCACGTGAAAATAAAACACGTATTGGTTAAAATATAAAATGTATGTGCGCCCTCACTTACTACCGAACATTCTAGAGAAATCCGGCTGATATTCATGTAGCTCTGGATCACTTTACGGAGGTCGTGACATTGCTGCTTAATATGGGCGCAATTTTGGCAGCGGTTACATGTTTTGCGTTTAGTTTAGTTTGCCATTTTATCGTTAGTAGACTGACATCTGAACAACGGCAGCAAATTGCGTAAATATATTTCGAAAATTGTGGTTTAGTTCGGGAATGTTAGCCACCCTTTTCGATCGATGCGTTTGAGTATCGCATTTGAAATGAAGACAAACCACAAGGCATTACAGAAAAAATCATAACATACAAAAAGTCTCACTATTTGGTGGAATCATTTGGTCAGTATTTCTTCAAAAATGCTATCGGCCAGAACGTTACAATTAATGGTGACCGATACAAGTACATGTGGAAGAGCTATGCTTTCCACAAGACCATGGCAGCATGTCACACAGCGTGTGCCGCAATTGATTTATTAAAAAGAAACGTGCGATGAACGAATAATATTGTCACTAGCACAAACGATCTCCCGATTTGGCTTCCTCCGAGCCTGCCGAGGTGGTCATATGCCGGATATCAAAATCAGATAAAAATGGCAAATTCATGGCAATTAACACCATTTATCTGCGTTTAATTTAAAATAAAAGTTCTATACAAAAATACCATTTATTTGCACTTCCCGATTAATAGACTTTAGAGATGTAATAGACTGCCGAGATGTATGTTGAGACAGTATAGGGTCTCCGTTGGCGTGTATTCAGTTTTCTTGACTTTGAATTAATGTCATAAGTCCTTGCATAAGCCCAAAAATGTGTAGAATCTGGAAGACAACTTGATTTTTTGTATGCAAATGTACAAAATTCACTTAATCACATACGCTGTTATTACTCAGCACTTTTCAAAACAACTTTTTCATTGTTATTCATTCCACAAAAACTTTGTGTGCTTTTATTAGCTTTTTCCAGCTTAAACCTGCATAAGTGGTTATTTTGATTCTACATAAATTACATTTGTTCACATAAGTTGTTTTAACAGCATTTATTATAAGAGTCCATCGCAATTTTTTTTCGCGTTTAATTACAAAAACCTTAGATATAATTCACTTCAAATACTTAAAACAACTGTATTGTATTATCATGTCCTGAGATTGAGGTTTGATTTCTAACCTTCATCGCTGCTCAAGGCTCCTTAAAGTGAGAATTACGAAAGGAATTTAAATGTTTCTATATCCGTAAATTTATAACTCTACACTTGACTTAAAACATAAATTTGTTGCTTCATCAGACACATTTAATCAGGGACACGGTGCAAATCAAACAGGCGCCTTTTAACTTGTCAAGCACTTGTTTTAACGTCTCGCATGAATGAAACAAAGCCGCCGACAAAAGGATCTTTTCCTTAGCGACATTTAGTCCTTTTAAACACTTAGACTATCTTTAGTTATATAAATTAACAAGCAGACAACACAACAAAAATACCTGAGAAAGAGAGATTTAAAGATACTCACTAACAATTAGAAACCAATTGGATGAAGATTTTTTAAAGGATTCACGTAACAAAATAATTTATTTTCTATTTGAACTTCAAATTATGCCACAAAACAATTCATTTTAAGATATTTATTGGTGATTAATGCAGGATGGATCATGTTATAAAATCAAATTTAATACAATGCCAGAACAAACATAAGCGGTAGGTAAGTCTTTCAAAATCTCATGTAAATGCTATTGTCCTTTAAAAGAGGAAAGAATTAAAGCAGCGACCATGTAAGCGGCATTTCCAAACATTCCAACAAATGTTGACCATATTGCCACTTTGTATGAGAAAAGGGTCCTTTTTTGGTTTATTTCTGATATCCTGCAGAGCGCGTGTCCTTCCTTTTTTTTGCTGCTTTTCAAACGACTGCTGTTGTTGCCAGTTGCTAAACTAGACTCTTTATTATACAATAACATGGTCCAGAGCTGTATTTACTTAGTTGTGGTTCGCAGCCCTTCAGCTTAACTTTACATCATCCAACAATTGATGTCATAAAAAAAAAATGCCGCAACAAAAATAAAACTCAACTATTCTTATATGTTGCATGAGTGTTTAGTGTAAAGGAGTCAAAATATAAAAGAACAAGTGTATTGTTGAAAGTCCTTTGTTTCTAAGCTAAAATACAATTTATATCCTTTTGATACTTCTTCTTGGTTTTTTATGAATTTGGCTCTTTTTTATTTGTTACGTATTGTTTTTAATCGTATAAATTTCCTGGTTCATTTTTCACTTCAAATCGGTGCGTTAACTAAAGTGTATTTAGTTCTTTATTAACTTTGGTTACGCTCTTTGAACCTCTGTGTTCTCCAATTTTACCAGCTTAAAGGAAAAGTTGTATAGGTGATCAGTTTTTTGTGAAATGTAAACGTGATCACTGATTATTCAACTTTCATATTACTATTGAGCCTACTATAATTCCAGGCATAACTCCATTTCGCCAGTTCCATATTCGCTTACTGCCAATCACTGTTGTTTGCAATAGAGATTACTTGGAAGAGAATAAATAACTGAATCGTATTCTTTTTACTGAAACGTTGCATGTAATTTCTGTTCAAAAATATATTTCTAAGCTAAATTTACACAATTTTCAAGGATACTTGGAACGAATCTTCGTCATCACTCCTCAGGTTAGAGACAAACCGGTTTCGATTGTGTTCCATATTCGGTTTATCTCCAAACCAAATTAGACTCCTGGTTTCGTAGCATTGGGGCGTCTACGGATCTCTAAATGGTTGGTTAACGTGACTTAAATTTTTTTCCTGATTTCAGTTCTGAGTCAATGTCGAATAGATTCAACTTTTGTCCCCCAACCAAAATAAGGTAAAACAATTCAATTAATGCACCCTTTACGGCAACATTGTGATTACCGTTATGTCGAAATGCAGATCGATTAGTCAACAGCTAGGATAAGCTACCCGTAGTACCTCCGGCAACTCGTCAAAAACTTACCTTCCTGGAGTTTTTCATAGGCTAGTGTGCCAAGTCGCATGGCTTGGGCAGTGTGCCAAGTCGCATGGCTTGGGCAATGTGCCAAATCGCATTGCTTGGCCAATATTCTTGGTCAACATCTTTTTAGGCACGAATAACACAATTCCAAGTGCTACGACTTAAAATGGTTGCTCGATTTATCGAATTCAATGTTCATTTATCGAATTCAATGTCCATTTGGAAATATAATTCAGTAATTTGTAGGCGTTGAACGGCTCTAACGACTTTATTATGTCGTCATAATATCACGCTAGCAGTAGACTGATTAACTTGCTAAAGCGATGGAAACCATTTCATAACCTACAGTAATACTAGCAACGCCACACCCTCTGCCCGCAATATTGGCTTCAACCAGTCGGATTCTCATCGATCACGGAGCTACGGGTCCCCGTAGAACCAGTCTAGTAGAAGGTAGTCGTATTTAAGGAATTCTTTAAATCAATTTCTAAACCTCGGACAAACCTCTGGATCGAAAGTCCGCATTATTAACTTCAACCAGTCGAATTCTTATCGCCTCCAGAGCTCTTGATTCCCGTGGAACTAGTCTGGTAGATGTTAGTCGTATGTCAAGAATTCTTTTAATCAATTTCTAAACCCCAGGCAACCCGCTGGGTCGAGAGCCTCCATATCCCGTGAGTGGTAACACACTAATCTTATGAAAGATTCAAGAAAACTTTAGAAAAGCATCCATAAAATAGCGATTCTTTGACACCAATAACTCCAATTGAAATCAAAAATGAAAACAGAAATCTCCTATCATGATTCGGAGTTGTGTTTTTAATTCTGTTTTGGAACCCAACCATAACAAATGTAGGGTATTCTTTGATTTGTTTCCCTTTTTCTCGCAGCGCATAAAAAGTTGCCCCTTTTTATTTTAAATAATGTTTGCATTGTTTATGACTTCCCAACAGCAGTCGATGCCACAATTTATAAATTACCAAAGTGAACAAATACAAGAAGGAGAACAAAAGACTTTCCAACCATATGCTGCAAATGTACCTGTAGTAAAATCACTGACCATGTCTTTGAAATCTTTTGTTGTAAAATAGTTGTTTTTCGACATTTCTTTCAACAATTATTCACGCAACATTGCTACAGTTTATATAGGTGAATGTGCGGGATACAAAAAGTTCAAAAAGGAGGGAGTGTTAACATACAAAGTTTGATGTTGCAACACTCTTTCAAATTCTCATCAATTTCTTCCTTCTTCTTCATTGAGTGGGTGTGGCCGTTAGAGGTTCAAATTTTATTGTGCCATAAAGGAAAGAAAATAATGGAAGACAAATTGTTCAAAGGCTGCTTACGTACATAGTTGCAAGGTTGTTTTTTTTATGGCATGAAGGCGTTAGAATTGATTAAGGCTTCCTCCGCTGCTTAAGTTGTAACAATTTCAAAATTTATTGTTTCGCATTTTTATTATCACAAGGCGTCTAACAAAAGAACGGTAGAAAAAAAGCGACTTCTATTATGTAATCTTAACCTATATATCCTTCAAATTAATCGGCAAAGTTAAAATTAATTTCTACACATTATTTAAGCCGGTCTACTCATCTACCGATCATCTTCCAAGAACGTCAGCCTCATTTTTATTTTTAAAATCACCCACAAATCACATGGCGCTAAATCCGCGGAATACGTTTGTTAACTGATTGAATTTATTCTCTAGTTTCTTAACAAGTTTTCCCAAAATTTTAAAAGATTCGATTTATTATGAAGGCCGACTTTTTGTTCAACAAAGCGTGAGTCGTCTCAAACTTTCTTCATTTTCTAGTTAAGTATTGGCTGACATTTTAATCTAAAACCCCTCAACCCAGCAAAACGCCTACAAATTATTCAGCTGTGTTACGCAAACTAGCGTTTTAGGAGAAATATGTTTCTCTCCCGAACGTTCTGTTCGCAATAGTATAGAAAAATGTGAAAGACAATTGTCACAATTGCGTTATAAGCGCCTAATTAGGTTAACCACATTTAGCATGTGTGGAAAAAATATAGTGAGAAGAGTGAGCAAACGTTTAGTCACAAATCTCAATATACATGCAATATACCTCAATTGGTTTTAACCCAGTTGCAGTCTTCAGCAGCTAGGAAAGCTTTGCCAAACATTTTGTGTAATAAGAAATTCGTCATTTACAGCAAAGATGAGCCAGAATTTTTATCGAGTTGGCAATACTTATATCACAATTTGGCTTTCATCGCTGAATTAGCGGCTCTAAGTCATCAACATTTGCGCCAGCTAAAATTTGCCGTAAAAATTGTTTCACGTATCCAAGGTTATATTTAGGTATTGGCGATACAACATGTCATTCAAGTGTGGCTTCTCAGCAATCCATTCGTGGGTCTTGGCTTTTTTTCAACTTTGGATTTTGGTAGAACCACATTTTTAGCAAACCTCCCGGCACTTGTTTTCCGGAAAAAAATAATTAATGAAATACAATTTTTGCAACCAGCTCGAGGAGGCTACAAGCTCTTCATATGGTATTCAGCACTTCACAGATTTGAGGATACGCCGAAATGCATAAAGAATGGCAAAACGAGTTTCTTACTTTGAAATCTCATAGCTTCATGTAGAATGTTGGAGACTTAATATGAAATGTATGAATCTCAGCAATTAGTTAGGATAGGTTAGTACGAGGGGAGGAGACATTCGTCCCTTCGCCCGTAGGTATACAGCTAGGCCAGTGCTTCGGCCCGCTGTGTACTCTCCCTATAGAAAAAGTCGCCAACTTTCGTAGAAACTCTGTTACTTGAACAATCCTCTAGTCAATGTCTCCACAGCCGACTCCTCCGGCAGAGTATCGGCAGTGAAAAATCGAGTCCTTTACTGTACGACAGCTGGGCAGTGGCATAGGAAGAGGTTCATCGCCTCTAAAAACAGGGTATGTAGATTTGTTCGATCCAGAAACACGAGTGACAAAGCGATTGATAAGGCCATCAGCTGGCAGGCACAAAGTTATGGCTTGCCGTAACTGAGGGCACGGTCAGAAGTTCTGAATTATACCTCCTCGTTGTAGCGACCGGTAACAGGTTACCATCTCTGCTAGGAGTCTGCCTAAATAAGCCGGCGGAGAGAAGTTACACTCTCTTATAAAAATCCCCAATAAACCAGGGATGCTTACCCAATAGGGATCTTGGTCTCTAGTATGCGAACACTGGATGCCAGTCAATCTCCAGTTTTAATACAGACTCATCCGTGGATATAGACCACTTTGTGGGTGGACAGTTTTTTTCCATTAGGAAGAAACTCCGGTCTTGATTGGGAAAACGAGGAATCCGGAAAAGATGGACAAGAAAGTCTCGCAAGAGGGGGACGGGTCTATCTCGAAAAGTACTCCTAAAATGTTGGGCCGTGAGATTCCAACAATGATGGACAAGAGAGCAAGAGGTGTAGAGGTTAATCTCTGAGGAAAAGGCTGAGACGATAGCGCACATTGTGGAAGAATAACTAGCACTGGCTAGCTGAAAGCTTAGGGCCATGGGCAGAAACTGGTTAAATGAGAATGCCATGGGGGTCGTAAGCCTTACACAAATATATGCAAATGCAAGATAATCCATGATGAAATAAATTCCAGGAAAGAAGGAAATGTTCAACATTTGCACTAGAAAATGTTAGTAGTGTTAAAACTCCTCCAGAGTAGACTAAACATTTCTTCAAAAACTATGTGTTGACGCTCATGGTTTTCACTTTTCTTGCAACAATCCAAAACTCTGTGAACCATTCGCGGTTTTTCTAAATATCAGCACAAAACCAACGACTTATCAATCTCTGAGTTATGAGTAATTAACGGAATTAGTGTCATATATTCCAAGTTGCTTCGTAAAAAAAATTAACTCATACTTTTAAAACTTGGCAGCAATTCCCTAAGCTAATTTTCCTAACTTAACACTTCAATAACTTTTTAAAATATTGTCCTTTTTTGAACAAAACGCATAAACAAATTACTTTGATATTTCTCAACCTCATGCAGCAGCTTCTGGGGAACCCACACTTTCTATCTCTCTCTCTCTCTCTCTCGCTCTTATTCTCTTCCCCCACTCACCATTAAGTTTAGAGATAAAAACACCCCTTTGAAAGCACAACCACATTTGAATTAAATTCATACATCCCCTTCCAATAAATTTTGCTAAAATTTTTTTAATATTATTGCCACTTTGTAAAATTAAAGTTTAATTCAAACAAATTTTTACCACAAAACTAGTCACACACATTGTACAGGAAAGGAACATAAAAATTGCTACTTAGCCCGAAAATTCTCCCTCTTCTCTCTATATATAAATTTCTAGTGGTTAAACTAAACAAAGAAAAATATATATAAATCGAATAATTTATAAAAATTTTGTAGCAATAAAAACTTGAAGGAAAGTCACACACAGCAGCATCAAGAAAACTCCATTCGATTTCTTAAGCAAAAGATTTTGGGCAGAATCTTGCAACTGTGTAGCAGTCAGTAATGGGGCAAGTGACACACATTTTCAAACAAACAATTGCCAACACTTGTCTTTGCTGCTTCTGCAGCTGTTAGAGACATTTTATAAGGGGATAAATACAACCCTTGTTTTCCCCTCATAAAGAAACAAACCGGCCGGCAAGTCATGATTGTAATAATTGTAATCAAAACCAAATTATAAAAAAAAGTAGAAAAAAGTTTGGATTACTGCTCGTTGCTAAATAAGAAAAACAAGTGTATTCCGAGCCATTAATATCGAAAAAGAAGATTGAGAATTATTACGGAAAATAAAACACATTTGGGGAGGGTGGGGGTTTCAACGTCATTGTTTGCATTTTTAGGTTGGGAGCCAGAATGACAGTATTTTAATACGATTTGCTGATATATGAGGCATAATTAAACCCTGCATAAGCTGCGGATTATGACACATGCATGAGACATGACTAGACATGTCGAATGTTGTGGAAATATCTTGTTATTGTTCGTGGGGGCAAGAAGGCATAAAGAAGGGAACACTTGAATCTTAATCAAAGTCTAATAATAAAAAAGGCGTAAAATATGAGTGCAAAGAAGGTTAAATTTAATATAAATGTAAATGAGTTTATGGCCAATGGAACGAAAAAGAGAAAGTATCATACAAATATTAGTTTATAAAAGCAATTAAAATTGTAATTGTTCGACTGTTTTTGTTACAAAATTAAAAAAAAATAGACATTGAAGCAAACTTCTCAGAACAAAAAATGACACTGAAGATGGCACATAGCCGAAACCGAAGATGGCACAAACCAAACTTGACAAGAGATGACGGAAATTCGTTCCAAAAATCTACGCAAAATATATAAATTTTCCAAAGAGTTGTACACAAGTGCAAATGGTGACCATGGCAAACAAGAGGGACACTATTGATTCTTGATTTGATATTCTGGCAGGGCGATTAAATACCGTTTTCGGCCGGTTTGCCTCCAAACCAAATTTGACAAGGAATGACGAAAATACCTTCCAAAAATCTATATGGTCAATATGGTAAGTTTCCATCAGCATTTGGTCACTTTATGTAGTCCAAAAAAGAATGAAACCGCACGCTATGATCACATGACTCCATGGGTGCGTGCAAATCTAAATAACCATGAACAAGATCTCGCCCAGGTAACTGAAGTTGGTGAAAAACTAAAGAAAAAATTCGAAGTTCATCAAAAATGTTCCAAACTTATGCCAAAATTTAATTTTAATATTCACTACATAATTGAATTAAAACATTTTTAATTAAAAAATGTAAGGCAAAAAATCGCCCCTCAAAGTGAAAAATTAAAACAAATAAATCTAAATGTTATAAAAACATGCGAAGTTTGACTAAAATATAGCGAAAAAATCAATATTTTATTTAAAGCCGACAACGCCACAGAAATTTTAAAATTACCTGCCAACATTTTATAATTCGCCAAAATTAGAAAAATCGTAAAAATTTCAACATTGACAACAAAAAGAAACATATACAACTAAATTTTTAACGTTTTAATGAACACACGCAAAATTTAGATTTTACCAAAACATATCGAATTTTTATTTAAAATAATAATTCGAAATTCACCAACATTTTTAAAATATACCGCTAAATAAAAAACCCGAAAAATTTTTAATTTTAATCATAAATTATTAAAATCACTCGCAAAAAAATAACGGTCAACAATTTTATATCAAAATCTACCGAAAAATAATTTCTGTAAAATAAAATTATTCGATAACACCGAACCAGTTTGTATGGTCGAAATATTTTCGATAACATAAAAAAAAATCAATCGAAAAATAAGTTTTGTTCACAATAAAAATCTAGCTATAAACAATATTTTTTTAAGCATAGAAACATGTCAAATAACAAAACTTCACTTGGATTAAAAACGTTTTTTTTTTCAATAACACTCAACAAATTTTTGTAAAAGAAAAAATAATTTCGTTATCACCAAAAATATTTTCGAAGATAAAAATCCTGTTATGATAACGATAGAAGAGTATTTTTTAATAAACTGAAAAATCTTCTGCAGGAAAATTTTTTAAAATATTATTCCGAAAGAAATCTTTTCGATAACAGCAAAATTTATTACTTTTCGATATGATGGAAGAAATCTATTCCATAATTTTTTATATAACACCAAACAAATTTCTAGTCGAGCAAATATATTTATATTCTATAAAATCGATTAATTCGATTTTTCGATAACATAAAAAAATTTCGATAACTTTGAAAAAGCAACAAAAGTATTTTGGCTTTAATTAAAAAATTTTATGTAGTACTGAAATAAATTTTTTATCTGAACTTTTATCGCCAAAAATTTCTAATAACGTCAAAAAAATGGTTACATATTTGTTGTAAATAATTTTTCGATAAAATTAAAAATATTTTTCATATCCTTTATTAAAATAATAAAAATACTTTGCAAGAATGTAAAAGTTTTTCTGTAGACTCTTTTTTGATAGCACAAAAAATTTTCGATAACATCTAATTTTCGAAAACAGAAAAACGATAACACGTTAACTCTATTCTCTATTATTTTTCGATAACCTTTCATTTTTTATTATTTTTTTAATAACTGCAAAACATTTTTGATATCTCAAACTTGTTTCGATAATTTTTTTCTAAAGAAATGAAGCACAATTTTAGAGCCTTAAGTATTTTCTATCAAAATGTAATTTAAAGCTGTAATTTTTATTATAATTATTTGATAAGTGATTAGAATCCATCATTAATTTAAGCACACTTTTCCTGTGCTTGAGGAATTCAATTTCATATTTCGCTTCACCACCTTCCCCTAGTGACACGTGCCACAAGTAAAATAGAATAAAGTTCTGCTCTTAACTAAAATTAAGTTACTTCTTCCTTTTATACTCAGTTACCTTTGCTGCTTGGAAACAGTCGTAAGCCACCATTGTTTCACTAGAATCTGGTATGAGTTGGAAGTTCTACATATATGTTGGCAACATAAAACACAACATCATTATTTGAAACATTTCCTTAACACATCCTCGAGTTAATTTTGTCGTCGAATAGACATGTGTCAAAGATCTAGATAACTCAAGTTCCCTTCTCTGTAATGCAATGAAAAAAGTACAACAAAAAATGCTTTTGGCATAAAACATGTCAGCATGGCAAGATTTGGAGATGTACTTTCGAGGTTGTGTGTATTTTGAACGAAGTTATTTAACAAATTTACGTGCTTTTGATTATTTTAAACTGTTATAATCCACTACTTTTTTAATAAAGTCGTTTGGTGATAGAGATGATATCAACGGACTTTATTCAAGTGTCAACTTGATAAAAAAAAAGCGAAAAATTTTAAAGATAAATGTTTTTCTATATGAAGGGGGAAAGTAGTTGCAATAAAAAATTATTTCAAATTTTGAATTACACATGGAAACTATGGATTGTAAATAGGGGTAAAGAAGCCTTCCCCAAGGGTCATCCATCTTCTCTTTCCACTTTCCTCACTAAAAGAGGATACAACAACGGTAGCACCGTTTTAAACAAAGTCACTTCCAGTCTCGGATGGCATCCTTATGGGTTCTTGTATGATGAAACGCATGGATTAAAGAATGGAATTTCCCTGACTTAGTTATTGCAGTTCTGTTTCGACGAAGGAGTGCACAAGTCACTTCAACACTTTCTCTGTGACTGCCTGACTATTGATCTTTTACAATCGGGGATAGTATTAGGCACACGCCACTGAATCTGTACTTTAAGAACTTGTATACAATGTCGTGGGAATAAAAAGTCACCCTGCTGAAAATCGTATGCTGCTTCTGACGCCATTACTACGTCGATAGCAATCAAGAATAATACAACCATTAAGACACACGATAAAATATTACAAAGATATAAAAACATGGACTGCGATCGTGAATCGCTTAAGAATACGGCCAATTTGTTCTTAATCACGTTCAGTAGTACCAGATACGGGACCAATGTCGGTAACTCTAGACCTGCACACAGATGGTACAGTTTCAGGGACGTTTGGTCCTCACTAGGAGTGCATATAAAAAAATGGGCTACTATAGCTTTTAAAAAAGTCGCTATCGATCCTGGTTGACATCTTTATACGTGCCACTCTCCATCGGACACATGTCTGAACGAAATAAAACTCCTTGTATTGCTAAATGTCCCTAAATCTGTATTCCCAGAAATTGATTACAATGTGCAGGGTGCAGATAGTTCCAAAAATCGTATGGATATTCCGACTGCGTAGCTATTTTTTAAACCAGGTTCATGAATACCAGACACGGCAACAATATAGATAACTGTGTAGCTTATGGGCTGCTTGATTGCCAATGGGTAGTATTAATCCACTGGCAGCTCTAAGAGTACGATCTGCGAATCAATTACAATGACGAACGACAGCGAGGCAAAGAATACCTTGAACACGTATTATCTCCTCTATCCCTACAGGTAGTAACAGTTGGTTCTTAACTATTTTTCTCTTCTCAAGAATCACAGCCGCTATACTCTTTAGCTCTTCTAAAATGCATGTTTAGTCATACATTATTTCCCGGCTATTCTCAATGCAAGTACTCCTGCTAATCAGATCGTTTTGCTTTAATTGACACTAGCGCAAAAAACGTCATTTCTGATTAGAAGTCAAAAGTTGTTGACATATCCTGAAATACTTGTATTCATTCACCTTTGTCAATCAAAATATCTTCTGTACAACAAGGTTGTATTTGTTTCCCTTTGTGTGGGCGCAAATAAATAAAATAAGGAATAAAATCAAACAAAATTAACATCTCAATCACATTCCTTTACACACATACTCTAATGAAATGTCAATAGTCAGCAGGAAGAAAGTGCAACGTGGTTGACAGTGTAGATAGTAGGGAGTGAAAGCAAATAAGGAAGGAAAACCAAACTGAAACTTTTAAATGTCTGTATTGATGATGTGTTGTAAGCTTAATTAGCTCTTTAGTTTCCACACAGATAGGATAGATATGAGTATTGAAGGTTTCAAGTGAAACATAAAACACAGTCCACGAGTACCTGCGACCTTTAGCGATAAAATTGTCTAGGATGCCCAAACAGTGCTATATGACACCACAGAAATCTATGTATCCATTCACCTTCCCTTAAACCACCCTCCTCCCACACAATAATAAATTTATCTTAATAGATTAAACAAAATTTTTCATGGAAGAAGTGGCTTTGAAACCTGCAACACATCCTAAAAATAGATTAAATAGTGCGCGCAGATTAACTAAGGATGGATCGTTGTCATCCTGGTCTTCTCACTGCGACAGCTTTGGTAATAGTCATTTGACGTACACATTATTAAAGTTTATTATTAAAGCAAACTTTATGAATCCCTTTTCGACCCCCTTCTGTCAGAGAATTTATTTGATTCATGCGATATCTAATTTACGTCTACCTTACTCTCATTCGCGTCTAGTGCTATTACTAGGCTTTACGCTTGACTGTAGAGATTTCAAACTCTGTTACTCGTGACATTCACATGCAATATGCATTAATATATCACCCTCTTGCTCATGGGTATCTTTGGATACGTCCACCCTTTGCAAGGTTTTCTTGTCCACACTTTTAAAATGCCGCCATTGGCCAATAAACACCGGAGTTCCTACAGAGATTAACCTCTTCACCTCTTGCGATATTTCACTGCCCATCCCTATCGGAATCTCACGATCCAAAGCCTTAGAAGTACCTTTAACTGTTGACCCATCTAAAACTTGCGAGGAATTTTTTCGGATTCCTCCCTTGGATAATTATTTCTGATTCATCTCTGTAATGAAGAAAAAGAAGTCCATGCACACAGAGTTCCATATGCACGGGTAAGTATATATTAAAACTGGAGATCGACTTGTATCGAGAGTTCGTGTACTAGAGATTTAGCACCCTCTTGACCACTCATCCCTCCTGGTGTATGCTGTTCCACCCTGGATTAATGATTTTTATAACAGTGTTAAGTTCTCCCCGCTCGACTTATTTAGCCAGACTCCTGGCAGAGACAGGAATTTGTTTTCGGCCGCCACCACGGGAAGCTATAAGTCAAAACGTCTAACAGTGCATTTGGTTACGGAAAGTGATATTTTTTGTGTCTGCCAGCTGACGGCCGACATTTGACGCCATAGAATTTATTATTTTCTGAATCTTGCAGACAAGCGCCTCTTGCGTTTGCTTGCACTCATATGCGCCAAGATTATCGATATCAAGGACAGATACAAGTCAAGGTTGCTGGCAGTGAAATGTGGAAGGTTATACTGAAACCCAGTTCTGCAATGTGAATACCTACACATACGCGGGTCACTTTTCGAGACGAATGTGTTATGAACTTTGAAAAAAAGGCTCATTGAAACCAAGAGAATTATTTGATTTCCCGATAAAAATGGAATGGTTATATGCAATAATCACCGGTAGTCGCCTTCCTGCATGGAGTGTCATCTTAAGATCAATCAGGTCCACTTCTAACTGCAAAAGTCTTAATGCAGAGTTTTGAAGAAAAAGAAAAAAAAACTACTTCCACAATATTTATCATAATCGTAGCCCGATCGCGGCCTTTATTTATTCTTTTCTATTGCAAAGGAAAAAAATTAATTAAATTTCTTACTCCCCCTCCCCACAAAATGCCCACATATTGTAACCAAAAAACAAATAATACAAGTACAAGTTAAAAATGTGGACATTTTAAGAGTGAAGCCCCAATGGCTGGCAAAGAGTGGAAGAGTAACCAAAACAAATTTTAAATTGTTACCGAAAAATTCGTTCTAAATTTCACGCTACCGTCTGTTGTTTAACGACAAAAAGTGACATCAAACAGGGTTGCGCCATTTCGAAGTAACTGTAACAATGACAAGGAAGTGTTTTGTTATTTCCTCCAGTACTCGTCCTAGCGAACGAAACAATAAAGAGTGGTGAAATTTAATATTTGAAATAACTTTAAACATGCAGCATTTAATATGTTTTCAAAAATACCAAAACTTTATGATGCGTTTGCTTTGCTTTGTTCAGCCAGTCAGTCTGGGTGACATTGAGTTATGATGACAATGTTTAAAGGCATTCATTCGCTGTTATTGCTGCGAGACACTACAAAATACAACAACAAACTGGATAACATTTTTCAGGGATTACATGCATATTAGCATATTTTTCCTTTTTCTTGCTTAGATTATTGTCTTCCATCTTTGCAGGGGTTAAACACGTGCACTTGTTATGGCAGGAGGAAAAGGTTTAAAAGAGGGTGGAATTTAAATGCAGTTTTGGGGGTGGCTTTGTTATTCCTTTTCAAAAAAAAATACAATGATATTTTTGGTTTTTGTTAAACAAACTTATGATTATTTTCAGTTGTGATGATATAAAAACAAATAATACATTTTTCACAGTTGATAATGAAAGGGGTGGCACTCGTACTCGTATTTTGAAATATTTTCTTTTAAATAAACGAATTATTAGAATTCCGTTTCTATTGTTTAAGTTTCAAATGGAATTATGGAAGTTTTCTATGGATTGGGTTTGCAGTTGCTAGAGTAGTTTTGTTTATTTTAATTAAATGGAGAATTATTTAAAAAATGTTTGGTTGCTAAGCAGTACAAAAGTCTTATTTTCTATTGCAAATTTATTAAACTTGGCGAACTTGCTTTTCACAGAGGGCGATATCATGACCATTGAGGTTCTATAATGAGATTCTATACCAGCAAGTTTTGCGATTTTCCAAGACTATTCGATTTGAGGTTCTAATTTTATCCAATTAACCAGATCAGTGTTGTCATATACTACTGTGGGCAAAATATAGTAAGACTTTGTTCATAATTTTTAATTTCTTTATTTATTCTGCCAAATCTATTTCGACCCTCTCAAAGTAATCCCCCGCAGATGAAATGCACTTATGCCAACGTTTTTTCCAATCCTCGTCACAGTTGTTAAAGTCAATTTACGGAATAGCCTTCAATGCGCGTAACGGTTTCCCCGGAGCGGTCGCTTGAATTTGCTGAACAGCCAGAAGTCACACGGAGCTAAATCAGGCAAATACGGTGGTTGTGGAACGATATTGATTGAATTTTTGGCGAAAAACTTCCGAATAATCAATGCGGTATGCGGAACCAATCGGGAGATCACTTTTCTTATGCCCAAATGATCTTTTAAAATGGTTTTCACTGATCCCTCTGATATTTCAACGATATCAGTAAGGTTTCTGACTGTTAATCGTCGATTCCTGAACACCATGTTGATGGCCGTCCTGGACGTGGATCGTCGTCAGCGCATTCTCGACCCTCTTTGAATAATTTGTACCAATCAAAAACACTTGCTCGCCACATTATCACCGAAGGCCTTTTGCAACATTCTGAAGGTTTCGGCACCAGAAATTTCATTCCGCACACAAAATTTAATAGATCTTTTTTGTTGAATAATTTCACTCATTGTAGAGATCGGCGAATGCACTGTTGTTCTTCAGAAGGACAAGCGTATACTAAACACTAATGATTACTTTGATGTGATATTTGGCACAGATGTCACTGACAGTCATACCAACGAAGAAAACAAAATTTCGACGAATGGATTTCCGCGCGAAATTCAAATTAAAAAGCCAGGATATACCCAATAGTATTTTTCCTTCAAGTAAAGTTTTGATTGGTGTGAGTGTGAAATTTAATTAATTTTTTAATTGGTTCAAATATTTATTTAATTATAATTTTTGTTTAATATGTTTTTTTTTTAATTAAATAAATAATTGGATCTATTAAAACATAGAAAAAATCTTTTAATTAAATAAACAATCGAATCAATTAAAAACTTAATCAAGTTCAACAACAACTTTAATTGGTAAAAAAAACGTATCTGTATTAAAAAACGTTATCAAGTCTCTCATTTTTTTACACCTTATAAACCTGTATACTCGTTGATTTGTAAAGCCATCTAAACGGGGATTATAATTTTAAAACGTGTAAAAATTGTCGACAGCACTGATGTCTTAACAGTTTCCGTAACCTGCATTTTGCTGAAACCACGTTTCTAACAGAATTGAGGTTAAGTTGGAGTAACGTGAATCTCTGCAAGTAAAAGCGACAATGAACGCCCTTCTCAGGATACTGAATTGTAATTTCTTTTTCGCTGTAGCGAGGAGTCTTGGTTACGCTCCCAGATTACGTAATGTCCCGGAGGCATATCTTCTTGCTTATCCCGTCACATTAATGTATTGTTGCTACCTGTATGGGGCGTGAAACTCGAAAAGTCCTACAGGATTTTCTTAGTTTGAACAGAACCGTTATAAATACGGAAACGACGGGAGCCAATAACTCCTGGGACATTCCAGGTAGTGCACATAGTGACTGTGGTACAAACCCAAATCGTTGGCATTGGTCGCATTTTAAAACACCCGGTGCCACGACCACCGTTGGATGGTTTCGCAAGCCTGGTGTCGTTGTCAATCATGGCGTTATGCAAGGGCTTTGAGGTTAAGTACATTGTTTCATATTCCCCAATTTCTTTTAGGAGAATTCGTCTCTATAAGTGCTGATTCCAAGAGAACTCGATTTAATGAGGTTAATGTGGAAGTATATGTAGTAGAAGTGAGCCGCAAAGTTTTGTAAGTTTCTTATACAAATTAACTAATTAAAGTAAGAGGGATATCGAAGCAGACCGCCTACTTTATGGGTGAGTCCCTTTTCGATCCCGTTTTTTTTCTCGAATAGAAATCAGGCACCTTTTTTTTAATTTATGGCTACCCAAATTTCTTTGAGTTTCGTGCTAACACTAGCCCTTGCTTTTGCTTGTAGTGATTTCAGATTGGTAACTGTCGACCCTCTTCCCCATCACAGAGTTTCTTGTAATTCCTAGCATTTATCTAAGACATAGCTCCCCTATGGCAATCACATTTATCAAAAGTCTGCCCCTGCCGGAGTCCCTTCATAGAGTTTATATAATTGCCTCGAGTAATGGAGAAAAAGATGTCCACCTAGACAGAACGCAATATACTCGGGTAAGCCTGTATTAAAACTGAAAATGTACTGGTATCCGGAGTTCGTATACTAGAAACTAAGCACCCTCTTGGCCACGCATACCTGGCGTATTCTGTTCCACCGTGTATTAGAGATTTTTACAAAAGAGCATTAACTTCTTCCCACTCGACTCTTAGCAGAGATAGAAACCTTTTACATGCCACCACCATGAGGTGGTATAAGTCAGAACTTCTAACAGTCAACTGATATACGGCAAGACTAGCTTGATGCCTACCAACTGACGGCGCTTTTGAGTAATTCCGAATTTGAGTAATTCCATTTCATTCATTCCATTTTTTTCGAACGAATTTTCGTCATCCTCTGCCAAGTTTGGTTTGAGGGCAAACAGGTTTCGGCTATGTGCCAGCTTCAGTGTTATTTTTCGTTCTGAGAAGTTTGTATCAATTCGTTGGTATTTTACTGTTTGTCAAGTATCTACTAGTCTTGAGAGCTGGTACCAGGTGAACCCCGTTTATCTCGTATCGGTCTGTTAACATAGGCGTGAACAGGTAGCAGGTAAAGCTCGTGGGTAGGGTTTTTGCAAGACGTTAGTGATTACTGTTTTACTGCTCTGTATTGCGTCAGAATTGGTGTTTGTGGATGACAGGTAAATGTTATAGGCAGAATTTGTTTTAACTTTGCTTAAAAACAAAATATGACACTGAAGATGGTACATCGTCGAAGCCGGTTTGTCTCCAAACCAACCTTGAGAAGAGATGACAGAAATTCTTTTCAGAAATATTTATCATATCACCCTGTTGGAATATCATATCAAGAATTATTCTTCCTTCGATGTAGGCAACAATAATAATAACAAAATTAGCATATTTGATTTCATAATAATATTTGTTATTCTGTTACTTGATATCTATACTCACACAAGCAAAACAAGAACTTTGTGGAGTAATACAAATGGATACATAATGGAAGTTCATATAAATACTTTAAGAGGATTTCCTCAAAAACAAACAAGTAAATTCAAGGAACTCTGGGACAAGATAAAGTCACACTTGATGCCACACTAGCACATACTAGCCGCTTAAATATAAAATGCAATCAGATTTAGTTGGAAAATACAACTCGTTTTTATTCTATGAATTTTCTAACACTAAGAAAAACTTGAGAAAAAAAAATCAACTAAGAAATAAGAAAACATTTAAGAATCTGGGAAAAAAGTAATAATACAGAACTTCAGTTGGAATAAAAAAGGGTTCTCTCTACGAGGTCGGTTGTAAAACAATCTAAAAATTTGGAAAATATTCTGAGGTTTGAATAAAGTGCCAAAACCTTTAAAGCAAATAGATTTTCGCCGTAAATCTATAGAGAACATAAGAAGGCTTAAAAGAAAACTTTATAGTTTGATAACAATACGTTTTTTCGGTTAGTCGAGCCTTGCCTTTTCGTTGAGCATATAACAATAATATTTAACAGAATTAAGACAGAATGGATGACAGGTTTGTCAAAAATGAACCGAAAAACACGGCGTTTCACATCAATCCATCCAAATTTTCGTCATGATTCTTTACCATGGACTCAAAATTTTCGAACTGATATGAAGGTGTGTTCAAAGAAGACGTAGATGATGCCATCTGTACCAAATTTTTGATGAATTATAGTGCTGAAGGAAGGGGAAAACGAGGTTATTTTACGCTTAACAAAAGCAATGTAGAAATTCAGTTTCATTAACTAACCAGGAGAGTCTTAAGTAAACCCGAATTTTGGCTCCGAATCATAATCATAGATTTAAAGATTTCAAACGCAAACAGTTGACTTAAAGGGAGAGGTGTGTCCATTTTAGCATATTTGGTATGGACTAAGCTGATATAGGAACGACATTGCAACAAGGCTATTTTAGGCATTAAATAGGGCATGCACTTGGTGAAAAAGGTTTCATCAAATCCATGCGCTTGTCCTTTAATTTTTGTATACAGCAGCAACTTAATAAAGAACTTAACTTAATTTTATCAATCCAGTGTCTGGAGAAGTTTCACAGCAATAAACCCTAATTTTAGTACCGAATGATAATCATAGATCCAAAACTATACAGCTGGGATGAAGATAGACATGACATAGTGGCAGAGATGAGTTCAAAGAAGACGAAGGTGTTGCCACCGGTAGCAAAATTTGTGTTGAGTTATGCTGATAAAGAAAGGAGATCACCCGAATTCATAATAATGGATCCAAAAATTCACAATTCAAATGACAGTAGACATAAAACAGTTTCAGAGATTTTGTTAAAAATGGACGAAAATAATTCTTTCAAGGCAGTGTAGTAGGGTCTTCTTCTTGGCTTACAACAAAATAATAGTTTTGCTGAGGCCAAAGAAGTCTCCGAAAGTATAGAAATGTTTTTCAAGTAATTTGTTTTACCTGTTTTAAACCATGGATGAATTATTTATCCAATAAATCACAATTACAACAGACTAAAATAGCGAACTAAAAAGAGTGCATTGTAACCAAAAACAGACGAGGATACCTTCCTCAAAATAAAACAGAGCAATTAGGTGAAAAAATCAGTGTTGTTTTATCAATGTAATGCACCCACTTTTGGAATGGTAAAACCCAATTATTAAGTTGGGACTTGTTTTCTCACTCTCCCAATTTACCAATGGGTCGAGTGGAAAAAGGACACATTGTCATTTCTTATTACAGAGAAGACGTTTAAGCTCTCCAAAAATGTTGAAAGAAGTCTAACGAATCCCTGAAAATAAAGATTAATAATGTCAGGAAATTTTTCAGCCGTCCTTCGTACATAAACTTGTATAGTGAGATGCTTCCCTTCATTCCAACTTAAAGCAACATGATCACGCATACATAATCAGTTTTTTGCATTCATAATACAACAGCCAATGCTACAAGTTCTTTATGAGAAAATAACAATGTAGTAAGAAAAAAAAGAGCTCAAAATCAAGTACTTTATATGCAGATGATGTGTGAAAAAGAAAATAATAAGAGATGAGAAATAATGATTATGATTTTAAATTTGAGGAGTACGAAGGCAGCAACACATTGAGTTGAACTGCAGCTTAACTCAGGTCCCCGTACGGAAATATTTAAAATAATTCTATAATAACGCTAAGCTATAAAAGAAACTTAATGCTTGTTTCACACAGTTCACAGGATTTCGAATCCCTTCAATCTACATTGGGGCAAATGTTGCTTAAAGATCTTGGCCTACAACCTTGCGTGATAAAATTAAATTCTTGATCAAGCTAAGTGCCGCAACTGTCTTAATTGGCCTATGCAGAAGATTGAAGGTCGAAATTGATCGACACTTAAACTTGTCAATAAGCAAATTATGCCTCTTCCAAGCACAAAAAGTTATTAGACACAGCTTGACTTCGAACGCTCATAAAGCGCAATCATGGTAGTGAATTCGAACATATTTTATTTTATATTTTATTTTATTTTCCTCTACAAATGCTTTTAGCACAACCCTCCTGTAATCGTCATAAGAACCAATATAAAATCACTGTTTAACTATAAAACATAATAATAAATATTTAAATCAGTTGAGAGATTCATATGTATTATGCATACGTACAGTGGAGAGCAAGTGTGGGGATGTTGAAACTAAAGAAAAATTAAAAATTTACAAGAAAATATTTACATTCTTTGGTTAAAATACCTGATATGAGAAGATACAAAAAATATAAAACTATAAAATACAGGGTGTTTCAATAAGAATTCACTCTTTAAATTTTTTGGCATTTTTTCCTGCAAGTGGCATCACTTATATTGAACAGCTGTCACTTATGATTGTTCCAATTATCAAAAATGGAGCGCTAAACATAAGAAGAACGTGTTATCATTGTGGAAAACCTTTACGCTGAGACCACTCGCAAATTCGAGAAATTTTTAGTCGAAAAAACTCACCTAATATGTCAACCATTCGAAAAAATGTAAAAAAAATTTAAAAAAAACTGGGTCGATTAATGATAGTAAGTTTCCTCTGCATCGACGTACAAGTCGATCTCTTAAAAACCATAAATGAAAGTGTCGCCCAAACCCGAAAACATCAGTTTTGCAGTGACTGTGAATGGCATTCGTTAGGGGAACGAATTCCACAGTGCACGCTTATTGAAACACTTTATACAAGGTGTCCAAACGCTGATTTTGTAAAGGGAAGGTGCGGCAATGCTGAGTATGAATACTTTGTGGAGATTCAGGAATGCTCCAGCTTTCTGTATCAAAACGGTTATTCTATATTCAGAGTTTGTATCGTGATTTTTGAAGTAACTGGATTTTATAGGCCTTTAAATGTAAGTCTGTCTCTAAAATTAACTGCAAAGACTGCAACGAAATTGTATTTTGGGTTTAAAACGAAGTAACCATTTTACAAAATCTGCCAAGCATTTCATAACGATGTTGCCACATTTGCTCGCCAGTGTACAGCATATGAATGCATGTATGTAAAACTACACAATATCATTTTTTTCGAATACCAATTTTCCCTTGGAAGTTGATCTACTCTTTGCGAAGAGACATGAGTAATAAACCGACAAAGGAATTGTTGTTCAATACAAGTTGATTTCAATACAAAGCCACAAGAAGACTTTTCACACAATCTTATAAATTATTAAAAAATATTTAAATTTCAATAAGAATTCTACATACCAGCTTGTGTATAAATTAAGTTTGGAAAATAACGTGTTGTTCGACTTACCATCAGTACTGAAAATAAAAGAATTAAAAAAATACTATTTTAAGAAACATTAGAAAAAATTTGAATTTTGAAATAAAGTAAAATAGTAATAACTTAAAATTATATTCACATGTGGCTTTCCATAATTATAAATTGATTTGTTTAACTGGAGAAAAAAAATAATGGAAGTGATCAGTAGAGTAATTTACGCTTAATTGATTTTCTGAAAATGCACAGATTTGGATGCAATTTATCCGATACTCTGTTAATTAAATCAATGACACAATTAATATTTAATTTAATTGCGTAGCCTGATCAATTAAATAAAAATTGTCTTTGACTGCTTCACAATTGAATCGTGACTTTTTGAAACTTTATTTGTGTAAGTCTTCCATTATGTTTTGTTTCAGTAATAACATTTAATTTTTGCTTTATATTTAAACTTGATGCGTGTTTCCTTAAGCCGCCCATACATTTTTATTGTGTGCGTATGATTTGTTCGTTCCCTTGTACACGTTCATGGGACTGTGTCCACACAAATTTAACTTTTTCAAGCTGCTGTGATTTGTTCGATCTGTTAATGGACTTGTGCGTAAACATTTAAAAATTTTTTTAATTTAGTGGAAGACTGAACCTAAGTCCAGCTGGAAAATAAAACCACGTTTCAAGCCTCATGGAGATTCCGTGTGATTTTGGCATCTTATTTGGGAGCAACCATTGACGACGAATATGACCGCGAAACTAATTAACAATCATCGTAGTGACGGTATTAAGACAAACCGAACTTCAGATTTTTTAAGCATTTCCCTCGGTTTCCGTGCCGTGGTTCATATTTCCGTAAGACGAAACCGTTTGTGGAAACAAGGTCTTCGCAAAAGGCCAAATGTTTAGAGAAACAAAACGTGGCTTCTTCACCACCACAGCGCAACCCTTTGATAAAAATAACAACAACGTTTAAGCTTCCTCTCTCTTCTCATGAAATGGCTTCTGACGTTTTTCTATTTTTAACACGCAAATAAGCACTTCAAGGAAACAGGTTATGAGACGACTCATCACCTTCATGATTCCAAAATCGACCAATGGAAGGCGTTGTGAAGGTTAGAAATTTGCAATCACTTTGAAGAAAGAAATATAATATCGAATAGTTTTTGCTAAGCAGAATAATTCCGGGTATATTTTAATGTGGGAGTAATAAGAAAATTCTTGCATTATGCCCATTTCATCTTGTCACAAACACGTCATGTTAAACATCCAAGATGGGTGAAATTGCTTGCGAAAATGCCGTCTCTCCATTACAAGAATTTTTAAAAAGTTCCCACTTCTATCAAACTTTCATCTTCTGACGCAATGTGCCATTGTGCGGCCTTTTTCTAAATATCAAATGTTTGAAATACATTTTGAAATTTATTTTTTAAAAACTGAAATCATTATTAAAATCGGTTCACTTAAATCACACCATCGAATTTTATGCAAGTCTTCTTCGATCTTATCTTTCACTATCTATTTTTTTTTTTTTTATACTGTATTTTATTTTATTGAATCTTTCTATTAAAAGAAATTCACAATAAGTATTCAAATCTTATTTCTAAATTATTATTTACTAGTTAGTACCAACGTAATAACTAATTTTTTGTATTACAAATCTTAAAAATCTATCTTCTATTCTGTAGAGAGAGCCGCCTCGCCAGGCTCAATGTGTCACTTCTTTTTAGTCTCTGGTGGCCGTCAAATTGCAATAAATTGCGTGCTAGAGTGTTGGGATGTGCGACTAGTTTTTTCACGTATTTGGACGTGTATGTTTTAACTTCTTCGTGGATAGTGGGAACTTTGAGATCCCTATGTATGTTTTCATTTCTTATGTATCAGGGGGCGCATACGATATGACGTAAAATCCTAGACTGTCTTCTCTGTAACTTCTGGATGTTTGATGCACAGGCAGTACCCCACAGCTGAATACCATATGACCATATTGGCTTTATAACGGATTTGTATAATAGGACTTTATATTCCAAAGCCAAAGTTGAGTTAGGACTTATTAGCCAATGCAGTTGATTTGTTCGAAACTTTATGGACGTTATTTTTGCCTCAATGTGACGGGTCCAAGTTAGGCGCCGATCTATGTGGATACCTAAATATTTAACGTGCGTTTCCGCTGGAACCGTGGATTAGTTATTGTGATTGGTGGACAATTTTGCCTTCTAAGGGAAAACGTTACATGAGCACATTTTGATGGATTTACCTTTATTCTCCACTGTTTTAGCCAGTCTTCTAGCTTATGAATATGGGACTGCAGCTTTTCAGATGCATCCTTTGGATCATTACTGACACTTATAATTGCAGCGTCGTCTGCAAAGGTTGATGTATATGTATGTGGGCTTGTCGGCATATCCGCTGTATAGATGATATATAATAGCGGCCCTAGCACACTACCTTAAGGTACTCCAGCACTGATTTTACCACATCTTGAAAGCTGGTCCTTTGACCTTACTTTAAAAGTTCTATCGGACAAATAGCTTTTTATAAGCTTGTGGGTGTTTTCAGGTAGAACCCGAACTATTTTAGTAAGTAGCCCATCATGGCAGACTTTATCAAATGCTTGGGAAATGTCTATAAATAAAGCTGAACAGTATTGCTTTCTTTCAAAAGCCGATCTAATAATGGTAACGATTCTATGGACTTGTTCAATCGTACTATGCCTTGCTCGAAAACCAAACTGATGATCTGGGATAACGTTTTGTTCATTTAGAAAAGGAGTTACACTCGAGACGAATAATTTTTCAAATATCTTTGACAAAACTGACAGTAGGCTAATTGGCCTGTAGGATGTAATTTGGCTTGAGTCCTTTCCAGGTTTCGGGATCATAACAATTTCAGACATCTTCCAAGAGCATGGGAAGAAGCCGACGCGCAACATGGCATTAAATATGTAAAGTAAAATTCTTACAGCTGAATTAGGTAAGTTTCTTATCATTGATCCTGTTATACGATCAGGTCCAGGTGATTTCTTCATATCCGTATTTTTAATTGTCAATTTTAAAGAAGACAACCGAAATTTCATAGGATCATTCACGATGTCGCTAATAATTGGAATAGTGGAATTACTTATATCATGTGGTGCGAAAACCTTCTCTAAGTGCTTTGCGAACGCATTTGCCTTTTCACTTGAGTTTTTAGCCCAAGTACGGTCTTCAAGTCTTAGTGGGGATTCGTAAGCAATAGGACATTGTAAGTGCTTTACAGCTTTCCACAGACTATAATCCGTGTTTTTCATTGGATCCAAGTTTTTTAAAAAGTTGTCGATAGCGAATTCGTGTATCTGTCTCAATTTACTCCGTAAGTTTTTTTTGGCATAAGTTCATTTGTATTTTTATGTGTGGTGAACGACTATTTTGCCATTGTCTTCGTAGTCTTCTTTTCTCAATGACGAGCATCTGAATATCTGCTGTTGCCTGGTACGTTATTATTTTAGCTGATGGCTTTGTTGGCGTTGCAGCTATGGCTGCGGCAGTCACGACGTCTGTAAAATGGTCTACAGCTTCTTGAATATCAGCTGGATTTCTCAGTGGGATGTTCAATGGTAAGTGAGAGCTCACATACATTTTATATTTTAACCAATTCGTGTTTCTGTTCGGATAGAAACTAAGGGTTTTAGGTGCAGTGACAAAACTGTCTTGTAAAATAACAATTGTAGGTGAATGATCAGAAGATAGGTCATAGGATGAATTAACTAAGAGTTGATCGCGTTTGATGTTTTTTACTATAGCAAAATCAATAAGGTCTGGCAACTTATTAAAGTCTGTGGGCCAATAGGTGGGTTTACCGGCAGATACGACGTCAAGCTTGTTTGCTTGAACTGTATAATACAACTGCCTACCTCTAGGACTAAGGAGTCTGGATCCCCAATATGTGTGCTTTGCATTGTAATCACCAGCGGCAATAAATTTTTGTCCTAGCGTAGCAAAGAACCTGGCAAATTTATGGTGTTCGATTTTATGCCTAGGCGGGCAATACACTGACGAGACTACAATTTTAAAATCAGTAAGATTTAAAGTCGTGGCTTGCAAAAAGTCTTCGTTGAACTATCTATTGAACTATCTATTTGCCTTGCATTACTTCTCTCTTTTACTCTCTAATTTTTTCCCTCTATCTCTCTCAGCCTCATAAAGTCCTGTTTTAAAAATCCTTTCTTTGAACCAATTTCATTTTACTCAAATTTATCTGGCACTAAAACCTGTAATCTTTGACTTTTTATTCTAAAGAAATCTCAGTCGTTATTTGAAAATTCCAATTTAATTAAATTAACACAAAATTTATACAAAAAAACTTTAATCCCCAATCGCTTTATAATGATTTTAGCTGAAGTACGTGGTGGCGCTTAAACTCAAGTATCGCTGTACTTCAGTTACTTTTCCCTTTTGTTTTTTGTGGCAACTCATTTTTGCAACTTTAATTCCATCATCATTATCATCATCATCTGCAGCAACAGCATAAAACTTTGTCCGTTGCAACAAAAACTCAAGAGCTGCAACACACAACTCTGAAGTGACCTACAAGGTGATGAAGTAGTTTGGCAACCAACTTTAAACACAGACCAACGAAAAGCCACAATCATTCACTGACTGAACAAAAACTGCACTTCAGTGCACTTTTTAGCATCGTAAAACAAGCAATCAACCATGTATTCAATACATACTTGGCTAAAGATTTTGACCACAACAGAAACCAAAAATTATTTGAAACGATAAAGTTTGTTAAAGATTCTGATAACAAGCTACAAAGTGAGTGAAGATAAAAAGTTTTCGAGTTACTTTATTTTTCTCTTTCTTGTTTTTTATTTTGTTATTTTTCTGAAGATTTTAAGTAACAATTTAGTGGATTAAATAATATTTGTATTGCACTTGAGAAAAGTTCGTTGTACAATATTTTAAAGGGGGCTAGAGGTAAAAACAACGTTTCATTGAAGAATTTATGATTTTGATGTTCGCGTTATTGAAGAGAGTCTTTATAACGACATTTTGGGTTGGAAAATTAGGTGAAATAGAAATTAGTGAAACACAGAAACATGTTTTTCTATCATATTTATGTGGCTACAATATTTTTTTTATTGAAAGCAATGTTTTGGGTCTTCACATTTGCCACCAAGAACAATCATGGCCCGTAACCGAAGAAAAACTCGAAGGAGTAAAAAATAGTCCACCAAGATCACTATGTAAACGGCCACGAAATCGTAGCTGATCTTGTTGTTTAGTTTAGTTACTAACCAGAAAGCTGGCACTCAATACGCCAATAATGAAAGTAACTCTAGACTTTGGGGTCAATCCAGCATCAATGATCCTTGGAGTAATTTTCCTGGTGTTATAAATTATAGCCGTTCGAGGCCGTGCTTCTCCAAAGGTTTCAACTTCTCATTCTCAAAAGAACCGGGATTTTTATGCGGCATGTGACCCCACTTGCACCATCTGGAAGCATACGCAGATGACACCAAATAGAATAATCGAGTGGGCGAAGGGGTCAATATGTCCTTCAGAATTCCCAACGAATCAAGCGTTCTTTAAGCTGAGATATCAGCGGTGTTAAGGCTGAAAAATTGGCTATGGTACTATAGAACATATGGTAGAAATATTCGGATCTCTACCGACAGATGTGTTGCACACAGGCCTCACTTAGGTGTCTATTCGACATCTAAGTTGGTTTAGGAATATCGTGCAACGTTAATTCGGATGGTAAGGCATTTGAGACTCACCGTAGAAAGGGTGCGTGAGCTTGGGACCAATATCGGAAAGTGCATAGATGAAAATCTGACAAAGATAGCGGAAAGGCTGCGCTGCCGCCCTCTCGGCTTCTAAGAAGCAAATTCAGAATGCAATATATAATATGGCTAAGGCTGGCAAAATGGTGGGAAGTGGATTCTGCAGGATGTATGAACATTGGGCTAATCTGGTTAAGTGTAGATAGGGTTTGAGCCAGGGATCTGCTAAGTTATTCAACGGCACCATTAAGGAATATTGTGGAAACGATTACCGGACATTGCAGATTCGACAGTTACGTAGCGAGTGGGGCTACCTGCAAATGACGTCTGCAGAATTTGTCAAAATGAAAAAAAAGCGAGACGGTATATTGCCCTAAAGAACCCACACTGGACGAATAACTCGACGGAGGAACTATCGTAGGTGAGACAACGGCAAATGTATACCTTCATAAGAAGCAGCAACTGGTTGAGGAGTGACTCCACACCAGCACAGATCTAGTTTGCCTCTTCTTCGATACTAACCTTCCTAAGGCCTCTTCATTTTTTGCTTTTCAACTCTCCTTCCTCTCATCATTTTTTCTTGAGGTGCCGCAAAGGTACCGGATCTGCAGATCCATGTGCTACAGGAGGGCTCTAAACTTAACTTTGTCCTTTAGTGCGAATCCGTACAAATTATTACCATGAAATTTTCAAGTTGAATGTGGTGGAGGTAAGGCTTGTGACCCGAGCAAATCAATACATGTTTACTAACGAGGCGATTTTTTTACCCAAATGTTAGCAAATAGTGCTGCTAGGCAAAAGGCCGTAAAATTCTACTTTTTAGTCAAGTCAGACTTTTTGTGATCTACTCTGAATATTATTCGCCAGGCCAAACGTTAAATACATATTTGATCGAAAGTTCTACGGAAATATGCAGAGTAGTTAGATTTTTAGCTGAAGATGTGGGGTGGAAGGGGATCACTTAAGAAAATGTTCCATTTTCTAAACTTTCTATAACAGGTTAAGTTATAAGTATTTGACTATACTGATCAAATTTAAACGATAAAATGTGTTTGATGACCAGTGTGCACGGGTTATTTCTCCAACGAAGAAAAGCTTTTCAGTTAAAAAATAAACTTTCAACGTATAAAAACGCAGTTAACAAAAGCTTTATTATACACGATCTAATTACCTAACTGCACTCTCTCTCTCTCTTTCTCTTTCGCTCACATACATTTTCTTCTTCTTCACTTCTCCCACAGCCACTTCGTATGTAAACAAACTGTAAATAACGAAAACAAATATAAGAATAGGAAAAAAATTATAAAAGATTGTCAAACAACATCTCTGGCTAATAACTAGCAAATGCAACAACAGCTACAAAAATATTTCACTTTTCTCATTTGTTTTTTTGTTTTGCATTTTAAATAATTAATGTTCTTTTTTCTTTTCATTCAAATAGTCTCCCCTAAGTTCGCACAAAAGCGGTAGAGAAGAATTCAAAGCGCTTAACGGGTGAAAAAATAGCAAAAACAAAATAAAAATTAAACAAATAATGTGCGGTTTTAATTGAACGTGTCTCTAATAATTATGGCAAATCAAACTTACTCGCAAATGATACGCAATGATGATCAAATGCTGCTATATACGGTTACAAATCTCAACAATCCTTTCGATAATACTTCAATGGTGTTCATGATGATAATGGCTTGGTTTATATTGATTTTAAGTTTTTCTCTTTGCTGCTGTTCGCAGTGTTTTAAGGGCGGCTTTTGGGCGAGTAAGTGGCGTTCTTGTGGCCTGCATGGAGACCTAAGTGAACGTGGAGATAATTGGTATGATAGTAACAGTATAACGACTGTAGCGGAGGAAGTGGGTAAGTTGGTTCTTTCGTTAACTATTTAAGTTAATTAATTTAAAAAACGATAAGCTTAATGGGAGGATTTTTTTTAAATAAACATAAAAGTACTCCTTTGTTTACTCAGAGTGCTGGGTAAAAGCTTTTCTGTTGTGTTTTTGCTTTCTTTACAGCCTATTTTAGGGCGGGTTTTTTTTTAAATGGGTTTACAATTAAGTTTCATTTAAACTATTATCTTTTCAAAACATATAAGTTTTAAGTCATATAAAAATAAAATTTTAAGGCTTGTGTTGCTCGTTTGGCAATAATTTGAATAACATTAATAAAGTCTGCCTTCTAAAATTTGTATTTTTCTCTTCCTAAATTGGCCTTAACAAAAAAAAAAAAATCACTTTTTAAAGAAAGTCTAATTTTGCCTGATTCCCCTAAGCTCGAATTGTTACAATTTTAATAAAAACATGCAGCCATTTTAAAATTTGAAAAAAAAAACAAACGAATTTCGAGCCCAGTTTGTTCTCCTGTTTACCCGCCTCCCTTCCCCTCTTCAACATAATTTGATTTACCACAAGGAAGTCTGGAATAAATTTTTGCCTAAATGACCGCCAAAAAAGTATTTTTATATAAAAATAGGCTCGTAAAACATGCAACCAAATTTTACCACAATTACTTTCAAGAAATTCCAAGATCCTCAATTTATGCTACAGTTTTTGTAACAGTTTTTATAAGAAAAAGAATAATGCTGAATGAAATTCACATCCCTAAATGCAACCAACAGTTTTGGAAACTAAGACAAAATTAAGTTCTGTGATTTGACACATATAGTAAATAAAAGCGTCTAGCTTAAAACTTCAGTAAATTAAGTTTTAAATTGATTCAATTTAATATTAATTAAATTTTATTTTACATATTAAAGAAAAATATGTTTTTTTATAAGAACAAGGTTCGGACAACGGATTCCGGCAGAGGAGACCAAATAAACTTTTGGGGAGGTTTAAGATGTGTAAGGTGTGTTGAGCACTTTTATGTAACGCACCACGAAAACCATTTTAACCCTCTAACTATTCACTGTATGGGCTTTTTTGTGCCATTCTTAAAGAACGCAAAAAAAACTCCCCTTACACCGCAATATAGAAGGATAAAATGTCCTGCACATATAGTTGCCATAAAAAGCCTTTGTAAGTCTTTAAAGTACAAATTTTAACATGAACGCTAGAAATAAGTCAAAACTTAAAATGTGTTTAAGGGTTAATTTCGTACTTATTCACAATTGATGCTAAAATGGCCCCACAAAGCCGGATTTTATGAGGCTAATTTGTGTTGAAAATATGCTTTACGTAACGTAAAACAAAAGCCAGACGAAAACGTTCAAACCGCCGATACACGTATACTTCTTATTGGTCCACTCTGCCGGAGTACCTTGTTATTCTGAACTGAATCAAGTAAGAACTTATTTAAAAACCTTTTTATTAATTAACTAATACAACCAATAAAAACTTTATTTAATTTCTAGTTGAAACCAAACCAAACCTTAAATAAGTGTGAATAATTTTATCTGTGTGGAATAGAACAGAAACTAATTATATATACTCTATTGGTCCGGGCAGAAATTGTCCTGCAACAGACAACCCCATTTTAGAATTTGATACCCATATTAGGAAGTTGTATACAAATTAATTGGCCAGTCATTTTAGGCATCCGACAGATAGATATGATTAGATTTGCGTGAGCACCTGCCAACGTTGGCTTAATCTCACGCATAAGTACTACCGGAATAGCACCCATGCACATGAAGGAGCCTCACCAACAACCAGTCTGGAACCGAAGTTCCAGGAGCTACTGATTCCCGACATGTAGAAGTTATAACGATGTCAACAAATTTTCCGAATTTTTTTCAACAAACCATTTCATTTTATATTTTTGAGCGTGATTGCAGCGCCACCTACCGAAACCAATTACAAGTTTATGCCATTCCATGCACCCACTTACAAACGCACATATAACTTTTATCAAAATTACGCAAAAAGTTTCTTTTTTTATTTTTAAAATAAAAATAAATCCCCAATAATTCACAAAATATTTTTAAACTTATATTACCAAACTTGATCTTACCAAAAACGAAGAAATTTTAAAAACTAAAATTTAATCAATTTAAACAGGAATTATAAATTTATTTAATATTTCACAGCTTATAAATTATATCTTAAAAATAATAAATAATAGTTCTAAGACTCTCAAAAGTAGGCAACACTTTTAGTAAATGCAACATTTTAAAAATCCAGCGTAAACCGAAAATTCCGATTCCAAACTAAACATGTTCATGTAAAGAAGAGCAATTGATATAAAATATTTGTTTTTAAATGTTAAAAAAATTTAAATTATTAATTATCAATTTCCTTACACGGGTTCACCTTAATTTTGTTATTCTTTCCAAATCATTTTGCCTGCCATAATGATTTTTAATTTTCGATTTTCTGCGAATAACGAGAATTATGTCAGTGGAACAAAATCCTAAATTTCCCTACAATTCATCTTCATTTTTCTCTTTGCACTACCAAAGCTGCTTAAGAGCAAACACCAGAATTAATGCCATTTGTTGGTCATGAATTTCAATTAGTTTGCAACATAGAAAAATACAAGTAAAAAGGAAACCAAGAGCAAGGACAAAAAAAGTAAATTTTGTAATTTTCAAATCTACTATTTTGTTAATTTTGGCAAAAAAAATATTTTCTTTTCCACATGAAACATTGTATCTAAAATACACACAGCTTTGTTTTAGACAAATACAAAATATAGTATGTTTTTAGGCGTTACAGGAAACGTTTTTCCCCATAATTTAAGTATACCTTCATTTAATTTAGGTTTGTTAAAAGCGTAAATTAGTTTATTATACAGAATTTTTCAAGCTCTTAAGTTGAGCTGCACTGTTTAATGCTGCTGGAATTACGTGTTCCGAAGAGATATTAAAACACACCAAAATTTTACTTTGTGTTTTATTAGCGATGCTCCTTAAATATTTAAAGACGAAGCGGAGAAAAAACATAACTTCTTAATTCCTTAAAAGAAACATTAAAAAACAGTAAAGAATAAAGCATCTTTTTGGGAACTATTAGCCAAATATTATTATTTATTTAAAACATTTTGTTTGCCTTTAGGAGTATAGTAGCAAACTGTGTTGTATACTTATAGGATTTAAACATCCATAAATTGTTTTATAAGAACGTTGGGTACGTAGAACTGCATCCTAAAGATTTTTTATTCACTAAAAATCGTGTTTGCTATTTTGTTTAATAGTTAATGCTGTTGTAAATGGAAAATGTATAGGAAACGCAATCGAGATAGGAAAAACATAAGTAACCTTGTTTTGTGTACTTCAAAAGCTTAATAATGTAGAGGTGGCTTTCAAATAAAAAAAAAATTAATAAAACATTTGAAAAATGGTCCATTTTAGGTGGGGTAAAATGCCTGCCATCTCCTTTTTATACCCTTCACAAAAATGATAAGGATTTTTCCTACCGTTTGTAATTTCCACAATATTCATCTCCATCCCAAAAAACTATATACATTTTGCATTCATATAGGTAAGGAAGTTCAATTAACGATGTCCGTGTGTAAATTTTTTGACGGCAATAGGCAACCTAAGATCTTGAAAATTTAAATCGGTCTAAAGTTGTAGAGCTATGATTTAAAAGCCATTAAATTTGCACATTATGAAAATTTATCAAATTTTCTAAAATATCACAAACCCAAAAGTTTTGAAATTTCTCCACAAAAATGAAAATTTTACAAGAGTTTTGTATTGAGTAATAAAAAATAAAATTCACCAAAAAAAAATTTAAATTGGTCAAAAAAGTTAAAAATTAAATTATTTTACCATTATTTGCGAAGCACCCAAATTCGCCACAAAACAAAATTCTAGTTAAAACAAAATTGAATACAAAAATAATATAATATTTCCAAAAATTTAAATTTGGAAAAAAACCGGAACTTCTCAAAAAAAAAATTTTAAGAAAATCACAATGTTGCCAAAATTTAAAATTCACAGCTAATTTGAGAATTCACCACAAAATCGAAAGCCTGAAATAATTTTAATTGCCAAAAAATTAAAATTAAATAAACAAAATTTTACCAAAAAAAAAAAAAAAGGCAAATTCACCAAATATTGAAATTTCACAAAATAAAAAAATACTTCACCAAAAATCCGAAAAGGAAAAAACAATATTTTATAACAAAAACTTCGAAATGTTTACAAAATTAATGTAAATCAGTCTAAAAAAAATAGAAAAAGGAGATTTTACCATAATTTAAGAATTCACCAAAATTCAAAAATTCACCACGATTTAAAAAATGGTCCAAAATTTAAAATTTTCCATAAATTCGAAACTTCATGATACAATCAAAAAACTGGAATAAAAAAATGTAATTGCTAAAGAACCAATATTTAACAATTTATTAAATTGAGAAATTTCAGCATTATAAATTTGATCAAATATCTAAATTAGTCTCAAAAAATACCGTAATTTCGAAATTTACCAAATTCTAAAATTGACCACAAAGTCAAACTATAGTCTAAAAACTTTGAATGCAAAATAATAAAATTCCCAACAAAAAAAAAAATAAAAGTTTTAAGAAAACCGAAATTACGAAAAATCCAAAATTTTGCAAAATTTCACCAATATTCACCAATAATTGTAAAACTATCACATTAACCAAAATTTTAACGTTTTCACAACTAAATATTTAATTTCACCAAAATTTTGCCGCTTCCAAAAAAAATTTCACAAAATAAAAAAGAACCAAAAAAAAAAAAATATATATATATATATATATTAACCGATCGAAAATGCTCATATTAAAACGAAAGAGGGGTTTAAGTGTAGAATAAGACGATTAAAACCGGAGGCCAAACTTAAAGATCGCAAAAAAACCTTCGCACTGTGAAGAATCTGTAGCACATTTTTAGTAGTTTATGTTTTTGTATAATATATATCTCTCTTATATTTTCAAGCTAATTTTAAATATATATGATAAATAATTTCATGTAGATACTTTACTTTTTAGCATAACTGATGTTACCCCACTAAAAACACACACGTGTTATATTTTTACCTAGAGCTGCAATTGATAGATGAGGTTAGAGCGAGATATTATATCGTTTGAGTAAGTGGTCACTTCCCTAGTCGTAGGAATGACAAATATATCTTTCTGTGTGGAATATACTTTGTTTTGCCATATTCACACATTCCCGAACAACAACATAGACCATTAATGGTAACTTTGATCCCATCGTAGGAACTATTGCGACATGTTTGCCTCCCAAAAAAAAAACTCACCCCACCATTAACAAGTTCTGAGCTGAAGTTAAAGTAAATGTTATTAAGTTTTTAATTGATTCAAGTATTTATTTAATAAAACAAAACAAGATAACTGTTTACAAAAAAGTAATTGAGTCAATTAAATTTCAACAGGTTTGAATGTTTCCGTGTGCATGAATTTTGATGTTTTCAACATTTAATAGTTTGTAAGCCTTGTTCGAAGGCAAGTATTAGCCTAATGAAATCTTAGTACAAACTGAGAATGACCGCCAAACAGACTTAATTACCTTCGCAACAGGTTTAATTACCTTTCAGAACTTGATAAGAATTTATGTAAACTTTAGAAATTGGCTTTAATTACGTCTTTTGTAAAGAACACAAATACGTCCTTTTATAAATTCTACCTTCAGGCATTTGTCATATATAATAATTTAAAGCATACTTTCAGGAGAAAATAATAGCTATAATTTATTTATGCATTCGATTATGAACTGAAAAAATTCGAACACGAATGCCAAAGAAAAAATATATTTATGTATCTATAAAATATTCTTAAATTTGTTTTTACTTTCCCTACAGCTGTTGTTGGTTGCATTATTATCTCTTATTGCATTCAACATAAATATGCATTGAAAGCCCATTGTCACTCCTTGGTGTATGCAACGTATTTATGCTTTTATTTTTTGGATGAGCTTCTCGTTAAATGCAAATAATCATAAAGCTGAGTAGATTGTGTGAAATGTTCGTATGAAAAGGATAAAAGAAACATTATTACATCGAAGAACAGTGAGAAAAAATTCATACTGTAGAAGAATATTGCCATTGTCTGCATTATGTGGCCACAGTAGCAACAGCAATATGCATGATAATATGGCAAACAGTTATTTTTTGTATTGAATTCTTTGTAACCAACAGACTACTAAAGGGGAATACGATATATTTCTAAAGCAATGGTTAAGATAACAAGTGACAAGAACGAAAAGTGACTCTGGAGATGGCACATAGCCGAAACCGGTTTGTCTCGAAAACAAACTTAACAAGGGATGACGGAAATTCGTTCCCAAAATCTATAACAAAATGTCCGTCATTCGCTGGAGTCAAGTTAAAACCTTCAACCTCCAACCTTTCTAAAAAGAATGAACGCTTCCGACAAGGCAATCGGAATTTATTTCCTATATTTTCTCTACTTTCCCTGAAACTTCCGAGCTTTTTACACATTTCTATTAAATTCATTTGTGTACAAACAATTCTGACAAACTCTGCGTGGACTTTGTTATTCAAAGAAATTTCTTCGTATTTCACGCAAGTTCGAGATTAGTTTCCTATTTTCGAAAATACTCCAAACTATTTGATTTTAAATATTTTTCTGACTAAGAAGCTATCAATTGATCCAATCTAGAAAAGAGATTTGATAAGATTTCAATAATTCCACGTTAAGTTATTGTCAAAATCTTGCCTTTATATGTTGGTGCCTCAGTCTTCTGGCGCTAAAGCATCTACTTAAGCGTCATCTAGTGGGAGTTTTATAAATCAGCAGTTGTTTGCGAAGAGTTAGCCATAAAATTTTGTGTTTCTAGAAAAATATCTTGGGCGTAAGCTTGGAAAGTGCTAACGGTCGTTGAAAGCAATACCTTACAAGACATGTGTAGAGTTTCAGGCGCAACATACTGCGGTTGATATATCAAGTCAATAGGGAAGGAAAATCTTCGTGTATCAGGAAGAAAGAATCCGAACTTGGTGTTTTGTTTGGATCACTCCCGCTTTGTTTACTACAGACCCATCATTTTAATGTTGGTCGCAAAAGAAAAATTCTGTTTGGAACAAACTGTTGTCATAGATATGGATACCCGGGAGGGGACATATGACATGGACAGTCATTAGAATGATGGATTTAAAATTAAACAAAACAAAATCAAACTTATGACAGTGGGAACAATTACTAGAATCTTAGACGATAGCCCAACGCTGATAAAACGAAGAGCCTGCTGAAACTGAACAAGGCCGAAATTAGTGCAATGACAAGTATTGTAACGAGGAACTCAAGCAGATGTGCTTGTAACATCTGCTTCGAATAAAAAGAGTAGACAATAGCGTATGCAGGGCATGCATGGAGGACAACGAAAGGACGGAAAATTTTCTTTGCCACTGCACATTTTTTGCATTAATGAGAATCCAGTATTTCACGTTTAACACCTTATCTGACGTAACTCATCTAAGCGGGATTGGATGGAGAATTCTGAGGAACTTTGCTGGGAGCATCGAGATCGTTTTACTTGGTTCCATTATTGAGAGAGAGCACAACAGTCCAAACCACTGCATTAAGTTTATGTTTAAGGGCATAAGAGCAATAATTGGCTTTTCTTCTCAAACTAACCTAACTTATGACATCTCCCCAAACATTGAGTCAACTTCAATCTGAATTTCTTACATCCCGAATGGTGAGCGTACAAAAGCGTTTGTTGCGACTATTTTGCCGCAAGAGAGAAACACCTATTTTGAAAATCCCATTTGCAATATTTATATAGACCCAACTTTTCCACAGAATAATGGAAGGAACCAAACGGCACAAAATATTTAACAACAACAACAACTCCGAAAACCCCGCAATGAAAATTTTGTGATACTTATATTTGCATACCAATGATATTTGTTTCATATTATTCGACATTCTGATGTTCTTTTTTCTTGTTTACCAAACGCTGATGATACTCGTAGTAAGAAATAAAACGTATGATAATAAAAAACAGAACAGTGGGAGATATACGAGTAGTAAATGCTGCGCATGTAGAGATACAGGAGTTGCTAGTATGTGAGGGAGGCAGTACAGAAGTATTGGCCAGTCTATATATAGTTGTCTTGATGTTGTTATTGTCTTTATTGTAGTGTAACAACAAATATTTAAGTGTGATGATAGCAAGTTTATGCTTCTTATCGCATAAATATTGTCACTAAGAGCAATGGTTGGTTCTCTTTTAGTTATTTTTGCTACACTTCCAACAATTGAGACACATAGTTGGTTCATTACGATGGGTGTTCTTTCTTAGGTGAAAGTTTAAGTGCTCTTCAAGACCTGCTAATTATACCACTAATGTATTTTGATGATGTTGGGAATAAGGAAAGCAGCTTCACTGTTTGCGGACTGTCGGTTTATTCCATATATGTGGTATTTTTTGCAATCCACTTTCAAACCGAACTCAAATAGGGGGACTCTCAAAGGATACCTCCATCCTATGCATGTTCAATTCATTGATGTTTCGCGAAAATTTTATCTACTTTTAATTCAAATTCAACAGCGATTTTATAACGGAGAATGCACTTCAATTTTTAACCACTGCATAAATTATATGTTTACGAGCTGGAGACCAATAATTGGTTCCAATTCCCAACCTAACCTAATTATCTTGATCTTAAGATAGGCTCTTAGGAGTAAGGATAGTTGGATTAGTGTTTGCAGACTTTGGGTTTAAATGTTTGACATTGAAGTGAGGCGAGTTGTATTTTGGGATCCATTCGCGAATCGAACACAAATGGAGGGGCTCTCAATAAAGAACGTATTGCTAGATATAATAGCATACTTCCGTCCTATGGCATGTTCGATTCAGTCATGTTGCGCCAGCTATGTTTTCTTGTACAGAGAGTCACCAGCTTTGAACAGCCCTCTGGTAACGATTAGCCCGTCCGAAGGCTGGTAAAACAGCAAAACTCTATTTTGTAAAGCAGGCTTTGGACATAGAAAATATTGATTTAGGACATGCATTAGAGCAGAATATCTCTTTCAACACATCCGCCGGAAACTACGCCTAGTTTGGACATAAGCCGAGCAGGATAAACCTTTAAACTTTGCAAAGGACAGCCACGCACTTGATAAGAAAAAAAAGCAACAGTTAAGGAATATTTTGGGAAATTGGAAATTTTCTTAACATTTGCGAAGTAGACAATTTTGCACGAACACCAAATATTAAAAAAAGGACAAAAACCCAATACTTTTTCCAACAATCTCTGAACGATTATTGCCTTTCACCTTTTATAACCACGCAAAACAACGTGAAAAATTACTCAAAATTTGGACAATGGTTGGTTCCTTACGTCAATTCGGGCAAAGTGAGATAAAACAGTTGCCAAAAAAAAAGTTTGTTGAGTAATTTGAAATTATCAAAATTTGGGCAATAGTTCATTGTGAACGCTGAGATTTTCTCATCTGGGATATTTCTGAAATTGGCTTCGCTTACCAGTGCTTTTCTACATTGGCTGCCTTCTACAGAATGTGAAGATTTTCTCTCATCTTCGCTTACGATGAATTCTCTGCATTGCCGGTCTTCGACTGGGAAGACGGCATCGCTGACTAAAGCGTGTCTGCAATACTGCCCGGCCGCTAGAAATCGTCTTTTTAGTGTATGTCTGACAACGGCTTCGTAGCACGAAGCTGACATGCCCCCCAAGGAGAAAATCATTTCGTCTAGCCGCAGGCCGGCAATGCAGAACGAAGCGGGCTTTAGACATACACAAGAGCGGCCAATTCAGAAGGTACAGAAAAACGTTGGTAGCGGAAGCCGGTTTTAGATATGCCCTTCAATGAAGCAGTATGAAAATCATTCAAAACCTAAAATTAACCATCACCCACGCACTTTGTCTGATTCATCATAATAATGAAAAAAAAAAAAAATACCCAATCACACAAAGATTAAAGTGAGCAATCGGGCAGAAATTTGGACAATTACTCTTTACGTCAAATCACCTAAAATTCGAATGGACCACCCCATTGCTTCATCGTCAATGGGTTTATAAGAGCCAATTTATAAAGGGGGATTTCGCTAGGGTGGGCAATCACGGCTTTCGGGATTGTTCTCAAACGGGGTAGCATTGAGATTTTGAGGGGATCTTAGACATTACTCTCTCGTTTGTTTTCCCTGTTCTCTCATATTTGTTCTCTCAGTCTTAAAGGTAACAAAGAACAAATGTGTACGAATTTACGCAACAACTTGAAGCATTTCGTTTATTTTAGCGCTTTGTAGGCATTTGGAGATTCACTAAATAATTACTATCGTTTGGTGGTGTTCTGTTCGTAACTCACTGTGAAATGTATAACTTTGTGATCGTTGCTCAGCAGTAGTTAATTCTTGAATGCACGACTACTGTAGGCGAATGTGTCAAAATATTTGTTTCTGCATTTGCTAAAAAAGTAGACGTACAAATATAAAATATAAGAGCTTACTGTGAAGTGGGGCTGTGCGCTAGAAGTTTGTAGTGCTTACAAAATTTTGATTATTGTTAGGAGTTTCAATTCTTTTATTTTTTCTAAATTGGGTCTTAGTTGTCTGTGAAGTTGGTTGATTATTCACACAGGCGTTTCAATATACATATTTGCTTGCAGATCTCTCTTATACTTCAGAACCTTTATAAAAAAAATGGATAAATGGAATTGAAAACCCTGCGAAGGCAGCAGTAAGAAGGTTTTGTGAGTTATTCCTATTATTTGTTTAAAGCTGAGTTAGTTAAATAAGAGGGCCTAGAACTCTCGCACCTCATTTCAGTAACTAGTCTAGTTAAACAGATAATATTTAAAGGACACGAACTTAAAAACACACTTTATTATATGAAAGATATTTGAAACTTGTATTTTTTATTTGATTATCAGTCAGTCAGCCCCCTTTATTGCCTAAGACAGCAGCTATTTCATATCAAAAAAACAATATGCAATAAATAAACAATTTTCTCTAAACTCCGTAACATCCTTTTTGCTAAAACGTTTCTTATAAATTAAAAAAAAGAACTTTAATAAAATTGTCTTCTTAATATTAAAACAAAACAAACTGAAACAATCTGTTGTTGTTTACGATCCTTTTCTACTCGTCTTATAAGCCAATTTTCAAACCATAAAATCATGTTAAGTGATCACATCCGTTAACGAAAAGGTAAATTGTATAGAAATGAAAGTAAGGCACTCTCGCGGAAAGATCAATAATGATCAGGCTAGAGAAAATAATTATAACACATGGGAAATTTACAGATGCAAAGAGAGAGAGAGCGAGAGAGAGAGAGAGATTGAGAAAGCAAATTAACGAGTGAATAAGAAACGATTTGTAGTTTTTAACGGAACTAAAAAGGTTTAATAAAAAATATCTTTGTTACTCTTTAATTTGATGGCAAAACCACACAGGATCTTTAAGGGATTTTAAATATTATTGTTGTAACGAATTGTTGCTTTTCCTTCTATTGTTTAGATTACTTTAGATGTTTCTAATACAAATATTACACACATTTCTTTTTTTATTTTCAATGTTGATTGGTAAGCTTCTTGTGAGGATTAAATTTCTTTGTTTTCTTAGTTGGTATCTTTATTGTTTTTGGGTCTTTAAGACATCCATCTACACAACTCTCTTTGGTTTTGAACTTCAAAGAACGGAAATTGTATATTATCAAACAGAAGCATGAAAAATTTTATGAAAATTTAAGGGGTTTTAAATGTTGATTTTATGGTTAAAAGAAATTTGTTCCTTATGCTGCAGGATTCTTAAAAAAACAAGGGTTTCCTTCTTTTGTACTCATATGCTGGATTTTCTATTTGTTTGATGTTTGATTCAGGTAAATTGTGCCTTTTTGTGATTTGAATTATTATATAAGAATTTGATTGACAAGCACTTAAAGGATTAACGATTTTTATTGATAAAATCACACCTGAATATATTTAAAATTACGAAAATCTTTTGATATGAAAAATATTGAGAATTTAGATAAAATTCAAAAGGGCTAAATTTTACATAAAAAGGTTCATGTTTGTAAAAATATCGGGTAGCATTTATTTGTGCAAGTCGCAACTCTGGTATTGAACAGCTGTCACCTATGATTGTTGTAAAAAGAGCACTACATAAAAGAAGAGCGAAACTTGTTATAAAACTGGGGAAAGTTACGCTGAGACCTTTCGTAAGCTTTGCGAAATTTCCGGTCGGGAAAATGTATCGAATGTGTTAACAGTTTGTAGAGTGGTGAAAAAATTTGGAGATTTCTCCCCCTAGTAATTACAGTCTCAGATGATTCTGATCCATGTACATCGGATAGGCTGCTTGAGTGTAACGGAAGCACAGAGAACGTGCCGTCGGAATAATCACTGGACACACTCCCCGCATCGCGCAGTGAAAAGGACAGCAGCCAATCTAGCTCAAGGCAATCTTACGCTGAGAATGCAAAGATTCATGTATCCGTTCGGAACTTTCCACTGTCTGGGATAAGATGAACAGAACATTGAACTTTAAAATGACTATCAGTGAACACTCAGCTTGGAGAAATAATGAAATACTAGTAGAAGAGGACATAGATGGGTCAAAATTAAAGATGGCAGTGCTGTGGAGGGAATTGTAGGCCCACATTTCCGAAAAAGCATCTTTCAGGCAGAGGTCCACGCTTTAGAACTCTGGTAGAGAATGTTTACGTAGGGGCATGCGGTACCAAATTGTTCATTCTCTCGGACAGCCCGGCAGCTTTAAAATCCTTAGCAAACTACTCGTTCTAATCAAAGCTGGTCTGGGAATGCTTTAAACTACTAGATACCCTAGCAGCAATGAATTAAGGTACTGTAATGTGGGTACCGTGACATGAGTGACAAGAAGGGCGCCCACACTCCTTTCATTGGTCCAGAAACCTTTTGTGGGTAAACAATAACTTTACAAATAACGGGGATAATGCGAGGTCTATTCGATTACTGGAGCTCCGAAATAGGCATGCGACAGTCGAAAAAACTCATGGATCGTGAAAGTATTAAAGTAGAGGGTATTCTAAATATCAGCAGACATGATATTAAACTCTACACTGCACTGTTAACAGGACACTGTATACTTAACTATGAATAAAATAGGTGTGGCAGAAACTGACTCTAGCAGACTCTATCGAGAGGTAAGAGACACATCAGAACCTGTTCTACGCGAGTGCCCTGCGGTGGGAAGGCATATAAGATCATAATGATTTATGGAAAGTCAAGACTTATTTTAGCCGGGCACAATTCTGCACAATAGATCCATCAGCTCGCCGATAACTAATAATAAAATAATTCTTCTTTGCGTCGACATACCGGTTGATCTTTTAAACACATTGTTGCTTTAAACAACAGTGGGCTTTCTGAAGAAAGGTCCATAAAAGACCCCCACAGCGAACATAGTTAGGGGGTTAAAATGTTACACAAAAATGTTCCTCGTATAGTTTTCATTAAAAGTGTTGAACACTCACTTTATAGCTTAAATATAGGGATTACACGATTTTATTGTACAGTGTAATCGTTTTGAAAAAAGAAAATGTTGAAACTTAATTTCATTTAAAATGCTCCCTCCAAAACCATAAGCTGGTCTCCACGCTTGCGCTTGGTAACAAATTTGTTTGCTACAACTGGTTTGTTCTCCTATCATCTCAGACCTTCATATTGCTCAATTTTTTAATTTAACTTAACCTATTTTAGGGACTTTTTAATTAAACAGTTTTCACTATGGTCTGATTTTTAGCATTTCCGCCTTTTGAAATGCATAAAATTACCAGGACTAACCAAGAGAGGAGAATTCCAACATTATTGAATGACAATAGTCTATTAATTCTATAGTTTATGGGTCAAAGATTTTTCTATACGCTTTGCATTGTATTAACGAACAATACAGGATGACTGTAACTCTCTGGCAATGACCTAATGATCGCATTAAGAACATCCGGCTACCGTGAAAACCTTAACATAAATGCAAGCAAATGTTGCAGCGTAATGAAAATTATTGAACAAAATACTGACCGCACAGGTATGATTAAACGAAAAAACGGAAAAAGGAATTTGATAAAACAAAAAGCAACAAAAACAACTACAAAGAAACCCCTTATTAATGGCATGACATTGTGTGTTGGTATTATGTAACGACAAAAGGTGACAAAAGATGACAAAATAATAATAATTTGTTATAATTTATAGTCACCTGGTTGAGTTGCCGGCATTAAACTCGTTTTTTATTTATTCGGTTTTATTTTTGTTTCCAATTTTCAGCCCCGCTTTTGTCAATGATTTCAGTTGCAGCGTCATGCATTTTTGTTATTTTTTATAAAAAGTAATTCCACTAGACAAATGAAGCGTTAATATAAAACTTCCTGTGTTTCCTACTTTAGGGTCATAAACTACGAGTTTTATTTTTTTTCTCGCACCATATGATCTCTACCATGTGTGTTGTTGTAATCAAAAACTCCTGTTTACGAGGGTATTGATATTAACAAATTCAATAATAAAAAAATATTTACAGCAAAATAAAAATCATTATTTTATAAGAAAAAAACCTGCATATTAATTTTGCTTTTCCAAAAACCAACTATTTGAAAAGCCTTAAATCGGCAGTTTTTAAGCCCTTCTCATGCTCCTAGATCAGCAGCGTTGCACTTTATACGCATGCCGCGATATTGTAAATTAATACAACGAAAGTTTTTCTTATATAGATTCTTTATTACCAGCAACGAAGTTGGCTTTATTTGAAAGAACGAACACTTATGTTTGAAATAAATACACTTTTAAGCAGTCTTGCCAGAAAAGTAACCCCAAAGAATGCTAAATGGGCAAAACCAGAATGCTGAAACGTTCTACAAACGAAAACAAAAGTAATAAATAAAACCTTTTTGTTTTATTTTATTTATTATTTATTTGTGTTTTATTATATCGGGAGATTTTTTTGCTGTTTGGTTTTTCAGTGCAAAAAAAAATTCATTACATGTGACAATGTCAAAAAACCTCAGAACAACGCTTATTTAACTTTGGTCTCAAAATTGTGTAATGAGTGAAACGGAGAGATATATATTTAGTATACACTGTAGCCTCATAGGGCACTGCTACACGTTCAATATATATATTGTGATATTGGGATCGCGATCCAATTTAATGGATTGATGGATCACGACCGTATGCTACATGTTCAATATTTATCGCGTCAGTATTTACGTTATTTTTGTGCAGTCCAGATCGGTTATTAAAAAAAATGTCGCGAGAAAACAAAAAAAAAATCACGCGATCCGCGATCTGGATTCCATAGTTTAGGCCATTCTGCGATATGGATCGCGATCCATAAATACTGTATGCTACACGTTCAATAAATATCGCGATATTGGATCGCGTTCAATATATATTGAACGTGTAGCAGTGCCCTTAAGCTTATACCGGGTTTTGTCAATCAGTATTTATATCGGGTAATTTTTTTACTTAGGGTTTTCAGTGTACATTTTTTTTTAATGTAAAAAAAGATGCAAGATATGTAGCAATGCCAAAAAAAAGCTCAGTAAGGTTTGCCACGAATAGAATAGCAAATGAACAACGCTGACAAATCATTAAATTTTAGCATCGTTCTGTGTGAGAAAAGTGTTTCGTAAATTACGTCTATTTTATGGCCGTCGTAATCGACCTACCGAACAGGCTAGTCAAGCTATTGAGACCAAATTTCGCACCATTTTCATTTTATTGCACAATAGTCCACCAACCCGTGTGCAAAGAGTGCTACTGCATCGGTCATTGTCAATGACGATCAGGATATGTCAATTCGTCGACGTTGTCAACATTTGAGCTTGTGTTATTAGATCACCAGGAAGATTTTTCGTAAGGACCCTTTGGTTTGAAACCATACAAAATACAGCTACTGCAAGAACTAAAGCCGCGTGAGGTACCACAACGTTGTTTGTTTGGTGAATGGGCCGGCCTTAGGAACGTTGGATAAAGATCATTTTTCTATGTAAGAATTGTCTTCAGGGACGAAGCTCATTGTTGGTTCAATGTGCACGACAACAAACAGAATTGCCGAATTTGTTATGAAGAGCAGCCAGGAGTAGTTCAAAAGCTGTCAATGCCCACTGAAAGCTCAAGGCATCATCATTCTTTAAAAAACGATAAAACTAGCAACGTTAGAGCCAAGGGAGCAAGGTACCGTGCGATGATTAGCGACTTTTTTTGCTCAAAATGGACAATTAGACTTGGTTGTGGTGCCACATGCCAGACTGATGAACCTCTTAAAAGGCGAGTTTGGTGAGAAATTAATCGCATGTTTTGAAGCAGTCCATTGGCCGCCAAGCACACGCGATTTGGCCTCACTTAATTAATAAAACAAGCGAATTTGTCACGTCCTGCTCTGGTTTTTACGGCATTTGGGTTTCTTGAATATAATGTTGCCCTGGTAAAGGGTACATGCTCAACACGCCCTTATAATTTAGTATTTTATACAGATCATGAATTGCAATATGTGTCGCCATTATCAAAGGTAAAATCTAAAAAAAAAACACACCTATTTGTGTTCGTAAACGTATTTCGAGTGTAACAAAAGGACAAAAAATGTTATTTTTTTCTAGAAAAGAAAACACCATTAATTTTGTAACAAAAATTTAAGTATTTTAAATAGGTCGTATTGTAAATTTATATATTTTCTGCAGTAATAGAGTTTTATTTTCCAGAAAAAATTTTACATTTTTGCACTTTCAAAAAATGCAATTTAGTGATATTTTTTATAAATTCATCCTTATAATTGTGGTGCAAAATGAGTGCAAAGCCAAGCACACGATTTGTGTGTGTAATATTGTTCGCCAACCAATTGGCCACACACGTCGAACAAATCACATTAAACTTAAATGTCAACAAGTAAACATGAGATGCGAAACGGATGACGCAATTGCTCCTTTTATTTGATTTAAGTACGCAACAACTGGGTTTTTTCCTTTTTTTATATTTCAATATCTCCGCCTATCTCTACGACGGCTCGAAGTAAACTAAAATGAACAATATTGTCAAATTATCGCGCACAAGTCCATTAACACATCGAACATATCACAAGAGTGTGAAAATGTTAAATTTCTTGTGCATCACACGCAGGAATCATAATTTTATGGGCGGCCTAAGGAAACATGCAAATTTTAATATAAAGCAAAACTTTAATATTATTACTGCTCCAAATAAAAGTGTTCCAAAGCTGTCATAAATATAATTTCAAAAAATAAGGATTCAGTATTTTAAATATCAAGGATACATAACAGGATCTAGACTCCTTCTCGCAATTAACTGACTAAACAAAGAATTTCCAATTTCGGCGTGCTCTTATTGGAAACCTCTTTACTCTCTCGATATTTTCTTAAAAGTTAATTAACTCTTACTGCTGCTTAAGATATATTTTGAAAAATATTTTTGTTCATGTCTTACAAGAATTCTAAGAATTTCTTTGTTGGCTGTCTACTGCTGCCAACATTATCTCCTGTCATTTCTTTTTATCTTGTTTACATTTCGTACTCTCTGCCAGGGAAAGCCAAAGGAATGCAGTTTTCATTTACTTTCGTTTTCTTTCGTTACATTGCAACGTCTTGCCAACCAAACAACAACCAACAGTCAATATTTGACTATTATCTTCTACAGCTATTCCAAACAAGTCATTCATATAGGCAGGCAGAGGCGGTGGTCGGTCTTCTAATGGAATGATGTTGTAAAGTTGTAGGTGTTATTTTCTTTTATTTGTTGTAGAAATATTTACTTTAAAGATTCTTGTCTGATGTTACAGGTGTTGGCATGAAAAATGTGATAACCTCCATGTGATGTTTGCATGTGAAATACTGACCCCCATATGAATGCAAACAAATAAAATAGAAAAAACAAAATATAAAATTGTGGAATATTACGAAGAAGATAAACAAGTGTGATTAAGCCAAGAAAAGAAATGACACATTCCAAAAAAAATTCGATAATGTTTTATTTTTTTCAAACAAAAATCCCTTTAGATGAGAATTTATCACGCACCGGTTCAATAAAATGTTGCCACCCAATAAAAATAAAAAAAATTGACAGCTGTCAGTTTAGGGTTGCTTAAAAGGGATTACTTAGGTTAAAGTAGGAAGACGAACCAATGTATTAGTGCAATGACGGTGGCCATGCGTTCGATCCAGTGTTTAAAAACTCTTTTGCGTTCTATTTGCTCGTTCCTCACCAAGTACACTTTGATCGAGTAACCGTTAATCGATTCTCTGCAGTCCAATATCGGCATTTAATTGACTCTTTCAGACTCTTACTCTAGGACAAAGCGCATTCATTGTTGTTGAACAATATTTGAAAACAACAGTTTGGCAATTCGAATATTTTTTAGAAGATATACAAGGAAGTTTGATTCAAAACTTCAACAACGAAGAAGAGAGTATGTAACAAATTTAGAAACTAGATCAACGGTTGATGTGTAACAAGCCCTTCAAAATTTCATATCAAAGCAGTGCTCGAAATTGTTTGTAAAACCCCAGCAACTTCGATTCAGCGTTGTGAAAAGAATAGAAAATTTCTAAACGCTTTCTGCAAATCCATGCTTCATGACCTTGCACAACAAAGAAAGTTCAGTCAACAAATTACAGAACGCAAAACAATGAATCCTGATTTTCGAGCACAATCATCATCGTCAGTAATGAAGCTCGTTTTTACCATGGGGTGCCACGGGAACAATTCGCGCAGATCTTACACTGCGGGATGCCACGGTAATGCTGCGATCAATTGGCTGGCGCATAAGATATCTTCAGTTAGGCTAATTCTTGTAGGTGACTTGCGGAATGCCATGGGAGCTTTGAAATAATTTAGCTTAGGGAAGTTTTAAAAGAAAAATAAAACAGCGGGTGGTAACCGAATTTCCATCATCTTAAAGCTTCAGTAACGTCCAAATAATTGTGTTATTAGATACGGCATGCCAACGGTAATAATAGTCTTGCTTCACCAACTGCTGTAATTTAATTGCTGATGAATCTTTCACACAAAACTACATACGTTGTTATTACGGAACACATTTAAAAATAAAGTTTTGATTATTTTACAATTTATATAAATTTCTAATTACTTTCTAAAAGTTTAAAAGTCCGTATGGGTGATTGCATTTTTTGAAAGAAAACTAATTTTATTGACATAAGTTGTTTTGTCTGGTTACATTTTAAATGTTCAAAATACGCTATTTTTTTACACTCAAAACTTGGTTTTTAATTCCGCGAATCATAACCACGTACGCAAAAATGCGAAAACGTTTATTAGACTTTCTATTGGCTCCTTGGAAAGTTCGATTTTAAAACATCAGAGTATCTCATTCGTATACGGATTTATCCCATTAAGACCCCAAAACTAATATAAAATCAAACTCCTTAAATGGCCCCACTTAATCTGCAATCCCTAAACTTTTGGTACGAATATCATCATTTAACACCCATGGTACCATTGTCGTTTTTGTAGGGTCCTCGTTCCGATATGACAAATGGTAATTTATTATAATTACACATTATACAACCTAATACACTTCATGATTACGAGTACGTCTATGCAAATAATTTTTTGCATGAAACAAATAAAAGCAAAAGCAAAACAAAAGAAGCAAAAAATAGGCCCACTTCACACACGGCAAGTTCTTTTGTCGCTATTGCGAGTTTGTATAAAAGACAGAGGCAAACTTGCCTGTATTACGTATCTCATTCTAAGCACACATAGCAGTAAGAAGACGAATTCTAAGCAAAGTTGAAAAAGTCCTGAAATAAAACCTGCAATGTGTGAATGGAGTTTTGTCAACATGATTTTGATTGCAGCTTAAGAACTCCTTTTAAAAAATTTAGTTTGTTTTTTTTTTTTTTTTGTAAATACAACGAAGGTCAATGAAAAATTCACGGCCATATTTTTTACATTTAGAAAATCTTGTGTATAGGCTCTTTAAAACACCATAAAAACATAAAATAAATAGAATACTGTGAAGAAATAAAAACTGTTCTCGTAAATTATTTAAAAGCTGATAAGTCATAGATGAAAAAACTACCCGGTAGTTCTAACGACCCTTTTGCATATCGTTATGCACCTACGGAATATTACTGACAACCAAACTATAGGGTGACCAGATAATAATGTAAGTTATTCCCATTATTATATTTGAGAAACTGTCAAAGTTGCCAATGCCACCTAGCTGTCAAAATAGTCAGTAATAGTTAGTGCCGAACGCGTGGAAATTATTAATATATTCCGGCTCAATTCTAAATATGCAACGCGAATTTCGCCGTGAGGTCGGTTGTGATCGTGGGTTGGCTTCAGTACGCTGACAGTTCGCACTGTGGAAAAGTTTTTAATGAGAGTACACTCTCTACACTCTGATTGATGCGAAGTTAAGAAAACATGTCGATGATGCGAAGTTAAGAAAATATGTGAAATGTCAATTCGGCGCCGATCAAGTGAAATGTGCATTGCAAGTGGAGTCCAATCTGCTTATAATGCGAAGGTATTTTGCATTTGTCTGCATAACGTTGTGCCGATGCAAGAATTGAATCCGGACGACCATAGACAATGCCGTGAGTTTGTTATTCGTGCTCTGGATATGTTGGGCCGAGATATAAATTATGGCCACAAAATGAAGCTTAAACATAAGTCATTGTTTTATTTAAATTTGTTTCCAACCTTTTTGTCTGGCCACTCTTCACTAAGACATTAAGAGAACTTCATTGCTTAGGAGCATTAAAGTGGCTTTGTCTCAACTATAGATTACTTGGGATGGGTGAAGTAATTAAATGATTTGGCTTTGTAAAGTAAAAAAATGGTATTAAAGTATTACATAAAATAAATCCAGGTCGAATAACTAAACTTTAATAAAGATTACTAACACGTTCAGAACTACTGGGTGCCTTTATCTATTATTGCTTGAACAAAAATTTCTAGTATTTTAAATTCTATTTACACACATATTGTACCTAATGAAAACAAAATATGAGCAATAATGAAAATTATACCAAATACAAATGCTTCAATAAGCTTTCTGCAAATTATGGTAACCTATTTAATTATGGGGGGTTGATGAGACCGCAGGAAAAAGATATTTATTCAGCAATATAACAGCAATAAATAATTTCTTAATTAATGTTTAAAGAATTGAAATTGAAAATGTGGTTAATCATTTGAACGAAACGATCTATAAAAACTACTACACACTTTGTTCTATTTCAAATCACACAGACCGGCCGTAAAATAAAAGTTGTAGTGCGAGGGCTTCAAGTTCTATTCCTTATTTTGGAAACCCATAATTTCTGCACAAGTGCTTTAAGTTGGATAACTAAAGAAAAAGTTAGGTCTTGATTGTAACTGTGACAAAACTATATGACCGGCCACTAGGCTTTCCCTATTTTCATTAAAATTTCTATTGAATTTCACAGGTCTAGCGTGACGTTTGTCTCGCCTGGAAGGCAGATAATTTCTCGCCATGTATAAAAAAAATCGAACTCAAACTGTCGAGACTGACTCGGAAGTTTCAAAGCTAAAAACCATATACAAAAATTATCTTTACCTACGCGTCGAACTTTCGGGGGAATTAAATAAAATTCCCGTGTATGGAAGGTGACTAAGCAACACGAGTTTGACAAAGTGGAAATGCAGTCACAAAAAATTGCTCTTTGAAATTCGACGAAAAATCATAAAAAATCAATACTTTATGAAAGAAGTCGAAATTTTAACAAACATATAAAAGTAAAAATCAAAAATCCAACACAAGTGGTGAGTTCCCAAAATAATTAAAAAGTTCACGCGAAAAATTAAAAATTCCCCAAAATATTTGAAAATCAAAAAATTAAAAATTTCATCACAAATCTCAAATCTGAAAAAAAAAATTTTAAATAATTTGGGAATTCACCACGAAACAAAACTATAATTCAAAAATGATATATAACAAAAATATAATCATTTCTCAAAATTAAAAAAAATCTGTTAAAAATTCTAAATTTTTTAAAAATTTTAAATTAATTATAAAAATGCAAATTTACCATAAAATCGAATAACTGGAATAAAAAAATATTTTACCCAAAACACAAACCAAAATTCAACAAATTTTAAATTTATTCACCACAAAAATTGAATCTCCACCACAATTTTGTAATTTTGGCGAAAAACCACGAAAAATCAATATTTTATGAAATTTTACGACATTGGATAATTTACGACAACACCAAACTATTGGTAAAAAATTATATATTACAAAAATATCATGATATTCCAAAAAAAAAAATCAACATTAAAAAAAAAGAAAATATGCCAAACAAATTCCAAAATTCACTATAAGATCGTAAAAATTTAAAAAAATTAATACTTAATATAGAAAAAGAATTCACCAAATATTTCACGACAAACACGTTCATTTCACTAAATTTTGTAATTTCAGCGAAAAGCCGAAAATTAAGAAAAATGACCAAAATTTTTAAATTATATAAAAATTGTAAATTTTACCAAAAAAAATCTAAATTAATTTGAAAATAAAAAAACTAAATTTCGCCATAATTTGAAAATTCACCACAATACAAAAATTCACTACAAATTTAAACTGTATTTCAAAAATTTTAATAACAAAAATAACAAAATTTTCCCAAAAAAATCGAAATTACCAACAAAACTGAAAATAAAACCAACAAGTTATAAAATCGCCAAAATTTAAAATTCACCAAAAATTCGAAAATGCAGCATAAATCGAAAAACTGGAATTAAAAAATTTTATTGCTATAAAATCATTATTTAATAAAAAAAAAAAAAACTACCACAAGAACAAAACAATCTTAAATAATCCTTTGCGCCGGGAAAGATCTGTAGTACATTTTTAGTAGTTTATACATTTGTAAAGGGTATATAAGATTCGGCACAGCCGAATATAGGTGTCTGACTTGTTGTTGTACTATTGTGCACGTCACAACAAGCGCTGTTAATGTCAATGTCAATTTTTCTTTTGTTGTTGTTGGCAACATTGTAAATACATACATACAATGGCGCTTTACAACTTGAGTTCAAAATATAGCTGATCTTTACTCCAGCTATTTCTACGCTAAATGTTATTGATATATTAAGCAGTTAGCCGTATTAGTAACGACACGCGGCAAAGAAACCGGAAATATAGTGTGCAGAAGAATTTGTTTCATTCATTAATTCAGGCCAAACAATTTAATTTAAAAAAATTATCAATTTAAGCCCACCACCATCAGCGATGCAAAATCAAAAGTTTACAACTAAACAATACAACATATACAAAGAAGATAGTCTAAGGTACAACCAGAACACAAGCAAATAACTATTGTACGAAGTATCTCTTATCTAAAGTGTCTAGCGTATGAATACAAGTGTATAAAAGTATCTTAACAACCAGCCTACCAAGCAACCCCAGCCAACTTATACAAACCCAGCAAAAGGCCCGTCCGCCAGCCACCCAGTTAGTCAGACCGACTGACAACTTAACTATTATTCATACACACACACACACACACATATGTATGTATGTACGTAGACCCACTAACCAACCATGCTGTTGTGTACTTAAAAATAAAATCTGGAGAAAAAGTAAAACAGTTAAATGAAGTTGAAAAGAATACTGCTGGAATTGCAAGCAAAACATTTAGTTAATTGTTGTAAACATACGAGAGCGGTTTATATTCCTTCTATTTAATTCTTTTGTGTTTTTTGTTTAAATTTCTGTTTCATTCACTTTGTGTGAAATTAAAGAAAGCAAATAGTAAACAAAAAGATCAAGTGTTAGAATAGTTTAAATTGCCATAAATTAAAAAAAAATTAATTTATAACGTAATACTTTGTGTTATCGATTGAAGCAAGAATTTTTAACTTGATTTCGTTTCATTCAGTGCAAGTGTTTGTAAAAGAATTGTAGGAAACAGAAACAAAAAAAAAATGCGCCAAAACTGAAATGTTTAATCAATAACAACAACAAAAAAACGACAAGAAATTTGTTTGATAATTTGAAAACTTTATACTCGCACGTACGCACAGAAATGTTTCGAAGATAAAACAAGTGTTAACAAGTTAATAAAAAGAGTTCTGAAATATTAAATTTAGTTCAAATCGAATCACATACACCCACCCTGCTGTGCAAACATACAATATGTAGTGAACTAATTGTGGTTGCAAATTTTGGGCCACATTTGGGGATAAAGTACCACATTCAATGTCGATCGAAATTTTCAAAATTAAACTCTATTGAAAGGGGGTTTAAGTTTCTTCGAAATCGTTGGCTATTTATGGCCTTAAGTAAAAGCTCTTTTCCTGCTAAAAAGTTTTTGATTGAAAGCCAATCTTTAACAACTTTAGTATCCGACTGAATGCGAATTTTAGTCCCAGATCCGATTCTAGAAAATCAAAATACTCTGCGTTCGAAAATCTTTTTTGTTCTGAATTAGATCGATTTTTATTAAAAACCAAAATTTCACGTAAATCAATTTTAAATCACCAAGTAGTTACCGCCTCTGAATGTGGGGGTTTTTGTATAAATATAAATTGTTCACCCTAAATTTCTAAAAGAATATTTTCCTAAAAGAATTTCAACATGCATAATTGTCCATAATAAGAAAAAAAAACCCCCCCAAATTTAGGGCGAATCCCCTGAACTGGTTTTCTTCCGATCCTATGTGCCTTGGATAAAAAAAAAACAACAGAACTAATGTACGAAAATAGGTTTTTGAGTGAAACCGAGCTGTTAAAGTAAACTTTCTATGATGCTACATCAGCATACATATGCTTTAACATGCAGGGAACTTAGAATGATATAAACACCACTGGGACAACCAAGAACCATTCCACTTGTAGATATATGCGTCGGCCGAAATTCGTTGTACGTCAGAAATTCTGATGTAGCCTTATTTCTATTTTGGTGCCGACAAACGATGACTAAGTTGCTGCAAAGTGCCCCTTTTTCTTTTTAATTTATGAAGTATTACTCTAAGGCCCATTATTATAAATTTAATTTAAATGACTGTTAGTAAAAGGTGACTTTATTTAAAGTGATGCAATTAGATAAACCTTAACCAATAGGCTGAGCCGGTAGCGCACACATTGTGTGTAAATATCCAGCACGGGCTAGCATAAGGCTAGCCACGGGCAGATACTTGTCAAATGTGAATGCCATGGGGGAGCTAAGCTTTAGACAAATGCTAGCAATTACAAGAGACTCCTTGATGAGGAGGAGTGTGACAATTACCAGTCGACAGTCTGAAATCTCTATAGTCACGAGACTTAATTGAATTTGAGAAATGAAGGGGGTCGCAAAGGCACCCCGAAAAGTAAGTGGTCTGCTTCGATATGAAGTCACTTGTCTAACGGGCATTGTTAAACAAACTGTTTCCTAGACTTAAGAATCAGATGTATAGCTACTCATAGTTTTTTTTCGTATAATAAAATCAATCTTTGATACGAGTAGCAAGTACAACAACAAAAATTGGGTCTCATCACATGGTCATGAGCCAAACCAAAAAACATTATTAATCGCTTAATTAATCACCAGATTTGGCGAACCGATTAATTTAGCTAAGGCAACAAATTATTATTAAAAATATAAATAAGTTTATTAAAATTATTTTTCGGAGTTTAAATTGTTTTGTTCCGCAGCCCTTGCGACTGACATAACTTGTGTGGTGAGACCAAAAATCGAATTCAACACAATAGAAGGCTTGTAGCTTCCACCACTAAAACTGTCGTCTGAACGAGCACTTTTAACCCTTTCGCATGCTTACGCTTCTCATAATCGCAAATAGAGCTATTAGATCTTGAGCAGGGATTTTTTTTAATCTAGGGTCTGGCAGAGTTGATGCTGCCGGTAAAACTTATTGTTCAATATAACACAAAGGAAACGAACTTGCGGAACCACGTAAGCCGTTCAGATGGGCTCAAAATTATACCAGAAAACAATTTTAGCGGACTATTTTTCGTGAGTTTTATTCGATTAATATGGAACTAATCGGTTAGTCGAAACAGAAAATTCCGATACAAATAAATTGATAATCGCAGCAAAATAATCGAGTAATGATCTTGCAATCCCTAGTCACTACCAGCAAATTTATTTTCCTAAGAAAATTTTTTAATTGAGGCTTGACAGGACGCGTTGCCTACACTAATACTTAGCTGAAAGCAGCATTTCTAAATTAGTGGTGAACTTTCCCCGTATTTTTTCTACATGCAGTGGCATGTACACTGGCAATTTTTGATCAAAAATTATTATTTTGGGAAATTTTCAAAACAGCTGGGATTAAAAACTAAAGTAAGAATGGCAATACTGATATTTAATAAGTATAAGGAAGATCGCAAGCACGCCTGCGCAAATGAATGTTGTTACAATAGACCTGACTTGTAGTAATTCCATTAGTCATTTGTTTATTAATTGAAATAAATCAATTAAAAAACATTTAACCTCAAGAGATTTCTTGAGGCTCACAAAAGTATGCGAAACGAAAACATGTTATTGTTGTTTGAAAAAAAAAAACAATATTTATTTATTACGAGATTTCAACATAATAGTTGGAAAGTTATAACAATTAAAAAAAAAACAATAATCAACAACAGCATCATCGAACTTTTTATAATTAAAATAAAAAAAAGTGAAAATAATAATGAACAAAAACGAAATATTCTGTTGTTGTTTCCCTTTACGAGAACCACAAAAACAGTTCCCAGTTGAAAAAAAACACCTTTTATTAATTTAAATTAAGGCGTTTTAAACAAATACTAATAAAAACATTAAATATTATTTAGATAACAATTTTAACAAATGATTTAGATTATTTTTATTTTATACTCCTCTGATAATTATTTTGAAATTGTTGGAAGGCAATATTTAATTTAATGCAGTAATTAAAAGGGGCATTAAAATACTTTCGAAAGAATATTTTACAATTGTGAAATGGAAAATAAAATTATCATAAAAACAACTTTGTTTTCATCATTAAAATAAATGGAAAAATATTTTATTTATTACTTAAAGTACGTGTACGGAAATGAATTGAATAAATTAAAAAAAAAAATAGATAAAATATTTTTTTGTAATTTTTTTTAAGAAATTAAGGAAATTGATCTTCTTGCTCAATATTAAATTAACTCATTTATTAAATTGCAAGGCGACACCATTTCCAAAAGGAGTATTGAAAAAAAGTTTATGAATTTTTTAAAATATTTAGAAGTTTATATCAAATAAAACCCAGGGGAAATTCTTTATTTGCAATGATCTTCTACAGGTGCGAATATAGGGGAAGGGAATATAAGTTAATCAGCTAAACGTTTTACAAACGAAAACTTTAAAAAATTATGAAACTCGTTTAGAAGATTTGTATCTGCCTACTACCCGGATACAAACACGCCACGATGCTTCTGAGCAATAAACTGAATGCTGGCTAGTGTTGTGTCAATCGCAAACTAGTTCGGTGAATTGAAAAATTATTTCAGAAATGTTGTAGCACTTTTCCAACAATTACATAAACAAAACACGATTTATTTTGAAGAGTGATGCATAAGAATTGAAAGTTGTTTGTTGCTTTTGTAATTGTTGTATAGTTTCTACCACCTTTCTGAAACCACAGCTCAATTAAACGAACTAGTTCGTGTCCCACGCAACTCTTGTGATGCCCCCTTCATTCCGTATAATGATCTCAAACAGCGTGTGACAGGGTAGGAAAATTCAGTTTGCAATAACAAGACCATGTAAATAAAAACATCAACTCTGCATTCACATCGGTAATGAAAATTGATATTCGATAAGGCAAAGGTTCAGCTCAGCCAACAGTTTTATGAGCAGTTTTTCAATGCAACCATTCTCACTCAATCAGTACCAACAATTCTCCGTAGCTCCTCGCGGTATGGATTCAATATTCTTTCATTTTAATTCTATTCAATTTGCCAGGGAGCAAAGTTTAGGTATTCCTAGCGTTTTCAAATGAAAATTTTTCTGCTGCATGTTTTTGATCAGAAAGCCAATATTTTAACAAGTTGAACTGTCGTATGGATCCGTAATTTGATCCTAGAAAACCCTACATACACTGTTCTAGAAAACCTTTTTTGCATACATAAGATCTCTTTTATAAATGGCGGGAGATGGCCACGTAAGGTACTTCATCAAAGTCACCGCCTACATATGTCAGCCTACAAGCTGAGGATGGAAAGAGGAGAGACTTTATTATGAGAAATGAAAAGACGATTAATCGCAATACGAGAAAGGCAACAGAAAAATAGAACCAACTCGAATTCGCCACATATTGCTTCCACTAATATAACGGCGGACTTGGCCAACATATCAAATCATATAAAGTAGTATAAATATTGGAATAATTCGTGGACGACCAGTTTTCTACAGACCGAAATTCATATAACGATTAAAATATGAGAGAAAGCGCTGAACAGTATTCTCTCTCAGGACAATTTCGAAAAAACTTTATAAAAAAAGTTGTACATTTCAAAAATAGTCATCCTCTAAATTTTGTATAAATTTTATCAGTACCTTCGAAACATGATTTTGTAATTTTCTTTATATATTGAAGGACTTTTACAAAATTGAATTCTTGGTGATTTTCGTAATTTAGTTCGAATTTTGAAACATGGAAAATCTTTTAAGTTTTGCCGTTCTTTCACACAAAATATTATCTTAGGTTACTAAATTCATAATTCTGTTTGAAGTCGAACATTCGAAATTAATTTCTAAAATTCTTTTTGTACAATTTCGAAAAACAAACGTCAGAAAAAAGTTGTACATTTTAAAATATATTCAACCTCTAAATTTTGTAAACATTTTTTCAACTTTAGTGTATGAAACTAAAGAAAAACGTTTATGAAATTGAGTTCTTGGTGATTGTCGTAATTTTCAATCACGGACAATTTTAAAAGTTTTCCCATTCTGTCAACAACAATTGCTTTTGGGCTGCTAAATTCATAATTCTCTTTGAAGTCGAAAATTCGAAATTAAGTTCGCAAATTCGCAATTCGGAAACTCGAAATTCTGTTTGAAAATTCGAAATTAACTTCGAAAATACGAAATTGATATTTAAAAAATATGTGTTAGTTAAAACTTAAAATTTAAAACGCTGACTTTTTATAACTAAAATAATCTCGGCTCAGTTAAAAACTTTTCTTACACAAAATGAAATCGAAATACATTTTTAAAAAATAATAAATAATCTACATCGAATGAAAATTTTATAAAAGAAAAACTCTTCGCTACATATGACTAGTGATAATAAGATTAATCGAAACAAATGAATTTAAAAAAAACTCTGCAATTCTGAACCATACAAAGTTTTTATTTTATTTATGATACTTTTCAATCTACGCTAAATTAATCGATTAATTTTTCCGATTAATTGCAATTAATAATTTCCCAATTCGATTAATCATATGATTATTTAACCGATTACTACATTTATAACACACCGTGTGTTATAACACGGTTTTTGTCATTTCGCTACAAAAATTCCACAAGAAATTTTTGGAATTTTAAGAAAATTTGTAGTTGGTTTTTTAAATTAATTTTAAAGAATAATTTTTAAAATGTTTGAAATTTTAAAAATTTCCAAAAAAGCTCAAGGGAAAGACAATTTATTCATTATTTCCTTGTCAGTTATTGCAATTCAATTAATTAATCAAGCTTTGTGCTGAAAACACATGCTGAAAAAAGAGGAAATTTTGACTTTGACAGTCAGCTAAAATATGAAAACTCTCTAAGATAAAGATTAGTTAATCATATTTAAATGGCAGCTTAAACCTTGTGCATAAATAAATATAAAATATTTGTAAAAACAACTTGCATATAAATAATAAAAATAAATATGATAAATTATAGTTATTAAACCAAAATGTTACTAAAGAGAAACAAAGTCGCTATTAAAAAAATATAAACGAAAATATTGTGAAAATTAAAAAAGAGACTTAACAGGGTAGTTAAATAAAAAGTGTTAGTAATAGAAAACGACGGAACTGTTCAAGCAAAAAACCAATGCTCTTCCTAAGCCGTCTCCAATTAAGCCTTCTTCATACCATTTTAAGAAAGTATAGATAATCATTTTTTTGCAGCCAGAATTACCTCAAACTTTAAAACCATTTTCCTAAGTTTTTCTTTAAAAACCAAAAAAAGAACAAACGCTTGAAAAATAGTCTAATGCCGAAGTATACAAGACAATGTGGGCAACACGGCAATGTTTCCCGCTATTTCTTTAAGTATTTTAGAGCAAATAGCGGCTCTTTTTTACAAAAAAAATTCAGGCGTTTTTTCCAAAGCCTTGGTCACTGTTGCAAGAAAGAACTAGTACCTTTGCGTCTTTGGATCCAGGAAATCGGAACGGATTAACGTAAAGAAAAAATATGATATTTCACACTTCATGAATAAACGGTCACTCATTACACATGAAAACTATGTTTAAACTTCAGTTTAATATTCTTTGGACAACAGAATTATCGATCTTATTATACACCTTCGTTATCGATTGCAAAGTGTCATCCCTTTTAAGAAAACTACTTCCTGCTTGATAGTGAAAAAAAATATTCATAACTGCAAGTAAATCACTTTTTTAAATACCCTGTATTTCTTTGTATTAATAAAAAAAAATCGCTGTTAATCAATAAAATAAATAAATTAATTTAAATTATGTCAATATCTCATCAGGTTGAAAAATAATAAAACAAACAATCACAACAACATTGGCAGCTGCAAATTAAATACAAACAACAACCATATAACTTTAGGAGCGAACACGAGTGAATAAGGGTACTCACTCATATGTGTCAGATTCATCAAGTGCAAGTGTTTTATTTACATACACTTGGGTTGCCTTTTTCATACACACACGACTTTTTTTTGCTTTAATAAAAATAACATTAAAATTCATTTATTAAATTAAATCGATGGTAGAATAAAATAAATGGCTGGTGTAGAGCTAAAGTTGCATAAAAGAGAAGTTATTCCTTATCGACTTATGATTTGCTTTACTAACTCAAGTAGGAGAGCGGTATGAGCGGTATGTGATTCGCATGTCCCCCTTGCAAAATTCTGGAGAAAATAGCTGGCAGATCAATGAAAAAATACTGCACAAATTACAAACGTCATAACAAACAATCTTGTCTACACCTGTCGTACAGGTTGTAAATCTAGTTAAACTTGCAATAAACAACCTTTAAATGCACTGCCGAAACAAATTGACGTAGCGCATTAAAAAAATAATAGTATTTTTTATTTGCCCCCTTCAACCATTAATATAGGGTGCCTCAATAAGAGTACACTATTGAAAGCGTTGCTGCAAGAAATCAATTGCTTTGTGGGTAGGTGGCACCATCATGCTGAAAGAAATTGATGACAAGATCTCTTTCGCCCATTTGAGGCCACAAGGATGACGAAAATTCGTTCCAAAAATGTACGCCACAAGAAGTACTTTAGCAAGTTGCTGTAACGAAAGCCGTTCTCAGTCACTTTCGACTTGATGTTTGCTGAATTTCTGAGACAATCTCGTCTACAGCAACATTGTATTCAAGAGGTCGACCGTGAAGTCGACTCAAAGCAGGCTTACTATTAATAAACGACCCAGTATCTTCAAACTTCTTGACTACTCTTTGAATTATTGATACATAAGCCCTCCCGACCGAAAATTCCGTGAAGTTTTGGAGCATAGCTTTCCGCGATTTTGTAGTGGATTCTCACTATGATAACGTTCTTCTTTTTTATAGCACTCCATTTCAAATAATCGGAGCAATCATAAGTACCATTTGTTAAATACACGCGACGAAATTTAAATAGCACATTCTATTCGAAACACCCTATATACACTACAACACATACTTGCCATGTAGTATACGCGTCAAATATCACATACTATAGTGCAGTACAAATAAATCTTAAATATTTTTACAAACATTTGTTAAATTTGTTTATCTAATTATTTACTTACTAATTGTTTGCAAGTTCAAACAGAGCAAAATAGCAATCAATAATCTTTTAAATACTCATATAGTAAAAATATTTCAATGAACAAATTAACCATGCACCTAGAGAAAAAAAAACACCCTTTAGTGGAATATTAAATTTATATGAAAAATTAATAAATCAAAATCAAAAGTTCCAACTCATACGAGTTATAAAAATGTTGTGAAAAATTGTTTTGTGAGAAATAAAATCGTACCACACAAACTCACCACATTCTAGATTACTTAGAGACAATAAGGTGACAAATAGTTTACTCGGGAACTGGAAAGTGCTAATTACCTTGTAATTCTATAAAATTGAATTGGCCTCACAAGAACGTTCTAGCTGTGTTTTGTCAAAAGGGTGTCTCCATGGGAATACACTATTAGAATTTTGAACTATTTTTTAAATTTTTTAATTGAAAGCTTTCTTGCAAAAATAGACAATTTTTCTCAGTGTTTTTTTTTTCTTTACAGTATACAAGTCCACCAAAAAGGTGTAAACAAATTTTATACAAAGCAATTGTTTGTTAAACTTAAAACTTAAGCATTTATAACGACTCTTTTGTATTGAATATTTTCCATTTTAGAATAAAAACTATTTGCCCTCAAAACCTTCGAAAATCATATTTTCTAAAAAAAAAAACAAGCTTCATTTATATTAAAAATACTAGACTGCTCGATTTATAGACATTGTGTATATATATGTTGCGAAATTCCTTTTCTTGTTAACTAATAAACTATAACCAATACGCAATTTAAATTAAAGAAAAGAGCCATTAGAAATAATAAGCCTGAGGACAGAAACCGGACGAAAACGCTAAATTGGCACAAAGTCTAAATCGAAAAACAATTTGTGAAATTCGAAGAGCTTTGAAATAAATATATATTAATGTAGGGGGATATATCAAAGCAGACTGCTTAATTGATGGGTCTTTTTTTATCCCATTCTTTTCTCGAATTGATTTCAGGCAACTGATTTTTAATTTACAACTACCTACTCTCTCATTCGAGTCTCGTGCTACCACTAGCCTGACTGTAGTTAAGTTAGACTTTCGACTGGTAACTCTCGGCCTTTTTCCTCAGCACGGAGTCTCTTGTAATTGCTAGCACTTGTCGAAGGCTTACGCTAGCCATTTCTATACATACACACACCATTTGAGCCACCGTCTAAGCAGGAGTATCTTTGGAAACCGACCCATCCACCCCTATGTTTTCTTGCCCATCTCTTTAGAGTTCCTCCATTGGCCAATAAACACTGGAGTTCCTACACTGATTATCCTCTCCACCTCTTGCGCGGCTTGATTTTCCATCCCTATCTGAGTGTAACGTTCCAACGCCTTAGGAGTACCCTTAAATATTGACCTGTCCACTCCTTGCGAGACATCCTTGTCCATCTCTTTCGGATTCTTCCCTTGGCCAATTAAAACCGAAGTTCCTTTAGAGAATTCATATAATCCCCAGGAGAACTGGAGAAAAAAAACGTACGCACACACAGAGCTCATATGCACGGCTAAGTCTGTATTGAAACTGGAAATCGACTGGTATCCAGAGTTCTCATACTAAAGAGCAAACACCCTCTTGGTTACGCATATCGTACGCATGCTGTTCCACCGTGGATTGAGGATTTGTATAGGAGAGTGTTAACTTCTCTCCGCCCGACTTATTTAGACAAACTCCTTGCAGAGACAGTAACCTGTTACCGGCCGCCACCACGAAGAGGTATAAGTCAGAACTTCTGACAGTGCATTCAGTTATAGCAAGCCATACATGTGTGCCTGCCAGCTGACGACCTTTCAAATTAATAAAAAGTCAAAAACTAAATAACAATAAAGAGGAACAATTTTTAAGCTCAAAGAGACTTCAAAACACGATTCCAAGCCAAAAACGGTAAAAACAAAAGTGCAATTGAACGAACTAGTTCGTGAACGACACAACTCTTAATACATGTTTTTAAACACAAAACACTTGGTTCAGGGTATATGATTCGATTGATAAATTTAAATTCCCTGCTAACTTTTAAAGTTTTCAAATCAAAATTGAAAATAAAATAGATGATACATGTATTTTTAGCTAAAATTCCAGTTTGAACCAAACTTTTAAAATATTAAAAATTAATTAACATTTCTATGCTAAATGTTGCTAATGAAGCCTTAACAAAAGTCTACGATTTTGAACTGAAAAAAAAGTTTATTAAATAAGAAATATAATTTTAAAAAGCAAATAAAAGCATTGGAAGAATTGTGGAAAAAACTTCAACAAATAATAAATAACAACAAAAATGTATCGAAACATGAATATTTTTTTGCGAATAAACTAAAGAATTTATATTTTTAATAAAGAAAATTTTAAACCAGAATTCAGTTACAAAATGGCAACGAACAAATAAAGTTGAAGTTTAATTTTTAAATAATTGAAAAAAATATATTAAAACACTTTAACTTGAAAAAACAAACTTTAAACGTTTAAAAATTATAAACATTAGAACTCAAAAAATCTCTACAACACAACCATGGCCGATCTACAACTGTTAAACCACCTTTCCAATACTTCGGAACAATTGGATTTTCAAAATTTCGATTTAATACAAAACTATACGGCGTTGATAAGCAAATTAGAACAACTGGCATTGGGTGTTGATGCCACACTCGATAATATTTCTTTGGATCGGAAAGCTGTCGAAGTTACTTTGGGCAGTGGTGATTTATTGGGTGATCCCATAGCGGCCAGTCGTGCTGGCCCACCACATGTCACTTTGGCCCACGGTCTGGAGGAGATGGAGTATTCACGTGTGGTTAGTGATATATGGATTGGTGTTATATTAACGTTACTCATAGTGTCTGTGATATTTTTTATATGCGCCTGTTTTTTGTATCACAAATTTCAACAGTGGAAAAACTCATGTAAGTGACATAAAATCATTTTCATATGAATTAAATAATTCAACAAAATATTGAAATAATTTTATTTAATAAAAAATAAATTAATTTAAAATAAAATTAATCATACGCCGCCTAGAGCATTAAATAAAAAAGGTAAGTTTAACTCTTAGGTTAACTCTAGAGTTTGTCAATATCAGTCTGGCAAATGAGGCTATTTATATGTACTTATAGAGAACATGTTAAAAGGTCTCCGGCCGAGCTTGATTCTATTCTAGAGTAGGTGATCCATTTTTTATCCTACAAGTAGGTGACAAGTTGAATATCATAGGTACCTGGACCATATACTCAGTCAGCCCTTACTTACAGGTTTGAATCTACTTATTTTCCCCCGTTTTGGTGGCTTGAGTGACAGTGCAACACCATGTCAATAATGCACGACAATCTTGCCGCAAATCAGTCATACCCACAGCCTCTATATTAACAACCCCCCTCCCCTCCCCTCCACCACCCTCCCTAAGATTTTTCACTAACAACCATTCCTGTCCGTGGTAGCAGTTTTCTAGTTACTGGTCAAACCTCGAAGGTTATTATCATCCAATTTCTGGCCACAGTCAAGTCTCTTGGTAGTGGCTAGCCTGTATGCCCGGTGTAGTGTTACAGCGAGATTACGAGATTACGAAGAAGCCACATTCCCGGGAGGATCTTTTATTTACAATAACTAAATTTTGGATGCCAGAGATAGGCTCAACTAAATTTGCATGAGCCAGCAGGAAGATACAATCGACCCTTTGAGAAGGTTTTAACAGCAATAAAATCCTCAATTCATAACCATTTTGCATCTGATAATGGAGCAAACAGTTTGGAAGTACAGAATCTTCTGCAAAGAAGAAATATAGTCAAAATGTGCGCCAGCACCTGCTTTATTTACTTAATGTGACCGTAATATTAGCAGCAGAAAAATACTACGTATGCACAAGTACTCCTATGTCTTGCACGAAACATTTTGCTCTTTCCCGCCTATCTCAGGCGGGAACGCACAATTTAAAAAACAAATATCTCAAGGGCCAGAATATTGCCTAAGGAATATATGTAGTGAAAATTTATACCTGCACCTGCTTTATCCACCTATTCTGACGGTAGGACTAGCAGCAGGATAACAAGATGTATCCACCATTGGCTCATGCATGCCATAATTTTACTCTTACCCATCTAAGAAGAAAGCAGTGGTCTAAGAGAGCAGCTTTGTGGGGACAGCTTTTAGACTGAACTACCGAGCGTGCACAATGCCCTGCAGGACATGGATGAGAACTTAATCCTTGCAAAAGATTTTAAGATCATAAAAATTGATTTTCTACTGTTGAGGGCTTGTGTTACAAAATGACACCACACATGTAAACACTCGCTTCCTTACGGAATTTAAACGCCAACATTTATTCTACTTTATTCCCTTGTAAAGCCGTCAGCAACAGCGAGTTGGGAACTTATAGTTCGCAAAATAACTAGTTTCAATGGCAAAAGTTGGGTTGCTTACTAATCACCGCTATAAAGTGGGGGATTTCAGAAGAGGAACACAAGTTTTGGGTAATTTGTTTTAATTATGATCACAAAATCACGGCACTTACGCATTATGGGAAAAAGACAGTACACTTTTCCCTGCCCGAACGTTTCGGCACCAGAAATTTCATTCCGCACACAAAATTTAATGGAACTTCTTTGTTGAATAATTTCACTCATTGCACTTTGTACTTCTGAAAGACAAGCGTATACTAAACACTAATGATTACTTTGATGTGATATTTGGCACAGATGTCACTGACAGTCATACCAACGTGGAAACAAAATTCGACAAATGCAATTTCGCGCGAAATTTAAATTAAAGTCTTTCAAAAAGTTTTTGCCCACAGTAGTATGTTGAAAATTAATTCATAAATCTTCCAACTGGGAACATAAAGAGTTACCTAAGATTTATTGGGCATAAAAAAGAAATTTTTAACACATTTAATAATTATTCGCAGCTATTCTGTATTCCGAGTGAAATCTAATCGTGTGTTCTGAGGTCCCATGTGTATTTTAAAATTCGTTGTGGAAAATAAATGAATATTTAAAGAACCCCATTCCAATATTAATACAAAATTGTCATTTTACATAAACATGAAGTTACTTTTTGAAGAAAATCTGATTCTAATTAATTTCACAAGCCTTTTCTATTCTAAATAAAGCGAAATACAGAACAGCTGAAACATTCGGAAAAATTCACTTTCGAATAACATAGTGCGGATTCGGAATATAGACCAGCACTGATTAAAATAAATTATTCAAAACAACTTCTTGTTTAGGAATTACTTTGTAGACAGGGTGACCAGATAAGGATAAGAGAAGATAGTTCAGTAAACAACGTGAAATGTGTGAAATACAAATGGATTCCGGCTTTGTTTTGAAGCTGCATTTATGCTATTACGTATGGAAAAGCCCATCATTCAAATAGTTGAATTCGGCTTCTCTCCGATTGCTTAATGATTTTTTTTTACCAAAATCGGGATCTTCGGCTACCATTTCCAATGCCGAATGAGCGAGCTCACGAACTTGTCTATGGTCGTCTAACTTCAATTATTGCGTCAGCACAATGTTATACGTATATAAGCCTATATCCGAAAATTAAGCCAGGTTCACTACCTAGCGTTGCATAATTCAGCTGATCGGCTTCGTACTTTTCCACGGGTCGAGGATTACCAGCTACTTCACGACCAAATTCACGTTGTGTTTTTATTAATGAGGCGACATTTTGACAATATTTTTTAACCAATTGCACACGTTTGGCGTGAAGCGATCATGAAATAGCAAAATTACCTAAATATGATTCTTGATTTGATATTCCGACAGGGTGATTTGATATTAGATATTTTGAACGAGTTTTGCTCATCCCATGACAAGTTTCGAACAAACCGGTTTCGGCTATGTCGTTCTAAACGACAAATGACGGTTTGTCTCTAAACCAAACTTTAAAAGGGATGGCGGAAATTCGTTTCAAAAATGTTTACTGAACATGTTAACTGCTGTAGAGCTTCTGAAATATAACAATTAGAAAAATGAATATTATCTGGTCACCCTACCGTTGAGCTTTCAATAATAATATAAGTGAACTTGGGCAAAATTCTTTAGAACTGCAGGGTAACTTTTGTTCTCTCTGATGTATCATGCCTTTAAATAATTTACGAGAACGGTATTTATTTCTTTAAAGTATTTTGTTTATATTAACATACCATAACGTTTAAAAAGATAACATAAAAAGTAGATATATAATTATCTTAGGGACAATACACAAGATTTTGTAACTGAGAACTATATTGCCCCTGAATGTTTCATTGACTTTGCTTAAATTACCGAAGCAATCAGCTTGAAGTATTCAATATCTGGATGGCATTGGTAAATTTGATAGCTTCTGAAATATAACAATTCGAAAAACTATCTGGTCACCCTATATTTAAATGTGCAGTTAACAGTTTCTAAATGGTGTTAATACACAGTATGTGAGAAAAAACGAAACAGGAGATTTATGAATAACCCCCCTTTAATTCAGCAGAAAATATTACGAATTACGCAGTATAGCTACTTTAATCATGGCTAAGCTTAGTGAATTTCCATATAAGGTGGGTCTTAAGCCGCTTATAATTTTTTTCTTCTTTTGTAAATGACCCAAACAAGTTGTTACTACAACAATAGATATTGTTTATTTTTGAATATTAAACGTTCTAAAGAACATTTACATAATTAAAACAATTCGGTGTGTTTAGTGCTCTAACTCTCTGTCTCCCTCTCTATTTCATTTCCTATGTTCAGTGAACTCGTACATTTTAATCCTCTCAATATTCAAGGCTTATAATTTTTAAAAATTTTCCAAAATTTACAATCTTTTATTAATAAATATTTGCTCGTATAAAAAAAACTATATCACATATTTAGCATTGATGTCTGTATTATATTTAACAATGTTTTTGTTTTCAGAGCAAGACAATAAAAGTTCCCCCAGATAAAAAAAGATATTTGCCCCATGTAAATAAATGATTTTATATCTTACGGTTAAATTGTTGGTTTATTTATTTATTTATTTATTTATTTATTTATATACTTGATTGTCAGTTATTCTTTGTTTAATTTATTTTATTTTTTAATTACTGCTGAATGTGATCTGGGTTTTTTTTTAATTATAGGCAAATAAACACTTGTTTTATTTAATTTTTTTTTTAAATTCATTATAATGATAGTCAATGAAGTGTTTTAAAGAAAAACAGTCAGTTTTTTGAGCCACTATTTAAAAATTATATGTGCGTTTTTTTGAAATTATTTCTATTTACAAATCTAAAAATAAAGACAAAGTAGCATGATTTATAGAAAGAAAAACTGAATGTTTCAACCCTGTCTCTATTTAACACCTCCACTGTGATATTCAGTCGCTTTAGTACCCTGCTCGTGCCTGGCACCAAATTAGTTTTAAAAGAAAATGTTTTCTATTTATTTAAAAATGGCATTTAAGAAAAATTGCGAAAAAAAATATGCTTCTAAAAATTAAATGTCGCAGAATCTGATAGGAGAGCCATGTTTCTGGGTTGCCGAGAGGCAGTAATAAAAATACTTTCTACAATTCTAAGAGAAATTTACTTCTTTTTACGGCTGGCAAAGTTGAAACAACTCGTTTTTTAATTCAATCTTTTTGCCCAATGCTTAGTGTAGAGTGCATTACTGAAAACTGGTCTTTATATACAGAAAAGATATTTTCCGCTAAAATGCTTCGAGGAAAATGTTAAACAATTAAACTTCATTTCTGTGGTTTTTATGTGTAACCGTCTATCAGGGTTATTACAATTAGCACCACAACCACTGTCGTTAATAAGTTTTATTTATATTTTGTATGCAATGTCAATGCCTTTTCTCGCTCGCTCGCTCGCTCTCTCTCTCTCTCTCTCTCTTGTCGTTTATATGTCCCCGACTATGTCGGTAGTACCGTAAATGATTTTAATGAATGTGAATGCATGTTGGGAGGATGCTGAGGACAACAAAGCTTTTATGGGCTAGCATTAGGATGTATTGCTAAAAAACTAAAAAAAATATGTAGTAGGTGGACTTGTTGGACTTCACCGAGCCTACAAAGAAGATTATGCGATTTTGGATAACTAAGTTGTGGCAAGTGGCGGCGGATTGGATTGTATGATAAAAAAAAGAAGTTCAAAGTGAAAGCTCTCTCTCTCTCTCTCTCGATCATTTCATTTTGATAGCATAAGTCAACAAATTCCGGTCAACCTTTCGTTGTTTCAAAACTGAAAGTTGTTTTATAAGTTATCTGAATCTATCATCAGTTCAAATCTATCATCAGTTTGCTTATAAAGATAATATTTTTGAAAACGTTTGTTTCTGCCTCTATTGGGACGATTGTAGGTATTTTTACAATCCTTGTGTCATTGCTCAGCTGTTATGTATTTCATACATATGAAGTTCATTAAAATGAATGTATGTATATACACATGTATGTATGTATGTATGAATATAGTTTATATACATATGTAGGTATGACCGATATTTTGGATTAAAAAAATTATCATTCTGACATTCTAAAATGTGCAAACTGGAGATAAAATATACGCTTCTGGCAACACTGTATGTAATGCAAAAAAACCCAATATAATGTGATCAGTGCCCTAGTTTTTTTTTGGCGCATGCGTTGCCCCACAGCTTGTGTGCACTCATGCGCATGAGTATTAAATTAAAAAACATGTTGCGTCTGCTCGTGCGCATGCGTACAAATTCAGGGGAATGCGCTACACACGTACGAGCAAATCCGAACTCTGCTTTAAAGACTTCGGGATTACATTTTTTTTTTTTGTATTATTCTAATCAAATCACTATTTACTTACGATTTCATTTCCAGACTATGGTTTGGAAACAAGTGTTAAGAATAAATTTGTGTTTTCTTTCTTCTAAATGCTTTTAATGGAATTTGACCTTATTGTTTGTCTAGATACTTGTATTTAAATAATTAAGTTTTACTTTACAAATACAATAAACAACAAATCACAACCGTTAATTAACCAAGTTAAATAAAACAGTCTAAAGTCTATAAAAATGCATGAGATGTAAATAAACTTTTTGAGTGGAAATTTACAAAATATTGCATTTTTTATGGAATATGCATTTGCTTTTAATTACAAACAGTAAATATTTGTTAAAATGCGAACAAATAATAATAGTAGCTTTATATTTTATTTTATTGGGTTAATGTTTTTGTATAATAATTTATTTACAAGGGCCGTCTTAAAAATAAGCGCCTCAAAGTAACCACAAATAATTTGGAAAAACACATTTCTTTAAATAATGTTTACCACTTGGGGTGTATCTTTCCATGCGCATCTTTATGCTTGTAGATTTTTTTTAATAGCTTCCAAATTATCATACAAATTCACAATTTAAATCTTGTGGCCTTATTTTTTTTTTTTTTTTTTGTGCAAGTGTAAACTCTGTTATTTAACAGCTGTCGCCTATGAATATTCCGAGTATTAAAAAAAAGCGCTACACAAAAGAAGAACGCGTTATAATTGTGAAATCCCACGACAGAAATGGAGAACATTACACTAAGACCGACTGCAAACTTCGCGGAACTTTCGGTTCAGAAGATGCACCTATGTATGTGCCAATAAATCGAAGTGTGGTCGTCAAATGTAAAGGAACCGGCGAATATAGCTAGAGTCTCCTTTTCTTTCTGTCGATCTACCGGTCGGTCTTATGAAAACATTGTTGCTATAAAGAAAAGTGTCGCCGGAAACACAATTCGGCAACGTTTCCAAAAGCTTAAAATTTCTCGAAGCACTATGCAGCGAATTTGGACAAAAAATCTTTCTCCTTCTCTAGTACAACACTAAGCATAATCAGAAGCACAATGCAACTGCAAATTGAACGTGAGGTGAAAATGACGTGAATACGGTTTTCGAATAAAAACCATATTCACCGGTGAAGCGCATTTCCATCTGAACGGCTTCCTAAATAAATACAATTTTGGAACTCAGAAAATCCGTACTGGCTGATGCAAATTTTGGTCAAGAGGCGTGTATAAGCATTACTTTTTTTAATGAAGCCGGAATTGCATTGTTTGTGAGCGACATTCGTCACAGGAACATAAGGGCATGCGCCCTCAACTTGAACTCATACTTGAAACTTGAACTCAGCTCCGCTAATTCTGACACGTCCCTCGTATATTTAAAATGAACATAATTTGATTATGAAATTGTGCTGTCATACAATCTATTCAGTATTTTGTTTTCTTCTTTTAGTTGTCAATTAATAGTTAATAAGTATAAAGCTAATTTATGCCACAAGCAAATTTATTTTTTAATTATTTATTTGGAAAAAAAGAACGGATCGAATTGCAGATATTTTTTTTTATAAAATATAAAATTATAATCATTGAGAATTATCAGTTAATATAGATAGTTTTTCTCTTGTTTGTTTTACGTGAAAATTAAACAACAAACGTGATTAATTGTTTATAATTGACTTTTTCCTAAAAACAATTTAAAGTAATAAAATTTAATTTCAAATTTAAATTTAACCGTTTTTCGCCATTTAAAAATATCAAGACGTTTTTTACCAACCCATCAACAGCAAGCAAATCCAGCTACTTTTTTTTTTAATCTCAACAACAAATTGTCTACTTAAAGAAATTAAATACAAAAGCAACAAAAAAACCAAATACAATCCACATTTACTACCACTGCAACCGGTTTCTTGAGAAACAAAAATCAAAAACACACTCATACGAACAACGATATATATGTGTGAAGTTTTTATTAAGAATTTTAAAAACAAAGTTAACGACCGCTAAGTTTATACATGTGTTTGTGAGTTTATGTGCCGGAGAGAAAACAAACAAAATATCACACATATAAATCCTAAAACATGGCGTGTGTGTAACAGTAAACAGACAAAAGAAGACACAATCAGAAACTAATAAAAAAAAAACAGTGACAATAAAATCTACCATCGCCAACAGTGTGGCCAGATGTGAAAACCATCACCCTTGTTCTAATTATCGTTTTCGATGTCGTATTTTTTTTCGACATCTCTTTGGCACCACGTTGATATACTCTAACAGTCCTGCGACCATGTCGTTATCGTTAATTCCTACAAAATAAAAAACACATAATTTATTTCAGCCAGCTGATTTATTTTTGTGGCAAAACGTTTTTTCAGACTAAAGCCTGATATCTTTAACTTAGCAGATAAAAAGTAAATGGCAAAATTAAAGTCGGTTGCTATTGAACATTTTCGTTTTGTTTGATAGTTACTTTCGCCGTTCATAAAGACGCCTTTAAACATGTGTTGGAAACAATAGCAATTAATTTGAGCAGCGTCACCTAAGCAACAATCGTTTCCAGAAAGAGCAAATTGGCAGTTTGATTGGCATTTTTAGCCCAAAGATCGTACCAACTGACTACAGTCTGTCCCCAGTGGATGAAATTTGAAATGACAAATGCTGAAATAAATGAAGCAAAATCAGATGTTTTGAAAAAACCGAAATTGAGATTATATTTATGTAATGCACTACATACTTACCTTCTAGATTTCCTTACCCTCTATCTGCCACCTCCAAATCTTCTGGTGGATAAAGAGATTCAATACTGTCGTATTTTATACTGTGGGAATATCTCTAACAAGAGATGGATTCTTCTGCTTATCTTCCATTAGTTTCTCCAACAGGTTCGCGTTCGTTATTTAATTTTTTTAAATGTTTTTAATTAGTACTTTAGTATTACTTCAATAAAATAAAGGGTGTTTTTTTAAGCCCGATAGAAGTTCCGAGGTTAACTGTCAAACATACTGTTAGACTTAGCTCACTTTTTGACATTTATGACGCTTGAACTAGCCTACAAAATTATCCAGATTTACTTACTTAGACTTTGTGAATTTTATGGCGCAAATAATCGTCAATCTAAGCAAGCCATCCGTGAAACTATGGATAGATTTCATACCACATACTATCTAAATGATGCAATTACACCAACCCGTTAAAGGAATGTGCATACTGAAGAAAATATCGACGCAAATTTATCAATTCGTCGACGGTCGCACTGCATGGAAAATTTTGAGCAAAAACCTTGATCCGTTTAAGCTCCAGCTGGTGCATGAATATATGCATCATCCTTTCGCCGATTTGACTCTAGTGCAGTTGGAAACTGATGCGATGTTTTATCGCAAAATTGTATTCAACGATGAGGCTAATTTTTGGCTTGACGGGTTTGTTAGTAAACAAACTTGCCGCTTATGGAGTGAAACAAATTTACAACATACCCTGCAGACACCATTACATCACGTTACGGTCAATGGAGACCGTTACCGCACCATGATCAATGACTTTTTGTTTGAAAATATGAATGACATTGATCCGGTGAGAATGGGTTTCAACAGAAGGGCGCTACATATGACACGTAGACCGCAACCATTCACTTATTGAGAAACGGACCTACTAATAACTAGATTCCACGGTCGTGTAAGTTGATACCTCTCGATTAAGAAATGGGGCAACGTGAAGTACCTGGTTCATTATGATAAATCACCCAAATTTGACGATTTGGAGGCCAATGTTCTTCGTGTTGCTCGTGACATACGGCCAACAATGGCGAAAAACTGGCCCAAAATAAAACGTACAGAATGCGCTTCGTCAATAACAGTCATATGACCGAAATAATTTTCAAATGTTAATGTCATGTGTTCAACTCTCAAATGAAAAAATGTGTTTAATGTTTTGTATAATTTTTTCCAATTCCCTCGGATTTAAAAAAATACCCTTTATTTCAAGTCGTTACTAAAAATGTTGACGACAAAAGCAGAGTCAATTAAAAGTTTCCTACAGAATAACAAGTATAAAACTAACAAATATAAAACGACAATATGAATATATACAAATTAACAAAAGATGTCACAAGACGACGTCTACGACGACAACTAGAACAAAGGTGATAATAAGGCTAAATTGGTGCTCGAAGTGTTCCGAGCCCATTTATACATTCTGAATTAAATTTTGAACGACAAAATAGAGCATTCATTAAAAAAGAAAATACTCAAAATATTAGTAAAAAGATTAAGGTAAATTATTAATCACCCAACAAAAACAAAACAATACATACATGTATACATGCTCTCTAAACACATGTTAATTACCCAGGAGTAGTTGGAATTGAGCGTACATTGTTTACATTTACATTACTAACATAGAAATGAACGTACACAATGATAAAGAGTACATCAAGCCTACAAATAACCGCTGTTAGAAAGAGAGAGAAGAAGTGTGCTTTTATTGTTAATGAAGTTAAAAAAAATGACAAACAAAACATGAATATCTTTTGCTGTAGATATGAAGAAGCAATAGAGCAGAACGAGATATTTTTTTTTATTATTTGAAAAAAATTATATAAATGAAACTGAAAAATGTAAGCACGAAATTAATTTTGGTATATTTTAATAAATATGTATGGATGTGTGTGTATGCATGTGTAGGTGGTTTTCAAGACGTGGCACCCAAGGCGTATGCTTGTTTTTTATTGTTCATACTCTATACTTTAAATTTCTTGTAGCTTTTTTCTTTTTATTGAAATTGAATGTTGAACCTTTTGAATGCAACACATACATATGTATGTATGTTTGTGTGTATGCAGTATGGGTTAAATGAAATTATTGCGTAGTATCATTTTATAATTGTGCCATTGTTTTTGAGAAATTTTCTTTGTTGCTCTACTTGACGTATGAATAACCTGAAATTCAAACGAAAAAATATATACATACACCCAAAAATATACATATGCAAGTATGTATGTGTTTATGGGTATATGACAATATTTTTGAGCAAAAAATTAAAAAAAAAATTAATGATGCCACCAGCATGCAGAAAAATATTATTTTGCTTAATAGGAAATTTTATCAATTTTTGCTGACAGTATTTAAGCATTAGTAAGTGGCCTTTTAATATATCATTTATCTTTTTTAATTTCTTTTTAAACTAAAATTTTTCGAGAGAAATTTGTGATGGATTAGTTTTCAGCATGCAATTGTGTTCGATATTAGTTAGGAGCTTTTCACTTTAATGAAAATTTTTAATATAGAAAATTGATTGCTAATAAAAAAAAATACTAAAAATAAATTCTATTTAAATAAAAAAGTGCAACAAACATTTTTTTATATATTAAGTAGTTTTGCTTTTTAAATGGTTTTAAAAAATTGTTGTGTATTTTGTTGTTGAAATATCATTTGCATCAAAGACTGAATGTCGCTAATATGTATTTATGTACATATATAATACATTATTTGGAAAGGGTTCAGGGATACAAAAATTTATGAAGGAGAAGAAATTCAGATTGAAAAATGTATAAAAAAAATAATATGAGCAAAAAACAAAAACCATAAAAAAATAAAAATAAATAAAAAATAATAAAAGAAATAAAAAATATTAAAATAAATAAAAAATATTAAAATAAATAAAAAAATATTAAAATAAATAAAAAATATTAAAAAAAGTAAAAAAATATTAACAAAAAATAAAAACAAACACAAATCAAAATAAAATAAATTTATGTTTTGAATAAATTATTTTAAAAAGAAATATGTAATATTATAGCAATTTCATAACATAAAATGCAAATTTAAATAAAATATTATAAATACATACATTACAGTTTGATTGTATCGTTGTCAAGTCGAAAACTTGTCGATTATTTCAAACAACTATTATAATGGTTTAAAAGGATTGCAATTAAACAAACTTTTTTATATAAATTGTTAAAACATTTCTATGGAATCAAATAACATTCAAATCGACTAAGTCTGCGACTACGACAACGGTACTAATAAAGCTGACTAAAAAAAGTAATAAATGTAAGGGAAACTTTTCGTATTTACAAAATTTATGAAAAAAGGGTTAATTTGTTTTAATCATGCTTGTTCTACATTGTTAAAAAAAATAAAAATTAAATTTTTACAAAGCCAAATTTTCCTAAATGGAAAATTCTATGCTAAGCGAAAATTGTGGCTTACCCTTTTTTTGTTTTTAATTTAAAAAAAAAATCTATTTTATGTTATAATTTTTATTTTAAAATATAAAAAAATATATATTTCATATATAGTAAAGAATATAAATCTAATTGTAAATATAAAAATTTAAATCTTCAAATATCTTTTTAATGGTTTTTATTTTTAATTAAATTAACTTAAGTGGAAGTTTATAGCATTAATAGCTGGACTTTGCATTAAGTAAATGTGAGAAAATGTCTTTTATATTTAACAAAAAAAATAAACTAAGATTAAAACTAAGAAAAGTATTTTTAAACATTAAATTAAATACAAAATGAGAGGACGTTACTTAAAAATGATGTAAAATCATTTGTATAATTAGCAAAAAAAAAACTTAAATAAGTTCATTTTTGAAATAATTATGAGTATAAATAAATAAAGAATGTATGCAAGTTTTGAAGAAAAAAAATATTTCTTTCTTTCGAGGTTAGTTTTGAAATTTCTATTTCAGGATTTTTTTTAACAAAAACCTTAATGTATTTTATATATATATTTCTTTAATTAAGTCTTATGAGTCCTGTTTATATATTATGTATAAAAATGTGTATGAAAATATATTATTATTTAATCTTTTAGAAAATTTATATTTAGGTTTAATATTTATTGTTTAAATTGTTTTATTATTTTTTTTAATTTGTTGCTTAATAATTAATATTCTTGTGATAATTTAGATTATAATTAAATATGATTTTACAAATTTATAAACGTTTTTTTATTTTGCTTGAATACTTTTCAAATTTTTTTCTAGTTTTTTAAGTCTCAACATTGAGCAAAAAAATTAAACAAATCACTTCATGATATAAAACTTTGTTCGCTAGTGACAATTTCAAAAAAATCCATGACCTCGAATTTGAACGCCAGTGCAACAATTCTTTAATTTAAATAAAACCTAATTTTAAATAGGTCGTTTAAAGAAAATGTGTTTGTTTTTCAACATCTTTGTCACAGACCCCCCATTATCAGTACATGGAGAAGCGCCAACATGGATTTTGCCTACAAATTTAAGTGCTCTCAAATGGCAACGTTTTTTTTTCCCAGATTTATAATTATCAGTACAGGAAGTCTATACGCGATACATTATGATAAAACATAAAATCAGAGAATAAATCACATACACTCCATTAAAAAAAAAGAGAGAAAAAACACAAAAAAACTATTGGTCATACTATATAAATTAGAGAGCAACTTTTCGTTCTATTACAGAATAATTTTTAAACCAAAAGTTCAAACTCTAAATTTCATTTTGTTTCAAAGTCAAAAAATGTTTCCAAATATAAAAATGTTTAATTTAAATAACTTTCTGTTCCAATAAAAAATATAAGGCCTAATTTAAAAAAATAAGGGCCATAACTTATCAACTAATATACGAGTACTTATTAACTAATATAAGAAAATAAACATTATTATAAATGTTATAGAAAATCCTGCTGCGAGGTTGTTTTATGTAAAGCAAGTAGAGTAGAAATAGTTTTTTATAATAAAGTTACTTTAAAAGTGTACGTTGACTAAATTAAAGTGTAAGAGCATATATGCACGAGAGTTGTGTATAGCTTAAAAGATTGTAAAATATATTACAAGGAAACATTTTTAATTCAAATTCCATTTCATAAAATCCGAAGTAAATGAAACCAAAAACCTAAAAAACAGAAAAAAGAATTCTACGAGAGCTAAAAAAGAAAAAAAAAGAGTGAAATATGTAAATCATGCTTAAGAATCAGGTATAATGGGCCTTCAAGCTTGGGGACAGACAAATCAGAATTTCTAATGAGGCGGTTTACAGGTTGTGGTAAATATTTGACAATTTTATTATTATCACTTTTCTAGCAAAAGTAATGGCAACTTAACGAAATTAAAAATGTGGCATATTAAATTTCAGTAACATACTTCTGTACAAATTTTATCTTCGCTACAAAGGATGTAAAAGTAATAAAAAGTTGTATCGCTTAAGTGTTGTTTAAATATAACAATACCATATGTAGTATGGGGTGCTTAATTGCTTAGCAATTTGCATAAAAATTGTTTCAGTCTGCAAAATGAGAACAGTTTAACTCAGCATATATTTGTACTGCATTTAGGTTATTCTGTTTAAAACGTCTTATACATGAAATTTGAAGTCAGAATTTATAAAGTAGGATTGGCAACCTTATGATAAATTCAACCAAATTTAAATAATAGGAAAAATAGGCAAATTTAAAAAAAAAAATTCAGTTGATTTCATATATTTTTAAAATGTATCTCCGAAGTAACAATCTGAACTTAAGTACTTTTGAAAAAGATATCTAAAAATTATTTTCGAAATTTAATTTTAAAAATTGCTTGTTAGATCACTAATTTCTATGTTAAAGAAATATACTATTTAGATAAAATACCTTCTGCTTTAAAAAAGTATCTTTTAAAAACTACCCTTAAAAAGTACATTTGAAAATTTACCTTACAAGCCATTAAAAATTACAACTCAAAAATTAGCCTGTATAAAAACTAAATTTTAAAAAGTCCTTTACTCTAACAAAAGTAAGTTTTAAGAGAGGGTAACTGGAAAATCGCTTTACAAAACGACTTTTAAAAAATTACCATATACATCATCGATTAAAAAAGACCTTCCCCTAAAAAGCACGTTTAAAAAACATACATTTTGTAGAAGGTAGCTGTTAGAAAAAGTACCATTTAAACAGATATCTCTTTAACAAAAGCATCTACATAATTAGTACCTCTAAAAAAGCCTTGTAAAATATATCCGTTGAAACGTATGTGTAATATAAGTACATTTAGAAATAGTATCTAAATGAGTACTTATTGCCAATAATAAGTTTTGAAAAAAGTAGTTTTACTAAAAAGTTCCATTAATAATCATATCTTCAAAAGCACGTTCACAAATAATACTTTAAAAAACACTTGCAAAAAGGTGTGTTCAAAAAAAGTACGTATTTAAAAAAGTACTAAAAAATGTTCTTTCCGTAAGCAAATGTTGAATAATATAAATAATGTATAATTATTGTCTTTAAGTGTCAAAATATAAATTGTACTTTTTAAAATCTTTCCATATTTACCCTTTTCTTCTTGCTCTTTCATTTTCATTTTTCTGTTGAACCTTCTAAACTCTTAGGCTTCTGCTTTTTGGCCCACTACTGTGAAATAACTTGTAATTTTTCTTTCTTTTTTAATACTAGTTGTACCGCTAGAGCTAGTTGTTAATATGCTCGAATTTTCTTTTTCGGGGGTGGTTGAATTCGGTGTCACATTTTCAACTTGCATGGACACGGTCACCGAAACTTGTTGAATGCCTAATGAGGTCTTTTGTGACACAACCTTTGTCGCTGTAGTCTTGGGTAAGGAAGGTGTAAGACAAGATGTTGATGAAGACGAGGATGCGGGTGAAGGTTGTTCTAGCTTTTGTGTTATAAGTAAATTTGTTGAGTCTTTTCTGGCCTTAGTAAAGGGATTAGAGGTGGGCTCCTCCAAAGGGGGAGGCGATGGTAGTACAGTTAATGGTTTGGGGGTAGGTGTTGATGATTTCAGTTTGTTCAGCAATTCGTAAGCACTTTGTATGGGGTCAATTTTACTGTTCGTACTGAGAGGGGAGGTGGCTGTTATAGTAGAGTCCTGTAAAGCGTGTTGCTCTAGCATATCTTCATCCAATGGTATGATCTTTTCGTCCGTTTTGATTTGTTGCAATAACTGATGTTGCAATTCCTCTATTAGTTTCTTTTGTTTCTCTAACTCTTCCTTTAGTGCCCTGGATTTTGGTCCGGGTTTCTTTTTGCCTTTTGGTGGTGTGCCCACACCATTTGCCGATATATGATCTCTTTCAATGTGAGTTCGCACATTTACTTTTGAGGAGTAGCCACGCTGACATATCTCACATTTGTAGGGTTTTTCTCCCGTATGTGATCGCATATGAATTTTGCGGTCCATGTTGCGCATAAACTTTTTCTCACAATGTTCACATTTATAGTTTTTCGAGGCCTCTCCCATGTGCGACTTTTTGTGCACGCTTAGATTTTGATTCGCTCGGAAACATTTGTGGCATATATCACATACATATGGCTTCTCACCGGTATGTATGCGTATGTGTATTTTTAAATCAGAACTACGCACAAATGCCTTGGGACATACGCTGCACTTGTAACGCCGATCGTTGGTATGATGACGCATGTGTAAGTTAAGATCCTGCTTAGTGCAACAGCCTAATTGGCAGATTTCACATTTAAATTTCTTTTCTTTGGAATGTCTTAATTTATGCTCGGTTAAGCGCATGCGTATGCGAAACTGTTTGCCACATTCATCACAAGTAAAAGGTTTCTCACCCGTATGCAAACGTTTATGTTCGACCAGACGTATGTGTTTTTCGAATGTTCTAGAGCACACATCGCAGAAGAAACGTTTAACAATTTTCAAACGTTGGGGCTTAACGTCATCTGTACTGTCTACTTGCATGAGTTTAGAGGCAATGATTATTGGTACACTTTCCGAAGATTTATCTGATACTGCACTATTCGGTAGAGTGTTTATTGTGAATGTTACTGCATTTGCCTCCACATTTTCTGTTTCGTTTGCTCCCATTTCCATTTGTAATTGTTCAATAATGTCATTGACTGGATCAGCATTGCCATAGTCCATTTCATGGTGCTCTTGCGGCAATGGTGTTTCTTGCATTGGTTCGATTAGCGACGGTGTATTTGTGGACATTTCTGGTAGTGTGTTATCTTGTTCCACTTTGGTGTTTGTTAAATTTTCTTTTCGACTTGATTTGTTTTTAATCTTTACATCTGTTGCATGCTCCCTCTCCATATGTTTTTTCACACTTAGTTTGGAAGAGTAACCACGCAGACATATGCCACATTTAAAGCGCTTCTCGTTGGAGTGAGATGACATATGCACTTTGCGATCAGTGTTGCGGAAAAACTTCTTATCACAAATTTCACATTTATATTTTCTATAAGAGTCACCCATGTGGAACTTTTTGTGCACACATAGATTCGCCCTGGCCCCGAAACTTTTGTCACAAATATCGCACGAATATGGTTTTTCTCCGGTATGTGTACGCTCATGTATCTTTAAAGTGTCTTTACGCGCAAATTCCTTGGGACACATAGAACACTTTAGTTTAATTTCGTCAGTTTCTGTTTCTGTTTCAGGCTTTTCTTGTTTCAATTTATTAGTTGGAGGAGATTTTGTCGACTTTGGAATTTCTTTAGTTGATTTTGATTCGGTTGGTGTTTGCTTTTTGGACTCTACACATTTTCTGGTTTTTCTAGTTTCCTTACTTTCTAAGGTTGTTGTGGGTTTTCTTGTTTGCCCTGCTTTTGTTGATTTTCTCGTTTCTCTGTTTTCAGTCGTTTTTAACGATGTTATTAATTCAGATTCGCTTGGTTTTGTGGTTATATTGATTTCCTTAGCTTCTATCGTTTCGGGAGGTGTGCCTTCCTTTGATTCCGCAGAATTAGTAGATTTTTTAGTATTCCTAATTTTGATTACTTTCGAATCTTCTTCAATTTGTTCTGTATTATTTTCAGATTCTAAAGATTTCTCGCAACGTTCTTCTTCGACCTTCGTGGTGATAGACTAGAAAAAAATGTGCAAAACAAAAATATTATATTTTCTATTTATTTTAAAAATTGTACATATATGTATTTGTTTTCATTTAAAATATAAAAGTAACAACGATAGTTTCTTGTTGATGCCTAAGATTAAATAACAAATAAGTAAAATATTTAGTGAAGTTTGGCGAACAATATTTAAGCACGACTTCCACGTTGAAAATAATATAAAGTTTTCCAAAAATTATGTACATATATACTAAGTTAAGTACTTAGAGAATGGAACCATAGCATGCACTGAAACAGAACGAGTTGCCAAGTGTTTCGAGATAGGGATTGTAAGAACCGAAAATTACGTGAAAAAAACGCACTTGATAAACAAAAATAAGCGCTAGTGGAAGATTTTAAATGTAAAAATAAATATATTAATATGTTAGCCCGTTTTAATTACAATGCAATTAATTGTGGTTATTAAGAGAATATACTGTGCTGTTCTGTATTCCGAAGCAGCAATATTTAATTTGAAAGTGAAAATTTCCAAATGTTTTAGCTGTTCTGTATTCCTGTTCGTAATATTTAATTTCGTGTTAATTTGAATAATGAAAGGTTAGTGGTGTGAATTGGAACCAGACTTTCTTCAATAAAACTTTATTTAAATTAAAAATGACTATTTTGTATCAAAATTTTAGGCGATTTCTTTAAATTATTAACTATTTTCAACAATAAATTTTAAATTACAGAAGAGACGTCTAAACAGACTTGTTTGAGGACACTTGCTTAATTAGCGTAAGCGTCGTGTGTTTTCATAACCAGTGTCTAATAATTTCGAAAAAAAAGGACGAATTGGTATGTGGAATGCAGAGCAACTAATTTCTGAATTAATCAATTTCGAGCGTTTTTACAATACCTCACGTTTTCATTCGGCTTGGAATACAGAACAGGGACAAAATCGTAAACAATTTCACGCTTTTGGGATAAGAATTATACTTCTTAGAATAGTTAAGTTGGTGCATTTTAATATCAGTCATTTTATTATAAGACAACTTTTTAAGAGTTAATCATTGTATAAAAAAGTACAATAGCCGTATTCAGTGTTTGGTGCATATAGCCTTGTAAACTTGCAATTGCAAAATATATCTTTATATTAAATTCAACAATAAAACATAAATTGTTGTTGCTATCTTGCAACATGTTACAAGAAGACTTTAATGAAGGAGAAATTTACAGATTGGCATTTGGAAGAGAAAGAGAAGAGTTTAATTTTTCTGTGCATTTCAATTTACTTTTCGCGCAACTTTCGCAATGTTAAAAGCAATTTAGGTGTGGGAAACGTTTATCAAATTAAAATTATGTATTTCAATAAGAACTTTAAAATAATTTTACAATAATGGAACAACAATTATACTAACAATTAGAATTTAACTTAAATCAGGGAAGTGTTTTTAATGAAATCTACATACATATATATGAACATGTATGTATGTATACATACATTCATTGTATTCATTTGTTTCATAAAAAACGTTTACAAATCAACATTATTAGAAAGTTCATTTAAAAATTTTAAACATACCTCCTTCTTGTCTTTTGTACTATTCCTTGTATTTCTTTTCTGACGTTTATTAGGAGATATCACTGACTCAACGGGCGAGATACGCCTTTTACTTCTAGTTTTCTTAGGTGAAAATGTTTTTTTATTACCCTCTACTTCAGCGAGTTTATTATTTTCTTTTGTACTAGATACTAGAGTTGTAGCAGGATTTTCTAGTTCCGTAATTTTCACAACTTCTGAACTGTTGACTTTTGAAGAGGGAGAGGCTGAAGTAGACAGCTCTTTGTTTGCCTCCACAGTAGTTTCCATTGTTTCCTCTAAAGCAGCAACTGTTGCTTGTTCAGTTTCTGGCGTAATACTTATATTTAATGGAATATCGGCTGGTATAGCCACCATAGCTTGAGCAGCTATAATATCTGGTTTCTCTACAACTTCGGTTATAATAAATACTTCTTCCTTAACCTCCACCTTAGGCACCACATTCACCTCATTGCGACAGCCCTCAAAAATACGGTGCTGTTGCCTTAAATGTTTCTCAAACAAATCCAAATTGGCATATTTACACTCACAGTAGCCACAAACTAAAAACAATTTACGATGATTAATCATAAAAACATTACCACACGAATCAAGAGGTTCTGCCAAGACCGAAGGTGGCAAAGCAACAGGTTGTTCAGCCAATAACTCTAAACATTGCAAAGGTTCTTTCTTGACATTAGCAGCGTTTTTTGATGCATTAGTGGGCATACGATTACTTTTGCGTAAATTGCGTGGAGCATTTTCCTTCTCGTGGTCTGTGTCGAAATTGAAAACATTATGAGCCTCATGAAGGTGTCGCCCAAAATTCTCCAAATCACCATATTTTAAATCACAAAATTGACAATTAAATATAAGTTTCTGTTGTAAGTTAAAGACATAAATATTGCCGCAAGACTCTGTTTCGGCACTTTCTGAAGCCACTGATGAGGATACACTGCAGGTAGAATTATTACTGCCACGACGGCTTTTTTGGCTTGGAGATTTAAGTAAATTTTCTATATTGCGAATATTTTCAAGGTTTATGTGACTGTCCGACGATGTTTTATTGTTATCCAAACGTTTGCTTGTTGTATCGTCATGTTTGTTTTTATGATTTTCTAAAACTTTATTGCTGTCCAATTTTTTGTGTTCCATTTTCTTTTTCAAAAGAGTTTTTGTGTTTTGATTATTCTCTTTATTTGAGCTCTCTAAAGATTTATTATTCTCAAAATTCTTAAGGCGAGGTGAAATTTTTTGTTTCTTGTTTGTTTCTTCCTTTGTGTCTTTTTTAAGTATAATTTCCTTAGTAAGATGTGTCTTAGAGGATAAATAACTGGCTTGGCTGTTCCTGGAAGAGCTTCGAGAAGATTTATTTGAATCTTTGTGTGATTTCCTTGTGACAGCAATATCGGGAAAACGTATTCTTTGAGCCTCTAGCTCGGCCTCTTCATCGCTGCTTATTAACATGGTAGCCTGTTGTTCAATTTCTAAGGCATCGCTTTCAGTATCTGACTCTTCATCCTCTTCTTCTTCGTCCTCATCATCTTCTTCCTCATCCTCATCCAATTCCTCATCAGTCTCATCAATTTCATCATCATCTTTTGCCATTTCATCACATGCTAGATTGTCTGCAACCTCCTCAATTTCTTTCACTTCCATTTTGATGGGCACATGCTCCAGCAAAGTGTTGATCATTTCGTCTTATTGGAAACTACTTTTTCTCTTTAGATTATATTTGTAATTATTTCAATTTTATACTCTTTTCAACCGATTGCTTCCGTATAATATATTTATTTTATATTTTTAATAATTTTTGTTTTAATTTTTTCTTAATAATCACTACTTTTCACACTCTACACACTGAACAAATTAAATCCACTGACGCCGCTTTTTTCCTTGTGTTCATTTCTTGTTGTCTTGTTTTATCTTCCACAAAAATGTTTTTGTTATTATATTAACACTCACACATTCTCATATTATAGTTTTCACATTTTGCTTTGTTTGCGTTTTTTTGTATTTATTTTTTTTTTTTGCTTGCCAAAGTGGTTGTTGCTTCTTTTCTTTTAGGTGTTTTTATTGTTTTGTATATTTTTTGTAATCAAGATATTTTGAAATTATTATGCAAGCCTGAGTTACTGTTAGGCCATGGGTCTAACAATCACATAATATCATACTTCATGTGGTTAGAAAAGTTTTTCTCATACTAACAGCCTGAAATTCTTATACAATGGTTCTGAAGTATAGTTAAATTTAGCAGACATTCGCCTAGATTTAATGTTCTTAATAAGTTTAATTTTTTGCCTTTATTCCTTTCTCTTCGGGGAAAGAAAAATAATACCTGGCAACACTGAAGTTATGACTTTTTGCTTTGTTTGCCTATTTTCTGCTTGCCATTAGTGGTTGTTGCTTTATTTGTTTTTAATGTTTTACGTGTTTTTGCACACAGAGAAGGATTTTTACGATAAATTTGTTTATGGTAGGTCAGAAGAAGATAGCTAATATGAAGTATTTTGTGGATTCCATTTGTTTTCTTTTTTTGACTAACTATATAAAGTGATCTCGTTAAAATACACTAAAGTGGAAACTAATTGAAGGGTTGTATTTTACGGTTTCATAGTTAAGGTTGGAAAAATTGGCATTTTATAGAAATCAGTTATTAATTCAGAAATTATATAATTCCAAATTGATTAATTTAATTGATTAATGATATTTTTAATTAATTAATTTAATGATCAGGATATTAAAAAATTTTTTTTTCAAGACGTAGCTTTTCTAATATTTTTGCTTTTGCAAAAAAAATATTTTTTATATGGGTTTTTAAAACCAGGGTAAATTACAAATTTAGAAGTACAATATTAAAAAAAAAACAAATATGCTTGTAGATTTGCAAATATCCCCTAGTTCTAAAAATTTTGTTTTATTAATTAAAAATTGTTTTCTAACAATTTTTCTTTTGGGGGAGAAAAATAATTATTAAATGTTTAAAACACCATTTCCTAAACGTACGAGTCAAAAACATAAAAAAAATAACATAAAAATTACCGTATAAGTATAAAGGTTATTGCGCAGACTACTCGAAGAATGACACGAAAGATGACACGTAGTCGAAAACGGTTTGTCTCGAAACTAAACTTGACAAGGAATGCAAAAATTCATTTCAAAGATCTGTACTACTGGAAACGCCAAATACCGATTTTGAAGACAAACATGAATATATAAAATATTTTTATTGCTATTTATCATAAGCCCATTATAAAATCAGGAATGGAATATTTGATTCTTGATTGATTTTCCGACAGGGTAATTTGATTTAAATACTTGGACCAAGTTTCCGTCATCTCTTGTCAGGTTTGGTTAGGTGACAAACCCGTTTCGGATATGTGCTCTATTTAGTATCATTTTTCGTTTTGAGAAGGGATGACGGCAATTCGTTCCAAATATCTATATTGGAATATTTACTTAAGAGAACTATTGTTTAATCAATTTATTTATATATTTGTCTTGGAATTTCAAGTTGATAACATTGGAAAAATGCAGTAAATAAACTAAACGGAAATTTGATGTATTGTATCTATTATGAAGTTAATGTTAAATCAAACTCCTGATTTTTTTTTTTTTAATTTCTTCATGTTCTTCTTGAAATATTCAAGCTTTAAGGTGTTATATTAAAATTTTCTCTTTCAATATTTTTGTTCGCTATTCCTTACAGTAGGATGGCTTCATACATCTTTTACCAGAAATCTATAGTTTTCTTCCTATTACAAAAATTTCCGAGAATTATTTTTTTAATCATTTTGTTGAAAGAACAGCTTTGGAAGATAGTGGGTCTACATTGTCTTTTGCATTGAAAATTAATTTAAATTTTTAGAAGCTTATAGATTTGGGGATATCTTCTTAACGATTTATGATAACCACATATTTTTTTTTTAATTAATCGAGGAATCCTACTATTCACACATATGTATTAAGATCAAATGATATTAAAAAGAAATTATTAATATATGGACCAAATAATTGTGTGAAAATACAAGGCATTTCTTGCGTAGCACTTGCATGGCCTAAGCTTTCTTAAACATAAAATACAATTTTTCTAAAAAGAAAACATAAATGCACATTTCATTTTAGGACTTTTCCCTAAAAATCTGCATCGTTCGATTTTTTAAATTGAGTTGTAGAAAAATTGAGGTTTTGACACGAAACACCCTCAGTGCGCCTTTTTATAGCATCATCCGAAAATAAAATATTTTGCACAAATTTTCAAAAAACAAACAAACAAATAACACTATGCACATATGTATGTGAAAAATTTTAACCAAGTTTAAAAAAAACTTTTTATACAAGCAAAAACGATAAGAAACTTATAAATAATTTGTAAGTGCATAGAACCTTAAAGCTTGAATAATTAATTGGTAAATATAAAAAAGGTCGGAGAAAAATCTATAATAATTGATCTTTTGTAAAGTTGGTAGAAGTGTATTTAAATCTAGAATATTTTTATTAATAATTTCTATATAATTAAATAACTCGGTTTAAGTACGTTTAAATACAACTCTATAATAAACAAGATCTCTTTTTAAATATCTTTTTTGCTATTACTTCTTTGCCCCTCTACGTTAAGTATACTTATTTTTTATTTTGGTGAGAGTCATTGAAAAAAATAATAAAGAGCTAATTGGCAAATAAAATCCAAAACTGGTTTTGCTTATTTTTATTCAGCTTATGTTTATTGCTGTTTTCTATGTTGGGTATAAATTTCCAAATATGTGTGGGTTAATAACTGTACACATACACAATTGCAAATGTATTAATACCAATCCTAAAATAATAATAAATAACAGCAAAAGCAAAAAGAAAAAAAACTAAAACTTTACCTAGAGGATTTTCGTTCGACTGTAAACTTGTGAGTAAATGCTAATACGATTCTTTAATATATTAATATTTACGTGGGCAACTGGTAATAAAAGACTTAGGATATTGCAAAAAAATATATTTATATATTTACATATGAAAAGCATTAGAAGAAATCATTATAAGACTAAGCGTATAAGTGACAAAATTGCTAATACGCCTGAGATGAAGTAACTGTACTTTTTTTAAAATCAAATATCGTTGAGCTTTCTTAGGAGAATGAGAGAGTACTTTTGAATTAGTTTTATAAAAGGACAAAATATTTGTTTCATTTTTGTTTTTTGTTGTAGTTATGCTAGTATTCATATTATTATTAATAGAATGGCAAATTTTATTTAAATATATATTTTTTCAATCGGTTACTTCGGCTAGGCTATCATATATGTATACGGACGTGGGATTGTTTCACACTAGAGAACGACAAAGAATCACGTTTTAGATATCCATAACTTAACCATATCACAACAAGTATAAATATACGAAAGCGTGAATATGAACAGGTATAAGTACTAGCAAGTATGTCTGTATGTCAATGAGAACACGCACAAATAACTAAGGTTCTTCACTAGCATGAGTATGAAACAACATGTATGCGTGTAGATATTCGTGTAGCACCATAGGGATGTATGAATATATAGAGTGAGTATATTCATGAATACTCATCAATTCATTCACGGTATGCTTATAATAAACTGTGAACAGAGTTACCAGAATTTGAAAGGTAAAGGTAAACTTGCAAAATAATTTTCGATGCTAATTTATTGAGTTTTTGAAGTTGATGCACAGCTGACAAACGACTTAACAGAATGTATTTGGAAGTATAACCAATGTAGGAAAATGTTGCCTTCTTACGCCATTTTTTTACTATTTTGAAGTGAAGAAATTTAAATTACAGCACTGGAGCTAAAAAATCGAAGACCATCTTGTCGGTTAGAAAGTTAAGAGAACCAATATATGAAACAAAAAATTGTATAAAAGACAGAAATATAGTTTTATGTTTACTTACTTTAGTGATAGATATAACACATATTTGTGTGACACACACATCTCTGACAAGTATCAAAACGATTTGATATTTTTAAGTTTATTCACACTTTTTGTATTTTGCATATGCTTCCATTTTTTGAACAAAATGAACGAATCAGAATTTGAGTTTAATAAATGCCTCGTTCTCAACACGTGTATTTTATGTGCAATATTTCACCGTTATTACAATATCTATCATTTTTTATTTTGTGTGCTCACTTAAAATACTTCATTTTTTCGATATGATGAGTATTCTCATCAACCTCTCTCCTATACTCTTGGCTCTCAATAAAGGCATTAATATTGCAAACTTTTATGAATGATAAACAATACCACAACAACACAATAAACACTACATTTATTTCTTACAAGAAAATAGCAACAACACCTGATGCAATACTATTTATTATGAACAGTTACGTTTGTATGCAAGTGCCGTACATATACTTTTACACATGCAATATTAAATAAAAGCCATACGAGCATCATGGCGGATTTTTGTAGTGCATACGAAAGGGAAATTTTAAGCGGCGGTATTTTTATTTATGATTTTCAGCAACAACTGTAATATGTAATGCCACATTGAAAAAAAAGATTAGAGGAATTTATTTGTCTATAACTTCAAGTACCAAATTTGTTTTAAGTCATTAAGCATTCGATAAAAAATAGTTATAAAAAAATAAAATCGTAAATGGTTAAATTTTGTTTATTATTGGCATTTGTGGTGTCATATTTTCAATATGTTGCACAAATTGGTTGGTTGGTTGGTTAACATGGTAGCCTGCTGCACGCAGGCTGTCAAGTAAGGTCTGAATGACCCCGTTTTGACAAGACCATACCACTCGCCAGGTAAATGGTGTCTTAGAGCCTATGCTCGCACTAAGACTAGGGAGCTAGATCCATCCCGTAGCCGTGAGATATCTTAAAATATCGTTGAAACGGCACCTAGATATCTCACTGAGATCCTCCAGTATGTAGTCTCCAAGAAATTTGTGTCTCCTGACAGCCAGCGCAGGGCATTCGCAGAGAAGGTGAAAAACCGTCTCCTCTTTCTCTATGTCCTTACAACTGCGACAGTGGTCATTATAGGGGAGTCCAAGTCGCCTGGCATGTTCTCCTAACACCCAGTGACCTGTTAATACTGCCAGCAACCTCGATAAGTTCCTCCGATCACGGCCTATCAGTTGCATAGTGCGCCTAAAATCAAAATAGGGCCACATCAATTTAGAGACCCTACATGTGATCAGTCTCCGCCACCTATTATCAGCTTCCTTAAGAAAGTGACTGAAGATGCCGCTCTTAATACTCTCCAAGGGGATTGCGACTGATTCCACATCGGGAGTATTTAGAGTGGTTCCTTCTTTGGCTAGTTTGTCTGCTTGTTCATTACCAAAGTGGTCCCTATGCGCAGGAACCCAAACCAAGGTAACATCCGCCAGGCTCCCTAGCCTTGACAACTCTCTCTTACATCGACTGACTAACAGAGACGTAGTTCTGTACGATCTGAGTGACAGAAGCGCCGCCTGACTGTCGACGAAAATACCGATATTTTCACGTATATTTCTGTCGTATAAAATCCTGCATGCCTTCATAATAGCAAGTATTTCCGCTTGAAATACGCTGCAATTATCCGGAAGACGATATGAGATGCCTATCTCAAGATCACTAGAAAAGACGCCAGAGCCCACACCGCTGTTCATCTTAGAACCGTCTGTGTATATCCTGACGTTATAGTTCTCCACGAGACTACCACCGCACCACTCCCTCCTGGAGGGGATTAGTACTCTGAACACTCTGTCAAACTCTAACTGCGGCGTAGTGTAGTCAGGGAGTTGATTTATATCCGAAGGCAGTACGCCCAAGATATTCGCATGGCCGTACGTCCTCGCACGCCAAGTTCCCGTCGCCTTTAGCCTAACTGCACTACTAGCAGATATGGCCACGATGTGTAGATCTATTGGAATAAGGTGCAGTATAGTATTCAGTGACTCTGATGGACTAGTACGCAGTGCACCTGTAATGCCAATACATGCCGATCTTTGAATTCTGTACAGTTGGTCCACCACATATTTCCTCCTTGTCGCAGGCCACCACACCAAAGATCCATACGTAAGAATCGGACGTACAATGGCTGTGTACATCCATCTAACTATAGAAGGACTAAGTCCCCATTTTGCACCGAACATCCTACGACAGGTGTAGTAAGCTACTGTAGCCTTCTTGACTCTGTGCTGAATATTCAGCTTCCATGACAACTTAGAGTCAAGGATGACACCAAGATATTTCGCACTGTTCGTAAGAGGAATATCACGGTTTCCTAACCGCGGTAGTCTGAAGCTAGGGATTTTGGTCCTTGTTGTAAATAGTACCAAACTGGTTTTGTCCGGGTTTACTCCTAGGCCATTCCTCATCGCCCAGTTGCTAAGTAGCCCCAGCGCATCAGACATGATATTGCTTATCACGTCCGGGAACAGTCCTGATACCAAGATCACAACATCATCAGCATATGCGACGACCTTTATACCTTTGTCGTCCAATTGCATAAGAATCGTGTTAACAACCATAAGCCAGAGTAGCGGAGAGATTACACCACCCTGAGGTGTACCTCTATCCACTAGTTTTGTCATATTGCTGTTACCAAGATTTGCAGTGACTATTCTTGACCTCAACATGGACACCAGCCAGTTACTGAGGTACTCCTCCACTCGCAGACTAGTAAGAGCATGTTGAATGGCCACAGTAGTCACGTTATTGAAGGCTCCCTCTATATCCACGAAGGATGCCATTGTGTATTGTTTGTATTCAAGGGTCCTTTCTATGACCCCTACCACCTCATGTAGGGCTGTTTCCGTAGATCGACCCTTAAGGTAGGCATGCTGACTTCTCGAAATGCCCTTGGTGCTTTCCAGTCGATGCCGTATATGAAAGTCAATGAGTCTTTCCAGAGTCTTGAGCAGGAAAGATGAAAGACTTATCGGCCGAAAGTCTTTCGCATTCTCATGACTTCTTCTGCCGGTTTTTGGAATAAAAACGACCTTGACCTTTCTCCAATTTTCTGGAACGTGATTGAGAGAAAGACAAAGCATGAATATCCTATGAAGCCAGGGAGTGATAATTTTCTTAGCACTCTGTAGCATCCTTGGCAAAATGCCATCTGGCCCAGGTGATTTGTAAGGGGAAAATGTGTCTATCGCCCAGGAAATCCTGTCGTGAGATATCATATTCCCATCGATTGTGTACGGAATTCCGTTAGAGCTCACATATTCCGTACCGATGTCCTTGCAGCCCGGAAAGTGAGTGTTCATCAAGATTTCAAGGGATTCCGCTGAGGATTCGGACCATGAGTCATCCTTCCTTTTGATATAGGAAGGATTTGACTGACCTTTGGCTAAAATTCTTCCGAGCCTTGCCGAATCCTTTGTGTTGTCTATAGACTCACAGAAAGTTCTCCATGAGCTTCGTTTTGCGGCTACTATAGCCTTTTTATATGCCTTCAACATATCACGGTATGGCTGCCATGACTTATTGTTAAAGCTCTTATTAAAGGCTCTACGTGTTTCCTTACGTAGTTTAGAAAGCTCCGAATTCCACCATGGAGGAAAGCTTTTCCTGGCCTTTGTTATTGGGCAAGAGATTTCGAAGGCTTTCACCATAGCACTGCTGAAGCTCTTCTCCATCCTCTCAAGACCAGTGATCGTGTCCTCAATAACTGGTATTTTGCATAGTTTGTGCTTCAGGATTCCATTAAACTTAAACCAGTCGGTCCTTCTTGGGTTCCTGAAAAATGGCTTTTCTATTCTGCTCTGTAATCTAATCTCGAAGAGAATCCAGTTGTGATCCGAAAAAGATCTTTTACTAGATACCCTCCACTTATCAACTGATAAACTAGATCTGTCATTTGTGAGTGTAAGATCCAGTACCTCCTCCCAACCTTTGTATTTGTTCCCACTCGGAAAAATAAACGTTGGGGTGGAGCCGGAGTTACATATACTTAATCTATTATTGTTAATGAAATCAAGGATGTACTCACCACGTTCATTTATTTCGCTGCTGCCCCAGATTGTATGCCTAGCATTTGCATCACATCCTAGGACTATGTCAGATGCTCCTGTTGAGGCCAAGAGATTACTCACTTCGACTGGAGGAGCTGGCTTCTCATGTGCCATGTAGCTTGAGGCTATGATAAAGCTGTTGTTCTGCGGCAGCTCGATCCTTGCCACCGTAAGGTCTGCTGTACTAAGCTGTGTGCAGAGAAAAATGTTAATGTGTTTTTTGGCTATTAGACATGATCTAGGCTTACCACTATCCTTTGCATAGAGAACGTTATATTTTGACGCTGGGAACCCTTTTATCTCTGAGTTAACAACCCAGGGTTCCTGAAGTAGTCCAATATCCAAGTCCTCTTCAGCTAAGAGCACCTGGAGGTTATCTGTAGCACATTTCGAGTGCTGCAGATTTATTTGAACTACCTTAAGCGTCATTTTGTTTATTTGAGGAAGGTTCTGTAAGTTTCATCTCGGTGAGCAGATTGTTGGCGGCTTCAACAACATCAGTCTCCCCACTACCAGAACCTGTTGGCTGTTGCACAAATACTTTGTTTTCTTTTGTGTTTTTCTAGTTATTTTGCGGTTTTAGAATAATTTGATTTTAGCACACATTTCGGGTGGGTCTGGAATAACATTTTCAACAGCCGTTGGTTTTTTAGTAACAATTAATAGTTTGTTCATGTTTCTTATGACTTTAGTTGGTGTTTATTATCTCCTACAAATTGATACAATAATGAAAGTTAAATTATGAAAGTGTTAAATCCAATTAATCAAAACTTTTGCTAATACCAAATGGCATTAAATCTTTTTAATGTTCAGGGGTCTGTTGCATCTGTAATGTAGAAGGGATATCTTGGCATCTGCCTGGATAAATGTTTAGCTGAACCTATTGGGAACTGTTTTTAGAAATATAAGTGTTTTCGCCGTAAAATATACAACATTATAAATTTTCTGAAGAGAAATTTTTATTACCTCTCCTGACCTTGTTCTAAATTTCACACAATGTACTTTAAGTTTCCTCAACATTATTATTCTTTGGTGGTTCTTGTTAAAGTTTTAGTCGTATTTCTCTTCCTTAAGTTAAATTTACAAACTAAGAACATCTTTTATGTCTTTATATTAAGGGTATTAAATTTTTTTCTGACAGACAAGGTCGTTTTATTTAGTTCATAAGCAAAAGCTAGAACAACTTAAATATAAGCGAGAGAGAGATAGATAGCAAATGAAAATCCCCAAAAGCACAGCATTTACTAACTAGGGAGTTGCGTTAAATTTTAAAGCTTCCTTGTGTACTGAAAATGAAACTTGAATACGGCTTTTGTTCGTACTTTACAAAAGAAATGAAAAATAAAAATAACAAAAAGATATGTTTTTATGGCCTTAAAGTCAGTTCTAGTAGACAGTATATAGCAGTAACAAACAAATAAAATTAAAGCATACTTTAAGGTGCTTACATCAAATACTTAATGTTGCTCATAAAAAGCGTAGCATCATCACTCGTACTCATTTTAATGTTAGAAATTTTGTATTGTGAGCAAAGAAGAAGACATTTAAAAATGTTTTTAAAGAAATTTGGAAATTCACATTTCAGAGTATTAAACATTTTATAGTATTGTTTCTTAAAGAAGATCATAAAAAACAGATACTGGTAGATATTTATATGGATTCTTTTACCAAGAAATATATTGAAGTTTAAAGAAAACAAATAAAATTTATAATTTCACAATTAAATTTACTTTTACTTTTATTAGAAGCTTTCTGTAAAGGTTTTTAATCAAGCACTTTTAGAAAAGTACTTCGTTAAAAAAATAACCTTCTAAAATTAATTTCTACAGAAGTAAGTTTTAAAAAATTACCATTTAAAAAGTACTTCTACTTAGAGAAAATTTTAACAAAGCAGTTTAAAATGTATCTTAAAATTTTAGTTAAAAAAAGATAACTTAAACAAAATTGTATAAACCAATTTATTCAAAAATGACAAAGTACCTTTTAAAAATATACTATTTCGAAAGTGCCTTTTAAAAGTGCCCTGCATAAAACTACTTTTTAAAAAGAAGGATTTCTTATAAAAAAATCTTCTTTTAAAAGGTGCAATTTTTTAAAAAGTACCATATGGAAAAGTATATTTTTAAAACGATGCCTTTTATAAAATTATATTTCTACAAAAGTCTTAAGAAAGGTCATATTCGAAAGAGATACTTTTGGAAAAGTCACTTTTAACATATGAATTTTAACAAATTACGTGTTAATAAAATAAAAGTATGAACAAATAAAGTACCTTTTAAACAACAGTATAGTATGTTATATGTTTCGATATAAATTAGCGTCCTATGAAAACTACTTTTTTAAATGTACTTATAACAAGGATTTTTTAAAACAGGGATTTTTTAAGAGTACTTTTTGAAAAGTTCCATTTTTCAAAAAGAAAAAGTGCACCCCTTAAAAAAATTTTTGGAAAAATAAAACCAAATATTAGTAAATGTAGAAGACAATTTTATACAAAAAAAAAACATTTAAAAAGGTACTTTTTAGAAACAAACTTTTTTCTTTAAAAAACATACATACATGCAAACATATCTATAAAGGAATACAAAGAAATTTTAAAGCTGTAATTCTAATAAAAAAAAAAATACTTTTTATTGCTAAAACTTAATTTTGGTTTTTTTTTCTAAATAATATTTTAAAAAAGGAAGCAAGTTTAAAAATGTAAAACGAAAAGATAAAATTGATTGAATTTTCTGCCATATCATTTATCAAGCTGTCAAATTTTGTGACACATATGATGGTTAGAGTAAACCAAATACTTGGAGGCCACATGAACAACCCCCGCACCATTACTGCAGCCAATCTACCACCTTAACCATTAACAAAAAAACTTAAATGAAAACATTTATTATTTCGGGTAAAAAGATGCGAATTCCATGAAAGCTGAGCACAAAAGTGTAAGGAATTTTAAAATGTGAATTTTATTTTAATGCCAACACGTTTTGTAACGATTTAGAAACAAAAGTTTTACCAACTTTTACAACGTCTTTGTCCCCCTCATTATAAAAAGTTTGAAAGCAGACATAATAAATATTTAACGTTTCAGGGAGGCTGTCAATATTCGTTCCAGACATGAGATAATAAACAATGAAAAACACCTTTAGTGTGGCCTTCAAAACAGCCTGGTTTCCATCTTGTGTTTTTTTTAGAGCAAAAAAAAACATATTTCAGTTTGTAAAAACGGGTACATATGTATAAAGCTTGTATCCTTTGGAGAGAATGAATGGTGAGGTCATAAAAAATACCCTGGAATTCTCTGTCTTAGTTGCTTTTGTTTGCAACTATTAAACATTTGAAGCTAATTTTGAATAATAATGAATTCTTGGTTCAGTGATTCTGCAGTTTTAATTTTTTTCATAAAAGCTTGTGAATGAGTCATCATTGTGTTACATCAGGGAATTGCCCCCCAAACATCCTCAGACATAAGGCAATAAACAAGGATTTCCCCAGAAATGAAATAAATGAATAAAAAAATTTAGGATTACCTTGCTTTAGCAGCATAAAACAAAATCAAGCAGCCATACAAACAGACAGGCAGGCATAAAAAGCGCAACAAATCTTTAACTCACAATACACCACAGAGAGGCCATTTGCTGTTTTGAAAAAGAGTATGAGCCAGAGGTGGGGGTACTTTTTTATCCCCATATAAATGTTTTGCCGGTTCATGTTGTTAAACACTTATACAACTGCAGTTTTGTTAAATATGCACACAAGGGTGGTTTGTGTCTGCACCTTGTAATGTTTTCTGTATTCGTTGTATAAAAAGTTGAGCATATGTTTAAACAGGTTGCACTTTACAAAATTACAACTGAACGTACATTTGTCTATGTAACAAAATTTCATTAATTTAAATAAAATTCCATTAAAAATCGAAAACTACCACCAACATCGTCAACAACAACAACAACGAACAAAACCATTGTCAGCAATTTTTGTTAATTTTGAAAACTAAAGTTGCTTTTAAGAAATGGACGTGGATATTGAAACGTTTACAGGAATTCAAAATTAACTTTGTAATTTCAGATAGTGGTGGGTGTTTGAGGGTGGTGGATTTTTACTTTGACTTGAAAATTTCATTACATTATTGTTAATTGCATTTGTAGATGAAAAACACTTAATATAAAATTATTTCAGCAATCAAATCATAAATTCCTTAGGGAAATGCAGAACAATGTTTTGTAAAATAAGGGTAGCTTGTTGAAACAGTACCTACATACATAGCTGAAAAAGGATCTTGCTGAAACGCACCTACTCGAAATTAAACCTTCATGAAAATGTCTCGTTTTCGAAAATGTTTTTTGCAAAAAGTACTTTTTTAATACCGTTTAAAGTGCTTTTGTCAAAAACAGTATTTTCATATTTTTTTTTTTTTTAAAGTACCTTTTTTGAAAACAGCACCTTTTTATGAGAAAAATTACTTTTTAGATAACCTTTTTAAAAACCACCTTTTACAAGTGCTTCTTAAATTCCAGTGGGAAAGTGCAGAACAAAGCTTTTTTAAAACATGTCCTTTTGAAAACAAAGCATTTTTAAATAGAGTAACTTTTTAAATAACTGTCATTTGGAAAATTTATCGTACCTTTCGGAAAATAAGTAGCTATTTAAAAAAAACCTTCTATGAAAACAGTGCCAATTTGAAAACATATTTTTGGAAAAAAAATAGTTTTTTGAAAAAGTACCTCGTATGAAAGAAGTTCCCTTTGGAAAATTAAACTTTATGAAAAATTACCGTTTTATTCAAAGTACCTCTTTTTGTAGCAGTACCTTTTCCTAAATAGTTTTTTTATGAAAAAAAACATATATTAAATGTGCTAATTTTTCAAAAATACCATTTGGAATAATATCTTGAAATAGTTTATTACAAAGCACTTTTCTGAAAAATAAGAAATGATACATGGCCAAATTAAAGGCTCAATTGTGAACTAAGGATTTAAATACATAAAGGAAACGAAATTAAAAAAGTATCTTTCAACATAGTACTTTTGTAGAATAGTTCTTGTTTAAAACTTACACAAAAATAGCTTTTAAAAAGTACTTTCGTGATTAAAGTACTTCCGTGACTTTTCTTAAGTTATGCTTTTTAAAAAAGTAATGCTAAAAAGTACTTTTTAAAAATTTATATTTTAAAATCGTACACTTTTTGAAAACAAATGAACTTTATAAAACATGTGCATTTTTAAAATGTACATTTTTTAACAGTATCTTAAAGTACTTTATAAAAAATAAGATTCAAATTAAAGTATGTAAGTACATTTTTTTTAAGTATCTGTTAAAAGAGGTACTTTAAATACATAAATTGTAAAATGTTTCTTTTTTAAATTCCCGTTTTTAAAAGTACTATTTAAAAAAACTATTTAATAATATTTTTGTAATTATATTTTTTCAAAAAGTATGCTTAAAAAGTACCAGCTAAAAAGTACTTTTCAAAAAAAAACCTGTTTAAAATGTGCCATTAACAAAGTTATCTTCTAAAAAAATACGTTTTAAAAACATGCCGATTAGGAGGGAACTCTTTAAAGGACATTCTATAAAAATTTCCTTTCGAAAAATTAATTTAAACTATTTTTTTTAAATAAACATCATATAAAATTTTGTATTTGTGTAAAAAAGTTCGTTTTTAAAAATCACACAATAAAATACTTTTTAAAAAGAGCATTATTAAAAAGTACCTTTGTTGAATTTTGATTTTTCAAAAAGGACCTTTTAATAAACTGTGTATAAAAAAACTGTCTTTTAAAAAATGGCTTCTTTAGAAAGTATCTTTTGAAAAAGTACTTTTACACAGACAGATCTTCAACTGAACAGAGACTTTATGACAAATTCCAAAAGCGATAATGGACTTATTACAGATAGTAAAATAACAAAAGTTTCAAAGTTAGAGATGATTAAAATTTTATTTATCAAACTCATTTCATTTCTTGGTTTTTCAATAAATTTTTAATTTAGTTCATTTGGGTATGCTGCCCCCATTCCTCTCTTATTGCATCAATCAACGGTTACCCCTTTTTACGCAGTTCTGTGACATTTGACACTTGCATCCACTTAATCAGCTTATGTAAGCCTCTTGTTCAATGTTTAATTGACTTCTATTAATGTTAATAGAAGGGAGGAATTAGGCAAAATGTTTAAAAGGCAAAATAAATAAAAAAAAGCACAGAAATACAATAAACATTAACTCTTTCACTCTCCTGCTTACACAAGCACTTTAGAAACGAATTCAAATTTAAGTGTTTGTGATAAAAGCGGGTTGGGTGTTATTTTTTTAAATGGAATGAAGGAGACTGACACACTGATAAAATCCTAAATGTAAACACACTTAGAACTTTAATGGTAATTTAAGGTGGAAATAACAGTAAAGCTAATGTCAACAATATGAAAATTATTAAAAGTAATTAAGTTTGATTTAAACGAGATAACTAAGGTGGCAAGGAGTGGTTGAGAGTAGTATGTTAATGTAGGTTCAAAATTACCTTTTGCAGTTTTGTTTAACGAAAAAGATGTTTAGGACTTTTTAGATGGTTTGCTTTACCTAAGCACAGGAATTAAGGGGCTATGTCGAAAAAACATTATCGTCACTGTCTTTAAACTTTAATTTTTCTTCTCTTTTCAGATCGCACGAATAACGTTGAAAATATGGACATCTGTCGCAGTTTTCCACTCAACTATGAAGTCGAATCACTACCCTCTTACACCATCGTTTCGGGATTGCCCACGTACGATGATGCTTTAGAACAATTTCGTAAAGCTGGTATTATACTCACTCCTCCGATGCCAGTTATAAAAGTATTTGAAGCCAATGAAAAACAAAAAGAATCTTTTTACAATAACGATAACAATTGCCATGAATCGGACAATGTTTCAGTGTCTTCAGTGAACACCTGTAGCTGTGGCAATGTTCTCAGCAGTGCCAACAATAACTCTCAACAACTAGCCATAGCCAATCATTCTTTTAATACGCAATTAATAGAATTATCGCCTGAACAATTGGCTGCTTTGTCGCAAAAACGTCTGTCCTTGCAAATAGCCTTTCCACCGACTATTAGCCGCAACACTCGCTCTAGAGTTGATATGCGCAATAATTTGTTGCGTTCTCGTGCTGTGGGCAATAACGTCAATAGTGATACAAATTTTCCACAGCTACATCGTTCCTCGTCATCGCTTTCATTGGCCAATGAACATCACAATATACAAATGGCACAACATCATTTACAACACAGAGGTTCCTTGTATTAAAACTGAAATATTTAGTTACAAGAGGTACTGACTCCTCTTTAGCCAGTTAAACTGCTGATATGTGAGAAGAAATAACAGACCCTTTAAATATATTATTAATTATTTCTTCTTATTGGCCTCTAGATTTATTAGTGTGTGTATGCATGCGTCTGTGTGTGTGTGTTTTGTTGTTTGCCATTATTATTTTTAGTTTAATTTTTATTGTAAATAATTTAATTTTAAGTTTTAACATAAAAGGAAATGTGTGAAAATATTCATAAAATAAACGAACTAAAAACATTAATAAACCAAAAAAAAAAGTATTAATTTGATATAGAATTTACAAATATTTTATTTTGAGTGTAGAGCAATAAAGAGGAAACGGAAGTCAATGTGCCGGTGTAAAAGAAAAGCTTGTGAAAAAGCTTTTGGAGGTTGTAAGGGTTCAAAAAAGTTTTCATTGGGCTTGTTAACAAAGCTTTTTGAGAGGAAAAAATAGTCTACAGTGAAAAACAATAAAATTCAAAAAAATGATTGTTAAGTTAGACCATTTAACCTCAAGCTACTCTTTCTTACACTCTCGCATGCAAATTTTTTGTTTGATTTCTTTTTAATGAATGATTTGTAGAAAAAAATAAATTTTGATTACACATTTCTATTTGTTCTTTCGCTTCCTCCTACAAAATTAGACTTACGAGAGGTAAACTTGTCTGATATAAACATACGAGTACCAGGATAAATCAACCCAGTCTTTTAAAAATCATATTAATGTTAAGTTTTAAGAGAAGACTGGAACATTTTTAGTTAAATCCGTTCTTCAGTTTTTTTTAACAGTCGATTTGTGTCGAAGGCAAACATCTAAATAAATCACAGATAAGTTAGGCGAAGTGCATGGCACTTCTGCAGCAGCGCACAGAGGTGTCGATTGGAAAATAACCTGGTAAATAACCTGGCTACATATAAAGCATATCCGTCAATATAATTCCTTTTAAAATGGTCTCAAAAAAAAGTATTTTGGGGTGAATTTTTAGCAATACTTGTCATATGCTAAGTTCCACGTTGCTCAATATTCATGCTTCGCTCTCTCATTCAGAATTCACATCCTAATCGTGAGTAAATCAACGTGCTTCGCTATGTAAAATCTTAAGAGCGAAGCTCTCTGTTCGATTGTCGATTTTAATCGCTAGTTTATCTGACCCAACTGTCAAACCAAAAATATAAATGTAATAAGAAATGGTGTGTGATATATATGTAAATTAAGAACAAATAATGAAATTACAATTTAATATGTTTACTTACTTTTTTACCCTTTATGAAAGGAATGTATATATGTCGATTCTTGATTTGATATTCCGACAGGGTTATTTGATCGGCAAATGACACTAAAGACGCCACATAGTGGAAACCGGTTTGTCTGCAAACCAAACATGACAAGTGATGACGGAAATTTGTTCGAAAACTCTGTTCCAAAAATTAATATGTCTTATAATACGCATAATATTCACGCGCCAACTATTTAATCGCGTATATATATATAAAGGGTCTGATTCACAAACATAATTCAAGTGCTTCACTTTGTCGTGTAAACTTAGCAATAGAAAGCCCAAGTGATAGTTTCATTATCAGTCATTTTTGAAGCTTATTCCTTTCAAATATCTTGTAGCATGATTTTACAGTCTGCAATACCGGCATAACATAGCATGACTTTATAGCCATTATCAACATGCAATGTGCAGTGTATGAAAACAAAAGAATATCATATATCACACTGTATAAGCAGCGAATACTTGATAGACTGTCGCTGCCCCGCTGACCACATTGGTATCCACACAAGCAGCAATCACTTTATACTTAGTTGTCATGCCGCTGACCGTCTTTATTGACGTACTCCACAAATGACGGATGTTGTTGTTGTTGTATTGCAATACTTATGAGCGTGTAAGGCCCACTTCCTTTCTTACAGTAGGAATTATAATTTGTTATAATTGGGCAATGGACTCGTGTCATATTGCACCCACTTATCCCACGGTATTTTTACATAAACTATTAGAATAAGAATATACAATCATCACACGCACATCTAGTATAGTATATAGAAATATAGAATTAATATACAGGGTGTCCGCCCGGAAGGTATACTGCTTTGTTTGTTTATAATTTTTGATTAAATGAAAGAGAATGGGATCGTATATTGATAAATGTATTATTTAATGTCGGCAATTATGTATGGTATACAATATCAGATAAATATCCGCCTCTGTTAGCCTCACAAATGCGAGAACCGACTATTCTGTTTATTCACATATCCATTCAAATGAAAATGTGCCTCGTCATTCATTATGATTTTTTCATGAAAATCGAGGTTGTCATGGGCGAGCTGTATCATCCTATTGGCATTCTGGAAGAAGCTGTTGTGTCAACTGAATCTTAAATGGAAACAAATACAAATCTTTGTGCAAAATTGTGGCCAAAGTTGTTCTTTGAGGACCAAGCTCCTGAGCACGGTGTCGAATTGAGGTTGGTGGATGGTTTTGAACACTTTCTTGAACAGCAGTAATGTTTTCAGCCGATCTTGCAGTACGTTGTGGTCCATGCTTGGGCCTATCAGCTACAGTCCCTCTTTCTTCGAAATCATTCACTACACCATAAATAGTGCGTTTTGTTGGCACGTTGTGGTCTCCCAAAAATTTCACATAACTCATCGTCACAGTAATCGATGATTGATTTTGATAAAATGTTTTAACGATTAAAATACGTTGGTTTACCGAATATTTTTCCATAATAAATTTGCCACGTCTCTACTTCACGACTGCCAAATATGAACTGTCAAGACTAATGTTTACCAAAATGGCGGCAAAACAAAGTAGTATACCTTCCCGGCGGACACCCTGTAGAAATAAGCGTTGATTTGAAAATTGTTAACTCAACCAAAATTTAGTATAAACGAAGAGTTTGTTTTAGTTTAAGAGAGAGTGAGAGTGAGAAAGAGAGAGAGAGAGAGACCAATTCAAACCATCTATGAGCTGTAATCGCAGAGCTCGATGCAATAATAAAGATAAAAAATTTAAATACAAATTCAAAAAAGGTCTTTACGATACAATTTTAAATAAGAATTATTTTTTCCCTTTTATTAAGATTCAATAAAATAAAATTAAAGCTTAAAAAAATGTTCTCGAGTGGATAAGTGAAGATTAAAAATAACTTTAAATTATTTCGACAAACAAAAAATTAAGTCATCGAAATTTGTCCATTGTTGTAAAAGTAAAGAGCTTTAAAAGCTTGCCAAGCCAAGGTAAGTCACCCTGTAATTTCAATAGGGTGGCTGTGAGTGTAATTTTCCAAAAGTTTGGGTACTTCTTTTAATTTCTTATGCACATTGCGACCGGCACCACAATGTTTTTCAAACGAAAATGTAGTGCATGCGAATTTTATATGAACCGCTATTTAAACCGGACTAAAAATGAAGAATAACTGCAATAAAAGCGCAAATGTTTCTTTGGTTAATATAGAAATACGTGGCTGCATATAGCAAAGGATGAAGCTACTTATGGAATAACATAGGACGTAATAAAAGAAACCTCTTTCCTACACCCTGCACATTCTTGCTGAGCAGTTATTAATTTTTGATCGCTTGGCCTGTGAATTGTACATACATTCAAACAATTTTGTTCACAAATTCGCTTTTTGTTTTACAATATTCAAAATATTTCTACAGTGCTCTTGCAGTTCTACACACGCAAATTTTTGAATTAATGCCGGTTATATTTATTTCTATTTTGTTTAACATTTTTTATTGTTATTTGCGCATAATTTTGGCTTCTAAGGGAAAACGTTACACAAACACATTTCTATGGATTTATCTTTATGCTCCACTTTTGTAGCTTATACTTCAGCTCATGAATGCGAACTGGAACTGTTCTAATACAACCTTCGAATCTTGATTTAAACTTATAAGTGTCGTTTGCAAGCAAACGTTGACTTACATAAATAAATGCATTTCGGCTTGTTGGCATATCTGCTGTATAGACGTTGGCATAATAGCGGCCCTGGTATTATTATTATTAATGTATAGGGGGATATCGAAGCAGACCACTTACTTTCTGGGTCCCTTTTCGACACCCATTTCGCTCCTCAAATTGATTTCAGGGAACCGATCCGTAATCACAACCACCTTACTTTCAATTGAGTCTCGTGCTAGCCCTAGCCTTTACTCTTGACTAAAGTGATTTCAGACTGTCGACTGGTAACTGTCGACACTCTTCCTCATCACGGAGTTTTTGTAATTGCTAGCATTTGTCTAAGGCTTAGTTTCCCCATGGCATTCACATCTAACAAGTGCCTGCCCGTGGTCTTAAGCCTTATGCTAGCCAGTGCTGGACATTCACATACAATGTGCGCTACCGTCTCAGCCTCTTCCAGGCATAGTCTGCAAGTATCATCTTCTACGACTTTCATCTTAGCCAGATGGTATTTGAAGTTTCCATGTCCTGTCACTAACGCAGTCATCCAGCTTAAAGTAGCCCTATTATATCCGAGCACCTTGCTGGCCTTCCTGCCGAGGGGCTCTTTGAGCACCATTCGAGCCTGTCTACATGTGGTATTCTCCCTCCACCTATTCAGGTGTAATGAGTTTGCCCATTGAAGAACTTTAGCTCGCACTAGGCCATTCCCCAGGGCAACCCTGGGTTCTGCTCCACAGAAATCCACATCAGATCCCCTTTTTGCTAGTTCGTCTGCTGCTTCATTCCCAGCTGTGCCTATGTATCCCTTAACCCACATCAACGTTACCTTATTCAACGAGGAACATCTGTTTAGTTTCAGAACACATTCCAGCATCAGTTTGGAATACACGTTCACCTGCCTCATGCGTTTAATAACTGACTGCTTGTCAAGTGCAATGAGAACCCTTTTCCCATGCACTCGGCTTTCAAGCAAGTGATCCAACGCATGCAGCAACCCAAGCAATTCTGCCTGGTAAACTGACACGTAACTCCCCAGACACAGACCACAGGACAAGTTCAGCTCAACTAAGAATACACCTGCTCCTGCCCTGTCACTCATAAGAGAACCATCAGTAAAAATGCTGATGTCGTTCCCCATACACTCATTGTGTATAATGCCTTCCGCAATGAGTGACCGATGCAGCCTCTCGACTACCTTTCTTCTACTCATGCGGCCCTGGTATACTTGGCATCAATTTTGTGCAGGGAATAATTTCCCCACACTAATATTTTCTGACACCTTAATTTGTGTGAATTGAAACTTAAGCTTCAATTACTTTCCAGTGATTTTTTTTGCTAGTGTTACCACTGTGCACTGGGTTTGAGTCAATACAAAAAAAGGATTAAAAATAAGATTTTTTTTAACGGCACATTTGTTGAAAATTTTTTAGCAATTTTAAAAAAGTTTAAGTGGATTTTCAAGGGTAAACTCAATAAGTTTTCTAGCTTTAAAAAAAATGGTGTTTTATTAAAATCATCTCTCCTTAAAAAACTATTTAATAAATCTTTTCCCGTCTACTGTAATAAACACAAATCCACCATAAGCGAGTGATGACCGCCCGTAAGTTATCACACAGGTAAAATTGTGTATTTTCTGGAACAATTACTATTTAGAGAAAGCTTCATTTAAAAGTTATTAGTGCCACTGACTGCCGAATGTAACCTGCTGATATACCAATGAATGACGTGTCCTGTTGGTAACCACGTACGTAGTCATGCTCCACAACGACGTTAACGGTATGTGTTTTCAATTTATGACAGTCCAAAAGCGGAAGTTAAATTGTTAACAAGTGTTAGTAGTAAAAGTTTATAAAAACAGAAATTTTACAAATTAAATTTTTATAAAACAAAAGGCAATTTCGTTTTAAAATATAAAGAAAACAAATATTTATATGTCGAGAAATAATTAATTTAAATTTATTTAATTTATACTTTTACATATGTACATATGTATGTATGTATGTAAGTGCTTGTGAAATTATTCTACGCAATTAGAGAATTTATTCAGAGTGTTTTTATATGTGGGCAGGTTTTAACAAGCATTTTAAAGTGGACAAACATATTTCATATATGTATATATATATATATAAGAAAATTTCCCATAAGGGTGACTCCATGTTGACAATTTGTGGCGACCATGTCATTTTGGCGGCTTGTGTAAAATCTGTTAGCTATTATGCATTGCCAGGTGGCAATGCATCCACAAACCGCTTTTTCTTTTTATTTTAGGTATGTTTTGCGTATTAACTGGAGGCCACCCGTACTGAAATAGTCTTGGATACCACATAAATGTGACACTATGGAAGTACTTTACACTACGTCTTGACTAGCCATAAATATGTTGGCACATTGAGAGAGCCTCTCCAAAATAATGAAAGAAAATGTGTTCGTGATCTTCTGTTTGAAGAATACGTGCAGATGTTCCTGTTCAGTTTGAGCATAAGTTTATGACTCTCATCGAGATCGTATGGTTGCTTTAGCATAGTTTATGTACCGGTGTTTACAGACGAGCGCACACACACATACATACTTTTTATTTTCTCTGTGTATTTTGTTTGTGTAATGGCATGACAGAGTTGTGTGAACTATTGTTCAGACAACTCTGTTTGAACATGAAGTGACCATGAACAGCGACGGTCTAGACTAGCAAAATTTCTGTTCAAACAGCAAAATGTGCGACGGCTGAACAGATTTGTGGCTAGTCAAGACGTTATGTTAAGCTCGGGCAGTATTGCCAGGTCCTGGAGAAAAAAGGGGCCAAAATATTTTAGTCAAAGAAACCAAAACTTTATTAATTGTATAACCAAAAATATATTACATGTGTAATAAAACCAAACCTTGCTTTCAAGTGTATAATATCGGGCGATTTTTTCGGCTACTCGGTTTTTTGGTGTAATTTTTTTCAGGGCAAAAAATCGGGATAAGCAAAAAATGCTTAGTAAGGTTTGCCATTTCACAATGAATAGACTAACAAACGAACAATGCTTGTAAATCATTGAATTTTATTATCAATATTCGTGCTGTTCGACCCACCGAACAGGCTATTCAAGGTGTTGTGATCAAATTTCGCACCAGTCTTACTTAATTGAACAATAATCCACCAACTAGTATGCGAATAATCCTTACCGAGGAAAATATTCAAGAACTTGGTCCTCATTTTGATCTCAGTACCTTTAATAGCCGAAATTTTAGGATAAGAACTTGGACTTATATTCGCAATTTTTTTTTGCGAATTACCTATACCTTAAGTGATTACCACTTGGAGTAATCTACAAAAAATTTGACAAATGTTATTAATTGTGCGACAATGTAAAATGAGTTTAAGGAGCATTGAATACACAGCAGAGACTTAAGCATTTTTGTACTGGTACGAACCACCAAATTAAGAAATTAATTTTCAAGCATTGCATCCTTAAACTGCTTCCTATTTAAATTTTTAATCATTATTATTTAATTTTTTCTGCTTAATTATGGGAAAAATATTTGGCTTAATTATTTTAAGGAAATAATTTTTCAACCAAAAAAAAATCAATTTTTCGCAAAGTTATGTGGCAACTGTTAAATTGATATAATTAAAAATCTTTGTAAATTTCAACTTGTAACTCTTTCCGTTGCTTCACATATTAAACCAGTTTCAATTTTGCTATTTAAATATTATTCAGAATTGTAGAAAAAAATTGGAATAGTTTTTAAAATTTCTGAACTGGGGACGAAAGCGGATTAAATTCTTCCCAGTCATGAACATCTTCAAAGCACAGTCTACTGAGTAAGCCTGGTATATGCCTTGTAAGCGTATAAGTCTTGGTTTTGCGAAAGTGCTCCTTGTTGAGTAATTTAAATGGGCTACCAGATTGTTTGATTATTAACAAAATTTGGCCTTTAAAAAGGCTGAAGTGAAAATTAAAAACGCTCAAAGAAAAAGCCACAAAGCTAAAACACAATTTTCGAGGCTAAAAGACAAAAAAAGCAACAATTAGCCTTAAAAACGCTAAAATGGCAGTACTGATCACAAGCCATTGGAACGTAGGAGCAACGTAAGGACACAATGTAATTTGGTTTCCTTAAGAGAATTTCGAATAATTTTACATCGTCAAACAAAGTAGAAGACAAATAAAAAAAAGTAAAGGGTGAAAAAATGCTGATAACTTTTTAGAACCTGTAACGAAAGTTGCTTTACTTGATATACAATTTTCCACCAATTTTCTTTTTACCTAATTTCACTGTTTTGCATAATTCGTGTTTAGCCCGCTATAAATTTTATAAATTTGCCATCACTTGTTGCAGTACTTGGAGTCGTACGTCGGTTAGCTGGAGTATGTTACGATTAGAATAGAATTTAATTATAATGTCCTTTAACACCGCTACCGCTATCCTCATTCCCATAAACTTTTATTCATACCTGGCATGAGTAGGGGTCATCTCTTAAATGCTGGTCCAAACAAAATTATAGCTGGACAGACCTGTTAAATCACCCATCACTCACATTCACTTTTTATCCACACTGCTATACTATTTGAGCACATAAACGATTGAAACTTTTTTTATTGTATTTTTCTAAATTTCAACAGCGATCAAAATGTTCAGTAATAAATTTTTGTTACCTACATTTTCAAAAAAAAAATTTGATTTAAAATTTCACATACGGGTACACTGTTGCTTACTTATGCAGAGTACTGTATGCCTGTTAGAGAAGTCTGGGTAATATGACTACAACAGAAACACTATGTAAGATGAGCGGTCTGGGTTATATGATTAAAGCAAAAACATTATGTCACAATGAATAATAGCGACTCTTGCAGTCGCTACATTTACCGGGCTTCCTGATTTTTTTAAAAACTTTTATTAGTTAAGTTTCTATATTTTGTATAAGTTTTATTAGTGTGTTATGGAAATATTCGAATTATTATTTTTATTCGATGAATTTTAATCGATCACTCGAGTATGACTTATAACTAAACTTGTATAATTAAGAAACCTTAATATCTTTCGGCAGTGATCGATCAATTACACAGGGCCACACTGGTTCTGCGGTTTTCAGTTAAAATTGATACATGTTTTAATGAACCTCACAGCATATTAGTTACATTTTTTTAATTGACTCTGATTCTCGTACTAAACACATGGGTTAGAATAACACGAAAAGTACTTAAAATGTGGCCATATGCACATAACAGTAAAATGACCTATAAAAAAATTTGGAAGTGTCGCACTGTTTAGTTCATACAGCAATTTTTTTGCAAAATGAGATACCTTAATTTTTATTACAATCGAAAGCGGTGCAGCAATTTTAATAAACTAGGGTTTGTCCCAAAAATAAAATTGACAAGGCCTGCCGGAATTACGATTCAAATAACCCTGTCGGATTCTTGCAAAATAAAAACGGGATTCTTATAATTTTTGATAAATTTATAAAAATCAAACATTTCTAAATTTAGCTGAATTTAATTTTGCAAGAGCTTTCTTAGAGCAACTTGTAGGGAATTTGAATACAAATATTGGCAAAAAAAAAAAAAATTGAAAGACGCAACAAAAAATTGTTGTCGCCCAGTGTTATTGCAAACGTAGTTGTATAATAACCAAGAGCATCTTTGGAGACTGACACGTCCACGCCTTGCGAGATTTTCTCGTCCATCTCTGCATAATTCCTGCAGTGGCCAATAAACGCCGCGGTTCGTATATAGATTAACCTATCCACGAGGCTTCATTGCCCATGCCTATCGGAATCTCACGATCCAACGTCTTTGGGAGTACTCTTAGAGATTGACCTGACCATCCTTCGTGAGGCATTATTGTCCATTTCTTCCGGATTCTTCCCTTGTCCAATTAAAATCGAAGTTCCTGTAGAGAATTTACATAATTCCCACGACTAATGGAGAAAAAGAAGTCCCTCCACCCAGATCTCTATATGCACTGGAAATCGACTGGTACCCAGAACACGCATGCCTGGCGTATGCTGTTCCACCGTGGATTAGATAATTTCATAAGAGAGTGTTAACTTCTCTCCGCTCGACTTATTTAGTCAGACATCTAGCAGGGACATGCACCTGTTAGCAGCCGCCACCACGAGGAGGTATAAGTCCAAACTTCTCACATTTCATTCAGTTACGGCAAGCCATACCAATGTGCCTACCAGTTAACAACCTAAAATTCATATAACTCCTTGACAATTTTCTCAGTAACGTTCAAATATGACCTAAAAAAGTCAAGAACTATTGAACTCTGAAGATTCTAGAAGCATGTACCCGACGTCCGAAAAAAAAAAGATTTTACAAAAAAAAACCGCATGAACCCCAGTTTTAAAACCGCTTGGAAAACTGTATCGATTGCCCTGAAGAAAATGTAACCATTAAATTATTGTATATTATTATTTGTATTAATATTTGAAAATTTAATGTGAAAATTCATAAAAATTTTAATTGCCCTAAAGAATATTTTGTACGAGTATATGTGAATTAAGTCTCTCCTTCTCCGAATATCCATATATGCATGTGTATATGCATGCATAAGTACATATGTATGTACTTATGAAATATGATATATTTTTTGTTTGTTTTTTTTTATTCCATTGGTCTTGTTGTTGTTGTTGTTGTTGCCGGTTTCAAGAGTGTTGAAAATTGTTAACAAAGCCGAATACGTGTAAAAATGTAAACAAAATAAAGGAACTTATTTAAAATATTACAGTGGTGTAAACAAATGTTCGTACATCATGGGTTTTTATTCATTCAATGAACAAAAATAGTTTTTTTTTTATATAAAGTATGTAATTGCAATTAATATACTTTCAACTAAAATTTGAACATTTTGTTGAGTTTTATTAATTTGTATTTCCAATAGAACTATTCATTTCCAAGAATTACTAATTCCCTAGAATTATATATTTCAAATTCAGATTTGTGAGTAAACAAACTCTGAGGCACTTAAGCGAGCATCACACAATACTGAAATTTATAATTTCCAAGAAATATTTAAAATTTCGAATTCTTCTAAAATTTGATTTGTCAGTAAACGAAGTCTTAAACAGTTTTTAGTTTAATAAGCCACGATATTCTCCCCCATTCTGGATTTCTATTACGTTTTCGCATTCAGTTACGCAAGAATCATCATTTTTCGATTCTTCCAACAGAAAATGAGAGTATTTTCAAAGCCAGCTGTTTCGCTGTGGAACGTAGGAACTAAGAAAGCAATTTAAAAACATTTGAATAATATAATAAATTTTGTGCAATAAAACAGCGATTAAATAATTAAATCAAATAAGAAGTAAACATCGTCTGAACTTTATTTAAACAAACTCATCAGTGAAGTGCGGAACGACAAAAAAAACACTAGATGAGTAAGAGGTGTTTGTGGCCAAACTATTGCAGTGTAAAGTATTCTGTCGGGCCGGAGATGATATTTTAATTTTTTTATATCATTGAAGCACAAAAATTAAGTTTTTTTGTTTAAATTTCATGGATGTGTTAAATCGATAGCAGCGGCGTTATAGTTAAAAGAGAAGAACAAACTATTTAGAGGCACCTCATTCCCATCGACCTTCATATAATGGCCATATCTTGAAGTAGCGCAGTGGGACTAAGGGTATCGGGATGTTGAAGACCGAATACGTACTGCCATGCGGTTATTTTTGGTATACTTCCCTTACTCCTAAACCAATCATACATACTTTGATAAAGTGTTTAAAGTACTAATACCCACCAGTGTGTGGAGGTAAACTTAAAAAAAACGTCAGGATATAGACGTTATGGTTCTAAGATAAATTATGGTGTAGAATCCGGGGGCTACTCTAACGATCTTGAAATTGGTTTCTCATATCGCCTCCCGGATGGATGCAGTGTATTTACCCATATTCGCGGGAACATTGGTATTTTCGTCGACAGTCAGGTAGCACTTCTGTAGCCCAAGTCATATAAAATACATCTCTGTTAGGTAGTCAATGTAAGAAAGAGTTGCTAAGGCACGGAAGTCTATTTGACAATACTTTAGTTTGTGTCCCTGCGCATAGGGTCTACTTTGCTAATGAACGCACGGGCGAGCCAGCTACAGTGGGATCTGCGTTCAACATCTCCAATGTGGTGTCAGTCCCAAGTTCGCTGGGGATTATTAAGTGTATTATCTTCGTACACTTTTTTAAGGAAGCTGAAATTAGTTGGTGCAGGCTGCACAAATGTAGGGTCTCTAGGTTGATGTGGCGCATCTTCGACGCTATGCGAACTAAGCAACTGGTGAACCGTTAGCGGAAGAACTTATCGAAGTCACTTAACGGGTCACTGGGTGCTAGAAGAGCTTTCCAGTCGATTCGGCCTGCCCTTCAATGACAACTGTCGCAGTTGTAAGGATAGGTAGAAAGGGAAGAAAACTTTTCACCTTCCCTGCCCTGGCTGACAAGAGGCACAGATTTCTAACGAATTATATAATAGCTGACCTTCGGGAGATATCTGGGTGTAGTTTTAATGAACTAATTAGGTACCTTTCGGCAACGGGTTGGATCTAGTCTAGGCTCAAAGATACAGTATACCTGGTGAGTGGTATGGTTATGTCAAAACGGGGTCATTTAGATCCTACCTGACAATTTGTGCGTAGACAACCGTCATGGAAACCCACCAACCATTGCTGAATTCTAAAATATCCTTAACATTATACTTCGAAAACTCAGTAATGCTCTTTACAATGTTTGTAAAATATTTGCGTAATTCATACATGATGGTGAATTGACAAATTCGTCTCAATGTAAATTGTGGTTTGTTTTATTAAAATAATTTTATAAAAAACCTAATGCTAGTGAACTAAAATTATTTATTTAATTTGTGTAAGAAAACAATTCAATGCCACTGTATTTAAGTGCATAATCACACACATTTGCAACGTACATAAATACACACGCACACAAACAGACGAAAAATGTATAAATTATTCAACATGCGGTCAAGATTTTAAAAATCTTCTAATTGATTCTGGTGGATTTTTGTTGAGCACACAATTCTTTAACTGCTCCAGAAAGCAAGAAGCATTTTTATTTCTAAAAATTTTTGCTTTTTTTTAATTATTATTTTTAAGCAATATTATTTGTTTTGATTTGTACGTATTTTAGCAAAGTTATGGATTTAAATATGAGTACAAAACAAGCGGGGCAAACATTTAATCAAACCAAAAGAAAGTCATTAACTTTGGAAGCTCGTCACTCAATATCTATGTAAGTACCTAATACAAGTAACAAAAACTTTAAAGCTATTCCTAAATAAATCGAATCATATTTGAAATCTAACGTTACGTTTGAAGCACAGGTTACGCATGCATACACACCTACACACATACATATGTATAAACACAACGTAAAATTCCAACACATTTCGTAAGAAAACTTCGCTAAATAAACAATCCATGTCACTATATTGGCTTCTTCATACTGTGAGTTTTAAACAAGCGAATATCGGAAACATAGAGTAAACTTACTAGCGCAGCTGATGGGATGTCAAACTATTTCGCCATTTTCTGTCGACATATCAAATCAAGACCTCTTTGTTTACTATAGGTTGCAATATTTTTTTAACAACTTAGCCTTTGTCATACCAAATACAGTCTATTTAATGGAATAGGCCACTCGAAATGGTTGAGTGCAGTTGTTTGCAACATTACTGACACTTTAAATATAATTGAACACGGATAATGGGTTCTTTCATAATCACCAATAATCCAGGTCCAAAGCAAAATAGCCTTCTCTTTAGCTTCAATACTTACCTGTGAAGGCAAACGATTTCAATTTTTCTTCAACTTCAAATCAAGTGAGCTCTTAATTCATCCCAGTGTTGTCACAACCTACACCCTGAGAGACGCTGAAGAGATAGATCATTGTAATCATAATTACTGTTGAGTCCCGTACATAACGTAACGTAAGGGACAACTTTCAAAATTGAAGGGCTTTTTGGGGAAGAGGCTTTAAAATTTTTTTAAGCACATACAGAGTTAGATATAGAGACCTAATATTTAGACTATGATTCTTTTATTAGTTCTAGTTATTTTTAATGTAAAACTTAAACGTTTGCAAGGTCTTGCGTTACGTACGGTACAAATAATTTTAATAATGAAATTTCTTGTATGATGATAACTTCTAATTCCTATAAATGCTAAATGCCCCCAAATTTGTGGTCAACAGGATTAAAATAGATAAATGCAGCCCTGAATGTACGATTTATATACTAGCAAGAAACCAGCTGACAAGATGTGACAAGTTTGATCAAAGATATCTGCTAGACAGACGATTTAAAAAAATACAAAATTGTTTCTAAGTGACATTTGCAATATAGTCTTTGAATGGTATTTTCCTGTTTCTGTAGAACGGCGCACAAGTCGTAATATTTTTAACTATTTGCAAAACGAGGTGCTTATATCCTCAGTTTTACATCTTCATATAAACCCTGTACCCCTGTCTGTCTTAAGCCTCATTACACTACCTCGTAACTAGCAGCAAATTTGTTCGCACATGGAGGGAGCGTCCGCAGAATAACCGGAAAAACGTGTTCGGAGAATTCGTGTAGATGTTCCTCTTCAGTTGCAGCATAATTTTTTATCTCTTATCGAGATATTACAGACGATAACAGATATTTCTTATTTTGCCTGTGTGAATTTTATGTGTGTGTGATGGCAGAACACCGTTGTGCCAACAATTGTTCGAACAAGATTGTTGGAAAATCTTAAAAATATTTTTTATGACTCATGCAGTTCAAAAATAAATTTCAAAAATAAATTTGAAAATTACAAACAGTAGTTGTTTATATTTTATTTAAATTTCAATAAATTGGCCATTCATCGCCTGTCAAATTAAATTCTTATCAGCAAATTTTCTTTTTTTTTTTTTTTTGCAGAGAAATTTCCAATCAAATCCGTGCAAAACTTCGTCCCAGGATCTTTATACCGGTAAGGTTAAAAATATTGAAACATGTTTAGCATTTGGCCATAATCTAAGAAACAATATCTCTATTTTCCTCCACACAGAGAGCACCTTCGAGCAATATAAAAAAACACTTAAAAAAAGATAAGCAGACGGACTTTTCAAAAAAGTGCCAAACGCAAATAGAAGAACATTTCCGGAATTTTAAAGGAACGTATGCAAAAAGAACATCTTGTGATAGAAATTATAAAACAATGGATAACCACAAAAAATCACTATTCCAAAAGAAACATCAAAATATAAAAATATTGAGAAAAAACATGAAAAAATTCACGAAAAAGTTGGAAAAGCCGTTGGATATTAAACTTCAACAAAATCATTACAAATCATCAAAGACTGTGACAGCAAAAGAAAATGCCATAAATAATTGGGGACATTTTAAAACAATTGCTAATGAAAATTTAAAAGATTCACCAAAATACGAGTATTTGACAGATGGTGAAATTATTTTTATGGATGATCTATTAACATTGAATTCCCCAATGTCAGTAACGGAAGGTAATTATAACGAATACAAAAGTACGACATTAAAACAAACAAAAAATATTTCTAATTATTTTGTGCGTAAGACCAACTTCAGGCCTACTGTCAAAACACAACATAATTTCACCTTAAGAGGGCCACGGTACCTCTAGCTCGCCAAGACCGAATAAAAATAGACAAAATTACATAACACTAGGGATGGAAAACAAAATTATTAATGGATCAATTAATCATTAATCGAACCGAGAAATTATTAATTGCAATTAATCGGAAAAAAGTAGTCGATTAATTTGGCTAAAGATGAAAATGACCACAACCTTAACAAATTTATTAAAATTCTTTATATGATGGTTAAGCGGTCTCATTTCATCCCCTGCGTTAATTAGAGAACTGTAGCGTCATTGTTCTTCCTTTTTCGCTTGTGAGCCAAAGATTTGTGATAAGACCATAAATCGAATTCATCGTAAATGGAAGACGTGTCGCCTAAGCGAGCATATTCAACTATTTCGCTTCTTACGTCTCTCCATAAACGCAGATAGCGCTAATGGATCTTGAAACTGGAGTTGATGCTGTGTCAGTAAATAAATTTTAACATATTCCTATACCGGCGCTCAAACTAGCACAAAATGATTATATTTATACCAGGACAAAATATTTAGCGGCGAATTATAGTTCTTGAAGATGACATATAGCCGAAACCGGCTTATCTCCAAACCAAACTTGACAAGGGATGACGGAAATCATTTCAAAAATCGATTGTAGTCCATTATTGCTTATATATTTTTATCGATTATTTTGTGAATGATCGATTAGTCGCAAGTAAAACTTCGATGCAATTAAGTCGTTAAATGCAACAAAATGATATATTTTTAATCGTTCTTCGTTTTCTGTACTGCGCGTAAACATTTTTCGAGTATGTAAAAAAGGGCGAAATATGTTGCATTTTTTTAGAAACAAAAACACCAGTAATATTTTTTTTAAATGTCATTTTCGAGTCCTGCTCGATCGTGCAACGTGCGATAAATACTGTAGTTTTAAGTTTTAGTGCTGTAATTCAAATATCTACAAATCTAAAAAAAAGTTATTTATGTTTCACAGAGAAAAACGCAAATTATGTCCAAAATTTGGATGCAAAGGTTACTGAAGTTTCAAAACAACCCGCTGAGAAAAATTCTCTGGAGTTTGTGGATAACATTAATGACAATTCGAAGAATGTTCCAATAAAGAATGATACAAATTCTAAACAATCCTATGTCAGAAAGCCTATAGAAGAAAACGGTGAAAACCCTGGATTAAAAAGTTCTAGTGCACTAATAAGCCAAGAGATTTCCAAGTCTTTAGATGAACGAAACTTGCAGGAAAATAGTAAAAAGCCTACAAAATCGGCTTGTGAGAGGAACCTAAATTTAAGTAATATGAGCAAAACAAATCAACCAGCCGTCATCACTGTGCCTAATACCTCAAATAACACCAAGAGCAATGAAATATCCTCATTAAAGAAAGCATATTCTATTCAAAAGAATCCCTTAGAAAGCAACATATATACTGCCACGACTGCCATCGCAGACTTTCAAGATGCTGTGAGATCTTCGATTTCCCCAATTTACGACTGCTCACTAGTAGATAAAGCAATTAATGAAAATCTAATCGATTTGGAAAATTGTATAGAAAAGTTTTCCAAATATGTATTGCAGTGCTATAATGATGTGGCAGAAATGGAGTGGAAAACAAATAATTGTATGGAATATTTAAGGAAAAAAAATATGGACCGACAAAAACAGAATAGGTATGCAAACTGTTTTTATGCTATTTAATTATAATATTTAATTTGAAAGCCAACTCATTTACCTTTCACTAAAATGAAAATTTGATATTCCGACAGGGTGTTTTGATGTAGATTTTTGGAACGAATTTCCGTAATCCCTTGTCAAGTTTGGTTTGGAACATTCGGCTATGTGCCGAAACCGGCTTGCCTCCAAACGGAAATTCGCTTCCCAAATCTACATCCTACAAAATTCATTTCCGCCCCAAGAATGTATGTATATATAGTCTGGATCCTTATATGTAGGGAAGTTTAATTAACGATGCCCGTCTGTCCGATGTTGAAACTTTCCGATGCGACTAGACAACCTAGGATCTTGAAACTTGATCAGTGAGCTTAGCAAATTTTCGCTATTTGAAGTCATTCATATAGGTTCTCAAGTTCCCGAGTTTAGGCCAAAAACAAATGTTCTGAGTTTTTTTGTTTCACTCTTGGCGCAACATGCGGCCATAAAATTCGCATATGCTCAATCCTTTTTAAATTTGTTACAAAATCCTCCTACCGAAATTATCCTCCCGAGGCCCCCTGCAGACCTAAATGTTGGATCGAATTAAAAAACAATATTTAAAAAACTAACAAGGACTACTGAATTTCTTCAACCGAAATCGTAAAAAACTGAAATTTTGTCGAAATTTTAAATTCACCACAAAATCGAAAAACTGAAGTAAAAAAATTTTATTTGTCAAAAAATCAAAACAATGAAAATCCGAAATATTACATAAAATAAAATTTACCAAATTTGGAATTTTATAATTTTGCCAAAAAGCCAAAAAAAATGCGAATAAATTCGAAAATAACATATATCATATGAACGAAAAATGACACTGAAGATGGCACATAGCCGAAACCGGTTTGTCTCCAAACTAAATTTGATAAGGGATGACAGAAATTCGTTCCAAAAATCTACATAGTACATATATTATAAGATAAATTTTAAAATTCACCACAAGTGAATTCCCCAAAAAATAAAAAATTCACCAAAATATTTAAAAACCATAAAAATTATAAATTTATTCAAAATTCTTGTTTAATCTGAAAAAAATAAAACGAAATTTTACCATAATTTGGGAATTCACAAACAAACTGTAGTTCAAACATTTTAAATTACAAAAATATCCTAATTTTCCAAATAGACACTTGAATCGTGCTGTAATTATTTATTTCAGCAATTGATTCGGTTAAAGTGTGAAGTCAGTTCCGAAAAAATTAACTTATTTTCTCAATGTAACAATTTAATAAATTCGTAATAAATTTTAAATATCGGGCAGACGTACTGGTAGGCCTTTTACATAAATTCTTACAACCTAATTAAAATAATATATATGAACATACAAATTTTATTCTTTATAGCCTACACATTTCTTCCCAAAATCCTCAAAAATATACCGAAGAAACTACAGATGCTTCTTTGACAACAATTAATATTAATGTGGAAAAAACGCCAACAGTATCCAGCACATTTAACGTGTCGGACAGGTTATATCCACAACCTGATATGGATAATTTAAAGAGCAAAAACTCGGTTGAAGTAATATACAACTCGAGCTTAAATCAAGCGAACACAAAACTAGGTGAAGTGAATACTCAGACTAAACGCAATATGGAAATCCAGAAACGTAATGAAAGTTTTTCGCGAATACGTAGAAAAGTGGTTGCTACAATTTTAAATACGGATTTTTCAGTTTCTAATAATAATCAAACTTTAATGAGACAAGATACTATTAATAATAATGAAACTGATTATCTGAAAAGTACCAACTTGTACACAAGTCCATATAATTCCATTTATACACAAGCACAAAATCATTACAACTCATTAATACCACCGAATCCATTGAGTTCACAGGCAATTACTACGTACGGCAGTTCGATAGCTGGCCAAGTATTAACGAACAGCCCTGTAACATTAACCACCTGTTCTAATTACTCTCATGCAACAGAAAATGGGCATTCCGGCCGAATACCATTATCAGAAAGTCCTAGAACACATATATACCCTTTAAGGCAAAGCTTATACAGAGAACCAAATAATGTGCTCATTGAAAATCCAAATAGTTTTCGATGCCAAAATTTTCACCGTAGCGTGCCATATTTTCAAAATCACTATATTTATCAGTCCACCGAACCCATCACAAATAACTCTCAACCGTCTTTTGTTACAAAAAATTTGCCCGCTTGGGACAATATTCAAATGAGAAATTATTGAATTTTTTTAATTACAATTTAAATTTTTATACAATATTTCGAAATATGTACTAAATAATGAACATCGTAATTGAGGTTTACAGAAAAGTGAAGTCACTTGCTGTTTTTAAATTTTAAACAAAAAGTTTAATAAAGTTAAAATTAAATAAATTTTATATAATAAAGTGCAACAAATCTATTAATATAAAAATGTTTTAATATACGCTGTAATCTTGTTTATAAAAAGCTATACTTTATAAAAATCAGTATTCACGTATTGCCAAATAAAAATTCAAATCGTTAATTCCAGTTTATTTTGCAAATATTCGTTTTAAGAAATTTCGGTTTCGATCATCTGTTATCGTTTTAATCATTTTTGCATTCGTTTCTAAAATGGCTGCGTTTTTCGAAACAGTATTTTGTTGAAGAAGAACTACTGTTATCTAACTTCAATACCAGGGTAGACTAAGCAGGTAAACTCACTAGCATAGCTGAGTACTTTTTGAAACTGATTCGATATCAAAGATCATTTAAAAAATGTTTCACCATGTCTGGTTCATTTTAACATGTCGTCTTGACTAGCCATAGATCTGTTCTGCCAACGTACAAATTGCTGTTCGAACAGGAATTTGGCTCACGAACACTCGTATATAAATTATGGTCAAACTAATCAGAGGCAGCGTGTAGTATTCTCCACGCCGAAGGCGACGAACAAATTTCTTTTCGTTATTCTGCCAACGCTCTCCATATGCAAACAAATTTGTATTTTCCGTGAATTCGCCGTGCATCAATTCGCTTTGTGCAATATTTTGAACCCTAGAGTTATTTGTTCTTAAACAGATTTTTTAGTGTGGAGTTTTTTCGATTTTTGAGTTTCCAAAGTAATATGTGTAAATCAAACGAATTTAAAAGATTCAATATCAAATCAAAATACGCAATTGTGTCTACTCTAAAATGTCATTTTTGTAAATAAAACACATTTTTTATATATAATTTATATTCATGAATATTTTGCATGTTTCATTGTTTTCGTTTTTGAATAATTATGATTTCTTGTTTACTTCTGTTTTTTTTTAATCTAAATAGAAAAAAAAACGATTATTAATAAAAAAAGAAAAATCTAATTAAGATTTTTTAAATAATAAAATTTTATAAGAAATTAAAAAAAATAATTCATTTTTAAGTAATTCCTAACATAGATTTAATTGAATTCTTTTTTTAATATTATAAATTAATAATACAGCTATTAAATTATATAAAAAACTAAAACAAAAAAGAAACAATTAGTATATAAAATATAACTTAATATACTAGATATTTTAAATGTTTATTTTTACTTTTTCTTTCTCTCTTTACTAGCGTAGACTTAAGAACTACAAAAAATTATTTTTATTGCCCATTAAAAAATCATATTTCATTTCTATGCGTTGAAAATGTTCTTTTTTTAATATATTGCGTTTTACAAAATGGTAAGTAGAGAGAGCAGTTTTGTGTAAAAAGCCCTATTGTTCATTGTTTTAATGCATACTTTTTTAAGGCATTTTTAACAAACAAAAAATGACAACTTATTTAAATACGGGCATAATAACGAACAAATAATATAAAGCCGTAATATTAGGAGTACAACTATGCATTCGCCGTTTTAATCCGAAACTTTGTAGTTTACGCATTAATTATGGGTAGAAATAAACTAATCCTAGTACCATTTTATAGATATAACCCCTTCAAAAGCAACCGCACATGTGTGCTTACATCGCAAAGTTATTGTTAATTAAACAATCGCCAGCCAAAATCTCGTGATTTGCGAGTTTTTAGTTTTTTATCTCCAAGGCGAAGGCATTTTGGCTGATGGTTATTAAATGGCTTATAGATGGTTACATAAACACGTTGAGTGCCACGCGGTTTTATAGCGACTTCCCCGTCAGGCCGCGCGAGTTTCACCAGTGCGAAAATATTGCAAATTGTGCTATGAAGAAAATGCTACACAGAGTGGCAGAAAAATAACACGAACCAAACAGGTTATAACATTCTGTGACACTTGCGAGCAACAACCATTTTTATGTTTACCTTATGTTTCAATAAAATCGGTTAACGTTTTCTGAAAAGTTGTTCAATTTTTACCTTTGTTATCATATTTTATACTGTCAGTCACCGGTGACTTACGTGGCACTCGGCGTGTTAACTTCTAAAGACTTGTGCGGAAGTCAAGAAGAATAGAGTAGATAAGGAATTTTAAAAGTTTCTGATGTTAATTTAAAAAAAATAGACTGCAATACGAATTAGAAGCAAGCTATTTTCTTGTGAACAGAACGGAAGAGACTGTTGCATCACAATATTAATAAGAAGTGAGTATGGGTGGAGCCAATCCCAGATATAACTCGACCTATACATTTTCGGGAATCAGATCAGCGGCACAGTACATTGAAATAATCATATTTTAATATTATTAAGAAAATAAAACTAGTTTTAATAAATTGCTCTCAACGGTGACCAGTCTTTGTAATGCATTTAACTTTCGTATTTTATAAAGAATGGCGAAGGACAGTTTTATACCCAATATTTTTTACTTTCTTTTAAAATAGCAAGCCCTTTTATTACGAATGCATACATGTTATTTTTAATAGAATATGTAAAAAAAGAATTTTTTTTTTAAAGATAAAGAAACCATTAAAATTATTAAAAATTTCTAAATATTTACAGACATCTTTTAAAAACAGCTTTATTACAAAGCCGCCAATATTCGGCATTTATTTTCAGAACTATTTTAAATAAAAATAAGTTTAAGATATTTTCAGTAAACTATTTTCAAACAAATGTTTAATTGTTTTATAATAAAAAAAATACATCCAGTTATTTCTAAAGATTTTTGCTTTTAATTTGTTTTTAAAAACTTAAGAATTTTCATCGGTTACATAAATGTAACCTTGTTGTTGTAAAATATTTAAGCGTTTTTCCACGGCGTCACGATCTATAATGAATAAACAAAATTATTAGCAACAATTTAATATAAAATATTTTTTTTTTTTGTGTAAGAAAAAACAAAAGTTCAAAATAAATTTAATCAAAATTTAATTTGAGAAAGCGTAACATACAAAATTATTGACTCTGAATGTTTGGGATGCATGTATTTGAAAAACTTTAAATGAATCCTGCTGAAGTTGTTATAATGAGGATGAATAAAAAAAAAAACTATCACGCATGTGATGAAAACCGAATCGATTTGAAATGATATCATAAGCTGAAAAAAAGAAAATGGTTTTTGGTGCGATGAAAAACGTATCGGTTTTAAATCCCAACATTGTTTTATATTAGAGTTTTTACCAAAAAAAAAAAAAAAAGTCATCGAACCCTGGTCTTCTGAAGAAAACGTTGTAATGGTTGGCATATTTTTCTTACACTGCGTCTTGACTAGCCATAAATATGTTCGCACATTGAAAGAATCTCTCCAAAATAACGAAAGAAAATGTGTTCGTGATCTTCTGTTTGAAGAATACGTGTAGAAGTTCCTGTTGTTTGAGCATAATTTTTTGCCTCTTATAGAGATTGCATGGATGCTTTTGCATAGTTTATGCTCAGGTGTTTACAGACGAGCCCACGAACATACATACTTTTTATTTTCTCTGTGTATTTCGTTTGTGTAATGGCATGACAGAATTGTGTGAACTATTGTTCAGACAACTCTGTTTGGCCATGAAGTGATCATGAACAGCGACGGTCTTGACTAGAAAAATTTGCGTCGGCTGAATAGATTTATGACTAGTCAAGATGCAATGTTAATTTGAAATTGGTTTTTATTGTAAAAACTATTCCAAAATCGTGAGAAAAAACAGGTCTCTTTTCGCCACGGCTAATTTACGTCAATCAACGAAGAAAGCAAATGTGCAAATATTACACAGAGAAAGTTGTGAGACTTATAAAACCCATTATATTTGCTAGACAGAATGAAAACAATTATTGAAACTAATTATAAGTTTAAAACTTAATCGGTTTTTCTCCTGTTGTAGTTTTGCAGATTTTTTTCGGGCAAATAAAGAAGCTTTCTTTTATATATTCTATAATCTTGGTCCACATTTTATATGTACATCGATTTCTCTGACCATCCAGCAGAAGACCTCAGCTTTGACGCCGATTCACGACGTAAACGTTTTTAATAAGGCATTTTTAACTAGGTGACATCACACTGCAGGTGATTTTTTTTTTTTTTGCTTACATTTAATTTTTTATTTGTTTACACTTTGTTAATGTCAAAGCGTTTGGTTTTGTTTAGCAACAAACCTGTTTTCAACTATTTTCCTTTTAATTTGCTTTTTGTTGTCACATGTTTTTGACAGTAATCATTGATTTTACACAAAGTTGCCTGCTGTTGTTGTATTGTTGTATTGGTGTCGTAGCAATGCCACCTAGTTAAATATGTCTTGGTTTTTAAAGCATTGAGTAAAACAGTTTTAAATTTGGAATAAGTAACGTAACAACAGTGGATAAACCATTGGCTACATGGATGGTATCCAGCTAGTGACGCCAGTTACACGGCTTGAATTTTTAAAGGTTTTCCCATATAAATACTAAATATGTATGTATATCGACAAATCTACTTTAAATACACATGGTGGAGCCAAAAGAAGGGTAAATTGCATATCACTCTCCCCCTAAAACGATTAAAAATACGCATTTCGCTGAATAAATTATTTTGAAGATTTATTGCATTAATTTTTTTTTTCCAAATTACTGCCGTATCTATTTAAAATTAATTAAAAGAGGCCAGCACCGTCATATGACAACAATCACAAATATCTTTTGGTTTTGGATGTCAATTAAATCGTTATCGAATGCCGAAATCTGGACCCTGACCATTTTTAAGTTTCCAATGATGGGAAAAATCTTTATATTTACTTGATAACGAGGACAATAATAGGATAGCCGGCTGTATTAGAAAAAATGATTAAAAATACTATACAAGTGTCGAAAAACTAATTCAAACAGCTGATTACAAAAAGTATTGGAAGATGATTCACATAGTTCGTGAGATTCTTTGCAATGCAATGTCAGTGTTAGATCAATGTAAGACTATTTTCTTTTATAAACTTTCAATCCAGCAGGAAGTAACACTAAGGCAGTTATTGTCGGGTCAACTAATTCTATTACTTTCTTTAGAGAGGAAGAGGTGATAAAAGGTGTGAAAGAAATGAAGATAGAAAAGCTTAATTTTAATATTCCAAAAAGTCATGCTTTACTCTTTTTGTTCATAAATTTTCATAACATACTAACTACGTACATATGTACTTACATTTATTTAAAAGCATTTTATCTTGCGGATGATTACATTTCTGTACCAGCGAATGTAATAAAATGTGAGCTGTATTATAACGTTCGAAACAATTTTTAGTATTACTTAGTAATTCATCTAAAGCAGCTGCCTGGCACTAAATGAACAATACATATAAAAATAATGATTATAACTACGAATTAAATAACAAATACCTACCATATCTAAAGCATAATCGTATAAAATTTTATCGGCTGTTATATTAAATGCATTAGCTTTCTGCAATAGACCAGTGCCATTTAATTTTTTCGATTCAAATAAAATGCTGCGATATTTCGAATTCATGGTTAATAAAGCTGAAATATCATTGAAAACAAAATTAAAACTATTCTCTTTAAATTATAAAGCTGAGAGTTTGTTTCGACATTCCAAGAGAAAAATTCGATATGAATGTTTTTAGTCATTCTTACACAAGTTTTTCGTTTTCAATTCGTAAACAAACTGTTAGATGTCTTACCATTTTTAACATTGGATGAAGGCTTTAAATTGCCACTTCTTAGTTGTTGCGAAGCTAAATTTAGGCCAGATGATAGTAGCTGTAATGCTCTTACCAATAACACTAATCTCTCGCCTCTTTTACAATGCTCGGGAGCATGCGGTGGGATTTGCGGCTGTTCATTTGAGCCGGCTGCCATAAGGGCGGAGAGAGGGGCACAGCGAGAGTCAGCTACTTCTTGAATACAATCGGTGAGAGCTAAAACAAAATTCAATTTTGACAAAGTCTCATTGTGTTCACGATCCATAAGGGTTTCCTCCGACAATTCGGGAGCATGGAATGCATGCAAATGATGATGATTATCTGCGGTATTACCAGCAACGGTCGCATTAGTATCCAACAGACTTTGCAGGCCCCCAGTGGCACCCAGTTCGGGCAAAGTAAAAGCTCTAGGACCCAACATGGGATGTTGATTGTTATTTTCCGAAGAGGAACCAGAGCCCAAAGAACCTACCGAGCCTGGTGCTACCACTAATGTAGGACTACCCAGAGTGGGTAATTTTGTGAGAGCGGACGGAAGCACTGGTGAACTATGTCCGGAGCGTCTTAAAGGCGATTGTGTTTGGCCACCAGGACTCACTTGCCAAGTGCAGGGAGCCGACGGTGGTGGCGTTTCTGATAACGAACCACCCGAAGTCGAACGATGTCTTCCTGACGGTGGGGTTCCAATAGCAAACTGTACAGCTGGTGGCGAGATGGAATTTATATCACTACTAACACTGCCTTTACGATGATCTGGTCTGCCCTTAACACTGATGGGTTGAGATCTGGGTATCTGTTGAATCGGCGAAGCTGTTGGAGCTGTAGTTGACAATTTTGGCGACGATATTTGCTCACTATTCGCTCTATAGCGTACTTGATTTTTGTCTAAGGGTGAAGTGTTGGGTGCTGTAGCAGCAACACCAGGTGCAGTACTATTAGTAGAGTAACGACGTACTGGCGCTGGTACAGGTTTAGGTTCAGAAATTGGTAAAGTGCTAGGTCTTGGAGGACTGGACTGATTTTGTAGTGCATTATTATCGGCCTGTTGTTTTGTGGAATGTCTAAAATAGTTTAAAATCAATTTTTTACTTGTTTGTTTAATACATAAAAGAATTTAATGAAACTTACTTCTTTTCATAGTCAATGACATTTTGATCTTCTGGAAGATTTTTAGGTACTAATACAAAATCATCGGAATCTTCATGAGATCCTGAAGACTCAGTATTATTTTCACTTTCACATAAAATACCAACATTTGTGATTGTAGCACAAATAGCAGGATTTTCAACGACAGAAACTGAAATGAAAAATTAATTTTCAAATTATTTTTTAAATTTTATAAAAATTATTTTAAATATTTTTAATTTAATACGCATTAGTTTTTCTCTTTGAACATACATTTAAAAATTTTAAAAATGGCGGAGATATCGGCCGAAATGCTGGAAAAAGTAAAATGTAAATGGTAGGCATTCATTTATCGGCCCAAAAAAGTATTTCATTCACTTTTGCAAATTGTCTGTTTTTTATTAATTTTCAAAACCTAAACTAACATCATTAAATCATCACCCTGTTTAAAAATGCTTCCTTTCTCTATCTCGCTCTTTCTCCCTTTACACACACTCTCTCTCTCTCTCTCTCTCTCTCGTTCTCTTCATGCATCTACATTTCTTACTGGAAATTTAATTCTGGCAAATTTTCATGGCTGTTGTCAAATAATATATAAAAAATTAAAACAAAAATGAAAAGAAATAGCAGGTGAAATTTAAGGTTAGTAAATTTCAAGAAATTTATATTTAAATTCTCTAAAAAATTTCTTTTAAAGCCGAATTTTTCTCCATTTTTCCAAAGTCAATTTTCAGCTGTCAAATGCTAATTGAGTAAGCTTAACTGCATATGTGAGAATCCAAAGCCTCTAACTCAATTCAAAAATTTAATTGCCTCAATTACGGTGTGTGTGAATATAGTGTAACCATAATTAACTACATATCCTATTACTCTTCTGCATACTACGGCGCCATATGTTTCTTTCATTACTATAAGAAGTATAGCTGGGGCTTCTGAATAAAAACTATTTTATTATAAGATTAGCTGCAATATGAAAGTCAACGAGATATGACTGCAAACTTTCTGTGATCTCAAATACGGAATTTTATAGGGGTTTTAGGGGTTTTCAGGGCGAAGCGGTTGTGAAAATGTATAAACATGCTCTTACTTAACATAGCTCCAAGACACTTGGATATGAGCATATGAGATTAGACGAACTTTCTTCGGCCGTTTAAACTAAAAACATTAAGTTACGCAAATTTTCACAAAATTAAAGAATTTGTCGAAAGTAAATTTCAAGTTTCATCTTACCAGCATTTTCATCTTGAAAGTCATCATCAGCTCCTTGTTTCTGTAGCGGTTGTTGTTTCTGTTGCTGCATTTGCTGTTGTAACTGTTGCTGCTGTTGTTCAAGTTGTTGTTGCAATGGACTTTTTGTTTTTGTAGGAGGTGTTGTACCCATAGCCAAAGAAGCTGGTAGATCGCCTATAAAAATAATTTTTATTTTTTAATTAGATTTCACAATATTTTTATAAATACTTTCATAAATAATAAAAAAAACAAAAAATACCTGGTGATGTAGCCGCCTTTTTCCCCTGCAAGAAACGATGAATGAAAAAGCTTTCAAATGAAATTCTGTCCTTGGCATTACGTCGTAATAAACACAATAATAAATCGCGTAATTCGGGCGAAACACCATTCGGTATTCTGCAAGCAAAATTTACAAGAACAAAAATATTAAATGCATGAATTAAATTTTTTATTTACAATAAAATCTAATCAACATTTTTATATTTTTAGATTTTCCGTTGCGGAAAACTACAAAAACAAATTGCGAAAACAATGTAAAGAAACGTTCACTTACTTGGGTGCTAAATTGGCATTTTGTTCGTAATAAAATTTCAATTCATTTGGTGTTTGTGCATAGAAAGGTGCTTTTCCCGTTAAACATTGATAGACGATAGTGCCTAAAGACCACAAATCAGCTTTGGCATCGTATTGTAAAGACATTATAACTTCAGGAGCCTTTTATATATGAAAACAGAATAAGTTACATTTTATGGAGAAAAAATAAATAAAGTGAAAACCCACCATATACATTGGTGAACCACATAGAGTGGCTGCCATAACGCCCTCATTAAGAAATCTGGCAAAACCAAAATCAGCTAAAAGAGAGAAAAGTTTATATTTATATTTTTTTCTTAATTCGAAGAAAACTTGAATTTCATATTCACCTATTTTGAGTGTAATTTTTGATGGTGCTGGCAATGTTTTGCCATAGTTGTGCGATAATAAAATATTTTGTGGCTTTAGATCACGATGCACAATGCCTTTAGTATACAAAGCTTTCATAGCACCAGCTAAATAAAAGAGAATAGAATAGAATAATTAATATTATCTATTAATTCAAATTAATTAAATCTATTTTATATTTCTAAACGAAAAAAAATTTGTTACAAATAAACACTATTCTACAAAAGCGTACGATTCATTCATAAGAAAATCTGAGGGAATTCTATCCTAGTGAATTGAATCAAAGTGAAAGTATTCGAAAATGCATTTTTCTAAGCATGAAAATATTTGCAACAATGTTTAGGTCTTACATAGTTGTTATTTTTGTCAGCTGCTCCAAAATATGCATCCCTGATTTTTCAATAACATTAGAAAATCGGACAGATCTGTTAAAATTTTGTCACACATATTTTTTTCATAATACACACTATCCTAATTTTTAAGCACAAAAATGAGAAATTTTGTCTGATTTAACCCGGCGTCGTGCAGGTGGGGTCATTATGACCCATACGCTCTTTATTTCTGTGTAACTTTTTTCAACGTTTTGTGACATTTCCAAATTGCTCAGTAGCTGGAGTGTATCGTTTTTGCATGTTGTTTATTATTTCGTTTCAGTTGATGATCGAACGTGAGAAGAGATAGTTGACCGTTAACTAAGAAAAGGTAAATATGACCCAACCTGGCTGTCGGTGTAGTGAGATTTCACCAATTTAAAAAAAAATCAATTTAGTGTATTAAGCTTGTTTTCAGTTTTTTGCTAAAATGGACCGCAAAGAACGTGAGCGTCAGAGAATACTCTTTATTAGATGAAAGCTATTCAGAAGAAAGCGATTCTGCAGACGAAAGCATAGAGGAGAATAATACTAGTGTGCGCAGTGAAGGAAATAACACATAGGAGGAAGCTTCAGAATGTGATAGTGACGATATACCTCTGAATTTGTTGCAGCAGGAAATACAACAAACCGAAATGTAAGTAAAGATGGAACCAAGTGGCGAAGAGAACCTTATCGTCAAAATTGTCATATTCGGGAAGAAAATATTATGAGAGATCAGCCTGGAGTAAGACTACAATATAAATCTGCAGTCACCGAAAGAAAGAAAACTACAATTTTTAATATTATAATTAACACCCACGTGATGAAGTTAGCAATTATTTTTTAGATTTTAAGTTTATGGCATTAGACTGAAGTTCCTTATATTTTTAATTTCGTTTATTGTTTTTTTTTTAATTAATAAATTAAAGTTTAAACATGCTTTTTTTTGCATATAACAAATAGCTAAAAGAGTCATGTATATATTGCTTACAGATACGTTTCTCAAATTTTGAAAATTAAGCAATGGCAAAAAAATAGGGTCATATTTACCCATCTGACTGTCGGTGTTACTTTTTTCACCTGCCCGACGCCGGGTTAACGACTAAAGCTCATAATGAGTTTTCCTTTCTGGAACAAAAATGTTCCCTTATAAATATGCAGTACTTTTTTTGAAATTGCCTAGACCCTTACAAAGTGCTGCACTTTCTACAATTAAAATGTAACAAAAATAATTGAATCAAATTCCAATACAAAAATAAACACATGAAATTAAATTCTTCTTTGCATAAGGTGGCGCAAAAGTAATCTCATAATTTGAATTGGCTGCCTTTTTTGTAGGTGGCGCCAAATGTAACTGTGCTTTGACATTTAAGATGTAAATATATAGAGAATTGCTTGTCAACAAGCCATGAAGCGATACACACTTTCAAATTTATTTTTTTTTATGAAAACAGCACTTTTTTAATTCAAATACAATTATAGCCAAATGTCAAATATAACGTTACTTTTGCGCCACCCCATTCATTATAAACAATGTAATTAATACAATCGTAGCATTTCACCCTCAACTAATGTTGAGTGCAAAATATGTTACATATTTGCCAGTTTTTTGTGTAACCTTCTTTAGTCAAGAACGTGCTATTTATCGTCAATGTTGCATATTTAAAAAAAAAAGGGAAACAGAAAGGAATTTATCAAATGTGTCTAATGGCCTTAAAGAGTTACTTTTTGAATATTCTATTTTAAATGAGATAATTATTTAGATATAGGGTGTTTATACAATATAGAGGATGATTATTGTACAGTCTAATTTATCAGTGCAGAATTTTTCTGAGTTCTTCAGAGTCAAATGTGATCAGTGAAAATTATTATAACCGTTTACCATTTATCCATGCGTAAGTAATTCAAGGACAGACCGGGACAACGGTAGAAACAAGTTTTATACTGACTACTTATGTTTCGGAACTCATTTTTGAATCGATATAGATGCTTTGATTAAGCAACAGCCTTCTTGAGAGAACATAGATTTTTTTATTTATATAAATACACAATCGGCCAAATGATTAGAACCACTTAAATATCTGTTTTTAATAGGCCATACCTTTTTGAATTTCTTCGAAACCTTTAACTTTATTACCAACGCAATTGTGAAGAATAACATTAATCTCCGAAAAATGAAAAAAATGTAATTTTTTCTAAGAAGAATTTTTGGGATTTTATTCTTTCTATTTAGAAAATTATTTCTAACTAATTTTTTTATAAAAACTTAAACGTCTTATGCTCGAAATCATTAGACCAAATGAGAAATATTACTTATTTTTATTTTCTTACTTGCTTTACTACGTTAGGTTTGTTGTTGGCCAACTTTAAATGTAGCTGTAAGAGGTAAAAAAGTAAAAAAACACAGCTAGGATTTGCTTTAGGTAGAAAAGCAAAAAATAGCAAATTATTTAAATGGTTTTAATCATATGAAAATAACTTTAAGATACTATTGAAACAAACTTTATTTATTGTTGTTGATATTTTTTAAATTTTATTAAAATGTTCTTTCCACTTTATTTTAAAGATATGACCTACTAAAAGCAGAAATTTAAGTGGTTCTAATCATTTGGTCGATAGTGTATGTATGTAAATATGTTATATATCACACATTAATACATATGAACATATAATAGCAATTATAGGTTTTCATAACTTACCCAATTGTATTAAAAATAATCGTACCGTGTCCTCGCTCAATGTGCCCTTGACACTCAAATAATCAGCCAGATCACCGCCATTGCAATACTAGAAAATATGAATAAAAATAACTTTTTAAAATGTTGCTTTAATAACACAAATCCGTATAAAAAAATAAAGTGAAATAATACTTAATCTTGAAATGTGGTATCTGATATCAAGATCTTAACAAAAATCATTTTAAACTTGACCTGCAAAAATAAATCAAAATGTGTGAAATATTCTAAGCACTGCACACTTACGAATTTATGTTTATTTTCAAACACTTGTTGTAATATCTCTTCTTTAAGAAAAACAAAAACTGAAAATGAAATTTTCTATGAAGATGAAATTGTCATGTCAAGTCTACTTGTCTGGTTCTAAATTTGTTTTAAGCACACATACATACATATATGTAAATTAATAAATACTTTATGAAAAATAATATTTTATGCAAATTCCTAGTTGCTTTGAGAAACACATAACAGCATCAAGTCAAGCCAGGGTTGAAATATGCAGCAGTAGCAACGTCTTTGTTATATACGACTATGCAATAAATATTAAACTTTTTAATTTTTCATCATTGTGCTAAAAGTGAAATTAGTTCTAAATTTTCGTGATAATACTAAAATTTTAACTCGTGTTTGCAATTTCTATTAGCAGATTCGAACATGTAGACAAAAATTCAAATATTTTGTTTGGTGCTATAGCAGTACACACGAAAATTTGTGAATTAATGTCGGTAGTATGTATGTATTTCTATTTTGCTTAATGCTGCTGCGAATAGCAGTTTAAATTACACACATACAATACAGCTTAGCAAATTACAGCTACTGGCAGTTAGAGAAACATAAATATGTTTACTGCTGTTCGCAGCAGCACTAAGCAAAATAGAAATAAATACTAGCGGCAGTGATTTCAAAGTTTTCGTGTGTGCTGCTATGGGCACCATAAAAATATTTTGAATATTGTAAAACAAAAGGCGGATAAATGCTTATTGTTTGTGCTGAAAAAAATTGCAAACCAACGATGCAATTTTTAAAGTAACTTGTGAACACAGTACAACAATTTATAGCAGTAGAATTAATGGAAATAAAAAATTTGGCATATTTTTCACATGACAATTGATAATTATGCAAATTTTACAGAAAATGTTGACTAACATAGTGGTAATTTTAAACCCTTAGTAAAAGCTATAAAATATCTATTTTTAAGTTGCCATAAAACGTGTCGATTGCAACTCCAAGTCTACGACTGCGCCTTAATCAGTTAATATAGGATGGACATTTGTGTTCGTTTTACCTCCCACCTGGTTACGTAAATCCTTTTTAAACAGGCACCAACGAAACGCTAATTAAAGAGTAAATAACCCGTTTAAAAGAATGTTATGATCTTATTAACGACATTACAATGCAATTAAAAGATTCAATTTAAAACAATGCGTTGTACAAAGTATTAAAAAAAATAACAATACACACATACATACATCCATACGTAAGTATAAAAACTGGGAAATATCACATGAGTGCAAATTCGAGCATTTACAAGTACTAAGGGGAACATGTAGGTAGGTAAATATATACATATGTATGTACAATATGTATGCTTGTAATACATATTATAAAGTCATTTTAGTTGCTTTTCTGCTTAGCCATAAACCATTAAATTTACAACAAAAACTATGCAATAAAAATCTAAGCAATTTCAAAATAAAAGAACTGAATAAACAACTGACTGACTGAACGAACGTTGATATTTCAAAACATTTAACATGTCAATGACTTTATTTTATTGTCTAAAGGCAACATTTATTCGTTCAAAAAAGTAGACATTTAAAGCAACAATAATACCCATGAAATCGGAAGTAGTTAATAATTATAAAAAAAACTAGCAATAGGGTCACATTCGGTTGTTTTAAACCTTGCATGTAAATAAATATGCCCTAATTCGTTTGGTATAAAATCAGTAATACCGGCTACACACTAGGAATCAAAGGTTAGAAACCTAGTTTCATTTATTGATACAGATGATGCAACCACAGAGGAAACCATTACCGAAACATCAGTTCTATGTAAATACCACACATACTATTAAAGAAGGCCGTCAGCTGGCAGACAAAAAGTTATGGCTTCCCGTAACTGAGTTCACTGTTAGAAGTTCTGACTTATACCTCCTTGTTACTAGCCTTGTTATACCTCCTGGTTACTAGCTCTGCTAGGAGTTTGGCTAAATAAGTCGAGCGAACATATGGAGCTCTGTGGGGGTGCACATCCTTTTTTCCATTAATCGTGGGAATTATATGAATTCTCTACAGGAACTTTGGTTTTAATTGGCCAAGGGAGGAATCCGGAAAAGATGGATAAGAATGCCTCGCGAGGTGGTCAAAAGTAAGTGGTCTGCTTCGATATCCCCCCATACATTAATAATGCCCCGCGAGGGGTAGACGAGTCCATATTTAAAGATACTTCTAAGGCGTTAGACCGTGAGATTCCAACAGGACTAAAGAATGAAGCCGCGCACGAGGTAGAGAGGTTAATCTCTGTAGGATCTCCGGTGTTTATTGGCCAATGGAGGAGTTCTGTAGAGATGGGCAAGAAAGCCTCACAAGGGGTGGGCGAGTCAGTCTCGAAGGACACACGGTAGCGCATACATATTATAAATGTCCAGCACTGGCCAGCATACGTATTAGGACCACGGGCGTACAGTTGTTAAAGGTGAATGTCATAAGGGACCTAAGCCTTAGACAAATGCTAACAATAACAGAGACTCTGTGATGAGGAATAAAGTCGACAGTCTGAAATTGCCGAAGAAAAGCAAATAAACAGTATTCACCGCTTTTTGTTTTACAATATTGAAGATAGCAGCGCACCATGAATTTTTTTTTTCATTAATTTCGCTAGTATTTACTATTTTTCTTAGTGCTACTGCGAACAGCAGTAACCAAATTTGCGTTTCTTTAACTGCGAGTAGGTGTGGTTTGCTAATTTGTATTGCGCTTGTATGTAAAGCATAATGTAAAGGGAACACAATGCAAATTAGCAAACCGCAGCTACTCGCAGTTAAAGAAACAACAATTTTTTACTGCTGTTCCCAGCAGCACTAAGCAAAATAGAAATAAATACTATCGACATTAATACACAAATTTTCGTATGTACTGCTACAGCACCAACAAAATACTTGGATTGTTGTCTACATGTTCGTACCTGCTAATAGAAATTACAAACATAATTTTAAATTTTAGTATTAACACGAACATTTAGAACTAATTTTTTCTGGTGATAGAATGATGAGAAATTTTTCTATTTATATTATCCCACTTCGGTTTCATCTGGCAGCCCTGTACGGAAAAATTCAAAACAAACCCAAAAAAAAACATAACGTGTGGAAAAATCTTTTTTATGCAGTTTGTACAGGAATAATAATTTAATAACATAATATAGCTTAGTAAACAGAAAATTGTAACAAAAATATTGCTATTGTACAGTCATTTAGTAGTATACGATTTTTTAAAAGAAATATTAGTAATGGAAAAAAGTTTTGTAACAATTAATTCCTGACATTTAGGTAGAGAGAATATAAAAACATTTGAAGAAAAAAATTTGTTTAATCAAGAAACGAAAAAGTTATTTAGCAATATGTTGCTTGATTGCAATATTCTTACAAATGGTGATTTGTTGTCAAAAGTGACGATTTTAATTCGACATCGGCTATGAAAACTAGGGGTCTATTGGCATGTTGTTGCTTGTTGAAGGGTAAATTTAATTACAAATGTAATATAAGTTAGAATATAATTTGCAATTGTATTGTAACCGTTAAGAAATAAAAAAAATCATTATTAGAATCCAATGGATGGCAGTGTCAAATGCTGTAGAACATAAATATGGATTATTGAAGCTAAAATAAAGGGAAATATTTTAAAAGCATTGTACCAAAAATTTAATTTAAAAAAATTAACATTTATAGCACAAACAATATTGTAAACACAAAATAATATCTGCATTAAAACAGCTAAAAATTTATCGTAATGGACATATAAGACAGAGTGGGAAAAGCCATCCTGGGCAAAATTGTTTCAACTTTTTTAAACAATATGCACTAAATTTTGAATATGAAAATATGAACATCTGAATTTTAAACAGGTTATTTTGGTTTATTGTAATAAAGTAATTTCTGTTCTGGTTGCTATCTTTATCTGGCATGTGATAGAAATCGATTTTGAAAATAAAGATTCGTTTACAAGTGATTTTCATTACTTTGTCATAACTGGCTTGCCTTAACTCCATTATATGACATAAATATTATTCTTGATTTGAAATTCGGATAGGAATATCAGAACGTACGAAAAATGACATCTTCAGTGTCGGCACATAACCGAAACCGGTTTGTCTCCAAACCAAACTTGTCAAGGGATGACGGAAATTCGTTCCAAAAATCTACATATAAATATTATCTCTAAATCTGCATTTTTAATTATAACAATTTTAAAATTATTCAAAGCTCATTTTCAAAATCTACCGAAATATATTATACACCTTCAAAACGGTTCGTTTTAAAATCGTTCGATTTCTATCACATACATTGTCAATCAACAAACAGTATTGTAAGTTATCAAATTATTTTTGTGGTATTTTGGCGATATACGACAAAACAATGTAGCAGGCAAGCAAAAAAATCTGGCATTACTTGCTGAGAACACAAAAACATGCAAAACAGAAAACAATGAGAGCTTGGTTAAAGATACAGTAAACAAACAAAAAATCAGTTGTATTTCGACTTGTGAGTAGATCGTTACAGCAGGTGGGGAGTAATCAAAATACGATATCAACAACAAACTAAACGAATGAATATGAATAGTGAAACCTTAAAAAATAACAACAAAAATTAACAAAGAAATAACATGACAAAGAGAGAAATATTACAAAAATATAAATTTGCAAAACTAAAATATATTTTTTAACAAAAATTAAAAAAAATGTGTATTTATTAATACCGACTAAATGCAAGAATGTCGACTTTAAACAATCTTGCGAATAAAGTTACACAAATACTTCGTTAAGCGCAAAAGATTACACACTTGTAATACAACTGTTAAAAAATAAATGATTATTTCGGAAGTTGTACTTTATACACAAAGTTGAAAATGCAAAAACAAAAAGAATTAAACAATAAAACAAAACCGGAGTAAAGGTCGAAATAAATGATTCCAGTATTCAGTAAAATAAAACAAAGCGATAAAACCAAATACAGGCATATGAACATATGTACATATTTAGACATTTATACAAATGACTAGTATTACATTATTACAGTGGTTGCTTGATTAAGCAAGTTGAACAGTATTCTAAAATTAAAGTATATATCGACTTTTTAACCGACTTCTATTTTTTCAACATAGATTAGTTTGTTGCCACCGACATAAACATACATTTTATAATAAGACTGCTTATTATGATTTAATTATATATGTATGTTATATCTACTACGCCTTAGTCCCAGCTTTGTATACGACGTGGTCCCATTACAACCATTTTATACTCAGACTACTTACCATACAAATTTTACAACGCGTCTTCCTTAAACGACCATTTTATAATACGGCTACCGGCTTAAGATGAAATTATGAAGGCTTTGTGAAAAGTGCTGATTAATTATTTGCACGTGTGTTCAATTAAACGATTTAATAAAAACATTTATTTTCTAAGGCAATTAATTACATTTAATAAACCTTTATTAAATATAATTGATTCTAAATTTATTAAATGAAAATAATAAATAAACTAATAACACAGTACAACAAAAGTATCTTTTTTTTTAATTAATGTTTTTTAAAACGAAGGGGACCAAAAAAATATACGAGTATCGGCAATTTGAAAATTTTCGTTTGGCTTTTATTCTAAGGACGATTAAAGTTTTCCCATTTTGGCACATTGCTATAGGGAATCGGCTAAGGAAATCTTGTAACCCTTACATTTTAGATATAAGCATCTACAAAACAATACGTGGAATTTTTTGTAGAATATTTTAGTCCTCTAACTTTTTGCTGTACGTAGTTTGTTCAAAGGTTTGAATTTTTTCGAAAAGTATTTATTTATTCATCAATATCCATTTTATCCCCTTCAAAGTAATCCCCCTCAGATACACTGCACTTATGCCAGCGAATATTTCAATGCTTGAAGCACTTCTGAAATGCGCTTTTCGGTACATCAATCGTGGCAAAACGCTTTCCTTTCATTGGTCTTCTTAGTTTTGGGAATATGAAACAGTCGCAGGGAGCCAAATCTGGTGAATAAGGTGGTTGAGGCATGATTAAGGTGTTGTTTTTGGCCAAAAAATCATATTCTTTGATCCATTTTTTTCAAAAGTCAAAAATCGAAGAACACACACAAACGTGAATAACCTTTTCAGTTGTCAAACAAACTACTAATCCAAATTGGCTAATAATGCCAACATATGACTAACACATGTGTACCAACATAAAAAAAATTTTGATAATCGAATGTACACAGCCCGCGAAAATTCAAAATACACCCTTTCTTTTGAACAAACCATGTATGTGGCTTTTTTGTTCCTTTCTTAAAAAAGGGCAAACACGTCTCCTTAAAAAGCCAAATAGCGGACTTAAATGTCCTCCAAAAATAAAAAAAAATTCGACAAGCAAAGCTTAAAATTCGACTTGAACGCCAGAAATAAGTCTAAACGTAAAATGTGCCCACAATTTCACTATAAGTCACCATACTAAAAAAGCCGTAGATATAATATTTTTTTATAAAACGATGATAGCAAATTTGGGTACACTATATTATTTTTTGTCTCCTCTGCCGGAATCTGTTATCACAATCTTGTTTTTTTTTTGTTGTACAGTGTAATTATAGAATTTGACTTTCAAATAATATTACATTATTGATAACAATTTTTATTTTTATTAAACCACCTTATTTATACTGCCGCAAAAAAGAAAACTGTTAAAAATCGGAAAAGTCGAAAAAATAGGGTATCCTGTAACCAAGCATGACTAGAGATAATAAAATCAATGCTAAACAGTCAAATTTATAATTTTCAATAATTTACAAAACTTTGATAATTATACTAAACAGAACACAAATTCAAAAGACGTACATACATACAAACAACAATTTCTAATTAAAAACAATGAAACCAAAACATTACGCATAAAATCACAAATTGATAAGATTAAGAAATCGAACAACTTTAACGCTTTAGAGAGGCAAAACAAAGAGAAAAAGATTATAATTATAAAGAGAGGAAGCTAAAAGAGATTGATAGAATTTGTTTACTTGTGTTCAGGGTTGCCACCTTGGTAGATTTTTTCCAGTTTGAGCAAAATTTAGTAGCTTGGTTGGTTTGTTCACAATTTATCAAGTTTTTGATAAAAAATTATCATTAGGAAATTTAGAAATATAGAGATAGAAAAAATAGTTTATCTAATTTCTTAGAGGGTTTGGAAACCCTATTTTCATATGAAATTCGAAACATGTGCGAATAAATGGATTACCTTTAGATTCAAAATGTATGATATATATGTATATGTGTATGATATATATGTGTATACAACAAAACAATTTCGCCGCTTATCTAATTGCCAGTTTTATTCACTAAATTCTTCATTCATGGTATTTACCTTGATAACATCCAATTTAGTCATAATTGTGCGTAGTAATGCAATGTTATGTTAATGACTAAATTTATTGCAGATAACAACGAATCTTGTCGGTATTATGTTACACATTCGTTTAAATTTTTTAGATTAATTAGGACAATAATACTTATGACAAATGTGTTTGATTGTTTGACATTATTAAATAGAAAGTTATTACAAAATCGATTCTGAAACGGTCGACGAATACTTAATATGAATACATAAAGAATTATAAGCCAATAAATTATTAAGAAAAATCGGTTTTTATTTATTTAATACCGACTTAATAGTTAAACCGCCTTCGAGAATTTATCCGGCAAAACGTAAAAATCCTAAAAAAATAATTTTAAGCATCTGGCAACATGAATAAAATATTAAAAGAGAATGAGTGAGAACATATTAAGGCAGTGTAAATTGTTAACATGTTCTAACAGAACGAAAAGGTTTGATAAGATGTAATAGATTAATCTATTGATATAGACTTACGTGTGTATATAATGACAAGAATAACTTGGGGCTTATTAAGGTTATAGTTCATAACAGCAAATGTGTTTGTAGATTGTGTTTTATCATCCAACATATGGCAAACTAACGGCACTCACACATACAGATACTAAACAAAGTGCACAAATGAATGATATGCTGGTCAACTGAATTACTCTATAGTAAAATATAACATCGTTAGTTAAACATTAGACAGCAAACAAGCGAGTGTTATTAGAGAGAAAATTTTAGAGCGGAAACTCTAAATGAGTTTATTTTTAATTCAGTGTTAAGAAAAATTCAAAATATTATGAAAAATAAATAACCAAATCAATTACATACAAAATAATATGCCAAAAAATGTATACTACTACATCATGTATTAATATTAACAGTGAAACAAATATATTTTTATAATTACAAAAAAAAACAAATTGCTACTAAAAGTATTTTATTACAAAAATTGAGTGCTAAACAACACGCCATTTCAATATTTATATCACATACCAGCGCAACATGCATGTCTCTTATAAATTTGGATTATTTTTAATATTTATTTTAAGCATAAGGTGTGTATAAAAGCAAACAAAACAAGTGTAAGAAAAATTAAATGTTTTGAAAGAAAAAACGAATTTTATGAATGAATACATTTTTAAAGTTATTAATTAATTAACGAAAACTCAAGTTCGAACAAATATTTGCATTAGTCGTACGTATAACAATTTGTTAATTTTTCTTGAATTTAAAATTAGTAGGAAAAAGTATCTTGAAATAAAATAAAAATTATAAGATGCATTCAATATAGTGTTGCCATTTTTGGGAATTTTCCCATGGATTCAATAGGATTTTTTCTTTTAGGTGGTAAAATTTGTTAAGGGAAAATATACTTAGGGTGTTTTGAGAGATAAATTCAAGGATTAGCGAGTATGTTCTCACACTCACATTCCGCATAACTTTTGTGATTGTGACTTGAACTCGCAAGAAACGTGTTCAATAAATGATAAGAATATTGGGGAGTAAGTAAATGAAATTAAACGTTTCTTTTTAATTTTAATTAAAACTAGTAACAGTTGCTTAAAACTTTAATAAAAATATGAAAATTAACAAATGTTCATTGGTTTTGGTAATTTTGTCTGTCCATTGTTTTCTTATGTACTGGGGATTTAAACAATCAGCTGATTTAAATGATCTTCCAAAAATGTATGCTGTCAGTACTGTGAATAATTTAAACAAAATACTCGGTACCCGGTTCCTTTTTCCTATGATGCTTGGTAAAAATAAAATCCCCTTAAGATAATTTTAAGAACACTTTTGGGTATAAATACTTTGTAATAATAAATGCACAAATGCAAGGCTAAAAACTGCTTTTGGCATCGAGTACCTATACTCAAAGTAATCTAGCATTTGAAAGTGACAAACTGTGACGTCACTATTAAATAAATTTTAAAACCAGTTGTTCGGATATGTCCAATGCATTGCAAGAATCTCTTATTAAACGTTTTATAATGCATTCTTTACATTTTTATGAATTATTATTTTTACTCTCTCTGGTTTATGTTTTATTTTGGCAAAGCCTATGTTTTTATTTTTCGAATAGAACTACGAAATACAGAACGTGCTGGGAAAAGTTTGGCGTTTTACAAATCAGATAACATTCGACAATCTCGTGCCAGAACATGCCTATATGATACGATGATACTAAAGATAATACAATTATCAAACCATTTAATGTCGAGAAGAATCGTTTTTAATTGATTTACAGTCGTATTCATTAAAAATATTTTTGATTTGTAAAAGGTTTATAAAACAAATTTTCTATGAATATTAAATTATAAACTTCTTATAATATTTTAATTATAATTGTATCTAATAAAATAAATTTAATTTATAAAAACTTTATTATTTTAGGCATTTCTTTTTTCCCCTTTTTTATGAACAATAAGTACCTGGCAACACTAACATCTTTCACACCCATACCAGTGCCCGCGTTTTTGAATCGATTTGTAATTTTCTTTTTCATGAAAAATTCTCCAATAATTTGAATGTTAAATCGTTTTGGTTTAAATAGTCTGTAAAACTATACTTGCAGATAAATATTATATATGCTAGGGATAATTTTTCCACAAATAATAAATTGATTTCTTAATTTTAGAAATGCTTCATGTATTTTTTTTCTCACTCGTGCTTGCCTGCGAATTGTAAACATCCCAAAGGAAAGTATTTTTCTTTTTTTATGAGAATTCAAACTAAATTTGTTAATGCTTCCAAACTAAGCAAATTTTAAGAATATCATTTGAATGCTAAAAAAAATATTTTTTTAGTTATGACTACTTTATTGATAAAAATACCTTTTTGAATCATGTTTATCCCTTTTTAGGAATTTTAGTATTAATATAAGAAAAAATTACAAGTATTTGATCACTTATTCGGGCAGCGTTATATTACATACGAGTATATATATACACACTATATTCTGCAAAACTGTTTATGCTTTTTTTGAATAAAAAAGTATTTATTAAACCAGCTACTAAGCTTCTTTTAAAATTAAACTCTAGGCTACCGAATATACAATTCAACAATGAAACGATGACGGATCGTTCAAGAAATAGGATAGATTCACAATAAATTTAAGAAAACTTTTCGATTTATTTTTCAAATTTTATAATAACTTTTTCAATTACGAATTCTTAAAAGATAAATGCCTTAATGATTCAACAGACGAAACTCATTAGTATTCGAATTATGTAGATTTAATAAAATTTCTGGAAAATAAAATACAATTTTCTTGCATAAATAAAATATATTAAGGGTACTCATGAAAACGCTTAAAAGCCTCGCAAGCTGTGCAAACTGTGTATCTTGAAGTTGTTCTAATTTCATTTTAAAACTTTTCAATAGTAACTTTCTTAAGCCTTGGGGGAGCGAAGAAAAATTTTAACATAAATATCGACTGTATGGGAGCAGGATTCTTCTTGCTTCCTCTTTTTTTTTTTTTTTTTTTTGTTGTTACTAACTAACAACCAGATAATACCAAACAGAGGTCAGCTGCTACACGAACGGCTTTTCGCTAGAGGCAAAATAGAATTGGAAATCTTTATAGAAGAGCCATAGACCGGAATGGACTTCCGCCTTCCTGACCATAACACAGTCCTTCAGAAATACGGCAATCCAGGAGTGTATCTGATGACTCAGTGAGACCACAGGCCCAACAGAAGTCAACATCTTCACTGATATTCAAATGACTATCAAGGCAATTGGGTCCGAAAGAGCACACATTTTCTGTGCCACTGCCTAGCTTAGCAAAAATAATAACCCAATATTTCACAGTTGACCTAACCATATATTGCATACCTGAGAAGAGAATACTATGGAACTTCGCTCGAAGAGCGTAGCTAATATGCAAGGGCTTTTTTAAGTTTCTTAGTGAAGAGCGCACAAGAATTAGAACCAAAACACCGAGTTAATATAATATGCAAGGGCCCTATTTTTTGATTTCATAGCGGAGAGCCCACAACAATCCGAACCAGAGAAGTACGTGTACGCATACGGGCGGGAGTCCAATAACTTGATCATCTTCTCGACTGAACCTAACCAACCAAAACCGAATTAGATGCAAATTTGAACAAATTCCTCACATTTTTGCGTTTTTTGTTTTTAATTAATTTATTTTTTTGATTTTACTTTTCTATTAAATTAACATTAATTGTTGAAAATTGAACAAAAGTTGAAAAAGGGGGCTTCATGAAAATAATCTCGAAAATTTGCGCAATCGCACAAATGGCAATTTTAAGCGTTTAAATGAGAACCTTTATTTAACATTTCAAGATTGAAGTCAAAACTCTCTTAGTTTTTGTAAAATAAGCTTTAAAAATTATCATTTAGTTATGTCTTGATTCCTTAAATTTACTTTGTATGTTTCGTTTGCAGTCTATCCTTTCTAGTTTTGCAGACGTTTCCGTTTTTATAGTAATACTTATTCCATATTATTGTTTATTCAGATTTGTGGAGGGGTAAAATTAAAGTGTTAATGATGCACTTTATATTTTAACAAGCTGTCTTTTAACACAGAATTAACGAGGGGAAAAAAGACATAATAAATATGTTCATTAGTGATAGATGATGAGGGTACAAACATATGAGTGCTTACTTAAACCAATAGGATAAGTGTATTTAATACTAACATAAACATCATCAGACGGCAGTATATAGTTTTTTTTTTTTTTGTATTTTTAAAATTTTGAAAATATAAATTGAAAATTTTCACCCTATTTTTAATATCAATATTATTCAAAACGATTCATTAGTAATGAATTTAAAAGATGCCAGACTAAAAAAGATGCAAGCTAAACTTGACATCGAAACTCTAAATGGGCTTGAATGCAATCGCTTCTACGTAGAAAGTAGATCCCTGGCCGGCCCACCCTCGACACAATTCTCTCACTTATATTCCGCTTAAACAATTAAATCCCACTGCCAAAGTTAGTGCCTCTAATCAAACAGTGTCAAGTCAACAGAGATCAAGATTGGAGAGATATATCTTCTGTATATCAGGAATATACCTGTGGTATATTATCACAAACATTTAAGTACTTGTATCAATTATTTGAAATTTTATTAATATTCTAAAATAAATAAAAAATACTGGAAAACAAAGTGCAACTGATTTATGACGTAAACTTGTTTAAATTGAAATTAAAAAAAATGTAAGCGTGTGCATTCAGAAAGCTAGACAATTTAATAATTGTACATACATATATACTATGCAGTATCCATAACTAGAATATTGTAATACAAAGCCATCAAAAGCACAAGGAAAACTTTAAAGAAATTAAAACCCCATGGGGAAACTTGTAATGGGGTCAAGGATAAAATCCACTACAAACTAAAAGCAAATGAAGAAAATAATTTTAAAAAACTAATTAAATTATAAATTTTAGAAAGGGTGTTATGTATGTAGGTTTATTTAAAATACCTTTCTTGCTTTATAATTTTTAAAGCATTTAATTTTAGCACATGATTCTTTAACGTTTTTTTTTATTTTAATGTTCTAATGATAAGAAAACAACTTAATTTATTTTTGCGATAAATATTTATAATCACAATATTTTTTTTTCGATTGCGATTAAAACATGCGTTGTTTAAAAAAAATGTTAAAGCAGGAGTGCAAAGTCCATTTTTTTTTAATTTCAATGATGGCATTTGCTATAAAATTTTTCAATAACTTTTACTTACCACACACGTAGTGTTTAAAAGCAAAGTAAATGTTAGCTTAGCTGGAAAAATGATTAGGTGCTGACATTTAAGATTAAAGGCTTAATTTTCAAAATAATTAAAAAAAAATAAAACAAAAGATTAAGAATCTACAATGAACTGGCAACACATACATATGTACATATGTATATGTATGTTACAGTTAAAATAAATAAATTGATCATTTAGAAACAAAAAAGATAAAACGTTTAAAAAATTATGGAAATTTTCAAAGTTTCCGCCCTGTATAAGGCGGCCCAGTGTGAAGAAAGTAATTTGGTTATTTCAACGGATTTTTGCTTCTCGCTCATATAATATTAGCTTTTTGAAGCCCCACCGGGCGAGACTGGCGGGGATAATTTCCAGATGGGACATATCAAATTTACTTAAACGCAGTTTTTTTTTTTAACTTATAAAGAATGCGAGTAAATGATAAAACAATTATTTAGCAAAATTTTGCTCATATTTCTCATTGTTTAGTAAAATTCGACAACTTATGTGACACACTGTACTTTGAAGTGTAATTAAATGAAGTCAAACATTTACTACTTCACTCAAAAATGACGTACTAATTTGTCAGTATCAGCTCTGGACCTTAAGTTCTATAGATTTGTATATCCATTTATAATCTGACAATTAATTTTTATATTTAAAAATGTTGCAATTATTTGAAATTATAGTATTAATAACAAGGAAATAAGTCAAAGTTATATGAACTTAGTATCAGAGTAATTATAGCTTACATTCTATTAAGGTTTTTAGGTTTACTACAGTTGCAAGCAAATGATATAATGAATATGTACCTATACATAAGTTCATAGAAAATATTTTAATTAGAAAAACCACTCGAAGTTAGAGCATCTTATAAACAGGTTTAAATATTTAGCTAAAAAATTATTGTATATATTTTTTAATATTAACTTTGTTACTTTTATAAAAAATTTGTACAAAAAAACTCTATTAGTTCCACAACTACTTTCAGAACTCAAACATTTAATCTTCGAATTTGAAATAGTCCTATGAATAGTTCTAATGTTTTGTAATACTTTTATTATTTTAATATAAAATGCATATTTATTTTTAGTTTTTATAATACTAGCGCTGCTCCTGTTACAAATGGAACCTCTGTTTACGACGAGGAATATCGTGATAATTACGATGATGACTATTATGACGAAGCAGAGGATACAAAGAAAGCATCATCTAGCACAATAACACCATCTACAATAAAAACCCCCTCATTCATATTTAATTTATTTGGTAAGTAGCTACTTTATAATTAACTTTAAGAAGATATTTAATTAATATTTTTTTCAATATTTAAACCACTACAGACATACCGGAACGCAGTAATCATGTGGTGGAGCCCACATGCCCTAAGAGCTGCTTATGTTTAGAAGCATATAAATATATACAGTGTTCAAATGCTGATCTTACACAAATACCCCATGATATACCTACAACAGCGGCAATAATAGATTTAAGTCATAATCAAATAAGAGAAATTAAAAAAACTGATTTCGCCCATCGGACAAAATTGCAAGAAATAAATTTAAACTATAATGCAATAGAGGAATTGAATCAAGAAGTATTATTTTAGACTTTCAAATATTCAATGTTTTTGTAATAATATTTACGTATTTGTTTCTTAAAGGTCTTTGCCGATTTACCTCGTTTGCAGAGATTAAAATTAACCAATAATCGTTTAACTGAAATTCATCCAGACACCTTTGCCGGTGCTAGTGATTTAAGTTTATTGGACTTAAGTAACAACTCCATAGTTTTAAGGAAACAAAGTTCGTTTCTAAATCAACCTTCCTTGCTGGAGTTTAATTGCCGAAATTGTTCATGGAGCGAATTATATGATGATACGTTTAAAAACACTTCAGCCTTAACGGCTTTAAAAATTGATTTGAATGATTTTAGCAAGGTAAGTGTATAATAAACGACTAGTGCAAAATATTCACAAAGAGATGAACGAATAATTGAGCTTGTTAACATATTTTTGGTAAAATACTCAACATGTTCTTTGTTTTCTTAATAATTTTATTTTACTGAGTTTGTATTATATTTACTAAGTTACATTAGTTTAATATTTCCATCACTCATTTACTTTAAATTTAACATTTTAAATTTAAATTAAGTTGGCATCACTACATTTCCTTCCTTTTGAATAAATAACGGGTTCTTTAATATGTTGCCATATTAATAACAATTTTAATCTAGCAATAACTGGCTTTCTTGATTATAAACGATAAAAGCTTTTTCTGTTTATGGCTTACGACAAAAGCTTTTATCCAATGTTTACTCCCTAACTATTTGACATTTTATTTTCATTTTGTATTTACATATGTTTGCTTTTACTTTCACACACTTCATTAACTCGTCTGTTTTTGGTGGTTTTTGCATTTGTCAGAAAATCAATACCAAAGCATTTGTGCCGCTGAAAAACTTGATTAAACTTCGTCTGCCTGAACTGGATGCAGCCAGCACTGAGGAGCTATGTAATCTTTTAAAATTTATTGATAATATTGGTTTTAAACATTTCGATGTCAGCTGCTATGAACTAGTATTGGGTGCCACATACAACGAAAGTTTAATACTGGCCACAGATCCGCCATTTAAGAAGCCTCTATTAGAGTTGGAAGTAGAGGAAGAGATTAAGAAAACTAAAGCAGAAACCGAATTAGTACCGTCAGCGACCAACAAAAAACACGCAACAAAGCTAGGTGAGTAGAGTTTAACAAAACAAAAATTGTTTATAATATTCTCAATTTGTTAAAGAATCATCCACTATGCCCACTAACCTGACCCTAGTAGTAGCAGATGTTAACAATAGTTCTCATGTTTCACACGCGGGTGTAGTGCCAGATGAAACCGAAAAGCCTTATCAAGTGCAGATCTCACAAGAGGCTATAAATTATATGCTAATAGGTATTAATTACTTTTTAATGATTATATGTACAAATATCTTCTTTTATAAATAACACTGACTTATTACAGGTCTCATGGTGGTTTCTCTTTTTGGCATTATTATTGGCATCATTTGTCGTAAAGATATTGGTGGCATAAAGACAAAATGCTGTCGCACAAAGAAACCTTTAGATGAAAAAAATAATGAAAATGCATCTCCGGCTGAGGAGATACCTTTGAATAAGCTAACTTAGTTTAATTTTAGATCCAAAAATTTTTTTGTAACGCTCAGCTACAAAACAACAAATTTTTTATGAAAGCAGAAACTGTAGATATTCATTCAAACACAAAATTAACACACTCAAAAAAGATATATAGAATTAAACCCATATCTTGCCAAATATTGTGTTTAGTAATTCATTCCAATTTGAAATAAAAACATTTGTTGTTTCTTGTAAAATATTCATAGAGTAATTAACTTCGTGTAGTGTTTTGACTTTATTTGTAATCAACAACTAGTCTTACCGTTTATTTAATTATTTTTTAAGATAATTATTACAGAATTTTGTTTAAAGAATTATTCATTATTTCGTACAGACTGTTAATTTCTTTTAGAAGTTAATTACTTGGAATTATAATATGTAAACAAATTTTTTTTAAAAACTTGCTAAAATGTATATACATAAATTTTTTTTTAATTTATAGGGGCTTAGGTTTTTTATAATTTAGCTAGCGAACACATCTTGACTAATAAAAGTATACTGGAGCTCAAAATAATAAGCCTTGCTTGCGAAATAATTGTTCTGATAATCCCTTATCTATTTATGCTAATAAAATATTAATTTGAAGTAATTTTAAATGGCCCTGTTCTATAAATCTAATCGCGTATGAAACGATTAATTTTTGAAAGCAAAAAAAATACATCTACTATGGAAAATTTCGATTGTAAAGTTTAATTATTTCTCCAAAATGAATTTTTTGACTTAGTACAACAGTTATTAAATAATTGTATCGATATCAATTTCCTCCAGCTCAGTATTGATCTGAAAATGTGTGTACCCTAATTTCTACCATGATGTTTCTTATGACATAAAAGGTTAGAGGGCAATGGGGAGGGGCTTGTAGTGCGAAACCATTGATTTGTATTGATATTGAATTAGGAAACCATTTTATTACAAAGCATTTTTTGTTATAACTGTTTATTGAGTATGAGATGGAAATCAATTTTGAAAATAAAACGATTTAAAATCGAAAAAAGTCATGATGTGCACATTTTCTCTGTTTTGTATTATTTTCAAATTAGTGGTTTAACGCTTTTCATTAGTTCAAAGATGGTTTTCAAAATCCACCGAAATTCATCACATCCTTTCAAAAAAACCAAGTTCTTGATATATACAATACCATCTCATTGCTAGGCAACTTCCTAGCTTGGCTATATTTGTTCAACTTTCTAATATAAAAAAGAATTATAAGAAAAATGTTACCAAACTAGCAGTTTGCCCAGAAATGACATGGTATTGATCCTCATTTTGATCTCAGCAGTTTTAACGGCCGAAATTTTGGAATAGGAACTTGGCCTTATTTTCACATTTATATTTTTTTGTGGATATCTTTTCTACACTCCGCATTTGAAGATAATAATATGGCGTTCTTTTTTGTGGGTAGTGGGAGTGAACATAGAACTACAGCCATATTTATCTGGACATGGCATTTTTGAGTTATGACGTCTTTTGAATAAATAAGCGATATATTCACCACTATTCTACATTTCTTCTTGTACTGATATGTGAAAGTCTTATTTAATTTATTGCAGGTCGAAAATATTGGCCTTCTCTTCCACCAATAACGTCGCTGTTATCGTCTATGTTAAGATTAAAGCAAGGAAAGTTTATTTTTCTGCTACACACATTCTTCACACTGGAATATTTTGGCCACAAATATCTTTTATACTTATCTTCTGTTTTTTGCAGTTAACCCGATGTGTTTATTTAAATAAATTTCTCACAATATTTAATTCATATTTGATTTAATTGTTGAATCACTGTTTTATTGCAATAAATTTAACTTTTCATTAAAATATTTTAAAAATTCGCTATTTTTTGTTTGTATTTCACACATTCCACAGCGAAAGGGCTAGTTTTAAAATTACTCTCGGTCTCCTGCTTCTAGCGAGAGAGAGAGAGAGAGACAGAATAACTGTTAATTGAGCAATTTAATAAAAATATAGTCGAAAGTGTTAATCACATTTTAAATCATTTAAAGTCAAAATATCCATCGAAACTTCAGTATAACTTTGTTATACAGCATCAGTGGATTTAGTAAAGATTTTAAGATACATACATACATTGATTATTTTCAGTGTAAAGTACTTCCTAATGTTTTTTTTTGTTTTTTTTTTGTTAATGTATTAATTAATACTTAAGCCATATACATATTGGTATAGAAAAATCTTTTTCAAAAATTAAATTAGGAAATTTTATGCAAAATCCCTTATGACGGATTGCCTGCAACGACCAGATAGGAAATCTGTTTTTCAAACCATCTTTAGTAATTAGATGTTTGTTTTGTAATTATCATGGTAGCTTGGGTTAATGGCAAAATTCACAATTAATCAGATTTAAAAAAAAATCATGTGAATTAAGCCTTTTTTTAAGTTATGGTACATTTTGCTTAAATTGAATTAATGCTTTGCAATATAATTCAGAACAAACCGGCTCAGATTTTAAATCAAATTTTTATAAATGAGTACATATTTCGCACGCCCAAAAAATTATGCAATTTGGAGAAATAAATAAACAAGTAATAAAAAATTTACCTCATAATCAAAAAGTATATTACGATATAAGGATGATTTACTTTATCAAGTGATTTATAGAATACACGTTGGTTGCTCTTTCTTTACTTTAAAGAAAGTCGTTGAACCAACAGTTGTATACAATAAATTTTATTTATCCATTAAAACAAATATTTGTGTGAATCTAGTAAGTGAATTCTTGTTTGCACTTTTTAAATTCTTGTTTGTTGTTGACACAAAACAACACTGATGCATGTTAAATAGGGTGCGCGTCGAAATAATAAAGTAACGTATTACTCTGTTCATGAAAAAATTCAAATAGTATTAAAACAACAGTTCGAACGCTTTTTATATATTAATAAAGGCTATTATAATTCACTCCCAGATTTAAGGTACAGTCACATTAGTCAAACATTGCCCCAAATTTGTTTTTCCATATTCGCCAACAAATTTTTCAAAGCAATACAAAATTTGATTTTTACGCATTTTTATTTGCCCATTTTTGTTTGTTCAAACACCCGTAAAATGTTGTCAAATAAAATATAGGAAAACGTTGGTTACCTGCTGTCACACTTAAAAAATATTTCCCTGTAATAATAATTATTTGCTAAAGAATAGCTAATCCGATTTTAACGAAGCACTAAAAGATGCGGTATGAAATAGCGTTTTAGGCATTTTAAAATTTTTTGTATACTGAACAGTTTTCAAAGTTTGCTCTTCAAAAACTCATGAAAAATTTTTAAGAGCAAATATTGTCGGTTTTTATAATTAATTATATTATAGTATATTACGAATAAAATAAGCCATATATCATAAAAATCGATGCACAAATCTTGGTTTTTTCACAATTAGGCGAAGGTACATATACAGTGCTGGACAATTCAATGGAAACTTTTCTAAAAATTTATTTATTTGTTTTTAAAAGTCGAAAATCAGAAATTATTTCTGTAGAAACTTAACATTATTTTAGAATTTCATTTTATAGATTGTTTTTGCTATATTAACAAAAAAAAAAAATAACATAAAAATAACATAGTTCTAAAATTATAAAGAAAAATTAAAAGTATCAAATTTTGAGGTATTGACAAAACAATGGAAACTTAAAATTTACTCCAATAAAAACCTTCGGCCTTTTATCAAAAATTAATATTTTGTTGGGTATCCTTTGTTTTTAATTACTGCATCACAGCGACGATGCATTGACCCAATTAATTTGTCAATTGTATCCTTTGGTACCTTTTGCCATTCACTCAAAACTGCATTGGATAAATCTTCCTTCCGTGTGTAATTTCGAGTTCTTATCTTGCGTTCTACAATTTCCCATAGATTTTCTATGGGATTGAGATCCGGGGATTGGGCAGGCCACTTCAAAACACGGACCTCATTGGATTGTAACCAGTCAGTTACAACCCTAGAGGTGTGTTTTGGATCATTGTCATGCTGAAATCTCCAAATTAGTGGCATGTTCTCCTCTGCATATGGATACATTATGTCGTTTAAAATGGATCTGTAGCCGACACCAGTCATTGTATCCTTAATAATGTGAATTGGGCCCATTCCTTGCCCAGAAAAACAGCCCCACACCATAATATTGCCACCTCCAAACTTGACTGTCTTGCTTGTGTACTTTGGGTCTAGTCTCTTTCCCTTTGGCCGCCTTACAAATGATCTTCCATCATTGCCCCTTAAATTATATTTGGACTCGTCTGAAAAAAGGACAGTGTTCCATTTCTCTTTAGACCAATTTATGTGCTCTCTGGCAAATTTTAAACGAGCAGCACGGTTTTTCTCCGATATCAAAGGTTTTTTCGCAGGGCGGAAGCAACCAAGACCAGCCTCGCGGGCTCTACGGCTAATTGTTCGAGAGCTAACATCCAATCCAAGAACATTTTTAACCTCTCTTGATGCCATTTGAGGGTCTTTTTTGAACTCTCTTGATATTAAATTATCCTGTCTTGGAGTAGTTTTACGTGGTCTTCCTCCTGAATGCAGAGTTTTAACAGTACCCGTTTCACGAAATTTCTTGATAATCTTCGAAATTGCTGATTTATTCATCGAATATTTATCACAAATAGTTTTTTGTTTTAATCCAGCACTAAAATCATTTATTATTTTTATTTTTAAATTTTCACTTATCTTGACTCTAGCCATTTTTAGTAATTATGTATTCAAGATTCTTGTGTTTAAAATATTTGAAAAAAGAAGCTGGCAAGAGAGTAATTTAAAAAATAACGGTAAATTATTATGCATTTTGCCTCGTTTTTTCATCAATACATTTTGCTTTAGTCATCTTTCGTGCAGAAGTGTAAAAGTTTCCATTGTTTTGTCGAACCCCAAAAATTTTATACTTTTAATTTTTCTTTATAATTTTAGAACTACGTTATTTTTATGTTATTATTTTTTTGTTCATATATCAAAAAGAATCTGTAAAATGAAATTCTAAAATACTTGTTAAGTTTCTTTAGAAATAATTTTTGATTTTCGACTTTTAAAAACAAATAAATAAATTTTTAGAAAAGTTTCCATTGAATTGTCCAGCACTGTATATGTATTTTAGTATGACAAAAATTGCGTAATGCATTTTTTTCGCTACTAATTTCAAAATAACTTTGAAACTGTTCAGCATACAAAAAAAGGTTTAAAATGCCTAAAAAGTTATTTCATACCGCATCCGTTTATTGAAATCGGATTATTTGTTCTTGAGTTATAGTGAAATGAACTAGTGTAGCCGCCCTACTAGGGTGGTATTTGCCACGCCCATTTAAAAAAATTTGTGCGTGATAGAAAAAAAATGAAAAATGATCAATAAGTGTTAACTTATCAGACTCAGACGTTATACCTGACAGAAATCGTATGTGTGCTAAAAAGTGTGACAGTGTGATTTAAAAGTGCATGTGTCTGACAGATCTGTCCGATTTGCCATTGTTTTGAAAAATTTCATTGAAAATATTTCTAGTGCTCAGTTTTATTTTGTTTCTGCATATTTTCTTTTGTTGCGTTAAAAAAAACATTTTTGCGTGCGGAAAAATTCTGTCAGATTTCTTTTGTTTGAATGGTACGTCAATGTAGAATAATAAATGTAAATAGCGCATTGCCTAAAGCTTTTAACAAAATTGAGCAAATTTTTTGTGTTTCTAGCCTTACCGAGCTAAATTTGGCATTTTTAGCAATACCACCGAACTATGCTCATTGTAGTCAGCATAAACTTGAATTTCGAGTTTTCGATCATTTTATCTTATCTGATATTTTATTTGATAAAAAATGCCAAAATGGAACTAGTTTCAAGTTCAGAAAAGCTTGTTTTCCCTCATTTTATATAAATATTTCGTAGTGAAAAATTTCGCATAAAAACCTTCACTTTTTGACTCATTTCGAAATGTGCATTTTTATAATTTTAGCTTAATAATAGCACTACAAGTTAACAAATCATGTTTACATTCAAATGGCAAGTAGTTCAGGTAACGATACAACCATTCAAATCTCTTTATATTTATGCATAAACAGAACAAAAAGTAAGCGAGCTTATCATTGCGAAGCGCGCCTTATCAAGAAGGATTGACAAAGTAAAAGTTTAAAAAGCAGCAGCAGTAAATGACTACATTTTTTTTTTCTTTCTCTTAATAATGAATAACAAAAGACGTCATATTTGAATTGTTATTGCTTTTGTTTTGAATAAATGTTGATCAGGAAATAATATTAATTATACTTAACATTACCTACATACATCCATATGTACATATACATACATATGTATACTTCATTACTAATTGCGAAAGTATTTTTCTTTTAATATCTTATTTGTCTTCCGAGTTATTGAATGCAATTGCTTACTTACCTCCATTACTAAATTAACACAATCCTGTGATTCTTTACAATCCAATAGAGCCACCACATTCTCATGATGCAATTCTGTTAGTTCTTTGAGAATCTTAATTTCTTTGCCCAATAAATTTTGTGTTTTAATAAGACCCTTTTTGGTGATGCATTTGATAGCAACAGGAAAATGTTTCTACAAACAAATAAATAAATAAATTTAATGAATTAAGCGAATAAATTCATTCAAACAAATAAATTTAATTAATGTTAACTTTTATAATGTTGGTGTATGACTAGTCAACACTTATCACACATTTTAGAATTTATTTTGAACAAACTTTTAACTAAGAATAAAAAAATCTAAAAACTTCTAGTGCTTATGTTCCCTCTAGTTTTGTGCAGATTCTTATTTACGATTGCACATATTGTTCATCGCCGCCCCTTACTTTTTTTCCTCCTCTCAGGCAGCATGCGAATGCTGCGTTAAATAATGAATAATCTTTGGAATAGATCCACAAATTAATAATTTGCTTGCTTCTTCGTAGGATTGCAAGTGCTGGTAAACCAAACGTTGTTCAATTTATCGAAATAAGTGATAAACAGAGGAAGGAGCAAAGCCTAGAAAGTTCATGACAAATATTATTTGACTATGTACTTTCGACACACGGGACTGAGCTTTGTAACGCTGCCATATTACATTTTCGGGTCGTTTGTGAGTATTTCAGCCAGAATTAATTGTTCATCCTATTCAGAGCATTATTTTGAAATGATTTATATACATCTTGCCCAGCTATGCCGATCTTCCGCGTAAAAATATTCATTCTTGAAACGATTCATAATTGCAAATTATTACATATTTATTGATATTGCGTTTATATAGAGATCACGGCCGGTTCTTGAAATGTCCCGAACATGCGTGATATTGCGCATAATTTATTTCAATTTGCTGGCTTAGTAGTCTTGTATATGTGTTCGTGTGTGTGTGTGTGTGTGTGTGTGTGTATCCTTTGTTTACTTTTTCGTTCCGTAGTTGTATTTGTTTCTACGTTGAATCGCGGTTCGACGAATTTTTCGCTTTATGTTTATAACATTGCGTATTTGCACAATAGGTCGTTTCACACCAATTTCTTGCTGACAATTATTTTTTTATGATTCAATCAAAACGTATTCGACTATTACTTCGTAACAATATTAAATTAAAAAGAAAAATAATAATAAAAATTGATATTGAAAGTGAAACGATTTGAAACGGAAAAAGTTTGTAACATTTCACATCATTTTCATAAATTTCCGATTTTTTTTGCCACAATTTTTTTATATTATTTGGATCTAATCTGTTTGTCTGCATTTTAAGTTCAAATGATTAGATATTGGTTACGGAAACGTTTTCCAAAACTAATTGAAATTAATAATATCTTTTTATATCGGTTCTAATAACTAATAAAAACTAACTATATTAGTTTTATGATTTGAACTATATTGGAAACAATAAAATGATTAATTTTATTCACGCTCAAGTCTGTTCATTTTTTACTCTTTTGTGTTAAGCTTTGCACTCGGTTCCAATTTAAGAAATATCTATGGATATGGATAAATATTGATTGAGAGTCAACAAGTAATATCCAACGCTCACTGATAAATACAGTATAGAACGGCTGTTTTCGAATTTTCAAGCAATACAATTGCCCTTTATATTATTTCGTATGAAGAAGTTTGCTTGGATGTTGCTGTACTAGACCTTAAGAATGAAAAAGATTTTTGGTTATAATTTTTATTACAATACAGCATATTCTCACCAGGTTATTAAGAAGATTAGGATTAGGAAATATATATATATATATATATATATATATATATATATATATATATATGCATGTTAATTTTTTAATATGAAAATAAAAGTTAACATCACTGAAAACAGCTGCTGACACAAAGTTTCCACATGAGAATATAATATAAATAAAAAAATAACAATTGTTATGGCATATGAAAAACACATGTTATGTTTTACACAGCATAAACCAGTTTAAGTACAATCAAATATTTAATGCCGCATAAAATATACAGACATACATATATGCAGACAAACACACATGTGTATATATATTTTGTTTTCAAACTTTTTTTATTTCATTTTAATTCATGCATAAATGTGTCCACGTGTTTTAAAGTCAACAAAATAATACAAAATACAACACATTTTTGCGTTTTAAAAATATACCTACTCATGGCATTTATTTAGTTTAAAAATACATACAAAAGTAATATCATCGTTGTCTGTCACACTAATGTGCTATATATGTATGTATGTATGTTAACAATTTTATATAAAATGGATTAAAAGATAGTTCATACAAATTTAAAAATTAAGTATTTATCATTGTAAATTAATAGAATGTATGTATACTTTTTTCTTAATTCTCCCATAACCTAAAGAAAGCTTAAAGCGATATTATTTGCATCACAGAATATAAACAGAATACCCCACAATGACGTTTGAAAAAGCGTATTATCAGGTGTTATGCGTTTTTACGTACAAAATTTTAAGTTAACCCGATTATATGAAAGAGATAGGTAAATTAGAAACGATAAGGTTTTTATCTCTTTCATATAATCAATGTAATGTTGTTGTAATTTGTCGCGTCTAATTAGTAGTCTATGATTTGCATGTTTTTCCGGAAACCTATTTCCATTTATCAAAAAATTTTACGCGTATGCATTTCATTTAAAAAGCCTGTAATTTTTAAGTAATTAACAAACTCGATTGGAATGTGTGATAAAATATTTGACTTTTATTTGTCAAACAATTTTTTTAATCTTAACATTAATTTGTTTATCCAAGGCAGGTCAAAACATACGTTCATATTTAAAATCGCCACATATTTATTTGGGTCAAGCATTGTATAAAGTCCGTGCTATATACATATATGTATACATACATATATGATTGTGTATAACTATTTACTGTTCACCCTGTACATGCTTACATACAAAGTATGCAGTAATAGTTTAATTAGTGGTGAACAGCGTTACCATTTCAGCATTTTCGAGGCTAATTTTAGCGTTTTTTCTTTTAGCTTCGAAAATTATGTTTCAGCTTCCTGGCTTTTATAATTTTTTTACATTACGAAGTTTTTTATTGTTTCAAATTCTTGAATCATTTCAAAGCCTGCTTAAACAATTTGGTAGCATAATCTGGTATATATGTACATATATAGTTTTTTTTATTATTTTACCTTTAAGTAATGCAGAAATTAAAAGGCTTATGGTTCTAAAAAGCCTTTTAAATTCTGCATTATTACAACAAATCAGAAATCGTACACCAATACTTAATGCTTTCGAAATAACTGAAGAATTTAGAAAATTTTTGGGAATAGAAGAATACATCTAGTGATGACTATAGCTGATATATGTATGTACATATATAAAAACAATCAATACAAATAATTATATATTTTAAGGACTGACACGCAATATTTCATACATATTCAAATTAATTTTTTCACAATACTAGAGGCAAATTTTCTATAAATGAAAATTTCAGTCGATTTTAATGGAAATTTCGTCGAAATGGAATGCCGTAATTTGCCCAGTGAATTAATCCGAAAAAAAATCTGTTCGCACATACATACATACATATGCACATATAAGCCAATATAATAGGCAAGGCGAGTAAACTCACTAGCGCTGCTGATGACTTTTTTAAACTGATTGGATTCAAATTCCATATAAACATTTTTTTCGTAAATTCGGCAATTTTTTGTATGGATTTTGACCAGGGTAGACTAAACGGGTAAACTCACCAGAGTCGCTGAGTACTTTTTTTTGACTGATTGGATGGGAAATTCCATATAAAAAATGTTTCACAATTTATTGGACATTTTTTAAATATGAACTTTGACATTCACAAAAAAGCCGGGAAATGCTTTGTCTATTCATCCAACAGTATTTTTCAGTTTCGCAACACATATCATTGAAACTAAATTCTTCTTATTGTTAATTATGTTGTGTGTTTTCTACTACATAATTAAGAATTTTCATTGTTTACGTACATATTTAAAATTATTCTACAAAAAGAAAATATACTCAAAACGTTTTTTTACATTATCCATCTTTTAGTTAATGAAAAAAATTACTAAATCACTAAACACTACAAAAAGTTAATTTTTGCATGTAGCAAGATAATCTAAGGTTATTTATTAATAATAAATTGTAATATTAAATTAAATTAGGATAAAAGTATTGAAAGAAAAAAACTCTTAGTCTGGTAGCTTTATAATAATTCAGTGTTTTATGTCCCCCAATAATGTTGACAAACATATCCATATCTACCCCTACATACATACATACGTATGTATATTAAAAAACACATACGTAATTTTATTTTATTTTTTAATAAATATTTATCAGCATTAATAATAAATTTAAATACTTTTATGTGTAACTGAAACTGACATTCTTATCTTCTCTCTTTTTCCGTTTGAGAGTAAAGGAGGTTTCTATATGTTTTTGTCGTTTTGTTATAATTTATTTTTTGTTTACCTTCTTTTTCAAGAAAAATGATAATACATATGTATTTAATTTAGTACAAGTATTCAAAACCTATTGTTAAAAAAAAATTATATAGGGAAATTACTAGTCAATGTCTATTAATCTCACACAAGTGGGTATAGCAAACAATTAAATAGTACAATGTCACTAAGATAATGCACCACATACATACATACATACATACATATGTATGTATATTCAATCAATGATAATTTGTAAGCAGTCTATGATGAAATTGCTATCTAGGTCAATTATTTAACAATTATTTTTTTATTTTGAGTGTACAGGTCCATGGAATAATAATTTCATTTAGAAAAAGTCATTGTTATACAAAAATTGGAAACATATCTGAGATCAATAAAAATCGTTGAAAGTTGAAAAATTCAATAAACAAAATAATACTCCTTCCGAGTGAATTTTCAAATGCTTGTATTTTGGTGTTCTGTAGTAGGCTTTTTACAGTGACCAGTGCGGTGAAACGATTGGAAGTTATAGAAAATGTTAAACATTAGTTTACATTTGCAACATCGTACATCTATCTATCACCAAATCAGATGGCAAAAAAATATAAAAAAAGGAATTTAAAATAATTTTAACAATTTCCTTAATTCTATTAGTGATGTCACAAAATTAAACAATCTTATTTGCGATTTTTCTACTGATGACCCTAAAACTATCGAAAGGTGTAAGATAAAACTTAATGAGATAGGATTATCTCTAAAAGATGTAGAAAGATATTGTTTTAGACCCATATAATTCTTGTGGGTAGATGTGAACATCTACGCAAGTTTATGGTAGATATTAGCAAGTGTAAAAAAGGCTATAAACCGGACTAGCGAAGAGCATTTAATTACTAAAATCAAAAATGCAATAAATGCATTTTATAATTATAGAATATTAGGCGGATTGCAAAAAATTTCCACTTTTATTTTAAATTCAAAAATTTCCTTAAACTCCAACATTTTATACTGATATTTTTAGTTTTTAAAATCTATTTATAAAATTACACAAACATATACTACATATGCCGTCGAAATTTTAAAATATTTGATGTCGTCGTACTTATTTTAAAAAATCACCCCTTTTTACGCGGTTAGTGAAGGAATGCTTCCTAAAGGTGCCATAGTATTTCACTAAGTATTACGAACCATCAAGAGCTCGAACAAAAACACAGTATAAAGTAATAGTGTAAAAATAACATATGCATATGACATGGAACTTATAAATGCCATCGAAATTTGAGAGTGGCATGGCTCTTCCAATAATTTTAAAAAGTTTACATTTTATCAGGATCCGATATTTTATTTTTTGGCGAAAATCTAACGAATAAGGTGAAACGGATTCATCATATATGTACGTATGTATGTATTGCGTCAAAAAAAAGATAAATATTATTTTGCAGCTTACATATGTAGTTGTACAAATACTTATTTTTCTATATTCTATAATTATTTGTAGCTTACCGTTGTTTTGATTACAATAATTTAAACGAAAACAGCTCAAAAGCGAACAAAGGAAATGTAAGCATTTGATATAAGCAATAGAAAAAAAATTTCACTCTTTTAATTTCAATAGGGAAGAAGTAACAAATAAGTAAAAGCATGATATCAATAATGTGTAGTTTTAAAGTACATGATATTTAGTGCTTGTTTAGTTATTTATTTGCAAAACAAGGTATATAATTTAAAACAATTCGTTTCTGATGTTTGATAATTACCAGAACTCTGAGTCCTTACAAATATTATCCCATCCACCTTCATTTCTCATTTGTGTATGTACCAGATGAACAGTTTTTGTCAATTTAATACGAGCAGTACGTTTTTCCCACATACATACATATAAGGCCTTTTTGGATGGCGATAGCAACGGATACCACCTACACACGTTTGCACTACGTCTGACAATTAAAGAATTAAATTCAATTCAAAAATGAAATTCTTAAGAATTTGTTAAAATCTCTTGCTATTGGAGTAAATATAGGATTCTTTCTTGCCAAATGTTGACTGTAGAAAGGCATGTTACTAAACAATTTAATTATGTATACACAATATATATAAAATTTTTGTTAACAAAAATTCTGCGGAGATTACATTGTGCAAGACATAAGCTAGAGTGCCGCGGAGTGCAAAGTTGATTGAAAATAAGAAATCGGTGAAAAGATAAATGACTTAGAAATGCTAACGGTAAGTAATATTAATTTTTTGGTTTCTTCGGATGTATTGAACACTGATATCAGCCAGCCTCTAGAAAGCCTATCATAATGTGTTTAACTTCATTCCGAATCCCTCTTATTTAAAAATAATGCTGTCCAAAGTATTTATTTATTCATCAATAACTATCTTGTCCCCTTCAAAGTAATCCCCCTCAGATATAATACACTTATCCCACGGTTTTTCAATCCTCGAAACACTTTTGAAACGCGCTTTTTGGTATCGCCAACAGCTCCTGTTTCGACTTTTCTTGTATCTACTCAATCGTAGCAAAACGCTTTCCTTTCATCGGTGTCTTCAGTTTTGGGAAGAGTAAAAAGTCAGCGGGGACCAAGTCTGGTGAATATGGTGGTTGAGGCATGATACCGGTTTTGTTTTTGGTCAAAAACTCACGCACAAGCATCGATGTGTGAGCTGGTTCGTTATCATGGTGCAAAATCAATGGCTGTTTTTTCCACAATTCTGTTCGTTTCTGACGAATTGCTTAGCGCAAAGGTGGTATTCGTTATTGACCGTACGTTCTTGTGGCAAGAATTCATGATGCACCACGTCATTGCAGTCGAAGAAAACAGTGAGCAAAACCTTCACATTTGACCGAACTTGACGTGTTTTTTTCAGTCTTGTCTCTGCTGGACGCTTCCATTGGATTGATTGGGCTTTGGTTTCAATGTCATAACCATTCACCCATGATTCATCAGTTATGACCTTTTTAAGGAAATCTGGATTGTCTTTGACGATGTTCAACAGCTCCTGAGCGATGTCCATGCGACGTTGTTTTTGCTCAAAATTTAGCAATTTTGGAACAATCTTCGCTGCCGCACGTTTCATGCCTAAAACATCCGTAAAAATTGCTTGGCATGAGCCGAACGATATGCCAACATCATCAGCAACCTCTCTGATAGTGATTCGACGATTATCCAAAATCATTTTCTTCACTGCTTCAATGTTTTCATCGATTGTTGACGTGCTCGGGCGACCAGGACGAGCATCGTCATTAACTTCTTTTCGGCCTTCCTTAAACCGGTTATACCACAATTGAACTTGTGTTCTGCTCGAAAATCGAACATACGTAACTCACGAAATTTGAAAATAACGGTTATTTTTTGATCAGACCTGGTATATATAACGAAATGTCTCAAAAATATGTTTTTTTTACAGTTCAGGCTTTATTTACGTCCCTCTATAAGCAAATTTGTTTATTTTCATAAATCACAGATATTATGTTACCCCAATAGGTTGCATAATATACAAATAATCTAAATTAAATTCATTAACTTAAAAAAAATTAGAAATTTGAACTATAATATATAATATTTACATGTATACATATCGCACCCTAAATACAAAAGGGTCACAACCCAAAATACTAAAATTTTCAGGAGAGACAAAAAACTGTTTATGTAAAAATGATTGTAATATTTAAAGAAAATATTGTTCCATTATGAAAAAATTCAATATTGAAGAAGGTTCGGCTATACTTTTTTTCAATTTTATATTATGTTTGCGAAAATAAAATAAAATTTTGATTTATGACTCAAAATAATTCTCTGTAGTTCATCGTGCAGAAGCAACACATTTAACATAAAAATATACATAACTGTATTTTTCCAGTTAAAGAAGATAGTGATGTGAAAGAAATTTTTGCAGTAGTTAGAGATATGTTGTACTCTGAATTAATTTATGAAAAAAGTCAGTTTTGGAAAATTTTGAGTTGTGACGCTTTTGTATTTAGGGTGCGATATGTACAAACTTTAATTATCATTATCAAAACGAAGGAGCTGAGAGATTTGAAACATGAAAATAATTATTATTTATTCAAACTTAAAGATTGAATATGATAACCGAAAGTTTTAATATAAAATTTTATAATTTAACTAGCCGCCCGGTACGTGCTCCGCTACGTATCAAGTGAAATAGCCTTCTAGGATCTTTTTGAATTTTTGTGCTACATGCATTAGGTCCGAACATGCAATATTACCGATTTTACCCGTTTTTAGCCCTTTCCCCCTAAATTCCAAAATTTCGAAAAATTATAGACTGTTTTAAGGAGAGTAAAACTACGTTTTTACTTTTTTCCTATTGCTATCCCTCTCAAAGATAAATGCTGTTCAAAAAAGTACCAAAATTCAGTTTTTACCCGTTGTATCCCATTAAAACTCTAAATTTCCAAAAAGTACCAGGCACCTATCCAATTATTTTTAACAGGCTCTTTGGTCCTTTCTGAATTTTTGTGATATCTTTATTAAGCCCGGAGATACGATTTGACCGTTTTTTACCCGTAAACCGCTCGACGGATTTTGTGCAAACTTCACATAAACCATCTACTAAATAGTCCGAACAAAGCCTAAATATTTGGTTCGGATAGGTGAGCCCGTTTTTGAGTTATAAAATTACAACGAAAACTGGCATTGATTTTTATATATATAGATAAAAAATCCTAATTTATTTATTTATTAATATATTTGTATTAAAAAGTGTTTAAAATTTGTAGTAAAAAGTATAGCTTCGTTCGAGAACCCAATAATTATCAATAATTATGCCTAAACTTTACTAAACTGCGTTCGAGTACACAAAGTTTAGTAGATGAGAACACCGTTTGAGAGCGTAAAATGACAGTTCGATGACTGAGCAATTGCAAAATCTGCTAAAGAAATTTTTGTTAGTAGAATTTAGTCGGCTGAAAAAAACATATGTTTTAAAATGTAAACAAACAAAAAATTTTTAGGGAGTTGTTAACATTTTTGTGAAAATAAGGAAAACTAAAGCAAGCACAAGTAAACAGGAATTTGAAAACAGTAAAGTGTACTAATTTACGTTTGCATACAAGAATAAGTGTTTTTTGCTTAAGTTATCCTTTCCACAGCAGTTTAATTAGGATTTAGGAAAAAAAAGTATTTTGTTTCATTGTTTATTTACTTCTTTAGTGTTGTAGAAGTGATGAATACTTTGGAATATAGTAATTGGATATTCATACTAATCAATAACAAAAACTAGTAATAATGAACTATTTAACAAATTTAATTAGGAAAAACTTACAATATAAATAAAATAAAAAGAAAAAACTTATAAAGCAACACATGTTACGTTTTTTTTCGTAAGAATTGTAGACAATAAATTGTGCTGTACCGAGTACGAACAACAAAAAGAGTCGAGTAGTCAAAGGAATACATTTTTTACAACACTGCATTCATTTTCAATCAGCTGTTGGATAAATTTTACTAAATTTCCATTCGCGTACTTTTTGGACAAAATTTATTTTGGAAGAGTAAATTGAAAAATTTACTCAGTTACTCTACCAAAAAAGTACTCGAATGAACCTTATATATGTATATCGTAGCAATCAGCTGTTTTGACTGAATTACGACTTTCCACTTCGCACACTTTTTTTACAAAGTAATAATTAAATACTAATTTACTTGACTTTACTGAGAGTCAACAAACGGATCTAATATAATTGTATTAGTATTTTAATTTAACTCAATAATTTTATGAATAATAATTACTTCGATTGCATATGTATGTAAATAATTTTATTTTTGTGTTCGTATTTTAATTTGTAGTTGACATATTATCAATGATGTGCCACATACTTCTCAAGTGCACAAACGTAAAGCATTAAACATGCATAAAAGTTTTATACTTTTTACTTATTGTAGGTATTATTAATATTTTTTTTTTTTTTTTTGGTGCAAAGTAAGCAAAAGTTAACAAATTTTTCAAAAATTTTAATTAAAAACAAATTTTTTCTGGTGTGTTTACTTTTTTAATCATATGTTTTATTCTATATTTTCTCCAGATACAAAATATAAAATATTGCGGCTATATATTATTCCCTTTATACATACATGCAATCCGACACGATAGGAGTGCAACAAATAAAACCCCTGACAAACATTTGTTCAATTTCGCCCAAAATAAACAATTTTCGAACAAGGTATCTTTGTTGCTTTTTCCAATCCAATCAATGTCGCACTTCATGAGCAGGCTTATTATTCCATTCTTTTATATTACAGTAAGTAATACAAAGCTTCTAAGGCCAAAACAAAATAAATGACAGAGTTATTTACAACAATTTTAAAAGAATTAATATGTAGATACCTAGTCTCAATTTAATTTACATATGACAAGGATTACGAAATGAAGGGAATACTAGCCCTTAGCAGAACAATACTTCATACGTTTTAACTTAAACACATTATTAGAGTGAGAAAAGATACATACGTAGTTCTAAAGGATAATTCTAAAAATGCATGAAAATATTGAAGAGAAAATTAATCACTTTAACTTACCTTGCGATGGCGTCCTTTATAAACTACAGCAAAGGCTCCATGGCCTAACATATCCTTGGAACTGTATTCATAATCACCAACAATATTCATTGTTGCATATGGAAAATTCTTTGACAGTGAGAACAGATGATGATTTGTATACGTTTAAAACTATGTTGTTGGTATTGCAATGCAACAAAATCTTGAATTAAGTAATTTACAGCTACAAAATTTATTAAACACAACTACACAAGGGCATGCGTAAAAGAAAATGTCATTAAACCATTAGACAACACCAGTAAATTGTTAGGAGACTTGTTGTCTAATTTGTTTTAAAGTGGAATTTTATTATTTAGTTTTGTACATCTCAGTCTCTTCCTACTAAAGACACAACTATTTGCCCTAAGTTACAATTGATATTATTCTTAGCTTTTGTTTCTTTTTTTCTTTTCACTTTTTGGGGAAAATCAATTTTTAAGGTTTTAATTGTGCACTTTAGACAGTTTTTTTATTTAATTACAAATTTAGTTTTGTTATACTATTTATTTACCATACACTGTTTTTTGCGACAAATTTTGGCCAAATATAAGGAAATTTTAATTTTTTTTTCTTCGTAATTATAAATTTTCTCTTCTAACGATTCTTAATACATTTTCCATTCGTTATTTCCTGTTTTTTCACTTTTTTTCGTCTGGCTTGAAGTAAAACTTAATTGTCGTAATATTTAACTTTTTAAAGCATCACAATTTTATGACGAAACTTTTGTTATTTTTATATTTAATAAATAGCCATATTTTTCATAAGCAAGCTATATATTAGGATAACTTTACGGGTTTTCTTAATTTTACTATATTTTAACTTTTCACTTCCGACGAAGACGAAGAAATAATCAAGGAAAATTGGTGAATATCAGTAAATACCAAATAAAATACGATAATTTTACATCGCTGTGCCTTGTTGTTTTTGTTTTGATAAATGCCAAATAAACCAGCTGAGTAAAAACAATGAAGAGAAACAAAAAGAAAAAAAATGGCGGTACATTTCAATAATTTTTTTTCTTTAGAAAATGATTACACAACATATCATATATTCGAAAATATATTAAGATATTTTACTTTTTATTTTTAATCCGAGAATAAAGTTTATTAAAAATAATAATTCTAAGGGCCCGTTGACATTATTAAAGATATCTTTCAGAAAGCCAGAGTTTATTAGTGAGAGGGAAGGGAAAAATGTGATGTAGTAAACATTTTCATGTATTCTCACTTTCAGCTATGTTTTATAACACTACCGTCCTAATTAGCCATAAATTTGTTCGCACATTAAGTGAGTGTCTGCAAAACAACGAGAGAAAATGTCTTCGTGGTCTTCTGCTTGAAGAATACATGTAGATGTTCCTGTTCAGTGTGAGCATAATTTTTTTGTATCTCATCGAGATTGTATGGAACCGAACCATTGTTCCGACGACTCTGTTTGAACACAAAGCGATCAAACTTTCTATGCGAACAGCAAAATGTAGAATGGTTGGACAAATTTGTCGGTAGTCAAGACGCCATGTAATTCATCATTGTCAATTTTTATATTTTTGCTCCAGATTAATATTTTTTATTAAGCTTTTAGGAAAAACGCTTTAGTTTTTGTTTTGGAAATATAATGTTAAATCAAACATATACAAAAATATAATGTTCTTGCTTTTTCCTTGGGTGAGAACGAAATTCACACACTCTAACGTATTTGTTATTGCATTCTTTGTTATCTAAGCATTTTGCTTTTAGGCAAGCATTGATTGGCAATAAAAGCATTGAATCTCGGCTGATATTATTTTAGTAACAAGCATATTGTGATAAAGTGAACATGTATATAATCTCATTAAAAGAATTTCAACATATAATCTCAAATAAAAGTATAAACTTTCACAATGTTAACAGAAGCTCCGATTTACAACACTGTGCGCTAAAATATATTTAACAACACTATATAAGCAAATGTTTACGAAAAAGGAAAACAAAACAAAATCCTATCAGGAATTCAATTCAATGATTCAAATAAAAAATTAAATTAATTGCAACTTTAAGAAATGTTTGCTTTAGCGGAACTTAAAGATACAATACGTATAGCACCAGAACAGTTTAATTTAAAACTAATTGAAGCCATCAGAGATGAAATTAATCGAAAATTGGCCAATAAGGTAAATGTTATAAATAAAAGCGTGGAATTTGAATAAAATGGTAAACATTTTAGGTATTATTAAATGTCGGCCTTTGTATTGCTTTAAAAGATATTGTATCTTTAAAAGATTCCATTATTTTACCCGGCGACGGTGCCTCACATACAGAAGTAATTTTTCGATATATAGTTTTTAGGCCTTCAATCGCAAATGTCTTAACAGGCAAAATACGCAGTTGTAGCCATGAAGGCGTCCATGTGACTTTGGGATTTTTCGATGATATCCTTATACCACCCAGTGCATTACAGCATCCTTCACGTTTTGATGAAACTGAACAAGCCTGGGTTTGGGAATATCCTCTAGACGATGGTGGAAAGCATGATTTATTCATGGATATAGGAGAACCTATAAAATTCAGAGTTTCTAGGGAAATTTTTGAAGAAAGCTCACCCATAGGACCACCTAAAAATGACATTTTAAAACCAGGCACATCCGCACCAAGCACCTCCGCGGCCGCAACGGTCCAAAATACAGAATCAAAGACGCCATATCGCATTGTAGTGGGTGGCTATTAAATATATTTGTTTTTAGAATGTGTCTATTTTTTTATTAAATATATTGTAGGCTGCTATCAATGAATCTGGTTTAGGGGTGTTATCGTGGTGGGATCAACAGCAGCGAGAGGATGATGAAGCTGGCGGTGACGATGAAGATAATAATGACTATGATAATGACGAAAATGGTGAAGGCGCTTATGAAGAGTGATGGATATTTCTTAATAAATTACAACAAAAAACTAATTAGTATATATTTTTTGATTTTCCAATCTGTTTTTTGAGGACATATTTGATAAATTAAAAGAAATAATTTTTGTAATAGATTAGATTAGAATTAAAGTCTGCGAGGATTTGTTTCTATAATTTAAAACAAAACCTGTCAAGACAATTTAAAAAAGTTTAACAAATTCGTTATGTAATTGCAATCCAAAAAGTATTAGCTGTAGTTAAATAAATTTCATTTCCTAATATAGATCATTTTCAAACGGATGATGTGGGTGACCCTGACATCTGAAAGAAAATGTTATTAAAAATTATCGGTTATATCTAGTTTGTTAAGAAAACTTACTCCTTAAATATATACATCCTTGTTCCCGTATCCAATGAATCAATATTGATCATATCCTCCGAACTCAGTTTACAATTTGAACTCAAAAGGTTCTCCTTCATATGATCTCTCTTTTCCGCCGCGACTATGACAATATTACCTCTTTGTATTTGATATCTTGCAAGAACTTGTGCAGGCGTTTGTTTCGTTTTTTCAGATATTTCTAGTATTTTTGGATTAAGCAGTAGTGGTATTTTATTGTGCAAACGTTGAATACTTGAAGGGCTACCAAAGCAATAATTTGATACTAAAACAATGTCATTGGCTTTGCAAAAATCCAATAGAACTTGCTGATTAAAATACGGATGACATTCGATATGCAGAAGGGCTGGTTTTATACGAGCCTTTTCCATTAGTAAAATTATTTGGCGTATGTTGAAATTAGCCAATCCTAAAGATATAACTAAACCTTTTTGCACCAATTTTTCCATAGCTTGCCATGTTTGTGTGAAATCTACATCAGAGAATATAATATTTCCTTTATCATCTTTTGGATAGTAATAATCTCCCTCCTGAAAAGCCATGGGAGAATGCATTATATACGTATCTAAATATTTAAGTCCTAATTTGTTTAAAGACGATTCACAAGCTTTGCGAACCATTTGAGGTGAATGATGATTATTCCACACTTTACTTGTTATATAAATATCCTCTCTATGGAAGAGAAAGCAAAACCGAATTAAACATTTTTTAGGATAATATAGTACATACATACATATTACATACATATAGTACGCATGTTTGTAGAATGTGTAAACATAATGTGAAAATAACCTTTTTATAAGACCCTTTTTAATATATTCTCTTAAAGCCTCTCCGATTTCTTTTTCGTTGCCGTCGACTTCAGCGCAATCAATATGACGATAACCCAACTTAATGGCGTCGCCCAAAAGTTCCTTACAATTAGTTCGCAGCTACATAAATGTGAAGAATTTTTACCAGTATATAAGAATTATGATTACAACGATCTTTAATTCCCAACTTTATCTTACTTTTCTGGTTCCTATTCCAATAATAGGCATTTGCTTATCATTATTCAGTTTGAGTTTTGGTACATCGAATGATGTTAATGGAATTTCATCCTGCTCATCTACGTTTGGCAAAGAATTTGTGATCTCTGGCGGTGCTGGCCGTTTTTTATCAACTAATTTCTTAGAACTTGATGCCATTTAAAGTAGGTATAGGATTTCATGAAAATAAGAAGACAGTTCGAGAAAAAATATAAAAGTCAGTATTTTTAACAGAGTTTCCAAATTGAATGACAAAAAATAGAGATTCCACGAAAAATGTGTCCATATTTAAATTAAAAAATATTGTTTTGCTGGAATATGAGGTTTTACCAGTCCTGACGACATAGACAGCCGCAATTATTTGAGGAGCTTCATGGTTCTCTTCAATAAATATCGTTGAAAGAATTGTAATAAGTTGAAAAGCAAAGAAACCTTTTCCCAAAAATTTGCCTACAAAGGTCAAAAGCTGCCATGACTGCACGGAAAATCATAGTAAGGCATGATTTTTCTAGTTATTAAAAATATTGGTTTTATTTATAAAATGTTTACAGGTACAAGTTCAGTTTAATAAAAATCGAAATAATTTTTAAGCATCTATTCATTTTCAAACGGATAATGAGGGTGTCCCTTGGCACTATAAAAAATTGAAAAACAACTTTATATAATATAAACTGTTCATAAAGTAAATCTCAACTTACTCCGCCATAGTCATAAATCGTCCACCAAAGTCCAAACCATTTAATATGTCTATATCTTCAAGACTTATCTTAAAATCCAGTATGTTAAAGTTTTCCTTCATATGCTCCTTATTAGCTGATCTTGGTATGACGATATTGCAACGATCTAATTGATAACGCAGTAACAGTTGTGCAGAAGTTTTATGATATTTCCCCGCTAAAGATAAAACTTTTGGATTTTGCAATAGTGGATACTCTCCCGGCTTTGTATATGGTGAACTAGGTGATCCTAAGGAACTATAAGCTGTTACCGCAATGTTGTGAACTTTGCAAAAGTCCATTATTTTTTGTTGATTTAAGTATGGATGGCATTCAACTTGCAAATTAGACGGTGGTATACGTGCCACATTCAATATACGTTGTATTTGAGAGATATTGAAATTCGAAATTCCTATACTAAGGCATAATTTTGCATCTACCAAATCTTCCATTGCCTGCCATGTGTCAACAAAATCGACATTTGAAAATAATATTTTATTATTTTCATCCTTTGGATATAGTTCTTCGCCATCTTTGTAGGCCATGGGCCAGTGCATTAAATAATTATCTAAATACGTTAGATTTAGGTTTCTTAGTGTAGTCTCACAAGCTTGGCGCACCATTGAAGGATGATGGAATGTATTCCAAAGTTTGCTGGTAACAAACAAATCATTTCTATAGGGTATAAATGTGTGTACATATGTAATTGAAAAGATAATAATTAATATTTGTGCTATAATATTTTAAAAGAAAAAATAAGTCTCTTCTGTTGTTCCTTAAAAAAAATAAGCCAATTTCATGCAGTATAAAAATGTCATTTAAAGGAGGTTTAATTTAACAATTCATCTTTTTTTTTATTTTCGACAATTGTATTTTCGCACAATACTTCGAATGAAACAAAACGAGAGGATTTGAAATTATCTATTTATGAATAACGTAGATTGACAGAATTGCTTGTATTCAATATGAATGTAAATACAGAACATACACGAATATCAGCATAAAAAAATATCTTCGTTACAATTAAATAAAGAATTACCTTTTTATGATGCCCTTTTCTAAATGTTCTTTGAATGCTTCGCCGATCTCAATTTCATTTCGATAAATATGGGCACAATCAAAATGACGATATCCCACTTCAATGGCGTCACGAACAACATCGGAAGCTAAACGTTGCAACTAAAACATTAAAAAAAATATTCGATTCAATTTAAGTTAAGTGAATAGACGCGAACATCTACACAGGAATGATCTTGTGCATATTTGTGTAGTATCTTGAAAACTGGTATCTAACTTTTTTTATTTCAGATAACCCTTAAAAAATATTAAAAACAAATATTTTCTCAATGCCGCTAAATAGGTAATTTGAAAACTGTCAATATCCGTTTCGAATTAAAAAAAAACGAAAACAAGGTTCAGAAAGCGTTAAGCGCCCAAAGTGGTTTCTTAAACTCGGAATAAAGTTTATATTTTTAAAGTTTTATGTATCAAGATCCTAAACAATATATGTACATAATATTTTGAAGTCGTCTGCAGAAAAATTGATGCAAGTTCACAAATTGCATATACCGTTAAGTACATATGTATGAATGTATGTATGCCAAAAAGCTGTAGAGAACAATAACAACTACACAATTATTATTGACCTTGCATTCATTGCAGCTCTTGGTCAAGTTCGAATGCATAAAATAAGCACATAAGGTATACATACATACCCTCCATGTTCCCAGGCCAATCATAGGTATATTTCGGCCATTTCTTAAAACAATAGAAGGAACACAACTTGGATTTTTTGTTGATTCTAAACTCATATTGAACAATTTTTAAAGTTCTAAGATGGACCTTGCAGGTGTTCGTTTGCTTAATGTAAATCCACTATTGTTTAATATTCTTACAAGAGCGTGCAATGCAGTCGTAGAAGCTTTCGGAATGTTTGCAGAAAAAGCTTTTTTTGGGTTGTTACTTATGAAAATAAAAGCAATTATTTTGATATAAACTACAAACATACGGATGTACATACAAAGGTACATATGTATGTACTCGTATATGTATTTTATTATTTTTGGATTGCTTTTAAATAAATATCAAAATTGGACGTATTTGACATATGAATAGTTTGCTTTTGAAAATTAACATAATTTTTAAAGCAACTCGTTAATTTCAATTGCTTCTAAAGCCTAACTACTAATATATTTACCAAATGATAAATACTTTCTTTAAAGTCACTTTTGACAAAAATATACGCAATGTTTGGAATATTTGGTGGGTTAAAAATAATTCTTCATTCGAAAATTAATTTTTAAATTTCAGTGTTCGCCATCAATGTAAAATACCGGCTATTGTAATGAATAATGGTGATGAAATGCCTTTAATTGGTTTTGGAACATGGAGTGTAAGTAAATATGGAAATATTTAACTCGGTCAAATGGTACTTATTAAAATCATAACACACTCCTATTAATTTACTCGAACTCTTTTGAGTGTATATTTAATAAATATACTTAGGTGTGTGCAAGGCAAATTGATTACTGGTAAATTCGCCGGTGAATTAAGATCACCAGCGCAGCTGAGTACTTTTTTAAACTGATTGGATGCCAAATTCCATATAAAAAAATCGTTTGCCATTTCCGGTATATTTTTATGTATGGAGTTTGACATCCTGTTTAGCCTACCCTGGTTGTAACTATTTTTAGTAACTTTATATTTTTTTATACATACATATGTACTCATACGCATTCATAATCAAAAACAGTCATTGTGACTTAAAAACTCCAAAATGTGCACTAGTGACTAAAAACTGTGTGTACAAAAATTTGTAATTTTTAAAATTCACAAGTCTAACTGTTGCACCAGCCTCAGAACTCGAAATAACAATATTTAGGAGAAACAAAACTACTCGATTGCTCTCCCGTGCGCACGGTCATAACTATAAAAAGTAGTACTCTTTAATTGAAGCGACGCAAGTAATAATAAGAAACCAATTTTAATAAATTTCATTTTGACTATTTTTGAATTAAGGTGGGATAAGTATTATTTATATGTATATAAATTGAAGTTTCTAACAAAGTGCTATATTATTGCAATTTTTCATAAATACTGATATTTCGGTCTGAAAACTTGCGAAATTTGGAAACAATGTACATCTACTTAATATGATTATAAAAAAATTAGTTTTTAAAAACAAGCTTTTCTATAAAATCCACGAAAAAATATTTTTTATCGAAATAAATTTCCTAAAGAAAATTATGTGTAACGACGACATACAATTTTATTGTCAAATAATAAATAATATCTAATAAATGCATCGTATTGAATAAGTTACATATATATATATATATATGTATGTACATATCCCACTTCAAAGATAACACGACTCAAAATTTGTAATTTTTCAGAAAACTCAAAAAAACTATTTTTGATTTTAAAAAATATGACTCTTGATAAATTCGATTTTTAAAGTCAGTGAAAGTAATAAATATAATTAAAAAACTGAAATTCATTTAGTGTGTTTTTCAACAATTTTAAGAAGGCAACATTAAAAAGAAGGCAGAGTTTTTTGTTTGGGGAGACAAGTTAATAATAAGAAATTTCCTTATGTTAACTTAAAATTAAGAAGTTTGAAGTGGGTGTCCGATATGTATACAAATATGTACGACACGCTCTAAGACGCAATTTTAAAATTTATTTTTTCTTTATTTTTTAATAATTAGGCCACAAGTGACTTCCGTGTTTTGGAAAAAAATAGCGATGGTGAACAGGTATATTTTTTTATTTTTGTTACCTAACTTATTCATGCATATCTACATATCGCTCATTTACTCAAATAACGTCATAACTCAAAAAATGCCAATTCGATATAAAGGGGGTGAAGTTTTCTTTATAACGGCATTTTCTCTTCAAACATGGAAAGTAAAATATATGTACATATATGTATAAAGATAAAGTTTATACACAATATAAAGCATGACATAACGAGCAGCTCTGCATTATTAACTCCAGAAATTATTTATTTGAGTTAATAAGGTTGTTTGAATAAATGCGGGACATGTATGTACATACTTATATTAATTAGTATGTGATAATATCCAATAATTTGTAGAAAACTTACAATAAGCGTGAAAGCGACGACATTCAGGTAGGATAATGAGTTTTAATAATTATTTAATTATGTACATATTAACGTATATTATATTTTTTTTAGAACGCTCCAGAAAAAGTAGCAAAGACAGTTAGGATGGCTATTAATGCTGGCTACAGGCATATCGACTGTGCCCAAGCATATAAAAACGAACGTGAAATTGGACATGTTTTAAAAACGCTAATTGAAGAAAAAACAGTAACTAGGTTAATATAAATGTACATGGTTTTAAAAATACCCAAATCACGTAACTTGACGAACATATAATTTTTTTTATACTATGTAGAGAAAATTTGTTCATAACTAGCAAGTTGTGGAATACATTTCATCACCCTCAACATGTAATCTCAGCGTGCGAGCAAACTTTAAAAGATTTACAACTAGAATATCTAGATATGTATCTAATGCATAGCCCCATGGGGTTTCAGTATGGAGATGATTTGTTTCCGCTATGTGATGGTGAAGTTTTATCTTCTGACGATGATTACATTGACACCTGGAATGCTATGGAAGACTTAGTGGAGATAAAATTGTGCAAAAATATTGGCATTTCCAATTTTAATGACCAACAAATTGAACGTTTACTTAAAAATTGCAAAATAATACCACAAACATTGCAAATGGAAGTACATCCGTATCTGACACAGAAGAAGCTAATTGATTTTGCTAAGTCACATGATATTTGTATAACAGCTTATGCTCCGCTTGGATCACCTAAAAGACCTTGGGCTAAGCTTGAAGAACATGTGAATCTGTTAACAGACTATAAGGTATTTTTTAATACATGTTTACACAAAGTCATAACTCAAATAATGCCATTTCAAGATAAACGCGGTGGAAGTTTTCTCTTTGATCCCCCTACCAACAATCACTATCGCCTTATATTCTCTTCAAGCGTAGAAAAGATATACAGGTGAAATATATACACACTACAAATCATGACAACGGACAATTGCGCATCATTACCACCAAAAATGCATTTTTAAGTTATGACGTAGTTAAAGTAAAAAATTTAGCGATGTGTGTATTGATAATAAAAAAATCTTTCAGATTGGTCAATTGGCCGAAAAACACCACCGTTCCCCCGCCCAAATATTATTGCGCTATCAAATTCAATGTGGCCATGCGGTAATACCTAAGGCAGATGGTTACAAACATATTGAAGAAAATATTAATATCTTCGATTTTGAACTATGTCCGGACGATGTTAAAAATATTGAAAGTTTAAATTATAATAAGCGTTTTTTTTTATTTTCTGGGTTTGTATAAAAATGCAAGGCTGGTTGCACTAGATATTGTTTTCCAATAATAAGCCACAATACAATTGTAATTCGCTCGACAACCGGGTTTTCTGATCTCAATCGTAATAAGTGAGTTAGTACTTATTTTGAACAACAGCCAGCCTTGATTGAAGAACTGCATAAAATAATTATTATTATATATTTTAATATGTATGTAATATTTCTCTTTTAAACGACAGAGCCTATGGACATCCTCTTCATCCTTTTGAAACATCCAAAGCAGTAAATACATAAATGTTAAGCCAAACATAAATTGTGCAGCAGGAAATTTAAATAGTAGCAACTCGTACATTAGTGTAATTACATATATATATATATATATATATATATATATATATATATATATATATATATATATATATATATATATATATATATATATATATATATATATATATATATATATATATATATATATATATATATATATTTGTGATCAAATTTATATAGTGGTAGGAAATTTAATTTGTTCTATACTAAAAATTTATCTAATAACAACTTTCTTTAGTTTTATAATATTCATTTTAAATAAATTATTGTTTAGCTATTCGTGTTAAAAGTTTTCCAATTGTTTTTAATTCTTTTTAGAATTTTTAGTAATATCATAATTCGAACTGGCTATACTTTTGTTATAAATAAGAAAAATAAAGAAAAACTCTGTTTTCTTTAAAAGTTTATTTTAAACTGTAAAATTAATTACGTTAATTGGAAAAAAAACTATATATCTAAATCATAAATATCAAAGCATGGTGCCATTTGGTGCCAGCTGGAAAAATTATGATAATAGTATACCGTCTTCACTAGCCATCGTGCTTATTTGGAACATGAAGACCGTCGCTGTTGATGGTTTGTTCGTGTCTAAACAATGTCCGAACAGTTGTTCGCACAACACTATACTGCCATAAAACAATCGCAGTACACACGCAAAATAAATGTGTGTCTACGCTCGAATGTAAACACTCGTACATAAACAAGACACTTTTTGTCAAATATTTGACTAATCTGAATGTACTTTTAATAAACATATTAAAATACTAAATTTTAATGCAATATGCATAATTTTTTCTAATTTTGTCTACAACATAACTGGCACCATTATATTAATTTTTTTCGGGACATGTTCGTTACACCCTGTTAATTTTATATGAATCAAGTGCTATCTATATACATTTATGCACACAAGTATACATACACCTTAGAAAAATTATTTTTACAGAAAACCATTCTTTTTTTCAGCAACAAAAATTATAATTGAGTGATGCTTTACAAAAAATTATAATAGAGAAAACACTAAGTTTTTATAACTATATAATGCTATTAAATCAGCCGCCTCTTAGTACAATACGCACACTTTTGAAGTGGACACTTGCTATCGAAGATTTTTCCATATCTTATATGGTGCCTTGACTCGATATAAATCCATAGTAAATAGCGTCGCTGTGGATGGTCGGCTCGTGTTCAAACAGAGCTGTTCGTACAATTGTTCGCACATCTCTGTTCTGTCATTATATAAACAAAATACATAGGCAAAATAAGAAGTATGTATGTATGTATGTGTGCGCTCATCTGTACAATATCGATAAAAGGCAAAATATTATGATCAAACTGAACTGGAACAGCTACACGTATTCATTAAGCAGAAGGCCACGAACATATTTTCTCTCATTATATCGGAGGCGCTCCCTCAATGTGCGAACAAATTGATGGCTCGTCAAGACGTAGTCTAACAATTTTTATTTATAAATATGTATTGTACGGTGTAAGTAAAGCTTTCTGTATCACTGTATAAGTAGACAAAGCAAAAGAGCTCACTACATTTTTGCCCTTTGTTTATCTGTTTTTTTTATCGGATGTTAACGGATTTATTGCGAGAAAAATTTTGGAAACAAATGTTTTCTTCCCCTGTTATGGGAATTTTATCTAATTAAAAAAGCTTTCCTTTAATCGTGAACCGAAGGTGGAATACATACTTCTGAATTCATAAAAAGTAATTTATTAAAAACTAAGAAAATGAATGATGTTGTCCGTGGTGAAGCTTCAGAATCTGAAGATGAGACTTTGGGTATAAATATCAATCAGGAGGTTAGTTTACATGTTTACGATAAGTGTTTGTAACCGATTGATATTGTTTTAAAAATCCTCTTAGAGAATTTTTGCTTCAGAAGTAACTGGAGAAGCATCTGAATCTGATGAGGGTACAACAAAATGTGTGTATTTGAACTTAATTACTAATAAATTTCTTATTTAGATGTATATGAGAAAAGTTTGGATGGCAGCAAGGATTCTAGAAGCAATGTTGATTCCCTGTACGCTAACAATTTATTACAGAGAAAGTTGAGTAAGTATGATTTTAGGTTCCAAATTTCGAACATGGTTTTCCAAATATTTCTCATTCTTTTTACAAACGTGTATTAGTCTGAAGGAAAAGAGTATCAGTGTTGTCTGTAAATTTTATGCTACAAATTCAATTTTAATGTTTTCTGTAACTGATTCTTGATTTGGTATTCTTTAACTATTTATTAAAACGCAAAAATTAAAATAAAGAAATTATAAAGTTTTTAAAGACAAAAAACTAAGAAAACGGCGTTATATCAAATTTCTTTACAGTTGAAAATAATGTATCAATTTGGCGCAGCTTAAATTTGTTTGTTAAAAACATTGTTACAGCAGCCTCGAAACAACTACTTTCAACTGATCAGTTGCTTATAAAATCACAAACCTCAATGCAATCTGTATTAATGACTATCAACCACGCGCAAATCAATATAAAGCAACTGTATGAAAAAACCGATGCAGTATTTACAACTGGTTTTATTTCGAATATAAATGTACAATCAATCAAACATAATACAAACACATTAAAATAAAATGTTCTAGTTATTTTATACATATAAAGATATAATTCATCTGCACGTGTGTAAACTCTTCAAATTGCTATGCCGAATTTGATGAAATTTCGTATGTGCTTGAGTGGGTCTCTGGATGGTTTACATTTTCAATTAGAAACGTTATTTGTCGCTGCGACTTTTAAAACCTTTTACGTTTCTGTGTATCAAACGTCTATATAAAAGGCGGTCTACCCAGGATATTATTGAAAATAAATAATTTTTTTTGGGATAGTATACAACATAAATTTATTCTTCTGTATCCGAATTTGGTACAAATACTTCACTATTTGGCGAAGGTTCTTTTGGAATATAGGTGGCCTCAAAACATCTCGCAAATATAGTACGTATTTTTGGTACATGTGCTTTTTGTGGGGATTGGGGTATAGTTTCATTCTCCTCTTGACTTTTGTTATCATGTAATGTTAATTTTGGAGTTTCTAAATCCACAACTGCTAAAAGTATGTCATTATCATCAACCATATCTCGATCTTTTTGTGTTAAATTTCTAGCTGCTTGTATAGATCGTAATGAAGTATGATTTTCATCTGTGTTAAAATCGAACAAAGTGCTATCATTGCTGAGTGTGGTTTCTTCAGACAATCGTTTTTTAGCTGCTGTTGTTGCTGTATTATTTATGTTTGGATTGCTATGTTTACGTTTATTTGTTTTCGCTGTTATATTTTGGCGACTGATTGGTTCATTAACTTCAGTTTCCAGACATTCTTCGTAGAAACTAACATCTTCGGGCAAAACTGTTGTCATTATAAGACTACATTCAATATAATCTGTTTTTTTCATTGTTACAAACAATGGACATCCTTCTCGGCTAAAATTTAATGTTATATTTTCGTTAATAGTTTCAGCAAATGCTAAAAATGCTCTAAATTCTTTCAGTGAAAAAGTTATAGTTGATTCTTCTAGTATACTATACGACTCAAATTCACTGGGGCTGAAAAATGTAAGTAAGATTATAAATCGTATTTGTATCACAAATATCACTTTACCTTAATTTCAATTGTGACCTCATGAATTTGTCATTAACTCTAGCGCCCTCTATGTAGTTTTTAGCTGTTAAACAATTACCCATAGCTTCAAGCGTAATTTCCAATTCGGTGGTATTGAAATTGCTGGATATATCATTGAAAATCTTATTTGAGCCTATAATACTTTATCAAGTAAAACATTTTTATTTTACTATGTTGTTCTATTTTTTATATATACTTACACATTTGCGGCATCCTCCATTGATACATTTGTGGTTAAGACCTCATCGTCAACAACTGCTATTAGCGCATTTTTCATGGTTTCTAAACTACATTTAAATTGAACTTGTAACTTCAGTTGATCCGACAATAGACGTATTTCACAAAATTCCACATGACGCATATTTTTAAATACCGATAAGATAGCCTTCATACATACTTGGCAATAATTGACATCGGAGTTTCCGATGCTAAAGGATTCGAAAAATATTCGGTTAAAACGAATCGTAGCCATCGCAGATTTTGTAGAATTAAATGTCCGAAATTGTAGTCCATCTTCATCAGCTTCCACACACAAATCGGTACCAATTTTGGCTAAAGATTGTATTGATTTAGCTATGGCTAGAGAACATGCAATTTATAAGTAACTCATAAATATAATATTTGCAAATAATTTACCTTTGGCATTGATTCCCTCTAAAGTAAACTTCATATTTGCATTGCCATTATTATAGAACTTGAAAATGTAAACAAAAAATATAAACAGCCAACAAGAGAACTAAGGTGCCAATGTGTTTTCGGCGGCGGCTGAATGTGAAAAATTATTTGGCGGCGGCAGCTTAACCGCTGCGCCCAGTACTAGTACATTTTATTATAAACATACAAATTTCTTCTTAAGACTACGTCTTGACTAGTTAAAAATTTGCTCGCACACAGAGAGAGAGAGAGAGAGTGTCGGCAGAATAGCGAGAAGACATTCGTTCGTGGTGTTCTGTGTGGATAATGTGTGTAAATGTTTCAGTTCGAGCATGATTTTTGTTTGGTGTCGACAGTGTTATTTTTCTCAGGTGTATATTCTGTTTGTCTATTGGCAGAACAGCTTTGTGCTAACAACTCTTGGAACACGAACAGACCACCAACAGCGTCAGTCTTAACCAGCCAAATACTAAATGTGCGAACAGCAAAATGTATGATGGCTGAACAAATTTATGGCTAGGTAAGACGGCATGTTATGACTAGAATAACAATGTGCTAGTCGTAGAATAATATTAAGGTTGTGATAGAATAACATTTTTGTAGTCGTATAATAGCATTGAAGTAGCAGATGAAGTAGTCAAACAATAATGCATTAACTGTATTACACTAGGTCTTGACTAGCCACAAATTTATTCGCATAAAGAGAGAGCGTCGGCGAAATTTGTTCGTGGCCTTCTGTACTGATGATGCGTATAGATACTCCTATTCAGTTTGATCATAATTTTTCTTCGAGATTATTTCCTTGTCATCAACATTGTTATATAGGGGTTTTTATGAATTCATATAAAAAATGTTTCTCCATTTTCAGTAAATTTTGTATATATGGAGAAAGGCGAATGCTGAAAAGATTATTAGTTTCACTTTAAATGTTGACTTTTTTAAATTTTTTAATGATATGCCGCGCATATATACGCACACAAATAAAAAGGAAACAAATTATTTTAACTTCAACAGAATAAAAACAAACAGTGGAAAAAATAATACTACATTTACATCTACGCAAAATCTGGTACTTATGAGATTTTGAGCGAAATCTAGTTCACATCCACCAGATTTCACGTGTGTGAATAAATCAAACTCAGGCCAAAACGGTAAACCCTACCAGCTGTTTTTGTTTACATATTTTTTTTAACGTGGTGAGTTTGAAAATATGTAAACATTAACACGTGCAAGTAATACTAGCGAGCGAAATGTAATGCCGTATTATAATTGTTCAACAAATTGGTACTATAATGAAGATCATGGACGTTTGATTTAATTTGAAATAAGTAAACTATATTATCTTCATGTAGAGAGCAACTTTCTTCAAAAAATCTGAATCACGTCTTTAGGTTTGCAATATACATTAATAGAATATAGCAGTGGAAAGCTAAAAATATTTTAGTTATAAAACCTAAACGAAACGATGTCCCACAAATTTGAATACAGCAATGGAAAGCTAAAACCAATAGTAATCGAATGACATATAGTTTTTATTCAAAAAGACTTATGTATAGGGGGTATTCACTAACAAACTTTCATTTTTCCCAAAATAAGGTCAAAATCCCCAAAATACTATTTTTCCTATAAATCCTAAACGAAACGATGTCCCACAAATTTGAACACAGCAATAGAAAGCTAAAACTAATAGTAATCGAATGACATAGAGTTTTTATTCAAAAAGACTTCAGTATAGGGGGTATTCACTAACAAACTTTCATTTTTCCCAAAATAAGCTCAAAATCCCCAAAATACTATTTTTCATATAAAACCTAAGCAAAACGATGTCCCAAAAATTCGATCACGGCAATGGAGAGCCTAAAACAATATTAATTGATTGCCATATAGTTATTATTCAAAAAAACTTTAGTATAGGGAGTATTCATTAACAAACTTTAATTCTTACAAAAAAAAAATACGTGTTAATAAAATCCAACGACGAAAACAAAAATGATAAAAATTGTACCTTAATAACTGATACAAGTATATTAGTGCAGGTTTTCCATCCCTGTGTCAGTAATTTGTTGCCACAATTCATAAATTTTGATCTCATATTCAGATAAGGTAACACTGTTGACATTAATTCACCACCATAGAAATAAAAATGTAAACAAAAACAGCTGTTACGGCTTGCCGATTTCTTCAGAGTTTGATTTATTCACATCGATCCAGATTTCCCATACAAAACAAAATCTACTTACGAACTAGATTTTGGCAAAATCTCTCAAAATCTTGCAATACTAAATGATGCAACTATGTATTTTTTGCTAATGTATTGAAATATACAGCGCTGAACAAGAAAATTTTGACATTTGTAACAAAAAAAAAAGCGCGGTAGAAACAAAATATTTACAGCAACATTAAAAAATAATAAAAGTTTAAAATAAGTGTTTTCAATATGGATAAAACAATAATGAATAAAGTGTAAGTAATATTACATATGTACGAATTTAATTAAGTTTAGAGCCAATTTTTTATGCTTTCTTCAGTCAGCTGTTTTTGTTATGAAAATGAAATCCAATAATACGTCAAAAAGCATTGGTGTAAACGGCAGAGATTTTCTTCGAGATTTGAGCTGAAATCTATTAGATTTTGCGTAGATGTAAATGTAGTATAATCATCTGCCTTGATGCTGCCACCTAGTTGAATTCGTATTGATATAGAGTTTTACAATGCCAAAAAACCTGGAAATACTTTGAATTAGCCCGTGGGTTATTTGTTATCGATTTGCATTGATTAAGGTGTAATCGAGTGACTGTTTCACGTAGTAATATTAAATTTATCATCTCTGTTTTTCATCATTCCTTAGCCGGGTTGTTGTGCCACATCAGTTTTTACTTTTTGTAGGAAACAGTAAATAATTAAAAATATAAATACAGTATATAATTATTATTAAATAAAAGCCATCTATTAATTGATGTTTAATTCTTCACGATAGTAAATAATTATATTATGTTCTATGACTGAGAGCTTTTATTGAAATTCATGATGACACATGACTGCAAACGAAAAATACATCTTAATTGGACTTCTTTATGGTCAAAACTATTTCTTTTTGTAATATGTGATTTGGGAGCCTGCCAGGAAGCAGCACAGAGCAAAAGTTTTCCTATAACCACGTTAATTAACGCTAAATGGGAACAAACGCCTTTACATTTGGAGATAGCTGAATATTTAGCAGATGAAAATTCCAATTTGTATTGGGATTTTTTAAAAGATATAACTAATTTGGAAACAACGTTAAGTAGTTATGGTAATTTTTTTAAATTACAGTTTTATAGTTTATAACCAAATACATAAAACATTTCCTTTAAGATACTGCTTCACAAAGTTATAATGCTGCCATTAATGTAGTCCGTAGACATTTAACAGAATTGCAAATGCCGCTTTTAAAGCTAATAGTTTCGATGCACAGTCTTACGCCTAGGATTCAAACTCACTTCCAGATAGCTTTACAAGTCTTATCTCGAGGGTTTTGCACGGATTCTGCGACTTTTGCTCAAGTTGGTGCTGAATTGGCCTGCACCTTAGACGAGCTAAGGCAAAAACTACAATTAGGCAATCAAGAGTCTTTGGACGCTAGCATAGAAACCTATGCTTTCGATCATATATATCCTGGTTCAGAGAATACCTCTCGCACGGTTGTTTTATATGGGGATATAGGTTCAAAAACATTTGCCCAATATCATTATTTATTGACGGAAAAAGCAATAGCCGGTAGCATTAAATATATAACCCGTCATTATTTATCGGCTAAATTTCAAAAGTCCCAAAAGCTTGTTCGTCTTTCGGGCTATGGTGTTGAATTGCATTTAAAATCTACAGAATATAAGTCGCAAGATGATGCCCCTAAGCCTGCTGAAGAGTCCAGCGACGAAAACCCCGATGGTGCCGATTTTGAACTGGAACTACACGGTTTCGATTTTAAGGCGCTTAAGGAAAGATTCCCTACTCTGTCACATTCCTTAGATAAACTCCGACAAAGCTTACTGCAGGGCAATGAAGAAATAGCACAATTAAAAGCCTGGGAATTTCAAGATTTGGGCTTACAGGCTACACAGGCTATAGCAGAAATAGATGGCGAAGAAGCTTTAAAAATTTTACAATACACGGCTCATAATTTCCCTATGCAGGCGAAAGCTCTCCTTGGTTACAAAGTCAGCGAACAGTTAAGAAATGAAGTTAAACATAATATTGAAGTATTTGGACGAAGTCTTAATATAATACCACCTGACGGTGCCTTGTTTGTCAATGGTTTGTTTTTTGATGCCGATACCATGGACCTAAATTCTTTAGTTGAAACTTTAAAAACTGAAGTTCGAGTGCTTGAAAGCTTATACAATAGTCAAGTGAAGGGTTCTATGGCTTCATCTTTGCTAGCTTTGGATTTTGCTGGTTCGGGTTCAAAAGAATTTGCCATCGATATACGAGACTCTGCCATATTATGGATTAATGACATTGAAACTGATCCTCAGTACAGAAGATGGCCCTCAAGTGTAATGGATCTTTTGCGACCTACTTTTCCCGGCATGCTGAGGAATATTCGCAAAAATGTATTTCATTTGGTGTTAATAGTTGATCCTCTGAAGACAAATAGTCGCAGCCTTATCAAATTGTCCGAAAGTTTTGTGGTGCATTCGGCTCCTGTACGATTGGGTATAGTTTTCGATGCCAGTAAAGCAACAGCTAATAATCAGGAGGACTATATGTCTTTGGTTTGCGCTTTTAACTATGTAACACAGAAAAAAGATGCCAGGTCTGCTCTTGGCTTTCTAACTGATGTCTTTTCTGCGGTAGATTCAAAAGAGGAAATAAAGCGGAAACATATTAAAATGCAACTAAAGAAAACGTTTGATAAACTTTCTAGCTCAGCCGTAGATGATATTTTAGACGAAGATTCTGATTTTGATTATGGTCGCCAATTGGCCTTGGAATTCGTGGAGCGTTTAGGTTTTACGGATTCACCTCAAGCTCTCTTGAACGGAGTACCCATGCCTCAAAATATTCTTTTTTCCGACAGCGACTTTGAAGAAGCTATATTTTCGGAAATTATTCAACAAACTACCACACTTCAAAAAGCGGTATACAAAGGTGATTTGACTGATACAGATAATCTATTGGATTATCTAATGAACCAACCTCATGTTATGCCACGTTTGAATCAACGTATATTGGGCAATCATGAAAATGCTCGATTTTTAGATTTATCTGGAAAGCCTCATAAAGATCTCAGTAATGTTAAGGCTTTGATGCAACTGTCAAATCGCGATATGACCGCTACACTTCTAAATAACATCAAATACTTCGAAGGAAAACATTCTTTTGAAACTATAGGTGAATCCAAATTACATTTCCTAACCATTTGGATACTAGGCAATGTGGAAACTAAAGAGGGCAAGGAATTACTTGAAAATGCTTTAAAATACGTCCAAGCCGGGTCGAGTGTGCGCGTAGCATTCATACCAAATGTGGAGGGTGTCGATTTGAAAACAAAAAATAACCTTAATCGGTTAGTTTGGGCTGTTCAACAAGTTCTAAACCCTCAACAGGCCACAGATGTAGTGCTGAAAATGATAAAGCAGCCATCAGATAAATGGGAAATACTACCTCAAGTGAATGAGTTCTTATCTTCTACAGAATTGCACATGAAGATCTTAAGAGTGTATGTCCAACGAGTGCTCAATCTTAAGGTCGGCGAACGATTAATTATTGGCAATGGTAAAATTATTGGTCCTATAGCAGACAAAGAACAATTTGGCATAGAGGACTTTGGCTTAATCGACCGATTTAATGGTATACAATACGGGGACAAGTTGCGCAAAGTTTTGAGGGGTAAATCTGTAGACATAGAAGAATCGGAATTCAACAGTGACACATTGCTTAAGCTTTATGCCTGTCTGATACCCAGGCAGTCAAAGACAAGATTTAAGATACCGGACGATGTAAAGGAAGTTCATTCTCTTGTAAAACTTGCACCCAAACGGAACGAGTTGCCGCATTTCGAAATTAGTGCAGTTATAGATCCAGCCTCAAGAAGCGCTCAGAAACTTGCACCAATTTTAATACTCTTGCGCAACACCATTAATTGTAATATGAAAGTGTACTTAACCCCAGTTAACCAGCATAGTGATATGCCAGTGAAAAATTTTTACCGTTATGTTGTAGAACCAGAAATGCAATTTTTACCCACTGGTGAGTTAGCTGAGGGTCCAATTGCCAAGTTTACGGGGGTTCCTGCTAATTCGCTATTGACTCAAAACGTTCAGGTACCTGAAAACTGGTTAGTAGAAGCTGTTCGCTCAGTTTACGATTTAGATAACATAAAATTGAACGAAATTGGAGGTCCTGTGCATAGTGAATTTGAACTAGAATATCTGCTATTGGAGGGTCATTGTTTTGATGCCTCCACAGGTGCTCCTCCTCGAGGTCTCCAAGTTACATTGGGTACTCACGACAATCCTACAATGGTCGACACTATCGTTATGGCTAATTTGGGATATTTCCAATTAAAAGCTAATCCCGGGGTATGGACTTTACGATTAAGAGAAGGCAAATCTGCTGACATTTACGATATCACATATGCTGAAGGACCAAATACTGTGCACCAGGAGGGTAATATACAAGTGGTCTTAAATTCTTTGAGGTCGCATGTTATAAAACTGAGAGTTACTAAGAAAACGGGCATGCAGCAAGCAGATCTTTTAGGCGACGATGACAATCAACAACAGACTGGTATATGGAACTCCATTGCAAGCTCCTTTGGAGGCGGATCCAACAACGAAGAAGAAGTTGAAACTATAAACATATTTTCGGTAGCCTCCGGGCATTTATATGAAAGACTTTTACGAATCATGATGTTGTCCGTAATAAAACATACCAAATCACCGGTTAAGTTTTGGTTTTTGAAAAATTATCTATCTCCTCAATTCACTGATTTTTTAATACATATGGCTAATGAATATGGGTTCCAGTATGAGTTGGTGCAGTATAAATGGCCCCGTTGGTTACACCAGCAAACTGAAAAGCAGCGCACGATATGGGGCTATAAAATTCTCTTCCTAGATGTTTTATTCCCCCTTAACGTGCGAAAAATTATTTTCGTTGATGCTGATGCCATAGTAAGAACAGATTTGAAGGAACTATATGATATGGATTTAGGTGGAGCTCCCTACGCATATACACCCTTCTGTGATTCACGAAAAGAAATGGAAGGTTTCCGTTTCTGGAAACAAGGCTATTGGAAATCTCATCTTATGGGAAGGCGTTACCACATTTCGGCCTTATATGTTGTAGATTTAAAACGTTTCCGTAAGATAGCAGCAGGAGATCGCCTAAGAGGGCAATATCAAGCCTTAAGCCAAGATCCGAATAGTTTGTCAAATTTAGATCAAGATTTACCTAATAACATGATACATCAAGTTGCAATTAAATCATTGCCCGATGAATGGTTGTGGTGTCAGACGTGGTGTAGTGACAAAGCTTTCAAAACTGCCAAAGTAATCGATTTGTGTAATAATCCAATGACAAAAGAAGCCAAACTTACGGCAGCTCAGCGTATTGTACCGGAATGGAAAGATTACGACTCCGAAATAAAAAACTTAATGTCTCGTATAGAGGATCATGAGAACGCTGATCATGGGGAACAAATTTCAATTACTGATAAAACACTACCATCTAACAAGCAGGTCAATGACGACTCACTGAAACACAGTGAACTGTGAGTTGTTATTGTCAACTTTTTATGATTAAATTTAACAACAACGTACTTTGTGGCATTTACGTATTAACAGATTTGTTCTTTTGTTTACTTTCCTGATTTTTAATTGTTCTCCATTTATCTTGTTTAATTACCAAAATATGTAGCAAATCGTAATAAAATGAATGTTATAGTGCATGGAAAATTTTTAGTATTAAAAAAAAGGGTTAATATTAACATTCCTTAAATTTAATTGACAAAATATTAAAATTTTTGCATTAAATCGATCCAGTTAAATTAATAAATAATAAATTTGATCATTTCATTGATATCAACATTTTAAAATGAACTTTCTTGAAGTGTAAAAAATGTAACTTTATTTTATATATTAAGAAATAGACCAACATCTAGAGTATTCAACTTTGCAAAATAATAACCTGATCAGTGACACGAGTTATTAAGGGATCCAGCTCGTTGCGACCTAACCTCGAACCCCACAGCTCTGCTAACGTTTCTTCAGCAATAGAATTTGGGTTTCCTAAAACCAATATTGCAATTAATTTCAGAAGTTAGAAATAAATATCTTTTGCAATTTACCATTTTCATTGCGTTGTAAAGTAAGTGTTAAAAATATAACAACATCCTTAGCTATTGGACTATGAGTGTCGCATATAGTATGTAACGCTCTAGCTGCTTCAGGTGGTATCTAAATAGGACTTTTTTTAGTTTCTATATATCGTACTCAGGTGCTGTGATTTTACCTCATTGAGATTAGCAATTAATATAACATTACCCTCCTTAACTTTAGCCTTATATTTCTCAATGGCGTAACCGTAGTCATCCTCTGCATCAGGTGCTGATAAGAAATCGTCACTTTCCATTTCAATTGGAACCATTTCATTTCCTGAAAAACAAATACACAAGTTAAAATCGCCAAAGCAAATCAGAATCCGAAAATTAATACCAAAACAAGCAGAGGAATGTGCTGCTATATCTTTAATTAATTGCAAAACATGTTGGCCGCCATGATGACCAAACAAATAAACAGCGGGCTTTTGAGTTTGTTCATTCAAAATTGATTCAATACCGATCCTCAAATGACTCCATAAAGAATGGTTTTCTTTGCGATATTGCTTTTGCAAAATTTCAAAAGAACAGTTCTTGGAGTTAGATTTTAGCAGGCTGAAGTAAATTGCGATCATTAGTACTGTCATTGAAAAAACCAATGTAAATGAACTAACTTTAGTTTTCTTTGACGAAGTTTGGTTATGATATTTCGGAATGTCGTTGGATATATGACACCCATTCGTTGGGTATTTTTTCGGTGGCAAAGGATTATGTGGTACTTTACATATCGTTTCAAGCCTTTCTTGGCTTCTTAAATCGTCGTCTAGGTCCGACCCAGATTCTGTACTTGTTGGATGATGACGTTCTTTAAGCAAATCATTTTCTTGATCGGATCCCTCCAACTCACGAATTGTTGAATCGCGTTCATGTATAGATTTTCGGCGTTGAATCATATTTTTTTGCTTCAGCTTAATAAATTTGTGAATTTAGAGCAATCTGATTTCATTGGCGGCGGCGGCGGGACGTACAAAAATTATTGAATGCGGCTTAAAATCGGCTATAACCGACTGAAACTATCCCATTTAACCCTGCGTTTACAAATGCAAGTAGTGGCATGCAATTGTTGTATACGTATTATCAACGAAAAATTCTTCGAAATAGTCGAATCTCATGCCATTCGTTTTTGAGTTTACACATGCAAGTGTAAGTTCATTTTTAAAATGTCGTCAAAGCGTAAACTTGAAAAAATTTGTTTACTTTTAATATTAAAAAAAATTTGATCAGAAAATGATAAAGAAAAATTAAAGAAAAATGTTGTTAAGAGGAGATGTTGGGTAAAACCCCTATTGATTAAAAGGTGCGATTTAGGCATCGAAGCACACTTTTAATAATTTTAAAATATTCTGTTGGCTCAATTTTGCTTCCATTTTAACTTTTTGTTTTCTTTTTAAAATAGAGTTACCGAGTTTATCATATAGGCATATTTTTGGGGAAACGATTTACACATATTATCAATAGTAATATTTTATTATAATTACTAATATTATTGCTTTTTAATTAAGAAACTTGAATTTTTTATGCGCAATTTAAGAAATAAATCATAACAGCATAATAATCGTAATAATAAATCATTTAAAAAGGTATAACTTTAATTACAATTTAACAGCAATCCAGTAAATTTACATTTAATATTGAACAGGGTAACTTTGTCTATCGTTTTGACATTTAGTGGCATGCAAATGCCAAATTTCCACTCGCATGCAATTTTAGCTGCCACTGGAGCTGCCATTGCGAAAAATGTAAATGTATTAGTGAAAATGTGTGAGTGTATTGAGTTTTTCGAACTCCTAGTGGCATGTGTAAACGCTAGGTAACATGGTGTCTTGTCTAGCCATGAATCTCTTCAGCACCGCACATTTTGAGGCTCGTACAGAAAAGTGACTATTCAAGACCGCTGCAGTTCATAGTCGCTTCATTTTCAAACAGAATTGTCCGAACAAAGTTCGCACAACTCTCTCATGCCAATACACAAACAAAATACATTAGCAAAATGAAAAGTATGTATGTGTGTGCGCTCGTCTGCAAATACCATTAAATAAATTATGCTAAAAGCATCCATACAATCTCGATGGGAGACAAAAAATTATAATCAAAATCGTTATTTTGCAGATGTTCTCACGATGTGCGAACAAATTTATGCCCATTCAAGACGTAGTGTCATGCTTGAATTCTGTATTTTGATCGTGTATTAGCATATTTACTACTAAAAATGCAACAATGTTTAAGTAATCTGAAGCCAACTTCATGCGTCTTTCCGGTTAACATTGCACATGTTCGTTCATTTTAGAATAAATTTCAGCAAGGAACATTTGATTGTCGGGAATAGTTGCACGTAAATTATATCTTTGTGAAAATTAGATATAGTAAAAGGTAATTATAATATAAGTAAATTGCTTTTGTAAGCATTGCAGAATTGATGAATGTTCAGAAACTGAATAATCAAAAGTGGAATATTATTAATAAACTATTAGTAAATAAATCATTTTTGTCAACATTTTGAGGATAGATAAGAACGGCCAACTGAATTTTGCTATGTTAAAATTGTTATGGCATAAAAGGTTAATTTTTAATAAAGAATTTGTTTTTTTTTTTTAGGCGAATAAAATGTGAGGTCTAATTTGCTTAACGATGTTAAGGTTGGTGTATACAATATTGTGTAATGGGTAAGAAAAAAAATGAAATTATTAATTTGTGGTTGCAACCGAGTTTGTCTATATTTCGAGGGCACTGTTACGACTTTTGTCTCGCGATCCGTTCAATAGACTTGTGTATATTGTACGTGTGCATGCCCTGGGAAATGTAAACGGTTAGATATCAATTTTTTACCAATGTGTGTCAATAAATTTCCTGTATTTGTAAACAATGTTAACTTTTTTTAATTCAGAACCGACCATTGCCAGGTTAAATGATTTCTGTGGTGATTTTTCTGATATCGGATTTCCTCTCTCTGAGAAAATCCTAGTTGCAAAAAGGCTTTTCTGGTACATGAGTATGTATGTATATTGCAACATGAGAAACGAATGTTTTAAAAAATACGAATTGAAACTTTTTCCAGTAATTGGTAATGATGGATTCTTTTTTGTCAACGTATTTAAAGGTAAAATATATTACAATACAATCATTTAAGCAATTCTTAAGTTAGAAATAAAATTTAATAAATGATGATAAATTTCATCTGAGTAAAAATCTGTTGATCACTTTCAAATTAAACCAAAAGGATTCTGAACACTTTGAAAATAGCTAGCCTTCCCATATACCCTATTTGTTTTACTAAAATTCGTATATATTTACATTTCAGTTTTTTAAATCTAATAAAAAAAAAAAGAAAAATAGCGGATTTAACAAAACAGGTGAGTAGTATTCATGTTTTTTATTTTTTTTTTATTTAGCTGTAATGTGATGATATATCCTAGTATCAGGATCCCTCTTCTGAGACGAACCCACTTTTAAAACCCTGCTGTTAATAATTTTTACTGATTCACTATTTTTTAATTTATGCAATTAGTCTTAAAGCGAATTTCAACATATAATATGTATTTATTTTTAGCTGTAAGATGACGTTCTTCCCAATTCTGTACCATGTTGTGTTGGCTGTGAAATGGTTAGTATTGGTCTTAAAATAATGTTGCAAAGTAATAACCATGATGATATCTAATCTGACTGAAATCTGTGCGGATCTCAAATTTAAACCAAAAGGATTCTGAAATGTTCATTATTTTGTTTTCATATATATTTTATATACGCCAGTAAATTAATTTATGTTCATATTTTTCAGAAAACGGTTCTAGACCAACTTGGACAACAAATTTATGACGAGGTACTTAAATCCTTTATTTTTGGGCAACAAATTTATGACGAGGTACTTAAACCCTTTATTTTTGGGCATTTACAAAATGTGGTAGCTAGTTTTACAGCCTTGGAAAGTTAATTTCGAACATGCTACCATTGTTTTGAAGTGCATATTGCTAATTGAATTTCTATGATGTTTCAAATATAGTATAGTTCATTTGAAACTACCATGTAACTAAATTTTTAACTGATTTAAATAAACTTTAACCATGATAAAAATTTAAATTGTATCTAAAGTAATAATGGTAAATTGTTTTATTTCAGAAGTGCGGGTATTCCAGCAGGAGAACTGAATTTTGATTACCAGGCAGAACTTGGCTAATATAATCGTCTTTTTTTTTATACTTTATATTACAAAAATAAACGGCATGTAAACTATACTTCATTTATTCACGGTTTTTACATTTTATTTTTCGAAAGGGAATAGTCTGCATTATACAACAAAATGGTATTGATGAAAATCTGTTACATTGCGTATAGAGTAAGTTTAACATGGTAAGCCATTTAAAATACGGTGGGAAGCATGGACACGTGTATGTTGGCGGCTTTATGCTCACGTACGTTGATTGAGCTTGATGTGTCGTTTTATGCTCAATCTAACTTATTTACTCTTGCATTTACAAAGTAGTTTCATGAAATTTATGTATACGTATTATAAATAAAAATTTCAACTTTCATGAAAATGTCTTGTTCACTTTTAGAGGAAAGTGAAAGTTCATTTGTAAAATGTTTTCAAAGGGAAAAGTTGCTATAATTCCACAAATGAAAAGACAAGAATTTAAAACTGATAAAACAAGAGTGACGTTTTGTTTATTACTGAAGTAGAGTTGCCTAACCGTTCGCACACACTCTGAAAGTGAATCAGAAATTTTCATGAAAGTTAAAGATTTCTTTGAAATTTTTATTTGTAGTGCGTATACAGAAACTTCATGAAAGTACTTTCCTTTGTAAATGCAGAGTAAGCGAGATATTACGAAGAAGAGAAATAACTTGGTTTTAATTTAGAGGGCGCTTCAGGAAAAGTAAGTAAAAAGGCAGCGATTTCCATTAAGTCTGAATGATTTGAATTTTCTACAATTTTAATTGTCGATTTATTTCGCCGAATTTGTGGTTGGTAACGCCAAAGACAGAGTTGTCCTCTTCCACCACCGAGAAGAAAATGTTCTATTTGTGGAAAAAATATATTTTGCTGTCACAATATCCACCTGCATTTAATTTTATCACTAAATAGAACGAAAGTTTGGAAATAAACGTTTTCGTAAAGGTAAAATAAAGCAATATCGTAAATTTAAAATGGTTATTAAATTCGATACTCAAAAAACCAAGCATCAACTTTTTCATCTATCCATAAGCCTGGGAGTAATATTAATATGCATGACTTACATGCAGTACAGAAAAAATTGGACACACCTAGGAAGCTTTTGGGATTCACTTATTATACCCATTGTATTTACGGGAGAAATATTAAAAGTAATTCTCTGCTGCTATTATGGACGTCATGATGATCTTGTCCTGACTCAGAAGCAAAAGCAAAAGAAATTTGCATACTTTACACCCAAGGACTTGGCTGGCGGTTTTCTGTTGCAATTTTTGTGTACGCTATTGTATGCGTTTGTGTGTATAATATTGGGGGCTCCGGTTTTACAGAATTACGAGCAAACATTTGTGCTGTCGTTGCTGCTGACACTTCTGTCCGTATCGCCTACCGTATTCCTTTTAGGTGGTGGTGGTGCTTTGCAGGTATGCTTTTGTGAAAAACCAGATTTTCTGACAAAAAGGGAAGAGACTGCCATAGATCTGTTTAAATATAATGCTTTCGGTGGCATTTTGGGTGCTTGGGCCGGATCGGTTGTTGCACCTTTGGACTGGGATCGTGATTGGCAAGTTTATCCTATACCCAACATTATAGGAGCTTTGTTAGGAAGTGCATTGGGGAACATATATGCCTGTTCCTGTGTTTTGTACGCTACTGGAAAAGTATATATGAATAATAAACAATCTTAAAAGCAGAGTATTGATTAAAATATAACTTGTTTGTTTTGTCCATACAATTTTTACTCTAGTCAAAATTCTTAATAAAGGTTATAATATATTATTTTTTTAATATAATTTGTTATTCTTTTAGTACTTTTATATTCTGGTATGTGATAGAAAACGATCGATTTCGAAACAATGTTTTTGAAAAGGTGTGATGAATTTCTGCCGATTTTAAAAACGATTTTTGAAATATTTTTAAAGTATTGTAATTTCCAATGCTTAAAATAACGGAATTAAAGCAAACCAATTGAGAAATTAATGAAAATCATTAAGAAATGAGTTGTAAATTAAATAAAGCCCAGAAAAAGGGGCACATGCCAAGTTTTTTCTGTTTTAAATCGTTTTGTTTTAAAAATCGATTTCCATCACATACCTAAATATGTTTTTTTTTTAATTCTCTTATTTATATTAAGATTTTAACACCTTAAAAAGCTAGTTTTGAAAATTTGTAAATAAAAAAGCAAATCAAAAGCTTTGTGTTATATATTCGAAAATTGCTTTTAAGAAAACATCAAATATAATTGTTTTGATCGATTTCAAATTGAAGTCGGGAAAGATAAGGAAAAAGTTATATGTATCAACAAGCAGGAACAATGTTTGGCAAAATAGGTAAATAAACCATATTATTGCGTCAATACGTGACAAATGAAACGTCTGAAACAAGATAGGAGTAGACCGTGAAAGCCGTGCAAAGTTGCCAAAAGCTCCAACGTCAGTTGGCATATTTTGGAATGTATTTTGTAATGCAAATCCATTAATACTAAATATCACGTAGCACCACTGCGTCGATTGAGAGAAGAAATTATTAAAAAAATGTCATTAAATTCAGCAGGAAAATGCTCCAGGTCAACTAGTTGATAAGCTGAAGCATATTTCAACACAATAACAATTAGTGTATTGTAATTTAAATCGTTTAACGCAATTAATGCCATAAACAATGTACAAAATAATAAAATGATGTTAGGTGGTCATTATCTGAAAACATACACATATCTACACTGGCAACAACGCCTGATTAAAAGCTGAACAATAAAAAAACGACCAGGTGCCATACCCAAAATAGTACAATAAAAAAAGTGAAAAACAGTTATGGATAGATATATACCCATAACCAATAGATAGGACAGTCCTAAGTTTTCTGAGTAAGAGCGCACCGCATAATACAAAAGTTCTCTATTAGGGAACAAAAATCTCCACCGATTTACTTCCGCGAGCAAATATTTACTGCAATTGTAAACATGTTGTCCCAGCTTGTAGGTAAGGAAAACTTGTATGCCGCCTCCATAAACAAGACATAACTAAGATCTAAGCTAGAAATTGTCGTCTCATCGCAAGTCGGCTGGACGCAGAACATAACTAATACACCTAATAATTAATTGTCATAAACGGCATTGATGGTTCTGTTTCCACTGAGGAAATAAAAGGTGCTATAGAAACGGAAATGCTATAGAAGCGTAAGGCCAGTGCACAATGTGCTAAACAAGAATAAAGTTCCTTAACCAATGCATCGGGTTGAGATTTAGTGCAACTACCTATCCACAGCTTATGATACCTACCCAACAGAGGAATAACTGTTGAAGAGCTACTGAAACGTATTCCCAGTTAGTGCACTTGCCAGGAATTCAAATACAAAGAATGCTTTCTTTGCCATGATTCCTGCGGATTTTTGGAATGCACTTTATCTAAGGCCAAAAAATGCCGCAACTGCACAGTGGGTGAAACGCTCAATCTAGCGGAATTAAATTAATATCTCGCCTGTTTCTTATCCGATTGGCACCATACTTTCAGAAATAATTCTTTGTATATTCCCTAATATATTTGTGAAGTATCGGAAAAATTGGACCACTATAATCCAATATTTTACTTTTTTCATACAATTTTAATTAAAATAGTTTATACTCATATTTGAACACTTTTAATTTTTTTATTTGTATTTTTATTTTAAAACTTTTTTATGTAAATTTAGTAAATAATAATTATAAAAACTGGTAAAAGAAATTATTCAGAATCTGTGCTATCATTGTATGAACCTGGAGGCTGCAACTCAGCACAAGAAAGAAGATTTTTAACTTCTTTGTCTAATATAATATTTTTTTTGGAAGATCTGGAAGTAGATTTAGATAATGATGATATAAAGGGATCTGAGGAAAACAGGAGCGCATGCAGCAGGTCCTCCATTGTATGTAGTCGAGAAGTTTTACGTGTGTGATGCAAGCGGAAATTTCGGACGTCTTTATTTCTAGCCTCAAGTGCTTCTTCCGACATCATGCCAATTGGAAGCACAACATTATTTATAATTTCTGCTCCATGTATTAAAATTTTGTGAATAGAACTAGGCATGTAAAACCATGGATATTCATTTACAAATATTTCAGCTGTTTCAAATGCGTATTGCCGAAAAGCATCTGGATTAACATCGTGTCCACAAGCCATAGCACGCAAAATTACGCTAAATCTTATAATAATATCTTCATTAACGCCTGTTATTTGGGCAGCCAAATTAGGTTGTTGAAAGAACCTTCTGGCTGTGTTACCATTATTTGTATTGCCACAACCAGCCATTGGTATATCCACTAGTAATGTCATTTTCTTTCTTAGCTCGGTTTGTATGTCTACTTTCCTTTTTTCAGCTATAACTTTATCGGAACCACGAATCTGCCACTTTTTAATGGGAAGCCTGTATGAAATATGAATGACACACTCAAAACAACGAATCCACGCGTGAAGAGTTGATAAACCGTACTGGAAAAAATTTTCGTTTACTGGTAGATTTTGGATCAAATTCAGATCGTTCATCATTTTCGGCGTGGCTTTACAAATTCCGCACGTTTGTGATGATGTTTCCACAATAGTACTAAATACTTTTCCATCTATCATTGTCATGTAGAACTGATGATGAACTTGGAATGTGCTCACACTTGTTGGTCTAATATTAGATATTTGAGTTTGAACACTCTCAACCTCGGTATTGACCACGCTGAAGGTTTCCTTCTGACAACTAATTTTTATTGGTCTGCAGAAGCGAGTTGATGAAGGTCGCGAATTTTTCCAAATTATGTTGGATCCGAATTGCACTTGCAATGGCACAATGCAAACCGTAAACATATGCTCATCGATCATATTCTTTTCAGGATCACTATATCTTTGCCGGTAGGTGGAATGTCCACTACTACCATCACATCCCCATTTATAACTTGCAACTACTTTTTCAAGATTTCCATTGGTACTGACATTTTGAAATAATTCAGGGTGTGCTGCAACGATCCTAGCAATTGTGTGGTCCACCAAGCTCTGAAGGGGCACTTCAGCAGACAAATCTGTCACCAATAATCCACTAGGATAGCACCTCTGCTTAGCTAGTCTCAAAACGTCATAGCTTGGGTAAATGTTGGCACTTCGAGCTTTGGCACCAGCCTGCATTAATTTGTACGAGTGTTTCGTGTAACCTCCATCAATATGACATTACACCTACAAAATGGAATAAAAATTAGAGTCGGAAAAAGTGGCAAAAGATGGTGGCCATTTTACATTCACAAGAAACAGTACAAACAAAATAAATAAGATTTGGGCCGGACACTTTTGGACAACAAAAGATCTGCTCTACTAAAGTTCACTAAAGGACATTCAACGGAGGACACCTTCAAGGCTATTTTCTACTGATATTTGTAACAACAATATATAAAACACAAGGCATTAACACTTTTTTTTTTTTAAATACGTACCACAAACTTAAAAAAATTCACTTTACTTGGCAAATATGAAAATACTTTTATTGTTTACAAAGCTCGTACTGCACTATGTGAAATGGCGGGAAAATTTATTGCTGCACCTGTTGACACATATGTTATGTTTGAAAGCTCACAGCTGTTCGAATATATTAGTTATGAGAAAACAAAAGTTATCGATAAATTCAGTGGGATATTGGTTATCTAAGGCCAAAAAATGCCGCAACTGGGGTGAAAACCACTCTGCAAAATATACTAAACCAAACTACTTGTATGGCCAAGCACTGAAAAATTATGCAGAATTACCTAAAGCTAATCATAAAGCGAAAAGTATTAACATAAAATATTCATATACCCTCGTCTTAAAAGCGTGTACAGAGATACTAATTTCGAATATCTCGAAATCAATTGGGGGTATGTTTCAAGAAATAATGCGCGCCCAAAACCTGCTTCAGCAAGTTTTGCTTAGCCGAACAGACTCATTGTGCCTGGCGAAACAGCTCTCCCTACCCAATCAATAACCTTAAATTAAAAAGGTAGAGAGCTGAAATTCGGTATAACCCAACCCTCTGTAAACTTTAAGTTAAAAAAATAAATTTATAAAAAAAATAAAATATAGTCAGATCCAAATGTGTCAAATATATAAATGTGAAAATAAGGCCAAGTGCTATTCAAAAATATCGATCGTTAAAAGTACTAAGATCAAAATGGGAAAGAATTATAGGCCAAATGTTACCAAACGCGCAGGTAGCCTGAAAATGAGATGGTACTGTGTATATCAAGAACTTGACCCCAAGTGTAGGCCTAACCTATTACACGAAACTATTCGCGCTGTTTTTACACCCCTCATAACTTGGCTTCCTTTAATCATAAAATAATGAAACTTGAAACAGAAGGACTCTATTTACACCATCGCTTTTTCACACAGCTGTAACAACGAGCGTAGTTATTGATTTTTTCTAATATTATTAGAAACCTATATATATAGTACATACATACATACTATATTATAAAACAGGGGTTATCATATCAAATAAATTTTCTTTCTAAATAGAAAGAATAAAGAAAACGAACTTGTGCCTAAAAATAAAATTACTTAATATTACAATAAAAACATTATTTACATGTAGTGATTGATTAATTATTATGTATTTAATAAACAAATTAATCATTTAATTATGGGTATGTTTAAGCTTTTGTTGTAACTAAAAATGATTCATCCTCTAATAAACATCTTTGTCCCACATGCACATCGTTATGTTCCCAAAAATCATCCTCGTCATCGTCAAATGTTTGTAATTGTTCACTTTTGGCCTTATTATCGACTAATATTTCACTGATTTCCTTATGTTTCCTTTGCGCAAATTCTGAAATAGTCAATAGTTTGTCTTGGCATTTGTCGAGATTTTTAAACTGTTTTAATTCGTTTGTTAAAGGACATGATTTCTTTTCATACAAATATTCGAGTTGTACGAAATGTTGACCATACGCCAAACGTTGTATGGAATTTTGCACAATCGCTGATGTCCAACAGACAGCCAATGTAGTGTGTGGCACATATGAAGCAACTATATTATTGAATTCTTCTGTTGTAATGTTCGTATTGAAATAAATTGTTTCATGATTGGCCAAAAAACTATATATTTCAGACATTTTGGGAATGTTCTGTTCAGAATGATGGTATGTTGTATTCAGAGGCATAACATCAATGTAAGAGAGTCGTGACTGCAGAATATCTTTAATAGGTTGCGTAGATGGTACTGGCTCAGAAAGTTGATGTAAGCGGCATTGAAAACTGGCTGACTTTGAAGATTTAAGGCAGCGTTCTATATAAGTTTTACACATATAAAAATGTTATGTACATATATAAAGCAAAATTTATTTTATGTACCGTTAATCGGAAATGGAAAGGAATAAGTCATTATTTCATGTAAATTAAACTATAAATATATTGATCCTTGGGTGCCGCTAGACTAGTAGTGTTCTAGTATATAAGTCTAAGGGTTGTGAGTTAAACTCTCACTAGACTCAGGGGGGTTGCCGTGTGTATTTATTCCAAAGTAAAAACCTTCGAAACACAATGTATTATACATTAAAAACACGAAGCAAATTACGCAGTAAGTAACCCCCTAGGTTCGCTTCACTACAGCGGCTGAAACTCTTCGTTACTACGGTTAAGAATTAAAGTTAAAATATAATTTGTATTTGTATGTTGTAACATTTAATAATTATTGAGCTCTATTCCGTTCCCATTCCAATGCCAGAATCTTGTACAAAAAAAAATCGTTTAAAAATTTACCTCCTAAAAGACCCGGACTTATCTCCATTTGATTCATTACTAAGAAAAACAAAAAAACAAATTAGCACATAAATACAAAAGAATAGTTGTGTATACTTGCAATAAAATTTCTCCTTATTCAATATAAATTGATCACAATATAAAGCCAGCGAATTTATATATAGTTCCGACATTAATGGATGATGTAATTTATTCTCATTTCGTACCTCAACATTAACACCCAACTCACCAATGGTCGCATTACTTAAAACACAACTGACCTCTGTGTATAAGGATTCGTGTATAATAAAATTCCAATTATGACGTACCAAGCGATATTTGAGATTTGCATCAGAGGAAGGAACAGCATAATAAAAGAGTAGACGTAAACTGTGTTCACCTTTGTCAAAAGGTGCTTGTATCCAGGTTGTTACTGAAGTAGTTTCTTGAGCCTTTAACGCTACATTGTCGGAAGCTCTATTTTTGAGTAAACGGAAAACATGTTGTTTACGAATTTCTTTATCTTTTACTAATTTTTCGTTACTTAAATCTTTGGTGGCTGTAAAAAGAGTAAAATATTTTTTAAAATTTCATAATTTTCTTTATTATTTTTAACCCCATACTTACAACTTAAAATGGACAATGGTATATCGGCTTTTTTGTCTTGCAAGGTTAACCAACGCGGATTGTCACAACCCAAATATATTTCTTCTATGGGTTTAATGCCTTCATTTCTTAATGATATCGTTACGGGCATAATCTCGCCAGCTATTAAATCTGTTGGTATTGGGGAAAAACTGACATTTAACCATGGCACGGTTGGTATAACACGTATATTAAGTTTTTGATCAAACAATGTCTGCTTGCCAGGCGGTCTAAATGTTTGTGTCTCAAACTGCATTGAACCTATTAAAGTGTTATGGGGTTCTACAGCTGAAGCCACATTAGCAACCATACCAACAACGGTAAGAAGGCCGGTTAGTTTGGGTGTTAATTTAAAGTACAAAGTTTGACTGCCCTTTTCATCAAGTTGCAAAGTTTGTAGGCTGCTTGATTTTATAGCGGCCAAAATAGCGGCTTTATCTAGAAAAGTATAAAAAATTAATTTATATATAAAATTTTCATCTTATCGTTTGATAGAAAAACTTACTAGGATTTTCGTGTGAATTTTCAAATAGACTGACATTTGTTAATATCTCTTCATTGTCTAATTTTAAACGCCATAAGAGTTCAACATTATTTAAGATAATACTGCAGCGTATGGTATTTGAAATAGTAACAGCAACTTCAATTGGCTCTAAAATTAGTATTTATTATATATAGTATGAATTAAGTGTAAAATTGTTTTGTGAAAGAAAAAAGTTTGCTTCGAGCCCAGTATTATTTTCACTTTTTGTTAAGGCGGATCTGAAAAATGCAATTTTATTTTAAGAGTCGAAAAGAATACAACTTTCCATAAGGCAATATTTTGAGGGTTAGTTTTTTTAAAAGCTAGTTTTAAAAGGCATTTTTGCACTTACAGCAAGAGGGTTCTTTTCAAAGCTTATATTTTAAGTATTTTGTAAATAGATAATTCTTTTTAAATAGCTTTACTTAAAAATAAATTCGTATCCTTCACAAAAAGTGAAAAGGTTATACTATATAGGTTTCTCATTCCGTTTGTAATTTCTACAATATTCATTTCCGACCCTACAAAGCATATATATGTTCTGGATCCTTATAGGTAGGAAGTCCAAGTAATATTGGTCCACGAATTCCTGAGATATGAATGAAAAACCATTTTCTAGTATTTTCAGTCTCACGGGGAAATGATTCTCCGCAAGTCCACAAAATTTATATATTCTTAATACTTATCAAATTTGCTATAACAATTATTTTATAGAAAATATTTTCGTAAGGTCCTTAGATTACTTATGGATCTAAATGTGGGACCGGAATTTAAAATTCATCAAAAATTCGAATATTCATCCTAAAACCAAAAAGGGGAATACAAATTTTTAATTGCCAATAAAGCCATATTTAATAAAAAAAAAAATACTATAATACACCAAATATTGAAATTGCACCAGAAAAATTGAATTGAAAAAAAAATTCACCACAAATTGGAAATTCACATAAATATTAAAAAATTTAAAAATCATTAAAACTTAATTTTAGCAAATATCTAAATCACTTACAGTTTGGGAATAACTCACCATAATTTAAAAATGCTTCGCAAAAAAATAGCAAAAATCGAATTTCACTAAAACATCGAAATTTTAACATATCAGGAATTTACCAATATTTAAGAAATTTACCAACAAATTTAAAATTTAACAAAAAATATAAAAAACATAAACTTTAAATTTTATCGAACATCGAAATTAAACCCAGACAACAGCAAATTTTGTAGAATTCTCACAATACCCAAATAAGCAAAAAAAAAAAAAAAAAAAAAAAAAAAACAAAATTAAATGATCAAAAGAACGAAATTTTCCAAAACAGAGAAATATCACAAAAAATCGAATTTCACTCAAATCTTAAATTTCACCAAAATTTTACTAAAAGCCAAATTCGGCTTTTACTCACAATTCGCGAAAAAATTTAGAATTGTTAAAAAATCCATAAGCATTTACAGAAACAGTAAAGGAGCTGAAATTAAGAGCTATAAAACACCGTGCATCATTAACCAATCGAAAATGTTTATATTAGGAATAAATCCCGGAGGCCAAGTTTAAATATCGCAAGCAAGTAGTTCATACTTGGGAGGGTATATACGATTCGGCACTGTTTTACTTGTTTAAACGATTTTTTTAAGTACTTGTTTAGATCATATTTTCGGAATTTTCGCACTTAATGTAAAGGAACTATTAATAGCAGCAGCATAGAAAGGTAAAATTAAACTGAACGCAGTTATTACCTCATTAATTTAAAAAAAAAAACTTACCACCCTGAACAGCCAAAGGGTTTTCTGTTGTGAGATTTTCTTTTGTAAATAAACTCTTTGAGGGTTTAAAAACCTGAGGCTTATTAGCTGCTGCAGTTGTCACTATCATTTCTTCGATTTTATGCCATACAAATTCTTCATTTAAATCGGTCTGTAACAAAAAAGTTATCGTAATGACTAAGAGGAAGACAAAATAACTTACATTAATATCAATATTTGTGGCTGATACATAACTGGAAGTAGGTGTAGGCACAGGTGATAAAGTAAGTACTTTTATTGAGTCTTGTACTACTTGGGGCAAAGCATGGGCTAGTAAACCCAATTCGGGATGCCTTTTAATGTATTCCTGAAAAAAAACATTCCGTGTATGCAAACTTAAGAACATTTTGTTTTTAAAAAAATTTTACGTTTTGAATCTGAATATATTCTTTAAGAAAACTCATTTGTTGTTGCCCATTTTGAAGACTATCGGGTCTTAAAAGGTGAGCCAATGAACGACTGGCCTCTTCAAGCTTTTTAAGCATATAAGCCTGTTTAGCCATAGTGTGTTGTATATTATCTTCGGCTAAACTCCAGCCTTTTTGTTGGAATACTTGATAGGCCTGACTGTAACATCGATAGGCATGCTTCCGTTGACCAGCACGAGAATAGCGATGGCCAGACAAAACAATTTGAAATGCATAAGTGCGATGCATGGCTGGCAAGGAGGCTAAAAAGCAATATGCAGCTTGTTCCAATAATAAAGCTGAACGCAAATCAGATTCTTCACTGGTCATGCGTATTAATTGTTTGGCTGCCTCGCCATAATATCGCGCTGTTTTCAAGCATTCCATGCTTAACAAAGTGGCACGAGTGGCAAATTGTTGAAGTCTTATGAATAATTGAGATATGTATATATATATAATTTAGTATAAATTATAAAAAGATTTTGTCTTTCTTACTTGCAAGTATTTAAATAGCATACTATAGCATCTTCCATATAATCATACGTTTTGCGACTAGCAGTGCCCAACATAAACGCTGATAATGCAGCCATTTCCAAAGCTCCTGCATAGTATTGCCATGCTGAATCGGCATTAAAATCTCTTTTAGCTTGATGATAGGCTTGAAATGCCATATTATAATGTCCAAACATAAAATATAAATCCCCTAACTTACGCGTTTGTAATTCGGCAGACTCTTGAGTGTAACTACAAAAAAAAAAAAAAAAAAAAAATATTCAACATTAAAATGCAAATCATAATTGGAAAGAAAATGCTTACATGACGGCATTTTGATTACTGACACCCGCGCCTGGTTTACTGGTAACAAACCAACGCTTTGTTGCACTTAATAAAGATTTACTGACTCCCTTTTTATTTGTCACCTTAAAATTAATTCATGTACACCTATCACTTTCAATGGGATTGTCAATACTTACGGCTTCATTTAATATCCCCACCAAATGTTCTACATAAGGTATGAGTGCTCTAACCGCATAATCTTGTACGAAATGTCTTAAATTTTCAACGTCCATGGAGTTAAGGCATTGTCCATGTGGAGCATCATAGTCACCTGTCCACACATTTGGATTTATAGTTTGGGAAGCAATACTTTCACTACTTATGGAGAATCTTGAATTCTAAAAAATTAAAATTAAAAAGTATCAAGATATACATTGATACATATGTACATGTGTATTTCACATATCAACAAGTCCAAAAGCATGTTTAAATTACAAGTTACAATTTTACAAGTAATATACATTTAAAAAACAAAAATGCATGTAGAATTGAGAAATGGGCCGGTACCTGGGGGTATTCGTTTATAGATTTACAGTGTCATAAGTGGATGTGAAAAATAAGTAAAATAAACAAATTTAATTGCAAGTTATAAAATTTATTAAATTGTTATACTTCTGCTGTAGCATTAATATAGTACAATTTTAGCCTTCCTATACCTTATAAACTTGCTAAAGAAAATGTTGCAAATGTTTACATAAATATGAAATAAAATATATAATCTTTAAAAAAAACTTTACTTACTATTGCCTCCGTTGCATTTTCCTGAACCGGGCTAAGCGGATGAATAATTCCAGCTGAATCGTTTGAATCTTTATTCGTCATAGCATCATTTAAATCTGAGATTTGCATTGTTGACATGTGAACTACAGATAGATTATCTTGTGGTGTTTTATGACCGCTGAGTTGGTCAGCGCTAGTACCACTGGATCCTGTATTATCTACAGCTTTTGGTTGACGCCTTAGGAATGGGGCCCAGTAATTGGGCACTTCATTTGTAACATTAGAATCCATAGAATTGATTTGAATAAGAAAACATTTAGCATCGCCAAATGTAGACTTCAGCATTTCATAACCCTGTTGAGCCCTAGACAAATCCCCTTGACTGCCCTCATGCAAAACAACATAGCTGTTAAGGACATCAGATGATTGAAACCATTTTGGCAGTTTTTGTGGAGTTACGCTTTGCATTTGATGCACATTTTGAGAAAGTTTGTGGGCATTTTCCACAATATTTGGATCCCCACTAGATAAAACTATGAGACAACTTAAGAGATGTCTAGTGAATTCATGATCGGCTGGAAATTGCACAGTGAGAAAAGTTTCACGCCAATTTTCAAACCAAGGTTCTGCTGTGGGTATCTCTAAGGTCGCATTGTCTAAAATAATAGTTTTTTTTTTTTTTTTGAAAAGTGGAATTTTAAACAGTATTTTGAAATATGTACCTATTTGCACTACTTTAGTCGTGTCGTTATGAGCGTTTATCACCGAATCATTTAGCATTTTGCGTGCTAAAACAGTTTGAGGTGGCCTCCACTCTACATCACAGAAAGTTAAACGTAGTCCCCTTATAGAAACACTTGTGCCAGAAACGTCACGAAAGTGAGCTAATAATATACATATTTTAAAGGGTTTATCAATTAAATTTTAAACAATTTACCGTCATTTTGTAATTTGGCAAATGGTTGCAGTAACTCTACAAATGATAAATTGTTACGATGGCACACCTCGTCTGCATAGGGGCTAGTTAGGACTCCTATCAAAGGGGAAAAGATATTTTGCACTATTTCACGAGTATTAAAATTTTGCCCTGTCAAGTGTATCATTTTAATTAAAAAAATTAATGAAAATTTACAAACAAGCAAATTAATTCTCTGGACAGATGCACCTGATTAACAAAGATGCCATATCGATTAGTTAAGAATAATACTCGACAACACGGCAAATTAAAACAGGTTAACTCAACAGCACAGTTGACGGCAATAAAAAATGTTTCGATGTTAAATTACATATAAAAACCATTCGATTAAAAATACATGGACTGACGGGCGAAATCTAGCCATTTCCGGCTTAGCGTCGGATGTCAAACTCCATATAAAGAAGTGACAGTTATAGCGAAAACTTTTCTTATATACAATTTGACATCCAATCGTTCTTAAAAATGCCATCTGCTGCGCTGGTGACTTAACTTGTTTTAATATATTAAAAGCGATCTTGTAAATTAGTTTTCTTGATACAATTTATAAGTAATATTGAAGGTCTATTCGTCCTCAAATTCGTTGAATTCGCCTTGGTGCTGACATTCTCTCCATGTGGTGACAAATTTGTGGCTCGTCAAGATGGTATGTAAGATGCTCAGAATTGTCGGTCATATTGAAAAAATCATACATGTTCGATGGTTTCTTATGAAACATATGCAGATAAAGACCGCTATAGTAGTGGCTGCTATAGTAAGTCTATAAATAATTTGTATACCATTTGTATCAAAATAAAGACCTCCGTAACATTGCATTTCAGGATAGAGGCGAATAAAAGACCCGAAGCTTGTAAACGAGACAGCTTCCCTTATCGCTAAAGAAACATATGTTGTCACTCACTGCATAATAATTACAAGAATTATTGCATTGGAATTTGGCGGGAAAGTTGGCAACATTTCTGGAAGTGTCATATTTTTTTTTATAAGAAACAGTATTTTTTGCCAAAATAGTTTAGTTTTATTCTACCTTGTGGATTTATTAACAAAAAAACTGAGAATATCAATATTTTTAAAACAGCGTTTACAAACATCAACAATTAATAAGGTAATTGTGATCTTCTAAGACCTTGCAAAGAAATCATTAATACTTTTCGCTATTTTAGGTAAATAAAAACCAAATATAACAATTTGTTCTATCATCTACTGTTTGTTTAAAACAAAGTGAAAATTTGTTTTAGTGAATACGCTATCACTTAAGAGGATACGCCAAGCCGCCTATTTTGAATATGGCGAAAGTACATATTACAAATGTTGTGGTTCTGGACAATCCCAGTAGTTTTTTTAATCCATTTCAATTCGAGTTAACCTTTGAGTGCATTGAAGAGCTTAAAGAAGATTTAGAATGGAAAATGATATATGTGGGTTCAGCAGAATCGGAAGAATATGATCAAGTTTTGGATACAATATACGTTGGCCCTGTGCCTGAGGGTAGACATATATTTGTTTTTCAAGCTGATCCACCAGATGTAACAAAAATACCTGAACCTGATGCCGTTGGTGTAACCATAGTCTTACTTACTTGTTCATATAGAGGTCAGGAATTTGTGCGTGTTGGTTACTTTGTGAACAACGATTACGCTGATCCCGAGATGCGTGAAAATCCTCCACCAAAGCCTTTGTTTGATAAATTAACCCGCAATATTTTGGCCACAAAACCCCGTGTAACACGTTTCAAAATCAATTGGGATGACGCATCTTCAAATGATTTGGTAAATGGGAACGGTCATGATAGTGAACATATTAATGACGATATGCTATGTGGTGATATGAGTGGCGGTGCCTCAACATCCGCAGCTGCTGCTTCTTTGTCAACGAATCACACATCTATCGATGCACCAGAAGCAACAATGGATGATAATAGTTTAGCTATGCCTATAGATCATGGTGTGGCTGCTTTAAATGAAAACTCAAACTCGTTAGCCATGGAATGTTAAGTTTAAGTTACTAATTATTTTTGCCTTAAGTTTAGCTGAAAACTATATTGATTTCTATGCCTCCAACAAAGCAGTCTATAACGGATAATTAATATTCCGAAAAAAGTTACATTTTGAGTTTAACTGTACCGAATGCTTGCTATTGTTAAACCAATTAAAATCAAATAATGGATGCACTTATTTATAAATCGCTTGTCTCAAAGAATTCTTCATTTCTTCTGTTTTCAGTTATGTTCAATAATTTTTTGTGTTAAATTCTTTATAAAATTCTTATTTTTATCTAATATTTAGCATTAATTTACTGTAAAATTATCCACAAAATACAAAATTTCCATTTTTGTGCAAATTACATTTTTTTAGTTGATTTTTTTTGGAAATAAAACGATATACCTGCATACGGACATATGTAGTTACTTATAGAAAGTATTCCATTTATAAACTTTAAACTACTTCTGATGGAATCTAAAACCTAAGAGATATTGCCATGTCGAAAAAACTAGCTAGCGTTGATAATTAAAAATGGGTATAACACATTTTCGATAATCAATTTCACGATTCATTTCGAAATATAAAAAAATAGCAAGATTTTGGTTATGGAAAATATAAAAATAAAAAAAATCAGTAAAAATCCATAGTAAGGATTGCTATTTGCTATTCATTGATTTCTTCGCACGGTTGATATATATTAGAATTCAATCGTGCGAAATAAAAGATTGTATATTAATTACATATAATTAAAAACACAGTTGGGTTTGATATTAAATTTTAATCAAGTAGACAAAATGACGTCAAATAATAATTAAATTTTAATTTCAAAAAATTTCAAAATATATCGTATTAGAATTTATACATTAATTATAGTTCCAACAATCATACACCAATATGTATGTAATTTTCTACAAACGCAACGTTGAACTTTTATTACAATATTTTTTACAAATATCGGAATTGTGCTGTCCATGTTCGTCTCGATGATTTCTACGCGATTTACGTAATTGCCGTATATACTGGATAACGTTATGGATTTGTTCAAAACATATAAGGCCAGCAGTACCTACGCTAAGATCCAGATGTCGAAAGCGATCAAAATTACAGGTGCAACCATCAAATAAAAAATAATGTTTTTTTTTCGATTCCGTTTTACTAACACAGCGAAAAACTACAAAGTTGCCCCAGGGGGTCATTGTTAGTACACGATCGGCTGCTTTAAACCCAGCTTGTAATAGTTTGCATATACTCTCATAGCTGCCACTTTCAGAACCAACCACAGCCATATCGACAGGATATTTAAAATAACCTGGATAATTATCTGGTTTAGGAATAGGAGTATCACGTTGTTTCCTTTTGAGGCATTCCTCATATTCATCATCTGCTTCAGTGCCATCCTTGTACCGACGGTCTTTATGACGACTCCTCATTTCACCTGATTTAATTTTTTCAAGATCATCCTTCGTCATGCCTTTTGAACCCATTTTATTGGGATCCCTGCTTATATCATTTTCCTTATCACTTCCTTTTTCTGCACCCATGTTTCTAATTTCATTCTCCATCAAGAAATCCGATATCTTTGCTATTTCTTTGTGTTCATTTTCAAAACCATATGGGCCATTTTCGTCGTCATAATCATCATATGGGCTTCTATTTTTGTCTCTTCTCCAATCGAAGTCCTCGCTTAGATCTCTATCTCTTAGATCTTTATTTCTCCTTGGGTCTCTTTCATAGCTTCCATATCTATTTCTGCTTGGGTCGCTTTCATGGCTTCCATATCTATTTCTGCTTGGGTCTCTTTCATGACTCCCATATTTATTTCTCCTTGGGTCTCTTTCATAGCTTCCATATCTATTTCTGCTTGGGTCGCTTTCATGGCTTCCATATCTATTTCTGCTTGGGTCTCTTTCATCGCTGCCATATCTATTTCTGCTTGGGTCTCTTTCATGGCTTCTATATTTATCTTCCCTTAGATTTTTGTTTCTGTTTGGGTCTCTTTCATTGCTTCCATATTTATTTCTGCTTGGGTCTCTTTCATAGCTTCCATATCTATTTCTGCTTGGGTCTCTTTCATTGCTTCCATATTTATTTCTGCTTGGGTCTCTTTCATTGCTTCCATATTTATTTCTGCTTGGGTCCCTTTCATTTCTTCCATATTTATTTCCGCTTGGGTCTCTTTCATTGCTTCCATATTTATTTCCGCTTGGGTCTCTTTCATCGCTTCCATATTTATTTCCGCTTCGGTCTCTTTCATTTCTTCCATATTTATTTCCACTTGGGTCTCTTTCATTGCTTCCATATCTATTTCCGCTTCGGTCTCTTTCATTGCTTCCATATTTATTTCTGTTTGGGTCTCTTTCATGGCTTCCATATTTATTTCTGCTTGGGTCTCTTTCATGGCTCCCATATTTATTTCCGCTTGAGTCTCTTTTATGGCTTCCATATTTATTTCCGCTTGAGTCTCCTTTATGGCTTCCATATTTATCTTTTCCTGCTCCAATCTCATCTTCGTTTTCGTTTCCTCTTATTCTTTTTCCATCTTTAGAATATTTTTCATCATTATAATCCGTTCCATCTGTTTTTTTATGTTTTTTATTCATGTTTCTATCAGTTTCCTCATCTTCATCGAAATGTTTACCTTTCTTGCGTTTTCTAGTTTTACCGTCACCTTCGCTATATTCGCTATCCTCGCTATCATTGGCACCTTTTCCTCCACCTTTACCTTTTTTGTTTTTTTTGCTGCCACTTTTGTTACCACCTTTGTTACCACCTTTGTTACCTCCTTTGCCTTTATTCGCGCTACCTTTCCTGCCCTTATAACGTCCTTTGCCTCTGTGAGCTCTTCTTCTATGACCACCTCCTTCACCGCTAGATGAAGATTCGAAACCTTCCATTTCATCAAATTCTCCTAGTCCTGCTTCTTCTTCTTCCAGCATGTCCTCAGCTTCACTGGATGAAGTCCTAAGTTCCATTTCAACTACATCTGATTTTAGATCATCATCTTCATAATCACTAATTTCACCGAGAGCTTTTCGACATAAATCTTCTGCTTCGTCGAAGCAAATATGTTCACTAATTGATAGAACTTCACCGTTAGCATCAAGCTTAGGCTCTTCGACCGGCCGAACGCTATCCTGCTTACCTTTTTGTTGAATCTGAATATTTTTCACTTTAACAATATGAATAAAAAACTTGCTAGTTCGATTCGAATCGAGCAAAATGTGATTAAAAACATTCATGAAAACCTGAAAAGAACGGAACATTCGAACCGTGGCACTTTTCTCCATTTCTTCATAAACTTCAGACTCATTTTGTTTGCCCAGGATTCGGTGGCGGTAGGGATCAAGCAGATATATAAAGTCGTGCTTTTTCCAAATGGCGTACATTTGATAATTGATTTGCACTATCACTTTATAGTTTCCCGAGTCAAAAGCTTCTTGTAATGCATGAGCCAATTCGCTCTGTTTAAAGCCCGGAACACAACGCCAAGTACCTTCATATTTGTTTGCCACTAGTTCAATGATGATATGAAACTGTCCCATAGTGAAGTACGAGGGGAATTCACTAACATCAATGGCCTCCCTGACATTACATTTTAACCAACGTGCTTGACAAAAGTGCACTCCAAAGCATATTATCTTATCGACCATTTTCATGTCCCAGGTAGCTGGGTGATCTATTTTAGACGCTACTAAAGCAGTTATAGCTACGGGCAGACCACTTCGATTTCTTAGCAGATCATGTCTGTTAAGTGTAAGATGTAGTGCGGATTTCAGATAGGCATAATCATCGTTAATGACTTCGTATTGAGGAGTCCGCATACGATAATCCTTTTGCATTATACCGCCGTTGGGTGTAATAACTTTAACCACCCTTATTTCTCTTATAGTTAAAGGATCATGGATTTGCAAACCACTTAAACTGACAATTAAATGCCTTACGTTTTGCAAACTTCTGAAACACATTAGCATTGCCACGCCCTTTTCTTTGTCAGTGCGAAAGTCGGTCACGCGCCGTCCACAGGCATCAAATACATAGTACACATCTTTAGACCGCCAAATCAGAGCATAAAATGAGCCAACAGTCACAAGTGCATTTTTGTGTTGGCGAAAAAATTTTTTCAAGGCAGGAACAAAATCTTCCAAAGTCAACTGAACACCATCACCAGTAGCTCCACTTTGGAAAGAGGGCGAGTCATTAAGTTTATATTTCGGCATTAATTCTATGTGAAAACTAAAACCGGACAATTGAAATTCCCTCAAAATATGTCTCTCATTGCGCGTATAAATATCAGGTGGTGATTCTACTACGTTCTCTTCTTTTTGTTGCGAAGCTGTATACAAATCAAGGCCTTCCTTCATTACATCGTCCACAAGTAGAGAATCCCATGCCTTTTCATCATTTAAATGTAGACGGGCAAAGGCTTTTAGATACGTGGCATATCGAGCCTGTATAATATCGCTTGTCTTGCCTTCAGTTTTAAAATTTACGGTTGAAGCAATAAGACCAATAGGCGAGCCGAGAGAATTTTTATTCTCATCCATCATTTTGTCGCCTGCAAAAAAAAAATTGTTATTGACAGTTTTCTTTGACTTTTTGTGTGTAAAATTTGATTGTTGGAGATCTTCGCTCTTTTTAATAATTTAAGACAACGTTCACAGTCAAACTAATCTGAACAAAAACATAAATGTGCGAAAAAGGTCAAGGTCAAAGTACTGAGATCAAAATGAGGACCAAGTTCTTGACATATACAATACCATCTCATTTCTAGACAAATTTAGTTAGTTGGGCAATTCATTCCAATACTGGAAAGTTAAAAAAATATTGCTCAGCTGGCAAGTTTCCTCGAAATGAGCTGGTATTATACATTATTAACAACTTGGTACTCATTTCAATCTCAGTAATTTTAACGACCGAAATTTTTGGATATGACCCCTTGGCCTTCTTTGCACATTTATGTTTTTGTGCGGATCTGAATTCTTTTTTCCAAGCTACTTTTTTTGTTATCTATACATATATGCGATTGTGTGTATGTATAAAGCATAACGGTTGGGTTATGCCAAATTTCAGCTCTCTACCTACTTATATGAAGTGTCCCAAGCAAATAAATGGTTCACCCTAGTCCCCTTAGTTGCAAAGTGCCCGTTATCTGATTACTTATTCCCTAAAACCTGCCTGCACACCAAATTTCAGCTCTCAGCTATGGTGGAGGTGCCCCATAATATTGATATGCAATATTTACACCTTCATATCTCGAGAAGCTTTTATGGTAAAACTTGACCTATGAGGTTACCTATATGTTAAGTCCTTGTGTTTCAACTTTAATTATTTCAGGATTAAATGAAGCAAAGTTATAAGGGGGGTAAAAACAGGGCGAATGGTTTTGTGTAATATACACACTGGGTGCATGAGGCCTGAATTTGACCTGGTAGCTTAATTTTGTTTAAAATTTGTTTTTTTAAATATAATATAAGCCTTTTTTTATTTCTTGAGAGCTTAAGCCATCGCGATTTGTTAAACTACGTTAACCAGCTGAGAACAATTGAATAAAGCAACTTGTTTCGGTTCGCATAGAAAACGTGGTCAGTTTCTCAAAGAAAAATCATTTGGTAACCTATCAGACCTACATACATACACATACCTTTTTTATTGCAATGATATTCGGGCGGTTCCGACATTGGATTTGTATCATGACCGCCATATATGTTGCAGTTTTTGGTACTGCAAACTCCTTCCGACTTCAGAGGCCTTTCTGCTCTGCATCTACATACATACGTAGGTATTTAATACAAATAAGATAATAAAAGTCTGAAGTCCAAGAATCCTACCTAAAAGCTTTAGTTGAACACTCTGGCATACAATCAATACATCTGGAAGGGGGGCAGCAATCACACTCTGTGTGAGCATTCATTGTGCCGTTTGTAAGACTTAAATTTTGAATCAACACTATTTACGTTGTTGAAAATATTTCTCGTTTCTTTTTTTAAGCTATTTATCACTTATTTTTAATTTATTTATTTAAATGGTTTTTTCAATATTTTTAAATTGTTAAAAAAAAAAACGTATTTTTTCAATAATATTTTTAACTAAAATTTGACAACTTTTTAATGGATTGTTTTTACTTTTTTTTTTTGGGACAAATCTTGAATTGAAACATTTTGACTTTTATATTTTCAATTAACAAGTGGTTTAAATTTAGTAAAAAATAATAATAAACATTACTCCATATCAAAAGAATGTATTCACGAATGAAAACATATTTGGGGGCTTGTTAACTCGCATGATGGCTGGAAAACTACATATGTATATTTGTAAAGAAACGAACCCTTAAGGTTTATAATATTAACTGTCATCTCATAGGAGAGCTCTTCGAACTTGCTAGCAGATGAAATACCCAGTTTATAGAGATAAGTATGTATGTCTGATTCTTGTAATAGCATGTTCATACGATAATACGAACCACTTATTCGCTCTTTGAATCACGATTGCGAACCCTGGTGTTTAAACGATTTTTCTTGTTTCATTTTAAGATTTAAAAAACCTAAGCTTTGAAGACATCCTTGTACACTTTAAAACACGTTTCACTATTTGTTTTATTTAATTGTTATTATTATTTGTTCATTGTTCTTATTTATTTATTTTGCACACACTAATTTTTCGGTTTTTTTTAGTTTATATTTTTAATATTAAGTAATTTAATTTTTAGCCATAAGTTCGTTAAAATAATAAGTTAAAATATAATAAGTTAAAATTTTATTAGATAACTAGCAGAATGGAATGCATTTTCTATGCCGCTACACACGTTAAGAAAAATTGAGAAATAACTCATTCTCGTATTCCATTTTGTTTTAAATGTTGGTATAAGTAGAAGATGGTTAGACACACAATTTGTAGATAAAGACACGAAGAGTGTTGACAACGTGTGTAGCGGCATAGAAAATGCATTCCATTCAGCTAGATGTCTAATAAAATTAAAACTTTTTCTGTTTTCAAGGTTGTCCATATTAAATAAATAATTCTCTTTCTGAATAGAAAGAAAAACGAACTCATGCCTAGAAATTAAAATTACTTAGTGCCAAGTCACACAGGGTAATTATAGTTGCGCAACTCTTGCGTTTGTAGAAGCTTCCGGTGTGGGGAATAAAAAGGGAAATATAATTGCCTGTTCTCGGCAATTGATATTGTTCTCTCATTCGTTTTTTTTTGTTGTTTGATAATTGACATTCTCTTTCATATTTTGTTTTGCTTTTTGGTGTTGTCGCGCTTGTGAAATTTATGATAACTTTAAAGTTATTGTTAAATAACTTTTTTCGTTATAATAAATATAACTTATTTTTTAAATGAATTTTTTAATTTTACTACTTATTAAAGAAAATAAAAATAATAATTAATGTTGTTGTTATACATTTTTTTGTTTTATTTTTTCTTAGATACAAAAGTATATTTAGATATAAATACAAAAAGAAAAAAATAGATCCAATCTACATTGCCTTCATTATTTTTGCCTTTATTTTTTTTTTTTTTTGATAACATTTTGAAATACAAACTTAGTTAAATTCATTTATTTTTATAATATACAAATGTCAAATTATAAAGAAATGTATGCAAGAGAAAGAACGAAAATTGCTCAATAAAATATTCTTTTAATTGTTTTATTTAATTTTTATTATTAATGAATGGAATGCATTTTCTATGCATGAATGTTTTAAACATTCTTCGTGACGTTTGCTACTTATTTTGTGTCAGCTGTAAACATCCTCATATCAAATAAATTTTCTTTCGGAATAGAAAGAACGAAGTTATACCTAAAAATGAAATTACTTAATATTATTATTTATATTAAAATTATAGCTGTTCTTGACCTTTTTTTAAATTTAATTTATTTAAAATTGTCCAAGCTTGAAGGTCTTTTTTTAAAAAATTATATTTTTATTTTTCGATATTTCGCTACTCCATTGTGTAGCATCATCAGGAAATAAAAATAACGAACCAATTATATATTATATTATTATTTATAGTTCGACAAAGTTAGGCCAAACAATAATTTTTTTTATTTTTTTAGCTAGTTCAGATAGTTTAGCGATAATTTGTTATGAAAATTGGAGATGATAGTAAATTTTTCGTGGTTCGCAGCAAGATAAAGAATCAACCAAAATAGTTTGCTCTCATAATTTTGTATGGCAAAACATGTCGCTTCAATCATGTTTGGGGAGCGAACCATGAATAACAATGCGAGTCTCGAATTTTGGTGGCCGTGTGAACATGCTATAATCAGAAAGGAAAACGCGAAAGAAAACACATGATGTAGTTTATGCTAATGTTTTAGAATTTATTTTTGTATATTTTATAATTAATATACATACGTGAAATATGTCTTATTTTGTTTCTTTTTTTTCGTAATTTCTCATACGCTTTTGAGTTTTCTTTTCTTTAATCTAAAATATGCTTTTTTCGTCTGCTTTTTGTATGAATTATTTTTTTTTCAGTGTATAAGCTAAAATATATTAATACACATACATATATGGGCTTAACATATTTAAAACTATTACATAATTATTTTCTAAATATGTATAAAGTAATATTTTGTTGCTTTTTTTCATAATTAAAAATAATTTGTTTTTATTTTCGTAATATTTTTTTTTTGTTATTTTAATGGTTTTTTCATAAAAAATTTGTATTTAATGCAGTACAATAATTTATTTTTGCATTAAGGCACTGAAGCAAGAATTTTGTGCAAATCATAAATGAAGGGAAATTATAAATAAAATTGTTTATTTGACATACAGTCTCCTACACATAAGTTTTCAAATTGATAAGGGTATTTATTAACGATTATTTTCTTAACTGTATAAATTTCATTTTGTCTAAACCAGGAATAGGAGGCAAAGACAACCATTCTTAATTTGTGCTTGTATGAGTCAGAGAGACACTGAGAGAAATCACAAATTGTGCAAAAACGAAATCAAAATTTCAGCCTAAGTATATAACTTTAAATTTACCGATTTACCTGCAGCTGCAAAGCAGCTCTCGGTTCAATGAAGAACAACTCACGTGGCATTGTCATTATCGGCAATCAGGCCTGTTTTTGTTGTTAGGTTTTCCAGAATTTTGCGTCTCACTCTCGCGTGTGTTAATAGTTGGAAGACGACTAAGGGTACAACGTTGCGATTTTCACGTGCGGTTTTGACTGGTGGCTCACCATTTATAACTTGAAATAACATTGGTGCATACCAGAAAACTCTGGCAGTGGAACTCGGAATATCCTACTTCCTATACAAAGTAAAAACATCTTGGACGAGGCTTCTGTTTCTTGAATACCCCGGCTATTTGCCAACAAACTAAATTTTAACATACGATTAAAAACTAAAGAAATACCTTAAGGAAGAAACACATCTTGAAGAATACGCTGGAAATATAAGCCTGTAAAGGCTTGTCCACCCGCAAAACGTTTTAAGTTCTTATATTATTAAAAAAAAAAAGATTTATCTTCACATTTGAATATTGGAGATTTTTTTTAATACGAAGCATGAAACTAGCAAACACATCGTTGCTTTCTTTAACGCCTCACTACAGGGGCGTTACCTTGTTTTTCGACTCGAAGAATATACATATGTACATAATTTACAAGTTTACGATTTTCGCACTATTATTAACGAAAGTGCGGATGTTTTCTGTACTCCATTGAGAAATAAAAATGCCTGTAGAAAGAGCAACTCTGTATTACGGAGAATAGAAATCCCTTTTGAAAGTGAATCAGGCATCTGATGGAAACCGCAAAAAAAAATCGGAAGACGAAGCCGATAATGCCTAGGCCGGCGGCAGCTTGCCAAAACATATTTTCGACAGTGACAAAAAAAAATCATCGAAACAGTCTGCTGAAGAAAATGTAACTTGCCGTCTTGACTAGACATATATACCTGTCCTGCCAACGTACCGATTGTTGTTCGCACAGGAGTTTGGCTTGTGAAGACAGCCGCTGTTGATGGTCTGTTCGTGTTCAAAATACGTTGTCCAAACAATTGTTCGCACAACGCTGTTCTGCCATAATGCAAGCAAAATACACACGGGCAAAATAAGAAATATGTGAGTATGCTCTCGTCTGTAAACACCCGTACATAAAATATGCTAGGAACATGGAAAGTCTTTCTATGAGAGACAAAAAATTATGCTCGAACTGAACAGGAACATCTACATGTATTTCCCACACAGAAGCTCGCGAACCCATTTTTTCTTCGTTATTCTGCCGAATAATCGAAATTTGATTTTCCATCACATCATTTGTCTCTAACTTTTTCATAGAGCGGAATGGAAAATGAAATCGAATTCGATTTGTAACAAAACCGAATTCAAATCGAAAAAAATATATGCCTAACAACTTCCGATGTTTTTCAAACGATTTCAAATCAATAGCGATTTACATCACATACCTGAATATTATATGCGTTTGCCTCTGGCTTAGATAAAATAGTAAGTAAACTTATTCAGTTTTCGCATTACTCATAGTAAGATAAAATTTGAAAGCTTGTGTGAGGCACTGTATTTCTTTAAATAAAAATTATATAAAGTTTTGACTTCTTTTTTTTTTTAATTTTTGATTCCAGCAACAAAATTTTGCTTATTTTGTAATTTTACAAACTAAAACTATGATAAATGTACAAAAACTAACAAATAATTATTAAATAATTATATTTATAACCACAAAAAATATTTGCTTTTACTTGTCTTTAATTAAACTAAATAAAATCTAGTACAAAAAATTATATAGTTTATGGACAAAGATATAGGGAAAGGATTTATACTTAAACATATTAAATTAAATTTAAATGTTAAAACTATTTAGGTAGCAAAATAAAGTTGAACAAAACCACAGACTTATTGGGTTAACTTAAAGTTAATTTCTTTTTAGAGTTTATTTGTTTTTTTTTTGTTTTACTAAACGCAAATAATTTTTTTAAGTATTTTACAAATTTAAAAAAAAAATTACAGTGAACGATAAAAATGACACTGAAGATGGCAACTAGCCGAAACCGGTTTGTCTCCAAACCAAAATTGACAAGGGATGACGGAAAATCGTTCCAAACAAACAGAAATATTCTTACTTATAATTTGGAGAAAATTGTGAAGGGATTTTTTCAAAGAAAATTTGTTTTTTATTCATTTACATTGAATAAATTAAGAGTCTTTTTAAATAAGAAATTTTTATATTTAAAAAAAACCGGCTACAATGTCGTAAAAATTATATAGTTTTATTTTACCTTTCATAAAATGGGACGCGGAAAAGCTCTTAACAATTCCAAAAACGGACAATTTTTAATATTAAAATCCAGTGGACTGAATACCGTCCAAATAGCAGAAAAAAAAGAGCAAAGACAAGTCGGTCGTATACAGTCACTTGAACAACATTGAAAGCGATGGTAAAAATGTAAAAGGGCGCTCCTAAATGGCAACAATGCGTAGAGAAAGTGCAAAAATTTGCACATGTTTCAAATTCGTGCATGTCCGTGGCGAGAATTCGCAAAGAAAGCGGGATTAAAGCACGTCTTTACACAGTTGGTCGTATTTTTAAGTCGTGTCTATTCTTAGTTCGTCGAAAACTTGAAAAGAAACCAACACTCCCACCATTACCAATTTTGCGTGGTCGTATAAGTGATTCAAAGCGGTTATTTCTGGTAAAAAAAAAAGTTTAACTTCGATGGACCAGATGGATAAAAATTGTATTTCCACGACTGGAGAATAGTACAAAAGGAGATTAGAAGGTGCGTTTCCACAGTTTAAAAAATTATTTGAACCCATAACATGGATCTATTAACACGACAATGCTCCACTGCCAAAACTGTAAAGTAATTGATTCGTAAGCAAGAAGCAATATTTTTAAATTGGCCTCCATATTCTTGGCATCATGGAAAGTTTCTTGGGGTGGCTTGTTAGAAATATTAAAAAAAAAAAATGACTGGAGAGGATCGTTTTACTTCTCAATTATTAAAGGAATTGTTGAAGTAATATCTAATAATCGAGGCACTGACCATTTAAAATTTTTGTAATTTTACTATTATTAAAATTTAATTAAACTAAACGCCGATTTATTCACACATATGTAAGTTATTCCATATTCGCATTATAATATTAGAAAACTGTTAATTTATTAGAGCTTAATAAATAATAACAATTTTACTAAAGCAATAAAAGCAAATCAGGGATTTCCCCCAATATCTGGTTTAATAGATTTATTCGTTCAAAATTGATCAAATTTAATTCCTTATTTAAGTGATTCGCAGTGTATGTTAACAAGAGAAGGAAAAACAGGAACTTCTATCATAAACTAGGGATGGAAACCATAGTACAAATGTACTTTTTTTGGTACATTTTCGACCTTGTTGATAAAGTGGTACTACCGCCGCTTACTTGGCACTATCCAAAATTCTCTTTTTCACTTAAATTTGTTATCTGTTTTTTTTTTTTTTTTAATTAAAATTATTATAGAATATTTAAACATATTTTGTTAGTTTATGTTCGTAATAAATTTAAGAAAATCCGATTATATTCATGTTTGAATAAACGTGATAACATTATACAACGACCATACAGCGGAACGTAAGATCGACGACAGTAATGTTGCCAATTTAGAAAATATTGATTATACGTTAGAGAAAACTACGCAACATTTGAAGCTTTCAGAGGAAGGTATATGAACAGAGCACTTAACAACTATTCGGAGTGATTACGAGTTATAACCTTGTAGCGGTTTATATAAAAAATTTCCGAGTTTAATTGTTCTAATAACTCTCAGTATGCGTAGGGAGACCATGTCACAGGTTATTGTTATTATTCACGGAATCTTTTCAGCTGAGCTTGCTGCTGCGATTCTGCTGCTCAGCGATTTTGTAAGCAATTAATGAATGTTTCAACACGTTCTAATAGAATATACAATATTCAGGTTGGATGATACGTTGAGAAAATTCCCGAGTATTCAGTATCTGATCAGTTAGCAAGTGTTCAGCAGGCGTTTTTGAAACACAAAATTTATGATATTTAAATCTTTTCAATATCTTCTACGTTTTTATAGTTTACTAAAATGTTATCTGGGATATAATTTAAGCTTTTAGAACCACTGCGTTTTTCTTCTTATGCATTTTATAAAATTTATTTCTAAAATATATTCATTAAAATAATAGTTTGCTGATAATACGTGCGCATATGGTCTAGTTACCCGGCGCCTTGTCTTGTATATTTACTTTTTAAGATGTATTACAAATAAATAAATGAATGATACCGTCATGATCTCAAAAATACATTTTGTATTAGTAGTTGGTACAAAGCCTCAAAAGCCAATTTCCATCCCTGATATAAACTAATAGTTTGGATCTGATATTGAACAGTACTTTTTCTAGTTGAAGTTTTCTAGTTGAAGTTAGAAACTAATGAGAATTGAATATTGATTAAGACAGAGAAATATGTAGGTCAATATATATGATAACACCCAGTGCCAAAAATCGTGGGAATATCCCGAAAATGTGCACAACTGCATATAATGAAAATGGCTGCATAAGGTATGTATTGCATGTGCCAACAGATGTCTATCCATATCAGCACCATTCTTTTTCACTTCACTGTAAATATTAAAATTATAATATTAATTTTTTTTTTTTTTGCTTTTTTTGCTTTCACTATAGGACGTATGTTGATTTATAGATTTTTTGTTTGTAAAAGTTATTTAAAAAAAATTAGAAAACAACAACAAAATATTTAAATATAGATTGAGTACATTTAGAGAAACTTAAGTTATTAAATAAACAATTTCTTTCATTCGTTTATTTTAAAGAACTACATCGAACAAAGTCTTGAACATGTAAAGTTCGTACACTCGATTCTTTAATTAAAACTTTAAAATCACAGTTTAGATTTTCGTTTTGAAGAAGTTTAATAAAAAGCATATTAAATATGTAGTTCTTTCTAAAAAACCATGAATTTCATAGGCAAATTTTGCTAAAAGTGTTTAAATATTTATGTTGTTTTAAAAAGTTAAAAATTTTATAACTTTAGCTTGTTTTCATCATACAATAACGACATTTAAGAAATACATACATACATATATATTTTCACTTACAGACTACAATACATGTTAGATAATATTAGTTATGAAAGAGTAATTAAAAATGAGAAGATATTTTTAATTAGTCGGTTTAAAAAGCTTATTTGTTGGTTCAGTTGGGTTAATCTAATTAGTAATGCTTCATGAAATAATGGAATGTTTTGAAATTGAAGGAATGAGCCTCTTTAAAACAAGAAAAGTAGCTATTGTGGATTTTAAAAATTGAATTATTTTATATAGTTATATTTAAAAGGTAATACTCGTATACAGGCCTGTTCTGAAAATCACTTTTTGTCAAAGTGATTTCAAATCACGCAAAAGTTGTTCTACCCACAAGAAATATTGAAATCACGTTTCAATATTATTTTCCTCAAGTACAGGGTGTCTTGTGGCAAATTTTAAATACGATTATTTCGAAAAGTATTAAACGGTGCGGAGGGAGGGTGGTGCCGTTGTAATTATCGATTATGCGGATTTGTCAGTTACGATGTCGCAGTGGTCGAGTGAGCATCGCGCGTTCGCTGTGGATACATTTTTTAAGAGTAATGACTCTTACGTAATTGCTCGTTGGCTATTTTTGTTCAAAATTCGTTCGTGGGTGTAGAGATTTCGCGCAACTGCTCCGGCTACGAACGTTCCACGACCAGGGCCCAGTCAATTTTCAAGGACTCCCGAAAACATTGAACTAGTTGAAAGCAGTTTACGTGAAAATCTGCGACTTTCAATACGGAAAATAGCAGCCTCACTGGGACTTCCAGGACCGATTATTCATGAAATTTTAAAAAAGGTTCTGAAGTTGCATCCTCTTAAAATTCAAATCGTTCAAAAACTGAAAAAAAGTGACTTTGAATTACGCAAACATTTTTGTGAAACGATGTTGAAGCGTTTTCGCACTGTAAATCCCATTTTTCGGAGCGACGAGGCTCACTTTCACTTAAAACGGCCACGTCAACAAGCAAAACTGCCGTAACTGGGCTTTAAGAACCTGCAACCCTCGATTGAAACATCAAAATCCATTGCATTGCCCCAGGGTAACCTGTTTGATGTGCCTTATCGACGTATGAGATAATTGGACCATTTTTTCGAAAATTCTCGAGGCCAGGCGATGAATGTCAACGGTGAAAATTATCGTTGCAAGATTACGGAATTTTTTTTTGCCAAACCTGCGAGCTCATCCATCGTACTCTTCACACACGTGCTTTCAACATGATGGGGCGACTGCAAACACAGCCAGAGCTTCGATGAATTCGCTTCGGGAAAATTTCCACCAAAAACTGATCAGTCTTTCGCGTAGAATTTAATAAAAATATTATTACATATTTGTAATGATTTGCTCTCCATTTATTTTTGTAATAAATCAGGTTTTATGCACATAACATTCATTGTAATGTAATGAGAATTTTTTACTTTAGATTTTTTGACAGTCAGAACAATTTTCATTAGATTTCTCTCCGCAAAAATCCAACGAAATTCTGAACACTTTTTGGGTAGTGTAAAACGCCCTTAAGCAACATTGGAAAAATTCTCGGAAAAATTATTTTTTCTTGTCTCTACTAACTCAATTGATATTATTGGACATGAAAAATGCTATTGATGCCGTCTGGTATAATGTGCTTATATAAAACCTTTTATCTGCCAAGGTAGCTCTCCAATATGATTGCTAATTCAATCGAGTCTAGAACTTTTAGGGTTGCCGTAATAATTTTTAGCAAAAACTGTTACTGCAGGCTTAGTTCTGTCGCCATTACTCTATGCGATTTACACATCTGATTTTCAAATCCGAAATTAATTCGAAATTGCATATTGCGCAGTTGAAGATTCGTGAATTGCATGAAACATCTTTAAAAATGGAAAATCAAGATACACTCAGACAAGACGCAACCAATAATTTTTCCATTTAACTCATCCCTAAAAGGTTGCCAAAACGTCAACTAAGTATTGGAAACTACACCATAAATATAGGAAATGGAGCTAAATATCTCAACGTAGTATTAGACCAAAAAACTGATTTTCAAGCACCACATTAGCGAAGTAAGTTCCAAGGCATGAAAAATCTTTAGAACTACATGGCTTTTGCTAAACAGGCGTTCATATTTGAATCACAAAAACAAAAATCTGCTTTTTGAAGGCATTATTAGACCAATGTTAACATATGCATGTCTGCATGAAGCTCAGCTGCAAAATGCCATTTAAAACGTCTGCTGGTCACTCAGAAGAAATGCCTCAAAATGAGCAAGAACAAACCTTGGTGGCATCCAACGTATCGCATCCATAAAGATATAGGCTACGAAAAAGTTAGCAATTTTATAAATATGTATTCATTAACATCGTTAGACAAGAGTTACTGATGACCAAAAATAGCCCACAAGATCACAATCTTAACAAAACGAAATACTTAACGTTTGATTCTTTTTACAGTCAAAAATACAAGGAAACTTGAAACAATTGTATACTAGTGTAAAATGGGCTTAAGAAGCCATCCGCACACAAGTAAATATTTCTGCTTCAACAATTAGACATTTGACACCGTACGTTTCCCACCATTCTACAAGTGCTTAGATGTTCCTTAGATTTTTGCAGAGAAAAATCAAATGCGAAACAAATCGACAGTAAAATATTCTCATTGCATTGAGTGTGTGTGTTGACACTTGAAATAAAATTAAAACTTCGAGCAGAGAAAGAAGCAGAAATTATGCTTTCGGCGGCGATGGCCGAGCAATTACTTAGTAGGATGCAAAATGAAGTGGAGAAAGTGGTACAAAACTGTTCAGCCCTGCAGTAAACAAAAATATTCACCCCTTTTACTTTTCCCTCGGAATTTTTCCCTGCTCCCTAAATTTGCAATCGTGAAGACATTAGCCGGGAATGATTTCATGCTAACATAAAATTCCCCTTTTCGTGAGTGATTTTTTCCCCGCGAATTTTTTCACTTTTCCCCTTAATTTATTCGCTTTGATTTTGGTGGTGAACAGAAAAAAAATGTAAGTAGTTTTTATTATTACTTGAATATATAACTTTGCAGATTTTATTTTAAGGGCAAGATCTGTTAATAAGGCACAAACTGACATTATGCTTCAAAAAATGCAAAGCAACCGATCAATTGCCTGCGGCTTTGTGAAGCTTTCAAAAGATATGGTGGCAGATTTTTGGAATTGCCTTGCAGAAGACCTGAACAGTGCTGGCCTTCCCATCAAAAACGTAACGGAACGGAATGGAAGAAGATAGAATTTCGTTGTGTAAACCGATTGTATATTTTTTACGTTTGATTTTATGTATTGCATTTTAGGTGTGGACAGATCAAAAGCGGTATGTTCGCTCAAAAGCTGCAGTGAACCAAAAGAATATGCAGACGCAGAAAAAATTGTTCACGATGAAGAAATGGTGAGTAGTAACGCAATCGTCTTGCCGGAACAGATGACACCACCTAGACAACATTTGACCATAACCGATCTTTAAGTCTCAAAATATGTGCAAATTATTTTAACACATGTAATACATTTTTTTGATTTTGTATGTTGTTTTCAGCTTCTTCCCTTTTTTACATTCACTGAGAATTGATAGCGGGAATAATTTTTGACGGAAGATTCGCGATACCATTTTTCCCTTCGAGTGGAATGAAAATTTCACGTGAATAAAAATTCCACTTGCTATTCACGATAGAGGTGAAAGAAATAACAACAATATTTTATTTGATTTTATGAAAAAAGTCATAATTATTAGGGTCAATGAATAACACAAATTGACCAATAAGCAGATCGGCCGTTTTTATGTAAGTGGAAGCTGAAAAAAATACCTGCAGCAGCGCGCTGTCGGTGGCGAATCAGGCGACTGGTTTTGTTCAAATGCTGCTTTTAGTATTTTCTTCGTTTACTTCTGTAAAAATGCAAACCTGATCAAATGAAAAGTCGTACCGTTTAATAAAAATTTTCCAAAAAAAAAAAAACAAAAATGGAGAGAGCTATGCGACTGTCAAATTTATATTTAAATTTTTATCAGATTCTTAACAAAGTGCTTTCACACTGTAACACTTTCTCCTTTTATTTGAATTTTTGACAAGTCGTTTTACTCTGTCTAATAGTGTGAAAAGCCCTTTACCTGTAATTGGTTTTGCTAACAAATTTAATAGCAGAGGTTTTGCTTGATATTTAGAAATTGAAGTACTCTAGAGTTGCAACTAAATCCAACAAATAAACATCAAAAGAAAGCAGCCTATCCTTCTTCGCCTATTAACGTATGTAACTCATTTAGGTGTGAGTGAAGTCTTAAGCGAACGAAGAGGGACAACTGTGCCCACCACACTTAAAATGTGTGTCTATTACTTATGATGAGTGCGTAATTATAAAGTAGATAACATATAGAATAGAATATAATAACATTAATTAATTAAATAAATTTACTAATTATATGTTGTTGTTGTTGTTTGAGTATACCCTATGTTTAATATACAGAAGTATTTTTTGTAAACGTATCGAATGTGTGTCTGTAACATCATGGCAAAAAAAAAAATATTTTTTTTTTTACTAAAATTTCGGAATTTCCAAATTTTAATGCAAGAATTTGTAGATTTTGTTAGAAGTGGAGTTTACTTTTAATGCTAAATTTTAAAGCATTCCAACATCCTAAACCATATTTATGGCTCCATCTTTATTGCATGTAGGTATTGAAATAATATCGCTTTTATTATAGCGATTTTTTGCTTTACTATCTAAATGTTTTTGTCTAAAGGAAGCGTTATTAGAATCTCTTGCTAGCGGGTTATGTGATTTTTTCTTACTAAACGATGGCTGCCTTTGTTGCATTGTTGTTGTTGTTGTGGAAACGGTTGGCAACTCATACGAGACATCTTCATCGGCCGATTCCGGCTCACTGGATTCGGATGATTCTGAATCTGTTGTTGATGTAGTTGTCGTTGTTGTTGATAGTTTAGAGTTGGTGTGATGGTGATGTTGATGATTGCCTGTGACATTCGTATTAGCTGCTATTTGCATTTTTTGTAGGGCTTCTGGCATATCGGGATTACTTTCCAGTGTGGAATGTTGACTCGATGGCGAATGACTATATTCGGAAGTATTTTCTTCGTCGGATATTATGATTGCATTACGTTTTTGTATTGAGACTTTTTGCGTTATGGGTGTTTTGTAGCAGCGTCTTGCACGCATGCCACGACCTATCGGTTGGCGACCAATACTGAAAATACAGATTTAAAGTTTTTATTAAAATGTCTTAATTGCCGGTTATTTATAAACAAAAAAATCAAGTCAAGTCGAGTTTAATTACAACCAATAATCTCTGGTTTAAAATAGTAAAGTAAAAAAAATTAACCCACCTTCTTCTTCTCAGAGAGTATTTATAATCGGTATCTTCACCCTCCTCATCGGACCAACTATCCTCGCATATATCCTCATTTGACTCTAGGTTATTGGCATTTAAAGCATTGCCCACCAAATCACTGCCACCACTAATTTGCTGGCGCAATGAATTTCGTTGTAGGCTAGCACGATGGGATAAACGAGGAGTGCGTAAAATAACATCATCGACAGCATCTCGTCCTGTCAAACTTTCCGAATTGCCATTTTCAGCAGCAACTGTAGAATGCTGTATGATGGTTATGCTGGCATTGGCGCATATTTGATTTTGATTGTTGGTCGCAGATGTTGTGATGTTAGTGTTTGTTGTGTTGTTGGTAATGCTATTGCTGTTGCTATGGTTCGACGTTATTGTTGTTGACTGCATGGACAGACGATTCTCGTTGATGAGTTCTATAACTTTACGGCCCAGCCGATCTAGATTTTCATTGTCACTACAACAGCCAGTTATGTCTAGACGTTCATTACTATTCATAACGTCGTCTAATAACTGATCAGGACTAGAGCAGGCATCTTGAAATGTTGGATCGCTTGTGGTCAATGAGTTGCCATTCGGACTTGTGGGTGTCATTGTTATGGGTGATGTGCTGTATAGCATCTTAGTCTGCAGGCGTTGCTCCATCAGCTGTTGTAACTGCGCCGTCTGTGAGTCGGCTAATTGCTGCATTGTATTTCGTTGTACAATCAGCGCTACATCAATGGCTTTCGCCGTAAAATGTTGAGGGCAGTGTGGATCCGAAACCATTGTTATGTCATGTGTTGGACAACAAGCATTTGGGCTTATATCGGTTTCACTAACATCCATGGCATCGGTTTGAGTCTCAGTGTCAACCAGTTTGACTTTACGATTTTCCGGTTCACTCTGATAACGACGATCACGGCAAGGGCTACACTTAGGCGCGGCGGCAAATGTGCCCGATCCCACTCTACGATGTCTCGATTTTTTTGCTTTTTGTGTTGCGACACAGTAGGATTTGGGTTGAGACGATAAACTATCTAATTGAGCATAGAGTCTACATTTGACGGGACTCTGTAACATGAATAATATTATGGTTGAGTTAAATTTCAGATTTATTTATAGGGTGCAAAAATAGAACTTGTGGAAATACCTCTGGTGTAGTTTCAGGATCAGGAGTGGCTGAAGATTGTTGTTGCTGCTGTTGTGTTGATGTAGATGCTGATATCATCATGGGAGGAGGACCATTGAGTCTTCTTCGATAATACTGCATTTTACGTAAAGTAGTACCAAAGCGCCTGGATGGTTTATAACCCGGTAATTTCTTCTCTCGCCTAAATAAAACATTTATTTTTAATAAATGAGGTGAAGCTATAAATTAAGTTCTGGTAAATTTTTCCCAGTTTTACTCAGTAAATAATTTTAAACTGGGCTAGTTCCACTTCCATACGACTACCCTGGAAGAGCTTAAGCATTAATTGCCTAAAAGATACTATTACAAATACAAGAACAGCAAGCATTAGTGCAAATGGGGTTTGAGATTTTATAGAAAAGTGTTGATGAGTACTAGTACTTGAACTAGTTCAAGGGCACCACTTGCGGATTGATAGAATTTTTGTGTTACTGAACAAGGATTGGGGCATTTGTGGGGACTTTTTCTATACAAAAAAAAACTGGTATCCAATGGTATACAAGTACTTGACTCCATCGGGTCCAATTGTACTAGTGCATGTCTAGATCCAATAGAACTCAATGCTAATTTGCGCATTAAGATGGTATGGAAAAGTTTACAGTGGTAAAACACTAGTTTGATCTCCTGCAGCGTAACAGTTGTTTTTTCTGAATTATTATTATAATTGACAAACACTTACTCGGCAATCTCTTTCTCCTTTTCCTGCAACTGTGACATACATTCGCTTAACTCTAAATATAAACGATTCGTTTTTTCCAATTTATCCTCATACACCATGCGTATGTCCTGAGCATGTCTCCACTCGGCCGTCCGTCGTCTTATTAAATCCTGTTCAAATTTATGAATACTGGTGCCGTTTTGTGTCATCTCTTTCATGTGGGATCTCACTTCTTCCTTCCACGAACGTTGCGTTTCGAAATATTGTTTTTCCGTTTTGCGCAACAATTCGGGACCGGCTATTTCTAAATGCGATAATATTTGTCGAAACGATGGACGGTTACGGGGTTTTGTATTCCAACATAATTTCACTAGCAGCTTAAAACCATCGGGACAACTAGACGGTATGGGTAATTTAAGAGAATTATTTCCCACACCCCAAATAATGGCCGATGAATCAACGTCTTTGTAGGGTATTTCACAGGTCAACATTTCCCAAAGCACTACACCATATGACCAAATGTCTACCTTTTCTGAACACGGCTCGTTGCGTATAACTTCCGGCGCCATCCAGGCCACAGTGCCGGCAAAACTCATTTTCGTACTAATCTCATTCCATTCACGGCTGGTGCCAAAATCACTTATTTTCACAATTTCATTTGTACTTATAAGAATACTATAAAAAGGACGTTATTAAACTTAAAATAATAAAATCATAACAAACAATTACTTAGGGCTTTTTAAATCTCGATGTATTATTTTGTGAGAGTGAAGATATTGCATACCCAATGCTATTTGTTTCGACCAGGAAACTAGGCGGGACGGCAGCATGACATCTTCTTCCTTGAGTATATTTTGTAATGGACCATAAGGACAAAATTCCATAATAATACAAAATACTGGCGACTGCGTACAAACGCCTCTGTTAAGTACAACAAAGTCGTAATAGCAAATATAATTCTCTATTCCATGCAGTCAAATACTCACTTAAATTTGATTATATTCTCATGATCCAATTTTCTTAAATGCTTGATATCTGTTTCTTTGACATCTTTTACTTTTTTCACTGCGACAATTTCACTTTTTAGTTTACCACTAAACACGGCCCCCTGAGCTCCACTACCCAACCATTCCAGATCGCTAATATCTTCAAAGGGTATTTCCCAGTATTCGGCTTTTTGATTTTTTATTTCAATTACACCCGCTTTGCCTATAAATGACAATACCGGCTTCATACAACCCAGCAGACCATACATCCAGCCAATTGGTTTGTCTGATTGACCAAATGTGCCGCCATTAGGGGGCCATCTGTGTTGGCAGGTATTTTCGGCACTACTATCACTACAATCGACTACAACATTTGTATGAGGTTGGTGTTGATACTGATGTGTAATTTCGGGTTTGTACGGCAGATCCCTGGCACCGCCAAGACCGAAGTGACTAAGCTCATCCTGAATACAGGCGATACTGAAATTATAAAGAAAATAAAAGAGTAAAGTTGTATTATATGTACATCAATAGTAAAAGAGAAAGTGATTTGTTGTTTCCACATAGATTCATTTCATTTCAATACTGAAGTGTATCCACTTTTTTGTTTGACAAACCTGGACTTTAAGAGAAGTCTTTCCAATTTTTCCGTTTTTCGTTTTAATCAAACATTCTTTATTCTTTTTAAGGAAAAAAAGAATAGTTTTCGACACCCGCACATAAGTAAATGTCATGCAATGAAGTTGGATATATCATTTTGAAGTATTGTTCAACAAACGTATGTATAGTGTATTAGCAACACTGTAAAAAAAAAATATTCGAATTTTTCGAAGAGCTACCATTTACCCAAAGTCAGATACAGATTTCTAATTTAGCCAGAATGAGTCTAAGTTGAATCAAAGTGCGAGTGGAGTAGAAATTCATGCTACAGTGGTTTATGCTAAATTGAGTCGCGCATAATTAATTTACCCGTTTAATTGATGCAAAAAACTTAAATAAAATTGTCCTAATATAAAAATATTCCTAATATAAAGGGAAATTCGAGCTTAAACGAGTTCCATTTAATTGAGATACCCTCTTAATTGACTCATAAAATTAAAACCATTTTTGGTAATCACAACAAATGCTTATTAAATTTCAATAGCTTTTCCTAAAATGAAATATATATGTAATATATGGCAACTCTGAAAATCATATGTTTTGATAAAAGTCTAACATTTTATTCAGGAGTTTGCGCATATTTATGGTGCAAAATGAGTGTAAAACCATGCACGCACGAACCAAATCTCCACACACGTCGAACAAATCACATTAAACCGATACGTTAACAAGTAAACAGGAATTGCTCTTTTAATTTGATTTATACACGCAACAATAATAGATGAAAAGTCAAAGAAGAATCAAGTAGCCATTTGATTGGGTTTTTTTTTCTTTTACAATTTCAATAAATTCTATTAAAAAATCTCCGCAATAAATAGAATTTCAAGAAGTAATGATTCAATTGTGTAGCAGTGAAAGACAATGTTCTGTTTCATTGATCATGGTGCGCATGATTCAATGACTCAATTAAGAGAGTATCGAATAAATGATTTTTTAAGCTGAAATTACTGTATTGGATTACATTATTTCTTTGATGTTGATTAATGCCTCCGCCTGGCAACGAGAACAAGAATTGGTTGCGACAAATAATTTGACTGAGTACGAATGAAGTTCATTAACAAATAGAATAGAAAAGCAAAATGGTACCTTAAGAACTGAAACAGAGAGAAGTTGCTTGTAGACTCCTGGAGTCCTTTCAAAATCTAGTAAGGGGTTTTTGATTAGATTGTAAGTGGAGATAAGAAATGCATATCTAACATACATATGTGCGGTCAAACGTTGCCACCAATCGCAACATCAACACTTAAATCGAATACATATGCTTCCAAGGCCATGTTGGGTATTTAGTGGATCGAAACGACTGTTATATATTATGAGCTGCTGGAACTTTGTGATACCATTACCGTCGATCGGACGGCAAGCAAGCCATGTCAAAGCTTTTCTTTTGCATAATAATGATAAATTGTTTGAAAAGGTGGCATATATGTCGATATTCATTGAATAGCCTAAAAGAGATGGAATTCTTAAATTGGATGAAAGGATTGAAAACATAGTTTTGTACCGAAATAAGTAATATTTTACAACAACAATATAAAAGTTCTACGTAAATCATAATAAAATTATGCCCAAAGGAACTATTTGAACTCCATAATTAGCAGTTTTAGCTTCTGGGACAAATGCACCTACATAACATTTTGAATGATTAACAAAAACAATATGTCTAAAGAATTCAATAGCACAAGACTAAGAACTGGCAAAACGATTTACAATTGCGTCATGTAAACTGGGTCATTCGATAGCGGAAAGAAAATTAAGAACATAGTATAAATTAAAACGGAGACCTAAGCGCATTGTAAAGAAATAATAGTTTTTTTCTGGCGGGAAACGAAACCACAATCTTTAGACTGCCAGCACAACTGGCGGGTTAAACTGATTTGAAATAAATCGTATTATCTGTTAAATCGAATTTATTATAACATCCTCTGGCAACGCTATGCAATCTCATTTCTCACTATATCTCTCTCTCTCTCTCTCGCTCTATTGCTCACTTTATAAAATAAAACAGGAAATTCACATGCAATTAAATGCAAGGTTAACTCTAACATAATAATTGTTTAAAACTGCATTTTAGCATTTTATAAATTTGTACATATTTCTATTGGACGAGTAGGGTGGTTAACAAAGAATGTAGGAAATTTAACATTTAACTCTGGGGAAGAAAGAATTTGATTATTCAGAGTAGCAGAGTTTAATTTTTTTAAAGATGTCTTGAAGGTGTCGCCATTTAAATAGTCTATTTTTCAAATGTTATTTGGCCAATTTTGGCATCCTTTGTGATAAGATAAGGTTCCTGTTTAGAGGGCCATATTTATTTATAACAGATTCTTCAACGGACTGGTATAGAAGCTATAACCTCTTTTCATAACAATAGCATCACACAATATGTTTGACAAGTGTGGCAACTTTAGGTCAGCATTAGTTTTTATACAAAAAGTATGTATTTTTTTTAATATTAACTAGCTGACCCGGCAAACGTTTTTTTGCCTAAAAATGTTCCATGATCTCTACTATAGATGTACGTATATGCATGTATTTAGGACTAAAACATACATTGATCATATCCCACACTAAAATTAGCACTCTGAATGAAATAATCAGCGAACAACAATTGATTTTCAAAGTAATCCACATTAAAATTAATTGCACAATCCGAAATTAACGTCTCTTTTCGCTGGTAATAGCAAATTCACAAAAAATCGCTTCAAAGCAATAAATGTATTTAATCAAATTTATTTAAAATAACTGTCTTAAGGTGATAAAAATTTGAAAAACTGTTCAACTGTTCTGTTTGTCAGAAGTTCCAGCATTTGAAATAATGTTCGTTTTTATGGGTTCTTGAGTTAAGATGGCGTTGTAGAATCGCTCCATAGAAAATGTATGGGGAAATTAATTTTCATCATAATTTTTTTTTTCGGGAAAATTTGCGGAATTTTCTTGGGTATTATCCTTTTTTGGGTGGAGACCTAACCGAATTGGTACTTATCATCGAAATCGGTCCAAGCGTTCTTGAGTTATAAGCGTAGTAATTAACATCACTCTCTTTTATGTATATATAAGATTTATTCATCTTAAAAGAGCAAAGAACAATCAAAACTTTGTAACAACAATAACATTGAAAACATGTTATGTATTTATTTAATAATAACGCGTCAACAAAACAATAATCAAATAAGCGTAAAAAGAGAATTTGTACTTTTTTCTTAACAGAAAGCCATTCAACCTTAAAAACCTAACAAACACAAACAAAACACAGCAAAATATATATTCTTTGTGTTTATGTTGTTTTGTTGTTGTTCTACATACCCTCAGGTGATTTAAATTTTCACCAATAAGGCATTTGTATTAAAAAACAACAAAACAACCGCAATAATTTAAAACAAAATTTATCTTATCTTACAACATGCAAAAATTCCGTGTAAAGACTCGAAACAGGGGGAAAAAAGCTAAACAGACCCACACATGCATAAAGTTCGTTTTCAAAGAGTAAATGAAAGGTGCTCGCTCAACACTTGGAAACATGTTTTTGTTTTTTTTTGTGATAAATATTGTCAATAGAGAGAAGACTTAAGATTTTGCGTTTTTTCCTTTATGGAATGGAAAACTATTATTTATTAATGAAAATAAATTTATAAAATGCATAAGAACAAAAGGGCAGTGTGACTAGACCACATTGCGCGTAACCTATTAAACAAATATTAAATTATGTCCCATAAAACATTTTAGAAAACTATTAAAACGTAGAAGAAATTGAGAAGCAAGATTTAAATATCATAAATATTGTACTTGAAAAACGTCTGTTGAACTCCTGCTAACTGATGAGATACTGAATACTCGAGAATTTTATGGACGTATCACCTATCCTGAATATTAAACCCTCTTTAAGGACGTGTGGGAACATTTAGTAATTGGCCACAAGTACTTCACCTAAGGGGCTCTCCGTATGTGTCAACAATACCAACCTTATTTTAAAAAATATATTTGACCGCCCTCAGGCAATCCGCGCATATTACTGCTTATGTATTCTTTTGAATTGTTAAAAAAAGCTGTACTATATGTATATATCAGCAAGCTCAGCTGAAATGCTGCCAGCTGCCTATGTTTTAGCAATAATATTTCTAATGCGTATTGCGTTTATAAGCCTGAATATTTCACTGAAGAAATACTCGTATTCAGAAAAATTTAACTCATCCATTATTAGGAATTACTCCCTAGTTGTACGTATGCTTGAGCATTTAAACTCGGAAATATTTTATACAGGGTGTCTGGTGGCAAATTTATATTTTTAATTACGATTATTTCAAAAAGTATTAAACGGTGCGGATTTGTCAGTCACGATGTCGCAATGGTCGAGTGAGCAACGCGCGCGTTCGCTGTGGAGACATTTTTTAAGAGTAATGATTCTTACGTAATTGCTCGTCGACAATTTTGTTCAAAGTTCGGTATTCGGCGACGTGATGGACTGAGTGTAAATTTAATTCGTTCGTGGGTGCAGGGATTTCGCGCAACTGCTTCGGCTATGAATGTCCCACGGCCAGGGCCCAGTCGATCTTCAAGGAATCCCGAAAACATTGTACAGGTTAAAAGCAGTTTATGTGCAAACTCGCTTTGGGAATATCCAATGGCCACCAAGGTCGCCCGATCTAACTCCCATAGATTTTTTTATGGGGCTACCTCAAAGAGAGGGTTTATAATGACAATACCTAATCTTTTGTAACTTTAAATGCAAATATTCGTTGAGAAATCAGCAGAGCACAAAGCTCCGTTTTGAACAGTGTGTTCAACTGGACGATAGACATTTGGATGACCTACTCTTTAAATAATAAAATCCGCATTTCCATTCTATCGTTCAAAGCTCGTAATAAAACTATGTGTCAATTATTACGTTTTTTATTTAAGTTTAAAAATATAAATCTGCTGCCAGACACCCTGTATAAACCGCTACAAGGTTATAACTCGGAATCACCCCAAATAGTTGTTAAGTGCTCTGTTCATATACCTTCCTCTGGAAGCTTCAAATGTTGTGTAGTATTCTCTGACGTATAATCAATATTTTCTAAATTGGCAACATTACTGTCGTCGATCATACGTTCCGCTGTATGGTCGTTATATAATGTTATCACGTTTATTCAAACTTGAATTTAATCGGATTTTCTTAAATTTATTAAAAATATAAACTAATAAAATATATTTAAAAATTCACAAATACACACAACAAAAAAATTAAAATAATGCATGAAATTTTAAATGAAAAAAATAGATAAAAAATTAAAATGAATTTAAACGAAATGTAGTTAAAAAATCGAATTTTAAATTGTACCACGTAAACCGCAGTAGTACTACGGTATCAACAAGATCGAAAATGTATAATTCTACCAGGATTTCCATCCCTGGTGTACATATCTTTTTTGCTTACTAATATTTCATTAGGTGTGTGTTTGTCCCAGCTAAATTTAATTTCCACTTCGAATTATCTATCTTGTTTTGTTTGGAAGATTTTAAGCACACGGAAAACGTATCTTTAAATGCACATTGGCTTGGCAGTAATAAAAAACGGCATTTATTTTAAGCAAAAGTTTTAATTTTAATAGAAACATGGTTCATTTGTTGTACATTAAATTGCAATTTCTGTCAAAAGATTGTAAACAGGGACTAAAAAAACACAAAAATTATTGGAGAACCATTTTCACTTGATTTTAAGAAAATCATATGTTTTTTAAATCTTGATTCTTCTTACTAGGAATAATCATTATATTCGTGTTGTAATTTAATTTTTTTTCTTTGGCAGAAATAGTTATTATTTGTTAATCTTGATTTTTTTTTTGCAGAAATAGTTTTTATTTTCTGATTTTAATTTTTTTTAATGAATTATCATTTCTTGATTTAAGTTTGTTTGCGTATAATTTTCTGGAAATTTAAAGTCTAGTAAAAAAAAATTAAGAAATAATTATTACTCTAGCCAAAAAAATTGAAAAATCTGGAAGTAACAATTATATTTTAATGTTTATGAAAAAAAGTAATTTTTAGTGCGGCCCCTGATTGGAAGCGAAATTTATTTAAAAAAAATTGTTTTCTTCAGTCAAAGATAGGGGAGGGGGTTTCTTCATAAAAGTCTTAACTTTCAAAATTTATAGTTTTTAACTTTGATTTGGAATTACAAAGCGATATGTCTTGGAAATTTTCGGAAGATACTTAATAATAAAATTTTCTTTGCAAGAAAAGGGTGGGCCCAAAAATACGTATGAGGAAGATTATCACAACACATAAGTACTCTACATATAGGAAACCCCATAGCTGAAATTTGAAAGCTTCCCGAGATTTAAAGGTGTAAAAAGAGCCTATTTTAGTACCTATTCACTGACTCACTCATCAATATTTTGGGGCACCTGCACTATAGCTAGAGAGTTGAAATTTGGTATAACCAAATTTTTTGTTAAGAATATAAGGCCAAGTTCCTATCCAATATTTCCGGCCCTTAAAAGTACTACGATCAAAATGAGGATCAAAATGAGTTCAATATCATCTCTTTTCTAATTTCTACTATGGGAAACTATCTCGTTCTCTAGATGTGAGATGCTATTAAACATATCGAGAACTTGGTCCTCCTTTTGACCTCAGTACTTTTCAAAATTGTTGTTTTTGTGTGAATTTTTAATATTACAAAAAACATGTTAAAAGGGCATATTTGAAAACAAATCAATATTAAATTACATATTTACCTTTTTTCTGTATTCAATATTTTATCAGGCGGCGCAACTTTACGGCCAAAATTCGAAATATAAAAGACCATGCTAAATTAATAACGCCAACTCCGATCGTAATATCGTTGTAATATTCGATGATTCGCAGGAACGTATGTGGTTCTTGTTTAGAAAACATACGATCATGCTGAAGATAGAAGTGTTTACACTACGTGATCTTACACGCAGCGCTTCTATTGCGATGTTAAATTCGTTGTATGGGTTCAAATTTATTAAACTTCGTAGTTACTTTTGGGCAGTAATATTTTTGATAATTAAATTTTTCACACTTTCATTTATTAATTTCATAAAAAGACACATTCGTATTAATTGTTTAGTATGGTTGTATGTTTCTGTGTGCTTTGAGTTAAAGAAACTTAAAAATATTTACAAAAAAAAATGTAACTTTTTTGAACACGTATCATTTAAATTGTTTTTTTGCAAATTCTTTATTACTGCCCTGTTTGTTTTTAGTTATTATAATTGGTTTCCTATTTCACATAATGTTTTATTATTGATTTGTTTTAACGGAAAGAGTCTCATGACAATTCACGTATCTCCACTTACGTTCTGAAATTATTATTAAAAACGTGTACCTAGTTGCGGTTGTTTTCTAAATACGCATGTGTTTTATTATTAAGTAATGACGTACATACATGCATACATCCACACATACATACGTTACAATACATTCACAGTTGAGAATCAATTTCATGTTGACTGATTTTTCAAGGAAAGTTACTATTTATTTAAATTTTGTCGCCATAACAGCATAACAGAATATTTTACAAAATATAATTTTTATGAAAAAAAAAAACTTCTTAAATAAGTACTTTTCCAAATAGTACTTTAACAAAAACGCTCTTAACGAAACTGGACCCCATTTATTCAGGCAATTTTTGAAAACGGTGCTTTCGTTTTAAGTTTCCCATCAATTTTTTTTTTAGATCTGTTAAAAAAGTACTTTTTTAGATTTTACTTAAAAGGTTATTTAAAAGGTTATAAAAGTACTTTAACGAAAACACCCTTAACGGAACTTGATCTCGTTTATTCAGGCAAATTTTTGAAAACGGTTTTTTCTTTTTAAGTTTCCCACCAATTTTGTTTTCTTAGATCTGTTTAAAAAAGTACTTTTTTAAAGGTTACTATATTTAAAAGGTTAAATAAGTATCTTTATGGTGTTTTTTAAAGGTAAATTTTAACGGTACCTTTTCGGATATAAGATTTTAGAAAAGTACTTCTATTTACATATTTAAACTTATATAAATCTTAAAACTTATAGCTCTAGTAGCACATCCTACCGAGTAATTAATTTTGAACGCCATCAGTTTGCAGGCACAAAGATATGGCTTGTCGTAACTGAGTGCAATGCCAAAAGTTCTGACTTATACCTCCTTGTTATTGCGGCCGGTAACAGGTTCCTGTCTCTGCTAGAAGTCTGGCTAAATAAATAGAGCGGAGACAAGTTCATTCTCTCTTATAAAAATAATGGAGGATGAAACGGCATACGAAAGGGATGCGTGGCCAAGAGGGTGCTTGGTCTCTAGTATGCGAACTCTGGACACCAGTCAATCTCTTGTTTTAATACAGATTTACCCTGAAATCAGAAAGCCTCTCAAGATGCGAAGAGATTAATCTCTGAAGAAACTATGGTTTAAATCGGCCAAGGAAGGAAGCCGAAAGAGTGGAGAGGTTAATTTTTGTAGGAACTCCGGCGTTTATTGAGCAATTGAGGAATTCTGAAGAGATGGACACGTCAACTTCGCAAGGGGCTAGCATAAGGCTTAAGACCATGGGGACACACCTGTTAAATGTGAATGTCATGGGGGACCTAAGCCTTAGACAAATACTATCAATTACAAGAGACTGCGCGATGAGGAAGAAGGCCGACCGTCACCAGTCGACTGTGGCTGGTGATAATGTAATTCAATAATCTCTTTGATCAAATATTGTGATGTTAATTGTATCGTATCCTAGCCAAAACTACTGTTTCTCCGTCAGCAGAGGCATTGCATACGAACCTGCTTCGTATGACATGATATTTGTTCTGCGATGTCCCACTTTGGAGCGGTTCTTTTTAAGTGCTAAATTCAGCGCTTCATAGGCCTTTGAAGAGCCACTGTATTATTACTATCGTTTTGTTCTTTTATTTAAGAAATGTGTAATTATGCAAAAAATATTAGCGGCATTCAGTGTTTGGTGCAGCTGGTCTTGCAAAAGTGCAAATGCAAAATATCTTAGCTTTTTTATGAAACTCAACATAAATTTTGTGTATTTTGCTGCTGTATCCCATAAAAAGCTACAATACTTTGCATTTGCAGTTTTGCAAGACCATCTGACCCAAACACTGAATACCGCCATTGTTCTTCTCTGCATTGGGAAAAGAAGATACACTTACAAAGATAAAACATTTCACATTTTCTGCCATGCAGTATTACATTTGCTTTATATGCATGTGTGCTTACTATGAAGTGTATCTTTGTGTCAGTGTGCCAGAAAAATAATGCACTGCTTGCAACATTTGGATTATTTTTTGTGGGATGTAGCGAAGTGTAATTACTAAATATCTATTATTTATAAAAAAAATTTTATATCTTCGCCTACATTTTTTATTCCTTTTTTTAAAGAAATGTTGTTAAAATTATTGCATTTTTAGAGCAATTTGTATCAAGTTTATTTTCAAAACAATTTATTTTATTATTATGTGAAATCAATTCTTCCAGTTTCTGTTATTTATTTAATCTTAAGGAGATCAATTCTAAGAGTAAATTTTATGGAAGAGCATTAGCTGCATTGGCCATTAGCACTTTATTTTATATATTCTTAAACTATGTTAGAAATTTCGAACTTAATTTGGGAAGAAAAGTGTAGGAATATTTTCTTCCAAAACGTACTAATTTATTGGCCTGTTTTTAAAGTAGTACTTTGTATATCTTTAGGAAAAATTAAAAGAAGCGAAAATAGAATTGGTTACGTCAAGGGGAGGGAGACATTCGTCCCTTGCCCGTAGGCATATAGCTAGGGTAGTACTTCGGCCCATTGTGCGCTCTCCATTTCTGAAAAAATCTCCACCCTCACAGGAACTCTGTTCACCGAACAAAGCTTCTTAGTAGTTGCCAGTCTATGCCTCTCAAATGAGATTCGTCCGACGCCGTATACGGCGTGCTCGCAAGCCCAAGTGACCCGTCAGTATAGTCACCATCATACTTATTTCAGGTTTGCTTGGTTTCACAAACCTCCTTATGTTATCCCCATTTGGGTCACCCAGTTACACAGTGCTGTATGGGCTCTCTTTGCCCAGTCTCTCAGCTTGGCTGTTGTGGCCCCAAGCAGCTGCGCGCTACTTAAGTCCACCATCTGGAACTCTCTAGCCTTAATTGCCAAACCGTTGGCTCGTTCATGGCCGACTACTTCATAATAGCCCGGCACGTAAATTATGCAAAGTCGACCATGGTTGAGTAGTCGTTTATCGCTTCTTTGCATTCAAGGATCGTTCTACATCAAACCCTATCAAATTCGTGTGTTCTTATTAAATTAATATAAAATTTCTTAAGTATTTTGTGTTAAAACTACTAGCAGAATTACGACATTCATTTGCCGACTTATTGTAACCAATGCACTTACGTACGTAAGTAGAAATCACATACCAACTTCGAAGGTGACACAACTCAAAACTTGTAATTTTTCAGTAAACGCAAAAATATATTTTTGAGCTTGTAAAATATTAGGCCTCTCTTGCTGAAATAAAATTGTAAAGTAAGTGAAAGCAATGAGTGTAGTGTAGTGTAGTGCAATCAGTGCTATTCTAGCAATTTCCCTATTTGTTTGCAGGCATTGGAAAAAGTCCCCCCACATTTTCCATTAAATGACACTACATGTGAGGGCACCATTGTACGCGTTTGCTGTTGTTGTACCGCATTTTATAGTATCTGTGACGCTTTTCAAACAAGTCCACTTAACCAACACATTTTTTGCGGTAATAAAGTGTTTACTTAAAATATCTTTCATAAATCAGTAAATAAGAAACCAACATACCTTCTGAGAAAACAATAAAAACAGAGAAAGACAAAATTACACAAAAATGCTTCATGCAAGCCAGACACGTTGCGGCCGTTGTTACAACTCGGTTGGTAATCAAGTTGGACGTTTTGCCCATTAACAATACAACTTTGTGTACAATCTCATTTCCTCAAGTTATATCTACAGTAGCAACGTGTATGCCTTGATTTACACACAAGTGTGTATGTCCCTGTCACATAAGTACATGCAGTTTTAGATGCTGCAATCCTGGAATTTGCGCGTGAGAGGGGAATTGAAAGATTGAAGAGAGTTACTGAGTTGCGTGTTGTTCTTCTCAACTTGAAGCTTGAAGATAATAATAAACAACTATAATTGCAAATACAAAATTTCAATGTGCGGACACGAATGCAATTGCAAAACAGAATTTAAAAAAAAAACCTGAAACGAAAATTTCATGTGTGAAAAGGGACTGACTTTGCAAACATCTAAACTACCTTCAGAAAAACAAATTCAAAGCAGAAAACAAGAAAAACAACAAGAATTGATTGCTAAAATGCTGACAAAACAAATCACAACAAAACTTAAATTGTTTAATCAAATTCTGGAGCAGAGAGAGTTGCCACTGCAATAGACCTCATTTGATAGGAATTCGAAAATGTGAAATTTATTTAAAAGAAAAATACCTTAAGAAAATAAAATTTCATTACATACCAGTACATACACGTATTTAGTATAATTTTATGTATTTCTTGAAAATATGTTGTTTATTTTTAGTTATATACATATATATTTTCCAATTACAACTGTTTGACTGTTTAAGGGCATACACAGAGTTAATACGAGAATTTAGAAACTAGAATAAAACAAATAATTGTTCTTCAGCAAAAAATATGGGGTAGAATCTTCTTAACAAAGTTTAAAAATTGGTAACTTTTATAAAGGGATGCATTGATACACCTTTTTGCTTATGCGATACAGATGCCGATATGCTCGTGAATTAAAACTCAGAGTAAATTAAATAAAATTTATAATTTATGATGTACACATCGCAAACTAAATCAAAAACAAGAACCGTTTTGCATGTTTTTCTGTTACTTGCCGCGCTTACCTCGTTAAAGAACACTTTGGGATTTTTTGATTTTTGTTTGTTTTTGATTTAGTGTGCGATAGGTATGTTAATATATCGTTGCACCGGCAATAAAAATATCGCCCAAAACCGATATATCGGAAAATCTAAAATATCACCGATATATCGGTATCTGATAAGTCCCTAATTTTAAATTCTTAAAAAATCCCACATTCCATATACCTATCTGCAAATAGGTATGAACTGACAAATCTGGCATCCTACAACCTGACTTGTTTTAAGCGGTTTTTTTATAATGTACCTATGCGATCATATTTGTTTCTATTTAAATATACAGATAAGACAGCATTTTTGTTTACTCTCATGCTTTAATGAAACGATAAAAATCTGGCTTAAAAATTATCTTGATTTCATAACACTAAAAAAAAAGAAAAACAACAATGAGCCTTAAGATTCAGTAGTAACTACTACATAATCATATTAATGACCATGTTTTAAGTGTTGTTGTTGTTGTTTTTAATGCTTCATACATATATAGCAAAGAGTACGTATAATAAAGTGGGGAGAGGAGAAGTCAACAAGAAGCAGAAAAAAATGAAATCAAGGTAAATAATGTTTGTGGTACGAGAGATATTTGCACTTGAAATACAGTAGCAGTCAAAATAATTGTCAATGAGATTTGATATTTGGATATTGTTAAACAAATTGGAAAACATATGAAAAAATTAACGCCGTCAACTAAACGTTGCCCATTCGTAGGGTATAAAGCTGAACCATTTAAGCTGCAAACAGTTCATAAAGAAGAAAGACCCCTGTGCAATATCTTCGAAAATATCATAATATCCGGATTTCTACGAAATTTTCGAAAATAAAAAAAAACCTAATGACCGCCGCCGGCGTTCATGTCAATTAAGGCTAACTGTGCGCTGGCATTTATGGTACCACGTTGCCAAGTTCGGGTCGAATGTTGTTGCTTAACTTCGGGGCTTATTCACGTACACCAACGAGAGGAAATATCCACAGAGAAAGAAATCCAGACTAGTCAAATCGCGAGATCGCGATATCACACGCTCTGGGAAGGCATCCTTCAAAACATGCTTTGTATAGCGCGCAGTATGACAGGTGGTATCGTCCATTTATAACTACATGTCCTTCAAAAGCAGTTCGTCACACTGTAGGGAATGTAGATAGTAAAACTGTAGTGATTCACTATTGACTTTTTCATCAGTTCTACTGACCAATTATACCCCAGACAATGCTCTGTGTTATAGACATTTAGCAAATGCTTGTCATTGAGGTAGTTTTTATGGGACCATATGGAGACATTGGAACTAGCGATTCACTAGTATACATTTAATAATATTAGCCTACGCTTATATTGGCAGGTGGATAAGGTAGTTACGTAAAACTACCCTTTTGTCAGTTAATAAAAAAAGCAACTGAATTAAAGCAGAAAAAAGCGGGGTACATTTTTAATGTTGGTGGAATCGCGTTGTCAGTTGGCAAAGTTTTAACCACCACTGTACAATAACAATTAAAATTAAGTTTCTGTACTTAAATATTTGTTATATTTTTTACTATTATTATACCACGTATTTGTTGTATTTTTCAAAGACGCCTACATATTAGATACATGTTTTCTTATCACATTTTTTATTTAAAATTTTAGAAAAATATTTAAGAAAAAATTTCACATTAAACAAATAACTTTATTTTTTGATAAGTTTTTTTTCTGTTTACTCTTCGCATACAAATTGAAAAAAATTAAATGAAACACAATAACGTTAATAACGTATGTTTATATATATGTATGTGTGAATGTACTCGTTTATGGTTATTAAAAAAATTATAGTGATTTTGTTATCAACAAAACAACAAAATTGCGAAATACGAACGATTGTTTCGTTTTAAAAAAGTGCTATTTTAATGCTGCTTTTGTTTCTTTTTTACGCGACATCACCGTTACCGATTTGCTGGGAGCTTGCACGTCTACTAAATGATGTTTGTGCGAGATTGACAGCTTGGAGGTCTACATTGATGTTAACTCTACAGTAATTACCGTTTTCTACTGTATGGTCGTAGGGTAGTTTGGTTAAATGTAGTGTAATTTTAAAATAATTTTCGAATTCTTATTCATATATCTAAAAATCCAAAGAGAACAGCCCGGTATACCAAATAAAATTTATTTAAAACTGCAGGTGTGTATGTAGTTGAACATGCACTAAAGGGGCAAGCCGACTTCGATGAAAGTTTGTGTGTGTATGTTGAGTATATCCGGCAAGTAGCGCCGTGATCGGGTTATATGTATGTTAAAGGCATGAAATATTTGGCATCCACAAAAGCGCTAATCTGTATAATATGCGGTCTACATATTATGTGCTTTTCCTAACAAAATATAATTTTTTTTTTAATGAATTGCAATAACTAGTCAAACTCTTTGAATTTTCCTAGAAACTACCTATAACTATTTGAAATTCAAGGACTATTTTAAATTAACCAAATGCTTTTAATTTAACCCGACTGAATAAAGATGTGGAATCCAAATTCATACATATTTATTGTTCAAATCTGCCATATACCAATTCCCAAAATTCTATTAGTTGCATTAAGCCAAGCTGCACTTTTAATTTGCCGTTTTTGGCCCGATTTTTTTAATATCTTACCTGAAATGAAGATTTTTGTCGGGATTTCTTTAAAATTTTATCTGGCAGCCTTTTATATTACCAATAAAAAAATATGGTGGATGTATTGAAAACCGAGAGCTTTTGAGACATTTATTCTCTCAACCTTCTTCTTTATTTTATTATATTAACGTTTGAAAGCAACTAACAAAGCTGTTTTGACCATGCGAAAATATATGCATGGGTTAGAATACATACATATTTACTATAAACGAAAGATTGAGTGTGAGAGCAGATAATGAAATCAGCAGGCATGGAAATCATGGTACAATTGTATTTTTTGGTACATTTTCGACCTTGTTGATACTGAGGTACCACCGTGGCTTACTTGGTACAATTTAATAATTTATAACAACATAAATTTTGTATAATTTTTTATCTGTTCTTGAATTTAAAGTTACATGAAATCTTTTAATTTTTTTATATTGTGTATTTGCGGCTTTTTATACATAGTTTTTTAGTTTATGTTTTTAAATAATTGTAACAAAATCCTGGTAATTTCAAGACTATACAGCACAACTTATGATGTACGGCAGTATTGTTCCAATTTTAGAAAATATTAATTATATGTTAGAGAAAAATACACTACATTTAGAGCTTTCAGAGGAAGGTATATTGAACACACCATTTAACAACTCTTCGGGCGATTTTGAGATATAACTTTATAGTAGTTTGTGTAAAAAATTTCCGAGTTTAAATGTTCTTAAAAAATTAGGTGGCATAGATATTGAGCTAAATCTTTTCTATTCTTCAGTGAAATATGCAGGCACTTAATACATGTATACGCATTAGAAATATTATTCTGAAAGAAAGTCAGTTCCCAGTATTCGTTGGAACTTTTCAGCCGGGCTTGTTGCTATATGTGCAGCGATTTTGTAAGCATTTCGAAAGAATACAATAACAACAATATGCACGGCAGAGTTTTTTACACATACGGAGCCCCTTAAGCGGAATACTTGTGACACATTACTAAATGTGTCAACACGTTCTAAAAGAATATCTTATATCCAGAATGAGTGATACGTCAAGAAAATTCACATCTGTTCAGTATCTTATCAGTTTGCAGGAGTACATACAGCAGGCGTTTTTCAAGCGCAATATTTATGATATTTATATCTTACTGTAAATCTCTTCTATATTTTTATAGTTTACTAAAATGTTAACTGGGATATAAATAAATCTTGTTTTAATATATTATGTGCAATATGGTCTACTGCGCTATTCTTATGCATACTGCGCTTTTCTTATACATTTTACAAATTTATTTGCAAGGTATATTCCTTAAATAAATAATAGTTTTCTGACAATACATGCGCATAGAGTCTAGTTACCCGGCGCTTTTTCTTATTTATTTTGTAAATTTACTTTATAAGACAATAAATAACTAAATAAATGATACCGCCATAGTCTAAAAAGTACATTTTGCATTGCTAGTTGGTGTAAAACCGCAAAAGCTATTTTCCATCCCTGCTACTTAGTAGGAGCTGTGAAATTTTAAAGAGTGAATGTTACAAGAACAACAACAAAGAGATATCACCTAAACATTAAGATGGCGACTGTCGCATAAGTTTGACTTATTTGCTTTAGTTAAACAAAGGTCTAAAAGTAATATAGGGTGTTGAAAACTAGTCTATTTAAAATTTCTCCCATTCTGGAGTTTACCCTAGCAGTGTGAGGATATTTGTATTCCATGAATCTTGTTAAAAACTATTAATGAGATTAGTCAAATGGATAAAATAAATACTACCTACAAAAATAAAAAATTACCAATAATATATGTTCACATTTCTGTTCAATGGTTTAAAGTATAAATGAATTCCACTCTTTCAATTGAAAGCTCTCTTTCTCCTTTTCTGTATAAGTACACGCATACATACATATGTATGTATGTACATATTTATTTTTGCTTTATGACTTGTTTATATTGAAATGTTAATTCATTCGACCACGTGCAATAGTTATTTATTGAATTTGTAACACCAAAAATTAATTTTTGATCGAAAGATCAATACATGGCATTAACATTTGAAAATAATTTCGGACGCAGCTGTTCTTGAAGAAAACGTCTAATTTTGGACCACATTTGTTGGTGTCTAAAGCGACAATTCGTTCTGGTTTATCAGCATAAACCAGTGAATTCTTGTGGTCACAGGAAATAATCGAGAGGTGTCAAATCACACGACTTGGACGCCAATTGACAGGTCCATGTCTCGAAACCAAGTCGATGGTTCGTGGCTGCTGGCAATTACAAGAGACTTTGTCATTAGTAGGCTGGTCGACAGTCCGAAATCACTACAGTCGAGAGTAAAGCCTAGCGTTAGCACGAGAGTTAAATGAGAATAAGGTAATTGTAAATTACAAATCGGTTGCCTGAAATCAATTTGAGGAAAGAAAGAGGTCGAAAAGGGACCCATAAAGTTAGTGGTCTGCTTCGATATCCCCCTACATTAATAAAAAAAAATGGAATCGTTTAAATTGCTTCATTAAAAATAAAATGTTTGCAAATTTTTTTTTTTTTTTTGATTTTGTACACAAATATTTTATTTAATTATATTTTTTTGTGGTTTAATAAGAAACAAATAAGCAGGACAACAGCAAAAAATATTGACTTATTTATCCAGGTCAATGAAAACAATATGCGACATCAAAGTGCCAATTGTTTTGAACGCTACTGTATAAATGTACTTACCTCCTTCTTATATTATCCGTTTGGTCCTGATATAAATTTGGACTGCTACCATGACGTTGATGTTTGTACGATGCTAAGGCAATTTGTGATGCTAATTTTGAGGCAGTTACTAAATCTTCGCGACTTTTGCTCAAACTTTCACTATAGGGATGCATGTTCCAGATTTTTTTTAGGTTATTTTACTCATTGCTATATAAGAAGTGCTTGGATAAAGATGTAGCAGGAAATCTAAAAGAAATACATGTATATAAATTTAAAGAAAGGATTTTTAATAAAATACTGTTCTTTTTATAAATAAATTTTTAAATATACATAAATAAATATTTCTATAAACTTGGAATTTATTATCAGTTTATAGAGAAATTCGAACTGTTGACAAATAGAAGAGTATTTTTGAAATTTAACTAAAATGGAGTAAATATTGAAGATCTTCAATAATTTAACTTCTTCTTATTCCCGCCTTTCATATTTTGCAGTGACGGTGAGAATAGAGAACAGCCCACTGTTGGCAAATTCTTCAAGAATCATTGGAGGGGTGTCTTTTTTATAATAGTGCCGTTAGCGTTGATACCTATACCACTGTTAAATACTGGAACTGTAAGTACAAATATACATATGATACGTTTTGTACCCCCTCTTCTCTTGGTAACGTAAGTTCCCGTAAGAATCTCTTAGCATACATGAGATTCTCATTTGAATTTTTTAATATCTTTCGCAGGAGTTTCGTTGCTTGTATTTGATTTTGATTTGCTGCCTTTACTGGATTACGGAATGCATACCCATGTATGTCACATCGTTGATGCCCTTATTTGCTCTGCCTTTACTAGGAGTTTTGGCAAGTTTAATTTAATAAAATTAAAAACTACTCGGCCCTTAAGTCCTTTACACAAAAAAAAAACTAGGAAAAGAGTAGCATTTAAATGCTCCTCCTCCTTCTCCTCCTCATTGCGTCAATTAAGCTTTGCTGCTTTCATTATTTCTCTTGCCATTTCAGGACTCTGAAACAACATGTATGCAATATTTTAAAGACACTCTTGCCATGTTTTTAGCAGGTTTAATGGTGGCTCTGTCTGTAGAATATTGTAATCTACACAAGAGACTAGCTTTAAAAACTATACTCCTTGTGGGCTGCAGTCCAAGGCGGTAAGTAAGACGGCAAAAAGATGAAAATTTTTTCTTAACTAAATCCTTTTTTTAAACTATTTTAGTTTACATTTTGGGTTGACTTGCGTAACAAGCTTCATTTCATTGTGGATATCAAATTCTGCCACAACAGCCATGATGTGTCCCATTATTAAAGCTGTACTTGAGGAATTGGAAGCGGTATGGGGACCTTGACAGAAGTAAAATACTTTAAAAAACTTTCATGTTAACAATTTTTGTTGTTGTTGTTGATATCAGAACAAAGTTATTGACGTGTACATGGACGAAAGCGAGGAACCTATAGTAGATGGCAAAAGACATCCAACGAAAATTTCCCTGGGTTTTTATTTTGGTGTGGCTTATGGCTCTTCTATTGGCGGCTGTGGCACTTTAATCGGCACGGGCTCTAATTTAACGTTAAAAGGAATTTTTGAAAGGTATCAAAGGAATAATTATTTCCAAAATAATAACGTCAACCCTTAAAAACACATTTTAGTCGCTTTCCTGATGCCATCGATGTCATGAATTTTCCCAAGTTTATGGCGTGGGCTTTTCCCATGGTTGTAGTGGATACTTTACTGCTATACATCTGCTTGCAAATCACCCACTTTGGTTTGTTTCGTCCTAATAGCAAAGAATACAAAGAAGTGGTCAAAGCTTCTAGATCTACGGATACGGTCAAAGCGATAGTTGTGCAAAAGTATGATGAGTTGGGTACCATGAGTGTCCATGAGTGGCAAGTTTTATTTTGGTTCATATGCATGGTGGTGCTTTTGTTTACCCGATCTCCCGGATTTATGCCTGGTTGGGGCGATTATTTTAATACAGTGTAAGTGTAAAAGAAATCTTCAAGGCAAAAAATACTCAAGATGTTTTTCTTAATTTTAGCCCTATTAAATCTTCCTGTCCGGTTTTCTTAAGTGTCATTTGTTTATTTATGTTTCCGATGACCTGTTTTTGCTGTAGCCATTTAAAACCAAAAGGTAAGAAGTAGCATTAAATTTCTAACACTTAAATGTGACAGTTCTTAAAAGAAAACGTCCTAGTGCTTTAGACTAACTTCAAACCTGCACTTTAATTATGCAATTAGGAAATGTACTCAATTAAGATCTTAATTAAGGTCAATTTAGCATACAAAAACTTAGATTGACCTCGATCACACAGAGCAATTTTAGTTGCACTAGTCTTGAGTTTCTAGGCAAGATAGCTGAGAAGAATGGAAACGGGAACAAACAGACTTGCTTGTACTCGTAATTTGTTTTGTATCCTCATTCACAATTTAAAACAAAATCAAATTGTAGGCAAAGGAAAGCGGAATCGCAAAGAAATATTTTTGTGTGTGAACGTAAAGACAAATCTAAAAGAGGATTAAAGAAAGCCTGCTCTGATGGATTCTAGTCTTAATAAGTTGAGCTATTAGGAGTTAATTTCATCATCAATTGAGTCAAATCCCCCCCGTGCAACTCTGGTGTAGTATGAGCAGTGAGAAGTAATAAATTTATACTAAGACAAAATCGAGGCAAAGTCAATCACCAATACAACTGAATTTTGTTCTTCATTCCAGTTGTCAAACTATAAATTTTGTGAAATTTTTAACGAAAATAATTGAAGTCTTTTAAAAATAGTTAATGACTTTCAAAAAAAAAAATGTTACAAGCCTTATTTCTCTCCATTTTTCCAAAATTCCCAAACACAAGTCTTGATGAACAAAATGACGGCATTTTATACTGTCAAATGCAAACTGCATATGTGTGAACAGCAAAGTCAATTTAGAATTTATTTGCCTCAATTAAGGAGCATACCTCAGCATAGTGTTAGACTCAGGCAATTAATGCCCACTAATTATTGAATAGTATGTTCATACATGCGCTTTAATAGCGGAATTATGAGATTTACGCAATCAAGGCATTAATTAAGCTCAATTTACCATACAAGAATTCTATTTATAAATTGAGCAAATCACAATTTTAATAAAATTCGCAATGCAACGCTAGTGTAGTTTGTTTAGTGAGCAAAAAGTTCTCTTAAATGACCGCATTAAATATAATAAACCCGACAACTTACAACAACATTGCCACGATTATATAAAATGGACAACAAAACTTATTGTTAACAATTTAGCTATCTCTTTCCTGTTATGGTGGTAATTGAAAATTGTATACGTACAACGCATTAGACATGATTACACGATTTTCAAACATCATTGACGGGTCATGAAAATATTTTTAGCATATGTGTGAACACCAAATTTGATAACTCAATTTAAATATTAATTGACTCCATGAAGGAGCCTCTCTGAACATTATTTTAGAATAATTGTGTCACCTTCTTTGGTATATAAACTAGACAACACAAAAAAGTAGAGGGTATTTATAAAAAGTACCTTTACAAAACGTACTATTATCAAAAAGAATGTTTACACAGTGGTAACAAGAGGCAAGTGGCAAATTGTTTTCTCGCTAGTTAGATTTTGTTGAGAGAGAGAGAGAGAGGAAAGAAAGGTGCAACCTGCTAGTTTTCTAATTTGCAACTTTCAAACTAAAGTTGCCTGCCATTATAAAAAAGGCAATAAAGGCATTCCGAAAATAAAGATTCTATATGTGATCGTCATGCTTTGTCAAGTTTAGTTTAGTTTTTTTTTTATTACAAAATAGAATTATTTACTTAAAGTTACATATTAGAGAAATCATTCACCGGATGTTCTCGTATACATCTGCGATTAGACAACAATTCGCCTTTAACTCATGGTAAATAATTCTGACTTGTGTGATTCTTGATTTGTTATTCCGAAAGGGTGATTTTTTGAACGATATTCCGTTATCCCTGATCAAGTTTGGTTTGGAGACAAACCGTTTTCGGCTATGTGCCATCTGTAGTATGATTTTTCGTTCTGGCAAGTTTGTATTAATTCGTAGGTGTTTTATTATTTGTCAAATATCTATTTGTCATGTAACCAGGTAGCAGGTGAATCTCGCTTATCATGTAGGCATCCGTTAGGTGTGAACAGGTAGCACGTAAAGCCCGTAGGTCGGTTGCTTTTTACAGAAGTTGGTAGGCGTTAGTGATTACTGGTTTATTAGTTTGATTATTATTGCGTGGCTGTGTGTTTTTTTTTTACTGCCTGAATTTTCGCAAATGGCGCAATAGATAACTTTTAAATGCAACAGCAGCAGATGGTAAAATTGAAGAGTAAGTTCATTTAAAATACAATATTGTTGAAATTCACTTGTAAAAATTATTTTCATTAATTTTTTTTATTAATTTAAAAGAATATTCTTACTTTTTTTGGAAGATTTTCTAAAATAAAATAACTGCCGCTTTAAACATTTTAGAGTTCATTAAAAAATGCAGATTATGCACAGATTTTGATCAGCTGATCACGCATAAACAACATAACTGCTGCAGAGTTGTATAAAATTACTGCACTTACAAACGCAGCCCAAAACTATTTGCGATTTAAAAATTGTTAAAGGAAAAATGATCAAAGCATTTTGTCCACAAGATCACATGTTCTAAAGTTCCGTTATTAATCGAATTTTGCGAAAAAAAACTGATCTCTTGCAGCAGTTCTAGATCGCAATTTTTTTTTACTGAAGAACACTAGTGCCGATCAGTTAGGTGGAGTTTCATTAAAAAAGCAATGTTCGGGTCTTGGCTTGTGCATTATTTATATTCTAACGGTTTTTCTAGATTGTTTCGGTTTAATATTAAACAAAATCCAGCTGAATTTTCACGTAGAAATATTTCCATGATTTTCCGAGCTTTGTGTTTTTATAACTAACACATTTTCCATTTGCGATCACAAAAAACGATCCGAGAGCCAACGGCCTTTCTTTCAACTTTTTTCCCGTATTTAAAGTTATTTAATTACTTTTAATGGTGTCAGCAATTCTATTGCACATGGCCAGAGTTTTCATGGTATAACACCTGCAATATAGCATATTTAATAAATTTAGAAAATAAACGTAGAATTCTCAGCGTAGAGTTCTCTGACTAGTAACTTTAGTATCATGGTCTATGAACGGCCTAATAATTGTCGAATTAATTTTTTATTTATTTTTTACAGGCCCTTACCCAACTGTACGAGAAAAGGCCCTTTTATCATGGGAATTTATCAATGCTAACACACCTTGGGGATTGATGTTTCTATTGGGTAAAAATTAATGACTTGAAAAAAATATATATAAACATTTCTAGGAAATTTTATGAGGACGCTTCCAGAATTTGGGAAAATAATCCTATTTTGCTTTTATATCGATGATATACAAAAACAAACTTCTTAAACTAGCTATCCACCGAAGATTCGACCTTTTCCTTGTTGGAAAATCTGTCGCTATCGTTACATTCCTTTGTGTGTTGGCTAGAGCAATTGGTAGCAATTTAAACTGTAAAATATTCATTTTGTTCATTCACTGCTACATTGTTCTATTGGAGTAATTCCTCATTTTTCAGACCCCCAATTATCCGCTATGGGATCTCAAAAATGTTTTAGATATCAACGAGGTTTTACATCAACAAAAGTTGTGTGTTAATTCTTATTTTCCTTCCGGATAGATTATTAAACTTAAATTTAAAAATTGTGTGAACATTTTTCAATACTCTTCTCATTTGAAATCGCTCATCTGGATTGAAAAAATTAACAAATATATGAGATGAGTACTTTGTTTGATCGTGCGGCCTTTTTAAATTTCGCCACCAAATATAGGGTGTTCCAACCAAAACGCACGATGTAAATTGTAATGGTCGGTAGGCTTCAGCTCTTGACTCAATTGGACCTTGTAAGCGTGTTAATTCAAATCTTTATTTCAAATTCGCAACACTAATGTTCGCAAACAACAGCAATTTTATCCGCAGAACGAACTAGGCGAGCATGCACAGGTGTTTTCACATTCAACAGTCCCGGTTTGCTGAAATTTGCGCACAAATCTCCCAATTGTGGACACATTTGATCGATTATGCTGACCAAAAAAAAATCGCGAAATGCATTTTCATTTAACGCCAATTTTCATAAATCTTAACGCGCTGCTCTATGTTGTACCATTCCATACATGCGTTTGTCCAACACTGAAAAATTGAAATGTCAAATTAAGGCGTGACTCACAATTAACATCGTGCATTATGGTTGGACCACCCTATACTTTATCTTCGAAAAGGAAGGGACTTTCTTAAAGCAGTATCAACATGGGGCGTCCCTAATAACAAGCATCTCATTTAATTGCGAGGGCAATTTTTTAAATAATTAATTCATTTAAATGAGAGCGTATTGATTTGAAATATCAAATGACTTTCATTATTTTCATAGGCGGTGGCTTCGCTTTATCGGAAGCCAGTAAAAGAAGTGGTATGGCTGCTCTTCTCGGAAATGCTATGGGTTTTCTGGTCGAATATCCGGCCTTCGCTGTGCAAGCGGCTGCCATTATTTTTGCCACTTTTCTTACGAATTTCAGTGCTAATGTACCAACTTGTAATATTTTAATGCCCATAATAACAGAACTAGTAAGTTTTCACATTGAATAATTTATAAAAAGGAATTGATTATTTTTTAGGCTGTGGCCATTAAAATGAATCCAATAATGCTGGTTTACCCCACTGGCATAGCTTGCAGCATGGCATTTCATTTGCCAGTGGGGACGCCGCCCAATGCAATCATATCTGGCTATGCTGGCATAAAAACGAAATATATGGTAAGTTAAAAAGGATGTGAAAGTTGAAAAAAAAAAATAATAGAGATTTAAAGTAATTCGAAACAATTATCTCGGAGATATCATAACAAGTTTCTTAATTGAATTATCTATTATTTTCTCCTAGGCTGTTGCCGGTATTGCACCTTCTGTTTTTACCATAATCATGCTCATGGTAAATGTTGAAACTGTTCATTATCTTATTTATCCAAGTCGTGAGTTTCCAGATTGGGCCAAATTAGATTCCTCCGCGGCGAACGCCATATTGAGCAATTAATATTTTGTTTGTTTTGTAATTAATTTACACGTATATTGTTTAATAAATTTCAACCTTTTCTCCTTTTTTAAAATCAAATTGTTTGGTTTAATAAAAAATTCTATATACATAATAGACTTGGGCGCTAAAAATTACATTTTATATTTAATTGCTTATTGAAATTACATGTAATTTGTAATTGGTATTTGCTTATTGATAATTACAAATTATATGTAATGGGAAAATGTAATTGAAAGTAATTGAACCCCAAACGGTGCTTTTGGAGAGAATATCTCCAATAAACACCGGAGAGAAAGAGCATGAGGTGACGCTGCCACTACAGTCCAAAAGAACGTAAGGCACTTTCCAATGCCAGCTAAGACTATCAGGTACCACTTTAAGTCTTACTGTGTATTGCCCGCTTAGGCACAAGATCGAACACCATTAATTTATCAGGTTCTTTGTTATACTACCACAAAAGTTTATTGAAATTAGTGATTACAATCCAAACCAAACATATTGGACTTCCAATCTGGGTCTACAACGGTTTAAGATCCAGCTTGTTCAGAAATGAAAGCCAAGAGAACATCATATGCATCTTTTATCGCAAAAATTAGCGATAAGGCTAATTTGTGGCTTAACGAGCTTGTTAATCAACAAATTTGTTGTCAGCTGGCAGGCTCCTCGTGGTGGCGGGCGGGTCTGAAAGGCTAAATGGGTCGAGCGGAGAGAAGTTAACACTCTCTTATAAAAAATCCCTAACACACGGTGGAACAGCATACGCCAGGGATGCGTGGCAAAGAGGGTGCTTGAGTTGTAGTTTGAAAACTCTGTATAGCAGTCTATCTTCAGTTTTAATACAGACTTACCCGTGTATATAGAGTTCTGTGTGGGTGAACACATCTGTTTCTCCATTACAGGAATGAATCAGGAAGCGTTGCAAGCGGAGAGGTTAATCTCTGAAGAAACTGGTTTTAATTGGCAGGAGTCCGGAAGAGATGGATAAGGCTGCCCCGCAAGGGGCGTACGACTCCGGTGTTTATGTGCCAATGGAGGACTGGTAAACAGTCCCCAGAGTGCGTTTTGTCAAGAACAGCCGCAGTGGCCATATGACTTAAATCATTTTCAAATATAAATGATTTGATTAAAATTTAAAAAAAGGCTTCTCCAGCATAAATGCAACCCAATCTCGTTCCAAAAGCCAACGAAATTTGAGGGTTTTATGCGCTTTCGAAACCCCTTGGCCTACGTGGGGCTATTATTCCATTTCGGAAACTAAAATTTCAAATTGCCGTAACGTTATTTTCTATTGTAATTTCTTCTCTAAAAGTCGTCTTAACTTCAATGCTAACAATGACGACGACAGAGATTGTTTCTTTGTGGTTTCTGGCTTCGTTTCGAAGTAGAGAACACCGATATATTATCGATAAGTGTCATTAACCACGGTGATTCCAAATTGCCATTTTTATTTCGTTTTCAAACGCCAACGGGAATAAACCTGTTTGTCAATATTATTCCTCTTAAGATAAAGTTTGTAGTACAGTAAGGGAGAGAGAGAGAGGGAAAGAGGTAGAGAGTCAGATTGAATGAAAATTTGTGTTTGTTAAAATTAGCAAGGATAACTGGCGTCATATGGCTTTCCCACTACACATACATATGTACATATGTCGTTCTCTTGGTTTAAATGTTTGTTGACACTCTTTGGTCTTTGACCGACCTGAGTGTTTATAGAATAAAGGCAAAAGTATGGTGAAAACGTTTAAAAAGCTACTCATGAACAGTGTTGCCGTTTTTCGTCATCTTTAACCAAAATTGGGGTTTTTTTTCTCATTTTTTTTAAATTTTTTTGCCAATGCAAAATAAAATATCTTACTTTTATTTCACTTACTATTGTAAATTTATTATTTATTAATAAATATTGTTTACACGCGTTCTTTTCACGATCATTTGTAGAATACTAAAAAAGTTGTTAGACTCTAGCAAAAGGGAATGCAAGAACTTTTAAACCAATAATTGCAATTTATTTTTATTTCCAAATGTCTGCTTTGAAAAATATATCAAAAATATTAAAAAGGATGTCATTTTATGAAAATACAATTCACAAGGTTTACCGATATCTGCATGCACATGCTTGTTTTCTTTTAACTTCAATATTAATTGTAGTTCCCTGCCTAAATGTAAAATGCCAGTTTTTCATTTATAATGAAAAAATATTAAGCTAAGAGTCGTAGACAAATTAGCGAAAATTTATTAACTAATTTTAATTAATTCTCACTTGGTAATATTTCTGGAAAATTTGGGTTACATTAAATTGTTGTTCACGGCAACACTGTCCATGTTTTTAATGCCTTGTTGGAATTTTATACGGCCCTTTACTGATTTTGTTTCTTTAATAACGGGTTATCCATTTAGTGTTTTGGAATCCGTCCGTGTGGCAAGGCTGTCAGCTGTTAAATGTCATTTATTTAGTGAAAAGTTTACCATTTATAGTTTAAACTTACTACAAATGGGGTGGTTCAAATGTGGCCACTTTTCGAGCATTACGGGTTGATTATGGTCGTCACAATCGCAAGGAATTGTCAAGATCTTAAAGAAATTTTAAGATACTGGAAGCGTTACAGATGTGGTCAGGCCTGCAAATCATTACAATGAGTGCACTGCCGAAAATATCGCTTCTGTAAGAGATCGTATGGCGGATAATCCGAACTTGTCGACTCCACGGCGTTCTCAGCGATTGGACCTACTTACGGCTTATTATGGCGTATTTTGCAATCGAATTTGTACCTCGATCCATATAAACTCCAACAACCTTTAAAGCCGTCTGACCATTCACAAAGCCGTAGATATGCTAATTCTGTGCTAGAGCAAGAGGCTTTTAGTTGTGTTTTTCAAACAAAATTTTCTTCAGCGATGAAGCTTATTTCTCACTCTGTGGTTAAGTCAACAAACACAATATGGGACTTGGAGAAACCAGAAGTGATTGTGCAAAAGTTATTGCATCCGGAAAAAGTGAAAGTTTGGTGCGCATTGTGGTCTTCATATTTTTCGCAAATGACGATGGATGAACCACTACCGTTAATTCATAGCGCTATGGCAGAATGTTAATTGACTTTTTTGGCCTGCGTTTGAAGACTATGAACTGGACTATGGTTTCAACAAGACGGTGCCACGAGCCATACGACACGAACGACTGGCTTTACTGAATGGGAAGTTTCCAGAACGCCTAATTTCACGTTTTAACAACGTCAATTGGCAACCAAGATCATGACGTTTGACGCGTTAGACTTCTTTTTGTGAGGCTACATTAAAGACTGTGTACGCGGATAATTCCCTAAAGTTGGAGCATTTGGAAACCAGCAAGTTATCGCCGAGATACCGCTGGAAATGTGTGAAAAAGTGATAGAAAACTACCTCAAAAGGATGCTCTGCTGCAATCAATCCAGAGGCTGTCATTTAAATGACATTGTATTGACATTGTAATAAAAGTTTAATCGAAATCATGGTTTTATGTGGGTGTTTTAACTAACTTTACTTTTGAAACCGAAAAATGGATAATCCTGTATAATTGAATAGATCCCGCAGTATTTTTTTTATTGAAACGTAGGATAGGACAGTGACATAAGCACTGTTCTTTTTTAAGTTTTTAATGATCATTCAATGAATGCATGAGGAATTTCAATTAGCTTTTAGTTAATCACAACAGCCATGTGTTCCTAAAGGGTATTCCTAAAATATCATAAGCTCTCTTTTCTTTTTAATACGCAAACAAAAAAAAAAACTATGACGTCTTCTGCTTTTAAAAGGAAGTCATAAAAAATCCTACGAATATTTATGTATCCTTACAACTGTTAATGCCAAATAGTAAGAACTCGTCCAACGTCTTCCCACAACCTTTTTTTTTCTAGTTCAAAACACAATGTTGGGTTCAACCCCCCAAGTGCTGGTAAACGAAAATAAAGCGAATATTTGAAGTTAAATAAAATGAAATAAAAAACTTACTGGGACTTGTTAAGAGTTTTAATCCAAATCAATAAACAGTTTTAATAACGAACCATAGAGAATGGCAAAATGATTAAAACGAAGACGAAACAAGACAAACAAAAGACTAAAAGCTACTTTAAGTCGTTTGTTGTTGTAAATTTATGGCGACATTTTCTTTACAAAATCAATAGGTTGGTTGTACATGTTCAACTTTAAATATTTTTTTTATTCAAACGATTTCATGCTTAAATTAATAATTGAATGGAATTGCTGTAATGGCACTTTTTGTAAGTAACTTGCAATTATTTTAATTATTTCAGAAAAATTTCTTTAAAAATATTTGATTTTTTTATATTATTTTTTATCTTAAATTTTTTGTAATTAATAACTGGCCTTTTATTTTCAATTGTGCTTCTTAACTTGGCCAACAAATGGAAATCAACAATAAATAACCACAGAAATAAGATCTTAAAATGAGCGAGCTCAGTTTTTCTATACAAACAATTTTATTTCATTAACTTCTCACTCTGTAAATTGGTTTAAACAAATTCACCACACCATAAATGAGCAATTTCACCACCGAACTCAACACTTTACATTCAATTACCTTTTTAAACATTTTTTTGTTGTTGCTGTTGTTTAAGTGTAGACCACGTTAAATGAATTTTTCTTATTTTTTTATCTCACTTTTAGTGCGCAACATTAAATCGATATTAAGGATTTTTTTCAACTATGTGGTTTATTCTTGCACATACAAATACACTTTAACACACGCACAAACACCCTGCAGAAATTTTTCTTAAACAACTTTTTGAATTCTTTATACTTTTACAAGGATATTTGTTAAAAAATTTTTATAAAAATATTTCATTTATTTAATTTTTTTATATAAAAAACTCTCACTTGATTTTCTTGTGGTTTTGCTTAAATTCTACAAAACAAAATTGGTACATAATTTTTTATTTTCTTAAATCACTCTAAAAACACAAACGCAACGAAACCGAGCTCTCAAAAAGGTAGTTGAATACTGAATACATTTTTAGCCATCATGCAGATACAAAGGAGCGGCTAAATCATTTAACAACAAACTTTAACTTGCGCACAATAATGGTTTAAATTCTCCCATTTGTATTTTTAAAACCTACTCTCTCTCTCTCCCCTCCCCCCGCCTACTGTTTGACATTCTCTTTTCTCTGCAATTCACCATGGCTGCTGAATGTTTTTGAATTATGATTTTCCCTGCTTTGCACCTTTTTTTATGATTATTTTTTATTCAACCATTAGCCCGGGTGTCTTAACAACTTGTATAATTCTTTTTGTTTGTTTTGTGTCTTCGCTCAAATCCAGTTTTGAGCATTAAGAACGTACACTAACAACTTCTACCACCAGCTAGCCATGTTATTAATACTCGTAGTATTTTTTATAGTTTGTTTTAGCAGCAGCATAATAACAAACACACAAGCACACACACACACGTTTTAAATCTACCATCATATACATATCTTACCACTATTTAAACTTTAGTAATGCTTTACCAGAGCGACCCAACATCATGGCACGCGAGTCTGAATTTAATAAGTTAAATTGCAATATTGGGGTGCTTACGTTAACAGCTCAATAGCATGACAAAGTTGACTCCTGTATACGGTAGCTTTCTTAAATAGATATGTGTATTTGAGTTCGAAAACATTTTTTTTTGTTTTTTTGGAGCGCTGCTATATTTCTGATATTGCCTATCTGCTTTGTGGTTTAGTGTATTTAGGTAAGGATGACCTACAATGAAAGGCGGAGGAAGCCTACCACTTGTAGACAGGCTCGAATGGTGCTCCAAGATCCTCTCGGCGGGAAGGCCAGTAAGGTGCTTAGATATAATCGGAGTACCCTAAACTGGATTACTTCGTTAGTAACAGGCCATGGAAACTTCAAGTATCATCTGGCCAAGGTGAAAATCGAAGTAGATAAGACTTGCAGACTGTGCCTGGAAGGAGTCTGAGACAGTAGCGCACATTATGCGTGAATGTTCAGCACTACCTAGCATAAGGCCAAGGACAGGCACTTGTTAAATGTAAACGCCATGGGGGACCTAAGCCTTAGACAAATGCTAGCAATTACAAGGGAATCCGTGATGAGGAGTCTATAGTAAAGGCTAGTGTAGGCACGAGACTCAATGAAAGTAAGGTTATCGAGCATTACAAATCGGTTGCCTGAAATCAATTCGAGGAACGAAGAGGGTCGAAAAGGGATCCATAAAGTTAGCGGTCTGCTTTGCTAACCGCCCTGCAAATCTTTATCAAAATTCGTGCTGTGAGGGATATGTATTTTCTAACACAAATTGTCTTCTGGGACGAAGCTTATTTTTGGCTCAATGGGTACTTCAACAGACAGAATTTCCGGTATGAAGAACAGCCAGAGGCAGTGTTTGGTGCGGTTTAGGGGCAGGCGGAATGATTGGACCGTACTTCTTCAAGAACGATGAAAATTGCAACGTTGCAGTCAATGGGTCAAGATACCGTGCGATGATTACCGATTTTTTTTTTGCTCAAAATGGACGAAGTGGACAAGACGGTGCCACATGCTGCAAGGTACACGATGACATGAAATTTTTGAGAGGCGACTTTGGCGTGCAATTAATCTTACGTTTTGGAGAAGTCAATTGGCCGCCATTAACATGCGATTTGACCCCACTAAACTATTTTTGGTGGGGATACGTGAAGTCTCACGTGTACAGAGACAAGTCGGCCACATTTGTTGGCCTGGAAGAAAACATTACAGCTGCCATTGGTGAGATACCGGTCGAAATGCTGGAGAAAGTTTGTCAAAATTAGAGCTCACGGATGCACCACCTACGGCGTAACTGCGGACAACATTCACATGAAATAATATTTAAATAGTAAATGGCAGGCATTTATTTATCGGCCCAAATAATTATTTTATTAACTTTTGCAAATTTTTTGTGTTTTTTTTTTAATTTTCAAAACCCAAACGGTTAAAAAATGCGTCCTATATTTCAAAATCTTTTAATAAAAAAACGTTTGCTGTATGTTATTTAACAATTTTCAAAAATCAAACATACGTCCCTGTTCAGTATTCCGAGTGGAATGAAAATGTGTGAAATTGTAAAAACACTCGGAACTGAATAATTCGAAAAATAGCTGTTCTGTATTCCACATATTTTTCTATTTTTTGATATTTTTGTTTAAAGAGGACCAGATTCTAAATCATTCCACCAAACTTTTTAAATCTACGAGTAAATAAAACGTAAGAAATTATTCGGAGTGGAGTACAGAACAGCTAAAACATTCGGAAATTTTCACTTTCCAAATAAATATTTCGGATTCGGAATACAGCACAATTCACTTATCCTTCGATATATTAAATACGTTCCTGAGGAAATTGTGTAAATTAAATGAAACCCCAAAAATAAAGGTGGAACCGAGTGTAAGAGGAATGTTATTAACAAACTTACTGGACTCGGCAAACGTTATTTTTTTTGCCTTCCTGGTTCATAGTTGGTCACCATTTTTCGGTGTAAATTCGAACTAAAAATGCGTTCCTTTAAAACACTTTAGTCCCAGTACTACCTATTGGAGATATTCTCGCCAAACGTACCGCTGGGGCTTAAATCGTTTTATGATCTTTAATCTATAAATCCCCTTTCACATTATTCTACAAGTGCTTAGATTTTTGTAGATTGAAATCTAATGATAATCGTTCTGACTGTCAAAAAAAATCGAAAGTAAAATATTCTCATTACATACGTGTGTCTACACTATCCCGCTTGAGATACAATGGAAGTAAAATGACATTTTTGTTTACTTCGAGCAAGTAGCAGAGAAACCATACTTTTGGCACGATGGCCAAACAATTTCAGGTGGGTAACGGCGGCGGTGATAGCTCTTGAAAATTTTTAGCGGTTCAAGTTTTTGATCGAAGTTTTTTGTTGTGAAAAGCTAGCACAAGTGAAGTGGTAAGAAAGTACAAAAATACTTCAGCGGCAAACTGAAAAAAATATCTGCAACAGCACGCTATCAGCGGCTTTTGGTATTTTCTTCATTTACAACCCTGATAAAATGAGTCTGCATTTAAAAATTTTTCTAAAATGAATGCGCGCCATAAGACTCAAATTTCTAACCGTATTTTTTGAGTCTGATTGCCTATTGCTTCCACACTATATAACTTTCTCATTTTACTTTAATTTTTGACAAGTCGTTTTACTTCATCTAATAGTGTGAAACGCCCTTACACAAGACCCTTTGAAAACAATATATTTTTTTTTAATTTTTTACGAATTTTGGTTCTGTTCTAGGTAACTTTTTATTATATTTTATTTTATTTTTATTTTTTTCATTTGCCCCCTCATGTTAATATATAGCAGAGTGAACATTGTTATCCATCACCACATCCAAATAATAATATTTCAATGTAAACTTGTATAGTATATCTTTCCCTTTATCCACATATGTATGTATGTACATAAGTATGTACATATGTAATTATTAATAAAGTCAGATACATGGACAGACAGGCGAACACTTGGTAAATTAAACAAAAGAAAAACAAAAACGTACAGCAAACGAATTGGAGGAAAAACAGAAAATAATAAACTTTGGTAATAATAAATTACATACATACACACGTGTACATAGTACTGCGTGTGTATGCATGAGTGTAAATGAAATGAAAATACATATGTAAACAAACCTAGGGATGCAATTGAAAAAATTACTTTACACAAAATATCTCTTGATTTGTCAAAAAATGCATAGAGGAACTTCGTTGTAAAACACCGATTCAGAAATAATTATGAAAAAAACACCGATTTCCAACATTCTTGAAATGTCACAGTGATTAGAACTTGGTTTGTTCCTTGCAGAAATTCGTTCTTGACTTTATGACTTTGCTCACTCATATTTATTGTGTACCAATTTTCTGCTCCAGGGCTTCCCGCCAACCGCGATCAAGTGGTCCAAAATTAGTTCTTTGCATGCACTTCAAGAAGACGCCTTTGGCCAAGGGATGATGTTAGCTCTCATTTCCATCTTGAAACTTTCAAGAGTTATCCAACACATTGCCAACTTTAATGGTCCTAGTTGCGTTTTCTACTGATACAACTGCACAGCGTTTATATAAGAAATCAGGCTGAGTGTTCTCTAACGAATTTTCATGAAAAACATATTTGAGAAATTCTCGGTACGATATTTGTTAAACCCCTTTCACACTACTATACCAGTGCTTGTAGAGAGAAACCTCATGATAATCGTACTCACTGGCAAACAAATCGAAAAGTTTTGCCGTCAATAAATAACTTCTGTAAGAATGCAAGCCTGATAAAACGAAATTTCTTAAGTTTGTGAAAAAGCTTAAAAAAAATGAGGATAACCATATGACTGCGAAATTGCAATCCGTAATTTTTTTCAGTTTAATAACATTCTGTTTTCACACTATAATACTTTCTGATTTGAATTTTTCAGTAAATCGTTTTACTCCGTCGAATAGTGTGAAAGGGCCTTTAATAACAGTGTAGTGATGCCTTGATAATAAAATATTTATGCATTAATCAAATGTTTGATTTTAAGTTAATGAAGTCTGTAGTGTGGTGTAGCTCACGAACGAACTAGTTTACTTGAACTATTCACACAACTGAACTAAGTGGGCCGCTCATCGCTCTGAGCATTTTTAGCTCCGTAGTTCACTGCTCATGTTTCGTTTATGCATTTTTTAATGGTTGAGTATTAGACGTTTCAGCAGCACGTTGTTCATGTTTCATTTTTGTCACATTCCATTTCACATCACTTTTTGTTTAATATGGACATCTAATTTTTTTTGTTGTTTTCTGTTTATGTTTTTGTATTATTGTATATGCAAAATTATTTAGTCAACAATTTTCTCTTTCCTATTATAGTATTTCTACTACAAATAGCTCTGATAGTTCCATTGCCGTGAGCTAATGACACAAAATACACTACTGAGCTATTGAACTAATTGAGCGAATTAGTTCAGTCAAATGAGCTGAACTAAAAAGACCGCTCACTTCAAACAGCTGATAAACCTGACACTACAAGTTTGTGCCCATAAATTGGTTGTACTTTGACTCGTTAAACCAATGCTGTTCCTTCGGGGAAAGTTGGTAAACCAGGTTTTAAAGCAAAAACGATTATAAGCGGCGTGCACAAAACTAATCAAGTAATTTGTTGCTTTGGCGTTTAAGACTTTGTATGAAAGACATTAGAGTGTCGCTAGCATTTGTTTTAGAAGCAATACGTTTTGCACTTTCGGGAGAGTCTTCAGGCCCTTGTTCCTTTGCAAATATTTTTTGTCAGAAATAGACACGAAATTATATTTACATTTAATATTCTAATTTCTATTAAATTAGATTGAAGTTCTAAACAAACTTAGGTCAATAAAATGATATCTGTGTCAATAAGAAGAAAGTGCTAAAGTGTGATTTAGTCGTTTAACCAAAAAGCAATTTAAAATTTTTAATTTAATTTTAAAAAACATGATTGCTTTTGAAAAACAAATTATGTTCTTTCAAGATCAATCCTAACGATATTGAAATTTGAGTCAAGTTACTTATCCAAAGGATAAAGATATGCAGAAATACATTTCAATATAAGTTCGCGAAAAATAGAGCTATAAAATTTTACTAGGGGTACTTTTGAATTGGAAAATCACAAGGGAGATATTAACTCGCTTTCAGCTTAAGTCGACATAGGCACGAATGTATACTCGTTTTAAGAGTTTATTAAGAATTAAATAAAATTATCGTTTTCTGAACTACCCTATCGAAATTTTATGACCTAACTTAAAATAAAGTTGGCTTTTCGCTAATTCATTTACAATTGGTTTGTAAACTACTTCAAAATTTATCCAGAGATTCGGATTTTTAGAAGAAATCAGTAATTTAAAACGTATTTTCGGTTAAAATTCCATGAAATTTTCTGGCCGTCAATTTCACCTGCCATTTCTCTTTTTTTTTTTTTTCTTTTTAAGTATAGAGTTTAACAATTGTGCCTTGATTTGGTTATTGAACTTAGTTTTATCTGGTCATTAAACACATTCCAAAAAAATTGCATCTCGAATTTGATTCAATTAATGGTGCAATTAAGTACTAACTGCTCAAATTAATAACGGAGTTTAATTATGGCTTTAATTGCATAAATTTCCTAATGGCACAATCAAGGTGCATGTCTAAATATAGAATTAAATTATTGGTCAAACGTCTTTATTTATAATGCATAACCAAACTAAGAAAAATAAATTTCTTAATTCTTTCGTTAATCATTAAAATTCAAATTACAAATTTAAAAGTTCAAAAATAAGAGTGAAAATTAGTTTCCATTTCTAATTATCAAAAAACCAACAAAAAATACAAGACAAGGCTTGACGCCAGTACCGCACTGCAAGTGCGCCTAGTTAAACAAAAATTTTACATATGTATCTTTATTTATATTTTCCCCTTCTCATTACATTCCCTTACATCACTTATAAGTGAACTCATTTGCATTTTCAAGAGTATAAGAATCTCAAAAAAATACAACCAGTATCAGTTACAAAATCTCACAAATACACAAACACCTACAAATGCACCTTGGCACATGTATGCAGCCATACACAAGGGCTTACGTATAGAGCAGGGATGGAAAATTGGTTTTGAGGTTTTGTTCCAACTACTAATACAAAATGTACTTTTCAGACCATGCCGGTACCATTTTTTTTATTTATTTATAATATATGTTCTAAAGTAAATTTACAAAATATACAAGGCTAGGCGCTCGCAACTATACTATATACGCACGTATTGTCAGAAAACTATTATTTATTTAATGAATATAGCTTACAATTAAATTTGCCCGTAACCTTTTAAAATAATATCAAATCATAGCGCGATAAAATTTTAGTTAAACTTAAAAATTGATAAGTATGTTTTAATTATCATTAATATTGTTCTTAAAAACGTCTGCTGAACTCCCGCTAACTGATGATATACTGAACAGTCGAGAATTTTCTCAACGTATCACTCATCATGTCTATTTTACACTCTTTTAGAACGTGTTGAAACATTTAGTAATTGGTCACAAGTACTCCACTTAAGGGGCTCCGCTCCGTATGTGTCAAAAACTCTGCTCGCGCATATTATTGCTATTGTATTTTTTTTAATTGCTTACAAAATCGCACCAAGCTCAGCAGAAAAGTTCCAGCGAATACTTCTAAAGAGTGTTTGCAGGTATTAACATATCCACTATGCCTAGTTATTTAGGAATCACTCCCATAGTTCTAGCTATGGTTGAGGCATGGTCTCCCTACGCGTGTTGAAAGTTATTAGAATAATTTAACTCGGAAATGTTTTATAAACCGCTACAAGGTTAGAACTCAGAATCACTAGAAATGTTGTTAAGTGCTGTGTTCAATATATTTTCCTCTAAGAGATCTAAGCAATGTGTAGTATTCTCTTAAATATAATCAATATTTTCCAAATTGGGAACATTAATGACGACGATATTTCAAGGTGCTGTACAGTTTTTATTTAAATGTAGTTACATAATCATTTTTATTCAATATTGAATTTACCAGGATTTTGCTACAGCTAATAAAACATAAACTAAAAAAAATATATGTAAAAATTCACAAATACACATTAAAAAATCAAATTAATATAGTTTTTGTAAATTTTGTACCACGGTATCAACGAGGTCGAAAGTGCACCAAAAAAGTACAATTGTAACATGGTTCCCATGCCTGTTTAAGATTACAAATATGTGCGGGTTTTTTGATAAATCTATGAGAATTAAGCTAAGAGTAGAAAATAATTTGAAAGTGGAGAGCGAAAACAATATACAAAGATGTAACATTTTACTGATACGCATGAAATACTCATAGTGTTAAAAAAGTGGTTAATTAAATAACTGTGTTTGAATGACAAGTTGCTGTTGTTGTGTGGTGTATTTTAGCTAGAAACATTTTCGTACGGTGTGTTTCAACAACAAGAGTTGACATCTTTAGCAGGGTTTAAATATTCGACTATCGCAATAAATATAAAATAAGCATTTTTTTCATTCAAATTAGTTTTACAGTGGCAAATTCATATAATTCGTATTTGACCATTAAAAATCTTGATATGGAAAAATCACCCTGATCTGATCGTATTACAGCATCAAAGATAAGATATTTACCTAATTCTGCAACTACTATTCATATATAATGCTTCTTTCTACGCTCTTGGAAAATGATCAAAATTCTTATGATCTCTAAACCAGGAAGAGAATCAAGCTAGACTACGTCATACAGGCCCATTAGTCAACTCTCACTTTTATCATAGTTATTTAAAAAATGAATCGTCTCGACTCTAACTCCTTATCTCAATAAACCAAACATTATCCCGAGCCATAAGTTTGGTTTTCATGCCAGGCTCTATTCAGCAAATCTACAGAACTGTACTTACATCGGCATTTGAAAATAAGCAACACTGTTCAGCTTTATTTATAGACATTTTCCTGCCGTTTGATAAAGTCTGGCATTATGGGCTACTTACTAAAATAACCAATATTCTTTCTGAAAACTGCCATAAGCTTCTTGAGAGCTACTTGACAATTAGAACGTTTAAAGTAAGTTCAAAGGATTAGTTTTCTGAAAATCGAAATATTTCTGCAGTGGTCCCAAAAGGTAGTTTAGTAAGACCGCAGTTATATATTATCTATACAGCGGATATGCCGCCAAGGCCAAATACTTATGCGTCAACGTTTTCAGACGACACTCCATTTACAACTTCAGTCGTATATTAAAAAGCTAGAGGACTGGCTAAAAAAGTGGAGAACAAAAGTAATTCCATCGAAATGTGTTAATGTAACGTTTTCCCTTAACAATAACAAATACCACTGTTACAGTGTAAAACCACGTTATACATATATATTATTATTATAAGGTCCATTTTCGACCCCCCTTCTTTTCTCGAAGGTATTTCAGGCAACCGATTTGTAATTTACGAATAACTTACTTTCATTGTGTCTCGTGCTAACACTAGCCTTTACTAGAGACTGTAGTCATTTCGGACTATCGACTAGTAACTGTCGGACTTCTTACTCATCATCTAAGGCTTAGTTCCCATGGCATTCACAGTTAACAAGTGTCTTTCCGTGGTCCTACGCTCTATGCTAGCCAGTGCTGGACTTTCACACACAATGTGCGCTACCAGCTAAGCCTCTTCCTTAGAAGTATCTTTGGAGACTGACCCATCCACGCATTGCGAGGTTTTCTTGTTCATCTCTTCGGAATTCCTCCATTGGCCAAAAAATACCGGAGTTCCCACAGAGTTCAACCTCTCCACCTCTTGCGAGGCTTTATTGTCCATCACGATCCAAAGCCTTAGGAGTAGCTTTAGAGATTGATCCATCCATCCCCAGCAATGCATTCTTGTTCATTTATTTCGGATGCCTCCCTTGAGCAATTGAAACCGAAGTTCCTTTAGAAAATTCATATATTTTTATTTTTTGTCCTAAATCGATTTTAAATTGTGCCGAATGGCATTTAGGTTTTATTCGACAAAGCTTTGGAGTAGGCGGTATTCGTTAATTAACTCCAATTTTCCCAAAAGAGGTCGAAATGCTATTTTTGGTATAAAATATAAACGAAGTTTATAATGAAGTTTTATTCGAAAACACGTTAGTATAGGGGGTATTCATTAACAACACAGTATTTCTTTAAAAATGATCCCTCACTTTTCAATTAAATAAAAAAATAAAAAACATGAAACAGGTAAAACACGACAGACATTCTGGATTGTGATGGGAAATTGAAAAAGAGGTTAGGAAAAAATAGTATGGTAAAGATTTGGTAAACAAAGATGACTCATCCATATAAATTTATTCTTAATGTGCACATGCGTGCAAGTGTATGTATCCGTGTGTTACGAATTGGAATTCTTGCAGACCATTTCTAATAATTATGTATTGGGTCTTTGGTAGCGCAAGACTACCATGGTCGATTTAAATTACGTACAAGTGGGTTGTTGTTATTGTGTTTATACTTATGCTTTAACATCAAAGTTTTAAAATTCTTTAAACGTCCGATATACAACAACATCTAATAAGAGTTTGCACTGAAAGAAAAGAGAGCTTTATTCGGCTGTGCCGAATTTTATATATCCTTCCCAAAAGTATGAACTACTAAAAACGTGATGCAGATTTTTTCCAGTGCAAAGGATTTGTTTTATTAATATTTGCTGAAATTTACTTTTCGGTGCAATTTCAGCCTTTGAGTAAATTTTGTCGGTTAAGTTCAATGTATGGTGAAGTTATCGATTTTGTTACAATTGCTACGTTTTTGCAACGTTTTGGTGAACTTTGGTTTTTGTGGTATTTCTGGTAAAATCTCGTTTTTTTATTATTTCTGTTTTTCGATTTATGGTATATTTACGAATTTTTGGTGAATTTGAAATTTTGGGAAATTCGGTTTTTTTTTTGGAAATTTAGGTTTTTTTCGACAATTTTATTATTTTTATAACATAAAATTTGTGGACTATAGTTTGGATTTGTGGTGAAGTTTGGTGAAATTCCAAATTTTTTTTTTTTTGTTTTGACATTAATTTATATTTCTGATAAAATTTATAGTTTTTATGATTTTTAAAGTTTTCGTTGAATTTTTTTAGTTTTCTACTGAATTTCCGAATTGTGATGAAATTTGACTTCATTGCTTGATATTTTTGATTTTTTTTTTTAAAGTTGAGTGAATTTACGGCTTTTTGGGTGAAATTACAAAATATGCTGAAAATAAATTTTTTGTGGTGAAACTTTAATAATTGGTGAATCTGTTTTTTGGGTATTTTTTTAGAAAAATTTTTGTTTTTTATTAAATAGTGATTTTTGAATTTTCAAATTTTTTACAATTTAAAATTTTAGATTTTGTTGCCATTTTTGTGCAGTTTTTTAAATTTCGATTTTTTGGAATATTATGAAATTTATGTAATTCAAAATTTTTTAAATATAGTTTGGTTTTGTAATGCCTTCCCAAATTATGATCAAATTTGTTTTTTTTTGTTTCGTTTTTTCAGATTGAGATTTTTGTTAAAATTTATAATTTTTTAGGATTTTAATGCATTTTGTTGAGTTTTGAATTTTTAGGGATTTCTTTTTTGGAATTCACCACTTGTGGTGAATGTACAATACCAACTCATTTCTAGGCAACCTACAGACATTTTTGAATAATAACTCAGCCTTATTTTCACATTTATATTTTTTTACGGGTTATTTATTTCAATTTGTCTTTCCCTTTTTGTATAGATCAAAGTCAGAATTTTATGCCCAGAAGTCGTCTGGAATGAAAACGTTTATTAGTTTTCCTAGTACAAAATTTAAAGTTAAGACGATCTTTTCTTAACTTAAAATAGTTCTGAATATACATACCTAAATTTTTCTCCAATATTTATATTTTACTTATTTTTAAATTCACCAATCAACATAAATATTTCTCAGAGTGTAGCATTGTTAGTTTCCCTTTTTTCTGTTCATCTCTGGGTATGAGTCAACAAGTTGGTAATCAATAGCCTATGTTATTTAATGTAGAAATGTTTTGTCCGCCTGTCTACCTTTTTTACTTAACAGGTAGATCAAAAGTTTCTTATGACAATAAGACATGTGGTTTATTATATTCAAAAAAGGGTTTTTCTTTAAGTACACACAAACTACTTTATATCTATTAATAAACCAATATATGGGAAGAAGATACAAATTATGTAAATTAGAGATTAAAAAAAATGCTTAAAAATGAATTTGAATACTGTGGCGTCTTTGTTGTATTCTTTATCAATTTTATTCTGTCAATTTCAAAGATTCGCGCTTCATAAATAATTTTACGTTGAGAAAGTTTTGAAAATATAAGTCACAATATATATTTTTTTTATTTACAAACTGGTGCATTAATCTTTGAAACTAAGGCAAAAAGGTCAATTGTGAAGTCAACCAAAATATATCTATAGGTACATAATCTATCGCCAATCCTATGATTACTGGTCATTGACGTAGAAGTTCTCTCTCCATAATCTCGCATACGAAGTTCAGGGCTTTACGGATGATTCGGTTGATATGATCAGAGGCAAGTTTGACTCTGCAATAACCGATCGAATGCAACTAACTCTTGACATCAAGCATGAGTGGTGTCAAGAGAAAGGACTCTGTAAATCCGAATAAGACTAATGTGGTACCCTTCACCAGAAGAAGAAAGTCAAGTCGGGCGGCCTTGAGATTAGAGAACATATTCTTAACACTACCTGTAGATATGAAATATCTGGGAGAGGTTCGAGATAAAACTCTTGGAAAACTCTCTTCAAAACAAATAAAGCCCGAAGTGAAACTTATGCATGTGAAAGGCTGTTTAGTAAAACATGAGAACTACGATCGAAAATGATGGCGTGGTCATATAAATCCATAACAGTACCAATGATCATCTATGTCTCTCTAGCATGATGGCCAAAGTTAAACCAATTAGAAGCTCAAATGATCCTCTACAAGATAGATGGAGTAGCTTGCTGGAGTGCAACGAGAGTAATGAGAACGTGCTTCACCCTAGCCATAGGAATGATCACTTGACGTACTCCTCTGCAACAAGGACATCAGCCATTGTGGCCTTAAGGCTACCCAATCCAGCTTATTTTAAGGAAGCAATCTTACTTGGCAAGCAAATATTCTGGACACTCTCTAAAACACTCCATATCTGCAAGTCCCCGGTAAGACGAATAGAACACTAAACTTTTCCAAGCATTATAAATTGATCATCAGTAATTGCTCAGCATATGCATTCTCTCGAACAGTCAGACAGCTCATTAGCAAACTACTCATTCCAATTAAAATTAATCCGGTGCTTTAAACTTCTAGATGCCCTAGCAGTGAAAAATTCAATTACTCTATTATGGGGACCGAGACATAATGGCAATGTAGCCATTGAAATGGCAGACTAACTGGCCAAGAAAAATGCACACTCCTTTTGTAGGTTCAGAGACCTTCTGTGTGGTAAACAATAGCTTCACAAATAACATAATACTCGGAGGGTAATAAGGAGGTCTACTCGATTACTGAAGCGAACAAACAGGAGTGCTGCAATCGAAAAAACTGACTGAACCCGAAAGTATTAATGCAGTCTATTCTAAATATCAACAGAAATAATATTAAACTCTACACTGAACTGTTAATAGAACTCTGCAGACTTAATTATCACATAAATAATATAGGTGTGTGTGTGGTAGAAAGTAATTTCTGCAGACTCTGTCAAGAGGAACAGGAAACATCAGAACATGTTCTATGCGATAGCTCTGCTGTGGCAAGACGCAAATTTACATACCCAAGCAGTAGGATAGTAGTTCCAGATTTATGCATCCATTTAAATTAAAGCCTCTACTAATTACGAGATTTATAAAAGGTATGGAATTGTTTTAGTTGTGCACGAGGCTGCACAATAAGTCTATCAGATCGCGTTGCCATTATAGCCTATAACTAATAATAACTGTTCTTGATCATTTTTTCTATTATTTATGTTATGATGAAAAAAATCAGAAAACAACAATTACTTCCGGAACAAAAGGAATTAAAATCAAGAAATAATAATTATTTCTGCCATAATATAAAAATCGAAAAATAATCATTATTAGTTCTGTTCTGTCTGTATGCCGAATCCGCAATATTTTATTCTGATGCGCATGAGTGATTAGTTTGCGATGCCGATGCTAATCAGCTGATGCTGATGCTGATGCGCATTTTATGAATAAACAAATGATTTTCAGTTTTGCTTACATTTTCAAGTGAAGAATATTAAAAATTAATAAATTGTTAATTAGTTTATATTTTGACTTAGATGATAACAATAATGAAATTAAACTATACAATAGACAAAACCAAAGAGTATTGAAATGGAAAAAAAATTAATTTATTGCTAAACAATTTTTTCTCCCCTGGAAAAACTCCACCTCCATGTCCAAGCGAACTCTTACCAGGAGCTTTAAGGAGTTTGTATCGACTTCGAAACTAAAAATTAATAAATAAAAATTAAATTAAAAAACTAAATACCAAATAAATTACAATCCAAATACTTACTCATTTATCGCATCAGCCATTTTTGTGATGCACGTTTAACGTTTTTTTGCGCATCGTATATTTCAGTGATGCATTTTAGAACATATGACATTTGCAGTGTTGCCATCTGTTGCATTTCCGAACGTACTGCGCATCAACTGCAGCGCAGCGATGCATTTCCGAACAGGCCCAGAATCAGGATATCTTCAATTGAAACTTTATATAAATAGTAAAGTGAGAATTTTGTATTAAAAATTTAAAGGATTTCTTTTAATTTTCATTTATTTGCCACATTGGACGCCTGAACAGACTTGTATTTTTTGGCATTAATTTTTATTTCATTGATTCTTTCTTATCTCTAAAATATTATTTATTAATTATCACCAACGCAATAACAAATCTTGATAATAAAAAATTATTTCCTATTGGGTAGGGAAAGCCTTCTCGCCAGGCTTAATGTGTCAGTTTTTGAATTAATCAATTTATGTTTTTACAATTCCTTACAATTTTCGTTTTACTCGGAATACAGAACAGGCTAGTTTAAAACGATGAAAATGGTGTTCTTGACATAGTTCTACGATATTTGTTGTGCGAACTTTTCTTCCTGTCCCTGGTTATAGAAATACTTAAGAATATTGTTTTCTTTCAATTCGATCAATATTTACTCGTGATTTCGAACAGCTAAAATCACCACGGAAAATATAAAATTGGTTGATTTGCAGAACGGCCTGTCTGGTTGAACAAGCTAAACAATATTGAACCACCAATGAAATTATTCTCCTTGCGCTTGATGAGCCGAGGGAAGAACAATCTCTAACACGGTTTTAAACACGTTTTGTACGTTTTTAGAGCCCAACCCTAAATAATTAAAATTCTCTTAGCTTTAAATTAATTTTTAAATCTTTTGTTTTTATTTATCATTTATTATTGCAAATTATATATTACATTTTGTTAGGATAGATGTAAATGTAAATTATTTTAAATTAAATTAATAAATTTTAGTTCACAAATTTTCAAGCACTAGGTCCTTTTTTCTATAAAATTCTTTTAATAAAAGAATTTTATTTATTAAATTCAATATTTCGCTGACTTTGTGTAGCATAATCAGGAAATAAATTAAAACTCCAATTAACAATCAATAAAATATGACATAGTTTTCCATGATACTTAGAAAAAAAGTTTCAAATTTCACAAACAAATTCATACACAAACTGAAAATAATTTTATTTTTAAAAAAAGCTTTAAAATAGCTGAAAATACTTTTACATTTGAAAATAATTTAATTTATTAAGAGAACTTCAAAAATTATAAAATTATATTGAAAGGTCAAACAAATATAATAAAATTTAAATTATTAAATATACAATTTTATAATAATAATTATTATATTTAGTTTTTTTTTTAATTTTTACTTAATGATAAAGTCATGTTTCTATAAGGAAACAAATATATATTTTTAAAATCAATCTGGTACCTTTGGCACATGCTTATGAATTTAATGCAATTAACAATTAATTAAGCACGAAACTAAAAAAAAATAATTAAGGAAAAGTAAATAAACATTAAAAATTAATATAAAAAAAATGTACAAAAAGTATGATAAAAATGAAAGCAGGCGAAAGAGTAAAAAAATAGTTATTAAATATTAGATGTTTAACTTTCCTGCCGCCCTGTTCTATATAGTGGTGGACGAAAAAATAATTGCATTCTTACCAACGATAAACATCATTGAAGTAGCAAATTTACGACTCCAGTCCAATACATTTTATTATGTATATTTTTATAATGAATTTAAACTGGTCGTTATAGAACAAGACAAATAAGCACATGAGAAGCTAATTTTGAAGCAATACAAATCTACAGCGTTAACAAAATAGTCAAGCCATATCTGGCAATATCATCAGTAGATGACCAATTTTTTAACTCGGGTTTTGTTGCCTGCCTGAAAGATGAAAGAGAGAAAGAGTAATGTGGGACGATGCACAATATTTTTGTCATAGAAATAAATATAAACAGTTTTTTGCAGCAAAACTAACAAGGCGGCGAAAACAAAGTTGTAGCCGAAGCCAAATTAAAATACTTGAAAAGCAAATATGGGATAATGGAATATGTAGGACAATATTACCACATGCAACGTTAGATATCAAATTAGTGCGAACAAATAATGTGAACTAGAAATTCATGAGGCTTATGATGAGGCAGAAAATAGTGGTGGAAAAATTATGACTGCATACAGGTAAAAGTTATAGAGGTAGTAAAAAGTTAACAATGGAATGCTAATATTTTAAAGAAACAGTGAGTGCATTATTTAATTTTAATTTAATAAGCAAAAACTTACGAATTTCTTTAATTTTCTATGTGTTTTTGTATTTAATCTGTTGCATTTTAAATCGATTCGATTTTTGGTGGTAATAAGAGATTTCGATAGAACTCGTAGACATTGAAAGCACATTTCTTTAAAATATATTTCAAAGATAAGAGAAGATCGTAAGAGCGTTTGTAATCTAGAAAATGAATAAAATAAAAAATCACATTAAAAAGCAAATAATAACAAAAAAAAAAAAAAAAAAAAAAAAAACATTAGCTGATGAAAAAATTAATAAAAAATATTAAGCAAAAAAATACTACAAATATTTTTATAAATTAGAAATAATTATTAAAAATAGTTTCGAACATTTAAATAAATTTTTGTTACGTATTAAAGCTTATTAAAGTACTAAATAAGGTATAAGCGCCTTGAAATTAAATAACTAAGAGCTATTTACAATTTTGTGAAATATTTTAAAACAAAAAATAAATATTCAGGTATATGACAGAAAACGATCAAAGATTTTCAAAGTTCGTAATTGAAATTGCAGACGAAGAGTTATAAATCACATCATATAACCGAATTAAGGCAACCACGTTATGAAATGAAAATCATTAAAACAATTTATTTTAAAACAAATAACAAGAGAAAACAATAGCACATCACAACTTCTTCCTGTTTTAATCGTCTTGATGTCAAAATCGTGTTTCATCAGATACCTGATTGTATTTGTTTCGAATTTTCAATGTTTAAATTTAAAATATATTTTTTTAAATTCCGACAATGCGGTATTTTCAAAACTCAACAATTTAAAAACATTTTATGAATTTTTATGATTATGTATTTGAAAACATTTACAAACAAAACTCATATTTTCGAAGTTCCAAAATAAAAACGACTTTTCTTCAAAGCATTTTCAAAATTTAAAAAATCAATATTCAAAAATTGTTGTCGAAATATAGACATAAAGTTGAAATTTATTTTTTTTTTTTGAAAATCGATTTTAATGTTCTAAAAATCTAAAGGTGCATATATTTTTTTATTTAAAAAAAAAGAATTTAATTACAAAATTATTTTGAAAATAAAAAATGTGAAATAATCATAAACAAAATCACGTTTAAAAATTTGAGCAATATTTCTAAATATTAAAATTATTTTTTTAATAATACATAAATATTTGAAGGGTTAAAAAATGATTAAAATCAATTTTAAATTATTTTTCGAAGTTAAACATATTTTTTACTTTGTAATAAAAAATATATTTAATAGAGATGAAAAATGTTTTTGAAATTCAGGGCTTTAAAAATCAATTTATGAAATATATGGGTTCGTACACATATGTAAAATTTTTTTGGGAAATTGAAATACATAATATTAATATTAAAATTATTTAAATCAGAACAAAAACAAACACAAAATAATGAACTGTTGCTAAACTGCTTGAATGCCGTTTTTCTGTAACCATCTCTAGATTTTCGATATAAATGGTAATGCTGAAAATTCGAAATATAAAAAATATTTTCGAAGTATCAATAAAATATTCGAACGTTGAAACATAAATATACATTTTGTTGATTCGTACCGATTCAAAATCTGAATTGAATCTCCATTAGTTAATTTTTTATCATTCCTTTAATTCGTGACTCACGACGTGTGTCAATATTAAAGACCGCAAAATGCTTACAAGGTACTGAAATTTATTATTAAAATTCGGAATTTGTTGGAAATGTTTTTTGCCCATTTTGGTTGTCAGAAACGATCTACAGAGCAAGCCGCTGACAAAAAATCTGCCACCAATTTTCAGATAACGGGTATTAATCCACCTACACATACATATATGTGTAGCGCGTACAGAGGAAATTATTGATGGTGTTGCGTATGCGTTCGCAATTCAAATTTCCTTGCTTGAACATGCGGCGTATTTTAAGAATCCTTATAGCCCTTTGCTTAAGGACTAAAACCGAACGCTAAGAAAACTTAGGGAAGATCCGCTTCTTTTTATCAAAAATAGTGTTTGAACGATGAATCGCGTTTGTGGTTGAATGTGCGAAAAAATTCGAATATTATTTGGTTTGATGAACCACAAGAAGAAAGACAATGTTTGCAGCTCATGCAGTCCAACTTAATTCATGTATGCTGACTATGACCAGTATGTTATCGTTAATATCACGTACAATCAATCAAATGAATATGCTCTGTTCTGTACCTGTCGCCAGGTTGAGTTACAGCCTTGAAAAACATTATATGTGTTATTAGTGAGATACCAGCGAAATGCTAGCAGAAAAATTATAATTATGATTAACATTTAATGAAATTATTCAAAAGCACTGAGTTATTGACTTATATGACAATTGCTTAACAATCTAAAAAATCACCCTATATATTCCAATTGCATAAATTAAAGCAGATGGTTTTTATGGACAATAAAGTTGTTTACACCTTCACATGATTGCCTAAAAATGCAGTTTTTAAAAGAAGAGCATACTTATAGGCGCAATTTAATTAAAAATTATAAATATTTAATTAAAATTATGTTTGTTGTTCTTAATTTGTAACACTATTTTAGAGAACTTAAAAAGATTATTTTTTATATTATTTAGTTATTTTTAAATTTATACTGATAATGTAACATGTGATTTCTAATCATCGGTAGTATATAGTTTTTGATGTTTTTATTCTTTGTTTGTTTACTCTTTTCAAGGAACGTCTGGTCTGTTTTTGTTGTCTATGTTTTTTCGCACAAAAATATATATTTATATGTATCTTAATTTGTTTATTGTTTTACGATTTGATTTTATTTTTTTAAGGAATAATTTATTTTAATTAATTTAGATTTCTAGTTTTCCAAGTGGTTGTGGTTGTTGTGTATTTGTTTTAGTTCGTTTTAAGTACGAATGTATAACATTATTATGGATTTCCCTGATTATAAGAATGTGTAGACCTTTGGCCAGTAGGAGTTGAATGCTGTTGTTCTTGTTCGTTATCGTCATCACTAGAATCAACAATATTACGTAAAGTTAAAGCATGAAAATCATTTAAAGTCTGTTCGAATAAATCTATTGTTGGCTGATCAGCTGTGGCTATGACACGCTGTGTAGCACCCAGTAAATCCTCAGCTGCGCCCAATAATTCACGGCTACCACGTTCGCGCGATAAATTAACACCACCACTACCGCCGGCGGACGGGATGGCCGCCGAAGTAGCCGTAGCCGACATAACTGGCGATGCTGTTGTTAAATGTGTATTAAGAGTTAAATCATTTAAATTTAGCTCACCGGATGATGAATTCAAGGAAGCATCTTGATTGTTTAACGCATGTTGTTGCCTGTGGAAATTCGTGGAGGTGGATGGTGCATTATAGTTGCCCGAACGTGTTAGTTCGTCGGCATGTGCTAATGTTGAACCAATTATATCACTGGCTATACGTAGAGCAGCATCTGTGGCGGCTGCTGTAGATACGAATTCACTGGGATTGCCCAATTCGATAACATAACCACCTAGGCCACCGTACGATAAACGTAGACGTCCCGGAGGACTGGGTAAAGCTGAATCGGTTGCTGAGTGTGTGCGTAAAATATGATGGTCGGGATTTTCCAAATCGCCTTCGTTTAACAGTTCGCCACTGTGATATCTAAAACAAGAGATATTTAAGTTCCAAACTCTTTATCAACTATAACAAACAACATCTATCTATTTAAATACAAATGAATAGCTAAATGTGTTGTTAAGCGCAAAACTCAAGAACGGCTGGACAAATTTAGCTAATTATTTTATATTCCTTAAGTCCGAGGAAGGTTCTTTGATAAGAAAAATTCAAAACGTTTCCGGGTAACTTCCGGGAAAAAATTTAAATTTTTTTTCCAACGCTAAAGACAATAAAGCAATTCAAACAGCAAACGGTACAATTGGAGAGAATATCTCCAATAGCTGGTACTGGGGGTCAATTGTTTTGAAGAAACACATTTTTAGTTCGAATTTACGCTGGAAAATGGCGACGAACTTCGGACAAAGCTGCAAATGGATTTCATATTTACTAGGAAGCCAAACAAACCGTTTGGCAGAACAGCTAATTTTCACAACTTTTTATCAATCAATTCAAGTCCACTTTCGAACTTCGGCTAAAAACAACTCAGATTTCTTGTAGGCTCAGATAAGGTTTACTTTACTTTTTATCGCTTTAATAAAAAAGTTTTGTATAGTTTTAAAGTTAATGTAAAAAACAAACGACGAGGTTTAAAATATTCCTTTAACCCTTTTTAAAAAAAAAAACAAGTAAAGCCTATTTTATATCTCTGTGGAAATGAGGTAAAAGGGCTTAAGTCGACTTAAGCAGAAAATGAGTTAATAGCTACATTTTGATTTCCTAATTCAAGACTAACCCCAGCAAAATTTAACTCATTTAACTGTAGTAAACATTGGTTTTGTAATTATATTAGTGGTATTCAGTTATTGTTGCAAATGGTCTTGCAAAAGTGCAAATTCAAAATATCGTAGCTTTTTAATGAAATCCAGCAGAAATTTTAGTTGCTGGACTTTATAAAAATGCTAAGATATTTTGCGTTTGCACCTTCGCAGGACCATTTGCACACCAAGCACTGAACTCCACTACTGATTTTTGTTTTTAACGTTGCGAATCCTTTATAAATTCCATAAAATCATACCTGTTCTGACGACTTTGATAAACTTGAGCAGCAAAATTAGAATCTGTTGTCACCGTATTACCCTCAATGCGTAGGCCAGCTACGCCTTTTTTGGGTATGGTAGCCAAGTCGCGTTTAACCCTTCGACAACGGGCTGGTTCATTTTGGCGCTGTTGTATCATGGCATCGAAATCAACAATATAAACATAACCGGCCACTAAGATTGTGCAAGAACGCTCGCCTTTTTTAAAGGCTTCCTCTAAATCTTGGCTAGTTCGATCATCATATTGCCACCAACCTTTAAAAAAGAAAGATGTTAAAAAAAAAACACATAAAAATAGAAACATAAACAACAACCAAAATGGGAACGTAATTGTCAATAAATCTTGATACGCTGCAATAAAACAATGTCGGGATTTAAAACAAGACACATGAGAAATAATTCAAATATTTTATTGAATATTAAATTTCAATACATGCAAAGATAATTTAAACAATTTCGGAATAATAGGATTTAATACTTTTTGTTAATATACTTCCGAATTTTGGTATTCAGTTTTACCAATAAAAAAGCAATAAAATAATAAATTTAAAAGGTATTTGGAGAAGCTCGTTTAACGAATGGCAAATTATGTAACATTGTTTTAGTAAGGCTTCATTCTACGATTCCTTTTCGAAGTCAAAATGCCGGCCACACCTTTGGCCGGTAGTCCCTTTGCTCGACATATTTTACGCTTTCTATATGGCATATCATGAGGATATTGTATCATATTTTGGAAATCCACAGTATATATGGTGCCACATACTTGCAGGCTATGAGTAAATGATTTACAAAAATTTCTCTTATAATCCTTCGCCTCCCCTTCGTCTTCATCATCAACTTCAACAACATCATTATCACTTTCTCTTTCTTCCTTCTTTAAGAAATTTTGAAAAGCATCTTCAATTTCAGAGGCATTACGTTTTTCATATGCCCACCAGCCACCTAAATGAAGGGGAGGGAGTAGGAAGATGGGCATCAACAATTTATAGAGAGATTAACGTTTAAGTTAAAAAGAAATAAAATTCAGCAAATAATTCAAAACTACTACTGACAATTTGTATTCTCGAATTAGGGAAGGGAAAATCTACTAATTGGCGAATAAGTAAAACAAACACATACCATTACGCCCCTCGTAAAACCACTGGTATCCATCGTCTGTAGCTTTGGTGGTACAAATATCCTCAATACCATTAACTAATTGTGGATGATCTAGGAACTCCGGTGGTATTTCACGTCGGCACATAGCACAGCGACGATTTTTGTAAGCGACACCCTGTAATAATAAAGAGGATTTTTAGCAAAAGAAACTAAAATTCATAATTTTCTTAATGGGTCGAATAATAATAATAATATTGGGCTTTCTAATTCTAATTCTGGAAGCGAAAAATTAGATTTTTTAATAGGTTAATATACTGTAAACAGAGGAAATTATATAGCTATAGTGCAGAGCGACCTTGGCTTTTAAGTATGTAAATGGGCTTAGCTGCTTTAGCTCACTTTCCAGACGTTGCTCATCACAAATTCTGGCATTACCCGGACTTTCAAACAATATTTGTATTTTCATGCGTTGACAACGTGAACTAAGTTTATAAAAGACTTTTTTAACTCTAGCCTGCGACGTTCATTGATTTTCGCGTTTATAACACACCCAGATTCGAACAACCGAAATGGATGCAATAAATCGTTCGTGTTGAAGGAAGCCCCTATCAAACATCATTATTATTATGCAGCATGGCCTAAAAACTGTTTTGTAGCCTTTACTTTTACTGGAGAGCATCGGAGGCAGCAGAATATCAGTGAGAAATGTCGCTCTACGAGAACCCAGAGCAAGGAATGCTTTAGATGTTAGTAAAGGGCTTTATCATGCTCTCAGGATTGGTGAGGCAGGTCTTCCCTAAGAGCCACATTAGCGTTCGTTACCTTTCATTAAAATCGTAGCAGTTCAATTAAAGAGCTGCTACTTTTTTCAAAAATGTTTTCTGTGGGGTCAATTTGACGATTGGTAGCTTTAGATTGATTCTATCAAATATCAGAAAAATTTAGTAAGTGGTGAAATAGTTTATATTTAACTAGCTTCACCTGGTGTGCTTTTCTACCCCTATCAAAAGGTAAGGAATTTAAGAAGAATTAAAACTATTCAAAATTGATGGCGTTTTCGTTTCTTAAATAAAATGTTGCCTTGGTAAGGGTTACATGCTTAACACACCCTTATTATTTAGGATATTATGCAGATCATAAAGGCGCATGCCTTTCGGTATTGTTTAGAGGGAAATCTAAAAAAAAGCACCAACTCCTCCTGCCATAAACATATTTTGAGTATAAGAAAAGGGCAACAAATATTTTTTTTCTAGAAAAGAAAACACTTAGTATTCTTTACTTGATATTCCGACAGGGAATACCAGGGATGACGAAAAAACGTTCTAAAAATTAACACTATTAGATAATTGTTAAAGTTTAAGTGTTCAAAAGATGGTACAGGAGACAATCCTTACGATAAATCGCTCCTGAAGAAGTACGATCCAATAATGTTGCAGGCTCACAAACGCTTAATTTTGACATGCCACGCATCTTTTTTTTTTACACTGAACAAATTTACTCTAAAAAACCGAAGAGAATTATCCCAACTAAAAATATAAATTTCAAGCTACTTTGCTCATGTATTTTGTTGCCATCATCGAGCTTGCACTGTATTCAACACTAAAACAAGAAGGGTAACGAACTTTGATTATAAACGTGACGAGACAATATGAACGTGTCATATTTAAAATAATAGTGGTTAGCGCAAGTAAAAGTAAAAAATGTGTAGTTTTTGGCAAGTAATACCGAATTTATTATGTACTAGCGTTTGTCTATTGGTCGAAATTCGTTCACTCTACATCTAAGTCTCATGTGAGATTAATTAAAGCCCTTCAAAAGATGTGGGGAGCAGCTTCTACACTAACGGCTCTAATCTAAAGGGGAAAAGTAGAAATGTTAATATTTATAGAGCAACCAGAGGCCGACTTCTTCACTATAACACGGGTCTTCAGGCAGAAGTATGGCAATCACGGAGTAGTATATAAAATGCTTCAGTGTAACCATAAGGCCAATCGATAGTCAAATTACTATAAAGGCAATTGAGATCGAAGGTGTAAGAACAATGCCTCTATTGCACTGCAAAAAAACAAACAACTACTACTACTTGATAAATGGGAGACTAAGCCTCATCTGGTTGCCAGGTCACCAGTGTGTGTTTGCTAATGAACAAGCAAATATTGTAACAATCAAAGTTAGGGGATTACAGGAAATAAACTTAAATAATCCAAAGCTTTCAAGACTACTGCTGTTGCTAAGTTAAAAAATTAGGCAAAGATGACTCATATCTCACGGTGGAACAAGGAAAAGATGCCAAAAATGACTATAATTTAGTGGGGCAATTCAAATCCATATAAAACGAAGACCCAGTTGAAACTGAACGAGGCCGAATTTAAGGTTACCCAAGTATCCTACCAAGATACTCTAGTTTAATATGCTTCGAATAGGTACAACAGACAATAGCGTCTGCAATTAGGATATTGAAACGATGAACCATATTCTGTGCAAATGCATAGCTTTGGCATATATAAGAACCAAATATTTCATGGTTGAGATTTTACGAAAAATAAGAACATGACACTGAAGATGGCACATAGACGAAACCGATTTGTCTCCAAACCAAACTTGACTAGCGATGACGGAAAGTCGTTCAAAAAATCTACGAAAATAAGAACATTCTGAGGAACTTCGCTCGAAACATCGATTGAGGTCTTATGTTTTAAAAATAAAACATATTCGGAAAGAGAGTTTGTACGAGGGCTGCTATATATATTTCTGGCCTGGCAACACTGAGTGCTGCCAAGTGCAATCTGACATTTCCATTGGAAAGTTTGTCATTTTTAAGCATAATCGTACTCAAAACGTTTTGACGTACGACCATTATTTGTGTTGTTACAGTGACTTGGAAAAATTAATATAGAAAAAATGGAATTAACTCGTGAAAATTTTCGTGCCATCATTTTTCACAACTTTCGACGTGGATTATCACGACAAGAGTGCATTGATGAACTTAAATCTCTATATGGCGATGAAGCACCATCCTATAGCACTGTGAAAAATTGGTATAATGAATTTAATCGTGGCCGAAGCTCGCTCAAAGACGAAGTTATTCGTGGAAGAAGCACTTCGAAGCAAATGGTCGCCTGTTTCTTCGGCAAAACTGGTCATGTGGCGCCTGTTCCGCTTGAGCAACGTAGGACGGTCACTTCTGAGTGGTACACTACAATTTGTTTGCCTGAAGTCATCGAAGAAATTCGAAAAACCAACAAGAGAAGACGAATCATTGTTCACCATGACAATGCGAGCTCTCACACATCGGCTCAAACCAGAGCGTTTTTGACCGGCCAAAACGTCGAATGGGTCATCCGCCGTACAGCCCTGACTTGGCACCTAATGACTTCTTCTTGTTTCCGCATATCAAGAAAAAAATGCGTGGTCAACGATTTTCGTCGCCAGAAGAAGCTGTTGAAGTGTTCAAAAACCATGTTTTAGAGGTGTCTCAATCGGAGTGGAAAAAGTGCTTCGACAACTGGTTTGAGCGCATGCAAAAATGTATAAATCATGCTGGAGAATACTTTGAAAAACAATAAAACCATTTTTGATTATAAATATTTGCATTTTTACTATTAGGCCAGAAATATATAGAGCAGCCCTCGTAATCCGTCACTGTTTTGAATACCGATTGAAGTGAAGAAAACGTGTGGAATTTCAAAAACACTCGCAATTGAATACTTCGGAAATTAACTCCTCTACTGCATTCCACATATTTTTTTCTTTTTTCCAAATTATTAAGACAACGTTCATGCGAACGCATGTCGCCGTTTACGATAATAAGCACGAGTTCTCGAAAAAGTCTGTTCAGACGTCTCATTTGTATTTTAAAATTTATGATGAGAAATAAATGAAAAGTGGGAGAAAACCTTTAAAATTTCGATATAAAATTTACATTTTAATTCTAATTCATTCCACCAACCTTTTTCAATCTAAATAAAACGCAAGAAATCGCTAAAACATTCGAAAATTTCCACTTTCGAATAAAATATTTCGATTAAAATTGTTTGCTGTTTTTAATGGACTCAATGTTTTATGTGTTTGGTGAAGTGCTCAAAACGTTTGCAACTCGACTTTCTCTGAGCCCTAAATAAGTAATTAAGAATTCACATTCTTTTTAATTATTTTGAGATTCAGGTTTTTGTGTTTTGGTGGAACAAAAGCTGTTGTTTTAGTACGCACAGTGTAAAAAAGATCATCGTTTCAGTAATACTTTTGGAATGTAACATTGTGGGAAACAAGTAAACTTCTGATCTGAAGTTCCATAATATTCGATTTTGCATTTCATTTCAAAAAGAACTTCTTGAAAATGAAAGTTTTTGTATTTATTAACGCTAACGTAAATGTGAATTCACCACTCTGCAAAAATGATCATTATTAAGGGCTTGACAATTTGTTAAGAAAATCTGTGGACAAAAGGAACTTTATCCAACAAATGTGTTTATTAATATTTAGGCAATGGGTTTTAAATGTTAAAAAGAAAAGTAAAAATAACTTGTATTGCCTATGTGAAAAAATGAGAACCCCCTAAAAACAACCAGCAGTATTTCAAATTGTAAAGAAACCCCATTTAAATAAATAAATAAATGCAGATATGAGGAAATAAATAAAAGCTAAACCAAACAATTATAAAAAAATTTGTTTTACAGCTGAATTATCATTGGCACCAGAGCCGGCAATCCGTTTACATGGATTTCGTATGCAACGCAAAATATCGTCAGAGTGCTGACCACATTGTCATCAGAATACGTTATATTTTACTTTTCTTGATCTCTCTGACGTTCCCATCGTATTTTGAATATATGTGTTGATATATATGTTTGATAATAAAATCGTTAATTGGTTGTAAAATACCGTCGACAGTCGCTTAATTACAACCCACCGCCGTTCTCTCTTTCGATGTGGTTGTCGGCAGTGATGCCCATTCTTATGGGGCAGTTGTTTTAAGCTGGTATAAATGAATAATTATATTTGTTAATAGTTTTGTTTTTTTGCTCAATTTGTTTTGTAAAATTTAACTTGTGGTAAAGTGCATATGTAATGCATTTTAATTGCATATTTAAACATTTTAATGGCATCATTTAAATTTAAGAAACTAACCAGTAGTTAACGTCTGAATTTAAAATGCCAAATTATGGCTCGAAAAATTAACTAAAATAATAAAGGAGGCCATGGTTTATTAAGAAATACATCAAGTTTCTTAATTGTTTTAATTTAATTAAACAATAAAACAGATATAATTTAGATTAGGAATTTATTTATATGTTTAAATGTTCCTGACATACTGCTAGTATGATACGAGGGCGGGTCAAGAAGTAGGTGGCTTTTTGTATAAAACAGGTTTTTGAATAACACTTAATTTTGTTTCAGTTATATACACACTTCCTCCATGAGTGAGATGAGTTAATCGATGGAGACAACTTTCTTTCAGACGATCCATTTCTTCAGTTTGGGAAACAAGAAATAGTTACTCGAGGGTATATCCGGAGAATAGGGCGGATGAGGGAGCAATTTGTAGCCTAATTTTTTTTTTTAAATCCTCATTAAATCATTGTTTTGCCATTGATTGTTTTGCCCCTTAAAGGTAGTTAATGTGGATTAAACCACGTGTATCCCAAAAACCGGTCACCATTACTGTATTGGCTGACAAACCCACCTCAGTCTTCTTTGGCGCCGATTCACCCCTATAAACTCAATGTTTTGACCGGTGGTGGATCCACGTTCATCCACGGTTACGAAACGGCACAAAAACTCATCCATATGGCAGTTGAACAACGCCAAACGCTTCTGCAAAGTTGTAACACGATTGCGTTTGTGGTCGATTGTGATCAAACGCGACACTCATCTTGCCGCAAGCTATCTCATACCCAAGTGATCATTCAAAATTAAAACCACTGCTCCATATGTCTTCCACAATCTTTCGCACTTTTAATCTCCGATCAGGCAATATCGTATAGTGAATTTTTTCATTTATTTCGGGTGAAGAAATAACGAAATTCAGTAAAACAAAATTCAGTAAACCACTTTTTACTATTTAAATTGATAGTACAGAGTCCCCATGGTATTTATTAATCTTAGCCTTGGTTTGAGTGTTGGTTTCTTTCCGCAAAAAGTAATGCTTAATGAACACGTGAAATTTATTTTCTCCATTTACTCCTCAAATCACGCGGAAATCTGCTAAAGACAAATTAAATTAAATTTTTGTGCCATTTTTCGTATTTCTTTAAATTTGGCTATTTTTTAATATTTGTCTGCGAAGTTTTTTTGCCCTTCTCGCAACTATTTGTTAATTTTGGATCTTAGAATAAAAGGTTTCAATTATTTAAACGATTTTAACGAATTAAATTGTTTAATAATTTAGTGATTAAGGTATTCAGACTCATGTTTATTTATTATATTCTCTCGATCAAGAAAAATTTGTATTAATGATACGATCAGTTTTCGAATATTAGCGCCGCTAAGCACGTCATCAGCATTTTCTGTGTTCTCCTACTGAGTTAGTGTATATTGTAAACATCATCTATTTAACCCAACTATTGATAAAATTTGAAATCAAGAATCTTTCTCAATATTTCATGATTATTTATTTGGTTTCTCCTCCCTTTTGTGCATTCATACAATTATTGTTTTGTAATGAGAACTTATTATTATTGAAATTTTGCAATTAAAGCAAAAATGTTTCGTATTGATCTTTTTTCGATTGAAATTTTTAGTTATTCGAAATTTTACAAAAAGCACTGGGAATAACAATAATTTTAAAATCTGACTAGTGTCCAAAATAAGAAAATAAAATACTTATAGTTTTGATCGATGTTAGTTATTTGTATAAGTTTCCAAATTATAATCTATACATACATATATGTATATATAAAGTGAAATCTCTGTCTGCCTGTGTGTGTTAGCTATAGACTCCGAAACCGTAAAGCCGATCGGACTCAAACTTTGGCCAGTTGTTGTACACATTCCAGGGAGTGTTTATGGGTGGTAATTTAAAAAAAGAAAGTGGGCGGGGCTACGCCCATCTACATATACATAAAAATGAAATACGCCCATACAAAATAAATATTAATTTTACAGCTACTTGCACTTGACCGATTTTTCTGAAACTTTGCACACATATTGAGCTCATTAAGGGGCGTAGCAACGCGCGCCGGGCTTGGCTAGTTATAAATATTAGCGGTATTCAAATTTTGGTGCAACAAATCTTGCAAAAATACAAATGCAAAATTGCAAACAGCAATATATTTAACCCAATTAATTGTGAAAATTTAAATCGAGAATCTTTCTCAATATTTCATAAATATTTATTATTATTGAAGCTTTACAATTAAAGCAAATAAATCGACATGAGCTTTTTTCGATTGAAATTTTTTGTTATTCGAAAAAGCTCCGGGAATGAAAAGTGGTCAAAATAATAAAATAAAATACATATGGTTTCATCAATGTGAAATATTTGTATAATGGTCTTTGCAGAAATGCAAAACGTCGTAGCTTTTTTTAATCCAACAACAAAATACACAAAATTTCTGTTGAATTTCATAAAATCAGTTGCGATATTTTGCATTCTCACTTCTGGAAGACCCTTTGCAATAAATACTGATGAATACAGCTATTGATATTTTTCACCAATTATAAATTCAATACATATTCACAATGGTCAACAAATTGGTTCAAGTGACCTTGAACTTGAGTACCAGTTTTTAAATATATCAACAGCTTTTAACCAAAATACCTACAGCAAACAAATTTCAAGAGTTTCAAAAATTTGAAGGTCAATAAGCACAACAAAAACTACTATTGTCTGTCTAAATTGCTGACTCTTCGCAGACTTCCGCGTTTTCAAAACTAATATTATAAAAATACTTAAGTGAAAAAGAAAACTTAAATGACTGTACAAACAGAACCGGCTGAAATTGATTGAAGTGACGGGTCTAGCTAATACATTGATTCAACTAATTTGAAATGCAAAACACGTTAATGAAAGAAAATAATAAAAATATTTAAACAAAAAAAAAATTAAATAAATAAACAAAAAATTATTCAGTTTGTTAAAATTAAAAAGAAATACTTACCTTTACACAAAGGAAACAAAATATATGACCGCATGGCAAACGTGCTGGATGTATGCAAGTTTGCAAGCATATGGGACATTCCAAGAGGTTACTGCTGCAAGTAGTATTAGCCGTTAAAGAGGTCGAGGGAGTTTGATCTTAAAACAAATAGAGAACAAATTTTATTATTATTTCACATTATAAATATGCAGATAGTTGCTCCGATTGCGATCCCAGAATAAACGGACTTTAAAAAGGATAGTTGCGAAAAGTGTCCATATTAAGTTCTAAATTAGAATAATCGCCGTTGATACCAAATCTTTACTTAGAATGGGATATCATTAAAGCTTAACTAAATTCGACTCTAGCCGAAGTTTGCTGCTTTGTTTTCAACAATAATATATTGAATGGCTGTGAAGATGAGCTTCGCAATGGTCAGGAATTTAACGTTACGCCGAAAATGGGGCAGAAAATGTTTCAAAATGTATTGGATGACTGAGATAATAATAAGAGCAGTAGGAGATCTGATATTTATGGGTGGTATTCTAGGCCCAAGATGGGTGGGTGCCGCGCTTCAATATAAGGGAACTAACTCAGCTAAGTAAGGATATAGCAAAGGTGCGTAACGCAAATGTCTTACTAATTCATAACTACAAATAAATACGAATTTATCATTTCACAGCTGGCAGGAGCAAAACAATTGAAAAAAACTAGTTTCATATTCGTACACTCCACACACCAAGTAAACCCCACCCGTAAATGTTAACTCAAAATTAAAAGAAGTATAGAATTTTTTCAACGATGCTAGGCTGTTTATTAGAATTGTTACATTTTTTTTTAAGTTCAGGGCCGTTTAATTCTGAGAGCGCACTTGAATTTGTAGTTTTTCTATGCTTACCTGTGCTGGTATCTTTTAGAGTTTCTTCTAAATTACATTTCACTAAACTATTGGCCCCTACAGCGCCCGCACTGTTAGAGCTGGAGGTTGAGGGTTGTGGTGAGGTCAAGTCTAGTACTTCAATAGGATTCTCTACTATCTCCACGGAATCATTTAGATTTTCCTGTACACTAGGTGGACCCGAATCAATTGTGGCTGTAACTTCAACTTCCAAATTTGCGGTTGTTGCGTTTATAACATCAACTAAATCTTCTTCTAAATTGTCCATTTTTTTGCAAATAACTTTAACTTAAAAACAAACTAAAAATGTAAATAAACTGTAAATGACAAGCTTTCTCTTGTCTCGTTTTTTCACACAAATTTTTCTTGTTGTTTAAATTCTCCTCTTCAACACACACAAGCTCATTAAATTTTATATATTTATAGCTATAAATTACTTTCTTTTATTTTAATTTTCTGTATACATTTTTTATTTATTAACAAATGATTAGCACTTCCACATAGTTTAGTTTTTCTTCTTTCGCTTTTTACTCGCGTTGCTCGCTTTGCAAATTACGTTTTTTGAATGAGGTTTTTGCTATTTAATAGACAAATTCCAAAGAAAATTTCGTTTGTTTTTTATTTACTTTGTTTTTGTTGCGTGTTAATAGTACCGTAGTTGCCAAGCAAAAGTAAATCTGCCGGAAGTATTGCCAGTATTAATCTTAAAATCATTAAATATGCCACTGTTGCTTTTATAGTATGCTGCGGTTGATTTCATACATATTTATCCAACGCAGTTAATTTGATTTTTGTTCTTAACTAGCGTCGTGACTAGCCATAAATCTGTTCAACACCCATTGCACATTTTGCTGCTCGCACAGAAAAATGGCGTGTCAAGACCGTAGCTGTTCATGGTCGCTTCACGTTCAAACAGAGTTGTCCGTTCATAACAGAGTTGTTCGCACAACTCTGACAAAAAGTTATTCTCAAACTGAACAGGAACATCTACTCGTATTCTTCAAACAGAAGGTCATGACCACATTTTCTCTCATTATTTTGCCGACTTTCGCTCAATGTTCGAACAAATTTATAGCTAATCAAGACGTAGTGTTAATTAAAGAGCGGATATTATTTTTCTCATTGTTTTACCAAATATTTGTTTGCAGCGATATAAAAGATAAAACCGTTCAAAAGAAGAGAAATGTAAATATGTAAATATTTTATTACATTATTGTTAATTTTGGTATATCAGTAGGTTTCAATTTTAATGGCCAAATATAGCTAGCTATATTTATTTACTTACTACGGCCAATGGTGTCTGCATGACAAGTGGCGTATTTCAAGAATTATTGGTTTTTCTACGCCTCTTTTACTTTGATGTTATGATAATGACAGATGTAGTTTAAATATGATTTTAACCTTGGTCATTACATGTTTTTACTTAGGTATAAAAAAATAAAAAGCTAAGCTGCCGATCTCACAATATTACGAACTAGTTCGTGACCAACACAACTCTACTCATTACGTATTTATACATCCTCACAGAATACAGCAATTTAAATTATTTAGCTATAAATTCTAAAGTTAGAACGATTTGTTTCTTTTTCACTAGTCCCAATAAGTATAAGAAAAATTCTTTCTAAATTCAAATAACGCATTTGAAAATTAGTTGGAAAGCAAAACAGAGAATTTGGTATTAGATAATAACGTATTAAAGTTTAAAAAATACATGGTTGGTAAAAGTTTCATTTAAAAATATTAATAACGGCTGTTGTTGATAGTGTCAATTTAGCGTTTTTAAATTGTATTGATTTCATATCCTACAAAAACCACAAATTTTAGTTTAGTAGTAAGATTTCAAATGTTAACCACACTGAATGTTCTTATTATGTTTTTTTTTATAATCGTGTGTGTATGGTTTTTGCCGAGTTATCATACCTAAAGCTGTCCTTGTTCTTCAAATAGAAAAGTAAAGGCCAAGTACATTTAATGAACATTCTCAAAAACAAATAAGAATAAAACGAAATAAGGAGAGAGTAAACTTTTATTTGGTTGAGTAAAATATAACAAGCAAGACGTAGTAGAATGTAGAAAAATGTTTTTTTTCTATGTTTATGATGTTGTAAAAAATAAGCTTTTTGACCCCTTCTAATGTAAAAAGTTTAGGTTAGTGTAGGAATAATAAAAATTAGGTTGATTTTATTTGCTGTTTACTGCGAGCTGATGTTTTTTATTACTTGCAATAATTTTAATTTTTTGTAACAGGCAAGTATGTATGTATGTAGGTATGATTAGGGTACGGTTTTGTGTGTGTGCGTTATTAAGAGGGATGTAGGGGGAATAAAGTTAAATGAGAGTACAAGCTTAGTAACTTGTTGAGATAGAGGAGCAAAGTGTTTAAATATTTAGGGGTAAAATTTGTTGTTGCTTGTTTGTATTTATCTGGTAAAGTGAGTAAATTTTGTATACTTTTTTGTTGTTTTTAGTAACAGTTTAGGCCTTCGCCTTTACCTTCGGCTAAGTGTTGAGTGCTTTTTATTTTTAAGCGTACGGTGTCGGTGGCGGTGCCGTGTTTAAGGAAATAATAATGTAAAAATTTTGTTTATTTATTGTGAAAACAGGAATTATATATTTAAAAATTTTGTGTTTTAAGAAAAGGAAAGTTTAAGTAAAAGTTTTTCGGTGATTGGTTTTTGAAATTGAAAAGAAGTTTGTGCTAATTCTAATACCGTTATGGTTGTTTTTGCCTCTTAAGTCGGTCGGGTTTTCGTTTATTTCTATTGTAGAAATTCGTTTTAAGAGCAACACAAACACGTCAAGTTCGTTGTTGGCCTACAGACCTAATTTCTTTTAGTAGTGCACAGCAAATCATCATCCTCTGTAAAGTAAAAAAGAATTCAATATAAAATATAATACGGTGACACTGGAAGACAAAACGAAATGTTAACGAAAAATCAGATACATTTTCCTGAAAATTAAAAGTACAATAGAACGGCAAATAAGACAGCTAAATTCTTTTTAGTTCTAAAGATTTTTTTTAAGTGATAAAGTTATTGTAAATAGGTATCTAAAAAAAAGAAAAATCAATGTCAATTTCGAGAAAGAATTAAGTATTGCTCTTAAAAAAAAGTAGACTTCAAAAAGAAATAAAAAACGCCTAAAAAGTAAGAACAAGCAAACAACGGTATATTTGTGTCTGCAATACACAATTAAAATTATCGACAAATAAACAGATTTTATTTAAAAATTAAAATCAAATTAAACACAAATATAAATTTGTACCTAAAAATAATTAATAAAAAACCATCTAATTAAATTAAAACAAAAATTTAAAAATACCTCATAATTCACATCACTACTACAAATTACTCTGTGTCTCCCTCTTCCTCTATACAATAAAAGAACAACAAAAAATAAAAGCTTTCTTATGTTTTTTCACATGTTGCCTTCTTTTTGATTTAATTAAATATGAAGAAATGTAATATTAACAACTACAGCATAATTAAAAACTAAAATCGAGAATATTATAATTTAAATATAAGCCAAAATATTTCAACAAAAATATACTAAAAATAAAAATACCTACATAAATATGTATGAATTGCAAAACAAAAATATAAATGTTCTTCCCTCTCTTTACTAAAAAACCAAAAAAAAATAGTGCAAAAAATATAATCACTTAAAATGAGAGCCAGTTTGTGCGATTGTGAATTTTGCTCAACACCTCTTTACTCTCCTCTTGTTGTTTCAGTTAAAAGTATAGGAAAGTAAAACAAAGTAACGCAAGTAATCTTAATATAAAGTTTAGTGTATTAATGTGTCGCCATCACCATCCTCACCATCATCCGTGAAACGTTGTTGTCGTAGCCGTCGTCGTCATGTTTTATTACTCTTGTTGTTGTTTCGTATAATATTTAATTCTTATTTTGTCGTATACGCGGCGTATGTTTTTGTTGTTTGTGTGTATGTTAAGTTTTTGCATTTTGTCTATTATGGTTGGTTTATTATGGCAGCGGTGGACAACATGTGGTCCACTTTGTTGTGTAATTTTTGATTGAAGGTGCGAATCATAAACAGCAAATTCTTCAAAAATATAAATATAAAATAGGTAAGTTTGTACATTATTTTACATATGCCCGATGTGTTTTTTTTAGATTCGTATTTCAAAAAAAACATCGTACATAAGTGTAGGAGTAGGTATAAAATATAAATTTTTAAACAAAAATTAAAATGAAGAAGTCGAGGTTTCATATATATTGTGTGTTGGAATATGTATTATTTTTGAAATAACCAATGAACTGAAGGTACCATATTTAGAACGAATTAAAACTTTCAAAGCCCATATGAAAATGTCTATCTCACCATAGTCTGTTAAGGCGACTATCTTAAAATATAATATAAAGCTAAACATTGAAAACGCCTATAGTAAGCGAAACCTGCTAAAGTTTGGCTATGTAAAATATATACATAGTATGATAGCAGAATATACATAGTATGATAGCAGAATGAAATAAGCTCTCCTATGCTAACCATAGCATATCATATCCATATATATTAAAATCTATGAGTGTTGCCCTAAACTAGATTTGTTCCCTTTTTGTGATATAAGATAAATTGAGTTAATTAAATTTCAATATCGTTGTTTTCTGGAAATGAAGGAAAGAAGGACACTGTAGACAAAATCATAAAAGAATATCAAAAGATGAGAGAACACAACAACGAAAAATAAGGAAACACCTAGAACACTTTAATTTGCACCGGAAAATCAACACACAAAATAGCCAACTTTCTCAAGAAATACAACATATATGTATATAGCATTCAAAACGAGAAATAACCTGAGACGAATACTACAGACCAACACAAATAAAGACGACCAGCTAGATAAACAGAGGGTATACAAACTAACGAGCACATGTCAACTTAGTTACATAGGACACACAGAACGGGAAATAAAAACTAGATTTCGCGAACATACAAAAGGCAAGAAGATACTTAATCCCAGCTCGAGACCAGAATCTAACTTCCTCAACTACATGTGCAACAACAAATGTAATCCAGCGCAAATTAGAAAAACAGTACACCTACTAAACACACAGCGCAAAGAACGATGACTAAACATCCTAAAAACATTGCAATATACACAAAAAGACATCTGACAGACGCTTCATATTCGAGCAAACAACATCCAAATCACTCTGTCGGAATATCAAGAATCACATAAGTCCAAATTGTTTTACATGAGTTAAAGGCGAATTATTCTCTACTCGCAGATGTATTCGAGGACATCGGTTGAATGATTTTTCTTACATGTAACTTTAGGTACATAGCTGACTCTTATGTGCTTTTACCAATTCTATATCAATCAGGCAATATCTTAACTAAGTCGCAGCGCATAATTTCTTTGTTTAATCGAGAAATTAAAAAACAATCATTTCTCACTTGACAATTTTTTGTATTTTAAAATTGATAATGTTTTTACGAACATCTCCAATGAAAATTATTTCTTTCAGACACTGGTAAAATATTTTTGTATTTTTGGGGATATCAAAACTTATTATATGCAATATACCTTCGATTGATTAAATAACACGTATTAAAAAGAAAAATGACTCAACAAATAAATAATTGGGTGCTCCGGTAATGTAATAAGTAATGTGCTAGTCCCTCAGTCTGGCGGTCGTGGGGTTGATGCCCACCAAAGACTCTTAGTTTGTGGCACTACAACGAACGAAACGCTACGTTACTATGCTTGGTAATTTAAGTCAGAATACAATTTGTAATTGTATTGTATTATTTAATTTAAAAAAAAAAAATGAAAGTCAAATATATTTCAACTGCAATGAGTTGTGGTGTACTTGCCTCCCATGGTGTAAAGCCCACCCTATTATTCTTGTTTCTTCGACAATTTTGCAAATATTAAGATATCTGTTGTTTAAAACTTGACCCTAGTTTAAATGACCCGGCTCTTAATTCTCTGCAGCATTCCCATCGGAAAAATTGAGCCTGCTGTTGTACGTCTTTTATTTAATTCCTTCATTAAATTCCGACTAGCTTTTCCAGCAAGGATCTTGGATTTTTTTCGGTATATGGAGCATTTCGGTATGTGGATCCATATTTTTCCTATAGACGTTATTTTACTTCGCCAGAAACAGTTAATTCCTGACTAGTTTTCTTGTCATTTATGGTGCTTAAGTGGGGTTTGGTTAAAATATAAATTTTAATATTGAAAGCCAACTAGAATTTAAATCCGTTGAAATGGAGAGATTTCAAAATATTGCCAAAATCCTTGGCTTGCTCGGTTATTTTGACGTATGTAAGTAGTTAAATGTGTAAAGTGGAACCCAATTATGAATTTATTTGTATGAAATATATTAACATCTGTGGTCTAGAACATCTAGATGAGTTATATTGAGATTTTCTATACAATAATTTGATTTACATGGTTTTCGGATAGACCAAGGTACTGCTATATGAGTTGATTTAACAATAAATATTATAGGACTTTCTGAAATATGTTTAGAGGGTGCGCTTGGAATGGTAAATCTAGATTTTATGCTATTTTAAATATTTTGTGGTTAGACCACTCTTGCACTCTACTTGAGTTACAAGCATAACTTTTCTTTAAAGATTGTCCTACTCAGTCAATGTGACTAAGTTCCCCTACAAAATAAATAAGGAACATATTCGCACATTGCAAAAAATACAACAAATTGTATCATACGTAAGTATGTATGCATGTGTTACTGTCTGACTCTTGATTTAGCTTCCTACGAGAATACCAGAAGCATATTAAAAACTAACACCACTTCCCGCCTCTGTATCAAAAGTGCCCCAACAAATGAAACAACATCTGCAGAATTTACTCACTTTAAGAGAAAAAAAAATTTTAAAAAAGCAACAGAAATTATAAAAAGCTTATTTTTCATTTTGCTATGAATAGAAAGAACACAAAAGAGACAAATAAAATTTTGAAAACAAAAATGCTAATATAAAATGTAAATCCAAATATAACAATATAATAACTGGGAAAACAAAAATCAGTGTATTATTGCTGAAACGAGGGGACAAAAATAATATACAATCGCTCTCTGGCAAGGTTGCCAACCTACCAATTTTCAGGCCATTGTGCTTTTACTTTCATTTAACCATAAATAACGGCTAGTCGGGTTTTTATAAAATATTCCCCAATTTATAAAAAAAAAAAACAAATCGATTAATAATTAAAAAACCTTAAATTAAAAAAAAAATATTTTTGATCAAACAAATATACAAAACTGAAAATTAATTAAGTTTAAAACTAATAGTGTTTTCGTTTCTAGAAAAATTTTACATTTTTCCCCCTTTTGTTGCACTCGAAATATGTTTACGCCCACAAAAGATAGTGTGTGGTTTTTTAGGGATTTTACTCTTAATAATGCCGAAAGGCATTCGCCACATCATAAGCTATATACTAATCGTATTTGGTAAGCAAATCCTTATTTTTAATGAGGGAATAATATTGACAATGCGGTGAGTGAGCTGACCTACTTAGCACGTCGATATTATTTTTTTTTCAAGTAATAAGTGAAGGATGTTTTGGGTCGTTATCATGCCTAAACATCATATAAGTGGAATGTTTTACTATGCATGTGTAATCAGTGTGTTCACAAGGTTGTGTTGGATATTTGGACGACGCCATTTATAACATGTGACATCTGACCCAAACTGACAAAACTTCGATTCGTGACATCATGTTCTTTCTAATGTGTAACTTATCTTGTACAATATACCCACGCATATTTCTTATATTTAGTCATCTGCCAATTGTTTCACCGATTGTAACATTTTTGTTTAAACTCTCTTTCAATTTAATTTGAGGTTTTAAATAGTTCTGAGGTCATATAAATAAAGAAGTCCTCTCTACGAGTTGTAGTACCGTGTGAAATATTTTTGTACGTCCCATAGGTTTGGATATGTCCTAATTCATTGTACACCATCGTCCTGGTGTAGATCAAAATATATGTTCATTTGATGAATAACCTGACGCTGCGATACTGTTCCTTAATTTTAGCCATGAGTAATTATTTTTTGTTTTTTATTTAAACTTTTAAAATACATAAAACATTTATAAAACTTATCATTTTAAGATTTAAACAAGTAAAAAATTTGAAAATATATGTATACGGTTTTGAATGCAACGTACATAGATATATGAAGTATGATAACCTAATGTCCACCGCTGTATGTAGCAGGTATTCAAATAAAAATGGTGTTTAAGCTAAATCCAATTTAACTTGAATTAATAAACTAAGAAACTTCCATCTTATTACAAAACCGGGTTGACAGACTTTCAGGCCAACTGATGAACTTCAGTAAATTTGGCTTGAAAAAATAATATTTACGTTTAATGTCTTACCACCATTTTTTGTTGTTTTGTCGGAACAATTAACAAGTGCCACACTGCGAAAAAAATATTGAATTGCAATTTTATCCATTAACGATTTTCATTTATTATTATTGGCAATTTAGCTATTTTATGTTTAGTATTGGCAACCTTGCTCCTTTAATTGAAAGTTTTTGTTTTGTCAAATCGCTCATTCTCTTTCGTTTCTCAGAATGATAATGATCATTAATTATCGTGTTTGTGATAATGATGATAATGACAGTGGAAGTGTTTGAGGCACTAGTCGCTAGTGCAAGCAAGCATGTGTTCTCTAGTTGTTGTTGCTTTTGTTTACTAACTATGCCATAAGTTTATATAGTCAAAATGGTTGAATAAATGCTTTTTGCAATATGAAATTGCAAAAAAAACGTACTCTACAAGAAAAAGTGTTGTCAATATAATATTTTGTTAACGGTTGGTTTTCAGTGTCCTCAGCCAACTGCTGTTTTATTTTTTAATACAAAGCCAACTGAAATATCAGAAAAGTTCTTTCTCGCAGAATACTGTCACTAAAAAATCACAACAATATGATTGTCAAAAATGTAAAAACAAAAAGACAACTTTTATCGCATAGAAAATATTTCATGAAATCGACAATAAAAAATGTGTCACGAACAACATTTGCCTTTAATTTATATTATCAAGATATTTGAACCCACCCGACTTTTCTAAACCTGACGACTAAATCAGAATCATAACTTTAAGATTAAATTCAAGTTACAGGATTCGAAAAAAAGAAAAAAACTGCAAACATTTTCGTTTTAAAACATTTTTTCAATTTTAAATTTTTGTTTCTAAAAACACAATAACATTATTATAGATATAAGACCATATTCATAAAAAATATTTTCGATTTATAAAAGATTTATTAATCAAATTTCTATACAAAATTTGTTTGATAAACCTGTTATAAAAAATATTTTCATGAATATGGCCTGTAAGACCCAATTAATGCGGTAATACAAAAAAGTTACCAAAAAGATTAACGGAAATTATAGGGACGCTCCACACGTCTATTTAAAGATAACTTTTATGTTAAAGGCATTTCTTCTAATGGAAATGCAAACATTTGTGTTCTTTAGCAGTTTTAAGTACTTGGCACTCACCTTTGTACTTTCATTACATACAGTCATATTAGAACCTTAGTTAGTAACACCGCATATAAATTAGTCAGATTTTTGCTTTTAGAACATGTGATAGTGTTGAAAGTTCATAAAATCTATGTTCGTATAATAACTATTTCTAAAAATCAAAGTTTTAGTGTCTAGGATGAAAAATGCTATATTATTGGCAAGTATAAAAATGTACTTATGTACTTTTGGAAACTCCCATTTTGCGAGGTAAGGTAGAATTAGTCTTTTTACTTTCTATTCCGACACGAGTCAGCTGAATTGTTTTTGTTTTCTGTTTCGGACAACTGTTTGTTGTTCTACAAAAAACTGTTAAAATTACATTTCATAATTGTTTAGTATTTTCCGCGACACGAGCATAACAACAAACAATTGAACAACCGAATTCCACGCCACCAGCACGTCAAGACGAAAGAATCCTTTAGAAGCGCCCAAAGTATATAATACTGGCATTTATCCGGAATAGCACGATACATACATAAAATTTACACGATGATATTGCAGGCTTGATTTTTTTTAAATTTTCTTTTGAACTTGCTACGAAAAATGAATTGCATTTGTACGATGTTTTTTTTTGCAGCAGAGTTAGATTTTTTCGACGTATAATCCGTTAGTCTTCTTTACACATTCATTTATATTAAGACAAATATACAACTTGGGGCATAAATTGTGTTTATTTCATTTATTTTTTATTTATTAAATTTTACATTTACAAATTATATTCTATGGTAATTTATCGAGTATAGACTTTTACTTTAACTCGTGGTGAAACGAACCAGAGTAGTTACTGGTGCACCAGAAATTATTAAAATTTAAAACTATTGTCGAAAAAATAAGTGGAAACCTTTTTGATTTGACTAAAGCGGCCATTATCTTTATTTGTTCTGCAGGTTTTAACATTCTTTAAAAAATGTTTTATTTAGGTAGAAATTATTTTAATTAAAAAATATCGAAAAAATTACGTATATAAATCAGAAGTATTTTTTGTGCATATGGAGTTTAACCTACCGCTCTATATATTTTCAAAAATACTTGTCGTTTTAAAAAAATAGAGAGAGGAAAACATAATAACAAAAAAGAAAAGTTTGAGTAACGAGAAATATAACAAAGTTACTTTTTTCTACCCTGCATTGTCATAGAAATTGATTTGAACGATCTTTCAAAATAATTGTTTTATGACAGTTTTTTTAAAAGCTTTTAAACAAATAAAATCGCTTAATTGTCAACCTTCTTTGTATGATGCATGAAAACAAACTTAGATGTACACATACACACATGTACCAAAATAATCACAAAACCAAAAGTTTATTATTTTAGCCATATGTGTATGGATGTTCATATGTAGGATTGTGTATGAATTTATATACATGAATGTGTGCTGTAGCAGATGTGTTTAGTATTTGTATGGCTGGTTATACTGTAGCGGAGAATTTAATTTCATCTCAATACTAAATCGTTAGATGCAGGCTTTGTCTGCTTGTTACTGTTTTTTTTTTGCTACAAATGGGGTGCGGCTAACTGCTTGGAATTTCTTTCCCCATTCCACTAAGAACTTTTACTAGGTACCTACTTTGATAGTATATACAGTAGCCCGCAAAAGAGACACACTGTAATATGTTTAGTGGGTTTCTTTAAATAATTTTTTATTTAAGAAAAAACAAACAAACAAACATCTTTTTGCCGACACTTTACCGATGCTCAAACCGAAATTCCGGCGATACCGATATGCTAGTGAATTAAAACTTGTAAGTAAAATAAACACTTATAATGTATGATAATATATTGCCCACTAATTTAAAAACAGTAACCGTTATACATGTTTTTATTTTAGATGCCTAGGTTATCTCGTCAACTAAAAATTGTGGGTTTTGTATGTGTAAAATATCGCCAATACCGATATATTGAAGAACTCGAAATATTGTCATGGGATGCATCCCTATTAAAAACGAAACAATAATATATTTACAGTTATTCAATTACAAATAAAAATAAGAAAATATTATTGCAACATCTGTAAAAATAATATCCATTTGCTAAAAAAAAAAATTACACAGGAAACGAAAGTTTTACCTTTTTAATATTTCGTCGGATATCCTATATTGTGATATAGCCTTTAATAGTTTATTCATTAAATTATGTTGGGCTTTTGCTGTTTGTTATATTTGTCAGGTAATATGTACTTGTTTCAGTTGCGGTTTGGTTTTTATTTCATATTTTCGCACATCTTTCTAAAACTCCCCATATGTGCTCAATAGGGTTGAGATCAGGACTTTGTGGAGGTGGTTGTTAGTATATGTGGAGTATTATAGAGGTGCCACATTTTCTAGGGACCGCAAATAATTATTGTATTTCTAATAAAAAACCATAATGAAAGAGAAATGCTACGCCATTAAGAACTACACCAAAGAATTTCTTGATAAACGGACTATGTTTGGCCGCCAAAAATTTTATTTGTTTAAGAAAATTAATTAAAATTATTATATTTCAAGTTTTATTACTTGCTATAAAAATACTTTTTACTCGTTTTATTTAATTTTTATCAGTTAACAAATAACTATAGAAAGATTATTTTCGGGCCTAAAACTAATTTACGATCAGGTCAATATTATCCTCATAGTCCGCAAATTTTTTATTTTCCAGGCACAAAATAAAACTTGGAAAAATAATAATTAAAAAGTAGTTTTTTCAATAAAACTTATAACCGTTACGATCCCTGACACTTTCGAATTGTGGGCTGCTGGCTGTTGTCTTGGCTGAAATAAAAATCGTCAGCTAAATCCATTTTAACGCCCTTTTCTGTATATTATTTTTTAAATATCTAAATAAACATATAAGTTTATTGCAGTAACCACATTTCCATCAACCGCCATCCAGACATACAGCCCCATACCCTAACACCTCCCCCGCACATATAATTGGACCCTGTGAAGCTAAACATCTGCGAACAGTATCGGATGAAACTTTTTTATGTTTTGGCATTCCTCGAGCTGTAATTTTTTATGGCGCTATTAAAGAAAGTTCGCATCTGCGCACTTTATATATCATTTGTCTTTATCATTTCACTTTGGTGACCGTCCACATACTATTTTCGATTTGGTTCTCATTTAGTCTGCGTTGAATAACTTTTCTTACCGTGAAACAACTACGCGGGACCGCTATTTCGCGTTTTGTCTATAAAATTTCTGTTGCTTCGTGATGCTTAGGCGATGTAGCTGACCATATATGTAAGTGGGCTCTTAGTTTTCCGTTACTATGTTACATTGTAATATGAATGTTACTAAATTTCTTACGAATGTACATTTGCATATAAAATGTTCTTAAATCAAAATAAAGCACAACCTTTAAATTAAAAGTTAATTAATATAGTTTAAATTTTCAGATTTTTTTCTGAAACAAATATAAGTAAATCCCCAGAAAATTATTTTTGCTGATTTCTTTTGCGACCTACTGTATTTACATACATACACTCATGCATAATAGTGTTCTGCACGCCTTTATACGTATTTCGTTTATGCTTAGTGTTAGCCCTCCCTACTTTTATTTTTTTATTCCTGTTTTTATCGAAAGTTTCTTTTGTTTTGGTGTTTTTTGTAGTGTTTCGTGTAGTCTCTTTTGATTTTTTTCTGGTTTCATTGATTCTCCTCTTATGCCATTTAAATTCATTGTTTATTTATACTTGCAGTTCAAAGAAAAATAGTTTAGTATGTCAGGCGTTAAAACGTTAATAATAAGCGTTTTTTACTCTCTTTGTTTCTCTCGCACTCTTTAACTCTCTTTCATTATCTTTAAAAAGCACTTTAGCTTTCGCTTTCAACTGGTTCTTATTTTCATTATCAAGTTTTTGCGTTTTTATTTTTGTTACACACTTCTCCTAAAATATACTTATTCATACTCAGATAATTATTACGGCTAAACTTGTTGCGGCTTTTGTGTTTGTTGTTGCTTTTCTTGTGTAACGTCATTGACGCATGCCCAACTGTTAAATAACTTTTATATTTTATGTTGCCATATTTTTTAAAGCTGGGATTTTAAAGTTTATACATTCATGCATGCATATATAAAAATAAGCTTTTTTCTAAAGTTATTTTTGAGAAAACACAGTTCGGGCAAAAATATGAGTATACTTTATATGTGTGTATACCCGCAGGCATATGTATGTATGTATGTACAACAATCCTTGGGTTGTTTTACATACATAGTTATATTTATTGAATCATAAAGTTATTTATTGAATAACATATCCGCCAAATGGCTCGCCTTCACGGTTGTGACGGCACATACGCACTCTTTTGTCGTAGTTTTTCATGAACATTTTGCATATATAGCTGTTGACAACTAATTAGAAACATTATTTTTTTTTAAACGAAAATTTACAAAATTTTATTACCAAAAAATCATATTCTGCATCTCCTATAAAAATAAAACATATGTACATATTTTTCCTTATATTATTTAACTTAAAAAAAAAACTTTATATCGTAACAATATGTGGGCGTGTTGCGTAGTTTCGCCTACTTTCTTGTAATAACTATAAAAAAAGAAAGAAAATTTTGCGACAACTAATTAGAAACAGCAGATAAACGAGGTGAAATAATGTCGTTAAATACTTAATCCCAACGCTTACGCATGGAGCAAATAAGCCTGCGACATCGCTACACTGCAATTGCCTCCCACGCAGCCTTTACTTCAGTGAAGGGATTTGCCACAATTGTGATATTTTTTCATTCAATGCCCGTTTTACATCACCGCACAAATGCTCTATGGGGTTGAAATCTAGGCTTGACGATGGCCAATCCAAAACATCGATGAAATTATCATTAAAGATTTTTTTTGTGACCTTCGCCGTATTCTAAGGATCATTGTCCTATTGAAATTTCCAGACCCATGGCCCCAAATTGGTTTTATGAATGTCCACGTACTGATTCTTTGTTAAAATTCCATCGATATTATGAATTGGCCCGATACCATTCCAAGAAAAACAACCCCAGACCATAATCGATCCTCCACCATGCTTGACAACACGTGAAACATAGCGAGGATTAAATTATTGATTTACAGGCCGCCTGACGTAACGGTTTCAGTCCCAGGACCCAGTCTATTTATTTTGGTCTCATTACTCCAGACCACTGTCCTCCACTCACGTTCTGTCCAGGCCCAATGTGACATCGCAAACTCAAGCCGACGTTTCCGCTGTATTTTTCCAAAAGCGGTTTTTTTCTTGCTGCTCTACCATGTAGACCAGCTTCCACTAAACGGCAGGATATGGTGCGTGACGACACTTGGACATTTTTCAGCTCCTTTATTTGAGCTCCTTTATTTCGCGCTAAATGTGTCTGGACGTCTTCCTTGGGTCGAGAGCCGACCCAATTTTTACAATTTTTACGTCCACGTCAGCAGATGTTTTTCGGGGAACGTTTGCCAATGTTTTATGATGCTTAAAGTGTTGCAAAGCACCAAAAACCATTTTTTTAGCATTTGAGATGTGCAGCAATCTCGCTATATGATTTGGCATTATCACGAAGGGCTGATATAGTGCTTCTCTTCTGTGGAGTACAACTTTTACGTTTTCCCATATCAAATTTTTAAAAAAATTATTAAAAAATAATATTGCTCTAAAAAAACACAAAATTTCGACAAAAGATATCGATACACATAACGAACTGCACAGCAACAATTGCTTGAATTTAGTCATAAATAGATTAGTAATCATTAACAAAAATTAACGAGAGGAAAAGTAAGTGCGTTTCTAATTAGTTGTCAACAGCTGTATGTAACTGAATTGCGTTGATGCAGCTAATAATTTCCACCTGTAATATACGGCTGGTTGCAGTTTTTACAGAGAGAAATCGAATGATTATCGTTCTGACAGTGAAAAAAGTCTAAGGTAAAATATTCTCATTACATTGTGTGTCCACGCCACCATCACGCTTGGGATACAATGAAAATAAAATGATGTGTTTGTTTACTTCGAGCAAGTAAAATATAAAGAAGCCGAAATTCTACTTTCGCAGGCGATTGCTGAGCAATTTCGGTTGGGTTCGCCGTGACCCTGGAGAATTTTATGTTGGCATAGTTATAAAAAAGCTTAAACATTTACAGCTCTAGAACAACCAAAATATACTGATAAGTAATACGCACAGCCCACCGTACCTGTGGAAGCTGAAAAAAATGTATGTGGTATGTAGGCTGCAAACCGGTCGACTTGTTAATTTATTCACCTGCTGCTTTTGGTATTTTCTTCGTTTGCTTCTGAAAAAATACAACCCTGATAAAATGAAAAATGTCGGCCATATATAATAATTTTTTCGCCACCTTTTTTTATGATATGGGGATTAACTTTCGACACTACGCCGGAAATGCTTTGATTTCAGGAGTATGCCTGTTATTAATTTGCCATTTTAATCAGCTATTTTCTTTTTGTTTTTCTTTTTATAATTCGAGCCATACGACTGTCAAATTTCCATCGGTGTTTTTTTGAATTTTTAATATGTCTTTCTACTCCATGTGATTGAAAATGTCGCATTTACAATTAAATTTTTCAAAGTTAAATTTCTTGATGTCAAAATATCTCTCAAACAATTATTCTAATTCTTATTACGACCAACATAGATTTTTAATCCACTCACAATTATTGTTTAAAGCCAAACTTTCGTTTTACGTGCTTGTTCTTTATTCGTATAACCGGTTGGGAAATTAGAATTTAAATTATTTATATGTACTGTCGTACAGTGGTGGCCATATAATTGAAACACTCGTTATAGGTAGCCGCTGGCTACCAATATCGTACTGTATTTTTCAATGTTGAAACTTTGAGTATGATCGGAGAAGTGAAAGACGAGGAAAGGTTTATTGATTTGATATTTCGACAGGGTGATTTGTATATCCTTGAAACGAATTTCCCTTATCCCTTGGCAAATTTGGTTTGGTGACAAACCGGTTTCGGCCATGTGCCATGTTCAAAGTCATTCTGAAGTTGGGTTGGTCAAATAATTAAACGTTTTTATACTGCAGCATTAATTACAATAATCTACTTGCTATCTAATAATTTTATTCTTACTTTCAGTATTTTGTCGGATAGCCCCTATTTTTTGTAACATTTATTTGGCATACTCTCAACCGTATGCGTGCAAAGGGAACTAGGCATAGGTTTCCAAACCATATTGCTACACAATTCATCTAATTCTTTTCGACGTTATTCCACAAGCTCTTAATTAAATTGAGATCAGTGAGCTGGCCATTTTAAAACATTTATTATGTTCTATTCCTCTAAACAACGCTTCACAAGTCGTAAAGTGTGTTTTGGATCTCCACGCGATGACTACCACCACTGTATGTAGTAGATCGATTTTTAGAAGAAATTTTTAAAAGTGCTTTTGATCGTTTTTCTAGAAATCTTTTTTTTTTTTTGTCAAACGTTACTGTTTTCTGGGAACGTTTTAAAGGTTTTTTAATACAATCCATTTTTCTGAGGGAAGTCCTTTTGGAATCTTTTAAAGTTATCTTCAGGTAACTGAAAGGGACCGAGTTTGCGCACCCACGTAGGCTTGCGGTGCAGGCGGCCTGATAACCGCACCTAACATATTTTTTACTAAGGGCATTAGTTTTTCTAAAAGATCCTAGTAGCCTTAAGATTTACATTCTTCTTTGAGCTTTCTTTAAATATCATTTTAATACTTCCTGATGATTTAGATTATTTCATAATCATTTTTAACTTCTCATTTTCTCTTTTTAGTTACATAAGTGGGCAAACAAAACTTCCTAGAAGTTTTATTTTTAAGATGGAAGATTTTTCTGCGCCTCTTTTGGCTGACAGTGCTAACTACAATAGCAATAATACTAACCATATTAATAACACTATCAATATGCATCATCACAAAGATCACATGTTGGGTGCTGGCAGTACTCCCAGCACTACTTCCTTTATATACGATACAACACAAAACACCGCCAAAGGCGAAATGTCAATGGCCAAGAGTGACTACAGCACATTTACAACTTGTATGCAACAATCGGCTCTACTCGATCATCGTACGGCCATAGATGCTAATTTAGATGCCGGAGTATCGTTAGGTGCTTTATGCGATTTGAAATTTTCCGGCGGTACACCCTCGATTTTAAGTGATTCTAATACCAATTTTAAAGGGTTACCACCACTATTGAGCAGTCTAGAGACCAATCAGATAATGAGCGGCCTACAAAAACTCAACACTACGGAGGGTTCACCGAATGAACCATCGTTTTCCAATATTTTATTTGCCCGAGAAGCTAACGAAACCAATGTCACTAATAATCCTAATGCCTCATCAGCCACAAGTCACTATTTGACACTGAAAGCGAATGGAGAACAAAACACTGCCGAATCTTCTCAACAGCATCACTATTTAACAAGCAGACCTGTAACAGATGCTTCTGTCACAGCCAGGCTAATGTCACCACCCAACGAAGTAACATCTAGGGTGAATAATGAAAGCAACAATCATCTGCTAGATTATGGAATAGCCAATTCTTCTTCTACCACTTCTGCTTTAGTAACTAATCTTAATAGTTCTGCAGAAAATGCCACAAATCATCAGCAAATCGTTCTCAACGAACGTCTTATTAGCACCTCATCAGCCATCACAAATGATACACATAACACTGCCAATATGAATGCAAACTCCAGCAGCACCAACACCACCACGAACAACAACAACAACAACCATACAATGCAACAAACTTCAGGCACCTCAACGTCCGGTACAAGATCCACATTACACAGTATTGACGAACTAGCGGCCAGTTCCTGTACACCAACGTCCTCTACAACGAATTCTCTAAATACTCTAACAAATAATGGCAATAATAATAACATTGCTGCCACCACATTGTCTTCATCTGCAACAGCTACAACGGTACCTTTACTAATAAATAACATTGAAATAATTAAAACTCCACATCAACAACATGCTGCTGCTCCTGCAGCTCCTCAAACTGAAACAAATACTTCTAACAATCAGCAGCAACATCAGCAGTCATCACAATTAGAGCAACAGCAACACCAACACCAACAGCAGCAACTTCAGCATCACCAGCAAATTTTGCATAATTCTTATACTCTGAGTAGTGACAGCAATGATTCCATTTCCTCTTCAGACGATTATATTGACTTGGAATTAAATGAAAAATCGGGTGAGTTTTTCCTCTTAATTTCCGTTTTCTTTTAATGATTTTGTAGCTGATACATTGGCAATATTTTGTTGACGACAAAGCTGCGAAGTGAGAAATTTATAATTGCTACGAGTAAAAGGAAAAATAAATAACCAACATCAACCACTCTTTTTTATATATAAAAAAAAAAAAATAAAACAAACGGCGGTCGTCACTTTTCTTAGGTTAAGTTGGGTCTCAATTATCTGAATGATGTTGAGATTTAAACTTTAAAAGAAACGACACCTGATCAGAGTATAATTGTGTAAGCTTGGGTTGCTTGAAGGAGCCTTTATAGAGATAAACGTGTCTAATCGTGTAGTTATTTTTATCTAAAACTATTGGTGATCTTGCCACCTTGTTTTATTGCTAACTAAGGGATATGGAGTCTGATACTGGAAAAAGTTCAAGATAACTGAATGACTGATCCACCGGAACTCGTAGCCCAGGGGCCGATAAGTTCCGGACTACTTGTTGGTGCTAATTCGGGGGTACTCGTTTCGCTGTGACTTAGACCCCCGTGGCGGCAAGTTTATGGTGCATGATCAATGTGATGTTGCATTGTAACCGTCAAGCCATCAATATAAAGTTATTTACGGTAGGAGAATAGATGTTTCAGTACTCTTTATGATAACTTTTCTAGTACAGGGTGTCTGGTAGCAGATTTATACTTTCAAACTTAAATAAAAAACGCAATAATTAACACAAAATTTTATTAAGAGCATTGAATGGAAATGCGGATATTATTTTTTTAAAAGTATGTCATCCAGATGTCATCCGTCGTGTTGAACAGCCTTGTGTTTTGCGCCACACGCTGCTGAAAACTTGTTTCAATTGAACTGATTTCTCGACGAATATTTTCCTTTAAAGCGACAAGAGATTGGGGATTGACATTATCAACCCTCCCTTTGGGGTAGCCCCATAAAAAAAATGCATGGGAGCTAGATCGGGCGACATCGGTGGCCATGGGATATCCCCAAAGCGACTGATCAGTTCTTGGGGAAAATATTCCCGAAGCTAATTCATCGAAGCTCTGGCTGTGTGTGCAGTCGCCCCAACATGTTGAAACCACGTGTGTCAAGAGTACGATCGATGAGCTCGCAGGTTTGGCAAAAAGAATTCCGTAATTATGCGTCGCTAATTTTTGGCGTTGACATTCGTCGCCTGGCCTCGAGAATTATCGAAAAAAAATGGTCCAATTATCTTATGCGTTACCCTGGAGACCAGTAACGGCAGTTTTGCCTCGTCGCTCCCAAAAATGGGATTTACAGTACGAAAACGCTCCAACATCGTTTCACAAAAATGTTTGCGCAAATCAGTCATTTTTTTCAGTTCTTGAACGATTTGAATTTTTAAAGGATGGAACTTCAGATCCTTTTTAAATATTTCATATTTTAAAATTTTCATACTTCATGAATAATCGCTCTTGGAAGTCCCAGTGAGGCTGCTCTTTTCCGTACTGAAAGTCGCAGATTTACCACGTAAACTGCTTTCTACCAGTACAATGTTTTCGGCAGCCCTTGAAGATCGACTGGGCCCTGGCCGTGGGACATTCATAGCCGAAGCAGTTGCGCGGAATCTCAGCACCCACGAACGAATTAAATTTACACTCCGTTCATCACGTATTCGTCGAATACCGAACTTGGAACAAAATTGTCGACGAGCAATTACGTAAGAATCATTACTCTTAAAAAATGCCTCCACAGCGAACGCGCGATGCTCACTCGACCACTGCGACATCGTGACTGACAAATCCACACAATCGATAATTCCAACGATACCACCCTCCCTCCGCACCGTTTAATACTTTTTGAAATAATCGTATTTAAAAATATAAATTTGCTACCAGACACTCTGTAGAAAGAGAGGGAGGAATCATTGATTGCACGGTTACCTAGCAAGTCCGTAGGACGCTGGATTATTACAAGAATGTTCCAATTCGTAAACTAACTCGTAACAGTGTGTTATTTGGCCGAAACTCTCGCAGTGATTCACAGACCATTATTTCCCGCCACTTTACCGGGCAAAACTGGAGTATAATAGTCGCTACACAGAGATTCCTTCCTATGATTTTTTCAACCTTTAAAGATAAATCACTGATTTTTTTGTTGTCAAGAGCTTTTCTAGCAATTTTTTAGTTATTTAAGAATCTAATTTGAATATTTAATTTTAATTCTTCCACAATTGTTTATATGCATCTTATAAGTATGTAAAGCCAAGCTTTGTGGCAAAAACAATTAAACTAACAGACTGTAAAGTTATAAATATTCAAGTACATTCATACCAAGATACTTGCATCAAGTACTCAGTGCACCTAAATGACCATCAGATGTCATTTTCAAGGCCTCTAACAGTTAACATAATGCTCTTGTTAAACAAATAAATATAAAATAAGAGAGAAAGCGAGAGGGAGAGAGAACAGCGACAAATTTCCTTGAATGGCATTCACCTTGACCTAAAACATTTTCACCAATTTCCCAACAACGACCTAAAACTCTGGTGAATACAGTTACGGTTGCAGGAAAACCTTTTCATTCATTAAAAACTTGTCCCATCAAATTTTAAGCCGCATTCAGCACTTGACCCCCAAAATTATTATTTCCTATTTACAAAATATTTGATCTGAAAACTGCAGTAACCGAAACTTGATTAAATGCAAGAGAAAACACTGAAAGGAAAAACACAAACAAATTTTAATTTATTTAATTAAAAGTATGGAGAGGAGGCGCGAGCAGCGTACTATGAACAATTGTTACTGACAAGTCAACAACGACTCTATGCCACTAGACACCGACAGGCAGAGAGAAGACAGACACTAACGTTGTCTGCGCTGCATGTTTGTTTGATAGATTTCTGGGAGGGTTTTGGCGGTGTAAAGTGTAGTTGCGAGGCTGTGTTTGAGTATTTCATTTACTTGTTGGCCTTTAAATGCAACAACACACAATCTTCTCGCTGACATTCATCAATGTCAGTGTTGCATTAAACAGTATTTATGAACGCACAACAGCGCTAGCAGAAAGCAACTACGAAACATGTTGATTTTTTAAGAAAGAACACCAGATGAGATTTGCGGGGAATAAAAAATAGGAAAAAATAACAAAATTTGCCATTAATCTAATGCTGCAGACCTTCAGTGGCTGTGAAAACAGATGCATACTATATGACGAAGGGAGCACAAGATGAGGAGTCAAGATGTTATTGTATCGAGGATTTATGTGTGTGTGTGTGTGTGTGGCTTAAAAACACACAGCCGCATTAAGTGTTTACGGAATCGGGGGGTGAAAGTGGGTTTTCCTTTATGTTTGATTGTGGCATTGAGTTATTATTTTTTTGTTGCAAGTAGGTTTGTTTACAACTAGGTGAAGGTTAAACAAAATGCTGCTTTTCAAATACTTGTTGCACTTCATGCAGTGAGAAGTGATACGCGAGTGAAAGAGATACAAAATATAGTAGGGAATATAATATTTGAATAACAACCGATTCTCTTTCATTTTCTAAATGTTCGTTCTTGTTGAATGTAGTTCATGTTTATGAATGAAAGTGCTGGAGAGATGGTTGTCTAAAGAAAATGATTGGCTTATTGGTCTTAACTTGGGATGATGAAGAAATAAAAAGAAATCATATGTCCGAATATGAGTATGAGGAAATCTTGAAATTACGGAATATATTTATTATTTTAGGATGCTGTGGCTCTAGTATTCATCGCGCTGATTATTAAGCGGGCAATTGCTTTAAACGCCTGGGTTCGTATCGCAGCCGCTGCCAATCAATAACATGAATTTATCTGATTTGTACTAGCTTCTCTTTATAGTACTATATATCGTCGGTATCACTCTATAGCACTATTATTATTAAATGTAGGGGCGATATCAAAACTGATCGTTTACTTTACTTTCATTGAGTCTCGAGCTAATACTAGTCTTTACTCTTGACTGTAGTGCCTTCAGACAATCGACTGGTAACTGTTGGCCTTCTTCCTCTTCACGGAGTGTCTTCTCATTGCTAGCATTTGTCTAAGGCAAAGGCGCTCCATGGCTTTCACGTTTAACAGGTGCCTGCCTTGTATTGTGAGGCCTTCTTGTCCATCTCTTCAGAATTCCTCCATGGGCCAATAAATACCGGAGTTTCTGCAGATTTTAACCTCTCCAACTCTTAAGGCACCACGCATTTGGGGGTACATTTAGAGATTCGCCCATCCACCCCTCTCGAGGCTTTCTTGTGCATCTCCTCCAGATTTCTCCCTTAGCCCATCAAAACCGAAGTTCATTCATATAATTCTCACGAGTAATGGAGAAAAATATGAAAGAGCTTCATATGCAAGGGCAAATCTGTATTAAAACTGTTAATCGACTGGTATCCAGAGTTCGCATACTAGAGGCCAATCGACCTCATGGTCACGCATCCCTGACGCATGATCTTCCACCGTAGATTATCGATTTTAATAAGAGGGTGTTAATTTCTCTCCTCCCGTCTTTTTAAGCCAGACTCCAAGCAGAGACAGGAACCTGTTACCGGCTGCCATCACGAGGAGGTGTAAGTCAGCACTTCTTTTTTCTGACGCCTTTGTGGCCAACATTGTTCTTGTGATTCGTGAAACCTCGACGTCCAGAATCCGCTTCATCAAGAACAGCAGCGGTGGCCATATGCCTGAAATAATTTTAAAATGTTAATACCAAGTATTCATCCTTCGAATAAAAAAAATTTTTTGATTAGCATTTAATTTTTAATTTAAAGTTCTATCGGCCTTAAAAAGACACACCCTTTATCATGATAAGGCTAAAATTGTATGACTCTCTTTCTTTCTTAGTGACCTATCTTCTATTGGTTTCTTCCCCAGTATAACGCGAACATTCCAAACCAAAAGGAATTCGCAAGATATTGCCAAGAATAGCAGGCTCATGACATTCCTATGTTACGCTCCCCTTGCTCTGGAACTAAAAAGATTCTGGATTGTGGAAAGATTCTTCAGAAACGAAAATCGCTCTTCCAGAAAGTCTTTTTAAGTGTTAAAAGAGATATTTTCAACTGATTCCCCAATTTGCCTGCAAAACGGGAGTATTCGATGAATTCATTTTCGCGTGGATTTAATAAGAATCAAATCAGATTTGAATTTTTCACACAAGGCAAAAGTAAATATTTCTGTTGTAATACTTCCCTTCAATTTAAATATGAGTGAGTAATTTAAAGTTATTTTAGTTGTTCTAACTAACAAACCTTTTCGTCTCTTCATTAACGTTTGCATGCAAGAGTATGTGTACCTGGGTATTGTGAGTAACGTTCTCTGTGTATGAATTCATAAATATGCGATACAAGTTTTGTAATTAGAACATGACGCTAACGACTGGCAATTTGTGTTACTTTATTTATAAACAAATATTTATTATTTTCACAAAATTGCATTGAGAATTTAGGTCAAGCTCAAGCGGTGTTTTCTAATATATTCGAGATTGGATACAAGGTCGTTTAAAGTGAGATTCTCTGCTACAACTACAAAGACAGTGATGACAACTGCTGTATAGAAATAGTAAATAAACTAAAAAAAATTTAAATACAAATATCGACAAACAAATGATTGTAAAATTCAGAGTGTAACCAGATTTAATTTAAGAAAAATTCCTATTTTTCATTTTAAAAATTTAAAAGAGGACTTAAAAGTATATATGTATATAATGTAGGGGGATATCGAAGCAGACCTCTTCGACCCCCCTTCTTTTCTCGTATTGATTTCAGACAAACCGGTTTGCAAATTACGATTACCTTACTTTCATTGAGTCTCCCGTCCCGTCCACATTTTGCTAGGGTTCCTAGTTCGTCCCTTCAGAATTCCTTTATTGGCCAAGAAACATCGGAGTTCCTGCAGAGATTAACCTCCCCAGCTCTTGCGAGGCTCGTTGTCCATCCTTATCGGAATATCACGATGCAAAGATCAACCTCTCGCTTTCTTGCGAATCTTCCTGATTCATAACTGTAATGGAGAGAAAGATGTCAACCCACACAGAGTTCTATATGCACGGGAAAGTCTGTAATAAAACTGGAGATCGATTGGTATCCGGAGTTTGCATACTAGAGACCAATCAGCCTTATGGCCACGCGTCCCTGGCGCATGCTGTTTCACCATGGATTAGCAATTTTTTATAAGGGAGTGTGAACTTTTCTCCGCTCGTATTATTTAGCCAGACTCCTCTCAGACACATGAACCTGTTACCGGCCGCCTTCACATGGGGGCATAAGTCAGAACTTCTGACAGTGCACTTAGTTATGGAAAGCCATATCGTTGTACCTGCCGGCTGACGGCCTTGGTAATGGGTAATTTTACTATTTTACTGCTTATAAAATCCGTTTACAAAAAAGATACTTATTTAAAAAGTACTTATTTAAAAGGTATTTTGTTAAAGTACTATTTCAAAAGTACTTTATTAAAGGTACTTTTTCAATTGCACTTCTTGAAAGTAATTTTTTTTTAATCCACTTCTGTAGAGATTAGTTTTAAAAGAATTTTTTAAGATATGTACATATGTATATGTATGTATAGCTGTGGACACTAGGAATTTCAGCATAGTCTATTTAACGTAATATATTTGTATCTTACTATGCATCTGCTGAAGTTGCTATTACGTGCATGTATTAGTAAAGAAAATTTCCACGGAGTCGAACATATACGTTCAAAATATTTAAAATGGGCCGCGGTAAAGTCTGTGCACCAAATAGCCTAAATTTATTAAGAAAACCTCTTTCAGAAGGTAAGACATATCGTTTTATTCCAAATTTAGTGGGATGTTCTCCCACAGGTATTTCATAAAATATATAAGTCGCAGCCGGAAACACGTGGACGCAAGGTGAAAATTCGACAGAGTGACTCTACGCGTATAAAGCGCCATTAAAAATTAATATTTGAAAATAATTTCGGGCATATAGCCACCGTCTGTTCTTGAGGATGCGCATTCTGTAAGTTAAATTTTTGACCTATTTTTTCGAGCATTGCTGGCCGCATGTCAATGTTGAGCTCCAAATCGTCAATTGTTATCAGCATAAACCAGTGACTTCAAATGGCCCCACAGGAAATAATAGAGAGGTGTCAAATAGCTCGTCCTTGGAGGCCAATTGACATATCCATTTCTCGAAATCAACTTATCGCCAAATTTTGAAGACGATTGTTGCGTGTGCCGTATGGGACGCAATGCCATCCCGTTGAAACCACATCTCGCTCGCATCAATGTCATCTATATTTTCAAACTAAAAATTATTGATCATGGTGCGGTAACGATTTTTTTTAAAATAATAAAAGCTACTTTATTTTAAAATGTTAAAAACCTTTTTATAAATGCGACTACCCGTATAATTTGGGACATTTTTGTGTATCACTAGCTTCATTTTAGGATGGTGTTGTCAGTAAAAGTATTCTAAAGCAGTAATTAGTTACGGCACCATTTTGCATATATGTTCTTAAAGGTTTTTTAAGCTTGTTTATTAACTAATGTGTACTTAAAAACTAAAATAATATATACATATTTTTTTTTACATGTACATATTTACTTTTTGTTAGGGGGTTTTTTCTTTTCAAAAGTTACAACATTTCTTTAAATGTACTTCTGTTAAAAGCTTTTTAAAGAATTCTTGATTTAATTATCCGACAGGGTGAATTGATATTGATATTTAGAACAAATTTCCGTCCTTACTTGTCAAGTTTGATTTGGAGACAAGCCGGTTCGATTCGTTCTTTCGAAAGGCGTTTTTAAAATCTTTTTTTAGAGACTTTTTTAAAAGATGCATTTTTAAAAATTGTATTATTTTAAGGGTTCTATATATGCAAGGGTTTTTTTAATGTACTTTCTTGAAGGTTTTTAAAAGGGTATTTTCTTAAAAGGGTTCTGTGTTTAAAGATATGTGTGCATATACAAAAAAATACCTTTGTGGCTTCTTAAAATAAAGTGCAGTTTTTTAAGTTGATTTTAAAAAAATTCTGAGATCAAAAGTTTGTAAATACCAGACACACTCTATTACAGACCATTGCTTATCCTGCTTTACAAATTCCTAATTAAAAATGTATACACTATTACTGTTAATGCCCCGTCCCATTCATTCATTATGGCAACTCTCTAAAAAACAACAAAATATAAAGGCCATTTTGAATTCATAGTTTCGTACATAAATAAGTATGTTTTGTTGCAATTGTTATTGTATTTATTAGTAGACATTGTTGTAATTTCTGTTTATAATTCAGTGTTCTATGTAATATACTTATATTGTATTACCTGACATTGATCTACTTTTTTTAATGTAATACACTCTCCCTGCACGCACTCTTCTAAAGACACTCTCCTACATACATAAGTATGTATGGTACGTGTGCACTAAGTGTGTTCGTGTAACTAAAACTAATACTCATAGCTATTCTTGTTCTTATTTTGCTACCAAATACATACTGATTTAGTATTATATAGTACTGCACTTATTCGTTACTATCAACATCATCACCATTATTATTAGTATTATTGTAGAGAATTGTATTGAGAATAGAGAAACATGCATGCCATGCAACAAGCTTATAAGAAATGGGTCAAAGTCAACTATTTTAAAGAATAACAAAAACGAACGAATGAACAAACGTAAATGAAATAGAGTGAATGCATTTTTTTGTTTTCACAAACACACACACAGTTGTAACAAAAAACATACTAGAACAAGGTTGCCAGACATACGTATATATGGAGAGGTGTTTGTTATTGCATATTTTTGTTTGTTTTTCGTTTTCATTTGTTAGTGAGTTGGTGTGTTTGAGCATTGCTGCAACAACAATAATAGAAAAGAAGGCCATGGTTTCCACGGCATTGACATACTAAAATAAAACGCGCCATCTTGTTTTTTATATTATTTTGACATTTGTTTTTATTGGCTTCCATAACATCACTGCGTGCAGTATGACTTTTGACATTTTATACTGAACTACTTCGATTACTACAGCAGGAGTTGCGGGTGGGCAGGTTGCCATTTCGCAAGGTCATTGCTAACGTAGTCGCCGCATATTTAACACTTATATAAGTTATATTCTGGATTTATGATGTGCATTATTATGCTGCTGCTGCCGTAGTAGTTACTTTATACGTTGTCCTTGTTACTATTAAATTGTTTTGGTATCCGAAGGACTTCGGCAATTACCACAGGTGTTTGTAGCAAGGTCGAGCGAACTATGCTCAACAAATATATAAAGTTCATAAGGATTTGAAGGCATTGTACGTTTTTAGAATTTAAATTAATACTGAAAGAATATTTAATATAAAACGACATCAAGGCAAGTAATAGCCCAAAACGAAATAAATTCAGTTTATAACATGTAACATACATAAATAAATTAATCATATGTTAAATTTAATTAAAGGAGTTTTCACACAGCATCCGATTTGCAACGATTTATAATTTGCGACTACGTTACTACATTCAGTTTCGTGCCAACACTAGCCTTTACTCTTGCCTGCAGCGATTTCGAACTGTCGACTTGTAACTGCCCGTCTTTTTGCTCATAATAAAAATATTAATATCTTATAATTGCTAGCATTTGTCTAAGGCTTAGATCGCATTCATATTTAACAAGCATCTGCCCGTGGTTCTTACGTTAGCCAGTGCTGGACTTTTACACACAATGCGCTCTACTGGCTCAGCCCCTTCCAAGCACAGCCTGTATCTATCATTTTCGATTTTCATTTGGACAGATTATAATTCGTGAATATCAATACATTCAATGGTTTTTTTTTTCAATTTGTTCGTGATAAGTTCTTAAAAGATACATTTTTCCTAATGTTTGCTTTGGAAATAAAAGTTCAACATTTGAGGTGCTAAACTTCTGTTAAATTATTACGGCAAAATGATTAAGGCAAAATTTATTTATAGCTCTGTGTCATGCCTAAGAATTATTAATAAAGGTTTTCTTTGAAAGTGATTCATAGTTAACGAATTCTCACATTTATTCTTGTGTGTTCAAAGTAGCGGATAAAAAATTTTCTCTTTTTTAAGCTGGGCCTATTGGGCCTCCACTTCCTCCAACTTCCCGCAATAATTATTCAATCGCAAACTTTTATTTCTAACCTCGTAATAATATTTATTACTTGGAATAATGTAATTTAAAAAATATAAATTTTAATTAAATTATAACAATAAACAAATAAACGAAATCAATAAAAAAAAATCCAGTAAATGAAAACCAATTAGAATACACCAGTGCAATGGAAAAAATAAATGCAACACTGCACAAACTAAATGTGTGAAACGAGTGTGAGATAATAGTAAGGAGAATGGAGAGAAAGAGACATACAAACAATAGATAATGAAGAAGAATGAATTTATTATAATTAAAACAAACAAATAAATAAATGCAATTTTAAATTGTTGTCTTTGTTGTTATTGTTATTTCTGCTCTTGTGTTTGTTGTTGCATTTAACCTTAACGTAAAAATAATCAAAAAAAATTCAAATTATTTTATATTATAAGTTTTATTTAAAAAAGTGCCAAAAACAAGAACAACAATAATAATGCTTACTAAGCCAGTGGGTCGCCATATGACCTTGTGCCAGATTTGACAAAAATTAAAATGGCATAGACGACAAAAATAAAACAAATTGTTTTTATTTGCAGCGTTAGAGAGAGAGAGAAAGAGAGCGAGAGTGAGTACGGAACTCGGAGTAGGGGTGTACCAGGAGCTGAACTTAAAGTAAACATATTCCTTTTAAAAGGCCAAGTGATGCACCAGAGTAATATTATTTTCCTTTTATCATGAATTTGATAAATTTGTGGGCGTTGCAAGAGAGTGAGTGCATGGGGGTACAGAAGTAATTGTTTGGTATTTACCTATATACACATGTGTGTATGTATGGATTTTTTGTGCAAGTTGTTGCTGTTGTCAATAATGTTTTATTTGATTGTTTGTGATGCATTCATGTTTGTTAGTTTGTGGTGTTGCCAACTTTTTTTTAGTACTCATAATGGGCTAGAGGTTTACCTCGTATTGATTATGCATTCTTAGTTGAGGTTGTGCATAAAGGCAATGTTTTATTAAGTATCCAAGTCCTCGATATTTTATTTAATATATAATTAAAATTTGAAATAGGTTTTAGTTACAGCCCGGCCTTTCACTACGTTAATAAATAATGCCTGCCTTTGATATTAACAAGATTTGCAATTAAAGTCGCATTTGCTTTATTTAAAAAAACTTTCAATTGAACCACTTTTAACATATTTTTTTGTTCCTTTGTTTGCAAATTAAATTCACTTATTTTTTATGATCTCTGCCAAAATATTCTTAAATTAAAATAAAAAGTTTAAGTTTGTATACCTAACTTTTAAAGAAATTATTGAAAAAACTTAACAATGTTTAGAGTTTTCTGGCATAGTTTGCTACGATTTTCAATAAAAACGATAACTGAAATTACGTTTCACTGCTCATTGCTGTTTCGGAATAAATTATTACCGCATTCAGGCAAATGGCAAAAAAAAAAAATATTAATCGATTAATTAACCCTATTACATGGATTAATTATTTCTAAATTCAAACCGGAAAGTTACTAATTGCGATTACTCGATTAATTTAGCCAAGGTTGAAAGTTATCATAAATAATATAAAAAAATTAATTACAGTATTGCAAAAAAAAAAAATAAGTTGATTAAAATTCTTTGTTTGGTTCAGAGTTTATGAGGTTATATTTTAAATTGATTTGTTAAAAACATAATTTAGGAATAATTGCTTCGTAATTAATTGATCCTTTATTTCCGTAGTGGTTGCGCCTGTTTTGAAAAAAACACCGCACCGATTACTTAGCCATTTCAACTACAATTAAGTGTCGAAAGTTTTACCAATCTTTGTAATAATGAATTGGAAATATTAAGTAACTAAACATACTGTTTATGTTCAGCATGCTTGATCAATAACGGTGCGACCGTTGAAATAATTTTACACTGGAACAGCAAAGCTCAACGAAAATACCCTACAGCTTTACTTATCTCCCACCGCTTCTAAAAGCTAAAATTTCAAGCTGCACTTAATTTATTTTTGTATGTTTTTGTTTTCAATTATTGAAGCCGCCATCGATTTAATTTAATCCTCAATTATGTGACGATTTAATTTATTTGCTTTATGCCAATGACGACAAACTTAACCACTAAACGCTTGCACCAACTGCACCACCTACCTCAATCCAGTGTTGCCAGTATACTTTCTATTCATATCTACGGTTGTAATAAAAGACCCTTTTTCTCTACATCTCGAAAAAAATATGCCTACAGTATTGCCAACAGATTTTTTTATTCTTACGTACGGTTGTAATAAAAAATCCTTTTTCTCTACATCTCAATTATCACTGAAAATTTAAACCGGTATAATGAACAAAAATTTGTACATTTAAATAAATTCGGGCGAAACGAGAAAGAAATAAGTGTCTTCATATTAGGTATATAGTTCTTTAGAGTTAAACATCTAAAGTTTTTTTTTGTACGATGATCAGTAATGATGAAACAAATTCTCTCCGAGCCGGCGTTAGCATTGGGTAAAATCAACCACCAAGTAAAATCTTAACCAATATCGATAAATTTGGAAACAATAATTAATTAGTAGAGTCATCTGTGTCTGAAGACATTTTCTAAATTTAAACGTAGGCTGTTTAATGTCAACCAACTACTTGTTAGTATTTCTTACGCGATTTGCTTTAATTTTATATGTATAGATAATAATCATAAGGGTTTCAGTTTTGCCTTCGCTGAAAAAAATTCGCTGTTAAAATGAAATGCAATTCAAAAGAAGAAAAAAACGAAACGGGTATCACAGAATATGAAACAGCATAACCAATTTGACAGTAAAATATCGTTTACTTCGACACAATGAAAGCGATGGCTTAACTGAAAACATTAAGGCTTGCTAACTCTTTTATATAAACATCGCAAAACGAAGCCAGAGTTATCGGATTTTGTCCATAGTCTATAACAGCCAGGGCACATTTCCGCAATGAAAGGATCACCAAATACAGCTACAGTTTTTTTACATTTTTTATTATTCATGACAGTTGTCTTAGACTCTGTATAAAAAATGAAAACAAATGGCTTCCAATTTGTTATATATGCAGTTTGACAACTGCGATGAAAATATTTGGGGTGTCTTCTGATGCAGTCGCAAAGTTTAATGTGCCTTAATTACGGCAGTTCCAACAATCTGTCCAAAATAATTGTTGTTATCAGACAGTTAAGCAAAATCGTTCAAGTGTCGTCGACGCATTAAAAGTTTAAATCATTTTTCTCCTAAAAATCGCTGTTAAATGTGAATTTTTATTATTTTTAAAAAAGTATCTACATTTGCATATAAGAAACAATCTGACTGTTTCCCCTTTGCTATCATTTCGGTTGTTCACAAAACTACATGGCAACACTGCCCCAACTTGCTAGTACATACAATTATATTTGCAATATATTTTTTCACCCGGTGTTTTTTGTTTGTTTGTTTATTACAACTACAGCAACGCCATATTTATATTTCATCTCCTTCACTTACTCTCTATTTTAATGGAGCTCTCCTTATTTACTTACTGCTTGTTGTTGTAGTTGTTGATTTATTTCCATTGTATTGGGGATGTACCCTGACCTAGTTACATTTTTATTTATTATATTTTTATTATTTTTGTTGCATTTTTTAATATATTGCAATTGTTGTTGCTGTCTTCTTTAGTATTTTGTTGTTGGTTTTTGCTTTTTATAATAGAAGTAAAACGCATTTTTATTTTAATACAAGTTTTTGTTGTTGTTTTTTTTATTACATTAATATTTATTAAAATTATGTATTCGTTTTTATTTTGTTTTAATTACAAATTTGTACTGCACTTTTGTATTGCATTTTGTTTCCATTTGTTTAAACTGGGTTAAATTTGTTTTGTTTTACTGTGAAGTTTACCTTTTAATTGGTTTTCATTTTTCTTACCTTGTTTCATTAAGAATGTTTTCACTAAGTCCAGTACAAATGGCCTCTACGGTTCGAAGGTTCTCTTAATACCAGCGTAAATTTGCTAGTATTGAATTAAATTAAGAAAAATTTATTTATGAATCCAATAAAGACATGAAGGAATTTTTTCAACATTAAAGCCTTTTTCACATACGAGGACGGTCTTGAAATTAACCAACCAATAGACGGGAGTTAAGAACTACTAAAAAAAAGCTGGCTGCTTCTGTTGTTGTAGCTTTCTACATGAAATGCCTTCAAAAATGTGTGTTCTGTTAAAGGAATACAGTAAAGAAAATGCAAAATCATAGTCAAACTTTGTGTAAGAGAACAGTAGGCATGATTATGTTTACCTTAAATAACTTCGTAACTCTCGTAACTAAGACATGAAGTTTTATGCTTAATTCACAAATTTCACTGTCGTTATCAGTAGGTCCGCCATCATACATACAAACAATTAGGGACAAAATTGTTCACAAAAATATATAGGCCAGCTTTCATTTAGATAAATGGAACGCAAGACTCACAATTGTTGAATTTACCTGGCATATTGTTAAATCAAGTATGGCATCGTTTTCAAAAGTATCGTAAGTTCTTATTTTGTCCCCTATTCTGAAAAATAATAACTAAACAAGTTGAAATATTTTGTACACGATTTGTGTCTTCAAATTTTATTTTACGTAAATAAAAAAAATTTTGCTAAAAGTTACTTTAAAGAATATCTAAAATAAAACATTTCTACTTACTGTTGAAAAAAATAATGTAACCGATTTAGTAGACATCGCCCAAAAATGAATTGTATGGGATGGACGACAGTGGACATAGATGGCAAAAAAGTAATGGCTTGGGGTTATTTTCGTGGAAATCCCCTTCGATGACATCACCGCATAAAAGGCAAAATGTGTGCTAAATACTGTCTGCCTAATTGTGCAAACTCTCGGGTAATTTTTTCCCTTTCCAACTATATCTTCCCGGGAAAAAAGTTCCTTATTCTAATCTCCCAGAGAATAAGAGCTGTTTTGATTTTGAGAATTTATTTTCTACAAAACCAGGCTACATGCATTCCGTAAATTTTGTTTGTTTTTCTTGAAAGTAAGTTTGTCTTCTCCAGCAACGTTCAGGATACTGCTTATCTCACATAAAAAACCCACGAGCCATTTCGTTAGGGATAGCAATGGTTGCAGTTTATTTGTACTGTTTGACCTAAAAAAAGAACTTTAAAATTGTTGTTTTATATATATTTTTTTTTAAATTTAAAACTTGCATTTTTCTTAGCTTCCTTTTAAATGTTTGAGGAAAAAGCTGTAGAAAGTTTTTTCCCTTTTTTCATTTTTATAACAACTATTCTTTTCCGGGAAAGAGTCCCCTTTTTGAAGTTTGCTTAGAAAAGAAGGAAAGGGAAGAGAGACGAATTTCCCTAGGAGATTTTATTTAGAATAAGCGAAATAGGGGAACAAATTCCCAGTGAATTGCTATTCATAATTGGGCTGTATATAACTATTCTTGAAAACTTATATCTTCGAGGTCAGAATACATTCGTTTTGGAGCCGGGACAGAACACCCGGCCCGATGGCTCGATGGGTTAAGCTTATAGATAGACTTCACTAATCGCCGAATTTAAAATATTTGCTAAAAAAAAATACCCACCTAAAACATTGGAAGAACTTTGCGAGCGGGCTATTAAAGCGTGTGAAAATATTTGTACAGGAGTTCTGAACATTCTTCTAGACAGTTTGTCCAGAGAAATCGATGCAGTTAAAGCACCTCGTGCATGTCATATGAAGTACTAGGAACAACTGAGGGTCAATATATTGTTTTCAGAAGTTCCTGTAAGGAATATGGGGCTGGAAAAAATTATGAATCGCGGCATGTTTATCAATATTTGTAGTTACATATTCTTTGGTAGTCATAATCTAAAAGAAATTCATCTTCAATGGAATGCACTAGGACGACACTTGTGCCATTCAAAAAGTAAAGGTCCAAAGACAACAATTTTGTAATTTCAGACATCCATTTTTGCGCGTTAAAGGAGTGTATTTATGTCGCTAGACATAAAACGGGATAACGTTATAAGCTGTGTTATAAGAACCATGTGTTAAGTAAAGTCTATATATCTGTATTTTCAGCTCCCACACCATAGTAGGCTTACCCATTTTTTCTTTTACTTTTGAAATTCCTCGCTATAATTTCTGGTTGGACATTTGCGTTTAAAAATTTTCTTCACTTGAACTGCTTGTTAAATAAACAAATTGCTTGTAAGATAGTTTTTATGTTATAATAAAAATAAAATGTTTTTCCATTAAACAACATGTCCAGTGCAGGTGTCGCCAATAGGTTCTTTTGTTTGTTGTTTTGCCTTATTTTTGTCTCTTTTTTCTGTCTTACACTGACGCCTGACTGACAACTCATTTCTTTCTTTGTTGTCGGTATATTTCAATTCTGTTTAATTCTTTGTTGCTTTCTCCTTAGTCTTCTTCTTACCTTTGTATTACTTGTTGTTGCCTTTGTCATTTTGTATAAACATTGTGCATGCATGCATTTGCTCATTTGCAGTTTCTTCCTTTCCATTTTGTTTGTTTTTGTTAAGGAAGGTCTTGTCAATGTTGTTTTTTTTCTGTTATTATTGTTTTTTTTTTATTACAAAAGTTTCTATATTAAAATAAATTGTATGTTTTGTTTACTTTTTCTTTTTATTTCTGTTTACTTAATCATTTTATTTGTAGAACAATTATTTTTATTTAAACGAACGTTTGCAAATGTAAAGCGCATTAACGGCGAAATTATGCCCTAAAGTTACACTCAAGAAAAAATGTTTGTAGTCGTCATACAAATTTTGGCACATGTGGCAAAATTTATATGATACCTACAGTAAAACACTATGTTCAAACGTGTACTTTAGTGTTCACAAATAAGCAAATATGCGTACTTAATTAGCATTTGACGGTTGAATATGCTTTAGTTTATTTTCGTGAAAACTTTTGATAATATAAATAGACATTTTTTAAATAAATTAATAATATTTAAAGCAAATTAATTATTTAAAAGGTATTTTCTTTAAATAAATCAATAAATATACTAACCGCCAATTGAATTTATGACGCAGTAGCCTCGTTGAATGTGCCTTAATTATGTCATTATAGAGTATTTTTTTGCTTAATTACGCACAACGCCAGAGTTGGATTGCGAGTTTGACTTAATTAATTGTGTAATAAAGTACTCATTGCTCAATATATTAATTGTGTTCTTGTATATTACATTGAGCTCAATTAATAATAAATAAATGATTTTATTTCCCGAGTTTGAAGAGGCTAACGTGGAAAGGGAACCATTTGTACATATTTTTTGTAGTTTTATAATTGAGGTTTGTATAGTATTAAAATAGGTAATATTTTTTTTACATTTTCGTACAAATGCACGAAGGTTAAATTACAAATTTTATTGAAATTGTGTTAAGAAATTTAACGACATAAAATTGATAATTAAATTATTAGTTAGTTAGGTGAAACAAGAACTGCTTCTTCTTGTTTGTAACCCTAAACATCGTCAATCGGTAGGCAAACACGGGAGAAGATGGCAAACACCTGTCTATATATAAATAGGCAAAGACAATATTCTTATATTCGTCGAAATTTACTAACATTCTTCTATGTTTGGTGGAGACGTACTTTAATTGAAGAAATTCTGCCGTTAAAAAATTAGCTAATCGGATCCACAAGATTGTCATTATTTAATAGTTTTTCACCCGCAATTGCACCATGTAGCTCTCAAGCTTTCGCTTCCAATATTTCTACAGAAACTGTTAGGGCAATTTGCTCCAAAGTTTATTCTCCAATTCTGAAAACTATTTTTTTTATTTATTTATTTAATACTTTTTTTAATCTAACAAACTAAGCACAAAAATGAACAGCTGCGATAAACGACTCACAAAATTTTAAAGTGCTGCACTAGTAGAGCAGTTGTGGTATTTGAGGGTTGCTGTATGTAGTAGAAAATTTCAATTGTTCTTGTAAAATTTATATGATTTTACTATAATTTTGTGCAGTATATTATTTAAGGTTTTAGTTAAGAAAACAGTACTTTTTATGTTGTGGGGGGTGGGTACTGTGGTATTTCGCAAATCAAAAAGTACTGAAAATAGTACAAATTACTGAAAATTCCGTCTCTGGTACATTAGCTGTTTCTTAAGATTTTACGCTTTTATCTCTCTACTCTCTTGAATATGCTGATTTTAACTACTGCTCTTTTCGCCCCACTTGTCTGCATTTCTTCTTCCACAAACCAATATAAACACAGTTGCCAGAGGTGGTGATTTTTTTTTAAATATGGCAAATGACGATTTGACGATTTTTACGATTATCACAGAGATGGCAGACTTTACTTGAAAATTTAAATGTTACTGATGAAAGTCATTTGTCTTTTTTATCTGACCATAAACAACGATTTTATTAACGTAACGAAATGCCCTCAACTCAACTGGCTGTTCTTGCTCTCATAAGAGAAGCATGAGGTAGGTTTGACGGACATTGACAACGCTACCAATTATCCAGATTTACTTTTAAAATCAATCATCACTTCTCGCATCTTATAGACGCCTTGGTTATTTTTTTTTGGCGCACATAATTGATTTCATACTACATACTCTCTAAACGATGCAATAACACCAACACGTCGAGTGAATGTGCGTACTGAAGAGAATATCACCGCTGTGAACGAAAGTGAGGAAGAAGATACAATTTTATCGATTGGGGCTCTGTCTATTTAGTACAAAGATCTTAGCCTACACCCGGCTGGTGCAGAAACTAAAGGGAGGTGACCATCATATGTACGTCGTTCTTTCGTCGATTGGACTCTGGAGCAGTTGGAAACTGATCCGATGTTTTTTTTCACAAAATTGTATTTGCCGATGTGACTCACCCATTTCATCAAAAAAAAAATGCACCGTTTGGTGCGGTTTACAGGTTTCATTAAATCTTATTTCTTCAAAAATGAAGCCGTAGTTTGCGTTACCGTCAATGGAGATCGTTATCGCACAATGATCAATGATTTTTTGTTTGAAAATATTGATGACATTGATCCGGGTGAGATGTGCTTTGAACAGGAAAGTTTTGCGGAAAATCGATTTCGAGAAATGTATCTGTCAATTGGCCACAAGGTCGTGTGATTTACTACCTCTCGATTGTTGCCTGAGGGATTACGTGAAGTGACTGCTTTATACTGATGACGCAGCAACAATTGACGCATTGGAAGCCAACACTGTTTATGCTATTCGTAACATACAGGCAGCAGTCCTCGAAAAAGTGATCTAAAATCGAACACCCATTGAGCAGATGGCAAAAAAAAATTGTTTCCAAATATTGATATTTCTAATAAATTTTTAATATTAAAATTTATTTTGTGTGTGTTATTTTTTACATTTTAAGGTTCTACAGGGGTAAAAAACACGATTTATTTACAAAGAAAAATATAAAACTCACAAAATATGATTTTTCAAGTAAAAAATAAAACTTGAAAAATAATTTTTAAAGTATTTTTTTTTTTCAGTAAAACTCAACCCAATAAAAATTAATGCAGCCAAAGGTAGTTCCCGTAACAAGGATTGTGATGGTGTATTTTTTAACCTTGTAGCATTTCTATTTCATTATGAGTTTTTTGGTTGAAATTTCAAAAATACGTATTTGCTGCGGTCCCTATTTTTAGTCTTTTCGTAGGAGGTGGGAGGATAAATTTCAATATTTATTTATATAACAATTTGATATTATATGCTTTACAGGCTAAATTTTAATTTTTAATATCGTTTTAATACGATTTTTTTTAAATTGGTTTGTGTTTTTACGATTTTTTAAAATCAATTAAAAGCATTTTTTAAGCGATGAATTAAACAAAATGATCTGGCAACTTTATACATAAAATCATATAATTTCTTGTGGTTGTGTTTCTCTTTCGTTTTATCTTGGTATTTGTGACCTACTTTTTTATTTGAATGGCCTACTGCACTTGGCCAATTTTTGTTTTTTTTTTCATTTGTCTTTATTTATTAATTTTTTTTTTCTATTTTTGTACTTTAACTTTTATGGTTTTTCGTCAATCATAACAATGTGGTTGTATGTATGTGGATTTATATGTATTTTTGTGGTTATTTAATTATTGTTGTTGTTATGTTTTATAATGGTTAATATCACGTCTAATCGCTTTTTTGTTGTTGTACATTGTAGCGTTGTTTGGTTAATGATGTGTTAACACATATTAGAGTTTGAGTAAAGACACACGTTGTACTTTATTTGAAGTGTGTTGTGTGTAAATATTGAGCAATATTGATTGTACTGTAGGCCTATTTCTCTACTATGTATTTTGTGTGAAGGGGTTTCGCAATGTTTCAGAGGAAGTTGTTTCATTATTGGATATTTTCTATTGTTCAATAACTAATAATTATGGGTTATTGTCAGCATGGCGAGAAGTCCCTTTTTAGCTTGGCCTCTATATACAGTGGTAACCGAAATAAAATTAATTAAAAGAAATTGTGGAAGTCGATCTCTTGGTGATTCTAGTATTGGAGCCGGGAGGTAGCGCTTCAATCGGGTTGGTTATACGATTTTTTTTTTTAATTTTTGACTTGCGCGTGTAATTATTGTTTGCCAAATGCCACTAGAAACACTGCAGTTTCTATAACACTATGTTCAGACATGCGCCTTAATTGAGGTAATTAAATTGTCTAATAGACTTTGGTACTCACGCATATGTTATTCAGCTTACTCAATTGGATTTTGACAACTAGCTTAGAATGTGTTCATTTTGTTTGTGAAAACTTGTGTTTGAGAATTTTGAAAAATACAGAGACATTTTTTTCAAAGAAATTCATTATGTAAAACGTTTTGCCACCTGTCGTTTGAGAACTGCTATGAAGAATAATATGTTGTTGGGTTGGTGTCGCAGTCACTTTACTGAATGTGCCTTGATTTTGCCATGGTACAGAGAGTTTTCTGCTCACTAAACACATTTCAGCAGTGTTGCATTAGAAATTTGACTCCATTAATTGCATACATTTTATAATTGCGCAATTAAACAAAAACAGCATTTAATATTGAGTATTTTGTTTTAAAACTTTTGAATACTCTTACTTTTTACGTACTGGCGAATAATTTTTTTAATAGCTGCAGATCTAAACGGTCCCCGACTATTGTTTCCATCTAAAGAACCTCGCGGTAAGAATATTGTTTCAATTCGTTTTTTTAGACAAGCGCCTGCTTGTGTTATTCCTGGAGTGGGGTAATGTCGAATTTATCGAAGCGAAGACTGGTGCTTGAAATGTAGCGTTTTTAATAACAGTTTACCTGTGTGACCGAAGCAAATTCAAAAGGAAATAAATAAGCAAATTATTCCCGAAGCAAATTGTTCTTTCAGGTCAGTATAGAGCTTTACGTACCATACTTTGGGCATGACGTCCACGACCGGCTGCAGTCTCTTATGTCTCTTATGCGTGTATTTGGCCAAATAACAGAGTTCGTACTGTTTCTATTGAGTTTTTCTTGTGCCAAAAGCTCAGGTTACCACATTGTCACCAATTTCGGAACAAAATTTTCAGACGTTCCATCTTTTATTTAAAATTTCGAGCTTTTTGAACTGTAGTTGTGTTGAATTTTCGAATTTGGGTGAATTCACAAATGAGGGTAAAATTTCCTTTTTTATTTTTCAGAATAAAAAAAACTTTTTGGTAAAATTTATAATATTTATGATTTTTAAATATTTTGTTGAATTTTAATTTTTTTTGGTGAGTTTTAAAATTTTCAATGAATTCACCATTTGTAGTGAAATAACATTTTTTCACGAATTTGCTTAACATAGATTTTGTTGAAATTTCAAGGTTTTTCATAAAATATTGGTTTATCTAATTTGTCAGGTTTTTGGTGAAATTACAAAATTGTAAAATTAAAATTTTTGTGGTGAATTTTCAAGATTTAGTGAATTTTTGTTAGTTTTGATATTTTTGTGTAAAATTTCTGGTTTGTATTGAATTTCGATTTGTCCTCAAAAAAATTTGTTATTCCAGTTTTTTGATTTTGTGGTGAGTTTTGGAACTTGTGGTGAATTTAAAATTTTGACAAAACTTCGTATTTTTGGCAATTTCTGTGTAGTTTCAGTTTTTTTTAAATTTAGATTTTTTGGAATATTATGTTAAATTTGTAATTCAAAATTTTTGAACTATAGTTTGGTTTTGTGGTGATTTTTCGAATTTTTCAACCTAAATTTGACGTTATTAAACAGGTTGCATTAATTTCTTACCTTTTCTAAAAACAGGGCGATTTGTTAGGGCTCTTCTTCTTAAACCACAGAATATAAACAGAATACCCAACAATGACATTAGAAAAAGAGTGTAATCAGGTGTTATGCGTTTTTACGTACAAAATTTTAAATTAACCCGATTATATGAAAGAGATAGCTTAATTAGAAACGATAAGGTTTTTTATCTCTCTTATATAATCGAGGTAATGTTGTTGTGAGTTGTCGCGTCTAGTTAGTAGTCTATGTCTTAAACATAACTGAGTTTAAGACCGGCAGCTAGATTTCGAATAATTTTCCAAAAAAAAAAAAAAAAAAATTCCAATAGCCTTCATTTCGTAAACTTTATATTTTAACACACACAAAAAAACATTGTCTAATTTTATGTTATTATTAACCACAAAATACTTAAAAGTACAGGATTGGCTTTTGTAGTTTTCAGTTTTTATTTTTAAAATGAACTATGACTTTAATTTAGCATACAACTTTTTTAAGGGGCACAAACTGTATAAAATGGATTAGAAACTAGATTAAAAAAAAAAAGATTTCAAAATTTTACTTAATGTTCATTTTGTTTACTCACACGCATAAATTTACGCAATTTTTAGCAACCAGACAACTGACTGATTGACTTACTGACTGTGTAAATATCGCTGCGGTTGGTTGTATGAAATAAACAATTAAATTAAAATTAAACAATACAAAATGTCTGTACAAAATGTAAAAAAATAATCATACAAACAACACGTAAAAAATTACAAATTATGTAATAAATACAAAAAATATAAAACAAAATTAAATAAAATTGTATTCATACGCACATGTTGTATAGGGTGACCAGATAAAAGCGATTGCAAAAGAAAATTAAATAATACAACAACAACGGTGTGAGATATCAAATTGATTCTGGCTATTATGTATAGAGTCGCTAGAAGCTCCATCTCTGGAGTAGCGCATCCTTATCTGTGCTAACTATATATACAAAAATATGTACGGAATAGTCTCGCCTTCTCTGGCAGCCTGAAATGATTTTTAATTCAAAGTCCGGATCTCCGGTCACCGTTTCCAGCGCCTAATTAGCGTACTCAATGCTTTGTTTGTGGTCTTCCGGCTTCAATTCCTACGTCATCACAATGTTATGCGTATGTAGGCCCAAATCGAATCAAAAAATAAGTTTGGGGTGACTGTTTAATTCTAGCGATCGATGCCGAATCGCCATTTCGGCGTCTGACAGCTATGTGTTCTTCACTTCGCACCACTTTCTGTCCGGATGGTGGTTTAAGGTCCCTAAAAGTTTCTTTTTTTATTTTCGAACCCCTTCATTCCTATAATTGATATCAGGAAACTGCTTTGCAATTTACGCTCGCCTTACATTAATTGAGCCTCATGCTAACACTCTCATTTATTGTTGACTGTAGTGATTTGCTAGCATTTGTCTAGGGCTTAGTTGTTCCCCCCACCATGGCATTCACATTTGGCAAATGTCTGCCTCGTGCTAGCCAGTGCTGGACATTTATACACAATGTGCGATATCGTCTCAGCCTATTCCTCCTTAGTATATTCGAAGACTGACTCGTCCACCCCTTGAGAGGATTTTTTTGTCCATCTCTTACGGATTTCTCCTTTGGCGAAATAAAATCGGAGTTCCTTCGGGGAATTCAGATAATTCCCACGAATAATGGGGAAACATGTCCAACCACACAAAACTCCATACGCACGGGTAAGCCTGTATTAATACTAGAGACCGACTGGTATTCAGAGTTCGCCTACTAGAGACCAAGCAACCTATTGGCCATGATGTTCCGCCGTGGAAGTTATGAGTCGGAACTTCTGACAGTGCCCTCAGTTACGGCAAGCCATTCCTTTGTGCCTGCCAGCTAACGGCCTTCAAAATAATGTACTCACACCAAAACCGAATTCACGGTATTTACAACAGACTCGGAATTTTTATAATTTTTTTTTTAAATAATTTCCACGCGATCGGCAGACGTGAAGAGATTCATGAAGAAATGGCAAATTTTATTGAATATGTTGCACAGCTAAATTGACAGCTATCAATCTATAATTAAAACTATAATTACTTTTTGGTCACCCTATGCTTCTTAAATTTAGTAGAATTACGTATCCGAACCTATTGTTGTTAACAAAGTGTAAAAGAAGAAAAGTACTCAATTGGAACAAAAATAATAATCGTCATCAATTCACAAGTGATAAGTTATCTATTTAATGGTCCCGAAGTGTTTTAAAATTTTGTGGAACATTTTTAAATAGATTTTTATTAATTAATTTGTTTTATTTTTAATTATTGCGCCCATTTGATGTTTTAAAAGAAGTCTTCGAAAATGCCTCCCATCTCGAAAGTTTAGCGATTTCTTTAGTCAGATATGTTATTCATTAATCTGAGTACCTCACTAACGGTCCAAACTCACAGTGCTTTCAACATTGGATGAATACAATGCGTCCACCAGCACCTCCACATGTAATAAATTCTAACACATGTGTCCAATTCGAAACCCTGTATTTGGACATGGTATTACCCATAGTAAGAAGAGGAGCCTCTCTAAACCACCTACCGATCAACGTGTCGCTACAATAGGTTGCACTGCCAATTCACATCATTCCCGCCACCCTCAATGTCTGCACTATAGTCAGGATGTGACCTAAACTCCAGGGACTCCTGGCTCCCGTGGTATCAGCATTAAGTATTCGTAGCCGAAATTACTACCTGTTCGACTCCAAAGTAGTCGAAAGTATTCCTTGCAATGCTTATTAAGTTGTCTGTGCATTTCATCGCCCTAACTGGGGTCTTAAGTGGCGATTTAGTTAAAAGAAAGTTACACCCCTAAACGAACAATAATAATAAAAAGTAAAGTTACGCCATTGGACGAATGTTGTGACATGTTGGCGAAAACATCTACTTTCTGGCGGTTAGCGAATCGCCTGAGGATTACTCATAAAAAAGCATCGCTTATGAACAATGGAAATATAAAGCTAATGAACTATAATACACTGTTTTACATTGTGTAGACAAATCTCGATCCACATCTTATATCGAAATGTTACATGGATGTCTAGTTGGACAAAATTAATTTGAAAGCAATTGAAATATATCGATAATAGAAACTATACTCTCTCTCTCTCTCTCTCTTCCTCCCGTTCAGCTTAAGACCCTATTACATTTTTATTAAATAGAGTAAAATGACTTGTCAAAAATAAAATGAAAAAGAACAATATGTATGTAATCAGATTTCAAAAATATGGACGAAAAATTGACAGTCGCGTATGGCTTTAATTAGTTTTAGAAAAATTCTTAAAACGCTTAGACTTTTAATTTTAACGGGGTTGCATTTTTACAAAAGTCCGATAATATCTAGACAAACAATGTAATGAGAATATTTTGATTTTATTGACTGCCAAAGCGATTACCATTCGATGTTTCTCTGCAAATATTCAACGAAAATCCAAATATGTGTTTTTAATAGTGTAATAGGGGCTTTGAAAAAACATGATTTTAAAACAAATATATTGCAGTCGAAATCTGTCAAACTAAGTTCCAGGGAAATTTCTTATTAAAACTTGAAAAAAAAAAATAATTTTAACTACACACTTCTCCATCTCTGTGCGAAAGTTCTAACTGCTTAAATACTTATGCCTCCTAATCTCTAAAATTTCTCACCGGGTGTTTGCTTTTTCTCTCTTTATTTTATCAAGCATTTATTTGTTTGTTTACATTGGGTGCGTGTAAGAGTGTGTTCTTTTATTGTTTGCAGTTGCATTGCATTAGTATTAATGCATTTGTTACAATGTTATTTTGCTGCCATGATCTAGATTTCTTAACTAATTATTGCGGCATGCATTTTGCATTTCAAGTGTGTTTGATTGTTTGTCTGTCTATTTTGTTCTTTAATGTTTGCCAATAAAATAAATAATAAATTAGTTGGTTTTAAAAACAATTAATATTTTAAAGGAGAATATTGCTATTTATAAATTTCATTATGAATTTCTTAAGTGATGATGAATATTTTGGTGTAGTTAGTTAAAGTAGGGTGATTTTAACAATTGTTTTGCCAAAAGCACGTTTAAATAATAAAAAAAAAATTGTTTCATATAAAATGTCTAATTTCTCTTCTAAATGATCCCTGTTAGCACAGACTGACACACATAACCCCAAAGAAGAAAATACAGGGCTGTCTAAGTACAAGACCTTGAAATTCCCAAATTCTCGTCGTGAGACAATCCAATCGTCAAATCTCGAGGGTATCATCAGCTGTATGAGACATGGCGTCATCTTGTTGAAACGACGTCTCTTCAATATTGATGTTCTCAATTTTGACAATAGAAAATTCGACAAACAGGGTGCTAAAGCGAACGCCATTCACGGTGACGGTTGTTCCTTTGTCATTCTGGAGGAAATAAGGTCCGCTGACGCCTGAGTACTATAAACCGCACCAGACAGTGTCACAGCAGTATCTAATTTCAGGCATAACTGCATTGCTCAAGCTTCAAACTGAAGCAAAATTAAAATCATATTATTCTTAATGGGATACCCTATAGATCAGGGGTTAGATTAGGTAATTTGTAAATGACAGGCAGTTAATAAGTTTAGCCCACGTTAGAGAAAAGTAACCCATGTGTAACATATGATCATAAGAGGAGAAGAGCGGAGTGGTAGTGAAGAGTGCGAACACAAAGTTGTATGAATAACACGAATATGGTAGTACAGCTCGTGTCCGTTTCATATCACGAAGGTGATAGTAAGGAAAACAATGATATGCTTATTTACTCAGGCGTTCGATGAAGTCTGGCATGATGAGCTACTCAAGAAAATAACTCAAGTTTTACCTTAAAAATCCACACAAACTTCTTAAGAGCTCTTTGACAGATCGATCGTTCAAGATTAGGTAAAAGTATCCATTAAAAAAAAAAAAGGAAATCTCTTCAGGAGTTACTGAAAGCAGTATACTAGGGCCGCTATTATATATTAGCTATAAATCCGTTATGCCAACAAACCAAAATACATATATGTCAACGTTTGCATTTATAAGTACTAATCAAGATTCGAAAATTGCATCTGAACAAGAGCAACATGAGCTAGAGGACGGAATTAAAAAGTAGAGAATAGTGGTAAATACATCGAAATGTGCTCATGTAACGTTTTCCCCAAGAATTATAGACCAATAACAAATACCACTATTCTAGCGAAAACCCATATTAAATATCTGGGTATCCGCCTAGATCGACGCCTAATTTTTTCGCGCCACAAATGCATTATAAAACTAACTTGGTCACATAACATTTAGTTTGCGCATCAAACAACCAGAAGTTACAATTAAAGCAGTCTTGGATTTTGCTTCTTATCGTCTGCGTCCCTTGGTATGTAAGAAATGAAAATATCCACAAGAGATCTAGAAGTTCCCACTATGCACGTAAAAGCAAAATCATGCACCTCCAAAAATGTAAACAAATTCGTGGTCCATCCCAACACTCTAGCACGCGATTTATTGCAATTTCATGAGCACCAAAGACTAAAAATACGCACGCATTAAGCCTGGCGAAACAGCTCACTCAACCCAACCAACTTGAATACTTAATGCAAATTTCTTTTAAAAAGATTCAATAAAATAAGATTAAATTGAAAAAAAAAATATTTGCTCAAGGATGTCTGTCGCGGACCTAATTGAGGCTTGCAAATGGATACTAATTCATTGTTTAAATAGCAAATATTTCCGTTTAGAAAAAGCCATGTTGATTGGGGAGCCAAAGCCCATTCTAATACCAAATTCTTTAAACGACGCTCGTTCCCCTTGTTTAATCTCTCGTGTGTGTCTCTCGTGGTTGAGTGTTCTAGATGCACTTTTTTGGAGTGCATTATTGAAAGACTCTGATAATGATTTCTATGGTACCCAAAAATGTTCGAACGTTCCCACGACCTGCAATTTCAAATGGCGAATGCATTAAGTCATCTATGTCGTGTTCATGTGGGTGTGGCTCCGACTGTCAATATTTCCTCACTATGTAAAACTCTGTCCATGCGAAGGCGATTAAAATGGAGTACAGAACTTTCCGTCTGAACTCTAAAAAAAATCAGTAGGAATACCATAGAGGAAGGAATGTTGTGTCCGTTAGAAAGAAGGGTAACATAACTAGTCATGCGGGATAAAATAAATAGTTCTTGTCACCATAGAAATATTAACTACAAAAAAAAAAAAACAGTAGGGAAATAAGCTTTTAAATTTTCATATCAGACAGGTAAAGGGAGGCGAGGCAACCTCACTGACTATCCTTACTTTAATTTTCAGTTCTATTTTCTTTAACGTGTTTGTAGTGTCTCCTTTAGCATGATCTTATATGATGTTTCTTCCTCCATCAGAAACACGCTGAAATAAAATTTGCAAAATCGGCTGTGTGTGTGAATGCAACACTGATATGGTTCTATAAATTGGCGGCTGAAGTGTAGGGCTTTTCCTCTCCCTTTTATCCTTACGCTTTGTGCTTTTGTTGCTTTCAATGGTGTTTTCTTTTCTCTATAAAAATTTGTTGTTTTTTATGGTTTTTGTAGGTGACCCAAATTCACTTTAGTAGTACTTGACCCAGTTTTCAATGTGTTTTTTTGCCTCTTCTCCTTTTTCTACTTTCGTTTAAATGCACTTTCATACATAAATTTGTTTACATTTTAATAAAATTAATATTATTATTTTTATTTCTTGTTATAGCTAGCGGGCGAGAGAAGCAAAAGTGCATTTAAATGTCATTCATATTTTTTTTTTAATTTTAAATCTGCAATTTAATGCGAAAATTTAATATGAAAAGAAGTTGCTGCAACTAAAACCGCTTGAAAACAATTTTATTCACAATGACGTTATTTACGGTGATGTGTAATACAGGCCTCAGATATTGTTTGGTTTTTATTTTTTTATTTTTTCTAGTTCTTTTGCCTAAACAATTGAACAACTGTTCTTTTTTTATCAAAAAAAGTTTCTGATTAACAAAAACGTATTATTTTTAGTTCTGGGGGTAAATCAAGTCATTTGGAATTTTTTGACATTTATTTTATATAATATTGAATTTGATTGAAATCTCGTCGGCATTCGACCGCAATTTGCCCATGTTTTATTAAAAAATGCTGAAATTTTCTGAACAACATTTCCAGCTCTGTTTAGTGACTTAAAACAACTTGAATCGTAAGTCTTTGACTAGCGGGTGAATATCACACTAGCTGTGGCTTAAGGATATGTCAGAATTTTAGTTCATCTACAACTTCTGATCAAAACATACGCTTATGATTCAGGCGACTGCAATTGACGTTCTTGCGTGCGAAGCCACCTACAAATCCAGTCTTAAAACTATTGCGTAGTTAGCGCTTTAACTACTAAACATTGGATGACTTTAGTTGCCTGGGTTCGGACCTCAACAGCTGCCAATTAGTGAAATATTTAATAAAACGGACATACTTGCGTTAAGAAATGGGCTGAAGATAACATTTTTTTTTTTAATTAAAATTTTTTTTGGAACTTCATTTTGTTCAATTTATTTTATTGATCTTTACATCAAAATATCGTTACAAATTGTTGAAGCGTTAACATTAGTACTGTTAAGTAGTTAACATAGCTCTGTACTCATAACAGAATGTGACTAGGGTTAAAAGTTTTAAAATTAACTTCACACACATGGTGAAATATATTTTAGAATGATTGATTGAGCAAGCTAAATTGCATATGTGGTGCAATATTAATCACCCTATCGGGACAAGATATAATTTTTGCAAATGACGGCGTACGTAAACAACTGAAACCACAAAAGACCTTGCAAGGCGTAGCCGCCACCGGACTGATCGTTATGTCGAGAATATTTTGGCTGTAGTTGCCGATGTTGCTGAATACGAAGAAACATCAGCAGATAACGTGCCACGCAATTGTGCATCACCAGACAGACCTTACAGCGAGTTTGAGTAGAAGACTTACACATATTCTAGTACAAAGTGCAAACAGTGCACCAGTTAATACCTGCTGACCATCAGTTGCATGTGAATTACAGTACTACTGTTTTGGTTATTTGGCATGGCCAGCAAATTGACCCGATTTTACCATCCCAGACTTCTTTTTTTGCAGCTACTTGATGTCGCGGGCTTATGTCCACAAGCCCCAGACAATCGCAGCCCCTAAGATAAATATTCTCGCGGAAAGTTATAGAAAAGGCGATCAAATTATCACACATGTATATCAATTCTGGCGGCAGCCACTTGGGGGTACAGAAAAAATTTTAAATGTGCAAAGAAAGATTTCGATCGTTCAAAAATTTTTTTTATTTGCTAAAATCTTGTTAAAAAACTAGATTGGATGATTTAATATGTGCCACCCTGTATAACGGTTTGCAGTTCTAAAGTGTGGCCACATTGTTACTGCTGTACACAACTCTGTTAATTGCATAATAAATGCGGCTACATTAAAACTTAACTTCCTCTCTTCTTTGGTAACAAAGACTAAAAACTATTTTTTGCTTTGATAACATATAAATATATATTTTTAATTGTAAATAAATATTTTTGTCAGTAAAAATACCTGTGCAATCAATTGTTGTCATTACTTGCTCAATAAAGACCCTAAACACCATTGCCCAACATTCCCTTGTTATGACATTAATTCCAAAAAAAATAACAAAAAACACTTAAGAAATGAGCCTCTTGAAACCAGCGTTAATGTGTTGAATAAACATTTTGGTAAAAAGCAATATTGAAATAAATACAACAACAACAAAAACATCAACTTAAAAAACATGTGATATATTTCGCCATTCAACACGCACTATTGAACGCAAATAAAACGGATTAAAATTCAACACAATAAAATCGAAAATGCGTGATTTATACATAATTGCTTTATATATTTTTTAAAGAAATTTATTGCGCAAAACATACACACCGTAAATTTATAGAAAAAATTCAGTCAAAAAAGAGAAAACAAAAATTTAATCAAAAGAAGAGAAGACAAACGATCAGAAAGCTTGGACGTAAGTTAGTAATGTAAGAACATACACAAAGTCGTCGTATGTTAACAATGATCGTGATACGCACTTCTCGCGAACCTGGACACAGTACATTTATTTTACAAAATGTAACGGGTTTTCAAACAAAATCAAGAACAGTCTGAATACAATTTTTTACTTCAGTCAGCTGGGGATCCTCAACAGTTCAGATTGCCTCCTACTGAAGAAGAAAATTAAAATCACCCCCAAAGTGAATAGAATTTGGCTCGTAAACTGGCCGCTTAAAGCGAATTTAACTCTAGTTAATGCTACCATCCATTTATTTAGACCAATAGTTATCCCTCTAAAACCATCTTTAATAAATTTAATTTTTTCATTACTTTATTTTTCGTGCGATGTTTTTGTTTTGTTTGGCCCACTGTTAATTTTTAAATTCGTTACACGCATCGCTTGTTAGTTAGTTTTAAATAAATTGCGCTCATAACTCATGTAAACTTCAATTTGTGCTTCATTTTTTTTTTTATTAAAAATGTTCGCAATTACAAACTTTGCTAGTATGCGTGAGAATTACTCCACTGTTAAACCAAAAATATTGAAACACATTCTTCTCTTTGCAACATTTTCCTACTTAGAACAATTCTCACGGCTTAGGAATGTTTTTTTTATAAATATTTTTAGCAATATTATTATTCTGTTGTCCCAGGTTATAAATGTCTTTATAATTTATACAAAAATAAATCACAAAGAATTCTGTGATTCAACAAATGGCAGGCCGTACGCAAGCAGTTTCTTATGCAGTCAGGCATCATTATAGGATGGACATTTTGTTTTTTTGCTTTTTGTTTTTATGAGCAAAAGAGTGTGAATGAGTAACAATGAGAGAGTGTGTGTGTATACGAAAAGTATATGTATGAAGTAATCGGTTGCGTTAAAAGAGCTGCCATATTTCATATGTGTTTAAGACGGAGTGTTTAAGAATAATTGAAAGTATTATAATAGAGGGTTTTTTTAAGCCTGACCTTTTAACATTTATGGTTCTTACATTACGTGGAAAATAAGTAGTAATAATTTGGACTGTCTTCTTTGTCAATTCTATTTATTTAAAGCGCCAGCAGTACCCCAAAGATGGATGTCATATGTCCATAGAGGTTTTATAATGGATTTGTAGTGGAGAACTTTATACTCTAGGGCCAGCTGCGCAGTAGTAATGTTTTATACACAAATGTTTGGCTCCATGTATTAGGTAATATGTATGTACAAATATCTAAAGATCGGGTTAAATTTTAAGAAGTTTAGTCTTGCATCATCATATCAATTTATAGTGGAAATATTGGATTTATCGACCATACGTATGTAAACTTGTTGTAGCCAATTAATTAAAAAAACGGTTCGTGTTTTATCATTTATATTTATCCTGTCGTACAATCTCGAGACTATTTGTTTTAAATTTATGGACAAATTTTAATTATTGTTTTAATATTTATTGCATCAAGAGTTGTTGAAATTTGAATACAGAATGGCTAAAACATTCGGAAGCTTCCACTTTCGAATGAAATATTGCGGATTCGCAATGCAGAGCAGCATTAATAATTCCTGTTTTTTTAATATCTGTAATTGTTATTTTCAAAAATTATGGCTTTCCCTTTAATTTTTTTTTTAATTTCCCACAAAATTTCCATCATATGTATATGATTTTAATGTTATTGTTGGTTTCCCTTGAGTTACTGAATTTTTCCGCGTAACTGGCAACACCATTTTTTCACTTTCTCACGCATTTTATTTGTTAACTCTCACTTTTCAAAAAATCTGCCGCTATTTCTTCTCATTTGTGAATAATATTGCTCATACGCTCTTGTTTAGTTTTCAAAATGTGTGTACGTGTGTATTTGAGGCTAATAATGAAAAGCTTTTTATGGAAGTGGTTGCGTGTGTGTTTTTAAAAGAGCATTGTGAAATAGCCTGGTATATACATATGTATGTATAGGTAAAAGTACATATTAACAAAAACGAAAAGAGTAAAAAAAGTCGAACACAATAAGATTTAACGTGTGCTATATGTGAGTTAATGGTTTTTAAAAAAATGAGAGTGTGAGTCTGAATTGCATGTGATTGATTATATGAGAAAAGAAAAGTAACAAACACTCCACCACCCGCCACGGGATTATTTATTAATTCCACTCTCTTTTCACGCAAAATTTAAATATTGTATGTGTGGGTATATTTTGTGATAAGTTGAGCATGCATAAGTGCGTTAAGCCAAAATGACTGACTAACCAACTGGCTGTCTGTACATGGTGTTTTAACTTCAACTTTTTTCTGTTTATATAATATTTTCTTGTTGTTGTTGCTGCTGCCGCTTGTTAATAATAAACGCAAAAACTGCAACAGCAACGGCAACAACGTGAGTAAATTCGAATGCGAGAAGTAGAAGAAATAAGCAAGCTTCACATTTCGTTGAAAAAGTAGGTTAGTGGGTCACCATATCTAACAACAAACACATAAAACTTCATACAGACAACAACTACAACCACCTTTTTTTATAATCTATTCATACGTGTTCGTTCGTATGTAGTGCATACGAGCGCATACAAATATACTTACATACATACATACACACAATCATACACATAAATATGAGATTGACGTTTTACTGGTAGGAAAATTTAAAACACTAAATAATGAGTTACAAATAATAAATATTTGTACATTTTTTTGATTTGCTGTTGCTTTTTTATTTTTTGATTATTTATTGGAACTTTATTTATAATTCTTAGATAATGAACGCAACATACAACTAAACACGTTTAATTGAATTCTATCGATCATTTTGATTTGATTTGACATTTGCATATTCAATTATATTTAGCGGGGAAAGGGAGTTGTATATTTTCAAAGGGTTTTTGTTGACAAGTTTTAAAAGCGAAAGTGAACAAAGAAGACATGAAAATTTGTTGTTTGTTGACTTGTTTAAGTTAATCAGCTGTCATTCAAATTAACTTGTTGGGAATAAACTAAAGGGTGTCTCAATAAGAGTGTCCTATAGAAATTGGTGCTTTAATAAATTGATTGTTTCATGCGCGGTGTGGCAGATGGTGGGTGTCGTCCTGCTGAAAAAACATGCAATCCACATTCATGCCGTCCAGATGAGGCCACAAGAATTCGGTCAGTATTTTCCAGTAACGACGCTCACTGCCGAATTGATGTTTTCAGATTTTTGGCCACACTCGTGTACAACAATATTGTTTTCAATAGACCGACCGCCTCTTCAACGCAGAGGAGATTTACTATCCATTATCCACCAAATTTATTCAAATATTACCTTCGAAGATAAACTGCAAGAAAATGAAGTAAAAGTTTCGAAATGCAATAAGTCTGCAACGTTTAAGGGGCCCTTAAGGCACAATATTTTAAAGAAATTGTCAAGGATATGATATCATGTTTTGCAGGCTATAAAGTACCTTGTCATTAGAAATATATATGCTACGCAATCATATCCATAGCCAGTTGTTTTGTAGACAATTTGGGAGCAATCTCAGACGAGCACGGTGAGAAGTTTGACTTGAAAATGGAGACCAAATGAAATCCCTCCAAGGTGAAGGAGGGATTGAATTTCATTGCTCGCAGAATATTGTTGGAGCGTGAAACAAGACGATTTAGAAGAGTAGTATAGCCGTTGCCGGTTATTTAAATTTAATCTAAAAAAGAGCTTTAATTTATTCCCTTTGGAGACAGATACCAATAAAGTACCCAAAAATTGAATAAATTTATAATTTTGGTGTTAATAACATGATTTTGCTCACATTTCAATACAAAATACTAAAGGCTCTACAGCAAATTATGTGAGCTGTCATGAATATTTTCCCATGCACGTCACTAATTAGATGACGAGGCATTTGTCTATCTTAAGAGAGTTATAGCTGTCAACTCCCGCCGATTGCCAGCGATTTGAATTTCTTTTCACTTTGACATTGAGAGCATGGGTATATTTTTCCATTTGCTATTTTCTTTGCCTTTTTAGAAAGCAATTTTTGCAAGGTTTTGAACTGGAGCAACTGAAAGTTGTTTCTTATGCCATTTTTAAACTGATTCTAATTTTCGAGATATACCGTTGTCTCCAAAATGAATCAAGTGACACGACATATGTATATTAGTGTAACTTGAGAACGCTTTGTTCTATTTGGCTGAGTATAAAAATCGAAAATGCGAACTAAATTTACCTGTATTTAAATCTGCTCAGTAGTTTTAGAGATATCGAAAGAGTTACCAAATATTGCGACTTCGTCTATTGAAACCATGGCTAACGTTTCGACGTTGCCAGATTGTAGAAAAATATTTAAGGGCATGTCAATACTAGAGTACAGGATCGTTATATCGTAATTAAAGAACCTTTGTTAACACAGACTTTAGTCTTGGCAACAACTAGCAGGTATGTCCAAGCTTTCCGACATTTTCTTTTTACAAATATAAAATTTAATTTGAAGGTCCAATTAAATTACTTAATTCTTAATTTGAGCCAAATAAATACAAGCGAGTTTTTATTAAGAATTCATATATTGGAAAAAATTGGCGTTTCTGTTGTCTTCTTGCATTTTCTATATAAATTGTTTTCGAGGTATCTGGCACATTGCTGACTCGCAAATCTAGATTTTTGGCATATTCATGTTTAACCAATGACGTTTTTTTATTTCTGTCAATGTGTTTCTATAGTCGACGGCTAAAAATCAAATTATCAATTATGGTTGCAGGTATGAGACAACTTTTAAGTTTTATAAATGTCGATCTTGATAAATAAAAATTAAAAACTAAATTAAAAAAATTGTATCGCTTCCACAAGAATTTGAGTTGGCCAATTTATAAAAATCCAGTGAAGAAAAAAAAACGTAAAAAATCCACTTCCTTTAACGTTTGTATTTTGGAAGGCATCATTGGACCTTATTTCTTCAAAAATTAAGCCGGAGCTTGCGTTACGGTCAATGGATTCGTTACCGCATCGTGATTAATGATTTTTTTTTAAACATTTACGACATTGACCCGGGCGAAATGTGGTTTGAACAGGATAGTGCTGCTTGGCATACGGCAGCCGAAATAAAAATTTGGCGATAAGGTGATTTCGTTAATGTGCCAACAAGGCCGTGCGATTTGACACCTGTCGTTTAGTTCCTGTGCGGACACCCAAAGTGACTCGTTTATGATAGTGAACCATCAATCGATTTAAGCGAACGCCGTGCAACGATTTAAACTAAATTGAAATTTTATTATAAACAACAATTCAGGTTAAACTGAAACATCACATTGTACTACAAAGTTGTCATGCGATTCAGACTTAAATGGAACTATGCCATAAAATTTACGCTGTACTTTGATGACTCAGACCAAATTAGAATTCATAATATACAATTCTAGATTTCTAACAAATTCGCACTCATACCTGTAGTGTTTTTTTTCTTATAAAAAGTTTAAATTAAAAAAAAAATTATTAATAACAACAACGAAACCTCTACACAAACAAAATTTCAATTACAAACTTTTAATAAATATAAAAAAAATGATTGCATACGAGTTGTTTTGAGTTGTGGCCTCGTAACCTACTTTTTCGCAGTCGATTAAGAAGAAACAACAACAATTATAACTACTACAACAATACAAAAAAATGGCTACAGCAAAAAATTAAAATAAATAAATTTTATTAAAAAAAAAACACCACAACAAAAAATTGTGTAAAATTAATGCAAATCTTGGTCATATATTTTTTTTATTCTGTGAAATTTATAGACACACACAAACACACATAATTACGCAGTTTCTGTGAACAGCAGTTTAATGGCACATTTTTCTTTGTCGCCGACTGTATAAATATTTTTCTGCTAAATATTTGTCGAGTTATTTTCATAACAATTCACGTGAAACTCGCGTTCATTAATAAAAAAAAAACAATTGCACATTATGGTAGACATCATCAACACTTCCGCTTTGTAACTGAAATTAAAAAAAAAATAAAATAAAAAAATTTATTCTAACCAAACTGGACAAAGGATGTCGGAAAATCAAATCAAGAATAAAAAATATAACCTTTTTTAAAAAGTACTTTTAACAAAAATCATCTAAACAAACTACATTTTACAAGAATTACCTTAAAATACATAACGTACTTTTTATCCAAAAAATTCCATTTACGCAAAGCATCCTTCAGAAAATAATTTCAACATTTCTCATTTACAAAAAGTACCTTTTTCAAAATGTACTTTTCACAAAAAATATAATTTTTACAAAAATAATATTTGTTTGAGTACTTTTTACTTCGGTTTTATGCAAAAAAGTCCCTTAATTTTATATTTTAGGAAAAAGTATTTTTCACAAAGTGTACTTTATACAAAAAGTAATTTTTAAAAAAATTTTCTTTAAAAAATGAGTAGCTATAGCAATAAGTAAACAAAAAAGTATCCACTATAAAGAGTACTTTTTACAAAATGTACCTTTCACCAAAACGGCAGTTTTTACAAAAATTTACCAAACGTTTTCGAAACAAAAGTATAAACTAAGATTAGCTTAAAAAATTTACGGTTTACAAAAAGTTTTGTACAAAAAACATAAAAACCCTTTCCAAAAGCTGATATTGCATTAAGTATCTTTTTGGGAAGAGAGAGAGCATTTCATTTACAGTACCTTGTACAAAAAATGCTTTAATACATTTTACAGAAAGTACTGTTTTCATTTATAAAGATTACATTTAACATACGTAGTTGTATAAAAAAGTTCCTTTTACAAAAAGTACTCTCGCATTTTATAGTACCTCTGCGAAAAGTTTACAAAAGGTAACATCTACATAAAGCACATTTTGCAAAAAGTATTATTTACAAAAAAGTGGTATTCACAAAAGTACTATTTACTATTTGCAAAAAGTATTATTTACAAAAAGTATTACTGACGCTTGAGCAATGTTGAAAATCAATCATTAACGGATCTGATGTTTTATCGCAAAATTGCGTTCAGCGATAAGACCCAGTTTTGGCTTCAAGGGTTTGTTAATAAACAAAATTGCCGCATATGGAGTGAAACCAATCCACAACAGACCTTACAGGCTCCATAAGAATGCACCATTTGGTGCGGCTTACACGCTGGTGTCATTATTGTATCTTATATATATTCTAAAATGAGGCCGGCGCTCGCGCTACGATCTGTGGGGTCGTGACTGCACAATGATCAATGAATTTTTGTTCATAAATATCGATGACATTGATTTGAGTGCGATGTGGTTTCAATAGGTTGGTGCTTATGTGCCACGTTGCGCCCGCAACCATGGCCTTATTGAAATCAACATTTGGCGATAAGTTGATTTCGACTAATGGACTTGTCAATTGGCCTCCAATGTCGTGCCATTTAACACATCTCGATTATTTTCTATTGGGTCATGTGAAGTAACTGGTTTATGCTGATAAGCCAGCAACAATTGTCGCCTTGGACGTGTTCGTGTTATATGTGGCATACCGCCAGAAATGCTTTGAAAAGGTGGCCCAAAACTGGACGTTCAGAAGACCTTCGTCAAGAACAGCACGGCGGCCATATGCCCAACATCTTTTTCAAATGTTAGAGTGCCATGGGTTGATCTTTCCAATAACATTTTTTTTACTAAAATTTAATTTTTTATGTTTTTTTTTTATAATTCAAAGTGCTATTGGGCTTAAAAACACACCCTACACTATTAGCTACAAAAGTGCTTTTCTTTTAATAATATTTATTCATAATTTATGCGGTAACTTATGTAAGTTAGCAAACAATGGTAGGGATCATTATTTGTTGAAACCCCCAATAGAAGAAGCAATAAATAATATTACATTAAAATTTATATCATAATTTTAAAACTAAACTATCTTTACACGCCCACCTCACTCACTATGGGCACTAAAACCCAAAAACGCAAACAAAAAATCTTTAATAAAAAAAGAGATGAAATGTAACGAAATATTTCAACATGCTGCCTAACAAATATTTATTTTTATTTTTTCAGTTGTTAATTACAATAAACACATACATGCATACATACATACATATACATATGTATGTGTAGAGAGACATACTTACATAACTGGGTGTTGACTGGATCTCCATGTTATGTTACTTTGTAATGTGGTAGTGTGTAATTTTTAGCTAGAAGTTTTTGTTTTTATTTTTGTTCAACATAATCGCTAAAAATGGTTTATGAGTTTTTTGGCCCAAAGTTTCAAACATTAGCAGCAGCAACAACAACATTTAACTTAACTAACACTTGTTTTTTTTTTCTTAAAACATTTTATTTTTTAACACTCAACAACATAATTAAGTTTTTTTTAAGATTTCTAAAAAAAATTATGTGTGAAATTTTCTTACCCCAAAAAATAAAACAAATCAATTTAATTATAAATTTGATTTACAAGTCTTTTTGATTTACAAAGCTTTTTTTATATTGCAGACATTGAAAAATATAAAATTAGAAATTGTTGTTTTAACACAAAGGAAATAACGATCGATGACTTTGGAAAATAATGATGGAAATATATGAGAAATTGACTGGCTACTTGAGTTGATGAGTTTGGTATTTATATTTATATCTACAAGAGGTGAATGATTAATTAGGTTGGTTTGATCTGGTCCCCTCCCCAACAGCACTGGGAGAAAGTGGGTAATAAATAATTTTAAAAACACCGAAAGTTTCCAAATAAAGATTTTAAATTTCCAAATTACAAAAGTTATATACGACTACGTGAGAAGGATAGAATTGGTTCTCGAAAAATATTAATCAAAAAGATGACTGGTAGGAATACAATACAGCAGCCATCGTACTCTAACGTAGTTGAGTTTACATTTTTTTAATAGGTACTTTTTTGTAAAAGGGAATGTTTCTTTAACGAAAAATTTTCATAAATCATACTTTTTAACATGTTATCTTTAGCAAAATATAAGTTTGACATAAAATACTTTTTGTAAAAGTACTTTTTGTAAAAGTACTTTTTTAAAAGATACTTTTTGTAAAAAATATTTTTACTTTTCTAAAGCACCTTTTGTGAAAAGTATTTTTTTAGCAGGAGTTTTTTTTTTTTGTAAAAAACAAGGTAATTTTTATAGAGGGTAGTTTTTATAAAGGGTAGTTTCTCTCAAAAGTACTCTTCTAAATAGTACTTTTTCTCATAAAAACAGTACGTTTTGCAAAGAGTATATTTTTCTAATTTTTGTGAAAGGTAATTTTATATTACATGTGATATTAAAAAAAGGCAAGAACTTTTTATAAAAAATAGGTTTTTTATAATGGTACTTTTTGTATCAGGAACTTTATAAAACTGCCGGCTTTTCTAAAAAGTACTTTTTAAATGTGATAGTCATAAAAGTTCTTGTTTGTTAAGAGCTTAATTAAGAGGTACTTGTTATAAAATTAACTTTTCGTAAAATTTTATTTTTTCTTTGTAAAATATAAACTCAGTAAGGGGAACTTTTTGTAAAAGTTAAGTAATGGAAAATTTATTTTCGTAAAAGGCACTTAGTGTACTTTTATGTGAACGGTACTTTTAGTAAAATGTATACCTTATGCATAATACCTTTTACGAAAAGAACCTTTTTCGTATAATAGTTTTATAAAGGATTATTTTTTAAATTATTTTTGTTTTGCTACTGATCGGTCCTATTTTACAATGTGTTACACCCTTGATTCATACAGTATAAGAGTAGCCCCTCGTATAAAACTTTTACATTCACTAAAGCAGCTAGTTTTTTGTCCAGCATTTATTATCTGAATATTGAACATTTAAATAAGTTACGAAATTTTAAACAAACATTTTAATTTATAAAAAAAAATCATTTAAAATCACTGGGTATGCAAGAAAAGTTAGCAGCAATGATGAAAAATAGCTGTTAAAAATTCGATTACATAATTAATGTTTACTTTAATTTTTTATGGCACTAATCCACTATTGATCTGCACCCCTCGCCGGGAATATTTTTCCAAGCTAACTTTCCAGATGCCCACAATTCCTGCGAATTTGCTGGTTTATCTTTACAGACAACCGTTTTAACATTTCGCCAAAGATTTTCATTTGGGTTTTTATCTAGATACTGATCCCGCTTAGGATCATTGTCCTGTTGGAACAGCCATTTCGGCGGCATAAAGTAACATGGCTGTTCTTGAAGTTTTAACATACGTTAAAGAATCCATCTTACCATTTATTCCAAAATATTGGCCCTTTGCCATAATACGAGAACCATTCCCAAACATTTATTTTTTTTGGGAGGGTTGGAGGCAATAATAGTGCAGTGCGGTAAGGTGAATAATGGGTCGCAAATATAAAAGTAAAAGGAAGTTTTTCTATGTGACATGACCAACACCCATTTCTAAAAATACTTATCAGTGTTCATGTATGTGTGGTAGAGAGCGTGCAATTTGATTGTTGATTTGATATTCCGACAGGGTGTTTCGATGTAAATTTTTGGAACGAACTGCCGTCATCCCTTGTCAAGTTTGGTTCTCGAAAAACAACACTGAAGATGGCACATAGACGAAACCGGTTTTTCTCCAAAGCAAACTTGACAAGGGATGACGGAAATTCGTTCCAAAAATCGACAGCGTGCAGTTTGTGTAAGTTTTCAAGTTTTTCTTATGCTGCGCAGTATTTTATATGGCAAAGTACATGATTCTCTTCACATACGAGTAAACGGCCTTCTCACATATGTATGCATTTTCTTCTCCCAGCTGTACCAAATGTTTCGCCACTTAGTCTGTTGCTAGTCGGAGTGAAATTTCGAGAACTTAAGACGGTCAAGCAGTTGTTTTGAATTCCATAATGGGGCGTTTCTTGGACTTCTTCTAATCTGATTTAGTTTCTGGAGGTGTCTAAAAATAGTTGACGTATCAACATCAATTTCTAAGATTTGTTTTATTTTTGAGGACGTGACAAATAGGTTTGTAGTTTTCACCTTACGTCCACATATTTCCGGCGTCGACTTAAATTTTTTTCACAATTTGAAATAACTGTAGGAGAACATTGCACTATATTTAACATTAAACGGTAAGATTTATCTTTTTAAAGAAGTTTTCTTAATAAATTTTGGGCATTTGGGGAACAGTGCTTGCCGCGACTCATTTAAAATCGTTTAAACGAACGCAAGTAATAGCAAACTAATAATAAAATCCTGGTTATTTTTGATTTTTTGTGGGTTGCTGCTTCCTTTGACCACAAACCAAAAAGCGCGTGTTTTAAATTAAATAAGTGAAACTTCAACAGACGCGCAGAAAGACACAAATTGTTACGTTACACTACGTCTTGACGACCCATAAATTTGTTCGCAAATTAACAGATCGTCTGCAGAATAGTGGGAAAAAATGTGTTCGTGGTCTTCTGTTTGAAGAATACGTGAGCATAATTTTTTGTGTCTCATCGGGATTGTTCGGATTCTTTTATGCTAGTTTATGTACGGGTGTTTACATATGAGCAAACACACACGTACTTTTTATTTTGCCTGTGTGTATTGTGTATGTGGATTGGTATAACAGAGCTGTGCGAACAGTTGTTTGGATTACTCTGTTTGACCACGACCCGACCATCCATGAACAGCGAAGGTTTTCAATAGCCAAATTTCTGTGCGAGCAGCAACATGTACAATGGCTGCGCAGATTTATGATTATGCAAGACGCCATGTTATAATTATAACCCATGCTGGGGGTTGCCAGATGGACATATTGCTTTTAAATTCCTAGTGTAGAATTATTTATCTTAAAACTCCTATAATACATGATATATATAGTAGATCTACTATTATATTACGCTCAGCTCTATATATTTCTATTTAACGATTTTACAAAAATATTTTTTAATTAATGGCGTTATAGAATATATATTTCCTACTTCAAAATATTTTCGCTACCTTATATTTTTTACACAAATGTTTTACTGCTGACTTGTTTAAGACTTCAAAAAAAAAAAAAAACATCATTAAATTAATTATTTTAAACATATTTGAAATAACTTTGAACACACTTCCAATGCCTGATAAAAATTCACCTTCAAAAGCACGACAAAAATGTTTTTTTTTATATTTACGATTTTACTCGTTTAATTTTATTTTATAAAAATTTAAAATAAAAAAAAAATCATTTAATTCATAAAAATCTGTTTGAAATACTGCGTTAAAAATTCATTTTCTTATTAATAATTAATACGACTTATACATTTGTTTCACTTTTATTAATTATTTATAAATTTTATTATTTTTTGTTTTCTGAAATTTAACCTTGAAATCAAAAGCCAAAACCTCATAAAACAATTTATGTATTTGCGTTTTTAAAAAGAGTAATAAATGTAAAAAATATTTAGTAGACCTAGATTTTGTTTGCATGTTTGTCTAATAAAAGAGAAGCACGTAAAGAATAATTAAAAATTTAAATGTTATTGCAATAATGTGTTTGCTGATGTCAGAAGATATAATTAATAAAATGTTTATTTAAAGGCTGTTTGCGTAAAAGGTACTTTATAGCAAAAAAAAAAAAAAAAACACAATTCTTGTAGAGAGTAATTCATTAATTAAAAGTACTTTTCGTAAAAAATGCCTTTTATGAACGATAATTTTTGTAAACGATATTCTTAAGTTAAATGTACTTCTTGCTTTGTTAAATGAGTTTTTAATAAAAAGTGATATTTTTTAAACATACTTTTTCTAACACATACCTTTTGTAAAAGGTATGTTTTGTTAGAAGTTTTTCTTTACATTTCTTGCAAAAAGTATTTTTTGTATGTACACATACAACAAAAATTACCTTCCCTAAAAAAGCTTTTTAAAAAATACCTTTTACAAGAAATGCACCCGACCGCCGAACAAAACGTACCTTCTACAAAACGTACCTTTTAGAAAAAGTAATGAATGAACAAATGAATAAGGTATTTTTTCTTACTTAAAAGCATTTTTTTTGCAAAAAGTACTTTTTTTGAAAGCTATTGCAATGGACTATTTTTATGCAAGAAGAACATTTAATTTTTTTTTTTTTTTTTGTAAAAGATACTTTTTAAGAATTTTATATTAAAGTTATATTTTATATGGAATTTCCGCCAAAAATATTTGCTGTGAATATTATTTTTAAGAAAGGTACTTTCTGCAAAATGTACTATCTAAAAATTGTACTCTTTGTAAAAGATACAAAGGCACTTTTTGTAAAGTGTTAAATATATTTTTTGTGGAAGATACTTCTTGTAAAAGTTACTTTTTTAAAGGTATTGAAAAGGTGTTGTTTGGCGAAAGGTTTTGTAAGAAGCATTTTTTGTAAAAGAAAGTACTTTTTTTTAAACTTCCTTTTTTCAATTTTTTAAAGTTACTTTATGTATGGAATTATTGCAAAAGATATTTTTTTGTGAATGTCACCTGAAAAAATGTTGCTTTCTATAAAAGGTAAAACGTTACGTTGTGTAAAAAGCGTTTTATGTAGAATATGTTTTTTGTAAGAAGTATTTTTTGTAAAAGGTACTTTTTGTAAAATATTTATATAAAAAGTATTTATTATGGAAGGTATTTTGCCTAAAATGTACTATTTAACAAATATTTTTGTTGAACATAATGAAGGTAGTTTTTTTGTGAAAGTTATTGCTTTGTGAAAGGTTTTTAAGAACCACTTTTCCTAGAAATATTTTTTATAAAAGGTTCTTTTTAAAATATTAAAAATATTTTTATATTTATTTTTTTCAAAAGAAAAGTATTGTATGCAAAAATTACTTTTGTAAAAGGTACCAAGAAGACAGTTTAAATTGTGTTTTATGTTAAATACATTTTTTTAGAAAGTATTCTTTGTGAAAGGTACTTTTTGTAAAAGGTTTATTCGAAAAGTATTTATTGTGTAAGGGAATTTTTCTAAAAGGTTCTTTTTGTAACAAAGGTTTTTATTAAACTCATTTTTGTCGAAAAGTGCTTTTTTGTAAAAGCTGTTGTAAAGATATTTTTTGTAAAATGTTTTGTAAGAAGCAGTTTTTGTAAAAGGAACTTTTTTTCGAAGTATGTTTTGTAAAAGGTAGTTTTTAATTTTTTTTTATTTTTTATATTGATTTTTTTCAAAAGGTGTTTTCTGTGAATATTATTTTTAAGAAAGGTACTCTCTCCAAAAAGTACTTATTATAAAAGGTACAATGGCATTTTTTGTTAAGTTAAATATATTTTTTATGGCCATTTTTTTCTATGATCCTTCTTGTAAAAGGTACTTTCGTAAAACCCATGTTTTTTAATAAGGAACTTGTGTTAAAAATATATTCTGTAAAATGGAATTTTATGTGTAAAGTACTTATTCTAAAAGGTACTTTTGCTAAAAAAAAGTACATTTTGCAAATTTTACTTCAACTATTTAGCCAGCTAATTTATTTGATTTAATGCTTTATTTGATTTATATACTTCTAAGAAATAATTCTTTCTTTTATGTTATTTCTAACTACCTTTTTGACAAGGTAATAATTACACACTAAATACACCTTTTTTAAGAACAATGTAACAATACTTAAGTTATTCTTTTTCATTTTAAGTTTTATTGCAAACAGTTTTTGCATTGAGCACTATTTTATTATTGAAAAAAAAACAATACTTGTATGTGAAATGAATAAGTACAATTTGCAATTAAACACGAACAACTACAAGCGTAGTTAGAGTAGAAGCAAGAAGAAGAAGAAGAAAAAGCGAATTCAAAAACCGGCAATTACAGATGCAATGCGATTTTTAATTTTACCTAAAATTTAAATTCAGAAAAATTGGTTTAATAAACTTTCTTAACTTGCTATAAAGTTGCTTGCTTATCTTGCTTTTCATGGGAATTTTTATGATTTGAGGATTGCACTTTATTAGGGCCATCGTTGCCAATTTATACCTTTGTAACGTGTCACAACATTAGCAAAGAAGTGAGAAGTGATTAGTGAGAGGCGCTTTAGAGCAAACGCAATAAGATTAAAATAGATATTTAATTTTATGGACATTCTTTAAGCGTTCTGAGTGGTCAAATTTCTTAAGTATAAAAAAAACGACCGCATCCGCATCAGCGAGGTTGCATGAGTATTTCTAACCTTAATAAGAAAATAAAAGCAACAACTGCTTACAATAACAAAATGCAATATTATTGCTCATCACGAGTCGCATTTAACTGACCTCCTCCTCGAAAATGAAATTGCGGTCGTATATGGCCCTGGCTAAATAATAATATTGTGTGTTTGTTGTTGCTTATTTTAGTCGTGTTTTTTTTGTTTGTTTTTTTATTCATCTTCGTGTAATGAGGTGGTGTTATGTACATTTGGACAGTCATATACATTCGTATATGCATACATACATATCTATACATACATAAATATTTTTATTAAGTCATATGTTTGCTTGTAGGTATGTATGTCAGTGTTTCCATTATTTTCGTGTTTTTTGTATTGTAAAGAAGTGAAGAACAATGTTGCCATTTTGAATTATTTGCGGCTCAATTGAAAACAAAAAGTAACAGGTTTAAATTTAACAACAATTTATTTATTTAATTACTTAAACTATAAAGAAAATATATTTTAGTTTCTTTATACTATGTTCACACATGTCTCTTTATTTCTGTAGCAATAAGGAATAAGTGCTTAAGTCGACTTAAGCTTAAAACGAGCTAATAACTCCATTTGTGTTTCTCCAAATTCAAAAGTTCCCTTTTAGCAAAATTTTACTTATTTAGCTCTATTTTTCGGGAAATAATACTTACCTTATTCATTTGGAACAGTAATTTAAATCAACTTACAATTTCGTTAGGATAAAATGTTAAAAGAACACAAGTTGTTTGTTTAAATCTATTTTTTTTCAACCGTTTATATTCTTAAAATTTAAAATTGTCTTTTGTAAAACGACACATTCACATTTAAGCACTTTTTCCCTATTGATACAGATTTAGCCAATTCAATTCCAAATTGCCGTTCACATATACGCAATTTATCTTATTCAATTAGCATTTTGGCAGCTACAATTTTTTTTAGCTTTAATATTATTTAATTTTTCTAAAAGCAAATTGCAATAAGTTTTCAAATCTTACCTCTAAAATGCTACTTATTAATTATTACCAATGTAAAAATAAATTTCTTGCATTCAAAAATTCATACGTTTAGACTCGAATGCCCGCCAAATGGCAATAAATTGCGTACAAGAGTGTCAGTATTAATCACTAGTTTGTTTATGTATTTGGACGAGTATGTTTTTGCTTTTTCTTGGATAGTGGGAAAATTTAAGATCTCTATTGATATATATATATATATATATATATACCAGGAGGCGCGCACGATAAGTCTTAAAATCTCAGACTGTCTGCTTTGTAACTCCTGGATATTTGATGCACAAGCAGTACCCCCACAGCTGAATGCCATATGTCCATTTTGGAGTTATAATGGAGGTATGATTTATTAACCAATTTATTTATTTGTTCGAAGTTTTATGGCCGTGATTTTTGCCTCAATATGGCGGTACCAAGTTAGTCGTCGATCTAGCGGGAACTGTGATATTTCTTATTGTTATAGGTGGTTAATTTTTCCTTTAGAGCAAAATCGTTACATGTTCCCCTTTTTGACGGATTTGCCTTTATTCTCTACATTTTTAGCCAATTTTCTAGCTTATGAATATGACACTGAAGCTGTTCGAAAGCAAATGTCGGATATTGGTTAAGACTTATAAACACTTACAAATAAGTGCAAACAATGAAGTATGTAAATGTATTTGTGCGTGTTGGCATATCCGTTGTATAGATGATCTATTATAGCTGCCCTAGTATACTGCCTTAAGGGACTCCTGCAGAGATATTCCATTTTTTTTTTAAATTGATCTTTTGACCTTACTTTAAACGTTCTATCTGTCAAATAGCTCTTCAGAAACTTGTGGGTATTTACAGGTAGGATTTTCCGTAGGCACCAGACTATCAAATGTCAATAAATAAAGCTGAACAGTGTTGCTTATTTTCACGTGCGGATCTAATAACGATGACAATTTTATGGACTTACTAATACTATGTGATGGTCCAGGATAGTGTTTTGTTCATTAGGGTTTTTTTTGTTCAATAAGCTTTTAAGCTCGAGGCGAATAAATTTTCAAATAACTTGGATAAAATTGAGAATAGATTAATGAACGCAATCTAACTTCAGTCTTTTTCTGGTGGAGGATCTTGACAATCTCAAACATTTTCCAAAGGCATAGGAAAAGCCAACTCGCAGATTGGAATTCCATATAAAAAATATAATTCTCATTACATAATCAGGTAGGTTTCTTATCATTGATCCTGTAATACGATCAGGTCCGGGCGATTTTCTCATATCTATATTTTTAATTGTCGTCTTTAACTTGAAAATGTTTATATTTTGTTCGTGCAAAAATGGAGAGCTATTCCACTTTCAAAGAATTTAATTATTAATTATTTAAATTATTTCCTTAAAAATTTCATGAAATTTATCAAACCGTCAATATCATCTTCCATTTCTATTAACTTTTATTTGCATGTTTTATATTTATAAAAATAAGAAATAATTGTATTGAGGATGCAGTCGCCGTGTTAAATTTGCCTTGATTTTGTCATTGACCGGGTTTATTCCTTCTCACTGAACAGACTTCACCACAATTCCATGGCAAATTTGCCACAAAAATATGGTGCAAGTAACTATTGATGGCTCAATTTGTTAATTGAGTTCTTGTATAATTATTGCGTAAGATTCTTGATTTCGCAAATAAAATCAAAGAGGAAAAAAGTAATTTAATTGTATTCTTTCCGACCTTATATTTTTAATTACTTTCTATGCAGGCTCTAGGTCCAGCCCTTTAATTTTATATTTAAATAAAACTCTTGATTGGTTTTTTAAATTAAATATAAATTATTTTATTTGTTCAATATTTCGAGCCCCTTCGGTGCTCTTCTTCAGGAAGAGTTTTATTTAAATATAAAATTAAAGGACTGGACCTAGAGCCTGCATAGAAAGTAATTAAGGAAAAAAGTAAATTTTTTTTATTAATTTTATTAAAAATTTTTCTAACTTCACAAACACAATTTTTCACAAACAAAATGAGCACATTTTCAGCCCTCAAATGCTAATTGAATAGGCTAAAAAAATTGCTTATGCGTGTGAACACCAAAGTCATTCTATAACCCCTTATAACCATATTAAACAAGTCAGCTGATTCGTAACGGACACAGAAAGTAGAAAACGAATTCTACCTCAACACTGGCAACACTGTTGCAATATTATTTACGCTGTTTTTTTTTTCATTTAATATTTTTGTAGTTGTTGTTTTTTCTTCCATTATTTTGTTTAATTTGAGTTTGTATGTTTTTTTAAAAAAATATAAACAGCAACAAATAAAGGCAAATAACAACAACAACGACAACAACAACAAAATTATTGTAAGGCGCGCGCTCGCGCAAAAAGTATGTCAAGGTTTTTTTGACGTTGCGTTAAGTTTTTTTTTTTTTTTTTTTAATTTATTCAATGTAGTACTGTTCGTTGTTGCTATTTAATACTTTAGTACGAGTACAAGTAGTATTACTATTGTTATTATTATTGTTGTTGTTGTTGTTGTTGTTGTTGGTATTTAAGTATTCAAGTGAAATACTAAATTGAATACGAAAAACCCGCTATACATACTTTAGTAGTAGAAATAAATACAACCGATATGAGAAACAAAAACAACAACAACACTTGTTTTTTAATGCATTTCTGATGACGTTAGTGTGTGTGTATTTGTATTGATGTTGTTGTTTTTGCGGCTAGTTTACCTCAAGTTTCTGTACTTGTCATTATGTCTTAATTACTCGTATTATTTGTTTATTATAAAAATAAACTTACTGTTTGTAATAAAAAATTATAATATTACAAAAGCCGAGTATGAAACTCCAACAAATTCAAACCCTTGTTTAATATGGAGTTCTTTTTCTATTATTTATCAATTGAAAAATCAAAATGCTGAAATATGAATTAGTCATATAGGCTGACCAGAAGAGAACGATTGGTGTGAGATACCAAATTGTTGATGGTGGCTTACTTTGGCTATATTTATGTCATAGTTCAAATGACCAGCTGATAATCCGTGAAGATGAGATCTTGGCCAAAGTCTGGATCTACAGCCAACAGGATATGGCTACGCTCGTGCGGCCACAATTCTTGTGGCAACACAATTATTTACGAATGCAGGCCTAAGTCTAACCGTAAAATAAGCCGGGTTGACTCTTTGGCGATGCCCAAATTAACTGTACAGTGGCGAATCGTTATTTCTAGGTCTAATTCAATACGAGGTATTATGGCGCCCAATGAAGAAAACGTGCCAACGCTAGACTTGACTCTTGACTGCAGCAATTTTAGAATGTCGACTTGTGACTCGACCTTCTTCCTCATCACGTAGTCGCTTGTAACTGCTAGCATTTGTTTAAAAATGAGAACTCCAATATCATTCTCCTTTAAGAAAAACCTCTTCCTCAGGAGTATCTTCGAAAACTGATCCGTCGGAAATAGATATCCACCCACACAGAGATCCATATGCATGGGTAAGTCTGTATTAAATTTGGAGATCGACTGGTATCCAGAGTTCGCGTACTAGAGACAAAGCACACCCTTGGCTACGTATCCGCGGCATATGCTGCTCCACCGTGGATTAGAGAGAGTGGTAACTTCTCTCCGCTTGACTTATTTAGTCAGACGCCAAGCAGAGAGCCCACCATCATGAGGAGTTATAAGGTAGAACTTCTGACAGTGCACTCGGTTACGCATGCCAAGCTTTGTGCCTGCCGGTTGACGACCATCTCAAAGAGTAAAATTACGTCTAACTTTTCCACGGTGCGCCGAAAAGCGTGCGCACTGAAGCCATGATGACGGCCGGTTATTCATGTTACGTATATGTAATTGACCCGACATTTCATTCATATCTTCTTTAATAATTTCCACACGTTCGGCACACATGAAACGATGCATGATGAATTGGCAAAACTTGCTAAATACTTTGAATTGGAAAACTATCACTGCTACCTGATCACTTTTTCCATGTAATTATTTTTTGCTTGGTATTTGCTAAGTCTAAAAATTTTACAAAATATTTAAGATGAAAAAAAGAAACTGGAAAAGAATTGTTAATTTGTGGTGGTGCTTCACACTCCGCTAAATTGGTTTAAAAGTTAAGTGTTGTCCTCCTTAAACAAGGATACTAATACAAAATTCCGTTGTTTTCTGCGACTCATTTCATTTAGTCACGGTAATAAAACGAATTGACTCGACCTGTGGCAAAATACGTTTGTACACCTACTCGCCTTTTTAGCTTTATTGGGGCAATCAAATCACTTTTTATTTATCGAAGGAAACTTTTGGTTAGTTAAAAATTTTGCATTCTGAATGTGTGAATTGGACGGTAGGGTCAGGCGATTGCACACGCCTGTGTTGTTTACAGCGAGGTTGTGTAACAGAAAACATTCGCCACGTTATGTCTATACAAGTCAAATTTCCAATTGGACTACATACATCCCAGCCATTTACATCGGTCATATGCCATTATATCATTTCCAAATTATATTGAGATTTAATTCCATGTACCTTTTTCAACTACCCTTTCTAATACTGGCAAACCAATTTAATGTTGATTTTTCCTTCTATCTGAGGATTCTATTAGGATTTTTAACGAGAGCATGATGAAAGCTTCACTCATTTTCCACATAATTCATGTTCAGCGGCAATAGTTTGGCTTTAAACAACTTTCTACTTGTTAGTAGGTCATGTTCTAGTTAAAGGATTTTAATTTAATTTGTCTCTTTCTCTCTCGCTCTCTCTTTGTTTCTTCTTGCTCTCTATTGCGGCACAACTGCCGATTACTTGATAAATGCATCTTCTTGAAAAACCTTAACAGGAACAATAAACACTTTTATCCATGACCATTGAAATTTTCTAAGAATTTTATGGCGTTAGAACTCAAAACAAAAAAAATTGCTTTGCGTTACACAAACATTCACACACTCCATGGCATACATACAGATATACATACATATGTATGAAAAGAGGATGCAACTGCAGTAAAGATAATATGCAGCAACAAAAAATACCGAATGGTTTTATCATTAATGAGCATTCAAAACAATTTTTATTTGATTTTGTGTGTTGTCTGAATGAAACCCCATTATTCTTGATTCTGATACAACAGGTGTCCTGGCATGAACCTATATTATTTCTTATGACATAGGCAGGAAGGAGAAAGGAAAGCAAGTTGAAATATATTTTTCTCTATTCTTATACAATTATAAATAAATCCTGTTAATAAAAATTTTATATTATACAAATATACAAGCACATACATACATACATAAAGTTCTCTTATAAATTCTTCTATTATAAATATGTTTTGAAATATAATTTTTTTCTTGCTCGTATGCTTAGGGTCCTTGTCCTGCTGGAACACCAATTTTAATAGCATATTTATTGTGTTCGGCGTTCTTAAAATTTTCACTAATGTTGACCCTGTGCCATTATATGCGAAACATCCCCAAACATTTATTTTTGCACCCCCGTGCTTTTTTGGTCTTCTCACATGTCTGCTGGTCTCGGATGTACCAAATTGTAACTTTTTATGCTTACCGTTACAGAGAATATTGCGCCATTTAGTTTGCGGCCACTCGGGGTGAAATCCTGAATAGTTGTCGTATCAACATCCAGCTCTAAGTTTTGTTTTATTTTTGTGGACGTGCAAACTAAGCACTATATATATACGGGTGGAATCACTCCGTCGAATTTTTACCTTTCCTCCACCTGTTTACAGCTACCACAAAAAGCCACTATATTTTGAATAGAACGATCTCTTAACTCCTGAAAGCATTTTTCTTATTAAATTACGGCTATTTGGAGGAGTACAATGCTTACCGCAGTCCATTTTAAATATTTTGAACTTAAAATTTCACAGAAAATATACTTCGTGGAAATTCGTCACTAATAATAGAAATAAATAATAAAAAAAGTCTATTGTTTTTATTATAATTTTTTTAGGTTTCTATTATTGTGCACTAACCAAAAAGCGGGCGATTTAAATGAAATAACATCGTTATAACCCATGCTTAGGGTTGCCATATTGACATGTTGCTTTTAAATTCCTAGTGTATGTGTTATGCAACACCTAAAATCGATCCTTGATTTGACGTTGCGACAGGGTGTTTTGATGTAGATTTTTGGAACGAATTTTCATCATCTCTTGTCAAGTTTGGTTTGGATACAAACCGGTTTCGGCAATGTGCCATCTTCTAAAGTGTCGAAACGAAACATGACACTGAAGATGGCACATAGCTGAAAGCGGTTTTTCTCCAAGTCAAACTTGACAAGGGATGAGAGACATTTGTTCCAAAAATCTTCAGCTAAGATCCTTAAATATATAGTAGCTCTACTATTATATTGCACACAGCTGTGTATACTTATGTATAGGTGTAGTGAATTTTCCTTTCTTTATTTTATTTTTGTAATTTGAATTTTCTCGTTGTTGGATTATCTGTATAAAATGTTTCTCTTATACAAATTTTCTATAGCAAAAATTAATTTTTATAAATACTTTATACTGAATATTTCCCTTATACCCCTTTTCTGTACACGAATAATCGTTTTTGTTATAATTTTCCGTGCAGAGATATGAAAAGAAATTTTCTCTTATACCTATTAACAATTTTCTTATAAAATTTTTTTTATACATAAAAACTACCTATACAAAATATTCATATAGAAAACGTTTCCTATAAAAATTTTCTTTATAAACTATTTTACTTATAGAACCCTTTGTCTTACATAAATTTTCGAAGTAAAATATATCTCTTATACTCAACCTTTTATTTATTTTTTAAAATAGTTTCTAAGGTTTTAAAGACAGAATTTTCTTTTTTAATTCAGTTGTTAGCCTACTAGGTGGAGTTTCCTATTGGGTTAATAATTTTGGTTGTGAAATAAAACTTTTTTATCTGTTAAAGAGAAAAACGTATTGCTTTTTATGTGCCCTTAACTGCATAAACTATGAAAATAGTTATCATATACATTAAACAGGCTGGCTGTCTTGACGCTTAATAGATTATGGTAACCTGCCCTCATAAATACCATGAAAAGCGCCCACTTCTAAAATTGCCCTACTTGTCTGTCCTCTTGCTCTTGTCGTTGGCGTTACAAATTCAAAGTGATTCAGTAACAAAGTTTTTTTAAAGGAAAAAAAGGGAAAATTCTCTTATGTATCTAAAACACTCTCTTTTCTCCTGCTACTTACTTACTAGCTTTTTTTATTTGTCTCTATTTCTGTTACGACTTAATTTATGAAAAGAACACAAAATGCCATAAATATTTCAATGAAAACGAAATTAATCTCTCTAACATAGACCTGAATCTGTTCGCTTTGTTGTTGCTGTACTGTGTTGTGTGTTTGATTATTTGATTGTATTTTGTACGCTGCTGTTTGAAAAGTAGGTCAAGCAGCGCTGGTATGAAATGATGACAGCTAGCCAGCCACAGGCGTACATACACGATGATAGTTACAGTTGTTGGCTGCGACCGACTGTGTAAAGCAAATACACAAACCAAAAAGCCCAGCTACACTTTCACTTATTACATTATATAATACATAATAATAATAACACTACTACATACTCATCATATGCATAAATAAATATTGTCTCAAAATTCCACTCTCACTTAAACAAGAACGAGAGTTTGATTATGGTGTAATAATATTTTGAACTAACACAAAATACAACAACAGCAACACCGTCATTCTCAGGCATGCCCCTTTGGAGCCAAAAAACGTGATTACTCGTTGACTAACATGAGTTTTGTTCCCCCTTGCAAATAAATGCTCCTCTGTGGTTTTACGAGTACACACACACACACGCATGTTAACAAACTCCTCTTCATTTAAACTTGACGCTCTGTTTCTTTATTACTTGACTAAGTGTTTGTTGTGTTTGTTTTTGTTTGTGTGGTGGCTTTTTTCTGTTTAATTAATATAAATAAAACAAACTAATATGTGTGGATGGATGTATGGTCGTGTTGTGTGTTTGTTTACGAGTATGGACTCGTTCGTTAGTACTCGTTTTTACGGCCTCGTTACACTACTACTTTTGTTGCTGTTTTTAACGTAATGACACATTAACGCCAACAGCGCTGCCAACTGCTCATGTACACACACTGGCTCACATAGGCTTATATTATACATACAATTAAAAAAAACAACCAAGAAACAAGTATTATTTCATATTGAAAGCAAAAGTAAAAGCAAAGAAAATACACAATTTTTAGAGCATGTGATCATTTTTGGTTTTGCATTTTTGTACGTAATCCAAATAACACAAACATTGAATAATTTCTTAAGCTCTTTTTTGGGTTTAAAGAGCGGGAATAAGTTGATATGTTCTCTTTCTTGACTGTTTTGTTTTAATGAGTGTACGTGAGTGCTGGCTGGCGGCTGGCTGATACTAAATTTATTGTTAATGTAGGTTGTGTTTTAATGATTTTTTTCAACATTTGCCGTTGTTTTGTTGTTGGTTATTTATTCACCACCTCAACCACCCCCCCCATTTGTGGGTTTTTATTTTAGTTCTTAACATTTTTATTACAAGTGATTTTCTGTTTAGTTTTGTAGTGGTTTAATTAATGTTCTAAAGCTCTGAGGCTTGGAAATACTTTTGTTTGTGTGCATGGGTATGTGGCACAAATGGAAAGGGAGTAAGGAAGTTTGGTAAATAAACAAGAACTAAAAGGATTTTTGCGTGCAAATAGTTAACTGGCTGGTTGGCTTTATGTCTGTAATTAGTTGAACAACGTCATAACTCAAAAAATGCCAATTTCGAAATAAACACAGTTGAAAGAAACTAACGGCATATTCTCTTCTAACGTGGAAAGTAGAAAATATATAAGGAAGACATTTACACACAATATAAAGCATGATATAACGAATAATTCTCCATCATTAACTCTAAAAGTGCATTTGTTGTATTATGACATTGTTTAAGTAAATAGCGATATGTATGTATATATGTACATACATACAGCTGTGTGCAATATAATAGTAGTACTTACATATATATTTAACGGTTTTTTGCATAATTCCTACACTAGGAATTTAAAAGCAGTATAACAATATGGCAACCCTAAGCATGGGTTGATATTATCGGGTTATTTGTTTGATATATTTGGTTTTCCAGTGTAAAAAAAAAATTCATGGCTTGTGGCAATGCAAAAGTGCTCATCACCAAGGTTTGGCCTTTCACCAAGAATAGCCTAAAAACGAACAACGCTTGCAAATCATTGAATTTTAATATCAAAATTCGTGCTGTGTGATAAATGGGTTTCTATCGGAAAATTGTCTTCAGGAAAGAAGCTCATTTTTGACGCAATGGGTACGTCAACAAACAGAATTGTCGGAGCCGACAATGTACCTTGAAAGATGCACAGTTTGGTGAGGTTTGTAGACAGGTGGCATCATTGGTCGACAACGTTACGGTAGATGGAGGTATCGTGCGATGATTACCGACTTTTTTTATGGCCAAAATTAAAGAATTACATTTGGTTGATATGTGGTGTCGCACATTGTCGTGAGCCATTAATCTCACGTTTTGAAGCAGTCCATTGCCCGCCAAGATCCTGCAATTTGACTCCACTAGGCTGTTTTTGTCTCTCGTCTGCAGGGACAAGCCTGTCACAATTCCTGAAATGCATCATAAAGTATACCAAATTTGAAGCTCACGGATGGGACCTCCTGCGGACAACATTTACATGAAATAATATTGAAAAAGTAAATGATTATTAGTTAGATTTTGGTTTAGGAAGCTTATTTATAGCTTTAAAGAATAACATTTAAAGTAACTCATCAATCATTTTTAAACCCCCTCAAAGATATGCGAATAAAGCGAATAAATGCTGTTGGCTACCATAAGAGTTTTAACGATAAAACGTAAATAAGCAAAAACTTAAGGAATACCTTTCCCTTATTGGATTGGAGAAGATGCCTTATGAACAAACCAAGTACAGATAATCATAAGGATGCAATTTAAAAGTGTTTTTCGTGTTGTTAAATACAATCAGCAACCCACTTTATTGCATTTAAAAAATTGTCCTACATCTATAAACCTCCTCTGCCAGTTGCCTCTTTTGGTCATCTTAATTTTGTTTACTTTTCATTCCGACAAAAACGAAAAAACCCAAATTTCACAACCCACAAGAAAGAAACATTAAAAAAAAAAAGGAAATCCCCATAAATTTCCCTTTTACACAACCACATAAAACTCAAAACCAATTCAAAAACAAAATTAAATTTTAAAATAAATTGTAGAAATGCAATAAAAACATAAATATTGAAACGAAGTCATGGGTGATCGCCATCAACGTCATTGTCAGTATCAACAAGAGCTTAAACGTATAATAATCATTATTACGATTGGTGGCACTCAACAGTGTAACGTGTTGAGAAAAATATCTCAAATATTTAATCAGGCCAGACCCGAACATGTCACACAATTACACAGAAACGATCATAACGAAAACCAAAATGAAAAAGAAATTAAAATAAATGTAACAAGTTTTGCAAGAAAACTGTTTTAATATGAAAATTGAATCAGAAAGCAAAGAAATTGTCTTAAACGGAAACGTAATGATGCAGTCATTTCAAGCCATGTCCATTTTGTTAATAAAGATGATGTTCAAAGCACCTCAGCCAGCGAACACCTTCGCAATAACAAAAACTTAAAATTTAAGGCAACAAAAAAAAAAAAACAACAACACGATCGCAATCAAGCCGATGAAATAATATACAAATGAACAAATAAAACTCTTTCAAAATTCAACGTGTAGTAAAGTTGTAACAAACAAACAAAATAAAAATTACGAAACTTTTCGTTTTACGAATGAAACTTATTAAGATGAAACTTCTCTTCTTGTACACTGGCACAAAAATGTTTAGAGGCAATGGCAATTGTAGGCAAAGAAAACACCTTATCACCGGTAACGTCTATGTTAGACATAGATAATGTAATGAGACGATACCGCAGTGACTTCAATAGGCGGCTCCAACGGTCGCTTAGAAGACTTATATGATAGTGCGGGTGGCACTTGCTTACTGGCTCACAGCTGCTTCAATATGCAGAAAAAACTAAACAACTTTGCTAGAGCAGCATAAAGATACGGACTCAGAATGAAGATCCCAAAAACTTAAAACCTGAGAATGAACCCCTCAAATTATCCCCGACCATTGTTATTCATATACCAGTCATCTATAGGCGAGGTAGACTGCTGCCTCTGCCTTGGGAGCATTAATATAAAGCTTGGTGGTTCCCTTGAAGATGTTGAACGGAGCGAGTCACTCGTATGGGCCGCTAAACTCGGTATGAAGATCTAACTATCGCTTGACACGCTTAAAAAGCGACGTCTTCAACAGCTGTGTGAAGTTGGTGCTACAGTACATCTTTTATAGAATTTTATTACTACCTGCCTGAACTGATGGTACTTTTAGGGTAATTGAGTCCTGTAGTTCCTGTTTCATTATAACAGCTTCAGAAAAAGTCATAACACCGACATAGCGTAAACTTATTGTAGCTACTTCTCTCAGCGTGTATGTTTTGTTGGTCATTCTTTTAGGAGGATTCAATAAAATAACATCCCGCTGTCAAGTTTTTTTCCCTCGCCCCCGGGGACATATATAATCTTGGTAATTCCGTGACCTTGATGGATTGCTACTGCGGGAGATGGGGGTACCAGTCCCTGGGGCTTGTCAGGACCCTGAAGTTGGAAGAAGGTATGACTTCTAAGTTCGACCAATAACGGAAAACTAAACTGGTACCATGGGAATCAGTAGCCCCTGGAACCTCGGTTTCAGACTGGTTGTTGGTGAAGCTCCTTCGGGGGTGCACGTGGTGGCTGTAGTTATACCCAAAGCGGGGAGGTTCATTGCAGGAACGATTTGGCGTTGCATTGCATAGCAAGCTGTAAATTGTCATTCCTTGACGGCAGGAGATTAGATAGCTCCGAACCCCTCGGCAATGGGTGGGAGCGGGGGCCTGGCAGCCTCTGTCCTAATTTTCTACCTATGGGATGTGCATGAGTGCTATTCCAGTGGTACTTATGCCGATTGCATAAGGTCACTGGTCTGGCCGCTTAATGTCCCACCTGTGGTTAGACCATCGTCAGGTTGAGCCATCGCTGGCAGGTACTCACGTAAATCTAAACACATCTGTCTAGATATGTTGCTATCCGGGATATATATTGCGGGCAACAGACCCCGAGCATTGCGTAGAGCTTGAAGTAGGAATGTATGGGGGGATATCGAAGCAGATCACTTACTTTCTGGGTCCCTTTTCGAAGTAGGAAGCTAAGCACTCTCAATACCCCAGCACTAACTAATTGGAATGTTTCGAAGACCAGTAGCTCTTGCGACGATAAGTCCCAGACTGGATGTTGTTAAGTCAATTCCGGTGGAGTAACGGGGTGGCGGAAAGCTTCATATGTGGCGTTGTGGCTAAACCCATAGATCAGACAGCCGTTTAAATAAAAAAAAAAAACCAAATCATTCTTTGGGAATTTACCAAAATATATGAGTTTGATAAGACTCATAAAAATGTCCAGAAGCCTTTAAACAAATCTTAAAACCTGTTCCTTCTCACGTACTGTAACAACAACTATAACAACTTATGCTAAATGAAAACACAACAACTAAATCACATTTACCACTTTGAACATTTTCAAAAAAAAAAAAAAAAAGATTTCACTTACAATTTCAATAAATAAAATCAGGTAAAACAAAGCAGATGGTCGCAATTTGTATTGTTTACAAAGTTTTTTTTTTTCGTTTTGTTTTGCTTAAATGCAGGCTGTTTGCTTCGCAAAGACCACAGCTAGCCAGACATTTGGCCAAATAACCAAACGAACAACTCTTCTAGTTTAAGCTGTTTAGGCCACAAGACTCAACCAAAAAACCCGGTTTCAGTTATTGCAAAATACCTTGATTTTACGTCAAACAACAACAACAAACACACGCACACATACTTACACTAACAGCCCAAAAAGTGTTGCGGTGTGAACTAAAGCGGCCTGAGAGAGCCAGAGTATAATATGAGATCTTTCATTTCTTTAAAGAGAAAAACAAAAACAAAAAAAAAATAGGAAGGAAATAATATCAACAATGCTGCACTTAAAACGCCAAAGTAGGGTACGAATTAAGCGAAATGAAATTAATAAGAAACTGTAAGAAAATGTTAAGCAATCGTTTTTGTCTGTCACGGACAGACAACTAGCCATAACGTAACCTGCATTTTACCTAAATGTGCTTTGGAGCTAACAAAACAAACATCACAAAATTTCACGCACTTCACTCTCACTCTCTATGGAAACTGGTTTGGAGAGGTTGCTTACTGTGTAGGTCCTAACAAAGAGGAAGCCTTCATATACCATGAATGTGCTTTTAAAAGTCTTTCCAAAAATCAACACACTCTCATGCCAAATGTCCATTCGTTTATTGCTGTGTGCTGGTTTGAACTGCAACTTAAACTGGTTTGAAGACCTAGATTTTTGTGTCTGAAGTTACGCGCCTCTTCTACTCCATTTATAGTCAGTCGTATAGCAATAAAAGAAGAGAAAAACTGAAAACGGATTAAATACAGTGGGTTAATTGTTTTATTTTTCTTTTCTTATTTATAATTATTTACAATTCGATTTCAAGAATTTGTCAAATACATTTAAAATGTATCTTGCCTTGCTAGGCTAATTAGTAGTGTGATAGTCTATCAGGCTTGGCTTGATTCCAGCCAGAGTCACTGATCTGTTTCATTATGGGGTGACCAAAAGTATCTTTGTGAGTCCCACATTGACCACCTTCGTTCCTCGTATTGATTTCCGACAACCGATTTGTAATTTTCGAATACCTTACATGCATTGAGCCTTCTACTAACACTAGCTTTTACTCTTGACTGTAATGACGTAATTGCTAGAATTTGTCTAAAGTTTAGGTGGCATTCGCCAGTGTCTGTCCGTGGCGCTAAGCCTTCTGCTAGGCAATGCTGGACATTCACACTCAAAGTGCGCTACCCCCTCAGCCTCTTCCAGGCTCCGATTTTCAGCTTGGCCAGATGATGATTGACGTTTTCATGACATATAACTAACGCAGTAATCCACCTTAATGTACTCCTATTATATCTAAGCACCTTACTGGCCTTCCTGTTAAGGTGCACTTTTTTATTTTGGCGAATTCGCAAATTTGTTTTCTTTTGTTTTTTAGCATTTTCAAATTTGTGGACGAATTTTTATATAGTGTATTATATATTATTAACATGGATTTTGTTAAAATTTCTACGTTTTTTATTAAGTCTGGTTTTTTGTGATTTTTCGGCGAAATTTTAAAATTTTGGTGAAATTTAATTTTTGTGGTGAATTTTCAAAATTTTAGGTAAAATGTCGGTTTTTTGTCGCATTTTGATTTTTTGGCAAAAAATTTGTGTATTAATTCCAGTTTTTCGGTTTTGTGGTGAATTTAAAATTTTTTCCGAATTTCGGATTTTTTGCAATTTTTTTTTTTGGTGAAATTTCGGTTTTTCTTTTTGGTGAAATTCGGTTTTCTTTGTTAGTTTTTCAAATTTTGCTATTTTAATTTTTAATTCGGTCCAAAATTTAGGCCCTTTATGGGCTTGGGTATAGGTGTTTCCCCGCAAAAGTGAAAACCTAGACAAATGGTTTATGGCCTATATCTCGGCAACTTGTGGATTTCAAATAGCGGAAATGATCAATTGGTCGAAGTTTTAAGATCCTCGGTTGTCTAATGCCATCAAAATGTTGATTTCAACATCGGACAGACGGACATCGTTAACTGAAGCTCCCTACCTAGAAGGACCCAGAATATATAATTTATAAATATAGAATTTGTTGGGCCGGAAATTGATATTGTGGAAATTACAAACGGAATGACAGGCATGGTATAAAAAGTAAGATTGGTTAAAAATATATCATCCTGTAAGCAAAAGCAATAATTTTGCCAACAGCTTTGGAATATATTTCGACAAGTATTATGGACTGCAGAGACGTAGTGCTGGCTCCTACGGAAATATGGTCGCTGGTGACGGAAGATGTCACGGATAAGCGACTAATGGCTGGTGAGCGATACAGAACCCATGGTAAAGGGGAAGGTCATGTATTTCTAACAGCAGTAATTGTTATATTAATAAATACAATTCTGATTTCGCTCGTATTTCCTCTAGCGATTCGAATAAGCTTTAAAAATCGCCTGGTTTTTTGAACGTTATAGATTTTTTATGGGGTTTTCAGCTCGCTAATCTTTATGCCTCAGTCTCAGGCTTACAGAGAAAATATACACGAGGAAAGTGCGTAAATGTGGTTTGGAAATCGCCCTTTTCTCCGATACAGACGCTTATTATGAGCAGCGTTCGCTCTTCGCTTCTGTAGTGATACGCATTTGGTGAGATTTGTGAATCTCACTCATTTGGATTGTTTAGAATGTTTTATTTCTATCATCTGAGAATATAAATAAAAACGATTTCTTGGCTCCACTTTGCTGCAGCTCATATCGAACGCCGCATGCAACTCATAATTAGGTCCTTAATATTTAGGGAATATTAGAAAAAACCCACAAAATCCAAATTAACATTTTACAAACAAGTTAATTAAAAATTACCGTATCAAAATTAAATTTTCCATGACTGATTTGCAATAAACGATGACAATTTTTCTAGCCGGTTATATTTTGTGAAAAACGGCAACATTTTGAGGACGACGTTGTATGTTTTTATACAAAAAAATGTATGCGAATCTATAAAAGGAAGCCTTATCCTATTTACTATTTAAATTGTTTGTTTATTTTTTTATACTATATTCAGACAGACACCTTAATTGCGCAATTAGGAAATGTTAAGGCCTTGATTGAGCTCGATTTACAGTAGAAGAACTTATTTAATGAATTCAACAAGAAATTTTTTAATGATTGCAACCTGTGCTTAATTAATTGCACCATTAATTGAGTTAAATTCCCAAGGCAATTCTGCTGAAGTTTGTTTAGTGAGCAGAAAAAACTTTGTACAATGATAAAAACCAACCAATACAACTACATTTTATTTTTCTAATTTCTTTTTTTTAATTTTCCAACACAAGTTTTCACGCACAAAATAAACACATTTTCAGCTGCCAATTGCTAACTATTGAGTAAGCTAATTTGCACATATGTGAACACCACAAGTCTCTAACTCAATTTAAAATTTAATTTCCTCAATTAAGGTGCATGTCTGAACATAGTGTTAATTAAATTTTCTAAAAGGGAAACGGAATATGTATATTGAAGTCAAAAGTGTTGGTTTTAAAAAAAAGTGTTTGTTTTTGTTCCAGTGTCTTCAATTATGTGCAACTACAAACACGGTTGTTTTATTTTGCATTAACAACTACACATTTTTAACAAACCCCTTGGCCGCTAATTCCAGGCATTTTTAATGAGCTGTAGCAAATTGTATAAAATTATGTTGCTGCATGCCACCAAAAAATAAAATTCACAGTCATTTAAACAACATTGTTTGATCTGAAGTCTGTTGTTGGCAACTGCTGCATGATACTTGGTAGTAGGTGAATGAGCAAACAATGTACGAGTAATTTTTTCCACAAACCTTTTCATTTAATGTTTGTTCCAAAATATTAAATTGAAGTTTAAGCAGCTACAACATAAAAGTTTTCGCGTTTAGAATGGAAGTGATTCAACTGAAAGATAAACTGCAGTTACCGCCACCAACCACTCTGGCAAAAATAAAAACTCTGTCAAAGATATTTAATGACTGTTGTCGCCAGTTAGTCAGTTAGTCAGTCAGTCAGTCAGTCAGTCCAGTCAAGATAGAAAATAAAATTGTTACGCCTGGCAGACAAGGCGACAAATACTGGTTCTGATCTGATGGTTTGACTGATTTTGACTGACGTTTAAAAAGACTGACTAATAGGCAGCTCAGTGCAAAGTTAATGTCGTGGTAATGTTTTTTTTCGGTTTTCGTAAGTCTTGTTGTTTTTGCCATGAGTTCCATAAAATCACTATATATTTTGCGCTGTTGTTTTTTTTTTTTGTTTCCTACGAGTACTATTGTTGTTGTAATGGAAGTTTGCAGTTGTTTTTGTTTTCTGTTGCATTCGTTAATTTATTTGTATATGTTTTTTTTTAAATGTTTGTTGCGATAATGTCACAACTAAATAAAAGTTTGTAATCAACGATTGTAATATATTTTAGGTGAGCGCTACATCATACGGTTCTTTTAGGATTTCATGCTGTGTTGTTGTTGTTGTTTTGATGGTTGGTTGGTGCTGGTGGTGTGTGTTGCAAGTTCTGGATTTACGTTAAATGTGTTGCATTAAAAGATAACAATGAATATTGTGACACATTTTGTAATTTATGCCAAAAAGAAAAAGGTCGTGCTAATATTGTTTGTTTAAAGACGGAATTCTAATACCATGTTCAGACATGCAGCTTAAGTGAGGCAATTAAATTATAAATTGAGTTATAGACTTTGGTGTTTAGACATATGCAATTTAGCTTACTAAATAAGCTTTTGAGAGCAGAAAATATTTTCATTTTGTTCGCGAAAACTTGTGTTTGTGAATTTGGAAAAATGAAGAAAAATTAGGCCGAGCAGACCGCTTCCTTCATTGATTTCAGGCAACTGATTTAAATTTTACGACTACCTTACTTTCATTGAATCTCGTGCTAACACTAGCGCTTACCCTTGATCATAGTGATTTCAGACTGTCGACTGGCAACTGTCCCGTTTCTAGCTCATCGTGGAGTAATTGCTAGCATATGTCTACGGCTTAGGTCCCTCCTGGCATTCACATTTCACAAGTGTCTGCCCGTGGGGCTAAAACCTTCTGCTAGGTAGTGCTGGACATTTACAACCAATGAGCGCTACCATCTTAACCTTTTCCTCAGGAGCGTCTTTGAAGTCTGATCCGTGTCCACCCCTTGCAAGATTTTCTGGTCCATCTCGTCAAAATTCCTTCATTGGCCAATAAACACCGGAGTTTCTGCGGAGATTAAACTCTCCACCTCCGCTTAGTGTGTTGTACGGCCCTTGGCTAATCTATTACCAACGGAGAAGCCCTTAATAAGGTACGTGTTATACATATAAATGATCGGGTATCAGGAACAAGTTCCCTTATTTAATTGGAGCACATTCCGTTGTAGTAGCGATAGAACAAAGACACACAACTCACATTGCGTCGATGTTTCAGTTAGTTAACAGAGTTGGATACCCTACTATCACCGGTAAGCGTCTTGTATGCAGTCGAGAAGCCTTAAAATAACCTGAAGCACCGGCTCATACATGTGGCTTGTATTCCATTTACGCTACGATAAAGGTGGTTAAAGTAATAAGTAGTGCGGATGTAGTGAAGTATCTCTTACACCGAGGCACTTGAATGCTTTATTGGCGATCTGGATTTCTGTGCCAGGACCATGAAGAGCTTTTGATTCCTTAATACTACCTCTACTACAGATGAAGCAACATAATCGGTCTCGCGTCTGTGAGTAAGCAGGCCTCTTACAGGCATCAAAATTGACCCTGCTCGCACGACCCCATACAGAGATACTACCAAGATCTCGGTTGAACGTATCCTTCATATTGTGCCTGATGGCTCCATGTGGCGAAGGGGTTGGTCGTTTTGTATTGAATGAAAACAAGAGCAGATGCTGCTTGTCATCGGCAAAAGAAAATATAGGATTGAAAGCTTGACATAAAAGATCATTTGTGATACACATGAATTTATCTTGAACTCGTTTGTTAACCGATTCGGTACGGCGCCTATCGGCCACGAAACGTTGCCCACAGCCGGCATTCGCCTCGTTCATCGACACACTTCGCAAACACAGAGATAAGAGAAATGAATGACGCGTTTATATCACGGCCGTCGACTATAGGCGACGCTCGGCTGTGTGGTGCCACCTGTGGTCGTCGCCTATAGTCGACGCTCGTACCAAAGTGGTTAAAACCCTATCTATAACAACTCGTATAGAGCGATCCCTGAGAAAGCTTGATATGAGCTTATCCCCGTTATTTAACTAACGGACGGATCCATGAACAAGTGCCCCAGGGGGTTTCAAGCGAGATTTCAAACAATCTCTAAGTATATTCGGACCAAATTAGATAAGGTTCTAAAGGGGACGCCTATAGCTATTTTCCCGGATAGCCAAGTCCTCCCTTTCATGCGAATTTCAAGCTAGGCTGAACTTGGAATGTTTTACAAACTGGCCACTGGTAAAATGGGGTTGCTTTTACCCGACCAGCTGGGCCACAGTGGCCATAAAAGCAGACTTCTTTGTGTCATTTATGGCTTGAGGACGAAATGAAACACCGACACATCTTCTTTATGAATGTATTTTTTTAATTAGTAATAGAAGGCGTGTTTTCAGCTCTGATCTCTTGTGTTTGGATGATATCAGGCCGGCTTCTCTGACCTCTGATCTGACATTCATTGGGAGCGTTATACTGTGGTTGCTTTAATAAATGATCTGAGACCCAAAAGAGGTCGCAGTGTCGGCTGGTGGACCAAATCTAATTCTCTTTATTATTAACATTTAGTAATTTGTTCACCATATGATGTTGTTAATTCTGTTAGCCTCAGGAAATACACAAATTTTAAATCTTTATTTCCCTCAGTAAACAAATCAAAGCAAATGAAATGGATTTGTTGCGGAATCTCTTAAACTAAAAAAAAAAAAAAAAAAAAAAAAAATCATGTAAGAACAACAAAAACGAACTGAACTCACGCTATGAATACGAATATTGTTAAATTTTTATTTTATTTCAGTTTTTGACTTTAAACGTGGCCAGCATTTTTAATTTTTTTGGTGCCTTTTTTTAGGCTGGATGACTGTGGTTTAATCTGAAGGGTGATTTTTTTTTATTGTCGTACATGCTTAATTTGAGTTGTCAATTAATCCAGCAATATTTTACATCCGAACCAAGAAATGACTCATATTTTATTATGAACTAGTGGCACGGGCCGAAGTTTGCTTGGCCTAGACCGACTTCTATATATAGACTGCATTTTACATAGAATGACATTTTTCTTGTTGTTGTTAGGTGTTGGATGCATTTTAGAGGCCTGGAAAAATTAAAAAAAATTTATAATCCAGTAACAGCGCCGCCTATCAGATAGATATGGGCTGTTTCTGTATGACATGCAAGCGCCTTGTCTAGAAAATTTGACAAGAAATTAACATATAAGTTTTCTGGAATAGTCGCTCTCTTATCATACAAAAAAGAGCTCACTAAAATATGACTAAAATCGATCCAGCCGATCCTGATCACAGCGGCATTTATGAATCTAAACCATTCAAACAGATCATATCATGATTATTTGTCGCCTCGTTTTATATTCTGCGGTTTGCCTCATAACTGGAGCTCGAGTCTGCGACCCAGCTCTTCTGGGGCTATTCACCCTGTATCGCTACAAGCTCAACTGCAGCTTAAGACAAGTTCCTGAGAAGTTTACTTCGTTTAGTTCGACTTATTTAGTCAGCCTGCTACGGGCCGCATCATTTATAACAGCACCCACCGCTACTATGTGTCTTTCAATTTATGACCAAATCAAGTATAAAGTCAGAGCTTTAAAAAATCACCCTATATTCATTACATACATACACATGCACGTAAAGACACATTTTCGTATTTAGATTTGTTGTTTAAATAATTTGTGTGCTCATTGTTTGGTTTTACATTATTTAATCGTTGCTTTTTATAGTGCGCTTGAAGGTTTATATTTTTGTTGTTGTTGCCGTTGTTGTAAACAACAAACATTGGTTACGCAATCTACAGTTAATTTTGGTTATTGTTATTATGTTACCACTGTTGTTATTGTTATTGTTGCTGCTGTTGCCGTTTTCATATGAATTTTTTTTTTTCGCCATTTAAATTGTTTTCTTAATTCTGAGAATAACAGAAGGAAAGCCAACAATTTTGGGGAATTTTTTTGGTGAACATTTTTGTGTAATTTCCGGCAGATTTATGTAACATTTACTTACCATAAATATTAAATGTTAGAATTTAATAAGTAGGTCAGCAATTTTTTTAAACAGTTTTTAAATGTACATAGAGGTTTTATTCATCACCATCCTTTTCTAGTTTAACCGTGACATTCGTAGGAAACGATACCAACGAAAAAATTGTGTTTGTGAATTTTGAAAATTAGTGGAAATTCGAATTTAAAAGATTTTTTTAAAGAAATTTCTTTTTAAATAAATTAAATGTTAAAAACGTATTTTAGTTAAAAATTTCACTAAATTTATTAATCGTCAATTTCACATCACATTTGTTTTAATTTTTTGTCAAGTGTATTTTGGAGACAAACCGGTTTCGGATATGTGACATCTCCAGTGGCATTAGACGTCGAAAATGCATACACATAGCCGAAACTGGTTTGTCTCCAAACCAAACTTGACAAAGGATGACGGAAATTCGTTCCAAAAATCTACTTAAGTATTAATTGCTTAATTTATTAATTGAATTCTTGTGTGGTAAATTGAGCTCAATTATGGCCTTAATTTCGTTAATATCGTAACTGCGCAATTAAGGTACGTGTTTCCACATAGTATAGTTTATGAAGCTTTTATTTCCTCATTGGGTTTTCGGTTTTTAATGTTTTCGAAATCGTAGAATCCGTATCTAAAGTCCGTTTTTCAGGATTAAATACAAGAAACAATTGTTTGTTTTCCTCAATGCCGCACTATAAAATGGCCGACGAAATTGGGGCAAGTTACCTCCTTATCATGATACATTCTTGAGACTTGAATTGAATAATTCCTTTCATATATTTTGAATACCACTACTGATTCTATTAGCTGAATTACTTATGAACATGCCCGCCGTTATCTATTGAACGAGTCTTTGACACAACAATCAGTTACAACCAAGGGGTGAATCCAAAGTATTTCCGGCTTCTCTGCCGATGTCACACTCCTTATATAAAAAAAAAATTTCCGGAAATGGCGAACCATTTTTTTGTGTGGAATTTCACACCCCATCAGAATCAAAGTACTGTGCTGTTTTGGTGACTTTACCTGTTTAGTCTACTCTACTATTTTAGAGATTTTTTTCAATCAAGGCATGGTGAGACGAGATTTTTCTCGTGCTTTTTATTAAAATAGTACAGCAAGTCAATTTGAAAGTAGTTTCATTTTCTAGTAAAATTATATGCAGAATGACTGCTATCGATATGATTGTGTAACATATGTATTTTTGACGACATTAGTCGGGAAAAGCTGCTATAAGCAGTGCTTCTTCCTTGCATTAGTAATGCAACATTAAAAGAAGAATATGGCCTAAAAATATGGCTTTAGATTCGGATTTAGCGACTTCGAAAACAATAAAAACCGGGGGTATACAAACTGATGAGCACATATCAACACAGCTACATATGACAAACAGAACAAACCAATAAAAACACAATACGAAAATAATAAACAAATTCATAAACCAATAATCAATGAATTCCTTCTTACACAAAAAACTCTACAAATAATAAAAAAAATTATAGTAACAATAGTAAATAAACTCTGTCATACGCAAACACCAATTCTGATGTACTAAAAGACAAACTTCTACCAATCTATACAAAAACCTGCGAGCTCTTCCTTTTGCCTGGTCAGAACTACGGATGGCTACGTGATAAACGAGAAAAAACTGCCTACAACATTTACCTGTCATTCACAAACATCAATTCTGACGCAATACAAAGCAATAACACAGTTAAACACCAACTTCTATCAATCCTTGAAACCCACCTACGAGCTTTATCCTGCCACCTTTTCGCACCTTAAAGATGCCTACGTGATAAACGAGGCTTATCTGCTACCAATTCACATGACAAATGGATACTTGATCAACAATAAAACACCTACGAAATGATACAAATTTCTCAGAACGAAGAATTATACTGAAGATGACTCATAGCCGAAATCGTGTAGGAACATCAAACTTGACAAGGAATTAAGGAAAAACATTGCAAAAAACCTACATCAAATCATTCTGTCGGAATATCATATAAAGAATCAATAAAAACCGTCCTGATGTAACCCTGAGGGATTTGATTTTTTTGTAAATTGTTGCACAGTGTGATTTTTAGAAAATACTGAAGTTTTTTTTTAATAGTACAAATAAAAATAAAACATTCTTGCTTTTTAAGTCCAAGTTGCTGAGGTCAGTAGTAATATTTTGTATTTACTGCAGCTTAATTATTATTTAAAATGTTAACTATGACAATGTAAAATAGTCCATTCAAATTAATGAGGAATAGGTATAAATAAATAATACTGATTTATTGGATTGCAGCAGCTCCTAAAACTTTTTTAACTTTGTTTACTTTTAAAGCCGAGAATATCTTTAATTTTTCATGGAGTTTTTTTTTAACTTTCTGTTTTATTGAATCTTTCTATTTAAAGAAATTTGCAGTATGTGTATTCAAATCTTATCTGTAAATTATTGTTTATTAGGTATTGCCAATAATAAAAGACTATTTACTTGCCGTCTCGCCAAACTCAATGTGTCGGGTTTTTTCAGTCTTTGGTGCCCGTGAAATTGCAGTAAATCGCGCGCTAGTGTGTTAGGATGGACCCCTAATTTGCTTATATTTGCTCTGTGTATATTTTAATTTCTTATGGACGAAAAGTCGTATAATCCTAGACTGTCGTCTTTGTAATTTCTGAATATTAGATGCGCAAGCAGTACCCCGCAGCTGAATGCCATATGTCCATGTTGGTTTTATTATGGATTTGTATAAAAGGACTTTCTAATCCAAAGCCAGGGTTGAGTTAGAACTTATTAGACAATGTAGTTGATTTGTTTGAAGCTTTATGGCCGTTATTTTTGCCTCAATGTGACTGTACTAAATTAGGCGGATACCCAAATTTTTAACGTGCGTTTCCGCTGGAACCGTGGTATTTGTTCTGAGGAAAAGGTTACGTGTACACATTTCGATGGGTTTACTTTTATTCTACACTTTTTCAACCAGTCCTCTAGCTCATGAACGTGCGACTGAAGTTGTTGAGCTGCAACTTATAAATGCAGTGTCGTATATGAATTTGAGCTTGTATACATGAGATATAAAAGCGGCCCTAGTTACTACCTTGAGGGACCCCTTCAGAAATTTCTCCTTTTTTAGAAAATTGATCCTTTGACCTTACCTTAAACGTTCTGTTCATGTAGTTGGTAGCAGTTTTAAAGACCATAATTTCTTTGCCTTTAATTAAAGAATAAGCCTTTTTTTTCGTTAAATACTGCAAAAATATTTGTCTTATTCAATAAAACGCAAAAAAAACATCAAAAACCAAATAGGAAACGTGCTACAAACGAAAATTGAATTCAAGAAACACTACAAAAAAAACGAGACCAAATCTAGTAAAAAATACAAAAACAAAATGACACGATGTAGTGAAAAAACGGTGTCATGAACAATTGCAACAAATAAAAAAAAAAGTGGAAGAAAAAATCCAAATTAAAACTTTTGAACCAAACGCTCATATCGCATTTAATCCCACCATACATACTTATTTATACCTTTAAATAAGTAAGTATGCGTGTGCCTATGTGTGTATGCTTGTGCATGCAAAGAGACAAAAATACGTCATCATCAAAACACTTAAACCTAAACCATTACACGACGCTGACTAAAACTTACAAGAAGAAGCACACGAAGAAATTCCCTCTCTGTTGTGTGTACACACTCGGGCACACACACACACCTTTGTAAATAACATTAATTGTATTACAACATAATAACATGATGACAAACAAACCAAATTATAATAATAACTACAACAGCAACAACAACTATTACAAATAAAATACTCGATTGCTGCAATCAATTTTACACGAACAAAAGATGATCATTAAAATAAAAGAGAAGTAGTGGTACAATGGGCAACAACAAAAACAAAATTATAATATAAACAAAGCATGTTTGCCTTTCAGTGTTGCCGTTTGAGTATTTTTACAAATTTTGGGTATTTAATTTTGATTAAACCAAAAGTTTTAAATAAAGAATTTTAAGAATTATTTAACGAAGTTTCGTTTAGTGTCTAAATTTAAATGTATGTATTATTTAAGAAATTTATTATTTCAACCTAAAAATTTAACTCATTTTTTTTTATTTAATTTTCTCAAAAAGTTACAAGTACAATTTTAAATAAAATTTCTTTTGAACGGAAAATAACAGAGCGAGCAAGGTAAATTAATTATAAGGTGGGAACAAAGCGAATTTTGTGTTAGGCTAATTCGATCCAATTTTAAAATTTGTATGCCTTGTGTAGGAAAACTAAGAAAGAAACGTATGCAAGCAAAAAAAAAAATGTCTTTAATTCATAAATCTAATTATATTATTGTTAAATTTAGAAATTTTATTTAAAATTCATAGATACTTTAACAGTATTTCACGTTAGGTTATGACGAGCGATTCCATCACCTGGCTCATAAGGCCTTGACACAGAGTGTTTGTTTTTATTCTTCTGGATAAAAACTGTCATTGGGAATCGTGTTGTAGGTAGAGTAACTTTTTTATATACAGACTTTTCTATTCTAAGAAATTTTATTGCAAGACTTATGCGCAATGAATTTCTTTTTTTTTCATTTTATATAATTTTTTAATTTTATTATATTGAAAAGTTGTGAAAGCTTTTAATCTTATTTTTTACTTATACAATTCCCTGTCAATTTTTGCCTATTTTTAATGAAATCTCCCCAGAATTTTTTTCTTATTTTCACTACCTCTTTATTGTAAGCGAACTTCGAAAAAGGGATATAGTTCGCCGGGGAAAAAAAGGGAGAATAAAATGAAAACTATTGGGAATAATTCCGCCGACAAATCCCAATACAGTTTGCAGAAAAAATGTTAATATTTAATAAATTTTATAGCAAAATATAATAACTTAATATGTCTTATAACAGCCCTATTCTTTTGAATTTTTTATACATAAAATGTACAACTAATCAAACATATATGGAGCGTGTATTTCTTTACGTAGCAGGAAGTTATTGATCTAACATACTAAGGATATTTTCTGAAGTCTTATATAAAAACTATCCCTTAGTTTGTTTTAGTGTAGAGGGGATTTCGAAGCAGACCGCTTACTTTCTTTATTTTTAATTTCCAACTACCTTACTTTCAATGCATCTCATGTTAACGCTCTACTCCATTCTCAACTGGTAACTGTCTCTTGTAATTATTATGATTTGTGTAAGGCTTTTGTCCTTAGATATTTATACAGAAAGTTAATATGTTTGTATTTGTTTATTTTAAATAATCGTTCCTGTTCTGTATTCCGAGTGGAAAGAAACCGTGTGGAATTGTAAAATCATTTGGAATGAAATAATTCGAAAAATAGCTATTCTGCTTTCCACATATTTTTGCTCGTTTTTAATTTAGTCAACAATGGTTATGGAAATACATATTGTCGCTCACATTAATAAGCCACAGGACTCTGTTTAGGCGTTCCATATGCATTTGAAAATTTAATGTGAAAATAAAGGAAAAATAAGAGAATATCTTTAAACTTTTAATAAAAAGTTGTGACTTCAACATTAAAATAAGTTTTTAATTAAAGAAACCGGATTCTAATTCATCTCAGCAACCTTTTTTATTTTAAATAAAACGAAAGAGCTGACCCTTCGGAAATACCCACTTTCGAACAAACTATTGCGGATTCGCAATACAGAACAGCACTGTATAAATTGCTTTATAAAGTCAAATTTTTTTGGGATTTTGTATTCCTTTTTGGTGAATCATAATGTTAATTATTTTTAAGCTAATGCAATAAATGCCATTTATTGTTGCGGGTGGTTAAGCCGGGTAAAGGTTTTCCGATGAGCTGGCCTAAGCAAACAGCGAAACCCGCAACAATAGATTGCATTATTTTATAATAAAAATGAGTTGGGAGTTAAAATAGTTAGCTTAAAAATAATTGATTTAAATTGCTTTATGTTTGTTTTCCATTTTATAATTATATAGGTCCAAACAATAATTCTAGAAGTAATCGGTAACAGGATTTACAAAATTTATATAAAAAAAATATGTTTGAAACAAAAATCCTGGTATTTTTGTCTTTCCAACAAATTCTAATTGATAATTTGCTTAATTTTTTTCTTGTATTTCTTCATTAGGTTTTTACGATTTGGTAACACTGATTATGTTTCAAAGAGTGCAATAGATGAGAATGTGTTGAAAGAAGAAAAAGGGGCCAAATAAAATCTTTCATAATACTAAATATGAGTCGCTTTTTGTTGGTGTTGTTTTAAAAGTTTCACTTTCGTTTTTAATTTATGCAGAACACTCACAGAGTGCAAGAGAGAGAGAGCGAGAGAGAGAGGCATTGAAAGAGTTTAAAAATGTGTTTTAGTTGGCAAGAGAGTATCACTAGGCGTATGAATGATTTTTGCTAATACTTATTGAGTAAACTTAACAAACAAGCTTTTTTTGTAAATAACGCTGTGTGTATGGGTTTGTGTAAGTGTGAGTAACTGAGTTTCTGAATTGCAAGTAAAATCTTTTTTTTTTAGAGAGAGTCTTTAACTATTTCGTGTATTTGCGTTATTTTTGTGCTCATTTTTTGGCTTTTTAATGAAAGTGAAACTTTTTTGTGTGTTAATAATTTTTTTTCAAGAGCTTTATTTAGTTTTCGTTTTCATTTTCAGTTTCGCTTTTAATAGTGTTTGTGGGATTTGTTGTTGTTCTTGTTGTATGTAGCTCAAACATTACATTAATAAAGAATATGCATGTATGTACGTAATCTTTTGGGGGCACAACGTTAACGTTGTCGCCAACGTTTTTAGACGTTTATGTAGACATTATGGAACTTCGTTGACGTTTTCCTATAATAGAGTATTGCGGGTATCCTCGCCATTACTTGGGTTTAGTCAATCGAGATACGTGGTTGATGTTGGTCGTGTTTTTCGGCAAAACATAAGAAAAAAAACAAACTATAACAAAAGAAAAAGATAAATTAATTAACTAAATTCATAGTTAAAAAAAAGCAAAATAAAACAAACAACAAATCATTATTAATAATAATTAAAATCCATAAACTTCAAAATCTCTGCAAATAGCTGTGGTAATTTATGATAAATGTTTAAAAACCCTGAACGAAAATGTTACAACATTTAAATTGTATTACTTTAATTCACTAAAGAATAAAAAGTTGTTGAGCTTTTATGCAATAACCAGCCCCAGGATTATGTTTATTGTATAAACTTGACACTTTTTCTTCGCTTCATAATAAAATCTGTAAAATTCACACATAATTTACGAAAGAAAACAAAATCCATTAATTAATGTGCAATAATTTAAAAAGAATAAAAATTAATTATAGAAAATTTAAAATTTCTTTGCAAGCTAACTAAATTATTTCTGTTTTGTGTGTTTAAATATTTCCCTAAAATAACGAAAAATCTTCCATTATTTATAAAAAAAAATTATTTAAAAAAATCCCTAAAATAACCAAGTACCTGTTTATAAAAAAAAATACAAATTTTAAAAAATATATTTATATATATTCAAGAGAAAAAATAAAAAATAAAAAAAAAAATTTAAAAAATTCATAGTTAAAAAAAATTGTGATTGTTCATTTTGAATGGTTTGAAAATTGTGTTCAAAAATGTTTGATATAAAATTGACCAAAATATTAACAAATAAGCGACAATTAAAACATAATAAATATTTAAAAAATATAAATAAATTACACTGAAAGATTAAGCGAGAACCCATTAATTTGAAAGAAAAACATAAAGGAAATAATAAAAAATTGAAAAAATTCAAAATCAATAAAATGTCTATAGTGTTGAAAATATAATACTTAAAAAAAGTATTTCAGAAATAATTTATCGATATAAAATCTTTGTAACAAAATCTATTAAAGAAATTTAAAAATTACACCTGTGTATGTAAAAAATTCCAACAACTCTCAAATGGTTTAAGATTAAATAATTAAACAATTTTTGTAAAACAAAGAAACCTGCAATTCAAATTCTTTGTAAAAAGAAAGAATATATAAAAAAAATTTAACAACTCTCGAATGGTTTAAATATAAATAATTAAAAAAAATTATTAAAACAAGGAAATCTGTAATTAAAAAAGTTCGCCAAAAGCAAGAATATAAAAAAAATTTAACAACTCTCAAACGGTTCAAAAAATTAGAACAAGAAATTCCACAACTGCAAACATTTTTCGAAAACAATATTTTAAAATATAAAGAAGTAGTATAAAATCGAAAGAAAATCATCAAACAATTAAAATAAACCCCCCCTTTGAATATTTTTCACCATTTTCATAATAAAATTCTAATAAATAAAAAAATTTCTTAAATTATTAAGTTACCATTTCTAATTAAAAAAAAATTGTAAATAAAATTAAACATACAAACAAACACCTCTCTTTTTACAATCTCTGTGAAACAAAATTTTAGACCATAAAGTAAAACCGTCCCTTCACTACATTTACGCCTAGAAGCCTAAAACTCCTTTGTAAAAATTATTAACAAAAAAGAAACCCACCTTAAATTAAAATTAAAATCAATTAAAGAAAACCCCCTAAGCCTTCAGCATTACAACAAACAAGCATACGAGAATTATTAGCAATCAATAAAAACCCTTTAAAAAATCAACCAGCAACAGAAACAATTGCAGCCAAACTACACTTTTTTCAACTGCAACTATTCACTCACAGCTAAACGTTTTAAAAGAGTGTGTGATTAGTAAAGAGAACGACGAAAAGGCGAGTGTGAATTTATGTCTTTTGTTGTAGTACAAAAAAATGTTATTAAAAATGGAACAACAACAAGCGACGGCGTCGTTTATATCGTCGCTAAATATGTCACCATTTGCATTGCAATTGGAACAAGAACAACCCTCCTCGCCAGCTCTGGTAGCTGGTGGTAATTCCAATTCCAATCAGCACTTGATAAATTCAAATAATAATAATAATAACAACAACAACAGCAGCAGTGAAACTGATTTGAATAATGCCAATGTTGATTATTCAGCATATACGTTGCATTTAACAAATACAAGTCATCAGCAGCAGCAGCAACAACAGCAGCAGCAGCAACAACAACAGCATCATCACCAACAACAACAACACCAGCAGCAGCAACAACAACAACATCACTACCATCAACAGCCTCAGCAACAGCAACAACAACAACACTACCTGCAACAACCACCTCAGCAACAACAGCCGCAACAAAATATTGCCAATAATCCAAATTTTCAATATTCCTACATCTATAACATCGATTCTCAATATATTTTCCCCACAGGTTATCAGGACACCACATCCTCCCACTCACAACAGAGCGCCAACGGCGGCAATGTTAATGGTCCCTCCTCAAATCAAAACTCCTCCAATCCCTCAGGCGGCGTATCCCTAATCAATGGTGTTGTCACCTTGAATACAGGCCAAAATTCAACCCTAACTGGTGGCAGCAACAATGGCGGCTCTTCAGCCTCTTCGGCCTCAGGCACCTATATGTCCCTGTTGCCGCCCAATGTTGGTGTAACCAATGCATCGAGTGTGCACTTGGGTGGTGTTAGTGGTTTGGGCATCGGGACTAGTGCCTCCGCCAGCGGTACGACGCCTGATGTCATTGATTTCAAACATTTATTCGAGGAGTTGTGTCCTGTTTGTGGTGATAAGGTTAGCGGCTATCATTATGGCCTGCTAACGTGTGAATCGTGTAAAGGTTTCTTCAAGCGTACAGTACAAAATAAGAAGGTCTACACGTGCGTAGCGGAACGTTCGTGTCATATTGATAAGACACAACGTAAACGTTGTCCATATTGTCGTTTTCAAAAGTGTCTGGAAGTTGGCATGAAATTAGAAGGTGAGTGTAAAGAATATAATCTTTTTTAAATTATTTTACTAACTATTTATAACCTGGTGAAAAGGAAATTCGTCAACACATTCACATTGATCAAATATTTCCCCAAATAAGTGGAAGCTCGAGCAGTAAGCAATAAATTGCTATTGCTGTCAGCTTGTGCAACTTGATAACTTAAAATGAAACAAATACTTATTTAAATATCCAAGTTATATTAATTACTTATGCGCCTTTCACACTATTCTACAAGTCATCAAATATTCTCATTACGCTTTGTCTACGCTATCCGACTTGAAACCAAAATGAAAAATAAAGTAGCCGAAACGATATTAACGGCGGTGATGGCTGAGCAATTTTGGGTCGGTAGCAGCGGCGGTGGCTACTGAGAATTTTCGGCGGCTCAAGTTTTTGATAGATTTCACGCGCTCTCGGCGGCGAACCAGTCGACTTATATATTTGTTCAATAGCTGATTTTTGTATTTTCTTTGTTTGCTTCTGTAAAAGTGCAACTCTGACAAAATGATGTCAGAGCGTTGTGAAAATTTTCAAAAAAATAATGACTGCCATGCGACTGTCATCCGGATTTTTTGACAGGCTGATGACTTGAATTGAAATTTTTGACAAGTTGTTGCACACGATTTGGTAGTGTAGTGTCTCTTGTATCAGGCGAGGATCCCGTTTAAGCTTTTTGGGGGTAATATATAACGAAAACAAGCAATTGTTTTTGCATGGGAAAAATTTTAGTTTTTAATAGTTCTTCATCACCCCCCCCCCTGAATCCGCGCCTGCTTGTATTGTGACCGTTTAATTTTCAATGTGCTACTCATCTGCATTAGATACGTTCAATATTAGGCGAGCTTTTTTCAAACAGTATTACCAGCACATATACTAACCCCAGCAAAAGCCAAGTGCATCTCCTGGGAGCCGGTGAATATTACATCAAGCTGTCGCCTTGGAATCGAGTTGAACCATAGAGGAAAAAATTTTACATTTTTTCTAGAAACGAAAACATCTTAAATAATTGCCAGCAAACAAAAGTCGATGAATATTTCTTGTTTTAAATCTCTATGGGATTTCTTCTTTTAAATCCTTTTCATGTCTTGATGAGTAACTCCTAGTGATGGGTGAGGTTTAAAAGTTTTTAGCCGTTTGATCTGAACATTCACTATGTATCTAATACAGGTGCGGATATAGAATAGGGTATTTCTCCTTCCAAAATGATTAAACCTTTAACAGTTTTCCATGTGAAAAGCTCTATAAAAAGCTCCAGCTCAATTCCCATATTACCACAGTGTCCGCTAAATCATCCCATTAGTTTCCTGAGTACCTTGAGCCTCCTAAGATCGTTCTTATAGAGCCACTGGGGCTTCTGAGATTAACGTCGATCGATGGGATAACAAAGAAGGAAATTTTGGTCTTACAAAAATACCTCTAACAAAACATTCAATCTGCATATTTCCAACATGATGACTACTCCTGACTGAACTTGAGCTTTGTCTGCCATTAAATAAATGCTCATGACTCTCATAGCCGATGGTCACGGTTTTGCTTTCTTGGTATCTTCAAGAAGCGCTGTTCTTCTCAGGCTGGATTAAAAGTTTCCCACAAGCTAGATCCTTAGTCTGTCTAATCCAAGCCCCATTTGACCATTCAGGGACGAAAACTTGTCATTAAACAAGATGGTTGAAATGCGATGAAGTAGCCATTTTTACCTTCCCTTTTTTTCATTAGCAAACTTCAAATAATAAGAAAGAAGAAAATGATCAAAAAGGTAGGGTGTTTTTTAAGCCCGCTAGATCAAAATATTTTTTCTTTTTTTTTATTAGTAAGATAATTTAGAAATAATTTCGGGCCACCGCGCCTGTTCTTGACGAAGCGCATTCAGGTGGTTCAATTTTTCCCCCTTTTAAAAAATGAAGATCCAATGATGCCACCAGCGTGTGTAAACCGCACCAAACGGTGTAATGGAGTCTGTAGGGTCTGTTGTGAATTGGTTTCACTAAATATGCGCCAATGTTCTTTACTAACAAAGCCGTTAATCCAAAAATTAGCCTCATCGCCGAACACGATTTTGCGATCAAACATCGGCTCAGTTGTCTGATGATTGATTTGAAAAGTAAATCCAGTTAATTTGGTAGCGTTGTTCCAGCATCAATTTATTCATGATGATTGTTGCCAGAGTATATTGATCATAAATTTCAAAAAATGAGCGCCGTATGACAGTTCGTTTGACAGCTAACCCTTTAGCAAGTTCTATTGGGCATCAAAAACACCCTATATTTGCAAAAGAACTTCCTGACTACATAATTAATTAATTTTATTTATATAAAATGTGATTAACATTTATTTTCAATTTCGTAGTTTTTAAATTTTCAATGTTGACACTCACATTAGATTGATAGGATGAAAATGAAAACAACATTTAAGAACGTAACGTATAACAACAAAACGCATTTTTAATTGAACACACGCATACATACATATGTTAACCGTTATCGTAAGGTTTATATTATAACGTAACGTTTTCAAACGACTACGATTTTAACAGTAGTCGTTTAAAGTAAGAATGAGAGATAAGAATTCCCAAAAACGCCAAAACTAAAACAGAAGTGAGTGGCGCTATGTTCCCCGCAGGAATAATAAAAAAGTATAAATAACAATCATAAAGCACAGTTGCATTAAAAGGTGTCGCCATATCTTAAAAAGGTAGTAAAAAACAAAATGGAATATTATTTTAATACGAATTTGATCTTTAAATAAATTAAATAAATCTTTTTGTTGTATAATAAAGTTAACAGTCACTTTTATTTTTCGCTAAATTCTTTTTTTTTTTTTCTTTTTGCAACTACAATTTAACATTTCCTATTTGTGAAACGCTTATCAAAACAGTTTCACCTAAATACTTGATACATTTTATGGTGCTCGCGTTGTACATACTTAGAAAAAAAAACTATTTATTTTAGCTTTTAAATGTTTGCTATTTCTTCGCAATGCACACTAATGTTGCTGTCTTCTTTCACGAACAATCGCTAAAGAAATTTGTGCTTTTATTTTGCATAATAGTTAAAAAAACGCCCAAAGTTGTTATTTTATTAAGTTGAAAAATTTAATTTGATCTCTTAAATACAAAATTATTTATGAAAATTAATCTTTCGCTGCATTTTGACATTCATCATAAAATGACTACAACAATTACTATTGGGTGGCAGCAGTATCAGTATCATATGGCGTTTTTCTTTCTGAAAAAGAATGTTGTCTTATAAATAGGTTGTTCCTTTTTTTAGATTGTACATACCCTCACAAAGCGGCCCCGCATGTCTTTTTGGTGTTCCCGCCACCTTGATGTATTGTTACCGGGGGAGATGAGGGTACCAGTTCCCGAGGCCTGCGGGGGGTCTGAAACATAAAGAAAGTAAAGGATTTTCTAAGTTCGACCAGTAGCAATGAGAACCACGCAAACAAGTAGCCCCTTGGACGCAATCCCTGGACTGGTTGTTGGTGAGGCTCCTTCGGGAGTACACGTGGTGGCTGTGGTTTATTCCCAAATCGCGGGAGGATCTAGTTGCAGGATCAATGTGGCGTTGCATTGCAACAAAAGCTGTCAAAGGAAGGCTTTTGACAGCAGGAGAATGTTTAGCTCCAAGCTCCTCAGCAAGAGGTGGGATCAGATACCAGGCAACCATGGTTTACAATTGCTACCTATACACATGTGTATAGGGGCGTTGGTGGTCGCATTTTAATACACCCTGTGCTAAGACCACCATGAGGTTGTGCCAACGTTGGTGGGTACTCATGTAAATCTTCGTTCACCCTCACAAAGCGAAGCACTTTTTACGAATGCTGTGCAACAAGATTAATTAAATAAAATTTCAACACAAAAATTAACACTTTAAATAAACCTTTTGATTGTGTAAACAATGTAGTTAATACATTTGTCGAAAATAACAGCATTTTACCCTGAACCTTAAGTTGAGTGCAAAAAATGTTGCATTTTCGCCAGTTTGTACAACATATTTAGAAAGGAACGTGAGTTCTAAAATATGAGCTGCTTTTAAAACCAGTCAATACTTAAGGAACATTATTTTCTCTACCAGATTCCTATTAAAATCTCTGCCACAGATAAAATAAAGGGTCTTTCATTAAACGCTTTCTATCTTGAAATTAAAATAAAACAATGTGTATCATCGATACTTTCCTACTATCGTTGCCATTATGTTTATAATATAACATCGTGCGAATGTCCGCCGCGGTTTCGCAATGTCCAGTTTTCAATGACCCTAGCGCAAATAAATCAGACTGAATTTGATGAATGGCATGGGTTATGTTTGGGGGCTGCTTTGGTTTGTGACTTATTCATATAGACTTAAGAAAGCCCCACAAGGAAAAGTCTAACGAGGCCAAATCGCACGAACTCGGTGGTGGCCAGTTCATATCACCTCCACTTGAGATGCCCATGCCCTCAATTTGCTCGTGTAGCACGTACCACCCTACTGTTGAAACCACATATTGTTGGTATCCATATCGTTCATTTCGGGCCAAAAGAAGTTGGTAATCATTAAGCTTTAGCGCTCGCCGTTGACGGTATTGGTCTGGCCAATGTCGTTTTTAAAGAAATATGAACCCATGACACCGCCAGCCAAAAAATCTACAAAAAAGTGTCTTTTTTGCGATGAGGCATTAGACGCTCTTGGAAAATCGTCTGATTTGGTATTGTCCCATATTCGACAATTTTGTTTGTTGACGTACCTATTCGTCCAGAAATGCGTCTCATCGCTGAAGATGATTTCTTGATGAAAATTAGGGTCAGTTTGAATAAAACAATTTTATCATTTGCACGTACTGTTGTGCGCTATATCCGTCCATGGTGATTTGGCAACACAAACGGACTAAATGATATCCAATTCCTTAAATGTAGCTTCAACAATATGGCAAATAACACTGTACAACACCAAAAAAATATAAAATAAAATAACAAGGTTCTGACTTATAGTAAAATTTTACGTAAGACATATTTCCGGTTCTGTGAAATATTTACGCAATAATTGTAAATAATTGCGAAACTACGCCTTAATTAAAGGCATTTTATACTTTGGCTTATTTCTGTCGTTTAAGTTAAATTTGAATCTTTGGTGCTTTTGAACGAAGCGAATAATTTTCGAGAACGTTTTAGGCCACATCATTGCTGTTTAAGGGAAGTTTTTTGTCCGTGTTCAAGAAACGGGGAAATAATACATATACGGCGGAATAGTTGAGGGTTATAATTTGTTCCACAAAAATATACCCGGTAGTGTTTTACAACAAAGTGCTGAGCACACCTTCTACCTAAAATGTAAGTCTTCGAAAATTTCCTATGCCAATACACTGTAACAATGTGCAAAAGAGACGGAACATGAACCCCCTCCCTTGAAAATTAAAGCCTGAGATAAACTTTCAACACCGATAGAAGTTTTTTTTTTTTTGAGTTATCAGTTTTCAGACCAGACCCTTGTTATTTTGAAAAAAAAACTTTGTTTTTCAGTGTAATTAATGAAGTTTCAGCAGAAATCAAAATTCAAATAGGTAGCTCTACATATTATTTCCTCCTCCCGAACAAAGTTGCAAAATAATTTACGCAAAGAAAAAATTATCAAGAATATATAAAATTTACGTCAAGTTGTCATTGTAATAAAAACTAAATAATATACGATAGTACTTCAACAAACAAACGAACAAACTAGTGCTGCTACTACTCATCGTTGCTGTTAATAGTAGTAGTTGGTAGTTAAAAAGTAACTATTCTGACAACCAAAGTACTTGAAAGCTTTCCATCATTCCCTTACATTACTCCAACAGAAAAAATTACAGCTCGCTTTCCAACTGACATTATTTGAATATTTTAGAGAAATTTGTAGGGCAAAATCTAAAGTATTTGAAGAGATTAAAAATTCCAAATGAGGATCTTTCCCGAAAAGATTTAAACAAGATCGTATTTAATAAACAATATATTGACACACTGGTTTTTTAAGTTTCCAATACTTCAGATCAATATATAGTATGGCTACACTCTTTTTATTAATGTTAACCTTGTGTTTTTCATTATTCAATGAACTGATTTCATAAAATTTTTATTTACCTGATTAATTGTGATTTATTTTAATCCGCACGCAAAACATAAATGCGAAAATAAGGGCAAGTTCCCATTCAAAAACTTCGGACGTTAAAAGTACTCAGATCAAAATGAGGACCAAGGAGGACAATACCATCCCATTTCTAGGCAACTTCCTTAAACATTAAGCTAACACACGTTTGGGTTATATCAAATCTCCGTAGTGTTGTGGAAATACTCCATGCAAATAATAGTCCCCCTAGATGAAAAGTGCCAATATTTCTTTTGAATTATTCTCCAAGGTCTACCTTTCTGCAAAATTTCATCACTCTAGCTACAGGGGAAGTGTCAAATACAAATAAGGGAGAACCCTGGTCCCCCTCATATATAAAAAGTTGCCGTTTTCTGATATTTTTTTTCTTTACTTATTTCCCAAGACCTACCTGTATAGCAAATATCAGCTCTCTAGCTATACTGAAACTGTCTCATAGAAAAAAGGCGGAATCCTAGCACCAAGGGGGCTCTAAGGGGGGGGGGGGGGGGTAACCCTAGTCCCGCCAGATGAAAAGTTCCCGTTTTCAGATTTTTTGATTTCTTATTCTCATAGGCCTACATGTTTACCAAATTTCAGCCCTCTAGCTACAGCGGAAGTGCTCCGTAATATTGTTGAGTGAGTCAGTGAATATATAAAAATATGCACTTTTTACACCTTAATATCTCGGGAAGCGTTTATGGTAAAACTTATAAGCTTGGCCTATAAGGTTACTTATACGTAGAGTTCTTGTGTTGCAAGTTTCATTATTTATGATTAAAGCAAGCCAAGTTATGAGGGGTATAAAAATAGTGCGAATGGTTTCGTGTAATATACACACTGTGAGCATTAGGCCTAAACTTGGCCTGGCGCACTACTGTGCGCCTTAATAATTTACTGCAAAAACTGTTAATATTTTAACATTAACGTGTGTATTTTACTTTTGACAGATTGTAGTCGGTAGCTCGATGTGGTCTATCTGTTTAGAGCATTAGTTTGTTCGAATATTAAATTATGCTTTTGAAAATCACATCATTTCATTTGAAATTGATTTCTTATTTCATAATACATCGTCATGGTAGGTAGCTGTTGTTGTTTACCAAAAATTATTACCAAATTAATTTGTCGTCATCATGAAAAACAAAACTTTAGTTACTACATGTCTGCTGATGTCTATTTAAATATAAATATTTAGGTACCCTAAATATATTTTAGTATCTCTATTTTCCAAAAGTTCAAAAGTCTATATATTTAACATGTCTTCCAATGGGTATGTACATATGTATGTATGTGTATGTAAGAAATAGTAAATACAATTTTAAGAACAAACAAACTCATAAAATATAAAAACGAGTAGGTACTAAGCAAACAAGAAATTGAATAAAAGACCACCGACCTATCCCAAGACCCAACAAATTTCACTTTCACATGCGTATTTTCTCAATACGGCCTGGCCTGGCTCTGCCTGCTTCAAAGTTTTCTTATGCTCTTCTCTCTCCACTTATACTTTATGGCAAAATTTCAGGCCAACTTTAATGTGTTGGCGCGCGTGTGTGTGTGTTAAACATGAATGTGTGTCAATGTGTTTTGGGGTTTTATTTTGGTTTGAATATTTAGTTTAATTTTGTTTCTTGTTGTTGATTTTGTTTTTTTTTTAATTAAGTGACACACAAACACACTTTAATACAAAGAAAAATTGTTTTTGTTGTATAATAAACTTTTATTTTTCTTTATTTGTTTGTATAAATTGTGTGTTTTTGCTTTTTGCATTGCTTCATCATGTCAATATCAGAAAGAAATATTTCAAAAAATACAACCTTAGTGTTTTCCTACTTGCTCGCTCATGCAGTTGTGGCCAAAATATTTGCAACACAAATATAATACAATGTTAAGTGAAATACAAAAAAAAACTATATTGCAAAATTGTATTAAAAGCTTATATTGTAAATATGAAAAAATAAAACAAGCTAAACTCAAAATCCTAGTTTTCAAAGGAAAATAAAAAACAAAAAACAATTGGGCCTATTCCCGTTGACATCGTCGTTGGAAAATGAACTAAAAACGTTAATTTGAAGTCACCGTTGTCATTAATCACATTTATCGAAAATATGACAGCATTCTCTATTTTTTAGCGAAGCCATTAACGACAAGGAAGCATTCGTGCTCTGTCGTCGTCATTGTTAGCATGGAAAAAGAAAATAAATTACAAATTAAAATAACTCTATCGGAATTTGTTTTTTTTTTTTGTTATAGGAAAGTAATTCTCAAGCATCGTCGTTTGCTTACTAATTAATCTTTGAGTAATTGTGCTACTTGCTTTGGAAAAAGATAAGTTAGAGAAGACAGGTGGTGAAGTAGAGAGCATAGCAAAGCCTCAGTGTTTACAACTCTGTAATTGCGCATTATAATTATTTTTTGAACAATGCTGTAGCGCATGTGGTCTTATTTAGGCGCATTACTTGTAGTATATAGACATTTGATTGATTATTTTAGTTCGCGGACAATTTAGACTGACACCAACGAAGACGGGCGCTATGATATCTACTACTATGAATAGAAGCAAGTACATTTAGAAAAATGTATGTTATTGATTGGCAGCACACCTAAACAGCTACAGCAATCGAAAGCTTAAAAGTCAACTTGCTAATTAAGGCTAAGCACAGCTTCCGAAATGTAAAGTGTCCTGGATAAGCCAAAGGGAGGAAGGAACATAAAATCACCAAATGTTGATGGCTTCTTTTGCAGCGATCAATTATTGCAATATGGCTTCCGTAATAAAAAATATCGTATGCTCTTCATTCTTCCATCATCCGATATTTGAAATTTAACGATCATTGCCAATACACCTCGAACAGTTGTTCACACAACGTCGTTCTGCCATTCTCAATAGTCAAAATGTAGTGTAATTGACGTCTATTATTTTTTGGCATTAGCAATACAATTACTACCACAATATAATAAAACTACTTCTGTTTACAAACAAATAAACCAAAGATTTATTTTAATGCACGCTACAACTGTTCACCGCTTGTGAACGGCCTTAATATATTGATAAAAAATTTTGAAAATTGAAAAAAAATAGGCTTTCCTAAGTTTTTAATTAAATGCCAAACGGTTAAAATTTGGGGGGTGGAAAAAAGACAGTGTTGATTTTGCTTCTTTAAAAAAGGGGAAACGAAATTTATTTTCAGAAAAAAATCACCTATAATGTTTAAATACCTATTCCAACATTTTTTTTTATAAATAAAGAACGGTGTCTTTTTGTATTCATTTGACCAAAAGAAGTTTCATATGAAAATGTATTGCCAAGTTTTCAATTTCCTAGAATCCTTCTTAATAAGTGAAAGTTCTGCACTTCTTTGAAATTTAACGTATGTATATGGTTAAAAAAGATATTATTAATCATATTTAGGACTATAAATTGTGGAGGCAATTACAGCACATTCATTGAGTTGAATTTTATTAATTAATTTTTTTACAAGAAAAATGTCATAAGGAAATGTAACTTCCATGGTATTGGTGATGCTGTGAATCTGACTAACCAACCCCATGATGCATTGAATAATAGCCACATCTAATGGTACTTTAACATCTTTGCTTCACTGTGGTTGTTAGATTACGCTCATTGCCTAGAGCACATTGAGAATTGGCGCTACCCTATGGTCCGCAGACGGTGAATTTATACTCTTCAGATAATAGATTTTTTTTTCACTTCTGTTGAGACCAATTTCAATTTTTTCCTTTTTTTTACTCAAGAGTTTTGTTTTAGATTTTAATGCTTGAATTTTATTTATCGCAGCATGTGAATTTAGTTTAAAATATTATGACCACTACTGTATTAAAAGGCATACGGATGAAATATAAGTAAATAAGTCACAGTCACTAATTCACTCTCGTTTTCATAAAAAAAACGAACAAAAAACACGAACCTTCCAAAACTAAAATTAAAATGGAAACCCTCTATAAAACACACCCATCCATACATTCATCCATATTTACATAGGTACATATGGAAGTATGTACCTATAACATATGATTACTAGTGACTTGTTGTTGCTGTAACTTGTAACCATAACCCCTCTCAATATTAAGAAAATGTATACGATTATATGGCAACAGCAACAAATACAACAAGAGAAGCAAATAAAATCTTGCAATATTCATTGGCATTGCTTTTTTTCTGTAACATTCTGATACTGTTGTTTGTGTTGTGTTAATTCCTCAAGTTGTGTGTGTGTGTGCGTGTGTGTTTTTCTTTTATTCGATACTCATTAATATTTTTCTCTTTTTTATTCTTTTTATAAGAGTACATATTATTATTAGTTGATGTTTTGGTGTTGCCTTTGCTGTAATTTGTTGTGTAAGGCCGTTATTTATTTATGCGGTGTTTTATTGTTGCAGATATTATTTTAATTGTGTTGCCAGACTTGAAATAAATAAAAAGTCAGATATTCCTTGAATAACAAAAGGTTGAAACTTTTACTAAATTATCACTTTAAAGCAAAACATGTCACCATAGTTGTAAAAGATAAATTGATGACTTTGTTATGAAATCCACATATAAAATGAAGTTAATTTCAAAGTATTTGGAAAATCAATGAGTTTTGCAGTTTTTTTTTTTTTTGTGAACTTATCAGTAGTATCACTGGTTGTAGTATTATATTTTTCTTTCTATAAGCTAGCTGCTATATTTGCCATCATTATTTGCGTTAAGATCCCTGTTTTTTATTCCGAGTTGAATGAAAACTTGTTGTATTGTAAAAATACTTGGAATTGAATTATTCGGAAATTAACTGAAATTCGTTCACAATGTTTATCAAAACACATGTTGTCGCTTAAGTTAATAAGCAAAAGTTCTCAAGCAAGTCTGTTCAGACATCACATATGTATTTTAAAAGTTATTAAGGGAAACTAATGAAAATTGAAAGAACCCTCCTTTTAACATTATAATACAAAATTGGCAATATAATATTTATGTAAAGCTTTAAATAAGAAACCCTGTTTCTAGTTCATTCCATCAGCCTTTTTATTCGAAATACAACGGAAAAAAATTATTTGGAAGTGGCATACATACCATCTAAAACATTGGGATACTAGCACTTTCGAACAAGGCGAGTTTTTATTACGGCTTTAGCAAACTCTTCCGTAATTAAAAAAGCTAATAAATACAATTTTAGAAACATCAAGTCTGTTCTGAAAGTCACGTGATTTCAAATCACTTATGGTTTTGAAATCACACCTGTAATATTTTCGGTAGGGATTTTTTACCTCTGGAAATCACATGGAAACAGAAGACTACAAGAAAAATCATAAAACCAAAGAATTTCACAGAAAAATAAGCGTCAATGGAAATAGTCAATCCGGGCTAAATAAGAAGAAAAGGGCGGATGAGGGAACAATTCGTAACCTAATTAATGGAAATTGCACATGTTTATACCTTTGCATTGTTCTTGGCCAAATGCGGTCACTTTTTTTTTTAATTCTCGTTGAATCGTCTTAGTAACTAGACATAATATTCGCCATTGATAGTAGATTATACCGCGTGCATTCCAAAGAGTCGCCATGGCTTTATTGGCTGACAAAGAAACCTTGCTCTTCTTTGGCGTCGCTTCACCCCGAATAACCCACTGTGTACAGAGCGTACGATTGAAGATGATGAACTGGACGATATATGGTTTTAACATGACGGCGTTACGACCCACATAACACGACCAATTTTGGCTTTGTTGTATTGGCTTTATTGCGATTTGACGCCTTAGACATTTTTGTGTGTGGCTACGTCAAAAAGTGTATCTACGCGGATAATCTCCTAACGCTAGAGCATTTAAAAACCAACATTCGTCACGTTATCACTAAGATATTATGCAAAAGCACTTGCCCATGTAGATTTAGTTTGTCAAATACTATATATATGTGCAGTGTTGATTAAAAGTGAATGCCTCTAACACATCTTTTGATAATGTTAAGAAAAACCTCATATAATAATATTTTATATGCGATCACAATTGCATTTCGTTTACGTATTTTTTATTTAATAGTGTGACATCGAAAGACCAATTCCTAGGGCCTAGGCCTAGGGATTTATAGCCTTACATATAAATTTTCTATACTTGGGAAATGTTCGGTATTTTTAATTTAATTTTTAAAATTTGAAAAATACTCTTTTTCTTAAAATTAAAAAAATCTTCTTCGAATCTCTCTGGCAGCCTTGTTTTTCTACTTTTTTTTTACATACATATTTATTGTGTATTACAACCAACCGCCACCCACTTAATAATAATTTTGTTTTTATTCTATTTTATACCCCTTGGAAATGAAAATTAAATGCTGTTCTAATTTTCTATTTTTTTTTTCATTTTGAATTTATTGATTTTTTTGTGAAAGAAAATCGTGTAGAATTTCTTTTCATTACAATTGATAAATATTTTATAGTGGTGGGGTTTTATTAAATAATAATTCTTATGTTGAAATGAAAAAAAATTTGGAAAAAAGATTTTTCTAACGAGCAATTTTTTACATTGATTCTTGATTTGATATTTTAATAGAAATATTGGAACGAACACTTAATGGAAGATGGCACATAGCCGAAAACGGTTTGTCTCCAAACCAACCATAAAAAAAGGGGTGACGGAAATTCGTACCAAATTGCTGTCATTTTTTAAAGTTTGGAATTGCAAATTAATTTTGAATAGGACAACAGATTTACATATTTTATGTTCAGACAAGCGCCTTAATTGAGGCAATCAAATTTTAAATTGAGTTGCAGGTTTTCGTGTTTACATATGTGCAATTCAGCTTAAACAATTAACATTTGACTGCTGAAAATGTGTTAATTTTGTTCGTGCAGATTTGTGTTTGTGCATGTAGAGAATTGGTGAAACAATCGGCTTCAATAGTGTTTTTAAAGGAAAGAATTATGATTAGAAGAAAATAATTATGCCAAATGTATTTTCGTTAAAAATTTCAAGAAATTTTGTAAATTTCATATTTAATGAAGTATTTATTTAGGCCGATAAATGAATGCCTGCCCTTTACATTTTAAAGATTATTTCAAGTAAATGTTGCCGTAGGTGGTCCATCTGTGAGAACCAATTTTGGCATATATTTTCCAGCATTTCAGCATATATCTCACCAATGGCAGATGTAATGTTATCTTCACGAGAAACTTCACTTATCTCCAGAAAAACTAGTCTATTGAGGTAAAATTATATAACCTTGACGCCTCTCAACAGGTTCATGGTATCGCGTGCAGTGTTGCACCGTCTTGTTGAAACCACATGTCAACCAAGTTAAATTCTTCGATTTTAAACAAAAAAAAGTCAGTAATCAATGCACTGTACCTTGCCCCATTGACTATAATGTTGCGATGTCCATCGTTCTTGAAGAATGCGGCCGTCCCATAAACCGCATCAAGGATGCATTGGCAGCTCTTGAACTGTTTCTGGCTGCTCTTCAACAATGAGCTTTGTCGTTGAAGACATTTTTTCGATGGAAACCCCTTTATCACATAGCTCGAATTTTGATAGTAAAATGAAACGACTTGCAAGCGTTGTTCGTTTGTTACTATATTCGCGGTGAAATGGGAAACCTTACTGAGTATTTTTGGCATTGCCACATGCCACGAATGCGTGTTATACACTAAAAATAAATTGAAAATTCAAATAGCAAAAAATCACCCCCTTGATATATTTTTTGCCACTGTTACCTTCGTGTTCTTTTAACGCAGATTTATACTTTCAGACCACTGTTTTGCTAACTTTCAAGTAGACGTGGGTGGCACCATAATTCCACATACAAAATTAAAAAAATAAATATGGCGAATATAAATATTTATTTACATATGTAAGTATGGACCTAGTTTCGTCCCGCTAATGGCGAAGACATTAAGAATTAGTTTTAGATATAAAAGGAATCTGTGAATATGTTTCTAAATCCTGTTAGGATTTTCTCTATGAATGATACTCAGACCGTGGTAAGGACTCACTGCTGCTTCCAATATTAGTTTTTGCGTTCTCATTGTCCTCTTTTTGTACAAATCACTCGTTGTGATCTTGTCGTACTCTTTTACTATTATATTTTAGCTTCAGCCAGCTCTCGGCTAGCAATGAAGATTGTATTTATTATTATTAATTTTACTTCTTTAGTTGATGATCAAAAATATTAAATATTGAAAAGATTTCTCGAATTCAATTTGCATAATTATTAGTTGAGTTGATTATCGGAAGTTTACAATAGGCACTAACTCAGTAGAAAAGACACAGAGAATGCATAAGGAAGTTTCCCACTTTCAACTGATTCTTTTGATCATTTTTTTCTGCCCCCTGTATCCGTGGCTGTGTTAATAAAATTTCAAACACTGAACAGCCATTCAGCCCGGTTAGAGAGGCGTTGTTCGCTTTGCTGTATTAATTGCACTTAACATTGCTTTAGTTTATTTAAACGCCAATTTGTTCCCAGTATTGCTAACAACTACAAGTATTTAGCCAAGAAAAAACTTAAGCATGGTAACAAGAAAAACTGTGGAAAAATGAGGCCAACAGCTGTAAAATGAGAAAAAAAACTGAATAAACCAATAAACTATCACTCTAAGACTTAGTAGACAATAATATTAGCAACACCACCAACAACTTCAACGGCAGGCACCTTCTTAAATAATAATAACGACAACAACAACAGTATTATTATCGCCAATGCTTCACCTACATCACACACTGTTATATAATCTCGCAGCCACACACACACAGCCACACACATGCACATATGCGGCTTTAAAATGCTTTTTTTTAATCGTTTCATAAAAAAACTTATTCATAATTTTTTGGTCTGTTTATATTTCTTTTTCTTTAAAAATGTGTAAATTAATGTTTTACAGTGTGTGAGTTGGGAGTTGAAGCCGCTAATAATAAAACCAGTTGTTTAGTAATTTTTTTATTTCTTTTTTTTTATTCATACATGCATACGAGTAATGTATGCATGTGTGTATCTGTGTGCTAAAAATACTGTTTCAAACAAACAAACAAAAAAGTATTAAATGCATTTTTTGTGTTCGCTCTCATTTTCAAAGCATTTCAATACAGTTTAAAACGGTTTTTATTATTTCTTGATTATTTTTTTTTTCTGTTCAAGAATTTGTCCTCGTACTCACCTCGTCCTCAAGTTGAGGGCAATACCGTAGCACAGAAAAGAAAATTGGAATTGTAACTTTGAGCAATAAAAACAAGTCGACTTATAAGAGGGCGCTATAGTTAAACAAATGCTTAAGCGATTTAAATTTTTTTTTTTTATTTAACAAGTCTTAACATGATATCTTCCATTTTATGGACGTGACACTTAACTTAAACACCCAAGAAAAGTGCTGTTGTGAGCGACTCATACGTAAAATAATCTTGTCTTTAATAACCTACTTGCAGAATGTCTATCGTAGCATTAGCTAGGCCATCGTAGCATTAGCTAGGCCATCGTCGAGATCAACACACATGTGAGATAATAATGTCTTTAAATTTATTTGTTCGTTTAAATGTCCATTGTGATATCAACTGTGTGACAGATTGCCACATCGTTCACATCAATATTTTAAAAGTTTGCCCGTAAGAAACCACCACTAGCCTTTACTCTGCCTAGTGATATCAGACTGTCGACCTTCTTCCTTATCATGGAGTATCTTGTAATTGCAGCAATTTTCTAAGGCTTAGGTCCCCCTGACATTCACATCCGTTATGCTTTCCAAGCCTTGATATTCACATGCAATGTGCGCTACCCTCTCAGCCTCCTCCTCAGGAGTATCTTTAGAGACTGACCCGTACGCTCCTTGCAAGGTTTTCTTGTCCTCTTCGCAATACCTCTATTGACCAATAAACATCGGAGTTCCTACAGAAATCAACCTCTCCACCTCTTTAGAGATTGTGCCGTTCACCCCTCACGACGCGTTGTTGTCCGTCCTGTCCGGATTCCTCCTTTGGCCGATTAAAACCGCAGGTCATATAACTCCCACGGGTTATGGACAATGAGATGTCCACCCATACAGCGGTCGGTATACACGGGTACGTCTGTACTAAAACTGGGGATCGACTGGTATCCAGAGTTCGCATACTACAGTCCAAGCATCCTCTTGGCCACGCATCCTTGGCGTATGCTGTTCTCCCGTAAATTAGGGATTTGTATAACAGATTATGAACTTCTGTCCGCTTGACTTATTTATCGAGACTCCTAGCAGAGATAGGAACCTATTGCCGGCCGTGATCTTAAGGGGTACAAAGGCTGTTGGCATGGAGTATTGGTTTCACACAGCAATAAAGGAAATAATCCAATGGTGTCAAATCGCACGACCTTGGCGCGACTAATTGACAAATCCTCGTCGTGGGATGATCCAATCACCAAAGCAAAAGCAGCATGAGCAGTATGATACGTAGCGCCATCTTGTTGGAACCACATCTTCTCCAACGGCTGTTCTCAAGTTGTTCCATTCTCATTCCGAAAAAAATATGGTTCGATGACACCGCCATACCATAAACCGCACCAGACAGTGTCACAACAGTAGTTATCTTATTCCAAACATAATTGCATTGTCCAAGCTTCAAAGTAAAAGAAGAATTAAACTTCTATTATTCTTAATAAAAGCGCCTATAGTAAAATTATAAAAAAATATATACTTATAGGATGACCAGATAAGAACGGTTGGTAAAAAAATATAAATCAAACCATTAGGGTTTGAGATATCAAACGAATTCTGGCTATAAGAAATAGCAAATCAAATAAAGGCCTCAGCTCCGCTGACAGTACCTTTAAAATACGATGTCCGACCAACATTTCCAGCGCCTAGTTAGTGAACTAAAGGCGTTGCATATGATGTTTCAATGCTTCCGTTAGCACAATCTTATATAGATGTAGACGAAGCCCAGTTCAGCTGCTAACAAACAACATTTCTGGGTCTACTTCAATATTGTCTGCTGCGGAGGCTATATTCTCATCACTTTTCACCAATCTCTGCACTGGTTTGTGGCTTAAGATTCAAAAGAGTAAACTCACTTTCAAACTTTATCACTGTGCTACGAATTGTCTGCGCACTAAAGTCATGATCACGACCGACCTCACGATGAAGTTCAAATTGCGATTTACAACTGTGTCGGCAGGCATGTTTAAAGCTTAAAATTTTGCAATGGCAGCGGCGCAGCACTCAGTTTGCATATTTTGTCCCCTTCAAAGTAAGCAGGGGGAAGTATTCTCGAAGCACTTTTCAAACCTCGAAATATCAACGGGGTTTCCTTCAGTGTCTTCGCCGTAGGAGAGAATTGCAGTACAAAAATAAATTGCTCAAGTTTTCCTAAATTTTCTTATTTAAAACAAAAAATTTGGTAATTTCCCATAATTTTTTTCAGAAATAATTTAATACTTTTTCTCTCTTTCCTAATTTTCATTTGTTTCCCAAATCATTAAATATTCATTACAACCCGCCTAAGACACTTTGTTTTCTACTCAAGCAAACTTTTAAATCTTCATAGTTGAGTTTTGGTAATGCATGTATGAGCCTGTTTTATATATGCACATATACGTAAATCCATACATACATGCATATAAAGGTATTTGTTGTGTGTGGCTAATTACATACATACATATGCCACTTTATAAAATAGTTTTATGTTAAATTGTTGTGCAGTTGTTGTTGCTTACTGTATAGCTAATGTTCTTGTTGTTGTTGTCGTTGTTGTTGTTTTTCTTCTTGCTATCTCATTTCCGCCTTTGCGCTCTTGGCCTATACATCCATCTCTTGCGCTCATGACCTAGATTTTTTCTGTGTTGTTATTTTTGTTTCCCATTTACTCGTTTATTTACGAGCATGTTTTAATGGTGGGGTGAGTGTGTGAGTGCGCCTGTGTGTGTATCCATATTCTCCTTGCATTTGTTTGGGTTTTTTTTGGGTTTTTTTGCAATACTCACAGTTGTACTCGTATGAATGTGTTTAGTGTATTTTCGGTATTGTACTTGGTTGGCGGTGATATTGTTGTTGTTGCTTGAAATGCAGAGCTGTATATGTATGTATATATTTACGTATAATCAATGCAACATGTAGTGCAAAAGTAAAGTATTTTAAGTTTAGTATGCCATAGTTTATTTATTTACTGCTTTTGTTTGTTTTTTGATTATTTTTGGTTTTGTTTTGATTTCGTACTGAATTTCTGTTATTATTATTTTTTTTTTCATTAAGTTTTATTGGTTTTGTGGCAATTTATTATTTTTTAAATTTTTCTTTTAAACTGTCCGTCATTTTTTAACGAAATACTTACTATATGATCAATAGTACTTTTGTAATACATACATACATATGCATGTATGTATGTAGATGCATTCGTTTCCTTACTTGTTGTTGTAGCTCAATTTTGTTGCAGTAGCAGTTATTTGGAGCTTGTAATTCTTGTTATATTTTGATTATTTTTTGGGGGGATTTTTTTTATATTTTGTATGCAACCATGTACATACATACATACATATGTAGGTTTCAGTCATTTGCTGCAACAACGTCATAAGTTAACAAAACAGTGTTTTATCAACTCACAGTGCGTTATGTCTGAGCTATAAAATAGATTTTTGCAACAAGAACATCATAAGTTGCAGTATGTACTTAGGTAAATGATACTACAGGAAAAATGTTCACTTTTCATTTCAAGCATTATCTGTCTGCTTCGAGATATTAAACAGATGTTATGTCACAAAATTGATCATAATGTTGGCTGCTTTTAAAACATTAAAAAGTAAAAGTTCCTTCTCCTGAAAATTGACAAGGGATGACGGAAATTCGTTCCAAAAATCTACATATTTAATTTATTTATTATTTTATTGTTGGCTTAAAATTTGGTTTAAGCTAAATATATGAGTTCATTTCAGTACCTATACTCTTGCGATTTGAATTCGCCAAGCGTTTTGCGATTGCGATTTACAGAGCATCTTTTTTGTGAGTTTAAGAAAGATGCGAGTGCCAGAATCGCTGGAGGCATTAATAACAAAATAACTTAATATTTTGGCACTTTGTAACAGCTGAGGTATAAATTGGTAATCTGTGACACAAAGACCATAAAAGCGTTGCTGCCGCCGCTCGGTCTTCTATTAGAAAATGCATTAAGCGTGAGAGCGGAGAAATCTTAAGAAGATTTAAAAAAAAAAACATGTACTTTGTTATCTTCCCTTCCTCATTTTCGTTTGCTTAAGCATAAAAAAATATGTGGCAAAAAATCATATATTTATTTTTATTGTTTTTTACGTCTTGTGTATTTTATTTTATCTCTGATATCTTTCCAGTTATTCAAACTTTTTTGTTATCTGATATACTAAAATTTTATGTGATGAAAATGTTTTATAGAAAAGTAAACGTTAATGAGAAAAAAAAATTCTCATTGGTGAGAATGTTCTTTTCTATTCATTATTTATTTTAATAAGGGTTGATAATTTTCCGTATAAAATCTATCACTGTTGGAAATTTATCATTGTTGATAATATTCTAGGGAAAATGTATCACTGTTGATAATATTCTATAAAAAATGTGTATCATTGTTCACAATTTTTTATAGAAAAATTTATCATTGTTGGTAATTTTTTATAGAAAATTATTACTGTCAAAAAAATCTATGCGAAAAATGTTAAAGTAACCATGTATTATTGCTGATAATTTGTAAATTAAAAATCATCACTAGTTAAAATTTTCTATATAAAAAATGTTTACTGGTAAAAATTATCACTGGATAGAATTTTTTTTATAGAGAAATTATAACTGATGAGAATTTTATATAGAGAAATCATCACTATTGGGATTTTCTCCAGAACAATTATCACTCTTGAGGATTTTCTCTAGAAAATTTATCATTGACGACAATTTTTTATAGCAGACTCTATTACTGATAAACATTTTCTATAGAAAAATTATCCCTGAAAAAAATTGCCTATGAAAAAATTATCACTTTCTGTAAACAAAGTATTACAGCAGTCAAATTTCTATAGAAAAATTACCAGATTTAAAAAAGAATTTTCAATAGAAAAAATATTACTGATGATAGTTTTCTACAAAGAAATTATCACTGATCTAAAGTTTCAATAGGGAAATTATCACAGGCAAGAATTTGTTATAGAGAATATTCAATAAAGAAATTATCACTGATGAGTATTTTCTATAGAAAAATCATCACTGATGAGCATTTTCTATAAACAAATAACAGCAGTAAAATTTCTATAGAAAAAAGTTTTCTTTTAAAATATCATCAATATTAATGAAAATTTTTACTAGTGAAAAACATCCATCACTAGTGCAAAATATCCATCACTAGTGAAATTATCCATAGAAAATCCCGAATGCAAATTTTCAATAGTATTATCACAGAGAAGATATCGACAGACAACTTATCACTGATAAGTATTTTTTTTTTGAAATGTTTCACAGGTGAGAATTTTTACCAGAAAAACAATTCAGAAATTTCTTTAGAAAAATTATCACTTAGGAAAATTTTCTATAGAAATGTTACTGCTGATGAGAATTGTTTATAGAAAAAATATCAGTAATATAATTTTTTTATAGTAATATCACTGATAAGAATTTTATACAGACAAATGATCCCTAATGAAAAGTATCCATAGAAAATATTATCACTGTTGAAAAATTATCACTGATAAGAATTTTCTACAGAAAAATTATCATTATTGAGAATGTTCTCTAAAAAAATTATTACTAATAAAATGTTCTAGAGAAATATTACTACTAATAAGAATCGTTTATGGAATAAGTATTACTGATCAGAATTTTCTCTGACTAGAATTTTCTATAGAGAAATACAAATAGCATCGCTAATTAAAATTATCTATAGAAAAATTAACATTAATGAGAATTTTCTATTGATATATTGCTACTGGTGAGTATTTTTTTGTAGACAAATTATCACTGATGAGATTTTCCATAGAGAAGTCATAACGGATGAGAATTTTCTATAGAGAAATTATCACTAAAGAGAACTTTCTATAGAGAAATTTTAACTGATGAGAATCTTCTATAGAGAAAATATCACTGATGAGAATTTTGTAGAGTGAAATTATCACTGATGAGAATTTTGTAGAGTGAAATTATCACTGATTAGAATTTGTTATAAAACAATTATCATAATTCTATGTATAAAGATTATCACTAATGGGCATTTTTTTAACATCACTAAAGAAAATTATCTATAGAAATATCACGGATGCGACAAATTATCGCTTACAAAATTATATTGCAATTTAAATAGTGTCACTTATGTAAAAATTGTGTACACAAAATAAATCACTGATGATATATTTCGTCTTATATTTTCCTTTCAAATAAAAAAATATTCGGCTTTTCAATTTTTTTCTTAACTTTTTTTATTTATACCCCAAAACTCAAGGAAAAATAAAGTAAAACTTGTTTCGTCTCAAACTGACATAATACATTTGACAAGTTTTTAATATCGTAAACGATTAAATTACAATTGTCGTTAAGAAGCAAAAAAAAAAAAAACACAAGGAGAAAAAGGATATCGAAAATCAATTGAAAAAATCCAAACAACATTCAATCGTACACGTACAACTGCGGCGACAATTACATACATACATATGTCTGTATATATGTGCAACACACAGCAATTTTCTTTTAATTTTCCTTGGTTTTCTTTTCACTTTTACTAACCAAGTTAAGTGATAGCTTTCGTGTCCCACTTTTCTTTCATGCTGTCCTTGACCTACTCCACTCACAATATCGGCAATGGTAAGCAAATATATATAGTAAAAACATCATGACAACAGCAAGCCGAAGAAGAAAATTGAAAAAATTTGTTAAACAACACTAAACCAGCAACAAATGTTACAACATTTAGATGAAGACAAAAAAAGAAACAACTGAGCTAACCAAAAACAAAGAAGAAAAGAGTTTATTTTCATTCCACTCTCACGTATTCACACACACAAAAACACAATTTTATACTTTTAAGTCGTCAGCATGAAGAGGGAGAGGAAAGAAGAAAACGACAAGAAAGTAAAAGGCATTATGGCAAAAGTGTCGTAATAATGATTACAAAAACAACGAAAACAAAACCTCTATTCACAGCGTAAAACTATTAAATGCGGCTCATCACTTAAATGCATCTCCCTCTCTCTAGCCGTGGAATTTAAAAGAGAGCTATTGGAAAAACACAGCTTTTTACCACAGAGCATTTTGCTATTTTTTCAGGCTAACTATTTTTTTCTATTGGAACAATAAAAAAAGCTCTATTTCAAAAGTTCTGCAATTAAGTAGTTCATACTTGTTGAGAGTTATCAAAGAGAATCGTACAAACTAAGAGCACGTGTATTAAGGAGATACACAATTTTCTAACGTATGAGCGATGTTGTAAAGTTCATACGTCATGTACGAGTACTAACACGTGCTTCGGCATTAGTAAAAAAAGAAAACCATAATGATGCAATGTCTCTTAGTAAATGGAGAAATTGCAAGTGCAAATAGGAAACATATAATTTCCCTTTGGCTTGATACTCTTATATTTTTGGGATTTGGCAAATGGGGGCACAGGAAATTATCATTGATTTTTTTCTATTTACAGCAAAAAAAAAATGATTTGCAGGATTTTAACAACAAATTTGCTACGATTTAATATAAATAGATTTTTGTATTTAAAAGGATTGTGTTTAATAAGAATTTAATGCAGGAAAAGGGGGTTTTTTTTGTGGATAAATTAACAATGACAATAATTTTTTAAAAAGAATTTGTCATTGATATTAATTTTCTATAGAGGCATTATTAGTTAGAAATCATCAGTGATGATAAGTTTCCATAGAAACCTTATAATTGGTAATCATTTGGTATAGAAAAGTTGCACGGGTGATAATTTTGTATAGAAAACTTTTAATTGGTGATTATATTTTATATAAAACTTATCATTGGTGATATTTTTTTATAGAATGGAAAACTTATCATTGATCACTGATTATTTTCCATTAAAAACATATCATTGATGATAATTTTGTATATCATTGGTGATATTTTTCTATAGAAAACTTATCATTGGTGATATTTTTCATTGGTGAAAATTTATCATTGGTGATATTTTTTTATAGAAAACTTATCATTGGTGATATTTTTTTTTTTTGTATAGAAAACTTACCATTTGTGATAATTTTCTAAAGAAAACTTATCATTGGTGATATTTTTTTATAGAATGGAAAACTTATCATTGATCACTGATTATTTTCCATTAAAAACATATCATTGATGATAATTTTGTATATCATTGGTGATATTTTTCTATAGAAAACTTATCATTGGTGATATTTTTCATTGGTGAAAATTTATCATTGGTGATATTTTTTTATAGAAAACTTATCATTGGTGATATTTTTTTTTTTTGTATAGAAAACTTACCATTTGTGATAATTTTCTAAAGAAAACTTATCATTGGTGATATTTTTTTATAGAATGGAAAACTTATCATTGATCACTGATTATTTTCCATTAAAAACATATCATTGATGATAATTTTGTATATCATTGGTGATATTTTTTTATAGAAAAACTTATCACTGGTGATAAATTTTTTTCTATTTTTCTATAGAAAACTTTTCATTTGTGATAATTTTCTCAAGAAAACCTCATGGTCGGTGATAATATTCTATAGAAAACCTTCGGTTATAATTTTCCATAGAGAAGTTATCATTGGTAATAATATCTGTTAACATATTATCATTTCTACAAAAAATTATCATTGATGGTGATAATGATGATGCAGAGAAATTAACACTGATCTGTCCATAGAAAAAGTATATTTAATCAAAAATGTCTGAAGAAAAGTTATCATTGATACAAATTTGCTATAGGCAAGATATCATTGATAGTAAAGAAAAAATTTAAGATTAAAAATATTTATGTTTTGTAAAATGTTTTCTTGTACTCTAAAATATTTCAAATATTAATCAAAAACAGAAACATTTCTTTTAGATTTAGGCTGCTATATTCTTTTTAAATCTATTTTATTTTATCATTTTTCTTGCAAGGAATCACAAATTTATCAAGTCATAGAAAATTCCTAATAATATTTATTACAAAATAGTCTGTGTTATGATTTTTCCTTTCAATAACAACTATTTTAAATACGAAGTACTCTTTAGTAAAGTATTCATATTCCAACAAATTGTACTCTTTTGCTTTTCCTCCCAGTCTCTTAAACTCAAGTTTGCAATTCTCAAAGAGCAATCAGTATCTAACATTGTGTGAATTTGCGGCAGATTAAAAACCGAAAACCCCAATAAAAATCAGCATTCTTCGGTCAACGCTGCCACTGTAGCTGCAACAAAATTTGAGAAAAACTTAAAATGAAAACCCCCTTTTTTAAATCCAAAGAATACAACAGCCAGGCCACAACGAATAGAACGTGAATATTCGTTTTTTCAAAAAACAACAAACACACCGAAACTCGTTGAATGCTGCATTCTTAATGTTGTTTTGTTTTGTACTCGTTTCTAAATGTGCCTGCATGCATGTCACTCACACACACCATTGCAAATATTTTTGTAAACAATACGCTTGACCTAAATTTCATACATCGTTAGATGTTCATGGAGCTGTGTGTGTGCAAATGATTTTGTGCATGTGTTGGCATTGTTTTGTATATTTTTTTCTCTTTTATTTTTAATTGTTGCCACTTTTTGGATTAATGGAAAATTAATGGGGATTTTTGTTGTTGCTGTTTAATCTTTAACTTACTTTGTTTAAAATAAATTTGTTTGTTTGCTTTATAAACGGAATGTCGATAGCAAGTTGTATTTTCATTAAATTATTTTTAGTTTCGTTAACTAAATACATTTTTTTCTTTCTATTTTTGATATCAATAAAAAATATTTATCGATATAATTGATGATAATTACAAGTTATCGATATTTATATACATATATTATTTCCCGTAGTTCTTATAAGGCAATATAGGCCCATAAAATATGCTATCGATAACAAGATTTATTAATATGTTATTATGCATGAAAGTAGACTGCTAGTGAACCTATGTACTCACAGGAAAGCCGAGGCATGAGACAAAATAAGCAATGTTGGTTGGTGTAACACGGTTAACAAAGTTTGAAAAGCTGCGCAAGTCTCAGGATACCAAAAGGATTCATTACAATAACCGTCAGTGTAGAAAGTCATGTAGCTATTATTTTTTTACTTCGACGATTCATTTTCGAGGTTAGATGGTACCAATGAGTGAGAAGTGTAATTTAAACAAATCCCAGGCCATTGTTAGCGGACGCATTTAATGCCTATAAAGCACTACAATTTTGCAGCATGACATCGCTTTGATCCCTTATTGCCAAAGTGTTTAAACATTTGAGGCTGTTTTTACTATGACTCGAGAATCACTCTCATTCCGCCGGCTTGACTAGCTATAGATCTGTTCTGCCAACGTACCAATTGCTGTTCGCACAGGAATTTGGCTCGTGAAGACAGGCGATGTTGATGGTCTGTACGTGTTTATACAACGTTGTCCGAACAGTTGCTCGCATAACGCTAGTCTGCTATCACAAAAACAAAATGCACATAGGCAAAATAAAAAATATGGGCTCGTCCGTAGACACCCGTACATAAACTATGTTGAGAGCAAGGAAACAATCTCAATGAGAGACAAAATATTAGGCTTAAACTGAACAGGGAAATCTACACGTATTTCTCACACAGAATACCACGAAAACATTTTTCCCCGTTATTCTGCAGAAATTCTCTCCATGTGCGAACAAAATTGCATTAAATCGTTCCATGCATTTTCGTACTTTCACTTAACTTTTTACGCAGCTGTTAATGCAGTTTAAGTTCCCAACAATTTTCTCTTCTTGGCAATCCTGGTCTTTAGCGATTAAATTTAGTTCTTTAATTTTTTTTATGATTTTTTTCTTCTTTAGTTTTGCTGTGTTGTTATTCAATCGTATATTTTTTGTTTGCATTTCTGCAACTAAATACATACGTACAAATATTGTAAGAAAATTATAAAGATTTTTGTGCCAGTAATAAAATATCTGTTCCAGTAGGGGGAGGGGGGGGTATTCATTGTTGCGCTTGTAGTGGTAGCAGCTGTAGATGAATTTTAGGTTATTGAAGTAACTATTAGTAAAATGTGTGCCTTTTTTTTAGATTGAGGTAAAAACACATCAATGTTTGGCAACTAAAAAATATAGATTTGTGAAACAAAGAGTAGATATTGAGCGGAAAAGTACATATGTACAAAAAGTCTTTATTGCGTTGCAATTATTTACTTCCAAACAAAACAAAACAAATGTCAAGACAAGTTTTTATGATTGAAAGCTTAGCACATACATACTTACATATTTGCACGAGCAGTTGCAAAAACCCTAGTGTCCTTTTTTGTATTATCAAAAAGTTTGCTAATCGATTATCCTTTGTCAATGAACTAAACTAAATGAATACGAGGTAAGTTCAAACAATTGCGGAAGATTTAATATTTCATTATAAATTGTTCATTGTTGTCCTTAAGTTAAGCTGCCTCCCAAAAAAAAATAGGAAATTGTTGTTTGTCTAAAATTTCTTTTTAATATTATGAGATGCTGGGAGTGTTTTCCTTCAGAGAATCCTTTATCAAAAAGGTAAGGGTGGGCCGATAGGTAGATTTCCCTTAAAACGTGAAAAAAACGATTTCGAACATTTTATTGTAAAATCTGAAAAAATTATGAAAAAATAAAAAAATGACACTGAAGATGACACATTGCCGAAAACGATTTGTCTCGAAATCAAACTAGACAAGAAATGACGGAAATTCGTTCCAAAAATCTACATCAAAACATCCTGTCGGATTATCAAATCAAGAATCAGGGATTGATTTCTTTAGCCACTGAGTGCCAATCGTAAACTTAAAAAAATCACTTGACTCTACTACTTCGAATTTTTTAGGTTTAATCGATAAATTTTGTTCTTTCTGAAAAACGTTTCGTCTTGAAAACGGCAAATTTCAGAGAATAATTGAACTAACAAGCTGCAGCTATTTAATTGGTTTTTATGTTTAGGGTACAGGGTGTCCGCCGCCATTTTGGTAAACATTAGTCTTGACAGTTCATATTTGGCAGTCGTGAAGTAGATACCTGGCAAATTTATTATGGAAAAATATTCGGTAAGCCAACGTGTTTTAATTGTGAAAACATTTTATCAAAATCAATCATCGATTACTACTGTGACGATGAGAGAGTTACGTGAAATTTTAAGGAGAAACAACGTGCCAACAAGACGCACTATTTATCGTGTAGTGAATGATTTCGAAGAAAGAGGGACTGTAGCTGATAGGCCCAAGCATGGACCACAATGTACTGCAAGATCGGCTGAAAACATTACTGCTGTTCTAGAAAGTATTCAAAGCAATCCATCAACCTCAATTCGACACCGTGCTCAGGAGCTTGGTCTTCAAAGAACAACTTTGGCCACAATTTTGCACAAAGATTTGCATTTGTTTCCATTTAAGATTCAGTTGACACAAGAGCTTCTTCCAGAAGACCATTTACGCCGCCGTACATATGCCAATATGATGCTGCAGCTCGCCCATGACAACCCCGATTTTCATGAAAAAATCATAATGAGCGAAGAGGCACATTTTCATTTGAATGGATATGTGAATAAAGAGAATAGTCGGTTCTGGGCAATGGAAAACCCTCAAATTTTTCATCAGTCACCTTTGCATCCATTAAAAGTGATTCTGGTGTGCAATTCGGTCAGGAGGAATCTTTGGACCTTAATTCTTTGAAACTGAAAACGGCGTAACGGTAACTGTCAATGGAGAGCGACATCGTGATATGATTGAAAACTTTTTAACGCCACAACTGCATGGTTTGGGCTTGACTAACATGTGGTTTCAACAAGACGGTACCACATCGCATACAGCCAGGATTACAATGGAATTACTGAGAGACCTCTTTCCACAACAAGTTGTTTCAAGGAATGGTGATGTTGATTGGCCTCCACGGACTGATTTGACTGCTCCGGACTTCTTTTTGTGGGGATATCTGGAAAGCCATGTTTATGCAAACAAACCAGAAACGCTGGAGCAACTCAAACAAAATATTCGTGATGAAACTAATGAAATACCGCGTGAAATGTGTGAGAATGTAATAAAAAATGTGTTCAAAAGGGCTCGCATTTGGGAGGCTAACAGAGGCGGACATTTATGTGATATTGTATTCCATACATAATTGCCGACAACAATACACGATCCATTCTTTTTCATTTAATTAAAAATTATAAACAAACAAAGTAGTATGCCTTCCCGGCGGACACCCTGTATTTAATCCGATCTTAGCTTGAAAATCACTAAAGCTTCACATTAACAGAACACATTTTTCGATTTTAAATTTGTGAAAGTAAATTGAAAAATTTAATTTAATTCTTCTAAGCTAGCCGAGGAGACCGCGTACCGAAAGTCATAGCCACATGAAAATAGCAAAGAATCTTTCGAATAAAGCCAAATTCATTGCAATTAACGCCATTTGTTTTTTATTTCAATTTAAAATTCTGTACTACTAAGAGAAACACATTTGAGTTGATATTCCGTAAGAAAATTTGACAACGGCGGCGATATTGTATTGAGTTGACTCTGATTTCTTCACCGCCATTTTTAGTAGCGACCTAGTCCTTTAAAGAAATAAAAAAAATTGTAATTATTAAATAAAAAATCCAAAACAACTTGAAAAATTAGTGTAGGAAGATTTGCAGAAATGGCAAATCTCATTATGCAAGAGCACTGTGCCAAGTAATTTTAAATTCGCTTGGCCCCCAGAAGACTGCTGGTAAAATGTGAGAAAATCCTGAACGTAAATAACGCTTCATTTACTATTTCAGCGTCTTTCATTTCAAATTTTATCCACTGAAGACAGACTGGCAGACTACAGAGTCTCTAATAGAATCTTAGAAACAAATGGCTGGCGCGAACTCCGAGCTAAAAAGCGTAATGGTGCTGCCAATTTGGTGGTGTTTGGAATAAATTTTGAAACGACCCCGCTTTTCAAAGGAGTTGCTATCTTTTCTAGTGCATGCTTAAATAGAGGACTTTGAAAGCACCACTTCTCCTCTGATAATTTAAAACTGTGTTTTTATTTTTAACAAAATAAATCAGCTGACTCAATCAAGTTTTAGATATGTGTAATGTATTTGATTAAAATTATCGATAAATAGTCATCGTCTCTATGACTGTAAGGGAATATCATGTTAGTGTTGCCAAACAGAATTAAGATATTAAGAACGAATTGCTGCCCGGACGGCTTAAAAACATTAAATTTTCCACGTGTCTAATGATTTTTTTTTCTTTTTCATTTCATTGCAGCTGTGAGAGCCGATAGAATGCGAGGCGGTAGAAATAAGTTTGGGCCTATGTATAAAAGAGATCGAGCGCGAAAATTGCAGGTAATGCGTCAACGACAAATTGCATTGCAAGCCCTACGAACGTCAATGGGCACGGGAGAAATTAAACCGACACCTCTTTCGCCCGGCTATCAACAGGCCTATTCAAATATGAATATAAAACAAGAAATACAAATACCTCAGGTTAGTTAACAAAAAAAAAAAATTTATAGACCTAAAAAATCTGCAATTAAGAATATTTATTAAAATGGAATATGACCTTGACATTGACCCCATTTTCCTTATTTAGGACAAATTTAAACATTTTAAAATAATAAAGTAGCTTAATTAATCTGTAAATATTAAAAAAATAAAAAAGCCCAAAGCTTTTGTTTTTAATAAAACCACCATGTTTTTAAATATTTAAAAAAATTAATTTAAAATTTATTTTTTTTTTATTTTCAGGTATCCTCTCTAACACAATCACCCGACTCATCACCTAGCCCCATAGCTATTGCCTTAGGTCAGGTTAATGCCAGCACTGGTGTGATAGCTGCACCTATGAATGGTAATAGCGGTGCTGGGGGTGGTGGGGGAGGCGGCGGCGGCGGTGGAGGTGGTGGCGGCAATAGTGGTAATAACAACAGCAGCAATACAAGTGATGGCATCAACCGCGTTGGAAGTGGCAGTAGTGGTGGCAGTAGTAATTGCCATGAAACTGGCACAGGATCCTTACAAAGTGCCAGCGATTCAAAACTGTGGTATAAAAAGAAAAATGTTTTAAATTTTTTCGCCTATTTAGTTTCCATTTAACCGCATTTACGCTATTTGCTATTAAGGGTATGTGAAGCCAAATGTGTTTTGAGCAACATAATTTGGGGCTAAGGGCTATTTAGACTTGGTCTTCTTTGTCAACCCGAAAGGAGCCTTAATCTCAAGTCTAAATGAAACCTTTTTTTAAAGGCGGTGTACTGAAAAGCAGTAGCTATTTTTTTTAGGAAACCCCCCAATATTTATTTTAAAAAGCTTTTAACTTTTTAAAGCGTTTTTGAAGTCAAAACTATTTTTGAAATACTTGAAACTCTTTTTAATCTTTCTAAAAACTTAAAAGCTCTTCAAATCGTTATTATATTTTAAGCTTTTTTGGAGAATTTTCGAATGAAAAAAATCAATGTGTTGGCTTTGTGGGGAGGTTTTTACAATTTGAAAACTTTAAAAGTTATATTAAAGCGGATTAGAAGCTTTAAGAAATCGTTTAATTTTTTACGAAGCTTTTAGGTTATATTGTTAAAAGCTTTTAAAGTTCTTTTTTAATTTTAGATACATCAAAGTTTTGGCTAAATTAGCTTTTATTTAAATCTTTAGAAATGAAGATTTGATTTTATAAGCTCTTAATAGCTTTTATAGCTCTTAATAGCTTTTTTAAATGTAAACTTTTTTTGTATTTAGGGCTTTTGAAAGCTAAAAAGCTACTTAAAAATAAATATTTAAAGCTTATGAAAAGCTAAGCAAGTTTTTAATGAGAAGAACTTGAAAGACATCCTAATATTAAAAGCTTTGTGCGCTTAACTTATGTTAGAAGACGTTAGCTTAAAAAATTAAGAGCTTTCATTAATATCAAAGCAAATCGATAACAGCTAGACTCAACACCGAATTCAAGGCATATCCCGCGCAGTTAATTTTATCAAACTGCATATGAAAATGTGTTTGCAATGGCGAAAACATTTTAGAATTTGACTTCCAATCATTTCAAAACGAGGTCATCAGCTGCGCCGGTGATTGACTTTACCTGTTTTAATTCGCCTTGCTTCTATATAATTGAAAGTTCAAGTTTGTATATTGGTCCATTATGTGCACTTCAGCCATTCTTTTTATTGTGATGACGCTTTAATGAGTCCATCTGCGTACGTCCGGGAAGGTTCCTAAAAACACAAAGAAATTGATAGCTGGCGATTTATTCGTGTACGATCCGGGCGGAACAGAATTAAAAAAAAATCAAGATATTGATTTAAAAAAAAGTAAAGATTTTGAGTAAAAAAAGCTTTTAGAAGCTTAAAAGCTTTTTGCCTATAAAAAGCTTTTGAAGATTAAATTATTTTAAAAGCTCTAAAATTTTAAAAACTAAAATAATTTTCTTACTAAAAAAGCATATTTAATCCTTATAGCTCTTCCCTAAAGCTTTTGCTTTTCAAGGCAATTTATTTAAAAAGAAAAAACTTTTTTAAGGATTTTTACTAAATTAATCTAAGGTCGCATTTCATTAATTATTAATTTGTGAAAAGATAAGAAATTTATTATTCTTAAAAGCAAATAGCCAAAGCAACTTAAGTGGCAATTAAAACCTCCTTTACACACCCTTACTAGCAAACATTAAAAGCCTTTTACATATAATGCTTTCTCTTTTTTTTTTGGGCATCTTTCTTCTTTCAATTTTTACCCATCATTAAGCTTCGACTCGGGCACACATCCTTCTAGTACCGCCGATTCCATAATAGAACCTTTGAGGTAAGCAATTTTATTAAATTAAATTTTATTTTTTTTTTTTAAATTTTATTAAACGATATAAAAATTTTTTTTTTGTATTTTAGGGTCTCACCGATGATCAGGGAATTTGTACAGTCAATAGATGACAGGGAATGGCAAACGCAATTATTTGCGTTGCTGCAAAAACAAACGTACAATCAAGTTGAAGTGGATCTCTTTGAATTAATGTGTAAAGTTTTAGATCAAAATCTATTTTCCCAAGTGGATTGGGCCCGTAATACAGTGTTCTTTAAAGATTTAAAGGTAAGTGGTTTTCATTTAAGGTGGAAAATTTTTAAAATTCATATAGGTTTCTTAAAAATGTTATTTGTTTTTTAAGAATCGATATTTATCTTGAGATCTTAGACATTTTTAAAGAGTATTCATGAAAAATAAATTCTAACAGGCGGCAGTCTTAGTATTTTGTACTGAAAACTTTGGAAAGCTTCGTTATTTTATTTTCATAATGCATACTACATACATATGTAAATATGTCCATACAGTCACAAAGCCAACAACAATAGCGATTGCAACAACAAGAACGGCAACAAAAAACAAGCACAAATTAAGTAAACTTATTTCTCACTCTATTCGCGTCATTGCACAGCACAGCACACTTAAGTTAATGATGATACTCTACAGCTTTTCACACTATTTTTCATTTGTATTTCCTTTTACAGTCTGTTAAATAAGAAATGTTTTATTTTTGAATTGAAAATGTGGCTGCTTCTACTGCTTTTTCAAGCCTTAATGTGTTGCGTCTGATAGTAAAACTTGTTCTAGTTTTACGTGGGTGGGTCAATCAGTAAGTCCGTGACTTTTTAAATTTCCCGCTTCTGAACTTAAATGGCAACACTGCTCCTGTTAACTGGCATCTGTCAGTTGACTCATTTGAAAATTTCAACAAGCTACGTCATTTAGTTTTTGTTTGACAGCCATTGATAGCAGACAAAGGCGTGATTTGAGAAGAAAATGGAAAAAAAGTGAATTCTTGATTTGATATTCCGACAGGGAGATTTGAGAAGTGAACTTCGTGTGCTCTTTAGGCATTATTTTTTGCGGAACTCTGCACCATCAATTTCAATGGTTGAAAGAGAGGTTTACTGAATTTCGTTGCGTCCATATAAGCACGGAAGATGCCGGGCGTTCTGGACGCCCAGATGAGGTTTCTACAACCGAAATAATTGACATTATTCTCGATATAGTATTGGCCGATCGGATATTTAAAGTGCGAGAGATTATGGAAGTCATAGAGGCATCAGATATGACTCAGTGTGATTGAATTATGACACAGTAGAGATGGATTTTATAGCAGCAAATTTAAAGTAGACATTTATATTTAAGTAGTTTATTTTATTCTTGGTGCTACTTCAGGGGAGGAAGAAGGAAACGTTTTGAAAACAATGCTTTGCAAATAATGGCTCGGGGTTTTGTTTTAATTAGGATCGAGGAAAAGAGATTATGTGTCTACATCATGAGAATTCTATTTGTTTTACATATTTACTACTTGTGCAACCCGAGAACCTCCTTAATTGAAATATCGATATTTAATGTTAGCAGCGATTCGTTTTACTTTTGGTCGTTTTGTGGTTTTTATGTGTGTTTCTTTGTGTGTATTGTATGTTTGTAAGTTTGCGTTGCAAGTGTGTGTCAAAGCTTTGGTTATACTCTCTGTTGCTAGCATATGGTTCAGCTTTGGTTGCTAAGTAGGTCAAATATTATAAACAAACCGAAACGAAACTTTAATCGAATCGAACGGAACGAACCTCTGTGCAAAATGAAACGAAGCAAAAATAAAAACAACAAAAATCAGCAAATAAAATCGAAAACAAAACACAATTAAACAAAACAAAAAAAAAGCAACAAAAATTTAAAAACTTGAAATAATAAAAAAAAAAACATGAATTAAATCTCAACAATAATTTGCCGGCTTAAAAATAAATATTGAGTGCCTTGTCAAAAAAAAAAAAAAAAAGAAACAGAAATATTGGAAAGAAAACAACGAGTACTAATGAAAGCAAAAGTGTCCGTGAGGTCGACTTCGAAAAAGTACGTACAGAGAAAGAATGAAACCATGAAGGAAGGAATCGTCCTCTTTCTGCGTAAACCTCATAATGTGAGCAAACGCGCCATCCATCTTGCGGAAAGCTTTTTCATATGCAATTGTTCTTTCAAAATTCAAACCATTGAGCCATATCAGATGCCTGTATGGCTTCCATAATCTCTCGAACTTTCAATCTTCGATCGGCCATATCGAGAATTTTTTCAATTGTTTCGGTTGTAGAGGCTTCAACTGGGCGTCCAGAATGTTTGGCATCTTCTGTGCTTATATATAACCACAAGGAAATTCAGTAAACCACTTTTTTACCATTGAAATATATAGTGCAGAGTTCCCGTAGTATTTATCAAGCTTAGCCTTGTTTTGAGAGTTGGGGATTTTGTCCACAAAAAGTAATGCCTGGCCGGCTAACCAGTGGTGACATCTGGTAACATTAAAATTTGTGATGATGTAGATTAGATCGGGACTTGTTAATAATCTTCCAGAAAGCCCTTTTCATAGAGCTGCAAAATTACCGATACTATCGATAGTATCGAATTCTTAGAAGAATGCTAAACCTTTCACCCTTCATCCATAAAAAGTTTTTTGATTTATTAAAAATTTACTAAACAAATCTTAGAGGGAAAACAAATTATTTAGAACATTTTTTATTCCGCTAACTATTTACTTAAGTTGTCCACACACTTATGATTTTACTTGTGATTTGTTCGTGCTCGCCGTCTTGTTCATTTTTAAAATTTTTCAAAATTTTGTGTGAACATTTTATAATTATTTCAAATCACTAGCGGAGCATTTTTAATTGAATTTATTAAACTATTAAAAGAAGGAAATGCCATTTAGCAAAGTAAAACTGATAAATATAAAGATTGAAAAAATAATTTTAAAAAAAATCGACAATTGAAATTTACTTTTTGACTGATTCGACGTTTGTGGAGAAATGGCTCGCGAAAAAATCACACGCAAAAATCATAAACGATTTATTAGAAAGAAAGCGGAGACGCAGAGCTCGCCGTCACGTTTTAGATTTCGACTTTCGGCTGTTATTTGTCGAATAAATGCCATAAACAAGTCAACACTATTTGTTTATTTTAAGTATTGAAAATATTATATCTGATTTTGTAAGAAATCAAAAACATTTAATTTCTTTGCACATTTATATATAAGAGTCTACAGACGGCGAAAAGCATATGCCGAATGATTTAATTTGGAGCTGCCTTCAACAACTTTTTATATACTTTCGCTAGCACTTAGGTAATGTCTTGTTTTTCGGTCGATTATCGAAAATATTTTCGGAAAAATATCGCGATAGTTCACTAAAATTAAAATCGTAGAACATTTTGCAGCTCTACATTTTCATATAGATATAATAGCCACGTCTTGGGCAAGAAGTGGTGGTCTGAACGTTATACGGTAAATAACATTTGTAAAAGCGTTCATTAAGTAAGTCACAAGTCGTTGCATTTGATTATTTTTATTGTCTTTTCATTATTATTAAATTTTTTGGAGGTTTTTTTGTGGTAATCTAACTACAGATTGTTGTCTTTCGTCCTTTATAGCAAATATTTCGTCGGCCAGTTTGAGCAAATAATATTTTTAAATACGTTTCGTAGAAAAGATATTGTTCAACTATGAATTAAATTAACCATCAACTGAAAAGATCGTCACATAATTATAAAATTATCGTATAATTCTATGAAAGACGAACAGTTTTCTAAAAGTTCCGCAGAATTTTGTTCTTTGAAAAGTATGTATTTGACAATTAAAATGGTGCTAAATTGTCCATCCCTGAATAAGCAACCATTCTTTTAGTAGATTTTTTTTGTTTTGTTTCTGCAGACGACTTGTAATGAAGTTAGTCAGTCATGCTGGTGTTGAAACAAAACAAATGGAAGAAAAAAAATACTAATCGTGACGCAACAGCAGCTCTACGTTTAACTCGGCTCAGTCAGTCACTGCCAGGCAATTTATTTTATTATTGTTGTTGCAACAATTTTCATTTTATTTTTAGTTTTTTTTTTATTGTGCACAAAATATAAATATATTTTGTTCCAAAAATAAACCAGTATTCAAAGAGTAAAAAGAGTAGAAGAGAAAATATCGTAAACTTTTAAATGGCGATAAAATGCTAAGAATGAAGTAATATATTGATTTAAAATACAAAGTTGTTGGTTTAGCACTCATTTTTGGTAAACTATTTTTTTTAATAAACTTTTTCAAAAGGAATGTAAATAAATTCATTTCCGAGAGTCAAAGTTATTTGTCGCAAGCACTTGTAATAGACCAAAGTTTTAAAATTGTGAGTATCTAAACACAACAAGTTTTTTTTTCCGAATTTACGGAAAATACTAAATTTATTTTTTTTTAAGTTTTTTTTTTCGAAAAAAAAGTTTAGTACTTTTGCGAAATTGTATCTACGAGGGCGGATTGATATTGGAGCTACCTGGCGCTAAGTGGCAGCACAAACACAAAAACTTTTTTTTTGAAATTGCAATCTGTCAAACGTCAGCTGTTAATTTTACCCAAATTCATCAATTAGTTTATTTGTTTTAGTCGTTTGAATTAAGCAACTCTTGTGTTTCTTGAAAAATGGAAAAAAGTGAATCTCGTGCAGTGATTAAACATTATTATTTGAAAGGGAAAACGGCGAAAGAGACAAAAGAAAAGCTCGATAAACATTACGGTGAGTCTGCTCCGTCAGATTACATGGTAAAATATTGGAATGCTGAATTTAAACGCGGCCGAACAAGCACTGCAACAATACCATCAACAGGAAGGCCAAAAGAGGTGGTTACTGAAGAAAATATCAAGAAAATCCTCGATATCGTTATGAATGATCGCCGAGTCAAGTAACGTGAGATTGTTGAACGTGTGTTCAACATTTTGCATATGAAAAAGCTATCGGTAAGATGGGTGCCGCGTTTGACAGTGTCGAACAAAAACGAGTTCGACAGACCACTTCACAACGGTGTTTGGACATGATAAAGCGTAATCCTGTTGATTTTTGGCTTCGATTAATAACTGTTGATGAAACGTGGGTCCACCACTACTCACCTGAAACCAAAAATCAGTCGAAACAATGGGTGGAAGTGCTCCGAAGAAGACGAAGATAGTAAAATCGGCTGGCAAGGTTATGGCCACTGTATTTTGGGATGCACACGGAATATTGCTCATCCATTATCGTGAAAAAGGATCCACAATCACAGGAAAGTATTATCTTGCATTATTGGATCAATTGATTGATGCAATCAAGAAAAAATGACCAGATTTAAAGAAGAAAAAAGAACTCTTTCTTTAAGACAACGCACGGGTTCACACAGCATTACATACGATGCTAAAATTACGTGAAATACACTTCGAATTGGTTGATCATCCACCTTAAAGTCCAAATTTAGCTCCTAGTGAATTTTTCCTGTTTCCAAACTTGAAAAAATGTCTTGCACGAAAAAGATTCATCTCAAACGAAGAAGTAATTACCGAAACTCACGCGCCTTTTGAGGGGTTCCCAAAATTGTATTATTTAGATGGTATAAAAAAGTTGGAATATCGTCTTAATAAGTGTATTGAGCTAAAAGGAGACTATGTTGAGAAATAAATGGTTTTTGAAAAAAAATTTGGGTTTCCTACTTAGGTAGCTTTAATATCAATCCGCCCTCGTACATATATAAAGTAATTTTTTATTGTTTTTGTACATTTGAAAACGAAGTAAAAAAGATAACTTGGAATCACCGTTGGCTATCTTGAGATATAAACTCGATTTTGAATGGAAGATAATAACAACCAAGAAACGTTTAATCAGGCACATGGAATGAAGTAATATCGAATTTCCGCCTCATTTTCAGATGTCAAACTCCATAAAAAAAAGTGGCGAAAACTACTTTTGATGTGGAGTTTAACATTTGAAAATGAGGCGAAAATTCGAGATTACTTCATTCCATGTGCCTGATTATTAAATTTCGTGGTTTTGCCACGGCATGCATGTACCTGATTAAATGTGCCTCGGTAACGAAAAATTTAAGTTAAAAAGACTTTATTTAAATTAAAAATAAGGCAGGAGATTGACAGAGCAATCAACAAAACATGGGGTTACCGTCTCTCCTTCTTAGATACAAGTTCTCCTTTGTTTTGGAAACAAACGATAAGTGTTGAGAAAAAAGTGTACAAATATTACGATTCTAAGGCAATAAACACATTGACCACACCAGGCTACACAACTACAAATTCTGCTGGCTACAAATGTTGCGCTGTAGCCGGCTAGTTCATTATTTTGAAAACGACAGCTACATAGTAATGTTCAAATATTAGCAGCTATTGCAACAATTCGTTTATATTTCAGTGCCCCTTTAGATTTTTATTATTATTTTTTTCCTGGAACACATCCTGCGGGTGGGCCTGCAAAGTTGAAAATATAATCGGATATATCTTCTGCACAGTAACGAATTACAAAGACCTTGGTTCACAACTCACAAATACCTTAAAAACAATCTTTACAACACAACTATTTGCAATTCAACAACACCATCTATAGGCAAACAAACGGTCTTGGAATGTGAAACCCAACCTCAGCGATAATCATGGAAGATGCCTACATGATAAACGAGGTTCATCCGCTACCAATTCACATGACAAACGGATACTTGACCAACAATAAAACACCTACGAAATGATAAAAATTTCTCAGCCGAAACCGGTTCAGATATCCCCACAAAAAGAAGTCCGGAGCAATCAAATCAGGCGACCGTGGAGGCCAATCAACATCACCATTCCTTGAAACAACTTGTTGTGGAAAGAGGTCTCTAAGTAATTCCATTGTAATCCTGGCTGTATGCGATGTGGCACCGTCTTGTTGAAACCTCATGTTCGTTAAGCCCAAAGCATGCAGATGTGTCGTTAAAAAGTTTTCAATCATATCACAATATCGCTCTCCATTGACAGTTACCGTTACGCCGTTTTCAGTTTCAAAGAATTAAGGTCCAATGATTCCTCCTGTCCAAATTACACAACAGACTGTCACTTTTAATGGATGCAAAGGTAACTGATGAATAATTGCCCAGAAACGACTATTCTGTTTATTCACATATCCATTCAAATGAAAATGTGCCTCGTCACTCATTATGATTTTTTCACGAAAATCGGGGTTGCCATGGGCGAGTTGTAGCATCCTATTGGCAAATGGTCTTCTGGAAGAAGCTCTTGTGTAAACTGAATCTTAAATGAAAACAAATGCAAATCTTTGTGAAAAATTGTGGCCAAAGTTGTTCTTCGAAGACCAAGCTCCTGAGCACGGTGTCGAATTGAGATTGATGGATTATTTTGAACACTTCCTTGAACAGCAGTAATGTTTTCAACCGATCTTGAAGTATTTTGCGGTCCACGCTTGGGGCTATCAGCTACAGTCCTTCTTTCTTCGAAATCATTCACTACACGATAAATAGTGCGTCTTGTTGGCACGTTGTTTCTCCCAAAAATTTCACGTAACTTTCTCATCGTCACAGTAATCGATGATCGATTTTGATAAAATGTTTTAACGATTAAAACACGTTGGTTTACCGAATATTTTTCCATAATAAACTTGCCACGTCTCTACTTCACGACTGTCAAATATGAACTGTCAAGACTAATGTTTACCAAAACGACGGCAAAACAAAGTATACCTTCCCGGCGGACACCCTGTATTAACAAATTTTTCTAATTTTCCATACAGAAGTTTTAGTGGGAAATAATATTTTTTTTTTTTTTTGGCAGTTTGATCAAATAATTTTTTAAGTGTAACATTTGACATTTGTTTGAACAAACAAAAATGGACAGACAAATATGCGTAGTTTGATCACAAATCAAATTTTATATTGCGTTGAAAAAAAATTTTGCGCAAATATGGGAAAACAAATTTGTGGCAAATGTTTGACTAATGTGACCCGTACCTTATGAAACTCTAATATTTTTCAATCAAAAAGATACTTTCTCATTCATACTTAAAAATCGGAGCAAACTCGACAGACACTTTTTACAGAAATTTCTTTGCTTTTTACTACCTGTCTTTTAGGTTGATGACCAAATGAAACTTCTACAACATTCATGGTCCGATATGTTAGTATTGGATCACCTACACCAGCGCATACACAATGGCCTGCCTGACGAAACCCAACTAAATAATGGGCAGGTCTTTAATCTTTTAAGTTTAGGATTGCTGGGCGTACCACAACTGGCTGACTATTTCAACGAGCTGCAAAATAAATTGCAGGATTTAAAATTTGACATGGGCGATTATGTGTGTATGAAATTTTTGATTTTATTAAATCCAGGTACGTATTCAAAAAGTAAAAAAAAAGAAATTAAAAATCGCTTGCACTTGAATGTAACGCCAAATATTTACAATTGTTTTGCAGATGTGCGGGGTATTATCAATAAGAAAACTGTGTTGCAGGGCCACGAAAATGTACAAGCAGCGTTATTAGATTATACATTAACGTGTTATCCATCTGTGACGGTGAGTTTTGTTTTTATGCATAAAAAATTTAATAATTTAAGTGTTTAAATATCTTCAATGGTATTATGGAAGTTGGTAAGACATGCTTGGCTGTATTTTTAAAAACATGCTAAATTTTATAGCATACTTCTAGGCGCATGATTAAAATATCAGGGTATGTGTTGGCAATTGCATTTTGTTTGATTAAGTTTAAAAGTATTAATAGCAGCTCAGTTCTTCGAATATTATATGATTGAAATATAAATGTACTGCAGACAATTTAATTGAACTCCCGTAAATGTAGTTACACGACCTGGTGATGTTGAAAATAAGTCGATGTAAAAATTAGTGACAACCATTCAACGTTTAAAATGTTACTTCTTTATATGTTCTTAATATAAATTATTTTAATTTATCTCTTGAAATTAAATTAAATATAAATGAACTATGAAATTGTGTGTAGTATTCAAGGTGTTGGTCTGCAGCAAATGAAACATCTCTAATCTGTATTTCGATTCGAAAGACATTTTCAAATCACAATGGTTTAGGCATACAATTTCGAACGATTTACTATTTGAAACGAATTACACAGTAACCCACCCCCCAGCACTACATTTATTTGAAATTGGTTCTAGATTTTGAGTTATACCTGTGTATCCTAAATAAAGGGAGGTGGGCACGACATAGATTAGTGTAACTTGAGAACGGTTTAGTCTATTAAAAATTGCCTTGATATCGAGAAAGTTGTGGCAAAAAAAAAAAAGCATTTTTTAGGCTTTTGATTTTTAAAAATTCATGAGAAATAGAAAGAGACTAAAATCTCACCTTTTTCCGTAGGCATTTAGACTTTATAGGATTCCAACAAAACGTGACGTATCTTATTACAATCGTGGCCTAACTTTTGATTTCATTCACAATGAAGTTAACCCTACGGTCAATAATCAGCTACCTGGGTAAGTTTTTCAACTTCATTTGAGAAAGTATTACGTAGCCATGGCAATCCTTATTACGGGACCCTTGCGCACAACGGTAACAACTACGCTTTTTGCCTTGTTGTACTGATTACCAGTGGATCTATTAACTAGAAAGCTGGCACTACGCCATTAATGAATGAGACTACAGACTGTGGGGCCATTCCAGCTTCATTTAGACTTGCTGCGGTCTTCCTGGTCTCAGAAGCCGTGCGTCTCGAGAGGTTTCAACTTCTCGATCTCTGAAAACCCGAGTTCCTCGGAACGCACGTGACCCTAATTAAACCACCTAGGATTATAGTTGCCTCTAAATGGTGTAATGGAGTAGGCGGAGGTGTATACATAAGAAAACTTGGGGTCAACATGTCTTTCAGAAATCCCAATAAATGAAGTGTTCTTCAAGCTGAGTTATCAGCGTTATTAAGGACGGTAAATTGGCTGTGGTACTATAGAATGTTTGACAGAAATATTCGGATCTTCACCGACAGCCAGATATCTAAACTGGTCCAGAAATGCCGAGCAGCCTTAAATCCGATGGCGAGACATTCGAGAGTCATCCTAGAAAGGGTGCGTGGACATGCAACCAACATGGGCAGTTGTATGGCTGACAAAGCGAGAGGCAAGGCAGGCTGCAGCTTTTGCACATTCTTGCATTCTGTGGCGTTCTCCTCTCGGCCAATAAGCAGTTAATTCACAATGCGATATATGTTATGGCTAAGGCTAGATGGTGGGAAGAGCACACTTGTCAGAGCACTAGGCTGGTTTGGCCTAGCTTAGATATGGTTCGAACCAGAGATCTATTAAGATTTTAGAAGACGCAATTAAGGGATAGTGCGGCGGCGATTGCTGGACATAGCGAATTTGGCAACCAGGCAAAATGAATGGGGTTGCCTGCAAACAACTTTTGTAGAAGTTGTCAGGATAAGGAAGCGGAGAACGTTTACATCTCCTGTTACTCTGTCGGGACTTTGCGCCAGACTCATCTCGCGGAGATCCTTCGGCAGCCTACGGGACTACGTAAAATTTATTCCTTCATAAGGGGCAGCAACTGGTTGGAGGTTGGCTCCGCAGCGGCACAGACATAGTGACCATTTCACCCATCGCTGTTCTTAACAGTTCTATTTCCCTCTCTCTTTCGCTCTCGCTAACCTAACCCACCTCTAAAAATGCTGGCAACTCTGGCCAAATATAAGGAGACTGAATGCTTCAGTTGAAGGAATAGATCTGATATTGCCTGACCCTTCTAGGATTAATCCAGGGAACTTATTTTAACAATAACCCAAGTGGCCACATGTATATTCTAACCTAAATTGCATTTCTTTTGTAGATGATATCTTTTTCAATAATTACAAAGTTTTTTTATTAACTGGTAACATTTTTTTCTTTTGAATCATATTACAGGATAAATTCAGGAGGCTGTTAAGTATACTGCCAGACATTCATGCCATGGCAGCACGTGGTGAAGAACACTTATATTCAAAACACTGTGCCGGTAGTGCACCCACGCAAACGTTACTAATGGAAATGTTACACGCAAAACGAAAAGTGTAAAATCAGATAAAAACAAAGTAGCGATAAAAACAAAAACAAACTGGATTAAACACTTTAAGGGGCGGGTATATAAATAAGAAAAGAAACCTTTAACTCATACCCACTTAAACATTTAAACACAAAAATCATTTAAAGTTACAAAAATAATTTAAAAAAAGAATGGTTTTAAACTAGAAAAAGCAAAGCTTAAATATAAATGTAAAAACAAACAAAAAAGAAATAGAAGAAAATAAAAAAAAACTATATTTTGTGACAATTATAACAAACAAAAAACACAAGTACTTTCAGGCTTTACAAATACACCTTTTTTAAGGCATACTTTCAGGCATAAAAGAAATTTAAGAAAAAACCCCTTCTAATTTAAACTTTATTACAAAAAACAAAATGGTTTTCGTGGTTATTTATATAAAACTAAACTAAATGATACATATATACATCTATATATTTTCAATTTTGGGGGATTGTATAAATATATATAACCGAAAAAAACCTTTGTTGATTTTAGTAAATAAATTCAAACATATTTTGTGAAAGAGTTAAATAAAAAATAAACTATTTGTTATTTTATGTATATATAATAATTTATATCTTAAGCGAAACAAGAAAAAAAAAACAAACAAACCTTCTTTATTAAAAACATATTTAAAAACATCACTAGTTAAGTCAACAAAAAATTAACTTTAAATTTAACACAAGAAATGTTATAAATGTATTTAGATTTTAAATATTATTAAATAATTAAGATATAATGAAAAACAATTGTTGCTTGATGTTAAAACTAAATTATGAGTTCTAAATGTTAAAACAATTTGAAAACTTACAACAGATACCACTACAAAAACAAAAAAACCAACAACAACCAAAACAACAAAAATCAAACAGCAATTAATCGTTCTTGTTTTACTATTAAATTAATATTTAAATTAAAGAACAACAAAATTAAAAACTAATTAAAGATGTAAAAAATTTATTTTAAAAAAAAACAAACTTTTAGGGAGTACATACATTACAAACATTAAAAAAAAGGAAATTATAAAAAACAAAAATATATTTAAAAAAAATAGAAAAAATGTACCTTAAACTATATTTTAAATATAAAAATTAATAATTTAAATAATTATCATTATTATTAATTTTAATTAAAAATAAAAAAAACACTTTCTGTTAATTTATAGGTAAATAAGTGGTTTATTTTTTAAACGGTTTTTTATAATTATTTTATTATTATTATTTTATTTTTAAATGTTAAAACATTATTTTACTTTAATATACATATTATGTCATTATTTACGTTATTTTTCGTTATATAATATTTCTTTATATAATTTTTTTTTATTTTATTACGTTTAATTAATTATGTTAAACTTGAAATCATACAATAACTACTACCTTCATAGTTTTTTAAAAAATTTACTAAACATTAGAAAAACAAAAACGAGAAAACAAAACATTAAACATAAAATTAAAATTCATTTTGTAGCTTTTAATTCAAGTCTCTTTTTATTATACACAAAAATAATTATTTTTCTTCTATCATGTACTTTTACGCTTTTTTTCATTTTTAATTATTATTTTGATTTATAATTTAATTTTTTATTTCTATTATATTTCTTTATAATTTATAGTTTCCTTTAAAGTTTAAAAACATATTATTTTTTTTAATTTTGTCTGTAACTTTTATTTTAATGTATAAAAAAAAGCAAAAAAAAAAATTGTCAAACAAGAGAGATACTAAAAAAAAAATAAAAAAAAAACAAAATTTGTAAAATTACATGAAATTGTAGCAAGGATTTTTAATTTATAAATGAAGCGGCAAGGCGAATTGAATATAAGGTGGTCTCTAAGAGAAATTGATAACAAATAAACTCACCGGCGAATTTAAAGTATTTCCGTCTTCTTTGCCCAGAATTTTTTTTATATTGAATTTGACATCCAATAAGTTCAAATAAAAGTACTCAGCTGGACTGGGGAGTTTACCTGTTTTGTCAAGAGCGCAGGTAATAAATTCTCTCGTCACAACCTAACGTCAAATACTGTTAAAATCACAAAGTAGTAAACAGAGGTGAAACGACAGTATAGTGATCTTTTTCTCTATCCGTCTCGTTCCCTCAGAGCCTTGGTTTTGTTTTTAGATGTTTGTTTTTATTTTGATTTTCTTGCCGTGTTTTCCTGTATTTCGTCACAAAATGATATATTTGTCTCTTTCTAACAGAGCCCATAGTAAAAAAAATGAGTTTTTTATTTTTTATGTGTCAAAGTCTTCAACTCTGGTTACCCTGTAGTTAAAATATTTATTAATTTCAAAACAAAATTTATGAATTAAAAAATTATTCGTTTGTTTGCGTTTCTTTTTTATTTTTCTACACTTCAGTAATGACTCAAGGCGAACATATTTTAACATTGGCCCGAATTTGCACAACACTCAATTCGCTTTGCTCTCTCTTTCTCACTTTATAATTAATTCGCCTTGTTAACGGGTTTCTTTAATGTGTAAAAACTTGTTGTCGCCGTAGAGGCCAGAACGATGGCGCGATTAAAAACTGCTCTAAATAGTGAGTTTTGTTAGATCAGCTGAGAGTCCAGATTAAATTGGAAAATGTTCGAAAGTTAAATACTAGAGAAACTCTACGATTCAAGTAATGTTTATCATGAGGCTTTGCCTACGTCTATATTTTGGTCTGCCTGCGTATACCGAGAAGAATGAGAAAAATATAGGATATAATAAAATAAAGAGTGCTGGCCAGCTAGACTTTGCTAATGCTAAAAATAAATTTATAGAGAGGTATTAGGTTTAGACTATCCCTTTCATTGTTCCAACGCTGATATAAAAATTTAACAAAACACTTGTATCTAATTACCTCACTCGGCTTTTACAGCCATTAACCAATATGAATACTGCAAATAAAGGGAGGACATGATGTGGAGGCACATCTGGGGCATTCTAAAGTTTTCCTGCCTTTGCCTCAGACAAATGTTGTTAATCAAACAAACATCATTCAACATTTAAACTTGTTTTTTAAGTTATTACCTCATGTTCAAGCCAATTCTTCAATTCCTAGACGTTCTTTTACCATCAGTTGATAAGCCTCCGCCGCAGATTATTTACGTTGATGCAAAAAATCAAAAAAAATTTATAATAAAGAATAACTTTATGATTTAGTAATATTTCTCTCAAAAGCAACCTTTTTTCACTCAACTTTTAAATGTGAAAGTGATTTAAAATGACGTAGTATTTTTTTGTAATTAAAATCTTCCCTATTCGTTTTTAACGATAATCGAGTTGTTAAATAAAATTGTAACGATATTATTAACGACTTTGATATTTAGTAATCTTTTTTAAACGATATACGATTACGCTATCGTTAAGTCAGCTGTTATTTTGTTATCTAAACGATTAACGAGAAAATTAAACAACAAATATTTTTATACTGTTTATTTATTCAACATACTAAAATTCAGGGCATCTTTTAGGGGCAGGGTTAAATAATGGATTTATAAATCATTTATAAACCAAAAATATTTTTTTATGCGCTAGGAAAAAGCCACTCAAGATTTTTCACTGATCTTTTGCAAAAATAGCTAAACGCTGCAACCATAAAATCATTAGTTAGCATAAATTTATTTGTTATTTTCTTTCATTCTTCTTTGTGGTTTTCCTTTATTTGATATTTTCTTAAGAGAGATGCTACTTGATGTCAATTTAAATGAACCATTATTTACGAGTAGTTAGTGAATCCCACAATCGTTACTGCAAACAACAAAAATTTTCGAATGAATTTTGCCACTATCGAATCGTTAAAAGTGAGTGAGTTTGGCGAAGAAACTTTCGCTGTGATTTTATCAAATTTTAAAACATTTCGAATGCACTAGTTACTAGAATGTAGGTTTTTTCAACTTAAAATTCGGACTTTTCCATATCGAATTCAGGATTTTAAAAATCAAAATCCAACGTTCTCATATCAAATTCAGGGATAAAAAAAATATATATATATATATATATAATAATCACTAACTCATCTGTGAAAAGCGAATTAATTAAATTTCTGCATATAAATTTAAAGCCCGAAAATTATTGGCGGATTTTTTAAATAACCAGAATTTAGTCAATATAATTAAAAAATCTGTGGGAACCAGGACTTTTGTAGCAATTACTTCCTGGATACGATATTGAAATCGCCATCAGCTGTTTCCGAGAAACTTTTCGATTAAATTGATGTTATTTTTCGTTAAATAAATTCATATAAATGCTTGTATATGTAGGGTCATTTTCATGAAAACATTTTTAAGTTACAAAATGCTTAACAAACAAATTTTTTAGAGAAATTTTATTAATAAAATTTTTATAAATTGAAAATATTTTTTATGAATATTTCCCAATTATTAATTACAACTTTTTCATTCGTTTTTTTTTAATTTTTCCAACTGGTTTTTAATTCACACTGAATATGATTTGGAAATGTCTGATTTGAAGTTTTTTAATTTTGAATACTTAAATTTTTGAAAATAAAAGAGCCATCGATTAGGGAACCAGTAGTGCTATTTACTATTCTTTTTTAACGACAATCGCATCGTTAAAAAATTTTAACAAAAAAATTAACGATGTTGCTATTCAGTAACTTTTCTTAAACAACAATCGCAATCGTTTAGTCAGCTGTTATTGTTAGCTTAACACTTGTAGACAAAAATAAACGACGTCTATTTTTGTGTTGTTTATTTTTTCGACAAACTAAAATTCATGGCATCTTTTAGGGGCTCTATTAATTTGTTTAAAAATCATTTATACACAATATTTTTAATAAACATATGGTTTTTACTTAATTTTTGCAAAAATAGCTAAACGCACAAACAATTTCTTTCAAAAAAGTCTTTGTTTTTTTCCATTCTTCTTTGTGCTTTTCGTTTATTTGATGTTTTTTTGACAGTGATGCCACTTGATATCAATTTGAATAAACAAAAAACTAACGATGTCTACTGTCGTTTACGAGTAGTTAGTGAATCACACAATCGTTAATGCAAACAACAAAAATTGTCGACAAATTTTTCGACTGTCGAATCGTTAAAAGTTAGTGAATCGCACTACAGGTCCCATTACGATTTCTTTTTTAAAAATATTAATCGATTAACTAGTATTTAAATGAGAGCAGCTGCGTCGTTTGCCATTGCTCGTGCATTTACTTCAACGGCATGCAAAATCGAATTTTCTTTTAGAAACGTCTTACACAATGACCCCCCTGTAACCTAAAATCGACATAATTTTAAACTGTAATTGTTTTTTTTTATCGCTTTATTCGATTAATATCTAATATTCCTAACACTAGGTTGCGTTTGTGTGTGAACGAAATTTGTAAAATTACAGGTCAATATTTCCAGCCAATTCTTTGAAAAGGCAACAACATGTTGCCGATAATTGTAGAAGTGAGTAGCAATAATTAGAGAATAAAAATATTTCAAAAAAATTTTCAACAAAATTTTGCAAAAATATCTAAAAAAAAAATTTTATTACCAGAACATCTCTTTTTGAGTGAAACTTATTTTTCTTTATTTAGTATTTTTTTTTGATTTTTTAAAATGTTAAAAACTAATTTATTATTATTTACGTCATATAATACATTCAATTCTAAAAAAAATGATTACAAAAAATTGAAAATTGAGTACCTAATAGAAAAAGAAGTTGAAAAGTGTTTAAAAATTTAAATCAAATGTACATAGTTTAAAAATAACGAGAAAAATTGAATTAAGTGACTTTAATATGGCGATTTTGGCTGTTACGTAAAAGAAGAATTTGTTTTCAGTATGTTACGTTGTTTTCACTGTAGTTCACATTTCAGTCCAACCTGTCAGAAATATAGACGACAAAATTAACGGAAGTGGCAACAAAAATGTTAAAAATTCGTAAAAAATTAAAAGAAGACCTTTTGTAAGAAATTAGTTTTGAGCGGGTTACGTAATTTCACCGCTTAAGGATATAATTTAAAAATATAGAATAACTGAATAAAGAAGCCTCAGTAGTCGGCCTTATAAAACATAAATCAATATGATTAAAATTGCTTAATTCTTTTACGTCTTAAAACTTAACAGTGGAACACAAATCGTATCATGTAACCATTTCAGGACCGCACCATTCAAAACAAAACAATTATTATATAAATGTTATATGTATCATATGCCCCAAAAATGTATTATTGAAAAAAACAAAGAAAGAAAATTAAATTAAAAAAAATTATTCTGACTTCCCATTTTATGTATTGGAGGTATTCAGTGGTGGGTGCAAGTGGTCTTGCAAAAGCGCAAATGCAAAATGTCGTAGCTTTTTTTTATGAAATTTTGCACCAAACCCTGAATGCCGTCATTAACAAAAAATTAAGAAATTTATTAACTGGCAAACACGAGAGCTTTTATTGCTTATGTCGTCTGCTCGTGAGGAGGCCTTTAAGCATAATTTTCAAACTAAACGAGAGTTATAAGAAAGCTAATGCAAATTTTATGTTTGTTGTTGTTTTGTTAAGCATTTAATAATAAATTTAACTGTTTTGAGACGTACAAAATTTAAAAATAAAACAAAATACACTTGAATAGTAATTGCAATCAAAAAGGATTATTTGAAAATTCAGTTTCTGGAATTTTTAATTGAATATAATTTCTGGGATTAGCCAGTCATCAGCGGCTGACACAAATGTAATAAAATCTGTGCATCGTTTTTGTAGCATTTGTGCCCATAGCAGAGCAGGCTTAAATTGCAAGAGCCTTCAAGGCTCATTCACCGATTAAAAAAGTTCCAAATTATACGCTTACCAAGGTTGCCAGACTACATCTATAGTAGTCAGTTATGTGTGATATCGCGTGCCGTCTTGCTGAAGCCTTATCTATAATCAAGACTTTAGTATTATTTTTCTTCCAAGTACATTAAACGTATTCGTTAACGTAAATCTTTAACCAAAAGTAACCCGAAAATCAGGTTTAATAGTTCCTTTGTTTTGTTATCATTCAGCTAATCTACGATATGCCTGGCAACCGGGCACGAGCTAAGTTTTGTGAGTTTTAGGAAAAATCTTTTCTAAACTAGATAGCTGGAGGAATTCTCTAAGATCTAACTGGTTGTCATGTTCTGGCGAGCCAGGGTTCCATGAATTATTGACTCTGAAGGACTTGAAAGTAGACTAAGTGCGCTAAACGTTTCACGAACAGTAAACCTTATCATTAAACTGGGGAAATTACCACTATTAAATTCTATTAATTATATGAAGTTACCTTTAATTTATTTAAAATTGTCCAAGCTTGAAGGTCTTTTTTTAAAAATTATATTTTTATTTTTTCGATATTTCGCTACTCCATTGTGTAGCATCATCAGGAAATAAAAATAACGAACCAATTATATATTAATGAAAACAAAAAAAAAATATTGTCACAAAAATTCAAAAATTTTCCAAAGTTAACATAAACAAAAGTAACATGAGGTTTTTTTTAAATATTTTAAAAAATGTAAATACAGTTAACGAAACTTAACATTAATTCAAAAACCCCTAAAAACATACTTATATTAACTATCTTATTCTATGAACTAAGTGTCTATAAATCTGTGCAACATTATCCGTGTCCGCCTTAAAATTAATTCTTTGTGTACTAGGTGTATTAACAATTTGTAACATTTCTAATATAAAACGACGCTTATAATTAATTTCTGTATTTAAAACCGATGCGTTTTCAAAGTTAGGATAATGATTTGATTCAAAACAATGAGAAGATAATGCTGTATTAAGGGAATGTCTGCAATTAAGATTTGATTTATGTCCAGCTATCCTAGTCTTCAGTTTATTTTTTTTAAAAAAAACCTCATGTTATTTTTGTTTTATGTTAACTTTGGAAAATTTTTGAATTTTTGTGACAATATTTTTTTTTTTTTTTTTTCATTAATATATAATTGGTTCGTTATTTTTATTTCCTGATGATGCTACACAATGGAGTAGCGAAATATCGAAAAAATAAAAATATAATTTTTTAAAAAAAGACCTTCAAGCTTGGACAATTTTAAATAAATTAAATTTAAAAAAAGGTCAAGAACAGCTATAATTTTAATGAAGTTAACTTTAATATTAAAGTCTAAAATTTAATAAATGCAAAATCAATCTATGTGCTAGCTATGACAGAGTTTTGTCAGTTTAAAATTCCTCATATGTATTAAGACATTTAAAAATTCTCATTTAGTTTATGTACAAGTTATTTTTAAATTTTCCGAAATTATGGTTAAAGATTTCCTCACTAAAACCAAAATTAATTTTGTTTCTATTTTCATAAAATTTTAATCGTTTAATTAAAAGAAGCATATGAAAACCAATTTGTAAATGTGTGTAAAAATTCAATGTAAATTTAATAGATTTCGTAGAAATGACAGTAAAAAGTATTTTAGCTAATAAAAATTACAAAAAATATATTTATAGAAATATAAAAATATTGTTACAAAGAAAAGAATATTTACAAAAAAAAAAAATGATTTAAGATTTTTATTTTATTAAAAAATTAACTGAAAATACCTGCTAAAATAATTATGAAAAATATTTCGATTTTAAAGTGGGAAAATTTCAATGAAACACTTGTAAGAGGGTTGCATTTTTTATTATTTTTTTTAAATCAATTACTTTAAAAAAAAGTCTGAGCTATAAAGGAATTCAATCATATTTTTTTCATATTGTTTTCTTATTGTTTAGTCTGGCACATCGACTTTGTAAAATTGGTCAAAAAAATTTAAAATGCCAGGATTAATTAAAAAAATTCGTAAAAGCTTCTAAACACCGCAAGGTGAAAAAATAGTTAAACAAAAAAAATCACTAAAGTCGAAAAGAAGCTCTTGAACTGGAAACTACTGCTAAGATCGCCGACAAGTATAGCAAAGCAATGAAATTACAGTAATATCTTTAAAAAAATGAAGAAAATTGGCGTTAGCCGTCAAAAAACTTAAGAAAATTGGTGAAAAGTTTAAAACGAAAATATATTTTAAAACTAAAAAAATCGTTGCATTATCAAAAAAAAAACGTTATAATAAAAAATATTGAAAAATCAAGAATCCAGACCTACCGCCTATAATATTAAAAACCCAACAAACAAAAAGTGGAAAAAATCGTTAAATCGCCAAAAAAAAAAAAAAGTAACCTCATTTAATTATTGGAAAGTTATTTGCAAAAAGCACTAAATTAAAAAAGAAAAAAATTACGAAAATTTCCAAAACTTGCAACGAACACAAAAGGGTTGAAATATCAAAAAACCCCCCTTAAGACAAAAAGTGAACAAAATCACTTAAATCGCAAAAAATTTGGAGACTGACCACCGGAGAGATTTTCTTGTTCATCTCTTCAGAATTTCTCCATTGGCCATTAAACACTGGAGTTCCTATAGAGATTAACATCTCCACCTCATGCGAGGCTTCTTTATCCATCCCTAGCTGAATCTCACGATCCAACGCCTTAGGAGTATCTTTAAAGATTGACCCGTCCATCCCACGTGAGGCATTTTTGTCCATCTCTTCCAGATTCGTCTCCTGGCTAACTAAATCCGGAGTTCCTTTAGAGGGTGGCATCCACCTGCCCCCTCCTATAACTTCAGGATTTTTTCGGAGTACGCACTTGCATTCAAAATAGACCACACCAGATATAGGAAAATTAATATTTACTCTGTATTGGGGTACCCTTCTGACCGCTCCTATTCCTATACGATTTTTTATGAGACCGCACTCCGTCTTGAAAATAACTCGTAGCGAATTTGGAGGCTAGTTGGGTGGTACCTCTCTACCCGCACTTGGTATTGATAACTGCCCATACCAAATTTTAAGACTCTGGCTCATGTAAGTTTTTGGCCTTAAATCTCGTTTATGTGTAGCTATCCAAACATACTCAAGGTTTCAGCATTGAATAATATTTAAATTCTGATTATAAAATTTTTAGTATTGTTTGTCAGCCACGCCTATATTCGAGAGAGCAAACGTTGAAAACTGTTCGCCCCTATATTTCTGCAGGTTTATTTCAAGTAAATTGTCTTTGCTTTCAGAATATATACCCAAAGTTTGTACTTAAACACATGATTTATCTCGATATTTCAGATAAATTGTGCATAAACTTCTTTCCACCAACCCCCCTCTAATTGGCCTTTTTTGGGTCCAAATTTTTGAACTTTCAAAAAATAAAAAATCTAAATTGGCATCACTGAAATATAAATGAAATGTTGCAACAAATGTTGTCGTTTTCAAAAACATTAAGTCGCTGGCGGCATTTGTAGTCATGTAGCCTGTTGTAGTCATTGTGTTTAATTCCTTAAACGGTTCACAAAATTTCAAAACAATCAGTCCAGCTGTTTGGCTTTCAACAACATGCAAACAAACACGAAAAGAGATCCATTTTTATCTATAGAGATGCCGCGTATAGCCCTTTGATTTTCGTATAAGTTTTTTTTTGCCAATGTGGCCATATCTTAACTAAAAATGATCTTTGTTTTTATCTTCAAATGCAACCCTGTTTATAAAGTAGTTTTCCCATTTCCCTTTGCTGTTTCAAGCTAACTTCCTTCCATCCTTTCCACGCCCCACAAACAAATTGTTGAACACCGTTTATAGTCTATATCTAAAATAGAAATTATATATATATTTATGTAAATTACATTCAAACGATTTAAAAATAATAAAAAAAATATTTGTATGTATTAAATGAAAAATATATTTACTTCTTGAGGAGAAAAAAAAAATAATAGAAAATAAAGTGTAACCTGTTGAATGAAATTGAAAAGTGATCTTTTGTAAGTGATAAGTATTTACGAGTATAGTGAGTGATTATGTAAAAAAAAAAACTAAAGTTATTTAAATAAAATTTAATATAACAAAATGTGTAAATTGTTAATAAAGAAGAAAAATATATTTAAAATAATTAAAAACCGAACAAAACACAAGGAAAAGAAGCTTAAAGTATAGAAAACCCCAAAAAAAATACAAAAAACTTAGTTTTAATTTTCAAAGAAACTTCTACAAATGTATAATTTTTGATTATAATTAATGTTTTATTTTTCTTCTTAAATTTAAGTTGTTATTGTAATTGTATGTATAAACTGATTAATTACTTGAATATTATAAAACAAAGTTAAACGTATAAAAAACAATTTAACAAAAACGTTATTTTCTTTCAAATTTTATTTTTTCATCTCAAATTCTAATGTTTCAAAAACATTTTGTAATAATAATGAAAACAAAAACAAATACATTTTGATTCATTTAAGAAAAAAGAAATATATTAAAAAACAAAATAAAAAATTGTTCTTTGGTTTTATTTCAAAATAGAAATTGTAATTTCATCCATTATAAAACTTCCTCCCAGAAGCATTCGCACAGAAGGGTTTCACGAATAACAAATGTCATGTTGTCTACTAAAAAATACTCCCTGTCTCCCTCTCACTCTCGCTGTATACATATATTGTTCCGAAGTAATAATCGAAGATGCGTTAAACGACCTATTGTACAAATACGCAATATTATAAACATAAAGCAAAAACAATTGCGTAGCGAAAATTCCCCGAACCGCGATTCACAGTAGAAACAAAAACAACTTCTACAGAACGAAAAAGTAAGCAAAAGATACACACACGAACACATATACAAGACTACGAAGTCAGCAAATGAAATAAATGATGCGCAATATCACGTATGTTCGGGACGTTTCAAGAACCGGCCGTGATCTCTATATCTATATCTAATGGGTTCCCCTTATTTCCACAAATTACCGATTTGTAATTTACGACTACCTTACTTTCATTGAGTCTCATGCCAACACTAGCCTTTACTCTTGACTGTGGCGATTTCAGACTGTCGATTTGCATCTGTCGGCCTTCTTGCTCATTACGAAGTCTCTTGCAATTGCTAGCATTTGTCTACGGTTTAGAACCACCATGGCATTATCATTTAACAAGTATCTGCCCGTGGTCCTAAGCCTTTTGCTAGCCAGCGACGGCCATTCACTCACAATATCCGCTACCGTCTCAGCCTCTTCCTCAAGAGTATTTTTGGAGAGTGACATGTCCACCCCTGACGAGGTTTTCCGGTGCAACTCTTCAAAATGCCTCCATTGGCTGATAAACACTGAGGCTTCATTGCCCAACCCTATCGAAATTTCACGGCCCAACACCTTAAAAGTACCTTAAAAAATTTACCCGTCCACCACTCGCGAGGCATTCTTGCCCAGCTTTCCAGATACTTCCCTTGGCCAATTAAAACCAGTATTTTTCCAAAAAAAAAAATAAAATAACCTCTCCCCTTCTTCCGAGGTTTCCTGACTCGTCGCTGGAATGGAAAAAGAGATGTCCTCCCACACAGAGAACCATATGCACGGGTAAGTCGGTATTAAAACTGGAGATGGACTTGTATCCAGAATTCACATACTAGAAACCAAACACCCTCTTGGACACTCATCACTGTCTTATGCTTTTCCACCGTGTATAAGAGAGTGTTAACTTCTCCCCGCTCGTCTTATTTAGCAAGATTGCTGGCAGAGACCGGAACCTGTTACCGGCCGCCATCACGAGCAGATATAAGTCAGAACTTCTGACAGTGCACTCAGTTAAGGCAAGCCATAACTTTGTGCCTGCCAGTCGACGGTGTTTGACGATGATCGTCTCACCAACATTGTTTTGAAAGAATGATGACCCCGGCCTAACATTTGCACGAAACAGTAATAATAAACAACAGATGTGACAACAACATTAACCCGTTCTTATTGGTGAACGCTATACGAGTACTTCGACTGCAATAACATCTGTTCATACATACGTACGTATGTATTTACAATCGAACACGTGCGGCGACAGATGGACTGTTCATGCTTCAACTATCTATTGCATGCGCGTCATATTTCCATTGTACATACATACGTACATACATACATACATACATACATACATAAGTACATATGTATGTATGTATTTACAATTGCTCACTTACATATGTCGAGAACAATAAATTGAGTGCTAAGAGAACCTATTGTACGCCTTTCAGTTCGTTTTTAAAGCGTGGTATATTTTTAATTCAATTAAAATTAATAAAAGTGCGTGAGGTGTCTGAGAGTGTAGACACCTTAGCTGAGCAGATACATCACTTTATAATGGGTGATCCATTGAGGGGTTTTTTTTATTTATTTTATAACAGATTACGCTTGGCTGGTGTCATACTGCCATCTTATTTTTATTCAATATTGTTTGACAATACATAATCGAGAGACTAACACTGCAACAACGCCTTCAAATTATTCAGCTGTATTACGAAAGTCAGCGTTCTGTGAGATATGTTCAGTCTCAGTGTAAGTTACAGGATGATACGCGGCCGAATAGACCACAGCCAGCCCGTAGTGAGGAGAATATTGCGGCTGTAGCGAAGAGTGTGTGTGACCAATCGTTTCGTGCGCAGCTACTTCGATATTGAAGCAAAAATGGTCCGCCAAGTTTCCATTAAGTCAGCCAGTTAATCCTCCAGATTTAGCCCCTAACTACTATTTTCTATTTCCAAACCCGAAGACCTTGAGAGAAATGAAAAATCGTTTTCTGTCTAATTAAAATCTTGCGTGAAATATGGGACACCCTTTACAATTAAAGACTCTGTTATTTATGAATATGAAAAACATTACACTACACCAACAATTACGAGGGCAGGTCAATAAGTGCGTTACTTATTAACATCTGTCAATTGACTCAAGTCAAAATTTTAACAAGCTGCATCATTTAGTTTGTGTTTAACATCAATTGAAAGCAGACTTCATCGTGATTTGCGGAGAAAATGGAAAAAGTGAATTCTTGATTTGATATTCCGTTAGAAAAAACCATCAATTTCAATGGTACAAAAGTGCTTCACTGAATTTCGTTGTGGCCGTACAAGCACGGAAGACTACCGTTCTGCAAGAAGTCTCTACAACCGAAACAACGCGAAAAAATACGCGATATGGTATTGGCCGATCGGAGCTGGTAAGTACGAGAGATTATAAAAGCCATAGACATCTGACATGGCTCAAGTTACCGCGTTTGAACGAGTTTTCTTTTGCATTAGGAAAAGGCAAGGGTGCACACATGTGCAGTTTCAAAAGAGACTAAGTTGAAAAATAAAATGATTTTTGAACCAAAAACCTGTATGTCATTCAAAACGTCATGGACTTATCGAGTCGCCCTCGTATAATTAGTGATCGTTGTTGAAATATTACAATTATAAAGAAAGTCGTTGACTATGGACAAATTTGAGCGTCAGTTAAGTGGAAACACTCTGATAGTAAACTCCTAACGCAAAATAAACGGAAATTTAACAACAAAAAAAAAAACCAACGAAAAAACAAGAATGAAAATAATTTCTTGTTAGCGATTAATAAAAATTATATTAAAAATAATTAAGTTTTTTAGAGTTTTGTTTTCTAAAAAATAAAACAACAAAATGCTAGAAATTATATTTTTTATAACCATAATCATGGGCTATTTGGGTTTTTATTTGTATAAATCCACTAGAAGACCCCTAAATTATCCACCAGGTGAGTCTAAAGGATATTTAATTTATGGTGTCTAATCGAGTGATACGATATACAATGTTAAGAATTGAAGTTTTCTGTAAATAAACGGAAAATGCTCCCAAGAGAATAAACAAAATTTCTCAATAAAAACAATAATTAATCAAGTGCTAGAAGTTCAAACTGTTTGTGAATCATTGTTGTGAAAAGTATGAATGAAAACGAATCTCACTGTGAGGTTTTATTCATATTTTCTTTTCTTATATAGTGTGATTTTTTAGTCGTTTGGGTTTTGAAAATTGAAAAAAAAGAAAATGCGAATAAAATATTTATTTGGTCCGACAAACGAGTGCCTCCTGTCATTTACGTTTTACATATTATTTCATGTAAATGTTGCCCGCCCCGCGGCTACGCTGTAGGTGATCCTTCCGTGAGCTATAATTTTGGAACAAGTTTTTCTTGTAGTGTGTTGTGCGGTCCACTGGCCAATCCACCACCAGCGGATTTTTACTTTCAGTCGGTATCACCCCAATGTCAGCTGTAATGTTGTCTTCCAGGGCTGGAATTGTGGCCGGCTTGTCCTTGTACACGACACACTTTACACATCTCTACAAAAAGCGTCTAGTTGAGTCAAATCACTTGATCTTGACGGCCAATGGACTGCTCCAAAACGTGATATTAATTGCTCACCAAACTCGCCTCTCAATAGGTTCATGGTATCGCGTGCCGTGTGGAATGTGACACCGTCTTGTTGAAACCATATGTCAACCAAGTACAATTCTGCCATTTTGGTCAAAAACATCGATAATCATCGCACGGTACCTTCCTCAATTGCCTGTAACGTTGCAATTTTTATTGTTCTTGAAGAAGTAGAGTCCAATGATGCCGCAGTGCATCTTTCAGAGTGCATTAACAGTTTTTGAACTGCCTCTGGCCACACCAAATTCTGTGATTGCGTTTGTTCACGTACCCATTGTGCCAAAAATTAGCGGAAGACAATTTTGCGATGGAAACCCATTTCCCACACACCACGAGTTTTGATAATAAAATTAAATAATTTGCAAGCGTGATTCGTGGTGAAATGACAAACCTGAATCAGATTTTTTGACTTTGCCACATGTCACGACACTTTTTTTTACACTGAAAACCCAAATAGCAAGAAAGAAATTACCCGATAGTAAAATATTCAACCATTGTTACGAACGTTTTGAGAGAATTGTAATTTCACCAAAAAGCCGTAAATTTTCAAAAAAAAAATTTTTTTTATGAAAAACATTGAAAATCGGTGTTAACCAAATACTCGTGTAAAATATCACCAAAAAACTACAATTTCAGCAAAATATTTAAAAACGAATTTCCGAAACCATATTGTCTCCAAATTAAACTTGACAAGGGACGACGTAAATTCGCTCCAAAAATCTACATCTACAAAAATGCTTCTTTTGTTTTACAAATATTTACAGAGAATAAAACTTAGAATTTATTCTTATGTTCTGTTGACATAATTAAATTTTAAATGTAAAAAACATATCGTACAAAGCTGCCTTAAGCAAGACTCCTCAAACAAGTCTCCCATGTGAATTTTAAAATTTATTGTGAAAAATAAATGAAAATTGAAAGAAAACTTAAAAAAAATTTAATCAAATTTGTCATTTTAACATTTAAATAAAAACCTGATACTAATTCATTCCACCAACTTTTTTTTATTCTAAATAAAACGTGAGAAATTATTCGAAAGTGGAATATAGAAAAATTAAAACGTCCATTTCCGAATAAAACATTGCGAATTCGAAATACAGAAAAGCACTTAACGTCTTAGGTATGTTCGAAAATTCGCATTGAACTTCGAATTTTCACAAAAAAAAAAATATCTTAAATAAAACTTTTCAAATCTTATTCTACTCGAAACAGACGTGAGGAAATTTCATAAAATATATCAAACCAAAAGTTCAAACGTTTGTCGCGCTCCCATGGAAGTTCATTCGCATTAAATTAATTTCTGGATAAAATGATAACTAGGTATTATTAGAATGCCTTATGAGTTAGTTGTGCATATTTTTCTTTTAGGTTGTTTGATTTTGTATGCAAAATGTTTATTTATTTGACTGACATTTGATATGACCAGTTGAGTTATTGGTGAATGACAAACACAGACAGCACTCACATACGTTTGTGTATGAAAAAACATGCTAATACGACACCAAACTGGGCATTTACGACATATTTTTTTATGTAAAATATTTCTAAGCCTTATATGATTTCTCAAGCAAGGGAGGAGTTTGTTTTAAAAATATTAGAGAAGTTGAAATATTGACAGAAGTTAAACTTATGGATGGCTAAACAATATATTGAAAGTTTACGTCTCGCTTTCATTTTAGGAGGTTTAAAGTTCCCCCTTGAAATCGTGAATTCCTTACATTTTAGGTACAAGATGTGTTTAGCAGCTTTTAATCCTCTAACTTTTCGCTGTATGGCTCATTTTTGTCCCTTTCCTGAAAAAGGGCAAACAACTCTCCTTAAACAGCTATAGGGTGATCCAACCAACATTATCTTAATATTTTTTATTCTAATACAAGGATATATGACAATTATGTGTGAAATTAAATATCGGCCAAATGCTCGCCACCTCTGCGGTGGCATACCTCCACCACCGATGTTTGATATTTTCATTGACTCTAAGACATAATTGAGGTTCAATGTCGTTAATGTGCCGAATTATCTCTTGAATTGTTCTTGGCTTATTGATGTACCCTTTTTCTTTTAAATATCCCCAAAGAAAGAAGTCCAACGGTGTCAAATCTCATGATCGTGACGGCCAATTAACATCGCCACCACGTGAGATAACATGGCCATTGAATTTTTCGCTGGCTGTGTAGCAAGTGGCACCATCCTGTTGAAACCACATATCGTTCAGGTCCATATCCTCAATTTCTGGTCACAAGAAGTCCGTTATCATCTCGTGATGGTGACTCACAATTAACTTCGTACATTATGGTTGGACCACCCCTTATATAGCAGGATGAAAAGACCTGCCATGAAATTCCACTAAAAGCTTTCAAATATTTAATGCTAAAATATGTCACAAAATCCAGATTTAATGTGGATAATTTATATTGAAAAGGAAGCTGTCGATATAATATTTATTTATAAAACGATAAAAACAAATTTGGGTAATTCTGTAACCCGGAATTCATACACTTCAGCCTGAGTTAAAAAAAGCTCTTTAAATTAATTTTTAATTCCAAACATCGGCTGTCACATTGTACAAGAATGTCTTTATTTGAAATCCTAATTCTTGCTTTAATTTCAAATTTTATTTAAGTCTAATTTACAATCCTAAATCCGCTCCTCTCTTCTCTTCCTTATCTTACACAGGACCCGACTTTGTACCCTGGATTGGCAATAGCATACAGTTGCGTAAAGAAGCAGCAGCCTCTGGAGGACAACATAAAGCTTTTGAGAAGTGGTTTAAAATCTACAACTCTAATATTTTAGGACTTAAACTTGGGCGAGACTTAGTAGTGGTAGCTTCCTCATATCTTCTAGTGAAGGAAGTATATCTACAAGAAGTTTTCGAAGGAAGACCCGATACGTTCTTTTTGAGACTTCGAACTATGGGCACACGCAAAGGTATCACCTGTACCGATGGTCAGTTGTGGTATGAACATCGTAATTTTTCCATGAAACAAATGCGTCACGTGGGCTATGGACGCACACAAATGGAACAGCATATTGAAAAGGAAACCGATAGCTTACTGCAATATATAGAGGACTTTAAGGGGACGCCTGCATGGCCAGCTTCATTCTTGGCTCAATGCGTTATAAATGTTTTGTGGTCGATGACAGCGGGTAAACGTTTTGAACGCAACGATAAACGTTTGGTTAAACTTTTGGACTTAATGAATCGTAGATCGAAAGCTTTCGATATGTCTGGTGGGGTTTTAACACAATTTCCCTGGTTGAGATTTGTGGCAGCCGATAAAACTGGCTACAATTTGATACGACAATTAAACGATGAACTGTATAATTTCTTTATGGAAACCATAGATGAACACCAGGCTACTTTGACCAAGGAAAATGCCGACAGTGATTTTATTTATGCCTACTTAAGAGAAATGCAACAGGAAATGAATAAGGATAATGAAAATTCCACATTTAACGAGACACAACTTACTATGACCATTTTGGATTTCTTTATAGCTGGTTCCCAGACTACCAGTACAACTATAGACTTGGCCTTGATGACATTGGCCATGCGTTCTGAATTGCAGAAATTGATTTACGCAGAAATATCGGCCAACATGAGAAATAAAGAATTCCCACATTTAAGCTTTAAATCATTTTACCCCCTTCTGGATGCTTTCATAATGGAAGTGCAGCGATTTTATCATATAATTCCCATAGCTGGACCAAGAAGAGCTTTATGGGACACCAAGTTAGGAGGCTACGATATACCCAAAAATACTACCATACTTATAGGTTTGCACTCGGTCCTAATGGACCCGGAGCATTGGCAAGATCCTCAAACTTTTCGACCCGAACGTTTTATAGATGCTGAGGGCAAAACATTTAAAGATGAGTTCTTTATACCTTTTGGCCTGGGTCGTAGGCGTTGTTTGGGTGATGCCCTAGCTAGGGCTTGTATTTTTTCTGTTCTAATTAAAATTTGTGAAAATTTCGAATTGATTTTAAGTGACAAGAAGGAAGATATGCCTTCAATAAATTTACTTCCTGGCATAACATTATCACCTAAACCTTATAAAATTAAGTTTATCAAGAGGCAGATGTAAACAGGATATTTGATAAATTATTTTATATAACTATTTTTAAGTTTACTCAGTGTATTTTTGTTGTGCTTCTACCTGTTTTAGTTTAAGTTAATTAAATTAATAATTAAAGGAAACAAATTAAAGACGTTTCGTAGAAAATTAATGTTAGCAAGTCAATCAAAATCAACTTTAGTTTGGTGCAGCTCTCAAAAGAAAGCTTAAATTTTCGTATGCGAGTTTTCCATTCAACCATAGCAAGAACTCGTCTAACCAGCACAATACCAGTACTTCTAGTTCCAGCACAATGCACTGCATGAGTAGGGGTCATCCCGTGCATGATGGTCCAAGAAAACTGTTCGCTCGACCCTATTCGAAGATTATCGAGAGAACTCGGTTGAGCATATAATTCATATTGCGCCTAGTGTCTCCAAGTTGCAAAAGCCTGAATAAAAACGAACAACAAATGCTGATATCACCTGCAATAAGTTTTTACCATGCCACACTCTATCAAACACCATAAAGATATCAAGAGCTACCAGTTTATTTTCGCCAAACGGTGTATAGAACGTCACCATTTTTGTGGGAGGAAAACTAGCAGGTCTTCCGTAGAGCTCCCTCTACTGGAACCATACTGCGGTCACTAAGTAAACTGTTATTTTCTTAATATCTCATAAGATGGCAGTTATATACCTTCCATAACTTTAGAAAGTGCATAACAGTTTGCAGTTGCGCTTGGCTCTTCGCTTCTTGGGGATTGGCGTTTCATTAGAAATCTTCCAACATAACGGAAATTCACCCGCATGGTATAATCTGTTAAAAAAAAAAGTTTGCTAATGGACGTGCTAACGACGAAGAACACTGTTTTCAGACCAGTGCAGGATTGCCGTCCGGCCCAGAAGACTTATTTGCTGAATATATTGAGATTCGCTAGAACCTTTATTAAAAATATTAAAAAAAAACATCAGAAAATTAAAAATCCAGCAGAGTGTTAAAAGAAACGAATCCAATAATTTGGGAATTCACCAAATTCCGGAAATTCACCATAACACCAAAATTAGTTCGAAAATGTTCAATTACATAAATATCAAAATATTCCAAAAAAAATCTACATTTTAAAAACACGAAACTCCACACAAATTCGATATTTTGACAAAATTTTAAATTCACCACAAATTAGCAAAATTGATTATAAAATCGAAAAACCGGAATTTGAACATTTTATTGGTAAACATTGAATATTTAATAAAAAAAAAAACCTAAATTTTAGCAAAACAAATAAAAATCAACAAGTAAAAAAATTTCATCACAAAAATTATAATTTCGCCAAATTTTGTAATTCCACCAAAAAGACGAAAATTCTAAAAAATTAACATATTGCAATATTAAAAAAAAAACTGAAATATATCAAACAAAAAACAAACTTCATCACAACTGGAAAATTAATAAAAAAAATTTACAAATTCACCAAAAAAATTATAAATTTTACCAATAATCTAAATTAATCTGAAAACAAAAAAAAACTTATTTTCACCATAATTTGGAAATTCACCAAAATTGACAAGTACACCACAAATTCAAACTATAGTCCAAAAATTTTCAATATATATTATAAACTATAACAAAATTTTAGAAAAGTTCGAAAAAACCGAAATTACACCAAAAGATCACAAAATTGAAAAATTTAAATTCACAAAAATTCCAAAAATAAAGCATAAATCTATAAACTGTAATAAAATAGTTTAACCGAAATTTTACTAACAATACCACAATAACCAAATTTTTGGAATAGCACCACAAATACTCTAATCTAACAAAACAAAACTATTGTATTCAAAATGTTTTAACTCCCAAAATGTCAAAATTGCACAAAAAAACTTTATGTCCACCAAAACGTTGAAAGTTCACCACAAAATCGAAAAACTGAAATAAAACAAAATAATTGCAAAACTACCACAAAAACCAAAATTAACCAAATTTTGAATTTGTGATTTCGTCAAACATTTGTAGATTCACCAAAAATTTGCAAAAAATGAAAAAAACGTAACAATTTTAACAAAATCGGTTCACAAGTTCCAAAAAAAAAAAAAAAAATACATTTCACAAACAAGGAACAAAAAACAAACCTCATCCTTTTGTTGAAACTTAACGACAAAATTTATCCACTAACCGTTAGTTAGTAGTTCGTACTTTTGTGAAGGGCATATAAGATTCGGCATAGCCGATTATATCTCTCTTACTTGTTTTAAATTACTTTTATTACTGAGGTTATAATAAATTAAAATAAAGTTTATCGATTAGGTTTTTAAAGCCACTATAATTAACCAAAATCTTTCATGGTTTAATCTTTAAGTAGTCATAAATATCAAAATCTGTTTGCTACCAGGTCATGCATGAGTTGTTTGTAAATAGCAGCTGGTATATAGTGTATGCTATATTAGCAAAGAGATAACACCGTACGATAAACTTCGTGTGAATGATTTTGTAAAACAAGACGAAAATTTTAAAGAAAATATTTCTTTATTTCGCAAGACATTTCCATATGTATTTAGATCTTCCAAAAGTTCGAAAACTAGTAGGAAAGTAAAAAAGTACTTAAAAAAATGAATAATTTATTGAGGGTCAATGCGTTTTTTTATGCTTTCAATGAAGAAAGAGTCTATTGCAAACATCATCTACTGAACCTACAATGAAAAATTGAATGCGGGAGTTTCTTATGACTCTCACACTTTTCGTTAATTTTTCTGTTGGGTTAGGGGGGAGGTAGTTTGACCCACTGTAACTTTACCCATTAAATTTTGTATTTTTTACATCAAAAATTATTTATTTTTTAACCCCCATCAAAATATTGGGAATTATAAACATATTTTATATTCGTTTGTAAAAATACAAATTTAATGAAAATTATAAAAATTTCGTTTTTTTCCAAAGATGACTTTTATTCTTTTATATCCTCACACAGATTTCTATGATTTATTTTGTTGAAATAAAAACTATTTGCACAACTGTTAACACTTACAAAAATACCGAATTCTTCGCCATTATATGTTCAATTTCAGTAGTCCAAGGGTTTTTAAATGCACGCCATTCACTTTGTAGTTGTATGAAACTATTATCCTTGCAACGAAAGCGATAAACCTGTGTGGTGACTTTTTCCCCCGCCTGTAACACCATTTTATGAGATTCGGCCAGAGCAGGTATATCTTCGGGGTGAAAGTATTCATAAAAACTACTGCCCAAAATTTCTTGTGGCAAAAACCCCACCACCAAGGTGGCTCTGGAAATGATTAAAATTTTTACATTTTAAATAAATACCTACATATTTGTACCAACCTCTGGTCTATAAACAAAAATTTACCATCCACTGAGTGCCGAGAAAGAAAGGTAACATGCCTGACGTTAGGATGATTATCCAATGAGGAAGAGGTTGGATCTTCCATAACATTGGAGGGTATGCGACCAATAGCTACTAAGCAGGAAAGATTTGTTATTTGATCATCACTGTCTCCATCATGATTTTCTTCTTTTATAGGCGTCCATGATTTTAAATAGCCCGTGCATTGTATAACCCGATATTTGTAATCCATACTTAATTTTGATTTACGCTTCGTAGAACTGCGCGAACTTGATGAAGTATCCGATTCTTCTTTAATTTGACTATTACTAGCCGCTTTTAGTTTCATGCGGCAAAAGAAGGATCTTCTGGCACCTGGACAAAGACGGCATAAACTTTGTGGTATATCCGTTTTCACGGGAAGCATGGCTTTGGTAAAAAATATTTCAATTGAAAATCTTAAAATTATCTAATGCATACTCACTTTTGGCATCTATTAATCTTTCTCTTGGACAAGGATCCAGTGATGATAACTGTTCTTTAACTTTGGCCACATCTTTTGGATGTAAGATATCAAACCAACTCTGACCCAAGAGATCGGTTTGTGTACAATTCAAAACATTTGATACGGACTCTGAGACATAGAGTATACGTCCTCTATCACAACCCACTACGAAAAGAAACCCTTCTGCCGCTTGCAGTATCAACATTTTCAATTCTTGGTCCGAAAGAAATGTTGGCTTACAGTCTCCGCCACTGTAGGCATGCACTGCACCACGTATACTCCGCAAATGCTGTACCGCCATACGTAAAACCGTTAATTTGTCTAATTTACGATGCATAGCGTAGCACATGGGTATCATGGAAGATAATTCATTGATGTAAGTATTCATTTTATCCCGCCGTCGTTTTTCAATTTCACTGTGATTTTGTCTGCAATATAAAATTATTAAATATGTATGAAAAAAGATTTTCATACATCTAAATTTACCGTTGAAAAATATAACTGGATATAAACAAAAATTTACAAGTAAAATAAATCTATAATCGCTGTGAGCTGGATCCCGAAACAATTTTGTAGGTATATTTTTTGCTTATCTCAATGTAGCCTATCGGCCAATTTCATTAAAAAAAATATTTTAGGTTTAAAGTACACATTGGTTAACAAACACTTTTAGGCTATTATATCTATAACACGAAAACGTATTCATGACCAATTAACAAATATATTAAGTTCGTTTACTTTATTCTTATATGGCCAATCAATGGTTGGCTAAAAGCAAAATGAATATAATAATAAAGAATTCAATAATTCACATAACAAAATTCACAAAAAAAAAAAAATTAAATTCTCCAAAATATTGAATAAAAATTATAAATTTTATCAAGAATCTCAATTAAAAACAAAATTTGACCATAATTTGAGAATTCACAATTCGAAATTTCCCCACAAAACTAAACTATAGTCCAAACATTTCAAGTTACTAATATAGCATAATTTCTCAAAAAATAAAAAATAAAAAAACATAAGCTGCACTAAAAAATTACCGAAAATTTGACATTTATTCAAAATTTAAAATTCACCACATATGAAATAATTTACCATAAAACCGAAAAACTAAAATAAAATAATTTTTTCCGAAAAATAAATATTCAATACAAAACCAAAATTTCACCAGAAATATCAACACAAACCAAAATTCACCAAATTTTGAGTATTCACCACAAAAATCCAAATTTAAGCAAAATTTTAAATTCCCAACAAATTCAAAAAATTACAATAAAATCTAAAAACTAGGAACAAATTTAATAGCTAAAAATCAACATTTAATAAAAAATCGAAATGTTCCAAAAAACAAATTCATCAAATATTGAAATCATACCACAAAAAAATTTAATTTCACCAAAAAGCCGAAAATACACAAAAAATCAATATTACACGAAAATTTTACAAACAAAAAAGTCACCACAAAATCTACCAACAAATTTTAAGATGATAAAAATTATAAATTTTAATGATAAACTAAATTACTACAAAATCAATATTTACTAATTAATACCACAAAAACCAAAATTCCCAAATTTTTTAATTTCACCACAAAAACTTTCAACTTAATCATAATTTTGCAAATTCACCAAAAAGCCGAAAAATAAAAAAAATATTAGAAAGTTTACTACAAACCCAATTTCACTACAAATCACAAAAAATCGAGAATTTATTAATTGATAAATATTCAAAGAAAAGAAAAAGAAAGCGACCGAAAATGCTTATATTAAGACGAAAGAGGAATTTAAATGTAAAATAATATGACTAAAGCCGAAGGCCAAATTTAAATATCTTAAGCAATCCGAATACAGCTTATCATCTTACTTGTTTATTGTATCTTCTTATACCAGAAAAATTGAGGTAAACGTTATACCTTTCCTAAAATGCTTTGCCTGTGAAGTGGACAAAATGCAAATTTTCGAGGTCCGGCTAAATGATTGTGATTTGCAAACCAATGCTATGATCGCGAAAATACACAAATCCAACAAGAGAACAGCGCTTAAGGGAAGCCGTAACAAAAAGTGAATTTGATACGTATTTCGTCCTCTTTCGCTGAGTGGCGTGACACATTCAGGTTATGTTCATGCATAAGTTTTGTGAAGTTTAATTAATACTTTTTTGTGTAATTTATGTTAAATAAACGTTAATTATATTAACATATTTGAATATGTTTTTCCATGCGTACCCCGGTATGCAGCTATTGACATAAGGAGTAGAAGTGACAAATCTCTTGCCCAGGTTATCTAATCCTACTCTTGACTATTTGAAGATAGGGTGTAAAACAGTTTTGTTGAAGTTATAATGAAATTTCAGATCTACCTGATGGCTACTTTCTAAGACAAAACGACTTTAAGATGTAAAACATACCCGGGTATATTTCTATTGACATAAAGGTTAAATGGTAAACAAAATTTCATTATAAATTTTTTTTATTTTATTAATTGCATAATTAATTTATTTGGGAATCAGGACTTGATTGTTCTGGTAATATAATTTAATTTGCCTATGGAGGGTTTTTTTCTACTACTATGAATAAATATTCCACCAATAAAATAAATAACAAAGAGTATTGAAAAATTTTAAAATAAAAAATTAAATAAAAAAAATCGGCGAAAACTAATATTTTCTGAGTTATAAGCCTCTAAACTTTGATATCAAAGATTGTGATTATTGGGAAGATTTAAAAACGTATCCTGGCTATATTGATCTCATATGCAATGCAGAGAACCTTTAGTAAGCCAAATTCATGTTGGTCTTAGCATATCCTTTAGTCCGGCCAAAGGCCGGTTATTCAGAAAATTTTAGTAGCGATGTCGGTGTTTGCCGTGCCAAATGAGAAAATCTTGCACCCGGCAGATGCCTGTGTTCTACAAATCATAGATTGTAATCAAGCAAACGATTTATAATCAGACATGGTGGCTTAAATATTGTTTATGCTAATATATAAAAGATGGTAGAAATTATGATTAGCTTTCACATAATACCCATTTTGTCCCATTTGCTTTCGAAATATCGAAAAGTATAAAGAAAAACGTTGGGTTCCGTAACCACGCAAATATACGCCGATATTTTTAGTTAAAATTTTCTTCTTACTTTTCAATTTTATATCAACATATGTATGTACATATGTAATTTTTTTCTGTTCGGCGGATTTCTGCTAAACTAGATTTATTCCATGAAAGGTATTTTGGGTAGTCTGGGGCAATAGCGAATAACTTGTTGAACATCAAATACTTCTTTTAAAAAATGTTTTCCTCAAAAATTTCATTCTCGTAAACAAAACAACCACAAATTTTTCCAAACATATGACAAAATATCCCGGTAACTGACCTGACGTCATAAATAACAAACTTTTGTCGGAAATCTTCAACTTTCGTTAGCAGTCAGGGGCAACTTCTTTACTTTTACAAAAATTTTACCTTTTACTTAATAGAATTTTGTTACCAAAGAAACTAAAAAGAGATTTTTACTCACTTTCGATTTTCATCTGAAGTTCGGACCAATTTGTCTTCATCGTATGTTTCATCATCCAATTCCTCCAATGTTTCACTAGACGAATGGAAAAGATACATGATATCAAATTTGCATTAATTAAATTATTTAATAGATAAAATAACTTTTCTAATAAGAATCACAAATATAAAAGCCGCCGTATACTACAATGGTTATATGGAAAATAAATTTGCAGTGGTTCAAAGGAACGTGTAAATGTGTGGTTTTTGTTGTAGGACGAAAAAACCACCCCTTTTTTGTACAAGTTTGTATTTAACTTACCAAAATTCCATAGGTAAAACTCTGCTGCTTTATTTGACTGTTAGTTAATGATTTATAAAAGGTAAAACTGAATTATTAGAGGAAATTTTATTTGTTTAGGCCTATTTCTGTGTATCGCGCTTATAGATTTTCATTAGAAGAAGAAATAGTATTAAAAATTGTTGCGCTTATTTGTTTCTTCCTGAATTTATCGTTTACATTGTTTTACGTGTTTTGCAATGCCAATTTTTTATGTTTTACATACTTATTCCAATTTGCAGATTGACGGTTATTGTTCTACTTTTTGTTGTATTTGTTAAACATTGCTTATTTCCTAACTGTCAAACTACATAAAAAATATTGTTTCTTGTAGAGATGGACTAACCGACTAGCGTAAGCTTTGGTTGTAGTTTGTAAAGAAAAGCTTTAATATTTTTTGCTTAACAAGGATGGAAAATTCAATACCATTGAATATTTTTTGTTTGCCTATTACAAGTACGTTCGTAATATACTTTAAAAAATCCGGTAAAGAAAGTTAATGATAAAATTCAATTGCAGGCGTACAAAACTTAAGGGTTTTCATCTAGCAATTTTCACATATTCGTGTTTTTACCACAATCTGCATACTTCTATCACGAATAAATGGAATACAGTACGTAGTAAAGTACTCTTTTTAATGGTAACTTCATTTTAAGCTTTCATGCCTGATTATTAAGTAATACGCACACGCATATGTATAAAAAGGCCTTAATTTAATTGAGAGGACATTTATCTAGCTAAGCTTTTTTAATCACCATATTATTTTCAATTTTATATTATATTCCTAAAGGATATAATAAATGTTTAATAGGAGATAATTAAATCAATGGTACAAGTTAAATATGACACGAAATTTAAAAACACTGATTTTGTACTTAATTATAATTTTAATAATTGTTATATTTTAATAGTGGCTAACCAAAAAATTTCAAATTCTCAAAATTTGAATAATAATTGTAAGAAATTGTTTATTATAATTATTATGCATTTTAAACCATTTAATTTGTTTCTCATTTAACGGACTTCTTTATGCGCTTAAATCGCCCTTAGATGTTACATCAAATTATCCAACTAAATGTTGGATCTTTGAAAAATATTTTTGAGGTCAAGTTCTCAATAATACAATGTTTATTTAAATGCCTTAATATTTATCTTCGATTCCGTTATGTTTTTTTTTTTTAGATATTTGGAGACGAAGCGTGTCAAAAAGTCAAAAAGGAACCGATGTTTTTTTGTTCGCATTCTAAAATTACGACCGGTATAAAAATAGTAATATATTCAGTTACATATTTTATTTTCAAAAAAACACCAAAGTCTTTCACACATTAAATATCCTGAAATTAAATATTAGAATAACCACCTAAATGGCATTGGAAAATAAATAATAAGCAATTTAAGGATTTCCATCAAACATGATACATCTTATCTAAACATATACTAATAACTTGCATATAACGGTCCCATAAGCAACGGGTTTCCTGATCTCTGGAATTAAGGAAAAATATATTTTTTCTGATTACTGAAATTACAAAAAGCTTTATAGATTTAAACTATATGTACCTTGATATTTCTAAATCTAAAACACTTTGTGTAGTGGCAGCTAAAAATTGATTAACATGATCGCGAGCCCAAATATTTTGACGCCATGGATCAATCAACTTCTCACAAAGATCTACAAATAAATCACGCAGCTCTCGGGTGCGATGTAAATTGCAAGCAATATTTATCAATGAACGCCAATAAGAACTAAATTTTACACAAAGGTAATAATGATGTAAAAACAAATTAAGAAATAACTTCACTGATTACCGGAAATTTGAGTCCAATTCATGAAAAGATCTTTCCAACAATACCGGCTTTAAACGCATGCAAACCAAACTGTTAAATTTGTTATAATTAATTATATCACATTTTTAAAGTCATACAACCTACTGTTTAATCTCCTTTTCTTTATCCAATAGACATCGTAATTCTCGTAAATCCAACAAAAATTCTTTATCCATTTCAGTATCATAGTATTCTGGGCCTGAATGCTGATAAGTATAAGTCCAATACATCATTACAGCCTGGGAGCACGCAAATAAATCATTAAATGTTAAGTATTGCAATTTTTTCTTCGAAGTTTCAAAGCGCAAACAAGCTAAAAATACAATTGAAGCATATTTTCTTGAGGCGAAAGGAAAGAAAAATCAAAGAAACATTTTTTATAATAATTTAAGAATCGTAGAATATAATTTAAAAATTTACTTGGCCAATTCATCTCGTATGTTGAATAGCTGCTTAATATTTTGTGTAATATTGCCAGGCAATTCCTCAACAGCTTTAAAAATGCGCTTAACGTTATCGAACTGTCTTCTGTAAAGAAAAAACATTTATTTTCTGATGTTAAAAAAACTACGTATAACGAATGGTGTCTTACCTTACGGCGTTACTTATATGTTTAAATTTGAAAAGGTAATGATGTTTTTCAATTTGAAAAAGTTATTGAAATGGGGCAAATTTGTAGCGATATAATTTAGGTAATTATCATCTATGTATATGATAATTATGTATGTGGCAAATGTTATATGTAAATTACAGCTATACTCATAACCCGTACTATGAAATAACTCCTAAAAAAATCATTATCAAGAAACTGAAATGCAATACATATGTATAAGGTTTAGTACGCAAAGCTAGTTAAAATAACCCAGAGCAGAAACCATTTTGACTCGCCCGACTGCCGGCAATTGCATTGAAAATTTATTCTGCGAAGCCGGTTTAAGGCAACTCAAAGAATCATTAAAGTCAATTATCAAAGACTTTAGAAGCAAAACTCTTGGCGTATTAAAAAAAAAAGCAGCATATGATGTTTTTGATTTAGGAGATATTTCCTTTTCGTTAGGATTTATTTTGTCAGGAGACTTATTTCCTCCTAATTAAAAAACCCTTAGATATGCGACCCATTTATTTTTTATTGGGAATTATTATTCTTTGGAATTACTGAACCGTAATTAAAGAACTTACTAATATTGGGTCTTGTATAATTATATCATGCCGAAGTTATTTCATAATACGCTAGAAATATTCGGTTTAAATTTCATTGAAATACCTGCAAGACTTCAGTTTTACACCTGTCTTTTCGGCCACCTCATCCAAATCCTTGCGGTAACGTGACGATAACTTTTTGCCCAAAATTTCTCTTGCAACACTATCATCAATAGAATAATATCTTAAACAAAAGGTGTTTTTATACAATCAGTATATGAAAAATTTGTTTTGCCTTACTTTTCTATAATAAGATCCCGTGTCTCCGGCTCCAATTGGAAACAAGATTGTTCTAATAATTTAATAGGAGCATGCATTAGACGCTCTATTAGAGAATAAGTTCGATAATGGTCTAAAACGTCGGAAGTAATTAAATCCATATGAACACCCATGGATTGTCCAAAACCCTTTTGCTTCAAATAACAAACTGCCTCAGTAGCTGAAAAAATATAAAATTTTCATATTTGTTGAAATTCTTTAACACAACTTACATGAGAATCCTTCAATCCATAGTTGATAGATTTCCGGGTCTACTATAGTATAGTTTGTTATAAAAACATCAACATCAGCTAACATTATTAGCAATAAATTGAATTTTTTTATTTTCTCCTTAAAGTTTTGTATTCCAATTGGTGCATGTTTTACTACTATTAGTGTTGTTGTTCTTGTTTTCAGTAATCATATGTTTTAAACATGCCTGTTTTTGTGCATTATTTAGCATGCTGATGCCTACCAAATGCAACCCTGTTCATGTATAATTGGAAGAAAGCTTTTTAGTTGTCGTTTTGACATTTCTTGTTAAACGAACAGAATTTTTTAATGTGTTAATTGAAAGTTTGTTATCACAAATGTCATACATCTCCAGTTAATATTTTTTCTAAAAAAAATATATAAAAATATATATATTTATAAGCAAAATGTGATTTATTTGTTTAAAGAATATTCAGAATTAAACTGTTGAGAAACAAAATCTGTAAAATAGTTATTAAGTGCTGAATTAAAATTGTTTAGAAAAAAAGAATAGTTTGAAAACCGCCTAAAATATTTTTTATAACACGGCAAATTAAAAAAATTGTGATTTTGTGTGTGTGTAGGCCCTTGCAAAGCAAAGAAAAGGCAAAGCAAAGCAGACAGTGTCAAAATTCCAAATAAGCTATGGAACAGGACTCCACTGAAATGCATCTAAGCAGAATACGTGATGTCAAAGAATTGACTGTTCTCAGTGATGAAGCGCGTGACATAGTTAAGGAAGAAGTCATACTTGAAAGGTCCGGCCGTCAGGTGCGTAACAATAAATAAATAAACGATAAGCAATTACAAACAATCGAGTTGGAAAAAGTACACAACAATCAAACATAAACCATATATATGTTTAAATACAACACACAAAATAAATTGGTAAATATAGCAAGTGTTATTGGCGAAATATGTATTAGTGCGCTGGTTAAAAATCTCTAAAAGTCCAGCAATTGGTGTTAAGTGGAGGGATAGATGCAAAGTGCGTTTGACGCCTGAAAGATGTTCCAACTAACCCATTAAAACTCCTACCGTATGCGTGTATGTTGTACATAAAATATTGTGTACATATTTTTTGTATGTTGTTTTTTATTCGATTTCCAAAATTTCTCTATTAATTAATATTTGTGTGCTTTTTTCCTACTTCTAATTACGTTTGTTTTGATTTTGCAATTTCTTCCATTTGTTTTTTTTTACTCATTTTTAATGTTTTTATGCCATTTCTTTTTCTCAACCATTGACAACGACCCAAAATCGAAAAAAACATTTTCAATTGGTGTTGAATTTTGTGTGTGATGTTATGCTGTATGGTGCGTGTGACAATTTATTGAATTGTTTCATTTCTATAACTACTCCTGATACTGGTGGTGCTGGCAACAAACGTGTTTAGCTGGAAACCAAAGTGCATATGGTAACATCATCAAATGAAAATAGTGGCGGCAGCGGTGGCAATGTTGTTTCCGTACCCGTTTCCCTGCCAATTGGATCTATGATTGCCGGAACGGCTTTTAATGTTATTTCTCCCGATCATTTGCCGCATTTTAAACAGATGCTGTGCGTTGACAACAATGGATATATATCCAGCGGAGCGGTAGTAGGTAGTGTCAGCGGTGACCTTAAAACTATTGTCATACAACAGCAACAGCAAAATGATGGGGGTGGAATAAATCATGACGGTTCCGGCAGCAACAACAGTCATGACAGCACCGTCACCGGTGACCAAATGATGCATGGCTCTGGTTGCGGTTCAGCGTCCGGTGTTAGTTGGACTGAAACATCGCAAATGGAAATATTTCCTATACGCTGCAAGACCACAAGTGCCGAGCTGTATCGCAGTAAGTTGGGTTCGGGCGGTCGGGGTCGATGTGTTAAGTACAAAGACAAATGGCTAACGCCTAGCGAATTTGAGCAGACGTGTGGCCGCGGATCTAGTAAGGATTGGAAACGTTCCATTAAATATGGCGGAAAATCATTACAGTCGTTAATCGATGAGGGTACACTTACACCACATGCTACCAACTGCAGCTGCACCGTTTGTTGTGACGATGAAGCGGGTAAGTCGTGATACTTTTTGTGAATTACATATCAGAGATTTTTTTTGAAAAACATCCAACAATTTGTATAAGTTCTATTAATACCAATAACTTTTTAATCTTGAAATTGTTTAAAACATTAATTGTTTAAAGTAACAAAAAGTTGTGATTAAAACAATTGAAACTAGAATGTCATATTACCTTTTCATTTGAATGGAATGACATATTAACATTCTCTTTCTCTTAGCCTTAGTGAAACAATTAACACTACCGTATTTAATTTTTATTATTATTATTTGTTTTTATAATATTATACATTGTACTAAGTGTTGATAAAAAAAATATTTAGAATTCTAATTTAATGTCTAAACTTTTTAATAATCCTCTTTGAAGACTTTTAAAGGATAAAATTTCTATCAAATAGCCCATTTCGAAAATGACTATTCTACAGCGAGATTTGAAAATCAATAATATGTTATAAACAATTTCTGAATCCATTTCTCACTGAAACGAAAAATTAAATTAAGATAGTACTAGCAGATGATACCGAACATCTTTTTTATTTTATTATTAATAATTTAAATCGAATTTATAAGAATAACTAATTTTATTATCATTCTGCTTTTTCTCTTAATACCAAACCTCTCAGCGTCGGGACCCGTTCGACTTTTTACACCTTACAAACGACGAAAGCGAAATCAAACGGATAATGATGGAGAAACTAGTGGTCCAAAACGTAAACGTAATACTAACAATAACAACAATATAAATAATAACAACAATAACAATATTATTAACCACACTGAACCACCACAACATACCACAACGGTAGTAGATGATAATAATATGTTTTTAACGGAAGATAACATTACCTCCAAGGACGAACCGTGGCCAACACTTAACGATAGTCTCGACACATCAACAGAGCTAGTAGATCAATCACAAATATGCAATGCATACGATAGGGAAACATTTGTAGTGAATATAAACGATCCGGGGCCAATTGCCTTGTTAGACAATAGTCAGACAATGAAAACATTGGAGAATGTTTATTGCACAATGGTCAAAGCCACTAATGATTTTAAGCGTATTTTAACCGATTTAAAAAACACGTATGATCGTAAAATCGAAATATTACAGAAAGAACGTGATGCTGCAGTGGCAGCAATGCGCGTACAAGTGCATACAGACATTGATGATCCGAATATAGCGGGTGCATTACATGGCAACGAAGTTATATCAGCTAAAAAGGTGAGTTTTTTTAATTCTTTAGATATAGCATTATTATTTTTTATACTTTTCGAATGGTACTAACTTTAAATTTCAATGATAAATGGCCATTTTGAACCAGTTTCAATGCTAGTTTAGGGATATGGAACAATTATTTTTACTGACAGCATTAACTATAGTGGACCCTGGATTTAAAAGAATAATCCATTTCTAAGTATCATGGCCGATCTGCGATTATGATGTAAGAAGCGAAATGATTAAAAATGCTTGTTCAGGCAGCAGTATTGGAATTTGAAGCGAAACGTTTCCTATTGTGTGAAAAAGAATCAACAATGACCCTACGAACCTCAAAGTACCAGTTCTCGATATAAAACGCGATGTGGTTAACGCATGGGATGAAATGAAATCAGATTTTTGTAAGCTTTACACACTTGCAAAAAATATTGTTTTCTGTTTGGAATTTCTGTGCCAGCAGAGCACGATTTTTCTAAAGCAAGCGCTTTCACCACGGAAAAAAGAAAAACATTTGCTACAAAGTGCCTATTTAAACTCATAATTTAAAACTCTGTCTTAAACTTGTCTTGGAAGTCTCTTTTCATTTTTTTGTATGGTATGACCTTAGCTAAATTAATAGATTATTTTTCTCGGTTAGGTTAATGATATGAATTTTTACGCTCAGTTTAATAACAAATTTGAGATACTACATTATTTGGAAAACGAAACGATTTAATAATTGTGTACCTTAATGCTGATATATATGTTAGGAATTTTATCTCTTCGTCTGCAATTTTAATTATAATAAAAAATAAAATAATAAATGGTTCAAAATCTATCGGAATTCATAACACCCCTTCTAATAGACTTGTTTTGAAATCGATCGATTTCTATTACACTTGTTAAATGTGAGGTAGACCTAAGCCTTATGCAAATGCTAGCTATGACATGAGACTATGTGGTGAACCCGAAGATCGTCAGTCCGAAATCACTACTGTTAAGAGTAAAGGCTAATGGTAGCACGAAACTCGAATGAGAGTAAGGTAATCGTAAATAACAAATCAGTTGCCTGAAATCATCAATTCGTGGAAAGAAGGGGGTCGAGAAGTTAGCAGTCTGCTTCGATATCCTCCCTACATTAATAATAACATTGTTTTTTAATCTGCTCAGTAGTTTCTGAAATATTGTAGAAGTTGTGCCAAAAAAAGTTTTTTTTCTTTTACAAATTTTTGTTTTAAAAAAAATTTATACGAAATAAAAGAACAACAAAATATTACTACTTTTGTATTAGCATATAGGTAAATGTATACAAAAAAACGAGACCTATATCCTGTGATTTTATTTAGATTTTTTTACAACTGCGGTACCTCCTTTTTAATAAAGCTTTCCATACGCAGTACGAGATTTGCAAATTTCGTTAGAGATTATTTTACTGCGGCAACCTTTGTCGAAATTACAGAATAAAAAATTGTACATCGCCCCTAACGAAATAGGCCTTTTTAAATTTTTTATGCATTTTTTTCAAACAAAAATGTTCATAAAAACATTTTGGCACAAATTTGACAAGATTTCTGAATTTAATGAGCAGATTAAAAAACAATATTCTCATGCTTTAAAGATAATAATAAATCTGCAATTCGACAACAATCTTATGCTGGGAACACAACTGGGACGAACGACGAATTTCGTCCAACACGACGTATACGTCGGTAAAAATTCGCTGTCTAAATTCGTTGTATGAAGCACAATAACGACGTAAAATAACAGTTGTTATCTATATATAGATAGGTGACCATATAAAAAATAATAGTTAAAAAATGAAACACTAACAAAAACACAGCCAAAAAGTAATTTTATAGTTAACTACTTCGTGGCGAAAAATTCGTCGTTCGTCCCAGTTGTGTTCCCAGCATAAGATTGTTGTCGAATTGCGGTTTTTTTTATTAAAATTCCTAGGGCAACCAACCTGTTCTACCAGTTATGTTTGTGTCGTAAAACTGAATAAAACTAGAACCAATTTGAAGAAATTGAGTGCATATTCAAATTCAAAATCACAAATTACATAAGAAAGTTGACCTGATTTTTTAAACTTGTGCAATTATGTTGGAATATACGAATACACTTTTGAACTTTCCAAAAGTAGACATATAAATAAAGGATTAACATTATTTCTTTAAGAGGCCCAATCCGTTTATTTGCCATCTATTATTTAATTATTTGATGAATTAAAAAGTTGCAATTTCTCAATATAATTCTCTTTCTGGTTTTCAGTGCGCTAATTGTAATCGTGAAGCACTGGCCGAATGTTCATTATGCCGAAAGACTCCCTACTGTTCCGAATTCTGTCAACGAAAAGATTGGAATGCCCATCAAGTTGAATGTACAAGAAATCCAGCCCCTGCTGCAACCCAGCAAATTATGCTCCTAGTAGACGAGCAATCCTAAATGAATTAAAATTGTACATAAAAACAAAAACAAAGAACAACAAAAAACCAGCAACGGATAAACAATTTAACAAACATTAAAAACAAAATTAAATTTTAAATAACTTTATACGTTTGAGTAAAACAAAAATCAACAATTAGCATTAATCGTAAAAAAAAACAAAAAAAATAAAACAATACCCAACCATTGCAGCAGAACCATAAACTTTTTAAACTTAAATAAATTCATCATCTAACTATTCTACGCTTTCTTTTTTCTTAAACAAAAAAAAAAAAAGAGAAGAAAAAACGTAAGAATGACCTACAACACAAATTATTCCAAATGCCACAGAAAAAACAATAAAATAAAAAAAAATAGATACATACATACACTCAAAAAAATTCAAACTACTCCGACGGAAAAGTTAAATAAAATAGTAAACTACCCCAAACAACACAACATTGTCAGCAAAAAAGAAAAAAAAAAGAATAATTCAATATTACGGAAAACCGGACCGCGAAATATATATAAAATTAAAAAATAAAAAACAACAAACCCCTGCATAAAATTTACACACACATACATATTCTCTATGTATACATCTTTTTTTTTCATTAGATTTTAAGCACATAGTTAAACTTTTAACATTTTATTATTATTTTATGGATAATATTAATAAAAAACGAAACAAAAACAAAACAAAATCATAAAATTAATGATGTAATACATTTGATATGATGATTAAAAAATGATCGTTATTTATACGACTGACGTTACAGCATTTTGCAACAACAAAAATGTAAAAATAAATATTTCAGTTCTAATAAATATCGACATGGTCAAAACTTTAAACGAATCTTTGCAACCTATGTGACAAATTCGAACAAACAAAAATCATCATATATATAGCACCTCCTTAAAACGAGTTCCCAAACACATTTTTGGTTTGTCTTTTTAAAAGAAAGTGACACTCAGGCAATTGTGCTAGTTTCTTTGGAAAAGAATAGATTCGATCAGATATGTGAAGCTTCAGTGTTTTCGCAGTAGTGGTGCAGTGGCTCTGGTGTTATGAAGGCACATTACTTGAAGCTAGTATAACCGTTTTATTAGTTATTTTACTTCGCCCACGATATAGTGCCATATATTGATTCCGACGAACAAGGGCGCTGTGATATATAGGCTAACATCCCAAACGTATGTTGCTTTGTAATTAGGAAAAGCAAACTACGCATAAAAAAAAAATTGTAGTCGCAAAATGTACACAAAGTTTTGATAAAGTAACTACACAATGTATCACAATGTAAACATACGTTTAGGAAGTCAGCCACACTAGTAGAATAGAAATTAGTCACTATCAGAAGATTTTTTGTTATTGATTTGGCAACGCACAGAGGAAGGAGTATTTTATACCCAACCAGGCAAACATGAATTTGAAGAAGTCTAAAAAACTAAGTACGCCATCGATATTTAAGAAAATTCTACATTTTGAAGTTGAGATTTGTAGTTCTGGAACACTGTTAAAGTCAGGAGAGTTGAGAAAATTACATGCAATTTCATTGATTTTTGTTCTGAAGGACTTGTAATTCTAAAACGCCAACTACCAATTATTAGTGATTGTAATTGAACCAATTATATGTACGTAATTGGCAAAGTAATTGCAAGTAATGAATAAAGAAAGTAATTCTAATTATATTCGAATTTTTAAATTTAAAAACAAATAATAAGAACGCAAATGGCTGCAAATTCAACTCTTGAGTTATTTATTTTCTTTAGTATCAAAATTTTGGCAAAGAGCAAGCTAGTTTCAGGCGGAATCGATCATGTATTGACCATATGAGCTCTTTAAGAATAATAGTCGAGCAATTGACTGAAAGAAACTGTATCTATATTCTTAGATTTTGAGAGAGAATTCGACACCATTGACCGAGAGTCAATTTGGTCATGCCTGAGCACCACTGGCATTCCAGAAAAAATACACAGCCGTTTGCTTTACCCAGACGGAATGTGTTGAGCACGCATCAGAGGTCACAAGAGTAACGAATTTGCAATTTATTGCAGAGTAAAGCAAGACTGTGTTCTGTCCCTACTGCTATTTCAATTTGTACTAGACAGCGTAATCAATAAAACAAACTCTGAAGCAAGAGAAGCCATGTAAGGGCAATTAAACCAACGGATTCACGATTCACTCCAATATGCAGACAACATATGTCTGATCTCGCATTCAATAAGCGGTGTACAAGAAAAACTTAACGGGAGAACAGCAAGAAAGTAGGCTTGAAAATATATATCCGAAAGACAGAAGACTCCCACAACCAAATCCAAACCCATTATACTCAACGGAAATGCCATTGAAGAGGTGGATAAATTCCACCAAAGTCGACGGTGCAGACGTTGATGTTACAATTCGCAAACCTGGAATTGTCTATAAGACATAAATAAACTAATAATATACAACACAAGTGTGAAACCAGTGTTTCTAAATGGCAGCGAGTCCTGGAAGATAACGCAAGCAATATCCAATAGACTACAGGTCTTCCTGAATAAAATTATGAGGCGCAACTCCAAATCCTTTGGCCTGTATGTATCAGCAATCAAGAATCACTACAGAGATGCAATATTATGCCCCTAAACGCCGAGATAATGTAACAGAAATGGCGATGGATCGGACAGACATTGAGAAAATATAATAGCGATATAGCCAAATACTACCTCCAATGGAATTCACAGAGCTGCAAAATCAGAGATTACCCACGAATTACATGGCGCAGGTCGTAAGACAAATCTTGCGAATGTAACAGTATTTCTAAGTTACCAGTTGTTATTAGATTGCTCCAATTGGAAGCGACGTTTATAATAAACTAATTGTAAATAAAAACGTTAACTTCGCCTCTCGCAAGGATTTCTTGTCCATCTGTTCCGGCTGGATTAGATAATGAGTCTAAAGATCAATGGCTCTTTTAGACGCTGTCAAAATGAAAACACATATTTTATTAAGTGATTGTCAATGCCCTTCGCTGTCGAACAAGGTGAGAATTTTCGAAAACCCCGCCATGGAAGCTATATCGGTGAGGGAACTGAGACAGCTATTTATCTTCCTTAGGTAGGTAGATGAAGAGGCCGCCTGCAATGCAGGCATACTTGGGTGCGATGATTTGGCCCTTTGTGTTATCTGAATACGATAAGATTAAAAAAGAAAGGAACGTAACAAAAATTAGAGGTAAGTCGAAAACCTGGGGAGTAGGGATTCGAAGACTAGTGTAGAGAGGACGGGTAGAAAAGTCACTATAACTGCGCCGATGTGGAGTCCACCTTAAACCTGTTGCAGCTCCTTACATAAGAATATATTCCCACTTCCGATAGTTGAGAGGGGCTGACAAATCTGGAGTTGGTTATTTAGGGAAGGACAGCGGCACAGCAGGTGAAAAACTGTCTCCTTTTCGCGTAATTGTCAAATCTGCAGTTGCCCATGTTGGTCTTAGCCCAGTTCTATATAGATACCTCCGCCTTTTCCGTTATCCTGTTTAGAGCCACCTACTTGTATATTTAGATGGTCCAAATGGGGTTCCGTAGTAGTGAGGCTATACATTTCGACACAAATTTCCGATTAGAAAGTAAAATCGCATTATCTAATTCGGTTGAAAATAGTTTCCTACTAATTTCACTATTTTTATATATGTCCATATATAAAAATAGGTAAATTTACTATATTGTATTTGTGATGTTTGCATCATCTTTATTTTAATGTTTTCTATTTGATAGTTTATCCAGAACAGCCAGTCGCTGCTTCTCTTTAAATACTTCTTAACCTCAAAAAAGTTAACATCAGTTAAAATGTTGCAACAAGTCGATAGTTTCTTCTGGTCCATTTTAGACACAATTTTACCGGAATTCGCTTGTTAATTCTGGAAGACCTTTTTTTACTCTGACTAAACAAGTTCTCTTTGTTCTAGTATATGTGGGGTATATGAAAAGGATTTTCGTTCAGACTCTGGAGTTGATTCAAAATTACTTCCATATTTTCAGTTTTTAAACCGAACATTGCTGAAGGGTAAGCTCTTGCTCTTACTCAAAAATAAGAATTTTCCTTCATTTCACTCACAGCGTTATGTATTATTAGTGTAGCCACGACGATTCCCTCGAGATGTGTTAGAGAGAAAAATTCACTTAAACCACTTGATCCCTGAAGTACTGTTTTTATTTTAAATTGTATTAAAATCGTACTGTTTCCCATTAAGTATTATCATGAGTTGGAGGACCAATTTCAATTAAATCTGCAAACAGTTTTTCGCATTAATCCTTTGACATGTTTTTAGCATTAGCAACATTAAGTTAGTCTTTTGTTAAATCGCAATACTTTAAGATAGAATCCACCAACACCTTAAAATAGTTTTCGAATAAACTGTAGATATTTTAACGTTAATTTTATTCACTTCCGTACTACATAACTGCCTATACGAGAAACTAATTTTAGTTTCTTGTAAGGGGGAAAAACTTTCTACTATTCGTAAATAAATTTTCGAAAATCGTATTACGTCATGCAGTTTTTACGAATTTAAACGATTTCCCCATTCGAACAGAATTATATAATAACCCCCCAATTACTTTTCGATCCCAAAATACACTTTGCTTAGACGCCGTTACTTACCAATATACTTTGGAATTTTATATTCTGCATAATTCTTGTACCTTTTCCTAAAAACAAACATACTTTGCGACACGTTACGAAAAATTTCGATTTGATTTTTTATGCACATTTCCATTTATTGCGTTTTTTGTGTGTGTGTTTTTTTTTCACTTTACTTAAAATTTAATTTTCTTTTAGTATTCCTATTGATTACCAAAAATATGTTTTCTTCTTTATACTTTTTCTTTTAAATTAATTTCCTTTAAAACTCTTTTTCATTTGTATTATTTATGTATATATAATTTAATTTAAAATAATTGCAATCCATAAACTTGTTTCATTTAAAGACAAACAAAAAGCAACGGGCATATTTGAGATAAAATAGATATTTAAATTAAATAAAATATGTAAGTAAATTAAACGAAAGTAAACAAATGCAAGTGCCTTTAAATAGAAAACAAGTTTTATAAGAAATATTATTATTATTATTGTTATTATTATTTAATTTAGTTTCATATTAAATCAATTTTTTTAAGTGTATACATATTAAATATTTACTTAATTTTTTATTTATAAATTTCGTTAGAATATTTAATTTTTTAATTCTCAAGAATTTATAAATTGATCGAGAAAGTTTTTAAGGTTTCAAAAAAACAACTAAGCTATAGGTGTAGGGGCAGTAGCAGTTGAATAGAGAAAGAGAGAGAGAGAGAGAGAGCGCGACAATATGTGTGAGTATTCATTTACATATTTAAATAGCATGATTCAGTGATATATTCAGTTTCAAAGTTGTAAAAACGTGGGTTGAGTGGATATTTTTTGTTGGTTTAAAAAAATAGATTTAAAGTTTTCTTTGTTTTGGCAAACACAGTGCAACAATTTAGAAACAAGCAAGAAATAGAAAATAATAAAATAAAAAGGACCATCAGTTTGGTTTTGTTAAATCACAATTATTAGGAAATTTTTTTTTTTCATTTCATTTGAACTACTTTGTATAATAATTTTAATTTAATTAAAAATATACACATGTAAATTTGAAAGATTTCGGCTTAAATAAAAACAAAACAAAATAACTATAATTAAAAACAGTAGTGGTCAAAACATTTTTAACTGAATTATTATCTTCCAATATTTTTTTCGCTTCATCTATTTATTTTTTGGTTAAACAAGTAAAAAAGATATTATTCCTCTTATTTAAGAAAAAAAAAACAGAACATTTGCAACTGTTTTTTAATTTTTCTGTGAAATTTTGGAAAATTGTTCCGCTTTAAGAATTTTAAATCGACTGTGTTTTGAAAAAAAAAACCTTAAGAAATCAGCAAAACTATAGTTCTTGATTTGTTATTCCGTCAGATTGAATCGATATAAATGTTTCTCTGAATTCCGAGTCTCAGAAAAATGACACTAAAGTTGGCCTATAATCAAAACCGGTTTGGCGCCAAACCAAACATGACAAGGGATGAAGGAAATTCGTTTCAAATATCTACAAAAATTATAATATTTAATAGATAATTTTAGAGCATTTTTAAAGGAGAAAGGCAAAGTTTACTACCGAAAGCCTTAAGAATATAAAATTTAAATTGTTCTAAATAATAGATTATAAAAGAGTGTTCGAGAATATGTTCTCAGTAGTTGCATTTCCTGAACTAGTTGGAAGACAGTTTTAAAACGTATGGTTCCAATAGAAGAACCATTGCTTAATGACCTTGTTTTGGGAGTTTATTTCTATTACATAATTCTTGCTATGCAGCACGAAAATTATACTACAAACATTTACTGAAAGTTATTTGACTGAACATGTGATTGTAATGCACAAGTTTTAACCACCACTGTGTGTAAACAATTTTGATTTGCTGATTTTAATTTTAGAAATTACTTTCATTTGTAACATAATTAATTTTTAATACTAAATTTTTAAAAATTTGCCATTTAAAGTTAACTAGTTTTAAATTCTTACGATATTTCTTTTTCTTTCTATTTCAACAAAACGAAAAAACGTACCATATAATTTCCATACAATAAAATTATTGTACTTTAGCCTTATTTTGAAGTTTTTTTTTTTTTTTGTGATTTTTCTTTCTTACGTTTTTGTGTGTTTTTAGTGATATTTGTTGTTCTATTTTCATTTATTCTAATTATTTTTGTTATAATCTATAAACTAATAAACCAGTTGATAGTTTTAGATAGTTATTTCTTTCTTTTCAATTCAATAATTTAGTTTAGTTTGTTCATGATTCGTTTTGCTGTCTTTGTTGTATTATAAATATATTTTGTATTGTGGATATTTTGTTTTAAATGTTTAGGTATTGTTGCTCGTTTTGTTTTATTTTTTGTTTTGTTACGGCCTTAGTTCAACTTAGAAGAAAAAATACACGTAAAAATTAAATGTGAAACAATAATTGTGTTTTTAAAACAAATGAGAGCTCAGCCTCACTCTAAATTTCGTACTTCGAAACGCTTGAAAGTGTAATTGATGAAGACCCAATCTTTAGCTATTTCACTGCCCTGAGGCATTGGAGCAGAAGCTGTAAGAAGAAAAGAAAATAAAATTTTAACTATTTGAATTTGCAAAAAAAAAACACATTCATTTTCCTTGAGAAATGTTTTTCGAATAAAGAATATTTATTTGTATTTCGAAAAGTTGTTACAAACAACTTTAATGAGTTTTGAGGGAGTGTAGAAGGAACTAAAATAAATGCTTGTTCAAAACTACATTCGTGCTAAAAAAAAAATAATGATAACTTTTTTCAATTGAATTTTTTTCAAAATCCGTATTTTTAGACGTTATATTCTAAGAAATCGTCGTTCATTCGCTTTTTTAAGAGAAAAAGCATTGTAAGAAAGTAAAGTTCCGAGTTATTTCTATAGAAGAAACGCGCATTCTCTAGAAAACGCTTCATTTTAAAAACACCAAACTTCAGATTTAAATTAAACAGAAAAGCAGTTTTAATAGGTTTTTTCGATATTTTTTTCGAACTTAACTTCGAATGCACTAAATCTTGCGATTAACACAACAGTGTTTTGTCGATTTCAAAACAAAGACTACGAGTTTCCATCCTAAGTTTTTTTTGCTACAAAAAGTGGGCATTATTTAGTAAAACTAAAATTTTTCCTGACAACATTTTTTTTACCGAATAGCCTTTAATCCTATAGATTAAAAAAAAACTCTTAGCATAGATAATTGTCAAAAAGCTACTTTTAATTAACAGGGAATCCGGGAAACATTTTTATGAAAGCCACGAGTCATGGTCACGAGTTAACTCGTGTTTTCATGCCCAAACGTTGTTGATCGACCACGAGATAACTGCAAAAGCTTTGTATATTGTGTTTAGACGTGTCTCTTTTATTATAAACAACAGTTATTTTTCTAGATATTAAAATTTTTATAACAATTTTAGTTCTGTAAAAATTTCACCCATGACAGATCGTGATAACGAAGAATTTCTCAATGAATTATACGAGGATGACTTATCTGATTATCCGAGTGATTTGGAAATAAATTGGAGTGATTCGGAAAGTGATAGTTTATCAAAAAGATATGTACAAAATTTCATTTCAATTCATAATGTATAAATAAAGTTTATTGAAGGTTATTTATATTGTTTCAGTTCCATATTGAATTACGAAATAATAGCCGGTGACATGAGATAGTTTTAGCGTAACATTGCCGATCAACAATGTGTTAAGATTTTAAATCGAAAGGAGTTTTAGGATTTTAAAATATTTTCTGTAAAACTTGAATGGAAGTAACGGTAGAAACTCTATAAAAAACCTATAATAAAACATATGTAAATGCAATAAAGCATTTTTTCGTTGGCTTTTGTAAAAGTAAAAGTTTTCATCGTAACTGTTTGTTTGATAAAATGAAAATGTTCTTTTTTTAATTCGAAAATTGGCTTTAAAGCAATTTTAGCCAAAATCACGATTTTATAACAAACTATAATCGTTTACGTAATCCCTAAAATGAATAAAGTCTTATAACTTCAGCTGACCGAATAAGAAATGAAAACAAAGCTCTTAAAACTAAATTAAAAAAACTTACGTATTTCTAATGAAACATCGGGAAATTCATCAAAGTTGGACGTGTCATCAATTGAACGTACTTCAACGGGTATAGCTGCTGGTCTTTCACGTATATGCTCCCAATCGACGCCGCGGAAAAATGGTACCGATTTCAAATCTTCCAAGCCCCGCTGCGAACCTAATCGACGATCGGCTTCACAGCAAAATTTAATAATTGTTTCTTTAGCTTCTTCTGATATGGGTATTTCGGGAGGGAATATTAAAGTCTCGCGCCAGTTCATAACTTTGCGATACGTATCCTGGGGATTATCTGAGCAAAATGGTGGATATCCCATTAACATTTCATACATAATAACGCCTAATGACCACCAATCACAGGCGGGACCATAACCGGTCTGTAAAAATACTTCAGGGGCAATGTAGTCGGGTGTACCAACGGTACTATAGGCCAAGGCTCGTCTATTACGTTTCCAAGATTCAGCTCTACGTTTTGAGTCCATGGGACTATAAATAAGAAATAATAGTAAATACGTAAAAAAGTTCTAATGAATTGCTAATACTTTTACTTACCTTGCACATGTTCCTATAAAGTCAGATGGTTTTGCTTGTGATAAATCTCTATAAAAATCAGTGCGATGTGATTTTTTTAAACCGGTACATAAACCAAAATCAGAGAGCTATGGAAATATAATTGTAGGTATAAAATGTAATTGTACATACATGACCGCAATTTATTCTTTTGGAAAGTAATCAACTAAATTTAGGAAAACTAGCAATCTTTTATGCTTAAACTTCTCTAAGAGATTTTTAAAAGTTTAATACAAATTTGTATTACAAAATATTAAAACTTACCTTAAGATGACCGCGTGCATCTAATAATAAATTATCGGGCTTTATATCTCTATGTATGAAACCTAGTTTATGTATTGAGTCTATAGCCAGAGCTGTTTCTACAATATAAAATTGTGTACATTCTTCTGAAAGCGTATCTTTTTTCATTAACAATGTCATCATGTCACCACCCGGCAAGAATTCCATAATTAAATATAAGTTTGAAGGATCCTAAAATAGAATGGAAAATATTAAAATAGTTTTGATTATATTAAAGATATAAAGGAATTTAAAAATTGAGATTATAGAAAGGGCATGTATTTGAATATATTGTTTTCATATTGATTCTTGATTTGATATTCCAACAGCTGTTCTAATGTAGATTTTTGAAACGAATTCCCGTCATCCATCGCCAAGTTTGTATTTGAGACAAACCGGTCTCGCCTATGTGCCATCTTCTACAGTGTCATTTTTCGTGCTCCTTATTTTAGTATTGCCATAATTTTTACTATTATAAGAAATAAATACTACACATTATTACTAAACTAAATAGATTTTATAAAAATACTAGCTGGGCCTGCCAAACTTATTTTTGCCTTCCTGGTAAATATGATATGGTTTTGCTGTATTATCCAAGTTCGTCGCTATTATCTGGTAAAAAATTTGAACAAACATGCGTTTCTTCAAAACAACAGACAAAATTGCAATACTCTCTCCAAACGTATACATAGTTGGGGTTAAATTGGTTTATGGTCTTTAAGCAATATATAATCCCATAAGAAAAATTTTTTTGGGTTTTAAGGAATACTAAAAAAAAAATTTGCAAAACTGGACCAGCCGGTCTTGAGTTATGCGCTTAGCAACACATTTAGCGATTAATTGTTATTTGTGTAGATTATAGATTATTTCAAGTTGCAAAAAATAAGTGAGCCCTTACTTTTTGGAGTCACTGTACATTTGTACGTATTATTTAGTGTTTACGCTTATTTGCCTGATTTTACCTTTGTGGCCTTTATAAGAATTTCAAATTTTTATTAAAATTACTAACAGCACTGAATAGTTTCATACACAAACAATGCAGGCGATATCAGATCTATTTGATTCAACGTACAAATAGTGTTCTTTGAAAAATTTGATTTAAAAATTAACCAATATAATTTCATGATGAACGAAGGGTTCTACCATTTGAACCCTAAGACGGATGAGGTCATGGGGTCAGTATTATGTGATTTTAAAACAGCGTTGAACTGGCCAAATCAAAATAAAAACGAGAGAGAGAGAGCGAGAGAGAGCATGAGAGATGGTAGCAGGGTAGACTAAACAGGTAAAATCACGCGCAGCTGAGAACTTTCTTTAAACATATTATATAAATGGAGTTAGACATCCGAAAAGAAGCCGGAAATACTTTGAATTCTTCCGTGAGTCTATCTGTTATCAATTTGCCATGTTATTTAAGAACATCCAAAAAATAACTCATCTGATGAACTTAGTAAGAATTACAAAACATTAATAACAAATAATACTGATAAATAATTGTATTCACTGATAAAAAGAACAATGCTTTGAACAAAAAACCGACCAGTTATTAGTTTAAATTGTTCATATAACATATGTATCTAAATAAAAAATATACAAATGCATTAATTTGTATGCAAATTTTATTTTATCTTCTGTTTATAGCCAGTTCAAAATAAGTTCGATAAATATACATTTTGTTTATTTTTGGTTCAAATATAAAATGACTCATAGTTGTGCTGAATTTTTGAAGTAGAAGTATATTTGTTTTTTAATTAAATGGAACAAGTCGTGTTATATTTTCATTCGATTTAAAGAAATATATCACAACTAGTATGTAACAATAGTTTACCAAGAGGTTCGGTTTAAAGAAAAAGGAATAACACAATTAAGCCACTTAAATAATGAAGCATGTTTTATAGTTGAATATTTGTTATAAAAACATAAAGAGAAAATATAGTATTAGAGATTTATTAAGAAATCAATCGTGTCTAGCTTTCAGTAGTTCTAGAAATAGATGTAATATCTTTGTATTATAAAGGCCTAAGATTATTATAACGTTTGCAATATATTGTTTGTAAGTATATGGTTGTCCAACCATAATGAATGATGTTAATTTTGAGTCACCATCGCGAGATGATAATGGACTTCTTGTGGCCAGAAATTGACGATATGGACCTGGACGATATGTGGTTCCAACAGGATGGTGCCACTTGCCACACAGCCAGCGAAAAATTCACGTCGTAGCGATGTGATTGGCCGTCACGATCATGTGATTTGGCACCCTTGGACTTCTTTCTTTGGGGATATTTAAAAGAAAAAGGGTACATTAACAAGCCAAAAACAATTGAAGATCTAAAGGATGAGATAATTCGGCACCTTAACGATATTGAACCTCAATTATGTCTCAGAGTCATTGAAAATATCGACCATTGGATAGAGATATGCCAACGAAGCCGTGGCGAGTTTCACAAATAATTGTCATAAATCCTTCTATCATAATAAAAAATATTACGATAATTCTCTGAAAACTTTTCGTTTTATTTGCAATTAACATGGTGCATTTTGTTGGAACACCCTATAGATTATAATTTTGTTGAGTTTTTCTTTTTAAAAATCTCAAAAATTTGTTTATGTTTTTTTATACAAAATGTAAGTTTATAAGAGAGAAACGTGTTCGAAAACAACGCGTAAATTTACAGATTTTCTTAACAATTAATTTTGTTAGCATGGTAACTTTCTTAAATGTTTCTTATAGTAATAGTTTTCATTAATGGAATTTAAATCAGCTTTCCGTAATCATAACGAAGAATAAACGCTTTATTAAGATTTTTATTTAATAAAGTTTTAATTAGTAGTTTTAACAAGTAGCTCGCAACTCATGTGAACGACGAAATAATAACCGCTCGGCGAATATTAGGGCTGCCATTTTGTATGATCTTATTCAAAAGAAGACTCCCTTAAGAAAAATAAACGAGAAATGCTACAAGTTCAAGAAGTACATTAACGTAATTCTTGTTACACAGACTACATTCGGCTGCATTCATTTTTATTTGTTCGAGTCTTAATAAAGAAAATTAATTTAAATAAATATTTCTCAAGTTTTATATTTTGTTTTATTTAATTTTTGCAATAAAACTTTTTCTGGCATAAAACTGATATTAGCTGATTAAAGGTCAATATTATCTCCAGCATCCATACATTTCCAAAGCAAAAAATAAAACTTGAAAAAAGTCATAACAAAGAAAGTATTTAAAAAAAAACCTATTACTGTGCCGCCCCTGATAAAAGCTATGTATATGTATTCGAAATGTCAGAAAACTGTGTATTGAAACTGGCCAGAAGTATAATACTTATGCTTGCTTCGATAATCTCAACGTAAATTTTTTTTTAAATAAAATTCAATTTGTACTTATGCGGAAACAAAGATTGTAGTAGCTCTATGGAATATTGTATCACCAAAAAGTTTGATGCCTTAAAATCATATTTGTTGTGATTGATTTAAAATTCACTTTCAAATTCGACCGAAGTCCCTTTTAATTCATTTGAAAACGAATCATTTCCATCATATTTTTTTTCATATTTTCCATACCAATGTACTAGTGATAATCAATCTCCTTAATAAATTTATCAACATTTAAAATTTTAATAAAATTAAAAAGAAAACTAAACATATAACTGAACTTACTTGAAAACTGTAGTACATTTTCACGACCCACTGATGATCAGCTTCCACCAAAACATCACGTTCAGCTCTAACATGAGCCACTTGTTCTTTCTCCAACATATCAGCCTTACGCAAAACTTTCATGGCATACACATGTCCCGTGTCCTTCTTTTGTACTAAACGCACCTCACCGAAGGCCCCGCGACCAATTACCTTTAGTGCTTCAAAGTCTTCGACACCTAAGCGTAACCGTTTTAGACGTAGAAATTCTGTTTCCTTTTGGGCATGCTGTAAACGTTTTTCTTGGCGTTGCGAATCTGTAAGACTTTCGTCTTTTAGTTGAGCCTCCAGTTTCGCTAAACGTTGTTTACGTTCACCATACTGGGTGACTAAATTACTATAGTAATTTTCTAATGTTACCTTGGCCTTGGTGGCCTTGTCCAGTGTATGGTCGCTAAAGCGTATAGAAGATCCATCAGCGCTACTGCTCATGGCTTTTTTAGGATTCGATTTTTATTGTTTTTTAATTTTTATATTGTATTATAAGGCTTTATGTGATTATATTAAAATAATTATTGTTATCAATATTCGTTTTTCTTGTTTTATTTATTATTGTGGGCGAATTATTTGTCAATACTACTGCGTCGCTCGCACACAAAAATTTTGTTGGTGGTAGACTGACTGCGTCTTGGTGCTGTATATGTAAAATTAAAAAAAATTATGATTCTTTTTTCTTTCTTTTTTTTCAAAATTTATTGTCTTTTTGTATGAAATTCTTGCTGCACTAGTAATTCAACATTTTCTGTAAGTATTGTTATTGGTTTCAATTAAATGTATTAATTTTTATCCACTGAATTTTGTTATTGAAAGAAAAGTCCTAAGAATTTTTTTCAGTTTTCCTTGTTACACTTTTTATTTTGTAAATTCGTAATTGCAAATGTGTTGTTAATAGGTCGTTAAAACGTAATGGAATGAAACAAATGGACATTACAGAGCTGTCACTGTAATTGATTTGATATGAAGAGAACATGGTAAAATATGCCTAAATATATAGCAGAGGAAATACATTTTCGAAGTCAAGAATTTGTTTTCCCACGTATTCTAAATCCAGTAGAATTTGTTTTCCCACGTCTTCTAAATCCAGTAGAGCTAGTAAGATATTAGTTGTTCAAATATGTAGAATTTTAGAACGAATTTCCGTCATCCCTTGTCAAGTTTGGTTTGGAGACAAACCGGTTCGGCTATGGGTCATCTTCAGTGTCATTTTTCGTTCTGACCAGAACGAAACTTGACAAGGGATGACGGAAAATCGTTCAAAAATTCTACATCAAAACACCCTGTCGGAATATCAAATCAATATCAAATCAAGAATCTGTTCAAATATATTTACCTGTCCTGTATTTGCATTAATATGCCGTCTTGATTAGCCATCGATCTGTTCTGCCAACGTACATATTGTTTTCAAACAAGGATTTGTATACTGTCGCTGTTGATTGTCATTTCGTGTTTAAGCAAAGTTGTGCAAACAATTGTTCGCACAACACTGTTATGCCATCACACAAACAGTATACACACAGGCAAAATAAAAATTATTTGTGTATTCGCTCGTATGTAAGCACATGCACATAAAATATGCTAAGAACATTGAAACACTCTCGATGACAACCAAAAAATTATGCTCAAACTTTTATAATGTGAAGAGATTCTAAAATGTTACTTGTCCTTTTTCTCAACGAATTCAAATTCCTATATACTCTATATCCACTCATGTCACCGATTATAACATATATTGTTTACTGAATGGTGTAGATCATGATCAATGACACTCTATAACCACAAAGTAGTAAACTGTTACTCTGATTGAGTGTTGTCGCCTCGTTAAAATTTTTACATGATGGCAGCCCTACGAAACAGCGAAACATATGTTGCTTGTAAACAAAACAATATTCAATGATTATTCAAAAATCCTAATTTTCTCCTACTCGCATGGACGTGGATTACAATTTACACAAAATTTGTCGAGTATGTTTGAAAGAAGGCGCTCTTACTTCGATCTACAGTACTGAGTTCAGTATGATGCCCTCAACTATGCTGATGTTGTGTGCCAAAATTCGGGTGTATAAAAAAGATGGTTTACCTGAGGTTATTTGCAATAACTGCATTTATAGACTGGGAGTAGCATATCATTTCAAACAGGAATGTGAAAATTCCGATATAAGACTAAGACAGTATTTGGGATTAACCGACAGAGGATATGGGTAAGTTGCGAAATTTTTTCTTTAGTAAAGGAAACAGACTATCGTCTTGCTACATATGCTTGCAGAATATGTGATGCTGAGACAAATACGGACGATAATCTGTCCAATAATTTGTTAAGTAAATCGCAGACTTATAATAATATTAATGCAAACTCTTCTGATTCTGAGGAGGACGAATATGAGGAGCACAGATCAAGTAAAAAGAAAAGGTAACACTACTCATGTCTTACCAAATAAAAACGTTTATATATACATATATAATGTTAATTTACTTCTAGCAAAAGACGATCTCGCTATCAACGCAAACCTCTAGAAGAACATAAAAAGCGAGGGCCTAAACCGCTGCCCAAATTACCACAAACATGTTACGAGTGCAATAAAAGTTTTAAATGTTCCGCTCAATTGCAGCAACATATACGCACACATACTGGCGAAAAACCGTTTCCCTGTCACTACTGCCCTCGACGATTCGCTCAAAAATACAACCTACATATTCACGAACGCACCCATACCGGTGACAAACCATTTCAGTGTGAAATATGCTCTAAGCAATTCTCGGCGTTAGGAAACTTTCAAGCGCATCTAAAGATACACACCGGTATACGAGATCAACATTGTCCTGTATGTCAAAAGTCATTTTATACAGCTGGCGATCTTTCTAAGCATATGATTACCCATACAGGTATTAAAAATCATCATTGCGATGTATGCGGAAAGGCGTTTAGTCGCAATCGTGATATGCTAACTCATAAAAGGAAATTACATCAATTACCAACTCTAACCGAGCGCAGTGAAGACGAAGAAGATGAAATTGTTGATACAGTAGTAAATGATGATGCATTTAAATGTCCCGATTGTGATAAGGAATTTGAATCGGCTGGAAGTTTATCGGTACATTTTCGCACGCATGGTTCGAATAATCTTTTAAACTTACCTTTAGGAAATCATGCACAAATGATACCGCCGCCTCCACCACCTTCGCATGTAGGACCTCATCATTATCATCATCATCAGGCAGCAGTTTCTTTAGGTCCGCATGCCCATCATGATGGCTTACATGCCCAGGCACATCATTTGGGTATAAATACTGCATCATTACAACCAAATGCCCCTGGCAGTATGTCTATGGCTCATATAATGGGACCGCCTCCACCGCACGCAGTACCATTACCACCGCCGCCATCTGCATCTAGTACACAATCATCATTAACTATGATGCATACAGCACAAAGATTGCATCCGTATTGAAGTAAATAAAAAATTAAAACGAAGTAAATGTTAAAATTAATTATCTAGTTGGATTGGAATACATGTATGTACGCACATATGTTAAATACAGAAAACTTCACGGCTGAATTGAAAAAGTATTAAACAATTTTAAATTCGACATTCAAGTCTTTGTGACATTTGTTTAAAAGATATAATTTAATTTCCTTTTGAAACATGATCTTGTTAGTAGCGAATAGTGTAACAAATTGAAAAAAAAAGATTTTTGTCTAGGCCATCGTTTTTTAAGTCGTGTACGATTGGGGTGATCATCGAAGCTAATCGACATAATTTTAAGTCGTGCTCGATTGGGTTGATTGAGCTACCAAGGGTTATATTTTTTTAATGGCGATTTCCTAATGTCGAATTACAAGGCCTATTTATTCGCTTTGTAATAACCAGTACTGGATTTATCTTTCAATTATTTTTCACTTCACTAAAACTTATAATGCAGTGTAAAAGATTTTCATATTTTTTAATATTTTAATGAATATTATTTCCCAGGGTCAGCAAAAAGTGCCACCAATACCTTTTATTACAATACGGTGCTAAGGATTTGTATAGTGATAACAAATTGAATTTTCAAAGTTTTACTTTTTAGATCTATTAAAAGACATAACATATACACATGGACAAAAAAAATCGTCAGTGTGCTTACCCAACGTTTGAAGAAATGTTTTCTATACACACAAGATCGGCGACACCAACAGCCGCTTTAATGGCTCACTTCAAGAGTATAGCATAGCCAATTTGTTGGCCTGTTGCCAGCATGTAATGCAATACTCTCTTGCCTCCAGACTAAAATACGTTAAACCGAGCGATATGCACAGAATTAGTTCTCATTACAGGATACCATTTTGTCCCCATGGACTCAAAGGTGTAGGATAGTTTGCCTTCAAACTCGTGGATATATAAAACAAAAAAATTTGTCAGCAAGTGCACGGACTTTCAGTAAGTATCTGATCATTAAACATACATACATATATCCGATTTTGTTCGCTTAATGTTCTACACCATTTATCCTTACACGTCAACAACTCCCCAAGAACAGGTGGTCTAGGTAAATTTTGCTCCTTAACACATCTTGAGAAAAAATCGTGGCACTACCATCCACAGATAAAGCACTGAGCGAAATGGTAGGAACTTTACTTATTAGCTTCATGTCATTTGAAAGATGATATAATGGAAGAAATTTTAGATATTACTTGTGATCAGAAATCTGCTCCTAGAACCCCAACAACAAATCTTTACATATACTCCATGGAGACAAAAACAAATAGAACTTGTTGAGAATAATGTAAGTCGTTTTCTTCAATAACAAGGCGGAAATCATATAATTCTTCAAGAAGAATCCGTTAAAGTTATATCTGAAATTTACCAGATCATACCGAGTTCTTTGAACGTTGCCAAACCAAAACCTAACTAAGGTTAAGAATTATTAAATAAGAAGCTGCGACTGGCAGAAATGGCAATATACAAACTTGCCCAGTAAAGGACTGCAATTAGGGTTAAGAATTAAACAATATTCTTGAACTAAAAGAACAAAAACTTGGGCCTTGCCGAATAAATTTGTATAAATTGTGTTTAGTTTTATTTCACAATTATGACATAAAAATAAACAATGGAAAATATTTTTTATCACAACTTATTACCCCCCAACCTTCGATAATAGAACTTAGCTTTCGAATTGGAAATTTGTTTCGAAAGCGTTTGTTCTTCAAATCGAATTACATAATTACCTCCCAGGTGTGTTGTTCGCGTTCTGCACGTACATAATTTAGATCAAGTTAAAACAAAATGAATAAATTTTTTACATTATGAAAATAAGTTTTATTTATTGTATTTGTTATTTTGTTCTGTTTGTTGGTTTTGTCTATTTAATATTTTTAGTACTATTTATGTTTTGTATTTGTTTTTTTTTCTTCTTAAACCTTGGTCACAAACATATAATTTGTATATTTTTTTTTTATTTAATATCTTTAATTAATCTTAATCATTTTCACATATAAAACAATTTTTAACTTCTTTATTTCTTAATTTTGTTTTAAGATTTATCATCTTTATTTTTACATTTAAACTAAATTAAATAATATATTAAAATTAAAAAAAAACTGAATATTGCATTTAAAAGTAGACTAAATAAATATATTGTTAGGAATAATTATAAAATAATAAACTATTTAATTATTATCATATATCTACACAAATTAAAAATCAATTTTAAATTGGTTTTGCTTAGTGGTTTTAAACTAAATAATTTCCTTTTCTACAGAAAATAGGAAAATTAAGTTATTACTCAATTATTTTTAAAATAATTGGTTTTTTTAACCAAATAAATTGTTTAAGTTGAATTAGTATAAAATTAGGTTACACGGTGTTAAACATATTCAAAGGCAAAAATTCGATTTTTAAATAAATTAATGCCGTTTTGTTGTAGCCGTGTGTGTGTGTGATATTTTAAATTTTAACTAAAATTGTTTAAACTTTTATTCATAGACTTATAACTAGACATCAAACGAGTCAAGAGCACAGACAGTGTGTTACATAAGTTTTCGAATTGTACAACAAAGTGAAAAAAAATAATAGTACATTGTCTCAACACGCTTGCAAAGTTATAGTGGTGTGTTAATCGGGTATCGGGCGTTGAAGAGGTGAAACGTTATATGCTAAACCAGTTTTTTTTGTTGCCCCACAAATACTTTCTAAGCATTAGTTTTTTCTTTAAAGATACATTTTTTATATCTAATTATAAGTCTTTGCATTTTTTTACTAAAATCTTTATTTTATATTTTTTTTATTTAACACAACATGTTGCTTAATTTTTTGTTTTCATTTCTTCTTTCATATAGCACCTTAATTATCACTTTATCTTTTATTTTATAAACATGCATATTTTTCTTTCTTCTTCCCTGGTCTCACATACACACCTATAATGAAAATTGATATATCTGTTTAAAATTAAAAATGTTGAATGATTTCTTGAATTGACTTATGTTACAACAACAACTTTTGATTAGATATAAAATCGAAATTAAAAAAAAAAAAAAAACGTAATATCGGGAAGTCGATTTGAGTGGAGCGAAACAAAATTTCGAAATATATTTTCACACATCAAAAGATGAAGAAGCTTGCTGAAATATACTCAATATATACGGTCCAGTCAACTGTCTGAAAACTCTCAGAAGTCTGCACAGAATTAAAATCTATTTCATATTCGATTCTCTTTTCCGAAGTTGCCACAGTATTCATGTTTTTATAAAATCAAAAAAAAAAAAAAAGAAAAATAGGAGAAGAATTTTTGGGATTTTATTCTTTAAAAAGAAATATTTTTATCTAATTTTTTTATCTCAACTCATTTTGTTATAAATAATGCCCATTCATTTGTTGAGGTTAGATAAGCTAGTCTGTATGTGCATTTCGCTGATTGCTGAGGCCAGCTCATTAGGAAACCTTTACCAAACCTCTCAGATAAACCTAAACATCTTATGATTGAAATTCTTTAGACCAAATGAGAAATCCAAAGAAAATCAAGACAAAAACATTCAAGGTTATCTATTCTCAACAAATGACATTATTTATAATAAAATGAGTTAGAAAAAAAGAGCTAAAAGTAACAATTTCTTATATAAAAAAATATGTTTTAAACTTTTCAAGTTTTTAAGCAAAAGATAAAATTTAATTCCAAAGAATACCACAAATTAAAGTTATCAGGCGTGTTCTGAAAATCACGTGCTTTAAATTTACGAAACTTTTTGAAATCACGCAGGAGATTTAAAGCTGGGGTCTAATCGCCGCTGTCGATATCGTATCATTTTGATCCAATAATTTTATTTTGGGACAATTGCAATGAAAACTCGATTCGATAGCAATCGAATGCCGTAATTAGGCATCGATCTTTTTTCGAACTTTTTTTTTGTACGATAGCTTATTAAATATCGACAGCGACGATTAGATTCCAGTGTTTTAAATCACTTGATTTAACGTTGTTCGATGTCGTTTTAATTTTTCGAAAACAAGAGAAACCAGCTGATTTTTAAATGCTGTGTTTTGTTTATTTTGTTAAATTCTTAATCAAAATATTAAGCGAAAATTATGATAAGTAAAAATGCCGGGAGCTAGTTTGTTGGCAGTAATAGCTTTAAGAAAAGAGCTTTTAAAATTTGCAGCTAAATAGACATTTACAAAGCACAAGAAGTATATGAGAATAAATGCTAGAATAACAAAATATTTCTACAAAAATTGCCTAGTTGCCATATTATTCTTTGGTGAAATTCGCTTACGTTTTGCGCTTACTTAATTTCAAATTTGCACAAAAATTACTTTATTACTGACTATTATTAAATTGTTTAACTACAGTAAACTAATTTGTCTTACATTAAGAACACAATGTTACAGTTTGGATATCTAACATGACTTTTTTTAAACTGTGTCACTTTGGCAACATCAGAAATATCTTCGAAAAAACAAACCAGCTGACTGCTAAAGAGATAAAGTAAATCACGAATATTGCCAAACAAAGCACAACGAAATTTTACAAAACAAGCAGTTTTTTAATAAACCTTCATTTTATTACATTTATTAAATTCAAAGCGTTATACTCTTACTTAAAGAAAATAACGAAGTGATTTCAAATCGCTAGTCATTTAGCTGAACGGTTTAAAGTCACGTGATTTCAATTTTTTATGCACAGAACATCTTTTGCGTTTTTTTTAAACGCTTTGACAAAAAGTGATTTTTCGAACAGGCTTGTATATAAGAAGATACATATGTACAAAGTGAAGTAGGTTTTGTCGAAAATTATTCGAAATACTGCAAATAAATTTGTAAGAAACAGAAGTTCTCCAACAATCAGTTTTTATTAAATTACATTGAAAAAAAGGCACATTTGTTTAACTTGCACATACTTTTTCCTAAGCGAAATGAACTTGAATAAAAATAAAAATATGGTGAAGATAGAGAGGGAGCAAGAGTGCACACAAAATTCCTACGAATGTCAGATAAACTTAAGTTTTTTCCAGAAGTAAATTCCAAGTATAGGGTGGTCCAACCTGATGTACGATATTAATTGTGAGTCACTATTTCGTGATGAGAAGGAACTTCTTGTGGCCAGAAATTAAGGATATCGCACCCTAAATACAAAAGGGTCACAACTCAAAATTTTCCAAAACTGACTTTTTTCCATAAATTAATTCAGAGTACATATCTCTAACTACTGCAATAATTTCTTTCACATCACCATCTTCTTTAACTGGAAAAATACAATTATGTCTATTTTTATAATAAGTGTGTTGCTTCTGCACGATGAACTAAAGAGAATTTTTTTGAGTCTCAAATCAAAATTTTATTTTATTTTCGCAAACATAATATAAAATTGAAAAAAGTATAGCAGAACCATCTTCAATATTGAATTTTTTCATAATGGAACAATATTTTCTTTAAATATTACAATCATTTTTACATAAAAAAATTTTAGTATTTTTAGTTGTGACCCTTTTGCATTTAAGGTGCAATATGGACTTGTACGATATGTGGTTCCAACGGGATGGTGCCACATGCCACACAGTCAACGAAACAATGGCTTTTTTTGTGCGAAAATTTCAATGCCCGTGTTATCTCATGTCGTGGCCATGTTAAATCGCCGTCATGATCATGTGATCTGACACTGTTGAACTTCTCTCTTTGGGGACATTTAAAAGAAAAAGTGTACGTCAATAAGCCAAACACAATTCAAGAGATTATTCGGCACAATGACGACATTGAACCTCAATTATGTCTCGGAGTCATTGAAAATATCGACCATCGGATAAAGATATGCCACCGAAGCCGTGGCGAACATTTGGCCGATATTTTATTTTACACATAATTGTCATAGATCCTTTTATCATAATAAAAAATATTAAGATAATTATCTGAAAGCTTTTTGTTTTATTTACAATTCACGTTGTGCGTTTTGGTTGAAGACCACCCTACATAAGAAATAAACCCAGTTATAGGATACTCGTAATTGAATGAGTAATAGGAATACTTTCAAAAAATGTTTAAGTAGTATACATTAAAAACTTTAAAAGATCCATCTGTTCGTTCAAACCATAAGTATAAATATTGAAAAATATAAATTTTGAAAATTCGTTTTTGCTGGTAAAACTACTTTGAAAAAAATATTGCTTTCAATAAAAAGTTTTATCAATTTTTCTTAATGCATTTAGAATTAATTTAAAACAAAAAGTTGTTGTTGTCTCTTTCCTAATATTAAACGCAACGTTTTTAAAATCAAGTTATAATTAAGAAACTTTTAAGACTTTTGTATGTTTTTAGTTAAAAAACACAAAAAACAAAACCAAATAAAGTATTTAATTTTTAACTTAAAACAAAAAACAAATTAATTTATAACTAAAAAATAACTTAGAAAATAATATGCATACATCCAAACATATATCTAAACAGACATAATAAAATAAAAACTAAATTTAAAATTAATATATGCACATGATGTTGCTTAAAATTTGTTTTAATGAACATTTGTTTTTTATTTTTTTTGTTTACTCAATGTGTGTTTGGTTTTTTTTCGTATTTAACACACAATAATACAGATTTTATTATTTAATTTTTTAAATATATTGTAAATTTTATGTTTCTATATCGGTTGTTTTTTTTTCTTTCTTTAAGATTTCATACAAATTTAAAACTAAATTGTTAATATGTTTTGTTTCTGTTCTTAATTTTCTATTTTATACTTATATTTTATAAATATATTTTGTTTGTCAAATTTTAAAGCTTAATAATAACTATAAATAATGTTAAATATTGTATAATTTGTTTTTTTTTAATAATAATTATCATTATTACTAGCGATTTGAAACATTATTTTTTGTTTGGGTGTATGTGTGTGTGTGTGTGTTTTGTTGTTTTTGTTGCTGTTACACCACTTTGTAGGTTTGTTAAATTTAAAAGACTTTGTTGATTATTCATTTATTTCTAAAATTTCATTAATAATGTTTTGACCCCTAATAAGTTTCTAACATTCTCGTTGTATTTTATAAGGACAACCTTTGAGGCGCATATATTTAATTTTTCACCAGCGCACAAGAGTTGCAAGCATGTCGCCTTCTCCAGGAAATCCGACATTTTTAATTCACGCATAAGGCTTTTGTGAGCAGATGCTATGGAAGCTGCTGACGAAGACGTTGTAGAGGGATATATCTATAATTATATAAGTATTTGGATTAAAATTGTTGGCTAATTTCAACTTTTAGACATAAGAAATAATATATCACAAAGTCTAATGTCTAAAAAAAAACAAGAAGTAAAACTGAAGTGCGAAAACGAAAAAATAATAAGATTCTGTTCGATAATTTTTCGAATAATCGAAGAAATTATCAAATCGGCCACTCGACCGAAGACGATTATTTTAAATTTATTTATAAGACATCAAAAATGACACTTAGCCGAAACCGGTTTGTCTCCAAACCAAACTTGACAAGGGATGGCGGAAATTCATTCGAAAAATCTACAAAAAGGCTGCCTTCATGGTCAATAAATTAGATGTTGCTACAATTATAGCTATGCATAAAAAATTATATATAAAATAACAAATAACTTAAAGATAAAAGATGAGGGAATAAAATGTAAATAATATAGGAAGTTGGATGGAGAATTTATATAGCAATTACTTTTGTTTAATATTAAAAATACAGTTTGCAATCGTGCCACTATTCTGCCCACATATGATTGCTAAGACTAACAATTTGTAATTAAATATCGGCACAAAAGCACAAATGTGAAAACAAGGCCAAGTTCCTATCTAAAAATGTCGGCCCTAAAAAAGTATTGAGATCAAAATGAGTTCCAAGTTCTTCATATGTACAATACCATCCCATTTCTAGGCAACTTGCTAGTTTGGTAACATTTGTCTCCTAATCCTATCGCATATTAGAAAGTTAAAAAAAATGTTTGCCAAGCTAGAAATGGGATAATATCATGCAAATGAAGAATTTGGTCATCATCATATACTTTTTGTATATGAACTTTGCCTTGTTTTCACATTTATGTTTTTGTGCGGATCTAAGTCCTTTTTTCCAAGTTATTTTGGTTTGTTAATGTATGTATGTATAAAACCTCCTTTGACTTAAACCTTGCAGACGGTTGGGTTATAACACATTACAGTAGTGCGGTAAATACTTGCTATTATGAAGGCATGCAGGATTTTATACGACAGAAATAGACGTGAGAATATCGGTATTTTCGTCGACAGTCAGGCGGCGCTTCTGTCACTCAGATCGTACAGAACTACGTCTCTGTTAGTCAGTCGATGTAAGAGAGAGTTGTCAAGGCTAGGGAGCCTGGCGGTTGTTACCTTGGTTTGGGTCCCTGCGCATAGGGACCACTTTGGTAATGAACAAGCAGACAAACTAGCCAAAGAAGGAACCGCTCTAAATACTCCCAATGTGGAATCAGTCGCAATCCCCTTGGGGAGTATTAAGAGCAGCATCTTCAGTCACTTTCTTAAGGAAGCTGATAATAGGTGGCGGAGACTGATCACATGTAGGGTCTCTAAATTGATGTGGCCCTATTTTGATTTTAGGCGCACTATGCAACTGATAGGTCGTGATCGGAGGAACTTATCGAGGTTGCCGGTAGTATTAACAGGTCACTGGGTGTTAGGAGAACATGCCAGGCGACTTGGACTCCCCTATAATGACCACTGTCGCAGTTGTAAGGACATAGAGAAAGAGGAGACGGGTTTTCACCTTCTCTGCGAATGCCCTGCGCTGGCTGTCAGGAGACACACATTTCTTGGAGACTACATACTGGAGGATCTCAGTGAGATATCTAGGTGCCGTTTCAACGATATTTTAAGATATCTCACGGCTACGGGATGGATCTAGCTCCCTAGTCTTAGTGCGAGCATAGACTTTAAGACACCATTTACCTGGCGAGTGGTATGGTCTTGTCAAAACGGGGTCATTCAGACCTTACTTGACAGCATGCGTGCAGCAGGCTACCATGTTAACCAACCAACCAACCAAGTGCGGTAGAAATGCTACATACAAATAAGAGGGAACCCTAATCCCCTAGATGAAGAGTGCCCATTTTTCTCATGACTTATCCTACAAGGCCTATCTACTCGTATATACCATATAGCAGGCCTCCAGCTATATTAGAAGTGTCCCTAGGGGAACTCTAGCCCCGCCAGATAAAAGGTGCACGTTTTCAGATTTTTTTTTAGTTTCTTATTCCCCCAGACCTACATGTTTAACAAATTTTAGCTCTCTAGCTACAGTGGAAGTGCTCCATAATATTGATGAGTGAGTCAGCGAATATGTAAAAATATAGACTTTTTACACCTTCATAACTCAGAAAGCTTAGGGTAAAACTTTCAAACTTGGCCTATAAGGTTACCTATACGTAGAGTCCTTAGTTTCAAGTTTCATTATTTTATGATTAAAGGAAGCAAAGTTATGAGGGGGTAAAAACAGCTGGAATGGTATCGTGTAATATACGCACTGTGTGCATTAGGCCTGAATCTGGCCTGGCGCACTACCATGCGCCTTAATACTGCACTGTTTAAATGTAACGCGCTGTTAAAGAACACGACTTGCAAACTGATATTTAATTGCTTTGTTATCAGGAAAAAAGGAATATTTATTTCGGGGTTTTAAGGAAAATTATTATTGCTTTGCCATCAGCTGTTCCCTATTCTACTTGGTTCTACAATGTGGTATAGTCTAAACGAAGAAAAAAAAACACAACAGATTTTTAGAGGAAAGATATTTTAAAATTTAAAGTTCATTTTAAAACACGTGATTGTTTTTTAAGTCGGGCTATTGAATTCGGTTGGGAAAAAATTTCGATTTTGTAAAACAAGTTATGTTCTTTTAAGATCTCATTAGTAACGAAATTGTAAATTGAGTTAAGTTACTGCTCCAAATGGAAAAGATAAGTAGAAATTCATTTTTGTATAACTTTTTCAAAAATAGAGCTAAACAAGTGAAATTTCGCTGAGGGGTTCTTTTGAATTGGGACATCACAATGCAGCTATGAACTTGTTTTCAGCTTAAGTTGACTTCAGGACTTTTTCCTTATTGCCACAGAATTTCTAACGAAAATTGACTAACAATTATTCCTACATATAATGCTGGCAATAAAATACGCAGAAGAAAAAGCGATCTACATTAGAGATAACATAATTTGCTGCATTATATGTTGACATATTTATTGCAAATCTAGACGTGGGGAAAGTTCTGGGTGAAACAACTACAACTGAGCTAACTACATTGTTTAGGCCACCAATGTGTTTATTTGTATGTTGAAATTTGATGTAATTATTTTCGTTCCAAAGGCGGCGTGCTGTAGTGGTGGTTAGAGCGCCAAACTTCAAACCGAAGGACGCATATAATTTTTGTAAATTTCACTTGTTGCCATAATTTTGATTAATTTTTTATTAAAGAAAAACAAATGTTACTTTAACTTAAAGCACGGTAATACTGAGCCGGCTTTAAATAAAACACAAAATTTTTAATAGCACTCCTTATGCACTAACTTTACACTTTATTCAGTTTACTTTTTTTAATTTTCTAAGCGAGTGATTGAGCGAGCGCTTTAAAATAATTTTGTCAATAACCGTGCCTGTTGCCGATTGACTATATAACTTCTTAATTGTTTTCTACTAGCCACAGATGCCTACGTGACACATAAAGGGAGTCCGTTATATTTAAAAACAAGTTCTTTCTTTTTTTCCCTTTACATATTTCTTTTAGTACATATTTCAAAAAGAAAATGTATGTACGTATGTATGTGAATATAAAAAAAGCTATAACTGTAATATTTGTTATGGTTTGAGAATTTGCAAATTTAAGAATTTAATGGGAAGTATCCCAATCTTCTAAATTATGAATGAATGTTTAGTTAATTTAAAATTAATTAAAAATGGGAATTATTATATTATCTTGTAGATATATCGGCGGCAACACAATGAGTAGATTCAACTACCCGGATAATTTAGGATATCATTAGCTGCATCTTTAGCTTTATTTTGGGATGGTGTTGCCAGTAAAAATTAACTAACGCATCCATTGGTAAAAGTGTTTTTTTCGAATACGCTTTCTTAACAAAGGTTTGTTAAGCTTAAAGTGTTTATTAACTAATGTGTACTTCAAAGCGAAAAATAAGATTTATTTTTAAATACAGCCGTAAATTTCAAACCGAAGTTGTGCGAATTATTATTTATTAATTTTATTTTTGTTGATTTCACTTGTTGCCATAATTTTGATGAATTATTATTAAAGACAAAGAAAACTAACTTTAATTTAAAGCCATGAGAACCTATTTAGAGATTCGACTACCCGGATAATTTAGGATATCATTAGCTTTATTTTGGGATGGCGTTGCCAGTACAAATTAACTTACACATCCATTGGTAAGAGTTTTTCGAATATGTTTTCTTAACAGAGGTTTGTTAAGCTTAAAGTATTTAAATAATTTTTTGAAATTTTTCTTTTTACATTTGTTATAAAAATTCAGCCAACTGTTATAATTTGTAAAATTGCTTAATTACAATCAATAAATACACAAAATAAACATAAATTACTTTTTTACCAACTTACCTTATTTAATAGTGTATCCTTTGATTTAACTTTAAGTAAATTGCACAAGTCATTTAGAAGTACCCATTTATCTTGTGTACCTTCATCTTTTAATAAATAGAGGGGTGGCAGTAAAACATCAGCCTCTTCGAATTCAAACATTTCACCATCACTATCGGAATTTTCTACCAAAATTTCCGGTTTATTATCATTGTATAAGCGTACAGAATTGAAACGATCTATATTATCGAGAACAACTGCACATTTTTCCATAACAGTCTTAGTGTTAGTCTCCCCTTTTATTTTATTAATTTGTTGTTGTTGTTGCTGCTGTTGTTGCTGTTGGACTTCAATTCCTGGTTGTGTAGTAGAGCCACTGCTACTACTACTGTTACTATTAAGAGTCGGTCCACTAGTGCAACTTGCTGCATTGTTCAAATTATTTGCACTTTGACAAGATGCGATTGAGGTTAGAGAGAAATTATTTGTCAATGATTGTGTAGTATTTGTTGTTATTGCTGCTGCTGTTGTTGTTGTCGTTGTAATTGCAATTGTAGCAGTTGTTGTATTATTGAGCACACTGAGTTGTTTCTTACTATTCTGATACACTTGATTAATGGTTAAAGAACTTCTACGTAAAAGAGCTCGGCTCATATCACATACTGAATTAGGTGCACCCATAAAAACATTATAACCACATTCCGAAGGATCTGTTAAGGAAATTTGCAGAGAGAGTTTTTAATTATATATGTATTTTATGTTAAAAGTAATGAGATTGAAAGAGTAAATATAAAGTACAATGAACATAGGAACATATTTAGCAATTTCCAAGATTCTTATACTATTGATCTTAAAAAATCTAGATATGTACATTGCTCTCAATTAATGTTCAGAAAGCTGATATCTCTATAATCGGTAATGTTTTAAAGCAAACTTTCGTATTTTCTTATAATTAGCCGAACATCTGCCTGGACGCAGAATAATCGCCTATTAAAAATATTCAACTCTATTCTGCATTTCGGTTCGAATTGAAAATTTCTCCGTTTGGCAACTTTAATATTTTGCATTCCGTTTCGATTGAAATTTTTACGATTGTGTGTATTCTGCATTAAGAGCGTAGCTACGCTTTTGTAAATTCTTAATTTAGTGACGGAGAGTCTTTCGATTTCAGTTTGTTTAGCTTCAGGAAGTGTGTAATTGAAATAATAATGATCCTACATAACTTTTTTTTTATTTTGTTTACCTTTTTGTACTGAAATGTTAAAGTTTTTATAAATTTATTGCAGGTCGAAAACGTTGTTTTTCTCATTCAACAATGACGACGTCGGTGCTATCTCACATTTTCTTGAAATTAAAACAAAGAAACTTTATTTTTGTGCTGCAATGAAATTAAAATCATTAAAATATCTACTCCGGCGCGGCAGAGTTTTTCACACTGAAATAGTTTGGCCAAAACTACTTCTTGCTTATGTTCTGCGGTTTTTTCGTCTTTCCGTACTTAACTGATGTGTTTCTCTAATTATTGTACCCACAATATATAATTCTTATTTGTTTTAATCATTAAATCACTGTTTTATTGTACAAAATTTAACATTTTTTCACAATGTTTATAAAATTGCTTAATTTTTGTGTTCATATTTCACACGTTCCACAGCAAAACAGCTGGTTTTGAAAATACTCTCGGTCTTCTTCTTTTTCTTACGATTCAGTTTTTGGTTGGAATAACGTTTTTTCGATGATTCGTGCGTAACTGAATATGGAAACGTAATTGAAATGCAGAATAGGGATGTTTGCTTATTTAGTTTTTAATAACGAATCATAGATCTCGAATAGCCGAGTAATAGTTTAACCGAAAAAGAATTGACTGCAAAAGAAAACAGGCGGGTTGCCGCGTATTTCGATTTGAAATAGTGAACGTTTTCTGTACTGTATGGAAAAATAAATATCTGCCATTGTTTCGCACGAGTTCAGCTGCACGTTTTAGCTTTCGATTCGGAAATTGATTTCGTAATTTTTTTCTTTTCGAATCGCTTCCTTCCTTCATTTAATTTCGTTGACAAATTTATTTGTACTAAAATATGTATGACAAACAAAACTTACCATATATTTCCCAAGGTCCATTAAAGCGCCATGGCTTCCGCTCAGGTCCCATACTTTGTACATCTATTAAATGATTACTTAAAATATCACGCATTGTTTTGCTTGGAGCTAACATTAAGGGAGTTTGACCTGTAAGAAAAAACACAATACACACATTAAAACCCCTTCAAAAATATCTTACAATTCGCCAAGTTACAGTTGCATTTCGTAGGAGAAATAAAAACACAACGTACAGTTAAATGTTTTCCATTTAATTGATAAAACAAATTTCTAGAAAATGTATGCAACAAAAAAGGCAAAGGTAACGAATTGAAATGATTTAATTCAATCTCACTCACCTGAATAGGTAGCCAATAGCGGGTCAGCGCCATAAGACAACAGCAAACGAACAATTTCCTCATGATCATTTTCGCTAGCCTCATGAAGTGGCCGAATACCCGAATGAGCAGCTTCCGAATGATTTGCCCCATATTGGAGTAAAACACGTGCAATATTTAGCCAACCATTTGTGCAGGCCTCATGTAGTGGCGTATAACCAGCATTATCTTTCTGATCGGGATTCATGCCCATACGATCTAAACAATAGACTATCACATCTATGTAACCTAGACGTGCGGCCTTATGCATTGTACTTTGTCCCACACCCTTATTGAGTACCCACTTCTGTATTTCACGGCTCACATCATCTTCGGTCTTGACTTTGTGCTCGTACTCATCCATATCGTATTTTTCGCATTTTAAGGAATATGAATGTAAATTTGAGAGAGGACCATTATTACAGTGATTATGCTGGGAGGCATTGTGGATCGCGGAGGCTGAAGCTGTAGTAGGTTTTTTCTTTTTACGAATGTAATCAAAGCCAGAACTTCCCTTGCGCCGCAAATATTTACCGCGACGTTTGCGAAAATGATTGGGTATAGATTTATGATCTTCCTTAAGATCATCGGCATCTATGACACTGGTCGATTCTGTGTCGACTTCTTCCTGTTTGATATTGATAGATGAGGACAAATCTTGGCTGCCATTTGCTGTACAGGGTAGTTTTTTGGCTCCTGCCGTGCGTCCCAGTCTACCCATTGTATCAGCACTTACCACAATATTCATTTGTTGCAAAAATTGTTCGTATTTTTGCTCATAAGTCATTTTTTCTGCTGTGTCAAGAATTTGGGTCATTTCAGGTGGTGCCGATGCGGGACGATCATCTCCAACAAATATTTCTCGTATATTTTCCTTTTTTTGTTGCAACTTAGATTCGGTGCGTGTTTTGGTGGGTAAAACTTTAGTATCAAAAATACTGAAATGTCTCTTCTTGCCATTGGTAGACTCATTGTCGTCATTATCGTCCTCAACATCCGAATCCTTTTTCAGTTCGGGCAACATTTGCAGTTCACTTGACTCGGTGGTTTGTGAGGTTTCACTAAACATTCCGCAATTGTTGTTGCTATTGCTTAATGGTGGTTTTGTACTATTCGTACTGGCTGTACAGCAGGGTTTTGTTGGCCTATAGGCGGCCGTGGTAGTGGTGCTCTTGTTACGTACATTCACACCAGAAGCTTTAGTAACACGGGAATGTAATAGATCAATAATCGATTTAGGCCCTTCATTTTTTGTCATTCTGTCGGCTCCCTTTTCTGTTTTAATCACTTTTGAGCCAGTACCTTTCGAGGATTTTAGTTTTTGGTTTCTTAAGCTGTTCTTTTCACGTTTCTTGGCATAAGCTTCCAAAGCTTCTGCATGCCTTTCCAAGTCCGGCAAAGATGCCGCAATTTTATGGGCTCCCGGATGTTTAATGTTTATCAAACTTGGTGGCACTTTCAAAGCACGTTTAAAACGATATAAATCGATGACATTTCGATCGTGCACATTTTCGGGTTTGTTTTTTGATTCTTTGCTGTTGTTGCTTGGTAGTTTATTATTTGCTTTGCTTATGCTGTTCTTTATTAAATTTAATTTACCGCCATTCTTTTCTAGTTTAGCCCTTAATCTTGTAGATTTCATTATACCTGATTCTCGACTTAAGCCACCTGATTCTAGCAGACTGTTGACCGTATTATATTTACGAGTGTATTTGCGTTTTATTTTGTTCGATGAATTCGAAGTTGAAAAGTTGCGTATGATCTTGTCATTGCGCAAAACTTTACTATTGGCCAATTGTAGTTCCATCTCTTGTTTGCGCTTTGAACGAGTCATGGTGTTAAGGGCCTGTTTGGCAAGTTTTTCCTTTGTGTGAGAATTTATTTTAGATTTATCTTGTTCCCTCTGCCCCTCCTTCCCTTTCTTGTTATCCTTCTCTTCACCGTATTCTCCATCTTCACTTGTCGCGGAGCTGGCATTCGTTTTTCGTGTTCTCTTGGTATCCTCCTCTTTATTGTTGCTGATCACTTTTTTAACTATCTGCTTTTCTTCTTTAGCTGCTTTGCTATTGTTACAAGATTTTTTCCCAGTTTTGTCTTCCACTCTTTTAGCATTATCTTTTTTAACAATATCATATTTTTCAGTTGCATTGTTGTTTCCATTGGCCTTAACAGGCAACGCTTCTTTCTCCTGGCCCTTTTTTTCTTGCTTAAAACCTAATTTAATGGGTAATTTCTGTATATTAGTTGGATTAACTTCTTCCATTTCTGTAGTACTTGAATCAGAGCCACAGTCTGAAAAACGATTTTTGGTTGCCAAATTTGTAGAGGAAGAACTACTTGAATTTGTATTGGAACCAGTTTTAGGTGCTTTAAATTTATGCTTCGTTTTCATTAGTGGCTTTTTTAAACGTTCAGTCTTGCGTTTGTCTAATTCATCTTCGGTCTCCGAAGATGATTCTTTAGCTTTAATGCGTTGTGCCAAACGCTTTTCTTGTTGAAAACGTTTCTTTTCCCTTTCCGATTTTGAGAGCTTTTTATGCGACAAGGCCGAGCATTGTGAATTAATTGAATCTTGATTGAGGTTGTTAAAGGTAATGCTAGATTCGACACCAGCATCCAGTCGGGCAAAGGAACTACGTGTGGTATTATCAGCCGATTCCATTGTAGAAAAGCTATGATTATCTAAAGGGGCTTGTGTTGTTGTTGTCACGGCGTCACTGGAAGTAACCATCATATCAAAATCTTTAGGAACTTTGCTAGCAGCCGTTTGATTAGAAGTTGCCGAGGAGCTAATATTGGTTTTCTTTTTACTGCTGGTTCTGGTCAATAGTTGTTCCATAAAGTTGTTGCACGTTTTATTCCAACTAAAATCTAAAAGATTTTTCTCCTGAAATTCGTCCTCTAAGCCAACTATAGAGGGCAATTCGATTTTGGTTGCAATTTCCTCTTTTATTTTCTCAGCAGGTATAAGTTCTTCTACATCCTCTTCCTTTTTAATAGTCACCTCTTTGGGCAGAGACGGTGGTGAATTATTGACTTCATGAGTTTGTATAGGTGGTGGCGGTGGTGGGTTGAAGGTGAAGCCCTTCAATTCAGCTTTAGTTCTGATGCGTGAAGAAAAAGTATTAACTGGCATTTCGGGTGTTTTCACATAGGAAGGATTAGGACTATTCTCCGTTGGGGTTAAAGGTTCTTGTTTGCATACCATTACCGCCGAGGAGGGCAATGTGTTACAATTACTAACACTCACATTTACATTAGAGACAATAACTTTCGGACTGTTCGTGGTAGATGCTATAACACTGGTATTGTTTACAGAACTAACAACCTCTCCTGTTCTCGGTTTATTATTGATCAAAGACTTTCTCTCTCCTTCCTCGTGTGACAAATCATTTACAGCTATCACTGAAATATCTACCGGCCGCATTGGTACTTGAGCTTTTACTGGAGGTGATGTTGAGCCCATGTATCGTTTGTACTTAGCATTCGGTTCATTTAAAGACATTTGATTGGAATACTCTTGCAAGTGTCGCTTTCTGCCCAAAAAGTTTGGATTCTTTTCACAGGCCAATGTATAGTTAGAGGCTGGAGTAGAATTTGAACTAGAAATGTTGGCATTTGCGTTATGATTCTTTTGTATTGCAGATCTTACCACGCCATAAGGGTTTCTAGCCGGCAAAGCCATGATACTAGTATCCGGAGGTAACCTTTCTACGGCAGCCATTGTAGGGTGAGGTGAAGCTGGAGTTTCATTCACGAGTTTAGTTTCTGTTTTAATAACCGTTGCATACGGATTTGTTTCCAAAACACTTGGCCTGCTGGCTTGTGCGTTTGGTTGAGCAGAAACTGTGGCAGTAATCGTTGATGGTCTTACCACTAAATCGCTATTGAGATTATTTATCCTCGGAGTCGATTTTATGACCAAAGAATTTTCATAACAATCCATCGCCTTAGAGGGTTGCGGTATTATATTGTTTGGCGAATCACGCGTAGACGAGGCAGGAATGTGTTTTGTAGAAGAGGGAGGAAATGACATTGCACCTCCTCGAGGAGTTGCATAAGTAACTTGGGGTAGTTGAGTGGGAGGTGTATAATTTAGTCTTTCTAGTGAATTGTGCCTAGAACTCGGTTGTCTATTCGGAGTGGGTACAGACGCGTCTGTCGCTCCTGGTTCAAAAGCATGTATTGAAAATATAGGCGTGGAGTCAACTCTTGGCAAAGTATATCGTCCTTCAGAGGAAGTAGTTGAACTAGCTGCTGTTGGCAATCGTGGTCTTTGTTGGTATTTATAATCTGTCGAGTCAGCCTTAGTTTTAACCGTACGCATCGAGAGATCTAACGGCGAAGAAGAAGTGGGTCCTGAAGAAGATGAGGGTTTGTCATCTTCTTGTTTGATGCAAATGCGTTGAGGTATTGCTTCAGGCAAATCTATTATTCGTGCTGTAGAAGGCATTGGCAACGAAGCAGCGCTGTAACTTACCAACACCGAGCCTAGGGGAGCAGTTTGTTTTAAACTTGTTGGAGACTCTCTTATAGTGGATTGCAACCTATCAGTAGCTTGTAATTGAGGATTAGGCATAGCTGCTATACCACGATTGCTGCCTGTCAGTGGCAGGTGATTCATGTTAGATTGTGGTGCTCTTATATTTGGAGTATCTACATTGAGGGTCTTCTTAATAATTTGCATATTTAGCTCTTCCTCAGAAGTCGCATTACGCATGGCCAATTTTTGATTAATTAGTTCACGATAGTTTGGTTTTTGATGTTTTGCTGTAGTTTTGACTGCATTTGCACTGGCTTGCTGCATTTGCACAGAAGACAAGGGCCCTGAAGCAGACGAGGTGGATAAAGGATGTGTAAGCGCGTTTTTCGCCTTTAAATGTTGCGAGGTTATAGGTGGCGCACCTGCGGATGGGTGATGAACTGCACGTTCGTAGGGATTCGTTGGGGCGGGCTGTACTGTTATCATTATGTCATTATTTCTTAAGGACGCTGACGCCGGTTGGAGCTGATGATGTGGCTGGGCAGATAAGGTTGGTTGTGTTGCATAAGATTGCTGCATATTTGCACCAACTAATTGTGTTGGTGGAGGACAGATTGAGGAACCGGTTTGCAATGTAGAAGACATATACTCCGTATGATGCATAGGGGTTTGTGATGTTGTCGTTAGTAATGCTGAAGGTGAAGGAGAGGCTGCCGTAGCAGCCGCTGGTGATGGTGCACTATGAGAATTGCCCTCATAGTAGTAATTAGATTGGTGTTGCCCTCGTTGGCTGGGTGCCCTACTTGGCGGAGGAGTATTTTGATTAATTAGCGAGTGCTTACTGGAATTTAGATTCTCGTTCATGGCCAACTTGGCGTATTTGGTTGGATAAAATTGTGGAGATTCTACCCGGTAATTGGGCGTGGCCGACCCAATGGTGAATGGTATTGGAGAGGCTGATAAAGTCACTTCTTTGCAACAATTATCACCTGTAGGTGGAGGAGTATTGTAAGGATTTATATAAATGCCACTACCACTGTGGCGCGAAGACGGGTGATTGGGATTTTCATAAGTTTCGAGATCTTCTCTTTTCACATTATCCATTAAATAACGCTGAGAGTGGCCTGGTGCTACATGTGAGGATGGAGCTGGAGGTGGTGGTACAACATTTACATTCGTCTGACTTTTAGCTGCCATTTGTGATGAAAGATTAGGGATAGTTTGCTGTTGTATGTGGGACGGTGGCAATGGAGGCGGTAGAGGACTCTTTGAATACTGATAATGATGTGTATGATGACTTTGTTTCATTATAATGGGCGACATATCCGGAGGGTGTATTTTGGAGGGATTTTGAGCTTGACTTGCGCCATAGTAGGAGCTGGGATTACGAGGCAATGTCGTCGAATGTGATGAAAACTGAGGTGATTCTCTTAAATGGGAAGCATGCATGTGAGGACTATTATATTTGTCGCTTATAGGTGCCACCATATAAGAACTACCACTAGGACTTTCACGCAATTTCGTGTAATCGCTTGGCGGTAGAGATTGGGGCTGTTGTGGAGATGCGCGTGTAAACTTGTCAGAACTAAATTGTGGCGTTGACATGTACAAGTGCTGGTGAGCAGTACTTTGTTCTTCGGGTGCATACATTTGAGGACATTTGCGAGCATAATTAGGACTTGGATGCTGTTCTTTTGATGCTGGCAAATTGCTGGGATTTACAACATGATGATCTACAGGCAGACTTTTACCAATCGATGGATGATTCAAGTGATGATGAGGAGTTTCATAGATGGTAGAGGCTGCAGTTGGATTATAAGTCATTTTAGCCACCGAAGCCGAGGAAGGTGTGGAGTATTTCTGATGTTCATAAATGCGCTCCTTGGTCATGTAGGAGTTGTTGACGTTAGTAGGACCTGAACCTGGCGCCTGAATACCTATTCCACCTCCTATTGCACTTACCCTTTGATGTAGGGAGTTGGATGAATTAAGCGAAGATGAAGGTAACTGATAACCAGAAACACCAATACCACTATTGCTGTTATGCTGGGCAGCATGTGTAGCATTGGTTGCCATTGACGTTGATTTGTAAGGTCTATAGTCATTGGGAACAGAAGCGTTTCGTCTGGCGACACCAATATCAATTTGAGTTTGAGTTGATAAGCCTCCTATATGTTCATCACCACCACTGGCTCCATAAGACAAATTACTACTACTTGCGGTGCTACTTTGAGGCCAAAAACTTGTTCGGTTTCCTGTCGGGTTCCCCACATGCCCCGGGTGTTGCGTTTGTATCATGCTAGGGCCATGTGAAGGTTGTTGGTGCAACTGTTGCGTATGTGGTTGATGTGAATGCTGTTGTACGTACATGGTATTTTGTCGCATATTCGAATGTGCATTAGTTTCAGGCGCCATACGTTGATGGTAATCTGCTGTCATTCCTACACTTACAGCTCCACCACCCACAACAGCACCTCTTTGAGTGTGATCCATTTGATTAGTATTTGTCATAGTTGTTGGCCAACCACCTTCATCGGCTGGATTCAAACGACAATTATTGCACGTTACACTACTGGCTGCTGCACCACTACCAGTGATTGTGCAACCGCAGGCTTTATGTGTATTACTGCTTGCAATTCTACTAGCTGCTGCTGCGGGTCCATAGTAGTGATGTGATGTTATTTCAGGTATTTCGCGTCCATAATATGTGGCTCTATTCGAACGATCATCACTGTTGCCTAAAATATCGTGATGTCTGCTGCCTGGATCCATAATTTGTCTTAACAGCGACTGAAATAGAGAGAAATTTGGAATAAATTAAAAAAAGTTGTCTGAGAAACGAATAAGCCTTAAAGATTAGAATATAATTAGAATAAATTATTTTATAATGAAATACAAATTTATGTTTAATATTTTTTTTATCGATTAATTGAATTATCTAAATAAATACAGGGTTATCCATTTTTCGGTTTTAAAATTAAAATTAAATAAAACACATATAAAGCTTTGATATCGATGGAACTTTTAATTAATTTCAATGCTGGGACCTTGCCATTACGTACAAAATACAATGTAATTTAAATGACCGCCTCTAGATTGGTTGCAGCAGTCGATCCGTTTGAGGTAGTTTTCGACCACTTTTTCGCCTATTTCGGGCAAAATTTGGTGATAACTTCAAATGCTCCAACGTTAAGGGGATTAGCCGCACAGACACAGATTTGCCGTAGAACTACAAAAAAGTCAAATCGCATGATCTTGGTGACCAATGGACGTCGCCGAAACGTAAAATTACGCGTTTTGCAAACTTCCCATATAATAAAACCAAAATCGGTAGTGTTGTGTGGCACGCGGCACCGTCCTCTTGAAACCCCATATCGTACAGTTTATAATCTTCAACTTTTTTTGTTCGAAAAATCAGCATTGAAAGCCTGTTGCTCTAGCACCCTGAGTTGGACTTTATATAGATGGAGGTGCGAATCCAAATGTAAAATACGCCATAATGAGATATGCCCAATTCCACGCGCCGTGGAATCGACAAATTTGGATTATCCACCACACTTGCACTAACAAAAGCGACATTTTCGGAAGTGGGCACATTGCGATGATGCACAGGCCTGACCACATCTGTATTTATGGCATAAATAAATAAATTTACAGATTTTATATATTACTTGAATAAGGAAAAACTAATTTAAGACTAAATCGGTTAGGCATTGAGCGGTAATGCGATCCTATGTAATATATATGATATTGAGCTCCAGGCATTTTTTATTGCGCGTTTAATAATTCCTGTGTATCAAATTGCTTTCCGCCGTCGTATACTTTTCTAGAAAGCCACCACCGGAAATTTTCCATTTTATTAAGATCCAGAGAATATGGAGGCCAATGTAAAAGGTCCACACTTTGCTCACGAACCCACTTTTTTACAGTTCTGACAGTGTGAATAGGAGCACTGTCATGTTGGTAGGTCTGCGGTAGAGATTCAATTAAGTTTATAAATTGTGGCAACGCGCCTTCTAATATCCATTTGTACGCTGCTCCAGACATTTTTTCTGTTCAAAAGACCAAGTCGATTCGCTTTCTTTGCGGATTTTCGCCGCGGATTTGCACGAATTTTAAACAAGTCTGCACATTTTTTGCCATTTTGGTGCGTTCTTTCATATTTTTACCATAGCTTTCGATGTTGTTCAAGTAACTGTAGACAACAGTCTTTCCTGCATTCCGTGCACTGGATTTAAAAATTAAAATTTGTTACTTTTCGGAAATGTGTTTTATTTTTATGCCAATATAACTTTTGTCGATTAGAATTGCAATACATGGCCTACATTTTTAAAATATAAAATTTCTTATTCATGTGATGCATAAAAAATTGTAAATTATTACGGGTAAATAAAAAGAAAATCAAATTTTCTTTAAAAGAATAAAACGCGTTTACAGTTTTCACCAAATTATTAGAGAAAAGAATATGGCCTTTAAAAGTCCCAAATTTTTTAATCCACCAGTGTCTGGTTTACAATTTATAATCGTCCAAAGTTAATGAAATTGTGTAAATTCCTTACTTAAGTGATTCGCAGTGTACATACATACATATGTACATATATATGTGTGTTCAAGTATAAACAGGCAATGACAAAACAGTTGTTTTGTTTAGTAGCTGTTGAGGATCTTTAGTATTATCAATAAAAAAGAAATAGTAACTTCACCTCCCCGCCTGAGACGTAGACTAGGCGAATTTCGACCAATAGGCAAAGGCAAAACAGTCAAAACATTTTTTCCTTTTTTCAGAAACAGTATTTTTTCACCCACCTTCAACGTAGAATGGTCGAATTTTAACCAATGGGCAATCACTAGTATATTAAAGTTGATTCCAATAAAAGCACGTCCAACCTTATTAATGCACTGTACGCAAAATAAATTGAAAAAAGGTTCTTGAACTCCAAAAATTAATAATTTACAGAGGTACGCACATGCATATGTATGTACAAACATATGTAGCTTTATAAAAAAAAAAGCGTATAAAAAGCACCAACAAATTCCATCTTAAATTATGTGTACAAAGAATTTTGGTAAGCGAAATACAATTACATATTTGCCGACTGGCTGGCTGGCTGCTTGTCTGTCTTATCGCCTGTCTACCAAAATACATGGCCTCCAACTACCCTGACCTACCCCTTTTAATAAAATTTTAATGCTGCCGAAAACCAAACAAAAAAGTTAGCAACATGAAAAGGACCGCCGCAAGAGAGTAACAGTCATACATACACACACACATGCACGCACACACACAGTTCCAACCACAAACAAAAATATAGTAAAAATGCCGCTGCTGCGACAACACAACAACTAAAACAAAAACTTCCAGACAATTTTAATATTCAATAGGAAAACAAACAAAATAATTTCTTTGTGTCAAACCAAAACTATTCAAAGAAAAATAAAATTAAAACAACAAACAAAAAAATAGCACTGACAGCATTAACAACAATAAAAGAAAACACACAATAAATATTTACTTACTGTTGTATGCGAAACAAAATCGGCAGAACAACAACAAAAAAGGCATGCGCGGTTACAAATACCTACTTATGCATGTATTTATATATAACAACAACAATAACAAAACAAGAACACAGAAATTATACAAAAAATAAATAAACACACACGGTGGGGTATTTGAACTTTAGCAAGGCCGATAAAAAAGCAAAAAAAAACTCATCACCATTTCACGTTCTAATTAAAACAAAATGAAAAGTTTTGCCCAAAAATGTAACATACAAACAAAATAACAAAGTCGTAGGTAGATATATGCATGTACATACATACATATATATGTACATACATATGTAGTAATAAAAACAGAGAGCAAACAAAGGTAGGTAAAATTAAGCAATAGAGATAAAAACTGAGTTTGGTGAAATATTAATTTCACAATACAATACTGATAAGAATATGGAGACGAAAATTAAAACCATAATAGGATTCGAAAGTTTTTATATTTGTGTGTATGTAACTACATATGTAAGAATATCAAGTTCGACTACATTAAATACTGCATAGTTACCATTTCAAATTTCCAACAAAGTTGCAAATGAAACCAGACATGGACATAATGGTACAATTGTACTTTTTCGATACATTTTCGACCTTGTTGAAACCGTGCTATTAACTATTTACTTGGTACAATTTAAAAATTTTCATCTTATAACAACAATTAATTTCGTTTATGTTTGTTCAATTTATTTATTTATCTGTTATTTAATTTCAAATTACATCAATTATTTTAATTTTATTTATTTTTATTGAATATTTGTGAATTTTTATACACACAGTTTTAGTTTATTTTTTAATAAGTGTAATAAAGTCCTACTAAATTAAAGTTTGAATAAAAATGATAGTCATATTACATTAAATAAGGATTATGATGCAGCAGAACGTATGATCGTCGACAGTAATTTTCTCATCTAAATTTTTCTATTCTTGTGAAATATTTAGGGCTTTCAATACTTTTATTGCTAAAACAGTCAGTTTGTCAGTAGTCGTTGGTTCTTTTCAGCTGAGCTTGCTGCCATAAGTGCAGCGATTTTATAAACAATTTAAAAGAATACAATGAAAATAATATGCGTGGGTGGAGCTTTTGACACAGACGGAGCCACTTAAGGGGAGTACTTGTCATCAATTACTTAATGTTCATCACGTCATAAAATAATGCCCAATATCCTGGATAAGCAATACGCTGAGAAAATTTTCGACTGTTCAGTATCCTATCAGTTAGCATGAGTTAAGCAGTTATCATATTTTAACTATTCATATGAATTAAAATGTTGGCAAAGTTGCGCATAAACTATGGTCTAGTCTAGGTTTCTTATGCATTTTACAAATTTCTTTGTAAAACATATTCATTAAAGAAAGAATAGTTTTATGGCAATAGGCGTACCTATATATTTTGTAAATTTTATAAGATAAATAAAATAAATTTTCCTTCATGGTTTAAAAAGCACAGTTTGTATTAATAGTTGGTACAAAACCCTAAAAGCCGTTTTCCATCGCAGATGAAGTTAAACTTTAAAGTAAATTTAATCTTAATTTTATTTTGTGTTTGTGTATTTTAACGTTTTTTTTTTTTAATTGGTCCACACGGCATTAAATATTGAAAGTGTTTACAAATACGAGACATACCACGTTTATACGCACGTCTTATTTGCAAATAAAAACTTTACAAAAACTACCTTACTAATTGTTTTAGGCTGTTATCAAGTGCTTTTAATAAATTGTATTTTTTCTCTCTTTCTAAATACATATTATTTTCTCTTTTGGGGTCAGTGTAACGGGAGAATATTGTATTGAGTTGAGAAAGATGTTATTGCGGTTGTGAAATTAAATAAAAAAAAAATTACAAAAAAAATGGGGTGCAAAGAACTGTAAACAATATTTTGTTATATTTAATGAATGGTAAATATCGTCCGCCCATCAGTTGTTGTATTAGTTGCCTTCGACATCATATTTACGACCGTTGTTTAATTCATTGTTTTTGGTACGAATATTGTTATTAATGCAAAATGAAACCAGAACGTACGTTCAACCGAAAGGCCAAGCAACCGAAAAAAAACCAACCATTTCATTGCACTCCAAAGCAAAAGCAAAAAAAAATGGATGTATGCATGTTTATGCATACATACATACATAGTATGTATACATATAAAATTCTTATTAAAGACTTTGTTTTATCGCAAACAATATTTATATGGTTGATATATACGCACAAACATATCTACATACGAGTATGTATGTAAATAAAATTAAAATTCTTGAATTCCGAAATTAAATTTTTTTTAAATCTAAATAAAACCAGAAAATATGTTTTTACTATTGATTTATCGTTATTTCTATTTATCTACATACATACATATGTATGGATGTATTTGTTTTGACATTTTATTTACAGAAGAAGGTTCTTTTTTCATTAAATTTATTTTTTATTTCACAAAAATTTAAGATTTTTCAATAATTATTGGACTCAAAACAAGAATAAAATATTAAATTTTAATAAAATAAAGTTAAAATATACATATGTACATATGAATGTAAGTATTGAAATCATTTACTACTTCCTAACATCCATCAGGAATTGACGAAATGAGTTTTTCAAAACAGTTTGTTGTTTCACAAAGTTTATCAGTTCGAATTAAGTTATCGTCGATAGTGTATTCTGCAATCATCCTCAATGGGACTGATATTGTGAAATTATGGAGACAACGATACTACATTGATTAAGTTTTCCTCTATGCAAGTCATTAAGATTCCAGAGATTTGTTTGATTTCAATCATCTACATATACACTGAAAATCACTTAAATAAAGAAATCTATTTTATCAACTTTGGACGAATATATATAGTGTAAACTAGATATTGGGAATTTAAAACATTTCTGACATTTAAATGCTATAATTAAAAAAAATTGTTTTTTTTATTTAGCTATAATAAATTAAGAGTTTTTTTATCACATCACTTGCATAAGGAATTTTTATATTTTGAAAAAGTCGGACATGTATTGTAATTCTAATTGACATACATATGTTACATTGTCATAAAAATTAAACAGTTTTATTTTAAATTTCAAAAAAAAAAAAATTGGGGACGCAAAAGCTATTAAAACGCTTCCGAGAAGTAACAAGTTTTAATTTCAAAACCCAGTGGATTTAAAAAAAAATTAAAAGACAAGTTACCTAAACGACATTGAACGCTATGGTAAAAATATGAAAGGTCGCATCAAAATGCCAACAATGTGTTAAGATAATCAAAAAAATTTGCAGACTTGTTTCGAATTCGTATATGAACGCGGCAAAGAAAGCGGAGTTGAACACACAGACTAAAACATCACTCTATGACAGTGCAATGAATACAATGATGTGGTCGGTTAAGTGGTTCAAAATTTTGTTTTCATACAACCTTTATTTGCACTATTTAAGAAAGGAAAAAATACTTTTGTAACAAAGATACAGCAGGGAAGGCGGGTTTATGGTATGGGGTGTCATATCCTAATATGGCACTATCGTCTTGGTATTGAAAACGTTGCACGTTGCAACAATTTATAAGCTTATTTGGACCAATTCCATGGGCTTACCAACACGACAATGCTCCAATTCCCACTGCCAAAACTGTAAAATAGTGCTGCCGTGAGCAGTAGTGGTGGCAGTAGCCACCATTACTTAATTTTGTTATTTTACTATTATTATTAAAATCTAATTGAACTAAACAATGATTCAAAATTAGTTTCTACTTATTCAAGTGATATATAAAAAGAAATTTAAAAAAAAAAATAATAAAAAAAACAATTTTATTTAAACAATAAACCTAAATCACATAATCTATTACTTATATCATTAATTGTTCGAATATAGATACATAGATAGCTTTTATAACGGTAAAATTGTGTAGTCCCCCAAAATCTGGTTGACAACAAACAGATATTCATTCAAAAATTGGTAAAATTAATTACATTATTTAGGTGACTCGCAGTGTATCAATATGTAGTTAACTTTTGGTTGTTTACGTTCTAATTTATAATACAGCCCACTGATGTAAGACTACAATATGTTGGTTTGCTTTAAGACGCGGTTCTAATAGTGAGTAATTTTTCTAGTATTTTTCACTTATTTTAGCTTATTTATTCTTAAATTGTTTGATAAAAATCGATAAAAACTTTTGTGAAAGATCTTTTTGAGCAGACATACACATACAATATATACATATGTACATACATACATATGTACATATATTGGTACATAATTAAAAATGTGCTACCAACTGAAATACATGTCCGTATGTACATATACATAGTAGAAAAAAAATATAAAAGTAAAATACATGTAAGCAACAGTAAATAAAATTAAATCAAGTATGTAAGACTCTATCCGCATTTAGTGTTAAAAAATAATATGTATATATGCATGCTGGTATGTACACATGTGTACGTAGGTATATATATGTATATGTGCATACGAGTACATACATAAAAAGACAAAAACAACGAGCATAATAATATTTTGTTATTTTAGGTTGGTTAGACTTGCAGACGCTTCATACACACGTATTGTGTATATAATTTACTCTTACATCTTTACCTACATAAATACATACATAACGTCATAACTCAAAAAATGTCATTTCGAAATAAACGCGGTTGACGATTTCTATTTGCTCACGTTACCTAAATAAAATAACGACACATACTCTTCAAACGTGGAAAGTAAAAAAGTTATGAAATTTATGTCCAATATAAAGCAAGACATAACGAACAATTCTGCATCACTAAATACAAAAATGAATTTTTTGAGTTATGACGGTGTTCTACTAAATCAGCGTAGGCATCTTTCTCCGTAAAATAATATGTAGGTATAAAAAAAATTAAAAATTTGTTTGTGAAAATCTAACTTTAATTTTATGAACATTAAAAAACCATAAAAATGTATTGCCGAAAGTCTGATAACTGTGTTAAAAAATGTACGTACATTGTAGATACTTGCTTTAACATGGCAGCAATTTAATGGTGTGGGATAGAGAGAGCACACCCTATAAAATGCTAAGGTAACGGAAAATTTTCTAATCGAAGTTGCCATACCTTTTTTCTAATACACGCAATAGAAATTTCAAGAATGAAACCTATTTAAAAAAAAATAATGTCAATTTTTTTCCTTTGTTCTTATAAACAAACAATCCCCAGCTGTTTGATGTCATTACATTTGCTTTATATTATTGGTCAAATTTTCAAAGAAGTTAAAAGAAGACTAATTATATTATGTTATGGTTATGGTTACCCTTTTTTCTATTGGACACTTCCACTATAGCTAGAGATCTATAATTTGGTATATAGGTAGGCCTTGAAGAATAAGTAATGTGAAAAATGGTTACTTTATCTAGGGGGGCTAGGGATCCCTCTTATTTGTATGGAGCATTTCCGGTAAAGAGCTGAAAAAAACTTGAAAAAAGGGATTCAGATCCGCACAAAAATATAAACCTGAAAATAAGGCCGTGAAAAGTACTGGGAACAAAATGAGAACCAATCCAATTTCTAGGCAACTTGGTAGATTGTCAAAAATGTTGTTAACTTTTTAATAGGTAAAATATTACCAAACTATAAAGTTGCCTAGAAATGGTACGGTATTGTACATATGAAGAACTTTGTACGCATTTTGATCTCAGTACTTTTAATGGCCGAAACTTTTAGATAGGAACTTGGCCTTGTTTCCACATTTATGGTTTTGTGCGGATGAATAATATTGTCATTAAATTTGTAAAAAAATGTGTTGATGAAATTTTAGCTATCCTAGTTCACATTAAAAAAAAATGATTACAACTTTCGAATGTCCTGATGTTTTCAGGATTTATAAAATAACTCCAATTCCGAAAGCAACTTATGTAACTACGGTAGATAATAACCGACGATTGTCGTGCTTTCTACAATAAACAAAATCTTTAAAAAAACTGTTGTATGATAGGCAGTTATTATATTAAGAAAAAAAATTTATATGTTTTACAAGGACGAATTTGGATTTAGAAAAAGTATAGGTACACAGGATGTTGTTCGAAATGTGGTAAGATATATTTGCAAAGACTTAGATAATAGTTACAGTCGAGTTGCTGAAATGTTTTTTTTTTTTTAATTTTTAAGGGCCTTTGATGCTGTGGATAATGAAATAACGATATTATGGCCTTCAGGGTCGGGCGGGAACTTTTCTTGATAAAACTTTGCAAACGTGACTTGAAGCCACTTTACCCCAGGTTTCTTTCAGAGAAGTAACATAAGTGTAGTTGTATTAGTAAAAATGTGTGAGTGTATTAAGTCTTTTGCACTTGTACTTTCATGTACAAAGGTGTCTCCATTAACACGTTTTTTCATACGACACTTTCAAACATTTAAAGTTTTGTTTTCAAAACGTGGTGCAGCCAGCCAACTTCTAAAATATGAAAACTAATTCGTTATTTTTTTATTCTTAGTTATTTTAATAAAATAATTGAAAAAAAACCTGTGTTAGATCTGAAAGTTTGAGGTGTATACATATTTTAGTGATTAACTATATGTCTGATATATACTTTAGTATTGTGGGAAAAACCGTTGGCCACCTTGCTGATATTTATAGATTTATTAATATGTATGTACATACATATGTATACCAATGCATTAAATAATAATTTGATTCTCTTATCATTGGAAATTACATACTTACGTATTTTATAATCTTAAAAAATTGTTTTCTATTTTGCCTTTATTTTTTTTATGCATATTAATTTATTATAAATTCTGTTTGCTTAAGCAATTAAAATAAAATTATAATTTTTATAATTGTAAAATGTATAACAAGTTTATTTTTCAGCGATTTTCACTTTGTTGTTTGTTTTTATTTTATGGAGTTGGTTTTCTTTTTGTTTTTGTTGCTGTTGTTTTGTGTTTTATGGATTTGCTTAAGTTTCACTTGTGTTTTTATTTTATTACTCTCAGTTTAATTAAAATTTATATACACAAGTATGTACGAGTGAGTATGTATGCATAAGTGTTATCAAGAGGAAGAAGAGAAATAAAAATGAGTAAAGACGTGAGCAGAGTGACCAGATATACGAAATTATAAATTAAAACGACAAAGAAAAAGCTAAAAATTTGACCAATTAAGTTTTTTTATGGTCGTCATTTAAAATTTGTTTTGAAAAGCAAATAATTTTAAATTAAGTATTAATTTTATTTATTTTATTCCTGATAGTAGTATTTCCAAAAAACTAAAGATGTGTGTGTGTACAATGTGCGATTTTCTCGCCTTTTGGTTTTTCAGTGTTAAAAAAGATTCGTGACATGCGGCAATGCCAAAAACCCAAAGATGCACTGTTTGGTGGGCCGGCGGCATCATTGGCCCGTACTTCTTTAAGAACGATTAAAATTCCAACATTACAGTGCAATGGAGCAAGGCATCGTGCGATGATTGCCGGCTTTTATTTGCCCAACATGAAAGAGTTGACCTTGTTTGACATGTGGTTTGAACAAGTCGGAGCCGCATGCCATATGGCACGCAACAGCATGAACGTATCGAATGGCAAGTTTGGTGAGCAATTTATCTCCCGTTTTGGAGCAGTAAATTGACCACCAAGATCATATCTTTGGCCCCACTTGACTATTTATTGTGGGGATACGTAGTGTCCCGTTAAAAAATTACATAATTTGTTAAAAGTGCATTAAATAAACTGATATAATGAGTTTACATAAAACAGCTGTTTGCAGTGTAACAGTAGCGCGCTACTACATATTTTAGGAATTAGTTTGCGGAAACCGGGATCATACGCGTTATACGTCAACTATTCGTCGACTAAATATGTTTGAAAGATGTTCAAGAAAAAACCCGTTATTAAATTCAAAACAATTGCGCAACGTCTTAAATTCGCAAAATTTTACCCCGAAATGCGACAGACTAAATGACGCAACTTCCTCTCGACGAATGAGTCTAAAATGGTTGTTTTTGGACAAGAAAATATGTGAGAATGGAAAATGAAAAATAATACGACCTCCAATTAATTTTTGAAGACAGTTATAAGGTGCTGCAAGAATAAATGTATGGTGGTGCTCCTCGTATAATGGCAAAGGGCCAAATTAATGTATGAAAGGTAACATGGACTCTTTAATGTATGTTGAAATTTCAAGAACTTTTTATTCAAAATTCAAAGTTTTTGTTTTGAGGTTCTTTAGATTTCTCATTTGGTCTAAAGAATTTTGAGCATAAGACGTTTAAGTTTTTCTAAAAAGTAGCGTAAAGGTATTCTGATGAGTTGGCTTCAGCAACCATTGAAATGTGCATTTGCATAGTTGGTGTAGAAATTAGGTAGAATAAATTTCGAAATAAAAATAAAATTGAAGTTTAAAAATGGCCGGTTCACCGAACAGAATGAGAATCTCTAAGGGGGGATGTAAAAAAAACGGTCTTTAAAGATAAAGTAGCAAATGTGCAGGAATTGTGGGCAAGAGTCAAGTAGCTTGGAAAAAAAATATTCTCTTTGAAAAGTGCAGATCATTAGGGGATTCAATGGCCACGCCGTTGTGCCACTGTCATAGCCAACAAGGGCTATTCAACAAAATATCCATAGAAAAAAACAACATGTAATCTTTCAACAATGTTACTACTACTTTTTTCCACAGGTAATTTCTTATAATTTCTTATTCTTATATATGAATTAAAATGTTTGTTTTGAAATTGTAATTTTTTTTAATTCAATATTTAGATAATAAAATACAAGACTGGACTTTTTTGCGTAAATAAAATATTGCTCACAGCTGTTTTAACATGGTTTGTCAGCTGATAATGTCAAACTGTATTGACATTTCTACTCAGTAAGGTTTGGCAAGTCATCATGAGTCTGTTCGCTAAGTTCATAGAGCACTTCGTCCATTTTAAGGCCCATTTAGCCGAACGTAAATGTAGAAACGTAAATGTAACTGTATCAGCTGATAATTATTGCTATTCGAGTAGCTATGAAAATGCTTATCTGACTGTAGTAAAATGTAACCGTAAGGTCTCAACCTGTAGAAAATAGAATTTCATTACGAGCTTACGTGACAGATGTAGCCAGTGATGGTATATATTATTGTGAATAAGAATACGGCACAAAAACCCATTTGCAGTACTATTTGTTTTTTGATATTTTAATATTTCAAATGATAAATTTATGTACACGCATGATATATTTTATTAAATTTGCGGTGTTTTCGTTTCTGCGTAAATAATATATGGTATGTTAGGGATAATACATGCAAATTTACAATATTTTTGCAATAACAATAGGGCGAAGACTTTATCCGTTCGATTTCCAAAAGTATTTGAAACGCATAAATTTCTTTAAAAAAATGAATTTTGAAAATCGGTTTAAAATGCAAATTAAATGCTGCTAAAAACATAAAGAGAAGTTCAAGATTAAATTTAGGCCTGTGAAATATAATGAAAATAATATACGAGTACATACATATGTATGTAATTAAAAGATATATAAATATTTTTAAGTGCAATAAATATGTATATAATGTAAAAATAATATGTATGTAATTTAACTGTATCAAGTTTGTTTTTATTAAAAAAGGTAAATTTAATTTTTGGTACTATTTAAATAAGTTGCGTACTTTTGGCGAATATACTAAACATGCTGTACTCTCATCATTGTTTCGAACAGCTGTATTGTTTTTTATTTGTTATTTGTTAAAAAATGGATGAGGTTTTTCTTTATGCCCCTGTACATTTTACAAATACGCAAAAAGTTCAAGGTAATAAACAAATCTTCTTTATCCATTTGATTTTATATTTTTAATAAAAACACCCGGAATTAAAACACACAGTTTTCTCTTTTATTTAATCTGCAAATATTTTGGCTTTTTTTTGTCTCAAAAACACCTGACACGGATTTAGGCATTCTATAAGCGCTCAAACATTTACATTTACGTTACATTTACGATTTCAACGGTAGGCTAAATAGGCCTTTACGGTCAACATAATCAGCCTAGTGAGTAAGCTATTCGCGCAGTTGTTGATCGTTTTCGCACTAATTTTACTCTTCTCGATTTAAAACCATCAACAAGACAAATAAATGTGCGTCGCAAAGAGAATATTGCTGATGTAGCGCAAAGTATTGAAAAAGACGGCGAAATTTCGATTCGGCGCCTTCGACTACTTGGAAAATTTTACGGAAAAATCTTGGCTTAATACCCATAAAATACAGCTCGTACAAGAATTAAAGTCAAACGAGCATCGTTTGAATCGCATTTTTGCTAATTGGGCGGGTTCATTTGAAACTGGCCGAAAATGAGAATTTTTATCAAAGGATTGTGTTTAGTGATGAATCTTACTTCTGATTAAATGGTTACGTCAATAAACAAAATTGCCGTATTTCGAAATGAGCAAGGAGCTGCCGTTACGGTAAATGACGACCGCTATCGATCCTGAACGGAAACTAAATTTTTGTTTTCAAAAATTAATCAGCTAAAATCAAGGACATTTGGTACCCACAAGACGGCGCAACTTGCCATAGAGCGCGCTTAACCATCGATTTATTGCAACAACATCAATTTGGTGACAACTTTATTTCCAGAATTGCTCCCGTTTACGAGCCCTCCCGTTCGTACATTTTAACTCCTCTGGATTACTTTTTATGGGGTTATGTTAAGTCATTGGTTTATGCCGACAAACCAGCAACTCTTGATGTATTGGAAGCCAATATTCAAGCCACCATTGATGACATTCGGCAAGATTTATTGGAAAAAGTAGTCAAAAGTTGGACGGATCGAATGGACCGGAAATCATATTAAAAAAAATAAATGCCATGAAGTTATGAAATGCATAGAACCAGGAATTATAATTTTTTTTCTAATCTACAATGAATATAAGAGGTACTTAAGATATCCTTGAAACTAATGCAGGTGCAATCATTTCTAAAACTCGGTCTTTAGAACAATGCCACATTATTAAATTGCTTCTATTGACATCATATAAATATAATTTTCAGAAACTAGATTAGATAAAATTTTTGAAATAATTACTTTTGGTTTATGTCTTTTATAACATTGATATAAAAAAAACCTACACGATTTAAATAAGTACAAAAACTTTGGATCATATTTGGATCAAATTGTTTTAAGGAAAATATTTTCAAAAGTTCTATTGTCAGCTAGTTTTATTACCGCTATCAGAGCGTCCTTCTAAAAATGGGCACGAAAAAAAATTGTGCTTAATATCTTGGTACGAAGGTGGGTCCATACGTCTGACTTTTAGACTTCACAGCCTCTTAACTGAAATGGCTACGCGGCTCATGTCTGTCAGTTAACTCAAGTCAAAATTTGAACAAGTTGTGTCATTGAGTTTGACAGCCATTGATAGCAGACTGCCGCGTGATTTGAGAAGAAAATGGAAAAAAGTGAATTTCGTCTTCTTATTAAGCGTTATTTTTTGCGGGAAAGAAACCATCACTCAAACCAAAGCTTAGCTTGTGAAACACTATGGGCACTCTGCAGATCGGAGATTGAAAGTGCAAGAGATTGTGGCTTTGTGGTTACAATTTTGAACGCTCACTTGGGTATCGACCACAAACGCAATAGTGCGACAACTTCGCAGGAGTGTTTGGCGGAATCAACCGTTTTCTAACCGTGGATGCACCATAATAGACCAGAGAACAAACAGGAGCCAAAATAGTGAGTTTCTTAGGGTGAATTGGCGCCAAAGAAGGCTAAGGTGGGTAGGTTAGTTAATAAAGTCAAGGAGATAGTTTTTTGCGATGCACGCAGTATAATCCACATTGATCACCTTTAAAAGGGTAAAATATTCAATGGCGAATATTATGGCAAGTTATAGGGTTGATTTATGAGAATTTGAAAATGGATTTGGCCAAGAAAAAGAGTTATTTTGCACCAGTACATTGCAAGGGTGCACACATGTGCAGGTTCCATTGCAAAATTAAATGAATTTGAGGCTACGAATTGCTCCTTCATCCGCCCTATTCTCCGGACTTAGCCCCGAGTCACTGTTTCTTGTTTCCAAACCTGAAGAAATGGCTTGGCGAAAAAAGATTTGACTCCAACGATGAAATCAACTCACAAACAAATAACTATTTTGATGGCCTTGAGAAATCTTATTTCAAAAAAAGAATTGGAGAAACGTTGAAAAATAAAATGATTTTTTTTTTTTTGCATTATTGACTTGAGCTTATTGACCCGCCCTCGTACTAGTTTCAAACGATTTCAAAGAAAAAGCATTGATTAAGAAACTGGTTACAAAACTAATCCAAAGATCGTAAAAATTTGTGTGTTCTTCCAAAGATGCCGATTGAAAACAAAAAACATTTCTCCTATGCATACGAGAAGGCGTGAGTAGCAAATATTTAGTAAAATTTGAAACACATACATACTTATGCATGTATGGATGCACGTATGTACTATATGTATGCATGCATGTGTATGAATATTTTTGCACTATTAAGTGATGGCCTGTCTGCCTCTTCATCTTAAGTTTCTGTAGTGGCATCTTTATGCAGTTCGCGTCTTACATTTTAATTCAATAACAACAACAACAACAAAACAACAAACAAGAACACGAATATTTATTATAATTATAACACATACCCACACACACACACAAAACATTTATAATAGCTTAGCATTCAATTCATTCTATTTATTTTTAAAAATCTTCTATAACAATAATTTTCCACGTTTTTTATTGTATCATGTATAAATAAAAACAATTGTTGCTATTATTGTTGCGTTTGTAGTTATTTTGTTATTATTGCTTTTCTTTCTTTTGTATATTAAATCAATTGCGTTTTTGTCGCCACCACTGCTGTTGCTTATTTTTTCCAATGTCAATAATGCTGCCATGACCTTTAAAATATATAAAATTAAATACATAAATAAAAACAAAACAAAACGAAAACTACTTTTGTTATTGCATTAAGTAATAACAAACAAATAATGTGCAAAGGAAATCAACTGCAATAATAATATTTTATTTTTGTTTGCACGAGTATTAGATAAGAGAAAAAGTAACGATTGTAATAATCGTGAGTTTTCTTTTACGTTCCATAAATTATAAAGCATCAATAAAGTTGTATAGGGCTAGCACTGTCGGCAGACAGCAAGGTGTGGCTCGCCGTAACCGAACGCTTTATCAGAAGTTCTGGCTTATAACACCTCGTGGTGACGGCCGGTAACAGGTTCCTGACTCTGCTAGAAGTCTGGCCAAATAAGGCGAGCGGAGCGAAATTCAAAAAAGGTGCAACAGCTTACGCCAGGGAGGATGCTTGGTCTGTAGTATGCGAACTCTAGATACCAGTAGATTTCCAGTTTTAATACAGATTTCCCCGTCCATATGAAGCTATATGTGCGGGTGGATATCTTTTTCTCTTTTACTCGTGGAAATTATATTAATTTACCGGTTTTAATTGACCAAAGGAGGAATCTGGAAGAGATGGAGACGGTGTGGGCGGGTCAATCTCTATAGAAACTCCTAAGGCGTTATTCCGTGACATTCCAAAAGGTATGGACAATGAAACCTCGCAAGAGGTGGAGAGGTTAATCTCTGTAGGTACTCCGGTGTTCATTGGTCAATGGAGGAATTTTAAAGAGATGGACAAGAAAACCTTGCAAGGGATGGACGGATCAGTATCCAGAGATACTCCAGAGGAAGAGGCTGAGACGGTAGTGCACATAAATATTCAGCACTGGCTAGCATATGACTTAGAACCACGTACTGACAGACACTTATTAAATGTGAACGCCATGGGGGTTCTAATCTTTAGACAAAGGCCATCAATTACAAGAGATTTTGAGATGAGGAACAAAGTCCAAATTTATCAGTCGACCGTCTGAAAGAACTTCAGTCAAGAGTAAAGGATAGTGGTAGCACGAGATTTGAATGATTACAAATCGGTTGTTAAACATCAATACGAGAAAAGAAGGGGCGGCCGAAAAGGTAGCCATAAAGTTAACGGTCTGCTTCCATATCCCCCCAACATTAATAATAATAAATGGGACTAATACATGTGTATGTACATAGTAGCGGGGCAAACATTTGAAATTGAAGTGGCATAGTCGGGTAAGGTTTTATATGATTTTTCGGTACAAACCTTTTGCTTGTTTTCTAATTTCTTACATAGCAAATGTAACAGAAAAATAAATTTAACTTACATCAGCAAAAAAGATCACATTCTTATAAATAATTAGAGATTTAGGATGTTTGGCCATATTGATTGCTTAATAAAAAATTAATATGAACTTCCCTAATGCTGAAAAGATTGCTTATAATTTTGTTAAAAATGGTAGTTATGTTTGGAACATTGGCCTCTTCTAGGCTTGGGTTTTTTATTGACATATGATGAAATTATATGATGAAAAACAAGGAGACTACATTTACATTTAAGCATTTTTGCATGAAATTATTGTTGACAAGAGCTGTAGAGAGGGGCTTAATTTCAAATCAATGCAAAAAAGGATTCTTATGACCCACCTTATTAAGGGTTTATAAAATAAAGCTTCTTTAATTTCACGAAAGCTGATAAAGCAAAAAATATGATGCGTATTTTTGCGGAACCAATTTTCTATAAATTCTTTTACATAACTGCATCCACACATGCATAAAAACCGCCATTAATTAAATACTCATAAAAACTTTCTTCTAAATTAAATGAAACGAAATAATGAAAACAAAAAAAGGAAGCGTTTTTTTTCAAAATACTTGAGAAAACAGTTTATGTATATTTTATTTATGGTATAAAAATAAAATACAATTAAACACAATGTATTTAAATTAGAAACCAAAAAAAGCAAACAGCAGATAATAATCTATAAATAAATGAAAACACATGTGTATGTATGTGTGTATTCTATTTTACTTTTGTTAACTAGTAAAAGCAAAAAAGAGATAAAAAAACGCAAAATTGATTTGGTTATCAATACAGTCAGTCATATTTGCACAGCCTACACATTCAACAAAATGCAAACAAATTGAATAAAAAAGAGGAAAACACAACAAAAACAGCAAAAATTTATTTAAAAAAAAAAAAATAAACATAAATACTTCCACATATCACGTACACATAAACTTGAGTTATAATGTCAAAAAAAAAAAAAAACATTCAAATAAAATATACAGTGAACAAAAAAAGTTTACGTACACCTTACAACTAATTAATTATCTTATTTTTCTTAGTGAAATCAGTTTATTTGCGTCATTAGTTTAGAAAAGATTACTTGGTTTTCTTTCGTTTTCCCTTTGCCTTCGCAAGAAAAGAGCCGTTCCAATGAGTGGTAAAAAGGAACATTTGAGTTATTGTTTTTGTTAAAGTAAGGGGTTTTACTAATTTGTGTTTAAATAAAAAGTGTGCCAATGCATTTCAAAAAACTTGTTAGCTGATTGTTTCCTTAGTGGTGTGTAGGCGGGTGGTACTACAAAGCAGACGAAATCGGTAAGGGAAGGAAAACACCAACTGAAGTGAGAAAATTGATCTTAAACTTGAATTCGGAAAAAAAGTATTTACGTGAAAGTGAAAATATTACAGCCAAAATCCACTTCAGCATACAAAACATTATTAAATTTGGGGAAAAAGCCACGATCTGATCGTCCAGAACAGCTTTCAATACGCTAAGAACGCCGTATTGTAAAATCAGTTAAAGCTGATGCCAAAAAATCTGCTCATAAAATGCGAGCTGAACTGTTACAAAGCTTCAACACAAGCGTGCACGTACAAAATATAGGAAATGTACTCCATAGAGCTGGTTACAACAATGCCCAAATCACTCGTAGACAGCCCTTAATATCAGCTTTCAACAAAAGAATAAGGCTGGATTGCGCAAAGGAGTATTTAGATAAGCCAGCATCTTTTTGGTAAAATATTTGATTCAGTGATGAGTCAAAATATAATATATTTGTACCGGATGGTGCCAATAATATATCGAAATAGCCTACGATATCAGCTTCAGAGCAAAAATGTATAGACCTTAAGGACGAATATTTCGAAAAGCAATAAAAAACTTTGTTTCGAACTTGATCGTTTCTGTTTTAGTTTTTTGTAAAAACTTAAGGTAACCCTCGTACATGCACAAATCATATATATAGCATTTTCAGATTACATTACACCTTTTTCAAATTAAAAGAAACTTTTTCAAATTCAATGAAACTTTTTGAAATTAAACGAAACCTTTTTCAAATCAAGTGAAACTATTTTCAAATTAAATAAATCTTTTTGGAGTTAAGCGAAGCGCTTTCCAAATTAAACGAACCTTTTTTCAAATTAAATGCAACTTAATTCAAATAAAGTAAAGCTTTTAACTCGTACATTGTTGCTAGTATTATAACGGTTGTAGGAATTTATTTTCATTTACAAGTGTTAGGAACCCGAATTTCTACCTTTCGTTATTAGCTTTGGTATACATATACTTTCCTGGGTAAGAAACTATTATTATTATATTTATTTTAATTTTTGGATCGTTCCATACACAAGACTTAAGGTCTTATTTTTCAGTGTGGAACTGAGGAATATGTAATACAATGGTATATATCGAAGATTTAAAAGCAAACTAATTCTAATGAGTATAAAATGACGTTGATAATTAAATTAAAAAGATTAAATAAATTAAAAGTTAAATAAATTAAATATTATCATCACATATGATCTCAAGTTCATGGAAGATAATTATGATAAATATACGTGCGTTACTTTGTATTTGACAGCTATAAGGGATCGAGTTCCAGAGAGTCACTGCAAATATGAAAAAATGACATTGAGACATAAGAGTCTTGTGTCCAAAAGATTGTATTCTTTTGCCCCCATACAATTGGCTTTTAATAATCTAGATGCCGATTGAATTATTTAATTTTCCACCGTGTACTCGGCTCGTTTCAAAGAATTTTTTCAGGGGCTCTAACATAAAGTTGAAAGCACCCCAGAGTTACAAAATTAATTTTTAATTATAGATAACGCCAGAATTCATAAACTCCAAGACATACACCATTTGGTGGACAACAGTAGATGTATATTGAAATTTTTACCACCTTACTCTCCCATGCTGAACCCGATCGAGAAAGCATTTTCTAAGTTAAAATTCCATGTCAGATCCTTATTAATTTATATAACCACTGAGCGAAATATAGTCAGTATAATTGAAGAGAGTATCTAACAAATTAATCAAACTGATTGTGCGAACTATTTCATGGATATGCTCATATAAATTCCTAAAGCGCCGAGTGGGCAATCTCTTTATTAATTTTACTTATGAATTCTTAAGTACAACGGATTATGCCTTTGTTTTTTGCTGTTGTTTAATTTAATTTGAAAAATGTTTTATTAAATTTGAATAAAGATTTATTTATTTTGAAACATGTTTCGTTTTATTTGGAAAAGGCTTCTTTTAATCTGAAAACATACATTAATTTAAAACAGAATGCATTTCATGTGCTTATTTTTCTTCTAACTGCTGGGTGTACTTAAACTTTATTTGTTCACTGTATGTACATTATGAATATAAACTATAAAATATGACACATTTTTTGTTGATGTTTGGTTGTTGTAATTGCTCTTGTGTTGAGTGTGAGAAATGACACAAGGAAAAATGGTTGCCAATGTTATTCGTTGTTTTGCTTATATATATGTATGTACATACATATCTAAAACGGTTTTTTTTATATTAATAAAATTCTTAAACTTTGCATGTTGATTTCGGACTAAGGATTAACCAACAAGGTTACTTCATCTATACAACGAGAATGTTTTTGTTTTCTGACAAATGAGGTGGGGGTAGGTACGAGTAGGTTTACAGGCCGCCTGCAACACAGGCCCACTTGAGTTCTAAATCCGTTCGCTTTGTGTTAGCTAAAGAAGAAAAGATGAGAAGAGTAAAGGAAAGTTGATAGGCGGAGTGCGAATATTAGTAGTATAGAGCCAAATTCCATTGGGACAGGCGGGACATTCTAGCCCACTTTTGCTTAAAATTTAACTCACTTTTTTCTAACTGCTAAAATATCCGTATATTATATTACCCCATCGTGTAGGTAAACGTTTAACTTTTCCCATTGAAGGAATTCATAAAATATAATTTTTATGATTATAAATTTCTATAATTAAAAGGAGGACGACTGATTTAATATGTCGAGAAAATTCGAAAGATAAGACAAACTATGCATAATTTGTTTAATAACTTTTTTATATGTATATGTAAGCGGAATTCAGTATTTGATGCAACAAAAATTCTGCTGTTTTCATAAAAAAAGCTGCAAGACTATTTGCACCAACCACTGAATGCCGCTATAATGTTTTTAAAATTGCATTTTTTATTTACGAGCTTCGCCCGGTGAGCTTGGCTACCCCTATCCACAGTTCAGAAAAAAACATTAATAACTAAAACAATACAGACAACTATTTGAAATTTAGTATCTTAAAATTGTTAGTCTAAGCCAGTGTTTGAGAGATGGTACAGAGGGCTAACCTTATGACGATCGTAATATATTCCAACTATGTCTTTAGTCTTTAGCAGAGTAGAAATTACTTGTGAACTGCCGAAGTTTTGAAAACGGCCTACATCAAATTTTATGACTGCCACCTTTTTAGTTTTTCAGATAAAGGCAAATTAAGAGTTACTCTACATCACAGGTACCCCTCTACCCGGTTTTACAATGTCTTCAGGATTTGAGTATGTACTTGGTCTTTAAAATAGTCCACACCAAATTTGATCACTTTCACTGTTGTGGTTTTTGGCATAAAGTCAAAGTATTGTTACAAACAAGTAATCTTGTCTGTAAAATTTGAATTGTACGAATACTTGTGGTACTCACTGTACAGAAAGAGCTGTGCTCAAACAACAACAAACACAACACCCACATAAGCTCATACAAGTTACCAGGAAATTGATAACACACAGAAGAACAAGAACGATATATCATCAACATATACAGAGAAATTTCAGTAATTGAATAGTGTGGGGAAACAATAACAACGCAAAGCAACCATCCCCATAAGTAACAAAGCAGACAGTAGTTACAAAAATAAATATCATAATGAGAAAACAGCAGAAAAAAGATTTATAGCTAAAGAAGTATCTACTAGATTCATGAGTATTCTACAAGTTTCGAGAAAATAGATGACTGCTATAAAAAGAGTTGGTTAGTTAAGCTAAAAATTAGTATTCAATTATATATTGAACTGCGAACATGATGATAAATAGTAGTCGTAGTGTTTTATTTAAGTATTGAATAATGTAACAGTGTGTAAAATAATTAGGTTATGTGTTACTTGAAAGAAAAGTTATAACTAAAAGAGCCTGTAAAAAATCAAACACGTTTAAAAAGCTTAAACTCAACATTAATAATTACTTTGTAAAAGGGCATTCATTCCTTCGCTCATGACTTCAGGATTTTTTTTTAACACGCACTTGGTTTTAAAAATAGCCCGTAGAAAAATAGAAGACTTTCACTATTGTAGTTTTATTGATATAAAGGGAAATTAATATTTGCTCTGTATGAAGGCTACCATCGCAGGGTGAAGGGTACCATTTTAGAACACATTTCACATTCTATATTTCATTCGAATTTATTATTAGATTATTTTTTATGCATCACATTTAATATATGTAATTGATTATTAGCTAAGTTACTGAAAACTAAATATAATCTATAACTTTTCATGAACATTAAACATAATAAAATAGAAAATAACGCCAAAAAATATTACGCTGTCGTGAATATTACATTTTAAAATCCTTATCCTAGATTCTTAGTATGGCAAACCTTAAACACAAACTCTAAGAATGGCACATCAGGCCGACTTTAGTTTAGACAATTAGAAAGCTTCCTCCATAATAAAGTTTCGTAACGATTACATTATAAAACTGAAAAGTTCTTTATATTTTAAGGTTCCGTGAGTCGTTGTGAGTAGCATAATTCAAAGTAAAAAAAAATTAAATTATAATTAAAATATTTATACACAAAGCCCCGATTTATTAATATATTATTTTTTTTTAAGTGATATAATTTAAAATATTGTTTATTATTTATTTATTGTTATTAATCTTCAGGAATTCAATTGGAAGGTTAAATTCTACTTAAATGTTGTTTGTAACAAGCTCCACTTGTAGCAAAATTACTTTTATTTGGATGAAGCATTACTATTGAAAATATTCGTAATCTATAGGCCATAATCATAGACAAAAACTAAAGTCGATTCTTTTAAAACACTACTTTAAATATAAAAGTTGTTATTAACAATTTTGGGTATCATAGACAAAACGTAAGTATGTTTTAAGTTGAACCAGCTTTAAATGGGTGCCACCTCAAATGTGGAATATGTTTGAATACAATCTATAACAAAATAAAAGAAAGTGGCATCTTCGATCAGCTGATGCTAGTTATAAAAAAAGAAGGGCCATCATTTATTTCCTTAAATTTGCCAGCACTACATATAGAGAAACGAAAAAGAAACTATTTGGCGAGGTAATACCCAGCCATATCCCGACCAACATTTATCGCGTGAGATTTGGCACATTCGTACAGTCAATGCCACCATTTACCTTTGGAAATCGAGTCAACTTGTAAAATTGCTAGGCATTGTTATGAACTGTGGGAGTAATAAAGTTTTTTTGATCTTCAATACTCAACAAGTTTATAATAAAAAGAGCTGTAACGCGAAAAAAATCCTTATTCTTATTTTAGGTTTCTTGTTCTGGAACTCTTCCTCCAAATCATCAATAATTGTAAAATCTCTACCAGTATCTTGAAATATTTTAAATTTTTTTCGCAAATTTTTTACTTGGCAAAGAACAGCTGATGTTGTTAAATTAGTTAAAAGCAGCTACAGCTAGTTTTATATTTAAAGTCGACTTCAACGTTAAAAGTATATTATAACTTGTCTATAAAAGATCTGAAGTCGTCTTCAGATCTCCTAAAGTATACTTCATTTTTGACTATGATTATGAGCCTATATCTTTTCATTGGTTCCTTGGAAGCCTTGAGTTTATTTCTAAAAATCTTCCTAATAGAAAAACTATTTTTTGTTGCTTGTTAATTTGTTCAAATGTGTGTTAATTTATTTAAAAAAAAAGTAATTCCCTTACATACATTTGCATGTGTTTAGAAATTCGTTAAAATGAAATACGAAAATTGTTTACACATTTTTTCTGGTGAATATTTTTAATATTTATTTTTATTTGCATTCCCGAAACACATTCTAATACACTACTCTTTTTGTACTTATTCTTTGTATATTTGTTGTCTTATCTCTTACTACTTGTTTTAGTTTTTGCACACTTCAACCTACCTACTCAACTTGGTAGATCTACAAATTAGGGATCCTCTTAATTTGTATGGGACACTTCCGCAATAGCTAGAAGGCATTAAGGTAGACATGAGAAAAAGTAGTAATGAGACAAATTTAAAAACGGGCACTTTTCATCTAGGGGGACTAGAGTTCTGAAGTTTCATACATACATACATACATACATACATACATACATACATCCATACATACATATATTAACGCATTCGCTGCAAGCCTAAATTATATGAAGTCATTCCCATTGCCATTTATATTTTGAGTGTTAATCATTTACAAGCAGAAAGCTAAAGACTAGTATACTCGTCTTTGGCAATAGGAAGGCAGAAGACTCGATACCCTTTTTCGTATTTGCGTACGTTTTAGTAGAAAATCAAACAATTAATCATGCAGATGGGTAAAACAAAGAAAATGGAATAAAACGAGACACATTGCGAAAATTTATTTTATTTGTAGTATTTTTCAAGCATTTTACATATTTATATTATGTTTGTGGCAAAAAAAATTGCTAATTCAAAAGCCTACATGTTATAATATATTCAAAGTAGGACGAGTATACTCGTCTTGGCAGTGCGGGATACCCTGCCAAAGACGAGTATACTCTTCCTTGGCTGCGAATGGGTTTACAAACAAAAATAACTTTAAAAAAGGACTCAGATCCGCACAAAAACATAAATGGGAAAATAAGACCAAGTTCATATCCTAACATTTCAGCCGTTAGAGGTACTGAGATCGAAATGAGAACCAAGTTCGTCATATGTACAATACCAATCCATTTTTAGGCAATTTGCAACATTTTTTTACACTTTCTGATGTGGAAAAGAATTATGGGAAAAATGTGGCCAAACTAGAAAACTTAAATAAATGAATACAAAAATGCAACGCGTATTAAACCAGATATAATCACCAGCGCAGCTGATTACTTTTTTCAGTTTTTAATATAATTGGGTGTCAAATTTCATATAACAAATTTTTCGCCATTTCCATTTGACAGAGCGCCGGAAATGCCTTTGGCCGGAAGGATATTTGTTATATGATTGAACTTGAAAAAACGCAAATAAATTTCAAAAAGAGGGGAAAGGTGGCAAAATCATATTATTTAGAAAAAATCGCACATGAAGGTACAGGCCATCAAAAAAGTTTGCAAATTGCAACTTTAGTCGACGAATCGTAACCGTAACGCTGATAAGACCATGTGGATATTTCCATAACAAAATAGTCGTAAAGTGCTACGGAATACAATTTATATGGATGTTTCGAAGGATGTATCAATGAGAACGTGCCCCAAAAAGCCTTAGGAATGATCACTGGGTTTACTTGCCTGCATCTCGTAGTTCAAAAGACTCCAACCAGCGCGGCTTTGAGGCTACCCAATCTAGCTCGTTTTAACGAAATGCATTTTACTAAGCATGCAAAGATTCTGAACACCGTCTGCATGGAACTCTTTTTGTCTCACTGTCTCTGGTAAGATGAATAGCACAGTAAATTTGTCAAACCACTTTCATTTTTATCACTGAAACGTAAGCTTTGGGAAAGAAGGAAAGAGGACTTAAACAGAACTCATAATCATGGTACACTGTTGGGTACAAAATGGAATATGGCATTGCTGGGGCGGCCACATTCCCGAAAAGCAATTGACAACTCGTGGCAACAAAATATTCTTGATTTAATTTAACTTCTCAATACCTTAGTAGTGAAGAATTCAGTTACTCTAACGTGGGTACCGGGACACAAAGGATATGAATGCAATAAATCGGCAGACTATATGACTAAAAAAAGCCGCGGACACTCCTTCCAAAGGTCCAGAACCCTTCGGTGGGGTGACCAATACCTTCAGGGGTGACCAATACCTTCAGGTCCTCTGGTCCTGTGGCCCTCTCGACTACTGGGGAGCCGTCGAGCTGCAGTCGAAAAACCTCATGGACCACAAGGTACAGGCTATTCTCTAAATTTCAGCAGAAATGATATAAACTCTACACCGAACTGTTACGAAGACCCTGTAAAGTTAATTATCATATGAAAAAATAGGTGAGGTAGAAACTGATTCCTGCAGAATCTGCCAAGAGGGACAGGCAACATTAGAACGAGCATGTTCTATGTGATTGCCAAGTGGTGTACAAGATTTATAACAAGTCTAGAATAATTTTATCTGGGCAGGGGCCTGCACATTATATCTTTCTGCTCGCGGTGCTATTATAGATTATAACTAATAACAATAATAATAATAAAAAAAAATCCTAAAATATTGTGATTTAAATATTAGGTTTCACCAAGAACTACAATTATGTACCAATATCATAATCCCTGTTCTCTGCCATATTTTTAATAAAAAATTACTTTGTAGTTGGTTCTTTTGCACATTTTATTTTATTTTATTTTTTCTTTATTAATATATTGTAATTTCATTGTGTATTTGTTTTATTTGAAGTCATTTAAATTGTGTATTGAGCTTTTTTCGGATTGTTTTTTTCCACTTCTGCTACGTCTTCTGTTAAATATAATTTTTTATGAGTTCAAGGTTATAATCAACGACTACAATAATAAAACCAACAACAATAAAGCAACAATACAGCAGCTTTATTAAATGGCTGACAAGTTTTATTTTACCAATAAATATATGAAAAATAAATAAGAAATTCAAATAAAATAACTCGCTGGCTCGGTTGGTTGGGTTGTGTTTTAGTTATTTCTTATGTTTTGAAGTTTCTTTTATGTATTTTATTTTTTGTATCTTAGCGTTTTCTTACCACATTGTATCAAGTATTACAATGCCTTTATATTACTCTTTTAGATAACTGTATGAGTGCTTGCCCACTTTTACAAGTTGTTTTTATCAAACAATCTTGGTGTGAGTGTGTACACATGCATACATATGTGATTTGTCTTTTAATTGCTTTTATTTCTTTTCCATTTAAGTCATAAAACAGACTTTCACTTTGTTTTTATTTTGCTTATGCTAAATTTTATGTTTTGTACTTTGCTTTAGATGTTATGGCTTTTTATAAAAGCGTTGTTGCTATTTTTGACTGTCAGTAAAAACGAAAAAAAAACAGTTGTAATGAAAATGGAGTACATGCCAGGGATGGAAATTTATATTTATCTCGGATGATAAGGAATATATCGAATTTTATTCAGTGCCCTAGATATATTTTGGTATATCTTTAAAATTCAGGGACTGTAACGGTTATAATTAAAAAAAAATACTTTATAATGATTATTATTCATATTATTTTTTGCTTTAAAAATAATTATTTTGTGAGTTTTATTTTTTGCTTACGGACTCGGGAGTTAATATTGACTTTAAATCAGAGAATATCAATTTTAGGTCAGAATAGCATCTTTCTACAGTAACTTGTTAACTAATAAAAATTAAATGCGACGAGACAAAAGTACTTTTATTTTCAAAGCATGACAATAGACAAGAGATCTACATATGTGTACAAAGAACACGAAACGGATAGCGGAACATTTGAGAACAGAAATGTGCATGTACTTAATAAATAATAAGCCTTCAAAATGAATTATATTTGGGGTCTTTCTGTAAATATAACAATAGAAATCTTGTGACAGCCACTCAATGCAGTCTGTTTTATGGAAAATGCATTTTTCCAAGATTTTTACTAGCAAATGCGGAAAATTCCAGCATTGAGAGCATTACAAGCGCCCAGTAGTAATTAGATTTACTCATAACAAATGAAATAAGAAGTATAATGAAATGAAATGTCAACCATAAAAATATGTATCTTACGGTTTTACTTCTTTATGACTTTTTTGTGAACGGAATTAAGTTCACTTTTTTTTTATTTCTTATATAAAAATTGATTATTTTTTTTAATTTATATTGGTGAATCATAGACCAACATGATTTTCTAAATCATTCTGATTTGTATTGAGATGTCATAGGCTTTCCAAAAATAATATAATTTGTTTCTACAATTTTGTTCAGTGTAGTCACTCTTCTGCTAAATTAGAATTATGAACGTCTTTTACTAAACAAAACTCTTCAAAAGATTTTTTGTATAATTTGCATAAAATATTTATAACACGAGACATTTTTTTCTTTTCCAAATAAATATTGCGAATTATAATACAATACAGCACAATAGAGAACGAATTACCATTTTAGAATTAATTTGTTACTAACTTATGCTTTCTATCCGATTAGTTGATCAACTACTGGCTGGTGGTGGGGGGTTTCATAACAATTTTACAAACCACAAACAAACAGCCGCAGATTGTTGTATTTTTTACTTTTAAAAGCAATAGTGTGAGTATATGAATACAAAAAGTAATACATAAATAAAAAATGCTGTGTGTTCTATGTATGTCACATGTATGCACAAGTAATTTATGACCCAAATATATTTTTTTTTTCATTTTCTTTTCTTTATTTAACTGCTTTTATATAAACGACAAAATCATATACATATACCAAAAAAAAAAATAAAACGATAAAGAAACAAATATGAAGGTAAATAAATATAAATAGATATATAAATTACACTTATACACATAGAGCGAGCACATACCTAAATACGTTTACACGTTTTTGACATACAAACAAACTTACACTCTCTTTTTAAAGCAAACCAACAAAAAATGAAATGAGGTCAGGGCAAAACAATTAAGGCCAAAATACAAAACCTAATAAAAAAAAGAAGTAGGAGTGGGGGTGTAGAAGAAAAGCTAATGCTTTATAAATTATTTTCAATATCTCTACAATATTTCTGCTTATTCCTTATTTGTGTTTATTACTCTTATTGGCATTATACTTTGAGATATATTTTTGAAGTTTTTATCACATACAGACGGAGAAAACAGAAATAACATCAATAAATAAATATAAATTATGAGGGGAAATCCAGCGTATAACGGTAATGGGAAACAATGCGAACAAAAACCATAAAGAAATGCAGTTTTATGTATTGCATTCCATTGAACGCTAAAGAGCACTATAATTTTTCGTGATATGTTGAGGGCTATATCGAGGAATGAATAACCCGAAACAGAATTCAAACATTCATCCTAATCAGAAATTTAAATGATTTTTTTAAATATAAAAAAGTGTATTTTAAGGCTGAATCTGCTTTCTAGTAAATTTTTATTTTATTATTCAAACCATTGTTAAGCGAAATTCGACAATATTGTATTCATAAATAATTATTATGGAAATATTTGAAAATAGTTTAAAAATAGGTGGGCACCTGCAATAAATCCATGTTAAGGTGACATTAAAATTTTTTTTTTTTTTTGGGAAAAAGTTGTTTTAAAAATCATATTTTCTCCAGAAGATAACACGATTACCCAGCATAAATATTCCCCCTTTCGCTTCTGTTCGATTTATTCACCTTTAGTACGTGTTTTTAATTTTTTCTTGTTTTGTAATAAAATTCACGAATTTATTCACGAATACAAAAATAAGTCGTGTGATTTCTTGATTATTTATTCTATTACTGCTAATTTCACTTAATACAACAATTCACACGATCTTATATAAAAAAGCCGAGGTAATTTGAAAAAATAAAAACCTACTTATGAATTCGAATATCTGGATCATTTGTGAAATTGTTATACAATATTAGCAGGAAAATATTCAAAAGTATATGTTCGCTAAAATTTAATTATAAATGCAAACATCTAACAATGTGTGGGTGCGCCGATAGTCTAGTTAATAGTGTACTAGTCAATCAGTCTTGGGGTTCGTGAGTTCGATTTCCACCAAAGACTCTGGTCTGTTTCATTGCAACAACGAGACAAATATGAACATAACTTAATATATATAATTTCTTTAAAAATGGAAATAAGATCTTTTTTCTTAGAATATGGGCTTGTTAAAATTTATGGTTTTATTGTATTAATTGTTTGTGTCAGTCGTTTTCTTAAACACTGTCGATTTATGCAAATATCTCATCTAAATGATGTGCGAAAAAGCAACTTAAACGGTGAACTATAGAATAAGCAAAAATCAATTTGGAAATTGGCAAGTGTCAATATATGGGCGTTCCCCTCCTACACAATAACACGTCAACGTTTTGTTTGTTCACTTTGTATTAAAATTAATTCAAAAAAAATTTGTAAACTTTTAATAGAAAAATAAGTTTAAACAAAAGACGATAAAATTAAACTGTCAGGCCGTAGCTGAATGCACTGTCAGAAGTCACATGGCCAATGCTAGCAGGAGCCAGGGGTAAAGGCTAGTGTTAACACGAGACCAATGAAAGTAAGGTAGCCAGTCGTAAATTAAAAATCGCTTGCCTGAAATCAATTCGAGGAACGTGGGGGTCGAAAAGTGACCCATAAAGGAAGCGGTGGATTTGTAGCATGGTACACGAATATGTCTACCGAAGTTATCTTATATTATTCATATTGAATCGTAACTGTCGAATACAAGGCCTCTAGAAATTATCTTGTATTTACCGTAGATTAGTTGCATGGTAGACGAATATTTTGCCGAATACAAGGTCTCCGAAATTGCCTTGTAGTAATCGTAACTTAGCTGCATGACGAATATAAGATCTCACAAAATTATCTTTAATACTTTGTATATAATCGTATTTAGCTGAATATAAAATCTCCCGAATTTAACTTATATCTTTATATTTAACGGTATTTTCTCACATATAAGTTGCTGAGAAATTACCTGGTATCTAACCTTGTATAGTCGCTTCGTATATGAATATAAGGTGTAACGAAGTTTCCTTATACTCATTCGTATTTTTCCGATTAGATGGATACACAATATTATCTTGTATTTTCTGTAATCTAGTAGACGAATATACATCCATCTACGTATTAAAGGAAGCAGACCTTTAGTAAAACCCTGGGAAGGCTGAACTTAACCACAGCTGAAAAGAAACCGCGTTACAATATACATACGAATACATGTGTATAGGTATATACAACCATAATTTGGAAATAGAGAACCTTCTAGTAACTCGTAATAAAGAATATCGCTTTAACGAAAATCCGATATAACGAATAGTAAAACTTTTAACATTAACTTCGACAAGAAAAAACCAAATTCAAAACCCGCAGATACTTCAAAAAGCAAGAGAAAGTCGCTGCAGAATAGTTAGTTTTTTGGTTCATAACTTAATTTAGAACACATTTTGAAATAATTCGTAAAATTTCTTTAAAATATAAAATATTCAGTTTTTAAAATCTACAGCGTTAGGAATCAGGAGAGATGTAATTTATTATCCAGACCTGATTTCGTAAATCCGTTAAGAAAATGTTACAAAATATTATGTTAATTAATGCGGACAAAACTGATCTCTATTAAAAAATGCTACCATAAAAGCCGTATGGTGGTGAAAATACTGCCACTGAAAGAAAGGTCTCTGGAATAAATTAAATTATATCTCGTTTTTGGAAATGGGCTGAACCCCTCGCTCTACATTCCAAAAAGGTTGGCCCTATTATCTTGTTGTTCTATAGGTAGAAGCAAATAGCCTTGCACTGAAGGACTTTTTAATACTTAATAAAACCATGTTTTATCCGCTAGTTTCATTTGTTATTTACTTTTATGCTTTCCATTATTTCAGGTCATTTTTGGCATAAATGTTATATTAATTGCAATATACATACATATGTATGTATATGATGCATACATTTTATATCTTACTGAACAAAATAAAACGCGTCGATGCAATCTATTAGTTTGTTAGCTGTATTAACCACTTCGGTACGAGCGTCGACTATAGGCGAAGGCAACAGATGATACCACGCAATCGAGGGTCGACTATAGGCGGCATCCAGGAAATTTCTCTTATCTCTGTGTTTGCGGAGTGTTTACTCGCATAATTTTTGTTTCGTTCGGACTATCACCCAAAACGGTTTCACATCTGTAAAACGGTAACTGCGAAAATGAGTTATTATATTTAGTTCTCTTTAAATTTAAAGAAATAAATAAAAGCGCGTTTCGTAGTCGATAGTTGCCGTACCGAAGCGGTTAAGCGGAGTCAGCAATATAACATTGGTCTTGCAAACAATCCAGGAGAAACACATTTCAAAAAAGTGTGCAAAAACTAATTTAATAAGTGAATTTTTCCAAACTGCATAAATTAAGATTTAATCATAGGTTTTTTTTAGAGTTTTTAACGTCCTTAATATTAAAATATGAATTTTATAGGAAATGAATAATATAACGAATAGCTCTGACATTATACCGTTCGTTATACTGCGATTTATATAAACTTGAAAAATCTTATTCCGACATATAGTTTGAATATGCCCTCACCGCGATATTTATTCGTTTTCCAACCTGATTTAAATTAACAGTTTTTAGAATCTTGTTACCAGTAGCGAGTATAAAGATTTATTATTTTTTGTCCTGTGATGGGCTTAATCAAGGCCATTTCGAGTACAGGAACGAATATTTATGTATATTATTCAATACAATAAACATTTTTAGGCTATCATAGAATTTTTGTCTCTTTCGGTTTATCGATATTTAATAATTGCCTAACACCGCTTACATTTATATTGTTTTAAATCAATGCTAATTTTTTGATAAAAGGTCATTAAAAATAAACAAGAAATATATATGTATGTACCTAATATATATTTGATTGATTGGAATTAAAAAAACCGACTAACTAGACAAAAAAAATTACCTGAACACATATACATGTGTATGTATGCATGTATAAAAACATGTTTCAATTAAAGCATTACAATAACAATTTATGAAATAATATAAAAAAACAATGTCATGCTCAATGTCGAGCGTGGCAGAGATAGAGACAGAGAGGATAACAGAATTAAGGAAAAAAAAAAACTTTAAAACAAATACAATAAAACACACTCAATTTAGAGATAATACTTAAACATAAATTACTACTACATATGTACCTCATATTAAAATAAAAACTCTTACCTTTTAGCTGAACTTTTGTAAAAATCTGTTATTTTGTTAATATTATATCCTTTAATAGTGCATAAGACCCGAAACCGTCCCAGCAAATGATAATGATCCTTCTTCGTTGTTTTTATAGTGTTGAGAAAGATTGCACTTAGTAAAAATGGTAAGAACCATTAAACAAAAAGAATAAAAACTTATAGAGAAGTTGCAACAATAACATGTATTAAGTTAAAAACACACTCATACACATGTTTTTATGAATATTATTAGCCAAAGTTTCACCACTTTCTTTTGCTAGCTCGTTTCGTTTGAGGTTTTATTTAGGGGGGTATTCTATTAATTTGTTTTTCTATAAATATGGTTGTAGTTATTTTAATGTAGATGGCGAAGAGGAAAAAACGTAGTTAATTTATATGGATGAGTAAGTGTGTGTGGTGTTTTTTTACTCAACTTGTTTTTACGGGTATTATATCGTGGCTGATGTTTGTTTGTTGGTTGGCTCGCTGGCTGGCTGGTTAGTTAGTTAGTTAATGTTTGCTGTAAATACAAACAACAACAATAACTACGATCAAGTATATGAAACAAAAAGGAAACCAGTATTTTCTTCTTTCACTTGAGTCTTTTCTTGGCTGCTTTTCTTGTTTTTGTTAATTCTTTTATAGGTATGTGTGAGAAATTTTATATCTTCTTTATATATTTTTTGCTTTTTATGAGTTTTCACTTTGAACGATTTTTTATTTTCACACATCCTAATTTAATATTAAGTTTTGTATAGAAGTTTCTAAGAATTTTTGCTTAACAAGATTCAAACAAAATGATATTAAATCCCATAAGAGACTTATAAAACACATTTTGCTAAAAACACGATTTTCCACAAGATTATTTATTTACAGCACGTATTTTATATAGCATTTTAAATCTTTTTAAATATGTTTGCATGATAAAGCAAAATTTTAAAAAGAAAATTTATTTATTTTATAAAAAAAGATTGAAACAAATGAAATCACTTTAAAAGCACATCTTATTAAGACAAAAAGAAGAAGCAGACTAAATATTTTGACGTCTCGGCCCGTTAAAATTGTTCGTTATTGTTGTTTAAGCTGATACTTGCTTTTGTTATAATAAAAAAAGGAGACAACGTAAACGTCAAAGCCAAAGTGACGTTGACGTTCATAAAAGCAGAGAACAAAGAAAGACATTTTTACTTAAAGCCATTTATTCATTTTTATTTGAAAATCAAGCACTTCTATTTGTTTTAAATCACTTTCTATTCTAAAATTTTGATTTTATATATTATATTTTCCTTGTCGTTTTTCTTTCCTTTGTTAAAAATTTTAATTTTCTATTATTACAACACATTGTGAGGTGTTGTTGGAATATGTTGTGTATATATAAAATAAAAAAACTTTAAAACGATTTTTTTCACTATTTTTATAATTTATCTCTTTATATTTTGTCTTTCTCACTTACTATTTTATATTTTTTTAATTTGTGCTGTTAGTTGCTCCGCTTTTGCTGCTATTTCGTTGGTTTTTTTTTTGTAATTTCTTGTTCTCCTTGTGTTTTTTTGTATGTTGATTTTTTTTATTTGGCCTACTTTATCAGAAAATTTCCACTTTTCTTATTACAAATCACAACTTTTCTTACATTAAGTAATCATTAAGATTTTAGGTATTATATTTTATCAAAACTACAATAATTTAAAAAAAAAACATCACCTTATTTAATAAATTTTATTTAAAAAATTTGCTTCTTTTTGTCTTAAAAAATATCTTCTACATTTTTCAGCCAAACACACACAAAAGTAACGAGACGACGTCTCTACGACGTGTAGAAAATGAATGAAAAATTTTCATAGCTGCTTACGAAGGGTTACCGTTTAGCGAAAAAGTACTATTTTTTGCTTATAAAAGTAGATGATTTTTTAAGTGATATACCTTAGGAATATAACAACACAAATTTTTTAATCTTTACGATCAAAATATTTATTATAGTCCTTCAAATGTTAAGCCTATTATAGTAATATAATAATTAATTTTTACAAAATAATTTTTAATACTTTATACTACTGTGTTAGCAGTAAATTTTCCACTGTTGCATAATAATGGAATATACTATTTATTCGTATGCAGAGCTGCATTGCGTTATAGGCACTTGTGAAAATAATTTTAGTAACATTACAAACATATGTTCATAAAATTATTTTTCTTGATATATAATAAATTTCATTGAATATAATAATATTTATTAAATGTTAAAAATGTATAAATAACAGTTATAATTCATCTCTATATACCGAGCATTGTAGTTGAACATATACATACTGCTTGACACAGAATATAAACAGAATACCTAACAATGACGTCTGAAAAAGCGTATTATCAGGTGTTATGCGTTTTTACGTACAAAATTTTAAGTTAACCCGATTATATGAAAGAGATAGGTAAATTAGAAACGATAAGGTTTTTATCTCTTTCATATAATCGAGGTAATGTTGTTGTAAGTTGTCGCGTCTAGTTAGTAGTCTATGCTGCTTGATACTAATCACGTGCTACAAATTAAAAGGCTTCTTGACTAGCCATAAATATGCTGAGCCATTATACATTTTGCCGCTAGCACAAAAATATGGCTAGTGAAGACCGTTGATGTTGATGGTCGGTTCGTGTTCAAACAGGGTTTTTCGAACAATTGTTCGCACAACTCTGTTATGCCATTATATAAACAAAATACACACAGGCAGATAAAAAGTATGTGTGTGTGCGGTCGTCTCGATGAGACGAACTGAATAGGAACATCAACATGTATTCTTCAAAAATTTGTTCTCAAAATTGGAGATAATATAAAATCTCCGATTTAAAATGACCCAAGATGATGGTTCGCACTCATAGTTTTGTATGGCGAAATCTGTATGCCCGTGTGAATATGCTTTCAGAATAAATAGATATATTTATTAAGATAATCAGTTTTATATCATACCAATGTTTGAGCACTGCCTTACCACTTTATAATCATTGGCAAGCGTAACAGTGATTCCTAAATTTTGACAAATGCCACCACTCGGTACATAAATCATACGAGGCATGGAAAATTGAAACCTCATAAGTAAATTATTGCTAATCTATTAAAACAATTTTTTAAAAATTTTAATACCTCGATTCTAATATGTGCCAACACAATTTATATTAAATTGTATGAATTTCAAACCGATATTAATTAAGAAAAATATTTCGTATGAGTTTACTTTCTGAATACTTAGAAAAATAGCGAATTATAATTTATTACTAAATTCCACCTAACTGGTCGCCTAATTTAATCCAATTATTTGCTACTATAAGCAGAAAATATTTATTTTAGCGATAAATCGAATAATTGCAGACATTCATTCATAAATCTATATAGTGGTTGTAATAATGTTGAAAATAAGTCATCTATTTTTTTACAAGTTTTATTTATAAAATGTGTACAGAAATTTCAGGAAAGTATTTTTATGTGCAAAGGCATGTTTAAATAACAACTTCATATATGGAAGCAAATCTGGAGAAAATATTTAAATTAAAAAAAGTATTTCTTTGTATAGGGAATCTAGATTTTCCACCGAATTTTGCTAACTTCAACAAGAAAATTGATAATATGTCTTACAATGCCTTAAATATACTCTATAACACTACTTTTGATACATGCTTTTTATTTTATCTGTGTGTATATTGTTTGTGTAATAGCATAACAGAGTTGTGCAAACAATTGTTCGGACAACTCTGTTTGAAGACGATCACCAGCGACGGTCTTCACAGTACGTCTTGACTAGCTATAAAATTTTTCGTACAGAGAGAGCGTCTGGAAAATAACGAGAGAAAATGAGCGCACGCTCGCACATACTTTGATTCTGCCTATGTGCGAACAATTGTTCGTAGAACTATACTTGAACATGTTGCGACCATGAACAATGATGGTCTTGACTAGCCAAATTTTTGTGCGAGCAGCAAAATATGCGATGTCTGAACAGATTTATGGCTAGTCAAAACAACATGATCGTTTCATGTAAAGGGCTAATAATGGGATTATATATTATAAAAAGTACCTCAAAAGGTACATTAGTACTAAATTTTGCAGTCCTGTAGAGCACTAAACTATTATATGGTATTTAATTTTCCATCTCTGAAATGAACAATAAATTTTCTCTATAAAAACAGCTCCAATTTGACAAATGAATGTTTTTAATTTCGGTGCTTCTACTTGAGTGGTTTTGTGTCTAACACAACAAAACAGTAAACAAAAATAATATATACCGCAGTGTGAAAGTGTTTTACCCGAATTTAATTTATATTAAAATATATTTTTTATATAAACAGAAAAACTAAAAAACTAGAAAATGTCTCGCGATAGTGCTACAAATCAATTGGTTGATTATAAAATGAAGTTGACCGTAAGTAAAACTAAATATATTTGTGTACTACTAATGTTTTAATAATAAGTGCAAATTTGCTCAGTATTTAATCATTAGAAAATTAATGTTAGTAAATTTCCACTGCTTGCGAATGCAGATAAATATGAAGAGAAAAATTATTGCAAACGTAACGAAGAAACAATAATTTCAGTGCATGTGTTTACTATTTCGGGATTTTCGCTTTGATTAATGGCCAGGTTAGGTTACGCCGGCTACCAATGACTATTCACTGCCTCAATGGATTCTCATTGCGGATCTGCTGTTACCGGGTAGGTTTGTTGCAGCCCAGTTTACATATGTATGTACTTACCCAGCAGATAAACATGGACGAAGGGTGGTTAATGCATGGATTCTGCTGATAGTAAACTGGGTTGATTAAGATAAAAAATTTATGATTTTAACATTGACGTGTCATTAGCGATTACGGGTTCACATTTAAAGAAACAGTTCGCTAGTTAAATTAGAGCTTATGACCACTAAGAAATCATTTTTATTGAACTCATTCAAAAACACATTTGCAATAAGATTAGATAGCGCAATGACTGTTTCAGGAGTTCAATGTTGATGATTTTATTAGGTCTGAGGAACGCCACTTGGAACTCCACTTTCCAATTTTTTTGAGACCAAAAATTGTTACCTACTTCCAAAATTTTAGTACAAATATTTATTTATTTTTATTAACTTTGCAAAATAACAATTTTGTTTGCAGCACCAAAAAGCTTAATAATTTTTTTATCACCATGATAACGTTATCGCTTTTTTATTATTCCTATACTGTTCATTTTATATTTTTGGACACACTCTTTTGCATTAAAGTACAAGTTTAAAGCACATTTCTTTCATTTAGATCTAATAAAGAATAACTTTTTTTGTTATTCCGTTGAATTAAAATGTAGTTTTGTTCTAAAAAAAAGTTTTTGATATAGGCGATCTTCTTAATAACAATTTCATAGCACCAAAAAACTATTTTCGGAGTATATACATAACTACTTATATCCTATAGGTCAATACAATGGTTATTTTTAAGTTCCCGAAGAAATATCGATAGCTTAAATGGAGAAACACATTACATTACTACGATTTTAAACATTTGACAGCCGAATCAAAATAATTTTTAAATCATGTATACGGCCAAAACTTTGCTGGGACATGACTTGTAATAAATATCCACTGGAAATTTATGTACACCTGTCTGTTAAGTATTAAAATTATTTCATACAAAATTATTTTATTTTTCGTGTGAACATGTTTTAATTGAAAAGAACTAAAGATGTTTTAAATCTTATGAAAAAACGAATATGATTTGTTATAATATTATATATATTATACTCCTGTTCAATTGATTAGATCCACATAATTTTTGTTACTTAGCAGGTCGTATATCTTGATATTTAATTGAGCTTAAAAGTATATACATATATTTTTTTTAATTAATTTGCTACGTATTTATTTTTAGCAAAATTGTTCAAAAAATTAAACAAATAAAGTGTTATTTTTTTGTTCATTTGAATTAAACTAATTTTAGCTAAACATTTATTTATTAATTCATTTAATAATTTTACTGATTTGTGTGTGTCCTAAACGGTTTTTAAGAACTTCAAATATAAGATCTTTTAGTGAGACATACAGTGACTTTAAATAGTCCAATAATATTTCATTCCAACATTCTTTAATAATTTGAATAATTGACTGCTTGTTATTGAATTGTTATCCTCCTTCATATACCTTCCGATTAAGGCAACCTCAAACATTTTTAATTATGTTCAGATGGGGAGCATAAGGCGGCTAACAAAGAAGCGTAATGTTTTGGCTTGAAATAATTTCTTTTACTGCTCTGTCGTTATTTTTAGGAGCATTCTCCTGTTGTAGAATTCATGGTATCGTTCCAAAATGACATTTAGAACTGAATTAAGCGAAGTTTTGTTGGTTCCGGAAATTAACCTAACACTTAGAAATAATACGCTAGAGCACCCCACATCATAATATTGTCCTCTCGGCTGTGGTGAAGGGACAGACACAATGTTTAGTTATAACCATTTGTCCCGTAAAGATTAAACTTCTTCTCACCAGCGTAAACCACAACTTTTTAATCATTTAAGTGACTCTTTGCTTGTACACTCTACGTCAGATGATACTTGGTAAATTGCAATCAATTGTTTTTGCTTGGCTCATAGAGCGGGTGCTTTTTTTGTTCTACCCTTAAAATATCAAAGTGTATAGTAACAAACTGCTAAGTAACAAAAATAATGTGGATCTAATCAATTGAACAGGAGTGTATTGTATATACATAAATACGCTGAATTCACTGAACTTTGGCAGTATATATATACAGCGATAGCCCAACCATTGGCAACTGATATCAAACGTTATATTTTTATTCTAATTTTTTCATTTGACTTCAGTTGCTGTTGATTATTTTTTATTGAAGTATAAATGAATAAATAAAATAACTTGTAGCATTCAAGCGTGCAGAACACTTGCAACACTTAAAGTAAAAATATAAATGGTTTTTTAATATACAATATTTTGTGGCATAACCATAATTTTTTTTTATTGTTTGCGACCTTCTTTGGCATTGGGGCAAAAACAATAATTTCACGGAAGCATAACTACGACTAATAGTTTTATTATGTAATGAATGAGACAGTTTTTAAATCAGTAATGCATCGGACTTATTACATATTCAAAGAGGTCGAACATTTTTCTTCCGAAATGTATTGGAGACCATAACACACCTTTGTCTATATGAAAAGTTCATTATATAGTTCCCGGTTTCTGCGATCTTTTCTTTCAAATATTAGGCGATTGTTGCCACTATCAACCATATCACATTTAGGGTGGTCCTACCATAATGCACGATGTTAATTATGTGTCACTATCGCTTGATGAGAACGAGCTTCTTGTGGCCAGAAATTGAGGATATAAACCAGGACGATATGTGATTTCAACAGGATGGTAGCACTTGCCACACAACCAGCGAAACAATGGCTCTTCTGCGGGAGAAATTCAAAGGCAGTGTTATCTTACATCGTGGTGATGTTAATTGGCCGTTAGGATCATGTGATTTGACATCGTTACACTTCTTTCTTTGGGGATATTTAAAAGAAAAAGTCTACGTCAATAAGTCAAGAACAATTCAAGAGCTAAAGGATGAGATAATTCGGCACATTAACGACATTGAACCTCAATTATGTCTCAGAGTCATTGAAAATATCGACCATCGGATGGAGGTGTGCCACCGAAGCCATGGCGAGCATTTGGCCGATATTTTGTTTCACACATAATTGTCACACACCCTTCTTTCATAATTAAAAATATTATATTAATTCTCTGAAAACTTATTCTTTTATTTACAATTAACATCGTGCGTTTTGGTTGGACCACCCTATAAATATAGATCAGGCTTAATTGTGGCGTAAGAACGGCGATCAAGGTAGGCGAGGTGTGCTATAGTTTATCGTGCGTCTTCCGCACTCTATTAAACCAGTCATACTAGAATTCGAAGACTTGTGGTCACTTGACCACCTGGTTTGTAAAGGCCTGAGCGAGATTAATTTTTAAATATATATTTAAAAGTCGAGCATGTGACTTCCATGTTGTTAGTTCATTCACAGTAGTATTCTTGGAAATATCATGACTCCAATAGATCTAATCGCGGGGCAATCTTAAAATCATTATTAAGAACTCACATTGTTCGTCCAATTGTACAGAATAATTTGTTGGTAATTTATTTGAATCAAATTTCCGAGTTTTATAATAACGAATTTTTTTGTAGACGTGCTGCAAAAGAATATACTAATCGTTAATAGCTCAAACTATTTCCAGATGTAATTTAAAATGGAAAAATTAAGACAATTTACATTTATTACACACGAGTACATATCTCATCATTTGCCTTCCTTTCAAGCTTAAAATTGAAAGTTATTACTCCAGTAGTGTAACTTTTAAAAGGTTTCCTTTGTTTCAACTAAAAGCTATAAAAATTCAATTTAAAAGAACAATTTTAAATTTAATTTGTGTGTAATAAAAGTAAATATTCTTAAAAATTAATTATTTTTTTAATGATGAGTATAATATTTGTTTTTATGAAATAAAAACATTTAACATATTAAAGCGTTCAAAATGGCAATTAAAGTTAATAAAAAATAATAATTTCGGTTTACGTTAACTAACATTAATAATTACGCTTGAAATTGTGATTCATTGAATAAAACAAATTGTTATTCAGTAAATTAAACCAATTTGGAAAGTGCAGGGGTGATGGGGGAGTTTAATTACTTTAAAAATTTACTTTATTTGAAACACAATTCATTGTTAATATTTTTTTCAATATAATTTCTGGCATATGCATGGATATGGCCTCTATATGTTTTTTGCGAAATGCTTTCCAGTTGAACATAATTCAATTCTCAAGATGTTCTTCTAGCAAATCTAGGTATCCTAGGGTTTACCATCGTATGTTCTGCTTGTTTAATTTTTGAATTGTACATAATTCTTCATTTTTGTAAATAAATGAGTTTAACAACTGTAAGAGAACATAAGAAAATCAAGGGAACATGTGCTCAGAAGTTACAAATGTAGAAAACGACGAGCTTGTCTACGTTTCGTCCAAACCCATTTCAATAGGGCGATATATACCAGTGGAAAACTGTTACTTAGCTCCAATTTCATCTCTTTCATTTTTATGACATTTCATTTTTTGCCCTTGTACAGAGTGTTTTCTTCTCTCTGAACGCATTCCACAAGAGTTGCATGGTTGCAATTAAGTATTAATTGCTCAATTTATTAATTGATAAATTGAATTCAATTAAGGTACATGTCTCAACATAGTATTAGGCATGATATGATAGGTAAAACCTATAGAGAGCATGAGTTTTATTCTTGGGTCTTAGAGTATAATATCAATTCAAACATGCATTTGTTGGGAATGGTCAAAACTAGCTGGTACAAAAAAAAGCGTTTGAACTTGTATAACTCATATGTACACTGTGTTTTGATAATTCTTTCTTTCGAATCGAAACACAGTACAACTCCTGAGCTTTTATTATTAATGTGGGGGGATATCGAAGCAGACCGCTAAATTTATAGCTTCCTTTTCGACCCCCTTCTTTTCTATGACTATCTTACTCTAATTCGAGTCTTGTGCTATTACTAGCCTTTACTTTTGACTGTAATGATTTCAGACTGGCGACTGCTGACTCTCGACCTTATTCTTCATCACAGAGTCTCTTTTAATTGCTAGTATTTGTCTAAGGCTTACTCTTAGTGCCTGCCCGTAGTCCTAAGCCTTACACCCTGTTATTTAGGAGTATCTTTGAACAGTGACCCATCCGCACCTTGCGAGGTTTTCTTAATCATCTTTTCAGAATTCCTCCATTGGCCAATAAATACCAGAGCACCTACAGAGATTAACCTCTCCAGCTCTTGCGAAGTTTCATTGTCCCCATACCTATCTGACTCTCCCGGTGCAACGCCTTAGTGCCGGCCACCCATCTCAAGCTATTCTTGTCAATCTCTTTCGGCTTTCTCGAGATTATAATCAGAATTCCTTAAGAGAATTCATATAATTCTCATAAGTAAAGGAGGAAAAGATACATATATTAACACTGGCGATCGACTGGTATCTAGAATTCGCTTGCTAGAGATCAAGCACCCTCTTGGCCATCACTGGCGTATGATGTTCCTTAGTAGATTATGGATTTTTATAAGAGAGTGTTACCTTCTCTCCGCTCGACTTATTTACCTAGGCTCGTTGCAGAGACGTTGTTACCGCCACTAGGAAGAGGTATAAGTCAGAACTTCTGACAGTGCACTCAGTTACGGCAAGCTATACCTTTGTGCCTGCCAGCTGACGGCCACGGGTTTATTATTATTATTATTATTATCGAAGCAGACCACTTACTTTCTGGGTCCCTTTTCGACGGCCACGGGTTATATTGAAGTATGAAGTTATTCAAAATGGCCTCTAAAATAAATTATTCATTATTCGATGTCCTAAATAAAGTTTTTTTTATTTACTGGTGTAAATGTTACAAATATAAAAAGTTAGGACTCCGCCTAGTGCTTTGACACTTAAGTTTAGTTTTTGTTAAAAGAGTCGAGTTAATCAAACTGTGCAGAGAACGGCTGACATATAAAAAGTATTTTACTTTCTCACCTAGTCTTACAATTAATCGCCGCTTTTAAATATTTTATTATCTCTCTCTTTGTCTCTTTCCCTTAAATATGATATTTTATAATTATTTGTTTTTTGTTTTGTTTTGCAAACGGATTTATCTCATGTATATCGTAAATGCATACATACATATGTAGGCATGTACGTATGTAGTGTGTATACTAACAAATGTTGTTAGTGTGCATATGTTATTTAATTTCAGATAATATGGAGTACACAGTCCATATGGATGGTGGCATACTATATGTCTGTATTTTTATAATGAGAAATTTATTTTTATATTCACAACTACATACCCAGAGTCAATGCATCATTCTTTTGCGTATTTAATGTTAATAATGAACAATAATTAAAATAAATGTATACATATGTTTGTACATATGTACATATATATGTAAAATAGCTTGGCGTTTCAAAACAACATTTGTTTACGGCTTGTTTTGTTTTATTTCCTTTGAAAAAGTTCATTAAGAATTGTATCAAAAGAATTGAAGACTTAAAAAATGTTTCAGAAAAGTCAAGCCATCAAAGAATTTTTCTATTTTTCTTAATAGGTTAAACTGAACTTTTGCTTCCGATTCCTAAACATTTTTATTATTAAGCCCGATAGAACTTTAAATGTTAAAAAATAGCAACAACAAAAATTAAATTTTTACCAAAAAAAATTTTTTCATTCGAAAGATCAAATCACTAACTAAGCCTTAGTTAGTGATTGGAGGAAGAAGACCGAGAGTCAGCAGTCGCCAGTCTAAAATCACTACAGACAATAGTAAAGGCTAGTGTTGGCACGAGACTCAATGAAAGTAAGGTAGTCGTAAATTACGCACCGATTGCCTAAAATCGATTCGAGGAACAAGGTGGGTCGAAAAGGGACCCATAAAGTTAGCGGTCTGCTTCGATATCCCCCCATATTGATTATAAAAGCCAGGGGTTGTACTGTGTATTTCGATTCGAAAGAAAACATTATCAAAACACAGTGTACATATTAGTTATACAAATTCAAACTGCTCAGCGGTAAGGTGTGGTGATCAATGAGTTTTTATTGTTGTGGTTTGAACAGGACAGGACGGTGCATGTGTGCAAACAAGCCTCGTCGACCTTTTGACACATGCGTTTCAGCCTTGTTTCAGCGATTCAAATGGGATGACAAGATCTTTTCAGACTTACACTGCGCATCACTTAAATAAGGAATTTAATTTGATGAACTTTGGACAAATATATTTTGTAAAACAGATATGGGGAGGTTACACAATTTTAAACTTGTAAAGCCCATATTCTTCCTATTTATTTAGTGACAATAACAATTGTGAACGTTTTTTTTTCGTTTAAATAAGAGTTTTTTTGTATTTTAAAAATAAATAGTTTTATTTTAAATTTCAATAAAAAAAATGCAACGCGCTAAAACTTTTGACACTTCTGAAAATGAACGAATTTTAATTTTAAATCCAATGGACTGAATGCCGTCCAAAAAGCAGAAAAATTAAAAAGAGGGAAGACAGTTGTGTGCAGCTACTTGAACAATATTAGACGTTATGGTAATGGGTGTACCAAAATGCTAACAACGCGTTGAGAAAGGCAAAAAAAGGGCAGTCTTGTTTTAAATTCGTGCATGTCAGCGGCGAAAATTCGCAAAGAAAGGGTGATTAAAGCGAGTGTTTGCACAGTTCGTCGTATTTTAATTCCAGCACTTAATGACCATCGTAGAGGTCAACGCCTCCAACTTGCAAATAAAACAATGACGTGTGTATATCTCGATGGACGAGATGGATGCAACTTTTATTTCTACGACTTAAGAAAGGAAGAAGACGGGGTTATTGTATGGGGTGCCATATCCTACTACGGCACTATCGACTTGGTATATTACAAGGTCCGTTACCAGAATTTTAAAACTTTTTTTAACCCATATCGTCAACCTACCAATACGACAATGCTCTAATTCACAATGCCAGAGCTGTAAGACAGTGAATTCGTGAGCATGACACAGAATTTGTAAATTGGCCTCCATATTCTACGGATTTGAATATCGAAATGTCTCGCGGTGGCTTCTTCGAAAGGTATACGACGGCTGAAAATAATTTGATATAAAGGAATTATTAAGTGCGCAATATGCCTGGAGCTCCATATCATTTGATTATATAGGATCGCTTTGCTGCTCAAAGCCTTCCCCCCCGGGGGCATATATCATCTTGGTAAACCCTGCCACCTCGATGGATTGCCACTGGGGGAAAACAAGGGCACCAGTTCCTGGGGCTGGTCAGGTGCCTGAAACTGGAAGAAGGTATGACTTCCATGTTCGACCAGTACCGACAGTGTAAACTGGTACCACGGGAACCAGTAGCCCCGGGAACTTCGGTTCCAGACTGGTTGTTGGTGAGGCTCCTTCGGAGGTGCACGTGGTGGCTGTGGTTTATACCCAAAGCGGGGAGGTTCACTGCAGGACCAATGTGGTGTTGCATTGCAACGCAAGCTGTCAATGTCAATCGTTGACAGCAGGAGATTAGATAGCTCCGAACCCCCCAGGCAAGGGGTGGGACCGGAGGCCTGGCAGCCTCTGTCCTAATTAGCGACCTATGGGATGTGCATATGTGCTATTCCGGTGGTGCTTATGCGATCGCATAGGGGCGCTGGTTTGGCCGCTTAATGTCACACCCGTGGTTAGACCACCGTGAGATTAAGCCAACGTTGGATGGTGCTCACGCAAATCTAATCATATCTGCTCAATGCCTTACCGAATTTTTGAAGTACTTTCCAATAATGGTGGCCCATTACTCATTTCTATTGTTTTATTAATACAATTTAACAGAATTAAACAATGCTTTAGTCTAAAATTAATTATTCATTGCGCAAGTGTTTATTTGTAAAATTTAATTCTTAATTTGTGGCGTTTTCTTTTCAAAAAAAAAAAATTCTACATATTATTGTGTAACACATTACTAAATATTATTCACATTTTTTCAAAGTGGTACATTTTTTACAATCACAATAAAACAAAATATTGATATTTTCATCAACAACAATTCTTTAGATGAGATTTAGTTGAGCCAGCTGTTAAATAAGTGTTGCCCAATCAACCCTTAAATACAATTCTGTGTAAAACATGTAACATATTTTACACTATTTTGTGCAACATATTTAGAAAAGATCATGTTGTTTATTCACGCTCTCACATGTTTTTTTTTTTAGAATAGAACAGACAAGTTTACATACTGTGAAATAAATGCAACATTTTTGTTGGAAAAGAAAACGCCATTAAAGTAATTCGCTGTGTATTTTTTGTGGGGGTTCTCTTTAAGTCAAGACTGCACTTAAACTTGCGATCAACTATCTCCAAAATTAATGCAATTAAACATTTTACAATTAGTTGTGAAATTATGTCATTTTACAATTGCACCTAAGATTAATAATAATTTAATTTTAAAGATAAATTAGATTCATTCTGAAATTGCTTAGTCATTAATTATCATTTGATTCTCAATAGATTTTGGTATTTGATGAATTTGCACTAAGCATGTGAAATTATTTTCCATCGAACCCAGCCTAATTATATATGCAATATATATTCTCTCCAAGCTTGCTAACAGGATAGACGTAGACGGAGGTAGAAAGCAGAACAGTAAATACATACAGAATAATATTATCTAGAAGTATGTTATGTTTTGCTAATTAAGACTGTTTGTGGATTGGCAAACAGCAGAATTGATAAGTTAAAAATAATAATGAATAAAATTCAATGATAACACGTAAACATTTAGTTGGTGCGGCTTGCAAACAAATTATAATTTTAATAACAATAAAATAAATGAATATTAAAATAAGAACAAAACAATAGTCCAGAATCTATTCCTGGGGTTATGATTTTACCTTTATCATGCCGAGGTAAAAGGCTGCTTGTCTAAAGAATTTCACTACAGAATACAAAGTTTGTGCCGGCTGGTTTTAAATCGAATTTAATCCTCCACAATCTGGAATATCACCTTGTGACAATTTACAATCGTGTGTTATTTGATTGATTATATTTTAATTGAAGTAATTAAGAAAGAAATACAACAAAGGTAGAGTGCCAGGTATGTTTGCCTCAAGGTTTTCCAGGGTGATTGGTCAGGTTCATTGTGTGATGTTTTGCTTTGGTTGTATGGACCAATTGATCGTTCTTCTATCATTATTGTTCTCTTAAGAACTTATTTTGCTATCGATTTTTTTTAACGAATTTCCGACATCCCTTGTCAAGTTTGGTTCGGAGACAAACCGGTTTCGGCTATGTGCTATCTTCAGTCTAATTTTTCGTTCCAAACCAAGCTTTTACAAAGGGTGGCGGAAATTCGTTCTAAAAGTCGAGCTGTTTGCCCGCCAGTCAAGCAGCTCTGTTCAATGGTAATGTGGTAATATTTTATGTCAACTGATGTGATCGGAGAAAACATAGTTTTGTTAGCTATAGCGTTTGCAACCTATATTCGGCGAACAAGCGAGGTACTTCTTGTCAGTTTATTGTTAGAAGTTGGATTAGCAAAATTGTTAAAACTAAGATTATTAAAGCCAAAAAGAATTATTTAGAAACTGAATGCCATGGATTAAATTTAAAGACACCCATTTTTTAGAAGAATGTTAGTTCTGCTCCGCGTTGTAGAGGCAGCTAAGCCTCAATTGGTACAGGCATCCGAAACGTGAGGTACTGGGATTAAGCAATTTCACGCTCTTCAAAAGCAACAAGAACAGTTTTCGCTTAAAGAAAATAAATTTTAAATGGTAGCGAATCGTCCTTATCAATAATTACTGCGCATGTAATCTTCTAATAGGGAATTGGTAAGATTATTTACGAGTAAATGTCCCTTTTGAAATTCGTTCATTTTGAAAACGTTGTCATTAAAACCAAAAAAAAAAAAAAAACTCAGAACAATTATTTGGTTGGTAACAAGCAACGCTACAGTTTTCACTGTCGCATTTCAGCTTTCGTATCGTAAAATTCTATATGATTTAATTTCTTATGAACGGTTACGATAATGTAAGCTTAAAAATTTTCGATCGATAAGGTTTGCTAATTGATGGGAGTTTTAATAATTCCTGAAATCATGTTAATTATTTGCTCGCAAAAAATTTGAAGGCCCAAACTTTTTTTGTCCATGAACCATTAACAGTGTGATCAATCAAGTTGCATTACTGCAGTGTTTAAACCATTCTGTTTTAACTCAAGTAGGAAATGCCGTTTCCTACTACATTTCATTATTATAAAGATATATGGTCGGACGGTGGTATTAAGACTAGCTGAGCATAAAGCATCCACACCCACGTACTTTTTCTTACGTAGGTGGCGATTTAGTATCAGTGGGTTTGGAGCTGCGCATTCTCCTGTCCTACCATTGATGGCGTGCATTGCCATGCCCCACATTCTGCCTGCAATTTGGGTTTAAACCCCAGCCACCACATTATTCCCCCGAAGTTGTCTAACTAACAACCAGTACTTCATTTATCCTCCAGGGGCTACTGGTGCCTGTGGTCTACCAGTCGTTTAGTTACTAGTCCTTATCTTTCAGGTCACAGACAATCCTTGGCGACTGGGTTCACCATATCCCCCTGGATTGCTATACAACAACGTATTATTTTATTTTTAATAAGGAATACAATTTATGCCTTCTAACTAACTATTTGAATAATTGTGTTACTTGCTTTAGAAAGGGTTAAACTAGAAGAGACTGGTAGTTAAGTTGAGTGGATAGAATAGTTTCAGCGCTTAACAACTCTGCGCGTTATGTTTATTATTTGAGCAGTGTTGCAACGCTTCTGGTGTTATGTAGGCGACTTGATTGAGACTGGTATAGCGTACAGCCATTTTATTAGTTATTTTACTTCGCTGACGATTCAGTGTTATGGTATGATACCGACGAAGCTAATACATGCATATGAGGTACGATATGGCAGCAAATCGCTTACTTTCTGGGGGTCCTTTTCGACCCCCTTCTTTCCTCGAATTGATTTCAGGCAACTGGTTTTTAAGTTCAAACTTTCATGGAGTCACGTGCTAACACTAGCCTTTACTATTGACTAGTGATTTCAGACTGTCGGCTGATAACTTTGGCCTACAACCTACGTGGCATTCACATTTAACAAGTGTCTGTTCGTGGTCCTAAGCCTTATGCTAGCCAATGTAAGCTACCGTCTCCGCCTCTTTCTCAGGAATATCTTTGGAAACTGAATCATTCACTCCTTGCGAGGTTTTCTTGCCCGTCTCTTCAGAATTGCTTCATTGGCCAATAAACACCGGAGTTCCTAGATAGATTAACCTCTCCACCTTTTGCGAGGCTTTATTATTCATCCCTCTCGGAATCTCACGATCCAATGTCTTCGGAGTGCGTATAGTATCCGTTCACCTCTCGCGAGGCATTCTTGTGCATTTCTTCCGGATTCCGCCCTTGGTCAATTAAAACCAAAGTTCCTTTAGAGAATTCATATAATTTCCACGAGCAATAAAGAAAAAGATGTCCACCCACGCACGGCTTCATATGCACGGGTAAGTCTGTATTGAGACTGGAAATCGACTGGTATCCAGAGTCCACATACTAGAGATCAAGCAACCTCTTGGCCACGCATACCTGGCATATGCTGGTTCAGAGTGGGTTAGGGTTCTTTATAAGAGAGTGTTAACTTCTCTCCGCGCGACCCATTTAGCCAGGTTACTAGCAGAGGCAGGAACATTTTACCGGCCGCCACTACTAAGAGGTGTAAGTCAGAGCTTCTGCCAGTACATTCAGTTACGACAAGCCAATGAAATCTAAACGCCACTGTGTCATGCTCCCTCCCACTTTCAGTGAGCCTATTAAATGGCGCATAAATGTGTGAATGTAACAATGGGAATATCTTCGCTCAAGTGTCATTCGCATCCATAATACTGCCGCCCGCAAAGTATCACTCGATACTCGGCTTTAGCTTACCAGAATCTCCGGCATTCCTAGTACCTCTTACTGAGACATCCTTCCCTCCAGGGAGACAACTCACCGCTAACCACAAGAACAAATGTAGGGAAAGATACATTAAGCTGAAGGTTATGTTGCACGCAACATTGATTATGTTATCACAGATCTCTGCGTAAGTTTAGAAATCAATTACCATATAATTTAATCTTAAGAAAGGCTGATGGTTTGTGAAGGTTTATCTCTCGGTATTTATTTAATATTTAGCTTAATAATAATAAACTATTAAAAATTTGTTTGTACAATTCTAAAAGCCTTGTTAAATCTTGTTTGTGCAATTTCTATTCTAGTCAATGTTAAACCTGCAACAGCAAAAAGCAATACCCGTGATTGCTAAATATTTGCTTTAATTTGAGAAAAAATTATGATGAAAAATCTAACAAATGTTGAGTGTTTCATTTTTTTCCCCGTAAGAAACGTGAGTGGCAAGTTTGAATAACGCAAACAAAATACAGGTTTCAATTGGTATTTGCGTAATAGCGGAGGGAAATATTGGAAAAGGGAAGGGGTATTGCGGACAGAAATACAGCCAACTAATGTTCAGTACTTTTAAAATACTAGAAAAAAAAAACTAACGACAACAACAACAACAAAAACTACAATTATGCCACAAAAGCCTTTATTGACAGCAATGAAGTCTGGCATAGATAATTTTCGGTCTTGTTTTGTTTTGCACATAAACCAATGGACAAAGTCAAGAAACTTTCCTTACATCGTGCTGCAAATAAAAAGAAAAACAAAAATTAATAATAAAAACCAGCTTAAACTTGGCTCAAATAAAAAAAAAAGAGTGTCAACCAGAAAAAAAGTTATGCATGATAGAGAGCATAAATTTGAGCTGTAGCAAACAAGTTTATAGATTCCTCTTGATCTTATTTTTAAACTAATTAAATCAATAAATTGCAGTCAACGTTTTGATCTTTTCATTCTTGTTTAGTTAGACAAGGAGTAGGTTAAATAATAATGTGGAGTCGTCATGCGTTTCATTTGCTAAACATTTAATACCGAGATTGCTTTGCTTTAGCTTATGACTGATAGAAAGTTGCAACAAACAATGGCATACGCAAAGACTTCTTCAGCTCATATTTTGTTACCCTTCCACAGTTCCTCTTTGAAATGTCTCGATTTCGAAACATTCGAAATTCGTTTTAACTTGGAATCGACTATAGAAAGATTACAATCCTTCTTAAAGTTCTCTTGTAGTTTGTCTTAATATCTCGTCCCGTTATTCTATGTACAGGGGGTTTTTTAAGCCGGACCGAATTTTAAATTGTAAAAAAAAACATAGAAAATTAAATTATTAAAAAAAAAAAATCCAATTTAAAAGATCAAGAATAGGGCATTAACATTTCACAATGATTTCACATATATGGTCACCGGGGGTGTTCTTGAGGCAGCACATTCGGGACGTTCAATTTTGGACCACGTTTTCGTGTTTTTCTAGCCGGCCGTATGTAAGGAATAACACGCAAAATGTTTCCAAGGTTTCCAAGGCGGTTGCTGCTTTATCAGCTTAAACTAATGACTTCCCGTTGCGCCAAAGGAAATAATTGACAGGTGTCAAATCGCACGACCTTGAATGGAAATCCATTCCGTTCATATCTCGAAATCAACTTTACAACTAATCTTGATTTCGGTGGTTGCGGTCGCCGTATGTTACCACATCTCGACCGGTTTAATGTCATCCATTTTTTCAAATAAAAAATTATTGATCATGGTGCGGTAACGATCTCCATTGATCCCCACTTTCATTTTTTTAAGAAATAAGGTTCAATGATGTACCCAGCGGGTAAACCGCATGTAATGGATTCTGGTAGGGTCTATTGTGGATCCGTTAAATTCCATATGCGGCAATTTTGCTAATTAACAAAGCCTCATCGCTGTACACAATTTTGCGATACAACTTCGGATCAGTTGACTGAAATTTCAAAGCAAATCTGGATAATTTGGTAGCGTTTTCAAGCGTCAATCTATTCATCTTGATTTGCCAAAACATACTGTCAACATAAGTGTCAAAAAGTGAGCGCAGTATGACAGTTCGTTAACACTTTCGTAAGTTCAATCGGGCTTTAAAATAACACCCTATACAGTGCATTGTAAAATACATGTTCCGGTTAGATATGTAACAAAATATCCGTTAAATAGCCCCTGCCGCTGGATACAACTCATAGTTCTTTTTATGAAATTTTCGATTACTTTTTGACAAAGATATGTCTGTATCTCACCGATAGCGCATTGGATCTCGGTCTTGAGTTCAGGAATTTTTTGTGTTTTTTCGCCATTGTCACAAGAATTTTTGAAACCCCAACGGAATAAATCGCAAGGCAATATAAATCGCGTTATCTTCGTGGCCAGTTGATATCAGAACTTTATAAGATGATTCGGTTTGGAAATTCTTGCTGCAATAAAAATATAGTTTTATGCGTAATGCAGCAGGTGTCGCCGTCCTGCTCAAACCACAAATCCCTCAGGTTCTTGCCGTCCAGTTTTGTTCACAAGACACTGCCGAACTGATGTTTAGGGGTTTTCGCTAAGGACACTTACTCTCGATAATCAATCCAGTTTCTTCACATTTTTTCACCACTCTTTGAATTGTTGTACACACATAACACGCCCTTTCTTGACCGAAAGTTCCCGAAGTTTTTTTTAAAAAAATCGACATGTGACACGTTGGGTATGTTGATTTAGTTTTTCCACATCACATGCGCCAATTTAAACGATTAACGAAAGCATCAAGATGAAGAAGGGGTCCGTCAGTCTCATGAGCTGCTGCATTAATATCATTTCAGTGGTTTGTTATTGCTGTTAAGTTGATTCACTTTCCCTAGTTAATCGCATTTTTCAATTAACCCTAACAGTTGGCGAATTTAAATCAATATATTAAACCTATTTTGCGGGTTATAGCAATCTACTCTCGTAGTTTTTGAAACAATGTTCAACATTAAAAATGTGTTGTTTTTCGGTTTTACTCAACTGTGAAATGTCAGCTGTTCAAACAAAAATTTGTATCTGGCAACTCATGACTCTACATATGGCAGCGAATTGAAACATTCTTCGAAATTCGGGCCATCAGGTTAAAAATTTTTTATTAGATTTTGGTTTTTAATTACACGTCTTAAATTTAATTTAGATTGCCAAAATAAGCAAATTCTCTTCATTAAATTTATAAAAAGTTGTAGTAAAACTTTATAGACAATTAAACTAACTAATTACAACAAATTAAAATCAAGCAAACTCGAAAGTATAAAACAAAAAACGATACTAACAATTGAAAAACAAGTTTATTTTTACAAAACCTAAATGTTTCATTTGCAATTCTTTATTTAACATTTTCGAAACTGCAGCATTTCATTGCATTTATGCACGTATGTATAGGGTGATTTATTAATCGTTTGGGTTTGGAAAATTGAGAAGAAAACAAAGAAAATTTGCAAAAGAGAATGAAAAATTTATTTGAGCTGATAAATGAATGCGGGCCCCTTTACTTTTTAAATATAATTTCATGTAAATCTTGCCCGCGGCTACGCCATAGGTGATCCATTCACTATGTCCAATTTGGGCATAGTTTTTTCAGCATCTTGGCCGGTATCTCACCAATGGCAACTGTAATGTTGTCTTCCAGGGCTGGAATTGCGACTGGCTTGTCCCTGTACATGAGAGATTTTAAGTATTCCTGTAAAAAATAGTTTGGTAGGGTCAAATCGCATGATCTTGGCGGCCAATGGGCTGCTCCCAAACGTGAGATTAATTGCTCGCCAAGCTCGCCTATCTGCCATGTGGCACCGTCTTGTTGAAACCACAGGTCAATCAAGTCTAATTATTCAATTTTGAGGGAAAAAAGGAGTCGGTAATCATCTGACGATACCTTGCTTTTATTGGCTGTAACGTTGCGATCTTCATCGCTCTTGAGGAAGTACGGTCCAGTGATGCCACCGGACCACAAACCGCACCAAACAGCGCATCTTTCAGGGCGCATTGGCAGCATTTAAACTGCCTCTGGCAATTCTGTTTGTTGACGTACCCATTGAGCCAAAAATGAGTTTCATTGCCGAAGAAATTTTGCGATAGCAAACACATTTCTCATACATCAAGAATTTTAATAATAAAATTCCATGATTTGCAAGCGTTATACGCTTGTTAGCCTGTATATTCATGGTGAAATCGCAAACCTTGCTGAGCATTTTTGGCGTTGCCACATGTCACGAATCTTTTCCTTTTACTCTGAACAACCAAATAGCAAAAAATAACCCACCCATTTGCTTCAAAAGCTTAAACTAGAGCATTTTGTTATGTTGCAGTAGTAACTTAAAAGTTTAAATAAAAACTCTATGCTAATAAATGTATTGCAAACATCTTTTTAATTACTTGTTTTCAAGCCATTTCAGGTACAGAGAACCAAAACAAATTGCCATATTCAAATTAACACGTATTTTATTTATAAAATGAAATAAAAAAGTAAAAATGTTGTCGTCTCCATATAAATTTAATACATATTTTAAGCTCGCAAAGCAAAGCAGCAATTAAATAAACTGAAAATAAATTAAACAAATTCAGCAAATGAATAAATATTTTGTTTCAAATGCTAATCCTGTTTATCCAAAAAATAAAAAGTAAAAATACCCGTTTTTTGCCTTTTGTTTAAAATTTTTGTTAGATTCTTTAAACTTGAAAAAGTTGCATTAATTTTTTTTAAGTGGCAGCAGCTGTGTTAAACAAAAAATTATACAAACTTCCCCATATGATAAATAGACAGCAACTTTAAAAAAATTTAAATTGTTTACATCAACCTTCGCAGACGACACTGCAATTATAAGTGTCAGTAATGATCCAAAGGATGAATCTGAAAAGCGGCAGTCCCATATTCATAAGCTAGAAGACTGGCTAAAACAGTGGAGAATAAAGGTAAATCCATCAAAATGTGCTCATGTAACGTTTTCCCTTAGAAGGCAAAATTGTCCACCAATCACAATAACTAATACCACGGTTCCAGCGGAAACGCACGTTAAATATTTAGGTATCCACCTAGATCGGCGCCTAACTAGGTCCCGTCACATTGAGGCAAAAATAACGTCCATAAAGCTTCGAACAAATCAACTGCATTGGCTAATAAGTCCTAACTCAACTTTGGCTTTGGAATATAAAGTCCTTTTATACAAATCCGTTATAAAGCCAATATGGTCATATGGTATTCAGCTGTGGGGTACTGCCTGTGCATCAAACATCCAGAACTTACAGAGAAGACAGTCTAGGATTTTACGTCATATCGTATGTGCCCCCTGGTACATAAGAAATGAAACAGTTCCCACTATCCACGAAGAAGTTAAAACATACACGTCCAAATACGTGAACAAACTAGTCGCACATCCCAACACTCTAGCATGCAATTTATTGCAATTTGACGGCCACCAGAGACTAAAAAGAACTGACACATTGAGCCTGGCGAGGCGGCTCTCTCTACACAATAGAAGATAGATTTTTAAGATTTGAACATAAAAAATTAGTTACTACGTTGGTACTAACTAGTAAATAATAATTTAGAAATAAGATTTAATAGAAAGATTCAATAAAATAAAATACAGTATAAAAAAAAAAACGTTTAAGAGGGACTGGGGTGAGCCAGTTGCGTCTTATTTTTATATAATTGAATTTTGAAGGAATTAGTTAAGTGTGGCCAGTAATTAGACACATTCCCAACTCCGGTATGTGGTGGGAACATTGTGTTGACTTTTCTTTTTCACTACACAATTTCATTTTACCTTTTTGCATTTTTTAAAATAAGTTTTAATAGTATTTTTATTAATAACTTTAAACTCTTCTCCTCAAAAAAATGGTATAAATTTCAACAACAAAATCCTACCAAGCGCCAAGTTTTGTATTTAATTGCTTCTTGCTTATATCACAGCTTCCAGTTATTCCAAGCATGGATTTGACGAGATTAGGGAGTTATTTTAGTCGACTTTTACATTCCTTCATTAGCCTGAATTAAAAAGGGAGTGTTTGGTTGTTATATGAATCAAGAAGTTTTTTTGAAATTTTCTTTTGGGAAAACGAAACGACAGGGTGATTTGATATATGTAGATATTTGGAACGAATTTCCATTATCCCTCGCCAAGTTTGTTTGACGGAAATTCTTTCCAAATATCTGTATACTTTTTATCATTTTGGCAAGAGAAATGTCCTAGTTCCCCTTCACCCAAAAACCTGGAATAATTGTTAAAGATCTCGTTGTTTGGGTTGGTGATAGAGCTGCAACACTTTCGATAGCTTTATTTTTAGCGGACTTTCGACGGTTTTTTCGCTATAGACCGATATTACTATCGACAATAAAATCGTAAAGAAAGTAAAAGCGAATTCAATAAGTAGTTAACGGAATAAATCCTCACAAGAACTTAAATGTGAAAATAAGACCAAGTTCCAAAAAAAAAAAAAAATTCGCCCGTTAAAAGTACTGAGATCAAAATGATGACCAAGTTCTTCATATGTACAATACCATCCCATATCTAGGCAACTTGTTATTTTTCCCGTAATCCCTTCCCGTATTAGATAGTTACAAAAATGTTGCCAAGCTAACAAGTTGCCTAGAACACTCAAACATAAATCGTGCAACGTTTTTCAAAGTGATTTCGAATTAGCACGATAAAAATTATCACAAATTCTGCTATTTCCGCCGATAGTGTGATCCCAGCTTAATGCAATCCACTAATCAAAACATTCATTATTGCAATGTCCGAAAGTATTGATTTAAATTAGGAATGACACCTCAATCAGTAGGTAGTGAATCGCGAATTATTTTCTCTTGTTAAACTTAAAAAAACAAATTAATGAAACGTTGTTGAACTGTTCTCGAACAGTGAATGAACACTATATCTGCGGTTAATAGCTGTTTAACCAAGTTTACATGGTTCTTTGAAGTTGGTCTTTAAGGTATTGATTATGTTTAAATTAACCAAAATCATTTGAGCTCAAGTTTTTCCAGTTTAACGTCCATCTAGTCGTTAAAAAACAAGGCCATGGTACGCAAAATGTCTATAAATTATTTCATTTTTTTATCTCACTTTCCTTTAATTTGTTGCAAAAATATCCTAAATTTCCTTATTTATTTTCCATCTCGTAGACTCCTCCTGGTGATATTACCACTGGATCTGGTAGTCCCGTTGGCATTAAGGATGCCACTCAAACTGTCGGTCCCCGCGGACCAGCGCTCTTAGAAGATGTTCATTTTCTTGACGAGATGTCTCATTTTGATCGTGAACGTATCCCAGAACGTGTAGTTCATGCAAAGGGTGCTGGTGCTTTTGGCCACTTTGAAGTTACTGATGACATCACCAAGTACTGTGCGGCTAAGGTATTCGAAAAGGTTGGCAAACGTACACCAGTGGCCATACGTTTCTCGACAGTTGGTGGTGAGAGTGGTTCGGCCGATACTGCCCGTGATCCCCGTGGTTTTGCTGTGAAATTCTATACAGACGATGGTGTTTGGGATTTGGTTGGCAATAATACACCAATTTTCTTTATACGTGATCCCATTCTATTTCCCAGCTTTATCCATACTCAAAAACGTAATCCCCAAACCCATTTGAAGGATCCTGATATGTTCTGGGACTTTTTATCATTGCGTCCAGAATCGACTCATCAAGTTTCGTTTTTGTTTTCGGATCGTGGCACTCCCGATGGTTATCGTTTTATGCATGGCTATGGCTCTCACACTTTTAAATTGGTAAACGCTAATGGTGAACCAATCTATGCTAAGTTCCACTTTAGATCCAATCAAGGCATTAAGAATTTGGATGTAAAGCGAGCTGATGAGCTGGCTGGCTCAGATCCTGATTATTCTATACGTGATTTGTTTAATGCTATCAAGGGCGGTGATTTTCCCAGCTGGAATTTGTGTATTCAAGTAATGACCTTTGAACAGGCCAAGACTTTTAAATATAATCCCTTCGATGTCACCAAAGTTTGGTCCCACAAGGAATTTCCTCTTATTAAAGTGGGTAAACTGGTGCTCGATCGAAATCCTACCAACTATTTTGCTGAAGTCGAGCAAATCGCCTTTAGTCCTGCTCATTTGGTGCCTGGTATTGAACCTTCACCTGACAAAATGTTACAAGGTCGTCTGTTCTCTTACTCGGATACTCATCGTCACCGTTTGGGAGCCAACTATTTGCAAATTCCGGTCAATTGTCCCTACCGCGTAGCTGTTAAGAATTATCAACGTGATGGCCCTATGACAGTAACTGATAATCAAGGTAATAGCCCCAACTATTATCCTAACTCTTTTTCCGGTCCCGAAGAAAGTCTTCGTGCTAGAAAATTACAAATCAAATATCCCGTTACCGGCGATGTCTATCGTTACAGCAGCGGTGATACTGAAGACAACTTTAGCCAAGTGACCGATTTTTGGGTACGTGTTTTGGATGATGGTGGCCGTAGACGTTTGGTCAACAATATTGCGGGCCATTTATCTGCTGCCAGTACTTTTATACAAGAACGTGCTGTTAAGAACTTCTCAATGGTTCATCCCGATTTCGGCCGCATGCTAAGCGATCAATTGAACTTAACCAAAACTGCCAAGATCTAAACGAGTGATTTTCTTTGAATTCCTTCAAAAAAGTGCAATTTTAAAGCAATTTACACTCGTCTATTTTACTGGTTGTGGGTCTCAAATTTACCCTTTTGACAAAACGTTATGACACTATTATTATTCTTATTGTTGTTACAACACTAATTTTAATGCTTTAAAATCAACATTTCCAAATAAACAAGTGGTATCTATAAACTTTTTACTAGAGCTGCAAATAAATCTTAATATATGTAACTTAAAAAAAGTGTGTATTTATTTTATTTATCCTTTATTAAAAGAAACCTACGATCTGTGATTTTATTTCCAGTTCTCACGCTGTAGAAAAAATAATAAATTAAGATAAGTCAAGTTAAAAATTTCATAGCAAAAATTTCCTTTTTTTGCTTTTGATTCACATGAATTTATGGGTCCCTGTCTTCACTGTCCATCCCTATCGGAATCTCATTGTCCAACGCCGTAGGAGTATCTTTAGTTATTGAACCATCCAGCCTACACGAGTCATTCTTCTCCATCTCTTGCGAATCTTTATTGTCCGTCCCTACGGAAATCTCACGGTCCAACGCCGTAGGAGTATCTTCAGATATTGAACCATCCAGCCTTCACGAGTCATTCTTGGCCACCTCTTGCGAATCTTCATTGTCCGTTCCTACCGGAATCTCACGGTCCAACGCCGTAGGAGTATCTTTAGATATTGAACCATCCAGCCTTCACGAGTCATTCTTCTCCACCTCTTGCGAATCTTTATTGTCCGTCCCTACCGGCATCTCACGGTTCAACGCCGTAGGAGTATCTTTAGATATTGAACCATCCAGCCTTCACGAGTCATTCTTCTCCACCTCTTGCGAATCTTCAAATTCCGTCCCTACCGGAATCTCACGGTCCAACGCCGTAGGAGTATCTTTAGATATTGAACCATCCAGCCTACGCGAATCATTCTTCTCCATCTCTTCTGGATTTCTCCTTTGACCATTTTAAATCAGAGTTCCTTCAGAAAATTCATACAATACCCGCGAGTAATGTAGAAAAATATGTCCACCTACACAGAGCGTCGTATGCGCGAGTAAGTCTGTATTAAATGTGTAATCGCTTGGTATCCACAGTTCGCGTACTAGAGACTTGTGACCTACTTAGCCACGGATCCCTGGCGTATGCTGTTCCACCGTAGATTAGGGATTTTTATACGAAAGTGTTAACTTTCTCTCCGCTACATTTATTTAGTCGCACTCCTAGCAGAGACAGGAACCTATTACCGGCCGCCACCAAGAGGAGGTTTAAGTTGAAACTTCTGACAGTGCACTCAGTTACGGAAAGCCATACCTTAGAGCCTGACGGCTGACGGCCACTGAATAAATAAAATCCACAGTTAGGCCGGTCACACATCTAAATATCGTTATCCTTTTTAAACTTTCAAGAGAATCCCAAATTCAATTAAAGCAATTTGCTTCTTAATTGCGTGTACAACAATTTAGCGGTTTAAAAGTTGAAATCGGATGCATTGATGTACCAGGTCACTTGGTAAGGTGAAGTTAAGACTGACTTTCAAATCAATTATGAATGTGATATTAGGTAGCTAATTCCTGTATATTCTCTTTTGTTTCTTTATGATAATAATTTATTGATAAAAATAAAAAAATTGTGCCAAAGTTTGGTGTATTTTTTAGCCTTTGAAATTGACCAATCTGCGGAACAGGAATAAGAAATCATTTGGAATATTTAAAGTTCCAATTGTTCGAATTAGAATTGAGATATGAAAAATAAATTATTTAACTCAAAGGGACAGCATGTGCGTACCCACGTGCGCCTGCAAACCTAACCATGAAAATTCGTTTTCTACATTGCAATCGATTCAAATGTAGTTTCTGTAGGCAGTCCCAGCTCTTCATAGTAACGCCTCAAAGTATTCTACAGTTTATAAATAATTCATTAATTACAACAGTATGAAGGCAACAGATAATGACAACAATTATCCTCATAATTACTTATTTACATGTATGTTATTTTTCAGCGTTTTGATATTTAATTGTTTAGAAATAATGCAAGTGTGTATGTACAAATGAAATGTTTCAATATCTATGATTTAAAGAGTTCAAAGTTGATATTTTAACTTTTCGAAAAATGTATTCAGACATGTAAAATGAAAATCGATCGATTTCAAACGGACCGTTTTGAAATGGTGTGAAAAATGTCGATCAATTTTGAAAATCATTTTCGAACCAATATCAAATTATTGTAATACAGCAAGCGATTTAAATCAATTAATGTAATAAAATTTAGATACAAAATTATTCAAAGTTAATGAAAATATACAAAATATATTACAAGCATTTTCTGTTTCAATTCGATTCGTTGTCCGTTCTGGGGCCTAATCGATATCGACTATAATTCGATATCGATTATAATTGCATCGAAATGGTGATAGTTCGGATCACGGCGTCCGATATCTTAATGCAACTATGCGATATTACATTCGATAGCTCAAATGTCATCGAAACAAAACAAAGACTAATAATTTTGCAGACACCAAAAAAAAAAAGAGTACATCGGGAAAATGTAAATAGTTTCAGTGTTTTTTATTGCAAAATATTTAATATTTATTTGTTTTCAGGGAGAATTTAAACAAAATGAATGCACTCGTCCTCTGATTCGGACGATGTCGGGTAAAAAAATAGCGCGGGATCCATTATATTCCATATAAAACTTTGTCTTTTACCAAATTCCAATTTTTGTTTAAACTTTCAGATGATAAATTTACTTTGTTATGCTTTTCTTTTGACATTTTCTGCTTAACATATGTTTGCAGCATTGCAAAAAGCCGGAGTAGCCAATTTAAAATTACGATCGAATACCGTGATCTAAACATTAGGTAGTGTCGAAAGTTTGTTTCATTCGATTTTGAAGACGACATCGAATGCCGTAATTAGTCCCCTGGTCATCTAAAAAACCAACGCGTTCATCATCTTAAAATGCTATATATTACTTCAAAACCGTTGTAAATACAATTGCGATTTGTAATTAGTTTAAAGGCAAAAAAATCTTGCTGAAAATAACTCTAAAGGCGATTCAAAAATGTTGTAATTTGAAAAATTCCCATTGATGAAATTTTGCAAATTTGTGGATTTAGTCTATTAATGGAGAAATGGCAAACCTTACTGAGCATTTTTGGCATTGCCACATGTCACGAATCTTTTTTTATACTGAAAAAATTTATATCTTAAAACCAAATAGCAAAAGAAATCACTCGACATATAAAACGGCAATAAAAACACATCCTCACATTTATTACTTTTAAATCGTTCTCATGTATAAATCGATTTTTATGACGTGTGAATTTTATATATTATTAGTTTTTTTTTATTTATATTTTAACATTATTAAAGTACGTAAGAGTTTGTAAAAATATATATTTTTTGTGTTGTATTATAATTATAATAACTATTTCAAAAGTATAAAATTTTATTGTTTCTGTGTTATATTGTTGGTATCATACGAGTATATACATTTCATTGCACCTGGTGTATTTTCGTATTTAATCGTATCAAAAAAGAAATATATTAGAACAGAAATGCATCAAGTGACAACTAATAATTTAATATACATTTTTAGATACACTACTATTTACTTAATGATAGTAAAACACATGCTTAAAACACGAAATATTGATTTTTTTCTAATCTTTTATATTCCTCATTAACACGTGGAACGTTTTAACATGATAAGGTCACTTACATTTAGCTCTGGTCAGGGCAAACAAGGTCAACAATAGCGTATGCGAAAAATTCACGAAAATTTTATCGTTTATAGTTTTAAAATCGCCAACATATTTACAAGATCGTCAGGAGTTACAAATAAAGGCACGCAAACGTGTATAAACGTCACTGTTCTTTATTTCGAGTGGAATGAAAAGGTGTGGAATTAGAAAAACACTCGGAATTGAATAATTCGGAAATTATGCATTTCACATATTTTTCCTTTTTCGAAATTATTGGACAATGTTAATGAAAACACATGTTGTCGCTTACGTTAATAAGCAAGAAGAGTCCTCAAATATGTCTGTTCAGATGTACCATACGTTTTGAAATTTATTGTGGCAAATAAATGAAAATTGAAAAAAAAAATTTTTCTACCTCAAAAACCTGATTTTTACATTTCATTAAAGTTTCAATTCATTCCACCAACTTTTATTACTCCAAATAAAACGAAATAAATTATTCGGAAGTGAAATACAGAACAGCTAAAACATTCGCAAAATTCCATTTTCGAATAAAACATGGCGGAGTCGGACTAGAGAAAAGCTGTGTATATACTGCTTTCTGTGCGCTAATATAACTGGGTTTGACTTTGTTACCGAGTCATAAAAATATATCACTCTTCAGTCGATTTGAAGTTATCGCAAACGCATGTCAACCAATTTGTAAATTTCTCTAAAATTTTAAAACTTTGAGGATTCATTTGAAAGAAAAGTAATAATTTAAATTCAGTGGTTAAGAGAAGGTTAGTAGATCAGATACGATTTATTTGCAGGGACTTGAAGTGGTTGCTGTATTATTTACATATATTAATTTATGCTCTCATGCTTCTTTATTCTCTCTCTTACTTTTGCCTAATCCGAACCAAATATAAGCGACCTTATCCTTTCACGCGCACCTTATGAAACTGTTGCAACGATTTATCACGACAAAAATGAATGTTTTAAGTTAAACAGATAAAACATTTACAATTACTTAAAGACTTCAGGTAAAATAAGATTTTTGATTGAAAAAAAAAAAACAATATGTTTAAAATTAAAGACTACATTCTTATACAGCTAACAAACCTACATTTATATTAATTTTTGCTTTTTTTAATTAGAGAAAAATTGATTTAAAACAATTTAATATTTAAAAAAATAAGATTAATTAATATTCCTTATTTTTCCCCCTAAAGTAATTTCCATTAAAGAAATGAAAAATTATAGATTAATATTGAAATTATATAATTGCCTATAAAAAGTGTCTTCCAATATTTGTTGTTGTTCATCAAATGCATCAAACAAACAGAGCAAATAGGAAAGAATGAATAAAAAAATTCTTTAAGCTTAAAAACTAGATCAGGATGGTGGAGGTGTCTGTGTTTATGTAACAGTATTTAGTGTGTAGCATTTAGGACTATAGGTCGTGCCCAATCGGGGAAAGTGGTCAAGTTTGGATACACAACCAAGCCCCATGTTTGGCAGAAAACAAACAAAACAATGATGCTGATAACAGTGGGACCAACACCTGCTATGGCCTGTAAAATAAAAAGAAAAAAAGTATTCATATTAAAATTCTGTTATAATATTTGAATGGGAATGGAGAAAAAAGAAAGAGATTTCTATTGCAAAACTTATTTCTAGCTCATTATATCGCAACTCATTTTATCTTAAAAATGCAATTTGTTTGTTGGACCCATTAACTTAACGTTAACGAAATTGGGGAGGAGATAACGGGTTATCCATTTAGTGATTTCAAAACCGCCAGTCTGGCAAGGCTGTCAGCTGTTAAATATCTGTCATCTAAAGAGTCCTTTATTAAGTGAAAGGTTTGCCATTTACGAATATACATTGATCGTTTAACAACCGAAGAAGGCATAAAAATAGTTAAACGTAGTCACTTTTCGAGCATTACGGGGTGATTTTGGTCGTCATAATCGACCTACTGTGCAAGGATTTGGCAAGATTATAAAGAAATTTGAAAAGACTGAAAACGTTACAGATGTGATCAGGCCTGTGCATCATCGCATTGTGCGAAAATATCTCTTCTGTAAGTGAAAGTTTGGCTGATAATTTAAATTTGTCGATTCCACGGCATTCTCAGCAATTGTGCATATCCTACGGCTCATTATGGCAAGGTTTCATTCTCCACCACTACCGGGGCCTCACGGTCCAACGCGTTAGGAGTACATTTAAAGACTGACCCGTCCACCCCTCGCTAGGCATTCCTGTCCATCTTTTACGAATTACTCCCTTGGCCAATTAAAAGCGGAGTGCCTTCATAGAATTCGCATGAGTAATGCACGCGTAAGTCCATATTAAAACTGGATATCGACTGGTGTACAGAAGTTGTATACTAGGGACCAAGCACCCTCGCGTATGCTGTTCCACCGTGGATTAGGAATTTTTATAATGTTAACTTCTCTCCGGTCGATTTATTTAGCCAGACTTATTTAGGAGAGACAGGCGCCTGTCATCTGCCGCCACCACGGGGAGGTAAGCAATATCTTCTTGTCTGCCAGCTGTCGATCACATCCGAAAGGTTGCTTCCGAGCAACTTACTCTCGTATTGACTAAAAGAGTGGAAATTAAAGGTAAATCCGTCGAAAACTGTTCATGTAACTCACGTAACCCTTAGAAGGCAAAATGTATACAAATAATAACGAATACTACTGTTCTAGTGGAAGATCGCGTTCCGCAATATTGAGGCAAAAATAAGGACAGTAAATCTTAGCGAAAATGAACTACATTGGTTAAGAGGCCCTCATTTAACCCTGACAACTTTGGAATACAAAGTGCGTTTATACAAATCCATAATAAAGCCATACGGCATTCAGTTGTGGGGTTTCTCATGCTCATCAAGCATCCCCAAAAAAGGCAGTATAAGATTTACCGACTACTCGCATGCGCCCCTTTGCTATATGGGAAATAAAAATATCAGTAGAGAGTTTTGAAAGTTCCCACTATCCAGGAAAAAATAAAACAATACTCGAGCAAATATGTAGCCAAAGTAGTGGTCTATTCCAACTTTTTTTCGATGGGATTTATTGGAATTTGATGGGTCTGGTGACTAAGAAAAACAGACAACATTGAGCCTGGCGAGACGGCTCTCCCAAACTAATCGAAAGTAGTAAGTTAAGATTTGAATACAATAAATTATTTATTACATTTGTAAAAATAATAATCTAGAGATTTGCATACTTATTGTAAGTTTCTTTCAGAAAGATTCAGAGAATACTTACTAAAGCCTACAGTGTTGCTATGAATTAAATTCCAAAAGTTTTGCATACTGTATGAGGTTTTGGAAGAACTTGTGTATTAAAGTAAAACTTACCATATCCTTTGTTCGAATATTAGCGTAACCAGCTACTAAAGCATTGGGTGGTGTGCTGACGGGCAAGTGGAAGGCCATACTGCAAGCCAATCCGGCGGGTAATATTAAGTATAAGGGATGAATTTCAATCGCAATTGACTGCAAAAAAAATTATTGATTTAAAATGTATAGTACACAAGTACAAGTTGATGAAACTGTTATTTCACTTACCATTTCAGCCACAACAGGAACCATAATATTGGCAATGGCCACATTAGAACTGAAAGCAGTCAATATTACAGCCACAATAATGATGACTAATAGCAGCACAGCATGTGGCAACACTTTTAAGCCGATCAAAGCATTTCCTATTAATGTAGCCATGCCACTTTCTTTACTGCCTTCGGCTAAAGCAAAACCACCGCCTAACAGGAATACCAAACCCCAGGGTACTTTAGTTTGTATAAACTTCCAGGTAATCAACGAAGGTGTAGGAGCGGTGGGCAATTCGAGTTGTTTGCGATTACAACAATAACGCATGAATGCATAGTTGGCAGGTAACATGAAGCACATAATAACTACGAAAATGGTGGGCATAGAGTTACGGATATCTTTGGCATTCAACCAATCTGCCCAGCCAGGGAAAATACCAGGTTTACGGGTGAAATACATGACGACCATAATAATAAACAAAATCATAACTTGAATTTCATGAGTACTCATGGGTCCCAAGTCCTTATAACGTTGATCAATGACTTTTTTGGCTACATCGGCACCTTGGTTGCCTAACCTCACTTCCTCGGCCTCTTTGCTCTTGGGACGGAACAGGCCCATATAGTGGTATTGCAACCACAAAAACATTAAGCCGGTGTAAACCAACATGGATGGCACGGAATAGAACATAAAGGTAGGGAAATCCAAAGTCTCCGTAGAATTGCGGAAACGACTCTCATAGATACCCTTAAATGTTAAATTGGTAGCTGTACCAATAATTGTACCGCAGCCACCCATGGACGATGCATAAGCAATACCCAAGAAATAGCACAAGGTTACTTTCGAGGGATAAGGCGCTCTATAACAAAAAAATAATAAATAAATACACTTCTCCTTGGGTACTAGACATAAACAACTTACTCATCTTCACCATTTTTCTTGTTACCAACAATTTGGTATTGTGGTTCACGGTTCATTTTGCAAAGACCCTGTTGCTGTAGTTCTTCCAAGACAGCTTGAATAATAGGGCACATCATAGCTGTACAGGCAGCGTTCGAAATCCACATGGACAAGAACATAGTAACGAATATTAATCCAAAATGTAATCTGTAAAATATGTATGTAAGTAAATAAATAATGTACGTAATTTACTAACGAATTTAATAATTCCTATTTGATACATTAAATATTATCTCTCTATACTGATTAGGTTCGGTTGTTTGGCTTATCATAATAATATTACAACTCTGCTTAAACCAAGTCCCGAACGCGAAACCAGCAGGAACTCGACATAAAGTTTACAATAAACTTCAATGCCTGCTGCCAGGCAGCTATTATAAAGATATGCTTTCTGGTTCTCAGAGTTAAAGAGGTTGTACCTCCACTAATCTAAAGGTGATACCACGTCTAGCAAGTTTATCTGTATTAGCATTCCCCTTGTACCTTTGCTCTAGGATGGTGATTTTAGCTTTGCCATTTCGGCAAGAGAAAAACGAGAGTAAAGTGATGTCTTCGTTCTTAAAAAAGTGGTCATATGGCGGTTCGTTTGTCATAGTCGATATTCAAGGCTGTTATCAGGACGGAAACTCCACAACCACTTTTATTGGTAATTTTTCTGCCAGAAAAATGCAGTATTTATTCTCCTTCGTATGCAAATACTGAAACCCCTACAATATACTCCGTACCCCTACACAGTAATTCCCGTGTAATTACCTTGTGAAAAGCACTTAAGCGAGCACGTTTAATTACCTCATTGAGGTAATTGAAATTAACTTTAAAATTTTATTACATGGCGTCTAGACTAGCCATAAATCTTTTCAGTCATCGTACAGGAATTTGGCTAGTGAAGACCGTCGATGTTCGTGTTCAAACAGAATTGTCTGAAGAATATTTCCCACAACTCAGTTCTGCCATTACACAAACAAAATACACACAGACAAAATAAAAAAATATGTGGGTATGCGCTCCTCTGTAAACACCCGTATAAAAAAGCTATGCTGAGAGCATCCAAACAATATCGATGAGACACAAAAAATTATGCTCAAAATGAACAGGAACATCTACACTTATGCTTCACACAGAAGTTCACGAACTCATTTTCTCCCGTTATTCTGCAGACGTTCTTTCAATGTACGAACAAATTAATGGCAAGTCAGTACGTAGTGTAACGGAATCAACAGGGGTGGAAACGTTACATTAAACGATGATACATTTTACTTTGTGGATTTAATTTTTAAGGCAATTATTCGAATTCGGTAAATAATCGAAAGTTAACGAAACGTGAAATTTTATAAGAAAAAGAGAAAATAACGGGGCATACTATACATACACATTTACAGCCATCGGCACGTTTTCTCATGAATCCAGGAATGGTATGCGAAACTTTCGCACATCCGTACAGTCATTTTGAAACAAGTGGACAGACTAAAGCAGTGTATAACTACCTTTCCAAATATCTAGACTAAAACTAATTGTTCAGTTTTCGGCTGAACTTCATGACATTAAAAATTACGTAAGCTTCTGCGTTAAGTACACACGTACATATGTATTAATGTTAAAGCATAATAGTTATTAACGTTCAATTTACTGTTTAGGTTGATTTAGTTGATCTATATAATATATGTACATATGTATGCTCATGTGTTTGTAGGTACAAAATCATTTTATTCACATACATATGGTAGGTACCTTTTGGTATTTTGTACATTATTAAATATAAAAAATAAGATTTAAGTGTAATTGTGATCGAAAAGTACAACTTGAGAAGCTTGAGGATGCAAAATTAAATTTCCACATTACCATCTCTGATTGATTGCATGTCTGCTACACTTGGCGCCAAAAGTGTTAGTAAAGTTGTAGTTGTAGTGAAAACCTCAAATTAGTAAGTTGTTTTCTTGAAAAATTCATTGATTTAAGAACATTTTAATAAAACAAATTGTGAAACCAAACAAAAGTGTCTTTTAATTTGTGAAATTATTTATTAATGTTATATTGTGGACGTTAAAAGATCAACAATAAAGTTAATCATGATACTAGTGGCTCCATTTACCATTAAAAGAAACAAACAAGTTGTGGCAGATTACTAAAATGAACAACTCAATATATATTTACATGTGTATGTATGTATGTATCATGGCAAAATTGAGTTTTGTTATAATGCATACATACATGCATACTTATAGTTTAAAGAAATAATTGATCCACAATGTTACAAATATTCAATACGCAGTTTGCAAAAACAAGAAGCAAGTCACATAAGGTAAGGTAACAAATTTGGATTAAACAATTATTTTTTTAAATATAGGAAACAAATTTTGTTACAGACGTATTCAGTGTTTGTTTGGCGCAAATGGTCTTGCAAAAGTGCAAGTGCAAATAATCGTAGGCTATTAATGAAATTTGCCATAAATTTTGTGCATTTTGTTGTTGGATTTCATTAAGAAGCTGCACTTGCACTTTTGCAAGACCATTTACACCACACACTGAATACGGCTTATTAGTATGTAGTATATTGGCCTTTTATTATAATTATTTATTTGAAGCACTTGGTCCAGTGTTGCCGTGTTGATTACTTTTAATCAAAATTGTTTTTTTTCTCTAATGTGTACTTTTTTCATTATTTTTACTTTTTTCAACAAAAAATTTCCTTTTAGCACTAAAAAATTTAGTGCTACTGCTGCTAATTTTTTCGCTATCACAAAGCGCATATTTAGTGCACAAATCTGCAATACACTCAATTTGTGTCAAATTCTAAACTGCACTAAATTTTCAAAAATTAGTGGTCATGAAATAATTTATTTTTCTATTTGCTTCTCTATTTTCGTTCTGCTCTTGTTAATTTTTTTTTTAATCTCTAATGAAGTACTAGTCTTATAATAACAGTTCACTTAAAAAGTCCACAGGATGACATACAAATGGCATGACTAAAATTTTTACCATATGATTTTTTTTAGCACTAAACTTCAAACGATACGTGTATAAATTTGACAGAATATTGATGATTCGTGAGTTATAGCATTTTGTGAACTTGAAGTTTTGATAAAGCATTGCTTTTTAATGAAAATAAAAATACAGTGGAAACCAAAAAAATTGCTTGATGAATATTATCCGAACTCTGCTCCATCGAGACAAATTATATATTTACTTTATAAAAATAAAGACCAAGTGCTTAAAAATTATTGAACTAAAATTGTAGGAAACAAATTTAGTTCACGCAAACTTACAACAGTTTTTAAGTGGATAAGTACGTATCTATGCATGCACAGTATTTGGAAAAAATTTTTGCATGCTAATGTAACGATACAAATTTACAAACATAAACACACACCCGCTATGCAAAACGACACGCAAACATTAGTAACAGGTGTCTACCATATTATAAACAACACGCACATTATTAGTACTATGTACCCAACGTATTACACGTTACAATTCTCATTTAGTTTATAATAAAGATTGGTTATAGTGTAGCTATGAAATGACGAGCATTTGTAGCTACCGTTCGAACTATAATTATAGACAGACCACTTGAATTGAAGTCCTAGAGCTTTACCGATTCGTGTTCTGACCGCAGTAGAAGCGTCGATTTTCCGACTACAAGGTCTCCCGAAATTATGCTGTATTAATCGTAGTTTAGTTGCAGATTATAAGGGCTCCCGAAATTATTTTATTTCTACGCATTGAATCGTATCTTGCCGAATACAAGAGCCCCTGAAATTACCCTGTATCTAACCATAGTACAGTTGTCTAGTATACGAATATAAGGTCTACCGAAGCATTAAAGAAAGCTGACATTTAGTGAAACCCTGGGAAGACTAATTGTAACTCCAGCTGAAAAATACAATGGCCTTACACTACTTGTGGGGCTTAGAGTAGCCTTAAAAGAACGACGCTTTGTCAACATTCAAGATTTATGTCTGTGATTCAAGAGCTGAAAACTAAATCGCTTTGTTTCACATCTTTCCAAGTTTAAATCTAATTTAGGGCGTTAGCTAAAAAAAAATATTGTGCAAAGGCTGGCAACAAGCCATTTACCGATCTACAAATCCCCAAAACTTGCAAACATTTTTAATATTTTGTCCTTGGACAGATTCAGTAATTCAATTTTATTTTAAATATAATAATAATTTGATAGAAAGTATTATCAAACTGGAGCTTTACAAAAGATTTTATTTTATTGCAATTAATCCGTTTACTTTGTGGTTTTATAACTGATAAGGTTATTATAAATAGAACTTAAACGAAACGTAATTTTGTATGTATTTAAAATCAACACAGATACATACATATGCACTCATAGGTACATATGTACTAGTAATTCTTGATTTAGTATTCCAAAGGGTGATTTGACGTTGATTTTTGGAACGAATTTCCGTCATCCCTTGTCAAGCCAATCCGATTTCGGCTATGTGCCATCTTTTGAACGTTGGTTCGTTTAGAACGAAAATCAATATTGTTCTATTAATTTTTCGTGTTATAGTGAAATTTGGCGAACAATATTTAAGGCTGTAAAAGAAAGTAGCCTAAAAAAACACTTAGAGAAAAGGCTCTTCTTAGACATGCTCACTTAATACACTATATTGTTAACAACTTTGAAACGCAATTTCACTAACTTTAATTCAAGAATATATGTGCTACTAAGCAGTTTAAAAAAATCTTCGAATATTCGACAACAATTTTTCGAATAATTTTTAATTCTAAAACGAAACGTTTTATTCGTTGGAACAAAAATAAAAAAAATATTTCAACATTCGAATTATTCTTGTTCGAAAGACATCTCTAGTATGTACTTGAATAAATATAAACTTTTAATGAAAATAACGTCACAGGACCTGATCTCAAATTTAGCTTTTTCTATATCGACTCCTCTAGCACTCATGGCCCTTGATGTCGATAGTGTAGTCTCTAGAGGTTAAGGCATACTACTATAAATTCTGGCAAATTCTTAGGTTTCAATCTTATTTGTTGAAGGAGCGATCTATTTTGAAAGCAGCTAGTGTATTCGTAAATTGGGTTCTCTAAAGCATAGAAGATTTCAACAATTGAGTTTTCATTATAGGCAGAGTAAAAGTGAACCAACTTTTAGTTTATTAATCCTGATAACTATTTTTATTCGAATCTTTCGTACAAGTTGCAAGAATCGGATTTATGGCTTGACTAGTTGCTATTGGAAGTCGTTATCTATATGTAGATCAAGCGTACTGCCGTTTTCATTTTGGAATCTAATGGTTTTACGCAATCTAGTCTCGTAAAATGAATTATTCAGACAAGACATTTATGGACCAGTTAAAAATGCTAATCTGTAAACTATTTTAAAAGACTTTGATTTTACACGGTGAATAATAAAGTTATCCTAAACGTAGTTCTACAAAAGTAAATGCTTCCACAGAATTACGAAATATCGCTCTTCTAAGATTGGGACCGGAGAGTGTATATATATATATCGTTCTTTTTTAAAATTTAATTATCGGGTCTGATAAAACTTTCGTGGTAATAAGTCAAAATTAATTTAGAGCAGATACTTGAATCAAGGCATCCCATTATGTTTATGGTTTTCACTGCAACTAATCGTAAGAATATACGGCACCCCAGTTTTACGCTGCTTAGTAAAATTCACCACGCGCTGGTTAATGCGATGAATAAAGAATTTTATCCACTTCTGTATGCCAACATTATTAAGAACATTTCACGTAACGTACTCTGCTTAAGTAAATTAATTATGGACAATAATGAAAGATATTGCCTTGTTAATTTATCTAGACTAAAAACTTGCATGAATATAATTTAAGGTGAATTTTATGTAAACAGGCTACCACCACTTATTATTGCAATATGTTAGATAAGATTAAAACGAAAAAATTCATTCACTGAATTTTTAATTATATTTCTACTAATTGTGCGCTTAATTTAAAGTCCATTAAAATTGAACCCAAAGCTTTTGACCTAATTTAACTGAATAATTGCTTTAAGTACACAAAACATTATTTTTTTCTATTTAGTTAAAAAGTTTATGGCATTCTGAACAATGCCCCACGTATATTGCATTGTTTACATAAATAAACTGCTCTTAAATATTAATAAACAATAGATTTTAATTAAGAACAAAAATTTAGCTAAATATTTGCACAATTATAATATACTAAAGGGAGATTGTTTTGTTTTGGATAAATTTATTACCTACCATGGAATTGTTTTTCTGCTAAAGATAATTTACCGAATATAATTTGCCATAAGGATTTAGAGCTTCAAGTTAATTTGTTTAAGAAAATATCGCGAAGATTGAACACATTGCTCGATTATTGTCGATAATAACGTGGCGAGTATTGCTTTCTAAAGGTCGTGAGCTGGCAGGCACAAAGGTATGGCTTGACGTAACTGAGGGCACTGTTAGAAGTTCTGACTTATACCTCCTAGTGATGGCAGCCGGTAACAGGTTCATGTCTATGCTAGGAGTCTATCTAAATAAGTCGAGCAGAGAGATGTTAACATTTTCTTATAAATATCCCCAATCCAAGGGTTAGAGGTTACTTGGTCTTTTGTATGCGAACTCTGGGTACAAGTCGATTTTCAGTTTCAATACAGACTTACCCGTGCATATGAAGCTTTTTTTTCATTACTTGTGGGAATTATTGGAATTCTATGAAGAAACGTCGTTTTTAATTGGGCAAGGAAGGATGGATGAGAATGCGTCGCGAGGAATGGATGGCTTAATCTCTAAAGGTACTCCTAAGGCGTTGGACCGTGAGATTCTGATAGGGATGGACAAGGAAGTGTAGAGGTTAATTTCAGTACGAACTCGGGTGCTTATTGGTCAATGGAGGAATTCTGAAGCGATAGACATGAAAACCCTTTAATGGCTGGACAGGTCAGGCATCAAAGATACTCTAGGGAAAGAGGCTGAGACGATGGTGCACATTGTGTGTGAATGTCCAGCACTGGCTAGCATAAGGCTAGGTAATTAGAAATGCCTAAGCCTCAGACAAACGCTAGCAATTACAAGACACTCCGAGATGAGGAAGGGAGGTCTGAAATCACTACAGTCAAGAGTAAAGGTACATCTGCGAGGAATAGATTCTGTGAGAACAGTTTCTGAAATATATTTCCAGTCGGTTTTAAAAGTTTCAAAGAGTTCATTCCGGTTTTAGAATCGTTCCATATGCCAAAGAGATTTTCAATGCGGTTAAAGTCGGGTGATTGTGCAGGTCAATTAAGGACTGGAACTCCATTCTCTCTTAGGAACACTTTTACCAACCTCGATGTGTGTTTCGGGACGTTGTCGGGTTGAAACACGCAACAAAGTGGCATATTAAATAAAGCGTGTGGAATCACTTTCGTTTCCGTTTTTTTTAAATAGTACAACTCTACCCCATACTTAAAACTAGTGTTGCAATGGCGCGGCTCAAGTTTTTCACTAGGAAAACGTTAAACTGTAGGCTATCCTAATCTATTAAGTTGAATTTTGGGTCGTCACTAAATAGAACAGGTTTCCATTTCTGTGCGCTCCAATTCTGGTACGTTTTTGCCAAATGCAATTTTTAATAATAAAAACACCAATTGTCGTTTAATTTTTGTACATCTAAGAAAGAACACCCTTTACTAAACAATAATCACATGCCCAAACAATAGGAACATATAATTTGTAATTCATGTAATTAATATCAGCAATCTTATTATAAGCAAAACAAATATTTGCACATACATACCTTCTGGGACTGCAGCCGACTATTTGAATAACGCGCAAAGCTAACCGCTTATGTAAATTACAATATTCAATGGCTAAGGCAATCATAATGCCACCCATAAACATCACAAGTGTATCTTTGAAATACAATCTACAAGTTTGATCAGAACTCTAGATATTAAAATGAGAAATTCACATAAATCAATTAGTTAGCCTGAATTGAGAAAAATTAAAACATATTTAAGATAACGTACCATAATACCCATGATCGGAAATGCAACAATGGGCAGCATGGAGGTGACATAAAGCGGTAGGGCTTCTGTAACCCAGAAAACAGCCATAACAATAAGCAGGTACATACAACGATATTCCTGAAAACAAAAGAAATGCGATTAATTAAGATTTTGCAATTTCACTAAAAACGAAATTAAATTTCGATTCGTACTAAATGGATTTTATCAGAAATTTTACGTTCCTTAGGATTGTTTTACATAACACTCTTCAAAAACTAATGATAGGCTTCGAAATTCGCCAAATGGGACGAATCCTATTCTTTTCTTAACGGTTTCACCTAGAAACACAATCGGACGAGGCATCCGGCTTTATTTTTTCGAAGATGTTGTGATTGTCGCGGTTACTGTGACTGGTGAGTGTTACGCAAGCATGACCTGTGTTACAGGGCTATAGACAGCTTCCTTTGAGGGTTTTTTGAAAGCTCCTAAATCGATCGCTTATCATCTGCCAAACGAAGATAATGACGCAAAGAGAACAAACGGCCATCAGTAATGACGGGGCCTACTTGACCCTTATCAGCGAATAAACGCACAGAGACAGACATATTTTTGGTAAAGGAAAAGAACACATTCACGCTTTTAATGCCTACTAATTATTTACAATAACTGTGGTACTTTCTTTGGAAAGGGATAAAAAGGAATAGAGAAGACAGGTGGAGGGATATAGTAAAAGCTTCAGAGTTAAACAATTTTGAAATTTTGCGTTATGTTTATTTTTAGAACAGTGTTACAGCGCCTCTGGTGTTATGTAGACGCATTACTTGAAGCAAGTATAGCCATTTTATTAATTATATTACTTTGCCGACAGCTTAGTACTATTGAGTGATATCGACGAAAGAGAGCGATGCAATGTATATTGGTATGAATGGAAGCTAGTACATATTAAACAAAAAACTGTTATTGAGATTATTCGGCTGAGATACAAACCCAGCCGACTAAAGTCGTCAAATGCTTAATAGTTAACGCGCTAACTACTTAAGTCACAGCATCCTCAAAATGAAGATGTGCGTATTATACAATGTTAAGACAATTAGGTAATTAAGGCCTTAATTGAGTTCACTTTACCATACAAGAATTCTATTAATAAATTGTACAATTAGTACTTAATTGCAGTATTAATTGAATTGAATTCCTAATGCAACTCAGGTAAAATGTGTTTAGTGACCAAAAAAAAACTGTGTTTAATTACGAAATAAATACATATTCAGGAAGACCAACTTGCATGAACAACATAACAACGTTTTATTCAGAGCAATTTCATGAAATTTTTAACCAAAATATGTTTTAAATAATTAAAATCTTAAAAAAAAAATTTTAAATATATTTAAAAAGGTCTATTAAAGCTGAATTTCTCCACACTTTTTCAAGTTCATAAACACTAGTTTTCATGAACAAAATGAACACATTATTATCTGTTATTGCTAATTGAGTAAGGTAAATCCAACATGTGTGAACACCAAGGTCTATAACTCAATTTAAAAATTAATTGCCTCAATTAAGGTGCATTACTTAACACAGTACTACGTCGTTTCATTTTAAAGAGTTAGCAAGCCAAATCGCAGCCTAATGGCAAGTTATTATTTTTCCATTAAATAGTAAACAAATTGCATTGTATTGGAAACTGTTGAATTTGTTTAATGCTTTACGATACGTGATAAACGCAATGTGTATTAGCAGGTCGTCAGGTGTTTTTGAATAGTGCTGGAGACTGTATGACGTTTTAAATTTTCTAGTATTTTATTAAATTTTTAAGATTTTAAATTAGCAGCATGAAAACCTCCATAGCATTATAACATTTCTAACTTAAAATTTGGGCTTTAATAAACTTATCCTTAATAATAAAATTTTGACTTGAAGAACTTACTTTAGTATTATTCACTAACATCACAGGTAAACATAATAGAGGCACAAGAAATACTACTAAACCCTTCCAATGATTGGAAAGAAATGTTGAACATTTACGCCATCCCGTCGCAGGTGTTCTTTCGCCTGCCTCACTATCAAAGAAAGAAAAAATATGCAATTGTTATTATTTTTTAATTTATACGACAAAATTTATATGTCAAAAATTTACTTACATCTCCATATTTTCCTAATTTATTATTTTTTTTTTAACTAAAACGAAAGAAGAAGATATTTATTAAACAATTTTTCTAAAATTCGTTTAAAAATAAACAACAAAAGTAATAATAAAAATTGTGATTTTGTATAAAAAAAATAATTAACTGCTAATCTATTATTGTTAAATTATTTTACAGAGAAATATTTAGTATTTACACTTTGAGAAGAATTAGCGTTATTTTTTTAAACTAATCTGGCAGCCCTGTAAAAACAAGATTTAGATAATTATTTGCTTCATTTTTGTGTGTAACTGTTATACAGTTTTATGTTGTTCATCACTGGTAACAAATTTGGTAAATTGCAAAGGAAAATCGAACAAAATCATTAAAAAATTCAAGTAAATTATAAAAAAGCTATCAAGCTTCGAAAGAAAGCGTAAAAGCTTCGACAGCAGGAATTAATTAGTCAAGTTATAAAATTGATAAAAAATCGAAAAATTGCTGAAATTGCAAACAAATATTTAATTGGAAAAACGTCTTTAAATCACTAAAAAAATTAAAAAAAACTCGTATTAAAACAAAAAAAAGTGCCACATAAATTCAGAGCTGTTAAATTTCGATTACGATTAGTAATCAATTACATTACTTTTTAAAAAGAATCGTAATGATTATATAATCCACTATTCAACAATTTCTGATTACTAATTGATTACGATTACAAATAATCAACAAATAATCAGGATTACTTGCGATTACTAAACAATAATCAAAAATAATCAAAAGTAATCAAAAATGAGTTCGACTACTTTAAAAGATTACTTTTGAATATTTTTGATTACTTTTGATTTTTTGTGATTACTTTGGATTATTTTTGATTTTTTGTGATTACTTTTGATTATTTTTAAAGGAATCTTGTACATTACATTTATTGAAAAAAAAACTGTACAAAGTTAAGTTAGGGTGAAGTTTTTTTTTCAATAAATGTAATGTACAAGATTCCTTTAAAAATAATCAAAACTAATCACAAAAAATCAAAAATAATCCAAAGTAATCACAAAAAATCAAATGTAATCAAAAATAGTCAAAAGTAATCTTTTAAAGTAGTCGAACTCATTTTTGATTACTTTTGAATATTTTTCAGTAATCGCAAGTAATCCTGATTATTTTTTGATTACTTGTAATCGTAATCAATTACTAATCGTATAAAACTGAATGTAATCGTATTGTAATCATTACTTCTACTTTAAAAAAAAAGTAATCTAATTACTAATGATTACGATTACTAATCATTACTTAACAGCTATGCATAAATTACACAGTGCATTTATACACACTACACCTAGTGCCATACAAAAGCCGCACTAGAAAATTATTAGTTGTCAACAATTTTCCAAAAAAAAAACAAAAAACAGTAATGTGTCTGAAAATCCAACCGGTAGATTTCCGTTAAGAAACGGAAAGCTATATTTGACTATTTTATTGGCTTTTATGTAGAAATAAAAGGAGATGGATTAGTTGGGCTAACGATTGCCGATATACGACCTTTTTATTCATTGCTAAGAACCATTTCCAAAATTTAAAAAAAATCTCTTGAGACTAATACTTAGATTTTTTGTTAAATATATAAATTTTGTGACTGCATCTACTTATTAGGGACCGCAAATATTCAATACTTTTCGAATTTCAACCAAAAAGTTCATACTAAAAGAGAATGCTACAAGCACTGTTACCAAAAATCTTAAGCTATTTCCCGCCAGATAGCACTCTAAAAACAGCTAGAAACCACGAACTGCTAAAAAGAGTTAATCTGCTAACTTTGTTGTGCTTTGCAATTATTATATTTAATGTATGAAGCATATCGAAGCACACCGCTTACTTTATGAATCCCTTTTCGACCCCCTTCTTACCCCCCTTCAGTCAACTGATTTGTAATTTACGACTACTTCGCTGTCACTTAAGTCTCGTGCTACCACTAGTCTTTCCTCTCGACTGTAGTGATTTCAGACTATAGACTGGTAACTTTCCGCCTTCTTCCTCATCACAAAATCTCTTGTAATTGCTAAGCCCCCCATGGCGTTCACATTTAACCACTGTCTGCCCGTGGTCCTGGGCATTCACACACAATATGCGCTACCGTCTCAGCCACTTCTTCGGGAGCATCTTTGGAGACTTCTCCTCAGCATTTCTCCATTGGCCATTAAAAACCGGAATTCCTACAGAGATTAATCTCGCCACTTCTTTGTGAGGCTTCCTTGTCCATCCCTAATAGAATCTCACGATCCAACGCCTTAGCAGACCCCTCGCGAGGCATTGTTCCCCATTTCTTTCGGCTTCCTCCCACACAGAGCTTTGTATTCGCGGGTAAGTCTGCATTAAAACTGAAAAACGACTGGTAGCCAGAGTTTGCATACTACAAACCAAGCACCCTCTTGCCTACGTATCCCTGGCGTATGCTGTTCCACCGTGGTTAAGGGATTTTTATAAGAGAGTGTTAACTTCTCTCCGCTCGACTTACAGAGACAGGAACCTGTTGCCGGCCATTGAAGTTTGGAATTTAATTTTGAAGAATTTTTATGCATATACGACAGAGTAAGTTTCAGTGCTTTACAGTGGAAGTAAGAACTTTTTAGGAACTTCATCCTCAAAAAAACCAATTAAAAGCAAACTATCAGGTATGTTATTGAAATCGATCGATTTCAACATACAAATATGAGCAGCTGACTTATTTATGGTGTCTTATTGATTTCGACGTTTAGAATATTTTATTTGAATTTAAATTTGGTTTCGCCATAACGTGCGTACGTACATATTTGACTATCACACACCTATATGTTTTACATACCTCATACAAGTCCGCAAACAACTGACAACTTTTTTTTTTAATTTTAGAACTTTTTGATTTCAGCACTGCCACTTTGTACTAAATTCAAATTATGTGATTTGCCATTAAAAGCGCTAGAGATCCTTAACTAAAAAAATGTTACAGCTAAAAAACCACTCACCGAATTTGTTCATATACTTCCGGTTTTTGATGATGAAAAACCTCTAGATCTAGCGAGAAAATCACCGTTTTGGCAACACTGGCTACAATATTAAAAAGTACACTGACGTGTCGCTACACGAGCTAGCTTTGGCTATATTAATTTTTGTAGATTTTTGCAACGAATTTCCGTCATCCCTTATCAAGTTTGGTTTGGAGACAAACCGTTTTCGGCTTTGTGCCATCTTCTGTGTCATTTTTCTTTTCGTATTAATTTTTATTTGTTTGAGATTTATCAAAAAAATTAAGTGCAATAATTATTTTTCAAGTTTTATTTTATTTTTCGCTTGAAAGTACTAATGTATGTCTTGTTTTATTTAATTTTTGTCAGTTAACAAGTCACTGTAGAAAGAGCATTTTCTGCTTTAAGGTCAATATTTTCTTAGCAAAAAATAAAGGTGAAAAGTAGTGATTAAAAAGTAAGTTTTTCAATACAACTAATAAACGTTACCGGTCCCTGCTTTATATAGCAGAAAAAATATATGATAAGAATAACCCAGGGACAAAATACAATTTTTCGAAGAGCGGCGTTTTTATGTGTCTGGGTGTATATTGTCCTTATCTCTGTTCTTAGCACAACTCATCAAAAGTTTTCATGTAACATATAAAAGGTGTGGTTTTTTTCTGTTGAGCAGTGTTATAAATTTATTTAAAATGACTTTCTATACTTTATATGGTACAATGCCGCCATCTATCTGTTAAGTCATAAGTATAAATTATATTTATAAATAACAACTTTCGTCGTCTCACTATTTAGCTTTAAAGTCTATAATTGAAAATCAAGGAAAAGTGAACAAATTAGAAAGGAATTTTCATGCGTAAAACTATGTATTTGAACAATGTTTCGCTTTGCAAAAACTAAACATGGAACTTGATTTATTATTTTAAAACTATTATGTTTAATATGAGACTAAGTTCTCATAAATAACACTACAAAATTTAACACATACATAGTTAAAAGTAAAGCAGTTTTTAAAAAGCCTAAGAAAAATCTATTTATAAAATTTATTATTACATTAATCACTTTTTAGAGCTTTAGCGGCTGCTATCTTGGTACGAACAAGTGTGTGTTATTAAGGTCAAGTTCAGGTGGATATCACACGAAACGAATCGAGCTCTTTTAACCCCCTCATAACTTTGCTTCGCTTAATCATAAGATAACGAAACTTAAAAAGTTAGGACTCTAAATATCGGTAACCTCATGGTTGAAGTTTAATCACTTCCGTACGAGCGTCGATGAGGCGACGACCACAGATGGCACCACGTTGCCTATAGTCGACGGCCGTTATGCATTTAGTTCTCCTTATATTTTAAAGAAATAATTAAAAGCGCGTTTCGTGGCCGATAGGCGCCGTACTGAAGTGGTTAACCATAATATCTTCTGAGATATGAAGGTGTAAACGGTACATATTTTAGTTCCCACTAGTGTTGTCAAATCATTTGATATTTAATTTTTTCGAACAAAAGCACATAATTGTTTTCTGTTCGAATAAAGGAATAAAATTAAATAATTGTTCGAATAATCGAATAAAAAATTTTATTCGAATAATACAAATTCTAAAACATCAAAAAATACTTATTAGTTTAACTTTTTATTAAAAACACATGCAATTCATTGCCAAAGAATAACAAATAATTCATTAGAAAAAAAAACAAGAATATTAAAAACGTAACAACATAACCCCATTTATGTTGTTACGTTTTAACCTTTTAAAAAGGTGTTTATTTATTAGCCGGTTCTTTTAATTCTAAAGTCTTATAAAATAATTTATTACGCACTTAAATTCAACACGGTTACTTCTTTATTCCACTCGATACTACCTAACACCTTGATCACCCAAGGCTTTTTATAGTAGTCGTCTAGTTTCTAGAAACTTGTAGAATACGTAAGAATCCAGCAGTTACTTATTTAGCTAGAAACATCTTTTCTGCTTGTTTGTCTGTTTTTTCATTATGATGCTTGTTTTCGTACCTTCTGTCTGCATTGTTTCTTATGGTGTTGTTTTTGTTTATTCATACTACTAAATTCCTGGAATTAGCCTTGATTCGTGTTGATGTTATATCGTTGTTATTGTTCTGTGTGTATTTACTTTTCCGGAGACTTCTCTGAGCTTATAGATGTTGTGTTTTGTTCTTGTTACAGCGCTGTCTGTACAGTGGATGCCAAATCTTGCCGCACTCTTTATTTCTGGAACTTTCTGTACGTTGAATGTTCACTTGTTCGCAATTAACAACGTAACAATATTCTTTAAAAATATATATGTATTCATTCTATATGTGTATAGTTAACTAGCAAAATTATATATATTTTTTAATAGTCTGCCACACATTCTGATCGGAACGGTTTTAAATCCGTGTTTGCAATTCTGATTTAAATTTACTTCTCAAGATTTCGAAATGTATCAAATCTCAAAATATAGGTCTTTATTTTGATTAGTAAACGGTAAAATAGGCTTCTGCCTGGCTTGCTTTATTAACTTTTATGTAAGAGGGCCCATATATGAAATAGAAAATATATTTTCTTTCTTACAGGAAAATAAATACTGGTCCTGTGCACTTGCTTTAGTAATTAACAACCACGCATACTTCACTGCTCTTAAAAGGCGAATTATTTCGATGTCAAGAGTACTACTTCGTTGAAAGTATTGACCCCCTTTTTCTGTCACTTAAACTTACTTTATTTTGATTGTTCATTTGTTTGTCTCTCATAGAAATTGATTTAAACAATATGTTCGTTTGTATGTTCTGCTGTGTTTACCATACAACTTATGTGCGAAATAAAATGCCATAACTACACAAATAATAAATTGATGTTTAATTAAAGTCATAGCAAAATAAATTAAAAGTATAAAATGTAGCCTTTCTACATTGGAAATTTATTGTCTCAATGAATATGGTGCCATTCAGTTAATGCAGGCACATTGTCGTCGAATATCAATTGGTAGTGATAAATTTTAATATTTAGAAATACGTACGAATATTTTTTTCTACGAAATATTATTTTGATATTGAAATTTAATATAAACAATTTATGTTTGTTGATTTTCCCTATTAATAGCATGATCTAAAAATGTAGATAAAAAATATTTTAAGTTCAGTTTTCGCTTAAATACCATGTTCCTATATACACATAATTGCGCAATTAGGAAATTTTAAGCAATTAAAGCTTTAAGCTCAATTTACTAAACTAGAACTCAATTAAAAATTTGGGCGATCATCACTTAATTACACCAGAAAAAAGTCTATACAATGACAAAAGCAAGGCGAATTAAAACAGGTAAACTCACCAGCGTATCTGATGACTTCTGTTTAAATGATTGCATGTCAAATTTCATATAAAAAAATGTTTCGCCATTTATAAACCTTACTGATTTGAAAATTGCAGTCTCATCTGTATACTGTCCGCCTAGGCACAAAATCAAGCGTAATCAATTTGCCAACTTCCTTGGAAAACTTCACTGCAGAGTGATGCAGCTGTATAACGCAATTCAAGCGAATAAGCTAGATGTCATATCTGGAGGTGAAATCACTTATTAGCCAACAGACTTTAATAAGCAGCCAAAACATAATGATTTTGCCATTGTGAAAAATATCAAACGTGATCAACTATTAGTTAGATCATCCACTTTGCCTGAAACCCTTAATTCCTACCCAAATAAAAATGCGAATTAGTTGATATATAAATAGGTTGATATACAAAATTAGGTCTCACCTAAATTAGAACAGCGCTCTGAGAACCCCAAATGATATTCAATAGTTGTTAATCAATTTACAATTAAAAATATTGATATGAAAAAAACCGCCCGGACCTAATCGTATTAATTGAGGAAATTAAATTTTAAATTAAGTTATAGACTTTGATGTTCACACATATGCAAATTAGCATACTTAATTAGCATTTGTCGGCTGAAAATGTGTTAATTATTTATTAATTTCGAAAAATGCCGCGAAATTCGGTTTTAAAGAAAGTACATAACTATTTAATTAGATTGGAAAACGGAAATTTCCCCTTCAAAACCATTAAAAATTAACATTTACAACAACAACGTAAGGAAACCACCACAATAAGTAGCAAAGCCGACAATTATTATAAAATTAATTAAACATGATGTATAATAAAAAAGCAGCCGAAAAGTTGTTTTAGCTAAAGAAGTATCTTTATGAACTCTTGCTTATTCTACAAGTTTCTAGTTTCAAGAGGACCACTATAAAAATACTTCGACTGTCAAGCTGGAAGTTAGTAGCGAGTGAAACGTAGAGCTGCAAAACTATCGTTAGTCGGCCCATTCGATAGTTTGTTATAAAACTATCGATAGTATCAAATTCTTAGAAAAATGCTAAAGTTTCATGTATAAAAATTATTTTGATTTATAAAAATCATAAATGGAAATGTGTTCAATTCCGTAACAATCCAATTTTATTAAAATAAAGCTTCTAAAAACAAAAAAAAAACCTAAAAAACAAACAAACTGCCGGCTACACACGAAGTAACATTACAAGAAACATAGGCACATTTCATTTTATTTGCCTCGTCTGTAGCTGTTTTCTGCTGAAATTTAGATACTTTTGAGTTTCTAAATACAATATTGGATCTTCTGTATTGATGTTTTCTGTTTTCAATAACTTAGTATGTACATTGAAATCAATTCGCGCAGTGATGATCATTTGCTTTTATTCCGCGTATATTCTTTTATTAGTATATACGTTATTCACACTGAACTGATGGTTATTTTGTTGGTTACTCTATGATCAAAAAGTTAATCTAGGTTAATAAAACATGTTTTCGCTAACGTTCCTTCGTGTGTAGCCGACATAATATATCGGCGATTTGTTAGAAGAAAGCGGCGATGATGGGTTGGCCATCACTTTCTAGCCGCCGCTAAAATTTCTTTATATGACGGAGCCGTCGAATAAATCTCCTGAATTAGTCAGCACTATTCGTGTTCATTTATTCTATTTACTTTCAGTAAAAAGTAATCAAAATTTGTAATTTACCTTATATGTATATGAGTATATAAGTCTACAAATAGCGAAAATCATATGCCGAATGATTTATTTCAAAGCAACTGTCGACTACTTCTTATTACTTATTTAACCGCTTTCTTGTCGATAGTATCGCATTTTGCAGCTCTAGTGAAACGTTAAACTATGTATACGACGATGAGGAAGAAGTGTTAATTAAATAAAGTAACAGTGTGGAAAAATACAAATGTGCCGGGTGTTATTTAAAAGAAACTCTTTAATTTAAAGAACCTAAAAATAAACACATTTGAAAAGTTTAAACGTAACATTATTATAAAAAAAAGTTTAACAATTAATACTTAACAAATCTACACAATATTCCTTAAAATTGTAAATGTCTACTTTTCTTTTTATAACTTCAAAGCATAGCTGTTAAGTAATGATTAGTAATCGTAATCATTAGTAATTAGATTACTTTTTTTTAAAGTAGAAGTAATGATTACAATACGATTACATTCAGTTTTATACGATTAGTAATTGATTACGAATACAAGTAATCAAAAAATAATCAGGATTACTTGCGATTACTGAAAAATAATCAAAAATAATCAAAAGTAATCAAAAATGAGTTCGACTACTTTAAAAGATTACTTTTGACAAAAAATCAAAAGTAATCAAAAATAGTCAAAAGTAATCTTTTAAAGTAGTCTAACTCATTTTTGATTACTTTTGATTATTTTTTAGTAATCGCAAGTAATCCTGATTATTTTTTGATTATTTGTAATCGTAATCAATTAGTAATCAGAAATGGTTGAATAGTGGATTATATAATCATTACGATTCTTTTTAAAAAGTAATGTAATTGATTACTAATCGTAATCGAAATTTAACAGCTCTGCTTCAAAGTATGTATGTGTGGATGTTTATACAACAAGTCCCAGCCATGGTTTAATATTTTTAACTGATGCCAGTTACGCTCATTCATAAATGATTGATAACATTGCGTAAATGCTGTAGTACATTACTTTTTTGTTTTGATTTTCTTATTTCAGCTATTTCTGTTCAACTCTTTACTTCACAGTTAATCTATATCGCTACAGTTTTAACTATAGGGTGGTTCAACCATAATGCACGATGTTAATTGTGAGTCACACCCGCAAGAAGATAATGGACTTCTTGTGGCCAGAAATTGAGGATATGGACCTGTGGACGATATGTGGTGCCACTTGCCACGCAACCAACGAAACAATGACACTTTTGTGTGAGAAATTCAATAGCCGTGTTTTATCCCACATCGTGGTGATGTTAGTTGGGCGTCACTATCATGTGATTTGATATCGTTGGACTTCTTTCGTTGGGGATTTTTTAAAGAAAAAGTGTACATCAATAAGCCAGCAACGATTCAAGAGCTAAAGGATGAGATAATTCGGTACATTAACGACATTGAATCTCAATTATATCTCAGAGTCATTGACAGTATCGTCCATCGGATAGAGGTAGGCCACCGAAGCCATGGCGAGCATTTGGCCGATATTCTGTTTCACACATAATTGTCACAGGATCCTTCTAACATAATTAAAAATATTAAATTCATTCTCTGAAAACTTTTTCTTTTATTCACAATTAACCTCGTGCATTTTGGTTGGACCACCCTATAAAATTAACCATATGTGTGTGTAAAGGGTACTAAGTCCTTTTCAAATGACCTACAATTCAAAAGATTATTTGAAATATTGTTTATTATTTTGTTAAGTACCTGTCAACTGATTTATTGCAATATTCATTGTATTAAAATAAATAAAATGTTTGTCACATTGTTTCGCTATTGTTGATTAGTTGTTAGTGGATTCTATACTTTTTTTAAAGTTTTTATTTTAAATACATTTTAAGAGTTGTAATCAAATTAAAATTTTATAATTAAAAAAAAACGTTTAAATGTTTTTTATAATTGGACACACGCGATACTCGTATAATTTCAATTTAATTTTATACAGTTTTAAAACAATAGCAGTATTGTAATTGATACTCGTATAGATATAAAATTTATCACATGTTGTAATAAAATGTTGCAAATCATTTATCGAACTATCAGGTAAATAAATTTACAACCTTACGCTAAATAAAGATTTTGAAATAAACTATTTGTCAGATTAGATTAGGTTTAGAATCAAAGCTAATTATTTTCCTCATGCCCATAGACATATATTTCATCCAGTGCTTTCGATTGTTGTGTGCTATTCATTATGAACGTTAGAGGAACTCGATGCTGCGCTGATGGATAGCACCTTGAGTAGATACCATGCTTAAAACGCAGGTCCATATACTGATACCGTTCTGCACGGAACGTCAGAGTCGCAAAAAGACAAATTCTCAATGGCGAAGCGAGATGCTTTGCCCGCCTTCACTGACAATGAAGGTGCCTTTGACAAGATCTTTTTCTTGAAGGTGAGAAATGCTCGTAGTAAGCGTAGGGTTGACGTCATTGTTGTAAGATATATCAACGTTATGGATGTGTTAAAATCCGGCGTAGAGTGGTACAGGGTTGCTCGCAGGGCGGAGTTTTGTCATCTCTTTTGTAGGGCATTACCATTGGTGACCTTCTTTGAAAACTAGACTCAATAGATGTTCATACGATTACCTACGCCAGTGTACTGGCATTTATGATTGGTTATAATTTCATTGAGACCAATCAAGGTTGCATGAGCCAGGCTCTCAACGGAGACATGGTGCAATGAACTGGGACTAACAATAAATGCTAGCAAATCTGACGCTACGCTCTTAACTTGAAGGAGAAAGGTTATAGAGATTGAATAATTAATGCTCTTCGGATTGAAAATTAATATGTCCAGGAAAGTATTACTCTGAAGAATAAACTTACCTAGATTAAACACATTGAATCGAAGATTCGAAAAGCAAAAAGGATTTTGCATCAATGTAAACGAGTCAGGGGCCATAGGTGGGGAATCTCGCCAAACGCTGCGTTCTGGATTTTCACAGTGATAACGCAACCCATAGTAGTTTATGAATCCGTGGTTTGGTATCCAAATGCCTCTCAAAGTGCATTTAGGCGTAAGTTGCATGGGGTTCAAAGGAATGCCTTTATGAGTACAATGCGCACGGCACTAAGGCAGGCAATTCAGGCAACGCTGGGGTTCCTACCGTTTGGCTTATGAATTAACTCAACGGTCACAATGTCAAGCGTTATACACAATGACTGTATGGAGAACGACAACAGCATTTTAACTGATAATTTCATTATGGACGGCAGGGTATGAGCAGGTGTATACTCAGCCGAGCTGAACTTGTCCTGCAGGCGGTGTCTAAGGGAGTAGGTGTCCGTTTAGCCTGCAGAACTGGGTTGCTGCATGCATTGCATTACCCACCTGCTGGAACGTCGGGTATATGGACGAAAGGTTCTCATTGTAATTGACAATCAGTCGGTTATAAAACGCATGAGACAAGTGAACGTGTACTCCAAACTAGTGCTAGAATGTGATCTAAAACTAAACAGATGTGTCTTGGTGAATGAAGTAACTTCGATGTCGGTTAAACGACACCTTGGCACAGGTGCCAATAAAGAAGCAAACAGGGGCCTGCTGTGAAATTCTGTGGACGAAAACCCAGAGCTGCAAAGGCTAATGACCTAATACGAGCAAAGGTTCTATAATGGAAACTCATTAAACCTGAAAAGGTGGAGCAAGGCTAACACATGTAGACAAGAATGCTCAAAAAGCCCTGCGGCAAGAACGCCGGCAAAATGCCTCGATTTAATAGGGGTGCATTAAGCTGGATTTCTGCAATAGTGACAGGTCATAGAAACTTCAACTATCATCTGGCTAACATAAAAAAATGAAGAAGATGATACTTGCAGACTGTACCTGGAAGAGACTGAGACGGTAGCGCACATTATGTGTGCATGTTCAGCACTAGCAAGAATAAATAGTACTTGTTAAATGTAAATGCCATCGGGTATATAATGCTAGCACTTACAAGAGACTCCGTGATGAGGAAGAAGCCCGACAGTTACCAGTCGACAGTCTGAAATCACTACAGTCGGGAATAAAGGCTAGTGTTGTATGGGGGGATATCAAAGCAGACCACTTACTTTCTGGGTCCCTTTTCGACATAACAAGGCTAGTGTTACTACGAGACTCCATGAAGGAAAGGTAGTCGTAAATTAGAATTCGAGAAACGAGGAGGGTCGAAAAGGAATTAGGATAAAGTAAGCGGTCTGCTTCGATATCATCCCTGCATTCCACAAATTCTTTCACTTTCTTCACCTAAGGCCAGACTGAAGTTACTAAAGAAGATTTCAAGCCTTTACTCGTAATCATTTTTTTTTTCCAGAAATGGAAAAAATGTATAGGTGTGTATGTACATTTGTGATAGCAGGCAATTAAAAAATCAATAAGAAATAAAAGAATCGAAGATTGATTCGTTGCTATTTATTTGTAAAGTTACATTATAAAAGTTCATATTTCAATATTCCTGCCCGTTGGAAATAAAAAAAGTTTCTTATAAATAAACTTGATTATAAAACGCAATCGATGCCCTCGTCGTTATTTATTTGTAATTTATTTTTATACAACTTTGATAAGTTGTAAATAAATCAAAGTGCATTTTACAGTCTTCTTTATATTATTTTAATTTAAATCAATTTATTGTTTTGTAAAATACAAATAAAAGTTGTTTACAGTTTCAACAATGTAGTTTTCCATATTAGAATCTGTTTAAGATTTTACATAAAGTTTAACACACACTCCTAATAATCATTATTATTATTTAAAGTCAGATTTGCTGACACTGCGCACCAGCTGATTTTATTATCTAAACCCATATTGAGCTGAAACCGAACTAACTGATAAAAATCACTAAGTTTTATATTTGATTGGAAAGATAAAATTTCTCACTTTGTTGAACCTTTTAGGATTGATCTTCTATCTGCTAACATCCTATAACACAGCTATCAGCTGTTGCCAATAATTTTATGTCGGCTTTGTTCTCTGTTTCTGTGCAATTTTAAAAAGTGTACAAGACAAGCAACTGTGGCAGGCGGCTCAGGAATAATGTGTATATAAAAAGTTGCGGTTGTTTTTACAAAAACTCAAATATTTTCCATTTTAATCGAAAGATTAAAGTTGAACTTCTTAAGGTCAGTTCACAGCTATTATCTCAGAACTGCTTAGACCGCTTAATTTATGAGTTCGTTTTCGACCCCCCTTCTTTCCTGGAATTGAGTCCAGGCAAACGATTTGTAATTAACGACAACTTTACTTTGATTGAGTCTCGTGCTAACACTAGCCTTTACACTTGACTGTAGTGATTTCCGACTGTCGACCTTCTTCCTTATCACGGCGTCTCTTGTAATTGCCAGCAGTTACCGTAGGCTTATGTCGCCCATGATATTCACAATTTAACAAGAGTGCGCCCGCGGTCCTATGCCAATGCAGGTCACGTGTCAGCTTCTACCACAGGGGTATCTGTTGGGAACTGGCCCCTTTAACACTTGCCAGGTTTTTTTCACCCATCTCTTCAGAAGTTCTCCATTGGCTAAGAAATGCCGGAGTTCCTACAGAGATTAATCTCTCCACCTCTAGCTAGGCTTCATTGCTCAAGTCTATTGGAATCGTATGCTCCTGCGCCTTAGAGATACACTTGTGACCTTTAGAGATTGACCCGTGCACTCCTCGCAAGTCATTCTAGTCCATCTCTTCCGGATTTCTCCCTGGGCCAATTAAACCGAAGTACCTTTACAGAATTCATATAATTCCCATGAGATAGAGAAATATATGTGCACACACGTAGAGCTTCATATGCACGGGTAAGTCTGTATTGAAATTCGAAATCGATGGGTATCCAGAGTTCTCATACTAGAGACCAGGCAACTTCTTTGCCACGCATTCCCAATTCCGTGAATGGGAAATTTTTATTACAATTTTAACTTCACTCCGTTCGACTTAGCAAAGACAGGAACCTATTACCGACCGCCCGCATGAGGAGGTACACGTCAGAACTTATGACAGTGCACTTCAGTGTCGGCACGGAATACCTGCCAGCTGACTAATAAGTCGAAATGATTTTTTACACCAAGTTACCAAAAAAGTGCATAGAGGCTTTGCTTTTTCTGCGGTGCAAGGGCGCGGGGTATGGATAGCGTCGAGCACTACTCCATGGAAATTCAGTGGCTTTGGAATACAGAATGATTTTGTACAAATCTGTTATAAAGCCAATACGGTCATATGGCATTCAGCTGTGGACTACTGCTTGCGCACATTACAAAGAAGACAGTAAGAAATTAAAATATTCATAGAGATTTAGAAATTCCTACTATTCAGCAAAAAATAAAAACATATTTGTGCAAACAAACTAATGGTCCCTTCCAATATTCTTGAACGCAATTAACTGAAATTTTATGGTCACCAGAGGTTAACAAAAAATTGACACATTGAGCATGGCGAGGCGGCTCTCCCTGCCCAATAGTACTACTGTGGGCAAAAAAATTGTAAGACTTTTTAATTTAAATTTCGGGCGGAAATCCTTTGAGGGGGACGAAATAGATTTGGCAGAATAAATAAAGAAATTTAAAATTATGAACAAAGTCTTACTATTTTTTGCCCACAGTAGTAGGTAGTTTTTTTTATTATTAAGATTTGAATACAAATAATTAGAATTTCTTTTGGAAAGATTCTATAAAATAAAAATTATAGTTAAACAAAATTTGTACCTGTCTTCTTGTCAATAAAAAGGCGATCCCATTCCATTGATAGCATGAAATTTGAAAGCAACCAGTAAAAAGATAGCATTTGAAGAAACAGTTTTTGCATAAGTGAATGTTCTTTCTAGCGGCACTTAATTACCCCTTGAGTTTAATTATGTGAGCTATGTGATTTCAAATGCAAAATATTCAATTGATTTCAGTAAATATTTATTCAAATGAAGTCAATAAAAGGCAAAAATGTAAAGTATATTGACTTCTAATACTCGTGCTATAATAATATTTGTTTTTTTTTTTTATTAAATAACAAATAGCACTCAGTCGTCATATAAATGTTTTTTTATTATTGATCGTAACCTACATGTGTGCAGTTAATCCGCACATCTCTTACGTACTGATGTGTGTATATATTTCCTATTAAACTGATATGAATACTTTAACTGAAAAAAATATTTATTGTACAGAGTTAAGTATGACTGATTATTGTTCAATTGTGAAGTGATTAAACAAGTTTATTAAAACTGTTTAGTTGCATTTAAATAAAATGTGATTAGAAAATTAACTCTCAGACGGAAGCAGCAACAATCTCGAATAGTCAGCCTTATGTTTAATTCGTACACGAAAATGAAAGATTCTGTCTTAAACACGCCAGATTCGAAAGGAATTCGTTTGTTTTTTCTAAACAAAAATTTTATTTTGCTTAAACTGTTGGAAACACCTTTTGGAAGTAGATGCGATTGCTTTAATGCTAAAGAAGTCTTTTATGTTTTAATACAAATCTTAAAAACTATTGCAGGGACTAAATATTTTTCTGTAGACGGAATCCACAAACGCTATAATTCCAGGAAATCCAGATCGCAAACATTCAAAAATGTTTTCATCTTCCGACATTTGAAATTTAACAAAATTAGTGCAAATTGTGTTATTCATTGCATTCAAAACTTGGTATAAAATTTACTAATCCTGGGTGGAGTCCAGGCAAAATTAAAGCCAGTCCCAACACTTACTTCACATCATCCTTACACAAAAACCGTAAAGCAGTTGCCACTTTTAGGATTGGCGTAATTGCAGACTCTCGCATTATTACATTTTAGTTTTGGCCTGTTTTATTCCCGGACCGACCTATTGAAAGGTAGTGTTCTTGAATCTGAATGTGTTTACAAATTTAAAGAAAAATATTGACTTAGAAATGATTTTTATCAAAATAAGGTTTCATACATTGAATCGGGAATGGCAAAGTTGAATAACTTTTTATCCCAATGCCTTTCGAAGTACACATATTTCTTTGTTTCATTTGCTAGTTGAACTTGAAATACAAAATTCAGTACTCGCCAGCCTTTGATTTTTTGTTTAAATTTAAAAACAGCTGTTTAAAAAATTGCAACATTGTCAAAAATAACAAGGTGAAATATTGCAGCACTGCCAGACTTGATTAATTTTTCTTAGTGCTTTCGATAAATTTCTTTTGCTCGTTTTGCTGTTGGGTGATGTATATCCGATGGTGTGACCAAGAAAATATCCAACGCAAAGATAAACTTGGTTTACTTCTATACAGATTTAATTTGGCTAAAGTCAGGATGAAATATGATGGCGGGAGAGCTCATCCAAACTTTTTACATCATGACTCAAAATCACATCCCAACACAAGCACATCTACTAGCTTGAATTCCGTAGATGACGGTCTTGAGTGTCCACATCATCAATCAGAAGTATTCCAAGTTTCGCACAACCTCATGGCGGTCTTAGCACAGGGTGTATTAAAATGCGACCACCAAAGCCCCTATAATACACATGGGTGTATAGGTAGCAATTTAAAACAGATTATGGATTTCTGATCCCACCTCTTGCTGAGAGATTCGGAGCTACCCGTTCTCCTGCTGTCAAAGTATGCCCATGACCAGCTGTCACCACGTACACTCTCGAAGGAGCCTCACCAACAACCAATCTGGGACTCGCGTCCCAGTGGCTACTAGTTCCCGTGATACCGGTGTCGTTACTGGTCAAAATCATGTACTTTCTTCCAGTTTCAAGCCACAGCAGGCACCGGGAGCTGGTACTCCCACCTCCCCTGCTAACAATACATCATGGTGGCGGGATCACCAAGAAGACATGCCTTCATATGTATAATAGATGTGCAAAAGCAATGGGATTATGTTTTTTTTTTTTAATGTCCAGAGCATTTTGGTAAACTTTTATATTTTTACAGCAGGTCATTGGCCATTATCTTCTAGTTTAAAGAACTATTTTTTTCAAGTCTCATCTAACTTGCTGAAAATATGAAATTTTTTTAAAACAATTTCCATAGTCTGCTTCTTTTATGCAGTCACACGAGCACTATTCGCGCACCTTAAAAAGTTTCAAAGAAATTCTATCATTTCATAAAGAAACTTAAACTGCTATTCTAGCATTTTTAAGCCGTGTGATTGGCAACAATGTCTACCGTTAATTACTGTTATTCGTTACTTTTATTTCATTTTGCAATTCATTTCGCTGTAGCTGCTGTTTTTCTTTCCCTCTCTTGACGCATATTCAATATCAAGGTCTGTGTGTGTTGCACATGGGGTTTTCAAAGAAGCTGCTTATTGCTATGAACATTTGAGTAACAATAATTAAAATGTCATTAAATAAAAAACTATAATAGTGTGACTTCAACTTTTTAACGTTTCAATACGTTAATCGTGTGCTGACATTATCACTGCCGTTTGCAAATATGTATGTATTATCAAATTACATGAATTGTTTTTAAGTGACATATCGCACCCTAAATCAAAAGTAGTGACGAATCAAAAAATTTTTAGGATAAACAAGAAACTTTTCTTTTAGAGAAAAGGTTGATTTTCGAAATACAGGGTGGCGCAAAAATAACCTTCCGATGTTTTTTGGCTGTAATTTAAAAGAAAATGAAAAACTTTGATTCTTCTTGTGGATTATTTTTATTTGGTCTTTTAATTTTTTTACATCAAGTCGAGAATATGATGTCATGTAAATGGCCGCCGCCACAGTTGATTGTCATTTGAGCCCTTTTTATGGCATTTTCCATCCTCCTGTCCGATGTCGACGGCGCTTCCATGACATCCTCGGCTACAGCAGCAATATTCTCTGCAGAACGGCTACTCCGGGGTCTGCCACGCCTGGAAGCATCTCGTGTTGTGCCAGTCTCTTCGAGGCGAGCGGCTAAACGTTGTGCCAAAGTCACCGACCGATTATTGGTCAAATAAATAGTCACCAATATTCCGCGTTCTGGAGCAGTGTAGCGTAACATTGTTTATTAACGTGTATTTCGCAAGTGTTTACTACACAAATGTCAAAACTGAATTGACATTTGGGGCCAATCGCAAAATGTATAGCATTTTCTGATAGGAGGATTACTTTTGCGCCACCCAGTACAAAACACTAAATGATTCACCAGCCTCGAAATAGAAAGGTTTAGGTGAATCAAAACTGTAATAAATTTGACATTTTTCAAATTATCATTAGTTCTTAATTTTTATAGTTTTTGTTAGAAATAATTATTGTTTATTTTTTTGTCAGAAAAGATTTATAAAAAATCACATTTAATTCTGCCCAAAAATTATAAATCAGAATTTAATAATTATTTCCATAAAAAAACAAGCAATAGAAATTACTTTTGGCAAAAACAAAAATTAAATAATAAAAATTATTTCTAAAAATAAAAATTAATATCAAAACTCTAAAAGCATATGATTTTCTAATAATGAACAATGAAAATGGCGTGCTTGACATGAGTCTCCGATAATTTTATGTGGCTGCCTTTTTGTTAAAAATTGAGAAATAAATATTTTCGGTCCTCAATTTTGTTCACCCCAATTCCAAACATTCTTGTATTTCCTTTGCCACTTCATTTTTCATTTTTACAAAAATAAATCTATCAAAACCTTGAGCCGCCGATAATTCAAATGGGCCACCGCCGTCGCTACTTACTCCAAATTTTTCGGCCAACGCCAACAGTCAAAACGATTTCCGTTAGATTTTTCTCTACGAAAATTCAAAGAAAATCTAAACACTTATAGAATTCTAAAACATCCTTCAATTGAAACGACACAAGTAACATGAAAACAAGCGGTATTTTTGCAGGTAAAGAAGTGAGTAATGGACAAATATTTTTCGGCCGTTGGAGATTTGTTCTGTAAACTGGTTTATGAAAAAACCAATTTTGGCCAACTTTGAGTTGCGAGGGTTTTTGATTTAGGGTGCGATATGTACGAATATGGGCAGAGTTACGTTTAAACCGCTCGCAAACTTTGCACCGATTGTGTCAGCAATTCAAAGAGTGAGGAAAAAATTTTAAGGACACTTAATTGATTGTGGATAGTAAGTCCACTTTGCGACGATGTAACGGTCGCGCTATGGCAAACATTGTAGCTGTTAATGAGAATGTCGCGGAATAACCAAAAACATCAATCCATATTCGTTTCCAACAACTTTAAATTTCACGAACTTGGAATGTTATGCAATGAATTTTAATGAAAGACCTTAAACCGCATAAGACTCAGCTTGCTCAGGAGCTCAAATCAACAGGCAAGGCAAAGCACCAAATGCGGATCAAGTCCAATTCTTCTATTTTGGTGACATTTGACTGCAACGTTGCGATTTGCATTGTTGTTGAAAATGTACGGTGTAATGATGCCGCCGGCCCACAAAACGCACCAAACAGCGGATTTTTCAGAGTGCATAGACAGCTCTTGAACTGTCTCCAGGTGCTCTTCGCACCAAATTTTGCAACTCTGTTCGTTGACGTATCCATTCAGCCAAAAACGAGCTTCGTCGCTGAAGATAATTTTTTGAATTCGTTTGTCAGTCTATTCATGGTGAAATGGCAAACCTTACTTTAGACTGAAAAATCAAATAGCAAAAAAATTACACGATACTTTCTTATTTTATTTGAAGTCGTTTTACTCTGTCTAATAGTGTAAAAGGAGCTTTAGTGCCAGCGGCACTGCAACAGCATTCTAAAAACAAATGTAACGAGCAATTGCATCACTTTGTTCGTCATCTTTCAAAAAAAGTAACACAATTAATTAGGGGGCTTATGTGTGTTGACTTAACATTAATCCTGACTTCCTAGTGTTCGTTTTAAAAAAGATTTAATTTTTGCATAGAGAACTAAATAAAGCTTTAAAATATAAAAAAATAAAATTTAATATCACCTTGACTTTTTCTTCTATCTATTATCTTTTATATAGGGTATCTCAATAAAATTGCACTGTATAAATTGTTGCTGCAATAAATTGATTCATGCGCGATGAAACAAGTGGCACTGTGCTGCAACCATATGTCAATCTGAACCATGCCTTCCAGTTGTGGCCACTAGAATTCACTTATAATGTTCCTGTAGCGAATGTCACTGCTGAATTGATGTTTTCGGATATCGAAAACACTCTCGTTTACAGCAGTAATGTTTTAAGAGACCGAAGGAAAGGTGTACGCAAAGGAGACCCACACTATCTCTATTCCTATCGACCCAGTTTTTTTTAATTTATTGATCCCTCTTAAAATGTTGACTCATTAGGTGTCCTCTCTCGAGCAAAAGTTTCGCGAAATTTGTAAGCAGTATGTATTGGGGTTTCACAACGACAACGCGTTCTTCTTTTGAGTAGTACTCAATTTTTAAGAATCGAAACAAATATAGGTGACAGCTGTTAAATATGAGAGTTGCCACATGCACAGACAAAATACCACAAAATCTAAATATGGCATTCTTATTGAGACACCCTATAAAAACCATATTATTTTCAGCGATTGAATTACCTAGTGTCAGTTGTTATCGAAAATGAGCATTTTATGTCAGTAAATATTATTAATAGCTGGAAAATTTCTAATGTCTAAAATGAAATTTCATGGCTAATTTTCGTTTTACCGGATAATTAATCTCCATACATGTTGCCGGTATATGTTTGATAAGACCAGAGGAATACAAAATATACTTATAATTATCAAAAATTACTTGTGTTAAATAGAAATAATTTTTATCCAAAAGGAAATGTATACAGAATAGAATTGGTCTAAAATACCAAACATTCGCTCGTTTTCTAAAATATCACAGCAAATACAATTTTAAATTCTATAGCAAATGTATTATTTGCTACACGCTTTTATGTTAGAAACGTGGCGATAAATTATTGAAATATTTTTAAAGCTCATTTGTGAGGTTATATGGGAGTGCGGTCGTCCATATGGGAATGGTATCTATTTAGCAATGTTCCAGTGAATCATTGTCCTCCCTGCAGACGCTATTGTCTTGACCAGTCTGAAAAAGTTTTTGTCATCTTACTAATTTAGGCCTTGCCTCCGTCTTCGCAGGCTCATTGCTTTATCTACTATAAAATTTGTTTAATTTTTTCCACAGTACGATATGGATTATCTTGACCCACTTAGTTAACTCAAATCTCGTAGCCTTGCTTGCAGTTCTCTGCCTTTAATTGACGTTTATTACGCGCATTCAAGTAATCGCTTATACCTCTTTTGCAATCCAATACCGGAAAGTTTAGATAGGGCATACCTCAGGTGGAAATAATCAAGAAATTAAATGATATAACAATGTTGGTACTTATAGCCCATTAAAAACAATATTTCAAAGACAAAGCTAAAGTAAAAACAAAAATGTTGAATTTATCGATTGCACGATCAGCGTAAGGAATGGCATTCGTGTGCACCAATTAGTAAATGTCCGCTTTAATTTGAAAAACAATTGATTAACTTTTATAATTATAATTTAAGCACTGTGATGCTATGCCACTGCCATTTGCACTGAACCCACCGTAAAACCAGCCCGATCTGCTGCCACTTAATGTCTGTTTCTCGTCGGACAGCTAATCGAAGACAGTCAATCCGATGCTGCAATGTGGATTATAATCCTTTTAGTTGAAGCCTTTTAAGGTCAAGGAGATTACTGAGTATATTATTGAAAAATTCTTTTATTCAGGGGTTTGCTATTTTTTCTAACCGAGTAGACACTCAGCAGTATTTTGCCAACATTTTTTAAGTCGAATATTTTTGTTTAAACTCGTATGTATTTATCACAGCTAGCTAGTACCTGAAATAAAGTCTAAACAGCAATTAAGCTAATATGAATATATGCTCTCTGCCGGTGCTTTTAAAGCTACTTTAAACACAATTTCAGAAGTCGTAATTTTGTCCTGATACTTGAATGCTACCATATCCCGGGGGGATATCATCTCGGTGATTTCGATACCTTGATGAATTGCCACTGGGGGAAACAGGGGCACCAGTTACTGAGGCTTGTCAGGAGCCTGAAACTGGAAGGAGGTCGGACTTCTAAGTTCGACCAGTAACGGTAAACAACCGGTACCACGGGAACCAGTAGCCCCTGGAATTTCGCTTAAGGACTGGTTGTTGGTTAGGCTCCTTCGGGGGTACACGTGGTGGCTGTGGTTTATACCCAAAGCGGGGAGGTTCACTGCAGGACCGATGTGGCATTGCATTGCAACGCAGGCTGTCAATAATTATATGTTGACAGCAGGAGATTAGATAGCTCCGAACCCATCAGCAACCACTGTCTTGAATTGCTACCTTTGGGATGTGCATGAGTGCTACTCCAGTGGTGCTTATGCGGGTTACATAGAGCCGTTTGTTTGGCCGCTTAATGTCACACTCGTGGTTAGACCAACGTGAGGTTGTGCCATCGCTGGCAGATACTCACGTAAATCTAACACATCTGTTTCACTTTTAAAGTTTAAAGTTATTGATTTGTAGGATTCATTAACAGCTTGATTTGGAATTTTTAAGACTTTTCAGCAATTTACATGTTAAGTTCTATATATTTTCTAGAACCTCTTAATACAAGTTGTTAATGATCTGATCTATCTCATCGAGCGAGTTCAAGGATATTTAAGCGATAATACAAAGCTCTGTTATTTTTCGTACTTTATTTCTTATTTTTCAAAAGGACTTTCAAAACGACAGAAGAATGTGTCTCTCATATTTACTCAATCCTACAAGAGATTGCGGCCATATAAGTGAGCATATCTAATTAGACAATCGTGATAGCTTGTTGCTCCTTCTATAGATAGGGCGTTTAAGCAAGAGCAAAGAGCTCTTGTCTTTCTTGGCGTCGAGCTTTTGATGGCTTAAACACATATTTAAGTTTCTTTCACGTGCTCAGTGTTTTAAAAAGGTATAAAAGATATTTCACTCACTCTGATCTCCCTAGTATTCATACTGAAAATGATGTACAACTCTAGTATATATGTATGTAGTCCGAGGCAACGAAGCCTATTTTGTACTTCTTCCCACGTGCGTACAGTAGCAAATGAAAGTATTCATCGTTTCACTCACCTTAATTTACTCAGCTGTATAACGACGCTATGCAATGTTGTTGTTCTAATAAAAATACTTGGCAACAAATTCTTGTTGACACACAAACGTAATTTAATAGTTCTGTGTCAATAAGGAAAAAGTGCTTAAGTTTGATTTTGTCATTTTACGGGAGAGAAATTTTAAACTTTAAAGTTGATTTTTAAAAACATGATCGCTTCTTTTTATAGGTATTCTCGTTTTTAAAGACAAATTAAAAAAAGTCTTCTTTAAATAAGTCAATTTTCTTCAGCCATTTAAGAAACATTAATTATAATTTTTATTTCTTTTTTATCACTATCATTAAACTTGTTGTCTCTAATATCATCATCACCATAGCAAAAAATTACGAAAAGAAAATGTTCCATGTATTTCTTGCGTATAATAAATTCCAAAGGTCGTGTACAATGTCTGGCTGAATTTAAAGCGACAACACTAAGCTAATCTAAATGAAATTTAGCCATTAGTTGTTTAGTTTAAATTTAAATAAATTAAAAAATTTAAAAGCGTCAAACAAATGGATTGAATTAATTTGTAGGAAAAAACGCTAGTGAGCAAATAAACGAACATACATGCATAATTAATTTGCAAATACAGCAAATTGTGTAGAAAAATATTTTCAGTTTTCAGTGTTGCCTACTTTACGTTTACATGCAAAGAGAGTCATAATGTAAAGAACAAGATCGTATTAAAACTAATAACGAATTTTAACAATTATGCCTGATCCATCGAAAACACTGTACTATTTGAAATAAGTTGCAACGTCTTATGTTTTATATGCAATTTCGTTCAGACATGCACCTTAATTGAGGCAATTAATTTTTAAATTGAGTTCCAGACATTCGTGTTCACACATATGCCATTTAGCTTACTCAATTAGTATTTGACATATGAAAATATTCTTACTTTGTTCGTAAAAACTTCGCCAAATTTTGAAATATAACGACAAAATTTACCCAAAGGCCCGGGATACTCGAAATTTCATTAAATATTAAAAAACAAGTCCCTTGCACCGGCAAAAATCTGTAGTATACATTTAGTAGTTCATAGTTTATGAAGGGTATCTAAGATTTATAGTTCTCTTACATGTTCTCTCTAATTAAGTTTCCCTATTTTCCGCCATTGTTTAACTTAAATTAAAAATGGAAAACAACTTCGAATACAAAGGATGTGGATAATATGTAAGTACCCAGCATTAGGGCCAAGTCGTACGTAAATGGCAGTTTATTTACGATAAAAATGTAAAAGGAATTTATTTCTTAACACAAATTTAAATTAGTACAAGGGAATTTTTGTTAAGATTTAAGCGTATTCTTCCGCAATTGCATTTAATAAATAATTAACGCAATTTGAGAAAAACTTTATAAAAAAGTGACTGAAGAAAAGAGTTTGTCTTGATTTTCGAATTATGCCTAATAACTCAGCCAAGTGCGTTCATTTAATGCCCCACCTGTCCTACTTTTAATTATAAATAATTATAATCATAAAAATTTAATTTTTTAATTTCCTTCATTGGCCAAAGTTTATACAAACACTTATCTACCCAATGTAAGAATATTCAAAACGGATATTTTACCAGTTAGAAAAAAATTAGTAAAATGTTAAGTAAAGATGGGTTAGAATGTCCCGCCCGTCCCGATGGAACTTCCCTTGAGTGTGACTTAATTTTGTCATTATAGCAAGTTGTTTCATCTCAATGAACAGACTTCACCGGAGTTACATTGCTCAATTTATTAATTGATTTCTAGTTTGGTCAAATTGAGCTCAATTAAGTCCTTAATTGCGTAAACTAATTGCGCAATTAAGGTGCGTGTCTGAACATAGTGTTACATGTGTTTACATGCAAATTATTTAATAATGTGAAGAACATGATCGAAGTTTTAGCAAACACAGGTCTATCTGAACATTAAAAACATTGAAAACGTTTAAATAAGTGGCAACGTCGTATTTTTTATTTCTATTATTAGTAATTGTTTTCCTACGTTATTTGCAACCGCGTTTGCGCGAAACAATTTTGAATTTGCAGAATTTTTATTTGCAAATAATACGCACAAATAAACAGGTATAAATAATTATTTAAATGAGTTGTTTTTTAAGGTTAGTGTAACTTTATTAAAAAAAAAAACATTGATTTAAATGTACAATTTTTTGTTTTTAACGAGAACAAAAAAACTCAACCAGTTATTAACTGCCGATTTGTTGCATTTACTGGAAAATGCTACAGTGCAGAAGAAAGGTGGTGAAGAGAGAAAAGGAAAAAAATGTTGATTTTGAACAACTTTGCAATTGCACCTATTAAATATTTATGTTAAGCACAGTGATGCTGCACTTCAGGTGTTGAGTTTGTACCTGGTTAATTTGCATACATATCTCTGTATTAGTTTACTTAAGCGATAATTTATTGCTGAAGAGCAATACGAAGGAGTGCTCTATGATATGTATTGCACACCTGGGGTGGTTTGAAGTACATATAATTAATAGAATTACTTATATAGCATTACACAATTACATGTAATTAAAATTGGAATTCTTCAACTTAAATTATATGCTATTTTAATTAAAATCAGTATAAAAATTACAGGTTATTAAAATTTGAATTACATATTTCAATTATACATTACAAGTAATTGTAATTCAAAATATTCAATTACAAAAAACTTGTAACTGGACTGTTACTGCAGTTAAAGTAATTGAGATGTCCCGGGACTGATATATAGTAGCTTAAAAAGAGATAACAGAAATTGATGTTGCTATCTTGTAACGTCATTGCACCCATGCACTTATCAGTAAAGCTACTTTCTGGCTTTCTGTTGTAAAAATTTAGCAAAGTTTTGTCGTTCGTTCGTTTGTTTGCAGAATGAAGACAAAAATATATTTATTTCTTTTACAAAGCTTGCAAATTTTATGCCTGTTAAAGGCAGCGCAAATAATAAAGTTTATATTACCTATATTAAAGCCATAATCATTAACTACACTGACGAACAAAAGTAGATGCACACCAAGTATATAATGCTTGAATAAAAATAGCAAAACTATTTTTTGATTACATGTTGTGACCTATGAAAATTATTATATTTTCCGCTTTTTTGAATATGCTAGCGTAGGAAGCTGCATAAACTCTTTAAGCAACGCTAAATTGCGGTGACAACAGGTGTGGGAGACCTTAAAAAAAAAAAATATGGAATCTTTCTGCACGACCAGCGAGCGGCTCATTCAGAAAATTTATAAGGAAAATACTTATTTTCTGTTGTTGATTTTTATACCTGTTTGCTAAACGATTTTCAAACGGGCCATAAGAAAAGTGCTAAAAATTTTGCCTAAGTCATTCACATACAATAAAATCATCAAACAAAGGGCTTGAAAACCCATGATTTTAGATAAATCGAAACGTGAGTTAGCAAGAATACTACCAACACTACCAATACATATATGCACACATCCTTAAGACAGTTATAAAATACGATCAGCAACAAAATATTAATCAAATATGTGGTCTGCGACTATATCACTTTCCTCTATTATTATTATTTGAATGTAAATGTAAAGGATTGTTTGTGGCTAAATTTTAATTTTATTCAAAACTCTTTCCGTCCTGTTTTATTATGCAGAGTGTGCCTCTGCTTTAAGGCCCAACTATAATATGCTTAAGGTAGCTTAAGCTAATGTCAAAAATTGAACGAAAAGCCTGTCAAATGCTTAAGCAAATTATTGAAGACTTTTAAGGCCCAACTATAATATGCTTAAGATAGCTTAAGCTAATGTCAAAAATTGAACGAAAAGCCTGTCAAATGCTGAAGCAAAGTATTGAATACTTTTAGGTGGCTTGTTTGTTAATGTATGTATCTATAACACAATCAGCTGTTTTCGTACGGAATGTGCGATCAGTTTCGTACTTTGCTTAAGCAAATGACAGTTGACGAAACTTAACGAAAAGTGTTGTTAAGTACATAATAGTTTGCCACATATAATTTATATGTAATTGCACAGTTGCTTAAGCCAGCTCATGCATATTATAGTTTAGCCTTTAGTCTGTCACTTTATGTAAGCTAATACGACAAACAGCGGCAACCACATAAAACGCAGACATTACAGTATCATATCAATGTCATTTAAGGGTGGTTTAGACGGCACGTCTTTACGCACGTAAAATACAAAAGAAAATAATATCTAAATTAATTCGTTTGTAAAAATCTTATGACTGAATTTCGCGTTTACACAACTGGTATAGAGTAAAACATATCAAAATGAAAACGACTATTGTGAAAAAAGTACAAAAGAGTGATATAATATAGAATATTGTCAAACATAATGCGAAAATATACTGAAAGATTCGGTATATTATTGACTGTTTTTGTTTGTTAACAGAAAAATACTTCCCTGATCTAATGAGATGTGATGCTTCTCTGAAATATTTAAAAAAATAGTCATACGACAGCCATATTTTGATCCGCATTTCAAGCACGGTAGGGCGCCAGACCAGTTCAGGTCTAATATACACAGTTAATAATTTTGCTTAATTTATTAATAAAATAAGAACTAATGACCTCTGCATATAGGAAACCTTATAGGTTAAGTTTCCAGGCTTTATCGTAAAAACTTTCCGAGATATGAAGCTGTAAAAAGTGCATATTTTGTGGTACCTATTCACTGACTAACTCTTCATTATTATGGGGCACTTCCACTTTAGCTAGAGAGCTGGTTTACAGGTAAATTTTGGCGAACGAGTAATAACAAAAATTTGTATAGGACGAAATTTGGTACAACCCAACTGTCTGTAAACTTTAAGTTACAAAAAGTTTTATACACACAAACTAAAAAGTAACGCACAAAAACACAAACGTGGAAATAAGGCCAAGTTCCCATTCACAAATTTCGGCCGGTAAAATTGCTGACATCAAAATGAGGGCCAAGTTCAGGTTATTTCTAGACAACCCTAGAAGGTTGGCAATATTTTTTTTAACTTTTTAAGATGGGAAAGAATTATGGGAAACATGTTACCAAACTAACAGGTTACCTAGAAATGACTAGGTCCTAGTTTTGATCTCAGTACTTTTAAACGGCGGAAAGTTTTGGAGAATAACTTGGCCTTATTTTCACAATTATTTTCGCGTGGACGATGCTCTTAGACGATACCATTCGTGCCCTTACACACAAAAGTTAGGCATGTTGTACGACTTGTGTGATAATGTAAACCACCCTTTAGCAATATTTACCCTCGTTGTAAGTAGGGGGCTTCTTCGTATAGTTGTATAGGTCAAAGTCATGATAAAGATACAGAGAAATAAATTAGACGAGCCTCCTAAATTTGAGGAACATATGCAGCAAGCGATTAAAATTGTATTTATCTGTCAAATGTGGACAATTAGGTTGGGACCAAATTTGTCGAACAAGTTCAAAGTTATAACACAAAAGATACGCATATGTACATACATACATATGTGTGTATCTATGTACAACTGTGGTAGGCAGTAATAAGAACACTAGGAAACAAAGAAGACAAAAAAATGAGGTGTAGTGTGTGGTAAACAACACAGCGAATACTTTAAATTAAACGTCAGAACTAATACACAGTAAATAAAATCAAATGGAATGTGAATACAACCTAAAGATGAAGCAAATATTAAACACAACTCAAAATAGTTTGTTTAGTTAATACTTTTTATATTTATTTATGCATAAATATCTACACATTGAGACACATCCAATTCGACACACATGCATGCGTATGTATATATGTATGTTAACAGAAGTGTAGTTGGTTATTCTTGTTGTTCGTGTAATCCCAAGTAATGCCAACTAGTTTAAGAGTACAAAAACGACAATTTACTTTGAAAACATTTTACAACTGGTATATAAGACTTAAATGCCTAGACCACACATCAACCTGATTTTTTGTGATTGCGTTAGTAAAAAAAAAAAAGCTCACACGCATTGGTTTGATGTGAGTTTGGCAAAAATCAATAAATTTTTAATTTTCACTGCCTACGCTGCAGACGTTAACAGCTAGTTAGATGTGTGGGCACGTTCAATTTAAGTTTTGGCGTTGGTTTTCAAGCCACAATAATTAATATTAGCCTATTGAGTAAATTTACATGCGTAAATTAATGCCTTTTTTTAAATCAGGGACTAAAATAAATAATTATTTTTTAATGTGTCAAGCACAGCATTTTCATCGCTTTAAACAAGATCTTAATAAAATTATACGCTTTTTTTTGTTTGGCAGTAATAATCGTTTTTTTTTTTTCTATTTTTTGCTTTGCAGAAGTAATTATTATTTCTGGGTTATTATTTTTTGTCGGTAATCATTTTTGTTTTCTGTTTTTTTTTTTGCAGAAATATGGGTTTCTCAAAACTCAAAGCTTGGTACAGGTAAGTTATATTCAATTAAACCAACAATTTATTTTTATTTCTGCCCGAAAAATAACAATTATTTCTTAAATTGATATTCAGACAGGGTCCCTAGAGACATACCGATTTCGCCTATGTGCTATCTTTAGCCTCATATTTCGTTCGGAGTCAGAACGACTCAGAAGATAGTACATAGCCGCAAACGGTTTATGTCCAAACCAAACTTGTACAAGGGATGATGGAAATTGATTTCAAATATCTATAAACGAAAATTATATTTTGCCTTTTGCTAAAAACGTCATCATAATGACGGCCCCTGTTTTCAACTTTTAACCAAAAGCCCTTAACGTTTCCTTTTATTTTAATTGCATGCGCGATTGCAATAGATATTCATCTATTTCCCAGAAAAAGACTTGACTTAAAAAAAAAAATACCTTGCAACAAACGAAAAATATTTGGAAAATAACAAAATATTTTTGGGAGAAACATATAACACGTGCTTTCGCTTTTAAACCTTTGAAGAGAAGTTTGATGGAATAAATCTAATGTGGCGCTCTGCTAAGGAAAACAAAACTTTAGCAACACATACATTAATTTCATGAGCTAGTTGATGTGAGGTTGCGGCGCTTGATAACAATTGTTTAAGTAAAATGAAAATGTGACAAGATAAGTTTAGGAAAGTAAACTAGTAAAATAACGCATTATAAAAATATTTCTTATAGACACATATATAGATACGTGTCTTAGGGTATTTTCGATTTTAGAAAAAATGTAAAATTGTTTGCTCTTTTGTTATACTTGTGTGGTACGCAGATAAAAGGTGTTAGCCTTTCATTATCTGTATGAAATCACAAGAAATAATGGTGTGTTAAGCATGCGGGCAACATTTCATTTCAGCCACTAGTTAAAAATGTGTTGCCTTTTTTGTAAATTTATATATATATACCAATACGAAAAGTGAATTCCCTTAAGGATATGTAGTAGTATTATTTAAATATCCACGAAATAAAGGCTGTTAAGAAATTTGTATGTAGATGTCCAATTTGCAAATTTTATTTCAAAATTCATAAAGTAATATTTTCTATTTTGATTTTGCATCCTTGTTGTGTGATAGTGTAGCACCTGCAAATCATTTAGTTGAGATTTTTTTTTGGGGTGGACAGAACTCTGACAGATCTTTTCTGATTAAATCCTACGACTATGTAAGATACTGAATCATCGCCTTTAGGGTCAGTTTAAAAACTCTAACTTTACTGTCAAAATCACTAAATGGATATCATTGGTGGTGGATGGCGGACAAAAAAAATGTATCTTAAGTATTCCAAATTCATGTATGTACTCGTACATACATACATACATTAATTTACTATGAGAAATAACAATTTCATTTTAAAATGAAAAAGTTTGTTGTCATGTGAATTTATTGAAAATATAGATAAAATAAAAGACAGGAACAGAACAATGTTTGACAAAAGGATATTAAAAAATTTTAATATTTCTAAAACTGTTTTTAATACCATGATTTTTGTTTAGAAAATTTCTTGAGACTCTTAATTAATTAATGCTGTGAACTTACGTACAAGTAATAAAAAAAATATTCCTTTAATTAAATAAAGGCAAATATGTATTCCTAAATTTGATAAAAAGTGATGTACAAAATCATAATTTGTGAATTATATTTTAAAAACTTTGGAAGAAATATTATAATTGTTTTTTAATTGACCAAAAGCGCCACTCAATTTCTTATACACACACACACATGCATATAACACATATCACATACATAATTTTTTATTATTAGATTTAGTTTTTTTTTTATTTACTTTAAATTTAATATTAACTACTTCTTGCTAACTTGTCAAAAAAAATAATGCTTTGTATTAAAAATATTTATTAAACTATTTGAATTCATTTTATTTCATAAACAAGCTTTTGTTTTATTAATTTTATTCAAAATCACATTTTTTATTTTTACTTTTTCTTATAGTTGTTTGTTTTTTCTGCACACTTCACTCAAATCTCAGCATTTAATATTATATTTTCCTTTCTTTTTCACTCACTTCTTTATTTATAAATCACAAATGAAACGCCAAGATCCTCCACGTTCAGAGAACCCTAATACCAAATGTATCTATAAGACAATAATTAAAAACCAAACAACAATAACGAATAACCAAACGTCCAACTCGCTTTGTGTATTGTGCGCGACTAACTTAATGATATTGAATAGTCATGCATTTGAGTTGTACGAAATGAATGGTTATTGTTTAAGTTCACTCTCTCATTTGTACATTCGCTCGCTTGTTCATTTATCTTGTATGTTTATGGTTGCTTTTACTAAGTTAACACTAAGTGACGGGCATGGATAACTGGATAATTAAAATTGTTGTTCATAAACCAAAACCATGACATGAAGTTCTATGTACATATACATAGTTTACAGAAGATTAAACATTGCTTGCAGTTACATATATATAAGGAATTGAGATTGTTTAACATTGAAGCACTATATTTTATTTAGATTAAAATTGTTTCGACGAATTTAGCTATACATTAATGTAGGGGTGATATCGATGCAGACCGCTTGACTTATGGGTCTCTTTTCGACCACCTTCGAATTTATTTCAGGGAACCGATTTTTAATTCTCGACGACCTTACTTTCATCGACCCTCGAGCTAATACTAGCCTTTATTCTTGACTAGCGATTTAAGACTGTCACGGAGTCTTTTATAATTTCTAGCATTTGTCTAAGGCTTACATCTCCCAGGGTATTCACATTTAATAAGTGCTGGCCCTTGGTTCTAAGCCTCATGCTAGCCAGTGCTAGGCATTCACGGACAATATGCGCTATCATCTTATTCGATTTTCATTTTGGCCAGGTGATACTTGAACTTTTCCTGTGCTGTAACTAACACAGCAAAACCAGCTTACCAGCTTAGCACCTTACTGGACTTCCTGCCGAGGGGCTTTTTGAGCAACATTCGAGCGCGTCTAGGCATTATAGAATCTTTGCTCGCACTAGGTTATTTCTGTTTCCACGTGACGAGCCGGCGACTCGTCTAGAAAAATTGTATAGAAATCAACAACAACAACAAGATAGTATTTTACCATAAATTCTCAGGACGACTCGCTCGCTTGTCATAAAGAAATACGCTATAAGTGTCATAGTCAATAATGGCCTTTACGGTAGTACTGTGGTATTATCGTCTTTCAAAAACTACGGAAAGAGATATAATAGTACTGAACTGTCCATCCCTGCTATTTGAGTAATATTAAATATTTACAAGGAGAGAGATATGTATATAAAAGAGATTTGCTTAGTATTTTTCTTTTACTAAAAAGATAATAAAGAGAGGGGATTCAGCTAGCCAGTTGCATTTTGTGTGCCGTAAAATGCTGTATATTTTGTCATGTGTAGGGGATTTGTTTGTGTTAAGCGTTTAAATAATTTTCAAAAATATTAAATCGCCTTCTCACTTAAGCCAGAGATTTGTAGTTAAATTAAGTTTGAGTTCTGTCTTAAGGTTACAATATTTGGTGTGTGTTCTAAGTCACGATTCGCAATTAAATATCATTAGGCAGTACACAACAAGGGTGTGTAGAAGAGGAATAGTTGCAGCTACATTGTATACATATGTATGGGTGTATGCACATGTTTATACATACCAACCCAAATGGACAGGTAGTTATAGATAACATTCTAACCGATGATCAGGACTATACATAATTTGTCACCTTTAAAATACTGTTAAGGACAATTATGATAACAAAATGAGGACAAAGTGATCGACAACGACATGCAGTTTGTCGTGTTTCCAGACTTGTTTACGATACCATGGCTGACAATTTCATTTATTTGGCCGCGCTTCTGGAAACATGAAAAATTTTAAGTTGTTGTCAATAGAGTTTTTTTTTTTTGTTAAATTTGAATGAGAACTATTGGTAACTAGTGGGTCTTTGACTTCAGAAAACAAAATAAACAAACTTAAGAATAATTAAAAAAAAAATCAGATTGTGTTTAAAGGTGGGTGCGTCAAGTTATATTATAAAGTGAATACTTTAAACATGATAAGTGAACTTGATGCCTAAAGCCGGGAAAATATTGTATAAGCGTATGGGTGTTGTGTTTGTTGTTGTTTGTGCACAGCACTTAGTGTACAGTGAGTGTCAAAAGTATTCGTACCATTCAATTCATACAGGCAAAATACTTCTTTGCACTTATCCTGGTAACAGTTTTTGATAGGCGGCAAATTATGAATAGTCCTGAAGACACCAAAGATAAAAATGTCGTCTACGACTACCTGCATATATGTACGTGTTTTAAGATAAGTTATTATTGTATTTGGTTATTTATCTTTCCTTATATATATAAAGATAATTGTACTCCTATTAAACGACTGAACCTATTTTTCTGAAATTGTGGGCGTGTTTGAGAGGGTAGGCGAAGCTGTTATCGGGTTTTTTGACTTCCACATGTATCAAACAGCGCTACCTCAAGACCGTAGTCCATATAAGACATCCACATAGAGGGCGATCAAAAAATCTTTAATTTACACCGAATTTGACAATTTTGTTTTTGAACATACGATAAAACGTATGTAGTATTAAGTTCAGACACACACCTTTATTGCGCAATTGAGAAGTGTTCGCAATTAAGACATTAATTAAGCACAATTTACTCTGTTTAGACCACTAACTAGACGCGACAACTTACAACATCACCACGATTATATGAAAGGGTCGACAATTCTTATTGGCACCTATTTAGCTATTTCTTTCATATTATGGTGGCAACTGGAAAGTTTGTGTGTAAAAACGCTTAACACATGATTACTCGCTTTTTCAAACACCATTGACGGGTAACAAAAAACATTTTCAATTATCAAATGATAATTGAGTAACATAAATTGCATATGTGTGAACAACAAATTTTATAACTCAATTTAAACTTTGAATTCACTTAATTAAGGTTCATGTCCGAACGCACTATAAGCTGCGTTGCTGAATAATTTTTATTTTTTGGTAAGAAGTAATAACGAAAACAAACAATTATTCAATTTGTCTCAACTTTTTGTATGGAAATATGGTTATTTTTATTGCTTTTAGAAGGGGAAATTTCACTAAAGAATTTACCAACTAGCAAGAACACAAACATCTCAAATTTTTGTTTATACATTTGATTCATATGACAGGCCAAAAAATTATATTGAAAATACTAATTTCAAAACTTTAATACCGAGTGTACAATTTCATAAACGCAGGTTTCTGATGAGCTGGCAGAAGCAATATGCGCATAGCGACTAGCAGATCCACCAACCATTAATTTCAAGTGAATTTATCATTAAATACTAATTGCGCAATTAGCGCGGTAGAAATTTACGTTCCTGTTCTGCATTGCGAGTGGAATGAAAACGTGTGGAATTGAGGATTTGGAATGCAGAACAACAGTGTATATCAAAAATTATTCTTTAATATTTAATTGCATCTTAGGAGAGGCAGTCAGAGAGAGAGAGAGAGAGAGAGAGAGATTGCTAAATGAAAGGATTACATTACTAGTAGCACCCTTTTGTTAAAATATCACACAGCCGTTGGCACAAGCTCTAAGTCTGTTCCTATCATGTTGCAAGTATAAATATAAAAAAAATCATCTGAGATGATCTGTATTCACTTACACTCATTTTGCATTTTATTTAAAAAAAAAAACACTCTTTCGCATCAAATTGCATTTTCTTATTAAATAATCGGATCCACACTTGATCTCTGTGATTCTTAAGTGCGTATGTAAAATACCCATTGTGCTAATTACTGAAATTCTTTACATTTTACTTGTTAACAGGGTTAATGAATTCCATCACAGTTTATTGTTGGTATTAATATCTCTTATCTTTGTCGGAGTCATTTTAAGTTTTTATTTTTAGATACTTTAACCCAATTTTCTTAAGGAGGCACTAAACACTGCACTAAAGAGCATTTTGCTCAAAAATCCAGCCAAAATTATTTTAATCTACTTTCTTATTGGAATTTAATAAGAATGCATGAGTGAGTACAAGCCTCTTTTTATTTAGTGTGAATATGGAAAAATCATTAAAAACCCCAAAATATCAACAAAAAGTACGAATTGGCTCAATCCGCTTCATCAGATTGATTGATTCTTGGACTTTCTTCTATATCTCTAAAGTTTCATTTAAAAAGTGTTGGCTTTTGCCATGTTTGCGAGTGCCAACATATGACTGCAGTCTCAGGGGCACCAACATACGTTGCCATCTGAGAACTCTTGTTGCTAGGTAATGACAGCCGTCATAGCCCATTCCTGTGATAAGTTCCATGTTTAAAATTCTTTTGCATCTCAGTTTTGAAGAACATCCTCAAGATGAAGACAAACCTTCATAACTGTGTGATCGAGTAAGTCTTGAAGCCCAACTTCAAAACACGTCTCCATAACTCGGATTGATTCGGGTTTTGGATAACAGAGTTTCTTTTCTTATCTTATAACAAGGGAATATACCATTGTTGGAATCAATCGTTTGGGAACAATTCCCACTGCCTCCTTGTAAAGTCATTTTCGGCCAAGATTTTTCCATAGCATCCTCTTTTTTACTTTTGGATTCTGCGCGTTATTTATTACTTTTCTGTTTAAAAAGCCAAATTTCTTGACATCCGTTCACCAACGCCAGCTGCGAAGGTAAGCTCCTCAACAGGTGCTTGCTCGCGGTGTTCATTTGCTTTTCATCGTTTACTATGTTCATGCTATTCTCGGAAGTTCTTGCTTGGGCGTCCCGGCCTAGAACTTGGTGTCCAATCACGTGCTGGCGTCGACATACCCAGCCATTCCTTGTTTTTTCAATATAGTTGGAAGATTGTCCATCTCTTCCTTAAATCATTTTTGAAATGCCTTCTGGCTTGGAATACGTGTTGGGCATATCTCATCATTTCGCGTACTTCATGATCCATAAATGATGCCTCATCCTCAACTTTTCTTAATTGCAGGCAAGACTTGTACAGGGTGTGTTTTTGCTACATACCAAAATTACGGCTAAAGGACGAGTTTTCCCTGTGTTGTGCGGTCCACTGGAAAATCTACCACAAAGGTTGCGCCCATAAATTGTCAATAATGCCACCTGGTACAATAGGGGGCCATCGATTTGAATAGGGATGATAAATTGGGTTTTCAAAGTTGGACTTTTTAGATATATTTGCAATAAATGACACAACATATACACACCGACACCAGCAGCCGACGTAATGGTCCATATCAAGAGTGAAACCTGTTGCCAGAATTTAGTTCTCTTGCAGTGAAATACTCTCCTACCTCAAAACCGAACGATATACACGTAATTAATTCTCATTGCAGAATAAAACTTTGTCCCTACAGGTAGATGTCGTATTCAATGGGGCATTGGCATAAGAAACAAACATAGTTGGGCTGGAGTCATTGTGTGGGGGAGTTTGTTGGCCAAACCAAATGTCATACTGTGATCACTTCATGAGTACTCAACTGATCCGATGTTTTATAGCAAAATTGTGTTTAGCGATGAGGCTGATTTTTGGCTTAACAGACCCTATAAACTCCATTATTGGACTTTATTTCTTCAAAAATGTAGAAGCCGGAGTTCGCGTTACGTTCAATTCGAATTGTTACCGTATCAGATCAATGATTTTTTCTTTGAAAATATGAAAGACATTCATCCAGTCGTGATGTGGGTTCAACAGGATGGCGCTACGTTCCATACGGCGATGGCAATCATTGACTTATTGACACCAAAATTTGGTGATAAGTTGATTAAGAAAAATTGATCTGTCAATTAGCCTCCCATGTCGTGCGATTTGACACCTCTCGCTTATTTCATGTGAGGCCACTTGAAGTCACTGGCGTATGCTGATAAACCAGCAACAATTGACGCCTCGGAGGCCAACAATGTTTGTGTTATTCGTGACTTAAGTCCAGCAATGCACGAAAAAGTGGCCCGAAATTGCGCTTCGTAAAGAACAGCCGTGGTGGCCATGGTTTTGTGAATGGTAAATTCCCACTGATATTCTCCGCCTGGATCTGCGTCCGATGAAATTCGCACTAACACCTTTAAAAATTTAACATGCCCTGATAAAAATATCCTTATTTACTATGGAAGACAACTCTGGCGCACCCCTCCTAAAGTTTACGCTAATCGCACCAAACGTTGAGAAACAACCTTTTTATTTACAAAAGACCATTGAAGCTGTCCCACAGTGTTATTTTCTAAATACAGTCTGACTAAACTGATAATCATGACATCAATTTTTGAAATGCAGTTTCGCAACAACAACATTTGAATGACAGAAAAAAAACTCAATAAACTTGTTTTATTTTCTCTTTAATAAATTTTTCTCGTATTTTATTTCGATATTATTTACAAAATTATATTTAGGGGCTTCCTAAAAGCACAAAAATATGAACAACAAAAACAAAAATATAATTTTTCAAAGTCAATGTCTAGCCACGTCCACCAATTCTTTGTGTTTTAAAACATTTTATTCGGTTTAATTTTAATGCAGTCCAAGAGGTCAATGTTCGAAAATTTGTTTGATGGAAAAAAATATCAGATAAAATGAAGTGATATTTGTGATACCTCACACACAGACGAGTCTTTTCAATACACACATATTTCTTGCATTAAAAAAAAGATCCATGAATCGTTTCAATGTTGTGCTACTTCATAGGCCTGGGGCAGCAATATCTGTTGACTACGGCGGATGGGGTAAGACTTCTCATTTCATTGCTTCCAGCCATGTCGTCACCATCACTCTAACATGGCATCGAGCGTTGGAATAAAGCCAGGAAAAATTAGGTTGATTTGTGGATTATTATGCAACCCGAAAGCGTTGGTTGCACAAAATTTAGATTCATATGTATAAAGGGTGTTTTTTTTAAAGTGTTAAAATTTTGGCTTTAGTGTTTGAATATGATTTCGGGCATGTGGGCGCTGCCGGCTGGCTCGGATGTAAAGTATTTTGGAAGTCAAATTATCGACCATTTTTTCAAGCATTTGTGGCCATGCATAAACTAATGACTTTATGTAACCCCAGTAAAATAATTCCAAAGGCTTTGTATCGCACAGTCTTGGTGGCCAATTGACTGAGCAATTTCCAGAAATAATGCATTCGCAAAATATTTCCTTTTTTAACGCACTGTATGGCATGTGACGCCGTCTTGTTGGAAAAACATGTTTTGAGTAAACAATTAATCGAATTGAGACTCTGAATAATTGTCAATCATGATTCTGTACCGCTCGCCGTAGCGGATAACGTTCTCGTTGGCCTAAGTTTTAAAAAACTAAGCATCGATCATCTTAGCGACCCATAAAGCCCACCAAACAGTAATTTTTTGTGGATGTAGTTGTGCCTGCAATGAGCTTCACCACTGAACAGAATATTGCAATAAAACAGTGGAACCTGAACCACGACTTTCGCAAGAGATTTCCAAGCGTTGTTGTGTCGCCAATCTACTCATGATAAAATTGCAACCCAAACTGAGAACAAATCTCAATAGAGTTGCCAGAGCTAAAACAACCCCGTAATGACTGTCTCAAAAGTTTACGCAAGAATTGAAAGAAATAACAAGCTCATGTGAGGCTATTCTATTCCAGAGGATTTACTGGTACATCCACCTTACTCTTTCGAATACTTCCGCAACAATTTTGCATAAATATGGCTGAATTTCCTTAGCGCAGCATTTAATCTTCTCTTTCAAAGCGTGGGGTTATGTGGTCTTTCAGACAAAGGCCTTTGATTTTAAATAACGCCATATAAAAATATCCAATTGTGTTAAATTATCTATTCTGATCAACGAAATGAGTCATTTTTGATCCCCTTCTTTCCTCGAATTGATTTAAGGCCACCGATTTATAATTTACGACTACATACCTTACTTTCATTGAGTCTTGCGCTCAAACCAGCACTTGCCAAGTGTTAACTGTCGACCTTCCTCGTCACGGAGTCTCTTGTAATTTCCAGCATTTGTCTAAGGATTAGGTCCCCCATACCATTTCACATTTAATAAGTGTCTGCCCGTTGTCCTAAGCCTTATGCTAGCCAGTGTCGGTCATTCACACACAATGTGGGCTCTCGTCGCAGCCTCTTCCTGAGAAGCATCTTTGGTGATTGACCCGTCTCCCCCTTGCGAGGTTCGCTTGTACATCTCTTCAGAGTTCCTCCAAGGGCCACACCGGAGATTCTACAGAGATTAACCTCTCAACCTCTTGTAAGGCTGTTTGATGACGTGACACCGAAGTCGTGAAAATTAACTTCATCGTATAGAATCCTGTTGCCCCTAAAATCACCATTCACTTATGCTTGTTCAATCAATTCTTTAGGCTGCAGTCTTTTGCAAATTGTACCGTGTAAGTCATGGATATTTTAAGCGTGCAAGTTTATGCTGCAAAGAGCCTCCTCAAAATTACAATTCTTATCTACGATGTTTCTTGACTTTGGCCTTTAAGTACTATTCCGGAGTTTTGTCGCGAAATTGTGTTCAGCGATTTTTGTTTAACGGGTTCGTCAATAAACAGAATTGCCTCATATAGAGTGAAGCCAATCCACAACGGACTCTATTATTATTAATGTATGGGGGGATATCGAAGCAGACCACTTACTTTCTGGGTCCCTTTTCGACCCCCATTTCGCTCCTCAAATTGATTTCAGGGAACCGATCCGTAATCACAGCCACCTTATTTTCAATTGAGTCTCGTGCTAGCCCTAGCCTTTACTCTTGACTAATGTGATTTCAGAGTGTCGACTGGTAACTGTCGACACTCTTCCTCATCACGGAGTCTTTTGTAATTGCTAGCATTTGTCTGAGGCTTAGTTCCCCCATGGCATTCACATCTAACAAGTGTCTGCCGGTGGTCTTAAGCCTTATGCTAGCCAGTGCTGGACATTCACACACAATGTGCGCTACCGTCTCAGCCTCTTTCAGGCATAGTCTGCAAATATGATCTTCTACGACTTTCATCTTAGCCAGATGGTACTTGAAGTTTCTATGTCCTGTCACTAAAGCAGTGATCCAGCTTAAAGTAGCCCTATTATATCCGAGCACCTTGCTGGCCTTCATGCCGAACAACGGGCTCTATGAGTTGGAGACAACGGACTCTAACTCGACAGACTCCATTGCATCCAAAAAAATGCACTGTTTGCAACGTTTTACACGCTGATGACATCATTGGTCCTTATTTCTTCAAAAATGAAGCGGTAGCTCGCATTACGGTAAATTGAGATCGTTACCACACCATGATCAATGACTTCTTGTTTGAAAATAGGAATGACATTGATCCAGATGAGATGGGGTTCCAACAGTATGACGCTACGTTGCATACGGTGACCGCAACCATCGACTTATTGAAATTAAAATTTGCCGACTAATTTATTTCGAGAAATGGACCTGTCAACTGGCCTCCAAAGTTGTGCGACTGGACACCTTTTGATTATTTCCTTAGAGGCCACTTGAAGTTACTGGTTTGTGCTGATAAACCAGCAATCATTAATTCCTTGCAGGTTAACATTGTTCGTGTTATTTGCTGGAAAATGTGGCTCAAAATAAGACGTCTACAATGAGTTTCGTCAAGAACAGCTGCGCTGGCCATATGCTCGAAATAATTTTCAATTGTTAATGTCACTATTGATCGTTAGAATAAAAAAATGTTTTTGATTAAAAATAATTTTTTTGAATTATTCTTTACAATTTCAAGTTCTATCACACTTAAAGAAACACCCTATATTAATCAGTAATTTTTTTATGTTATTTTCAAATCAGCTTTGCAACGTAGACAGGCTATTAACTTTTCTTTTGAGAAGAACTTTCACCCTTGTGTTATTAGGAATGCCGGGTAGTAAACTAAAGTTTTATTGAGTTCAATTCTATTGAGAATTTATCATTTACTTGTTGTAAAAGATCAAAAACCCAAAATAAGAATTAAACCTGAAGCAATTTGTTGTATGATTTTCGAAGATATTGATATTTGTGTGAGTCCGCATTCAATAAATATATGGCAAAATGTAAAAGATCTGGTTCGTCAAGTGGCTTACGTGACAAAACTGGAAACCAGAATGATAGTGGATGCTGGTATTCACACACATACATGCATATCTACATATTTCCCTATTAAATGCGACTGAAAACTAAACAGCAACAACAACAACAACGAAAAACTTAAATATTAATGCATTTAAATGTACGTACGCATTTCATCAATATATAGGGTGATTTTTTAACCGTTTGTGGTTTTGAAAATTGGCAAAGGTAAGTGAAATATTTACTTGGGCCGATAAATTAATGCCTGCTATTTACTTTTCAAAGATTGTTTTATTTAAATATTGCACGGGGTTATGCTTAGGTGATCCATCCATGAGCTCTCGTTTTGGCGTACTTTTTCCAGCATTTCGGCCGGTATTTCACCAATGGCAGCTGTTTTGTTGTCTTTAAGGGATGGTATTGTGGCTGGCTTGTCCCTGTGCACGAGAAACTTCACATATCCCTACAAAAAATTGTCTAGTAGGATCAAATAGCATGGACTTGGCGCCTTATGGACTGCCCCAAAACGTGTGACTAATTGCTAACCAAAGTCGCCTTTTAACAGGTACATGGTATCGCGTGCCGTGTGGCACCGTCTTGTTAAAACCACATGCCAAACAATTCCAATATTTCCATTTTGGGCAAAAAAAGTTGGTAGTCATCGCACGGCTCCATTGACTGTAACATTGCGATATTCATCGTTCTTGAAGAAGTGCGGTCCACTAAAGCCGCCGTCCCACAAAACAGACCAAACCGTTCATCTTTTAGGGAGCATTAACAGCTCTTGAACTGCCCCTGGCTGCTTCTTACTCCACATGCGACAATTCTATTTGTTGACCTACCCATTGAGCTAAAAGTGAACTCCATCGCCAAAGATAATTTTACGATAAAAAATTTATTTCTCACACAGTAAGAATTTTGATAATAAAGCTCAATGATTTGCAAGCGTTATTCATTTGTTAGTCTATTCATGGGGAAATGGCAAACGTCACTCAGCACTTTTGGCATTGCCACCTGTCACGAATCTTTTTATTTTTTGTTTTTGTTTTACACTGAAAACCCGAACAACAAAAAGATCACCCATTACATATGTATGTATATAGAGTAAACGGTACACACTCGTACAACGTTGCCAGATGCGCAGCAAAGTGGAGTGAGTATAAGTAATGCCGAGTTTATTACAAGATCTGTTGCAGGTCAAAATCCTTTAAAACCTGGAAAAAATAAACTTTATTCTTGGCAAACAATAAAATTGCCTGAAAGAGTTTTATTCATCTGCTTGTCATAATAAAAATATTAAATGTTAAGAATTTTTTAATTAAAGCATTAAATCAAGAATGAAAAGAAAAGTTATTTTTATTGGTTGTATTTTTTTATTAGTGTCGTTTATTTTTAAAAATCGTTATCAGGCAAATGTTAATGCACAAGCAGGCAGAAATAAATAAATTTTTATTAAAAAAAAATGTTTTGCGAACGCTGCAAAAAGTCGTTGTAAGTAAGGAACACTGCTTATTAACTAAAGACAAGCGCTGGAAACAAATCTTGGTTGCATTAAAAATTTACGGAGTTGAAAAAACAACAAATTAAAAAAAAACCCTATAAAATGAAAAATCTAGTTAGAAAAGATTGCAAAAAGTGGTTTAAAAAATCTATAGAAATTAAATGAAGTCCTGGTTAATAAAACGGAAGTTCATTGTGATCACGGAGTGTCGCTCAGTGGGACTGACAGGCCTGTGGAGGCTAACATTTTTACGGACAGCCCAACAAAATTAAGGGCACTACAATCTGGTATGGTTAGATAGAAGACGATTCTTGAGAGCAAAATAGCCAGGTACCGGTACCTACTCTAGAATGTTGGAAAATGAAAAAGCCAACGGTCTGGCAATCAAGGCCGGAGATCTCCAGGGGGTAGGCTTGCGTAGCGCGAAGCCATTGCCGCCACGAAAGTCGAACTGGAAGGCTGGGCAAAGAGGGCCCATGCAGAACTGTGCAATGAAAACATGGGGAGACCAAAATTGGTATAAAACAAGGAGGTTGCTGAGTCTAAGCAAATCTGAAATTAGTAAAATGGTGAGTGTACTGACAGTCGAGACGATGAAACACTTCCTATGCTTCCTATGGCCGAATTTCGCACAGCTAACGATCCTTTACTTCGCGCCCGACACTTTACCGGAAGTGTCCCATTTGAGTGACATTGACTGCCAACTACACCAGAGCTTTTGAAGGAACAGAGTTCCTATGAGGGTGGAGACTTTTTTTGCAAAAATGGAGAGCGCACATTGGCCCGAAGTATTTACCTACCCTCAATATAACCTAACCTCTCAAAATGGAACTCTTATATGTATGTATTTGAAAAATGTGTGCAATAATCAATCATTAGTTGGGGAAACTACCACCGATAATCACTAAAACAGCTTAAATAATCAAACCGGAAATTTCACGGTAGTTGTCAATAAGTCAAATGCTCATTATTTTAGAGCTCCGAAGACTAAATACTTCGAAGTATGTTTACGACGTTTTTCTTTTTCACGAAAATACATACATATATCTGTGGCAATAGGGAACAAGTGCTTAAGTCGAATTAAGCTGAAAATGAGTTAAAAGCTCCATTTGATTTCCCAAATCAAAAGTGCACCTCAGCAAAACTTTACTTACTTAGCTCTTTCGTGACGTTATGTTGAAATGCTTTTATGGGTCATTTTTCGACTACCTTCGTTCCTCAAATTGATTTCAGGCAACCGATTTGTAATTCGATAAGACGATCTTACTTTCATCGATCCTCGTGCTAACAGTAGCCTTTACATTTGACTGTTGAGATTTAAGACTGTCTATTGACAACTGTCGGTCTTCCTACTCATCTCGGAGGCCTTCGTAATTTCTAGCATTTGTCTCAGGCTTACATACCCCATGGCATTCACATTTAATAAGTGTTGGCTCGTGGTCCTAAACCTCATGCTAGATATTCACGAACCATATGCGCTACCATCTCAGCTTCTCCAGGCACAGTCTGCAAGTATCATCTTTTTCGATTTTCATCTTGGCCAGAGGACACTTGAAGTTTCCATGAGCTGTCACTAACGCAGTAATCCAGCTCAAGGTAATCCGGTTATATCTAAACACCTTACTGGCGCTCCTGCCGAGGGGCTTTTTCTAGCCTGTCTACAAGTGGCAGGCTCCCTTCGCCTTCTCAGTTTGAATTAGTATATCCATTGTAGGACCTTTGGTCGTACTAGGCCATTCCACAGTGTAACTCTGCAGGAGTTGAAATTTGATTTCAAAATTTTAGTAATCGTAAAAAGTGCAGCACTTTATGCGGCTATAGGCAAACTGAAATAAGGCAACATTTTTTTACAAGTGAACACGCCATTAAAGAAGATTATCTTTTAAAGAAAGCTCACTTTATTGCAATTAAAATCGTTTAATATTAAGTCACGATTGTTGATAATTGTTTTAGGCGATTTTTTATCGTTTAGCTGTAGCACAAATAAAGCTTTACAAGTAAAACTGGTGATTTTTTTTTTTTACAAATTCGGTAAAACCGAATTCAAAGAAAACCTTGAAAAATGTTGTCTTCCCCCTTATCCACCCCCCAATTTGAACATTTTATTTCCTTTTTCTCAACTACGCATCTGTAGATGGCCATACAACTTTCTCTCAATTCATTTTAATTTCATCAATTAAAAAGAAAAATTATATAAAATACAAGATTATTTGTTAATTTACAAAATAATAAAATAAAAGTTTCGGCATTTAAATTAATTTTTTAAATAAAACTTGTCGTTGGAGATAATCCCAAACATCCACAAAATACTTGAAGTAAACAAACACGTACTAGTCACAAGATTTTAAATAAAGTTAGATTGTCATTAGCACATGATTTAAAGAGATAAACATGAATGGAAATGTTTACAATATGACAAATTTGGAGTTACGAGGGTATTCCTAGAATTATTGTAGTCAGGGTTCGATGGACATAAATATTGAAAACTCTAAATAAGTTTTAAAATATGAGAAGTTTGATCGCTGTTACACGAAAACTAAATATAGTTATGAAGGTCACGATAACGTTATCTAAGCCCTAGGCAAATGCTAGCAATTACAAGAGGCTCTACTCCGTAATGGGGAAGGGAAGAAGGCCGTTAGTTACCAGTCGACCGTCTGAAATAACTACAGTCGAGAGTAAAAAAGGCTAATGGTAGCACGAGACTTGAATGGGTGTAAGATAGTCGCAAATTACAAGTCGGTTGAAGTCAATTCGGGGAAAGAAAGGGGCAGTAAAGGGCCCCATAAAGCAAGCAGTCTGCTTCGATTCGGTCAATAATATAACTTAACTACAACCATATAACTCAATCATAACATGTTGCTTATTGTTACCTCAACCAATTGTTTTCTTTACGTGTGTTTGTCTTACTTAAGCTGCGTTCACATTATATGTGCAAGTCATGTAGAATGTCAAATTTTGCATTTGTAATACGTAGACACATTGTGTGATTCCTGTCAAATATAGCATGTGTGTTTTTCCTATGTGCTTGTCACATGTGTTATAGTTTTTACTCAGACCACGTTCTTTTGTGAGCTCAAAAACTATGTGACAACAGCTGTTTACAGTGATGTTAACTGCTGTTTTACAATTTCTGCACAGCGCGTTTTTAAGATAAGATTAATGTAGGCAAACCATATAGCCAATATCTAATTCCTGTTAGTAATATAATCAAAAACAAACTACACGCCATGGTCAACATATTGTCCTTCAGATTTTAACAAGGCTCCAGACCTGGTGGATTTTGCTGTGATAAAAAAATATCAGTAAATTCTTTTTATGATCTAACATTCGCCAATATTCAATCCGCCGCGGATTACTTCATAGAAGCTGAAGATTCTGTAGCCAGATTTCCAACTCCAATTAAGCCAACTATGTGGCACATATTAACCTTCGGTTGACACACAAACCCTTGTCTGAGAAAAAAGCAGACTGAGGAGACTATGGCGAATTTGACGTACTCTAGTTTTAAAGGCGTAACACAAATTGTGTCAATCAGTGTTAAGTAATAAATGGAGGTAGAAGCAAGACATCGAACTAGCAAATTATTTAAACAAATAAAAGATCCAACGAAGAGCAGAGATGATGGCTTATAGAAAGCTCTAATGAATATAAAATGTCCTGTTGCCTACGCATCACCATTGAGATTTGAAACTCATACCTGTTCCAGAAACTCGAGTGCCTTCACTATTCACCGGGAGAAGGTTTTCACACCAAATCACACACATATTGGTAACAGCCTACCAATTATCTTTAATATCTTCTTACAACGTCAAGTAATTCTTAAAGCTTCTTCGTATTTATTTGTTTTACGTCTTAACAATTGTTTTTTTAAGGATCACACTGCGGCATTTTATAATTTAGTTATTATTAAATAAATGCCTGCCTGCTAACTACTTAACACTACAAAGTGATGTCGTGTCGTTTGTTCGTTTATTTTTTTTGCTAAATAATTATCTTTGATTAGCAACTAAAAAGATATACATGTGAATTGTATTATTAATTTCTTTTTAAGTTTTTGTGCTTAAAACTACAAGATTATCACTTGTTTGTGATAAGAGTAGTTTGGGTGAGCGTGTTCATCGATATCTATTTTAAATTTTTAAAAATGCCGGAGTCTATTGCAGTTTTTAATAGATAACTTTTCCATTTTTTTAAATTTCTAAAGCTGGCGGCAACAAGTCACCACGGCTGCTGGTTGTTGTCGCGTACTGTACTCCGGATATCAGTCAATCTTCTGTTTTAATACCGACTCACCCCTGCATATGGAGCTCTGAGTGGGTGGACATTTTTTCTCCATTAGTCGTCGGAGTTATATACATTCCTCTAAAGGAAAGCCAGCTTAATTGACCATGGGAGAAATCCGAAAGAGATGAACAAAAAAGCCTCACGAGGACTACACGTATCAATCTATAAAGGCTCTCCTAAGATGTTGGACCGTGAGTTTTCGATAAGGAAAGACAATGTAGGCTCGCAAGAGGTGGAGAGGTTAATTTCTGTAGGAACTCCCGTGTTTATTGGCCAATGAAGACATTCTGAAGAGATAGATCTCAGGGAAAAAAGAATTTCGTTAGTATCTCACACCTAGCTTGTTTAATTCCATTTCATTATCGGACTGGCCTTCTTGAAATCCCCTTTACAAGAGCAATCAAATGACACAAATAACTAAAAAACTGAAAGCGCAAAAAGTTAACTAGTATATGTAGGAGCCGTTCACTGCGCAAATCGATTAATTCCACTTTTTGAAAAATCGTAAATTTAAATGTCACTTCAGCATAGTCCCTACTTGTTATATCGGGTATTTTTTTAGCTGCATGATGAACTAGCGATATCGATAACTATGGTTTGACAACTGTAAATGACAAACTGTGTTGACATTTCTATTCAGTAAGGTTTGGCAAGTCATCATGAATCGTTTGACGCCAGAACACAACGCTTCTAATTTGAGGAAATTTAAAAAAAATAAATCTGTTCGCGAATCGGCCTAGTGAGCAAGCAATTCGTGCAGTTGTTGATCGCTTTCGCACTAACTTTTTAATTTTTTTCTCGATTTAAAACCATCAATAAAACAAATAAATGTGCTTACCGAAGAGAATATTGCAGCTGTAGCGCGAAGTATTGAAGAAGACGCCGAAATGTCGATTCGTCTTCGTTCTCAACTTGTTGGCCTTTGTCCTTCGACTACGTGGAAAATATTATGGAAGGATCTTGACTAACGTGCCTATGAGATACAGCTCGTGCAAGAACTAAAGCCAAACGACCATCGTTTGCTTCGCATTTTTGCTGATTGTGCCATTTGAAACTGGCCGGAGATGGGAATTTTTATCAAAGCCATTCAAGAATCACCATTACATCCATTAAAATTGACTGTTTGGTGCGGTTTACCCACAGTCAACATCATTGCTCCTTATTTCTTTCGAAATGAGCAAGGAGCTGCCGTTACAGTGTATGGCGAGCGCTACTAAATTTTTGTTTTCAAAAATTTATCATTCGGTTTCTCTTTACAAAAATGCAATGAAAGTCTTAACACTTGTCCAATAGTGTAAAATGCCCTTTAATGACAATTACTATTCTTCTTTGTGAGCTTTATAAGCCATTCGATTTCACAATATCTATTTGAATTTATATTATTAAGGGAATATTAATTCATCGGATTTTTCAAAATTTTATTTGATGGAGTTAATCGATTTGTGCAATAAATGGTCCGGTTCGTATTTGAAAAGAATATATTTCAGATTTCTTTCCTTTCCATTTAAAATATCCAACACTCTTTACTTTATCGATACGCATATAAGATACCAAACATACAAGAAACAAATTGCTTTCAATTATTGATTCTCCTGCGTCATATAAAATTAAGTAAACAAAAATATATATGTTACACTCCTGCTCAATTAATTAGATACACATAATTTTAGTTACGCAGAAGGCCATATATTTTTTGAAATAAAAACCCAACGGTATTTTAAGCATAATTTTTTTTTTTGAAAGATTAAAATAAGAAAAATTTTTTTTGTTCATTTGAATACATCCACAAAATCGTGCTCAGATACATGTAGGACCACCGAATGTATGGACAAAACTACAAAGGAAGAGTAGTAACAGGTCAGAATTGGGTCGAACTCAATCCTTGCTGTATCATAAGCAAGCATCTCAACAGTACATGGAGCCATCAGAAGCTACGAACACTTGGAGTTGCGAAAATGGAAGAAAAAGCAGCCACTGAATGAGACGTTCAAAAACAATTGATTGCAATTTGGCGGGGAGCATATGACGTGAAGTGAACAAGAAAGGAGCCACTTAAATGCTCAGAAAGTTCTGGTTTTCACTCATGACGAGAAGTTCAATCTGTACGGACCAGATGGATACAACTACTATTTCCACTTTTTGAGAAAAGAAGAATTGTGTCTGTTCCGTCACCACAGCCGAGAGAACAGTATTATGATGTGGGTTGTCATAGCGAACTATGGGACAACAGCATTACAATTTCTGAGCGGTTGGATGGCTGGGAAAACCTACAAAACAATGCTGACCGAATCCATGGTTCAATTAAATACGCCATCCGCTGGTGGTACAATTTTTGTTCTCTCCTTAATATATCAAAACATACTCGTATGGCCTGCTAAGTAACAAAAATTATGTGGCTCTAATCAAATGAACAGGAGTGTATTAAAGTTAAAAAAAAATGTTGACATACATTTTACACTTTTCCCGGCACCAGAAGGTGTCACGTGTAATTTTGATTTCCATTTTGTAGACAGTAAAAGACAAATTGGAAAAATACGGAAATTCTTTTAGTGTTTGAAAAGTGTAAAAAATGTTGGTTTGTGGACATTCAAGTCAATTATTGTAATCTGTGATCCATGTGAAGGGATCAGTTTTATTTGGGGCCTATGACTTCAACGACTCTTTAACCGATCGTTTTTCTGAGAAATGTAAAACTAGTTTTTCATAGCAATTGTTTTGAAAGGGCAAATCACAGACGTCTACCCGACACTTAAACTGTCCACACACTTATGATTTGCGCGTGTAATTTATTTGCGAAGCACTTCTGCACACACAGCGAACAACTCACATTAAACAGCCCAGAGCTTTCTGTATAGTGGGTGCGAAAAGTATTAGTTTACTTCACTTCTGGAACTTTTTGTACAGTGAGTGCCACAAGTATTCATACCACTCAAATCTTATAGGCAAGAATACTTGTTCGCACTCTGTTATCCAAATTCTCTAATCCTCCGTGGAACAGCATACGACAAGGATGTTGGGCCAAGAGAATGCTTGGTCTTTAGTATGCGATCTCTGGACACTAGTCGATTTCCAGTATCAATACAGACTTACCCGAGCGTATGTTGCTCTGTGTGGGTGGACATCTTATTCTCCAATATCTTTTTCTACATTATTCGTAAGAATTCTCGAAAGGAACTCCGGTTTTAATGTGCCAACAGCGGAAGCCGGAAGATATTGACGAAAATGCCTCGCGAGTGTTCAATGGGTCAATCTCTGAAGGTACTCCTAAGGCATTGAACCGTGTGATTCCGATAGGGGTGGAAAATGAAGCCTCGTAAAAGGTGGAGAGGTTAATCCGTGTAGGAACTCCTGTGTTTATTGGCCAATGCAGGAATTTCAAGCCTTAGACAAATGCTAGCAATTACAAATGACTCCGTGATGAGGAAGAAGGCGGAAAGTTACCAGTCGACAGTCTGAAATCACTACAATCGAGAGCAAAGACTAGTGGTAGCACGAGACTTAAGTGAGAGTGAAGTAGTCGTAAATTACAAATCCGTTGCCTGAAATCAAATCGCGGTAAGAAGGGGGTCGAAAAGGGACCCATAAAGTAAGCGGTCTACTTCGTTATCTCCCCCTACCACTAATTTCATGACGAAATTCGTAAATGTAAATGCAGTCTATCTGAATTGTCAAAACTTGACTTAAACTTGCCCGTCCTTCACTTTACAATTGGGTTTTTCGCTTTAATAACTTTTTACTTAAACTTGATTGTGTTTTTTTTAAGCAATTAAACGAGAATAAATTAATTCATTTAACACAATTGTATGCAAAATTCAAATGAAGTTCATTGTATTTAAAACATCAAACGCACTGAAGTCCGACTGATACTTTGTGTTAAATTTGCATTTTTTTACTTTTTTGTCTGCTCAATTTTACTCGTAGTGAAAATAACCTCGAATAATAAAAAATTAATTGCTGCTTGCAAATGAATTTATAATCAAAATTAATTCTTTTTAGCTACGTTCATGTCTATGATACGAGCACATATCATACTTGTATTTGTATAAAATTCTAAGAACTGTGAGTCTATTGAAATTTAATTGATTAAGAGAAAAACTTAGGGCCACATCAGACCAGGCAAATATTTGACGAAATAAACGTTCAATAGACCATTGAAATATATTTTGGTTTAACAAATTTTTTATTATATGCTTAACCATAAAAGAGGCAAGATACAAACATTATTGAATTGCTTATCCTCATTTTGCTCGATAATACCGGGACCTCCGAACTCTGACAGTTGATAGCGACCATATTGCGCAAACTACATATGTCATCAAAATGTCTGTTCTGTTCGCCGTCAAAAAAGCATCTTCTGCGAGGAGGCCCTTTTCTGGTTAAATGGGTACGCCGATAAACAAAATCGTCGAATTTGGGACGATACCAATCCAAAGATCCAAGAGCGTCAAAAAAGTCACAGTTTGGTGTCGATTTTGGATTGACGGCGTCATCGGTCCATATTTCTTTAAGTATGACGTTGGCCAGGCAATCAGCTTTAACAACGACATAAATAAATGATGATATGTACAGCAACGACATGTTGTCTCCAAAGGACGACGTTGTGTGTCACATAACTTATGCCACATTGGATATTCCCCACGCACGATTTGATGGCATGGTCATCTTAAGTAGAGGTGATGTAAACTGGCCACCGAGATCACACCATTTGACCCCGTTCGATTTTTTCTTGTGGGATTTCAGGTCTATGCGAATAAGCCACAAATCACAGCGGCCCTCAAAGTTAAGATAACTCATGCCGTCAGTCAAATTATGTGCCAGACTCATGTAAAATCCGTCCGCGCCACCCAGCGAAGCCGCGGAAATATTTGCACAATGTTATATTCCATAAATGATGGCAACAATAGGCCTTTGAAACGAATCAGCAATTTTAATGATATCTCAAAAACACTTTAAATTATTTAAGTCTAAACATAGGAGGCGCTTAATGAAACACCCTTTACATATATATGCATGTATGCCATGTAATATTGTATAAGTATTTGCCAAAAATAGTGGCTAAGAGTATTTCATCAAATATTGGGCCCGTCTGAACGCACCTTTATACTGCACCGCCGCCATAAAAACGTCTTAAACTTACAATAAAAACGTCTTAAATTTGCAACAGACTTTACTCCCATTTTTATCTTATTTAATACAAAACTTTCAGAAGTGTAAGGTCGAGCGAAGTGCTTTATTCATGTATAAATTTGTAAGATATCCAAACATGGCTTCAAAATCGGTTCCATTACTTCTTAAAGATAATAACGATCATTTAGACACCGCCATTGTTGATGACCCTTTGCGCCTTTTCACCGCATTATCAAAAGTTCGGTCATTTTATTTGTCTTGTTCCCACGACTTTAAAAACCCCCGCTAAAAAGAGGCTGAAACGAGAATACCAGACGATCTTGCCGACTATTTCAAATCGCATCCTTCAAAATATCCTTCTGGTCCTATTCACCAATTTGCAGAAACATAAACTTGCAGACCAAGGACCGCTATCTCTCAATAGTTACAGTGTTACCCTCTACGTTTTCAAAAGAAAGATCTCACCTTTGAGAGAATGTACTCAATGGCTTTTCGGGAATGATTCTAATTCTTAACACCCCAGTAGAGCAAACATTTTCTCTATTTAGTTGCAATATTTTATCAAAAAAACAATTATTTTTGTCTCATGGTTGTTTAAATTAAATAAAGAAACATATATTTTTTTGTTTTCTTTTACACAAGACGACCCTTTAAATTTATATTCATTTGTGAAGTTAAGTCAATATTTATCTCTTTTATTTGTTGATTTACTGATAACTTATCAAGTAAAGCACATATTTATGTTGGCTTACAATTTGCAGTAGTGGTCAAAACATTTCACATCTAAATTTCTTCAAATGGGTCCGTAACACAATGCTAACTTTTACTCAAAGTACATTTATATTTTAATATAAAAATTGCACGGAAAGATCAATAATTTATGTCAGATCGAAGAAACATAAACTGAAGCTAGAACCATAATTTCCCTAACAGCTAGATACCTTTTATAAAAAGAAGTTCGAGAGTATGATCTTAGAAGTTACTACTGTCGCGATTTACGAAAACGAAATTTTACCAAAATTCGAAAACTCATAAAAAACCAAACTTTAGATTAAAAATTTTAAATTACAAAAATAACATGATATTCCAAAAAAAAAAAATCGGACAAATTCGAAATTTCACCGAAATTTCAAATTCATCACAAAACTCAATAAAAATTAATCAGTACATATACGCATTATAATTTGTAACTATCTACGATCCTGATGTCAATAACTACTCTATTGACAGTATGATTTGCAATGAAACGCCACATGGATCATGCACAATAATCTCCGGAGTATAGTCCGGAACTGACGTCCCGGGTCGAGTTGTCAACTACTCGATATATTCAAAGCCCTGTTTTTGAAAAGTTAAAAGCCACACATTCTTAGAAACCGGTTTACAGGTTTTTTAAATTTAAAACCCGGTTCGAATATCCGGGTTTTCGGGTTTTTACTTATTAATAATTATTGCTTTAACAAAAAAATTCGATTTTTACACATTTCACTCTCTGCATTAAACTGGTTTAATTTTTAAAACTTAAACCACCATAAAAAGACATTTATTCAAACAACGTCATAACTCGAAAAAAGCATTTTTTGAGTTTTTAATGCAAAACTGTTTGTTCTATCATGCCTTTTTTCCACGTTTGTAGAGAATATGTCGTTATTTTTTTTTTTTTTGTAGGTAGTAGGAGCAATAAGAAGACCTTAACCGCCTTTAATTCAAAATGGCATTTTTTGAGTTATGACGAGTAAATGAGCAATATGTACATTAAAAAAATAATTATTGACGATCAAGATTTAAATATTTTATTATTATTTTTTTAATAGTATTTTAAAAGTAAAACACAATTTGAATATTTTTAGGGGGCATACGGTTTTGCACTTTTCTTTCATATTGTTTAGCTTACCAAAAAAAAAAAAAAACACGTTCATTTATTGTTGAAGTTGAGTTAATTGTTTAGAGTGCTGCGTATAACTGATTTAATTTTTTTTTAGTATTTTGCAATTCATTTAAAGTACTATTGATCTGTTCATCTAGATTCTAGAAAGTCACTATCGAAACATTCCAAATACGACTCCGAACTTTCATTTGTAAATGCCTGATTGCTAACAAAAATCTATCATACAACACTTCTGCCATATGATTCCCCGGATTGTTGTTTTTTTAATGTATTTTAGTTGTAACTTACACTTTTGAGAAATGGGCGCCGTAGTGAATTTAATACTGTTGGAAAAATAATTGTAAACAAGTACTCGTGCATGTAAGAATTTAAAGGTACGAATACATTTCGCACTTACTATACAGAAAGTTCTAGAATTGAAGGTTACATACACTTGTGGTACCCACTGTACAGAAAGCATCTCCATATATAAGTCTAATACGAGTAAATCAGGCTGAACGCAAGATTTAATTTAAAAAATACGAATATCATAGATTATAACGAGTTCCAATGATGTTTAACATCTAGTTGAAGAAGCAATTGATGGACCTGTTGCCTTACGTAATATACCACTAATTGTATTGGGAAATGTGAGGAGTTACATGTTGCCGTTTTGGGGATATCTGCCTGAGACTGTCGGAAAACTAAATCAACATTCAAAATTTTAAGGGTTGAGTTTTGTCCTTTTTATTCACTTTTTTCAAATATTGCCAAGCAATTGAACTCATTTTAATGTAAACAAATTTAGAAAAAATGGCTATTTTTAAATAGGATATTCCTACATACATATATGCACATATTTTCGAAAATGACGAATACTTCCACACTGAAAAACCTATTTCTCGTATTACCAGAAAACCGCCACTTTTTAATAACCGCGTTAAAAATCCCGGGAAAATAGATTAAAACCGATTTTTGAATAATCCGAAATCTGGTTTTGACAACTTTAGTCTCGGGTGCTGCTGGTTCCCGTGGTACCAGTTCTAAGTTAATTATCGAACATCGAAAGTTCTCTTCTCCCAGCTTCAACCTTTGGCTAGCAATACATCAAGGTGGCGAGGTCATCAAGATCGGTTAGATAGAATCAGAATATAATTTTTCCCTACCAAATTAAACGGGTCTCTTCCTTATGCTAATTTCGTAAAGACACGTTCTTTGATTTTCTTAATCCCAGGCGCACAACAAGACATGTTTATAGAAGAAAAAAAGCTATTCGCAAATATAAAATCCTTTCTATGCACAAAATATAGGACAACTATATCATAGCCATAGCCTCCCTTTAGTTCCGCGCCTGATACCAACACATGTAACTTCTTATTCTGCTCTCATGTAACTTTGTATATTCTTAAAACTTCTCTGTCCGCTCGGTCCAAATTATTAATCCGTAAGTTAAAACACAATTTCGGCAGTCTTTTTATGAACTAAAAAATTCGAGTTGGATGACAATTATGATTTTGGTAGCAAATTTATTGAACCTCACTGTATAAATATACACACATACATATATACCGGCATACGAGTAGATATCTGGGTATGTATGTTTAGCAACAATTTGTGCAGGTACTTGTGTGAGAATATATTCAAATACATTCATACAAATGTAAATATAGAACGAATACGTTTAATCAATTTTTAAAAGGCATACATTTTTCTTCTTCCCTTTTCCAGATTAACAAAAAATGTATGTAAAAAATATACATACATACATACATGGATGTACATATATGTGTAAATGGCTATGAAAAGAACGGTTTAATTCAAACTCAATGAAGTTTTTCCCACTCAATACAATTTTACAGGCCGCTCTAGAAACTGTTGCGTTTTTAAAAACTTTCGACGGTTTTACATTTTAATATTTTATCATTTTTAATTTTACATTTGTGTTTACTTGTTTGTATTTTTTTCTTAATTTAATTTCGCATTAATTATTAATTAGAGCCACAAACTAAATTTGAGACAGGATTTTAATGAACGCTAATGTCTGAATGTTAGTTGATGACTGAATGTTTCAATGAATGAATGATTAGACGCTTTGTGTTGTTTTTGTAAGCAATGAATAAGTAGAACTATGCTACATACATACATAAGTACAGAGTTGGATAAATGAACTTTTCAAAAATATAATAAATATATCAAATATGTATGAGGTGTTTTTATAAGCCCGATAAAAGTCGATTGACGAAAATAACACAAAAAATTAAATTTTAATTAAAAAACAAAAATGTTATTCGAAAGACCATAGAATATAGAATATAGATTAGTGGAATGAATTTTCGTCATTCCGTTCTCAGAACCAAAAATGACGCTGAGGATGGCAAATGAGCGAAACCGGTTTGTCTCCAAACCAAACTTGATAAAGGATGACGGAAATTCGTTCTAAAAATCTACATCAAAACACCATGTCGGGTGTTTCGGGCATATGGCCACCGCGGCTGTTCTTGATGAAGCGCATTATAAACGTCAAATTTTCTTCATTTTTGAAGTAATAAGGTCTAATGATGATGTTAACAGCGGGCTTACAGTGTTTACCAAATGGTGGATGTAATGGAGTCTCCAGAGTCTGTTTTTGATTGGTTTTACTCCATATACGGCAATTTTGTTTATCAACAAACCCGTTAAGCCAAAAATGAGCCTCATCGTTGAACACAATTTTGCGATATAACATCGGATCAATTGATGAGTGATTTTCAAAGTAAATCTGGATAATTTTGTAGCATTGTTCAAGCGTCAATCTCTTTATGTTAATTTGTCGGAGTATGACAGTTTGTTTGACAGTTAACCCTTTAGTAAGTTCACCCTATATTGACATTTTTCGAATGGATATACATATATGTTGTACAGGGTACATTTTGTGAACGTACTTCTTCCAAATAATACTTTTTGTAAATAAGATAGGTCTGACATGATTAATGTCGGCACTTGTCTTACAACCTTATCCGATGGTGGCCTTACCGCCGAATGTATTAGCCTACTATCATTTTCATTATGCGTCTCGAGCTTAAAACCTTAGATTAATGAACAAAACATCATTACGGGCCATCAGTTTGGTTTTCTTGCAAGACATAGTACTATTGAGCAAGTCTATAAAATGGTCACCGTTATTATAATATGGTTCAGCTTTGTTTGTTGACATTTCCCCGGTGTTTAATAGAGTCGGTTATCATGGGCTACTCTTGGAGGAAAACATCTCCACTCTTTACCCAATCCTCTAGCTCCTGAATGCGAATTTTTGTTAAAATTAAAATTTTGTCGTTTCAAGTATTTTATTTGGTATTGGCGATTTTTTCTTTGTTAAAAATTATTCTTTTATTAAATGTGTTATTAGTATGTGAAATAAAAGATTTCTTTTTTAATCGCATTTGTTATTTTTACAGAATTTTGACTTATGTGTACCGATCTTTCTTTGTAGAATTTTTAATGTATTTTAATCCTTTAAAGTCGAAATTAATTAACGATTCCCATCTCTGTGAGGAAAGTATACTATAGAACTTTATTCCATATAGAACAACTTCCTTAGGTTCGCAAAACATGTTTAGTCTCTCTTTTTGTCTTGTTGTCTTTGACATCTACGCAGCCGGCGTCGTATGGATTCGTGTAGCAACCAAATCAAAACAAAAATCATGTGACCTTCAAGTATCCTTTTACCACATTTGTTGTTTCCCGCAGGGGGCTCCTTGTTTAAAAAGCAACTTTACAATTTTTATGTTTGAGTAGGGGTTGTTCTTAGGCTTAGTTTGGCGCAAATAAAATATTCTTTAATAAATTAATATCTTTACATGCATATTTTATAATAAATGTATCTTCTTTGAAGACCAAAGTATGTAAAACAAATAAATTTCCCATTCCGAGTCACACAGGTAAACAAAAATTTCAAGTTACCAATTTATGCACTCAAATTGCAGGCTTCTTGTCGACCCAATATAAAAGAAATTTGTACTGCAAAAGGTTCAATATTTCTTAAATGCTGAGAAAGTATTGACATTAACTATTCCACAAATAGATTTGGAACGAATTTCCGCAGACCGAAAAATGACACTAAAGATGGCGCATAGCTGAAATCGGCTTGTCACCAAACCAAACTTGACAGGCGATGACGGTAAATTAATCAATTTACCGTCATCGCTACATGCTAAAGGTTTGTAGCATTTTAGCAAAAATCACTGAGGAGCACATACTTAGGCGTATCTGTTACTTCCCAAACAATAAGGAATGATCTAAAAAAATATGACTTCCATCACGATCAGCCAGGAAGAAGCCACATATTTCCACGAAAAATAGAAAGATACGATTAATTTTTACAAAACAGCATGTAAATAAGCCTATAAAGTTCTGGATGGCAAAGTTCTGGTTTATCGTAAGCCTACCACAGAATTGGAACAAAAAAACATGGTACCAACTGTGAAACATGGTGGCGGTGGTGTTATGGTATGGTAATGTTGTATGGCGGCATTAGGTGTGGGTAATTTAGCATTTATTGATGAGATCATGGACCACCAACAATACATTGAAAAAAACAGAAATCGTGAATTTAAAAAAAATCAGATAAAAGTCATCCCGGAGGAGGAATGGAGCCAAATCGACCCAGAATATACCAAAACCTTGATAAAATCTATCGATTAAGAGAGGTCATACGCCGCCAAGGAGAAGCAACTTGCTACTAAAGTTGCAGTATTATATGAATACTTTTTTGTTTCGTTTTTGTTATTAATTTTTTTTTTTTTTTTGAAGTCATGAATTTTTTGTACTGTTTGTTTTGTGAACTGTTTTTTGTATTGAATGCAATTTTTTCGTTTCTTAATAAAACGTTGTGTAAGTTCCTTTCGTCAAGTTTCACATTTAACAGCTTTTATTGATAAAAATACAATCTTAATGGTTTATGTCGAATAGTTTTTTTGCCCACTATACATACATTAACAAGCAAAAAGAACTTGGAAAAAGGGCTCAAATCTGTACAAAAACATAAATGTGAAAATAAAGTCAAGTTCCCATCCAAAAATTTCGGCCGTAAGAAGTACTGAGAACAACTTGCTAACTTGGCAAAATTTTTTTTAACTTTCTAATATAGAAAATCATTGTGGGAAAAATGTTACCAAACCAGCAAGTTGCCTATAAATGGGAAGGTATTGTACATATAAAGAACTTGGTCCTCATTTTGCTCTCAGTACTTTTAACAGCCGAAAGTTTTATAGGAACTTTGCCTTATTTGCACATTTATGTTTATGTGCAGATACTTATTACATGTCTCTCTCTTTATTTATAAATTTAGATTAAACAAAATAACGAAATAGCTTGGTATGGCAGACCATATCTTTGTGTCTGCAAGCTGACTCTGTATTGATAATAAATATAAAAATAAATTTGTAACAATCTGTAAAGCTTTTACCTCTTTTAACTCTACCGGCATATTTATTAAATATCCCTTAAAATATTTTTATCTTACGCAACTGGTCACCCTGGAGATAATAATTATTCTAACATTCCTTTATAATAACAACCAATATCAGCAAGAAAATGAAATGTAAACAAATCCCACAAAAACAAACACAGGACAGGCTTTCCAATTATAATATCTCTCTCAATTAATGGAAGTCAAAATAAAAGAAAGCAACAACAATAAACGAAAAATAGGAGAAAGTTAATAACTACACATAACGGAATTATACAACATGTACACTGCGAATCACTTAAATAAGGTGATTAATTTTATTAAGCTTTGCACGAATATATGTTGTAAACCAACCAGATATTGGTGGATTACAAAGTGTTGGAATTTTTAAAGTCAATTTCTTACTATTAATTTGGTGAAAATTGTGAAGAGATTTTTTTTCTTGACTTATAATAGACAGTGGATTTGTGGGCAAGTTAGAGAACTTTTAAATTGGCCTCAATATTCTGGGGAATATTTCTGGCAGTGGCTTGTTCGTAAATCATACAAAGGGGAAAAGCAATTTGATACAAAGGAGGGTTCAAAGGATGCACTTAAGAATGCCGGCAGCACGGATATCATAATTTTATATGGGATCGCTAAACCCCTCAAAGACTAAACAAATACTTAAAGAAATTTCTAATAAAGGTGGCAGGCCCCATTACACAATTTTTTTTAAAATTAATATCTAATTGCATCAAACTATGATTTAGTCTAAAATTAGTTTTTCCTTATTCAAGTAATATTTAAAAAAAAATTATTTATTATAACTAAAGAAAAAAATTTATTAAAGCATACAACACATCATATTATTCATTGCCCAAATATAGACTTCATGACGGACAAATTTTCTTAATCCCAAATATCTGGTTTAGAGGTTATATATGTTCAAAATTTCGAAAAATAAAATATATTTATGCATCTGATTCGCAGTGTATATTATAAATATTGAATCACTTACTAGAGAGCCTTTGTGAAAAACTCTTTCAATTTTATTTATCCGAGTAGTGTTGCCAGAAGGGTTTCGATGGAAAATCGTAATTACCAAGAAAATTGTTTTATTTTAATACAAATTCCCGCGTAATACTTTCGATATCTTAGAAGAGGTTTATGAAAAAAATTTGTTTTGTAAACCATTTATAATTATTTCAGAAGTAAAAATAAAGTTTAAATTTAATGGAAAAATGCAAAGAAATCGGTAAAACAATCCTAACTGAATGTATTGAACCTAAGCAATCCATTTGATTCTAAGTGTTGTCAAATAAACCAGTCTAAAATTGTTCGAACAAAAGTTCCTAATTTTTTTTTCTGTTCGCACAAGTGAATAAAATTTAATAATTATTCGAATATTCGAACGAACAAAGAATAAAAGAATTTATTCGAATAGTTAAAAACATAAAAAAAATAATACATATGTTGAACTTTTTATTAAAAACATTTCATTAGAAAAGAATCAGAAACATTTGGAAACAACATGGCACATGGGTAGTTGGGAATACAGTTAGTTGTTAGAAACTATTAAAAGTGTTAAATGAATATCGGGTTTTAAAAAATCGATTAAAGAATATTTATTAGATAATTTAGCAATGCTTCCTGTTGATTCACAATTTTAAACACTTTTATTATAATTTTATTTATAATTTTTATGAGTGCATATACTTATGGAATAGAGTTTTGGGGAACAGCTAGTAATTCAAATATTTAAATTCTGCGAAGATACCAGTCTAAAACATTAAGAACAATTACTGATGCTCCTTGGTTTATGCGCAATGCAAATATTCACCGCGATCTCAATATACCTACGGTTAAAGAAGAAATTAACAAATTCCGTAATAGATATTTACAAAGACTGAGTAATCATTCAAATTTACTAGCCATTAACTTTTTAAATGATAGTGATGAAATAAAAAGATTATATGCACTTGACCTTCCTTTTAGAAAATAAAAATTGTTAACTGTAATTTCACCAGTATGTATCTAATATTAATTTAAGTAAATATATGCAAACAAGTTGTACTATTTTTTTTTGTATTGGGTTCATTGGAGCTCAGTAAGCTAAGTTATTTGTTAAACTTAACAGATTGCAAATAAAGAAAATTAATAATAATAAAAAATATTCAATATGCCAGAAAGAAAAACGGCACTGAAGATGATAGCAAATAGCGATTTGTCTCCAAACCAAACTTGACAAGGAATGACGGAAATTCGTTCCGAAAATCTGCGTATATTATTAAATCCTGTTGCAACAATTACTAGAAATTTCAAATAAAAAAAAACTCAGTACTAGGCAACACTGTTTTTCGTATTGTCAGTTTACTGCCCTAAACTGTCAAAACTTCTCTTGTTTCAATATTTCATTACAAGTAGTAGTAGTAATTGTGTTAGAAAAAAGGAGTGAATGTATTGAGTTCTTTGCACTTTCATGTGGCAACAAGGGGTTTAGTATGAATTATTAGATTTTATACGATAGGTACAAGTTATAGAAATTAGTAGTTGAAAGACAAACTAATCATTCTATTTTTTGTTACAAAATTTGAAATATCACAATTAAAAGAAAACTATAATCCAGTCCTAATTTAGTTTAAGAAAAAATCGTCAATCATATGTAAAAGTTTGTGCTCTGGCAACGCTGTATCTGTGTTGTAATTGGAAATGTGCTTGTAAACCAAAAAGTGTAGGTGTTGTGAAACTTTTTATTGCCTTACGAAACAAGAATGGAAATTAATTTCGTGGGTGGGCATAACTGTATTTCTTTTAGTATTTATTTCTGTATGTAACCCAAATTAATCTACGTATGTAATGGGTGATTTTTAAACTGTTTGCGTTTTGAAAACTGGAAAAAAAAACATCGAAAATTTAAGTGAAGAAAATATTTGAGTTGATAATTGAATGCCCTTCCAATTACTTTTTAAAGATTATTTCATGTAAATATTGCCCGCGACTACGCCGTAGGTGGTCCATTCGTGAGCTCCAATTTTGGCATACTTTTTCCAATATTTTGGCCGGTATGTCACCAATGGCAGCTGTAAAGTTGGGTTCCAGGGCTGGAATATTGGCTGAATTGACCCTGTACACGAGATACTTCACGTATCCCCACAAAAAAATAGTCTAGTGGGGTCAAATTACATGATCTTGGTGACCAATGCTCCAAAACATGAGATGAATTGCTCATCAACCTGGTCTTTCAATAGGTTTATTGTATCGCGTGCCGCGTGGCACCGCCTTGTTAAAACCAAACGTTCAACCAGTCCAATTTTTCCATTTTAGGCAAAAAAAAGTCGGTAACAATCGCACGGCACCTTACTCCATTGACTGTAATGTTGCGATTTTCATCGTTCTTAAAAAAGTGCGGTCCAATGATCTCGCCGGCCCGCTAACCGCAACAAACAGTAGTGCATCTTTCAGGGTACATTGGCTGCTCTTGAATTGCCCCTGGCTGCTCTTCACACCTAATCCGGCAATTCTGTTTGTTGACGTACCCATGACCTCCGTTGCTGAAGACAATTTTTCGAAAGAAATACATTTCTCACACAGCACGAATTCGGGTAATAAAATTTGATGATTTGCAAGTGTTTGACTACTCATGATGAAAAGGCAAACCTTACTGATTATTTTAGGCATCTTTTTTTACACTGAAATAATTTACAGAAAAAAAACAAAGTAGCAAAAAATTCACCCGTTGTTACTTTCCGTAGGGCGTCATTGGCGTCGTATATTATGCATTGTTGAGAGGATAATAAAATACATACATGCATATACACATAAATACATACATATATCGATACATACATCCATATTAACAAGAGCTTGAATTTTATTTTAGCTATTTTCACTTTCTTGCAGGAATTTATGGGCGCCTGGTACTTGCTAAAATAAAGCAGCCAAAATAACAAGTGACAAAATTATAAATTACCAAAACAACTACAACCACCACGATGACCGTTGCAGTACACATGCAAACAAAGCCGGGTAGTTTTTGACTAAGAAAATAAAGTAAGTATGTAAGTAAGTTAATTGTGTTGGGAGTTTTATTATTAATATTTTTATATTCATAGTTTTTTTGCTTGCAGTATTTTCTGAGAGACTGATTTGTACAATTTCTCAAAGAGCCTAAAAAAATTGTGCTAAAAGAAACGGAATTTTGATTGATTGATGATTTTTTTTTATGGTGCTATTAACAAAAATCCTGTCAATAATAAAACTTCTAATATTTTCTGAGCACTTGTTAATTTTGTTGAAAATAATTAAATTTTGTGTTTCCAAATAAATATCAAATTAAAAAAACCCCTTAAAAAATCAAAGAATATTATTAATTAAACCAGACCCGACCAGATGGGGATAAATTTAGAGGCTTAAGAATAATATGTGCCACAATAAATTTTAAATGCTAAAAAATAACGTTATAATAATATATTTGGCTGTGGTTTTATTTTTTTATTTATGTGTGCATAATGATGATAAAGCTATTATTGCTAAATTTATTTTAAAAAATGCTAAAAAAAGATCCAACTGCTAAATAACAAATGCCCAGCTAAAATCACAATTAAAAAAGCAAAATTTAGGTGCAAAAATTCTAAAATGGTCACACCAATTCATATGAATTTTTATTAAATTAAAATTGTTAAACACTATCTGCCTGCCTACAATGAATTTATGTGAGCCTGGTTGCTGATATTGAAATAACTCAGTTGTTTTAAACTCTCTCTCTCCTCTCCCTCTCTTTCTTACTTTCATCAGCATCTACAACAACAAACAACATATGTAATTAATTACTTGCGCAAAGAAACCTGCATTATATCCTGTTTGCCTGGTATTTTGTCGATTTCCGCACAAATCATTTAAATTAAAATTTGTGTAGGTAGAGTAGGGTGGCCAACATTTGTTTTAACTTACCAAATGTCTGAATCTTTTTATGAAATAAATAAAGATTGAGTTTTATGGTGTGTGTGTGTTTTATTTATTTGAACAATTTAATTGCTTATATAAAAATGTAACTTACAAAATATATCGGAGTTTATTGGAAACATTTTGGAAACTCTTTAAACAAACACTCCCTCCTCAAGTCGTCAATAATTAGGCAGCCTTTGGAGTTTTAGATACCTTAATACCAAGTCTGAAATAAGAAAAACAAATTATTATTTATTTAATAATTAACAAATAATACTTTTTTTAAATAGTTGAGTTTTATACAATTTTACTTAAAGTGAAATTGTTTTTTACGTGAAAACCATATCGCACACTCACTTCTAAGGCAATTCAAGAATTCTAAATTTCTTAATTGTTTATTAAAGCGCGCTCGGTAGTGCGCCACACCAAGATCAGGCCTAATGCACACATTTTCTGAACCCATGATACTTTGTCATAATACATGACAACTCATTCGTAAATGTAACCCTTACAATTTTTATGATTTATTTTATTCCTAAATGCATCAATATGTTGTCGTTGCGCAAAAAAAAATTCGAACTTGGCATTCAAAAAATGTTGTTGCAAAGAATACACAACATACTATAAAAGTACCTACATACATAATGTATTAACACCGTATTAATAATGTATTAGTACATTGTAAACATACGTTTAGGAAGTCAGCCTATATTACGCGAACCCATTCCATCTGCGTTTACCCCCTTCATAACTTTTTTTGCCTTAATCATAAATTATTGATACCTAAAACATAAGAACTCTACGTACAGGCAACCCCTAATAGTTCAAGTTTGAGAGTTTTAGCACAAAAGCTTTCCGATATAATTTAGATCCTATTCATTGTTACACTGACTTACTCATCACTATTATGGTACATACTTCCACCGTAGGTAGAGAGCTAAAATTTGGTACACAGTTGGATCTTTGGTAATAAGCAATTAGAATAATCTGAAAATGGGCACTTTTTATCCAGGGGTGCCCCTTTATTTGTATGGGACACTTCTACTATTGCTAGAGAAATAAAATCTGGTGCAATTTTGTGAAATTTGGTCTGTAAAATTTAAGTTAACAGAAGTTTTATACATACAAATATATACATTTCCAAGAAAAAAAAAAACGAACAAAAGGAGTCAGATTAGAACAAAATCATAAATGCGAAAATAAGGCCGAGTTCCTATCCAAAAATTTCGGCCGTTAAAAGTAGTGAGTACAAGAAAAGTTTTATTGTTAGAAACAATCTGAGTGGAATGCATTTTCCATGCCGCTACGCACGTTATTGACATTCTTTGTGTCTTTCCATTAATTTTGTGTCCACTGTAAACATCATAAATTTAACCCACTAATCAAGATATATAGAATATGGACACAAGAGTCATCAAACAATTAAAATTTTAATACTAAATTGCCATTTTAATTTATTCCATCTAAATAAAACGAAAGAAATTATTCGGAAGTGGAATACGGAACAGCTGAAACATTTGGAAATGTCCACTTTCGTATATAATATAGTGAATTCGGAATACAGAACAGCACTGTATAAAGATAAGTATATGTCCCTAGGTATGGTTGAATATTGAATACTTGGCAATACTGTATGTACTACTAATAATTTGCCAGAAGTTTTGTTGTCTACGGCATTTTAAAAATGAACTTACACTGTGCAGTGTAGACACTCGTTGAAGACACGTATACACTACTTGCAAGTAATTAGTTGCATGTTGAAAGTAGCCCAAGTGTGGTTGGTTTATTAAAAAAGTGTGAGTGCATTGAGTTTTTTACACTTGCATGTGGGGTTAGAGCTTCTTCGTAACATCATCCCTTGGATTTGTTCAAAATAACAGTTTAGGATTATAGTTTTCGAAACATAATAAATACGATAATTGTAAAAAATCATTAAACTACTATAACAGATATTTGTGTGGTTGTTGTCGTTGATGAGGATGTTGGGAATTAGCGCCTGCAATGGGTCGTGTCTTCAATATGTCCCATTTACTATTAAAAATACCCCCACCCTAGTTTGCAACCCTGAGCAGTAAGGTTACAATTCTTGTAGTTATTAAAGCAGTTTTATTTTAAAGCGATTATTCCTACACTTGGGAAATTTATCGATAAGTTGGCAAATTTATAACTGGGAGGTTAATGTATTTGCTAATTTTGTAAGAAGGCCGTTTCCCTTATGATATTTAGTATTAATCAAAATGGTTGTGTAATATGAAATAGTTTTGAAGGTAATAAACTTCAATAAAGATATAGCATCATTTCGGAAAACCTCTTGCCCATTATGTGTGTATCGAAAACTGGAAAAAATAAATGTTTAGTTACAAATTTAATAAAGGTACATTAATTAATACAACTAATAAGTGTAATCCTACAACAATTAAAACAATGCAAAAACAAAATGGCTTTTCTTATAAATACTGATACTCAAGCAGAGTTGCCGTTTTTCGTTATGTTTAACCAAAATTGGTTATTTTTTTATCTCCAATTATTAATTTTACATTCTTTTACTTTTGCACTTCCGTCTTTAAAAATTTTACTACAATTTTTTGCAGTCTTTTTAAAACAAGTTATTTAATTAATAACTATTTCTCTTCGAGATTTACACTCGAATTCACCATAACTTTTTACAAAATATTCGCATAAATGCGACCCATTTTTAAAATAACTTAAAAATGCTTTAAATTACCAAAATGTGTAATCGCATTAATTGTTCAGTCACCTTTTGAACGACTAATTTAGAAACAATTTTTATAAATGAAAAAAAACAAGTGAACAAAAAATGTTGCTTGCGTATGGCTTTAGTCCACCAATAACATCAATTTTTTGCTTTCCTGTCGTTCGTGAGAGAACCATATTATAGTTATCAACAATAAAAATATGATTCAAGCACAATTGTTGCTCTTAGATTATGGTTACCTTAACCATGTTATGTTCTTTGCATGTATGAACACAAAATTAACGCAAATAGCATGTGCTTTTGTGCCCTAAAGGCAAGATCCTAGCTTAAGCGATTTATGGTTGTAGCAAGACGTTATTTATTTGTTTTAGGAAATTTTACGCCTTGATGCCTCTCTACGAAAAAGCGTAAACAATTTACTCTTGTATTTTTAAATAAAACAACAATAACTCAAGTCAAAATTATAGAATAAAATTAGCTGCAATTACAGCATCTTTACATTAATGTTTTCAATCACAAAAAACTACCCTTCGCCGTCTTTTTGAAAATGCAAACTGCCTGAAAACCCAATAACACTGTGTTTTTTGCCTATATCCTGTGTATATTTCTTCTAATACATGAATAATAAAAAAACTGCATTGTAATCGACCTTTTCATAAGCATCGGCGGCAAAAGCAATCCTCGCATCTTCGTCATCTAAAAAAATACAATGCACCCATGACACAATAGATTTTGGAAAAGGATAGAGAAAGAAAATATTAATATAAAATTTTTTGTTTTAATTCTAGATAAAAAGGCGAACGAACTATTGCAAAAAATGTCGACTATAAGTCTAAGGAAAATGAAATTTAAGAAGGAGTCAAACTTAAAACGAACAAACAATAAAAAATTGTACATTCCTATAATATATACTAATCAATGCACAATGGGACCTTGTTGAAAAAAATAATGAATTTGTTTCAAATAAACTGAGAATTCATTGGATAATGCCTCGAAAATGCCTATGTATGGTAACACTGACCATGGCCAATAGTGAATAGTTATCCCGGCAACGATCGCAAGTCGTTGAATTCTACGTTCCATCTTCGCTGGCTGGTGAGCATGGAATATCGAAAGTCGTGTTTGTATTGTTGTCTGTCGCATAGAATCTTGATTTCGCCTTTGTTAACGTTGTGTGCGAAAATCGTTGAAAATGTAAGTAATTGATTATTATTTCTTGGGCGACCAAGCACTAACTTTCAACTATGCTTTTGGTATTTTTTTGCAGGTCTACCAAGTTCATGAGTGCCAAGCAACAACTCAAAGGGATGGAGGATTACTGTGTATTTCAAATGGAAAGAAAACACGTCCGAAACATAGTAGTATAAACGCTTAAAATTGTCATTTGTGAATTTGCGCAAATTAACGAGACTCGTTTCATGACGGCCTTTTTTCAACTATTGTGCAATTTTCAAGAGATAATGAATGAGAATTTCTTAAAAAAGTCAAACCAAATAATAAATAAATTAATAATAAAAAAATACTTATATTATTTGAAGAAGTTGTTGTGACTAGATTGGTTTCGATCGAGTAGAGAAGCCAGTTATTTGCTTCATGCTCGGAGACTACGAAACCAAAAACGCCCGTGCCCGTGTTATATTAACTCAGTGCTCCGAGCGAAGTTACTTTTAGGTTCATTATATCTGGTGAGGTGTCAACCATAAAATATTGGATTCTTTATTATTTGTACGCATCAATGACCTTATTGCAGAAGCTGTAGATGCTATTGGCTAATTTAGCTATTCGAAACATATGCGCTTGTAAACTTAAGTCTCTTGTCAGAACACTTGTTCAGTTTATATATTTTTAAATATGATTATTTAAAAAAGTATTAAACGGTGCGGAGGGAAGGTGGTGCCGTTGGAATTATCGATTGTGCGGATTTGTCAGTCACGATGTCGCAGTGGTCGAGTGAGCATCCCGCGTTCGCTGTGGAGACATTTTTTAAGAGTAATGATTCTTACGTAATTGCTCGTCGACAATTTTGTTCAAAGTTCGGTATTCGGCGAATACCGAATGGACCGAGTGTAAATTTAATTCGTTCGTGCAACTGCTTCGGCTATGAATGTCCCACAGCCAGGGCCCAGTCGATCTTCAAGAACTCCTGAAAACATTGAACTGGTTGAAAGCAGTTTACGTGAAAATCCACGACTTTCAATACGGAAAAGAGCAGCCTCACTGGGACTTCCAAGAGCGATTATTCATGAAATTTTAAAAGGGGATCTGAAGTTCCATCCTTTAAAATCGTTCAAGAACTGAAAGAAAGTGACTTTGATTTACGCAAAAAATTTTTTGAAACGATGTTGGAGCGTTTTCGCACTGTAAATCCCATTTTTTCAGCGACGAGGCTCATTATCACTTAAACGTTTACGTCAACAAGCAAAACTGCTGTTACTGGTCTCCAACCCGTAACCCTCGATTGGAACATCAAAACCTATGGCATGGCCCCAGGGTAAATGTTTAATGTGCCTTTTCCACGCATGAGATAATTGGACCATTTTTTTTGTTCGAAAAATTCTCGAGGCCAGGCGACGAATGTCAATGGTGAAAGTTATCGACGCATGATTACGGAATTCGTTTTGCCACACCGGCGAGCTCATCCATCGCTCTTCACTCTTCACACACACGGGTCGACTGCATACACAGCCAGAGATCCGATGAATTTGCCCTAAGAACTGAGGTCGCCCAATCTAACTCCCGTGGATTTTTTTTTATGGGGCTACCTCAAAGAGAGGGCTTATAATGACAATTCCCAATCTCTTGTGGCTTTAAAGGGAAATATTCGTCGAGAAATCAGCTCAATTGAACCAAGATTACTGCAGCGTGTGGTGGCGCCGAACACAAGGCTCCGTTTTGAACAATGTGTTCAACTCGACGGAAGACATCTGGATGACATATTCTTTAAAAAATAAAATCTGCATTTCCATTCTATAAGTAACTTAAATTAGAAGATATAAAAAAAACCTTGAAGAAATTTTAAATCTTATATTTAAAAAGGATCACCCCACCCCGTAAGGAACGAGAAAATTTGTAGGCAAGCAAAAGGTCACTTTTCAAAAAATTTAAAACTTTTCGAAATCAGTTTTTGCTGTGTTTTTAAACATTTCCAATTTGTTTCTAGTTCAACGGTTAGTGCAAACACTCTGTCGTTTTAAATGCAGCATTTATTCCTACCTTTATTTAATCAGTTTAGGGGGTTGTCCTCTTAAAATACGTGTGCGTTTTTTTTTTAACACAATTCTATTATGTCAAATGCACAAACCGTAAGTAATTATCGCTTTTTTTGTAGGTTTGGCGCGCAAATATTTTCGATATTTGCCCAAAAAAAGCAGTTATTTTTTCACCCTAAAAAAACAAAAACACACACATACACACATGAGGACTGTGAGTACATTTTTTGTGTGAAAATTTTAATCAAATTCTAGGGTTTCATTCTTTTTAAGAAAAAAAGAGTCGATTTTTGAGATTGCGAAATCATTGATAACATTGAGAGGGCAGTTGGCGAGAAAAGTTCGTTGAAATGCCCAAAGTTCATATACAATTGAATGATTTTATTGCAGTATAATTTCAAAAAAATCTATACTCTTAGCCCAGCCAGCTTCAATCAATTAATTAAAATTAGAGGAGCGAAAAAGAAAGACAAAATACTAGAAAAAGAGACACAAATAAAAAGGTACTGTCGTAAAAAGTTCCTTCTGTAGTAAGAACATTTCTAATAGTATACTTTACTTAAAGGTAGATTTATTAAATATAAGTTTTTGTGCGTATAGCAACTTTTTTTCAAAGGTACTTTTTTGTAAAGGTACTTTTTAAAATGTACACTTTTAAAGCTTGTTGTAAAGAACATTTTTTTAAATTTTAATTTATTATTATAAAAAACTAAATTCTTTATAATGTACTTTTTAAAACGTACTTCTTGGTAAGGTACCCTTTTGAAAAGGCACTTTTATGAATGTATTTTTTAATAATGTACTTTTTAAAAATGTACTTTTTAATGTTATTTAATAAAAAAAGCTCCTTTGTAAGGTACTTTTTAAATAGAGACATCTTTAAAAACCTCTTTTTAAAAAGGTGCTTCCATGTAAGATACCTTTTACCAGGGTACTTATGTAGTTCTAAGACACTTTATAAAAAAGTATTCTTTTGTAAGGTACATTTTGAAAAGGTATTTCTTAGTAAAGGGCTTTATTAAAAAGTGCTTGTTTGTAAGGTACTATTAAAAAAGGTACTTTTAAAAAAGGTGCTTCTTTGTACGATACTTTTTGAAAGGCACTTTTTTGCAAAGATATGTAATTTTGTAATTCACTTCGCTCTAGGGTACGTTTTTGCAAGATATATTAAAAAAAAATACTTCTTGGTAAGGTACTTTTAAAAAAGATACTTGTTTGTAGGGCACTGTTTAGAAAGGTACTTCTTTGTAAGGTTTTTACTTCTGTGTAAAGCACTTTTTAAAAAGATGCCGTTTTTAAAAGGCACTTTTAAAAGTGGTACTTCTTTGTAAATCATTTCTTAAAAAGGTACTTCCTTTTAAGGTACTTGTTAAAGAGATACTTTGTAAGATACCTTAAAAAAAGTACTTCTTTGTGAGGTACTGTTTAAAAAGGTACCACTTTTTAAGATACTTCGTGAAAAGGTACTTCTTCGTAAGGCACTTTTTAAAAACGGTGCTTTTTTGTAAGGTAGTTTTTACATAGGTACTTCTTTTTAAGATACTTTTTAAAAATATACTTTTTTTAAGATACTTTTTAAAAATGTACTTCTTTGTAAGGTACTTTTTAGAAAGGTACTTCTTTGTAAGATGCTTTTTAAAACGGTACTTTTTTTTAAAGATACCTTTTAAAAATGTACTTCTTTGTAAGGTACTTTTTAGAAAGGTACTTCTTTGTAAGATGCTTTTTGAATGGCTCTTTTTTGCAAAGATGTGTAGTTTTGTAATTCACTTCGCTGTAAGGTACGTTTTTGTAATATATTTAAAAAAAAGTACTTCTTTGTAATGTAATTTTTAAAATGGCACTTCTTTGTAAAGTACTTTTTTTAAATATCTATTTATTAAAATTTACAAAATCTTATTAAGGTACTTCTAACATATAAACTTTAAAACTACATTCATCTTTTTATGAAATATAAACTCAATGAATACAAGTACTAATTGTGATGCACTTGAAAGCGATCTTTGTCATACAGTCAGTCAGTCACCTTTTTAAAATAGTGAAAAAATGAACTCACACTCATACTGACACGAACACAATGCAAATCCAGAAGAGTTATAATCAAGCAGCGATCAGTTTACATCATCCTTTCTTGCCCAAAAATGATCGAGAGTGTGCGTAAATGCAAAGCAACAGAGACTTTTTCATACGCGCACAACTGCATTTCAAACGGCAGCTGGTTGTGTTTCCGTCACACAATATGTTTTCATCTCTGTGGATTTCATGCATCTACCCTTGCTTTGATTTTGTTTTATTTTTTATTTAATCATGTCAAAAAAGGGGGAAAATGCAGGATGCTTTTTTTGTTAGTAAAGCACCCCTTTCTATGGTTTGCAATCCAGAAGAGGTTTCGATCATTCGTTGTTATACTTTTTACACTTTTCGTTGAGTTTTTTGTGTGTGTTTTTCAAGCAAAGGGTGGTGGTTTGTGCAAAGTTGTTTGCTTGTTAGGAATGACAAAATTAAGCAGGCGGAGGATAATTATGTATTTTTAACAGAACCTAATCTTGCGAGAATAGATCTCACAGCCTTACTCACAGTTGCCTTCCATAGCATAATTTTACACTATTTGCGAAAAAAAATTGTATTTTCCCATTTAAACTTCTTTTCGTTTTCTTTTATTGAATGAGACCTTGAGATTTGAGAAATAATAAGCGTTGAACTTTATGTCACCAACTAGGTTAGTTTAGCCACTCACTTAGTGCCGAAAAGAAATAGTAATTCTTCTTTAAAGTAGCCACTAAGTCAAGTTTATGCGTTTAGGTGTGTACTTTCTCTTGAAAGTCTCTTCATTATTTACCCCAAAAAATAAAAGCTTTTGGGCTGGAGCAAATGCAAATTGCTTCTTTTATTTTCATGCAAAAATATGTATTTTATTTTTAAAAAATCATAAAAAATAGAAAAAGACAAAAAGACAAAAATCTCATTCGAAATATATAGGGTTGCACAACGGTGGTGTCATAATTTGAATTGGCCGCCCATTTTGCAGATCCCACCAAATATCTATGTGCTTGACATTTATGATATTAGAGATTTAGTTGCACATTATTGTTACTGCTGTTTTTTCATTTATAATTAAATTATGACTCTACTCTGGCGCCACCCTATGGCTCTAAAAGTTTCAAAACCAAAATTAACCATATTTTATTTAAATCGATACACAATTAAGTTATACTGTGTTTATACATGCAACTTAATTAAGGCAATTCAATTTTAAATTGAGTTATAGATTTGAGTGTTCACACATATGCAATTAAGCAGGCTCAATTAGTATTTGATAGCTGAGAATGTGTTCATTTTGCTAATGAAAGCTTGCACTTGTAAATTTAGAAAAATGCAGAGAAATATAGTTTTAAAAGCAGTTTTTTACTTTGAAAATAATTAAAATTTATTTTCGATAAAAAATACTAACCACCAATTTCACCTGACGTTTCTGTTTATTTCTGTCTTCATTTTTTATGTGTAGAGTTTGACAACTGGCATGAAGTGTAATATGTAGTTGTGTTGGTGATGCAGTCATCTTGTTGCATGTGCCTTGATTTTGTCATTGAACACAGTTTTTTCTGCTCACCAAACACACTTCGCCTGAGTTGCATTGGGGAATTGACTCAATTGATGGTGTAATTAAGTACTTAGTGCTCAATTTATGAATCGATATCTTGTATGGTAAATTGAGCTCAATTAAGCCTTTAATTGCGTAAATTTCCCAATTTCGCAATTAAGGTGCTTATTATTAACGCATTGCATTTCTGTTAAAGCTGCCATATGTATACAACACTTGCAAACTTTGTTAGAGATCACTTTACTGTGTTGTGTGCCGCAGCGAATTAATTTTTTAACCTCAAAAATGTATCTAAATAATGGAACAGATTAAAAAACAATGTTGGCACGGCAGAAAGGTAATATTGTAGTCGAATTTCTAATTTTTTATGTAACTAAATAGAACAAACCGATCCCCAGTTATATTAATATTGATCGTGCAACGGCTTCCTTTTTGACATAACGATATATCTTGAAAACTCGAATTCTCCGTCTCAAATAACACATGAAACAACTTTCCAATGCTACAGTCCAAAACTTGAACTAAATTTGCAAACTTCTGTTTTTACCGCCCTCTATACCTGCAAATCTGTTAGCAACACAGTAAATTGCCCGACGGAGTCTTATAGGGATCTACTTGAATGTTGACTATTGGTAATCATTTTCATTTCTATGGGCCATAGTCCATAACACCTTAGCCTAATTTCATTATCTAATCAAAACAAAGGAATTTCGTTTTCAATAAGTAAATAACAGTAACTAGTCAATGACTACAGAAATAATTTTCATAATCTCCTAAATGCGGAATTTTACCGCGAATTGTGGTTCCAAATTCCGCTCTGATAGTCGTTGCCTTCTTATACACACCCAATGTATTCGATTAAACCCACCTCATCTTAAGTTGAGCGGTTAAGGCATCCCAAGGAAAAGGATCTTATAGTGCAGTAATAAATGGCACCAAGAAAGCTGAAATGCTGGAATGACCCCATGATGTGGGGTTCCATGTTCAGAATGAATTTAATAACGTCCGATATCTAGTCAGCATATTTAATGCAAACTTCAGCCAAGCAACTTTAAAGGGCCAACATTAAAAAAAATTCACAAAAGTTTTGTTTTATTAAAACGAAGTTTCAAAAGAAGCAACAAAACGCTTGTTACCATAACACAAACTCTTTAAATAAAATGAGCCTTAACTAAAGCCATATTTATATGGTTAAAGTCAATAAATGATGCAACACATCTGACACAAGCACTTTCTAATCATTTTTATATCTATCCCCTTTTACTAGACAGCTAACGCAGCAACAATAAGATACAAAAAAATTGAAAAGGATAAAAGTAGGCCGTTACTTTAATGCAGCAATACAAATGACAAGAAAATGTTAGAAAAAGCAAGAGATTTGCTCAAAAACATGAATAAAAAGAAGCAACATAAACAGAAAAATTTTATAAAAAAAACTGTATGAAAAAACAAAGACAAAAAAATGAACGCATCAGTAAAGGATTTGTTGTGGCAGGACAAAAATAAGAGAATATCAAGACTATGTTGAATATATACAATGCAAATGTGTGTGTGTGTGCGTGTGTTTGTGTGCGTGTGTACATTTGCCTGAATGTAAATGCAACAGCTAGTACAACATTCACATTGAAAATTTCATTGACAATGAACTACACATATGTATTTGCACGAGCACAAATAAAGGGTGCTGCTTTTAGAGGTATCAAACTTTAAAATGAAATACAACACGGACAAATTTTTTAATTGGTTTTATTTAAAACATAATTTTTAGGCCTAAATTTCAATGTCTTTTTGTAGCATTTGCGGCATCGGTAATGGCGCATTGTGAAATTGCACGATCCTAGAGACGCTATTAGAGGGATACAAACATTTTTTTTCAATAAAACAATTACGTCGATCGAAGTGACATATTGCGCCGTAATGTTGATTTAATTGAATCATGAAGAAGTGATTTATTTTTCATAAAGCGTTTGTGAAAAGGTATGAATTACTGGCTTGCGATCGCCATTTCTCCTAAAGGCTGCATGCAGCTCTTGCCTTAACAATTTGACGAAAAGCCACCAATTAATAAATTCTTCAGAGTTTTATTAAGTTTTAAAATTTCTCTATGTCTACAAAAACACCCTATAATGCATTTGCACATGCATGTATACAAATACTCTCGTAGGAATATTAGCGATTGGATTTGTGGTACTTTTTACCACAATCTTTGTTGTTCACCCTTAAATATGATCGTTTGTGATGAATTGTATCCCAAAATTGAGAATTTAATACGCGATGGAATAATTTTGGGACACAATATATTAAATGCTTATTTGCTTAAATTTATTTTAATTAAAGCATGCTGCGAAAGCTGGACATACACAGCGATCTTTTTGGTATGTTACATTTTTTGACAATCGACAATTTTATGCAAATTGGTTCTAAAGCCTTTACCTCATCACCTGATAAACTATAATAATTATAGTATAGTTGTAATTTACCTGATGGTATCAAAAAAAATAAATAAATAAGATCCCTCTCATATGAAATTCGGTTTCTGTAACATACGAGCATTTCGCGATCGATATATAACTCCTACATAACACGAGAGGCGCTGCAGCATTGTTCTATAAACATAATGGTATATTCATAAATGCGCCTTAATTAAGTCAAAATTAAATAATAATTGGAGTTATAAAATTTGTTGTTCACACATATGCAATTTAGCTTACTCAATTAGCATGTGATAGCTGAAAATGTTGCCATGACCCGACAATGATGTTTGAAAAAGCGAGTAATCATGTGTTATGTGTTTTTACATACAAACTTTCTAATTGCCACCATAAGAGATAGCTAAATTGGTACAAATAAGAATTGTTGTCCCTTGTACATAATCGTGGTAATGTTGTTGTAAGTTGTCAGGTGTAGTTAGTGGTCTATTAGATTTAATGTGTTCATTTTAAAGAATTTTCTGCTCACTTAACAGACTCCACCAATTATATACTAATTACTCAATTTAGTAATTAAATTTTTGTATGGTAAATTAAGCATAATTAAGGCCCTAATTGTGCAATTAAGACGCATGTCTGAAGATATTATAACGCGTAATTTCAAAGTTGTTAAAGCCCCTTTTACACTACTAGATTGGGTAGACAACATGTAAAAATTAAAATAAAATGCGAAAGTGTTGTAGAGCGAACACAATATGTTATGAATCTGATATTAATACGAATGGAGATTTGAAAATCAAAGGGATCACAAGATTTTACCAAAATGTTCTTGGAGCTTAGACATTTAATAAAATGCGAATTTACCTGGAAAATATGGGTAATGATATTTTTTAGAAAAACTTAATCATCTTATGCCTAAATGAGAAAGCTTATACAAGAAGATTAATGTTTTAACAAAAAACTTAGACTTTTAAGTTTATCAGGGTTGCATGTTTTCACAGCTACAACGATTATCATCACATTTCTCTCTGCAAAAATCTTTTATAATAGTGTGAAAGGAGCTTAAAACTAAAGTTTTTCTATCCTTCTACATCATGACTTACACAGAAAGTAACCTGACCTCCAAAGAGTGTAACACAATTTATGCAGTTAAAAAAAGATAGAAAAAGTCCGAACTCGAAAAATCGCAAGGGCTCCTAAAAAAAAGTACTTGAAAATTTAAAAGTTCATCACTGCTGAGCAGAATTCATATGTGAACTTGGGCTAAAATAAAGCAGAGAATGAAGAAGGAATTGAAAAAAGCCGGTAAAGGTAAACAAAGAGTTGATTGTCTACATGAGAGTTTGTGTGTGAATCTATTTGTATGTATGTGTTTGGAATTTTGCAGGAATTATTCTTTTTTTTATAATCAAACTTTGTTAAAGAATATTGCACAACAACAACCCGTTTTAAAATTTTTGTTTTGTTATTCGAACACACATCTTTAATTAAAAAAAAAATAAAAAATTTCAACAATTTAAAGTGCCAAAGGGATGATTTTGAAATGAGTCTTGCTTTTTGTTGTTTTTTATACTTCTGTAGAAATCCTAAAAAAGCCCGTCATTTACGTGGATTCACCCCTTCGTCAAAGTCGTCAACGGGGGAAAATAAAAAGTGCGTTTGCTTGTTGTTGCTTTTGCGATTTAGGATTTTGAAATGATGTGTGTATGTGAATGTTGTTGTTGCTGTTTTTGATTTTTTGAAACGATTTGTGTGTGATGCGAGAGTCCTTTTGTGTTTCTAACCGTTTTTTTTTTATTTATTTCTTTTTTTATTTAATATTTATTTTTCAAATTGATGCGTAGCCAAAGAGCGTATGAAATATGTTGTTGTTTAAAATAAAAGTGAAATATAAATTTTTTGTGTATGAAATGCGCAGCAGCCGGTAGTTGTGAAAAGTAACTCGTCCTTAAAACATTAAAAACGCTAAAGAAACTTTAAAGTGCGGAATCGTTAAAAAAAAAAATAATAATGACAGATACACTTCTTACTATTGCTTATATGTATTTTGTCACTTCCTAAAGAAATGTCAGTTTAAAAAGAAGTTAAAGTAAAAATAAACAAACATCAAAAAGCCCGGAAAAACGTTGTTTGTTCTACAAGTGAGCTAAAAAAAATATGTCCCCCAAGAAAATGGAAAATGGAAAACTTTAAAATAATTCGCTCTCGTGTTGAAGTAAAATGAAAATTGTAAAATAATGTATTAAAAAAGTACAAGCGTTCTTTGCGCATGTATAGTTTTAAACCAAAACTTTTGTTCCCTTCAAAGCTAAATGAACAAAATTTTTGAATTGCAAGAAAGAAAAATTAAATCATTGAAAATTATTTGAAAAAAAATCTTTAACATTTTTACAAAATTTATTCCTTTATCCTACAAAATTAAAAAATTATTTAAGTGTTTTTATTTACGGAAATTTTAAACGAGGAACGACCATTTTTATTTTCATTGTGCTGAATTGGTGTTGAAATACTTTTAAATTATTTTCAAAATGAATTGGTTGAATTTATTTTCGAAAAGGTAAATATTTTATTATTAGAAAAAGTTAAAGCTTTTTATTTAAATCGTGTTTTTTAACAAAATTATGCTTCAGAAAAGAAATTTGCTGTTTAAAACTTTTGGATATTGATGGCGTCCATTTTGTTTATGACCACCCAGCAAACATTTATGTTTTTGATTTGTTAACATGAGTGAGAAGAAGAAAATTCGTAAGAATTGTTTCAGTGATTTTTTTTAAATAAATGTTGTTATAAAAATAAAAAATATATTTATGAGCCCTTTTGTCAGCCGATGTCAAGTTTGGCTTGGAAACAAACCTGTTTCGGCCGTGCGCCATCTTCAGTGTCGCTTTTTGTTCCACTATTTAAAAATTAAATCAGTAGTTTTTAATATCCCAATTTGTTAAAATAAAACAAATGTTTAAGCAAAGGGAATTCCTCAATGTAAACACCCTACATATCGAACCCTAACCGCGAAAATTACGTCACTGGCGTATTTTTCGAAATTGAAATGGAGAATCGTTCTACAGCCACCTTCATGTCGCCTGGAAAAAATATTTAACCGAAAATAATAATAATAGTTACAGAAATATAATCCTTTAAATTTGGAAGTAAACGACATCCACGATTTTATGAGCCCGCAAAAATAACGTAACTGACATATAAACACTTAAGAGTCGCCAAAAAGTTACTGCTATAGTCCCTGGCCATACATGCAATTTTAGTTGCTTCAATTCTTGAGTTTGCTACTGAGAGGAGAATGAAGAACGGAAAGTGGTATTGAGTTGCGTGTACGTGCAATTTTCCTTTGTTCTTGCAATTCGCACTTTTAGAAGGTTAGAAACAACTAAAATTGGAAAAACAGAATTGAAAAGTCTAGACAAGAATGCAATAAACAGTGACAAATCTTTTAATGAGGACCAATGTCAGAAAGAATTATGATAACCATTTCAAAACCTAACCTCAGGCAAATCACATTTTCACAACTTTAAGGAGATTCCGTATAATGTAGTGAAATAGTTAAATTCTATTGTTATCGAAGACAGTTAATGACGTTTGAGCCGCGTATTGCCATGCAACGATAAACTGGATAATTGGATTTTTGCAGCCTAACTTTTTGTTTCCCTTTTGCGAAGCGGTGGTAGGCATTGCTTTATCTAAATACTATTTATATCGATCAAAAAGATACGACCTAGCTGATAAGCTCTTATCGTCTTAACATGATCTTGACAAAGAAAAATAATTAGCAATTATAGGGTCTCTTAATAAGAATGCACTATATATTAAAATTGTGTAACAGTTTGTTTTCGTACAAGTGGCAACTCTGATAGTTAACAGCTGTCAACTATGATTGTACGGATTGTTAAAAATGCAGCGCTACACTAAAGAAGATAGCGTTGAGAAACCCCATTAAGGGTAAACCGCTGACTAGCCTTACGGAATTTTCGGTGAAGAAAGTGCCCGTAATGTGTCAAAAATTTCAAGAGAAGCCCAAAAGAATTCAAAGATACTAGGTCGATTAGGGATATATATTAATGTAAGAGGGAGGGGGGATATCGAAGCAGACTGATTACTTAGGCAACCGTCTTGTAATTTACGACTATCCCTACTTTACTCATGACCGTAGTGATTTCAGGCTGCCGACGGGTTACTGTCGGTCTTCTTCCTCATCACGGAGTATCTTGTAATTGCCAGAATTTATCTAAGGCATAGGTCCCCCATCGCTTCACATTTAACAAGTTTCTGCCCGTGGTCTTAAACCTTATGCTAGCCATGGCTGAACATTCACTCATGTGCGCTACCGTCCCTGCCTCTTGCACAGTAGTATGTTTGAAGACTGAATCGCGCACCTCTTGCGAGGTTTTTTTATCCGACCCTGCCGGATTACTCACTTGGCCAATTAAAACCGGAGTTCCTTATGTACATACTAGAGATCAAGCACCCTGGTGTATGCTGTTGCTTCGTGGATTAGAGATTTTTAAAAGACAATGTTAACTTCTCTTCGGCCGACTTATTTCGGCGGACTCTTAGCACAGACAGGAATCTGTTACCGGCCGCCGCCACAAGAAGCTATAAGTGAGAACTTCTAGCAGTGCGCTCAGTTTGTGTCTGCCAGCTCACGGCCATCACATAAATTTCCTTTGCATCGACCTACCGGTCGTTGTTGCTGTAAAGGACAGTGTTGCCATAAACATCCATTCGCCAGTGAACGCCTTTCGTTGAAGCAACGCTTGTGGCCTCTGCTGGGATCAAGAATTCTATAACCTACCATAAGATAGCGAAGTTTTCGAAAAAGATTTTCGTCGTTCCCTGCATTAAAAACAATCGTTTAAACAAACTCTTTGTCGCATTGTTAACTGGGTTAATTTTAAAGTTTTCTTCTATATCTACTTTACACTACTATTCGTAAGCATACATTTACCGTTTACTTTAATTTCAAGTGAGAGGAGAGGCACCAACACAACGAAATAAAACAAGAAGTTGCACAGATGCAAACATCCATGCACAAATACAGACTGAAATGTCAGTTTTAACGATGTCGCCATCTTGCAAATAATTACGCCTTTTTGACTTTTACTCTGCAACTTTTCATGAAGTGAAAAAATAAAAGAGAAATATAAAATTGGAATTTAATTAATTGCTAACAATTGTTTTTTCTTAAATTAAAGTAAATCAAGTAAATAATTAAATAATAAAATAAATAATAGTGATTAAACCTTAAAAGTCTGCACGGAAATTTGGTTAAACAAAAACCTTTACTTACGCCAGCGAATAAGTCAGAGGAAACCATCATAGCGATGTGTGTGCAACATTGCAGTAGTGAATCATGAATAGCAGCCAACCAACGCACCACTTTAAAGTTGGTCAAACAGTACAAATAGCTGGCAAACATTTAGAGGGTCGCATTGCATTTATAGGTGCAACAAATTTTGCCCCTGGCAAATGGATAGGCGTTATACTCGACGAAGAACGTGGCAAAAATAATGGCACCGTCAAGGGAACCTCTTACTTTAAGTGTCCAGCCAATTATGGCATTTTTGTAAGGCCCACACAGTTAATTATGAAAAAAGCTAATGTTATAGAAGAATTCGATAGAATGGAGGAGGTTAAAATGAAACAATCACCCAAGAGGATGCAGGTGATTGCTGCTGCAACTAAATTGAGTGAAAGTGAGGTGGCAGTGAAAAAAGTAGCCAAACAGCCGACATCTACAAATCTACTCAAGACGACTAAGATAAATCAACCAAAAGAAGTGACACCTTTGCAAGCCAGCACTAGTCAGGTATCGCTGGTGCCAACTGTAGTGCCAGGACCATGTCGCAGCTTAAGGCCACCACCTGCTTTGGCGCCTAAACGCAGTAAAACTTCGATGAGTCCTTCGGAAACATTTTGTTGTGCCAAACGTAGTTCCTTTGTTGAAACCGGTTTTCTAGAGATTTTAAGACCTCAATTTACACCCGGACAACCCTTAAAGTCACCTACATTTAGCACCATGATGTTAAATTCTAGCTCTAGTAATTTACAGGATTTAAAGCAACAAAACAAACAATTGGAAGCCAGAATTGTGGAGTTCAATAGGGAAATTGAGGTATTAAAATCTCAAAAAATCGAAGACATACGAAAATTACAAGACATGGAACGTTTGCGTTTACAAAATGAGCAACTGCTGGAATTTAAGGCGCGCATAATGGACCAGCAAACATCCCTGCAAAGGGAATTGCAACGTTTAAGACAAGACTTGAGAGAATCTAATGAACATAAGGCCAAATATCAAAGAGAATTGGATGAGGCGGCCGAAAATATAGAGCTGCTAACTCTAGATAAAGAAATGGCTGAGGAAAGGGCTGAAACTTTACAACTCGAATTAGAAATGGCTCAAGAACAAAACGAGGAATTAACGCTGGACGTGGAAATCTTAAAAGCAGAAAATGAACGCCTCCTTTTGGGAACTGACAACAATATTATAAATAAGGAGGAGGTCAACACTTCGGTGGGTGAGATTAAAAAATTAGAACAATATAATCAGAGATTAAGAGAAACAGTGATAAAATTAAGAGATGTTTTAACTTTGGAGAAGCAGCAGTCCCTAAAAACTTCTAAAGAACTAGAAACCAATAGCTCGGAAATTTTGGAACTAAGAAAAACCAAAGAATTGTTAACCCAACGCTGTGATGCCATGGAGACCCACATAATAGACCTAAGAGAGCAGGTAGATGCGGCCTTGGGTGCAGAAACTATGGTTTCTAATTTGGCCAATGCAAAGTTAGAATTAGAGGAAAGAGTACGCCTGTTAGAGGAAGAAGTCAATGAGCTAGAGGCTTTGGAAGAAATTCATGAACAATTGATAGAAAGTAATCAGGATTTAGAAAGAGATTTGCGAGAGGAAATTGAAATGTTAAATAGCAATATTAGAACCTTACAGCAAGAGAAGGATACTGCCTTGGAAACGGTTTACGAAAGAGACTGCACCATAATGAAATTTAGAGCTTTGGTTAAGACACTGAACGAAAGAGAGCAGTTGAGGGAGCAAGTTAATTTAACTACCCAAGCTTCCACCACAGCCACAGTATCCACTTCCGAGGAGTTGAATAGCATATCCTCAAATCCAGAATTTATGCCCGGAGTGGATTTTCAACAAGTCTTTGCCTCTACCAAAGCCTATGGCCGGGCCTTGGAACTGCAAATATCTACAGTGGATATCAAAATGCTGCAATTGCAAATTGAGTATTTGAAGGCCTTTTTACCGGAAGAATTATTATTAAGAGGAGCAGCCTACGATGTGATACTTGTTTTAATATTACTGCAGAGATGCATGGAAAAAATCGATATCATATGCTCGGGAATACACGAAAAATTCCCAGCCTCCTGCGAATTTGGTAGGGATGCGATATTTGAAGGCTATTCCGTGCATAGGTTTGCTTTTAGAACTAGATGTTTGTATCTCTTGCGTTCGCTTAAAATGATTTTGCTGCAATTAGAATTCGCCCTGAATCATTGTCACTATGAAATTTGCACTCATGCCGGCATTTATCGCGTTGAAATGGAGTCCCAAGAGAAACAATTGGATGAATTATTGAAATTGCTCAAAAAAGGTTTGTTGGATGAAAATTCGCCCATAGAAGGCTTGGAAAGGGCTTCCAGTTTTTTCAATATGCTTTTAAATAATCTTTTTGCGACTCAAAATTTAGGCGAACTTTTAGATGAACACAAATTGTATGTCAGTTTAATTGAGGTGTACGATGTGGCCTTGGATTGTGTTAATACACATGCGGGTCTCTTGTATACCATTATACAACTAGGTGATGAACATACGGACTCATTTTGCAGCATGCAGTTTCTAATGGAACATGCCCGCTCCTTTAAATTGCAATTGAAACAACTGCAGCGTAAACTACCTGCTAAGCCGGTGAGTTATAGTACCTTACAGTGGCCCCAACTGCAGAGGTTGCATGAACGCAACGATCATTTGAACAGGTTGATAGAGTTGTTAAGTTCCACAGCCCGAGAGGCCACCAAGGATATAGCCAGTTCTACCAAAGCGGATAGCAGCAATGAAGCAGCCATTGATCATGAACGTTTGTGGCGCATAGTGAGTTTGAACTGCAATAAACTGGCTCCCGAAGCTTTTCAACGTTCTCCTGTGGAATTCTTTCACAATTCCATTTTAATACTGCAGGAGCAGTTAGAAGAATTTCAGCAATTCATTAAGGCTAGTGAGAAGGCTTTAACCATTAACCTCAATACTGTATATGTGCGCTCCAATGAAGTCACCATCTTACAGCAAGCGGCCGAAATGAAAAGGCATTACGATGAAACTAAACTGTTGCAACATCAATTGGGCGAAAAGGATAAAGAAATCAAATCTCTAAAGTACATGGCCAAAATTAAACAAAATGACTTTTCCGAATTACAAATACGCAAAGACATGGCCGAGAAGAATTTGCAGAAACAGCAGCAAGAACAAGAGCAATTACTGCAGCTGGTAGCGGAAAGAATGGAAGAACTTTTAGAAGGTTTGCAACAGCAACAAATCAAATTTTTAAGTGCTTTGCGAAACAACAACGACAAGCTGGAACTTTTAGAAAAATCCCAAGAGAATCTTAAACTTTGTTTGGCCTCAAACTCTCAGACTTTGTCTTCTTGTTCTCATGAAGCTGTAAAAGAAATCGAAAGCCTGACACACTGTATACGCTATCATCGACAAGAGAACATAACGTTACAATCCAAATACCTTAAAACCGAGTTTCTCAAACTAGATCCTCTACATGTACCCCAAAGGGGCCAACAACAGCAACCACAACAAGCACAAATCAACCAACTGACAGAAGATCTTTATCAGTTGAAAAAGTCTTGGCTAATGGGTTACTTGGCTTTGCCTCAATCCTCTAAAAAAGACCGCGTAAAACTTGAAACGCAGCAGCTTACGGAACATATACTGGCCATGTATTACCAGACACATCCCCATCGTAGGGTCTTAAGTGATTTTGGACAATTTCGTACAAAAGAAGTTAAAGAGTTATTAGAATAGTTTTGAAGCGATTACAAAATATTATTATTAAAAATAACATTTAATAGTCAATAACAATTTTTACTCAACTCTACAGAATACTTTACTCAATAACATATTTCAAGAAAGTTTTCAAACAGAACTTAATATTTTTTGCAAAGTTCCTTTAAAAAAATCGTTACTTTCGTTAATTTTTTTCATGTTAAACAAAAGAGAAATGCCTTGTTTCAAATGTAACATTTTGTGATTTAATTAAAATATAAAATTAAAATAAAATAAAAGAATGTTAAACAAAAGAACTCAAAGAAGTGATTTAAGTAAAGCTAAGAAGGGTTATTAACCCCATGACACAATTGAAACGTTATGCTTTGCTCAGACATTCACTGTTAATTCCTAAATGGGAAATTTACGCAATTAAGGCCTTAATTGAGCTAAATTTAACACACAAGAAATCAATTAGTAAACTGAGCAATTAGTACTTAATTTCACCCATTAATTAAATTAAATTCCCAATACAACTGTCGCGAAGTGTGTTTATTGAGCAGAAAAACTGTGCTCAATGATAAAATCGAGGCACTTACACAAGGTTGAGGGAATATTAAAGCAGACTGCTAACTTTCTTCTTTCTGCGAATTGATTTCAGGCAACCGATTTGTAATTTACGACTACCTTGCACTCATTCAAGTGTCATGCTACCACAAGAATTTACTCTTGACGGGGTTTGTGATTTCAGACTGTGGACTGGTGATTGACGGATTGTCTTTCTCATCACAGAATCTCTTGTAATTGCTAGCATTTGTCTAAGGCTTAGATACACCATGATATTCACATTTAACAGGTGTCTAACCATGGTCCTAAGCCTTATGCTAGCCAGCGCGGGATATTCACACACAATGTGCGCTACCATCTCTGCCTCTTCCTCAGGAGTATCTTTGCAGACTGATACGTCCACCCTTTGGGAAGTTTTCTTGTAAATGCCTTCAGAATTCCCCCATTGGACAATAAATACCGGAGTTCCTACAGAGATCTTGCAAGGCTTCATTGTCCATCCCTATCTGAATCTCACGGTCCAACGCCTTAGGAGTATCTTTAAAGATTGACCCAGACACCCCTCGCGAGGCATTCTTGTCCATTTCTACTGAATTCCTCCCTTGGCTAATTAAAACCAGAGTTTCTTCAAAGACTTATCTCTCCACCTCTTCTGAGGCTCGATGATTCATCGCTGTAATCTTTCCATTACAGGGATGCACACCGAGTGTACTCAGTTACGGCGAGCCATAATTTGTGCCTGCCAGCTGACGGCCTTCCACAATGTTACTGCATCACCACTATAACTACGCTTCATTTTTTATGGCAATTGGCAAACTCTTTATATAAAAAATGAAAACAAATATAATTAGAAATGCCAGGTGAAATTGACAGCTACTAAATTTCATGAAATTTTAAATTTCTTTTCAAAATATTTAATTGCTTACAAAAAATTCTTTTTCAGCGGAATTTCTCTTCCTTTCTATACATTTACAAGCTAAAGCTTTCACAAAGAAAATTATTATATTTTTGTTATCAAATGCTAATTGAGTAAGCTAAATTTCATATGTGTGAAGACTAAAGTCTATAACTCAATTTAGTATTTAATTGCCTCAATTAAGGCGCATGTGTGAACATAGTATTAAGCGTGGAATACGAGCAGAAGAAGAAACATTGTTTAGGAAATGTTTAAAACGTCTATATTTATAGCTACTTTAGATTCCTGAATAAGTATTATTTTGTTTCATAAAGTGACAAAATTGAAAACTTAAGCTGCCCTGCTCCCTTTAACGCTTAACGTTTCAATTGCATTCATAGCCATAGGAAAAAGACAAAAAACTTCCAATCATTTTACTTGATTTATTTATACACTATTTAAATTTAATATTTAAGTTAGTTGAAATGTGTTTGTAACTATTAAAAATAAAACAAGTTTAAAATATACAAGAATTATTATTGTGATGATATTGAAATATTGGAATCAAATAAAATTGTTTTTTGTTGTATTTTGAAATTTCAAAACAGACGCCATTTTATTCTTTCATTAACTTACTCTCTTGAGTATTAATAGTAGAGGTAGTTAGTTTTAAGGGTTCTCTTGAGAACTTCTAACAAAGCGAGAATGAATACAAGAATTCCACCCCCTTTAGTGAGCGATCCTTAATATGTACAGACACGTAACACACTAAAATACTTTATGGGGTTTTGAACTCAAACTGACCGTTTCAAATCATCCCTCAACAAAAGTAAATATTATAGAGCATTGTACTGGTAGCGATGGTCAGGGTTATAAGTAACGTGTATATACACGTACATAGCTTAGGAGGCGTTGTTTTTTTTTTTTATTCATTTGTAGATTGTCTTTCAAGTTTGATAGCTGGCATAACTTTTGTATTTTCAAGTGGCCAATGGGCATGAGAATATGATTGTAAATGAAAATAATCCATTTATATTAAATTATATGAGCAGTAAATTTTATATATTTATGTTTATAGGTTTTGAACTTCAAATTCGGACTTGTCATATCAATTTCAGGATCAAATTTAAAATTCTCCCTATCAAACTATGGATTTTAAAAATCAAATTCGGACTTTTTATCTCAAATTCAAGATTTTAAAAATCAAATTTAGTATTTTTTATATTAAATTCTGAATTTTAAAAACCGAAATCGGTCTTTTCTATATGAAATTCAGGATTTTGAATAACAAATTCGGACTTCTCCACATCAAATTCAGGACTTTACGAATCAAATTTTTAATTTTCCATATCAAATTCAGGGTTTTTAAAATCAAATTCAGACTTTTCCATATTAAATTCAGGATTTTAAAAATTAAATTCTCACATTTTCATCCCAAATTCAGGATTTTGAATGTCAAATTTAGAATTTTCCATTTCAAGTTCAAGATTTTAAAAATTAAATTCGGACTTTTCCATATCAAATTCAGAATTTTAAGAACCAAATTTAGAATTTTCCATGTCAGTTGCAGGATTTAAAAAATTTAATTCGGACTTTTTCATATCAAATTCAGGGTTTTAAAAACCAAATTCAGACTTTTTATCTCAAATTCAAGATTTTAAGAGCCAAATTTAGAACTTTCCATGTCAGTTTCAGGATTTTAAAAATTAAATTCGGACTTTTTTCAAGATTTTTTAAATCAAATTTAGAATTTTCCATATCAAATTCAGGATTTTAAAACTCAAATTTCATCGCAAATTCGGAATTTTAAGACTCAAATTTGGACCTTTTCATGGCAAATTCAGGATTTTTAAAATCAAAATCAGATTTTTTCATATCAAATTCAGCAGCTATGAATATTTAGGAAATATTATATAAAGAAGAACGAAAAATGACACTGAATTTGGCACATAGCCGAAACCGGGTTGTCTCCAAACCAAACTTGACAAAGGATGATGGAAATTCGTTCCAAAAATTTACAAAGAAATAAATATTTACTCCTCTGTGAACAGCCATATTTTTTGTGGATTTTTTAAAGAATTAATTAATAAACTTCAGAGAGAAAATAAAACTAAACGTCTGTAATTATTCGCAGGTTCTCTTAATTATAGAGTTTTCTGTAAATAATACATAACCGAATTTATTTTGTACACGGTCACTTTATTTAACACTGAAATACAACAAAACGGTTACTTCTTCACCACGATGTTCGCACTTTAACGTTTCACTCAATATTAACTTTTTAGCTTGATCACCCAAGTCTTTTTCTAGTAGTCGTCTAGTGTCTAGAAACTTGTAGAATACGCAAGAATCCAGTAGATACGTAGATACTTCTTTAGCTATAAACATCTTAGCTGCTGTTTTTTTTAATTATAAGGTTACTTGAGGTGTTGGTTTCTTTGCGTTGCACAATGGGATTAACTATACATTATTTTGGTATACTCAAAAACGAACGTACGTACGTTAGCTTAAGTTTACGTTCGCATAATTGTACCTTTAATATTTTAATAATAAAATTTATATAGTTTGTGTACATATATTCCGAAATGTATAAATAATAAAGTTTCGTTTAGATGTATGTCTTTCGAAAACGCTTACAAATTATTTCATAGACCAAAATAATGTTTTAATCAAAACTGTTAGAAATTTCAGTTAAAATCAGTTAGATGATTCAAACGTTAAACCACTGTTTAACGCTAACTAAGACTAAGCAGATATTTAACTTTTCATCCCTGAATGGATCAGAATATAAAACGGAAAAAGAAGAAAACAAATTACAAAAATCTTTATTTTATATATAAACAATTGAAAAATAATAGAGCAGTGAAGAAAATTTAATAATGGATCAGGCCAAGTTCAGGCCTAATGCGCACCGTGTGTATATTACACGAAACCATTCGCGCTGTTTTTACCCCCCTCATAACGTTGCTGCTTTTTATCATAAAATAATGAAACTTGAAACATAAGGACTTTACGTGCAGGTAACCTCATGGGCCAAGTTTGAACCTCATGGATCAAGGTTTTGCCATAAAATCTTCCCGAGGTACGAAGGTGCTAGGACTCACCCTTATTTGTATATAAAACTTCCCCTATAGCTAGAGAGCTGAAAATTTGTATTAGAAAGTTAAAAAATAGCTAGCAAGTTGCCTAGAAATGGGATGGTATTGTACATATGAAGAACTTGGATCCCATTTTGATCTAAGTATTTTTTAAGGGCTGAAATTTTTGGATAAGAACTAGGCCTTATTTTCACATTTATGTTTTTGTGCGGATATAAAATTACGATAGACTGTTCCTTTTCACTATAGATGTATTTGATAGCCTGCACTATGCTTCATATAATCATATAAGTATCATTTAATACAATACAGTATGAATTGTAATATCTTTATGATTTTATATTTAAGATGCCTGCATTAAAACTTATACATGTCTAAATATAAAACCTGAATCTACTTGTTTAATTCTACTGTCAGTTGATATCGCAGCTAATGGTTTGTTTCTCTCTTCGAGTTACTTAATCTATCATAAATTGACTTCAACTGTGATGGATTCACACACGTAAAAATGTCAACCGCTAATGGACTCGTATGTCAAAGGCACGAAAACCAAAGAGACAATGAAAGCAAATGCAAATGGTTGACACTACCACGTGGTAAAAATAAAATTTATTTTAACTCTTAAACTAATTCTAAAAAGAAATAAAAATAAAAATTTTTCCAAATGCTCTAGGCAAAGTTTTTAAATTTGTATTAACAAAAACCTTTAAAACTTAAAATAGAAAATGCAAATTTTTCTTTTAAATCATTTAAAACACAACATGTTTGTAAGTCGTATCGTATGTAATAAAGGTTAGCATATATACGAGTATTATTGTGCATGTATTGTACATTCCAGGCTTTTATTTATATTTAAGATATTTGACAAGTGGCGAAATCTGCCACTCATTCTTTCGGTTTTAAAAATATCATTTTATTTCGAATATTTAATTTTCAATTAAGTTTTTTGAATAGCAGTTACATGGAAAATGCATTTGCCCATATTATTTAACACGTTACAATTTTCGGCTGTCAGTTAAAAAATATATTAACACTCGGACGAAAAAAGAACTCCATGAAGACAATAACTCTACTGCGATAAAAAAAATTCATATAGAAAAGGACGAGTGCTAGTAATTTTCTATTTTTGCCGTTGGCTTAACTGCTGCAACACTGGAAGAAATTAAGGTGAATAAAAATAAAAGAAAGTAAATTGTATGCTCAATAAATTTTGTGGCATTTTTTGTAGAAGTGGCAACTCTGATATTTGGCAGCTGTCACCTATAATTGTTCCGATTGTTAAATAATGAAGCGCTATATAAAATAAGAACGTGTATCATTGTGATACCCAGTCGCAAACTTCGCGGAATTTTCGTTCGACAAATGCAACTAATATTATGTTCAGAAATGCACCTTAATTGACTTCTAGTTCATACATGCAATTAAGCTTATTCAATTAGTATTTGAGAGCTAAAAATCTGTTCAGTTTGTGCATGATATATTGTGTTAGTGAATTTAGAAAAATGGAGAGAAATTCGCCAATAAAAGAGATTTGTTTTATTAAATATTTCTAAAACAAATTAATTATTAAATTTAATTTAATAAATATTTAAATTTATTAACCGCCAATTTAGCCTGCCTTTTTTATATATAGAGTTTGACAACTGCCATGCAAAATGTATGATGCGGTAACCTTGTTGAAGTGCCTCGATTTTGTCATAGAACACAGTTTGGTCTGCCCACTAAACACATTACACCAGAGTTGCATTGGGAATTGGACTCAATCAATGGTGCAATTGAGTTTTAATTCTTCAATTTATTAAGTGGGTTCTTGTTTGGTAAATTGAGCAAAACTAAGGTCTTAATCGCGTAAATTTCCTTAATACGCAAATTAGTCTGAACATAGTATTGTGAGTCACCAAATCGCAAAGAGATTAAAGGAATTTGAAAAACTGGGTTCAGTAGTCAATCTCCTTTGCATTGACATACTGGTGGGTATCTCAAAAACATTGTTGCTGAAAGTGTCGCAAAGCACTCAAAAATACGGCAGTAGCTGTAAACGGCATTTGTTACAGAAACATGATAAGGAAATTCATATGACCTCATCACCTGCTACGCCGCGCGCAAAACAATTAATTTATTGCAGCAACAATTGCCATAGTGACCTCCTAATTATTATCATTATTAATTATTATTAACAGAGTGACTAATAAATCTATTATTGAAGTGTGAAAGAATTGCATCGATTTGAAGAAGAACAATTTAAAAAATAATTTCGGTTATTTTAAAAAAATGTTTTTTTTCTAGGTTCAGTACATTTTAAATCACGCATGCATTAGTCAGAAAAATAAACATCTATTCTTATTTATTACAAATAAAGTTAAAAATAAATCGCGAATATTAGCTGGGTTGGTTTGCTAAACACACTCTTTGCTTGTTTTCTTTCAGTGTAGTTCTTTACCTTGTGTTGTCCACTCATACACAAATGACTTACTAAAGTTCAAATGTCGTTAACTTTTCTACTACTACAACAACAACAACAACGCCGATAACAACACTTTATTCAACCTGACGTGCTCGTACCATTACGTAATGTTATTTAACCTGACATTTCGTGTTGAATATTTTATACACTTCCTTGATTTCTTGCCGTTTTTACTTTTTATTTTGCAATAATTATTAACTCAATTGACATTTATTTTTGGGGGGGAAGGAAAACAGTATTTTCTTTACCTGAAAATGTAATTCAATTAATTATGCGTAAGTATAACAACATACTTTGGATTCATATCTATGTTGCATAATATTATGGATAATTGAAAAGTACTGAAAATGTTTGATATGTAAAAATTCTGCTACCACTTAAAATTGGAATAACTTTTACATTTAAATCGAACAAAAAATAAAAGTTTACTCTTTGTGTAATTAAATTACATTCATTTGTTTAAATTATAATTGAATTTCTGAGACGACGTTTGAAGTTAGACTCCAAATTTTTTCAATGTAAATAAGAGTCGTATTCAGTGTTTGGTGCAAATTGTCTTGCAAAAGTGCAAGTGTAAAATATTGTGGCTTTTTAATGAAATCTAACAAAAAAATATATAAAAGTCGTTTGTGAAATTTCATTAAAAAAGCAATGATGTTTTGCATTTGCACTTTTGCAAGACCATTTGCACCAAACACTGAATACCGTTAATATAAAAAAATTTTGTTTCCTTTATGTTAGGCTCAGAAATGCACTTTAATTGCGCAAATAGGAAATTTACGCAACTACGGCCGTAATTGAATATAATTTACCACATAAGAACTCAATTAATAAATTGAGCAATTAGTATTTAATTGCACCATTAATTGAATGTAATTCGCAATGCAAGTCTAGTGAAGTGAGCAGGTAAAACTGTGTTCAATGACAAAATCAAGTCACTTCAACAAGGTTACTAAATCAACATCATGTTAGTTGTCTAACTCTATATATAAAAACTTAATACAAAAATAAAAAGAAACGGCAGATGAAATTGACGGTTAATAAATTTCATGAAATTTTTAATGAAAATAAATTTTAATTAATTCACATCTTTAGACAATTTCTTTTAAAGCCAAATTTCTCCCACAACTTGCACGAACGAAATGAACACATTTTCAGCTGTCAAATGCTAATTGCGTAAGCTAATTTGCATATGTGTAAACACCAAAGTCTATAACAAGTAATTGCCTTAATTAAGTTGCATGCGCGAACATAGTATTAGGTGTAATCCTTAGTAACATAAAGTTCCCATGCCAGATGCAATTTCATGGTCTTTACGGACGTCTATAACTTTTACGATATTAATATAATAATACCACAATACAATAAAATTGACGGCTCACAAACAAATAAACCAAAGATTTATTTTTATACACGATACAATAATACAATGTGTTTGTGATTTGCAACATTAAATTAAAACTTTCTATTTTTTATGTAGTTGAGGTTAAAAAGGCGAAACAATTACCAAGCATTAAAATCTAAAGAACGCTAAAGTTGTAAAAATTCATTTAAATTTAAGATAATTGGGAAAATTTTATAAATTACAAATAAAAAGTCAAATGGGGCAAAAGTAATAAAAATGTAAATAAAAAACCTTTAAAATGCAAAGAGATGCTACAAATCCAAAGTGCAGTCCAAAAATATTAAATCATTAAAATAACAAAATTAATAAAAAAAATGTAATATTAAATAAAAAACCAAAACAAAATCAAAAATTTCGGAATTTCATCACAAAAACTTAACTTAACCGAAATTTCGCAAATTCACCAAAAAGCCGAAAATTAAAAAAAAAACAAAACTTTGTGAAAACTTCGAAGCAGAATATATCTTACACAACTACATAAAATATTTCTAATTTCACCAAAAATCCTGAATACACAAAACAATTTCGAAATTTAACAAAAAAAAAATTTTTTTTAAATAAAAATTAGGAATTTACTCAAATTAAAAAATTCTTCCCAAAGCCAAACTAGTTTCATAATTACTGACACAGTTTAAATCGCCCCCACTCTTAGAAACGCACTAAACATACTCCATTTACGTTGACAGTTTCCTTACAACTGATATTTATACTTCATTTTTGTGTAAAAAGTTTTTTCGTTTGTTACTTATAATTATGGAATGGGGAGATATATCGAACGTTGCAGCCGCTCGTGGTAAGTCACAGTTTTGTCTATAGTGCTGTGAAACTGTTAAGGATACCGGCGGAGTAGCAGACCGTCCGAGATCTGGCCGTCCGCGCTGTGTGCGAACTCCTAGAGCCGTCAAAGCTGTAAAGAATAGAATTTATAGAAATCCGCTCCGAAAGTAGCAAATATTGTCGCGGAAGATGAATATATCGAAGGTATCCATTTCTCGCATTATTAAATATGATTTGGGACTTCGGGCTTATAAAAGACACACTTACCGCGGCACTGAAACAGAAACGCAAGCAAAAATCAAAAGCATTGATTCGCCAGTACGCAAATAATGGTCACAGAAAAATTCTCTTTACCGATGAAAAAATTTTTACTGTGGAGGAGTCTTTCAACAAACAAAATGATAGAGTCTATGCTCAGTCGTCTTTACAAGCGAATGAATTGGTTTCGAGAGTTCAGAGAGGTCACCAACCTGCTTCTGTAATGGTATGGTGGGGAGTCTGCTATGATGGGGTCACCAAGCTCCATTTCTGCGAAAAAGGTGTTAAAGAATCGGCAAAGGTGTAGCAATCTGATGTTTTGGAAAATGTTGTGAAGCCATTAAATAGCGCTGTTCAAAAACGAGCCGTGGACCTTTCAACAAGACTGTCCCAGCCCATAAAGCTAACACCACTCAAGACTGGTTAAAAAACAATGTACCAAATTTTATTTCTTCGGAAGATTGGCCATCGGGTAGTCGAGACCTAAATCCTTTAGACTACAAATTGTGGTCCGTTTTAGAAGGCATGGTATGGTACTACTCACCACAGATAGTTGGAATCTCTTAAGCGTGCACTTAGTCGCGCAGTGGACAATTTCCCCCTGGAATTCGTGATTGGCCTGTCAGACTTCGATCCTGTTGGAGGGCAAATGGCGGCCATTTTGAATAGTGTTTGTTTTGTTATACATACTCCGAAATATTTAATAAACCAAAATACAAAAAAAAATATTAAAAACTCTCTTGCCGTTTGTTTTTTATCAAGAAAAAACCTTGTGTCAGAATATATGAAAGTACTAGGTATTTTAAATGTTAATCTTAATTAATGTCTTAAAATGTTAAATACAAAAATAACAAAATTATCAAAAAAATCAAAGTTTCAAGAAAAAAAAATTGCACCAAAAAATTACGAATAATTTCAAATGTTGCCAAATATTATATTTACTAAAACTTCGAAAATTCACCACAAAATCGAAAAACTGAAATAAAACAAAAGAATTCCAGCAATACCACAAAAATCAAAATTCACCAAATTCTAAAATTTCACAAACAAATTCAGCTAATTTTGAAATTCAACGAAAAATTTACCCAAAGGCTGAAATGGCACCAAAAACTATAAATAATTACTAGAAATACTAAAAATTTTACTATTAACCAAATCCACTATTATCCGCAATTCACCAAAAAAATCGAGAATTTATCAAAAAATTTATAGAAACTAAAAAGAGATCGATTTTAAGATTAAAGAAGAGTTTAAATGTAAAATAAAACGACTAAAACTAGAGACCAAAATTAAATATCTCAAACTATTCTCTGTACCGGGAAAAATCGTTACTTTCGTTAATTTTTTTCATGTTAAACAAAAGAGAAATGCCTTGTTTCAAATGTAACATTTTGTGATTTAATTAAAATATAAAATTAAAATAAAATAAAAGAATGTTAAACAAAAGAACTCAAAGAAGTGATTTAAGAAAAGCTAAGAAGGGGTATTAACCCCATGACACAATTGAAACGTTATGCTTTGTCGAGACATTCGCTGTTAATTCTTAATCGGGAAATTTACGCAATTAAGGCCTTAATTGAGCTAAATTTAACACACAAGAAATCAATTAGTAAACTGAGCAATTAGTAATTAATTTCACCCATTAATTAAATTAAATTCCCAATACAACTGTCGCGAAGTATGTTTATTGAGCAGAAAAACTGTGCTCAATGATAAAATCGAGGCACTTACACAAGGTTGAGGGAATATTAAAGCAGACTGCTAACTTTGTGGATCCCATTTCAACCCTCTTCTTTCTGCGAATTGATTTCAGGCAATTTACGACTACCTTTCACTCATTCGAGTGTCATGCTACCACAAGCATTTACTCTTGACGGTTTGTGATTTCAGACTGTGGACTGGTGATTGACGGATTGTCCTTCTCATCACAGAGTCTCTTGTAATTGCTAGCATTTGTCTAAGGCTTAGGTCCACCATGACATTCACATTTAACAAGTGTCTAACCATGGTCCTAAGCCTTATGCTAGCCAGCGCTGGATATTCACACACAATGTGCGCTATCATCCCAGCCTCTTCCTCAGGAGTATCTTTGGAGACTGATACGTCCATCCCTTGGGAGGTTTTCTAGTAAATGCCTTCAGAATTCCCCCATTGGACAATAAATACCGGAGTTCCCACGGTTCAATGCCTTAGGAGTATCTTTAAAGATTGACGCAGACACCCCTCGCGAGGCATTCTTGTCCATTTCTTCTGAATTCCTCCCTTGGCTAATTAAAACCAGAGTTTCTTCAAAGACTAATCTCTGCACCTCTTGTGAGGCTCGATGATTCATTCCTGTAATCTTTCCATTCCGAGTGTAATCAGTTACGGCTAGCCATAATTTGTGCCTGCCAGCTGACGGCCTACTTGCGTACATTTGTAGTAGTTCATACTTTTGTGAAGGGTATATAAAATTCGGCACAGCCGTTATAGCTCTTTTACTTGTCTAATATGCTTTCAGCATGCAGCCCAGTGATCGCTGTAATATTTTCTGTTGTATTTTTGTAGCAAGCTTAATAGCAGCAGTAATAGCCCTGATATTATTGTCATATACACTAATAAAAAGATTTAATTACAACCATATAAATCACACATAATATATTGCTCTCAGATTATCGTTATCTCAATCATGTTTTTTTCATTGCGTGTTCAAGTATCTCTTTTACTAATTTGTAAATAATTTTCCTGTTTACATTTTAGCTTTTTTAGTTTTTTATATATTTTGGAACGAAAATTTTTGCTTACCTTTTTTAGGTTGCCAGTGTTTTTCTATTGTTTTGAGAACTTCATAGCGTTGCCGTATCTGGAAATAAATAAAAGAATTGTTATGCGATTAGAAAATTTAAAGAAACATAAAATCCATAATTAGTTATATATTTATGTTTAAACTTCTCCACGATTTTCTAATCAAACCACATTTCAAAACAGAAGCCCCCTGTCTAAAAAGATTTAAAAAACTTTTAGAATAACAAACTGAAAAAAGTCAAGATACATAACAATACTTGGACATTAAGAGATTGACATTTGTTGACATGAACACTTAACACCTTTATCAGCTGACAAAAATCAAAACAACAAAAACAACAACTAAAATAAAAAACAATTAACCCTTTCTACTTTTTCTAAATGTCAGCCAGCGTTCAGTTAAACTAACGATAATGTAACTGTCAATCTTGAACAGAGAGAAAAACAGAACATTTCTGTTTAAATAATTGATTCTATTTTAGATAATTGTTCAAAAAAAAAAAAATAAAATTAAATTACTGCTAATTGTTTAGAGAATTATTTTAATAGAAATTTAATAACTTTATGCTAAATAATGTTCTTTATCTTAAAACTTGCATTTATTTTTAACATAAGAAATTCAGAATTTTAAATCATCTGCAATTATTCAAAATGATATTTTGACATTTACATGTTAGAGAAATTACAAATGATGAAAAAACAACAACCACAAAATCACAAAATTCATGAACTGCTACAAATTTTATAAGAAAACAAAGTGTAATACACTCCTCCCTAGCGGCGTTTAGGTGTAAAAAAAAGCTGCCAAAATCTATTGAAGGCGACATTTAGTAAGAACAACAACAACAACATTTTCTTGACAATTACGAAATCAAGAAGGTTATTTATATAACAAGGCAAAAATAAACGGTAGCGTTAACTACGATAGGCGCTCTACTTGTTATTGTAATATTTTATAGAGAAACTTTAAAATAATTATTTTTTTTATTAAAGAAATTGTTTTTATTAGAGGCTTCCTATTTTCCCTAAAACGCTTAAAATTGCCATTTGTGCAATTGCGCAAATTTACGAAGTGTCGAAAAAGTCCAATCGAAAAGCTAACTTGAAACTTACTTAGGTTACATTCGGTCGATAAGAGATGCCTGAGCTTCATGCTAGTAGACATACACTTAATTCGATGCTTTGAGCGAAGTGCCTCAGAATTCTCCTCATAGCTCTTAGGTGAGTTATGTCCTAATTTGTGTGAAAGCTGGGAAGTGGCACACAAAAAGTTCCCTCATTTTAATGTCCTACTTACATGACCTGCTGATGCTATTGTCTGCTCTAGTATTCGAAGCATATGCGGTTAGAATAATAACATAATTGTTAGAATAATATAATCCTTGTTAGAATACTTGTAACCTTACTAATTTCGGCCTTGTTCAATTCCAAGAGACTCCTCGTTTTATCAGGGTTTGGGTCACCACATCATACTCTAGTAATTTTTTCCATCGTTTTATTTTTCCAATATTTTAATTCCGTCGACCCGTCCACCCCTCGCTAGGCATTCTTGTCGATCTCTTTCGGCACGATTTTCAACATACTAAAGGTCCTCCACGTATGCCCACTGATGAACTAGAACTACGGTCTCCTCTTCCTTCTCGTTTTGGAAGCTACTGCTTCTGCAGTAGTCACTTACAAGCAACCCTATTATTTTGCAGTAACTATTAGTCTGCAATATGCCACAATATCCTTTAAGTGAATTTTCTAAAATCTTAACAGATCTCTGAATCGAGCCCTGCCTAACGGGGCAAATTTGTTTAATGTTCCTACACATCTGGGTTCTTCCCACCATCTGGCTTCTTAGCCACTTATATAAAGCTTCATTAATTTGCATCTTATTATATGTTCACACATGCAACTTAATTGAGGCAATTAAATTTTAAATTGAGTTATAGACTTTTGTGTTCACACGTATGCAAGTTAATTTACTCAATTAGCATTTGACTGCTGAAAATGATTTAGTTTTGTTGGTGATGTGTTTGTGAATTTGAAAAAATTGGGAAGAATTCGGATTTAGAAGAAATTTTGTAAAGAAATTAATTACTTTGAAACGAATTAAAACGTACTTTCGTCAAAGTTTCATCTGCCATTTCTTTTTATTTTTGTCTTCATTTTTTTATGTATAGAGTTTGACAAGCGCCATCAAAATAAAATGGTGATGTAGTAAATTTGTTAAATGTATTATATGTATATATTGTCATGAAACACAGTCTTTTCCGCTTAGTAAACACACTTCACCAGGGTTGCATGGGCAATTCGACGAAATTTATGGTGAAATTAAGTAGTAATTACTTAATTTATTAATTGAGTTCTTGTATGACACATTGAGCTCAATTAACACCTTAATTGAGAAAACTTAGTAATTGTGTAATTAAGGTTCATATCTGAACATACTATAGATTTCATAAATGCGCAATTATGGTGCATGCCAGTGATACATAAATTAATAAGTGCCGCTATATAATTCCGCATAAGCTTAAGTCGCCTTTTAGGCGCCGCCGTCAACAATTCGTACGGTACCGTCGCTCTTTGTTCATTATTGGTATTGGTACTCATTCTCTATTGCTTGGTTGCATTCAGCTGTCAACCTAATGATTTCTTATTCTAACATTTACAAATTGTTTTGAAATGTTGTGTTTTTCCCTCTTCCTTTCACATGCTAAAAAGTTTGTTTTAGGAAATCAAGAAAATAAAATAAAGAATAATTTTAGGTTTTCCTCTAGACATTTTAACCTCAACAAAAATCCAAATATATTTACCGTGTAATCTTGCAAATTGTTAAGTTATTTAGCATCGTTTGGTTGCCGGTTTCTTTATTTGTTTTGTATCGTGACAATTACTATCATTTATTATTGATAGAGTTTAAAACTCAGTGCAATTGCAGTCGAAATTTTACCCTTGCCAAAGATTTGAAAGACGTTCACAAAATAATATATAGACACACTAATGTATTGTTTTTTTTGGAAAGGTAAAGTTGAGAAATAAACAAAACTTCTGGTCGATTTTAATATGAATATGGTAAAGAATTTCATAAATAAGTGTGTGAGAATATTTAATTGTCCATTAAATGTGTAAGGTGGTTAACTACTACGGTGACTTTTAAACAATTCGAGCTTTCACTTGAAATAGGGAAGTGAACTAAAAAAAATACTAAATAAACTTTTGCAAACTTAAATGTTTCTTCATTCAAAACACATTGAAGGTAAAGGTTGAGCTCGCTTAACCCTGGTTGCAAATTTGATTCTTGATTTGATATTCCGACAGGGTGATTTGATGTAGAATTAGAATTTAGAATTACACACAGCGCTAAGGATGACGACTAAACACCATACAAATCATGAAAATATACAAACAATTCACTAATTTATCGTTATATTCGATTAAAAAAAATTAATGTACTAAACACACAACAAAAATAACGGACACAAGATACACAAAGCAACAAAACAATGAAAACACAATACCAAAATTGGAAACAAATTCCTATTCCAATTATCACTCACTTCTTCCAACCTAATTAAATATTTCCTCTAACGTTTACTTGTCTTCCGGAAAAAACAATTTTGACGCAATACAAAGGAATAAAACAGCCAATCCTAACAAAAACACCGGATCTACGTGCTTTACGAGCTGTTCACACCTAACAGGTGGTACATAGCCAAAACCGGTTGGTCTTCCAACCAAACTAAGGATGACGGAAATTCATTCCAAAAAATCTGCTCTCAAATATATCCTTTGTTTGTTTTTTTAACTTCACATTAGAATAACAAATAATTTAATTCCTGATTAAGGATAAGAAGCACTTTCTTTACGATATGGCAACCTCATGAAAAATTATTTATTATTTATTTAAGAACGAATTAAAACAAACAAAAAACGATGAACGATTGCCTTTTCGCATAAAAACACTTAATTAAAAAAAATACTAAAATCAGACGAATATTCAAAATTTGAAAAAAAAATTTAACCCTGTGAAAAAAATGAAAAATTTGCAAAAACATCCCTTCAAAACCAAAATTCTTCAAAAATCGTCAAAAGCAAAGAATCTTAAAAAAGACGCCTCGGTCTGAACAAAAAATCGAAAATGATTTTATTATTTTTATCGTGTGATTTTTTTGCTATTTGGTTTTTCAGTGCGACTTTTTTTTCTTGGTTTCAACAACATTTCAAGCAACATTTTCATGAAATAATGTTTAAAAAGTAAACACTTATCGGCCCGAATAAATATTTCATTCCGCTATTTTGGAAAATTTGCCTCCTTTGGTAATTTTTTCGGTCAGTTTTAGTGTTTGTGTTGAATTTTCGAATTTTGGTGAATTGCAAAATTTTGGTGAAATTGTGATTTTTCTTCACGATTTTCCATATTAACTTGGATTTTTGATAAAATTTTTAATTTTTGGTGAAATTTGAAATTTTATGATATTTTTGTGTGATGTAAAATTTTAATAAAATTTCGACGTTTTTTACAAAAGTTTGATTTTAAGTGAATTTAGACTTTTGTGAAACATTTATTTTCGTGAAATTTGAGACAAAATTTCAGAGTTTAGTGAATTTTGATTTTTTTGCAATTTTTTTTTTTTTAGAAAATTTCACTATTTTAGAATTTTTTTTATGTTTTGCCATATTTAGGTGTTGTGGTGAATTTTGAGAAATGTTTTTTTGTAATATATAAAGTTTTTATGATTTTTATATTTTTTGGTGGTTCTTACATTTGTTGATGATTTTTTAAAGTTTTGGTTATAGTTCTATTTGTGCTGAAATTAGAATTTTCTTTATATATTTGTTTAACATCGAACTTTTTTAAAATTTCGACATTTGTCTTTCTAGCTTGATTATTAGTGAAGTTCCACTTTTTGGTGATATTTTAATTTTTACTGAAATTTATAAAAAAATCTTGAGTTTTTGCGCTATTTTTTTTCAATTTCGCTAGTTTTTTTATTTTTGGTATTTAAAATTGTTTGACTATAGTTTAGTTTGGTATTTTGGTATATTTCAAATTTGTGGTGAAATTACGATTTTTTACGCTTCAAGTTTTGTGACTTTTAAATTTTTTGATGAATTATTAATTTGTTGGTGAATTTTTAATTATTGGTGAATTTGGGAGTCGTGACGAAATTTCAATTTTATATATACCATACACATGGTTTGTTCCAAAGAAAAGGTAAAGTTTTGAATTTTCGCGGGCTGTGTACATTCGATTATCAAAATATGTTGGCATTATCAGCCAATTTGGATTAGTAGTTTGTTGTTGACAAATTCGATTCGATTTTTGACTTTTGAAAAAATTGAATTGAATTCACCAGATTTGACTCCCTGGGACTTTTTCCAAAAATGGAAAAAATGGATATTGATGAATAAATAAATACTTTTCAAAAAAATTCAACCTTCACCTTTTCTTTTGAACAAACCTCGTACATGCGTAACAAGGTTATGTTAAATTTTTTTTATCAAAAATTTGGTGAGTTTTGGTATTTTTTTTAGTAAAATTTCGGTTTCTATTGAAGTTTGATTTACAATTTTGTTTATTCCATTTTAGCGCTTTTATAATGCATTTTCCCCAACCTAGGAAATTTGTAGACCGATGTTGCGGATATTCAGTAGCGTGCTGATCAATTGGTCTCAGTTTCATTAGAAACTTGATTTCAACATCGGACCTATAAGGATTCAGAATATATATACTTTGTTGAGTCGGAAATGAATCTGGTAGAAATTTTCAAACGAAATGACAAGCCTATATATAACCTTTTAAATTTTTGTGAAGGGTATAAAAGTCGTCAATATAAAAAGGAGAGCACAAAAATCACTAATCTGGCAGAGAAAATCTATAATCTTATATATCAGGCGCGAAGCCTGCTATACAAATATATATATACATATATATACATATTTTCAGCTGTTAATATTTGTTTAAATGTCATTTTTTATTTTGCAGAATTTGAAAGTAAGAAGGCGTTGCTTTAAACAAACAAGAACCAACATGTTCCAGCTGATTAAATGCGCCTGCGATAAAATATATAAAAACTTAATAATATTTTGAAGGATGCAAGTAACGACCTACCACAATAATTGTTATTAATCAAACATAAATTGTAGTCGGCTTCTCAAGTGCAGCAGTTTTATTGGCCAAATCGAAAATAGCGATACAATTAAATGAAAATGCGAAAGAATTCAAACGCGTTTTATGTTTCACGAAAAGTAAGGGAAAGGAAATAGAAAGGGTAAAAATGATAATTTTTAAATGCGCATGATTAAAAATTTCCCTAAGCCACAAGATTTGTTTGTTGTAACACCACCACTGCTAGACACAAAGCAAAATGTGTCTTTAATGATTTGCCAAATGTATACAAATCGTTTGCATCGTGAAAGTTACGAAGCCAAACTAAGATTTGGTTAAAAGTGAGATCATGACAGCATAAGGGAAGTAAGATTTAGAACCGGATATGCAGTCAACAAAAGCATCTCATACCGTTAAGACATGAGAAAAACTATTAAAAATATATTTTATCAAATAAATAATAATAAAAGTGCAAATAGTTTTCCAAAATGCAAAAGTGTAAAGTGTTAATATGGTTCCTTATATAATTTTGATTGTTGCTCAGAAAGCCCTTTATTATATATCAGTTGACTTTCGAGCTGCAATTAAAAACAAACAAGTGACCCTATCATCATTAAACGAAGAGTGTAAAGTTTATTTGAAACGTTAAAAATAAGACGGTTATTATAAGTGTTATGCAATCGAAAGCTATAAAACGTGTACGAAATAATTAATACTCGTATTATTATTTAAATTATTTTCCAGTCATTAACAACACACAAAAGGTAGGTCATTGATAACATATCATTCGCACACACACACACACACACACACACACACGCGCACGCACACACAACTGTGACATTACTAAATAAGTATGTAGTACGGCTTCAGCGAAAGACTTAATTGAAAATATCACAACATTTGAGAAAGACTTGAAAATACTTTGAGAACAATGTCATTTTGATTAACCCAACAAACACAAATTTAATGCGACTTAATGCAAAACAGAGGTGGCCATATGGCATTTTCTAAAATTATTGAAAACAAGGCTTAGTGGCAGTATGTTCAGACAGACTCTGTACTTATGTACGGCGCTCTCTGTGCTCTTAGAAATATCAATCCTTAACTGCGGAAATAAGGGAACTGACATATCTTTTCGAAATTGATTTTTTGAAGCAGAAATGTTCTACAGCCACCAACACGACGTCTGGTGAAATAATGAATCGAAAACATTAATAGTTACAGAAACACAGGCCTTTAAATATCGTCAAACATTTACGTTTTTATGTGGCCACCAAAAAATAACATAACTGTCATAAAAGATGTCAGAGTCGCCGAAGAATTTGCAAATTAAACAATTACGAATTACGTTAACTATAGGGGGCAAACCATATTTACATATGTAACAGTTTGAACTAAAGCTGGTTCCGGGAATGGCTTTCTCTTACGATTATGTCCGATCACAATAAAAATAATAAGGCGCACAGTAGTGCGCCAGGCACTCTTAAGGCCTAATGCACACAGTGCGTATATTACTCGAAACTATTCAAGGTACTTCTACCTCTGTCATAACTTTGCTTCATTTAATCATAAAATGATGAAACATAAGGACTCTACGTATAGGTGACCTCAAAGGCCAAGTTGGAAAGTTTTAACTTAAAAGCTTCCCGAGATATGAAGGTGTAAAACTTGCATATTTTGCTACCTTATCACTGACTCACTGACTAAATTATCAACATTTTGGGGCACTTCCAATATAGCTAGAGATCTGAAATTTGGTAGGTTTGGAAGAATAAGTAAACAGAAAAATGTGAAAACGGGCACTTATTATCTAGGGGGACTAGGGTGCCCCCTTATTTGTATCAGACACTTCCACTATGGCTAGAAAGCTAAAATTTGATATACAGGTAGGCCTTGAGGAATATGAAATTAAAACGATCTGAAAACGTGCTCTTTTCAGCTAGGCGGTCTATCCCCCCCCCCCCCCCCCCCCTCCCTCACAGACTTGTATGGAGCATTTCCCCTGTAGGTAGGGAGCTAAAATTGTATATAACCCAACCGTTTCGAAGCTTTAAGTTAAAAGAGGTTTTATACAAAAATAACTTGGAAAAAATCATTCAGATCTGCACAAAAACATAAATGTGAAAATAAGATCAAGTTCCTAACCAAAAATTTCGGCCGTTAAAAGTACTGAGACCAAAATGAGAACCAAGTTCTTGATAGGTACAACACCATCTCATTTCGAGGCAACAATCATAATGTTCAAATTGGGCGTTTTATTCGTATAATATTGCACTTGGACCCGATTGGTTGCTTTGGAACCAGTTTAGTACTAATTCTTTTGTATAGGAAAAGCACCGCAAATACCCCAGTCGTCATTCCATTACACAAAATGCTATCAACCTCCAAGTGGTACCCTTGAACTAGTTCAAGTACTAGTACGTACTCATCCGCACTAGCATTTTTCTATACAAACTCTAAAACCTTTTGCACTAGTGCTTGCTGTTCTAGTACTTTGCACCTTAGGTAACCTGCTTCCACTATATGTCTTAACTTGCGATTACGATTAGTAATCAATTAGATTGCATTTTAAAAAGAATTATAATGATTATGTAATTCACTGTTAAGAAATTTTTGGTTACTATTTGATTACGTTTACAAATAATTTAAAAATAATCAGGATTACTTGACATTACTATCATACAATCAAAAAGAATCAAGAGTAATCAAAAAATTAATCCGACCACATTCAAAAAATATTTTTAATTCTTTTTGATTATTCTCAAAGTGTATTGCACTCCCCCGCATTGAATATCATTATCAAGTCACAAATATATGAAAATCCTTTCAACAGCTTTCAAATTTCAAATAATATTTGTCAACTTCACATTTCAGGAGTCGAATTTTTGGTTTGATTACATTTGATTATTTTTTTATTATTTCAGAGTAATTTCAAGTGTTCCTGATTGTTTTTAGATTATTTGTAATCATAATCAATAAGTAATCATACGAAACTGAAAATAATTTAATTATTTAATCAATTACTTCACCTTTTAAATAAAAGTAATCTAATTACTAATCATTAGTTAACAGCTATGGTTTCGACCACATTCTGCGAACGCCTGTAGAAATAACTGTTAGGTGGATTTGATCTCAATGCATGAGGGTGTCCACCTGTGACTAAAAATGTACTCATTATTAAGCAAGTGATCGACCTTATTAGACCTTCTGGTCTGTGTACAGCTAAATATATCCTGCGGAATGTGAATTTTACAGCATTTTAACGGCAATCCAAGTGATTGGTTATAAAAGTAACACTCAGGCAATTAAGGCCAACCAATTATTTGAATTATTTTCTTTGTAAAGGTAAAAACGATTAAGCAGAGAAGACAGCTGGTGAAGAATAGCTGGTTATAGAAATCTTCAATGTTGAAAAATCTTGAAAATCGTCCCTTAAAGTTTTTCTGCCATATTGATGGATTTGGACAAGTTACATTTTCCAAATTTGGAAAAATTTTCCCGTTTTCGATAGAAAAATTGTTTTCGACCAAATCTCGAAGGGTCGAGAACATTGGAGGAAGATACTGAGCTCAAATACTTCTCAATTTGAAAATGATATAAAAAAAATAGCAAAAAAAACTTGAATTTACAAACCTCTAATTATGTTTGTTAATGTCATTTATAATAAATATTGTGAAGACCTTTTTTTATTATTTTATAATTCCTTCCTTTTTCGATAACAAATTAACAGCATTTACGTGGTTTTAATTTATACAAAACTGTTTTATTGTCACACATATTTTTTTAGGTGAAAAACAATTCATTTCATTTATTCAATTCATTCATTTATAAAATTCAAGTTTATTGCTTTGACATTAACATTGAATGTATTAAATCAATTTAATTAAACATTTGTTGCATTATTTGAATGCAATTTGAATATTTACACTGCATTATGGCGGTAGCAAAATTGCATGGGTTAAAAAAAAAGGAAAATAATAACGGAAGTGTTTGGCTAGGAAGGTTTGATTCACTGCAGGTTTTCAACGCCAAAGGGCCTTAGGGAATGTTTAAGGAGAAAAGTAAGGAAAGGTTTCAATAAACTTAGTACCAGACCCTTTTTTTTGCGCATATACTAGGGAAGAGGAGAGAGCTCTCATCGAGATAATAAGGAGTCTGTCTCTACAAGTCTGTAAATCCCAGAAGCTAATATGACTCTATATGGCGATCTCAGTACAATAATGGTAGTTTCTAGAAAAGTGGAACCTTTTTGCCCTTTTGTTATACTCGAACTATGTTTGCGCCCACAAGAGATGGTGTATTTTTAGATTTTACCCTTAATGATCTGTATAAAATCCAAATTATTGAGGGTGTGTTAACCATATACTCTTCAGCTGTAGATACTACCAATTTATTAAACATAATGCTGACATGAAGCGGTGCAGAATCTACGAAACATACGAAGGGAACTCCATAACTAAGTCGTGCATTAAGTTGTAAATTATTTTTTTTAGCATACCTTCTTCATTTTGACGGTTAAAGAAGTGCAGAGATGCACTGTTTGTATCTCATCTCTGGTTGTGTTTCTCTATAAAATTAACTATGGCTCTGTCCCACATGTGTCAGTTTTTAAACTTGGAGTGCATAAAAATGTAGTAAGCTTTTCGAAATACGTAATTCTTGAACAGTAACACGAACTGTTCTGCTCAGTGGAACAGAGATCCCTGTGGAGGATACCATTTTTATGAGGACAGCCAAACAACAATAAGGATACTAAAATCCGGTAAAGTTAAATTCAGAACAATTCTGGAAACCAAAGAACGAAAAACTACTACTCCACGCATGGTAGATTGTGCATCATTTGGGTGCCGAGTCATTAAGGAGTGGTTGGAAATGAATGAGCCAACGGCCTTGAAATTAAGATCAGAGAGCTTCAGACTTAAGTAACCCGAAACCGCGTGAGGTCATAAAAACTGAGACAGGGTCCATGCAGCGCTGTAGAGTAAAAACATTGTGGGCCGAATAGCAAAGACCCTATAGAAAGACCCACGGGGGGATAAAACAAGGAGATTGCTGATACTAAAAAAATCTGAAGTCAGTAAGAATATGAGTGTATTGACGGTTCACTCGGGCTTGCGGACACATCTAGACCGTGTAGAGTGTGTGGATAGTGATGAGTGCAGGGCATGAAGGGAGGACGTCCTGACAATGGAACACCATATATGCGGCCTACACTTTCTTGACTCATGTGAGTCAGTAAGCGGAGTTCCTATGAGAATGGAGGCTTCTTTAAAATATAGAGGGCGTAACGGGCCGAAGTACTGGCCTCGGACGAATGTCACCTCCTCTCGAGCTAACCTAACACGACATTTTTTTATGTTTTGTATGGAAAAACTTGATTAAAGCCCGCCAGGTTTAAAAAAGTACGGGAAGAGAGGTGGTCTGATTCAGTACTGCCCCACTACAATTATTATCGCAAGAGTGTTAAGTGTCAATGATTGATCCAGAGTATATTTATTGTTTTAACTGATCTCTTAAGAGTTAGTGAATTTAAATAACTATCCCAAAAATATTTTGTATGAAAGTTAAGAATAGCAGCTTCAATTTTCTGTAGGGTGGGAAATATTATACTGCTCAAACTCCCGACTCGCGTCAGCCTTGAGTGCCATATTCCAGAAATTATGATAAAACAAAAAGAGGCAGAACTGAATTTTGTACTACGTCGTCTACAAATCAGAGACCTTGACAGCAAGCAGGTGGTAGTAAATGTCATCAATTATAAATTAATCTCATTACTACTGATATATTTCATCGCCCGAAGCGATTTGTTGTTTGTCATTTGTAATGTCAAAATCTTCATAGTGCAATTATTGATGTGATTTCTTAATTTTTTTATACATTGTCTTAGGCCCTTTCACACTATTGGATTGAGTAAAACGACTTGCCAAAACTTCAAATAAAATGAGAAAGTATTATAGTAGGAAAACTATCTGTTATGAATGCGGAAAATACGGAAGGAATCTCGACAGTCGTATGACTCTAAAAGCTTAGACTTTTTATGTTATCGGCGATGTATTTTTGCAGCAGAGTGCAATAGTGCACACAGACAATTTAATAAGAATATTTTACTATTGTTTGTTTTTTATATCCAGAATGTTTTTCATAAGATTAGTTTTTGTAAACGTCCAATGAAAATGTAAACAATTGTACAATAATGTGCAGGCGCGGTTCGAAGCGGGTGAAAAAAGGAAATTTCGTTTCCCCGAAACCATTAAAAAATTACATTTTCTCATACAAAAAGTTTAGAAAAATTTAAGAATCGTTTAAGAATTGCCTGACAATGTGAAACGGCAATTTTTTTATTTCAAGGAAATTTTAGTTGGTGGAATAAAAAATCACTTAGAGAGCAAATAACCAATATTTTATAAAAATTTATATGATTTTAAAAAATCTTAACCAGGCTGTCAAATTTAATAACAACAAAGTAAATAAATGACGTTTTTATGCATTTAACGCTTTAAAGTAGCAGTGAGTGACATTAAAATAAGACATAATATTAATACCTGTTAATGATCTTAATGTCAGCTTGTGCATTGATAACGAAACAAATGTTTAATACCTCAATTATTTATTAAACTATTAAAAAACAAATTGAACCAATTATGCATGAAACAACAAAACACTTTTCTTTTCATTTCAAACTTAATTTAAATAAAGTGGTTGGAGTTCACTGACTTGTTTTAGATTTAGAAAAAATAGGAAACAAAAATTTAGGAAACAACTCAGTCATAAACACACAAAACAATATCAGGAAACAAAAGAAATCTGTTAAAGTTTTGGCAAAATTGGACATTTATTTTCACACTTAAAAACGCAATACTGAGTTTATTTGCATTTTTTTTTTTTATTTATAATTCATAGAAACCAAATGTTGACAACTGGTTAATCAAATTGATTCTAAACATTCATTAACCCCCACCTGACACTCTCTCAACTTTGCATGCACACAAAGAAATATCAATACACACACACAGACTAAAAGGCTAAACTATTGCAGATAAAAACATTAAACAATAAAACAGTGCAGTGCATTGCCTCATGAACGATCATGATCGAGTAGTCAATACTCAACTTTTTAGGGGATTTTGCTTAGCAAACATGATTCAAAAGTACGCTACATTTGGCGCGAAACTATTTGAACTATTTTTTATTATAAAAAAACACAGAAATAAAAAAGCGATGAAAAAATGTTCGCCATAGTTTTTGGTACCATCCAGGCAGGCCTTTCATATTTTTTTAGTGAATTTATTTACGGATTAAAAATATTTTCATGGTCGTATTTAAAAAGTGGAAAGTTCCTAGAAGCCGCCTAATCCTTACTGGGGACTTTTGAAAGCGAATGGATAGCAACAGTTATAAATAAATTTTAGAACCGTCTTGAATATCTACTTCACGGAATGGAACCAAATAACCGCTTTTCTCAGCACTTGCCGAATCTTCATTCTTATACCATTAGAGAATTCATTTTCGAATTCCCGCTCAATACAATAGCATACTAGGTATAACTGGATAGGTATTATCTGTATATAGGACAGACTAGATTAGGTTATATCGAGGTGAGGGGACCTTTGTTTCTTGTCCGTAGGCATACACCTAGGTTACTACTTCGGACCGTTGTGCACTCTCTCAATAGAAGAAGTTACTAACGTTCATAGGAACTTTCGTTCCTTGAACCAAACTCCTGAAAAGTTGCTAGTCAAAGCATCTCAAATTAGACACTTCCGGTAATGTTGGCCGCGAAAAATTGGGTCCGCGCAGTGGCATAGAAAGTATTCCATCGTTACGGAGCCCAGCCTTCATGCGTTGCACTTCTATCTGCACATTTTATACGGTGTAGATGTGCCTGTAAACTCCAGAGGCCCGTCTGTACACTCACTCACCATCTTACTGATTTCAGACTTGCTTAGTCTTAACAACCTCCTTGTTTTCTATCCATATGGAAGATCAATAGGATCTATGTTATTTATATAAATATTTTACTTAAGATTTTGTTTTGAGAATCAGATCGATTGTCATTAATCCAACAATAATCTAAACATTTGTAGTAGAGCGTGATAGTGGCTTCATTGGTATCGACATTACACAATCATAAAATAATTGAGGAGACATATTTATATCGTCTACTAATACTAAAACAAAAATGTTTAAACTGCTCACGAAGAACATATAAAAAATATACGCACAAACACCTAAATGTAGAAATTAGGCCCAGTTCTTATCCAAAAATTTCGGCCGTTAAGGTACTGAGATCAAAATGAGGACAAAGTTCTTCGTATATACAATTTCATCCCATTTCCAAGCAACTTGCTAGTTTGGTAACATTTTTTCCATAATCCTTTCCCATTTCAGAAATATAAAAAAAATTGCCAAGCTAGCAAGTTGGCTAGAAATGGGAGGCTATTGTTCATATGAAGAACTTGATTTCATGGTCTCCCAGGCCTACCTGTATAACAAATTTCATCTCTCTACACACACATTAAAGATAATTTGTCTTAATTTAAATATATTTTACTAATAAAATTGATCAACAAAATTTTATCATTTTTATTTCACCGCTTTGAGAGCCTTTAAATCGGCGGCGTTGACAATTAGTTGGATTAGTTCTGGGTTATCCCATTTCTTTATACACAACTTAGCATTTTTGTGTACTTTTTTGATATGGTTATTTATCTCATGAAACTTCATACTTTCGCAGGCGCGGTTCCAGGGGGAGGAAAATTAGATAATTTCTGCCGCCAAAATGATTAAAAATTAAAATACAAAAATTAAAATTATTTAAAAAAAAAATTGTTATCGTTAAAATTTCCCCTTAAAAACTTAAGCTGTATCCGCGCTTGTCTAAGTGTTAAATAAAATGATACAATTACATTAAAAAAAAAGTACTATTTAGGTACTTTGTTGTTCAATTAAAAAGCAAAATAAAGTAAAAATTATTAAAAATCATATAAAATAAATTTTCAGATTCACGGCAAATCAATCAACAAACTAAACGTTCATAATAGTTTAATGCAGGGTATGGCACCGACAACTAACTACAATTTGTTGACTTCAATGTGAAGGTCGTTCATGTTACACCTACATACGAGTAGATACGTAGAAAATATTTATGTACGAAATGAATACAACGTTTATAACGTATTGAATTGAAATTTGTCTTGTTATTGGGGCAGAGTTTCTTAAATATATTTTTTAGTTAAATAAAACTTTTTTTTTTGGTTTTAATTATGATAAGACTTTTTGCTAAAACTAAATAAGAATGTGATTTGGTCGAACCTACCTTCTCTATATTGTTGGTTCAGCTGAAAGTTTCTTATTAAAGAGCCAATTTACCATTAAAGTACTTTTTTCATGTTAAAATAAGGCATTAAATAATATTAATAAGTCAAAATCTAAGAAGGAGTACGATAAAGAAATCAATGGGAAAAGTTACAGTGGGGCTAATTTCGTTCTAACCCAAAAGAAAATTTATCGAAAAATATGAAAATTATGAGAACCTCTCGCTTTCCATTTTTCATCATTAGATGGGTTAAATAGATAATGTTTGCAATAGACACTAATTAGTAGAAACACCCAGAGAGTGCTGATGACACGTGTGTAGCGGCACTGAGAATATATGTACGTATTCTATTCTGCTATTGTTCTAAACTTAACTTTTTCCGTATTCTATAAAAATGATCGTATTAATAAAGTAAACATTTTTCTTTTTTAATTGACAGAATAATAAAACGAACTTAAGCTTGAACAAATTATTCATAATAATTATGAAAATTTGTAGTTCGATAAAATTGTAAACAAATAATAAATTTTTCTAATAAATGTTAGAATTATAAAAACTTATACTAATAATAATAACTATTTTATAATGTGGTATAAACATGTTATAATCCCACTAAGAAATCCGGCTGTTACTTCACTAATGTCCTGATGGACGCAGGCAGAAACACACGATCAGTTAAAAGAAATCTATGTATACCAATCATCGGCTGATATACAGACTTTTCTCAGTAAAGAGAAGAGGCTCAGAAGACAATAACAACATAGTCGTTCTCCTGACGTCAAAACCCAATTGAACTTATGTTAAAGACCTTTACGTAATAAACTGAGACAGAAACACGATTTCGCTATAGATATAGCCTGTGGAAAGCTGCAAGGCACTTAAAATGTCCTATTGCCTGTGAATCCCCACTTCGACATGAAAACCGAAAGCCTTCGCAAATCACTTAGAAAAGGTTTTCACACCACATGACATAAGTAGTTTCTCTATTCGCAATATCGATGACACTGTGATTGATCCTATGAAATTTCGGCTATCGTTATTAAAATCGACAATTAAAACGCTAAATATGAGGAAATCGCCGGGCTCTGAGTGTATTACCGGATCAATGATAAAATACCTGTTCGTATTTAATGCAATGTTGCGTATTGACTTCTGACCATGCCCTTGGATGATGTCTGCAATTGTAATTATCCCCACACTAGGCAAGAACTTGAATCAAATTATGTCGTACAGGCCCATTTAATGATATCAAAATTATTTGAAAAATTATTCGCTTCTTGTTTAAGGCCGTATCTTACTTATCAAAACATTATTCCGGATCATCAGTTTGGTTTTCGAGCAAATCATAGTACAATTGAGCAAGTCCACAGAATCGTCAGATCTGCATTTGAAAATAAGCATTATTGTTCAGCTTTGTTTATTGATATTTCCCAGCCGTTTGATAAAGTCTGGCATGATTGGCTACTTACGAAAACTCCCACAAACTTCTGAAGAGCTATTTAATAAAGAGAACGTTTAAGGTAAGGTCAAAAGATCAATTTTCTAGAAAGTGGAAATCTGTGCAGGGGTAGTATACTACATATACGTCAACGTTTGCAGACGACACTGCATTTAGAAATGTTAATAATGATCCGAAGGTTGCATCTCAACAACTTCAGTAGCAAATACCACGGTTCCAGCGGAAACGTACGTAAAAAATTTGGGTATCCACCTTGATTCACGCCTAACTTGATCTCGTCATATTGAGGCGAAAATAATGGCCATAAAACTCCGAACAACTTAACTACACTGGTTAATAGGTCCACACTCAACCTTTGCTTTGTAATACAAAATCCTTTTATACAAATCCGTTATGAAGCCAATAAGGTCATATGGCATTTAGCGATTCAGTATGCGCCCCCTGGTATATAAGAAATGAAAATATACGCAGAGATCTAGAAGTTCTAACTAGCCAGGAAAAAGCAAAAACATACTCGGCCAAATACGTAGGAAAACTAGTGATCCACCAGAGACTCTAGCGCACGATTTACTGCAATTTCATGGGCACCAGAGACTCAAAAAACTGACACATTGAGCTTGACGAGATGGCTCTCCCTACCCAATAGTAGATAGATTTGAATTCAGTAATTTAGTTATTACATTGGTAATACTTAATAAATAATATTTTAAAGATAAGATTTGAATACTTATTGTAACAGAAAGTTTTAATAAAATAAAATTAAAGTTAAAAAAAACAATTATAATGTGTTAAATATGCAGCACTAATCACGACGATATCATAAATAAATTCCTATACTTTCTCATCCAAACGAAATATCACGGAAGGACTTCAAACTCTTTTTCTAAGACCTTAAAAATACTTGTACTTTTCTAAATAATATTTGTTGGAATCTACCGCCTTTTTAAATGGTATCGATCTATAAAACAGATTTTGGGTTGGTATAAACACCAAAGGCAATTTTGATATATAAAATAATTAATTAATATTTTATCGCGAAAATACATTTTATGTAGGCTACTGTTTACAATTTTTTTGTTCTCTTTTATAAGACAGATTGCCAACCTCTGTATTATTGTGTCAATAACTACAACTAGCACGAAATATAACACCTTAAAAAGTACTAACAAAACACTACAAAGTACAACGACCGACGACAGCAGTTCATGTTGTTTTTAATTGTTGTTGTCTACAACCAAAAAATACAATACAATATTTTCAATGTCAACTGAAATGTTAAATAAGTTTTTTTTTTTAGTGGAATTATTTGCTAAACGATTTAAAGGCTTCCTAGACGTAAGTGTGAAGTGAGTGCATAAGCTGGCTACCTAAAATGACCCGTATGGAAATGAAAAAGTTAATAAACTCTTTGCAAAGCAAAGTTCAGTATGTTAAGCAAACACATTGTAATGTGTTGTGCATGAGTGTACGTGCTTGCAAGAGAGAGAGAGAGAGAGAGAGAGAGAGAGGTATTAAATGGAAATAAAAAACTATTGCTTTTACTAACCCAATCACCCAGTAACTTATTTATGGCTGTAAACATATGTATGTATGCATGTATGTATGTATGTATGCATTTATATATAAATTTTTCGCTCTTAATACTTTTATTCTGCTGCACCTTTTGCTTTTCATATTTCGGTTTCACTGAATTCATTAAGAATTCCCTTTTAAATAGAAAAGCTTTTAAAGCTTTGCTAGCTATTTTAACTTGTTGTACAGGAATCATTTCATGAGTATGTGTTGCCACATAGAACTCCCATTAGCGAGAACTTTACTGAATTCTCTGGCTGAGTGTCAGAGTGCTTAATGGGTGCAAGTGTGTGTAGATGTGTGCTAATGCTAATGTCTGATAAAAAAAACATTCAACAAGTATATTGGGGTTCTGTCGTGAACTTAGATTACTTCCGACTCTCGTTGTTAACAGTTGTATTATTTTTAAACTAGTTATTGAAAGTAAGTGTGTGTGCGTGCGTGCGTGTGTGTTTGCATAAATATACGTCAATATTATAATATTATTAAACGTAGTCATTTCAGACATATATTATTAACTGTATTGTTTACCATCTTAAATACAAGTGTTGTACTCTTCTTATCAATACATATTCGAATTTGTTTTTATTTGCTGTTGTATGTTATTAACAAACACCTTATAGCCAATAAAAGCTTTAGAGTGCAACTACAATAGATGTTTAGAACATTTAGTATAACTTCGATCTTTAAACAAATTTTGTATATAAATTAATTGAAAATTGTTAATGTCGTAACAGTTTGTTAACAAATTTTAAATTCGCATCATAGCATTATTACTAGAAAAAAAAATTAAAACAAATTTAAAACAAATTTTAAATTAAGAAAATTAAAAATAAATCAACATGTTAAAATTATTTTGGTTTTTAGTGTTAATAGTGCAACAAGCACATTGTCAGATTGGATGTGAGTTTATTAAAATAAATAAAATACGGAAAAGAACAAATTATTTCGAAGCTTCAATAATTCAATAATAAAGAAAAGAAAACATTTCAAATTCTACACAAGCACCGTGGCGTATAATTAATAAGATATTGTATACAACCCGCATACGCCTGGTCGAACAAATTTGAAAAAAATGGAAAAGCATGTTACATTTTAATGTAAAAACAATAAATATTTCTAGTGTTAATAATTCCTCGCCTCAAGGTTTTTTATTGCATTTCTTTCTTTGAGATTTAAATTATATTTCCCTTTTTAACGCCCTTCTTTCCATTAATCGATTTCAGACCAGCGATATCAGACTGTCGACCGGTAAAGAGGCGGCCTTCTTTCTCATCACGGAGTCTCTCGTAATTTCTAGCATTTGCCTAAGGCATATTCACATTAAACAAGTGTCTACCCGAGGTCCTAAGCCTTATGCTAGCCAGTGATGGACATTCACACACAATGTGCGCTACCGTCTCAGCCTCTTCCTTAGGAGTATATTTGGAGACAGACCCGTGCACCCCTTGCAAAGTTTTCTTGTCCATCTCTTTAGAATTTTACCATTTAAGTTCCTACAGAGATTAATTTCTCCATCACTTCTCAGGCTTCTTTGCCCTTTCGAGGCCACCCCTCCCGAGGCATTTTTGATGTCGGCTAAAAAGTGACAACGATGTTGCCGATGCAACAAGATGAAAATTCACTCTAGCTTTTCGGTCCCTCTCCTACGGATATATTCTCCAGGCTTTTGTGCAAATTATTTAGAAAGAAACGTGCTGTTTGTCGAAAATGTTACATATTTTTTTAGACAGGAACACAAATAGTAACATATATGTATGTAACATTTTTGTCAGAAAAGAAAACTCCATTACATTGAAATCCGAAACAAAATCAACAATTTTTTGAAAGTATTTTTGTTTTTCATGCAAATTTCGCACTTTTTTAAAAGGAAAACAAACCCTTCATATTGTATGGCGTTGATTTGTTTCATTTCTATAATCACAATTTAAATGTAAAATACAAATTTTCGAAACTTTAAAATTTTCAACATTTCAAAACCTTCAGCTAGAAGACAATTTAAAGAAACCTTTATATATTTCTTTAGTTACCTCCACATCCTGCACACAGCGTAATCCGAAAATAGTCGGCGGCCTACAAGCTGAACGACACGAAATGCCGTTTATGGTGAGCCTAACACGACGTGGTGGACATTTTTGTGGAGCAACAATAATACACGAGAAATGGCTTTTGACAGCGGGTCATTGCTTATGTAATGGACTGAACAAGTTTATGAAAGCCACACAAATACAGGGTGTCATGGGTCTGCACAGTATATCACAATATCTGAATGGCAATAACAATGAACGTGACAACGATGCACCGGTGAAAGTGAATTTTAAAGATATTGTGCCACATCCAAAATATAAATGCACAAATACGATAAACGATATAGGTAATCAAAAGTTAAACTGAAATAAATTTCAATTAATATTTTCTTTTCTAAAGCTTTGTTAGAGTTGATACAGCCCATACGATTTTCCCGCCACATACAGCCCAGCTGTTTATCATCTGGGACAATTTTAAGAGATTATGAAAATGAGGTTGCCACTGTTTCTGGCTGGGGTTGGACTGATGAAAATCAAGCTTTAGGTGATCGTGCCGATATTTTACGCAAAGCTTCTGTACGAGTTTGGAATAATAATGCTTGCGAGAGATCATATCAATTGAATGGTAGACCAAATAGTATAATTTCTAATACGCAACTATGTGCCGGTTTTGAAAATGGCGGTATTGATGCGTGTTGGGTAAAGTTATAAATTTTTTTAACCACAGCAGAGTTGTATTTTATGACATTTATAAGTACAGTGAAACTCCGATTAGCAAACTGCATGTCATGTCATGTCAGTGACCGTGAACAGAAACTGACGGAAAATCGTGTGACGGTTATTCGAAGTTTTACTGTAATTTAATTAAAATTCTGTTTATTCTTCTATTTAATGTTTTAACGTTTTTCTAATTTTATAAAATATTTTTTTTTAATTTTTTCTTAGGCTGATTCTGGTGGTCCTTTGATGTCTAAAGAGAATTTCTTAATTGGTGTTGTTTCTACTGGTATTGGTTGCGCCCGCCCCGGTCTGCCTGGCATATATACACGTGTTAGCAATTATGTAACGTGGATGGAATCTGTGATATTTCAATATAATTAACTATTTCAAGGGACATCTTTACAAGCAACTACATTTTAACTGTGATAAAGTAATATTAAGTTTCCAAAGTGATAACGCATAATTATAACAAATTTAATTTCGATTAAATTTGTTAATTGTTAAATTTATTATAAATTAAATGCATATGTATATTTTCGTAAGTTATATCTGTGTTATATGTTTGGTGAATTCAAATCCGATTCCAATTTGATTCCAGTTTATTCACATTTTTGAATATTTTTGCATCAATCGATTTTTTTTATTGTAATGAAAAAATATTAATTTGGTTGTCGGCAACTTTCCATTTTTATACCAACGAGTTATAACATGACGCAAAACTTTGCCCAAAGTTCAAAATATTTTTTTTTTTTATAATTCGCTGGAAAGAAAATTTCTAATACAGCTTTTTTAGTTACATGCTATAATAGCACCCGGATGTGAGCCTCGTATCCAACTAGAGCAATACTAGAATGTTTCATTCTGGGCTTTATACTTTCGGGGTCAATAAGTTTTTTTGACTGCCACATGCCTGTTTGGGCTCTATAATAATCGAGTAGACTTGGTGTTTTTCCTTTCGCGTATTAGGTTATTTCTGACGCTATTGTTTATCCCACGGAAAGTTTTTGGACCTATGAAAGGAGTGTCGTCGTCCTTTTTGGCCAGATAGTCTGCCATTTCATTGCCTATATGCTCCTCATGTCCCGGTAGTGTGCTAATAATTTTAAAGCCGCCCGGCTATCCGAGGAAATGCATATTTTCTACAGAGATATTATCTAGCATAGAGCTTAAGACATAGACCCCCGCCAGAAAGATGGAAGTTATTTTTCCTATTGCAATTGATTTTTCGAAATGTGGCCCTACAATTCCCACCCCACCTTCCATCTTGGACCCATCCGTGTATCATACCTATGGATTCTTTTCTACTGTTATATCATATCCAATCTGATGATCTCTTCAAACTTCTTGAATAAGTTTAGTGATATATTAATCTTATCGGAGACAGCGAGGAATGGAGAGTTCCATACGGGGAGCTAGATTAGGTAGCCTTAATGCCGCACTGGCTGCTGTGCTTTTTACTGCGAGATGCAGACAAATGAGTCTAGTGCATACTAATAAGGCTGGTGTATTCTCGTTACCTTGTTTTACGATACAGCATTTGATATGTACGCAATAAATGCTCGATCAATAGGGTCATTAACATATATTGTAAGAAAATTAATGACCTTTTAAAAACCATACTCGAAGTGTCGAAGTATTGGCGGCGGCCCATCATAGTGTCGATAAATCCTAAATTTCCCACGCCGATGGTCGTCATACGCCCGCCCACCATACAAACCCAGTACCATGTTTTACTATGCACAGAATTCGGCTCGGTATATGGTTTTCTCGATCCATGGATTCCAAAAAGCCTGCCTATTAGCATCACGCTTTTTTGCGAATATTATACGCTTTTGATGGTTTTTATTATTTATAAATGGGTTTGTCTTTTATTACGACCGTGAACTGACTCTGTGGAAATTTCTGTCTGTATCCTTGGAGCACTTAGCTTGAGATTTTGTGTTGTTTTTTTTTAATGTACAGCTACATTTGACAACCATACGTGACATGTTTTTTGTATTACCTGTTCCCACCTGACAGATAGATACGTGATAAACGAAATAAAAAACTCTGCATATAACATTTAACTGCCATCCGCAAACATAACTGTAAAACAGAAATCGCTAAAGTCTACCAATCCTTACGAAATCTCCCGAACTACGAGCTTTTCCTGCTACCGACTTGATAAAGGAGCTTCGCCTGCTACCAACTCACATGACAAATAGCTTCTTCATAAACATTAAAATATCAACGATCAATCATTTGATTTGGTTTGTTCACAAAACAAACTTGGTAAGAGCTGACGGAAATTCGATCCAAAATTCTAGACTCTGATATTTTTATTCTAAAGTCAAATTCTCATATTAGTCGACGAACATCTTTGCTACTTGGTGTGCTACTAGCGCCGATAGTCTGATCCCAATTTTAGATTAATTTAAAAACTATTTATTATATGTTATTCACACGGCATTCTAAACATATAATTAAACTAGCGGCCCGCTCCGGCTTCGCACGGGTATAAAATATATAGCCTATGACATTCACTGAAAAAATGATTAAAATCGATGCAAAAAAAAATTTACATACATTCATATGTATATTAAATGCATCATATCGAATAATTATAGATAATTTAAATCAATATTTTCGTTTATTTTAGATTCTTAATAGTTATTTCGGTTTTATGATTTTAAAAAATTTCTTTAAAAGCAACATTGTCGTCGTATAGTGGCATGTTATGTTATTATGGTTACTTTAGTACAATTACTTTCAATAACGTACTATTTAATGGCCAGTCAGAGCAATTTTTAAGTCTTAGATATCATTCCCATTGCGACCGCAATTTACTTGCTATTTTTTTGCTAGAATAGCGTTCATTTACTTTTTCACATTTGGGAGAGTAATTTTGCAATTTTAAGCCTTACTCTCTCGTTGCTAGTTTCTGCTAGTAAAGTTACCGAACAGACCTACTATGTAGTTATGACAGTGCTACCAATTCTTTAAACACTAGCAAGAGCACAGACCGATTAAATAGAAAGGCGTCACTACATTCAATTCACCTCAAATTTAAAATGTCTACACTAAATGCAAACATAATTAAAAATCTGTTAGAAAACTAGTAGTAAGCTTATGTATAAATTTAAATTATGGAAACGAAAAATTTTGCAAAACAGAGATTGTTGCAATAACGGAGTCACAAAATTTATGGAGAGAAGCAACCAACACAAAATGGATTTTTTTCTGAAAAAGAGCATTTTACAAAGAAGTGTCTTATTATAAAAAATAACTGTAAAACTACTAAACACAAAAAAAGTTTGGGCGCTTTTGCACCTTGTTTCTTTAAAAATGAATTTTCTAACCTCATTTTTAGAGCCAAATATTTGTCGATTAGAGAATATTTATTAAATTCCGCAAGAACAAAATATACATATGGCCTTTTAACCCCAGTTTCACTTTAATAACCCAATTAAGTACCCAATCGCTGTGATCAGCAGTATAAAAATTAAAAGTTTTCAATGTTCAGCACTGTTTGCAATTACATTCATATACACCCATGCATACATACATATGTATTAACAACTTATGATAAAACATTTTTCCATTTGTCTAATTTTTAAGCTTGTAATATTCTCAATGCTCTTACCTTGTTTACGTGACTCATTATGTTAGTGATTTAAATGCTTTGTTTTATGTTTTATTCACAGTTTTTAACTAATTATTTTAATAAAATTCTTTTGATTTAAAAAAAAATTACCACGGCTTTATTACCGTTTCACTAGATCACTAATTACTACAAGGTAGTGGCATGAGGATGCCTGATAATTATAGCTTCTCTTTTAACAGTTGAATGCCATTTCTAACACTGTAGGCGGTAATTTTTTCGCACACAGATTTTGACAGCAAAGCAGAGAAGCTATATGTCTGCTATGAACGTGCGAAAACCTTGTTTGATTTGCTTAAACATAACGCAGAGATGAAAAATTCAGTACTGTTGTACTTTATTCAGTAGCTTGTGGAAGGCAAATAAATGGATAGTTATGCAGATAAGGCACATGGACGTACAAATTTAATTAGATGAATACGGCAAGATACAAAATAAAGCCTGGGTATTAAAAATTATATTATTTAAAACTTATTCATATCACTGGAAAAAGTAAACAAGGGTAGAAACGTCTGCAACAAGCTGTAGCCAAAAGTACACTATTTAAATTTTTAAAGAAATTTTTCGAATTAAGTTGGTTGGTTCACATGGTAGCCTGCTGCACGCAGGCTGTCAAGTAAGGTCTGAATGACCCCGTTTTGACATTTCGAATTAAGTAATTAAGCGAAAGTTAATTAAACGTCGAATTTGAAGAGACCGATGTGCACAGGGATTTGAAAATTGCGGTAAATAAGCCGTGAAAGGTATTTAACCACTTCAGTACGAGCCTCGTCTATAGGCGACGGCCACAAATAGCCGACGGCCGTGATATAAACGCACACGGCCGAGCGTCGACTATAGGGGACATTCAGTAATTTTCTCTTATCCCTGTGTTTGCAGAGTGAAATAAATAAAAGCGCGTTTCGTGGCCGATAGGCACCGTACCGAAGTGGTTAAGCGTAAGTTATTCTCGCTAACATAGTTTGTATGAAGTCTACGCTCAAAAGAACGTAAACATAAAATTTTATAAATAAAAAAGTACTCTTTGCCATATGTACATTATAATTTCCCATCCTTGTTTTAAGTAGAGCTATTAATCATCTGTGCACAGCGCAACTGTTATACGGTGTTATAAACATATGGTATTGTTTTTGTTTGCTTTATACTTTGTGCTTTGTACGGCGCCTTTGGTTTATTTGTTGTATAATTTTTTTCCTATTCGCACACATAAGGTTAGTGTACAAATTTTTATTTTCATAAAAGTAATTAATACTGCTTTATTTATTGAGAAAGTTTTGCTTTTTTTTATTTCGAATCTTAGGATGTTAAATAGAGTTCTTAACGCTAGCCGATTGTTACCTGCTCTTATGGCAAGACGCCATATGAGCCAATCTCCAATGCAAGGTCCAGTGAGTAGCTACACTCCAAATGGTTTTGAAAAAAGATGTTTAATATGGACTGGAAAATATAAGTCCATGGAGGAGATTCCAAATCTCGTAAGGTAACGAATGTTTTTTTTTTCCAACATACATAAGTTTATGAAATTGCTGTGTATCACTTTCATTTTTGCGTGTATAGAGGCACGTACGAGTACATTCATGTGTATCTTTCGTCATTGTTGTTCGCTTAGCAACTTCTTAGAATGTAAACAGGGGAAGATAAAATTACTAATAGTTTTGCAATGTCTTGCTTGTACTTTTATTTTAGTATATTGCAAGTGTTATAGAAAGCCTTTGTATTAACGCTGCATAATCTAATATCTATTATATGTGCTTTAATTTATGCTAGCCTATATATTTTATTGCCATTTTTAATGGCTACAATTCCTGAACTTGCTTTGCCTTAAATTCTGCCAGTCTGTAGGCTGTCATATGGATGCCTGCATGTTAAATTTGAAAAATTATCCAACTGCTAGTTATTTTAAACATTTCAATTTCACAATAAGTTTGCATGATAAGTATTTTTTTAACCCAAATAGAATTGGTTTGTACTATTTAAATATTACCCACTTAATTTAAACCAATTAATCTTTGTGGTCACCAAGTAAAGAGTCAAGGTCGCAAGGCTGACCTTGCGAAAAAAAATAGGCCAAATGCGACTGCGATGATCCCACAACTATCCTTAAAAAATACAACCAAATCAACAGTTTCTCCATGAAGGCGAGAACAAATTGATTTTAAAAGTCGTTTATTTTTATTGTTTATATTTATTTTTAAAGTTGTTTTAGAATTTCAATCAAAGATATTGAAATAAGCATATTTTTTAAGTTAAAAAAATTGATTATAAAGCTGGCAAACGTGAGCAAGTTAATGGAATGTAAAATCTTTGATACGAATTAACTATACTGCAGCCAACCATATCCTTTGAACATATGTTAGCTGTAAGCCACGGGTCAAAGCTAATCAAGTCCGGAGGGAGCATAGTAACGAAGGCTTTCACTTCTTGAAGTAGACAAAATATATACAGTGTTGTGCAAAATAAAAGCAACAAAATAATTATTTAACGTTAAAATGCGACATTGGTAAACGATAATAGTAGAAAACCAATGGAGCTACTCATTTTTCAATATTAATAACAACAAAAATTTCTAAATTCCAAATGAGATTGTGCAAAACAAAGGCAACAACTAAGTTAATATAGAGACCTAAATGGTTTTAGTTTATTTTTGAAGAAATAGCTTCAATTGGTTTATAATTAATGTGGTGGTTTAGAGTACATAAATGTGAATAAATCGTGCACATATACTTTTCTTGGAAATGAACAACTGTATTATTTTTATATTTGTTTTGCACAACACTGTATGTATGTACATACATATATAGTCTCTGTTTAGTAATACCTTGTTTGTAATCCTTTGTATATTATATACATACATTAACATCTTCCCTACTTCCTACCTACCTTATTGTGTATTCCATATTTGTTTTTTGTTATAGTGCAGAAGTTATGGAACGTTGCCGTAATAAAATGCGTATACGAATTTCTAACATCATGATTGGTCTTACAATTATCGGGTGCATTATTATGGTTTACAGTGGCAAACAAGCCGCTAAACGGGGCGAAAGTGTAACTAAACACAATCTTGAGTGGCACCAAATATACAATGAACTCAATAAGCCCAAGGAAACTAAGGAATAAGTGATACATTCGAAAAAAAAAAGTTTATTGGTAGTATGAAATGCTCATGCATTACTTCCCTTTTATTTAGATATTTGTATTATTTGGAGAAAAATGTTGAAAACTTTATAACTAAAACTGCCTTAAAAACATTTTCTGCAATATTAAGAGTAAAATGTTTAAAACTTTAACTAAATAAAGAGCTTTAAAAGAGAGTTTATTATATGATAATCTTGAAACTGTTCGTGGCTAAATAAAAATTAACACAATTTATTGTAGTTTTGATAATTTTGTAATTTAAACTTTGATTTAATACCAGCTATAATATGAAATATGTAATTTAAAACATCTTGTAACTAATGTGTAATATTTTGCATTATGTATAAACTACGATTGTAAATATTGCTTTGTAAAATAAATTAAAGCCACTTAAATATATCAGTAGAAATAGGTGACCCCTAAATTTGCTTGCAATGAAAAATTGAATCTTCTTTCTAGTTCTATTTTTTACCTTCAGCTAATTTACACATAAATTCTAAAATACAATAAAATTCTTGAAATCCATTAAGAAGAGTACTATTGCTGTACAACAAAATTCAATTTGATCTTGCATGTTTTTAGAAAACGAAAAATAACTAACAAATCTGCACTGTGATTTATATTTGATAAAAATTACAAACCATTTCAAACTTAAGCGTTTTTGACAAAATAAAAAACTTGGTTAATTTTTTAACTTGGATGCGGTTTTATTATTTAATAATTATTTGTTTTGCTTACCTGCAATTGTGTTAATGTTCTTTATTATTAATCTAAAATTTGTTTTCCATCACTACTCCTATTATTGCATTGTGCAGGCCTTAATTTCCTAATTGATGTTTCAAGTTATTAAGGAGCTTTCAAGCCATATATTAAGCTCGTTATTGATTTGATCTTAAATTATATTTATTTCCAAAAATAAATTTAAAAATTGTTAAGTTATGTGACTTTTGGCAGTTGGCTTTGTTTACAATCGAAATTTCTTTGGAGCATTACACACTTAGCCTTTTCGAAAGGTAATAAAATGTGATCAAGACAAGTAAGCTAGTGCTAGTGATCTGCTAAAACACCAAGCTCTAGAACATTTTGAACTTTTTATTCACTTTATCTAAATGTTTCTTTTATAGTTGTAACGATGTTTTATATTTTTTTATTGATGTTTCTTTACTTCAACAAGTTGTGGCTTGAAGTCTTTTTTTTGTAAAACGTTTCTTGTGGACCTTTACGACAAGAGGACATAGGACATGTCTTAAGTTTCCCTCAATGTTCACATAACTCGGTATATTAAATTCCTTCATCTTGCTGATCACTGCCAGTGATCATAGTAACTGTAAGTCATACAAGCCGACTTAGAACACGCGATCACCAATTGTTACATATTTATACTCTCAGTTTAACTTCTTCATCTGGTCTAAACGATGGAAATGGATAAAAACAATAATTTAAATAGTTACTACAAATACGTCAATATACTTACCAAATAATAATACTTACAGGTAACTCATTATCTCCCCACCTTTCTGACACTGTAGTAACACCATTTTGCCAGTTAGTCAGAATCTTCCACACGGTTTCCCGAAACAGAAAGCTGTAGTGTTCGGAGGATCTTAAAAAAAAATAGTTACCACCGAATTTCTTTTCTCGTACGAGCCTGGACAGATTGTAATTAATTAACTTTTCTCAGCTTGGTATTTTATTTTATGGCTACGAAAACATTAATCACCTGCTTAAATGTCAGATCTACACTGTTCAGATAGGATCGGTATAAATTACATCTGTAGGGGAAATTTTGTTCTCTTAGTTTAACATGGTTGATTGAAATTGAGTTTTGGGAACAATTTTGAAAAAGGTTAGAAAGAAAAGCTTTAATCAAACATGTACTGCTTTTCAAATGAAGACAACCATCGAAAATGTCAAATGATTAATTAGTTGCATTTATTTAATTGTTTTTGCCACAATTATTAATAATCGAAATCATATTTATTGCATAAATACAATTTTAACGAAATGGATCATTGTAAAATTTTTTTATCTCACATTTTTTATAGCGCTGAAGTTATGGAACGTTGCCGCAACAAAGTTCGTATTCGTTTGGCTAATATTATGATTGCTCTCACCATTATCGGTTGCATTATTATGATTTACAGCGGTAAAGAGGCCGCCAAACGTGGTGAAAGTGTCAGCAAACAAAATATCGAGTGGCATAAGAGATATAATGAAATTCATGGCGTTCAGGAAAAAAAAGAGTAAATAATTTGTAGATATAAATTTATATGAAAACAAATTAAAACTTTGTGTACAGTGGTCTTTCATTATGTTTCATATTTACAACATACCCAATGTTTTATATATTTTTGGAGATTAAGATTTTCAACTATAAAGTGAAATAAAATGTTTAAATCTTAAAATTCGCAATTACGATTTTTGTTAATCCCATAACTTTTGTAAAATTTAATAGATTCTAATTTTGTATATGTCTATTACCAAAACATTTTTACTACCGTCTTGTTTACTCTCCAATAAAATCGTCTTAAAAGTTAGTAAGTAAGTATATCAGGCGATAAGGTCTTCTGTTTAAGCAGCCTACAGCAGATCCCATAGTGGTATCATATCCACAAAGGCTGGGCTGGATACAGATACAAGATACAGATAACGAATATGCCTGCTTGTAAAATGCGGCCTTAATTGCCTGATTAGCCAGCAGGAATGTTCAGAGAGAATCCTTTGAATATTTTATAACCGAAGTGCTGCTATATCCCCGCTTTCCAAATCCAGTGAAACCCTTAACTAATCCCACCAAAGCAGAAGGATTTATTAGAAACGATTATTCTAAGGCTATAATAGCGGAATGACTGACGTCGCACACATTTTCGTTGGTTGCCAAGACATGCCGTTAATTATTTATATATCGCCAAACATCTTAGAAAAGTGCTCTGATATGCGAGGTGTATTAAGGTATAATGGTTATATTTATTCTTTATAAAATAAATCCCTTTGGATATAAAGCAACAGTGTCAGCGTTATGTCCAATATGGGAAGTATGGTTGTAACGCTCACGAATTAGTTCGTTAACAGTTACAAAAACAACATGCCATTTTCAATTTTATATGACACACCAAAACAAAACGTCGGTTGCTTTCATAATTGTTGTAAAACTGCTACCACTTTTCTGACATGATTTCTAAATTGAACGAACTAGTTCGTGACCGACACAACGCTAATGGGAAGCACTTCAGGAATTCTGTATGAAATTCAAATTTTCAAGGCTACGTTGTCGTTCTTTTGATGTTATTTTTAGCTGCGACAACAAGCTGGCAAATAAAACGGAATTTTTATTTTAAATATATTTTCGACCTAATTCTTTTCCAACTCATTTTATTATAAAAATGCAATTTGTTTGGAGGGATAAGCTGGTCTCTACGCTGCTTTTGGCTGGTTATTTAAGCCAGCTCATTAGCAAAGGTTAGGTTAGGTGGGTAGCTCGCATGCAGCGAGTTCACTCGAAGGCCATTAGACACATCCATGTTGATGCCCCAATGATCATCTATCTATCTATCTACCCCACAGTACCCTATGTAACTTCAGGATCTCCAGTCCGTAAGAACTACATGGAGCTGCTGGTAAAACATGTCAGTAACGTCGGTATCGCAACCCTAAGACCGTCCAAGTTCTGACAGAATCTTTGGCCCAAATATTTGAGTCTGCGTTCTTGCAGAGCAGAAAAGGGGTTGAACTGACGCTTCCTTCTACTCAGCTAGACATCTGCTGTTCTTACCACGAGAGATTTCCATACGCTGCGATATACGTACAATCATATACTGCACCCTTATTATGCCAACTAATAGCGGTTGCAAAATTTTCCCAAAGGCCAATAGTGCTTTCATCCTTTTCTTATCGATTGAGGCCAAAGGAATCTTGTACAATCTGCTGCGAGGAAGCCTTTACTCAATAAGAAAAACTTAAGCGTCTTATGCTATGTAAATGCGTACGAACATGAAAACAAAAATAAATTGGCATTCGCATTTGCGCAGGGCGAGAACTGTGCAAATTGTTTTAAATCTTTAAATACGAGGATATCCGAAATTTTATGAGGGCATCTCAGAATTTAACACAGGTAACTAATGCTTTCTAGCCAAACGTGCCCTTTTACTTAGGATGTATTTTACTACAGTTAAGTCGACAAATCTCGCAGAAAATACCCACCTACTGACACTTTTTAGTAAACTTTTTTGGCATTACATTTTTTTTGTTGAAGTATTAATATTAACTTCGGTAAGCTAGCTTTATGACGCTTTCAAAATCACTCATACAGCTAGATAACCAAAGAGAATATACATCCCTGTATGTATGCATGCCATCATCATTTACTACTTCAGCAGACTTTTTTTTTAATTTTATATTTATTTGGTACAAATTTGCCACCTTTTAGCACTTTTTTCATTATTAAACACACACACACTCACACAGCTAATAACAATGTTCACAATGTTACAAATGTTAAATATATTTAAAAAAAAAATGAAATGTGTTAATTTTATTTAATTAATATTTAAAAAACGTAAAAACATTGACCAAAATGCACTTAACGAAATATCAACAAGAAAAAAAAAAAATAAAAGATAAAAATAAAAATTAATAAAATATTCATACAGCGTTTAACAGAAAATAAAAAGAAAAAAAACATTTAACAAAGAAGTAAAAACAAAACGATCTTAAATAAAACTAAACCAATTTATTACAAAAATGGCTAAATATCACGGTAAACGTTTAAAAACTACTTAAATAATTGAAATAAAAGGCAAATCGTGAACGGAATAGAAAATTAATTTTAAAAAAATAAAATACAAACGTTTTATAGGCCCACTTTAAATTTAACTGTACGCCAACGCATCATTATGATGGTGAGTGTTGTCTTCAAATTTGTTTGGTTTTTATTTGATAGTTTTTATATTTGTTCCAAAGAAATATCGAAATGAATTTAAATGAATGATCGACAATGAATACTTACAGGCAATAATTAAAACTACTGCCTGCGTAATCTAAACATTATTGCCAAAAGTCATTTTTTAATACAGGCTCACATGAACTGTTTGACAAGATGACGTAGTTTGCGTAAATTATTTTTTTGTCGAATTTTTATTTTCTCTATTTAAGTTTTTCCCAGTGGAAATTAGCACAATTATGCTAGACTAAAATATTAGCAAAATATAGAAAGTTAAAAAATAAATAAATAAAATTTGATATAAATAGAGGACGTAGAACTACTTTAATATAACTAAATCTCAGACTGAGACTCATTATATCCTGCCAATACCTGATCATTGCTATCGATCAATGGGAGAAGATTTGCCTAATTAACACTTACGGTCTTGTGAAATAATAGAAAATCGCCTTAAAAACGTTAATCGCTGCAGAAGATAAGAATAACACAAGTTTATTCGCCAGCTGATAAATTGAAGAAACTAGTGGACGGCTAAGGACAATACTTTGAATCGTAAACATTCAATTAGATTTCCATATCGTTCAATTGCTGCAACGTCGTCATAACTCAAAATACTAAATTTTTCAGGTCAGAATTTTCAATTGTCATGTGGATCTTCATTTTTTTAAAGTAATTATGTTGTTCGTTGTCAACTAAAGCTTGAACTGAATACTGAACCCTTTTCTTTAGCTTCCGATATAATCCGATTTTTACTTATTACATTCTTGTTGCAAGAGACCATTTTACAGTATCCATCTTAAAAGATAAGACCAGGGTTTAAAATTGCTGCTATGTTAGTTAACATTTGTTGTAAAATGTGCATATTCATCAAGGGTCATGTGAAAAACATGCGAACTTTTTTATTGCCATTAATTCTGCTGCTACAAATGGCTGTACTGTGTTCACAAATTACTTTAAAAATTACATCGTTGGTTTGCAATATTTAGCAGCACAAACATTTAATATTCATCCTTTTTTGTTTTACAATATTCAACATATTTTTCTTTATGGTGCTGTAGCAGTGTGCACGAAAATGTTTCAATTAATATCGCTAGTATTTATTCCCTTTTTGCTGAGTACTGCTGCGAACAGCAGTAAGCAAATTTTCATTTCTTTAACTGCAAGTACATTACACACAATACAAATTAGCAAATCACAGCTACTCGCAGTTAAAGAGACGAAATACTAGCGACATTAATGCAAACAATTTCGTGTGCACTGCTATAGCAGCAAACAAATATTTGGATTGTTGTCTAAATGTTCGTGCCTTCTAATATAAATTACAAACACGGGTTAAAATTTTAGTGTTTACACAAATATTTAGAATCAATTTTTCTCGTAGCACAATGATGAAAAATGAGAAAGTTTTATAAAGTTTTATTCTATCTTTTGAAAAATAAAATTATTTACTTTTAAGGTCGTATATTTATTGGATAAAACATTTTATTTCCGATGTACTAGTAATATTAAGTCAAAATTTGCGTTTTCTTACTTATGACATTGTTGCAGCAAGTGAGCGATAGAAGCTTTAAAGTCAAAAATATTTGTTAAATGGTTCTGTTTTTACGTCGAAAAGAAGATAGGTAGTAATATGGGTAGACTATTTAGATATTTAGTTAAGTCATTATTGCTATAAACGGAGATATGCGCCAAAAACCAGGCATTTTCAATTATGTTAAGTAAGGAAGGTGAGTATAAAAGTGAACCATTATGATGTCATTTAATAAAAAATTCAATTTATTGTCTTCCGTTTTCTTATAAAATAGAAAAGGCAAAATCAACATCACTAAAAATCAATAAATTTTTGTACTCAATAAATATAAACGATTCAGAAATTGAACGTATTAAAGAAATATGTTCTCACAAGTTTCCGCTGGTAAAGCAAAAAGGGCAACAAAAACATGTCTAAGTACATATTTTGTTTGTAGGTTTGGATTTTTTTTTCTAAATTAAAACTAAATGTTATATTTTTTTTAAATAAAGGTTCTCATAACGTTTTACAGACACATTACGTTACAGGTATTGTTTCAACATTCGTTGTAGACATATCTCTTTCTTATGCTTTACGGGTATGTCTTACATATTATTTCATATGAAACTTGGTTGGCTGGTTTGGTTTGGGGTTTTCTTTGTTTGAGTTATTTGAATTCTTTTAAAATTGTTTCGGTTGGTCAAGTGACTGTAACTGGAACGTTTAAGGCGCGGTATTACAAACTTTAGCCAATATTACTACTATTGCTAACGAACATTACAATAATAGTGATTTAGTGAATGGTGAATAAATATTACAGAAAACACAATAATAAGAATATGACCAACAAAGGCGAACAATTTTGTTTTGCATTTAAAGAGAAAAAATGTATATTTCTTCCCTCAATTTTGTTTACATTTTAATGTAATAAATTCAAAACAGTTGCCAACTTAAGTAATCCAGCAAAACGCAATCATAGCTTCTTTGTTGTTTACAAAATTTCCCACAATTATTTGAGCTACCTGCCACAGCAGACGAAATAGCAAAGACGGGCGGGCATCAAGAAGAAAATTGTAGAGTGTTCTCTGCTTCACTTACTTTCAATTGGGGTGTTTAAAGAGCAAAAAAAGAAAAAAGAAAGAAAGGACAACAGACAATCTAATGAAAACGGCCAGAACTCGTTGAAATTATCCACTTGTTAATTTTTCTATGCCTTTCTTTTTTATTTCTTGTCATGCTAAGTTGGTGTACATATATAAAGCTGCTATTTTTCTTATTTGAAAATTGTTTAATTAAAGCAGTTGGTGGTTTGTTGAGAAATGCGATTTTAAAAATTTATGAGTCGTTTAAATCATAAATTATTAGTTTGTTTAATTGTTATGATTTCCGTGAAACAAAGCAAAAATGTGAGAATAATGCCAAGTTCTTGTGAAAATGTATAATTTATTAAACTGCATATGTATGTGTATGTTTGCATACATATGCACCACAAATAGATAAATTGTCTTTGATTATTACGAGCGGTCTCCACAAGCCATCGACTTGGTATGAACAACGAATATATGTCGCTAATGAACCGCTCTTGTTCAAGTTTCGTTAATGTGCAATCATTGTTTTCAGAAATTTTGTTCGAACAGCCATGATGTCATCTTTGAACGTCATTTTGGGTTTAAACAGCTTAACTCTGATTAAAAATAAAGACAATACAGACGCAATCAGACAAAATCAACGAAGTAAACACTTTGCTAGACTACAAATTATGATTAATTAGAACATAAACCTTAACGCATGTTCACCACATAGAAGAACATGAGCAATTTAGTACCGTTGCTTTGTCAAAGTTTTGTTCTTGTCTTGTTCAAGTCTATGGCTGGTGAAACCATTTTCAGAATTTTCTTCACTTCAAATGCGCCAGTTTTTGCTTTATAGCTGAACAAAATTTTATTTTGAAAATCTCTCAATCAAGTAAAAAAAATGCAAAATACTCAGTAGAAAGACACAAATCATCCTGATGGCGTCTGCAGCGGCACAAATGTATGTATTGCATACTGCCAGTGTACACAACTTAACTTTTTCACTATTCTATAAATATGATCATTTTAATAATAATAAAAATTGTTCTTTAAGTGGAAGAAGGAAAATCTAACTGCATACACATACAAACAAATTTCACAACAAAAAATCAACTGATTCCCCTGTGAGTTAATAGTAACACGTTTGTTCACCAGTTATCTGGGATCTTAAGAAACACATTTTAACCAAAACCCGACCAGACAGTCATTATCGTTAAAACTATAAGAAGCCAGATTAACCATAAACAATTTGTATATGCAAAATATTTAATTCAAACTACAGATTTATGCAGAAGCAAAAAAAAGTCACTAAAATAGTCACAAACCGAAAAAAGAAATTATGGCTAATACTACATTTACATCTACGCAAAATCTGGTACTTATGAGATTTTGAGCGAAACCTAGTTCATTTCCACCAGATTTCCCATACAAAACAAAATCTACTTACGAACTAGATTTTGGCAAAATCTCTCAAAATCTTGCAATACTAAATTATGCAACTATGTATTTTTTGCTAATGTACTGAAATATGCAGCGCTGAACAAGAAAATTTTGACATTTGTAAAAAAAAAAAGCGCGGTAGAAACAAAATATTTGCAGCAACATTAAAATATAATAAAAGTTTAAAATAAGTGTTTTCAATATTGATAAAACAATAATGAATAAAGTGTAAGTAATATTACATATGTAATTATGTGTATAAAAACAATTGTAGCACGAATTTAATTAAGTTTAGAGCCAATTTATTACTCTTTCTTCAGTCAGCTGTTTTTGCTATGAAAATGAAATCCAATAATACGTCAAAAAGCATTGGTGTAAACGGCAGAGATTTTCTTCAAGATTTGAGCTGAAATCTACTAGATTTTGCGTAGATGTAAATGTAGTATAAAATCTAATTAAATTTTATTCTCAATAAAATTTGAACAAATTTGAATCCTTCATTATTTTTATTTTAATCTCATAATGGGTCGATTGTGGATAGCAATCAAACTTTAATTGCGTTGCCAGTTGCCGCAAATATTATTACTGCAACTGGCAACTAACTCACAGCTGTTAATTTCAGTTGCCAAATAGTACTATTTCTAGCAGCCGAATATTACTGGGTAACTCAACTAAACTTCGGTTGCTTTACATAATCGAGCCAGACACATTTTTTTTTTAAGTTGGCCAGCAATCATAACAAAGATTTTTGTTTAATATTGAAAATATCCTGACGCCAACATATCAAAGAGTTTTCTAAGTCACATACATATTTTTCAAGTTAAAAAATTCATCTACTAAGGCCCGATTTTACTCACTTGTTTCCTAATAATTTTATTTGAGCTGATCATGTAAGAGAACATATTTTTTATAAAAAAAAAATCCTGTTACAGGAGCAAAAATGAGTCCAATGAACATTTTTTTTTGAACATGAAAATTTGTTGGATTTATAAAAAGTTTACAAAAAATTGCCTTAATCCATCTAATTTTGCCACGCATCAAGGATGTAAAAATGTCCGATACTAGATTTTTATAAAATATATCGCAACCTATTCGTGAATGCAACCCTTAAAATTATGACGATGTATTTTTTTCTCAAATGCATCAGCGTTGTTATCAATGTGCACAGACAAGCACCCTACGCATCAAAAAGAATTTGGCTGCAAAGTGTGAACAAAGTATTATAAAAGTAACGATACATTATATCAACGCCGTATAATACTCTATTATTACATTGTAATTGCTAAAGGGTTAGGGAGAGTCTCACTTAAAATGCACTATTTAAATTTTCTGGATTTTTTGCTCTGCAAGTGGCAACTATGATATTTAACAGCTGTCACCTATTATTGTCCCGATAATTAAAAATGGAGCGTTACAAAAAAAAGGAACGGGTTATCATTGCGAAAATCAATTACGGTGAGAAAAAAATTGCAGAATTTTCGGTGGAGAAAGTGCACCCACCTAATGTGTCAACAATTCGAAATTTAAAGAAACTAAATCGATTATGATACTAAGTCTTCTTTGCGCTAACGTACGGGCCAACCACTTGAAAATATTGATGCTCAAAACGAGAGTCTCGCTGAAGACCCGAAAATATCAATTAGTCAGTGACTGTGAACTTCATTCGTTATAGGGACATGGAATTATTATGGCCTGAACTGAACGGCATGAAGACTAATCCGCGTAGTCCTCATAGTCTCTATGCGCATTTCGCTGGTTGCTTCAGCCAACCCTTTAAATAATTTTTCACTTCGAAATGTTTCGAATCGGTGCAATAATTTTACTACAAGATGAACACAGCGCAAAAAAGTTGAGATTACAAATTTTTAGATGAAACCTACGAGATGTTCCCAACTCTTTGATTTTTCGGATTCTATAAATTAATAAATCTTCAGATCTATAATTTATTTCTGGAATTGCTCCTAAAACATTCGAATAAAGAAGGTGCTTACATTTTTCATTTCAAGTGTTCGCCAAAATTAATCAAAGTGAACAAAATGAAAGAAAGAAAATTGAAAATTCCAGTGAATTTGTTGTTCTTGAAGTTTCCCAATTCTCGTGCGAACGATATTGAGGATCGCGATTTTGTGCCAAGGAACAAGATTTCAAGCCTATTAACGTTAAGAACAAAAGAACATATTTCTACGTTTCAATAATCGTTCGACGTTATTTATCAAAATGAACGAGAATAAATAAAATTGCGAATAAGTTCCCTTGAAACAAATTTTTCGACAAAGAAAATTTTCGGGCTAACCAAGTCGGCGATTCGAATTTTGTGAAAAGGAAACACACTTCAAAGGGGAATTGCATTCGCGATAAAAGTGATTGCTTTTAGACCCGGTTTTTGGCAAGAAAAGAAAATTCCTAAAATAAATTTTACATAACCTTAAATAAAATACAGTACGAGCTTGATTTGCGCAACCGACATTAAAAATAATATAAAAAACAGACCACAGTTATTAACGCTGCACGAGAAACTAAAGAGTAAATAGATTAAAATAAATAACAAGTATTAGCACTGACGTGTGGAAACCAATTTTAAAATGGGATCTTTGGCAAAGCCATAACTGCTTGTTAAAACCAGGTTACTGAACAAATAAATTCAGAGAGAAGAATGGCTTTAAATTTAATTAAACAGAAAATCTTGCACTTATCTAGACTGTTGTTTGATAAATGTTGCATTTATACAAACTGTAATGTTGCAGTAATTTCGATGGTTATGCATATCGAGGTTGCACTGTATTTGATAACACTAGTTGCAGTTTAACTAACATCAATTAAGACAAAGGCAGTCTAGAGCAATTCATCAAACAAATTCAATGGTCAATTATTATTGCAAAAACATTATGAAAAAACAAATTTTATAAAAAAAAAAGAAAAGTTTAAACTGCGTTCGAAATAGTTCATGAACTATTTCAAAAATTACAACGTCCAACTTTAAGTTTTTAAAATAATTTCACATAAAATCAACTCGATAGTTATCAGCAAATAATAGACATGTTTAAGAGAGAGAGAGAGAGAAGGAAAAGCAAAAAAATATGCAAAACCGCGCGTACGCAAATCTCGTCATCATCTAGCCGGATGTAGACAAGTCTAAGCAAAATGTGAAGACAATAAATATGAAGGAAAAAAATCTGTGGGTATTTCTTTAATGAATATATGCATGTATGGAAATTTTCTTGAATTCAACGTATTTACTTTAAGCAATTCAAGAAAAAAAAACATTTCGTAATTTTTCAATACACGTTGGTTGGGTAGTAGATTTCAATAATAAAGAAATTCTTTTTTTTTACTTTTTTGGTAGTAAAAAAAAATAATAATAAAATTAAATACAAAGTCAAAAAAAAATATATTTTAGTACCTAATTTTGTAAAACGCAACGCCAGGATTTATATGAACAACAAATTTAAAACATTTTGAAATTTTGTTGTTGTTTTTTATACAAATTTTTGGGTTCTTCAGGCACAAAAATTATATGTGAAACAAACAAAAAAATTTTTTAATTATCGTTTTTGTTTTGTTTTTTTTTTCATATAAATTCTGGCGTTGCGTTGTATTTTATAAAATTAGGACCTTAGTATTTTTTATTCGAAATATTTTTATTTTAATTCTTTCTTATGGGTTTTAAAGAAAATTGCGTTTGATCTCTGCAGGAAATTTTTTTTAATCATTTCAAAAAATTCAAAATCGTCAAATGCCCTATTACTAGAAAAATTTTAATTATTATTTTCTACCAACCGTTTCTTAAAAAAAAAAAAATCGTATTTTATCAACTTGTTTTTTTTTGGCATTAAAAATCCGTTAAATTAAATATTTCGAACGCCACACCCGCGTTAATTTTTTATACGCACTCAATCACAACTCACACTTATTCAACTTAAAACACTTTTTTCCACAAAAAAAAAAACAATAGTTACAGCCCAGTTAAGAAATAATTTTTGGTTGACTGCTAATGCTGCAGCTTTTCAGCTCCTTTAGTGTAGCCCAACGTTTTTGAACTAATTTCAAAAACTTTTGACCACAACGTCTCGTTTCCAGTTACCACACAAACACATATGTGTAATAAATAACTTCTTTAACAAATATACTTTTGGCCAGTTGTTTGTATTAGTGTTTTTCTCAATGTGTCTGTTACCTAAAAAAAAAAAGACCCCTCTGTAGATGTATTGGTGTTATTCTTTTTGGTCAAAACAGCAAAATTTTAATCTACATAGAAACCAAAAAAAAAAAACAATCGTAAGGAGTGTGTGTTGTGGTACCGGTATTGGAGACCGTGAGTTCTATTCACTTAAATGTCCGCTTGTAAACTGATCGTATGTCTAAAACGTGTTGACTTAACTGACGCTGTTGCCAATACTGGTGCGGTTGGTTAATTCACAAGCCGCAAAGTTGAAATCTTTTTTAACAAAAAATTTACCTGATTTTCGGGTTTTACGTGCAAACGTCGTGGTATTTTCAACAACCCTCAATTCTTTCAATATACCTGTGTATATATTTTTCGTTGTTGTTGTTGTTGTTGTTGTTGTTGTTGTTGCTGTTGTTCTAGTACAGTGTCTGTAACTAAAAAATTCTCTTCTTTAAGATTTCATTGTTATTGTTGTTGTTGTCGAGTTTAGTTCACTGACTTGGCTTAAAGAAACGAGAGACAAATAAATAAAAATCCCAGAGCTTAAACAAGTGATCTAAAAGAGTTTTATATTTTAAATTATATACAACATATGTATGTACGTATGTATGAGTGAGTAGATTTGTTATGTATTAGTAAACAGTCACTTAAACCGCCTGCCTGTGTGTGTCTGTTTGTCTGTCAGCCTGTTTGACTTTTAGGTGGCAGGGCGAGCAAGTCGATCGATCAATCAATTCTTACCTTGCTAAATTTATTTAATTGTTAAAAGTCAGGTAATGCCATATAATACTTGTACATATTTATTGAACAATAAGTATATATGTATGTAGCTTGTGGAAACACACATTCAGTTATATATACATCCCACCAAATGCATACATACACAAGTTTGTACAGGGTGGCACAAATTTAATCTTTCAATTTGTTTTTTAATCACTTTTTCACTCATTTAAAAAAAAAAAACATTTTGCGCGATGGAAATCTTTATTTGAACATTTGCAAATTTTTCTGTTAAGTGTAAAAGATGATATCCCCCAAGTGGCTGCCGCCAGTGTTGATACACATTTGCGCCCATTTTATCGTATTTTCCATGACTTTCCGCAAGTTTTGTCCAATATTATCCTTAAGGGCTGCGATTGTCTGGAGCTTGTTGGATAGTTAAATCGGGCGATCTTGCTGGCCATGCCGAATCGCCAAAACGGGGAGTGCAGTAATGCACACCCGACTAATGGTGAGCAGGCATTACCTGATGTACTGGCTGCGATTTGTACGGACACATGTGTACGTCTTTCACTAAAAATCGCTGTAGGGTCCTTCTGGTGATGATCAATTGCGTGGCACGTCGCCTGGTTAATGTTTATTCCTTTCAGCGACATCGGCAGCCACAGCCGCTATACTCTCGACAGAAGGACCAGTCCGGTGCCCACGCCTTGCAAGGTCTTTTGTGGTTACAGTCTGTTCGAGTCGAGTAGCTAAGAGACGGAATGTTTGCCATTTGACATATGATTGACGTACGACGCCATTTGCATAAATTACAACATCTTCCACTAGAGTGATATATATTGCCCCACCCTGTATATGTAAGTATGTTAAAATATACTGATTTTGTTTTACCAAAAATATATCTGCCTGTATGTCTTATTCTTTATTGTGTTACCTACGATCTTTATTCCAATTTTGTTGTTTTTGTTTTCTTTGAATTCTACAAAAAAGTATTTTTAAAGGAGTTTAATTTTTGAAAAAACCCGTATTTTCTCAATTGTTTTGCCTCAATGGGGGAGGCTTTTTGTTAAAAGATCGAAAATTTGTATGCGTATTGAGTGTTTGCAACATAATACAGGGTGATTAAAGAAGTATATTTAAAATACTGGCTGGTTTTTAAGGTGCACTGTATTGAACTGAAAAACTATACGGAGATTATATAATTAAAAAAAATGGCTTTATTAGAACGATGATTTCATGCCATTAGTGTTTGCTTATGATTACGAGCATGAGGGCGAAGCGGCTGGAAGTCCAATTTGCGATCAATTTGTTAAGCAATTGGGTCCGTATATAGACAATGTACCCGCCAATTCCAATTTACACAAAGTTTCTGGATTGTTCCCCTAATAATCAAACTAGTTTAAGACAAATTTAGGGGTACCGCAAGGTTCCATACTTTCTCGGTCACTATTTCTAATTTCTTTAAATGACCTTCTCTTGCTACTATGCTAAACCGATAATCTCCGAATGTAGACGTGCGAACAGGGTCGATTTTAATGCACGGAAGACGCCATTTTGTGCGCTAATTCACAGACGCACGACATATTATGTTGCTTCATCTGTAGTTAGGGGGTGTATAGGATAGGCATTACGGAATCAGACGCTCTTGATGTTCTTGGCATGAAAATCCAGTCTGACGTTCGTTGCAGTTAACACATTTTTCAATTCGCCAAAGAAACTTTATTTAAATGGCTTAAGGAATACTTTATTCCATCTGATCTCCTCATAATTTACACCACCTATATACGATTGAAAATGGGACACAACTCTCATGTACGTGTATGGGCCGGTGCGTCAGAGTCTATTTTGAAGCTTCTCAACCTCGTAGAGAAGAAGCGAAGTTGCTTATCGGTGGCAGTAGGGTTATCCAACTCTATTGGTTATATCGCTATTACAACGGAGTCTACTCCAATACAATTAGGGAACTTGTCACGGTCCATCGTCTTAGTAAACCGTTGCGAGGTTTGTTTTCCATTTCTTCAGAACATTTTAATTGGCCAATAAACACCGGAGTTCCTACGGAAATTAACCTCTGCAGGGTCTAACGCTTTATAAGAGTACTTTGACCATGCGGGGCATTCTTGTCCATATCTTCCAGATTCCTCCCTTAAAAACGGATTTTCTTCAGAGAATTCAAATAATTCCCATGAGTCTGTATCAAAACTGGAGATCGACTGGTGCACAGAGTTCGCATATTAGAGACCAAGCTCACTCTTGGCCAAGCAAACCTCGCGTATGCTGTTGCACCGTGGATTAGGGACTTTTTATAAGACAGTGTTAGCTTCTTTCGGCTAGACATATTTGGCCAGACTCCTAGCAGAGACATAAACCTGTTAGCGGCCGCCACCATGAGGAGGTGTAAGTCGGAACTTCTGACAGTGCACTCAGTTACGTCAAGTCTTATCTTAGTGCCGCCTTTATAATGTTAATTGGGTTGTTTCTTAAGAGTTTAGTAGTTCACACTTTATAAATCAAGTACTCAATTGGCTTGCAACACATTTTCATTAAATATGTTTGAAGGAATTGGGGGGGTAAAACGAAGAAATTTTCCTAAATTAAATTTTTCTTAAAACTCAAAATATTTTTAAAGTTCTTGTGAAAAGAATCTACTTTATTGTAATTTCCTTAACCACCTTTAAAAACCAAAGCCTTACCCTGTATAATTTGTAAAACCTTTCGCCCAGTTCACTTTAGAAATGTGTAAAACAATTCAATAACAATGATGGCAACTTTTTTTTTAATAAAATCGGCAAACGTATGACGTTCAAAACGACTTGAAACGACTGTGTTTATTTTTAATATTATTATTAATTATAACAAAACTCAATGAAAATAAAGTTTGTAATTAAGAAAAAAAAACACTTATTATTCAATATTTTGTGAAATTGTTCACAATATTCCCATTTTTTAAAAACAATTTTTTTTGTGTTGTATTTTATTCAAGTCTTGGTGAGTGAGTGATGACTACATACAGACATATAAATATAAATTTACAATTAAATACAGCTTCTAAAAATATCATCTTTGCCATGCAGTTAAAAATTAAATAAAAGTATGTAGGTACGTTTTTTTTCTTTCAAAATATGTTGTCTTTTAACCAGTGTTGCCCTGTGGGAAAATGTTTTCATTTTGCAAATTAAGTATTTAAAATGTTCATCAATATCATTACTACAACCAGTATTATTAGAAAATATTAGAAAATCTTCTTGTTTTCATTAAATAAAGAACAGTAGAAACTTTCGCCCATGTTCTGACTTTCCCGCGACATCCAAATCACATGCGACTTTAATAATAATATTAATGTAGTGGGGATATCGAAGCAGTCTGCTTACAATATGGTTCTCTTTTCGATCCCTTCCCTCCTCGAATGGGTTTCAGGCAACTGATTTACGACACTAGTATTTACTCTTGACTAGCAATTTCAGTCTGTCGACTGGTAACTATCGGACTTCTTCCTCCTCACGAAGTCTCTTGTAATTGATAGCATTTTTCGAAGGCTTAGGTCACACCTGCCATTCAAATTCAACAAGTGGCCTGTGCGTGGTCCTAAATGTGCCCTGCTATCTCAGCGCCTTCCTCAGAAGTGTCTTTGGATACTGGCCCATCCAACCTACTTGCGAGGTCGGTCCACTACACAGAGCTTCATATGCACGGTTGTCTGTATCAAAATGGAAATCGACTGGTAGCCAGAGTTCTCATACTGGAGATCAGGCGTCCTTTTGGTATGTTGTTTTATAAGAGTGTTAACTTCTCTCTTTTTCTTGTGATTGTGATTTCAAGCCGCATAGCAAATGTTATATAAAATTCGACTGTCAAAATTGATTTTAGATTAAAAATAATTAACCCAACTCTTTTCAGCAAACTCGAGTACAAATTTTTGCTTCGGCAAATATTTTATATCAAAACAGAATGTTATGCCACCTCTTAAGGAATAAGGCCTGTTCCAAAATGCATCGTGGTGATGCATCTGATGTCGATAAGTGATTATTTAGATAAAGAGCGTAAATTTCGGACTGTAAGACGATTGTTCAATTTATAATATAACCTTGAAATAAAGCAGAACACTAAAAAGGTTTTGGTCTGTCCTTGCATCAAATTCGTACATACCCGCAGAGCATCCATTATTTTAGGGAAATCCATTCAGAGAAGTGTTGAGAATATTATACAAAACATAATCGTGTAATTATAGAGTCGGTTTTCAAGTCGTTCACATTAGAAAAATATTGGTTTTACAAAATGAAAATGCATAACTAAGCCGGGCTAGAACAGCGTTACGCCTTAAAACTTGACTTAATTGCTACTTTAACTGGACACTCAAATATCAATGTAGACGCCAGCAGTATGGAAGAGACGTTTATATATATTAAACATTTCTGCTCTGCATTAAGAAGTCTATTTTTTTAAAATTGTTGATACATCGATGATTAAAGGTCGTGCTTCACTATACTCATAGTCGTACAAGAAAAAAACCAACATCAGTTTTCGATGTCACACTATCACACAAAGTGCAAATCTGATCGGACAGACTTGTCAACAAACCTGTTACACATAATCACTTTCACTTCCATGACAGTTTAGTAGCAATGCCAATGAGCATCGATGTCTTACTCCATATCAAGCTAAACTTGCAGTAGAATAACGTGAGATCGTCACTAAAATACACAAAAATATCCTTCCAGGGTGTTTTAAAATCACGGAACGAACACTGATGGTAAAAACCGGACGTGTCTGTGCCGGACGTGTCAGAACACCTCTATTTGACATTGAGGCAAGTATATTTTATTTTTCACTGACACTGATATTGAATTGACACAGCACTGATACATCACTGATGTACGTAAATAGATATTTAAGCTGCTTTATCATACATACTTTGTGAGAACACATACGGTTTTTAACAGATCTAAGGACTAGATCTGTTAGTGAATCATGTACTTAAATAAGCCTGCTTGTAGTTTTTTACCATATATTGTATACAACACTAAGTCTTTGATATTCTGTAGGGTTTTTTGGTTCTCGTTTCTCAAAAATTAAAGTTTCTTCTTCCAAAATTCAAAACCTTCTCTTCCAATTTTCTTCATAAGTGACACAATTGGGTCACATTGCTATACCCAAGTGAATTCGTCCATTAACTGCCAGTAAATAAACAAATAACTCTATTTATTTGTTTTAATATGGTTTTTTTTTTTTAGAATCTAGAAGGAGTGACAGGATTACACTCCTTTAAGATGACCGAATGAGCAAAGATCTTAAGTGAAATAAAATCCCACAAAGCGATTGTGGTTCGGTAGGTGAAAAATATAATAAATAAGTATATGTTTAAGCTCCTTTCACACTAATATACTAGTGTTAAGATTTTTGTTGGACTTTTGTGGAGCGGGATCTAATGATCAAGAAAATGAAAAGTAAAATATTCTCGATACATTATTTGTCTATATTATCGCAGTGCTGTAAAAATGTAACTCTAATAACATGAAAAGTATAATATATTTAAAAAAAAATTGTGAGAGCTATCACACTGTAAAATGACCATGCTGATAAGTCTGATAGTGTGAAAGGGGCCGTTGTATTTTGCCGGTAAAAACGATTTGACTTAACCGATAACGTTTTATTTTTTATGTAGATTTTTGGAACGAATTCCCGTCGTCCCTTGTCAAGTTTGGTTTGGTGATAAACCGGTTTCGACTATGTGCCATCAAAACACCCTGTCGGAATATCAAATCAAGAATTTTATTTTTTACTTTTTTTCAAATAAAACTGCTGCCAACTACACTTTTATTTCTTGCAGAAATTTAACGTTTTTCAAAGATATTTATGACAACACTGTAAATGTGTGATTATATTTTATCCATACTCACACATACATATGTACATTCTGTATATAAATATGTTTGTACATTTGTGGGAACATTTACACTAAAGTAAAAGTCTGTGTAAAGGGCTGCCAAATTTCAAGTTGGAACCCCAAAGTTGGGGAGTTTTCTTTGACAAAAACTTTCAATCTTAGTATTAGGGTTAATTTTGGGGTTTTGAAACATTTTGATATAGGTTTACAAGTTATACAAAAGTATCTCTAGGGACATAAAGTGGAAGGTTCTATGAAAAAAAGCGCACAAAATAAAAAAAATCCAAGCTTCTTAACAAGGTTTTTTTTTGAGATTCTGCTTCTTAAGTTCAGGCAGTACCAACACAAGTACTTGGCAGCTCTTTCTGCCTACAATATTTACAAGAACGCCAAGTATGAGAATCAGAGATAACAACAACAACAATAACATTAAAATAATAATGCTGTCTAGAAAGAAGATTAAAAAAAATCTCAGAGCTCAGAGGTAGGCTGATGACTTGTTGTTTAAACAGAGGAGAGTTTTAGGAGTTTGGCTTGACTTGTTCAACAGAATGTACTCTCGTCAATGTGTATGTACATATGTATATGCGAATGTGTGTGAATCTAAACGTGTTTGTTTTTTATACTCTAGGGATACATGCGTATGCGACCGGCAGGCAGTAACAGCAAAACACAACAGGTAAGACTTCTTGTATTATATTGAAAGGGTAGGCGGGTGTTGTGTGCGTGTTAGTGAGTAAGTGATTTCGTTTTCTGCTTCTTTTATCCGTTTTTGCTTTTCACAAGAATTTTTTTTTTTACTCTTTTCAAAGCAGTTGAACTGAAACTTAACAAAATGACAATGTGGTTCAAATACTATGATGTACATGATGTGTGTGTATGTGGATAAATTAACTAACAGACCAACAGAAAGCCATTTAAAATAATCAAAGTCTTAACTACAACAACATGGTCAGACAGTCAAACTAAAAGTCTGTTAGTTTGCCTGACGTTTTGAATAGTCAGTTTTTATAGACAAGGGTTCGCTGATGATGATGCCATAACCTGTATCACAGAAGATGCTAAGAAAATGAAAGAGCAACAAAAATGATGGTTTGTTTCCACGCTTACATTTTTTTTTTATAAAATAATAAATTCTAGGAACAGTGATGGAAACGTGGCAAAATGAATTGAAAATTAATAAATCTTCAATTCATTTTCTAGAATGTATGAGGTCTTTGTTGCCAATAATAACAAAAGGACGATAATCCAAGGCACTAGTTGACAAAGTTCTGTATCGCACTTGAAGGCTGTGGAGTAATATAACGGTCTACACATAGAGGTTTTTTTCGTGTTATTTCTTTATTGTATCTGACTTTTAAAACTAAAAAAATATTTGCTCTCAACACGCAATAAAAAACATGACACAAACAAAGATTTTTAACTGTACAAAAATAATTTAATAACTCTAACCATAAAATATTATTAATAGACATACTACGTTTCGTTGGTGTTTAATCAAAGTGTAAAGGTGTTGTGGCTTAAGTTATTGGCGCGTTGCGTCAATACATTCGAGCCTTTAGTCACCTTGTGTTCAGTAATATCGATTATTTACTTTTCCATCATTTTAAGGCCACCATTATTATATATAATTATCTGCAATTATATGATTTGTTTGCAATTATATAGTCTCTTGCTCTTAGCTCAACCAAGTTGCGTCTTTGCGTCAAGATAGATATAACTGAATCTGGAAAACCTTGATTTTTAGAGATTTTTTAACGCGTATTTAATCCGAGTACGACATTAAATCTATTGGTGGGCCGTCAGCTGGCAGGCATAAGGGTATGGCTTGCCTCAACTGGGTGCACGGGCAGAAATAACTCCTCGTGGTGACAGACGGTAAAAGGATTCTGGATAAAAGTCCCTAATCCACGGTGGAACGGCATACGCCAGGGATACGTGGCCAAGAGGCTGCTTGGTCTCTAGTATGCGAACTCACGATACCAGTGGATCTCAAGTATATTTACAGACTTACCCGTTTATATAGTGCTCTTTTTCCCCATTACTCCTGGGAATTATATGAATTCTCTGAAGGAAGTCAGGTTTTAACTGGTCAAGCGAGGAAACTGGATGAGATGGACAAGAATGATGAGGGGTTGAACAGGCCAATCTCTAACAGTACTCCTAAGGTGTTGGACCGCGAGCTCACGATAGGGATGGACAATGAAGCCTCGCAAGAGGTGGAGAGGTTAATATTTAGGAACTCCGGTTTTGATTGGCCTATAGACGTATTTCGAAGAGATAGACAAGAAAACCTCGCAAGGGGTGAACAGATCAGTCCCCATAGATACTCCTGAAAAAGAAGCCTAAGACTGTAGCGCCTGAATGTGTATGAATGTCCAGAACTGGCAAGCATGAGGCTTATGACCACGGGCAGACACTTATTAAATGTGAATGCGATGGGGGATCTAAGTTTTAAAACAAATACTTGCAATTACAAGAGACTACGTGATAAGGAAGAAGGCCGACTATTACCAGACGACAGTCTGAAATCACTACAATCAGGAGTAAAAGCACGAGACTTAATGAAAGTAAGGTAGTCGCCTGAAATCAATTCGAAGAAAGAAGGAGGTCGAAAGGGGACCCATAAATGAAGCTATTGGTGAAGAAAGAAAATTATGATATTTTCTGGCCTTTTTTAATCTTTCAATCCACTGTGTCATGACGGTGTTTGCTTGTGGTTGGTCGGTTAAATGAAGTCAATTGATTTTACTTTATTATTTATACGATCAACTCTATAAGTCTCCACAATCATAATTTAAAAATAAAAAAATTGATAAAAGTATTAACGTTTTTTTTATACACCAGCCATAGCAACTAAAAAGTATTTGTACATAAAAATATTAATGCTCTTGGGGCTTAGTAACGTTTATAAACGTACATATCAATTTGTTTAATGCCATAATTATAATAAAATCTAATTTTCAAATATTCATTAAAAAATATAAATAATTATAAAAATTTAATTTTTTTTTTTGCAATAACATGACCCCCAATTAAAACTTAGAAAATCTTAGAAAGTATTTTAATATACATATATTGTGTTTTTCAACTGATTCAAATCAAGTAGCTATGTATGGTATTTACATAAAATACAAAACCGCACGTAATATTGGAATTTCCCATTATTTGAAATTCATATACAACCGTCAACACCAATATTAAACTAATTTAACGCAACCAACACAAACTTAAAAAAATCTCGTTAAGTTAAACAAAGTTTGCATACCAACAATTAAATAATATTTAAAACAAAATAAAAAAACGACGAAATAATAACAGAACATCAAAACCCAACATATAATACCCTTCCTAAACTACATTTTAATGGGTAGCAACTTTATATAGTGCCAAGAAACAAGTAAGGTCTCCGAATTTTCTTATGAATTTTTAGCTTTGTAATATAAATTTATTGACTTAGAAGTTACAAGAAATCGTCGAATTACTGGTTTCAAAATTAATCATGTTCATGATTAAGGAATTTTACAATAATTTAGCTAAAAACAACTGATGTCATGCTTCTAATTGATATGTAATTTTTTTCATTGTTAGTATTTTTTTATAATACAAACAAAATTATTTATTTAAAAAGCAAAAATATTAAAAAAAAAATGTGCAATAAAATCTAAAATAAACGAATTTTCGAAATAATATCATTTAGTCTAAACAAACCAGGAAAAACGCACGAAAAAAAAACATTTCTTTAGTGCTGATATCTGCAAGACTTAAGAGACAAACTTTGTATTTAATTCATTCATGATGTTTTATGCAAAGACTTAAGATAGAAACACTATTTAATGGCGGCCTTTAAAACATGTAATAACAAAGACTTAAGAAACATACTTGTATTTCATTACAAACTATTTGTTATTCCAAAAGACTTAAGCGACAAACTTTAGTATTTAACCATTTTTGTTTAAAAGATGCAGGAAACAAACTTGCCTTAGTAGAAATGCTTGCAGGAAGACTTAAGAAAAAAACCTTTATATGGAATAGCATTGAATTAAAAACAGAAAAACTTAAGCAAGGAACTTTATTAAGTCAAATATAATTTTAAAATTAAATAATTGTAATTTTTAGGCATAAGTTCGCTTTTCCTATACAAATGTATATAAACTTGAATTTGTGTTTGTAAGTTTGTTTGTTTTTGAAATTTTGGAACCGTTTACGACCGATCCGGAAATTAAAAGATGTACACTAATTTTTTTCTTTTTATATTCCCTATATCTACAGAACTACAGCAGCGAGAGTATTAAAATTTGGTATGGCCTAATTTTCAATTTTAAGATCAACTGTGTTCTCTGAAAAAATCCTAAAGGAATAGAGGCCGGCAGAGGGATATCCCCCACACCGAAGTAAATATAAATTTTTCAATATCTGACGTTTTCAGGAAAAATCTTAAAAGAATAGGAGCGAAGTATACCCCCATACAGAGTAAATATTAATTTTCCCCTATCTGAAGAACTGCAAATTTTATGGGGGTTATTTTTAAACACAATTGCATTCCCAAAAAAATATATGGATCAATATAAGGAAGCCCCCATACAAATAGTTTATGCTTTTCCTTTTTCTCAAGAACTTCAACAGTGAAAGTCCCAAGATTTGGTGCGGGGTATTTTGTATACTAAGTACGTACTCTGAATTCTGAAAACATAGGAGCAGACAGAGGGCTACCCCCACCGAACAGATCATTTTTCAGCTTTGGAGGAAGTGCAAAAGTGAGAGTCTTCAAATATTTTTTAACCCAAGTCAGACCACTGACTTGCATTCTTGAGTTTTCTTGGCATTTGGCAGGTCGCAAGGGTTTTCTCATCTACTAAAGACTACTTAGGAGGGATTTCTTGCGGCCGATCGCAGGGATGGTCGTTCGAACACTGGCTCGGACTTTAGCGATTTTCAGATAATAATATTCCGATTGGATTTCCACGTGGTCATTAACGCTTTTTCCTTAACTAATGTTAGCGAAGCACACCGGGCGAAGCAACGTACGTAACAAAAATGCCTGTTTAAAATAAACAAAATACCTAAACTTAATTTCATTTTGATGCCTCAAATTTATTTAAAACTTACACACTTTGCTTTAATCTCCACATTATTGGCACAAACAAATGCTTAGTATATATGCTGTAGGGTAAACAAAATATGATTACATCTGTGTTTCTTGGAACGTTTTATTTGCTGTTTTGTTCAATGTTACTTTTCACCTTTTCTGTAGATGATGATTCACCCTCTTTTTTATTATAAATTTGTATTTATATACATAAATACATACATGTACAATATAGTTTTTTTTATTACGTTAATAATTGTTGCTGTTTCTGCTAAATACAATATTTTCTCAATGTTCAGTTAACATCTTTCAGGTTGTTTAATTAGAGGGAATATCAGCGAATGTGAATTATTTTCTTGTGACACAATTGCTTTTGTATAATCCCCTACATGTCAGTTAGCCTTTCAGTTCAATTGTAGATATGTCTGTTTAAACGTTTTTTTTTTTGTTTTGATTTTATTTTTTATTATATGTTGTGTTCTTGCCATAAAAAGCTTTGAGTAAAACACGTTTGCAAGAATAACTAGAATACAAAATTTATGTCCGTTAATAAGTAAAAATATGCGCAGGCGGTTCTTTCTTTTTGCTCGCATTGGTTTAGCTGCTGCCGATCAAAATGAAGCGTACACAATGTTGTTTTAAATATGTATGTAGTGATTTGTACCAGTACCACTTTAATATTCTTAGCCATATTCTTTAAAAAAATATATATGTAAATTGAATATTTATTGGTATATTTCGTATGGCCTCTTTTCTTTTGCCAAAAATTTCGTATACATAAGTAATAAAACTAAAGAGTAATAAACTAGCTTTTTGGAGCCACATCTTGATAACGAAAACCAAAAACATTTACTTGCTCTCAGTGCCAAATTTAAGAAAGTTGAAATTTATTTGTTGTGAATGTTTATATGATTAAAGTGAATAAAACATTGGCTCTATTTATCGGAGTTGATAAAATATATTAACTATAACGCTGACATTTTTTTGTATTAGAACACTTCTTCTTCAGTAATTTCAGTATTTTGAGATATGACTATGTTGCATTAAAGGGGCGATATGTACTAAAAAAGACTTACTAAGTGCCAATTTTATTCAAATCTATCGAAACAAATGCAAATGTTATCACGTGGCATCAGTACAAAATAAACAACGCAGTGCAGTTCATTTTAAAAGACACATCCCCCTTTATTTGGCTAACGTTTTCCAAGAAAGCAAAAGAAATGCCATCTCCAAATAACAATTTGGGTCAAACAAGTAGTAAGAGGACTGATAAATAAGTCAATAACTTTTGGAATGAAACCCAGATTTTTCGATAAAAAATCATTTTATATTCAACGTAATCCCCTTTGATCTCTATACACTTTGTGCAACGCGACTTCACTTTTTTTAACTCTTCCAAAAAATACGATTTGTTGAGGTCAACAAAACAGGTATTTGTTTGTGAGATGATTTCATCGTTGGAGTCAAATCACTTTCCGCCGAGCTATTTCTTCAGATTTGGCAGCAACAAATAAGGCGGATGAGGGAGCAATTCGGTGCCTAATTCAAGAATTTTTGCCATGGTAACTGCACATGTGTCCACCATTGCACTGTCATGGTGCAAAAGAACTTTTTTCTTGGCCAAATCCGGTCGCTTTTTTTATCAACTTCTCATTAAATCTACCCAATAAGTTGAAGATATACAATGTGGATTATACCGCGTGCATCAGAAAAAACGTTCGTCATGGCATTATTGGCTGGCAAACCCACCTTGTCCTTCTTTGGCGCCGATTCACCCCATAGAACAAACTGTTTTGACTGCTGTTTGGTCTCTGGTGTGTGGTGATGAATCCACGTTTCAAAAAAAAAGAAAAGAAAGTTTTCCCCTACAAAATCATTCAAAATTAAAATTTTCCCTTAAAAAATGTTTAGAAAAACGAAAGAATTGTTTGTTTTCATTAGTACTCCATTTCTGTCCGTCCTCCCTCCCGCAAGCTTAAGCTGGATCCGCACCTGATCTTAGAATATATATTCAGAATGTAAGAATTTACTTAGCGAGCGTTAGTATGAACTTTCTACGGGAGACCTGCGACATAAATTCAGACTTACCGCAAGGCTCCGTAATTTATCCCACAATAGTTCCTATGTTTCTAAAAGCCTTTCTATGTTAAACTTCTAATCCTATATATTCTTTTGCAGATTATAGCAGTATTTCCCATTCGTTTTTATTCAGTAATAGTTATGGGTGATAAAGAACCAGAAACCCTTGATGTTCGTTGGACTAAAAAAAATTTTCAGATTGCCAAAGAAACACTCAACCGCCTGGTTTTTTTAAACGCTGTAAAAGATGCCTCATTCCATCTGATCTTTTTATTATTTACACCATTTATATCCGACCGAACATGAAATATAACTCCGATGCTTCAAATTATATATTGAAGCTACTCTACCGCGTACAAGAGAGGGAGAAAATGCTTATCGGTGACAGTAGGGTATCCAACTCTATTGACTCACTGGAACATGGACACAATGTGGGTTGTGTGTCATTGTTCTATCGCTACTACAACGGAAAGTACTCCAATGCAATTAGGGAACTTGTTCCTAATACCCGAACATACGTATAACACGTTCTTAATTAAGGGCTCATCCATTCGCGGTAGATTGGCCATTGAGCCGCAGAACACATTACAGGGAAAACATGTTATTTAGCCATACTGTTCGTATAAAGAATAAATTTCCTGCAGAAACCATTCCTGCTACTTTCAATGTGGGAAGGTTTAAGTCCCTCGTTTTTGCTAGATCTAGCACAAGGCATTGCATGGGTAGGGGCCATTCCCTCAGTTTATGTTTATTTAATTAATATTACATAATGATTAATTTATTTGTAATTTCCTCACGAAAGCAGTAGACTAAAATTTAAATTGCAATTAGAATTATGATAATTATTCTCATAAAGAAATGATCAACTAATCAGCTTATTAAGAACTGAAATGTTTCTGGCAAAAGGAATTGAAGTTTCCAGAAAATAACTCGTTTCAACAGTTTGCTTAAAAAAAAACAAGAAACATTTAACCAAAATAAAAACTTATAGGAAACTCAATTGACCAAAAAGTCGTTATATATTTTTTTCGAAATTGCAGTCAGTATTTTAATCGTAAGTATGTGTGTATGTGTGAGCTAGTAAGTGTATGAGTATGTATACAGCATCAGTTGTAATACTAGTATTCACAGCCTTTAACATTTTTCTTTTGCTAAAATACGCTGAGTTTATAGAGTGTATAAAAAATTTAAAAATTGTTTCAATTTATTTATTTCTGTGGCAATTTTTTTTTCGGTTGCTATTTTAATCATGTTTGTATATCCCTAAACAAAAAAAAACCGGCCGGTCTTATTTTTAGAATAAAAGATTATATACTCCACAACCAAATGATATAAAACTCGTTGCTATGCCGAAAGTGACTGGATGGTTTTTATTGAATGCAGTAATTTCTTTTCTTTTTCGATTTTATGTTTCCACGTCAGTTCAAATACATACATACATTTTTCTTTGGTTTTTTTTTCATCTTTTACTCTCTCACCTTTTTTTTGACTGTTGTGTCTTTTATTGTTAGTTGTGGTAGTTGTTATTGGCAAAAGGTGAAGCTGTTTGTTTGTCTTTTCTTGACTGCTGTCGTTGCTGTTCTTAACGTTTTCCCCTTCAATATGGCTTTTACTGAACAAAAATTTGAAATAAAAGCTACAGATAGCAAACGTAACAGCAATCTTGAGGCACACATCCAGCCAGGGCTAAACAGTGGGCGCTACGGATTTATAAAGAAGAAATGAACTCGAAATCTTAGTATTATTATGTATTTAAAATGAAGCCTTTTTAGTTTTTAGCTTTTGATTTTTTTCTTGCTACTGTCACAGGGATTTTTAGTGATGAGATTTTGCTTTTTAAAATATTTTTTTCTTATAAAGGTTTTTTGCATTCGAGTTTAAATTAAGTGTAGTTTTAAATCATACTTTTTATTTAATTATAGATATTAAATATATCTATTACCGGACAATCGTGCAGTATACGAATCCAGCTTTGGAAAAATTTGAAAATTTATAAACATTTACCACGATTTATCCCGCCGAAAGGGGTAAGCATTCGACGATTGCAGCTATGTGTTATAGCGTTGTCGCTTCTTAAACCCTTATAATTTCTAAACCCTTTTCTGCAGATCGTAAAAGGCAATGCCTTTCACTATTTTGAAGGCTAAACTCTAAAAAAACACCATCTTTTGTGGACATAAACATATTTCGAGTATAACAAAAGGAAACTCCTTTATATTTACTGACTTTTGTCCTTCATGCGCCTTAATTGTACCATGGTAATTCCACATACCATAACCATAAATATTCGGTTTTGCCAATGACGTGACGTCATACGCTTGGGCTGTCCCCATGACTGATTCTTGGAATTATAATTAACTAGATTCACGCGGTATACTTCGCTATCTCTATCGCCAGTTAAGGAAAAAACATTAATAATTAAAACAACTTGTTTTAAATATCTAAAATATCTAAAATTACTAATGTCTATGCCAGTGTTCGAAAGACGTTACAAATATTCAAAAATCTAGTAAAAACATGTCCACCCATTAGAGAGCTCCATATGTACAATATATGGTATCGTATACTAGAGACCAAGCACCCTCTTGGCTACGTATCACTGGCGTGTGCTAATCCATTTTATAAGAGTATTAACTTCTCTCTCTCTCTCTATTTTGTTTGCCATTCTTTTTTATGGCACTTTTATTTCTATATTTACTAAAAAAAAAAAAGATCCTCCAAAAATTCCACTCACACCACTGTTACATTAGTACTGAAAACATTTTATGGCAGCAACAACAACATACATCCAGCCAGCTATCCAGCAAACAACACACAACAGCCAGCCAGCCCATTTAAAACCTGAGCTAAATTTGTTAGCTTATTCATTTTATACGTTGATCATTTTTGTTTATTCTTTTATTCTTTTTATAGAGTCTAAGTTTGGTTATTTTGTGTGCTTTTGGCCCAGCATCTCACTTTTGCGTAAAATTGTATAAACACGAAAAAGGGGGTACAGTTTCGTTGTAACTAAAAATGTTCAAGTTAATTTTGTTTAAATGACTTTTTTGGAGGGGGTGAACGAACAAAAAGAATGGTTTCTATATTTAGTTTTTAAATAAAATAGTTTATTCTTTTAACATGTTAATATTTTTATGTTTTCTTCTGCCCATTAAAATGTTAACCTTTGATTTATTCTTGGCATAGAGCAAGTAATTCTTATTCTTTTAAGTATATTATACATTTAATTTTAAAACAAGTGTTAATTTGTAGTTTTAACGTAACGAAGACCTTGTCCTATTTTTCATTTTCTTCTTTATTTTATTATTGTTGTAAAATCGTTGTTTGTTTATAATTAATTTAGCTTAAAAATTCGTAAGTTCTTACTTTCATTTTGTGTGCCCCTTCTTGTGTCAAAACTAAATAGAGTTAAACATTTTTAAGTATGTTTCGAGAAGAATTTTTTGTAAAATGCTAATCGTACGTTAGATGGCCATAAAAGGCATTGTGTTTGTTCTTTAAGTGGTTTATTTATTGTTTCTTATTTACTTTTAATCTTGTTTTATTATTTATAAAACGTTTGGACGTGGTAATAGCAAAAAAGTAGGGTTTATAATGAAGTCAGGTTCAATCTTAACGAATTTGACGCCTTTTTTAAATTTCTTTTTTTTTTTAAATGCCCTTAAATACAGCCTGTGCGGCTGCACGCTTCGCACAACTCTCAAAGCGCATTTTAAATTAACGAAAAACTGTAAATCTTAAAAGAACCTTTTAAAAAAGTACCTTTGAAAAATACCATTTAAAAAGTACTAAAACAATGGTAATCGCACATACGCAGATCAATAAACATGTCTTTAGGACAAAAAATCCATTACCCAGAATGGATGATAGACCAACTTGCCAGAGTAATGTATTTTTATTCACTGCTTGGAAAAAATTCGATAGCCCCCAATTGTTTACAAAGAAAGATGGCATTTTATTGTCGGGTTTTTAAATCAGATCAGGTACACGGAACCAACAGTTTTTGGAATAATTTAATATTGCTCATTTGCTGCAGCAAAGTCGTAAGTAAACCTTATACGAATATAATATACTACTTAAAATAAGTAAAAAGTAACAGCAAACATGGACTCTTTGGCGAAGTCTTAGGTAATTGCTAAAACTAGTTTTCAAAACAAACAAATTCGAAGAGCAAATTGCTTTAAATTTAAACACATGTAATAAAGCTGCCAGACAGTCTTTGTAGCAAGTTCGAAGGCAATAAGGTAATGTAATATTAAGCGCTGAAGGCAGGCAAAAATCATAACCAAAAAAAAAAAATAGGCATACTTTTGAGTACCATTCTACCGTAGGGTTTATTTATATAGCCAAAAATTGGTTAAGGGCTTCAAAAATCGCCAATCGCATATCTAAAATTTTCATCGCCAATTTTTTTGGACTTTTAAACATTAAATCCGTCCCTGAGATTTAAGAGACATAATATTTATAAATGTACTTACTAGTAAGTTTTATTTAGCAAATTTTATCAGCCCAATTAAGAACCCCAATTCCTCGGGAAAATTTTAACTTTTTCCATTATAAATTTATATTTTTTTAGGATTTCCCTCCTCTCCTCTTTCCACCTATTCAAAAATATTGTTTAACCACTTCGGTCACGAAACGCGCTTTAATTTATTTCTTTAAAATATAAAGAGAACTAAATATAATAACTCCTATTTCACAGTCATCGTTTTACAGATGTGAAACTGCTTTGGGCGATGGTCTTAACGAAACTAAAATTATGCGAGTAAACACTACGCAAACACAGAGATATGAGAAAATTCCTGGATGTCGCCTATAGTCGACGCTCGGCCGTTCGCCTTTATATCACGGCCGTCAACTATAGGCGACGCTCGGCTGTGTGGTGCCATCTGTGGCCGTGGTTAAAAAAGGGAACAATTATCCAGTATATTCCCTGGTTTGCTAGAAAGAATTAAATTGAATTAAAGAAAATTGAGCTGTATTTGTAATTGGGCTGTATATAAAAACGCATTTACTTCAGTACTTTTAGTTTGAAACAATTACTACTTTAGTTGGTAAAAAGTAATAATTTTAAAATTTTAATTTTCCATTCCTGATACACACATCCATTATAATGGTTTATTGCTTAAGTTTTTTGTATTTTCAATAATTGGTTTTATTTTTCTAGTTTTCTTTTCAAACATGAATCATTAGCTGGCACTAACAAAATGTCTATAAATCTACTTATACATATGTACATATGTATGTATGTATGTATGTATTAATAGATATTATTGTATATATTTAATATGCCGCATAGAAATAATTTCTCTGACTCAAGCTTCCTAAATATAAAAAACGAAATATTTGAAGATTTTAGACTTCAATTTTTTCCGTATAGGACGGATAGGACATTGAAATATATATACTTATATATCTAGATAATTTAGTTAAAACATATGGATACAACTTTTGTAAATATATAACAAAAATTTATTAAGCAGGCGCGAACCAGGGGGAAAGAAAAAAGTATATTTTCCCCAAATAATTAAAAATAAACGATCTAGCGAATAAAAATTGCCAAATTTTTTGTATTATTGAAGATTTTTTGAAAATGTACACCAACCGAAAATCATTAGGGCACAAATTAACAAATATAAAACCAATAAAATAATTAATTTCTTAATTCAAATAACTGGGATACTCCGATTGCGGGTTAATAATTGCGAGACATTTTGAATTTCCCGCCTCTTAACTGAAATGGAATCTGTCAGTTGACTCATATTATAACAATTTATTGGGTAGATTTAAAGAGGATTTAAAAAAAAACGACCACTTTTGCACCACGACAATGCATGCAGACATGTGCAGTTTCATGGCAAAGATCCATAAATTAGGCTACGAATTACTTCCTCATCCGCCGTGTGACTACCGAGTGACTACTTCTCGTTTCCAAACCTGAAGAAATGGCTCCGCGGAAGGAGCTTTGACTCCAACAATGAAATCATCTCACGAACAAATATCTATTTTGATGAATTCCACAAATCTTATTTTTGGAAGGGATAACAAAATTGGACAAAGTATTTAGAGCTCAGATATGTTATATGTTTCGCTTTTGATTTTTCCTCATCTGTCAAGTAAAAAAAATCAAAAATTGTGGCAAAAGAAACTAAAGTACGCTGATGGTGGACACTGGAACTAATCGTTTAAATATTTTTAATGATGAGCTTAAAGTATTTTATGATAATAATAATAGACCATTGACTAGTTTTTATATTTATTGCAGATATACGCAGTTGGAACTTATACGGTACAGAAGTTCACAAATGTTTATGGGTCGTGTTTTGTTGTTAAAAAATGTGTATGTATGTATAAACAGTAGATTCTCGATAATTTGAAACTCGTTAATTTAAATCACTTGATAATTTGTACTTTTTACAAAATCCCTTAAAATCCCAAAAAAAATTCACGAAAAATCCATGTAATTCGGCAAATAGAAATTATGGGCATGACAACTTACTCCCCGACGTTCTATTATTTAAAGTTTGCCTTCTCTACGCCGCTCCTTACTTTGAACTGGTAGTGTGATTGTGTTCGTATTTTTGAAACAAAAAAATATGAAATCACTCGTTTGCTTTGCTTTTTGCTTTTCCCCCCTAAACTCCGCTATAACCTTTCATTATTGCTTTTGCATGAAGGCGCAAACAAAGGCGTTTAAATTGATACAAAGAATATAGTGGTAGTCATGAAGTCATAAAATTGATCAAACTCTAGTTAATTTAAATCCTTTCGACCTTCCCGGGATGATCTTGCTGATGGATTAATGTGGCGTTGCATTCCAAAGCAGACTATCAATAGAATAGCTTTTGGCGGTAGGAGAATTGGTAGCTCCAAGTCCCTCAGTAAAATATGGGATCAGAATCCAGGCAGCCATGATCATCAATTGGAAAAAATGTTCCTCTGGAAAAATTATTAGGGGTCCCTCAAATATATTAACCCTGTCTCTTAAATGGGAAATATTGATTAAGTTACAGAGTTGGGTCTTAAAACAGCATCATTCTTCATTAATGCTACGAAGAGCAAATTATCAGTTTACTTTAAATTACACTTTGTTTTTCTTTTCAATTAATTCAATTAATTGCGGTAAAGCATATAAAACAATCCAAATACATAACAAAACTAGTACCTGAGCGAATTATCAGCCACTAATGTAATTAGATTTTCGAATAATAAATATCAAAAGAAATTTTGTATAAAGTCTTCTGATCTCATTATTTAAGTTGAATAATTTTATTGTTGCATGATCCAAATTACAATAAATGTATTTTATTTGATAAATTGTTTGTTTTCCAATACAATACAAAAGATTTAAGCAACAAACCTATTTAATGCTTGTGTAACGGACATGGAACAATGAAAACCTTAATAATAAAATTGATAAAATTAAAAACAACAAAGACGAAAAAAGGAAAATATAAAATAATAAAAATTGATTAAAAACGAAATAAAACCATTTATTTCTGCCATTCAACTCAATGCTCGTAATAAATTACAACAAATATTATTCATTAAAATGAAATGAGGAGCAACAGCACTGTGTATAAAAACCGAAAACGATTTTTATTTAATTACATTATTGACTAAAAGAGGCTGAACACACATAGGCACACATACAAACACACACCAATAAACTGCACAGATGTACAGTACATGCAGCATACCTTGCAACATAAATCTTTAATACACAAGTACATACTATCTAAACCGTGTTATATACACAGTTCTACATATGCATGTACATAAGTTTTTATTGTGTCTTTATATTTTCTATAAATATATATTTATTGTAAATATATATACATATATACGTATATACTTCAATGATCTCTTGTACATAAAACTTTGCTTGTTGCCTGTGAATTATAAACAAACAAACAAAAAACATGAAAAGAATATATTGTTTTTTTTTTGTGATACAAAAACATCTTTTTTTCTTAGTAGCATCATAAACAAAGTAACGAAAAAGATACATAATATTCAAGATTCTTAACTGCATTTAAGGAATGAATTGATTATTTGGTAAGAAAAAATTTTTTAACAGGAATATGTATGTACATCCTACATACCACTAACTGTGGAATAATTATTAAATATGTATGTATGTAGCAAGATCTGCTGTTTTTTTTTTTAATTTAAAATTATTATTTTAAAGTGGGTTTTTGTGAAGTTATAGTTATTTTCCTGTTGCCAGAAGTGCATATTTTTTAGATTTTTGATTTCAATTCAGATTTTTTCAAACTCTAAACATATTATTATTATTATTATTGTATATTACACGAAACCATTCGCGCTGATTTTGCCCCTCATAATTTAGCTTCACTTAACTATAAAATAATGAAACTTGAAACATATATGAAGTTTCCTGAGATATGAGCGTGTAAAAAGTGCATATATTAGTATCTATTCACTCATCAATATTATCGGGCACTTGCACTATAGCTAGAGAGCTGAAATTTGGTATACAGATAGGTCTTATGGAATGAGTGTAATCAGAAAAATCTGAAAACGGGCACATTTCATCTAGAGGGACTATGGTGGCCCCCCTAAATTGTATGGTAGAAATTTTTGGAAAGGAACTTGGCATTATTTGCACATTTATCTTTTTTATTTTGGTATCATTTTAATTTCTTGCTATACTATCTATATTCACACATGCACCTTAATTGAGGCAATTAAATTTAAATTTTGCTTCGCTTTTGCTGTTCACATATACGCAGTTTAGCTTACTCATTAGTATCTGACAGATAAAAAGGTGTTCAGTTTGTACGTGAAAGTTAGTGAATGTAGAAAAATGGAAAGAAATTTTACTTTGAAACTCAATTGTTTGAAGATATTAATTATTTTGAATATAAATTAATTATTTAAAACGTAGTAATATTATTTTTTTTTTGCAATTTCTGCAGTTTTTTGTTTTTATAATGAATTTTTGAATTTGTAGTGAATTTAAAACTTTAGCAAAATTTCGATTTTGTACAATTTTCGAACTACAGTTTGTGAATTCCCAAATTATGGTATGATTTGGTTTTTTTTTTAATTTTTTGATTACTTGAGATTTTTGATAAAAATTTATAATTTTTATGATTTTCAAATATTTTTGTAATTTTTTTTAAATTCCTGGGAATTCACCATTCGATGTTAAATATCGATTCTGTTAAAATTTCGAAACTACAAAATTGTGGTGAATATTAAAAATTATGGTGAATTTTAGTTTTTTTTTTCGTAAAATTTCGGTTTTTCATTGAATTTGGTTTTTTCATAAGAAAACATTCGTTGTTCGATTTTGTAGTGAATTTTCGAATTTGTGATGAATATAAAATATTGGCAAAATTCCGTATTTTAAAATTTTTTTATTTCGTTTTCTGAAGGATTTCGGTTTTCGTTGTTACAGCCATACCTTAATAAGAGCGTTGAGCGTTGCGTTAGCAGCAGGTTACGTAGCTACATTTCTTTCAAAGACATACATTTTACTTCAAATGTACCCTTTATGATCTTGTTTAAAAGTGTTTCCCCGCAAGAGTGAAAATAATAAAAAAAAAGGTATATCTCGGGAACTTATTGAGCTATATGACTGATTTTAAATAGCGAAAATTCGCCACACTCACTGATTAAGATTCTAGGTTGGCTAGAGCCGTCAGAAAGTCATCGGACAGAGGGGCAGACGTACAGACAGACATGGTTAATTGAACTTCCCTACCAATAAGGCTTATGTATGTATGTAGTTTGTTGGGTCGGAAATCAATATTGTAAAAATTACAAACCAATACATATATACGAGTACTCTTTTCATTTTTGTTAAAGGTATATAAAGATAAGGAGTTTACCTTTCGATTCGGAAATTGCTTTCGAAAATGATTCTTTTCCAATCGAATTACAGAGTAACACACACCCCTGATTTAAATTTTATCTAAACAAAAAAGAGGGAGACCGATCTTTTAAAACAAGTCACTTTAAATTTATGAAAAATCAAATCAATGAAATCTTTTAAGCACCTGCTTAATTGTTACATACATTATGCGCAGAATATAGATACTTTCATACGAGAGTGCTATACCTAACTATGAATGATGCTGCTTTAGTTGCTGTCTGCGTTGCCTTTTAACTGCAATAGTCGTTAATCGTTTCCAATGACCCTTGGCTTTAAACATATAAAAAGGACTTACAAAAAAAAGCAAAAAAAAAAACAAAACAATGCCTTAAGAGCATTTTAGAAAGGCATGTGGACAAGAGGCCTACCTGTATATTTGTGTGCAACTCGTTTGTATTTAAACGATGTCTCTGTCTGTCTGTCTGGACGAGAATAAGCAAGATTTTAAGGTGACTGGTATGTAAGCAAGACAATGATGATGATGGTGATGTCAGTAACAACCAACAGGTAACTTAAGATCACCACCAAATGTTAACATGTTTAAATAAAGAAACGGCTCTCTTAGTTTTATATATACATACATATATATATATATATATATATATATATATATATATATATATATATATATATATATATATATATATATATGTATGTATATATATATATTTTTTTTTTTTTGATTTTGCTGTGTTTCCTTTTAAGCAATTTAACATTGGTGCAACCGGCTATACAAGCCGCGCAACAGCATGTTGTCTTAAGATTGAAAAAACCAAGAATAAGAATAAGCAAAAAATAAGAACTTTTAATGACATGTTTGTCTGATGCATTTACAACAAACTTTTTCAGCAAGGGGGTGATTGCGTTGGTCTTGACTCTTAATAAATTTTAAAAGGGAAAGACGAGTTGTTAAAAAAGCAACATCGCTGTCTTCAAATCAATTTATGTAGCCGATAACAGGTCGGAATAGCAGAAATCAGTTAAAATTTTGAAAATCTCTATTTTAGATTTTTTGGACCAAAGGAGACGTAAAGTGTACTAAAAACTGTTTCAATAAGGGCGTCTCGATGTTAAATTGTAATAAAACTTTGCTGTATTATGTATGTCCGCCGAGCCTTGGCACAGTGGCAAGGATCCGATAGGTCTCGTTATCAATGATCCTGCCGCATAAATGGTATCCCAACAAGAGTGTCGGATTTTATTTTAAAGAAAAACATATTTATTTTTTGAATTAAGAGAACATTTTTAATTCAACATAATAATAGTTCCGATTAAGCGTGAAATACAACATCAGACAAATGGTCACCTTGACACCTCTGGCATGGGGTTATTGTTGTGTTAACATTTTTCAAAATGTTTTCGTTGTATTACCTCTTTAAGATGTTCAAGTGCTTTAGGCTTGTTCGCATACACCTTTTGCTTTAAACAGCCAAAGAAAAAAGTCCATCGACGTTAAAACGCACGATCTTGGTGGCCAATGTTGAATGTTAAATCGAGAAATTAAACGACCTGGAAACTTTGTCTGCCGTAACACCATTGCTTCACGAGCTGTGTGGCAGGTTGCACTGTCGTGTTGGAAAAACATGTCCTCCACATCAATTACATCCAATTCCGTTTCGCGATAACTGACACCATTAATAGTTACCGCATTTCCAGCAGCTTTTCAAAGAAATCCGGACCAAACAGTTATTCGCGGTGGATGCATGGGTTGTTCGAGTATCACACGAGGATTTTCAGTACCCCAAACCCCACAGTTTTGCTTATTTACGTATCCGTCGAGATGAAAATGTGCTTCATCTGAAAAAATAGTTTTCTTCGAAAAATTTAGGAAATTCGTTGCATAGTGCTTTTGTACGATGCCGAATGGAAGATCCTGGATTCTGGGCCAAATTTTTCGTTACTACGGATATATATTCGAGTGACCGACAAGGCCGAGGACAACCAAGGAAGTTCCGAATCATCAGCGTAATTTGTTCTCAAGTTTTGTAATTAAACGCCTCACTATCGATTCATTTGGCGCATAATGGCGACCGAAAACTTGACGTAATTTCCTGTTTTTGTTAAACTTTCACCATTTTTGTAACGTGGTTTTACAATAATTAAACGTTGTTCATTTGAAGGATTCTCTATATGCTTTAATCGCGTGATGTGTACGGAACAACTCTGTGCTTTTCATTAATAACCGCGTATGTGTAATTATTTTAATTTAAACGCTCTACACATAAGACCACAAATGTTTCGAATAGTATGGACCAAAAGAACTTTATTGATTAATTTTAGCAAAATTCTTAGTTTATAGTGACTACTACTACTTTTAAACAATTGCATCTTAGACTTACGCGCTTATTCACGAAAGCCACAAGAAGTGTAAAAAAAAATCTGTGTACAACAGTGTATTAACAAAATGGTGGCAAATTTTAATCTGGCGCTCTTGTTGGAATACCCGGTACATAGGTCTGACTGTATTTGAGTGCGCGATTTCGGAAAAATGCAGGATATTGATGGCCTTCACGTTATCTCATCAAGAAATAACCATAACTATAAATCATTCATTCAGAATGCCCATTCGAGTCAAAAGTAATTATCATTCCATTTGTAGAAGTCGCCGTTTAGCCGGATGGCATTACCAATGTTTGTTTTCAAAGTACGAACGAAGCCTTCTCGTCTCACAAGTGGCGTTGGGCCAGTTCGATATTTTACAGGTGGTGGCCGGCTGAAATATTTTCCAAGTTAAACTAAGCGAAAGTCCAATATCTTGTGCACAACGAGCAATCGACTGCCTCGAGCTCTCCTGCCGACCAAACGTCGAATGGACTTTGAATAAATAAAATGCAATTCGAAAAGTAACGAATAAAATTGGATCGTAGTTTTTTTTAAACTAAATTCAACTTCTAGAGGACAGTTTATATATGTATGTATATAAATTTTATGTGCATGAATATAAACTCAAATTCAACTAGCATAGCACCAAGCGACTTTTCTTCCATAGAAGATTTTTCACTCAACTGAGCACTGTCAACAACAAGATCTAAGGGATAATTAAGTGACCCATAATCGTAAAAAATCATGAACTTATTCCCAGTAGCCATTATGGAGAAATTGTGATGGGCTGGGCCAAGCCGCTATATAGAAATGATTATCGAGGGATTACTTAATGAAACCATAATGGTGGGATATCTGAAATAATTTCAGCATCTGATAAAAAGATTAATTTTTGAACATTTCTTTAGAACACAAGTGGCCATTGGGAAAAATAGTATTCGGCTGGCCCAACCCTCTATATAGAAATGGTGGTTAGATTACCCAATGAAACCATAATGGTGGGATATCTGAAAAAACTTCATGATTAATAGTGTCGCCAAAAACGCGGTTTTAAATGAATGTTACTTTTGTTCCCTAAATATTTTACGATTTAAATCGGTTTGTGTCTCTGCTAGTTATATTCGAAGTTGTATTCACACACACACACACACACACACATAAATTTTCACAATTAGTTGTAATATACCGAACTTCATCAATAATCTATTTTTGATTAAATTTGGTTTTACCGATCACGCTTTGGCAATAGGGACCTGTTCTTAAATGGATCGCTGTCCCAAATAACAAAAAAATTTTTTACGAACATTCTTTGCGTCTTTCTAGTAATTTTGTATCCACTTTAAACCTCATCAATTTAACACAATATTCTAGACAGATCTTATGTTTTTGCATGTTTCTTGGGTTAGAACGAACTGTATTTAAAGTAATCATATAAAACAAAATTTTATTTGTTAACAAAAAGAATAAAAAACTGACGTGTTGCATTTTCGACCATTTAACAGTTGCTTTGTTGCCACTGATTGCATTTAAGAACATACTGCACATCATATGCTGCACAGCGGTGCATTTACGAAGAGGCCGAAGACTTTTCCTTTCGTTAAGATTCAAGACAAACGACAACTTATGAAACCTAGTTTATTGTATTTTTTTGTCTTTTATTTAAAATATATATTTATATCACTATGCATTAAATTATAGTAAAAAAATAATAATTAATATAAATAGACTTCTTCGATTGAATACCATTTAGAAGAATTATTCTCGGTAAAATTTTTCTTTCTTTCCACTATATTATACAATAAGGCTGCAACAGCTTGAAGTTGATTTATTTCTCGCTTATAACTTTGGAAAAGCTCATGCCATTTAAACAAAAGTTCTATCAAATCTTCATCTTTAGATAGAGCTAATTTTTGAAAATGTGAGTTCAGAAAAACGCCAAACCAACGTAAAAGTTGTAATTCATAATCAGTGGAACAGTGGTCCAGGGACGGACGTTCATCCACCAGCGATAACTGGGGCCTTACCAGCAAATTGTATAAATGTTGCAATATAATCAAAACTTGATGGTATTCTAAATCGTTTCTGATGTACACAGCAATCGCGTTTACATCAAAGGAACATGACAACAATATATTCAAAATATCTTCAACTTCTGTAGGTGAAACGCTCACCGGATATTTTTCTGCTAACAAATCTAAATTTGGATAAGGATTTGGATTTTTATAATTTTTTAGTTTAAAATCAACTTCCATATGCTCCTCGCTAACTCCATTTGTTATTCGAGAATCTTGCTCTTGATCACTAGTTGTCTTAAAATTTTGCAATAGGAAACTTAAAGTTTTAGATAGAATTTTTTCCGATACGTTATTGTAACGTCTCAAACAAATGCCAATGTCTTGCAATAAGTTTGCCTTCATTAGCACTGTCAATAGTTTTTCTGTTATTTCATGTTCGCTAGCTCCAACTTTTTCCAGTTGTTTCGCTATAAGTTGTATTTCAGGGCAAACAAAGTCATTGTCATTCGGGTTACCCATTAAAGAAACTTGGACATCGTCGAGTGGTTGATCAACCTGCACTACATCAACTTGTAAACTCAGGTGTTTTAATGAATTTAATTCTTTGTCAAAATTGTTTGTATTTACAAACGCTACAAAGTTACCATCAGCTTCTTTGACTTCAATGTTAGCCTTTTGTTTGGTTTGATTTTTTGGTGGTGCTATCGGCTGAATTTCATTTGTGTATTGTAAACACTCTTCCAAATAATCTTCTTCATTTATGTGAGAATCTTCCACTGCTGACTGGTAATCATGACCAATTTGTGTGCCAACCAAGTCAGATAGAACCTCCTTTAACACTCTATACTTGACTACCGACAGATTTTGTCCCATTGCTAATAGAATGTGATCTTCCATAGACCATAATTGTGAGAAGTTAAAGTACACCTTAAAGAATTGCTTCGTTTTTAAAACTTTGTATTGAGTATTGTATAGTAAGAGAGATGCTCCTTCTTGGCCATGATTAGCACCATAAATAGCCACAAAATGTTTGGATATCCCCAAGACGGAAAGAGGGGTATCAACTCTTAGTTGAGTCAGCATTGATACAAAATTGCCAGGAGAACGTTCTGGCTGGATGTCATCGGAAAGATTTAGTAGAAAAATACGTTTATCCGACCCTAAATGCAGGAGATATATAAAAGACGTAATAAAAAAACAAAACAAAAAAAAAAAGAATAAAAGAATGTGAGGAAAAGCATGAATTTAGTTAATTGAATGATATTGAATCGAATAATTGTGTGTTTAATGTAGCTTCGAGCATAAGGCGAACATATTCAACCAACCTAACCAATTCATACGAATTTAAGTCGACTTCAATAAAATGCCAACCGGTCCATAGAATTCAAAATATTTAAACCGATTAATTTTAAAGTGAATAATGCGAACCGCTTTATTTAAATTAGAATAAAATCTGATTCTTCTGTGAAAACCCAAATGAAATGAGAACCGTATCATAAGATACGGTCGGTGTCAGTAGGCAAACTTTTCAGACTAAAAAATTTAAATGCATAATAAACTTAATGCAGAAGACTTGCCAAATTAATTGGAATTTTACCAGAAGATATTTGAAAAGGCGGCAGAGTACGAAAACTTGCTAAATTGTATTTTCATGTCTGATAAGGCTCATTTCGATCTGAACGGCAACGTAAAAAAACAAAATTGTCGAATATGGAGTAGTTCCAAACCAGAAATACTGCATGGAGGGAATTGCATCTAATTCGCAGTGTGGTGTGCAGTTTATTTACGCTGTATTGTGGGGCCATACTTCTTTGAACAAAACGAACCCAGCGTTACGGTAACTGGAGACCGTTACTTGAGCATGCTAACAGAATTTTTCTATCCGCAACTACGCCGAAAGAGAATTCCTTTCAACTCTCTGTGTTTTCCACAGGTTGATGCAACTGTACACATAGCTCAGCCAATTTATCCAGATAATTTCCTAATAGAAACTCAACCCTTTTTTTTATAGGGTTATTGTAAACCCAAAGGGTATTACAAATCGACACCAACAAATGTGGATGAACTTAAACAATCAATTCGAGCAATAATAGCTGCAATTCCAGCCTTAACTTTGCAGGCAGTAATTAACAACTTTTTGTTAAGATGCCGCGCCTGCATCAATGAGCCGTGCGGACACTTAAATTCAATTATCTTTAAGACTTATTACAATTCAATGGGCTTTCAAATCAAAAAAGATGAATGCATTTCCAAAGAAGTTAATCCAGTTTCTTAATGTAGCTAAATTCCAGCCTCCCTGTATAAGAAAAATTGGCATTGATCAATAATATAACATCGAGTCATAGCATTTTTCTAGAAATATATCAAAAGTTAAAACAAATTTGGACCGCTTCTAGAAAAAAATATATTACGAGATATTTTCTTACAGTACATGTATTATTCGCCTATAAGGGTTTCTTTAATCGTATTGATATTGCATAAATACTAAAACGAATTTAATATTTTAACAAAATCACAAAGAATCACAAGAAATGTGACTACTAAATCTGTATTAATTAAAAAAACGATTTTAGCAAATTTGTGCATCATCGAGTTAAAAATATGTTTTGAATATATAGAGGATGTCACAGTATGCTTATTACTGCTAATCTATCAGTATAGGAGTTGAGGGTTTGATTTCTGTCAACGACTCTGGTCTATTGCAGTACAACTGGTGAAAGCTTTCGTTATTATGCTCGGTAAGTTAATTTGTAATATACATATGTATGTAATTTTTAATTGTATTGTATTATTTAATAAATAATAAAAAGCTTCTCAGAATGCATGGAAAAATGTGGCTCTTAATAAAACTCAAATGATTACAATGATACACATAATAAAATTGGTACTCACATATTGTAAGTAATACTGGTACTCCATCTCCTTCAAAAACCGCAGCACCAGTTACATGAATATCTAGGACTCCTCTTTTCAAGTTAAATCGCTTTTGATTATTATCTTCGCCTTTCAAAGTTGTTTTTACCAAATGATGGTCTCCAGTTTTTAAATTGCGTTCGAAATACGTTAAAATCCGATCACCATTAGAAAAATATTGCACACTAGCATTGGAAAATATTAAGCTTGAAACTAACTCCAAGCTTTGAGAATTTTGGGTTTCATTTTCATTTTTACGTGATTTAATTCCAATGTTTAGTGGTTCACACGAGCCATCCGAATACAAGATTATGGTCTCGTCCTTGTCACAAACCAATTCAGCAATGCTTTTATGAAACTATCAAATTAATTTATACTAATTGTTGTATTTTAATTTTTCTTTTGCCACTTACCTTTAATTTCTTACATTTATTAACATCCTTTGTATTTTCATCCCAACATCTAATTGATTTTTTTGCAAATACGCCAACATATTTCTGCGTTTTCCTATCATAAACCACTTTACAAGATAATTTTTCTAACACGGACCAACTTTTTATTTGTTTTTGCGTGGAAATCTTAAAGTAACTTATTGAAATTGATCATAATTTTCAATTATTTATGTATACCAGTACCTTGATGATTATTACAATATTTTTTCCCAATGTTGTTATAATATTGCCTTCGTCCTTATCTGGCGATATGCCTAGAAAGTCCTTGGGTTCAGGTATAGGGCACAAATTATAATATGTTAAAAATTTTGTCATTTTTATGCACTGAGTTAATTCTTTTATTTGAAAATAATAATGGTGTTGTGCACGTGTGCAGAGTCCTGCGCCATCCAATGTTTAGCGGCGGCCGCTTGTTTACGAAAATTTCCCGCGGCTAAAAATCGGATGTAAGCCGGCTGAGAATAGTTTCGGGGAACACATTCTCAATTGGTTTTTGTGTCGGATTGTAAGGGCTACAAGCTTAATCCCAAAAATTACTTTTTAATTGTTATTTTCCCTTTTTTTGCTTAAAAAATAATAGTTATTTTTAAAATTTTATTTTTTACAGCAAAATGTAATAAGATATAAAGAAAGCAAGTAAATCCTTAGTTTTAAGTTTAATAAATATGTAATTATTGTATTGTTTAAATAACCTACTATGTGTGTAAACTAATTTGTTTGTTTCAGGGTGAGGTAAGATGTGAGGTTAGAACTTTGTGGTAAGTGCGTGGGTAGTAATAGGGGGACAAAATATATTATAATAAGAGCTAGTGTCCTAGGTTGGGAGGGTATGTTAGGAACAAATCCATCTGGTTCCTTTTCTAACGTGTTTCTTGTTTGTGGTATTTTTTTTTTTTTGAATCGTGTTTACATTTTTTTTTATTGTATTTGTGCTTGCCTCTGATCTGTGGTTATAGGTTGGAACCTGCCTTGAGGATGTGATTGGAGCTAGTTGGCATCACAACCACAGAGGTAAAAAGCGGCACGTAACAAATGATAGGGATCATAAAATTAAAAATTTTCGAAACGTATTTCTGGCAACACTGCCACAATTGTTTTCGTTTCTTATATTTTGGTCATACTTCTAAAAGGTTCCTTTAAATAAGAAAATCTAAAATTTGGCAATAAAAAATGGGTGGCAAAACAAAGCACACACAACGTACTAAAAATAATGCAAAGGTAAGTATAAAAATTAATATGTTTTATAGATTGCATTTCAAAAGTTGTATATTGCAGCCTTCGAATAGCGCCCGCAGTGCGGAATTATTGGGTACTGCACCCACATTCGTGGGGTTTTCCGCACATTCCGACTTGGGTATTATACCATACGCACCTGGTTTTACAACAGTGGAACAGATGCCTGAAACATTTGATGCCAGCATTAGTCCGCAATATCAATTGACTATGAAAAAGCTTACTAAAAAAGATCCAATGACTAAGAAAAAAGCATTACAAGAATTTATCGAATTGATAAATAGTTCTGAAATGGATGAACTTAAAATGATATTACCTCTATGGCCTAAGTTCTATCATAATTTGGCTACCGACCCGGAACACAATGTGCGCGAATTGTCACAGACGGTGTTGCAGCTTTTAGTTTCTAAGTGTAAAAAGGCTGTAGCGCCATATCTGAAGCAGCTAGTGCCAGTATGGTTAGGTAGTCGGTTTGATAACTATGCACCAGCTGCCAGTATAGCCAGAGCTTCTTTTAGTGCCACTTTTGCCGGCAATGCAAATCGTACTCGTGAAGTCTGCCTGCATTGTCAAAATGAAATTCTGGAATATGTCGCACGCAATATAACCTACCACACGGCATCTACGTTGTCAATGGGAAAGAATTTAACACCAGAAGAAGCCGAGCAAAAGTACCAACGCGTTGTTACTTGTAGTTTAAAGGAGCTTTCATTTTTTGTTGAACACACTTTGGAGGCCGATGATCAAACTCAAATACTGGAAGGCCTACAAAAATTGTTAAACCATCAAAAGTTTTGGAGTTTTGCAAAAAATAAGCTGAATGCGATTAGGTACGTGGTTGCGAATAGTCGATTATTAAAATTGAAAAAATAATGAAGAATGAAATTGAATTCATTTAAAACTAAATCGAATTAATTAAATTTTCCAATATTTTCTCTTTTTCTCTAGAGCTGCATGGTTTGAATTAATATATTACATGCTTCATTGTTCCAAGCAACATTGTGATATTTTTGCTTCCAAAAAATCCGAATTGATAGCAATAGCATTTCAAAATATAGATGAATCCGATCCGCTAGTTGCGCCTCATATATGGGGCGGCATACTGCTAATACAAACAAATTACAAAGATTGGTAAATGTTTATAAAATATCTGGACTCGTAAAATGTATTTTTTTTTTAATTATCACTTTTACAGGCATGAGACAATTAATTTTCAAAACAATGTCCTGCCCAAATTCAATAATTTACTACGTAATGCTTTCAATCGAAACGCTCAAGCAATTTGCCCCAATATTTTGCCATTTTTCTCTCAACTGTCCGAAGTTAAAACAAATTTTAGTGAATATCAAAATATAGTAAAACAATTTTTCGACAACATTAAAGATATTATAATTGCCGAAAATTCCTCATTCCGCATATCGAAACAAGACAGTAAAATTATAATAAAAACATATTTCGAATGTTTGCGTTATATAATACAAAAAATTCATAGTAAAAAAGACAATACTCAAGCCGAAGAAAATACTTTAGTCTTAAAATTACTGGAGGAAAATGTTGTGGAGCCAATAAAATGGTGTCTTACAAGTGCGGAAGCATGCACGGTTAAAAGTTTCTTTCAACACACTGCTACTTTGGTGGCTTTCTTTGACAAACATGCAGCGATGTCTTCAATATATCAGAAATTATTGGATAAATTTTGGGGTCTACTATTTACTGTTCTACCGGAAGGCCTAAACAAACAGAATGTTAATGAATTGTATTTAAAGCGTGTTGTCGAGCTAATAAATGATTTGTATATAGCAAATCCTAGTTTAGACGAACATAAAGTGAAATTTTCTGAAGACGCTGAAGAAGATGTGGGAAAAAATTATCGTTCTGCAACATCCAAAGGGCAACATACAACAGCAGCTTTCATACAAAAGGAACTTAAAGAATTGGTGTTAACAATATTGCGTATATGTTTGAGCAAAACTATAGCTTTAAAAACTTCTGATTATATTAAACATGTTCGTTTACTTTGCAATATGTTTAACGACAAAGACTTTTTCGCTAAAATAAGTGAAGATGGCAAACTGGATACCACGTTTACGACTTTCGTTAGTTTGTTGAAAACAACAATGTGGGACAATGAGGCCTGTGAAATTGTAGTTGATGTACTATTTGAAATTTTACAAAATTTTGAAAAACAGCAAAGATTTGAAATGATTGAGCAGGAATTAATAAAAGTAAGTTCCTATAATTTTAGAAACAGTTTGAACAATTTTCCCCCCCACAGATTCCCCATCATTTAACCCAAACAATGGTACTGCAGCGCTTACTTTCGCATCCGATGTGCATAGAACCCGAAGTGCGCAACATACTTTCACAAAATGAAATCACCGAAATCATTAGCAAAATTGCTTTGGAGGTGGTGACCAACAACTCCAAGGATCTGTTTAATTTGTTGCACAAATGTTTTTTCCAAACGGATTCAGGTGATATTTTAATTTCTTCCAAAGCAGTCGACGCAATACTCAACATTATCTCTCAGGCCTTGGTTGCCGAGCAAGATAATACAAATATCGATACAGATGTAGATGGCTGTGGTAGTTTTATAGCACAAATTATGCCAGTTGTGTGTTCGAATGAAAACTCAACACGAGGCGTAAAACATAAAGTATTTTTAAGGCTGTTTAAATTTAGTATGGAAAAATCGGTCAATGATATATCAGAGGACACTCTGTGGGAAATAACAACCTGCTGGCAGGATGCTTTATCAAGTGAAGATATTGTTATCGATGAAGACTTATTGCAGCAATGTGCTGAAATTGTGGATCAGCTGGCCTTAAAGGACGATTTAGATATCACTGCTATAGAGTCTATGGCAGAGGCAATGGCTAAATTTATTACGTGTTCTACGGAGAATACCGAAGATGAAAATGAACGTTACTTGAAAATTGATGAGACATTGAAGATGTTATTAAAAAATAATTCAAAGGACATACAAGATCTCTATAATGTTTGCTTATTTTTAGAGTCCTTAAAGGGCACATCATCTCCTTCTAGCGGTTTTACAGGAGAAATTAAGAAATTTTCCGATTTAAAATTAGCATTACAACGAGCTTTACTTAACTTTTCTACTCTTTGCAAGCTAGTATGTAAACCAGCGAAAGTAGTAGGTTTAGTCGATGGCATGGATATGAATGAAGACGAAGTCACTGAAGACTATTGTGATCCTAATGAAAACTTATTAAAAATTTGGTCTGATTGTTTGCAAACACAATTAATGCAATACATTAACATAGCCGCCTGTGGTGAATCCTTAATAGTTAACGCTGATAAGCTGGATAAAAAATTCGAAATTTTATGTCTAGAACTTTCTGAAAAAGTCCGACATCTCTTACGGCATTCGGGTGAACTTAGTGTTACCCTCAAAGAGAGACTTTTAGAAGAATCTGCTAAAGAGGAAAACATTGTATATTGTCGTTCTATGCCTTATCTAGTTAATATTGAACAATATGCTCAATTTGAAGAAAATGGCACTCTGCTTTTGGCCGAGGATTTGCAAGAATACTTTGCAGCACAAAAAGCTTTTAAAGCCTACATAAATAGTCTACAATATTTACTACCAAAATTAGAAGCCAAAACTATAAGCATTCAATGTCCAATTATGCGTTGTGACCCCCCTGATATGTGGATAAAAGCTGCCGTTTTTCATTGTTTAATTAATAATAACTTTTCATCGTTGTATAATGACAAATCTGATCATAATATTATTACGTCTACAGTACAATTTATAACCGAACATGTAGACAAATTGTACACTCAAAAGGATTTATTGCTATATCAAACGTACGATAAGTTTATGAATAATTTAAGAAGGATTTAATATATATGTTACAAAATTTTCAGAGAAATACCTAAACAAGACATGATAAATGTTTTAAATGCCGTGGAATATATGAATTTATTAATCGAAGTATTACGGAAAGTACCCTATCAGCTCTCTATTAAAAATTGGGATGTTATACGTATTGGTTTGGGGCATTGGATACTAAGTTTGACCAAGTCACTGGAGTATGCTTTAGAATATGCTGACCTGAAGGTATTTAAAAACAAAATCAAATTATTGAAGAAAAGGAAATTGCTTGATATTTTGTAAACAGTAACAAAAATTGCTATGTAAAATAGTACACTCGTTTTGATTTTTATCACCAGAACACGATTAATAAGTATCCGAGTTAGCAAGACGGGCTTTTACAGAATAACTATACAACATTGCAGTTTTTTATGTGACTTTCCCACATACGACCGTTTTCGGAGCAACATTTGTTTGCGTGTTTACAATTGTTTTTTTTTTTAATTATTTCATTCAAATAGTAAAAAGATTCATCAGACATAAGTTTGTTTATAAACCTTAAAAAAGGGAACTTGAAAGCTTAAAAGTTTTAAACTAAAATGGTCTCAGCATCTATTTTGAATAGAAACGTTAGCAGTTATTTATTCGAAGTATATCTATCTCATAAATTGAATAAATGTTTCATATAAAAAAAAATTCTTAATAATGATTTAATTTTTATTAATCCTTTTGCAGACTTTATACTTTATTCTACATGTTTTTAAACTCTTTGCTGCTTTAACCGCTTTCTTTGCTGAGGAAAAACTAAAAAGTTCCACCGAACTAATCAAAAATATATATGATGAATGGATAGAAGTATTTTCACGCGACGTTTATTTAACTTTGTTCAAATCATTTTATCGTATATGTGAATATCAAGGTAAGATATACTTTAGATATGCAGGTATGTGATGGAAGTTAATTTTGAAAATGGTAGGTTAAGGTTATGTTTTACGGATTATTTCATTTGTATATCGAGCCCTAACCGCTAGAATAACGTAACTCGTAAAAACAAATTTTTACAAGAGAAAGTTTTATTTTTTACTTTTTTCCTATTTGTTCAGAATTTATTAATGAAAATTTAAATGTAGCTTACTTAGGCAAGTTATATTAAGTAATACTTTAATCCTACGATAGAAAAAATAACATAAGAGATCAAAGTAGAGATGGACACCGCTTACGTAATTTGCGTGAATCATGCATGACACATAATGCAACACGTTTGATTGTGATTATATTTTCGCTCTAATCACGCTATCATGCATGAACGTTAGTATAAAAAATCCGCCTGCGTGAACGTGCATGGGTAGCATTTTGCGTGATTGTTTCGCAAGTATCGGGTGATTGTTTTTGCTATTTGGTTTTTCAGTGTAAAAAAAAAAAAATGTGACATGGGACAATGCCAAAAATGCTTAGCAAGGTTTGCCATTTCGCCATGAATAGACTACTAAACGAACAACACTTGCAAATCATTGAATTTTAATATCATAATTCGTGCTTTTTGAGAAATGTGTTTTCCATAAAAAAATTGTCTTCAGCGACGAAGTTCAATGGGTACGTCAACAAACATAATTGCCGAATTTGGTGTGAAAAGCAGCTAGGAGCAGTCCAAGAACCGCGTATACACCTAGAAAGATGCACCGTTTGGTGCGGTTTGTGGGCCGGCGGCATCGATGAAAATCGCAACGTTACAGTCAACCCTGTAAGATAACATTACATCTCCTTTTGGTGAGATACCGGCCGAAATGCTGGAAAAGTATGCCAAAACGCCAAACGGCCACACAAAAACGTAGATGTCGTTTACGTTAAAATTGAAATGCTTGTATTTCTTTAACTATCATTTCTATTTTTGACATCTTGCTGAGTGGTACATTTAATTGACGAAAACACAATAGAGCTATAAAATCGTTTTCAGCTTAAGTCGACTTAAGCACTTATTCCCAAATGGAATGCTATCTTCTAATCAAAATTTTAATTATATGCTACAACACTTAAAGATCGGTTTAAGAATTGTTCGCACAGTCGATCTAAATTCATCACACTATTTTGAAGCGATCATTTTCCCATCACATCACATTACCTGTGTAAAGTACATAAAATTAAATAGAATTTTCTTTTGAACCGGCAGAGGTACATGAGAGTTAATTGCATCTCTATGCATTTAATACTTGAGTCACGCCTAAGCCCTGTCACAATCAGCAGTTTTTCTGCCCAAGATTTATTTTTTTAGTTTTATAATCGTTTAATGTAAGATCTCTTAATACTTTTTTAATGTATATTATTCCTCTTAACTAATTTTAAGGTATTTCGACCAACTTGTCTGACTGCTGGGAAATATTCTTAAATGAACTCACTTTGACCATGGAAAATATGGATTATGGCATTGTTTATGCGGTAAGATTTTAACACAAATATTTCTTTTATAAAAAAGCTAATATTTTCTATTTGCAGTTTTGTAAAAAGAACAATAAAATTACCTTGGATCATGTTTGTAATTTCTTATTTCGAAACCTCTCTAGTCCAGTATATTCATTACGCACTTTGAGCATCTTTATAATGCGTCAATTGACACCGCACTTTGTGGCCGATGATATCGAAGAGTATGATAAAAAATCGGAGCAAATCGATAAAGATGAACATAAATCAATAAAGTGGCATTTCTTAAATCGTTTTGAAGACTATATAGGACGTTATGATATGCCAATACAAAACTACATCAAAGAGTTTAGGTAAAGTGAAAAAATGTTAATATTTGTTCGCTTTTGCTTTTGAGAAACCAGTGTTTAATAAATTTTGTTTTTCAAATTAGTTTCAAATTGACCGAAATAGCCGAAATGAAAACCATAGAAAGACATGAAGCTTTCAGCTACTTAATGTTATGGGATTGTATTATTTATGCTTGTGCCAAATCTCCAGTAGCTTTACGTTCGCTATATACTTCCTGGCTGCATGAACATAAATATGAAGAGGTGATTATTCTGTGAAATGATAGCACATATTAATTTTAGCTAAAATAAACTCTATTTACTCATTTTCAGAATTTACTGCAATTTTTATTTCGTGCTATGCCTGCAGACATTTTGAAAAATCACAGTACCAAACAGTTAAACAATGACATTTTCAAAGGTCTTTCTTGGTCACAAATAAAAGGTAAATATGAGCTATTTTTTTACCCTATTTTTCCGCTGTTGTATTGTTTAGTGTCCTTTCACTTGTTATCGGACGATATGAATAATAATCTTCATCTTCTTCTTCATGGTAAGCTTCAGAACCACTGGAAGGTAAAATATAATCACCAACTGGTAAAAATGAGAACAATTCTTGTCCGTTTTTTTCCGTTTGCATTTGCGTATTTTCTGAATATTGCGTAGCGTTTTCAGTTAAATGTATGTTCAAGTTCGAAATGAATTTGTTTATCCATATGGCCAAATTAAAAGCTAAAATTTTTTGATATTCTCGCAAATTACTTGTTATATGGAATTCTTTATCTAAAATTATAAAATGATTTTTAGCAAATACAAGTATAACAAACACTACACTAGTCATAACTCCATATCAATTCTTTGTTGTTGTTAACTACAAGTATAACTGCTAAAATAACTTTAGGCATATCCTATTCAGTGACTGTGTCTTATATTTCGAAAGACTTAATCGTCTAGAAAATTTGTAAGAAAATCAGTAAATTTTTTAAAATATTTTTGATACATTTCTATACAAATTTTGTAGACGTTTGAATCGTTCGGAATACAGAAACCAAAATAGTGATCATAATTTTGAGTCTCTGTCATGCAAGGCAGGAATGAACATTTTGATGGATTAATTAAATGCAGATATAAAGATATAAACGCTTTTGATGATATTTTTTCAACACAAGTTAGGTACTCGTATGTAAATTGCTGTTTTCTAAAATTGTACCTACCTGTGAATTCTTTCAGTGCCTCTAATATCACAGTCCCCAAGGCTGAGCTTTCATTCATGGTGAATTGATCATTTAAAAGAAATTGTTCCATCTCACCAAACAATATATAGACAATCTTTTTAATTTGCCGCCTTTGCTTATTCTTAATTTTACGTGCTAACTTTTGACAGCGTAATTTTTGCTTCCTCCTGGCCACTCTGTTTAAACGCCTTTCTTCTCTTAACAAATCCACGGCTTTTTGTATGCTCGTGTACTCGACATGTGGCGTTTTGTCCAAACATCTTCTCAAAGACCTTTTGTGACGTCGCGATATAATGTTATTGAAATTGTTAAGGGTGTCGGTAACCTGCTTTAAGTCAGGCTTGGCCAAGCGCATAATGCGAGGCGTGCAATTAGCTATAATTGATTTCTTAAGAAAATAACGTGGCATTTTACGTGGTGCTGCAAAATTTGCCTTTGGCGTGGCCAAATAAACAATGTGTTCTTCCTGGGTCAACACATCACGATCGATTATTATATTACCCGTATGTTTGCAAGCATATTGGGGATTGTAGGTTGGACAAACACACAAATATTTCCAGTTATAACGATGTGGTGGCCTTTTCATTTTCACATAAAATGGTTTTATGTAACCACATTTTATTGAGCGTTCACGTAGCAAATGTTGACGGGCATTAAGTTCTTCTGCAACGGTTCTAGTTTTCGGCGGGGGGTTTACTGGTTCTTCAAAGTCACTGGGAATTTCTTCAAAATTTATGGCCATTTTTTTTCTTCTAATAAGTTTACAAAGGATTCAAATATACAATTAATTAACAAAAATTTTGTATAATAAATGAATTTGACGTTTAAAAAATTGATTTTAAATTTAATTCTGTGTCTTTTTTATTTTTAGATCCAAATTTATCTTTGGAAAAGTATGTCTGTCACATGTATACTGATGTCTTAAGTAAATTACCAGCCGTTGTACGTAAATGGTGGAATACAAGTCCCTCTAGGCAAAAGACCTTTGTCGATACATTGACAACGAATTTCGTTTCACCGATTATATGCCAGGAAGAACTACTAGCGATTGCCAGTAAAAGGGAGAAACATGAAAACATGCAGGTAAGAAATAAATTTAAAAAATCTACTTCAGGAGTAAAATTTTTACACAAGAAATATTTGTTACTCCAAAACTCACATTCTACACAATGTCTCTAATATTTATTCTGATATAGCTCTTTCGGTTTCTTACATTTCCTCGCAATACTCTCACGAAAATTAATTTTTTATCAATCAGTTTGTGTTATTATTTCACATTACAGGTTACTGTACACATATCGACTCGTGAAGTTTTAGCAGTATATTCCATTGACGAGGCTCGCATGGAATTGGTAATAACATTGGCACCCAACTATCCATTGGGATCAGTGAAGGTCGATTGTAATAAACAAATTGGGGGACGTTCTACATCGCGTAATTTAGCCATGCAGTTGACCCTTTTCCTAACACATCAGGTAGGTGTCAACTTTTAACATTTAGAAAATATCTTTTAAAAATGGTGCTTTTATCCAACCTTAGAACGGCACTATATTCGATGGTTTGACCTTGTGGAAAAATAACTTGGATAAGAAATTCGAAGGCGTTGAAGAATGTTATGTTTGCTATACGGTTATACATCAAGATACGTGCCAATTGCCAAAATTAACCTGTAAAACATGCAAAAAGAAATTCCATGGCCCTTGTTTGGTATATATTTCTCTAATTTCTTTGAAAATCTTTTTAATAATTTAATTTAATTCTTTTAGTACAAATGGTTTACCACAAGTTCGAAATCAACTTGTCCTATTTGCCGGAACGTTTTCTAAGCTTTTTTAACTTGTGAATACTATGAAAGAGTGTTTAACACAAACCTAGAGTGATACAAATATTGTACGTGGCTGTTAGGCAAATGCAAGTACATCTACAGCAAATATTTATATATTTTAGAAGTAGTTTCAAAAAATAATTAATAAAAGTTAACAAATAATTCAGTATATAAATTCAGATTTACATAAATGGGGTTTTTATTTCAATTAATTTCTGTTTTTTTGTAAAATTTACGACTTTTGGAACTTAAGGATATTTTGGAGATTTCAGATTTGCGTTTTTGGGTTTTGGTGAACTTCTGATTAATTGTGAAATTAAATTTTTCGGTTTAATTCCGGATTTTGGGGAAATTTTTAGTTGTTAGTTTCGGTTTTCTTTGTTCGTTTTTTTTTAATTTTTAGTTTGGTCCAGCATTTAGGTCCATAAGTTAGATGGGGGCCTTCAGATTCATAATTTCTGTAGGAGTACTTTATACAAATTTTATAGGGATTCAGAATATGCAAATTTTATGGACTTGCGGACAATCGCTTATCCGTGAAAAAACTATGCGTTTTTCCCATATCTCGTGAACTTTTGGACCGATATTGCTGATTTCATATAGCAAAAATTCGCCGAAGCGCTGATCAATGCTCAAAATATCAATTTCCTATTTTGGCTAGTTCCGTCAGAAAGTCGATTTCAACAGACGGACGTCGTTAATTGAACTTCCCTACCTATAAGGATCCAGAATATGTGTACTTTGTTGAGTAGGAAATAATTATTGTAGAAATTAAAATCGGAATGACAAAACTATATATACCTTCTTAAATATGTACCAAAGGTTTTTAACTTTTTTCTAAAACGAAAAAGAAATATATTTTCCATAAAATTACGGATTTTCTTGACCTTTTTATTTTAAATTTATTAAATTGATCGAGCTTAATGGTCTTTTATAAAAAAATATTTTATTTTTATCAATATTTCACTACTTTATTGTAAAGCAGCATCAGGAAATAAAATTTTGTATATTTTTGGAACAAATTTCTTATCGGCCCTTGTCAAGTTTGGTTGGGAGACAAACCGGTTTCGACTATATGATACCTTCAGACAAAGGAGCAGCAAAATAGTGATAAAAATAAAATAATTCTTTATAAAAGACCTTCAACCTTATTTAATTCAATATAATAATATATTTTTTAATTATGGTCTATAAAAATTTTAGACGCAAATCGCCAACAAACCGATTAAAAATAAACGTTTTACACATGAAAGCACTTTGTTGAAATTACTGGATATGTATTCTAAAGAAATATTTCAATGAAATAGGCCATATCTTATATGTGTGTTTACATAAGAAACCGAAAAATGTCGCCGAACTCTTAGCTTGCTTTGATGAATTGTACTCCATTTTTATTGTTTTGTATACTACCCAATTAGAATTACCAAGAATATTTTATACGCAAATTTATACGGCAATCAGAAAGTGTCAAAAAAATCTCTTTCATCAAAATATGGATAAAAAACCTGAGTGGAAAGTAAAAAACATTTGAGTGTTAGTAAAAAAAAATGCGAGTGTATTGCGGCTTTCAGGCATTTACTTTCATGTGTAAACGCTTGGTAAAAAAAATACCTCCCAAAACTTAGGCAGTATCCACGTTAGGGTTGTTGTTTTTTTTCTATAACTTTACCTTTAAATTTTCTGATAGCCAACATAGATATTTGATGTATCTACATAATTGATTTACGGCCGGCGTCACTGTACACAGGTTTTGTCATTAAGTCAATCATCTATTTCTCCTCGTAACTCAAAAAATTAATTTGATGATGCAGAATAGGTCGTTATGTCGCGCATTATATTGTGTATAATTTTCATCTGTTTATCTGGTCTACTTTTCACGTTTGAAGATAAGCGATATGTACTTTGATTGGTTTTTAGGTACGAAGCATTTTTCTGAACTCAAATTACAACCAGAAATAATATTTATTATGTGCTATAGGTAGGTGCCACTTTTGCATAGTTTTTTTTTTCTGCACAAGTAATATTATAACAAGTAAAATACATTATGTTTTTATTGTAATTAATCATTCAGTACTGTAAAGTATTCTTTTAATTAAATTTGCATTATTTAACAGCAATAATTTAAATCATGTGTATTTTTATACATTTTTAAGGAGTTTATAATACTTTATTTCCTTTTAGCTTACATACATATCTGTATAAATCCCTAATTTTATAAATGTTTATGTAAAATTAAGTTTAGGCATTAAAAAGACTTTGTTTAAGAAAAGAAAATTACAGTGTTCTGATGGTTAAATGTTATGTATGTATATATAATATTAAAGCATTTGGCGTGAAACTTTAAACCAAAAAACTTTTTTAAATTGTATTTTAAAGTGCATGATTAATATGTAATTAATTAAGTTTGAAACTTTACCTGCATATTCAAAGCTTATAGTTATTACACTAGTTATTATATTCATTTATTATGATTCAAAAATACAGTTACTTTTAATGATTTTTATTTGCAAATATTTTTAAGCAGCCATATTTTTTTAATAAGTTAATAAAATTATTATTGATAATTAAAACTAATATTGCAAAATAATCTTTTTAAAAAAAGTTAAACATTTATTTCTTATATGTACTTTTTATTTATTTTGGTTGTTGAATTCGTTAAAAAAACAATAATTTTCCGGTATTATTTTACGGTTCTCTGAGTTTTGTTGTACAATATAACACCTTTAGTTTGTTTATTTATTTGTTTTAAGAGTATATTATTTAAAACTTGGAATATTTAAAATCCGCATTCCAATATTTCTACAATTCATTTTATTTCGTTTGTAAATATTGTAAAATATTTTTGTGTTTAAATTTTAATACAGAAATTATGAATTCCCATTTTTGCTCTTGATTTATAATGTAAAATTTAAAATGAAAACATCTGGCAGCTTTTATATTTGCGGTAAACAAGAATTTCCATTGGCTAGAGAAAATGTAAACAAATGCAGACATCTTTTTGTTGTTTGTTTTTTGCTTTACTTGCAAATCGTTTTGACTTGGTAGAGCAAGACAGAATTTTTTTGTTTTCTTTTTCATCCATTAAAATATTTTGGATGTGTAAATGTATAAAACAATGGAAAAATTAAAAAAGTTTGAATGCAACGTAAGAGGTATTTGAACACCAAAGCATTTCAGTACTTAAGTAATATGCACACAAGTATTAGAATCGGAAAAGATCGTTAATCAAACCATATTAAATCGTTATTTAGAACATTGCCAAGACCTTCTTTCCACCAAGGACTAGTAGGTATGGAATGATTCAAAAAATAGTATAGACTTTTTTCTGTTTATTGAAACCAACTCACTGTGTGTGTTACACGGGTATGTTTTCGAAATCTATAAACTAAGGGCCTGGGCCTGTTTATGTAACATGAAAGCAATTGCCAGAGATGCAAAACTAAACTTACTCTAGATTCTAGTATTCCTATAATAAAGTCCAGAGGGCACGTACCATATTTAAATTGGACTGATCAGTGTAGGCGTTATGGCCTACGAACCTAAATTCAACTTCAATGACCAGATAGCAAAGCCATTGTTCAACGACTTCGCGGTGAACAATTCAACCACCGACACGAACAAAATCCCAACATTGAATTGCAGCATTGGAAATATCATGGTATGAGGGTATTTTTAGAGACGTTGACATTTGTACTATTCTACGCTTTACTAATGTAGTGAAGTGCTTAATGTAAGTAGGGATGGATCTCTTTTAATTTCGTTATCTTTTCATCAACTGGAAAAGTAATGGAATGTAATTTCAAGCGATTGTATTGAAATGGTTGTCTCAAAGCTAAAATAAATTTGCCCTGTTAAAAACAAATTATGAATAATACCTACCTATAAAACATACAAAAAACTGAACTGAAAAACTGAAATAGGAAAGTGACTATTTAATCACTTTTTATCAAAGTTGATTAATTATTCAAAAAAATGTTCGTTGTCGACCAGAAATGTAATTGGTAGCGAAATAAATATCAGTTTTTGACAAAAAGCGTAATTGACAATTTGTGAGCTGTGTTCTGTTACTTTCGGAGTTCACAGAAAAGATTGAATTTAATTTCAATTTCGAAAAATGCATAGGTTTTCAATTACTTTTTCTGTTATAGTTCAACCCATAATGAAAATTCTTGACTCAATGATAACGATAATTTTTTTTTAAATATACGATAAAGTAATTAAAATGTTTCTGTAATTGAAAATGTTTGAGCTTTAATTTTTCCCTGTGTTGGAAATATTGATAATACTTGAATTTTAACCTACTATGTAACCTTAGGGCCATTATTACAACTTGCCTTTGAAGTAAAGATAACTTTAGTTAATTCAACCTCAAATCTCTTTAGCTTGTTGGAAAGATCTTCTTACCTGTTTTAACGTAATGTTATACATTTGAGGTTTCTTCACTTTAGCTAAAGTTACCTTTTACCACCAAGAACTTTAGAGGCAAGTTGTATTAATGTTAATAATTAATAAACACAGACAGATATAAATAAAAAAATGAATTTAAGAAAGGAATTTAATAATGCTATAAATCTGAAAAAAATATTACCAGGCATGTTCAGAAAGTTACGTGGTTCTAAATCACGAACTGTTTTAAAATCACGCGGAGGATTTGATGCTTGCAGCAAGGTTTCAAATTTTCGAAAACCCGAGAAAACATCTGATTTTTATATGAAGAGAAAACGTAAATCACGAACATTGCCAAACAAGCACTGTCCTTAGAAATTTTGTAATATTTATGTATTTATGCGGATAAAAGCTTATTTTATTACAAAATTAAATAGAAAACACATTGTCAAATATATAATAACATTTTTATTGAATTCGATAGGAAATACTTGGAGCATAAGCAAGTGATTTCAAATCGACTGTCATTTAGCTGACCGGTTTCAAATTACGTGATTTCAATCATTTTTGTGCGCAGAACACATTATGCGTGATTTAAAATCACTTTGACAAAACGTGATTTTCAGAACAGGCCTGTATTTCTGGTGTATATGGCTTGAACAGCAACATATTTCTTAAAATAATAATAACATTTTTAACGTACATATGTAGTTATAAAAAATATATGTTTTATGCATAAGTATGCTTGTAGTAATAAATAAAGTAAAAATATCTTTAGGATCTGTTTTATTTTAAAACTCTGCTTAAAGTTTATACATAAATAAAAAATATATATTGAATATTTACAACAAAAATATGCATTAACATAGAGATATAAAATCGGTATATTGCACTTAACAAAAAAATAAAAAAATAACACCTAAACTAAATTATGAAAAAAGAAAAATAGACAAAGCGAAAAACTAAATTCGACTATTACAATTTATTTATAACGCATTAAAATTATATATATAAATGTGTGTATGTATATGCATAATCAGGCGCGGATCTAGCCCTAGTTTTTGGGTAAGAAATTACAAGGAAAAATTTATTTAACGAAAAACTATCAAAATTGTTGGTCGGGAAAATGTTTATTGTTATTCATTTGGAGGTGAGGGGTTATGTGTACACTATTTGGCCTTTCCCTGCATCCGCACCTTTACATAATTAACAATCCGAAATAAAATTATGCAATAAAAATAATAAATTACTTTTGTTGGAATTTGAAACAAAATCCCCTTTCATAAGTTTAAACTTCTTAAACAAAACAAAACATACATGCATACATAAGTAATACAAATTAAAGAAATATCATATAGAAAAAATAACATACCTATAAATTATATAATAATCACAATTTTATTTATACGCTCAGCGTGTTTAGTTGTTTTAAATTAATGTTTTGTAAATTTAATTTCATTACCGTTTGTTTTTGTTTTCTTTTTAATTTTCAAACTTTTATGATATTGTGCACATTTTCTTTAGGTCATTTTCTGATTCATCATTTTCTAAAATACCCAAGCCTCCATTTGGCAAAGTCTTACCCTCAATATTTGGCAAATATGGTTCGTAGTCCAAACCTTTACGTTCATAGAAAAGTAAATATGCTGAGCTGGGATCGATATTGGGTTGACTGGATATTTCACGACATGAACTGTCGTTATAACAATACCACGAGCCATTTGGATTAGCGGCATAGGAAACATAATGGCCGCCATTTAACATGCCAGAATGTGACTAAAAGTTTCCAAATTAATTAAAAATATGTTTAGTATCTGTTTTATTTTTAAAAGGGTTTAATGTATTTAAATCGTGTAAAATAGAAATAATATTCATCCTTCACTCATTACACCATGCACCGTAACGCTTTGAGACGTACATATGTACATATTTTTAAAATGGAGCTTTAAGTTTGACAATATCAAAATAGTGTGTCCACATTGCTAATGCTGTAATTTTAATTCTTTTGGCAACTCCAAATACGATTATCGCAATACACGAAAAATTTAACCGCAGTCTCCAGTTTCCGATAACAAATCTCGTTCATTTATAGCTCTATATCGCTCACTAGCTACTGTAACCGGGTTGCTCTCCTGCATCCAGCCAATCAGAGGAACGGTATCTAGTCTTTTTCATTGTGAAATTTTAAAGTTTTCTAACTTTTCCAGACCTCTTACACATTCCGATCGGAATGGGTTTTGATTCCGTAATTGCGATTCCGATTGATTTTGTTAATGCCCAAAAGTTTGAAAAATCCCCTTTATGGAAATTCATATCAGACTTGGGCGTTGGCAATTAATGTAAATTACAACTACCAATTGTTAATTAGTAATTGCAATTGAATTTTGTCAATTACAAAACCAATTACATTTTGTAATTGGCAAGTCGCAATTACCAATTACACCAATTATAATTACAATTAATTGGAAATTAGCTTTTATTTAATTTTATTAGTACAAAGTGATTATAAATACTATCCTGAAGTTTATGTCATGAAAAACAATTCCATTTATAAATCTAGAAGTGGTTTAATCCCATACGCATTTTTAATTATTCGTTTTCTGACGGCATTGAAACCACTTTCGAGCGCAATTGAATTCTATTACAGGGCTGATAATCTTTATTTACATTTTCAAAACTATACTGGTAGTTTGATATACCGCACCAGTGCAAATGAAAGGCTACATATATTGCATTTGTGGATATTAATATAACACCACACTTAAGTACCTTTAAATACATCAGCCACACAACCACCTTTCTCAGTCGTTAGACTGGGTATTTGAGGGAAAGCTTATGACATTTGCAGAGAAGTACAAAAAAGTACTTAAAAACGACGTTGGAGTTTAATAAATAAAAAAATAAAAATTCCGAAAATATTTACCCCTACACCTTACAATTCATTGTTCTCTATTTTACATTTTTCTATAAAGTTCTCATTCAACTTCATTCAGAAATTATTTTTGTTTAGCCTCAACATTAGTTTGGTTAGCAATTAGACATGTTCGATATTTTTCTTTTCTGAACGTTCTCCAAAAAAACGTCAAAACGAGAACGATATAAACTCGTCATAAACATATGTACCAATTAGATTAGATAAGTTGATCGTCGGTTAAATGGAAATCCAAATATTCATTTAACTGACTACCAACCATTGCTCCATTAGACCTCTAACGTTACAATTTGTTGTACAACTTGAGTAAATTCCACAACCAGTCGAAACGTTAGGGGGCCGCGTTAGATAGAATTAAATAAAAAAACACTGAATAACAACGACGTTAACCACAAATAGAATATGTACGTACGTACGTCTTTCACAGATGTGTAACTAATTATTTTTACTCTAAATATATAATAAAAAATATCAACATCAGTCAAAACTTACCACAACAGCATATAATTTATATTTTGGATCAAATTTGTCATCATCATTCTTCAGTCTATGCTGATGATAATCTTCAAATTCACCATCAATAATGGGCGTTTTTGTTAAACTAGTCGATATTAAACGTTTTCTTCTAGTCATTGTACGATCACCTTCATTCTTACGCAGCGTATTATCCATTATTGAGGTATTATCCAATATTTTATCTAAACTTTCATCATTATCCAAGTCATCGATTTGTGTTAAATTATGATTGTTGGTGTTGTGGCTGGAGTTTTCCATTGTAGTAGTATTGACCAAAATATTACTACAACTATCTAAAGTTGGAGTATGATTTTGTAAATTCAGCAAATTATTAACTTGATCGTTTAAAGACAACTGGCTCTCTTTGTTTAGACCATTAAGAGGTGTGTTTTTAACGATTGCAGTTGTATTTAAAGAAGCATTGGTGGGAGTGTTGACACTAGTGTTGCCATTATTTGGGGAAGGTGTAGTAGTATGTGTAGAAGTTTGAGTCTCTGAAGCTTTATCATTTAATATGGAAGTATCATCTTTTTCCGAGATATCAGCCAGATTTTGGGAAATTTCATTCATTTCCAGCAGTTCTTTATGCCGCAATATCGTTTCTTGGGGTACGGCAGCCAAATACGGTGTAGGATCAAAATTATTAAACGGAAAATGGACCACCTTTTGCGATTTAACCCATTTATTGTTAACACAATTGAAACGTTTTAAATGTATGATCTAAGGTAAATGAAATAGGAACTTTGTTTTATAACGCAAACTTAAACGACGAGGCGGGTTTAGTTTAACATACCAGTATGGGAGGTAATTTCCATATTTGTAGCTTCTTGGTGGCTGGTTTTTTCCCTTTACAGTGGCTGCAGTGATACCACTGCTCTAATTTCTCCTCTGAGGTAAATGCTTTTAGACAATGATTCAAGTCCACTGGTTCAATTTGTTCCTTACGACACATGGCCACTGTATCATGATCTACCCAAAGCTGTGGTGGTGAAGTCAGTTAATTTGTTTTAATGAGTTTTACATTTGTATTTAATTAATAATCCTACCCTTTCCAAAGTACTTTGATAACGTAAATGTAATGCTGTGGGATCCCAATCTATGGCTATAGTAAATAGATCATTACTATTTTTGGTCATTACTTGTGTATTGGATTGTTGCGATTGCAATGAATCTCTATCTAATGAGTTGGTTACAATGGCTTTTCTATTCTCTATATTAGGCAAAGAATTTGTTGTATGTTTTGGCATCATTTTAGGTGTAGATGAATTACCTGTTTTCGATTTTATAACAATAATAAAATATGTACATAAAAACAAACGTGAAAGAAACTTACTTGTATTCAAGCTGCTGGTAAATAAATTACCTTGTAGCACGTAATCATTATTGCAGGGTATTTCACAGCCGCGACAAAAATTTGACCATGGACATAAAGCACATGTTAAGCCATCATTTTTTACCGCACGCAAAGAAAATGGAAAATCATAGCCCAAACTATCGTCACTAGAAATTTAAGTTAACAAAACACTTGTTGTTTAAAAAAAAATTATATTTAATATAATGAACAGCTACGTACCAATCTGCCGCATGATTGGCTTGATCTGTTGATGCTGGTAGAGGACTTAATAAACGGCTAACTTGTAGCCACACCGCACAATATAAATCCTTATTTGTACCTCCTTCTAAATTCGGTATTATCAAAGGTACACCAAAAATACTTGGTCGGGTTTTATGATGGGATAGAAAATAACTATCCTGACGTGTAATTTTACGATGTACCGCCATCAAATATTTACCAACTTTATAATGTTGTGAAGGAACTCTTGAAAACAAACCATTTCCCAAAGCAGCTGCATCACTATTCGAACTTGCTGCTACTGCTCCTGCCCCACCACCAAAGCCAGGCATTAGAGCTAGTGTAGAAGTCACCCCTGAATCATTTAATTCTTGTTGTATGAAATTTTGACGATTAATTTCAGCTTCTTTTAAGCGTTGTGCATTATTTTCATCGGAGGAGCCAATAAGGCGACAAGGACAATCACTCATGCGCCTTAGATCTTCACAAGCTGATGCGGGTTCTGAGGAATTGGCGGTATGTAAATTCGTTAATGGATCACAAGTAGAACTTTCCATGGAATTTTCACCGGAATGTGTAGCAGTAACTGATGAGGACGAGCAAGTGTTTGCCTCAGTGGCATATAATAGCTTAGAGGTGGATATGTGCTTATGTATTGTGTCCCCATTAACGAATGTATTTTCAGGACTACGACTCATATTGGGTGTTTGCTAAACAATGCATTTGTTGTTTGTTTGTTATATACATATATCAAAAAGTTACTTTTAATTCATAATGTTACACAAGTGTGAAGAAATGTATGTTATTTAAGTTAGCAAGTGTGCTTTGGTTATGAATATAGGCAGCATTATTTGAATTAGGAATACAATATTAACATTTTAAGCGAGGTGCTTTAAGCATTTAAGTGTAAAATTCAATTATAAAAAACTAAAACACCACAAGCACATTTGCCAGAGCCACAACCTAAACAATATTCAAATACAAAAGGAAAAAGGTAAAAAGCATAAAGAAATAAAGTTAAACTATTGAAGGACCAACCAATTTGCAACGAATAAAAAAATTAAAATACAATTGCTATTTTGATACTAAAAACAGTAATAAAGAAATTATTCAACTGGAAATACGGGTGCTCTATTAAAACTAAAAGACAATTATTGTTACAACAAAGGAACTGTACAAGTTTTAGCCATAGTTATGTTTGTATATGTATTGGTTGCTTTTATAAAAAAAAAAAATTAACTAAATTTAGAAATATTAAGCAAAAATCATAAAAAATAAAAAACACGAATTTACAATTTGTACAATAATCAATGATGAACAAATGGAGAAAATTTTGATGGTCGATAAATTTTGCAAAGAATGAGAATATTTATTATACAGCTCGTGCCAAAAAAAAAAGACCTCGAAAGTTGTCATTGTGTCGCGTTTGCATGTAAAAAATGTTACAGAAGGTTTATTATTGAATTTATCTCACTATGTTACTAGTGTTGCATTTAGTATGCATTTTTCGAATATAAAAACCCAAAAAATTTATCCATCAAACTATTTTAATTGGAAATAGCACTATCAAAAGTGATTTTTATAAATTTTGGACTTAAAAATTGGCAATCAGTGCCCAAAGAACGCCATCTCTGTTTATTATTTGTTCACCCATTTTTCATAATAGGCACCCTTTTAACGGAAATCGACGCACCTGTCGGCTCACTGTTAATTTTTTTTGCTTAAGGATTTGCTGAAGGTTAAGAGATAATATGAAAAAAAAAACATATGTGAAGGTAGGTTCCTTTTTTTAATTTTGGACGAATAATCAAAATATTCTAGTCCGGTTTTTTGAAACAGGGTGTATACGCTTCTACTCCGTGTGAAACAAAATTGTATTTTTCTTAATTAAAAATCTACAGTACAATTTCTGAAAACTCTTTCTTGGACATTGAAAGAAACTAATTCTTTTGTAAAATTAGATATCCCTTGCGTAATTGCGAAATTTAGGATAAAATTACGATAAATTTTTTTTTTAATTTTGGTTACTTCCACTGTTTTTTTAATTGGTGCATTTACCGTTCAAAGTTTTTAATTAGAAGTGTGCTCGTCTATCAATCTGTCGATTCCCACCAAAGACCTGCTTTACTACAACGAGTAAAGAATTTAAGTTACAATATCATTTTGTTGCAACATTTAATAAATAACAAACAAAATATATTTTTCAAATTATCTTTCTCTTTTTGCCTTCACTTTCAGATTTAGCTTTTTTCCAATTTTGGATGCTGTTCGAGATTGGCGCTTTTAGCTGTTTTTTTTTTTGTAATTTTTTCTCCTTCGATTTTTTTCTAGAAATGGGATAGTATTTGTATATATGAAGAACTTGATCCTCATTTTGGTTTTGGATAGGAATATGGCCTTATTTTTACATTTTTGTTTTTGTGCGGATCTGAGTCCTTTTTTTCATTTTTGTTTGTTAATGTATGCATAAAATCTCTTTTAACTTAAAGCTTACAGAGGGTTAGGTTATATCAAATTTCAGCTCTCTACCTATAGTGGAATTGTTCCATACAAATAAGAGGGAACCCTAGTCCTCTAGATGAAGTGTCCTTCTCATGTCTCTTTACTTATTCTTCAAGGTCCACATGTATATAGTGGAAGTGGTCCATACAAATAAGGGGGAACCCTGCCCCCAGATAAAAAGTTCTCGTTTAGATCGTTACATATTACTTTTTCCGAGTTGGAATATTTTTGCAAATTTCTTTTTCGCATCTTAAAGCTTCCTTTTTATTTGTTTAAGCATTTTAATTTAATTTTCTTGTATATGTCTATATTTATATGGAATCAACAAAAAAATCTATATTTTTTTCGATGACTAAATGGTATGGACGACAATAGAAATTAACCCATGGCAATTTTTTTCAAAAAGTTCGAAATCAAATTCGAGTTTTCGTTCATAATCAAATTTATAATAAACGTATATGAAAAATTCAGGCTGTTTCTTTTAAGCGTATATAACTTTAAATTGCAATACAATGTAGTTGATTTGAGTTATTAAAATAAATCTCTGACATACGCTTCCACCGATTAAAATCGAGATTAACAGTGTTGTTAGGTCTGAGTTCTATACAAGCGAAACAGATGCCTAACAAAAATTATGTGATATTTTAGCCATTAAATGTCGCATTCTAAAATTAGGTAAAACCTTTTAAAATTAATATTAAATTCGAAATTTCTAACATGTTTCACGAATAAAAGTTATTGCTTTTGCACTTGAATTAATTAGTATAAAAATGGTAGCCTCTTGTTTTTATAAAAACTGTCATCGTTATTAATTTTTTAAAATTGTCCATCATCGATTAAAAAATATATACATTTATTGTAAAATATATGTATGTAAATTCAAAACTAAATTTCAAAAATGTTTACAACCAAAACCACTACAAATTAAATAATGAAATAGGTATTGCTACATAAAACAGATTCTGTATTTAATATATTAAAGAAGAAGAGACACATTCTTTACCATGAAATGTGTGCTTTGGACAGAAGGTATGAATGAGTCCACGCTGAAGATATTCTTGATATTTTCTGAAAACACCTAACATTCACAGAATTATGTATGCGCTTTAATTCCTTTTAAATAATTATTTTCAGGAAAAGGTTTACACGACAGACAGCAAAGCCTATACAATATTGCTTTTTTTACAAAATAAAAAATGTATATGAAAGTGAAAAAAATGCTAATGATGCAATAAACAGTTAGTTAATTTCGAAAATATAAATTTATATTTTTATCCCCTCGTTTCAATCACAGAATAGTAGTCTATGGTTTCAATTATGAGTAAAGCAAGTAGTTTTGTGTAACACATGTCGCAGTGTTTCCAGTATGTTTCAATTGTTTTTCTGTTCGAATTTTCGAACTGAATTTAATGTTTAGGTTGTTTTTGTTGTTCAACAAAAATTTAATAATTATTTAAATGAAAAATGTTTAAAGCTATAAGTTGTAAAATTACTTTTTAAATGATACAATATAAAAATTGTTTTATATTTCTATTTATACTTTGTCTCCTTTTCTTCGAAAACAATATATGTACGTACATAACGAAAGGAAAATGTTTAAGTTTTAGAATTAATCATTCACTATTAATGGACGACACAGAGTTGCTTTTGTAATTATACAAGCAACACAGTAATGTACACATAAATTTCGACATGTTTTGAAGCAAATCAAGTCGTTTTAAGTGTTTTGCTCTTATGAAATATGTCTGGGAAAACCTATAGCAAAACAAAGGTTTTAAGCAAGTCAACAGTTTTGAGCCAAAACACCCGCTAAGTGGAAAAATGGTCGGGTTAGATAAGAAAATAGTAAATGAAAAACTATTGTTTATCAAAAAAGTTGGGTTAATTGTAACCCAGGAATTATAGAAAGGCTGTTTTAAAAATCCACTTGATCTATGACTCCAATTTTCTTAACATCGGCAAAAAGTTCCTTAAAATTTCCGTAAAAAATAGATACTTTTTGGGTGAAATTTTTTTTCAAGACATAACAAAAAAAAAAACATAAGACTATTTATTGATTTCTCTTTTTATGCCATGTTTTTCTTAAAATTATAGTCACATTTTCTTTCTTGTAGTTAGAAATTTTTTGTTTTTGCTAAAATCCCAGTTCCTCACATAAAAAAGTTTTAATTCTTTTTTTTAACAAACTATTGCATCATTAGCATTAAAACCCAAGAAATTTAATTATAAATCCCTTTTTCTTTCATTTACAAATGTAAGAGATCGAAAACGAACAAGAGTAGAAGAATATTTCATATTCTTATGCAATATTAAATACATAATTGTGTTGCCTTAAACTAGTAGCCATACCTTGAAGCATAATAAATTCTGGGGCATGCACATAGTGTTTCCAAAGCACCGCCTTACCTTCGTTGATACATGTACATCATCATCTTCTGTTTCATCATCGTCGTCATCGACCAGAGTCATATTACAACGAATATTATCAAAATTGTGTGGAAATCTGGTCGTAGTAGCCGTAGTAGAAGCAGTTGTAGTATTAGTTAACAAGGTTTGTGGTTGCATTGGCAGTGCATCATCAAAAGATTGTTGCTGTTGTTGTGGGCCGTCGTTGTAAAGGTTTGTTTGATTATTACTTGAAATATTGTTGCAATTATTTAGTAAAGTCAAGGAAGAATTTGAATCAAAAGCTGTTAACATTGCTAAAACCGAATGAAAAAGAATTATTTATAAAATATATTTCTGTTAAAAAAACAAAAAATACCGAAAGTTTGTAAAAAATGTTTACCTGAGCTTCTTTGTATATCTTTTAAGCCCTTTTCAATATTTATACCCAGTGTAGAACTTGATCTCGAACGATCGGCACACTCTTCTGGTAGTTGATAAACATACAATTCTTTGGCCGTAGAAGATTTAATTTTATCATCATCAGCAAAGGACTGGCGAATTTGCGAATTCCATACTTCGCAAATAAGCATAAAGTTGGGATTTAAATAACACAAAGAGGCTAGTTTACGCTTTAAATCGACATATTTTGATTCGGAATTTAAACGCAAACCATATTTGGTAGGCACAGAACCATCCAATAATATGACTGTTGTGAAAAACATATATTAAGAATAAAATAATTTATGAAACTAAATTGCACAAAAATACTCAACTCACCCAAAACCTCAAAGTATATAAAATTTTCTACCGGCAGGGGTAAACTCAATAAACTAAAGGGATCAAATCGTACCGACTCCCGGCCACAGCACATGCAGCTAACTTTTGATTTTAGTTGGCCATAAAATAAATCTATAATAATGGATTGATTGCGAGCATTATGTTGCAGCCAAGCCTCAGCTGCCACTATTTTATCCGGACGCCCATTAGAATCTTTTAACTCACTGTAGGGCTTTTCCATTACCCGGTTAAGGTCTTCATGTAAAGCATCTAAAAGCCATTCTAATAACTCTTGAGAATCATGCTGGCCACCACCAGCAAATTGTGGAGCATGTTTAGTCACACAAAATCGCAACTTTAAAGGAGCCACTGATCTAGTGGTAGCACTCCATACTTCTTTCAATAATTCACCATATCTTGTGGCTAAATGACCTCTAGTTCCCAATTTATTCGTAGTATTTAATTCAAACATATGCATATTTTGTCGAAAATACTGTGCCAAGGGTTGTGTATTAAATAGTACTTGCAAAGCGGCATTCATAAAGCAGGTGTTGCCTAGATTGTGTAAACCAGTGGCACCAGGAGCTTGTACAGACATAATGGAAGAACGCGTTAGTCGGCGATCGTTAAGTGAATAACCTCCTGTTTGAGTTAAAGAAAGGGAACCCAATTCCTCAGGCCATGTTTGATCTTTGTTTCGTATTTCCAACAATATTTGATCATTATCTTTGATCAAAAGTTCTTTTAGCGTCATATTATCTTCTTCCAATAAAATGGCACTGTTGTCTAAAGATCCAGCTGGTATATGCCACAAACGTATGTCTTCTGTGCGCAAACGTAGTTGTTCACAAAGAAAACTACCGATTTGTTGTACCGTAGCTAAACGGCTGAAGGCGGCCGTGTAGGCCAAATAGCGTTTTGGCGGCTGCAGCACACTAGACGCGGTAATAGCAGCAAAGCCACCACCCGAAGCTAAAACACCATAACCTCCTAAAAACAAAAATTCAACTTTAGTTTTTATAAACCAAATTTTTATTAGTTCAAGTTGTGTGTGTGTGTGTGTGTGTAGTGAATGTGAAACGAAAAACGATTAAAAATTTATTTATTAATTTTTTTTTCTTTGTTGCAATGAACAATTTAATTGTATCGAAAATTTCTCGATTATTTCCAAAATAATGGAAAGATATATAAACACCAAAGGCCTTTGGAGACAAACGAGAAAATACCTAATACACATAGTGTCGCTAAATAGTGGTGGCAAATCAAGTAAAAATAACTATTTTGAGCCAGTTTGAACGCCAGGTTATAAATATGGAACAATAAATTTTACTGACAGCATTAACTCTACTAGGCTGGGGTATATTAAAAAAAATCATTTCCAAGAATCAATTATCCATTAGAAGTGAAGTGGTTAAAAAAACTCGTTCAGACTACAGGTGGAACCAATACGTCTTCTCTAGATATTGAATTCGTTTCATGGTCTAACTGCAAGTGTATTGCCAAGACGAAATTTCAAATTAACAGCCTGTTTTATGGTTGCAACACAATCCTGAACTTTACTGGGAACATTTGGGAATATATTTGTTTGTGTGAGTTTTGAAGAGAATACGTACCTGAAACCGCTCCCCAATTATTCGCCGTTTGACTTTGTGGTACACTTTGATGTAGTAATATGCGTAAATTTAAAGGATATAGTTCCAGCTCAACATCTACGGCATTAGGAGGCTGTATTACTTGCCTTGGCAAAGGCAAATTATCACCATACCATCGATTTAAAGCTTTCCACAGAGATTTGGGCACCAATTCAAAATCATGACTTTGTACTAAAGGTGTATCGCGTTTCAAATGACCACCTTCGCCCGTTAAGGTGCGTACATTCTTGAAAGGATTTGGTGTGACAAGATTGGTATTATCAATGGGTCCCGGACGACTACCTAAATGACGACCCGTTGATATGCCGCTACTAGCAGAACCTGAAAATATAATTATTTTTTTAAATAAAAAAATGTGGTTAAACCGCATTGTAATATCTTTACCCATACTACAGTTATCGCTTGTTATACAGACATCAGCTCCTACTGAATCTAAAGAATTTGTATTAAAACTTTCATCGCAAACCAAAGCCTCATCTATACCACAATTCAAATTTGATTGTCGGTGATGGGCACCGCCAGCATGTTTGCAGTATTCACATGGTGTAAAGTTAGTATTGACATACTGCAACCAGGTAATCCACCAGTCACGTGATATCAAATACCAAAATTGTCCCACACGATATTTACGTTTTTCCTCGCGATCCAGCCAGCCTCTTACTGCAGAACAAAATGTTGGTTTTTTCTTTTATAAAAAACTTTTAAAAACTATTTGTTATTTATTTTTAAACATTTTTTTTTTTCAATAACAAAAACTTTGAAATTCATACCAAATGCACTCTTTTCAGTACCTTGTTTAATAATTTAATTTTTGCATGCTGTTTTCTCAAAAGTTTTCAAAAAGTTTAGTTGATTTTTTTTTGTCGAATATAAAATGTTATCTTTACCTATATCATATTCCATATGACGACACTGAGGCCATAGACCAAACACTACGTGACACACTTCGAATATCAGATCCAGAAATGGCTGCAATAGTTTCAGATTACTTTTCACATTCCACATCATGAAATCCTCGGCTCTTAAGTTAAGATTTAAATTCTCCAATTTGAGAGAATCCTTGCATAAATTGAAAAATAGAAAACAAAATTAAGGTTTCTTAATAAATAAGAAAAAGAAAAACATACAATTTTTTGGTTTTCCTCCGCTTTTAAAGCGGTAAAATTAACAATATCGTTTAAAGCTTCTTGTTTTGTTATATCTTTGTACATATTAGCCTGACGATTTTCTTTGGCCACGAATAATAATACATTTATCATTTGTAAAGTTTCGAAATGATTCAAAATACCATCACGATCAACATCGAAGATTTTAAAACAAACTTAAAATATAATAATAACGTTATTAGTAAAGTTACTCTAAAATAAAATTATACATATAGTATATAAAATTTCTTACATCTTGTTCTTTCTACACCAGGTCCTCTACAAGCAGCACTAACGCCACAGCATAATTCCTTAAAATCTATGTGACCATCACGATTTTCATCGAAAGCATTGAAAAGACCTTGTAAGGCATTTTTCGGTATAGGTGGACTTAATAAGGGTCCCAGTAATTGTAGATCCAATTGGCCATTGGGTGAAGAGTTTTTTAAACGCCAAAACTCTTTCTCTAAATCACCAATATCCTTGAAAATTGAAAAAAATTATTAATAATTTTCAAGTCACACATAATTTACTTTACTTTCTCTTCCAAATGCGTCACTCCAGCTAAACTTTGATAAAATGTGGGAGTTTCCAATTCTGAAGTCAGACTTATGCAATTATCAGATAATAACCATTTTGAGAGTATAATGGAGGTGCGATTTTTTAATATCCAAGCCTGAAATTGTTCAAAGTTTATGCGATCTGTTTGTGAAAACAAGGAAACACTTTCATATGGATGTAAGGTGACGGCCTTTATGAAGTCAGCTTTCAAAATGTAGGTGCCATTGTCATTACAATATAAATTCCAAAGAAATCTGTTAATAAAAACGAAACAACAATTAAATATCAAAAATTATTACAGAGAAAAAAATCATATATACTTCGTTTTCTCCTCCTCCGTACCGCGTGTTATTAACACTAAACCACATAAAAGATCCTTGAAAGAAATACCCTTGATTGTACCACCACAAGCGGTATAGAGTAAATCCGTGACATTTTGCGGCACACCCTCACACAATACATCTTGTTGGAATGCATTACGACTTAAATAGAAACGACCAACTCCAGCCGATCTTTTAAAAGCTTCTTTAAGACGTCTTAATTCTGTTTCGGAGACTGATGGAAAAAATAATGTTTTCTTTTTTAATTAACAGAAGATTAAGGCACTAAAAAATAGTTACTTTTTTTCAACTTTATCTATTAAACTATATTTATAAAAAGTGTTAATTTATTTATGGTTTCAGTTCTGAATCTGATTTCTTTTTTTTTATTTACTCAAACACTGTAAGTAGAAGTTATTTTGTTTTTAGTGTAACAGAGGCTTTTATTAGAAAAATGTGTGTTTGTTATATTCAAATAAATCAAACTGATGCGGAAAATTTTTATTTTCGCATTTTGTGTTAATTTATTTATTGCTTTAGTTCTACTATTTTAAGTAGTAGTTATTTTGTTTTTAAGGTATCACTGACTTTTATAAAATTGGTGTTTGTTATATTCGAACAAATCAAAACTAAGGGGGAACATTTTGTAACCCCTTGCCATACGTTTTTAATTTCGAAGAAACATGCGTTTGCAGACTATTTAATTTGAATACAACTCTGTGCGGGCGTTATCAGAAATTAAAACTAAAATATTTTAATTTTGATGAATATAATAGTTGTTATGAAAATGACAAAAATGAATTTAAAAAAATTTTAAAAATATCCTCTTCAAGGTTTTTAGAATTATATTGGATATGTGTAAATAAAAACGTCTAAGATTAATGTCATGAATTATTTATTTGTTATCTTTAGTTACATATGTATATAAACTTAATAAAACAACCGCCCAAAAATAGCAAAATATGTTGCTAAAAAATTTCAGTACTCTAAACTCACTGAAGAACTGAATAAGGAAAAATTAAAATTGTTTCTTTTACACAACGCCTACTACCGTTATCTACAATGAGAGAATTTTAGAGAAAAAGGAAGCCAAGATAATGTATAAATATAATAACGGTTGTTTTCAAGTTTAATTTATTTACTACTACTACTACTACTTACGAAGCATTTAAATATGCGGTGTGCATACGCCGTCTATGTTTAATTTGGCACTGAAAATATTTAGCAACACTCGTAATTTTCATTTAAAGGGTTAATTACCGTTTTGTGTTTTTTAACACTCTAAAACAATAAAAGCTTGAGGGAGAATATGCAAAGTTACTTTATTTTATATGCACAGTTGCCTTACATTTCTGCTCTGTTCAGTTGTGAAACACCTCGATTGGCCATCAAAACTTAAAAAAAAAAACACCTGTTTAGGCCTAACAATTACCACATTCTTATCACAAAAGATGTGCGGACTTTATGTTTCCTCACATTAAAATTCTGTTTGCTCAATTTTAGTTGTTTCTTGCATTTAAGTTGAAGAGTGTGAATTTGAAAAGCACAAGAGAATTAAAATTACGCGCAACTGAGTACCACTTTCCATTCTTCTTTCCCCTCTCACCAACAAACTTAAGAATTGCTGTATTTGAAATTACATGTACCGACAGGCACTAAATGGCCGTTACAATTTTTACCTATTAACTTCATGTCCCAGCTAATAATCTTCACACTTCTTAAAATGTTGTTATATTATATTGGGAGTACAAAAAAATTCTACAACAGATGGATGGCTTCACTTGTAATATATTGACCATTTTTTTTTTTCGCCGGAAAGTTTCTACTTCTGTCAGCAATATTCACTATATAATGAATTTTATTTTCAGAGCAACACAGTTTTATTTATTGCCTTGAACATGGAAAATGTTTTGAACCAAAATGTGTTTTTGGGGCCAATTTTGCTTTATTGTTTTTTTTTAAAGAAGGAAATAATGCGATTTTGAATAAAGTTCGGGAAGGCCACAACAGTATGCAGATTAAGTATTTGAGGCATTATTTATTTATTTAAACCATTTGTAATACATGTAGTCTTTTGGACAATAAAATAATATTACAAAGATTATAACACCCTGACGACTTATAATTTAGTAAAAATAGAAGGAAAAAATACAGAATAAACGAAGGTTTCTGGGTAATATATTCACAACCGTGCCACTCGCATTATAAAACATTATAAATACTATGAATTAATATTTGGGAATTTCTTGAAGATCTAAGAACAGATATCGTCTGTTCGAAATTTTACGGACACTGGAATTTTATGAGTCTTAAAAGATATATTAATAAATGGAATTGGAGATGATCCTTAAATGTAAGATTTAAAAACTGTTTCAAATGATTGGACGTGCGCTCTAATTCTAAGTCCATGGGCAAACCGCACTGCTTTATGAACAATAGATTTCATCTTAATACGATTTCAAACATTATAAAAACATTTGCTATAATTTTCCTAACATGAACAGGCAAACATACGTAACCTATGCAAGGTTATAAATACTTAAGAGGAAATACCATCAATGTCACGTGCAAATGATAACTTGCCATCGATAATGGCACCAAGACACTTTAAATTATTAACTATTTTAAGTATTGAACCAGAAATTCTCAGATCGATGTTTACATGATAGCCTATGTTTTCACTGAAAACCATAGGCTTTAGACTTATCATGATTTACATAAAGGTTAAAAGCACTGTTAATTGTAAAGAGGCAAAAATTAGGTTTGCACCAAACGTTTTACAATTATAATCAGCAAGATAATAAAAAATCGTTAAGAAATATGGTAAGCATTAGCGGGCCAAGCACTGACTTTTGTGGATCTCCAGATCTGACAAATCTTAAATCCGACTTCAAATTTTTGACCGAAACAAATTGTTTGCGACCACTTAGATATGACCTGATCAAACGACAAGAAGTTTTAAAAAATCTATAATTATTATTAAGTTTGCTCACAAGAGAGGAGTGTTTAACATTGTCAAAGACCTTAGAGTGGTCATTTGCAACTAGAACACTAATTTATACCTGATCAAATCAGTTAGTTCAGTCAACGGAGATCCCGTACGCCGTTTAATGCGAAAACCATATGGACAGCCACTAAGCAATCTATTGATTACTAATAAAATGGCTAATAAAATGATCATTAATATCAATATCTATAGGAGCTGAAATCTCCGCTAACACCCCCAGCGCTACGTAATCTTCTCCACACTTTCCTTTCCAACTCGATCGTATCTATATTCTTATAGCCCTTAACATGGCACATATCAACGAATGGTGACAAATAAAAGGATGCTAGAACTGGGCTGAAGTATGAATATTCATATCCAGACTCAGTAGAAAAGTGTCAATAAGAGACGTAAAACCATATAACGTCGTAATGCTAAAATTATGATGACATTTTAATACAAGTCGCATACACAACAAATGAATTCTTTTCGATTTTGAATATTGAAATAAATGATCATTAAATCCTCCCATAAAGATAATGTCTTTATAGCGAGTAATGAAATCACTTAGTGACTGATCAAATGCATACAAATCTAGGAAGATACGCCGAATCAACGAGTAAAGGACTAAAGCCAGCAACAATATAAATAGTAACGCCGCCACGCCTAGCAACAGACTGCTGATCACTTCTGCATATCACATAACCAGGAATTTTGATGGTCTGGTCATACATATATCCAACCATGTCTCTGTAATACTGAGAATATTAAGTGGTTTATTTCTGAGAAAAGAATGCATAATTTGAGCACATTTCATATTGTTATTTACATATTACATTATGTAGTATGAAATTACATGCATTACTCGATGAAGATTCTTGTCAAACACAAGAAGAATCAATGGGAGTCAGAACAGGATATCATATAATATTGAAATCATTGAAATTAAAAATTAAGTAAACTTGACTCTTGAACTGAAACGGAGAGGCGAGGAACGTCAATTTTACATATTCAAGTAAAACATATTTTGCAAACAGCAGAGGGCGATTTTTCCCCTTCCCCCATTATGGCCCAGGCCTTGCAGTTATTTCGCCCAGAAAGATGGAAAAAAAGTCACAGGTAACGATGGCCAATATCTTTGAAGACTTGGTAATTGACAATTTTATTGAAATAAGCCATATTTCAGCGAGTAATTTTTTGTACAGCCAATACCTATGTGTTTTTTAATTCGATTTTTGTTTTATGAATTAAGTTTAGGTCCACAACTCTTTACGGTATGCACATATTTCTATTGTGACGTCACTAAAAAGTACCGAATGAAATTACTACAAATAAGGCGAAGAAAAAAATACAAACAAATAAAAATAAACCACCGCAATAAGGACCATTTTTCATATTATAAAATACTTTATTTTTTATAACTCTTTTTATAAATTAATCTATAAAATGATTAAGTAAATAAAAAACAATAATACAAAAACGAACACACATTTAGACAAGCAAAAAATAGCTCAAAAAGAACAGAAGAATCGATAAAAAATACCAAACTCTTCTTAAGGCAAAATAACCTCTTTCATTAGCCCCTCATACTTTTCACGACCCTTTAACAAAACAACGAAAAATAACTCCAACTATTGCCCATTACAAAAAGAAAACAGATCTATTTTAATTGGCATAATAAGACTCTAAGACCTATTACTTTAAACTTACCACGTTTGACTGCCTCCTCGTAATTAATGCAGGATTGTTTAGATTCTTTGGCACCCATAATGATTGATATTCCAAGTGATAGGTGTATTAAGTGGGGTGTCTGCCTGTCTGCACTAGCAAACTGCAATGGAATTCCAAAAGCGACACCACCACAGACACTTGTTTCTACTCTATTCACTAACACACAGTTACATGTAGTATTAAAACTGCTTTCCGAGCACTTTACAAAAAGGTGTTATAATACTACGACGTCTGTTCTTTACAATTTTTCTTTCTTCAACCAAGTACCTTTTAGTTACTTTGCTGCTTTCATTTTTAACGTTTGCATAATAATTTTCATCACAATTACAAACTTAATTCTTTCCCGTAAACTTTTTTGCTCAAACTCACAAATTCATTATATTTTATTTATTCAAAACAGCGGAAAAAATTATGAAAATATTTTTTATCCAAAATCTTATGACTTTTTCAACTGCACAAAAAGAAATAGAATAACAATTGGTCAGTGATGCCAACTTAAGATACTTAATAATTGCTAAGTAAATAATGCTGCCATACTGTTTTTAAAATATATTACATTCCGTCTCTGTTTACCCAAAAATCTGTTCAACCAAATTAAATTTTGCTCTCCGCACAGAAAAATGGCTCGTGCCACTACGTCTTGACTAGCCTCTTGGCTAGTCATAAATTTGTTCGGACATTGAGAGAGCGTCGGCAAAATAACGAAAGAAATGTGTTCGTGGTTTTCTTTCTGTGGTTGTTCCTGTTCAGTTTGATAATAATTTTTTGCCCCCATCGAGATTGTATGCATGCTTTTAACATCCGAGCGCACGCACCGTGTCTGTGTATTTTGTTTGTTATGGAATAACAGAGTTGTGCGATCAATTGAACATGAAGCGACTATGAACAGTGACGGTCTTGGCTAGGCAATTTTTTGTGCGAGGAAAATGTGCGATGGCTGAACAGATTTATGGCTAGTCGTCATTGTGAAGATCGTCGCTGTTGATGGTATGTTCGCGTTCAAACAATGTTATCCGAACAGTTTTTCGCACAACGCCGTTCCACCACCACACAAACAAAATATACACAGGCAAAATACAAATATGATTGTGTATGCCCTAGTGTGTAAACACCCGTACATAAACTATGCTGAGAGCATTGAAAATATCTCGATGGGACAAAAAATTATGGTCAAACAGTAACATCTACACGCATTATCCACGGGAACAGGAAAATCTAACCGTGTTTTTCAAACATGACAGCGCCAATAAACAATCATACGAGAACGTAATTAGGTAATGCACGTCACTCGTTTATTGCAAGATCATCACATTTTTGATTTCTGATTGGCGTATTATTTTAGATGATAGTGGTTTTAAATTTGGGACGAAAGAATGAAAAACATCTGGCAGCATTCTTTTGTAGACTTTTTTATAGTAGATTTTGTCATCACCGATTTTAGGTTTTTTATTTTATACGACAATCGTAGCAAAAGTATAGAAGAAGAAAGAAAAATTTTTTAATAAAATTGAATTTTCTAGCTACCAAAAAGTATAAAACAGTTTTTTTTTATAAAAAAGAATAAAAGAATTTATATTGAGAAGATAAAAGGCAAACAATTTACGATGGCCAAGACGTACGATTACTTATTCAAATTATTGTTAATTGGAGATTCTGGCGTAGGGAAAACCTGCATATTATTTCGTTTTTCGGAAGATGCCTTCAACACAACATTTATATCGACAATAGGTAAGTTCTTTTGTCTACTACCGGAGCAGTAAAGTATGAAAACATCTAAATAAAAAAAAAGTAAACTTAGATGTTTAAATGATATTGTTTTGTTATAAAAAAAGAAAGCGTCAAAGTGCATTTAATAAGGTAGACAAATTATACTTTCAATTCTACTATAGAAGTGAAATGTGTTTCTAAAAATATAAAATTTTCGGATGGATTTAGGACACCTTGCATTCACAAACATTTGTTCAAAAGAAAGATATTTTGTAAGTTATTTTATTTCTATACATACTGTGTGTTTTATGTTCAGAGATAAGTTTTCTGTTTTAGGGTGTTGGTATGTATGTTCATGTTTTTTCTTTTTTTTTTTTGTGACGTCTCGAATATATTAGTGCTTACAGTCATCAATTTTATGTTGTATACTTTATTGTTTTTGTTGCTACACATATTTTTATTATATGGGAATTTTAATTGTTTCCCTTTTTATAAGAAAAAGAAGTTCCTTCATTTATTTTTAATTTCATCTTTTGCTCTCTCTACGTTTCCTCTCTTCTAAATAAAACACATTGAAAATGACTCACATTTTCATCTCCCTATCATCTCTTCCGTTGGTGGTTTTTATGAGTTGGTGCAATTAAAAGAACAAATTCTTTATTTAAATTTAATAGACAAAATACTAAAGAAAAGAGCCAGATTTTTTTTTAAATTAATTGCCATGCGTTTTTATTTTCTTTACAATTTTGCACAAAAGAACGTCATTGTATGATGTACATATGTTGGTACTGTTTATGTGTTTTTAACTGATTGATCAAAGTTTTATGACGTTGATGTTGTCACTGCATGATTATATACATACATAAGTGAATTTTTGCATTTGTATTTTATAATAAAGGGCTTCCCTTTGTTGTTCTTTTTTTATTTATTTCATTTTTGTTTGCATCTTGAGATTACCTATCTACATATATGCTTATATGTATGTATGAATATTTGTATGTGCTTGTTGAAGCGATCATACGCTAAAGGAATCATCGGTTTAAAGTTCGTTTTTGTTTTGATCGTTTACTTCAATGTTTACAATATTGCTTTGTTTTTGGCATTTTCCCAAAATAAATTGCGGTGTCATGTGTTTTGTTTAATCTATTTTACAACAAAACACCTGCTCACGTGAATGCAAATTATTTTAAATTTTATAAATAGAAACAAAAATAAGATTGGTAGCATGGTGGCATAAGTCTGTGTACAAGGAGGAAATAGTTTTAAGGCATTATTTAATGATATGACATACGACTACATATGTAGATACATAAGTACATATTTACGCATATCGAAATACTCTAAAAGGTCAATGGTTCTGTAATTATGAGAATGATAGGCCGGTGTTTTTAGATATATTAATGACTGCAGACAACTTAAGATAAATATACCTGATTAAAAGAAGTAGTATAATTGAATTCTTAATTTGCGGGGTTACATTATATTTAAATGCAAACGTTTTGATTATTTCTGGACCAAGTATGAATTTTATCAAAAGTACTACAGCCAGTGTCAAATATTCGGTTTTTAAGACAGGTAATTCGTTTTCTTGGAGATGCCAAAATTGATATTGAGTTGTTTATTTGTTATTAAAAACTTTTTTAAGGATTTTTTTATTTCGCCAGCCTGGAGTCCATTCCAAGTATAATTGGCTGGCGACGGTTTTATCTTCAAGCTTATTAGTAACGTTTTGGTACGCAAAGTAATTTTTTTGGCATATAAATACTCATATTATCTAAAATATGGACATTTTTAATACTAATTTCCAAATTTACACATTAAAAAAGTCTTTTTTTTACTTTACAGGCATAGACTTTAAAATTAGAACGATCGAGTTAGATGGTAAAAAAATTAAATTACAGATATGGTAAGATCTGCATAAACTAAACTCCAAAAAACAAACTATAATAAAAATCATCTTATAGGGATACTGCTGGGCAGGAGCGTTTTAGAACAATTACCACCGCATATTATAGAGGCGCTATGGGTATTATGCTAGTGTATGATATAACTCAAGAAAAATCATTTGAGAATATAAAAAATTGGATACGTAACATAGAAGAAAATGCATCAGCCGATGTTGAGAAAATGTTATTGGGCAATAAGTGCGAACTAAATGAAAAAAGACAGGTAAGTTACGACACAAATATAAACAAATTCTTGTGAATTCCGAAATTAATTTTCCATACTTATAAATAAGAATTGCTCAAATCAATTCATACCTGTGACCGTAACGATAAAAGCAAGATGAAAATGACTAGATAAGTGTTATTTTTCAACATTTATTATTTACGTAGGTTAGGATAGGTTAACAGGCCAGGCCGCCTGCAGCACAGGCCCACTTGGGTCCGCAAATCCCGTCCCTTTGTGTTATCTGAATAAGGATAATGATAAAGAGAGAGCGAGAGAGATATAGTGAGAAAGAGAGAGACAGAGAGAGAGATAGTGAGAAATATACAGAGAGGGAGCCATTCCTAAAACCAGCTGCTGTGCCCGAGATGAGTCCGGCATAGGTCTTTTAAGGCAGGACAGAGGCACAGAAGATGATGTACCGTCTTCTCTTCATTCGGTCAACTTTTACAAAAGTCATTCGAAGGCAGCCATATTCTTTTTTGGGAAGTGCTAAATAAAATGTCCAGTAATCTTCGCCATGATATCCCTTAATTTCGTCTTCTAAAATCTTAAAAGATCCCTGGTTCGCACCCTATCACAGCTTGCCAAATTAACCTAGTGATCCGACATGTGGCTCTTGCCACCATCTATCGCACTGTGAATTAACTTCATACATGCCGAGAGGGAAACGCCATAGGACACCTGAAGCCTTGCTCCTCTCTTTGCCAGCTTGTCAGCCATGCAATTGCCCATCTTGTTCTTGTGTCCTGGATCATATTGATTTTTTTGTCATAAAATTCAGTTCTAATAATTATTATCTTCGGTCCCTAATTCATACTATTTATATTAAACGATATCATGTTATATTATGACGTAATATTTCATATTCGTGTATTGGTGGGCTAAGTTACAATTCCATTTATAAATGCAAAAAATCTAAATAAAGGAAGGGTTTTTTTTAGAAAACATACGTGTTGCCTCTTATAACGTATAATACAACAGACCCTACAAATCATAGTTAAAAACTACCCAAGTTTAATGCAAAGTGATAGAACTCGAACTGGTCCCTATTCCCAAAGAACCAGTCACATGGTAGCCGCGGGGAAATGCTTGTACTTTTATATCTTCTATATACATATATAAAAGAAAGTGTTCGAAGCGATGTTATCCCATAACTCGAGATTGGCTGATCCCATTTTAATGATTTGTACTTTGTTGGAAAGGTATTTTCTCAGCACTGGTTGAAAATTGGACAAAGGGACGTGGTACCTCCCATACAAATCACAAATTAAAAGTCCATTATTTCTGCTCCTGCTAACGGTATTTGAACAAAATGTGGTACGTCGGTTTGGTGTATATATTCTAAGTGCGGCTGCAAATATGGGCGGGATTGGACAAAGGGGCATGGTAGCTCCCATACCGGAAGCCTTCGGTAATGTTGAAGTTCCGGTCGATGTTACAACTGGTTTGGCTTCCGAGCAAAGCCGGGTCGTACAGCTAGTAGACAATTTAATAGAAAAACTTAAAAAGAAAAACGAAACGCATTGTATTATTTTAACGTGTATTAAAATAAACCTTGGGTTTATATGTTTGTGAACAGTCAATTTTGTTGTATTGTTAATGTCATAAAATTATAGACGTCCGTATAGACCATGAAATTGAATAAAAAAAGGAAACTTTAAGTTACTTGCAATTACACTAAGAGGTAATAAAGGAGCATTAACAAAAGAGCAGATAAGCAATAATTTATATTCTTGATTTGATATTCCGACAGGGTGTTTTGATGTAGATTTTAGGAACGAATTTCCGTCATCCCTTGTCAAGTTTGGTTTGGGGTCAAACCGGTTTCGGCTATGTGACATCTTTAGTGTCACTTTTCGTTCTATTTATATTTAAAAATAAATTCCATAAACTATTTGTAGTTATATAGGTAGACTTAAAAAATGAGAATGTTCACCTTATTTCATTTTTTTTTTCATTTCATTTATTTACTATAATCGAGTCCATGGGGCCATATATGATTATTTAAGTGATTTACAATTGCAATCAATAATAAAAATATAATACAATAATCAGATTAAATAAACTGACAAGAATTCAAATTAAATGGTTGACAAGAATAGCCAATGATCCTTTAGCTTAACATTAAATAGACAGTTTGTAACTGAAAACGACTTATTAGTTAGATTAAAATACTAAATGCAATTATTATGTATAGACATTGAGTAACATATGTTTAAAACTACACATGGATAAATCGCAACTTCTAAATCTAATAGGAAGGTCATTGTAAAGTCTACTCGATCTTACTACAAAAGACTTTTCAAAGATAGAGTTACTAATTTGAGGAATAATTAGCTGTGTATTACGCGTTGTTTTAGAGAAACAGTGTAAGGATTTCAGGCACGGATTTAAATTGTATTTTATAATACGATAAAGAGTGCAAAGGTTCTAATTTCCACGAAATTCTCGAACGAATTACCTAAGATTTTCTTATTAATTCCTTATTTAACCACAAGCCAATCAAACAAATAGCATAATCCTAGGTATGGTGCCAGTACTACATTTCCAAAATACGAATTGAATATGATCCTGTTCTGTAATTATGAGTGTATTGAAAACATGCAGATTTGTAAAAAAAAAAAAAAAAAAAAACACCAGAATTGAATAATTCTGAAATTAACTGTTTTGCATTTCACTTATTTTCCTTTTTTCAATATTATTAGACAATGTTGTGAAAACTTAAATTATCGCTAACGTTAATAAGAAAGAGCTCTTAAACAAGTCTCTTCAAACGTCCCATATACCATTTAAAGTTTATTGTGTAAAATAAACGAAAATTAAAAGAAAAGCGATGAAATTACGGAATTGTCATATTAACATTTATATAAAGTTTTAATTGAAGAACATTTTATTCTAAGTCATTCCGCCAACATTTTTCTATTCTGAATAAAATGAAAGATATTCTCAGCGAAATACAGAACAGCTAAAACATTCAGAAATTTCAACTTTCGATTAAAAAAGGCGGATTCGGAATACAGAACACCACTGATATCATATTTTTATATAAGAAAATTACCCACAACAAAAATTGCAGTATTTTATTATAATACAATCGATTTGACCAATACAAGGCGTCTATGAAAAGCAAATACAATAATATGTTATTTAACACTGAAAAATCTTTTTTTAAGGTTTCTCGAGAGCGTGGTGAACAATTAGCTGTCGAATATGGCATTAAATTTATGGAAACCTCCGCTAAGGCCAGCATTAATGTTGAAGAGGCCTTTCTAACCCTAGCTAGTGATATAAAAGCAAAGATGGAAAAGCGAATGGTAATAAAAGAAATAAGCAAAAATTAGAACGATCATAAACTCATGTTTTATTTACAGGAGGCAAATAATCCCCCTAAAGGAGGACATCAGCTGAAATCGAATGATCATAGAAAAGCAGAAAGTTGGTTGTCAAGGTGCAGTCTGCTTTGACGAGGTAAATACAACGATGAATGTAGTGTTCTAACATCTTGTTAAGCTTAACAAGAACTTAAACTTTTTTATTGTAATAAAAATTATAATAATAATATTAAATAATAATAATAATAATATTAAATAATAATAATAATGATAAACAATACAATTTCTAAAAAAAAACACCTTAAAAGTCGGTAAAGAAATTAACCATAATTAATGAAATATACATGTTTAAGCAAAATTGTTGCAATTTACCACAAAAGTATAAAAGAAACAAAACGATGCAAAGAACAAAAAGGCACTTACATACGTATAAAACGACTATTTCAAAAACGCAAATTGAAAACAGTTTATATGATATTATATACATACATACATATATAAAGAGAAGTGATCAATATAATTAATCTGCATGATTTAAACTAATGTTACAACCAACCAATTGCAATTTTATAAAAATACAGAGTTATTTATAAGAAATAAATAACATACAAATGTATGCAAGGCCAACTACTAACAAGGATTAATTTATTTCTATTTATATCTGTATTTAGTTTTTTAAAGACTGCTCTTTAACTCCATTTTTTTTTTCTTTTGTATATTCATTTTAAACGGATTATTATAAATATATTTACTGTTTAAAGTAAATAATATAATAATGAGCTTTTTTTGTTTGAAGTGGTTGGTACCTCTGGCTGATTGATTCCTTGGCTATTTAGTAACAACACGATTGTTCAATTGCTTTCAATGCTCCTTGCTTAAAGTCAAAATAAATATTTTCTTCAAAAGTCAAGTACTCACTGGTAAAACATGAGAAAAATACTTTGCGAACTCTTAATTATCTTATTAGCTAGGTGGTGGATTTTTCTGCCATGCGGCTATCGTACCAAACCAAACTATTCATTTTGGCGTTAAGTTTAAGTTTAGTTGCAGTAAACGATTTTTCGGCAATAAGTATTTTCAAAATAAAGTTCAATAAAAGTTAAGCGTTGTTCGCCCATAACTCTTTGCATGAAACAATGGTAACACGGACGATGTGTAACCAAATCACATGCCGTCTTGACTAGTCATAAATCGGTTCAGCCATCGTACATTTGGCTGTTCACACAGAAATTTGGCTCGTGAAGACCGTCGCTGTTGGATGATATTTTCGTGTTGAAAAAATTTTGAACAAGTGTTCGGATAACGTTGCTTCAACACGAACGGGCCATCAACAGCGACAGTCCTCACAAGCCAAAGTCCTGCGCGTACAGCAATCCCTACGCTGGCAGAACATATTTATGACTAGTCATAAATTCTGCACTAGTAACTTAAGCCGCAAAAAACTATGTCTGCACTCTGCTAGTGGTTCTTAGTAGGAAAAGAAAGGAAAATTGTATTATTCCAATATACATATTTTCTATGAAAAATCAAGAAAATAATGTCCAAAAAATACGTTTTTAACGAAAACAAAAATTTTTTCTACGAAAAATCATAAGTTTTAAACTTGAGGTTTACCTTAAAACTCGTATGGTGTTTTCGTTTCTAGAAAAAATGTAACATTTGTTGCCCTTTTGTTATGCTCAAGATATGTTTATTCCCACCACAAGTGTGATTTTTTATTTCACCCTTAATAATGCCGAAAGGCATTGTTCTTTATGATGTGGTAGAAAATCCCAAATAATAAGGATGTTTTGAGCATGTACTATTAAACAGGGCAATATTTTGTTTAAGAAAAGAAAACGCCATTAATTAAGTTTAAATGAAAACTTTTTAAACAACAATACAAATTTTGGGCCTGCTGGAATTGAAAAGATCTCAATGTGTTATCATCTGCTTAGCTAACGAATGAAATTATTAGCGTTTTTTTTAAACAAAAAGTAAAGAAAAATTATGCAGAAATGTGTTTATTTCATTTTTGTGGAACAATAAAATGTTTATTTAACTTTTTTAAATATTTTTTTTACACTACACATACATATGTGCGTCCTTTTATAAGTATATAAAAAAAAAAAACTTAAATTATTTTTTTATAGCAATAAAAAGTAAAAAAAAGCAAAAGATTCCAAAAAAAATTCAAAATTTTCCATTTTGTTGAAAAAAGAAGCTTTGTTAACTAAATTAACTAATTGAGTACGCACAAACATCTCATTAATGAAAGAATTCAACTTTGTTTATCCTTTAATTTAAACTGCCTCTCACTTTTCCTACCACTCTCTCTCTCTCTTTTTATTTTAAGCACTTTATATTTTGAAATTGTGTTATATCTCTTTCGTCTTAATTTATTATATATATGTATGTATACCATAAAATCACATTGTTATTCTAATCGGGTTAGAGTAAACACTTATTTTATCACATTGTATGTTATTTTTGTTTTGTTCTTTAATTATTATTTGTTTAATTTTTTCACTTAAGGTGCTTAATAGTTTTTTTTAATGTCCTTTTATTAAATTTGTTGTGTATATTTTTATTATTCTTTTGATTTTGTTTAATCTCATCTTCAAATAACAACCACAATAATACATAAATACAAGCAAGTACATACTAATGAAAGAATATCATAAACATTTAATTTAAACATAAAAAATCTATACACAACTAAATAAAATGGTAAAAATGACATTATAGTTTTGTGTCAGAGAAGATCTGAAGTTTGAAGAAATAAATTTGCAAGAAATAAGATTCAAGAATTAATGTATTAATTACCATAATAAAAACATCTACAATTTGATATTAATTATTTAGTATTTATAATTGTAATAATTATACTTATACAATTTTATAAAAATATTCAAAAAGAAAAATACTGCGTTTTATTTTTATCTCACGCACTGGGCAGTCACTCTCCACTCGGTTGAGAGGGGAAAAAGCTCATTAAAACCCCCATTTAAACCTTTAGGTGGACATTAATTCGAATATTTTTTTGCATTTGGAGCACATTTATTTATTATTTTGGGGTATAGAGTAATTTGTAAGAACAGTGTATTTAATATGTGTATGATATTGGGATAACTTTATAAATTTAGTATTGCAAAAAAAGAAAAATTTAGGAACAATCAAATTCATGTTATAATAAAAAGCTAATTTTATTATTTATTTGAAAGAGTATGGTATTCTTCAAAACAGGTGGGTAAATGCAGTAGTACTTTGCATTCTTTATACTGCCAGGTGGTGTCCTTTCTAATTTGCTTCTTAGAACAAACACTGCACATCCTTTGAGGGTGTTCCTTGCATTTGGTTGGTGGAATATATTCAGGGAAGTGTAAACGAAGCGGTGTATCGATAGTTGCAGGACGCCCACGGGTTTTTCCACTAAGCTACTCCAAACAAAAAAAATCTTCATTAAGGACTTCATTCAAAATATCCAAAGGCTTAGGCTTAGCATCTACCTTATGCACACACAAAGGATTTATTCCAGGAAATTCTTGATTTGATATTCCGACAGGGTGTTTTGATGTAGAATTTTGGAACGATTGTCTTTTCCTTCCCAAATCCATTGATCTAATTCCTTAGGAGAAGATTTACTATCACTGTTTGATAAGTATTTTGTACGTCTTTTGCATCTTGGTTTATTTCACTATCATTAAGTTCGCTATAGTTTTTATCACCTTCACTTTGAAAGCCCCTGAAATCACTAAAAAAATTCTTTGTCAGATTGACCTAAATCAATTTTTCCAATTAAACTTTCGCTATAACTTTCAAAAAATATATCGCTAATTTGTGAAATGGGTCAGTGTAGCACAAGGATAATGAAATTGTTTTTTGAAATAAGCAGGAATGAACATGTTAAATATTGTCTCATTTTCAACGACGTATCAGAAGGTCATGTGCGAATTCGGCCAAATTAATGAATGACATTCTGATACGTCGAATGCGGTCAAAGGATTAAAATGGTTTCCGCGATGCATTTCAATTAATCAATGTAATAATATTGAATTGACTCGCCACGTGGCAAAATACGTTTGAACACCTACTCGCTTTTATTCACCCACCCAATATGTTATAAATCGGATGGAAATTGTCTTAATTTTCTAATTTTCTAGATTTTTTTTATTTCATCAGGGTTGCCTTTTTACAGAAGTCTAATAGAGTAGACAACCAATGTATTGAGAATATCATTAGATTTCTCGACTATCACTGAATTTGTCTCTGCAAAATTACATGAACATTTAACAAGTTGCTTAATATTGTGAAAGAAGCTTAAAAGCGAAAGAAAAGCAAAAGCTCACAGCACGGCTGATGTTAACGAACTAAGCCATCAAAAACAGTGAAACATCGATACCGACGATGCAACATTGTATTTAGTAACACAAAATATAAAAAAATATTATTTTGTGAATCAAAAATGAAACATGAATTTGAACAGGCATCAAAACATATGTAGCTACAGACAATGCCTATGTTTCCTCTAATGTGTCTTTGTGTATATCTAGGATCAAGGATTACTCTATTTTAGAGCTTCTTTTGTTTGACTGTGATATAAGTATGACTCTTATTGATTTTCGCCGGCTTTAAAAAAGCGCTGAGCTGCTTTTTTAGTTGGATTCCTCTTTAGATCTTGTTCATGACGTTGCTTTTTAAAATATGCAATGGAGAATGAAAAATAATTAAATTTTTTTGCTTCTAAAATGGAATTCCGCGTAGGCATAACCAATTCAACTACAATTTATATTTCACGATGGTCTGTCAGACTCAATCAGGTACGTCACAGGATTTGTACGAAAGTGAATATTTCCACATTATTCAATTCGTAACGTTTTTATTTTGGGTCTCCAGCTTTCAACCGTTTTTAGGAATACGAAAAAAATTAAAACATAGATTTTTTGGCATTAAATATGGTAGCACTACTGAACGGCTGGTTGCTAATGGATATAAAATAAAATAAAAGGAATACAAATAAACGAAAGTAAAGTATTTTTAAAGAAATAAAAAAACTACGTGGGAATGCTTTTTTTTCTCGTTTTCACAAAAAATGTATTACAAACGTTCTTTTACATATGTTTTCAGACACTAATTTAAATAAAAACAAAATTATTTACTATTTAAAATCTGTTTTGAGCACCCTTTTGGCGCAATAATTCTCAAATTCTTAAATACACTTCAATTATTTGAAGTGAAAATATACGCAAAAAAAAATCGTTTTACTTTTTCTGGAGAAGCTAAAAACGTTTTCACTTTCGCACAAATTTGTTTTCTGTGACCTACCTGTATATGTGTGTAAACAATTTATAAATATTATTGTGCAATTTTTTATAGTATGTTTGAAAACTATTGTGCAAAATAAAATGGAAATGTGCCTTGCTGCTTTTGGTTTCTTTTTAAATGTCGTTTTGGTCACCTCAACAAAAATGTAGCACAAGTGAAATAAATTTTATTTTTCTTTATTTTATATTGAAAATATATTACAATTTTTTTTATTTTTAATTATTATAACAGATAAACAATTTTGTGTGCTTATACAACACAGACCATTTTACCTTAAAATAGTAAACGCGGCATGAAAAAAACTCTATAATAGTCATATCAGTAGAAGGCTATTCTAGTTGTGGCTTAAGTATATTAAAATTTTTTTATACTTTTTGTTATAAATTATAAAATAGTAAGTATTTACGCCCATATACAAACAAAAAAAAAATGTAAAAGAAATGTTAAACAAAAATATACAGGCATTCACAGGAGATTTAAAATTTAGGAGACAAACATACAAAATAAAGCTGCACAAATCTTAATCTAATGGTAATGTATAAGAAAAAAAAAAGGAAGAGCATAATTGTATATAATTATTTTTTTAACTGTATAATTGTTTAATATTATTGCACTTTAATAGATAAAATCTAGTTTTTCTTTTTATCGTTTATATTAAAAAATTAGTAGTTATACGTTAATGTTGCTTCAATAGGGATTGATAGTATTTGGATAATATAATCCAGGCTTTAGGCTCCATAAAACCATCAGGAGGATTTGAGCCAGTCTTAGCTAATGTGCGCATTTTAGTACCTGAGATAAATTCAAATTCATCCTTACGTTTGGGATCGAAGAAAGCCATGCGAGAAACGCTTTTGTCGTAAGCAGCCACACGAAAAGGTAAAATCTTCAAGAAGACACAAAAACGCAATAAAATAAATGTTGATGCTTTAAAAATATTTTTTTAAATGCGTCTCCATTTAAGTGATTTGGGCAAAAACACTTGAGTTGCTTAAATCAAGTAATTTGCTACTTGATCCCATATGAACAATTCACTTCAAACCATTCAATTAGCTCCAAAACATGTCGAAATTTCTCTGTATAGTAGTGAATAATAAATTCGAAAAATTTGACATGTTCTTTTGATATGAATACACAAATAATTGCGCTCATTTAGTTTTCGAAAAAAAGAGAAAAAGTATAATTGGTATAAAAATGTATATCGTAGCATTTGAAAAGATATTATTTTATATACCATTATTTACCACAACCTCCTCAATGGTTCTCAACAATTTTCATCTAACAAATATTTAATTTTTGTTGAAAACAAAATTTTATTTACTTGATATTGAAAGAATTTAATTTCATGTTCAAATTAAATTCAAAAATTCTAACACTAAAACACTTATAATGTAATAGAAACACTTCGAAACATGGTGTAATGAGTCTACAAGGTGACAGCGTTATGGCAGCTAATTACAGTAATCGCCCCTTTAACGCGATACTTTTATAAATCGATTTCATGTCCCTCGTCAAACACGTTTTTGTACCCATATAACGCGGGGAACATGTAATAAAATTGTTTTTGGAATTATGTAATTTATCTGAAATTAATGGTTTTTATTTTCACATAGAAGTTATTTATTTAAAATGTCCATAGTTTCCTTTAAATAAACGCATATATTTCCTTTATAACATAGTTTGTTTTCTTAATATTCGATTTAAACCCCCTTTAGAGCGTTATATGGGGTCATACGGGCGCGTTATACGAGAATACTTTTAAAACGCGTTTTTCTATAACGCGAAACCAATCCATCGTGTTATAGAGGGGATTACTGTATTTTTTTTCTGTGCGAATATTAGTGTATAACGTGTGTGTAACAAGAAAAATTGTTTGAATTTGAATTTTTCTTAAATCCCAAATATTTGTCACGTTTTTGTGATAAAAAAGTCGTGTTTAGAATTTTTATTGGGCAATTTGTTTGCTATTTTATTACATTTTTATGAAATGTTTTATGTTTTTATGTTTCTCACTTTTTATACCCTTCACAAAAATGAAAAGGGTATAATATAGGTTTCTACAATATTCATTTCCGAAGGGGAAGGGAGGTTTAGTTAACGAAGTCCGTCTGTCCGATATTGAATCCACTTTTTGACGGCACTAGACAACCGATTTGGACCCCTTGATCAGTGAACTGGGCGAATTTTTGATATTTAATATCAGCCATGTAGGTCCACAAATTCTCGAGATGTGGCCCATCATGCGAAATTTTGCCAAAAACATTACAAAAAACAAAATGCCCAAATTCGCGAAAAATTCAGTATTTTATGAAAACGTCGTAACGATGTTACAAAAGGTTCAAAAAACCTAATTTTCACAAACCAGGACAATTAACAAATTTCACCATATTTTGAAATTTACCGACAAAATTTATCCAAAGGCTGAAATTGCTTCAAAAAACAAATCCCCTGCATCATTTACCGTCATCCTGTTAAAGGTGTAAAAAGTTAACCGTTGTTTGACACCTTCCCAAATTGGTAAATTGCAATCACGCTTATAACGATTCAAATTAGTTATGTTTGAATCGTTATAAACGAGTTCTCAAGGGGTTTCATACTTTTTGTCAATTTGCAATCAAAAACAAATTTTAGTTGAAAATGAACAAGTTACCCGAGTACCGTGTAAGTCAGGTTTATTTTAGATATTTCTTTAATAAACCTTTTTCACTTTTTCTTCGAAATCAAATTATGCCGAATTTTGTTTGTATATATTTTTTTGTACATACATATATGTACTTATATACCAAAGGAAATGTAAAGTTTTTCGAACTTATCATTCACTATTAATTGATGACATAGAGTTGCATTTGCAATCATACAAGCAACAGAGTGTTTATAGATAAACTTCGACATATTTTGGAACAAATCAATTCGATTTAAGTGTTTCGCTTATATGAAATATGTATGTTTGGAGAAAATCAAGTGTTTTGCACCAAAACACCTACGTGAAATTGCACATTTAGTTTTAAATAGTACCCGTTAACAAATTTACTGCATTATTACACAAACAAAAGACGTTATCTTATAAAAGCAATATTATATTTACCTCCATGCTATCTAAGCCTTGTGCCATTTTTAATACTCTAGCGCCATGCGTAGGATCATACAAATTACCATCGGGATACATCTCCTTATCGGGATGAGGCATACCGGCTGGATCTCTGCCAACAATATAGAAAATTGCACCAGCATTCATGCGTGCCTTGGCATGCCATTGCACCTCTGTAGGACCGGCATACATCATGGGTGAAGGGAAGATGGCCAAAACGGTATCGTCTCGGCAAAGAACACCTGAATCCAGTACAGCTTGATGTTGAGCCATACGTACAGGTAAAGGAACATCATCGTCCTTGGTCCAACCGCCGAGAGGATGTAAGAGAAGTACTGGTTTCTTAAAACCACGTTCCAGTAGTTGACGTTTGGTATCTTGCATGAGTAAAGCATGACCATTGTGTATGGGATTACGTAGCTGAGAGTACAAACATAATAATGTTAACTGATACATATGAAGTATTGGTAGCGATGACCTACTTGAAAAGCAAAAATAGCATCAGCATTCATTTCTGTAAACTTATTTCTCAATTCATTGGGTGTAAGGCGATATTCATCCAAGCCATCATTCCACTTAATGCGTTCAATAACTTCCAAATCGCCACCTACTAAATAATCTCCAGATTCTAAAACCATCTTTAAATTAAATAAATCATTTTAAAATAACCAATCTCAAATAAAACCTAAGCATCTTTGGTCTAGGTTACCTTAACATAAGGATGATTTGGATTATTAGTACCAAATTGTCTGGACAAACGTTCTTCCTTGCGTTGATAGTAGAATTCAGGTTTTCTCAAAATAGCTATGGGTTTTCCGTTATATGATAAACTTAGAGCCGAGGTACCATCCAATTTTTCTTTATTTTCTGTGGATACTGACAATACAATTGGCACAGAGTGGTTTTCTCTAAAGGCACCATCTTCGCTTAAAATCGAATTGAAATGCAAAGTCTGTAAGTATTCATCTTCACGCATAAATCCCCTAAGGGGATAAGCCCAACCTTCGGATAACACTTGTACCCATTGTAGCTCCACCTTAGTTATTGGTAAGGAGGGTAAAGATTTCATCTCGTTTATAAAGGCCTCTTTTAGCGAGGGTGCTACAAAAAGCTCCGGCAATTTTTCGACATCTCTCAAGGATTTTGGCAAAATGCATTCTTCTTCCAAGAGCTGTATGACCTGTTGGGTGGATTCTTTGATTGTAAAACCATCAGTGCTCACCACTAAGTCTGGTTTTTCTGGTTTTTCATATTCTTGCGTTATGCCAGTAAAACCTTTAATTGTGCCCTCTCTAGCTTTCTTATACAAACCCTTGACGTCTCGCGATTCACACACTGACAGGGGGGTATCAACAAATACTTCGAAGAATTTCAAACTAGCATCTTTATGTATTTTCCGAGCCAATTCACGATCATCGGCAAATGGTGAAACAAAACTGCATATGGAGACAACACCGCTATCGGCAAATAGTTTGGCTACTTCACTTACACGTCTAATATTTTCTTCACGGTCGGCAGGGGTAAAACTTAAATTCTTATTAAGACCAGTTCTGATATTATCACCATCAAGACCATAGGCTGGTATACCACGAGACACTAAGTAAGCTTCCAATTCAAAAGCTATAGATGTTTTGCCAGCACCGCTTAGACCAGTTAGCCAAACGGTGCAGCCACGGAAACCGCGACATAAGCCGAGATTTCTACCTCTTACCTCACGGGTAATATTATGTTTTTGTTCTGTTACATTGGTGGCCACTTGAAGGCACTGAAATGGAAAAATTACTTAATAAAAATTACGAGTTCAAGAAAGACATGTTTCAAAACACAAAATTTGTAAACAAAAAAAAATTTTTTTTATTAATTTATATTACGTCCTAAGGTGACCATACGTATCTAATTTTCCGGAACAGATGCGAAATGTCGGTCATAATAGCATAGCGAAATTTGTTCACCTTGATTTTTCTCCCGCATTTCCTCGAATGTTCCCACCTACCATCAAAGGCTAATTTTTAATCTCAAGCATGTTATGGTTGTTTTAAATTTTTGAAAAGCCTACAGGTAGAACATTAACTACAACTTATTAACACTCAGGCTTACACATTTTATAAAGCCATTACAACTATTGTAAAACATATACAAAGCTCCACCACAGCAAAATTGGGGATTTGCGATTAATTTCAAGTTCCGAAAACTCGCTTAGCAAACCGTTTCAAGACTTTAATTAGAAATTTTATTAACTTTGCTCCAAATTTATGACTTTAAAATTGAAAATGAATAATAATAATATGCTTTAAGCAAACAGGTTAAGAAAGAATGGACGTTAAAAGTTCTATATACCTACACTTATAATGTACCCCACTAGAATTTGTGATGCAGTGCACTGTGGGATCATAATGTCAAAACCCCTATTTTTTTACCACTCAACTTCGAAAATTCAATAATGTAGTTTTGTAGAGATATGTTTAAATATAAAATATGCATTTATAAGTATTTATAAAAATTGTATTTTGTGTTTGAAAAATTGAAGTAAAATCGGCTAATCTTCAAAAAAGATTAAGTACATTATAGTAGCTATATAGCAGTTTATTGATCTGTAAATATATTTTAATAAATAGATAAATAAATAACATTCGACCTCTCTAACTCTTGTGCAAAAGAGGTTTTTTAAAGATGTACAAGTTTGAATTGGAAATATACATGTACAAAAATTACATCATGTCAAATAAAAAATTGGCTTTATTAGAAGGATAATTTCTGTCATTAGTGTTTGAATATAATTTGAGGCATGTGGTTTGAATTAAGGTCGTATCTTGCATATCGCATATCATTGTTAATGGTTTTAAAACGGCTCCTATTTTATCCTCAATGGTTTTTCAATTGGACGTGAAAGTTTTAATACGACCTCTGATATCTCGGATAATTCGAGTAACCAATTTTTTGCAAACCATCATCAAACAGAACATTGTGATAAAACAGTGAGTTGCTGGTAAACTACAGTTCTGAAGGGAACCACGATTTTCCAAATACATTTTGCACAATTTGCCAGCCGTTCTTCTATTCATGATAAAATTGTAAATCAAACTGAGTACAAATGATAATAGACGTGCCAGATCTACCAATCGTATGGCAGTTTGAATCTCTGTCGAAAAAAGAAATCTTAAAAAAAAACACCTTTCATAGTGTCCCACACTTTGAATTTTAAAATCTGTTATCATCAAAATATACTAGGATTGCCTTTAGTCGGTCAATCGAAGAAATAAATGTTTGGCGTTGTGTTTTAATTGTAATTCGAACTGGCGGGAGGATTATAATTACTCTAAATGATTTATTTCCTTATTTTTAAGATTTAACAAATGTGACAATAAACTTTTTTCGGATGTAAGAAACAATCCAGCTACTGATTGAGAAGTTTGGCTTCTTCTGACCATTGGCCAAAAACCCAACATGACGTCGGGTTAATATTGATTGTTTGGTTAATCGAATAATTTAAATGTTTAATAAACTAAATGATTAAAAATATACAAGGGTGCCCTGGTAGCCTAATAAGTAATATGATGGTCTATCAGTCTGCACGTTGTGGGTTCAATTCTCACCATAGGCTGTAGTCTGTTTAATTGTTCAGTAATTTAAGTTCGAATATAATTTGTAATTCTATTGCAACATTTAGTAAATAATTAAAAATATATAAGCTTAAGAAAATGAAAATTTATTGCCAAATAACCATTCGTTATTCGATTTAAGGTTAATCGATTAAATGCTCTAACTAACATCTATTTTATTAGCAAAGTCCCGTATAACTCTTTCTTTTTGTATTAAATATGTATGTCAACTTATTTACCACGTGTGAAAGGTTGAATGACCTTTCTAATTATGTTTAAAATGCAAATTATATACAAATTTTGTTAAATAAGCACATAAAAAAAAATAATTTGGTATACAAACTTATAAACTTGAGAAAGATATTTATTATCAACAAGTGACTGACTATACATTTGTACTTCATAAATAAAAGATAAAAAAATAATGGACTGAAGTAAAAAAAAAGAAAAAAATTAATAGTAAAACATAAAATAAAAAATTCATGAATTCAGGTTTTATTAACAAATACTCGTATTACTACAAAATTGGCTTTCACAGAAACGAAAGATTTTGTTTTCAATTTTTTTTTTTTTGATGATATTTAAAATTTATTTTTCAAATTCAAATTTTGTGCACTAATTAAAAATACAAACACATAATTTATTTAAAATTATTTTTTTACATTATAACCTAAGTTGTTCATGGATTATTTGAGACATAATTTGTGTATATTCATAAAAATAAACAAAGCGATTAAAGTAATGATCTTAGTGACGATGAAAATGCACATGTGCGTACTGCTCAGTACAATATAACCAACAAAAGAGAAAGTTTATCAGCGCTTAATATTTGTTTACAATGGACGAGAGGAAACTATACTGAATTAAGTATTATATCGGATTCAACAAAAATAATAAATGATGCTGAACTTAACTTAAAAAGAAAGTATGCATAAAAGTCATTAATATGATCTTGAACGTAAACAGTTCGTAAATCGCTTGTTATAAAACAGTTTTAGTTATTTTAGACGAACAATTATGTGTAATAACCTTTATTGGTGTCATCCCATACCAGAGCTGGAAACGAATGGATTCATATTAATATTTTAATTTGCCTGGAATTAGAACAATTTCAAATATGAATGCATTCATAATGAATTACGATTTTTAAATATATTAATTTTACCAAGAAAAGGATTTGAATTAAAATTTGAATGAATTCATCGAGAATGAATTTTATTCATTCACTTTTCTAGGTGACAAAAGAAACGCTTCTTTTTTGGAGAAACTCTTGGTGACTTATAAAGTTGTGCAACGTTTTTTAATTGAGTAGCTGGATTACAAATAAGCGTAGAATGGAATTTGGCAAAAAATTTATTCTAGATGAAACAATGCATTACAATTCCTTTCCTTTGAATTGATGAATTTATTTACATTTTAATGCAATTCATTTTTTGGGGGAAATGAATGCATTCAATAATATTTAATTCGTGATGAATTCGTTAAAATTGTAATTGATATTTTGTTTTTGTGAAAAGAATTTTTTTTACTATCATTGCATTCAAATTTTAATTTAAATTGTTTCTGACAAAATGAGTGCTTTCGAAAATGCATAATTCATTGTCTGAATGATTCGCGATTTCATTCTTAAAAATAATAATTTTTTACAGCTCTGCTCTAAATCGTCGGCTAAGTAAAATAATTCATAAAATGGCTATACTAAATTCGTGTACTTCGCCTACACAACACCAGATTCGCTGCAACCCTGCTCTAAATTATAACGCGCAATTGCAAGAGTTGTTAAACACTGAAGCTTTTCTATCTCTCAACTTCATCACTTATCCTCTCTAGTCCATCCCATTGCAAAGAAACTAACACAAATAATTTGATTGTATTTATAATATTTTTTACTTAATTTAATTTATTGGAATTTATTTTTATTTTTTCAAAACTATTTTTTTTTTTGAATCCTACCCGCTATATAAAGGATATATTATTTTTTGACTGTTTTTTCCCAGTTATATATGTATATACATATATTTAGTTTTTGAAGCCTCGTACCCGCTGAAAAGTTCTTCGTTTTTGCCTTTATAAGTTTTTTAATACTTTTTTATCTGGCTTTAACTATTAGGCGATTTCTTCATATATATATTTTTCCCCCAAATTCTTTTTAATCGTCCATTTATCGAACCTTACAGATTCTGGGTCTTTATTGTGAATTGTTATTTTTTTCAAATTATCTTTAATGCTTAATTTATCGACGTTTCTGGTCCTTTATTGTGATTTAAGCGATTGTTCAAAATTTCCGTGATTTTTTAAAGCATTTACGCAATTTACCTCGCCGGTAATTAAGTGCTGTGCAATATTATCAGTGTAAAAGGGCTCTATAATATCTAATATAGAAACTAATACAAATCAGAAAAATGTATATTATTGAATGACTGGTAGCGCCTGAGAATTGAACCCAGGCGTTTAAGGCTATAACAAGTTTATGAATCTTAAGGCAATATGTACTACGATCGATATGATCTTTTGTGCAACCTTTATTTTTACTTGAACAGGTTTAGGCTTCGAATAAAGCCAATAACCTCGTTCAGTGAAAGACCATATGCACCAAGTAACTTTATTTGCGAGAATCCAGGACGGTTATTGCGTATTTCGTTTGGAAAGAAAATATTTTCGAAACACAATGTATTAGTCATACAAATTCGAATGATTTTCTTTTCGAATCGAATTACAGTCACCCCGAGAGCTAGACCGTCACCGAGCACATGCTTATTTAGGTCGCAGAATCTATATTTAATAGTCTCTGAGTTCCCCATCTTTAATTGGTGGTATCTTAGACCACAGTATCTGGTAAACGTCTCTGATATTTTTCAGACCTTATTCCTTTGCAGCACTAAAACATGTCTTAAGTTCGACTATAGGTCTTCATTTTCGAGCAAATTTAACTCAACCCACTAGTACAATTACGATTTATTTCAAAGAAAGGTTACTGTCTATAAAGACACGTTAGGCAAAGTGCTGACTCTTTTGGACATCTTCCAGAATTTACCCACATATTTGCCATATTTACGCCTAATTCGAGTATTTAATTCTTTTTTTAACATTATTTTCACTTTAGCACACATTATTGTTAATTTTTTTATATAATTCTAAAATTAAAAATTATATTTTCATGACCTGTTAATGTAACACAAGCTAGCGACTCGTTCACAAAATTTATATGAAAGCAAAATTCTGCGCCTTCGAAAACATTAAAAGCCGTCATGAAATCCTACGGAATTTTCTACCTTTATGCACGATGTTAATTGTTAGTCTCACCTTAACAATTGAGCAGCGCGTTAAGATTGTTAAAGCCTTTAACGAAAATGGGTGTTCAAATCAAAATGCATTTTTTGCACTTCGTAATTTTTTGGGTCAGCGTAATCGACCAAATATATTCACACATAATTGTCATTAATCCTTCAATCATAATAAAGAATATTAAGATAATTCTCTGAACACTTTTTGTTTTATTTACAATTAACATCGTGCGTTTTTGGTTGGACCACCTTATGCAATGTTATTGAGCATAAAGAATGACCTTAAAACTCATACTCGAACTTCTCAAAATACTATATTATTGAATATTCTGAATTATAAAAAAAAATTGTGAAAACGAGAATTTGAAAAATTCTCAGTTATGAATAAAATTGTTTTCGAATTTAAAAAAAAAAAATTACACTTACCCTCCTTTTCATGTGTGGATAAAATCCTATAGGAGGATTTGGCATTTTGAATTTTCTATAATTTTATTAACAATGATATTTATAAATTAAACTCAGAGTTTAGTTAAATTTAAATTTATTGTATGTTTTTTAATATTGTAATGTTTTCAAGGGTCGTTATTGATAACAGAAATTATTTTTTTGATTTTCTTTTTTTTATACTGAAACACTTTAAATGAACAACTTGATCTCTCTAGGGTCGACAGCTAACTGAAATTAATACAGAAATCTTTTACAGATTATAAGTTTGAAATCTTTAAAGCAGAAAAATTAACAAATAAAAACCCAATACAAAAAGAAATGAAATATATAAAAAAACCAAATAAAAATAATGATAATAATAAAAAGTTAAATTGTTGTAGTGTTGTTGTTTTGACGGTGAAAATTTGTAGAACTTAAGAAATATTTGCAAGGTAACACATGTGGACAAATTAATATAAAGGCAAATATTCCTTCAACTAATACAACCAGAAAGAACGAATGAAAAAGCTGTTGAATATTCAAACCAAAATTATAAGAATTAAAAATTTAATACATCTCAAGAATAGACAGCGATATACAGCCATGTATATATTTAAAGACAATTGTTTCAACCAGACACACAGACGAAGAAAAAAAAATAGTTTTATGATGACAAACAAACAAAAAACAAGGCTTACAAATGAATAAATTTAAGCTGTAGTGAAAAAAGTTAGCACAAATATCGAGGTGGCTTCATATTGCATATGCAAGATTATACGCAGGTATATTGACCTATTGGGCCTGCGCAAAGTTCGAAGCAGATTTGCTTTTTTTTACCAAAAAAATTTTGGTTAAATAAGCATATGTTGTGATAAATGGTCTCATACAGGACAATACTTACCAGTACTTTAATTTACAGCGCAATAATTTTTAGATTTATTATAACAGAAATCTGGTCTAAATATGGTTTCAGCACGCTTTAGGCCACAATCCACGTGAAACAATAGATTTATTGAGAGGTACGTTCAGCGAGCATATGTTCTCACATTTAGATCCAATCAGTTGAACATCTCCTTCGACGGATTTAACATGATATGCCGACAAACCAGTGTCAATTGTAGTCTTGAAAATATGACATTGTTATAAAAAAAATCCGTTCTTATGCTCGAAAATGTGTTTCTTTTTATCTGTACCTAACGCGAGTATCACTCACTTATCACTAAAGTTTTTGTAATTTATTGGTTCGAAAAATTTCTTTCAATTTTTAATTTCAAATTTTATTTTTTTTTTTCCAAAATATGACTAACTTTTAAGAATTTTACTTTAAAAACAATTATAGCGTACGGTAGTGCGCCAGGGCATGCACACAGCGTGTTTATAACACGAACTCATCTGCGCTCTTTTACCCCTCATAGCTTTGCTACATTTAACCATTAAAGCTTTCCGAAATGTGAAGGGGTAAAAATATATTTTAGTGCCTCTTCACTGAGTAACTCCTCAATATTATGGGGCATCTCCACTATAGATATAGAGCTGAAATTTGGTATACACGACTTGGAGAATATCTAATCAAAACAAGGGATTAGAGTGCCCCTTATTTGTATGTGAAATTTTTACTATAGGCAGCGAACTAAATTTCGGTATTTAATTTCGGTAATTTCTTAAAACTACTTGGAAAAAATGAATCAGATCCGCACAAAACCATAATTGAGAAAAGTTCCTGTCCAAAAAATGTCGGCCGTTTAAAGCACTGATATCAAAATGGGAACCAAGTTCTTGATATATACAATAAAAACCCTTTAATTTCTAAGCACCCTGTTAGCTTGGTATTTTTTTTTTTAGCTTTCTAATATGGGAAAGAATTATGGAAAAATATAAACCTAGAAATGGAATGGTATTGTACGTATCAACACCTTGGTCCTTATTTTGATCCTAGTACTTTTAACTGTCGACATTTTTTGCTAGGAACTTGTCCATGTTTTTGCATTTATGTTTTTGTGCAGATTTGAATTTAAGATTTACCAAAACATTTAGTTTTAAACCGGGACTGTAACAACGGTTATAAGGTACATTCAAAAAATTCAATGATTATTTTTCAAGTTTTATTTTTGGCTTGGAAAATAATTGTTATTTTGTGAGTTATTTTTTTGCTGAGAAAATGTACACTAGAGATAATATTGACCTTAAATCAGTTAATATTAGCTTTAGGGCAGAAAATTATCTTTCTACAATAAGTGACTTGTTAACGAACAAAAATTCAATACAACAAGACAGAATACTTTTATATTCGAAGAAAAATATATAAATCAGAAAATAACTATTAGTTTCTAATCAAAAAATAAAACTGAAAAAGTAATTATTAATAAATATTATTGTGTAATTAAAATAATTTTATAAAAAAAGAACTAGTGCTTAAAAATTATTAAACTAAAATTATATTAAAAAGTCTTTGCAATTTAATAAAAATTTGTAATAATCATTAAAGGTATTTTTTTTATAAATCCTTAACAAGAATTTCGTCTGTGTACTTCAAAATATTGAAGCATTTTTCTTTCATTATGATTTTTTTTTAATTGAAGAATAATGATTATTTGTGGTCCCTGCTTTTAATGCAAAAATCGAGCAATATGCTTTAAAATATATTTAAATAATAAAAAATATTATTTAAAAACATGAAAGTACGTAATGAAGTAAGTATTAAAAATATTCAATTTTTTAATGCAATATAACCGTTAAAACTATTTACTTCACTTATCGATCTTGTGTGTCTCTATTATGAAACTTGTTTACATGATCTCTTACCGTTTCCATACATTGTTTATGATTTTGCACACACTTTCCATTAGTAACGTTATTATTGTTGTTGGAGAAATTTGTATTCAAAAGATGGGCACGCTTTAAAAACATTTTATTACAAATTTTAAACTTTAACACTCCAATTTTAGTTGTTAAAAACAAAAGAATAACCAGCCCACAGCTTCAAAATAAACTTAATAATAACAACAAGTAAATATAAACTTTCACCAAATGCAACTATTTAATCAAGCGACCAACAAGCGTATGAAAATTGAAATGAATTACTTGTTTTTTAAATTAAGAAAAAACCAGAAAAGAAATTATCTGCAAACCAGGTGCCAGATTTCGTTGTTTTTGGCGATTTCGGGAAACAAGAGTTTTGGAGGTGTGTTCTAAAAAACGTTTCGTTTGAAATCGCCAACTTTCAAATATGAAAAACATTATTCTGTTAATCGGATGATTTAGTGCTTTCTAAAACATAAAAACGTAAAAACTAATAACTAATTGGCGATTTCAAAACGAAGCGTTTTTCTAAACGATTTTTGCGCTATGTTTGAGAATTTATAAAAATATCCATTCTACACTCAATTTCACTTTTTTTTATTAGTTGCACATTCAGATGGAGTGATAAAAGGATATCAATTGTTTATACGTTTTGACAAAAAGACATTTTTTGTTTTATTTATACAGACTTGTTACAGAATTATATACCGTTCGAAAGTGATTTCAAAACGAAAAAAGAATTTACGAAACCGATCGGAATCTGAAGATACAAAAACAAATGTGATCGGAATTACAACTACGATGGGAATGAGTGAAAGGCCTAATAGTTTCCCCTGCCAAGCGTACGTATGTTTAATAAATTTTTAATTTAAAAATTCTATTTAGGTACATATTATAAATTAGAACTATTATACATTATTAAATAACATGAACCTATAGATATTTGGAACGAATTTCCGTCATCCCTTGCCAAGTTTGTTTCTCAGAACGAAAAATTACACTGAAGAAACCGGTTTGTCTCAACACCAAACTTGACAAGGGAGGACGTAATTTCGTTCCAAATATTTAAATTATATTTTTTTCCCAATTTTATTTAAAATATTTAAAAAATTTAGTTTTAATTGAACTCTTCCATTTTTCTTCCTCAACAAAACCTAATTTACACTCAGAAATTTACCACTCATCTCCACAAAGGTTCCAAGTGCATACGTAAATTGATGAAAAACCACGTTCCTTCAACTTTAAGAATTACTTATAGCTTGAACATAATCTGGTTCTCAAAGATTCCAAACGTAGCAATTAAAAAAAAAAAGCCTATTAACAATTTAAAATTCTTTACAAATATTTAGGTCAAATCATCATTGAAAATCCTACAGAAATTTGTGAAATAGTCGATTATTGAGCCAACGATTATTATTTTCTTTGTCTGGCAACTATAATCACAACTTAAACCCTTACGGCGCTCCGTAAGTGAGAATAGAAATGCCCAACGCAGTCAGAGAAAGATAAAAAGATTGTGATGCTGCAACTATGTATATACATACATATATACATAAGCTCAAAATTATTAGATATTATGATATTGCCTTGTCACAATATGATGTTTATCATTGATTGCAAACTTAAATAAAGATTACGTTAAATGGTAAATGATTGCCGACAGCAATAAGCACACTTATGTATGTAACTACTTAAAAAATTTTATAATGGAAAGAAATATAAAATGGACAAATTTTAACAGCGGTATAATGCGTAAAAAAATATTCACTGAAATCTTATAAGAAAGATTCAAGAAGGCCTGACATTCAGGGTTTAAAATTTCTGCTGTTAGTCAATATTTTCTGTAAAATGTTCATATTTATGAACCGTAAAGTCAAAAATATGCGAACTTTTTTATTTCCATTAATTCTTCTGCTAAAAAAAAAATTTGCATCGTTAGTATGCAATATTTATCAGCCCATACGCTATTAGTATTCATCCTTTTTGTTTTACAATATTCAAAATGTATTTATGCTGCTCTAGCAGCACACAAGAAAGTTTTGTGAATTAATATCGTTAGTATTAATTTCTATTTTGCTTAGTGCTACTGCGAACAGCAGTAAACAAATTTTCGTTTCTTTAACTACGAGCAACTGTGACTTGCTAATTTGTATTTTGTGTGTCTCTATGTGTGTAATGTACACTGCAAGGCGATCACATTACAAATTAGCAAATTACATCTACTCGCAGTTAAAGAAACTAAAATTTGTTTAGTGCTGTTCGCAGTAACACCAAGCAAAATAGAAATACATTCTAGCGACATTAATTCAAAAATTTTCGTGTGTACTGCTACAGCATCAAAAATATATTTAGATTTTTGTCTCAACGTTCCTGCTAATAGAAATTACAAACACAAGGTAAAATTTTAGTATTAACACGAACATTTTTCTTGCAGCACAATGAAATATTTATGAAACATTACGTAATATTTACATTCACTTAAAGTAACTGACTGAACGAAAAATTACACCGAATATGGCACATAGCGGAAACCCGTTTATTTTTCAAACCAAACTTGACAAATGATGATAGAAATTTACCCTGACTGAATATCGAATCAAGAATCATGTATATAATTATATTACAAGGCTGCCGACAGGGAAAACGATGAATGAACTGCCGGAAGACGGCCCACTAGGTTCAGAGGATTTTTTCCAGAAACTATTGCTTTTTTTAATTCAGAAGACACAAGATATCAGAAAGATAAAAATACATATGTGCATTATTAGTAAAGATCTTATATGGCATCCTATTTTTTAGCCTTAAAAATAATCTTCTATCATTTAGCAAAAAAATATAAGAATAAACTTTCAGTTTTAATTCTCTGTTGTCTATAATAAACATTTTAAGAATAATACTCGTAAACGAATAAAAAGTGGTAAACAATGAGCTTATAAATATTTATACCTACATGCATGCAAAAAAAGTTCTTAGTTGCAAAATATGTCTGAGCACAAATGCATGAACACTTGTAGATAATTTCTTTCAAAAAAAAAAAAAAAATAATAATAATCCAAAGAACTGATAAAATAGACTTAGCAAAAATACTTTGTACTCATTAATTATAAATACAGTATAACCTCGTTAATTCAGTCGTTGTCACGAAAACTATGTAAGTCGTACAGACTAGAGTTAAAAATATGTAAAACTCACAACGTAGTTATAATTATTTTTTATTGCCAAAAAAAAAAAATTCAATTAAAAAGCAAAAAGAAAATTAATTTATCTTAAAAATACATTCACATTTTATTGAGTTACAAAAAGCACGTAAAAACGAAAACTAGGTTATTTAAAAAAAATCTTGCTTGTCTCAAAGTTTTTCTTTTCCCTAAATATATTTTTTTATTTTGAATTGACTGTTTACTAAACAAGCTATTAAACTTAATTAACTATACATTGATACCCAGTGTTGTCAGGTACGCTTAAAAATCCCATTTAGCGATAAAATGCTATTGGCGGGAATCTTGGTTATATTTAAAGGCCTTGGCGAGTTTTTTGACTATATTTTGTCATTATTTGTAATAAATTTCTTTTGTATTCAATCTATTCAATCCCTAGAAAGGATATAAACAATAGGAATATTGAAAATTATGAATATGAAAGGTGATATGTGTACTTAATTCAATTTTCTTTTAACCTCCATTAAAATATTTAAATATACTATATTGATCTCAAAATTCAAGCTCTAATTACTTCACTTACAAACTTTATTTAATCTATTTGTTTACGATTTTATCGAACTAAAATTTTTAAAAACTAATATGAATAATTTATTCAAACTAAGTTCATTTATTATTCTTTCAATTAAGAAAAAAAATTAATACAATAATTTCTTGAATAGAGTAATGGAAAAGTTATGTTTTGAACACTAGAAGAATGGATTACATGTATTTTCTGTGCCGCTCGATTCTCTGTATCTTTCTACTGATTATTGTCTATTGGAAACATTTAACCTAACTATTTAACCCACCTAATGATGAAAAATTGAATACAAGACCTTCTCACAAATTTTCATATTTTTCGATATTGTTTCGGTCGTAGACAATGAAAAATGATTCTGAAAATGGCACAAAGCCTAAACCGGTTTATCTCCAAACCAAACTTGACAAGGGGTGATGGAAATTCGTTCCAAAAATCTGCATTTATTTAGTCTATTTATTTTAAGATCATATACGTTGAATTTTTTATTTTCATTTTTTTACACGTTGGTATTAAATGAATGTAACTTTTATAAACGTACCCTATTATTTTGTATATAAAAATTTTTGTAAATGTTATCTGCACAAAAACATTAACGTGAAAATAAGGCCAAGTTCCAAGATCCAAAAATTTAGACCAGATCAATATGAGAACCCAGTTCTTCATATGTACAATACCATTCCATTTCTAGGCAACTTGCTAGTTTTGTAACATTTTTTCCATAATTCTTTTTCATATTACAAACTTACAAAAAATTTTGCCAAGATATACATATATATTGGTGAGATTTAGGATATTTTGGCGATTTTCTTCAAGAAATCTGGCGGGAAAGCTAAAAAACAAACTGCCAACACTGTGCATACCTAGTCCTTTTAAATTTTGAGACAAATGTCTCACAGTTTTGTGCATGTTTTCTTATTTTTTTATTTTTTTTTTCTGTTATATAAAATATTGTTGATTTTGATAAACTGATACTGTTCAGGCACTTTTCTGATGAATTTTCCACTTTCAATTGTGCCCAAAATGTTGATATTTCTTGCTAACTTTAAATTTTTATTGTCATAACATAGATCATATAGAGACTGGCTTATTTCCTAACAATTTTATAAATTTATAGCCTATTTACTGCTTAGGAAAATTAGCGCATTTCAATTATTTAAGTTAACTTTTTATGTTGTCATTTATTTGTGGATGCCATGTTCTATTCTTGCTCATACAAAAATGTGTATTGAGCCTAGCGATAAAATAACTAACAATTATTACTAAGAAAAACCCGGGCTAACCAATAAAATATCTAAACTGGCCGCATTACTGGATAGTCCGGACTAGCGAGTGTCCGCATTATAGAAGGCTCTTAAAAAAATGGACATATACATACATATGAAAAAAAGCATTATCCCCGACTCTGGCAGAGTATAAGCCTTGATACAATTATTAAATTCCATCGCATTTTTCACTGGCAAGAAGTTTATAACCATATACATATGTACATAATTTTTGAAAGTACGACACCCAATTCTAATTTTCCAACATGCTTAAAATTTACTAGTATTGCATAAAACTAATATATTGTAACATTTAGGTTTTAACATTGATTTTCTGCTTAAATCCGGAATTTCGAAATTAAGTACGAATCATCAAATAGTATAAATAAACAAAAAATACATTTTAAGCTTTAGCCTAAACAATAACTTCTGAATTGAACTTTTTGTAAATATTTGAACAGTTCAAAATTCATTTTTTTAAGGCTGATTAAATACAAAATTTTTAACTATAAAGTTAAAACAAACAATTAAATAAGTTCTATCAAATAAACTCGTAAAACATAAATTATCAATTTGCCTTTTCCAAGCCGAGCGGGTAATGCCACAGAATTAGTCAATGTACGTGATCTGCATTTTGCTCTCTTCTTTGCCAGGTTATGGCCTATGCAGTTGCAGATATTGATCCCATGTCCACGCACTTCTTTGAGGCTGTCTTCAATGTTTATCAGCTTAGATGTTGAGTAGATAACTATCAAAGATCTAATATCTCTAAAAAATATTCTGCAGCTCCACAGCCAATTTATCGCCTTTAACACGTTTGATATTTCAGTTTATTGCGCGCTAGAGTTTTTAGAGATTCGGAACGACATGTTAACACCAGTTCCTCTATGTAGACACCTCCTTAAACTCTCATTACATTTGGAGTCATCTGTGTATATGTCCAGATGGTCCAAATGGGGTACCATGCAGTACCTGGGGTTTCCGAGATGGATCAGTTGAAACCCTTCGTGAAGAAAGGCTTTGAGATGATGCAGTCTATCCAATGATGCAGGTACGACCCCATTATCTGTGGCTCCTATTATTAGTGGTGTTTAATCGGGCCGCCGCAGAACGCCGTACAAAGTTGAGTGTCATTTTGTTAAAATATCGTTTTAAAAAAATTTAGTGTAATTTTGGCTTTTGTGGTCAAATTTAAATATTTGAATTGTTTTTTTTTCTTATTGTTGGTTAAAATTTCGGTTTCGCATTAAATATTGGTTTTTAAGTATTTTTTTTATTTAAGTTTTTCGACTTTATGGTTAATTTTCAAATTTGTGTTGAACATTTTTGTGTAGTTTCGGTTTTATGTTTAAATTCCGATTTTTTTTATTCTAGCAATTTGTAGTGTCGTCAGAAAGTTGATTTCAACATCGGACAGATGGACAGACGGACATCGGTAAATGTTCTTCCCTACCTATAAAAACTCAGAATATACTATATACTTAGTTGGGTCGGTAATGTATATTAAAGGATTTAAAACGGAATGACAAACCTATACTTATATGTATACCCATTTTTGTGAAGGGTATAAATATATAATATACATTTTCTTTTTAATTTATGAACAGCAGCATTAGGTACGTATGAATATGTATATAGGTATATACACATATATATTTTGCAATAACTTGGAATTCGAAAATATGCCGGCCACATTTCAATTGAAAAATTATTAAAAATATCTACTTTAATACTATGAAGTTAACCAATGTAAACAAATATTCCACTAACAACACAAAATTAGGACAACAGCTGTTTAATAACGCGAAAACTTCTATTTGAATTGAAAGAAATCAATTTTTTAATTTGTATAATACCTATTTATAATAATTATGTGAATAAAATTTATTTTTAACAATACATATAGTTTTTATATTTACTTAACCACTTACCGTTCTTTGTCTTTTTTTACTAGATTCTGGTGCATCATCACACATTTTCTGTGAAGCTTATTTAATTAAATAATTGTGCAAATTTAAACGCTGTATTAAATAATACCTCACTAATTTTTACGTGAGCCCACTTAACAGAGTGATTTATTAATACTAATAATACATTGATTATATATTTTTTAATTTAGTTATATGTATGGATGTACATACATTTCGTAAAATCTGCATTTGTGTGCAGAAAAATTTAATAATTCAAACATGTGTTTTATGTGATTTATTACTACCATAAAATAAGTAGTATTTAACAACTTTTATTTACCACACCAACAACTAAATTGTTATAAAAATTTTTTTTTTTATATTTTCACTTTTTCCCAAACAATATTTTCGTTATTTATTTATAAAAATTATTTTACACTAGCTTTTCTCAGTCATAAGAAATAAATGGTTGTAAAATTCTATACAGTTATGTCTTACAGTCATAGTTGCCAGACAAAACCAGAAATAAATCTTAAATATACTATTAAAAAATCGTCAAAAACATTCATTCTTTACATTAATCAGCATTGCCGCACAATTTTTTTTAATAGTAATTGACATAGTCTAGTGTATTTTTCATAAAGTCTAAATCAAGATAAAAGATTATGGTATTAATAAAGAATAGAAATAATTAATATATTAGTATATTAATAGTTAATATATTACACACTAAGAAAATTTTCGGAACTTTTTGAAAAATAGTATATTTAACCCAATATTTTCAATCCTTATTTTCAAGATACGCAGCCTTTTTAACTTTTTTATTGTCGTATTCTTGTATAAAAATGTGTTAATTGTAATTTTAAAATTCCAAAAGAAATTGGTGATGGGAATTTTAAAAATATATTTCCAAATTTATTTATTACAGGCATAAAATATGTTTGTTTATAAACAGTTTCCGCCAAATAATAATTTTACAGAAGCGTAGTAAAAATTGTAATGTGGATCTTTATTATAATTCAAATATTACATAAGCATCATAAGTATAGGTGGAAATAAGTCTGTAGTTAATTTATCAAAAAACGTCAAATATAAAGCAAACTCAAAAACACAACAACAAACAATAATTATGTTTACCTTACTAATTTAGAATATTTTGTATTATTTCGATTGCTGTAGTAATTCCACAATTGCTCTGTGGGAGTTTTCAAAACTGTGTAATTCACAAGCTTCACAACTTAGTAGTGTCAAACTTTAGGTTATTTCAAAATCTATTGACTAAAAACGGGTTAAAACCTAACATATGTTAGGAACAATTTATGTAGAAACGCCCGTTCGTTAAAGCCAACAGTCTGGCATCGCTGCAAATATCACTCAAACAATTGTTATTAATGTTTTTCTATTAGTCGCTCTCATTTTTAATGTTTGCTTATAAAAGTGATAAATTTGTGTAAAATTAAACAGATATAAAAAGCCATAGGAAAGTATATACGCAAACAAAATGCTTTCCTTGCTGCAGGAAAAGAGACCACTAAAGCGCTCACGCCTGGGTCCGCCCGACGTCTACCCGCAGGAAGCTAAACAACGAGAAGATGAATTAACACCATCCAACGTCAAACATGGATTTGCCACAATGCCACCGTTAGCAGATGAATTTGGTACAGCCCACACTTCCAACGTGAACGCTAGCAAAGTTTCATCATTTTTCAATGCTATTTTGGCGAAAAAAGAGGAGTTAATGACCTTGCAGGATACAGTGCGTAAGAAACAACAAATCAATTGCAAGGACAACTTTTGGCCAGTATCGCCTCGCACAAAGGGCGCACTGGATGCCTGGTTTAAGGATTTAGCCGGCAATAAGCCTTTGCTGAGTTTAGCCAAAAAAGCTCCTTCATTTAATAAAAAGGAAGAGATATTAATAACGTTATGCGATCACCAGGTTAATATGCAAAGAGCCACTTGGTTCATTAAACTAAGTGCAGCCTATATGGTTAGTGTTTCGGAGTCGAAAAACAAAAAACGAAATTCATTTGATCCAGTCCCCGAATGGACAAGTAATTTGATCAAGTTTATGAAAGATTTACTACCTAAATTACAAGAATATTATCATTTAAGTGAAAAAAGTAAGTAAAAGTATATATAATAGTTTATTCCTTTGTTTTACCACTATTGTCAAGCAGATATTTTGTAATATACATATGTAGGTGCATACTCAAAACTTATTTATATATTCAAGGTTCTCTAGCTGAAAAATCATTACTAACTGGTTATGGAGCACCAACCACACAAAACAATAACCAACAACAAAATTCCTCCACTACTCACCCTACAAATTCATTGACAACGGTGCCACAATCTTTGTCCAGCCCTGTGCCCATGTTAAGTCCAGCAAACAGTCAATCATCTAGTGGTGGCAGCCTTAGCACTTTAACTGGCAATAATGTCCCTGGGGTAGGTGTTTCGAGTAGTCAAAGCGGACTGCCAGGAGCAAATAATATTCCCGGGTCTGGTTCCTCTATATCTGGTATTGGAAGCAACTTTGAAGACAGCCGTAATGCTCTTAAATATTGGAATTATTGCACCCAGTTAAGTAAATACATGCATGAAGAATCTCTATTGGATAGACAGGAATTTTTAAACTGGATATTAGAACTATTGGACAGAATGCGTACACAGACCACATTTGATGAGTCTTTAAAAAAATTAATTTTGATTTTTGCTTTGCAATATATGCACGATTTTGTTCAGTCCGAAAGACTTTGCCGCAAAATGGCGTATATAGTAGCTAAAAAGCTAGCTAACTTATTGAATAATGTTATAGACCAACAGCCAAATGATAAACAACTCTTAGCAACAGGAGTCACGCAAATGGATGTCGATGATGATGTAGATAAGAAGAAGCCATGTTTGGATCCCTATGAAAGCGCGATTAATGAATATTTAAATTGTCCTCATCATCGTGATATTATATTGTATTTAAGTACGATTTTACAAATAATCACAATTGAATGCCCTACTGCTATGGTATGGTGTGGCATAGGCGAAAATCGTATACCAGCCGCTTTATGTGGTAGTCCTTTAGATCATTTGCCAATAGCACCATCAGCCTTGCCAATGCCTTCCAAGTGCACTTTGACGAATGCTGAAGTACGGCGTCAACTTAGATGTACCGAAGCTGAAATAGTTTTGCGCTCCAAACATGCTGAAAATCGTTGGTTTGCAGAAAAATGGCAAAATGCCAATAAAAATTCCTACTCTCATGTTTTAAGCATCCTAGATCATTTAGATACACATTGTTTTGACTTAATGGATCAAACTAATTCGATAGATTCTTTGTATGCTAAAATCTTTCAACCATTCGTTAGTGTACGCCGTGAAATGGGAGCCAATGGTGAAATGAAAGAGATATGTCAGGAATACGATGCCAATATTGTGGATGGCACAACAGTGAAAATATTATGTGAATGGGCCGTATCGAGTCAAAGGTAAATTGATAATGTTGAATACCACAAAATTTAGAGCTTACATTTGCGAAATTGCTTTAAAGTTTTCTTAAATTTTTGAATCATTCTTTTTTATGTTAAATTTAACATTTTTTTATCTTTCTTAAAATATTTTTTAATTTATTCTAATAAGATTAGTTTTAAATTTTTTATAATCATTCTTCTGACTATTCAAACATGTGAAATCGAAACTATTTTAATTTCAATTTTAATATGTCTCAGATGGGGTGAGCACCGTGCAATCGTGGTGGCAATACTATTAGATAAGAGGCAAATAGAAGTTACCACACCATCGCCCGAAGACAATAACAATGGTATAGGGAATACTAATAATCCGAATGATGATAAAGATTCTATTGCATCTGGAGCAGGTCTTATAGGAGGTTTACCAGTATTTCAATCGGTGCTTATGAATTTTCTCGATCATGACGCGCCTGTGCTGGATGAAAACGGCAGCTTGGTGAATCGCACACAATTTACAAATTTAGTACATCTGTTTAGTGCTCTAATACGGCATGATGTCTTTTCACACAATGCTTATATGCATACACTTATATCAAGGGGTGATCTTTTAGAGGGCGCAACCACGAATGTATCCTCCAGTTTGAGTAGCAATAAAAACGGCAATATGGGCGTGGTGGGTAACAGTGTTACTGGACCAGTTTCAAATAAAGCAGTTTCTCCAGCTATTAATAATCATGGTTTTGATGATGAGTTTGGTGCAGCTTTAGATTTTAAACACAATGAATTTGATGACTCAAATGTTGACGATGATTTGGATAAACTACTGCAGAATATAAAAGAAAAGGGTCAAGCTGAAGCTCCGGATAGTCCTAAAATACCTGATCACAATAATAGTACGGGTTGTAATGAGACACATTCATCAATATCCCGACATTACATATATACCAAACATTTTCCTATACCTCAAGATGACCCCTCTATGATCTATAGCAGTGAATCAAATCAACGTTATATACTACTGTTTGGTGTGGGCAAGGAACGTGATGAAAAGAAGCACGCTGTCAAAAAGATGTCTAAGGAAATTTGTAAATTATTTACAAAGAAATTTAGTATTGATGTGGCCGAGGGTGGCAAGGTGAAAAAGCATTCACGCAATGAATTCAATTTTGAAAATACCACAAGTAAATGTCAAAATATGGCTTATTTTGATCAACATGTTGTCACCTCACAATGTGCTGCTACGGTCTTAGAGCAATTGAATGGTTTTGCTGTGGGCAACAATAACTATTTACCCGTACAGGAGCATGTGGCCTTTTTGTTTGATTTAATGGAAATGGCCTTGAACATACACAGCCTGTTAGAGTTGTGCGATCAAATTTTAAAAGAACTGCCCGAAGTTGAAAATCAGTTGCAGGCGAAAAAGTCCAATATGGTGAGAAGTTATACCACCTCGTTGGGTCTTTATATAGTAGGTATACTGAGAAGATATCATAGCTGTTTATTGCTACCACACGAGCAAACTGTTTCAGTGTTTGAAGGTTTATGTCGCATTATTAAACATGTGAACAATCCAACCGAATGCAGTTCAGCTGAACGTTGTATTTTGGCCTATTTAAGTGATTTGTATGAGTCGTGTTTAATATTACGTTCCAAGGATCAAGAGCCAGAGTTTTTCCAACAAATGTCGCATATTAAAAAGTTCAAGGATATTTTTAACCAACCCGAACAATTAGGCATGGTGCCTCAATCTTATAATCCACAATTCATGCAGGAATTTCTAGCTTCACCTAAAAGAGGTGGTAAAATTGACTCTTTATGGTTGAGACAATTGCATGAATCTCCATCCAATATTTATAGTTTTGTTTCGAATGTTGTATTTGCTGTATGTCATGAAACGGACAATGATCGTTTAAATGATATTGCTATAGCTTGTGCTGAGCTAACTGCTGGATGTAATTCTTTATCCGAAGAGTGGATTGCTGCTTTGCAAAGCATTTGTCATGCCATGAAGAAAACGCGTTACCCACATTTATGTCAGATTGATATACAGAATAGCAAAATTCATAATTCCTTGGCGGTGTTCATATGCATATTGGTAGCTAGACATTGTTTTTCTTTGGCCGATTTTGTTATGAAAATTGCTTTGCCCACGTTAGCTAACGCTTATCCCGTGGGTGGCGAAATAACTACGGATGCGGAATCAGGTATGTGATTCAGTTTTAAAAAATTAACATTTTTTTTTTTTTATGAAAAAGAATCGATAAAAAAAATGTTGATTAAACAAATATTTATAGTGGCACCCAAATTAAATAAAAGCTTAATGTTTTAGGAGCCCGTTTAACTTGTCATTTAGTTTTGAAATTATTCAAAACCATTGAAATACCGCAACCGGGAATGTATTCCGTGAGCACTTCTCCTAATCCCCTGAATGCAGTAAGCAGTGCTTCCAACATTAAACTCAGCTGCGATCGACACTTATTAATCGCTGCCCATAAAAACATACCTCTGGAAGCGGTGTTAGCAGTGCTTAAAGCCATTCTAATAGTTGTGGATACCACAGCATTGAAGACTCCTGCCATGACAGGCAATAATTCTAGCGGTGTCTTTGGTTGCAGCAGCAAACGAGGCAGTGGTTTTAATACACCTGTCCACCCTGGAAGTACGCCTAAAAGTAATGATCGTCCAGTAGATATAAGTCAAATTTTAGGCACAAGTGACTTGACAAGCTTAGCAGGAGACCATGATCACGATATGTCGCAACCCTTGTCGACCACCCCATTAAATCCTTCGGTCGCGGGATCGGGCGAACAAATTTCACTTTTAGAGTTTGCCCAACATGTTCTCAAGCAGATATGTGCCCAGGAACATGTTTTAGAGAGATGCCTTAAGAATGCCGATAAATTGTGTGACATGATCATTGACGATATGCTAACCCCCAAACAATCACAGTCCATATTGCATATGATTTGTTATTCGGAAGCTGAATATAGTATCATTTCGGAAATGGATCAAAAATCAATGATTGTTAGAATTTTAGAGAATCTAGGTCAATGGACTTTGCGAATTTCGTGGCTAGATTTGCAGCTAATGCACAAACAAAGCATGAGTAATGGCACCGAACTAACAGCCTGGTTAGATACAGTAGCTAGGGCTGCTATAGATGTGTTTCTTATGGAAGAATTCCCAATGCCGAATGGTGGCAAGGCAGAGCATCGACCTAAACCGTCTACTTGGTTGGTAGCACCTTTGGTATCTAAACTGACACCTGCTGTGCAGGGTCGTATATTAAGGGTCGCTGGGCAAGTGCTAGAGAGCATGAACTATTTTTCAAAATCATCAAAAGCGGATAATAATAGTTCGTGCAGTGGCGACGAAAGGGAAAAGAGTAATAGTTGTGGCAGTGCAAGTAGTAGTTATAGTAATGGTTCCAATAATGGCATACGCAATAAAAAGATGCCTTTAAATTATCAACCATTTTTGGGTTTGATATTGACCTGTCTCAAGGGTCAAGACGAGTACAAGGAAAGTTTATTGGTCTCACTGTATTCACAATTGTCGCAGTGCTTGCAATCTTATTCAGACGTGAGTAGACATTTAGTTTTTTGGTCAATAAGAAATTATAAACTTTGTTTTGGTTTGTTTTCAGTTTGATATCATGGGTGGCGTAGATGATCCTTTGGGCCGCGAAGAAATGTTAGATGCTTTACAGTTGCGGTTTTCTTTAGTGGGTGGCATGTTCGATTCTATCCAGAAGAATGGCACTTCAATAACGGATTGGGCCATACTATTGGCACAATTAGTTTGTCAAGGTGTAGTCGATTTAAGCACTAACCGGTATAAATAAAGAAAATCCTTATAATCCTTTCTTAAAGTCTATGTTTTGCTTTCTGTACAGTGAACTCTTCACCACTGTGGTTGATATGTTAACAACTTTAGTTCATTCCACCCTAGTGTCCGATGGCCAGTCTGAGCGAGATGAAAAATTCTATTCAAATCTAATGAAAAAATTGAAAAAAGAAATTGGCGAAAAGAATAATGCTTCCATAAAAGTTATACGTCAATTACTGCCTTTATACAAACACCAAACTGAGGTCAGTTAGGTTTGCTTAAATAATATGTTTTTTATATTTGTTTTCTATTTATTGGTTTTTAGGTTATTTCCTGTGAACCGGCAGGAGTTGATCAGAAAGGCAATAAAATCAACGACATGGATAAGAAACAACTGCGTATATCCGATAAACAGCGCATTTCAGTATGGGATATTTTAGAAGGCCACAAAAATCCTGCCCCTTTGTCTTGGGTATGGTTTGGTGCGGTCAAACTGGAGCGTAAACCGTTGACTTATGAAGACGCCCATCGGAATCTAAAATACCACACACATAGTTTAATAAAACCTAGCAGTTATTATTATGAACCATTACCGTTGCCGCCTGAAGATATAGAACCCGTGCCAGAAAAAATTGTGGTATTTTATTTTGTTTAATATTTTTTAAATAGTTTTTTAATTTTATTTTTATTTTTAAAAATTTTTTTTTGCTTCTTAATTAACTTATTGTTGTCCATAAAAGACACCTATTCCATTCTTACAGAAGGATGAAATGAAGGCAGATACCCCCTCTTCGGTTGATCAATCACCAAGTGCGGTAGTCACTGGTAGAGGTCGTGGTAAAGGTACAACACGCAAACGTAAGCCTAAGAATCCTAAAACACCTCCAGTAAATCACCAACAGCAGCCACCTTTGGCGGGACAACAATCTCAGCAGGGAGCCCTACAAGCCTCAAATCAACAACAGCAATCTCAACAGCAACAACAACTGGGACAACAAGCCCAACAGCAACAAGTGCCGCAACAACAGCAACAAATTACACAACAACAGCAAATGGGACAAATGCAAATGAATATGCAAATGGGTTCAAATGTAAGAAAAATTTTATTAATAATATTGTTTACTTACTTATAAATATGTACATATTTTTATTTGTTTGTTTTTCTTTAATTTTCAGGTTAATATGCAACAATTTAATCCTAATCAAATTATGCAACAAAACCCCAACACTATGATGCAGCAACAGCAAATGCAAGGTGTACCGGGTAATATACAACAACAAATGAACGTCGGAAATCCTCAACAAAACCAACAAATGAATTTCATGGGCCCTGCCGGTGCTCAGGGTATGCAACAGGCTGGTATGAATCCACAGCAGCAACAGTGGCAGGGACAAAATCAATTCCATCCGATACAACAGCAACAACAACAGCAGCAGCAATTCTACCAACAACAGCAGGGAATGCAAAGTACGTAAATATGTTTGATTTAATTTCAAGATTAAATTTTATTTTTATTGAACTAATTTATTTAATTCCGTTCAGTGAACCGATTTGAACGACCCCAAATCAATAATTCCAAGCAAGCGCTACACAATATGCTGCGGCAACGACAGCCTACATTTAATCAAAACAATCCCACATTCAATTCCATACAACAGCAGCAACAGCGGCAGGCACAAGGAATGCAACCACAACAGCAACCGGGAAGTATTAATTCAGTACAGCAACAACAACAATTGCAACAGCAGCAGTTTGGTCGAACTGGCATGAGAGCCATGGCCCCAAATCAGATGTCTGGTGTGGCTCCCAATCAAATGACTCCGAATATGAACACAGTTGGTATGGCAGCACAAGGCATGGGTGCACAAAACCCTATGATGCAACAGCAAATGGGTACACAAGCTATGAATACCCAGGGAAATTCACAAATGGGTATAAACCAAAATTCTAACATGATGGGAGCCGGCAACACGAACAATCCGAATACAATGATGACCGGCCAAAGTAATACAGGTATGGTTAGTGCTGGTGCAATGATGCAACAAAACGTGGGTGTAGCGGGGGTAGGCAATGCTGCCGTCAACACGGGCATGGTTAATACAACAGGACCAGGACAATTTCAAAATTTCAATCAATACCAACAAAGTATGAATCAAACGAGTGGTCCGAACCAACAAGCGAACCTTATGGGAGGCTTCAACCAAATGAATCAACGTAATAATCCTGCAGATTTCATGGCACAACAACAACAACAACAAAGAGTGCCAGGAGGCCCAATGGCTAACAATAGGGGTCAGTATATGAATCAGGCTCCCAATGTTACGATGAACAACATGATGAGCCAGGGATCTGTACCGCCTTATCAACGGCAGCAGTCAGCTGGTGGCAAGCCTGGTGTACAACAACAGCAATTCCAACAACAGCAACAACAACAGCGTTTGCAGCATCAAATGATGCAAATGCAAGGTATAAGATAATATCTTTTTAAACCTATAATATGGTACACATATTTTTATCATATATATGTATCTATATAATGTAGGCATGGGACCACAAAATACTTCGGCCGGAGGCATGGGCGCTGCTCAAAATCAAGCACAACAACAAAACCCAAATTTAGTGGCCCAATTACAGCGTCAAATGCCCAATCAACCAAATATGATGGGTCAACAATACCAACACCAACCACCGCCTTATTAGAAGGCTTCATTTCTACATAAAGCATTATCATTTCACTTTGATCAAAACCAATACAAATAGTAATTTATAAGTTCACTTATTTAGTTTGAATAATTCATATAATTTTTTTTTGTTTTTGAGAAAATATTTATACATAGTATTATACTTATATAAATGTATTTGAATTTATTTAAATCAAAATAAAAAAATAGTTGATAAAAATAATATTTAAAAGGTAATGGTGTAAAGCAATCTAGTTTGGTGGTGATTGTTGATCAGGTGTATGGAATGTAGGAGTTGTAGAAATCAACCGAGTTTGTCTAATAATGGAATACTGCAGTAGTGGAGGCTTAAATAACATAAAATGAAATAAATGACAAAACACGGCATAGATCTCAAGAATTTAATAAATAATAAATTTAAAATATTACACGTTTGAAAATAATATTTTTTACAATAAAATGTTTAAAGTTCGAAAACCTCGAATCAGAAATCAAAGATATTAAAAAATATTTATAATAAAAACTAATATGTCATTTCGGGTCGAATTACCTAGTAAATGCTACTCCATTGTAGCACTACAAGTAATAATTTATATCCCAATTTGGAACTAAATCCTCAGAAATGTTGTGAGGTACAAAAAGAAAAGGGAATATACTATGTATAATAATTATATTATTAAAGTATTTATTAAGAAATTTGAATAATAAAAAAATAAGTTAACATTTAAGCATTCTTTGCTATTACCATTTCTTTCAACTTCCTTTTCTGGCAACACCGACACAAAGTATAACACCAACCTACACACACGTTTATACATAATACTCTCACACAGTGTAACCACATCTTAAGAAATTACAAGACTAGTATAACATACGAAATACATTTTAAACATATTTAAAGGGTTCAACTGGGTTTCAATACGCCCTTGAATAGCGGTGATGGCAAATAACCTAATAATAACATGTCAGTCTCGACTTTCAACCTCGAAAACATTTATCATTCCCATTGCAACATAAAAAGCGCTCAATTATAACATACTAAATTTGTCAATAGCAAATAATAGCTCTTACGAATTATTACATAAACACCGGTCAAATCAGACGTCAAACTTTTAGATTATCTTACAAATTTTAATTTGCAAACAAAAGCTACAATATGATAAAAATATTATTTTTTTTAATAACTTGCAAAACAAACATTTTTATCTTAAGACAGTTAGTTAATTTGGTTTTGAAAACGCCAAAATGGTGACACTGCTCTCACAACTAGTCATTCTCGTACTCACTAAAAACAAAATAGTCTCATCGCTACATTGTCTTCAAATATAAGTACATTAGTGTTTCAAAGGAAAGCATTATTTCATAGGAAATTACAACATAAAATTTTTTTTTTTTTTACAAAAGAGTAAGTGTATTAAGAAAACTCACATCAAATATTGCATTTGAAAAAAGTAATACATATAATTGGTAAAATAAATTACTAGAGAAATAGTGACAAAATTTAGTTTTTAATATTGGCCTGGTAAATTGCGTAATACTAAGAAAAGGAGTTTAAATGTCGGTAAAGTCAAATATATCAAACAAGAAACTAAAATGAAACAAGTTTTTTTTATTAAAGTAATTCAATATTGTTTAAAAATAAAACAAACATCATGCAAACTATGTCGAATCGAGAAAAAAACTTAAAATTTTTATATCTCATTTATGTGCTTATTCGTGTGTGTGAATTAAGATAAATCAATATTAAAAAAATTGATTTTCCGTAAAAAATACTGGAGTATACTCTATAAAATTCAGGCAAATACTTAAAGAGGATTTTAAAAGTCTTTCTCATCATACTTTGCCTATCATTGTTATTAATATTACACGCGTACAATTTTCTGTTCATCAAAAAAAGTAATCTTCCATAAAATAATAATTTTCCCCTTTCAATTTAAATTGTTAGTGTTTTTTTATATACATACTACATATATGCATGTATGTATATATGTTTGCCAAAAAAAATAACTTGAATGCCTGTCTATTCTAATTTGTTTTTAATACAATACACTCATATGTATGACATGCATACACACATAAACGTACGTAGTGTGTTTATCCAAGTTACAGCTGCGTGCAACTAATTAGGGACACCTTGTGGGTATGTAAGTTTTGGATATACAATCACACTACATGTTCTCAATATTTATATCAACTGGACACATACTTTTTTATATTTAAAAAGACACCTTTTTATTTAAGATTTTATGGAAATGTATTAATATGTTGTGGCCAGACATTTATTGTCGACAAGCTATTTTAGGTTCGCCGTACAAATTGTCCATTGTACTGATCTTTAACTTATTAATTTTGAATTGTACGATTTGCCAAGGGTTCTTAATTGGCATGAGATACGGGTTGGATGACATGTCCAGTCGTATGCTTTAGGTCATTATTCTCTTGAAATACCCACGTTATTGGCATATTGTCTTCAGAATATTGTAGAATATAATATGGAACCTGTCTATAATGACGATATAGCACGCGAAAGCATAATACTACCCACCCCGTGTTTTAGGGTGGCTCGTGGTATTTTGTATCCGTTCCCAAGACAATTAGATCTCCAGAGCGACACAAGTCACACCAGAGTATATTGTCAACTCAACCCAGGGGAGAACTTTAAACAACAACAATGTTGGAACAACAGCCGAAAATAAAACTACTCGATACTACTGGCCACCATTTACGATAATACTAATCTTTTACGGTTACTCTCAGATATCAATAGCTTCTTCCGCCGAGTTTTTCCAGACAGTTTAGCTTACCGTTAACGTCGTTTAACAGTGCCTACAGATATTCGCGTTTTACTAAACGCAGCTACCCAAATATCGTTCGCCAATTTCAAGGTAATTTAATATACTGGGTAGAGTAAATTCTACCACAATTACAACATTGCAAACACAGGACATTTTATTGTTGCATTTTTGGTCCGAAAACTAAAAATACAGTTAACTTAAAAAAGATAAAGAACTGATACTCAAGCAGAATTGCCGTTTATAATTATGTTTAGCCAAAATCGTTATATTTTATCTCAAATTATTGATTGCATATTCATTAACTTCTGCTGTTTGAAAATTTTAGTAGCATTTTTTGTAGGTTTTTTCACATAAGTTATTTAATTATTAACTATTTGTCCACGAAATAAGGCATACGTTTTTCGTTAATGCCATAAATGGGTTTACTGCTTACTTAACAGTGGTTAATATTAGCAAAATGTGTAATCGCCAAAATTGTTTCATCAACTTCTGAACGACTAATGAAAAAACCTTTTCTTTGCATAAAAAAATTTCTACTTACTAAAATACATATCAAAAATTTTAAATGCATAACATTTTATCAAAATCTATTTCACAAGGATTAAAAATGCTATAATCTACTTGGGGTTCCGATATTTGCGCACACGTGATATATTTCCAAGTTCAATATTAATTGCTATTCTCGTTTCCTGCATTAAATGAATGAATGCATGTTTTTATTTTTCATAAAAAAATATTGAACTAAAAGGTCAGATGCAAATTATACAAAATTTATTTACTGATCACCCAATTTTAAATAACATATTTAAATTAAAAAAATATATTTATATTTATTATTCCCATTTAGTAAGTTTTTTAAGTTTTTGCTCACAAAAAATATTGGCCATGACAGCACTCTACACGGATTCTCTTTATTTGTTTACAATTTATCAAGGAGAATTTATTTTGCATCCAAGTATTTTGTGAACAAATGCTAGTGGATTTGCAAAACATAAACAATTTTAGACATCCTGAAAAAACGCATAGCAAAAAAAAAACACTACCTGGGCTCATTTATGGGTATTTTTTTTATTTTTGACTCGCGGCAATAACCTAACCTTTAGTTTAAACATGGGGGACACAATAATTTCTAATACTTTTTAAAATACATATGTAGGTATATACGTAGATATATGATAGCAGTATACAGCAGGAACCAAAGGTCAGTACATATTTGTATTTATTCTATTGCTAGGTGCATAAAAATAGTATTAATGAAGCGATTTTCAAATTTCTTTTTTTGCAATCTTTCCTATTTAGTTCTTAACAAAACTGCTCAAACTAATTAAAAAACAATAAGCAAGGAATGAAAATTTAATAACCACAAAATAACTCCCATGTACTCAGTTTTGCTCAACTAAATTAGTATAAAAAATTCAAATTTACCGTTATTTTAAAGTCAGTTTTCGATTTGGTTGCTGTAATCTTGACTTTTATTAATAAACACTTTAGTTTTGAATTGTTGTAACTGAATAACTTCGTATACCAAGAAACAAATAGAGAATATATTTTAAAAACAATGAAGTAACTATTTCGCATTGTGGAAAATTCGATTGTTAATGAATGGTGGCATGTTGGGCTATTGAAAACAAATGTATGGCATTATGAGAAAGAAAGACTATTGGAACATATTGCAGACCCATCTTCCCGATTTTTTAGATATGAGCGCATATCCTGGGGAAGAAGTTGTTTTTCAACAGGACGAATATCTTAAACACTTCTCAAAAATCGTCAAGGAATGATTGACTGGCCAAAATTTTCAATTGATGCAGACCCGACCTCAATCCAATTGAGAATTTGTGGCCAATTGTGAAAAGACGGTCGAGACAGTATCTAACAATTCCATCTAACCTAATTAAGTTGTGGCAACGTGTGCAATTAGAGTGGCAGAAAACTGCAGATGAAATTATCCCAAAAATGCATAAATTGTGTATTACAAAATAAAGGGATATGGAAAAGTATTAAAAATACAACATATTTTAAATGTTGCTTGAAAGTTTAAAATTTAGTACATAAGAGTTATATTTTTTTTTTTTTTTTGAATATGTAGTTTTTTGTATTGTTTTACAAACATTTTTGTTTTGTTCTGAATAATAAATAAAATTCAATTGCTTCATTAATAATATTTTTCTGTGCCTACAAATACAGAAAATACAAATATGTACTCACCTCTGCTCCCCACTGTATATGATAGCAGTATAAAAGTATATACCCTCAAAACTAATTTTTCTCCCTACATATACATATATGTACTTTTTGTATGTTTGTATTTTTAGGCGCGAGATAACTTTAAATTGTAAAAAGTTAAAAAAATGTTAATGATAATAAAATGAATTTTTTTCAAAAGATACATGGCAGTGATATTTGAAAATGATTTCGGATGGCCACCGCTGCTGTTGTTGGCAAAGCGCATTCTAGAGTCCAATTAGCTTCATTTTTTGAAGAAATAAGGTCCACTGCTGTCACCAATCGGTGAAATTTTTCTAGATGTAATGGAGTCTGTTGTCTACTGGCTTTACTCCTTTACTTGACGACTGATTTCCTGATTAAACCAGTATAATTTTTTTGCATTCAAGTGAGCACAGTATGACAATTCGTAATTTATATTGGTCTTAAAAAACACCCTATATTATATGTCCATGTATATACATGTATTTTAAAATTTGAAGACCATTGATAGAGTATAAAAAACTTGTATAAGCATTTAGCCTTTTATAATCTCGACCATCACTTTAGTGCTAGAAAATTTAAAAGAATAAGTTACAATGATTTTTACAACTACTGGTATGTATTTTGGCGTAAAAATTGTGTTTATGTGCCGACTAGCTTTCAGAATGAGTTCATCTATGTGTGTGTGTGGTAAACACATGCATACATATGTATGAACATTGAATTACTAAACACCAAAAAATTAATATTGAAGCTTATGATGTTTGTATGTATGTACAAACATTTCTATAATAAACAAGTACCTGCCTATAAAGTAAATAATTGTACTTAATGTGTATATGTACATACATTTGTGTGTATATTATATACAATGGTGAGCAGAGGTGGGTACATGTTTATATTTTCTGTATTTGCAGGCGCATAAAAATAGTAATAATAAAGCCATTTTAAATTGTAGCATAGCACTCTATTTTTTAGCAAGCTTTTTTAACACCGAACTGAACAATGCACAGGAAAAGACAAGAAGATTACAAGAACAGATTTTACTTACATCATTTAATTCCACTATGGAATAATTTATTTGATCTAATATAAGGTATTCATATGAAATGAAGGAATCAATGGTGATATTGAATATCTTAGCGAAGATATGGGACTTTCATATGTTACGCACAAATTAGTGAAGCGTAAAAGGCGTAACAGAAATAAGCACTAGCTACCACGATTTAGAGGAAGTTTAAGTTTGGATTAATTATTCTGCCCTGTTACACTGATGTGTCACGTCTCGTTTCTCTCATCGCAGAGGCGTATCCAGCCCAAATCAGCTAGTCTAATCGTCCTTTTTTTAACAGTGTTACTAGACCGAGGTCGAATCGAGTGAACAACCTTGTGTAGATTAATTAAACAAGATATGATAAAAATAGCACCATTAACGGAAATAAACGCTAAATTGTAAGACAAAGGGAAAAAATCTTTTGAAGTAAAGAAGTGCTCAATACGAAAAAGTATAAAATTCAAACACTAAGTCGTAAAAAGCGCAAAAATTGCAAATACACTAAATTCGAAAACAATATCTTAATTGATTAATTAATGAAACAAAAGTTTCAAAACAAGGTAATTGTTCAAAAAAATCAAAATCTTGAAAGCGCCAATAAAATAAAAACGGAAAAAAATTTACAATAATATAAAAACTGAAGTAGACAATAATTATTCAAAATCTGTTAGAAGCTTAAAAATCGGGAAAATTTATCAACATATTAAGAGAGAAAAAACATTAATGTAGCAAAAATTTTTAAAAGATCAACTAAATAAAACTTTTAAAAATGTCTATTGGTAAAAAAATAAATAGAATAATCTGATCAAGGCAAATTGATAAACAGGTGGACTCATGGGCGAATTCAAAGTACTTTCCGGGTTCTTGCGAATGTCAAGCTCCATATATAAAAAAAAATATACCGGAAATTGCGAAACAGCTGTTTAGTCTACCGTGGATCTGATAATAACTGTAAAACTTTAAAAACTGCTATAATAATTTGTTATTAAAAAAATTTATAATTTCTATATAATTTATTTGATTAAGACAAATGTTCCCAACGTATTTTATATCTAATCGTCTTTTTCTGATATTAAAAGAAAATTAAAGTTTACTTTATATTATGTTTCTTTCAGGGTTAAAGTTTTGAAATTATTTATAGCTGTAAACTGAACTTTCTTAACTGAAAAAGGCAATCAAACTAGCAACATGTTAAGTCTAGCCCGCACAACTCGAATCAGTGTTAAGCCCCAAGTGGCTGCATTTATCAACAAGCACTCTCTAAATCCTAACAATCTCATGACAAAATCTCGTAGTGTTAGTTCTGTTGTGCCCGATACAAATTTGAAAGATTTTTGTGCATTAAATGAACCTATACTCGAATATAAAAAAGGTTCACCCGAACGTAAAGCTTTACAAGAAGCCCTGAACAAGACGGCTGCATGCTGTGAGGAAATACCCATCGTAATTGGCGGCAAAGAAATACGCACCAGTCAAGTGAGACATCAGGTAATGCCACATAATCATAAACATAAATTGGCAAAATTTTACTACGCCGATAGTAGTACAGTGAAGAGCGCCATTAAAACTGCTGTCGAAACCCAAACCAAATGGGACCGTACACCCCTTAGTGAACGTCTTAAGATTTGGGAAAAGGCAGCGGATTTAATGGCTGGAAAATACAGACAAGAATTGAATGCAGCTACTATGTTGGGTCAATCGAAAACCGTTATTCAGGCCGAAATCGATTCAGCAGCTGAATTAATTGATTTCATTAGGTAAGTGTGAAACATTTTTTTTTTTTGCCATGGAATTTCAATCTTTAATAATATTGTTGTAATTTTCATAGATTAAATGCGTTCTTTTTAAAAGAATGTACGAAATATCAACCAATTAGTGAAAATATCAAAGTAACGAAGAATTCTATGCGGTATCGTGGTATTGATGGTTTTATAGCCGCCGTTAGTCCATTCAACTTCACAGCTATTGGTGGTAATTTGTCTTATACACCCGCTTTAATGGTGAGTTAAAATACACATTTTTTTTTTTATATACAAGCATATGTACGTATAATATACTTTAATATTTTAGGGTAATGCTGTTTTATGGAAACCTTCTGATACTGCAATTTTATCAAATTGGCGTATTTTCAATATTATGCGTGAGGCTGGTGTACCCGATGGAGTGGTTAATTTTGTACCCGCCGATGGCCCAGTATTTGGTGATGCCATTACCGCTTCTCCACATTTAGCGGGTATTAACTTTACCGGTTCAGTGCCGTAAGTTACAAATGTTTATTCAAATCGTCCATAAAATTGTTTTTTAACATTTATTTCCTTTAGCACCTTCAATCGTTTGTGGAAGCAAGTTGGCAGTAATATTGATAAATATAAAAATTTTCCACGTTTGATTGGTGAATGTGGTGGTAAAAACTTCCACTTTGTGCATTCTTCTTCTGATGTTGAGACCGTCGTTACAGCTACAATACGCGCTGCTTTTGAATATTGTGGCCAAAAATGTTCTGCCTGTTCCCGCATGTATGTGCCAGAGTCCTTATGGCCAAAGGTATTTTAATTCATTGCAATAAAATTTAAAAATGTCTAGTACTTATGGTTTTTATACAGATCAAGGAAGGTCTCATTGCTGAAGTAGCTAAATTGAAAATCGACGATGTCCAAGACTTCTCAACATTCGCATCAGCCGTTATTGATGATAAAGCATTTAAACGTATTACTTCCTATATTGAACATGCCAAACAGAGTACCAACTTGAAAATCATTGCTGGTGGCACCTATTCTGATGCCAAAGGTTATTTCGTTAATCCCACAATTGTACAAACCACAGATCCTAAGGATAAGATAATGGTTGAGGAAATATTTGGACCCGTGCTGACCGTATACGTCTACAAAGATAGTGATTTGAAGAAAACTATGGATTTGGTGCCCAATTCAACGCAGTTTGCTTTAACAGGAGCTGTATTCGCACAAGATGAGTAAGTAAAAAATACGAAATCAGTATAATATTGCTCGTAGTACCCATAAGGTTAAGTTTATAAATATGGGCATTATTATAGAAAACACAAGGCAACGTCACAAATTATATGGAATACAAGAAATACTTGTACCTATCAACGTCATAAAACATAGAGCTTTGATTTCCTTTTGAAAAACCCAAACATTTGCAGGAAAAACAATAAAAACTTTTAAAAATGTTTAAAATTTTGGTTATTTTCAATACAAATTCTGGCGTTGTGTTGCGTTTTATAGAATAAGGGGCCTAAATATACTCTAAATCTATGTAATGGTTAGAGTTAGAATTAGAACACTTCTTAGAACAATCAAACTTTGCATTTGAATCAAATGTTCATGAGGATCTTTCTGAACAAAGGTGTAATAAATACATATGTATGTATGAAATAAATTTAAACAAAATTGACAATGGATGACGGAATTTCGTTCCAAATATCTATATCAAGTCACCCTGTCAGTAAATCAAATCAAGAATGAATTCTGTAAAATCAGCGCTATTTTTATTTAAAATGAGAGAGGCTCACAATACCAGTAGAATATTTATAAAGTTTAGAATTTAAGTTTCATAAATTTTCGGAAGTAAGTTTTTCTGGAATATGCCTTTTTTTTTTAGATGTCTTGTTAACAAACAAAATTAATTTTCATTATGTTATTTATTGTTTATTTTATTTACTTATAGAACGTTTTTGATACAAGCTTTAGAAGAATTTAAAATGGCTGCTGGTAATTTTTATATCAATGACAAATCAACCGGTTCAGTTGTGGGTCAGCAACCTTTCGGTGGTGGTCGAATGTCAGGAACCAACGACAAAGCTGGTGGGCCTCATTACATTTTACGTTGGACTTCTCCTCAGTCGATTAAGGAAACATTTGTTCCTCTACGTGATATAAGCTATCCCTACATGAATGAATAAATTCTGAAATATCAAAGCAGTTATCTCAGTAAAACAATTATTACAATAATTAAAAACGTTTGTTTATATCACATACAAGATACTGCACGGATATCTCGTAATTGTACAACAATGTGTACAACAGCCCTGCGAAATTTCGAATATTAAAAAAGTTTAAATCCATTTGTTTTCGACTTGTTTTTGATATGTTATATAATAAATATTTCTAAAAAGAATTAACCAAAATAAGCAATTAGTCATAAACCTAAGAACTTTAAAAAATATATAAATTAAAAACATTTTCCATAAATTAATGGACTTACTTGCCTCCATATATATATGTATATATATATATATATATATATATATATATATATATATATATATATATATATATATATATATATATAAATATATATATAAATATATATATATATATATATATATATATATATATAATATATATAAATATATATATAAATATATATATATATATATATATATATATATATAAATATATATATATATATAATATATATAAATATATATATAAATATATATATATATATATATAAATATATATAAATATAAATATATATATATATATAAATATATATAAATATAAATATATATATATATATATATTATATATATATATATATATATATATATATATATATATAAATATATATATATATATATATTTATATTTATATATATATATATATATATATATATATATATATAAATATATATATATATATATATATATATATATATATATAAATATATATAAATATATATAAATATAAATATATATATATATATATATATATATATATATATATATATATATATATAATATATATAAATATATATATATATATATATATATATATATATATATATATATATATATAATATATATAAATATATATATATATATATATAAATATATATATATATATATATATATATATATATATATATATATATATATATATACTAAACTAGATATATGTATGCAAAATAGTATTCTTGTTAAATCTTTAAACAAATTAATAGAGATTTAAAATTCCTTATTTAAATTGTGTATACCAGCTTTCCTCTGAAAATTTCATTCATTTTAATATTGTGTTCTTTGTTATAAAGTAGAATTTTGTTTATATTCAATTATTTTATTATAAAATAATTTTTTTGTTTAAATAAATTACAAATCAAATATACATACATATTTATATATTTAAAAAAACTACTAAAAAACACGCGAGACATACATTTGACAATACACTTGATATATGTAGATACATAAATATAATCGTTTCTTTTTTAATAGAAGTTAAATATTAAAATAAATGTAATAGCTAAGTTAATAACTGAATGGAAGTGTTAAATAAAACAATATGCATACACGTATTAATTTTCAATATCTGTTTTAAATTATATATATGTAAATGTTCTCTTTTTTAATTATGTATTTTACATAGCTTAGCTTTGTAAAAACTACAAATAAATTGCATTTGCTCGGTATATAAATCGAAAAAATTAGCTGCTGTACGTAATTATTTATAAAGGGTGATTTTTTAACCGTTTTGGTTCTGGAAAATTAAAAGAGAATGAAATATTTCTTTGGGCCGATAAATGCCAATTCCTTTTTTAAGATTATTTCATGTAAATGTTGTCCGCGACTAACCACGTAAGTGGTTTATTCGTGAGTTCCAATTTTGACATAGCTTTTCTAGCATTTTACCCGGTATCTCACTAATGCTGTAATGTTACATTCCAGGGCTGCAATTGTGGCTGTCTGTTCCTGTGCACTAAAAGCTAAGTATCCCCACAAAAATATAGTATAGTGGGGGCAAATCGCTTGATCAATGCTATTCGTCATCTGTCTTCTTGCAACAACTTATTGTGTATGGTTTTATACCGAGGTCGTTTGCAAAGGAATTTGGGTAGCGAAAACCGTCGCTATTGATGGTCTGTTCGTGTTCAAACAGAGTTGTCCGAACAATTTTCCCCCAACTCTCTTCTGCCATTACACAAGCAAAATATGTGCGAACAAATTTTTGGCTTGTCAAGACATAGTGTAAAACTAGTAGTACTTTTTGAGAGTGTAATTAAAAATTATTTGTATTCTATTAACAACTCTGCTTTCAATTTGTAATAGATGAATAATGGTACCAGATCTATAAATTTAACAAGTAGAAACCAATTCAAGAAAATTTTCAAATTAATAATTTATATTTAGAATTTTCTTTTTTGAAATAATGTAATTGTGAAGAAAGTGTAAAAACATAATTTTGCATTTCAAAATTCGTATTATTGTAATTTGAAATAAATATATTACAATATGGCAACTACGTTGTTGAGGTTAGAATTTTGACTATAATGGCTGTGGACGGCGTTTCTCCTGCCCTTGCAAGTAAATAATTTTAATAAATTTAAAAATATTCATTTTTACGAAGTTCTTGTGTAAAATAACATTTGCTAAACATATTTTTCAAATTTCATAAAATTAACTTACATATTTGTAGAGTTTGTGGCAATAAAAGCAAAAAAAATTTTTCATTACTCATCCCACTAATTTGACAAAGAAATTTTCTCTTTGAAGTGTTTAATGTTTAATTTTCTTTCACTAATTTATTATTATTTGCTCTTCGCTGTACAAGAGCTGAGTATGTACGTGTATTTAATATATTTTTTGCGTATTGTTTTTTGCAGTTCGCTCTAGCGTGGGAATAGAATTGTGGACATCGTCAGGGCCTAAGCAACCCTATGAGCACAAGAACAATTTACCACGAGAGGAGACGAAAAATTCTCGATCAATTTCATTTAGCCCAGATGGTCGTTATTTTGCCTATTCGAATGGTCGAGAGGTAAAAGTGCTAAGAACATCGGATTGGCAATTACAATGTTCTCTGCCACGTCCAAAGGCGTTTTATTTGAAATTCTCACCGTGTGGCAATTATTTATGCACATGGGAATTATATGTAATAACAAAGGATATTCCCGAAAATTCGTCTAATATGTTTGTGTATGAAATAGCCAACGGTAAGGAGGTATTTAGCATTGTGCAGAAGAAACAAAGCGATTGGGAACCTTCATGGTCATCCGACGAGAGCATTTTTGCAATAGTCGTGGGTGGCGAGGCCTTATTTTATGATCTGTCACAAGGATTTGCAGCGAGTGTAAAGAAAATAGGCGGTAGTAAGGGTGGCATATTATCTGTGGGTCCTGGTAACAGTCCACCTTTTATAGCAATCTATACACCAGGTGCTAAGGAGGCACCATCAATGTGCAAATTGTACAAATATCCCGCATTGGGTCAAAATCAATCAGTGGCCTGTAAAAGTTTTTTCAATGCAGATCAAATTGAATTAATATGGAATCGCCGAGGAACTGGTTTATTATTGTTAACCAGTACAGAGATTGACAAAACTGGAGCATCTTATTATGGCAATCAGGCTTTACACTTTTTAAATACTAAGGGTGATTCATGTTCTGTACCATTATGTAAGTGTTTACAAAATCTCAAAGCTTAATTAATGTAAATGAGATATGATTGTTAATTTCTTTTAGCCAAAGAAGGACCAGTTCATTGCGTTAAATGGAGCCCTAAGGCTACAGAATTCGTTGTAGTTTATGGTTATATGCCTTCAAAGGCGGCTTTGTACAACTTAAAATGTGATGTCGTTTTTGATTTCGGCGAGGGACCACACAACTGTGCTTATTTTAATAATTTTGGAAATCATATCCTTTTTTGAATTTAAAGTTTTATATTTTTAACATATAAACCTTAATGTTTTCCTTAACTTCTTTGAACTAGTCGTTTTAGCAGGTTTTGGCAATTTGCCCGGAGGCGTTGAAATTTGGGATGTACTAAAGAAGGAAAAGCTTTCGGATATTAAATGTCCCGATACCACTTACTTCGAATGGAATCCAAATGGTGAATACTTTGTAACTGCTACAACCGCACCAAGATTACGTATAGGCAATGGGTAAGTCTATTTTTTTTAACATCTCTTTAATTTCTGTTAAGAGACTTGAAATACTAAATGCAAGCTTTTCTATATTGAAAATTTATAATTAATCCAAATTTTAACATTAACAGAATACAGTTTTATGTTTTTAAATATGGCGATTTCAAAACGAACCGTTTCCAGAACACCGCCCATTAGACCTTCTTGTGTAGGTACCCAAAACCAACAGCATCTATTCCAATATTGGATAGTAACAGCTATCAAATGCTAAGCTCTTGTGTCTTTAAATAATCATGCTTCAAACATATTTTTGCATTGTTTATAACACATCGTTCTAAGCCCTAAATTCTTTTTGTACAATTGTTAACTTGAAGAAAGTAAAAACCAAAAATTTATATTTTGTTAATCGATCTTTCACATATATTAAATATGCTAATTTCTTCGAATAATATACTGAAATTCAATTTGTATTATTCTAGGTTTAAAATTTATCATTATTCGGGTGCTTTAGTGCACGAAACAATTTGGCCCCAAGGGCAGGAGCTATTGGCCGTTGAATGGCAGCGATTTGCTGAGAATATATTTAAAGAACCTATTATAACCAAGACGAAGCATGAAGGTATAAAATCTAGCCAACCAGAGGCAAGTAAGAAGGTGTACACACCACCTCACTTGCGCCTTACAAGTGAAGGAAAAAATTCGGAGAAATTTGTACCACAGCCGCAAAGCAATATACCAGGACTGCCACCAGGTAATCAAAAACAATTTTGGCGAAGAAAGTATGACTTAGATAAACCACTTATGAGGCCAGGGTCGTGGAGACAAAAACAACAAGCGACAAATAACGAACAAACTCCTGGAAGTAGCAGCGGCTTAGAAACAATTTCGTTTAATAATAAAGGCCGAAATCGTTTTAATCCCTACAAACAGCAAAGAAGACACTATTAGATTAGTGACATTAGTTTTAAGATAATTATAATAAAATAAATTTAAGTTTATATAAAATGTGTGCTTTTTTTAATTTTTCCATTAAAGGTTATTCTTCCTCACAAGCCAACAACAAGAAACATGGTTCCAACAAAAACCACCAAAATCAACAACAGCAAAATCCGAAGGGTTTCAAACAGCAACAACAAAACAAAAATAGAAAAAATGAGCACAACAACGAAACTAACAATGGTGCTAATACTAGAAACAACAGACGGGTAGAAAATAATGGCAATGTAGGAATACAAGGAGCCAATAATCTCAATAAAAACAAGATTGCCCAAGATGTTGGAGATGTAGTTGTTCTTGAACCCAATATATCAACGAATGAACAGCAACATAAACGTCAACATGTAAATCGACGCCACCATTCCAATCAACAACAAAGAAGACAGAATCATCAGCAATCTGTTAATAATCCGTGTGTTGGTAGTGAAAATGAAGCAAATATTGAGGAAGCTCAGCCGTACACATCCAAACAACAGCAATTAAATCAACAAGGACAACAGCAGACTTCCAAGAAATCTACAAATCCCGAAAAAGATAAAAAAATTCGTAACGTTGCAAAAAAGTTGTCGGATATTAAAAAATTAAAAGCTCGCCAAGATCAAGGCGAAGTTTTGGAAATTAATCAATTAAACAAAATTGCTATGGAGTCAACATTTCTAGAAGAGCTTAAGGCATTAAAATTGTCTACCTAAAAATTCAAATCATTGAAACTAATCTTCGAAAACGGTAATAAAAACAAATCATCTACTTCCTGTTTTTATTTACTATATGAATGTAATCGACCAGCATAAATCAGCAATTTTCAAAACTATATTATTTATTTCTAAAAGGGAAATTATACTTGTGTACTTCGAAACAAAACGCACTTTGAAAAAAATGCTTAAAATTTATTAAAAAACAATCTTGGTAGATATAAAATTAAATTGGCTATTCACAAAAAAAAAAATTGCATCTATTTTGGTACTTCAATATTACTTCTTCTTTGTTTTGTATCTACCAGGTTGAAAATCTATTGCTCATAAATTTTTTTATTATTGAAATTGAGTTTTCAAAATTAAACGTGTTTATTTCTGGCTAAAAATGTAACCTGCTAATTGAATTGCTATTTGTCTTAGGTGTTTTTTAAACTGTTCTCTGAAGGTTTATTATAATTTTAAAGAAAAAATTCCAAATTTAAATTTTATTATTTGTTTTAATGTAATTTTGCTTTTTATTAAGAATAGTTAAAAAGAAACAAAAGCAAAGAAAATTATTGTGATTTACATGCATACATATTTACATAAAATAAAACAAAATCAACTATTGAAGCAATTGTTGCAATAAAAAGCAAAAATAACATTTTGGAAAAAAGAACGCATTTTCCATTAAGCAAAGTTTTAAGAAAAATCGCAGGCATTAAAGAACAATCAATGAAAGTCTTTGTCGTTGGAATCCAATTTGAATGACGCAACAATCTTTGATCATTTTTCATTATTTTAAAACCACGAGTCTACATATTTACAAAAATAACCAATTTTAGTTAAAATTTTTAGCAAAAACAACTTAAAAGAAATTCAAGACATAAATTGCATTGCACAAAATTTTTTCAAAAAGTACATAAGTTTGTTTTATATTCCCGAAGAACTTCGAATTTATTCAATTCAATTTTAAATAACAAAATATTTTACGAGCCATTTACAACCGACCGACTTCTTATGATTCCCATTTTGATTCCTTTTTAACAAAAACTTCTTTGCCATCGTCTTCCACTGCCGTATAATATCCCATACCCTCATATTTCCATCTCATATAGGTTATGTAGCCAAAGACGCCAGTTATACAAGCCAATCCAACTCCCATTACAATTTTATTCTATTGCAAGATTTTTTTTTTATTAATATTCTTTTGATTTCAAAATCTCACTTACTGGTCTCGTGTACAATTCAAAATTCAGCAAACGGAATACATTTGTGGTCTTAACTTGACGTATGCCATCTCCAGGTTCAGGCACCCTGTCCAAATTTTGTGATTTACTAAATGTGTCTTTACCACTCATATTATTTTGCTTTTGGTATATTATTATTTCATTTATTAAAAACTTAATTACGAACTTTAAAAAATACAAAATTCTTGCAGTTGTTTTGGTTAAAGATGTTTTATAACATACATATATAGTTGCCAGATGAATTATTAATAAGAAACAATGTTTTTTTATTTAACACTATGTCTTGTCTAGTCACATTGAGGGAGCGTCTGCAAATTAACGAGAAAAAATGTGTTCGTGGTGTAATGTTTGAAAAATAGGATTATGTACGGGTGTTTACAGACGAGCGCACACAACATATATACGTTTTATTTTGTTTCTGTAATTGCACAACAGAGTTGTTCGGACAACTCTGTTTGAACATGCAGCGACGGTCTTGATTAGCCAAATTTCAGTGCGAGTGGCACAATGTGCGATGGCTGAACAGATTTATGACTTGTCAAGACGCCATGTAAAACAACAAGAAACACTAGGATGGCAGCGCTTAAAATAATCACATTGACTTTACTACTAGAATTTACAACAATGGTCTTTCTAGAGTTTTATTTTATACAATAAACACGTGCTTTTTGAACCACAAGATAAAAAGTTTTAAAGAATCGTATTAAATTAATATAAGAAACGTGTAGATATATAATAAAAATGGCGACAAATGACCAATTATTGACTGCAATCATACATGAATATTTACAAAGAAAAGATAAAACATTGGCACAAGTTTATCAACACAAAACCAAAGCGGTAAGTGTAATAAAATACGTACAAGCCGAATAAAATAGTAAAATATTTCGACCAGTTATTTTAATATCCTTTATATATTATTAGAAGATATTTATAACTTTTAGATATTTATATTCTTTGGTGTGTTTGTTTTTCTAGGCCAATGTAGCAAAGGGTTCACCTAAATTAGAAGATATTTTAAAATACTATGTGCAAAATAGTAAAACCAAGATTCCACCTGTAAAGTCTGTAAAAGATAGTTCTAGCGATAGCGACAGTAATGAATCTGAAGATGAAAAACCAAAAAACGGTATAACAGCTACCATAGCAAACAATGGCAAAGAAGCTCCCAAGAAAACAGCAGGTTTTGAAGATTCATCCGACGATACTAGTGAGGATGAAAAATCAACTGCTAAAGTAAAAGGTGTAGCAAAATCATCTGCTGCTAAACCATCTGTACTTAAAAAACAGGAGTCTTCAGACGATAGTAGTGATGAAGAAAAAGCACCGGCTAAAGCTAAGTCAGTTAAAACAGTAACTGCCAAAAAACAAGAGTCTTCAGAAGATTCATCAGATGATAGTAGTGAGGAAGAAAAACCTGCTCCTAAAATAGTCACCAAGGCATCTACTGATAATCTCTCTGTTCCTAATAAAAAAGGATCGTCTGATGATTCCTCTGATGATAGTAGTGAGGACGATAAACCTGTCACTAAATCCCTACCTAAACCAACACCTGCCCAGGTAAAGCCCAAGGAAGACGATTCTTCTGACGAAAGCAGTGAAGATGAAAAACCTTCTACTAAACAAATATCTAAATCCACACCAGCAAAACCAACAGCTGTAGTTAAAAAGGCAGATTCATCTAGCAGTGAAGATGAAAGTTCCGAAGATGAAAAGCCAAAAGGAAAAGTAATTTCAAAGAAAACAACACACGTTGCTAAGAATAGTTCGAGCAGTGAGGATTCTTCCAGTAATGAAAAACCAGCTGTTGAAGCTGTTGTAAAAAAAAGGTTGATGGCTGGTAAACAAAAGGCTGATTCTTCACTTGTAGCCAAAAACAAATCTACAGCCGACAAGCTTGCACCTACACCTGCAAAAAAGAAAGCTGATTCTTCAGACGATTCCTCGTCCGATGAAGAAGAGGATACTAAACCAACTATGGCAAAACCAACTCCAGCTAAACTAGCTGCGGTTAAGAAAGCTTCGTCTAGCTCTGATGATTCTTCAGACTCTGAAGGTGAGCCTCCAGCCAAGAAAGTTAATGACGCTACTTCTATAAAGCTCAAAGCTAAATCAGATAGTTCCAGTGACAGTTCATCGGATGATGAGAAGAAACCTAAGAAATCAACTGCCGTACTAGCTAAAAAGTCTACTGCAAATAAAGCTGACGATAGCGACGATAGTTCCAGCAAAGAAGAACCAGAAACTCCTTTACCTAATCCTGGTCAACAGAGAAAATTTGAGCAATCAAACGAAGAAGAGACACCTAATAAAAAATACAGCAATTTTGTGAAATCGGGCGAAGAAAAGGTAATTTTTTTTACCTTAAAATAAATTTAAAAATAGGAAAAATAAGTTCTATCAATATAGCAACGTAACATTTTAAAAAGATGATAATATTTAAAATAAGCGATATTTTAATATATTTTTCTATAAAGAGAACGCGACTTTTTAAAATAAAAGATATATTGTTTGATTTAGGAAAACAATGTTTTAGACTCTGAACCAGGGTTCAAATATACAGCGTAGCAACGCCTCTGAGAAAAATTAGTTATAAATGTTTTAACTCCTATTTGTAATTTCTATTAGCAGGCACAAACATTTAGACAACAAATATTTTTTTAGAGAAAAATTTTTTAATTAATGTCGCTAGTATTTATTTATAGTGCTGGTGCGAACTGCAACACAAATTTTGATTTCTTTAACTGTTAGTAGTTGTAATTTGCTAAAGCGGTGAAGGACGCTTTACAACTACACGGCTTTATCACAAAAAATTGCATTTAGTTTACCTAAACAGTCTCGTACATAATACATGCACTTCAAAAAACGAAAATCTCAATGATTTTATTCTTAAGAAAGTTTATGGCAAAAAATTTAACTTTCCTGTCAAAAGATAATCATTGTAAGAGTATCACAACATAATTAGTTAACCTTGTACATTCTATTAAAGAAAACTAATAAACTTCATTAAATACACTTTTCAAACAGCAACATGTAGCTGTTGTAAAAAAAAGCTTGATGGCTGGTAAACAAAAAGCTGATTCTTCATCTGATGATTCATCTTCGGACAATGATGACGAGAAACCTGTAGCCAAAAACAAATCTACAGCCGACAAGCTTGCACCTACACCTGCAAAAAAGAAAGCTGATTCATCAGACGATTCCTCGTCCGATGAAGAAGAGGATACTAAACCAACTATGGCAAAACCAATTCCAGCTAAACTAGCTGCGGTTAAGAAAGCTTCGTCTAGCTCTGATGATTCTTCAGACTCTGGAGATGAGCCTCCAGCCAAGAAAGTTAATGACGCTACTTCTATAAAGCTCAAAGCTAAATCAGATAGTTCCAGTGACAGTTCATCGGATGATGAGAAAGAACCATCTAAGAAATCAACTGCCGTACTAGCTAAAAAGTCTACTGCAAATAAATCTGACGATAGCGACGATAGTTCCAGCGAAGAAGAACCAGAAACACCTTTACCTAAACCTGGTCAAAAGAGAAAATTTGAGCAAGCAAACGAAGAAGAGACACCTAATAAAAAATACACCAATTTTGTGAAATCAGGCGAAGAAAAGGTAATTTTTTTTTACCTTAAAATAAATTTAAAAATAGGAAAAATAAGTTCTATCAATATAGCGACGTAACATTTTAAAAAGATGATAATATTTAAAATATCACTTTTCTATAAAGAGAACGCGACTTTTTAAAATGAAAAATATATTGTTTGATTTAGGAAAAAAAAAATGTTTTAGACTCTGAACCAGGGTTCAAATATACAGCGTAGCAACGCCTCTGTGTTAAAAGAAAAATTAGTTATAAATGTTCGTGGTGATACTAACTTTTTAACTCGTATTTGTAATTTCTATTAGCAGGCACGAACATTTAGACAACAAATTAAATATTTTTTTACACAAAAATTTGTTAATTAATGGCGCTAGTATTTATTTGTAGCTATTTTGCTTAGTGCTGGTCCGAACTGCAGTACAAAAATTCTGATTTCTTTAACTGATAGTAGTTGTAATTTGCTAAAGCGTTGAATGACGCTTTACAACTACACGGCTTTATCGCAAAAAATTGCATTTAGTTTACCTAAACAGTCTCGTGCATAATACATGCACTTCGAAAAACGAAAATCTCATAATGATTTTTTTTTTATTTTCGTAACCATCAGAAATAGCGCTCAAATGACAAATTGTCTTAATAAAATTTATGGCAAGAAATGTAACTTTGCTGTGAAAATATAAGCATTGTAAGAGTATCACAACATAATTAGTTAATCTTGTAGATTCTATTAAATAAAACTAATAAACTTCATTAAATACACTTTTCAAGCAGCAACATGGCTTTGCTTCAACTCCTGCTAACACAAATAACAAAATCAACAATAGTTTTCAAAATAATAAACTGACTCCGCAATCTAATGGTAAACAGAAAAATGTACCATTTCGACGAGTGCGTGATGAAGAGGTTGAAATTGATGAACGAGTTAAAGACATGTCTTTCGAAGCCAAGGTAAGTGCCTCAAAACAAAAACACAGAAAAAGCAGATAATAAATTAATAAAACTGTTTGCCAACTTCTCAAAAAATTAAATTACATTGAAATCGGTAAAAAAAACAGGTAAAAAATGAAATAGTCGAACTAAAAAATAGACAAGAAAAGAAGAAGGAACTCTTAAACATTTTTGAGGCGCTTACTTTGGCTTAATTGTAAAGAAAATATTTATAAACATACATGTGTGTGTATATTTTATAAAATAAATTAACAAGAAATAAGACTTATTTGTGTTTATTATTTCCTTCTTCTTTTTCATGTTTAAATATAGGATGCGGAAGGCATTAAAAGTGGTTTTGTCAATGGCGGTTTTAAAAAGTTTGGCGATCGCAAGTCATTTGGTGGATTTGAAAAAGGAGGTCGTGGAGGAGGTGGACGTGGCGGTGGTAGAGGTTTTGGTGGCGATCGCGGCGGTGGTAGAGGTTTTGGTGGTGATCGCGGAGGTGGTAGAGGCTTTGGTGGTGATCGCAGCGGTGGAAGAGGTCGTGGTGGTTTTGGTGGTGATCGCGGCGGTGGTAGAGGTCGTGGTGGTTTTGGTGGTGATCGCGGCGGTGGAAGAGGTCGTGGTGGCGATCGCGGTGGTGGCTTTGGCGGTGGTCATGGCCGAGGCGGCTTTGGTGGTTCAAATAAACCCTTTAACAAATCTTTTGACGGTGGCTCAGCGGGGCAAAACAAAAAGATAAAATTCGACGACTAATTCCTAAATATAAGTGCATAAGTAATATAAATGATCTTTTAGTCTGTTTTAACAATTTTACTTTCGAAATTACTTTTTAAATATCTGAAAAAATTCTTATTCTGCAAACATTTTTTTAATTCATTTATTGCATTGCATTTCTCTTTGCCTTGTTTTTTTTCCCTAATGCTCTTTGTTCGACAATTTTGTTAGAAAAATGCTGCTGGTTCTTGGGGTGATAAAGCCAATAGAGACTTAAAATTTACCCGTGGCAAATCATTCAAACATGAAAAAACTAAGAAGAAGCGTGGTAGTTACCGTGGTGGAACAATTGATATGGGAGTAAATTCCATTAAATTTGAGTAAGAACATTAATAAAATTTCAAAATATAATATTATTTTATAATGTTTGATAATTTAAGACGATGATTTTAAACAAAATTTAAACCTCTTTTTTTATAAAAATGTTATTTAAAACATATTTTTCTACTATTATTTTATTTACCGTAAAAGTTAAAATTGAATTACAACATAAATATAATTTCATTATTAAGAAATTAATTAAAATACGTTTACATTTAGTGTATTTTTATAACATACAAGTATAAATAAAAATATAATTATACACATAGCTTTAGAATAAACATATTTTGTAAAACAAACTCATAAACAAAATACTAAAAATCGTTTTTTTTTAAAGTTCCGATCAATAAACTACATATTTATAAATATTTGAAAAATTTCAGGGATATTAATAAATTTTTGATACAATTTAAATTCAAAACTAGCATCCCTTTTTCTCCCACTTGTAAATTTGGAGAATCGCCAAAATTATAAACTACCTATAAATAAATAAATCTCAGAAATGTGTGTGAGCTAAAATCCGCGATAGAGTAGTTAGGTGTTGCTCGCAGGGAGACGTTTTAGCACCCCTTTTGTGGAATATGACCGTTGATGCCCTTCTTTGGAAACTAGACTCAATAGGCGTCCATACGATTGCGTATGCCGACGATCTGGCACTTATGTTTGGTGGTAGCATTGTCGTGGCCATTCTAGGTTGCATGAGAGGCTTTCATGACAGTTGAGATATGGTGCAATGAACAAGGGCTAACCATAAATACTATCAGATCCAATACTATGCTATTGACTCGAAGGAGGAAGGGTATAGAAGTGGAGTTCTTAGTAATTTTCTGGTCGGAAATCAGTGTGTCAGGAAGGTGAATTATCTAGGCGTTATTCTGGATAAGTAACTTGCCTGGAATGAACACATCGAATTGAAGACACGGGAAGCAAAAAAGATCTTGCATCACTATAAACGAGTGTGTGATCGTAGGTGGGGAATCCCGCCACAGGGTGCATTATGGTTTTACACAATTATGGTGTGACCCATAATAACTTGAGGTGGCCAAGTAGCATAAGTTGAATTAGATTCAAGGGATTGCCTGTATGAGGCATTCGAGGAAATGCTGGGATTGTTACCGTTGGACTTATTAGTTAGGTCAACTGCCGCAATGTCAGCTTTGCGTATAAAAATCGATGCTATAAAACACATGAGGCAAGTAAACCTGCACTCCAAGCGTGTGATTAAACCATACCCATGTGCCTCGGTGAATGTGGTAACGTTGATGTGGTTCATGTACACATAGGCAGAGGAAAAAAGGGTACTAAGGGTAATAAGGGTACTTTAAGCTGTATTACTGCGTTAGTGACGGGTCCTGGAAACTTCAAGTATTATCTGACTAAGATGAAGATCGACAAACATGATACGTTGCAGATTCTGCCAATTAGATTATTAAATGTTGGTTACGTTTTTTGATGAAGTTTGGGAGACTTTACATAGTCGTAATTTCCAAATCGTTAAAGATATTTGACAAAAAAATTAGAATTTTTATTAATCTCTATGACCAACACCTAGGTCTGAGGTGGTCGGGGGTCTAATCACGGCATTTGATAGCGGGTGAAATATCGGATTGAATAACATTTCGATGTGTCCAGTAAGCAAATTAACGCATACAATATAAGTATACCGAATCCTAATTTTTAGCAAATTGTGATAGATTTACGAACATATGGAAACAAATGAATAAAAACCAGCAACTTAAACGAATTGTGAGTAAAAAAATGGGTTTTTTAATAATATTAGTCTTTTAATTCAAATTAAAAATTTCTCCGTTTACCAACTTTGATATTCTGCGTTCCTTTTTGATTAAAGTATTACAATTGTGCTTGATATTCTCCATTAATGATCCTAAACAAGTTTTTCTATTTGTGCTGAAATGTGAAAGTTTTGCGCGACAGAGTTCTTCACACTGGAATAGTTTGGCCAAAAATCCCTCTTCTATTTTTTTTGTTGTCTTTCCATAGTTACTTGATATGTTTTTTTAAATAAAGTTCCCACAATACTTAATTCTTATTTGATTAAATGATTGAATCACTTTTTTTTTCTTAAATTTAAAAATTGCTTGTTTTTTCTGTTCTTTATTCACACGTTCCACAGCGAAACAGTTGGTTTTCACATAACTTGGTCTTCGTACAATTCATTTTTTTTGTTAGAATACTTTTTTTTCGATTCTTGTTCAACCTAATGCGGAAACGTAATCGAAACACAGAATAGGGGTGATGTTAACATTATAACTTTTTTATTCATTACATTTTGTTTTCAAATTTAAAATTATATTAGGATTAAGAAGAAAAGTATTTAGTATACTTTATATTTTATCGGACCCACAAATCTTCAATTTGCAGCCAAACTTTTACTTTTGGCAATTGGATGTTCTTAACACATTGTGGGAAACTTTGTCGAACCACAATTATTAATATTAAGTAATTTAGTTTTTAGGCTTAAGTTCGTTTTCATTATACTTTCTATTATGAAAGACAATTTATTTGTTGTTTACAGTTGGCACAAAATTAGTAGAAAAGACACAAAGAATGTTGAAAACATGCGTAGCGGCATAGAAAATGCATTACATTCTGCTAGTTGTCTAATAAAATTTTAACTTTTACTATATTCAAACTTATCATATCAAATAAATTTTCTTTCTTAATAGAAAGAATAATGACAACGATCTTAAGCTTAAAAATTAAATTACTTAATATTTGTCCGTTTTTTATGAAAAAAAAACGAAAGACTATAAATTTATAGATATTTTGGAGCGCTAAATTATTATACACAATAAGCTCAGACGAATGAAACCTCCGTATAAATTACGATACACTTTTCCTATGGTATTAAATGCCATAATGTTCGATATCGAAAGCGGTGATTAGACCCCAGATGTATGCCGTATTGACTTGATATGAAATGACCCTTAAACTGAAATGTCACCTAACTATTGTGCTGCATATAGACCTTTGTTTACTCATCATATGCCTTTGGTTGTTGGTTTCTTACTATTCGGGAAATATTTTTATAAATAAATAAATTTCCATAATTCCTATTAAAGAGAAATCTAGTAGCGGCAGCTTTCTTGCCAAAACTAGCTCTTTTGAAGTATTAGCGACATCATAATTAAATGTGTAAACTACCTTCCGTTTTATGCAAAACGGGAAATTTAAAAATAAAGTTTATATGTAACATATTGAAATACCAATTTTATATTTGTTATGTTACTGAATTTATTCACTTTTATTGTTGGCATGTGAATATATCTACAAAAATTCCAAAAAGAAATATATAACCAAAAACAAATAGTGTATCTATTTAGTTAAAATATGTTTGAATTAATTTCGCTTTTATTTTAATTTACAACAAGTAACATTAACATGTAGAAAATCCGGTTGCATTTGTCAATAAGACGTAAAGACGCACGTTAAAAAGCATATTAAAAAAAACACACACACAGGTGAAAAATGCAATAAAATGTTTAATTACGTTTATATAAATACATTTTGGCAACTGTTACTAAAGTGTTAACCCATTAGAAGTTATGTATGTAACTGCTCTTTCAGTCTAAGCTCGAATTCAAACAACACGTAACATTTTATTTGGAACTACGTATTAATATAGGGGGATTTCAAAGTAGACCACTTACTTCAAGGGTCCCTTTTCGACCCCCTTCGTTATCGAATTGATTTTAGGCAACCGGTTTTTAATACTCGACTACCTTACTTTCATAGAGCGCTACCATCTCAATTTCTTCTAGGTGCAAGCTGCAAGTATCATCCTCGATCATAGCCAGATGATTTTTAAAGTTTCCATGCCCGATTATATCTAACCACCTTCCTGGCCTTCCTGCCGAGGGGCTCTTTGAACACCATTCGAGCCTGTCTAGATGTGGTAGCCTCGCTTCACCTGTTCAGGTTTAATGATTCTACCAATGGTAGGAGCTTTGCTCGCACTTCGCCATTCCCCAGTGCCACTCTGGTCCACAGAAATTCACAGCAGATCACCTTTTTGCTATTTCATTTGCTGCTTCACTCCTTTAACGCACATCAACGCAACCTCGTTCACCGAGTCACATCTCCTTAGTTTTAGAACACATCCCAGCTCCCCTAGCTTAGAATACACGTTCACTTGCATCACGCGTTTTATAGGCGACTGATATTCAAGTACAATGAAAACCTTGCTCCCATGCAAATCTGCCTACCTAATAAACGGATACGTATCCCCCTTTTGTACGGAACTAGCTCATACAGGTACGATTAGGCTTTTGCTAAACGGTACTGTTCATCTTTAGTTCAGTTTTGATGGGTTAATACATTTGCAATAAGAAAATATAAAAACAACTTACAAAATGACAAACGAAATTAAAAAATAAAATTAAAAAGTCGTCTAGTGACTTTCGCTTATTGCAAGTGAGTAGATGAATTACAACAATAATAAAACAAACAAAAAACATGTGTTACAAAAACAACTAGAATAACAACGAATTATTAAAGACCGGTAAATGCAAAAGTCTTCATGGGGGGATTCTACTGCTCAATTCCACTTGCACATTAAATTTGACGTCGCCGGAAAACGAAGCTAATTTAGTTTTTAATCACAACTAAACTACACATATGCTATAATTTTTAAATCTTATCTAATTAATTGTTTGTCTAATGAAACAGTACTATTCAAATATGTTTACTGGCGTTTCATTCATTTTAACATTGTGATTTGCAATCAGTTTTATCTTTCACATTAAATTTTTAAAGTTCATAAAGGAACTAAAAAAAAAACTTTAAAATTCCAACATAAAATTGGTCTTATTTATTTATGTAAGTATTTATTTAAGAATATTAATTGCACTAAACAACACAAAAAACATTTTGAATTGATTTACGAAAGAAACTGAATCGCTTTCAAAATAAAACACACATTGGAACGATTACAATTTAAGAAAAAAGTTTCACTTTAAACGTAGTACATACATATGTACATCTAATGTACATACATGCATGTTCAATATTGTCTTTATACATTTCAAACAAAAAAAAAAAAGAATACTACAATAAAAATGTTCAATACAATTCCACTGCCAATAAATACATTCAAATTGATGTACAAAGACGTGGAATAAAAATAACGAAAGAGAGATATGAAATGGAAAGCTATTATTTGATGATAATACCGAAAATATTTTATTAATATTATAATAGTGAAGGCGCACAGTAGTACGCCAGGCCAAGTTCAGGCCTAATGTACGCAGCGTGTGTATTACACGAAACCATACTCGCTGTTTTTACCCCCTCATAACTGTACTTCCTTTAATCATAAAATAATGAAACTTGCAACATAAGGACTCTACATGTAGGTAACTACAAAGGTCAAGTTTTGATAGTTTTACCATAAAAGCTTCCCCTGATATGAAGGTGTAAAAAGTGCATATTTTAGTATCTATTTCCTGACTCAATGACTTACTTACTTACTCATCAATATTATGGGGCATTTCGACTATAGCTAGAGAGTTGAAACTTGGTATACGGGTAGGTCTGGGGGCAAAAGGTAATCTGAAAACGGATTCTTTTCGTTTAGGGTGACTAGGGTGCTCCCTTATTTGTATGGAATATTTACGCTATGGCTGATATTTGGTATACAGGTAGGTCTTGGGAAATAAGTTAACAGAAAAATCTGAAAACAGGCACTTTTCATCTAGGGTGCACTCTTATATGTATCACTGCTACTATGGCTAGAGAGCCAAAATTTGGTATACAAGTAGGTCTGGAAGAATAAATACTCAGAAAAATCTGAAAACTTGCAGTTGTCATTACGCGGACTAGCGTGCTCCCTTGTTTGTATCGAGCACTTCTAAGCAGAGAGCTGAAATTTGATATTATGCAATCGTCTGTAAGCTTTAACTTAACATAAGTTTTATACATACTCCTTGAAAAAAAGGAGTCAGATCCGCCGAAAAACACAAATGTGAAAATAAGTCCAAAGATCCTATTCAAAAATTTCGGCCATTAATAGTACTGAGATCAAAATTAGAACCAAGTTCTTGATAAAAACATGACTCCGCTATAGAGAGCTATTTGAAAAAATTTTGTTTCAACAAAAAATACCAACTATAGTCTGTGGAAATCTGTAAGGCGTTAAAAATGTCATATTGCCTATGAATGCCCACTAAGACGTGAAAATTGCACATGGGCTAACAACTCAATTGAAAAGGTAAATAAATGCCTTCGCATAGCACTAAGAAAAGGTTCTTAACACCACTTGATATAAATAGTTGCACCCTCCCAATTATCAGTGACACTGTAATTGATCCTATGAAATTTCGGTTATGCGCATTAAAAACGACAATTAAGAATCTTGATATGATAAAAATCTTACGGACCTTATTAGTCGTTTCGTGTTTGAAACCGAGTATATTTTACATCAGCAACTATAATTATTGCTGTACCAACAGGTATTAAAATTTTTAGTTGACTAGCCACTTTCTATGGAACTCAATTAAATTATTCACCTACTACTTTATGATCATTAGGATTTGTTTTTTTATTTACAGTAGGGGGATTAACAGGAGTAATTTTAGCAAATTCTTCAATTGATATTATTCTTCATGATACTTATTATGTAGTAGCACATTTTCATTATGTATTATCAATAGTTCAGTTTTCGAGGAAGACATAGTACTATTGGGGAAGTCCAAAGAATCATTACCATTATTAGATAGGCTTTTGAAAGGAAGCAATACTGTTCAGCTTTATTTATAGACATTTTCATGCGTTTGATCAAGTCTGGCATGATGGCCTACTCACTTAAATAGTTCGGGTTCTTCCGGAAAACACCCACAAGCTTTTAAAGAGCTATTTGGCAGATAGAAAGTTTAAAGTAAGGTCAAAGGATCAGCTTTAAAAAAAGTCGCAAAATAAATATTTTAGTATCCACATAGAACGACGGACGCTTAACTTGGTCCTGCTACGTTGAGGCGAAAATAACGGCAATAAAACTTAGAATAGGTCCTAGCTCAACCCTGGCTTTGGAATACAAAGACCTTTTATACACATCCATTATAAAACCAATATGGACATATGTCGTTCAGCTGTGGGGTGTTGCTTGTGCAGCAAATATTCAGTAGTTACTAAGAAGACAGCCTAAAATTTTACGACTTATTATCTGTGCCCATTCGTATTTAAGAAATGGAAATATGTAAACAAACTAGAGACCATCCCAATTGTCACACATGAAAATTCATATTATTAAATATGATGGGCGCCAGAGATTGAAAAATCAGACACATTGAGCCTGGAGAGACAGCTCTCCTATTCCAAACGTACAATAAATTTGTTATTACGTTGGTAATAATAAATAAATAACATCGTAGTGATAAGATTTAATTACTTCTGGTGAATTTCTTTTCGAAAGATTTAAGTTAACAAATTTAAGAATTTAATAATTTAACGATTTTATTTTCCCAAACAAATGAACAAATTTTGAATATTTCTACGGGAAATTAAATGAAAAACTAAGCTGCTGTTAAAGGCGAAAGACAATCATTTTTGAAAAAACTAAACCTAAAATATTTTGCAGAGTAGAGTGACTACAAAAACATCATGTTTATTGTTGTTAGTTTTACTCGTATTATTAATAATTTTAAAAGTAAACAAAATATTCTTAACAATTAACACAAATCGCACTATGTACGAATGAAATTTCAAATAAAACCAAAAAAAATTAAGAGAAAGAAGGAAGGAATATTAAACAAAACATACACAGACACAGCATATTTTGTTTTCTGAAGTGTTGACAAATGTTATTAACGTTTATATGATGGCCTACAATCGGTTGTAGTGGATACGTGTTTAGTTGATCGTGTTTATTTTTGAGGTTAATTTCAAAGGGAAAAGAAATTGACAAGATAATTGCGATTGACTCAACGAGAAGTTTTTAAAAATCCTTAAAAACATTAAAGTGATTTGTAAGATAAAAATTTGAATGACGTTTATGAGGAAACCAAGCCATCTTATATGGCATTTGCTTGTACCAAATGGAAAAGCGGTAAATTGTGACAACCCCATGCTGCCACGGTGTAAGTCAGTCTTGAAAATTGTTTAGAATTTATTTAAATTAATTTGGCGGACTGGGATTGCGACTCTAGAAAGAATCCAATATATTTCTTAATATTTTATACACATATTAAATCGGTTTCCAATAGAGCGAGTGGATTTTCACGTTCTGTGGCGGCCATGCTGTTTTTGATCTTGCCAAGTTATACGATTGAATAGCACGTTCCATATGATCTTTTGGAAGAGGAACCGCTTGGCAGAGGTAACGTAAATTGCCCATCAAGATGGAATTTGACCCCGCTAGACTTGTTCTTGTGGGGTCTACTAAAGATGCAGCTGTAAGCTGCAGCCTATAAGCCCTCATCGATCAAAGTCAACGTAACCGTATATTCAGCCATGACATCTATCAAATACCGTACGAAGGCACAGGCAACATTTTGATGGTGTCATATTCCATATATAATGACATACAAGATTCTTTCAAATAACAAAAAAAAAAGAAAACCAATTTCGACTAGTGCTATTTGTTATTGTTATTGGTGGACAATTTTTCCTTGTGAGAATAAACGTTACATGAGGCCATTTCGATAGATTCACATTTCATCTTCTCTTCTTGTTTAACAATTATAAATGAAGTGTTCTCTGCAAACGCTGACGTATTTATATTTGTTTGAGCTTGGTGGCATATCCGCTTTATATATGATATATAATAGCGACCCTAGTATAGTGCCATGAGGGATTCCTGCAAAGATTTTCCTTTTTTAGAAAATGTATCATTTAACCTTAATTTAAACGTTCTATCTGTCAAATAGGTCTTCAGAATCTTGCAGGAGGGAGTTTCAAGGTCGAACTCGAGTTATTTTCGTCAATAAATAAAGATGAAGAATATTGCTTATTTTGAGATGCCGATCTAATAAGGGTGTCAGTTTTATGGACTTGCTCAGTAGCACTATGTCTTGGTCGAAAAAGTTTTAAGCTTCAGACGAATGATTTTTCAAATAACTTGGATAAAACTGAGAGTATGCTAATGGGTCTGTAGGACGTAATCTGACTAGAGTTCTTTCCTGGTTTAGGGACCATGACAATTTTAGACATTTTAGACATATAATTCTCGGCAGCAGAATCAGGAAAGTTTCTTATCACAGTTCCACAGGGGTTTTTTATATCAAAATTTTAAATTGTCGTTTTTAATAAGTCACTAATAATTAGAGTGGTAAAACTACTTGTGTCATGTGGTGTAAAGGTCTTTTTTAAATGACTAATGCAAACATTTACCTTTTCAATTCAATTTTAGCCCATGTGCGGTTTTCAAGTCTTAGTGGTGATATAGGCAATTATACATTTTCAGTGCCTTACATCTCTTTACAGCTGTGTTTATTTTCAAAAAGCTCTCGATAGTGGACTCGTGTTTCTGTCTCAGTTTATTACCTTCTTTCTCATTCGAGCCCTCGTGCTACCACTAGCCTGTACTCTTGACTGTAGGGATTTCAGACTGTCGACTGGTGGCTGCGGGCCTTCTTCCTCATCACGGAGTCTCTTGTAATTTCAGCACAAATTTTCTACAGTGTCATACATTTTTAAACTTGGCTTAGGCAACGACAACACCAACAACAATTTAAATTATGTGTGGCAAGTGAAGATCAAACAAAGATAAGGTATAGAAAATCATACAAAAGAGCAAAGAGAGTTTAAAAAGGAGGAGGTGAAAAGTAATCAAGAAAACGTGCAAGAAATACAAGTGATTGAAAGACAAAAAGAGTTAAGAGAAGTCTAAAGAAAACAAAAGCCAAAGAAATTTTGTTGTAGTATGAACAAGACATTCTTTCCAAACACAAAGAGCTAAAGCAATGACAAGTATTATTTGGCTGGCCAGTCTAAGGTTAACTCTTGAGTGAAACGGTTTATTTTGAAAATAGAAAAATTTGTTTCTTTTTTGTTGGAACATTTAAAAGAAAACATTACGGAAGTTAATAAAGTTAAAATTAAGAATAAAATTATAGGAAATTAAAAAGAAATAAAAGGCAACTAAAAAGATTTTTATTAACAATGGAATAAATAAAATTTTAAAACGAAAACAAAAATATTTATTGAAAAGTTATATAAATTTAAAAAAAAAATAATTAGCAAAACGGCATAATATTTAAGGAAATTCCATGAACATATTGTTACGTTTATAAAATATAACAAAAATATATATTATAATAAATAATAAAACACAATGGAATACCGGTGCTCCAGAAGTTTAACAACCAAAGTAAGTGACCTCAATCAAGCCTAAGAAGAAACGCAAACATATTTATTCCAAAAGCGACAAGAACAATAATAATGTTAATTTAATTAAGAAGCTGGAAAGATCTACGCAATAAAAGAATCGTTTATTTTGAACCAATAGTCAAACAGAGATGCTAAAAAAATTGGTGGGGGATATGAGAATTTGAAAAAAAAATAAATCAAAAAATTATCATAATTACTACTAAAATATCGCAAAGTATTTTAATTGTTATTAACACTTACACGACCGCACGGTAACATAAATTTTACAAATCTATGGGCTGACTGCAGTTACATAGTAAACCTACTATTTGTCGCTGGTTAAAAGCACGGTAGTGCGCCAAGCCAAGTTGTGGACTAATGCACACAGAGTGTATATTACACGAAACCATTTGCGCCGTTTTTAAACCCATCACAAAATAATGAAACTAAAAACATAGGTCAAGTTTTAAAGGCTTCCCGAGATATAAAGGTGTAAAAAGTGCATATTTTAGTACCTATTCACTGACTCACTCTTAAATATTATAGGGCACTTTCACTATAGCTAGAGAGCTTCTTGGGAATAAGTAATCTGAAAAGGGCACTTTTTTACCCGCCGGTTAAATACTTAGAAAATAAAACTAAAGGATAAACAAAAATCACAATGGAATTCGTGGCACTTCAAAATTAATAAATCAAATTATGTGTATGTAAAAATTTGATATTAGTGCAAATTATGGTTGCTGTGTCATTTCACAATGTGATTGCTGTTGTATACGTGCTGGTGCTGCTTTCGTTGCTCTTGAATTTTCAACATTGCGACTATGGCAGTAGCGTAAATAAATTAATGGGAAACAAGTGAAGTTTTGTGACGGCAATGTTTTTGATTTTGCTATTGCTGCAATTTATTTATTTTCACAAGCACAGTAACAGCAAAATCACTGTTAATCAAACTAGTCGAATTTATAGCATAGTACAATATTGTTTCTGTCATATTGCTGTTTTGTAGCTAGCATTGCAAATACTACTTGTAATTGATTAGATTGATGAAAATATTTTAGAAAATTTTTATTTTTATCGAAAACAGTAGTTTGCTTTAGACGCTGTAGCGTAGTGAGCGGAAATCGTATCGTTGTAAATGTAAATGTTTCTTGCTTCTGGCCGATCATTCACTAAATTTAAACTATTTTTGTTAATTTAATTTTTATTTTTTAACTCAATTCACCAATACTCCCGGCAAGTAGAAATCTACTGTCATGAACAATCCAAATTAGTGAAACAGCGCTATTCTCTGTGGAGTGCGCTTCAATATACCAATTGAAACTTCGTTCGTCGATCGACCACAATCGAAGATACTAATTTGCTCATAATTTAGGACTAACATTAGTTGATTTTTGGTTTCATTCTTTTAACATTTTAAATTTCAACAAATTTTGTTGGAATTACACAACTTTGAATGTGAAATTTTCTAAATAGACTTTAAAGATTTACTGTCCACTTTTTCTTATGTTTGTCACAGGCCGAAGCGAACAACATAATTTTAAAAATTGTTTGCAAATAGTTTGTGGAATACCCAAGAGTGCAAACCTAATATGTCAAGTGTATTTTAAAAGGTTTTTGTTATGTACTTTTTTCCTTACCCTCTTCAAATTTAAAAAATTTAAAAACATAAATATCTTTGTTAAGGAATTGGTTAAACAATGGCTCGCTCACGTTCTTTTAAGCGAATATGGCAACTCTCTTATTGCCATCGTATTCTTCTGTGTGCTTTCAGTTATGAATGCAAGTCTTCACATACATATGCTTAAATACGAATGTACACACATATGCATCCATACATACATATATGAATATTTATATGTATATATTTTTTGTGGTTCTCGGAAATAAGCTTCTTTCTTTTATGTTTTTCTTTCTTGAATAGCTCTCTGTTACAACTACTCACTACATATGTATGTATGTGGGGATGTGTGAATCTCTTCCAGCAGCAAAGGCAACAAACACACAGCATCCCATAAAAATCTTTCATTGCAACTCGCACACTTGCTACCACTCCACATACACACTGTTTGCATGAAACTTAAATGAAATTTATAGGAAAAACCAGTATCTTAAATTGTGGCAAGTTCAGGTTCAAATATGTGCTGTTGTGTTTTCTTTTTTTTATTTGTTTTTTTCCTGTTGCTGTTAAACGATCTTTATGATGATCGATTTTGTTGTTGCAGTTCTTGTTGATTTTTTTCATTATTCTGTGGGGTTTTGTTTTGTTTGAGTTTTATGATCAATCATAAAGTTGTTTTTTTTTTTTTATTTTAAGAGAATTCATATTCTGTTTTCGAAAACAATTTACGAAAAATAATTTTTTTTATTAAAGAACATTATTTTTATTTAAGAAATGATTTAAGACACTTTTTAAGATCTATACTTTTTTGTATTTCTTTTCTTAACCAAAGCTTTTAAGAAATAGTTTAATTTTTGCAGTTATTGTATTATTTTTATTTAGTAAATGAAGAAAAAAGTTTTTAAACTTTATGGCAAGCAAAAAATGAAGATTTATTGATAGCTTTAGTGGTCTTATGCTGGGTGATCTTTTTACAGTTTGATTGTTTCATTTTTCAATATACAATTACAATTCGTGACTTAGGACAATCTAAACACACTCGGTTAAACTTAATATATCAAACGAAAAAATTCATCTCTGTAGGAATTGTTAGAAAGGCAAGGAGAATATGAAACGGGTATTTTTTAGCTCAAAAAAGCGGGTTGGAATCCCGATTATTTCACTTATTTCGATTCGCAAGAAAACATTTTCGAAAAAAGGTATCAGGCATATAAATTCGAATGATTTTCATTTCATATCGAATTACGCATTAACCTCTCTGAACGTATCAATTCGTAATTATCTAGTTTGTCATATTCAAGAAAAAAATACGACAGAGTTTGCTGCTTAAGTCTTTTGTTTAACGCAGCCGATCATATGAATGTTGGTCAAAAAGAACGTAATAACGGTCAGAATTTGTATAAAATCTTTTAATATGTTTAAACAACAAGTTAAGGTATGAAAATATCATTCATTTTTTACAAAAAAATTAACAAAATGCTATATTTAATGTTTTCTCTAATATTGCTTAAAAAAGTTTGAACTTCAGAATTCTTTTCCTGGTTATTATTGTTTATCAAGGCTTAAACAAAACGAACTGATAATAAATTTCTTTTGAAATAAGCCACAAAAATACGAAATACAACAGTAATAAAGACCATGTGTGTCCAGCAGATATGAAATGTGAATGAAATAAGAAGTAGGTGGGTTGTGTTAAACCATATACATCTATATATGAAGTATATAAATAAGACATGTATTTTTTGAACGAGTTGTTATTGTTTTGTTTGCATTGTAAAATAGTTCTGTTCCGATTATCATAACAAATAGCTCCCGTAAGTCTGATGCACAGTAAAAGGTTTGAGTTTAATTTTAACACCGAATCGGTGTGTATATATAACAAACACTTATTGATGAGAAATTAATATCAAGAAACATATTTTATGTTTATTATTTTTTATAGTTACCATATTAAATAAATTCTATACCGAATCATTAAAACAAAATTAATTTTTTGTTTAAGAAAAGTAACAAAGCAATTTTGTGCATGGGATAGCAGCAGAGAAGACAGATTATTTGTGCATCGGCCAAGGAAGGCGCTGTGATATAATACTATAGTATGATGGTTAATGGAAAAATAAATGTTATTATTTTATTGGCAGGGGCTAAGATGCGGACCCAGGCGAGACTATATCTTTCGTCGAATGCTTAAAAAAAACTCAACGCGTCAATTACTTAAGCCACTGCCTTTAAATATAATCGCTGTAAAAAATAATCTTAATATCACTGCTCATAAGTCACCGGAAATTATTACTTAACACCTTTGTCGATTTTAATTGTAAGAGAAAGTGAGAGGTTTAACCCTTTTACAGGTGTTGTTTGTAAACCCAACAGTGAAGCTCCTGAGAGAGACATAACGCTCTTAGATGGTTTTAATATAAACTATTTCGGAATTAATCGTACATTTAATTCCAAAATAGTTTTGTATGAATACTTTTAGGTTTTAAAATTAAACCGAAACTTTTTACTGTACGGCCATTGCTCTTTTCATGATATTTGTTTAGTTCAATGATGTTTTGGAGCCCGGTTTTGAGCTCAGAAATTGTTTTGGTATATTTGCATAGACCCATAGAAAGAAGTCGCACGGAGTTAAATCGCATAAACTTGTCGCCCAGTTGTCATTCGAATTTTGTGCGATTCGAAAGCAATGTCATTATTAAGAACGCAGTCGTATCCAACTTGATTTGTTTCTGGCAGCTCAAGACAAAAGACAAGTCGACGCTAAAATAATCAGGTCAAATGGTCTCAAAAATGACCAAGCAATGGTTCAACAAGTTAAATATAATACGAATTTAAAACTTTCTTACAATTCTTTGACCTTTTTTATAATGTTATTTATTCAAATTATTTTATGAAAATAGTTTCATTAAAGACTTAGAACCTAGAAATTAGTTAATTAAAATACAATAGGAATTTTTATTATTTTTTAAAAAAATCCAACTCCAATTGTACCTGTCGGTGGAAGAAGGTGTAAACTCACTTTTTGCCCAATTTATGTTTTCAGGGTGACAGGTTTTCTTTAAATTCACAAAAATTTCAATAAATAGGGCGAAAATACCTATGTACTAGTATGTACTAGTTATAAATAAAAGTTTCCTTTATGCTAAATTTCTTTAAACAAAACAATAAAACTTCTTTATAGACGCAAAACATGCAATCTTATGAAACATCCCAAATAAACGTTGCATATATTGAAAACCAATAATATTTTCCTGGTTTAAACAAAGAAATTTTATTTTGGAATGCGTTTCTCTCATTTCAGAAAATTATAAATATTCTTTTCTTATTTTTTTAACACGATTACACACATCTATTATTTAGTATTTTTTTAATGGTCTGCATATATTTAACCTACTTTTGATCAAGAAAACAATTTAAATATTTTTTTGTCTTTTGATTTATAAATTGAATCATCAGAGTCATACAATTTGTGTGTATACTCTCATTTTTATGGGAGAGTTATTTTGTTGTCTGGAACAGAAAAGTAAAAAGAATTTGATAATTTCTTTTATAAGACAAAGATCGCAATCTTAATTGCTTAGTCATGACTTGGATTTTGGCGAAAATTGGAGAACGATTTGTTTGTTTTCTAACGTTTTATTTAACACTATCTAAACAAGCAGTTGGGTTGTATTGTAAATAATAAAAGGTTTGTCTGAATACACCTTAGAGCAAAATAAAGTATTTTATTAGATTCAAGTATTCCCTTTACCTGATAGGATTTGTAATCCAATAATGAAACGTTGTTCTGCTAATGTAACTGTAGTAGTAAAGCAGCTAAAAAATTAAAAATTAAAAACAATTCAACAAAATAAAGATGAACCTACCGATACCGCAGCTGATGTTCGCTCAAATATTTAAAATGTGTGCGACCCGAAGCGGGGGACACCTGAACACGCTCTGACACCTGAATAAGGTGCTTCGATGTTCGACCATTAACTAAACGACTCCGAGACTGCTTATTAGTGAAGTCCCTTCGGGGGAGTAACATAGTGGCTGTGGGTTAGACCGAATTCGCGGAAAGATTGTGATGTATGATCAGTGTGGCAGTTAATGGCAATGCAATCCTTCAATAGTACACTCAGAGAATTAAAGGATCAGAGCCCCTCAGCAAGACTATAAAGTCGTGATGCAGGTAGATATTGTGCTAAAATTACCAACCTAGGCGCGAGGTCGACGTATTGTGTTGACTGTTGGTAAGACCATCTTCGGAACGGCAAGAGTCGACGTTCAACACATGTTTTCCTCTTTATCCATCATAATTGGGGGTCAATGATCGTTATTTAATTATATTTTTTCTAGCGATCGCCATTTATAAACTTTCTAACTAAAAATGGATTTTGTTGTAGAATTCAAATAATTATTTTGCAAGTTTTTTTTTTTGATATTATATTCAAACTTTTTGGTTTTTTTTCTAGATACAATAAAAGCACTTTCTATTTTTTTTTTTTTTGTATTAGAGACAGAACAGTAGCAGCACCATTATGATATTATAGAAAACTCTCCTTAAATTTTAATACTTTTCTAAAACAAAACAAAATAATATTTTCATTTTGTTTTTCGTATTTCCAAATTTAAAATGTTCCCACACCCACGCAACCAGGTCATTTGTTTTTAATAATTTCACGAGTAAAAGTGCTTCTAATGCTGTAGATAAAATTTATGGTTGCTTGAAGATTTTTATGATAAAGAGCTTCAAGCAGCAAATATGAATTATGGTCAGTAAGCCAGCTATTCGTAAATTTATGTTCAAGTCAATAATAAACTCAGGCTGTAAATAATTTAATAAAAAAAAAACAAAAGCCATTGGGGGTATTTAGTTTTTTATGCTTTATGCATTTATTTCGTTTTTGCCAAGATTTTGAGTTTTTTTTATTCTGCGAGAAAATATATATAAATTACAGTTTGTATTAAAGTTACTGTTAGGAACAATGAATTGTTATGTAGAACAAAAAAAGTGAAGAAGTACTTTTTGAAGAGGTACTTTAAAAATTTTTTCAATATATTTTCTTTCTCCTACTTATCCAGTTTTAGGAAGGCCCCACCAGCCATTTGGAAATTTTATTTTTTAAGCAAGTAAAAGTACTTTTCAATTATGCAATTCAATTCAAATATTTCTTTCATTGTTAATAGTTTCATTAAAAAAAAAATACTATTGAAAAAGTACTTTTTCGAAAACTATATTTCTTTTTTTTAAATAGTGTTAAATTAAATAAAATGTGTATTATTGAAAAATGGTGTTTATAAAAAGTACTTTTTTGAAAAATACTGTTTTAAAAAAGTACTTAAAAAAGTACTTAGTTGGAATATTTCTTTTTTTAAAGAAAGTATTTTCCTATTTAAACTGATGAACCTAAGTGAAAAATATTTTTAAGTGGTCGAAATTTTATTGGATATTTTGATGCTATTATTCGTGATGGAAACAGAATGTTTTGTTTCTGGTAATGGTGCATTGGCTTTAGGATGTGACCATTATACCGGTAAAGCAAGAGCTTTGGAACCTCACCTAAATTTAGAGAAAATCTACAATTTTTGTATCGAAATTAATAAACAATATAGTCGTATTTATCTTTTAACCAAATTCATCCGCTATTCTTCTGTGCTTCCTCTGTACCTCTGCACTTTTTTTTTATAAAATGAGAGTAAAATTACACACACAAGGGTCAAGCACGCACAAAGTAATAACATTAATATTACGTTTTCATTATTTAGTGTTGCTTTTGCCTTAATGAAATTCGATGTCGTGATAACCTTTAGCTTGAATAGCTAACTCACCTAAAAAAATATGTAAAAAGCAACTTTTTTTCTAAGGAAATTTCGTTAAAGATATTCTTTAAGATATTTTTTTGTTCATGCAAAACACGTTTATTTAAAACAGTGACGAGCACAAATACAACCACACAACTGTGTTTAAAGTGATTTTTTAATTTTCGAAAACGTAATGTTTTATCAGTTAGTGGTTTGTTCAATATACATAGCTGCACCCACCCAAAGAAGCAAGCATACATTTACGTACTTATGTACATATATACATATGTATATGTAAAGAATTATTTGTTAATAATATTAAAAGAATTGATTTCACTTAAAAAATTAAAAAAAAAGAACTTAAAAGAAAAAAATGTTAAGGTCTGCATTTGGAGAAATCTCAGTAAAAAAGTTCGCTTATAAAAATGTGTATGAGAATTCGGTAAAATAAAAAAAGCAAACTATTTTTGCGCAATAACATACCAACATGTTGAAATTTCCCTTTAATGTGAACTTTTTGTAAGAAGATTTAGTACCTACGCACGGAACGGAATTCAAATAAACCCATTTCACACAATTTTACAAAAACCCGATAAATAACCAGTATATTTTCTTCAAATTCACTTGGTAACTTTTTTTGAAGTTAATTTTTAAAAAAAGTTATTTTCCAAACAGGCACTTTTTATGTATCTTTTACAAATTTTTAGTGTACTGGCTTCCATTTTTTTAAGGGACTTTTTTAAAAGGCTCCTTTTGAAAAATAATCCCTTATTTAAAAAGGTACTTTTTGAATTGTCAGTTTTTAATGCATTTATTTGAAACTACTTTTTTATAGCCAGAATTCTCTAAAAAGTACTTTTGTTTTTAATTTTAAAGGTACTTTGTAAAACATAGTTTTATTATAAGTTAATTCTTTCTTGAAAGACAACTAGGTATTTATTTTTTTAAACATACTTTTTTGAAATACTTTTTTAATGCAAATTTTAAAAATGGGGTTCTTCATAAGTTGCTTTTTTAAGGAAGTCTGGTTTTAAAAAGGCATTTTTTCTGTTTTTTAAAGTTTCTTTTTGGAAAACAAACTTTCTAATGGAATTTTTTAAAGGAACCTTTTTAAAAGGCTCTTTTTTGAAACAATATTTAGTACACTTTCATTAAAAATTATTCTTTTTTTAAATAATACGTTTTTAAAAATTAATTTTTTACCAAGTTGTTTTTTATAATATTTTTAAAAGCACTTTTTTAAGACACATTTTTAAAAAGCAACTTCTTCAAAAGTTACTTTCTAAGAAAATACCAATTTTAAAATGTGACTTTATCACAATGTTGCTAAATGTATTTTTTAAATCATACTTTCATTAAGAATTACTTTTCTAAAACAACACTTCTAAAAAAGGTCCTTTTTAAAAGTTTCATTTTAGAGTAATTTAAACATTTTTAAGAGGTACTTTTTGCTTTAAAACGGTACTTTTAATACATACTTTTATAAAAAAGACACTTATCTAATAACGTGTTTAACAAGATAATCTTTAGCTAGTTTTTTTTATGTGTACTTTTTTAACTGAACCCTTTATAGTAGTTCTTTGAAAGGTACTTTTTAAAAGAAACATTTTTAAAAATGTTTTAAAGAACCTTTTTGGAATGTTGTTTTTTAATATACTTTGTAAAACACAGTTTTATTAAAACTAACTTCTTTAAGACACTCGAGAAGGTACAATTTGAAATGGTTAATTTTTAGTTAGATAACTGAATCTTGTTTTTTCCAAAACGTACTGTGGTAAGGTGCTTTTTGAGTGAACTTTTTAAGAATACACTTTTTTAAAAGGGGCTTTTCCAAACAGATAATTTAAAAAATACTTTAAAATACATTTTCTAAAAATATTTTTATAAGAAATTATAATACATTTTTAAAGTTCCCCGTTTATTAATTTTACTACCTTCTTTATAAATATAAAAGTAAGAAAGAAACTACATGTTTTTCATCTTAAATTGTAAATTATTTTCACAAAATACTATTCGAATACATATGTTTGTATGTCAAAAACCTTTCTGCTTGATTGGCTAAAGTTTGTTAAGAAAAAATACTTTTTTTAACACCCATCGTCTTCCTTTAAAACTCTCTCTTTGTTGTCTGGTCAAGTATATTTTCTTCACATATTGTTTGTATGGTATTTTTTGAAAACGTATTTACATTTCGGTGTATATGCACTTTTAAATGATTCCCACATTATACCATGAGTTATGCTATATTAATGTCAACTGTACAGACGTAAAAAATCTTCTCGAATGAGTGATAATTAGCCGTGTCTTTTATTAGTTGGTCTTCATTTTAAGGTAGCAGTTTATTTTTGTTATACATTTTAGCTTTACAGAAGATGGACTTTTTATTTCACTTACAATACCAGTGTTAAAACATAAGACCCCACAATATACATATAAAATGTTGTAAATTTGAGCAACAAAAGAGTTAAGAAAGAAACTTGTTTATGGAAAAAGAAATTCTGCAAATCGAAAGATTTAAGAAACAAACTAATTATTGGACAAGCAGTTTTAGTTGATGTAAAAATAATTTTTAAAAGTGGGTGCATTTTTAAGGACTGGCTTTTTAAATAATAACAAAATTTTGCCTTCTAAATTGTTAGGATCTTCTATTTCTTTTGTTTGTTGATTTGTTTTTCCGACAGGGTGCTCTGATATATATGTTTGGAACGATTTTCCGTCATCCCTTGTCAATTTTGGTTTGGGGACAAACCGGTTTCGGCTAGTTGCCATCTTCAGTGCCATTTTTATCGAACGATAAAATTGACAAGGGATGACGGAAAATCGTTCCAAACATATATGTCTTCTATTTCAGCCGATCAATCAGTGAACGCCATTTATGTATTTCTAAAGTAAATAGTCCAAATAAAAAAACTTATTCAAGTATAGATCAGGTTATTCGCTACTAACACGTTTTATATAAATTTAGGAAAAACTAATTATCTTGCAGAAATTAACCTGCAGAAATTGCCTTCCAGTAGTAGGTCCATTGTATCACATGCTGTATTGCATGTATCGCCGTCTCGCAATATTTACATGCGATAAGCTGCCTTAAAATGTGCTCCTTTTGTTTATCAACATAGTCATTTATTTCGATAAAACAATACAAATTTCTGGCCAGTAGCATTACATATTTCAACGTGCTGTATTTTATAAATTTTGAAGTGTGGATAAATAATACAATAAATATAAAAATAACTTTCGTTTTCCAATTTATTAAAGATTTTCTACTATTAAAATTGTTAAATTTTAAATTAATCAACATAAAGTCTCTTCTTTTAAATCAGGTGTCAAAGTCTTGATTCAGTTTTCAATTCAAATTTTTTTAAATTCAGCCATACGTATGCACATAAATTTGTTAAAGATAAATTAAACAAACATTTATATTCCATGCCATCAAGTGAATACAATTGTAAGAAAACAATCGACAATTCCACAATATTGTATGCAAAGCATATATTGTATTCAAAAGAAACGTTAATTCCATTTAAAAAAAATATAATAAAAACAGTTTTCACTATTTGCCTCTCATGATCGCTTGATATCTATCAACTGTTATAAGATCATTTCAATTGAATACCACACACAACACTGTCTTGTCTAATATTGAGTAGAAAATTAAAGATGATTTGAACAAAAAGCTTAACACTTGTTGCTTGAAAAAAATCCTGGGGCAAACTGAAATTAAACCTTCAATAAAACAGCCAACTCGTTGCTTGTATAATGATAATAAACATTGAAAATAATATGAATATAAAAATTTGTAAATATGAATTTTTTAATAAAGAATTAACTTCCAATAATTTTCATTAATTGTGATTTTAAGCCAGTTTCCTTTTACTTTTCAAGCTTATTATTATTCCCTAATGTCAGACCAATTAATCGATTTGGAATTAGCCTAAAATGTTAGCTTTGAGCTGAGCATTGGTAGTCGGCATTATTATGGCCAAGAGCATAACTCAATATTAAGGAGAAAATTATTATTGGAATTTTATTTCATCACTCAATATAACCACTAATTTTCGACTATTTAAATATGTTCTTATGGAGGAAGGATTATATGACAAATGCAGATATATTAAGGAACACTTCAAAATATTAGAGCAGACTTCTAGATTAAAATTTCCAAGACACTAAGACTTATTTATTGCTTCAAAGAATTCTTGAAAAGAAACCTCTCTTATTTCTCTGCAACATGAGAAAAACTAAAATATATTTTTAAGGCCAAATTAGATATATCAAAGGTTACGGCAAGCATTTCGATTAATATAACACCATATGAAATGTAGAAATCTAAACTAGATGAATATGAATTCTAACCGATTTTAATATCATTTTTTTAAGAATTAATTAAAATATTGGTTTCGGCTTCACTTTATACGAATTTTAAAAAATTGTCAGAATATCAAAATGTGACTTTGATCGGAAAGTATTATTAATTTTATAGTTATTTATTAAAGATTTTACGAATATAACTCTCGGCATTTCTGGCTGAGAATTAGCGTAATGGTAAGACCGCTATTAGTGCAGAAATGTATTATAAATGCTTCGAGAACAGTAATTTTAGGGGCACAGAAATTTAACAAATAAATTTCTGTTAGCAAGCATTAAAATAATTAGAGCAACTATTCAGAGCCGGCTAAATATACAGGGCTCCAAGGGCTTGCTCTATAGTTGTTAAAAGATTACCTAGGAATTTTAATATGGCGAGCCTAAACACTTTTGCTGTATTCCCTCGGCATTGTCACATCCGGCTACCACTTGCTACGATCAATGTCACACATCTGGCAACAATAGCGCATTTGGTTAAAATAAGTGAAAACGTGTAGGAACTTATAGATCGTCGGAAAAGATGACTAGTTTTTTCAGTTCAGCAAAATAGGGGGAAATGCATCTGGTAAAAACCGATTGGCAATCACTGTTGGTTTGTGCAAATAAAAAGATTTTCTATAAATTTGCCTGCTGCTTATGAAAATAATATTCAAGGTTATTTAATTTCTAAATAACTTTTAAAGCACATATTTTTTTATATTTTTATGATTTCTTCACTAAAGTTTTTTCATAACACGTAACTTTAAACCTTTAAAGTAATAAAAAATATTACGTGTAAATATGATTACTATCAACAAAGAACAAGTTTATTATGTTATCAAACATTCTAAACAAAAAGAGAACAAAGCAAAAAAATGATACATAAAACAAATGAATCATGGTTTAAAAAAGAAGAAGTTAAAAAGTTTAAAAAAAGGCCAGCGGTAGAACTATTTTATTGTAAATAAACAACAAAGTTATAATCATTCATTACATTTTACTTGTACAACTTTACTTCTGCTGTTTATTTACAATTTTGCAAAGTTTGTGGTAAAATAAAAAAAAAATGGCCATATTTTTAGATTCAAAGTGTTGTCTAATACTGAACACTACTAGTTGCCATTTTCCGGATAGCAAACGAAACCCCAGACGTCTTTTGATTTAATACTTCTTCAGAAGACTTGAAACTCTGGTTATTTAGGCCGCGTTTTAAGGTCCGGAGAAAACGGCGGTTGGGGTTAGACCAAACTTCAATGCTTGGTTTATTTTAACATGAAGTCCACTGCTCCGTCAAAAACAGAGCATGATCTTGGAGCTGTAAATATTTGGTTTAGCTGTCAAATTCAATATTACTACATGAGTTTCAGTTGAGTTTTCAGTTTTTTTATATACAGCCATTTTAACATAAAATTTTATTCCGTTCATTCACTTATCTTTTCACTTATTTTGTTTGTCTTCATCAACCTGCAAAGAATTAAATAATAGAATTTCGCTTTCATTTAAAGTTCCCACCATTATTTAGGGTTTTTTTCAAAAATTTTCTCTAGTTGTTACATTTTTCTTAATTAATAAAGGTTTCCCATTACCACTCATACCCACACATTTTAAGGCTTAATTTTACTCATGTTTTTTCTCTTTCTCACACACACACACACACACAAACACTCTTTTTGGTGTTGCTTGCATACAATGAATAGAAAGTTTGTGGCTTAAGTCTTACGATATTCATGTGTTTTGTTTGATGAGAGAGTGAATAAATGTATGAATAAATGAAACACGCAAGCGTGCGTGTTTAGTGCAAAGTGTTAAACAGTTTATTGTAAATTAATTTTAGTTTTAATTAATTATCAAATTCGTATATTTTTTTTATAAATAAATATGATTTGTGCTTGACAATAATAAGTAATTATTTAGGTACAAGCATCATTTATTTATTGTAAAATATCAATACATTTTTAATGGTTAATTATTGTTTAGATAATATATGCACATAATTCGTATTATACCGGCTTTCTGTGCTTTTAATTTCATTGAAAAAATATTTACTGTTTCTTGTTAAAATATGTATGTATGTATGGTAGTCTGCTGTGGAATAATAGAAAATCTACAAATAAAACAAAACAGAGAAAGTAAAATCATATCACATAGCTTTATGCCATATTTGACTTATAGCATATAGTTTTTATATTTTACGTTTTTATTATTTTTCTAGCCGTATGTAACAGTTTGTATAGGTACATGTTTATATTTTCTAATTTGTATAACTGAAATTTTTCACTTTCGCACATGCATATTAAGAAGTGAGCAAAGTTTATTTTTTCTAAGTAGTATAAATAAAAAATATAGTTTTTATGGAAAATTTGGCTACATAGCAATTTACATAAACATAAATATATTGCTAAGTACTTTTAGGGGAATGATTTGGGCGTTAAAACTTGTATTTTGTAGTAATGACTTTTTTATAATCAAAAATTTTTCTAAAAGAGAATTCATCATTCATACTTGTTTTAATTTTTACTCTAGTAATATTAATAATTTTTAATCACGTAATCATTGATTTTTGTTATAAGAAAGTTGTCCAAAATTTTATTTCATAGTTAAAATCTTTGGAAGTTTTTCTTTAATAAAAAGTATTAGTGATAAAAATTTTGAGAAACAAGTGTCACCGGCTATTGACAAAATTGCGGTAGAAATAGTCCATAATTTATAAATATGTATTCTAAGTAAGCTAAAAAAATCTGTACAAAATTTAATGAGTGGTTCGTTCCATAATAAAAGAAAATTTTGTATTTCATTCACTCCTAGAATTTACTGTTAATCCTTAGAGTTTCATTATTGTTGACTTGATATTCCGACGGGTAGATTTTGGAACGAATTTACGTCATCATGTCTAGTTTGGTTTGGAGCCAAACCGTTTCGTTCTCGAAACAAAAAATGGCACTAAGGATGGTGTATAGCCGAAATATAGTCTCCAAACTAAACTTGACAAGGGATGACGAAAATTCGTTCCAAGAATCTACATTTCAGTTCGAAAAAATTCGTTAGATTCGATTTTTATTGATATAACCTACTGTAATCTATCCAATTTATTCGAACTAAAATTTTTATATGTATATTTTGGGGTTGAATTCATTTGTATACCCTTCGGTTTAGAAAGATGATTTTTTATTATTGATACGACAATTTCCCCTGGAATACTGGTAAAGTTAAGTTATTAGATACTAGCGAAATGGAATCCGAATTTTACTCTGCCGCTACATACATCATCAGCATCCTACTAAGTTAGTGTATATTGTAAAGAGCATCCGTTTAACTCAACTAATGATGAAAATTAAATACGACGGTGTTCTAAATATTTAATATTTTCGATAATTTGTTTGTATCGTATTCTTTTTTCATTATCACATGTTATTATTGCTTTTAGCAAAAATTATTCTTTCTTAATCGAAAGAATAAAATCGAACGTTAGCCCAAACAATCTAGAAAACATAAGTAATTTTCTTACGTTTCCAACAAAGTGTGTAACGTAGACAATAGTTGGCATGCCAGTATGTCTGTAAACGTGTTAATAGGCATTTTACATGTGTAAAATCTTTCTAATAAAAACAAGAAAAAAATACATAATGCACATACTAAAGAGTGCATAAATATTTGTAGCGTTTACGGTGCGCATCAATATGATAAGGTCATTTATTTGTTTTAAATTTTAAAATGGTAATTGCATTACAGCGAAAAGAGAGTGAGAGTTGATAACGCCTACAATATTGTCTAAAAAGTTGCCAATCAACTTTGTCCTATAATATGATCCTGCGTCCTTAATTAGAAAAATAATGAAGGCCAATAATGCGGCCTGAAATGCGAAATTATGCTCTGGCCATGCAATTATTTTTACTGCCCATAACTCAGCCATTTAACCTAAACTGTGTCTAAGTCCAGATGAAAAATTCAAATAAAACCAAGAGCTCTATTCAAGCTATATGCCGCATAATAAGAGAATGGCCACCAAAAATTTTAAATTCGAAAAATGCAAAAGTTGTTGCCATATTGATACTTTTGCAGAATTTAGCATTTCTAATTTTGATTTAGCATCTGGCATTTTTTTCACATTTTATTAAAATAAATTCAGCATTTTTAGCTCTTTTCTTATAAACATAAACACCATATCTAAATATTATCAAAGTAAGCCTTTAACAATTGTAAGATCGAAGTTTAGACTTATAGACTGTTTCTTTCTGACAAGAGCGACTCGTCTAGAAAATTTTTGTATAAAAATGAACATCAAAAAATTAGTGTATTTCATATAAATTGTCTAGACAAAACACTCGCTTGTCATATATGAACAGACTATTAGACCCCATTGAGATTTTGATTTTCGATTCCAAACAACAATTCTAAAAATTTTTGTACTTAAAGTACTAAACTGTGGCTCGCTTTTATGACTTTCTTGAAGAATTCGTGTAAATCTAAAATCAAAAGCTAGAGCAAGAAATTTCTGCGAACAGAAAAAATATTCCTGATAGGCGTTTGAATTATATTTTTCCGATACTTGTAGGGAAACATAAGTTGTAAATTGTAAAAAAATAAAAACTATAAAAGCTAAAAACAAATTTGTTTCCGATTTCAGCATGATTTTTTATCATTTATACAATTTTGTAACATATTTTAACATTATTCAGAAATCTTTTTAAGTGCATTTTTTTTAGATCTGGCCACATTACTGGCAACAAGTATATAAGGTAACGGTAAAATTGAACACTTTTTGTAGATTGACATCAAAAGCAAGCGACCTTATCATTTTGACGGTCACTTTATATCATGAATGATACATACATACGTAAATTGTCTGTTAAGCCATGTTTGTTTGCATGTTAGATCACGACATTTTAATGTTACGACAATTTTTGTTTTTCTTTTCATCTTCATGAAAACTGTATGCGGTTTTTTTTCTTGCTGTTGCAGTTGTTGCTTTTACTGTATATTTAATTTCTAGTAAAGTCATGCAAAAGTTGTTAGAAATTCGCTACCGTTATAAGTTCTATAAATGTTGAGTAGAATGAGAAAATAATGAAAAGCAACAGCACAAGATTTTTATTCATTGTTATGTATTTGTATTCACCTTTTTATATTATTCTTACTATGTTCTTTTTTTTTAAACAGATTTTAGCATTATTTTGTATTATTAACTTAAATGTCTACATCACAAGAGCCTCATTGTGGAACAGTTACGGTAGCAGCAGCAGTAGCAGTAGTAGTGATAGTAAAACATTAAGTTTGGCCAGATGTAGTGGTGGTAAAGGTTTAAAATATTTATCTGGTGATGCCCTAACAGATTCTACCGATTGTTTGGGTCCCAATAATGCTCCCTATCCAAGGTAAGCTAAAAATTGCAACGTTTGCATGTATTAATGTTTTAGTAACATTTTGTAACTTTGTGTAATTAAACTTTTTTATTTAATTGTCATTTCATATAAAGTTTCCTCTATTTCTTGTTTTCTTATTATTTAACATTTTCATATTTAATATTCAAGTGCGGCTGTGGCGCGAACATTTTCTAATTGGAACGGAAATTCCCGACGTGGCCGTCAAAGTAAATTGCCATCAACATTAGATCCCGCCATTACAACTAGTGCTCTATTGAGGGCCTATAGTGAAGTAAATAATGAAGACATTGTTAATCATCGTTTTGGTAAGTAGTTTCTTTTAGCTATACTTTAAATGTAAAATAATTATTTGTGTGCAACACGTAGAATATTTAAGCATTTAAATCAAAAACCAGTTGCTATTAAAGCAAAAAAAGAACCTCTAGCATTGCTTTAATTACTTTAAAAATGTACAAGTACTGTTTGGGTAACGTAGTATTTAAAAGATTTCTTTTTAAAAGCATAATTATTACGTCAGAAATTTTTTGAAACACGTTAGAAACCGTCGATTTAGGAACAATTCATAATTTTTTGTTAAAATCCAACCATTTTTTGTAGGCAATGACTGCCCCGACTGAATTGTATGTTCAGAAAACGAATTTGGAATATTATGATATTTTTGTAATTTAAAATTTTTGTTCTGGTGAAATTGGTTTTTTTTTTTATTTTTCAGATTGATTCAAACTTTTCATAAAATTTAAAATTTTTATTATTTTTAAATATTTTGGTGAATTTTTATTTTTTTTTTGGATTTAAATTTTTTTTTTTAAATTTGACGTTTTTCGTAAAATATTGATTTTTTCGGCTTTGGGGCGAAATTTCGGTTTTTCATTGAATTAAGATTTTTTGACAAAAAAACATTTTTTATTCAGTTTTTCGAATTTGTGGTGAATTTTAAACTTTGGCAAAACATCGAATTTTTTTTATTCATTTATGTGAAATTTCGGTAGAGTTACTCGTTTTTTCGTTGTTACTTTTTGTAAATTTGAGGTTTAAAAAAAATTAATTTAATCCAACCTTAAGGTCTGTAGGTTGCATGGGGTACTCCAGATTATATTTGCTGTAGGAGGATTTATAAACAATTTGATAAGGTTTTAGAATATGCGAATTTTATGAGTGTATAAGCATTTCCACGCAAGAGTTAACATATCAAAAAAACAGAAAAAAGCATTTAGGCCCATAGGTCGGGAACTTGTGGATATATATGGCTGGTTTAAAATAGCAAAAATTCTGATCAAATCAAGTTCAAGTTCATAGGTTGTTTAGTGCCGCCAGAAAGTTGATCTTAACATCGGAAACTTCTACTTTAGAATAAAATACTGCGTATTCGGAATTCAGAATAGGACTGTATGGCTGTCTTTTTGTAAATGCAACCCTTGACCTAAAATTTCACTAAATTTTAATATACAAATATCAAAATAAAAAAAATGCTGTGTTAAATTGGAACGGCAACATTCTGAAATCACGTATGAATTGTGCTGGGACGAACTTTTTACAAATTTATAGGGTGGTTCAACCATAATGCCCGATAACGGACTTCTTGTGGTCAGATAACGAGGATATAAACCTGGACGATATGTGGTTCCAAAAGAATGGTGCCACTTGCCATACAACCAACAAAACAATGGCTCTTTTGCGCGAGACATTCAATGACCGTGTTATCTCACGTTGTGGCGATATTAATTGGCCGTCACGATCAAGTGATTTGACACCTTTGAACTCCTCTTTTGGGGATATTTCAAAGAAAAAGTGTACGCCAATAAGCCCGAAACAATTCAAAGATTTAAGGATGAGATAAATCGGCGCATTAACGACATTGAACCTCAATTATGTCATTGAAAATATCTACCATCGGATAGAGGAATGTCAGCCAAGCCGTGGCCGATATTTTGTTTTACACATAATTGTCATGCATCCATCCTTCTATCAAAGATAAGATAAATCTCTGAAAAGTTGTTTTATTTACAATTAACAACATGCGTTTTGGTTCGATCGCCCTGTTTTATATATGTTAGTAAAATTCAGGGGAATTTCTGCGTAGTTCGATTCGAAAGGAAAATTATTCGAATTTGTATGCCTAATACTTGTGCCAAAAATGTTTTCTTCCGAATCATCCCCCAGACTTTTTTAAAAAATATTTCGTTTCTACTCCACTGTGCATATTGACAACAAGCATAAGTAGTAACCGTTCATTTTGTTACTTGTACATGTTAGAATGCACAAGTATATTTCACTCAATATCTGCTAAATATTTATGCATGTGTATTATAATTTCTATTTCCTATATTCATCACACGTTAACATGTCTAACTAATTGTTATTGCTGTAAAATAATAGTATGTATGTAATTGATTATTTTCATCTAAGATAAGCTATTTATTTAATGATACAAACGTTTAGAAGTAAAGTTAGAACGTAAATATATAGCAATGGCAGGCAACATAATAACCTACTTTATAAGCGTTTAAACGTGCAACAACTAAATACCAATTATACATCTAGCAATACGTATTATATCGTTCTTATTTCATTTGTTTCATTGTTTAAATTTATAGGTCGCTCTATAAAACAAACACCCCAGGTTGACCTGTGCAGGAGTACACCGGCACGTTTGTGTAAGACACGCTACAATACCACAGCTCCAATGTATGGCGTCAGCTTGACTTCGGGCCAACCAGTTACAATTGTACAAAAATTCCCGGATCTATTGCAACAAGTTGTCTTCGAAGTATGCGAGTAAGTTTTTGGCAATAAAAAGTAAATCAATCTATTCTACTAGACTAATTTCCGCTTAATTGATTTTCCCGAAATTCATAAATTTTGAGGCAATTACCAAAACATCATTTATCCGATACTCTGTGAATTGATTCAATGACTCAATTAAGCAGAACATTGTCTATGACTGCTACACTACTAAATCCTTACTTCTTGAAATTCTATTTATGGTGGCTTTGGAACACTTCTATTTTACGTCAGTAATATATAATTTTGGCTTTATATTTAAACTTTCATGTTTCTTTAAGCCAGCCGCCCATACACTTATGATTTGTACGTGTGATTTTTTTCGTGCTAGACGTCTCGTTACAAGTAAATGGGGCTATGCGCGCACAAATCACAAGAAATTGAACATTTTCAAACTGTGATGATTTGTACGATTTGTTAAACAAATTTGTGCGCGAACATTCGACAATTTGTTCACTTCAGTTTACTACGATAGAATTTCTACTTGCTTTTATTACGATTATTATTTTTTTACGTACATAAATCAAAAGAGCGATTGCGACACATCCGCTTCGTAATTCACGTTTAGTTGTTGACGTTTCAATACAATGTGATTTGTTTGGCGTGTGCGGTGAATGTGTTCGCTAACAAATTATATGTACGCACAAATCATAAGTGTCTTTACACTCATTTTTTTTTTTTTGTATTCTGATGATTTTTGGCGGAGTACCCATGCTTACAATTTGCCAGATTATCCCTCTATGAGATGTGTTGTCCAGAAAACGCCGATCGACCTATACTTCTATATAGAAAGTAGTGTTCCCGAGTACCACTCCCGTGTTACATGCGAGAGTGAGACGCAAAACTCTCTAAGGCCGAACAGCAAAAAACAACATATAGATGACAGTTCGCACAGGGATTTGGCTCCTAACCGCCGTCGCTGTTGACGGTCTGTTCGTGTCAAAACAAAGTCACAGGGTAAATAAAAAATATGTTTGTGTATGTTCTCCCCAAACTGAACAGAAACCTCTACATGTTTTCTCCACACCGAAGGCCGCGAATAAATTTATTTCGTTATTCTGCAGACGCTTTCTCCATGTGCGAACAAATATGTATCTAGTCTAGACGTAGTATGATCAAAACCTATGCTTTCAAGAGTTGCCATATATTTATTTACAAATCTTTTTTGGAGGACATATTCCATTGACAATTGACCGGCATTTTCGTTTTTGATTCCCAACAAAAACTGTTTTTAATTTATGAGTCAATTAAGAGGGTAACTCAATTAAACTTTTTTTGCATCAGTTAAGCGGGTAATTCAATTATGCGGGACTTAATTAAGCGAAAGCTATTGTATTTAATTTACTCTCCCTATTCTTTTCTCTTTCAGATCTTCTGAATGTGATGTTGTGCGAGGCGAATGTACTCAAACTTATGTGCCTTATTTATTTTTGGTTATACCCTTGGGCCCAGTCACTTTAACAGGCCAGGATTATGTTTTAGTAGAAAGTGGCTGTGTCTGCAAACCCAAATACTCGACAGGAGCGACTCAAGAACCTAATATGATACCATAGTTTAATTATGTTACATGTAGGTATATAACGAGTATAGATGGAAAGTTGTTTCGAACTGTCTAAAAAAATTATAAAAATAAAAAATCTTAAAAATTTAATTAATAAATAAACTACCAAAAGTACTGATCTTTAAACATATGTATCACGAAAAATTTGCTTCGTCGTCTAAAACACTGTGCTACGAAACAAACAAAAAACAACCGCCTAGAGACGGACCCATCGCTTACTCAACGTATCCACACTCAGTCTCTTTTCTTTGGCGATTTACAATTGTAAAATATTTTTAATGTACATTTTTTTCCACAGTTTTTATATTTAAGGGCAAAGAATTTCGAAACGTTGTTAGAAAGAACTCTTGTTTTAAAGTTTTGCAACGTCAACTTTTTTTTTCAAGCCAGAAAATATAACTTACATATCGCTCATTTACTCCAACAACGTCATAACTCAAAAAATGACAGTTCGAGATAAAAGCGGTAGAAGTTTTCTAGTTTGCTCTCAGTACCTACAAAAAATTATGACAGATTCTCGCCAAACTTGGAAAGTACAAAAGTTATAAAGATGAAATTTACACACAATATAAAGCATGTTACAACGAACAGTTCTGCATCAATAACTCCAAAAATGCATTTTTTGAGTTATAACGTTGTTTAAGCACATGAGCAATATGTAAGTATATTTTAAAACGATAAATTTAGCATAGAACGTTTGTGTTTTATATATTTTTATAAATTAAATCAGTTAAAACCTTGGGAAATCTTTTCAAAAATTGAAAAAGTTTAATGTACTGCAGAGTCGGTGTCACAATTGGCAATAAATTTCCTGGTAAGTGTATTATGTATATTTTTTTGGTAGCACAGTGTAATAAAGATGACTTTAAATTTATAAGCAACTACAATATACAGGGTGTTTACCGGGAATTGCATGGTTTTCAAAAAAAAGGCACATTTATTTTAATGTTTAGGCAAAAAAATTTTTTTTAACAAACTCGAAAATTTAAGATAATCTTACGAAAAAATTGAGAGCAAAAATAACATTGCGTAAATGGCTCCCTTCCGCATGAGCACATGTTTCCAGATGTTCCCAGTGGTTTCGCATTGAATCTTTTACCATTTCTCGTGGAATGACTTGGATTTCTTTTCGGATTTCTTCTTTCAACTCTGGTAAATTGCGTGGTTTTTCAGCATAATAACCTGTTTAAAAGAAACCCCAAAGGAATGACCATTGAAGTGCCGAAGTAAGTCGCATGGGTTTTGGGTCACGGACTCACCGTGAGCGTAAAACTATCTCACAACAAGAGCGCGGTGTTGAAGGTCACACATCTTGAGTGTAACTGAACCTTCGAACGCCCCTCCCCACAATTAAACCTTCCCAATCACTATCCACCCACAAATTGCACGGCTACTACCTAATTAAAAATATGCAATTCCCGGCGAACACCCTATGTTTAGGATCTAAATGATACCCTGCAACTGTTTATGTTTGAATTGACGTTTAGACTAGAAACAATAGTAACAAACAAGGCTGTCAATAAGCACTGAAAATGTAAGAATCCAGAAAATATTTTCAATTAAATTCCACAATTAGCTTTTAATTTGTTTAAACAATCATATTAAAGAAAAATCTTCATGAAACTATTATTTTTCATTTTTCACGAATTAGTAGATTATTAAAAAAAAATTATCTAAAAATAAAAACAAAGCAAAAATGCTTTACCATTTCTTTTGTGAAGATAAAATTTTATTAAATATTTAAGATGTATTTATTAAATAAAAAAGCGACCCTTAAACAAATCGAACAAAATTATAAAAAATTGTTTTAGTGTTTTAAATTTGTTTTTCTTTTGTCATAAGTTTTCAAGTAAATATTTATTGTATTTTTTTTTTGTTCTTTGTAATTTCATTTAAAATCAAGTGGGTGAATAATCTTTTAATTGCTAAATTTCTAAGCTCATGAAATTTTTAAGAAACTAAATTTTAAGTTAATATTTTAAAATTTAAGTATAAATGTGTTACATTTGTAATACAAAAGTTTGTAATAATTTATTTAATAAATATTAAAGAAAAAATAAAGAAATTTTATAAATTGGCGGTATATTTTTGTTGGCGAGTGTAATAATCAGCGTGGTCGTATAGATGGACAATTATTTCTTTAACAGTTCTTTGCCAGAAGAGAGTAAAAACGATTTTACTCTCTTAAATTATCCAAGTTACCCAAAACTGCTGGAACGCAAAAAACCAAAATATTAAACCGAAACACTTCATTGGAGCCAAGGCAAATTGAACAGACAGTAGACTCCCGCTCTAAATCAAGGCGTTTTCGGCTTATTGGCGGATGTAAAAATCCAAATAAAAAAAGTGGCGCAAATTGCAAACAAATTTTATATCAAATTTGACATTCAAATACTTTAAAAAAAACTATGATTTTAGTCGCTTGCACCACGCCATGACTAGCCATAAAGCATCTGCAAAGTAACGGGACAAAATGTGTTTGTGGTGTTCTGTTTGGAGAATGTGCGTAGTTTGAGCATGAATTTTTTTCGCATCGAGATTGTTTAGATGCTTTCGGGATAGTTTTATACAGGTGTTTACAGACGAGCGCAACGCACACAAGCTTTTTATTTTGTATTTTGTGTAATGATATAACAGAGTTGTGCGAACGATTGTTTGGACAACTCTTTTTGAACACGAACCGATCATCAACAGCAACGGTCCACATTGAGAGAGCATCCGCAAAATAACGAGACAAAATGTGTTCGTAGTCTTCTGTTTGAAGAATACGTGTAGATGTTTCTGTTCTGTTTGATGATCATTTTATGTCTCTCATCGGGATTGTATTGATGCTTTTAGGATACTTTATGTACCGGTGTTACCAGACGAGTGCATACACATACATACATTTTATTTTGCATGCGCGTTTTGTTTGTATAATGGCAGAACAGAGTTGTTCAAACAATCGCTTGAAGAACTGTGTTTGAACATGAAACGACCATGAACATCGACAGTCTTGACTAGCCAAATTTCTGTGCGAACAGCAAATTGTTCGATGGCTGAACAAATTTATGGCTAGTCAAGACGCCATGTTACTACAATACAGTGTTGATTTTTAGGCTTCATAACGACTCTGTTCTTTCAATACCTTGCTATACTAATACTAACACTTGACCGCAGATATCGCATACATATACATGTGCATTAGTGCAAAAGAAAACGAATTAGCAATACTTTTTTAACGAATTATTCGTCAAGTTTTCTTTTCGGTGCGTCTCCATTTTGCGTAGAGCCGTAAAAAAATTTGTGTAAATTTTTATCAAAATTGCAATATTCTCATCGAAAATATTGTAAAACTTAGCAAAATAATAGACAACAATGGATTTGTGTGCACAATAACATCAATTGTGTTATTTTTAGTGTTTTTGGTAGGCAAAAATTAGAAGCAAAAAATTCCATAATTTTTTCACTGCTGATTTTTTCTCGTATTGCATTTTAATGCTGTTTTCGTAGCTGTCGTCAAGATAAAGCAGTTGATATTTTTTTCTGCTGGTGTTCCTGTTTATTTGCACCACGCCGTTTTAAAGTAGTACCCGGTTTTTGTAATATGTACTGCTATGGATGAAATAAATGTATTTTAAAAAGACAAAGTGTGAGATAATGAAAAGAATTGAGTAGAAGTGCTATTACTGGTAAAAATTGTAGATACAACAACAATATATAAAATTTATTTAAAAAAAAATGACATAAGTACGAGCAGAAAAAGGCAAAATTAATAATTTTTTCCTGAACACAAAATATTTTTCCAATATTTGTTTTATTATTCTTCATAAATACGTCGTTCATAATATAAGGGTGACAAAATGATGTTCACGGTAAGTTGAATGTAACATTTAGGTATAAGCTAGTATTTTTTTTTTGTAATTGGACATTTAATATAATTATTTATTGATGCTGTCAACGCAAAACGTTGCTAAAAGCTTAATGAGTATGATAACGAGCCATATTTGTTCCAATATCAAGTTCTAAAGTGTAAACAAAATACTAGCAAGTAGTATATACATACATATATACATATACAGGCAAAATATTCTGTAACAAAACATAATTTAAAAAATTTAACATAACCTTAATTTTTTAATACGCTCCTGAAAATCCCGTAGTGAATATTTTTTAACAAAAGTTTTTGACCTATATTTGTACGACGGTACAAAGATTTAGGAGAGTTTAATTGGATTTGCAGTAATTTATTGGATTAATACTTATCGGGATTCGATATTATCGAAGAAATATGAGCGCAATTATATTGCTGATGGAAATCGATTCATGCTTGATTCAATTCGTCTAATATCTTGCTTATTAATTTCTTAATATTTTCGATTAACGCAATAATATGCCAGAGTTTTTAAGAAAGAAAATGTTATGATTTAACATGTCGGATGTTAACAATACAGCAGATCTAATATACTGCTTTTCCACAAAAGAAAAAAATATTCACACGTCTCTTAACATTTAACAGATTTGTTAATCTGTAGCGGTTCCATTGTAAATTAAAAGAACCTCGGGTCACAGGTTTATTAGTTTTCAATTTCTGCCCATAATAAGTAAAAAAGGCGGCGAAAAGCCACCTTAAACCAAACAAACACTTTTTTTGATATTACCATAATTACAATTAATTCTTAAAATGAAGTAATTAATTTTTTATCTATACAACTTTCAGGGAACTACACAACAGCAAGACACCCGATTCAGCGATAAAGAAAAAAAACTTATGAAGCAAATGAAATTCGGTGATTGTCTTAATAAACGCGTTGACATGTCCAAAGTAAAATTAGATGTGTTAAGGCCATGGATAAGCAAAAAAATAACCGATATGTTGCACATGGAAGACGATGTTGTGGCGGAGTTTGTATACAATCAATTGGAAGAGGAAAAATTTCCTTGTCCTAAGAAAATGCAAATAAATATGACGGGATTTTTAAATGGTCCCAATGCTCGACTTTTTATGGGTGAGTTATGGGCACTTTTATTATCGGCGCAAGAAAGTGAGACAGGCATACCTGCAGAGTTTATACAACAGAAAAAAGATGAAATTCTCAAAAGAGAAGAAGAGACGAAGCATAGGGACAGAAACGATAGATCTAGGACTCGGTCTCGTTCTCGTTCAAGAGATCGTAGCGATAGACGAACTGGGGGAGGGGGTAGCACAAGTTCTGCTGGTGGAGTAGGTAAAGAGCGTGATTTAACACAAAAGGAACGTGAACAGCAATTACCGCCCAGTACCCTCAGCGCAATTGAACAAGTGCGTTCGCATTTATCGGCTAAAAATCGTTCGAACTCTGATGAAAATCGTAGTTCGAATAAGGAGGATGATAAAAATACAAATAATATTGAGAATTCTTCAACTAAACGGGATAAATCTAGATCTAAATCTAGGGATAAACATGCGGATAAAAATAGATCACCACGCAAACGTTCTAGAGATAGATCAGTTCAAAGGGACCGTTCTTCACGTGATCGTAGCTCACCACAACGTAGGCGAAATGGTTCTAGAGAAAAAGAACGTAGACGCAGTTCACGGTCGCCAAGACGTCGTTCCCCTGATCGGAGGAGACGAAGATCTCGTTCTAGAGACCGTAGCGCACGTCGACAAAAGTCTCGATCTAAGACACCTCAAAAACGTAGGGATAATTCCCGTTCCCGAAATCGCAAATCACGATCACGTTCTATAGAAAAACGCAAAGCAAGTTCGCCATGCAAACCGGCATCACCCAAACGCAATCGTTCAGAATCACGAGATACAAATCCGGCACAAAATGGTCATGAGAAAAAAGGCTCTGTTTCTAAAAATCCGCGCAATCCTTTTGCAGCAAAAAATAAACGGTCATCTTCTCGTAGCCGTAGTAGGGCTACATCACCTGGAGCTAGAAAACCCAAACCGAGATCACCGCCACGTTCTTCACGTTCTCGTTCGCATTCATCAGCACACTCAAGTCCTAAACGTAATAACAAACGTTCACCATCACGTTCAGCTAGTCTTTCCCTCTCGCCTGAACCGCCACAAGAAGATTTTGAATTAAAGCGTAATAAAAATAGTATACAAAATAAGAGGCAATATCGCAGTAATAGAGACTCTTCAGCCAGTTCTCTAGAGAGAGATGGAGGACGATCAGGTAATGGAGGACGAAGAGGGGATTCGCGCAACAGGGGCAGAGGTTTTATGAATAATCGCAATAGGCGATCACCAGGAAGATTTGATGAAAGAAGCGGCGGTGGACAACGTCAACAACGTTCTAGATCTAGAAGAAGATCACGTTCACGACAACGTTCTCTGTCACGTAATCGGTCACGCTCACCTAGAAGGTAAATTTTGTAACAAAAAAAAAAAAAAATACTTATTTTAAATATTTATACATGTTTTGATTATCTACAGGTTCAATCGTCGGCGCTCTCCTTTACAATTCCGCGGTAATAATCGCAACAATCGCGGCCGCATGAATCACTGGAATCGTAGAAGTCCAAGTCGTGATCGTGGAGGTGGCAGAAGCATGATGAGCGGAGGCAATCGTTTCGATAATCGTCGTAACAATTCTCCTCAACGACGGTTTTCACGTGAAAGACGCTTTTCGCCAGTTCAAAATCAATTTCGTAAATATTCACCCCAATGGCGTGGTTCCCCACCAAGGCGTTCCCGTGAACGAAGACTTAATTCCCGAGAAAGGCGTCCTTCTTCGCCATTGCGAGGATCTTCTCCCGAGCGTGGTGGCGGGCGTGGTTTGGGCAGTGGCGCTGGAGGTGGTGGTGGTCCCTTTAATCGTTGGGATCAACCACAAAGAACTGCTACACCCGCCAATAAAACAAAACAACGATCACCTTCCGAGAGCTCTAACTGGGAAGATGAGTCGGACAATGAGAACGTGAAGCAGAACGCAAGTAATCGTCGTAGTAGTGAGGGCAGAAAGTCCTCTCCTCCACCCTCCAAAGAGAAAGGTCGCAAAAATCGCAGCCTTAGCAGATCGCAAGAACGTTACAAGAAAGTCACTAATCGTTCTAAGGAAAGTGGTGGTAAGTTAGTTGATTTCGTCATACCTTGAACTTTCTAATGATTCGTTTTTATTTAGGACGTTCTTCGGTGGAATATTGTGCTCCTGCAGTTAAAACTATAGATTTATCTAGAGATGGACTGGAGGAAGCGGCACGTAAACTTTCTAAATCAGAACCAATTGCAACCGTAGAAACTAAAACAAAGAAATTGCCAGCTGTACAGCCAAGTGTATCTAGCGGCCGACGAGATAATTATAGTGTTAGTTTATCTAGGACACCTTCCCCATTCCTTAAGCCCCATGAGCGTAAGCAGATAGGAAGTACCGCAGTTGAAAGTCAACCGTCTGGCAAGGATAAAAAGTCATTGCTTAAAAAGCGACAGGATAGTGAATCAAGTTCCTCAGATAGTTCGGATGATAGCGATGACAGCGATGATGATGATGACAGCACGGATGAGGAAGAACGCGAAAAAGTAAGACGGGAAAAAGAAAAGTCCAAAGCCAAAGAGGATTTGAAAAAATCGCAAGCTGCTTTGACCACTAAAAAGTCTGACAAATTGGAAAAAATTGATAAATTTGAAAAGGTAAAGCCTCTACGAAAACCTCACACATCATCTAGTGAAAGTGAAACGGAAGACTCTGAAGATGAAAAACAAAGAAGGAAGAAGTCTTCTACGAAAATTACAACTGCTGCTAAGACCAATAATCGAGAAACTAAAATTGAGGAAGATCAACGCAAACGGGACAAAATATCTGTTGATCTGGCAGAAAAACGTAAACATACTGAAGTAAGAGACACTAATGCCACGTATTCTCAATTCTCTTCTAAACGTTCTAAAACAAGTGCAGAAAAACAAGTAACTACCACATCCTCAATATCGTTGTCAGTTGCTAAAAAATTGGGAAACACAAAATCTGAACATAAAAAACATAAATCAGATTCAGAATCGGAAGAACTTAACAAATCAGAAATGGAGACCAAAGCCTCTAAAGTGCATACTCGTAAACGTACACATTCAGCCACAAACCATGAGCGTAAAAAGGCTAAAATTGATTCTTCTGACACGGACGAGCCCGCTGCTAAAAAGAAGCGTAAAAAGTCAAAGAAATCCTCATCAAAACGTAATTCAGATGACGATTCATCAAGCGATTCCGAAGCTGAATCAAGCAAAAAGAAAAAACACAAGAAACACAAAAAGCATAGTAGCAAAAAGAGCAAAAAACACAAGAAACATAAGAAAAAGAACAAAAAGGCTGAAACCTCATCAAGCAGTGATGATGAAAACATGCACGATTCACACCGCAAGGAAGAAAAATCCTCCGGTAAAGTTTCCAATACTGCTTCAATGTTGTTGGGTGGTGTTAATGAGGATTTAGAAAAGCAACTAAGAGAGCGAGCTCTTAAATCTATGAAGAAAATGGATTAAACCCAAAATAAAAGATATAAAGGAAATAAACATTTTTCACCCATTTATTTTCTTGGCAACATTTTTTGAGTTCTTGAAAGCAAAAACTCGTGCTACTTGTTTGTTATTTATGTTCGATTTTTACACATTTTATATAGAAGTCAAACCAACCAATCAATCAAATGGAGTTGAACGTCAACTGCATACAACTTTTAAATTCTGTTTTTAATTCCTATCATCATATTTTTTATCTGCTAGTAACAATACATTTCTTCGATTCTTCGTTTTCCTATTTTTCCCTTTTACAATAATGTTTTTTACATGGCTTTATATATTAAGCTGTTTAGAAACAATTTTACATATTTTTTTTTTTTTTTTTGACAGGCGTGTATTCTTGTTACATCCATTCATGAATATATGACGCGTATTTTCATTCTACTTCTCAAACAAAGTATAACTTTTATATAAAACATTTATATAAAAAAGAAAAGAAATGTAAAACAAAAACCTATTTAGATTTTTTGTCCATTTTTCTTTTTAGTTTTTAAGTTTTAAGTAGTTTCATAACTTAATTAAACATAACAAACTTTACATTAAAACAAAAATATTGATTATTAAAAAATTATAAAACAATACATACGGAATTCAAAATATGTATTATTTATCTATCCCAAGTTTGAGCATATAAATTTTAAGGAGAGTTTAATTAAAATTTAACAGAAAATAATTATTAATAAAACAAAATATGTGAGTAAAGCGATTCTAAGGAGAATTAATAAAAACAGAAAAAAAATTGTGTGGTGTTCTTAATTAAAAGATGATAAAAGTATGATCACCAACAGGCAGACATCTTTTTGGCCACGCTCTACTACAGATATTTTTATTATCGATAATTCGACTATTAAGCAACACAAACGCCTAGGAGCCTCCAACTTAAGTTTGGCGATATACATAGATATATGTGGATGTACTTATGCAGAAAAAACACGTAAGAAAACTAAATCATATTTTAATATTAAGGCTTTATATATTAAAACAATTTGCGGACGTCTATAATTTTTTATGTACAAAACACGAATATGTGTACAGGGAATTAATCGGGAAATCGGACAAGGGTATTTTTGAGTTCAAAAAACAAAAAATTTAATAAAATATTTTTTTTATGTGTTCTAATGTAATGTATCATCAGACGTTTGACGTTTTCCAAAATTACCAATAGTACAGGGTCTGTGTTCTAGAATGTTTTGACAACCCGCTAAATTTGATTGCGCATATCTCTAGTAACTACCTAATCAATACACTTCATATAAATTGTCAGCGGTATCATGACTGGCGGGGACCTCTATCATCTTCTATGTTGATGTTCTAGATAGATCGATCAGTTTGGGCTACTGTTTGAACGCTTTCAACGGTTAATTTGATTCTAGATCTTCTATTGGAGACTGGCTTAATGCTGTTATTGCTGTGTCATTTACATACGTTGCCAACATATCATAAGAAACTGCAGTAAAATTTGTGTACAATACTAGGCCTATTACGTTGCCCTATCGAATGCTTGCTTTGATTTCATATGTACTTGATCTTTCATCTCTACTTTTAACATAAGAATGCCTTTTAGAGAAATAGTTTTAAAAAAGAAATAGCCGTTAATATTTTCTTTAAAAAGTAAGCCATGGTGCTATACTCTAGCGCTTGTTAGATGTCAAGAAAACCCGTTGACCAATACCGTTTATTTTCAAGGTTCGAGAGTTCCAAGTTTTTATCGGAAGCCAAACGGATGATCCGGAATATTTCGTCTCTCTAAAAGTGGCAACAATCTTTATAACAAGAATATTTCTCATATTTTTACAAATACACTAAGTAGACTTATTAGTCTGTACAACGACAGCATGGTGTCCTGTTGTTTGGTTTGGAAATCATAATAATTTCTGCACATTCCATTGTTATGGAAAGTGATCCAGTCCAGAATTGAGTTGTAAATTAATGTTAAAAATATTATACACTAGCGACTCAATTTCATTATAACGGTTGCAGTTTTCGAATCCTAGCCTAGTGGCTTATCTTTATTAAGCTTGTTTATTTAAGATTTCATTTCGTTAGGAGTAAAAAATGTTTTTTGTAGATACATTTGATAAGGTGAGCCCAAAAATTCAATTATTTCGTTATGTTCATTAACACTATTAAGTTTATAAGGTTGAATATGAGAGAAGTGAAGAACAAACGCTTCCAATTAAATATTAGCGATCGAGATCTAGGATTTCAGGAATGAGGTTTTTAAATTGTTCTATTGCAACATCTACCAGTTTTCAATCGTGTATTTAAGTTAACATTGAGATCAAGCCAACATTAAAAATGACTGAATGTTAGTATGAGGTGTCATAATGTTACTATTAACTGATTTTAGATCAATGGAACAACTGTTAGGACAACATATCAACAGCGACGATGATTACATGCCATGCCGTCTTAACTAGCCTATTAACGGATTAAATCGTTAATTTGGGTCATTTGTGCAGTAGATAGCTTACATTATAAAGATTTTATTGTTTCTGACATTTTTGAATTCACATTAATATCAATTTTTTTTTAAATTTAAACAGTGCTTTAAGCTTTTGCTTCCTCCCGCAATAAATTTGAAACTGACAAAAGAAAAGCGAACAAATCATGATAGTCAAAGCCTCAGGCCTTTGCCAGAATACAACAAAAGATGCTATACAACGTTCCACAAATTAAATGATAAAATAATTGATTTAAACAGTGGAGAAAAATAAAATTAGTATTTTTATTTTCCTTTATTTGTTAATATAAGATTAAAAAGCACTATTTTTGATTTGCTTTTCTATTTTGCAAAACTAGCATATCTGAACAATCCTCTGTGCGTTAATCAAATGGTATTCCTGACAGCCAGGGTAAATTCACCAGCCCAGCTAAGTGATTTTTTCAAATTAATTGGATGTCGAATTGCGTATAATTTTTTTTTTGCTAATATGCGGATTTCAAACTCCACAAGACAAATTGATAACAGGTAAACTTATGGACGAGTTCCAAATATTTTCGGCTTTGCCGATTATCAAACTATATATAAAAATACCAGAGTCATTAACTGCGCTAGTGAGCGTATCTGTTTTAATTTGCCTTGATCTTGCAAAACCTTAGCTGTCAAAAACCCAGTCGTGTTAACCCAACAAATTCACATTTTTTTATCGATGAGAATAAATCAAACTCTGAAGAAAACGGCAAACCGTAACAGCTGTTTTAGTTTACATGTTTATTTCTATGGTGGTGAATTAATGTCAATAGTGCTACCTTATCTGAATATGAGATCAAAATTTATGAATTGTGGTAACAAATTACTGACACAGGGATGGAAAACCTGTACTTGTTTAAATTATTAAGGTACAATTTTTGTCATTTTTTGTTTTCGTCGTTGGATTTTATTAACACGTATTTTTTTTGTAAGAATTAAAGTTAATATTGTTTTAGGCTTTCCATTGCCGTGATCGAATTTTTGGGACATCGTTTCGTTTAGGTTTTATAGGAAAAATAGTATTTTGGGGATTTTGACCTTATTTTGGGAAAAATGAAAGTTTATTAGTGAATAGCCCCTATACTGAAGTCTTTTTTGTTTGAAGTCAATTTGTTGAACAATTATATATACGGCATTACATTTCGCTCGCTAGTATTACTTGCACGTGTTAATGTTTACATATTTTAAAACTCACCACGTTAAAAAAAATATGTAAACAAAAACAGCTGGTACGGTTGACCGTTTTGGCCTGAGTTTGATTTATTCACACACGTCATTTTTTTTTAATTTTTTTAAAAAAAAAATTTTTTAATTTTTTTAAAAAAGCATGAACAATAATTTTTAATAACTAATTGTATATAAAGCCATATCCGGCCATAGAAACGAGCCGTAACGGCGTTGCTAGTTGTCTGAGGGACCGCGCCGCCGTGTTTTAATTTTTTTTGTTTGGATTATTTAAAAAAAAACAATTTTAACAATTTAGTGTTATATTTTGCTAGTTTTTTTTTGCTTGAAAAATAAATTTTGTTTTGTTTTATTTATTTTTTGTCGGACATATAACTGGTATTAATCCTAACATAATCATTAAAAAGTATTTTTTTAATAAAACCTAACTTTTACATTTTCAAGGCTGAAATTATTCTACAGCTTGTAATGTAATTTGTTTTTATGAAAAAATTATAAAGAGCATATACAACTTTGCTAGAGAAATCTTTCCTAAAAGATTTCTGGTAAAAAACTAATCTTGTTTCAGCGCTATGAATAACGTTTTGCTGGAAGAATATAAGGGCTTTATTACAAAAGAGGAATTCATTTACATTTAATAATACAGATGATGTAGCTCGGACGACTAATTCTGAGCTACCTGGAACTTCAAAAAAATTAGTATGTTTTTATTTGTTATTGGCAATCAATACTAAAACTTTTAACTTGTTTTGACATACATATTATGTAAAAAATTAAATTGACTAGCCATAAATCTGCTCGGCAATCACAATTATAAATTACAATTTTAGTTAAGACCGTCGCTGTTTATGGTCGCTTCATGTTCAAACGGAGTTGTCCGAACAATATTTCCCACAACTCTGTTAGGACATTACACAAACAAAATATACAGGCAAAATAAAAAATATGTATGTGTAAACAATGTAAAAGCTATAAAATCGCAATGTAAAAGCTATACAATCTCTATGAGGGACAAAAAATGATGCTCAAACTGAACATGAACATCTACACGTCATCTACAAACAGAAGATCACGAACATATTTTTTCTCGTTATGTTGTAAACGCTCTTTTAATGGGCGGACATATTTATGGCTAGTCAAGACGTAGTGTTAACAGAAGACCACATTTTTCTCGTTATTTTGCAGACGCTCTCTCAATGTGCAAATATATTTTATTTTTGCTGTGTATTTTGTTCGTGTAATGTTATAACACATTTGTGCGTTGGCTAGACAGATTTATGGATAGTCAAGACGTCATGTTCTAAAATGTTGAGTGCGGCGCTTGCTTTTGAGCCGCCGAATAATTTTGCTTCATCAGCTGCTGCCGACAAATTTTGCACCATCAGCCGCCGCCATAAAATTTGTTGGCTTGCATCTCTACATTCCGCTTCCTTTCTTACTTTTTGTATCTTAAAAAATGGTAGGTTCTGGCAGATAATTATTTTAAAATTCATTGCCATCCTTGCGATATAGGAAGAAATGTGTAATATTTTATGAAAATAATACTTAGTGCTATATTTCACAAAGGCAAATGTAAATATTTTGAAGAAATTAAAAATGTGGAAAGAAAATATTAACCAAACGTAAACAAAGCGTAGAATATGAAAATTAATGATGGCAGTGTTACGTGTTAAATGGAAATAGTTTTTTTTTGTTGTTGTTGAATAAACGTTTTTTATTTTATTTTAATATGTGGCTAACATAGGCGCGAGGACCTAAAAAGCATTTGAAGCGGTTAGCTGCCCCTAAGGCTTGGATGTTGGACAAATTGGGAGGTGTCTTTGCTCCTCGTCCCTCCACCGGTCCACACAAATTACGTGAATCTTTACCTTTAATGATTTTCTTGAGAAATCGATTAAAGTATGCCTTGAACGGTGCTGAAGTTACGAAAATCGTTATGCAGCGCTTGATTAAGGTTGATGGTAAGGTGCGCACCGACCCTACCTACCCAGCTGGTTTCATGGGTATGTTTACTTACATTTTTTATAAATGTCTAAAAATATAATTTATGTTTTTTTTTTGTTCCAGATGTAATCACAATTGAAAAGACTGGTGAATATTTCCGTTTAGTCTACGATGTTAAAGGTCGTTTTACCATTCATCGGATCTCAGCTGAGGAAGCTGCTGTAAGTACATATGATCCTAAGTAATCAGGATACTTGTCTAACAAGAGAACAGGTCGTTAATATCCCCGGTTCTAAATTGAATTTGTTATTTTTATTAATGGGAAAATTGGATTGAGGTTGAGTTTTTTAAAAACTTAAGACTAACGCTAGAAACTGCTGAAGACGAGATTAGCTAAGAATCGCGTCATAGATATAATGCGTTAATCATGCACTATGCCCTATTGACAGTTTTTGCACGTTAATTAATTAATAAGTAAACTGTAATTTGTGAAGCAGTACAAGTCTTTAATTTTTAAGGATCTACAGACCAAGGGTCTATAGTCCAACTATATATGGCTCTATCGAAGACTATGATAAATGAATACATAAAACCACATTTTCATGGTTCAAAAGTGAGCCAAAAGCAATTTTTGTTACGACGGTCTTTGCTTTATCATTTCTCTGATACTGCAATAACATTACGTTCAATTACAAACCGATGCATGAATCTAAAGCTGCAGAAATGGCACAAATAGATACTTGAAACCAGCTCCCTAGGTATTTTTAAAGTTTCGGCTTCAATGACAACATAGATTTTAGTAAATTAGTTTTTTATAATTTGTTTTTAATCTGTTATTTAAGACCAGTCTCAATTTAATGGCTACAACTGTTTTTTAGTTAGGTTGACAGATAGCTAAGTGTACTAGGATTCAAGCAAAATGATACCTATTTGTGGCCTTCAATGACTAGGGAAAATAGGTATATCTTTCATGAGAAAAAAGTGTACAAGCAGAGATTAATAGTGGGAATAAGAAAAGCAAGTCGGTGACAATGGTGTGTAAATCAAGAAAATTACTCTGACTCGGTTGACAAGTTTTGCATGGTATTTAATTTTTATTAAATTAAATAACATGCAAAACCTGTCAATCGAATCAGAGTTATTGTTTGTAGAAACAATCTGTGGACGAAGTAGTTTTTGTGTTAGTAATTTTTAAAGTATACACTGTATTAAGACCAGTTAAATATGGCTCTATCGAAGACTATGCTAAATGAATACATTAAATCACATTTTCATGGATCAAAACTGAGCCTAAAGCAATTTTTGTTACGACGGTCTTTGCTTTATTATTTCTCAGATACTGCAATAACTTTAACGTTCAATTACAAATTTTAAGCTTAAAGTTTTATAATTTTACTTAATTTATTTGTAAATATATACTCGTATATTGATTTTAAACAATGTTTTCGAATTTCTAACGTCATATTTTTCTTTTAACTTTTAGTACAAATTATGCAAGGTTCGCAAAACTCAATTGGGCGCCAAAGGTGTACCGTTCGTAGTTACACATGACGGCCGTACCATCCGATATCCTGATCCTTTGATCAAGGCTAACGACACCGTACAAGTTGATATTGCCACCGGCAAAATCACTGATTACATAAAATTCGATTCAGGTAAGCTAATATTTGGAAACCGAAAATTCAGCTTTACAGCACCTGCAGTGCGATTCACTATTCTTTTTTAACGACAATCGCATCGATAAAAAATTTTAACAACATTTGCAATCGTGTAGTCAGCTGTTGTTATTAGCTTAACGATTGTAGACAAAAACGACGTATATTTTTGTGTTTTTTATTTATTCGACAAACTAAAATTCATGGCATCTTTTAGGGGCATTTTTAATTTGTTTAAAAATCATTTATACACAATATTTTTAATAAACAAGGCACTAGGTACATACATAGCGTGTTTAAACTACATGTAGAAAAAGCCTGAAATGTATTTTTACTAAACTTTTGCAAAAAAAAAAAGCTAAACGCACAAACAATTTTTTCCAAAAGTCTTTGTTTTTTTCCATTATTGTTTGGGTTTTTTCGATTATTTGATATTTTTTTGACAGTGATGCCATTTGATATCAATTAGAATAAAAAAAATTAACGATGTCTACTGTCGTTTACGAGTAGTTAGTGAATCACACAATCGTCACTGCAAACAACCAAAATTGTCGACAAATTTTGTGACTTTCGAATCGTTAAAAGTTAGTGAATAGCACTACTGGGCTTGATCGAAATGTCAGGATTTAAAACAGAGTAAGAACAATTTTTGCAAATGCCGACATTTTCGTTCAATTACATTTTCTATTCAATATAAAATAATGTCTACTTGAAATCAGTCATTAAGATATTTCCTTATTATTTATAAAAATTTTAGGCAACTTGTGCATGATCACTGGAGGTAGAAATTTGGGACGTGTTGGTACCGTTGTCAATCGTGAAAGACATCCAGGTTCTTTTGATATCGTGCACATTAAGGATACTCAAGGTCACGTATTCGCTACCCGTTTAACCAATGTTTTCATCATTGGCAAGGGAACCAAACCTTACATTAGCTTGCCTAAGGGCAAGGGTGTTAAATTGAGCATTGCTGAAGAGCGCGACAAGCGTTTGGCGGCGAAAGCTCACTAAATAAGTAAGATGTGTTTTTTATTTTGTAAAAAAATGGCTGAACCTAATTTTACATTTTACATTTAAAATGATGACAAAAAAAAAAAAAATAAAATAAAAAAAAAACCGCAACGTGTTTTAACTGTTCGTTGTTTTCAATGAACTTGTTTTTTTTTATACAATTAGTTAGTTCACATACATGCAGCCATGAGCATGGAAATAGGACGCTTAATTGGATTACGTCCTAAACGTATGTCTACAGTCTAATATTGTATTGATACATTGTGGTGCGACCTGCCACATGCAGCGAATTCTCGCGGAGGCCATTAGGCCTATCTATCCGCACATTTCCCTATAGAACTCCAGTAAGAACCACCTGAAGCTTCGCGGAAAACTGATCAGGTGTGTCAGTGTCGCATCCCAAGTCAGTTAAGGTTCTGAAAGCCGGGCAGTCGCCGAAAAGATGTTGAATTGAATCTTCCTCGTCCAGACAGCTTCTGCAGCTCTCACCATGAGAGTTGCCTATACGCTCCAACATACGCCCAATCATGCAGTGCCCCGTTATGATGCCAACTAGTAGCGATAACAAATTTTTCCGGGGGCAGTAATGCTTTTGTTCTTTCCCTCAGTATATGGCCAAAGAATTGTGTGTTACATTGTGTTGTTACTGCTATAATACTTTGTGTGTTTGCTTGTAGTTTGTTTTTCTTTGCGTATTGGCAACCACAATTCTCCACTTCGTAGAGGTAGAGATATTAATTACTGTAGGAACTCTAGAGTTTATTGGCCAATCAAGATATTCTGAAGCGATGGATAATAATCTCTCGCAAGGGGTGGGGAGCTAAGTCTAAAGATATTTCTGAGGAAGAGGCGTTAGAATAATGTGTTTGAATGGCTAGCATAAAGCTTAAGCGACCGAAGTTTTAACCAAATGCTAGCAATTACAAGAGAGTCCGTGTTGAGAAAGTAGGTCGACCGTTTTCAGTCGACAGTCTGAAATCACTAGGGCAGGTGTATAGTGATTTACTCAAATCACATGATTTGCTATTTAATAGATTTCCATAGATTTTTTATATGAACAAATCACTTTAAAAGACTTGATTTGCCCCAATACATGTCGAAATTTATTTGTACAACTTTGGGTCATCCATTAAGAGTGAATGATATATAATGAACGTACAATTTATTGGCGCTCCCTTTGTTTTCGAAGAAAAAGGAAAGAAGTATAATTAGGGAAACAAAACATCTTCTTTGAAACAAATTTATATGTAGTAGCAAAAAGTAATTACAGAAGTTGGTCCTTATTTATTATTATGTTATATACCATTATTTATCATAACCTCAAAGGCATCTTACAATTTTCATTCAACAAATATTAATTTTTACTGAATACAAAATTTTGTTTACTTTACGTGGAATTCGAACACAAAAACACTTGTGATGTAATGGAAATACTTCGAAATGTTCTGCTATAATCAACTGGTTTTGAGCATAATGGAAAAGTACTGTAAGGTAGTTGTAAATTACAAATCGGTAGGGAGAAATCAATTCGCGGAAAGAAGAGAGTCGGTCGAAAGCCATAAGTTAGTTCTCTATACTAGTGGCAAACTTTTCATACAACTTGAAGTGTCTCTTTGAATTTTAAGGATTATTCACAAATACTACGATTTTATACCAATGATTTGATAACTTTCTTAAAAATTTTCCCACCAACTATGCTTTTGACCCATTAAGAACGACAAAGATTTATTACTTTTTACAACTAACATAATTTCATTTTTATTCCATTTTAGTTTTAACAATTTTTAACTTAAGAAATATTTACAAGAATTAAGTAAAAAAGACCGTTAGAAAAAATAATTAAATTAAACACAAATAAAAAAAAATAATACGTAAAAATGATAATGTATGACACACACTTTCATTTATCACAAAAATTATTAATTCTTTTTTTTATATTTAAATACATACATACGAATTATAAACAATTTTAACAAATATATAAAAATGCTTAGAGAGAAAATAAAAATAAAAAAACCCCAAAATTTGGAAAACTAAACCGCCCGTCTGGTGAGAAAAAGAGGTGATTTGTGTGCAGAGAATAACAAAAATGTATGTATGTATGCATGAATATAAATAAAGTAACAAAATGTCATAGTGGACTTATGCAAAAGACACAAGACTGTTGGATGAGTACAAACACACACACACACACGTGGGAGTTCGTGTTTAATTAGGCCCGCAGTTCACATATGTAGGTGGCCATTTAATTGTACTGTTGAGTTCATGATGAGAAATTTAAATGAAGTGAGAAGCTTAGGACGCAAGCGACTAAGCAGTAAACTTTTAAATAATATTGTCCTCCATCAAATTAACAAGACTTTCGTTATGGCTAAAAAAAATTTATTCTGAATTTAAAGGTGACTACTTAACTGGAAAAGAAAGATAAATGTAATATTGATCGTTAAATAATTTTAAGATGCTGACTAACTTTATAATTTACTGGCAGTACGTTTAGTAAGAGTTTTTACAGAATCTCGACTATTTATTACTTCGGCATGGAAACCAGTTTCCCAATCAGCATAGTACTTGACAGTACGTACATTGCCATCTGGTTCTACCAGTGAATATTCGCCACGCACCACATCACCATCACGCTCCTCACGTTGATGTTTTATATCCCCAGTTGTGGGATCATTGACGCCATATTCAAACGCATAACGGGGATGATCATTCTTAAAGAAGGAATTTAAAAAAAAACATCGAAAATAATTTAATATGTGGTCAATGATGTACAGTATCCTTGTGTCGTAGTAATTTCAGTAAAGTTGCTAATTAATTTGAGCAATAGTCGATCATTTAATAAAAATCAATGTAAGCGCTTATTATTAGCAACATTAACAATTGAAGAAAATGCAAGGTTTAAGTTAGCTTCGCGGACAGTCTAATAAAACAAATCAAAATAAATTTTATAGCATACGTACAAAATATTCCAGATGTTTTTCGGTCATCAATTTTATTGTGGCCGGTTTAATGACGGGCGCACTCTTCAAATATGCCGTTGGTGACAAGCTATGCGAACTAAGTGCCGGTACAGCGGGCGCATAGCGATAAAATCCAGCCCCAAGAGGTCCTATACCACCAATACCATGATTATAACCAGCCAAAGCTCCCAAATGTCCTAGGGAACTTTGAGCCAAACTTCCGTGCGATGTTGTTAAATGAGACGCAGAAATACCTTTAACACCGGCTAAACCATGTCCATTTAAACCTAAATGACCATGCACACTTTCTATGGCAGGAGAGGTACCGGTATGACCTAATGATATGGCACCGTAATAATTTCCTAAAATTAAAGGCATGTGACAATATATTGTAGAAAAATATACACATGTTTTTTTTAACCCAAAACAAACCTCCTGTTATACTGTGCAGTCCACCGCCAAGAGCACCTCCATGAAGATGCGCTAGGTCTAGACCTTGTTTCGATAACTGCTGGTGAGATATGGCTCCACTTCCGGTTGTATAAATTCCACCATGAGCGCCGCCAGATAAATGTAAAGCTGGAGCAGCCAAAGGTTTGGCCACTAAGTGACTGGCCGCCAAAGTGCCACCCTTTATTAATGAAGGTTGAGAAACATATTGATGAGAAATCGAGCCATGAGCACCTGCTGATGTCAGATAACCAGAACTCAGAGATGAATATTTGCCAGCGCCAGTTGTAAGATGGCCCGACCCTTCAACCACTATTGGAGCAGTTAAAGTGGCTGGTTTAGCTAAGGCAATGCCTTGTAAAGGTTTTGATACATATTGATGAGATATAGCTCCTCCATGACCCGTACCTCCATGAATACTGGACGTGTGTAGGGAAGACGACTGCAACTTGGCGTAACCTCCAACAGCTGTAGCAGGTGCCGACAAATGTATAGATTGTACAGGTTGAGAAACATACTGATGAGAACTAACATCAGCAGCAGAAGCTAGTTTAGCGCCATATGCTACATTGGCTATGGCTGGACCTGACACTAAACTGGTAGCCACAGCTGGTTTGGAAATATGCTGGTGAGAAACAGCACCATGGGCTAAATATTTAGACTCTCCGTAGCCCCCATCTATAGCATATTGTCCTAATTGCACCGGTTTTGCTAAGTATTGCTTAGAAACAGCGCCACTAGAACCGTATCTGGCAATACTTGAGCTGGTAAGAAGAGGATTTACGTTATGGGTATGCAATGAGCCGTACGAGTTTGCACCTGTTCCCGTAGCATATTGAGCATAAGCTGGAGCTGCATAAGCAGCCACCTTAGCTATTGCGGGCTGGGCAGCGTAATGGCTAACGGTTGGTGCTGCATATGTGGCAACTTTGGCAATCGTTGCTATTGGTTTTGAAACGTACTGATGAGAAACAGCACCGCCTGTGGAGATATGAGAAGCTGATCCTCCGGAATAGGCGGCAATCTTAGCAATTGCAGGAGCATTATAAGTGGACACTTTAGTTACTGATGGTGCAGCATAACCAGTCAATTGTACAGCTGGTGCACTTAAGGCTACAGCCGGAGTAGCATAACCTGTTATATGGCCTGCAGGTTTGGACACATACTGCTGTGATACAGCACCACCAGAGGAAGCATATTTTAGAGAACTTTCTCCAGAATAAGTAGACCCTTTGACTACGGCAGGAGCTGAAACATATTGTCCTATAGCAGGTGTGGTTAGGGTAGCAATTTTGGCTACAGATGGAGCATAAGGTGTGATGGGACCGGCAGGCTTAGAAACATACTGATGAGCTAGCGCACCACCTGAACCAGCATAATGAAGTGAACTGCCACCAGCATAAGAAGAAGTCAATTTAATTGCTGCCGGAGCTCCTAAAACTGCTGGCGCTGGAGCATAGGCAATCGATTGTGGGGCTGGTTTGGACACGTATTGATGGGAAACTGCTCCACCTGTGCCAGATGAATAATGTGATGAACTTTCGCCACCTGAATAGGAACCATATTTGAGTAACGCAGGAGCATTATAAGTGGCAACTTTAGCAATCGCTGGCGCCGCTAATACTGCAGCAGTAGTAGGTTTTGAAACATATTGATGCGAAAGAGCACCATGCCCGGCACCACTAGAGCTAAAATGTGCTGAACTTTGTTCTGCATAACTGGCTGCTGGGGCGGAATATGTTGAAATCTTAGCAATGGGTGGGGTTGAATACGTGGAGATCTTGCCAATGGATGATGCAGAATATCCTGTAAAATGAGCAGTAGGTTTCGAGACATACTGCTGGGATACTGCCCCTCCGCCACTAGAGCTAAAGTGGGCTGAACTTTGTCCGGAATAACCGCCGACATTAACGACAGTTGGAGCAGCATATGTGGCAACTTTGGTAACGGCTGGTGCTGCATATCCAGCGACATGAGTTGTTGGCTTAGAAACATATTGATGCGATATAGCTCCACCTCCACCGCTGGAACTGAAATGGGCTGAGTTTTCACCTGAATAGCTTGCAACTTTAACAGTGGCTGGGGCTGAATATGTGGCAATCTTTTCAACAACTGGTGCTGCCACAACTGGAGCAGCATAAGTAGCTACCTTGGCAACAGCAGGCGCAGCATAACCAGACAATTGAGCTATTGGCTTTGAAACATACTGATGCGAAAGTGCTCTAACTCCCCCGTTTGAAGTGAAGTGTGCTGCACTTTCACCGGAATATGTAGCAATCTTTGCAATTGCTGGAGCTTCGTAGGTTGCCACTTTAGCTACTGCAGGAGCAGCATAGGCAGTCAACTGTGAGGCAGGCTTGGAGACATATTGATGAGAAACTGAACCTCCCCCAGAAGAATAATGCAAAGAACTATCTCCGGTATACGTAGCAACTTTTGTTACACCAGGTGCGGCATACCCAGTTATGTGTGAAGCGGGTTTTGAGACATATTGATGGGAGAGAGCCCCTGTAGCAGAACTAACATGCGTGGAAATGGGAGCTGCATAAGTTGCAAATTTAGTTACTGCAGGTGCTGAATATGTGGCCACTTTAGCTACTGCAGGAGCAGTATATCCCGTTATTTGAGCTGTCGGCTTGGAAACGTATTGATGGGAAACACCTCCACTAGATGAGAAGCCGAACGCCGGAGAAGAATATGTAGCAACCTTTGCGACAGCTGGTGCTAAGTAAGCAGATTGAGTTTTGGCTACTACTGGCGCAACATAACCGCTTATTTGATGTGACGCTACTGGAGCCGCGTAAGTGGCCACTTTTACTGGCGTCGATGCATATTGTGTTGTCACAACAGCTGGCTTTGACACATATTGATGTGAAATACCTCCAGATTTGCTGTAGGCCGAACTCTCAACGCTAGGCAAATATGTTTTCGATATGCTTGGCGCATAGACAGCTGCTGTGGGCGTTACAATTGGACTAACAGCACCACTTGAAAATATTGATTCCAAATTTCCTGCCTTAGAATATGCCGCCGAACCCGTTGAACTATAAGTAGCTATTTTCGATACGGCAGGTGTGGATTGACTATAAGTATAACCGGGACTTTGATAGGTTTCAATCTTCGAATCTATGGGTGGCAAATAGGCATTTGATAATTTCTTTGTACCGATGGCAGGTGTAACTAAATTTTTAAATTCTATACCCGATGGCACTACTGCCGCAAATTTGGAGGCTGGTGATTTTTCAGCATACGTAATTGAACCACCTTTGGCATAGGTGACAGCAGGTTCATAACGGGAACTTTTAATTGGTGCCACATACTTTGTAACCTGTAACGGACCACTGTCATGAGAGTAACCGGATATACCAGCCGTCGATTCATAGGAAGACGATGAGGAACCCACTGAGGCATATTGCAATCCACCACTTGCCGTGTAAGCAGGTGAAGTTTTCAGCGCTGCAGCACCAGGTGTTACAGAAAATTTAACTTCTGGGGGTGGATAACCCAAAGCAGCATTTACGGCATCTATACAATCTGATAAGGACCTCGGTGCTAAATCGGCCAATACTGTACCGCTAAGGCATAGAAATGCCAATAATAACTGAAATCAAGGGATGTAAAGGAGAAAACTTCAAGGTCATGTCAAAGATTACAAATGTAATAGGAAAAGTTCTTGGTTCGCACTTCATTATTAGAAATATTTTGAAATTAAAATGGTGTTAGTTCTATTCGAAAATGCTTATTATAAAATATTGTGCGTGCTTTTTCTTTGAAATTTATATTATACATACTCGTATGTAATTTTTGTTATTACTTAGAAATCGTTAAAAAGGAATGTGAAGGAAAGTGAATTCCACTAGTGGTTATACATTTTTAATTTATTCACCCTTATTTAATTTGGCGCCGCTAATATCGTCGTAACTTTTTATCCGACATCATTTTGTATTAATTCTATTATAAGTTGGTATTTCCTTGCTGTCCTATGACGATGTCGGTTGTTTATCGATATTTCGGAATCTGGCTCTGCAAGGAGTCTGGCTAAATAAGCCGAGGAGAGAGAAATTTACGGTAGAACAGTTTACGCCAGGCACCCATGGCCAAGAAGACGCTTGATCTCTAGTATGCGAACTCTGGATACCAGTCGATTTCCAGTTTTAATATAGACTTACCCCCAGTGCATATGGAGCTCTGTGTGGGTGCGCATATTTTTCTGAATAACAGGGATGAACAAGGAAGTCTCGTAAGACGCGGAGAGATTCATCTCTGAAGAAACTTTGGTTCTAATTGGCCAAGGAACCAATGGGGAAGAGATGGACAGTAATGCCTCGCGAGTGGTGGACGGGCCAATCTTTAAAGGTACTTGTAAGGCGTTGCACTGTGAGACTCCGAATGAAGCCTCGCAAGAGATGGAGGCCTCTCTGTTATTGGCCACTGAAGAAATTTTGAACATATGGACAATTACGGTCAGAGAGCTCCAGGAGATGAGATTGAATAGCGCAAAGCCGCTTCCGGCCATAAAAGCCGAGCTGAGGGACTGGACAAAGAAGGCTTACGCAGCTCTGTGGAATGAAAACACCGAAGGGAAAATAACAAATACCCTATGAAAACTCCCAAACGGGAATACAACAGGGATCTAGCTCAGACTGAGAATATCTTAAATTAGTTAGATGATCAGTGTACTGACGTACGGGCACATCTACGCCGTATAGAGTGTGCGGATAGAGATGATTGCAGTGCATGCAGGGAGAACTAGTTAGATGATCAGTGTACTGACGTACGGGCACATCTACGCCGTATAGAGTGTGCGGATAGAGATGATTGCAGTGCATGCAGGGAGAACTTCGAGGCGATGACACTGCTCAGCTTTCGTACATCTATGGACCCGATATTTCGCAGAGCACACTTTACCGGATGCGTCTTACCTGAAAAGCATTGACTGGCAAGTAGTCAGGAAGTTTGCTTAGGGAACACAGTTCCTATGATGAAGGTCATGGGACATGGGACCAAATATCCCCTCCCCTCAATCTAACCTAACCTACCATAAATTTCGTTAAACTGTTGTTTCACTCTGTGAAAATTCCTAATAATTTAAGATCAATGAAATACGTTTTAAAATGAAAACTGTGATTGTGCTAAATGTTTAAGGCCATATTAAAGTATTAAAAGCCTAAATGTTGCGTCAGCAAATATGTTCTCAACATGTTGCAAAAGTATAACAAAAAAATATTTCAGCCAATTTTTTGGCAAAGGATTGTTCTGGGTTTTATATTTTTTGTTGTAAACGAAAAAAATATATTTATCCAAAAAAATATTTCACGATTAGAATACCGTAGGGTTTCCAATTAAAACTTTTTTTTCATATTTTGTCACTCTCCTTGGAATATAACACACTATTTTTTATTTCATTTATTATTTGTAATTTTTTTTAATATTTTTTATTCGCATTTATTGTTATAATTTACTTATTCATTCCTCTTTTGTTGGTTTTGTAGCAAGGACTCACCTTCATTTTGAAATGTTCACTTGTTTTTTTCAATCTGCTATAGAATTTTTTTCTAATACAATTTTCTTTGTTTTGTTTTAGCACAATCAAATTATCAATTCTTAATAAACCAACATTTAAACATTCACACACACCAACACAATGTCCTTAAATTAATAATCCATAAGGCGAAGATAGACAGGTTCTGCTTTATATCCTTGCTGTTGCAACGTTGACAAAACGTTAATTATTTCACTTCGTTATCGCTTAACAAAGATTGGTCTGTTTTGTTAATTTCTAGAGCTCCGGTGATGTAGAGCACCGCGAGATACTGATGGCCAGCAAGGCCCTATAACCGCTTATATACGGTCAAATGGACTCGGTACTGCCAACTACATGTACTGTTCACTTTTGACAAACTGATCTAAGTTTTTTTCTTCTTATTTGTGTGTGCGAGCACGCATTAAAGTCTTACAGCTTCAAGAAAAAAAGAGCAGATTTTTATGTTTTACTTCCAGCAGCCAGCAGTTGTAAATGCTGCTGCCTTTGCTGCAGCAAGCGCTTGCAAAGGCAGCACAAATCTGTTGTAAATACTAACTCAATTTCAAATAAATATGATCATACACACACACACACACATATGAGAATTAGAAAATACGTATTAAATATGTTGACAATAATATTTTTTTTAATCTCTTCTTAATATTCTCTCTGTAACAAAAGTCATCGAAAATATACAATATTTTTTATTAACAAAATAAAAATAACAAAAAATCAGAGCAAGTTTTTAGTAAAATATTGCATTAAAAAACGGCAAGGAAAAAATGAAATAGAGATTAAAATGTAAAAGAAAAACGACTGAAAAATCATATAGAATTATAAAGCCTTTCATTGCAAAACTAAAGTAAGTAAAATTTTAAGGCCTAAAAAGGTGTTTCGATAGCAGCAACAGAAATAAATAGCAGTTGTATATTTTACACACTTTTGGTTGAAGCGAAAAAACTAAGCACTGTGGATCAGAAATAACGAAAGTGGAAAAATCTAAATGATTTAGTTGCGCACAAAAGAAACAAATATTTAAAAATAAAATAACATTTCAAATTTTGTTTGTTAATAATCAAAGACAAAACATAGTTATCGAGCAACATATAATGATTGAGCTACATGGTTGAAAACAAATCATATTGTTACGAAGTAATAATCGAAGATGTGTGAAACGACCTATTGTACAAATACGCAATGTTATAAACAAAAAACAAAAACAATTGCGTAGCGGAAATTCCCCGAACCGCGATTGAAAGTAGAAACAAAAACAACTTCTACGGAAAGAAAAAGTAAACAAGATACTCACTGACACACACGAACACATATACAAGTCTACTAAGCCAGTAAATGAAATAAATGATGCGCAATTTCACGTATGTTTCGGGACATTTCAAAAAGCGGCCGTGATCTTTATATAAAGGCACCGTCTACCGCAGCAGAGAGTTGACTTTGAGATTTCATAGAGTGAATTTCTGTGTGCACAAAAGAGTGTGAAGTGTACAGTGTAAATTAGTACTGAAGAGTCTTAATAGCCGAATAAAGTTGTGTACTGATAAAATCATAAAGGACTGTGTATTTTAATATTTGCAATTAAACGAACCCTTCAAAATAACGTTTATTGTGGTAATAAACGTTATAATATTATTATTGGCCCTAGACTTAGAAGTCCTACAGGAAGGCAACAATATAACACGGTTGTCAAAATTAGACCCCATATCTGGTGGAAGGCCAATACATTTGCTTTCAGTCTTTAAGAGACTTCAGACCTGATTGATTTTGCTGTGACAAAAAATATCAAACGTAATAAATTATCAGTAGGTTCTTCTTATGGTTTATCAGCTAACCATTCCCTAACAATTTAAACTTTGATCACTACTTATGTTACTCTGAAAAGACACTTTTCCTTTTCCTTCTATAGAAACAACAACACAAACTGGTTTAAATATTAAGCTCCCACATGAGCAAATTAGCTCCCACATCTCTCAGAACATTCCTCTGCAAGACTACACAGATATTCAATCCGCCGTAGATCACTTTACAGAAGTCGTCGGTTTTGCAACCAGACTCGCAACTCCGATTAAGGCAACCATAACAAGTGGCACATATAAACGATCGCTTGTTATACAAACCCTTGTCAGAGAAAAAAAAGAAGATTGAGGAGGTTATGGCAAATTGGATGTACTCCCGATTTAAAGCCAAAACTAAAATTGAGCCAAACAATGTTACATAATAAATTGAGGCCGAAGGAAGAGATCGAACTAGCAAATTATTTAAATAATTTGGATCCAACAAAGAACACAGACTATATAGCTATAGAGAGGTCTAATACATATAATATGTCCTGTTGCCTACGAATCACAATTTATACTTGAAAATCATACCTCGGCCAGCAACTCACTGACCACCTGATAAAGGTAATCACGCCAAATGATGCAAATGTTTGTAACAGCTTACCAATTATTAGTAACATCGTCAATGACCCTATACAATTTAGTTTACCTGCACTCAAATTGGCCGTTCAAAATATGGGAAAGAGGCCGAGAAGGTAGCGCATATTGTGTGTGAAACTCTAGCACTGGCTAGCGTAACGCTTATGTCCACCGACAGACACTTGTTAAATGGTAATGTTTTGATAGACTTAAGCCTTAGAAAAGTGCTAACAAATCCAAGAGACTCCGTGATGAGAAAGAAGGCCGACAGTCACCAGTCGACAGTCTGGAATGACTACAGTCAAGAGTAAAGGGTAGTTTTAGCACGAGTTTCAACGAAAGTAAGGTAGTCATAAATTACAAAGTGGTTGACCGAAATCATCTGCTTCGATATCCCCCTTTTCCCTTTACTTTAATAATAAATAAAATAACATTTTGTAGCACAAAAAATTATTTTAAAATGTAAATAATCGATACATAAACAAAAGCCGATTGGGAAAGAAAAATCGATATATTAAAGAAAATCGCTAAAACCAAAAACACACGAATCAGATTAAATCGCTTATTTTTGAACAAAAAAAAAAAAACTAACAAAATTCAAATATCCAACTGTTCTGAATAATATTCCTTTTCCAGGACATATTTCCCCTCCATATCCATAGTGCAACACCAGCAGCTTCAAAAAAACCAAGAAAACAAGAGCTCTAAGATCGTGTGTTGTTTTGTGATCACAGCAATCACGAATGCTTCTGCGTAACAGCTAAATGGAAAAAAACTATTAAAATTGACTTGGTAATATTGATCGTTATGTTTATACTTTTTTTTTTGGGGAGCATACTACAACTTGGCTTGACTGCCCCACCTTCGTTGCATTGCCGTTGTCGTCATCAGTCGCCAAAAACTTAAAACGTAAAAAACAACAATGTAAAACGTCGCACACGCTTAATGCAGTTAATATGCGATTTTGAAGTTGATTTAGTTTTGTGCGTTTAAAAACAGCGAGACAAATAGAAACAGCAGAGATCACTTTAGTTTTTTTATTGTTTTTATTTTTATTTTTCAAATAAAACAATTTTTTTTGTTGTTTCTTGTCTTTGAATTGTTTAGTTGGCGGTATGTAAATATTTTCTTTTTGAGTTAACAACACTGACGAAAAATGTTTCAGTGAAGGGAAAAGATTTAAATTCTATTCTTAGACTCAAATTTGCTCTTGTATTTATTGCTTCGTTATCTTACAATGAGGACCAGCATTATTTCAAATATCTGACATGTGTAGATGAAGTACGGAGGAGCAGCCTTCTGCTGAATATAATTCAGCTCGAGTTTTATTTGTATAAAAATGTTCTTATCTAATAGAGACACATTTTCCACGTTTTTTATTTCACTAATGCCTTGATTACACGTCACGAGTACTGTCGCAAGACAGTAAGGCGAGCTGTTGACCGAGTCAGTGGCTGAGTATAGTACTAGGAGAGTCAATAGAATCACACTGGGTTGAGTACTACTTTCCTACTATACTCTTTTTCATCCCTCAACTTTTACTAACTTGCTCAACGCAAGTGAACACGCACTCCTTCACACGCCACTTTTCACTTGGTTGAACATTTGACTATTCCTGAGCGGTAAAAGATATAACTGAATTGATTCACCACATGTAAAACATACGTTGGAACACCCACTCACTTTTACTCAATAACCCAACTCTCTCGTCTGTCAAGGCGTGTTTACTATTTCTGTGTTTTTTTCAAAATAAACGCCCAAGGGGGGAAGAGAGAGGGAGAGTAAAATAATGCTATAATCGATGAAAATTAAAAATGATCAGTCATATGTATAGAATAAATAGACATTTTATATTAAATTTACAGGAAAAACTCTCATAACGAGATCCTAACGTTTCACGTACACACAGTGTAAAACAAGTTGCTAAAAAAGAATAGTATCAATGCAAACACTTATGCCGATTTAGGATGGAAATAGAAGCTAAAAGTCCTTGTAAAGTGTAAAACTCGCATATTACCGAATTCTGTGCATCTCTCCTTCTCGGCCTGTAAAAGGCAAATTAACAATGCTTTATACGATACGGCTAAGGCTAGATGGTAAGAAGGAACCACATGTCGATACACTCAGCTAATTCGATCCAGATTAGACCAGGTTTGAGTAAGACATCAACCAAGATTTCAGAAGATTCATTTAGAGAATATCTTGGCAACAGTTAGAGGACATTACAGATTCGGCAATCAGACGAAGATAATGGGATTGCTAGCAACTCAAAATTGCAGAAGCTGTCACAATGAGGAGGAATAGCAGTTAGTATTTCATCTCCCTTGCTTTCTACCTTAAAGGGACTACGTTAAAGGCGTAAGTCCTTCGTTAGCCTCTCCTAATGATCCTTTATCAGGAGCAACAACTACATAGTTCTGGAATTAATACATATCGGCACAGTTATAAAGCAAGCCATAGACGTTGGGGCTGTTGTTTCAACTTAAGGAAGATGTATAGGAGATTGCAACGTTTGTGGGGTCGTTGTATTAAGTTGTATCTTGGTTGTACGAAAAATCAAAAAATTGTCAATCTTTATCAACTTGAACAACCCTGTCGCAATGTTAATGAGAGTATTGTACTTGGCTAGTAGTCAGCAAGGAACATTCTACTCTCTCCCCCTTGCTGCTAAACTTCTTATCTACAGTCTTCTCTATATTCCAGGATTGTCTTTCGTTTCCCTATTTGCTTTTCTTTTCAGGCAAAACAAGCGGAACAGATTTGCGTGCTGTACTGTAACCGACAGATCGCCTACCTACCTTATAAACCAACAATTTATCAATAAGTGTTATAAGATACTTAGAATAGAATTAACAACGTATGAACTAGTGAATTTGTTTAAAAAGCAAACAAATGTCTGTCGACATACTTTGTTAGTGCTGAATACTACTTGAATAACATAAAGGCAGGTTTGATTTTGATTTAAAAAAAATTTCCGTCAATAACTCAAAATCAACAAAAATTTACATACGCGGTTCTTTCTGAAACCCGCAGTTTTAAAGATGTTTTAAATACATTTTAACAGGCCACGTACAAATAGTTAAATTTGAATTCTTTTCATTGTATTTACGAAATTTATTGTGTCTTCAAAGCCGATAGCGCAGACATTGTTATAAAAATATGATTAAATATTTATTGTATTAAACATTTATTTTTTCAGCGTACTTTATTTGTTTTAACTGTAGGCTGTATTACGAGTACAAATTCTAAACTGCAGTTACTTTAATTATGCGTGCTAGTTGTTAGCAATTTTTTTGCTTTATAAAAATTAAAAAAAAAACTAAAAATTAAATAAAACTCTTATGTTTCGTTTGAGTTGTTTTTTGTGTTATTTTTTTTGAAGTAATTTAGAATATTCGTCGTAAATATGTATGTGAGTTAGTGAAGTGTTAATATAGTGTATGTTATAATAAAACTATATTTTAACACTCGAAAAAGGGTGGATTGTATGAAGTTAAGTGTACTTTTTACCACTTCATTTAACTAACTTTTCACTACAAAAATGTAGCAAAAACTTGAGCCGCTGACAATTTTCAAGAGCCACCGCCGCCGCTAAAATCACAAGTGTGCTTAGAAAGTGTGCCAGATTTTTTGATGTCTTTTTCCCACCCCAGCATGTGTCGCATAGCCCAGGAAGTGGGTGTTCATTAATTCCTCTAACGGAGCAAGACCTTTTTGGTACCTTCCCCATTTAATTTCCGGTTATATCCAGGTACCGTTGGGGATTTCGAGATAATCCTGCCTCGAATAAATTCTCAACGTAGTCGCAGAAATCCCAGCGTACGGCTTGTACGATTTGCACTTCTTACCTCATTTTTGAATTTGTTCACAGAGGCCTTGAACGGCGTGCTACTACGTCTGGTGCATTTTTCTTGTGTTGTGTTGGCAAAAGTATCTCATTTTCCTTTTTCGTGCTCATGCACGATCATGGAGGTGATTAAAAAAATACTGATACGTGAGTGGTGAACAGAGAGGGACATAATTGTTTGTATTGTGTGTACAAACTATCTGAATTTGCCAGTGTCGCGGGATCGCGCCTTTAGGCAATGACATCTAGATGTATTACTATACGGAGGATATAGTGGGGACTTGTTCCGACTTTGTCTGCGGCCTAAAATTGGAATATAAGGACCTTCAATGTTTGACCAGCAAATAAACGAAACGAGAATACCGTGGTTATGATTCTAATCACAGAAATATTGTGCAATGCAATGCCAGTTGTCAATGGAACGGTAGAAGATTGATAAGTCCAAACCCCTTAGAAAGAGATAAGTTCATGGTGCAAAAATTTCCACCTATCCGATGATAAGACTACCGTCGAATAAGTCGCAAGATAGATGCCGATATAGAACTCTGATAAGGATAAAAAGTCTCCAAAGTGTACTAAGAAATGTTAAATTTAATCCATGCTGGTATAGAAATAACTCCTGGCTCTTTAGATTTTCAAGGGCTTATCAAATTTCAACATCGGTGACCATGAATACTTTTGGCCGCCTATTCACAAAATAATAATTTGCACGTACATAAATTCGTAACACTTCCACTTTGATTACGAAAGTTTTTCGAGTGTGTGAAAGCATTAGTTTTTTTTTCGCTTGCAGTTGCCAAAATGATAAAAAACCAACTCTAAAATAGCAACAATTTGATTTAGATTTATATCACCTGGTTTAAAAAAATAACTTGCAAGAAAAATAATGCGTTTAGTTGCGTGTAGTTTAAAACAAAAATTAAACAAAAAATATTCAGTTCAATTCACTTGGAATTCAATTTTATTATTAAAATTTTTCGAGCGAAAAATATTCAATATGAACAACATGTTCAAGTTATTGGTAGAACTAGTAGGTCTACTTAATCCCCAGTTGCACACATACTTATATACATACGAGTACGTACTGGCACTGGTACTGGTACTTTTTAGTTACACATGTGTATTTGAGCGAATGTTTTCATTGAGTTTACAATCGAATATTGATTCAAAAAATCATAATAATAAAAAGTCATGCTATATTTGATAAAGACAAAATTAAAGAAATATCAGCAGCATAAATAAATATTGCAACGATTTCGTAATTTGCTTGCAACATTTTTTTTATTAACAATTTTGCTTTTTGTGTTGCACTTTTTTTTTCAAAAGCCTTGACAATATTTTTCCATAATATCCCATTTTTTGTAAAGAAAAGGCGGTATTACATTTACAAAAAGTAAAAGAACGTGTGAAAAATAGTTATATTAACACATTTTAATGTTAATAATGACTGAATAAATATAAACATATTATTGGCTATTGTTTCCTGAAAGACGATAGAAATGTTAACTGAAAAGTAATAGGGGTTCGAAGTATAGTTTTTTGTTCGCCGGAATCACTGTACATTAATGAGTTGTCGCGCCTCTAGTGTACGAAACGTTATGTGACCAACAATTGCTTAATTGGTTGCTCCTCTATCGACCATACCTCTCATGCGGTTTTTACAGGGGTAAGAGCTAATTTAGGAAGGCAGCGTATGTGTTTTGTTTACATTATCAGATGTGAGCTCGTAAAAGCCTTGCAAATCCGAGTTAAACAAAGTCAACACCCTGTAACGCACACTGTTTTCGCACAAGGCCATTCTTTTACACATCACTTTGTAGGCGGATTGGTACAATAGCTTGGAACCTATATGTTTATTACTATTACTTGCAAGATCGGCTTCAGTGTGCTATTGAATACCAGGGTGATCGATTATTCGACATTTACCAAAAACCGGGTTTCGTACTCGTATATTTGAAATTAAAAAAAAAACTCGATTTCGGTTTTTAAATAAAACTTCAGCATTTGTTTATTTATAATTATTGCTGCTTAAAATATACATTTGGATAAAAGTCATAGTCAGTTTGCTTCTTCAACATCAGAAGAATTATAAGGCCCATACATTTATCGAAGAACAAAATTTAAGACTTCTTAATGATTAATTCTCAATTTGATATTTCGACAGGGCGATTCGATGTAGGTTTTTGGAACAGATTTTCGTCATCCGTTGTCATGTTTGGTTTGGAGGTTTCGGCTATGTGCCATCTTCTGGATGATGGCTTTGATAACTTTGGCCACTTTTTGTGGCACAGTAGTGAGTTGTACACCCGACATTATTGTATGTAGAATAGAACGATGTCGATTAATTTATTCGCATTCTTCTTAATAAACCCCTTCATTAAATAGCAATATATAGGGTTGTGTTAAATATAATTGGTCGCCAATTTTGTGGCTCCCGTAATATTGGATTTAAAAAGATGCCAATTAATTGTTCAAATTCTCGACAAAGCCTTTAATTTTATGCCAATATTATGGGGTTGCATAAAAAATAATTGGTCGGCCATTTTAGGGCCCATCGCCAAAGCCCTACCTGTTCCAACTATAAATCTAGACGACATATAGACCTACCTAAGCACACACACCAAAGTTTTTATCAAAACCGATCCAGCCGTTTATTATCGATAATTTCTTACTGAAACCATAAATGCGAATTGGCGGAGAACTACCACAATTTTCTTCATAGCAAGAGTTTTGCTTTCTTTTAAAACAAATTAGTTGCGCTTGGTGGAAAAAAGTTACTTTTTTGACAAAGAGTGGAAGAAATCATAGTAGGGCAGAAGTGTAGTGCCATTATTTAGTTGGGAATAAAAAATCTCGAAACCAACTCTTTGTCCAACTCAATCTCTTTGAAAACTGCCGGGCCTAAAGAGTGTGGTTATTAATATTAACGGCTAGGTGTGTACGTCCTGCCAACAATGTGTTGCAATTCGATAAATTTTTTTTATTTATTTTTCATACAAACACAAGAGTTTTTATTAAATATTAAAACATTTGAAAATCTAAAGCATAACAAAAATTCCAAACTGAAGCGAAGTGGAAAAGTGAATATGTATTAAAATTGATATTTCTCTCCGTACCTTAAACTAATTTTAACCCACTTCTTAAGACAAGTTTTAAATATAAACGCTTTTAGGTACAAGTATCTGTGTGTTTATCGTAAATCGTAAAAAGGCATCTACAGCCTTTACACGATTTAATCCAGCCAGTTTGAGTTTGCGTATTCCCCTCTACTGTGTGTTTCGGTTTATGAATTTGGTTTAGTTATAGGCCCAGTTGTCACCTGAACGCATGCGCGTGCAACTAATTCCAAAAAATTGTGTGTGTAAAAAGCCAACACCAATAAAAAAATAAACAAAATCTTTTATTACGTAAGTTCTTTGTTGTTGTCGTTGTTGCTGTATATCTTAAGTTTATTTTATTTGAGACTTGTATTAGTATGATTGCATTTGGCCACTTTATATTCCATGGGCTTTTCTATAATTATACGAACAGACTGACAGTTTAAATAAGAATACCCGGCTAGTCCGCCTGCTGGCTTTAAGTAATGCCTAAATGTGTGGCATGCTACATATTAAAATTGATGCATAACCGTAAACAACAAACACATTCATGTCGCTAAAAAGTAACAGCTATAACTTTTGCATTTTCTAATTGAATGGATTTTGCGGCACACATACATGTGTGTGTATGTATTTGTTTAGGTATTGGTTCAAATTATTTGTTTTAAATTATACTTTATCATTATTTGTTATGCTTTATGAATTTTGGGCAATATTTGGAGTATAAAATTGATTATTTGTGATTCAGTACCAGTAGCGGCTCTTGGAATAAAAGATAAGAGATAATAAAATAACAATAAAAGTATAACGACAAAGTTTCATGGCTACTTAAATTTAGTGGCATTTTTTTTTCGTGCAAGTGGCGACTCTGATAATTAACAGCTGTTACCCATAATTGTTGCAATTATTTAAGATGGAGTGCTACACAAAAGAAAATGACATGTTCATTGCGGAAACCCATTACGCTGGGACCGTACGCAAACTTCGGAGGATTTTTGGAGGAGACATTGCACCCAATGTGTCAATAATTCGAAGAGTGTTCAAAAAATTGAAAGAAACTGCATCAAAAATGGCCTCAACTGTACGGCTTGAATCTAAACAACCACCTGCCACACCGCGCATAAAACAATCGATTTATTGCAGCAACGATTTCCGTACTACACTCTTACACTGAGAAACCCTTTACATATATTTCTATACCCTATACCCTCTCGAACGATTTTTTTAGTTGTCATCATGAGGAGCAAAAACGCCTCTCCTACCACTGCCTGGCTCTTTCGAGACGAAGGACGGTTTATATGAGAAGTACTAACTGCGATGGCGGATCCAAGATATACCTTGTTGGGAGAGCGAATTTAATTTTGGCATTGCGCTTGAATAGCAGCCTATTTACCCTAATTTTTCGTAGTATACTTAAGTATGTTTACACTGTGAAAATTACCGTTGAGAATATCATTAATATCGAAAATTAATAGCGAAAACTCTGTATTTAGTTTTAAACAAATATAATTATGGAACTGACTGTAATATATTGCAGAGCACTGTCGGTATTTTTGGTTTTCAAAATTTAAACCATAGGCTTTTTGAATCGATGACCAAAAAAAAACGTTCCTTAAATACTATAACGGAGGCCCAAAGAAAGTTATTTGACAGAAATAAACGACAAATTGTTGCTGCTGCTAGCAAGTTAATAAAAACTCTAACGCGGACTGCTAACTGCTAAAACTAGAGCTCTAAGAGTCTGGAAAAATAAAAAAAGGCAACAACTAATGACAATGCGACACTTACTTCCCCACTTCTTCCACAAACTTCAGCGTATGGAGTTGACAAAAAAAAAAAAAAAAACAATTACAAAGCGATTGGAAAAACAGAATAACGCTTCAGTATATAAAATCCGAAATGCAAAAGAATGGCTACGATCTAAACATATTGCAACTGTCGAGTGGACCGTTTGTTCTCCCGATCGACAACATTTGCGGATAACTGGACTGCCGTGTGTATGCCGAAAACCGCCAATACCAGCGCGTATTCGATTTAATGAGGCAGTTATCAATGAGTGGCGAATTATTCAAAAGAAAGGGGGCCCAACTCATTAATATCCATTTTTCGTTATTTAAATTTTTCGAAATAAATTAATTAAAATTTTGACAGAGTCTATAGTTGTGAAAGAAACTATTCCTGGAATTCCTTCTGGCCATTAAGAGGAAACAATTAACGCCATTTCAAGTGAACTATCTTTCTTCAGTCTTCTCTGCTGTTCTGCACTGCAACCTATGCACGTCTTCCAAATCCAGAGAGTTCTGTACGATGGCACAAAGTTTAGCAAGCTGATTTTGTCTAGTGTGCCGATGCAATCGTCCTGATTTCTAAATTCGTTAAAAGAGGAAGAGTTTGGCAATCTTTGTATGCCCTTTACAAAAATGAAAAGGCTATATATAGGTTTGTCACTCCGTTTGTAATTTCTACAGTATTCACTTCCTACTCAAAAAAAAGATATATTCTGGATCCCTATAGGTAGGAAAGTTAAACTAACGATTTCCGTCTGTCCGATGTTGAAATCAACTTTCTGACGGCACTAGAGAATATATGATCTTGGAACTTGAACCTTTTGGCATGTGATATTTGAACTCAGCAACTCAGCAGAGTTGGAGAGATAGGGGGTGTCTGGGGTTTTCTCGTATTTTCACTCTTACGGGGAAACGCTTATACAAAAGCCCACAATATTTGCATATTCTGAATCCTTATCAAATTTGCTTTGTAAGCCGATGCCCCCAGATAACTTACGGATCTAAATGTGGGACTGAATTAAAATAAAGAATACTGATTTCCCTCAAAAAACGAAATTTCGAAATTGTGCGAATGTTTTAAATTCACGACAAATCGAAAACTGGAAGAACAATTTTTCAATGAAAACCCGAATTTTTACAAAAAAAGTAAAAAAACAAAAATTCACCAAATTTTTAATATTCACCACTAAAAACTTAATTTTCACAAACAGGTAACCAAAAACAAACTTCCCCATATTTTCACTTTTAACGACAAAATTTACCCAAAGACTGAAATTGCCCCGAAAACTTTCCAATTATATAAAATATTAGAACTTTTACTAACAACCCAATTCCGCAAATCGGAAATTTATAACTATTTAGAGAATAGCAAAAAAAAAAAAAAACCGATCGAAAATAGAACCGGAAACCAAAATTAAATATTGCAAACAATCCTTTCCACCGGGAAAAATCTGTAGTACAATTTTTGTAGTTTTGTGAACATTTGTGAAGGGTATATATAATTCGGCACAGGCGAATGTAGTTCTCTTACTTGTTAAGAAAATCAACTGAATTAAGATAGCAGAAGAACTAGTACAAAGTACTCTATAACAAAATTTTATGGTGTTTTCTTTTCTAGAAAAAAATTTAAATTTTGTGCACTTTTTTTAGATTCGAGATATGTTTACGCCCGCAAAAGGTGGTGTTTTGTGTTTATTTTACCCTTAATAATGGCGAAAGATACTGTGCCCCTTATGATCTGTATAAGGGGTCCCTTTAACAAGGTAACATTTTATTTAAGAAATGAAAACGAAATTAATTTTGATCAAATCTTGAAAGCAGTTCTGGAGTTCTGCACTAGCGTATGCGGTGGGCCGGGTTTGATTATACTTTTTCGACTATTGCAAATACACAAAGTATTTAAATCAGCTCTAGCTGCTCTACTGTTTAAAAATTTTCTTTTTTACTACTTAAAATCTCCCTTGTTTTCATTAGATTATGTTGCAATCAAGTGTGGCAGCTGTTTTAGGGGGACAATTTTACAGCTTTGCAATTTTTAATTTTTTTAGTGGCTGTTTCGCACATTAATTACAGTCGTTTATATTCATTAACGTTTAATGATAAAGAAATGAATTTAACCAAAAATCTGCAGGCAAACTTTGAGCAACAACAAATACAACATATGTATATGCATGTGGTGTTGTAGTGAAGCGATGGCTTAGTAAAATATAATTTTTAATAAGTCTCATTGATAACTAACAGACAAATGTGAAAAAGTAAACGGCAAAAGTTTGATATAAAAATGAAACTAAACTACATAAATAATTTCATATTTTGTTGTAAGTGTGTATGTGTGTACAAAATGCTTACTAGACACGCAACATTTTGAGGCACTAAAATATAGGCATACACAAACAAACACACACATGCATATGTATGTGTATCAAGTGCAACAGTATGCAGTTTTCATTTTCGACAATATTTAGCAATTTTTGTTTCGGTTAAAGCATTTAATGAACTACGTACATAGTCGAATAGTTTATTCATGGTTTTATAATGTTGAACACTGCATTAGTTGCTGAAATTGTTGCACACAAATGTGCATCAATTCAATATTTTACATGTTACATATTTTTACATATTAAAATGTAGATCGAATTGTGCAAAATGAAATAATTTAATAAAAACAACATGATTTTGCTTGTTGTTGTTTTTTTTTTTTTGGAGAAGTATAGAATTTTCCAACGAAATACAAGACAAACAAAGTTATTAAACGCAATGAAGAAGGATTTAGCTGGATGACATCTGTAACCAAGGTTCAAATATGCAGCAGTAGCAGCAACGTCTTTGTTCTATACTACTATGCAATAATTATAAAACTTTTTCAATTTTCATCAATGTGCTACAAGAAAAATTAGTTGTAAATGTTCGTGTTAATGCTAAATTTTTAACTTTTATTAGCAGGCGCAAACATTTAGACAACAATCCAAATATTTTGTACGTGCTGTAGCAGCACACGAAAATATTTAAATTAATGTCGCTAGTATTTGTTTAGATTTTACTTAGTACTGCTGCGAACAGCAGTAAAAAAATTTCGTTTCCTTTACTGCGAGTAGCTGTGAATTGCTAAATTGTATTGTGTGTCTGTATGTGTGTAATGTACTCTGCAATGCGAACCCAATATTAATTAGCAAATCACAGCTACTCGCAGTTAAAGAAACGAAAATTTGTTTACTGCTGTTCGCAGTAGCAACGCTAAGCAAAATAGAAATTAATATTAGCAATATTAATTCTAAAATTTTCGTGTGGATGAGTATTAATTGTGTGTCTGTTGATAAAAATTGCAAACTCAAAATGGAAATTTTATAGTAATATGGGAACACAGTGTATTTTAAACCCTGTCTGTAACCCTTAAGGGAAGCATCCTAAGATTGCAGATATAGGCTTGATTCCTAGCTAATTAAACGATTCTTATATTAACAGAAATTTTCTAAACTTAACATTTATCAACCCTATAATTTGTGGGTTACTTAAAATCAAAATAATAATGTTTGGTGCGTCGAGACAACCATCGAAGTTAAAAGATTAGTTGGTCACCACACCATAGAATCTAAAGGTTGGGGTCCAATATCGTTAAAAATACCTTTAAAAAATATTTTAAGTAAAATTTTGGAAAAAATTCGTCTTTCAAAATATTTTTATGTTGGGGGAAAAATACCGTAAATTGACAAAAATCTAAAATAAGTTTTGAGGCACTCTTTCTCATGATAACTAGAAGTAAAAATCGAAAGAAATTCAAAATTTTCTAAGGGCATTTTCTATTCCGACATACACATATATTTTACCTTTCCTGTATAGGTTAGGTTAGGTTGACCGGCCGCCTACTACGCAGTTCAACGTGGGTCTGCATATCCCGTCCGTTTGTGTTGTCTAAACAAGGATAGTGAGAGAGAGAGAGATAGAGAAGTTAAGAACAGCGAAGGGTTGAACCGTCACTACTTCTGTGCCGGTGTGGAGCCTACTCCAAACCAGTTGATGCTCCTTATAAAGAATTAAATCTTTCGTAGTCCTACCTTCGATATTTCGGAGAGGCTGACAAAAGAGCTACGCGCAAGATGAGTCTGTCGTAGATTTTCTAAGGCCGACAGGCACAGGAAATGAAATACCGTCTCCTCTTCATCCTGACAACTTCTACAAAAGTTGTTTGCAGGTAACCCCATACTGTGATTTTCAAATTTGTAATGTTGCGTAATCGTTGCCACGATATCCCTTAATCCGTTAGGCCAAACCAGACGAGTGCTCTAAAATGTGGGCATATCATATATCACATTGGGAATTAGTTCCTTGCATGCCAAGAGGGAACGCCACAGAATGCACCAAAGTGCGACACCTGTAGTCTTGCTCCTGTCCCCGCTTATCAGCCATACAACTACCCATGTTGAATTCATTTCTACGCACCCATCCCCGATTTAAGGATCCCCGGCATTCCTGGACCAGTTTAGATATCGAATAAACAACTGTCAGGGACCTGATTGCAGCACATCAGTCGGCTAATTTGCCGCCCTTAACACCGCTGAAATCTCTACTTGAAAAACACTACATTTATTGGGAATACTGAAGCACTTGTTAACCTCCAGTTACCTTATGTAGTCACCTCCGGCTATTAAATTATCCCATCTGTGAATATATCTAGATAGATTCTTGATTTGATTTTCCGACAGGGTGTTTTAATGTAGATTTTTGGAACGAATTTCCGTCATCCCTTGTCAAGTTTGGTTGACTGAAGATGGCACATAGCCGAAATCGAGATGGTTCCAAGCCAAAACTTCTACATATCTAGATAGTTCGCTTGGGGTCCCGTGCTCTCTGAGGAACTCTGGTTTTTCAAGATCGCACGGCTTCAGAGTGGTATAATCCATGAGACCAGGAAGACCGCTCCAAGTCTTAATAATGCTGGAATGACCCCATAGTCTAGAGTTCCATTCATTACTAGCGTTTAGCCGTACCGCAGTATTTAGTGCTACTAATAACCAGTTCATGCACATGGCTTCTGTAATTAAGTGTGCTATACTACGTAAATAGACCGATTGAAAGCCTTGCTTATAACCTGCCTGCAGACTATGGCTCTATAAAATATCACCAATTTAATCACCGCCTCAAATTTGGGGTTGTTTCCCCATGTCATTCCTATGGCCTTGTTAAAAATGTATGTAGCTGTGATCACCTATACAAAATTATGCCCAAATATTTTACACTGGCTCCAAGGTTTATTTCAAACCAATTTTTATTAGGATGTCTGGAATTAGGGATCTTGTATCTTCTCGCATTTTCTGCACGCTTACGTTCCTATCTAAAAAATATGCAACATGTAAGAAAAAAAAAACAAGTTCTTTTCTAAATATACTGCAAAATAAACTGGCGAATATGTAAAATTTTTTGCACTCAGCTTAAAGGGTAGTACTCTTTTTAACAACTGTATTTACCACATTGTTTAAAGAAACAATAATTTTATTTCAGTGAATCACTTTGCGAGCGTTTGGACAATTTAAAAAAGGTATTAATTATTTATAAGGCAACATTTTTTTCAAAACACTGCAAATTTTATTAAGATAATGCAAGGAACTTTCGAACATTAAAACTACCCCTTGCCTAACAGCAATATAAATTATTCGAGTTGATATTTTTAAGAACTAATCGTCCATTGATAAATTCATTGAGTTTCCAAGTAAATTGAACAGTTTCAACATGTTAGATTTATCTGTATTAAATGTTGCATGCCTGCCAATCACTTGATTCGATTTAAACATTCATTTAACATTTTGCTTTATATCAAATTTACAAAGCAAATTAACACAATAAATAAATTATAAAAATGGCAACATTTTTAGAATTTTGCAAAACAAAAGCAAATGTGCCGTAATTTAAAAAAAAAATGAAAATGTCGTACGAGAAATCTTTCAGAACACAAATGAAAATGTTGGCAGATTTTTTCTTAGACAAATTTAAAACGATTTGAGAAAAAATTTTAAATTTCATGAAATTTTCGTGCCTGTATCTTTTAGATTTTATGGGGAAACGCCTCTAAATAAAGTTGGTTGACATGTTAAATTGAACAAACACTTGATTTTTTGAGTTCACTTTTTTTTGTTTGATATTCATGTTTTTTTTTTTTTTTAATAAAGAAATACAAAATAAAATAAGGCGTGCATGACAAAAGACAAGATTTCAATGTAAAAATTTTGCAAAACTTTAAAATGATTAAGTGTTTGGAAATTCATTGAGAAAAACATGTGGGTTTCAATTAGAAACGGATGGATGAGAGTTTGTCAAAAACAAAGGTGAGGAATATTAATTGTAAACTTATATAAATTTACTAAAAAAAACTCACAAAATAGTTTAGCTGTTTGTCAAGCTAATCAATTCAGACTTAAGACTTTTTGGGGTTACATGTAGTTGGAAATACTATTCAAGTAACAAAATATTAGACACGTATTTTCATGAAAAACAAATTATTTTTATGCTTTTGGTTGGACGAAAAGTTACAGTGACTGGAATTATATTTAGCTAGAGCTACGTTCAACTATTTGAAGGACACCGATATGTAAGTAGAATACGAGAGCGGTTCTATGAGTACACAATCTAACAAGGATTCTACAAACACTGTTCTCTTTATAAAGGAGAGAAATTTGGAAGCCTCCTTCTTCATGAGAGTTTATATGTAGAGTTTATTAGGGCGCCTGCTTCGCAACAAAATCAGTTGTAGCTCGAGGACACGAGCATTTTAAGGCTGTGAATATCTTAATGGGTTGTACTCTAATTCAGAGACCACTTTAGGCATAAGGTCCACGATTATATAAAATATATTGCTTTAACATTTAGACATGACAAACAAATCCTTAAACAAATTCTCTTGGGAAAAGATGTTTGCCTAAGTTGCTTTCCTACCATGAAAACCCGAATCTATTGAAGTAATCTCATGTCCACCGTAGAGTTTTACTAATTTGAGGCAGGACGACTTTTAGGTGGTCGATCGCTTAGATGTTTTATTGTTGGATTTGCGAGAGGAGGCTCCTTAAGAGTTCATTTATGTTTTTTATTTAATTTAGGGGGGATACTGAAGCAGACCGCTTGGTTTATGGACCCATTTTCGATCCCCTTCATTTCGTGAATACTACCTTGATTTCATTGAATTGTGTGCTAAAACTAGCCTTTACTCTTGACTGTAGTGATTACAGACTGTCGAATGGTAACTGTTGGCCTTTTCCCCCGTCACAGAGTATCTTGTAATTGCTAGCATGTGTATGAGGCTTAGGCCCCTTATGGCCCGTCTTGCTGCCTCAGACTTATGCTAGCCAGTGCTTGACACTCTATCTCTTTTCCTCAGGAGTATCCTTGGGAACCCGTCCACCCCTTGCAAAGCTTTCTTGTCCATCCCATTAGAATTCCTCTATTTGCCCCATAAGACCCGGATTTCATACGGACATCAAACTCTCCACCTCTTGCGAAGCTTTAAAATAGAACCCTTAGCGATCGACCTGTCTAACCCTAACGCTCTTGTCCATCACTTCGGGATTCCGCCCTTGGCCAATTAAAACCAGAGTTCATTCAAAGAATTCATGTCTCGATATGCACGAGTAAGTCAGTATTAAAACTAGATATCGCCAAGGACTCTCCCTGGCGCATGCTGTTCCACAGTGAATTAGGGACTTTTAAGAGAGTGTTGACTTCTCGCCGTTCAACGTATTTAGCCACACTTCTAGCAGAGATGGGAACCTATTACCGGCCGCCACCACGAGGAGTTATAACTCAGAACTAGTGACAGTAAAGTCAGAGACGGCAAACTATATCTTTGTGCCCTCCAGCTGATGGCCAGAGTTGGATTTAAGTAAATGCACTAGAGTTCACTATTCTAAAATTAAAAATTGAGGATTTATAAAGTTGCCCCAAGTAATAATGTTTAAGGATCCTCTATCTAGGGCTACTGATTTGGGAGTAAACTTTTGTAATTGTTAACTCTATGCTATTTCAGCTACATTGTACTTTACCACACTCGTTTTCGCGAATCGTAACATGTATTATTCTTCTACTCCTTCTTTGTACTTATTTCTATAACCCCAGCAAATGTTTGTAACTTTAATATTAACTATTAAAACAAATAATGCATAACACAGTAATACCGCCAGCGTATTATTTTTAAAACCAATAACTCATTGTCTCTAGACAAGATCTTTAAGTTGGTGGTCTGAAATGTTATAATTTCATAATTTGCGCCAAGCGTCAAACAGTGGGTTGGCATCAATCAAAATTAACACTTGGTAGACAAATTGTTAGTCTGTTTGTAGCAACTTAAACACACATGTTCGAGTTATAAAGAGAAATGTAATACTATTTATATAAAAATTATTTAAGACCCCATTTATACACAGCAAATGTTAAGTTTATCGGCGAAAGAAAAGGAAGAAGATTGGAAAGGGGACAAACAGAGTTGCTTGTACCCGCAATTTGCAGAAAGGAATTTTTTGTGTATTAACGTAAGCGTCGCATACATATATTAATGTAGGGGAGATGTCGTAGCATATCGCTGACTTTTTCGATCCCTTCCTTCCACTAATTAATTTCAGGTAACAGATTTGTAATTTATGACTACCTTGCCTTCATCGAGCTAACAGTAGCCTTTACTATAACTAACTTACTGTCGACCTTCTTTCTCATCACGGACCCTCTTGCAATTGGTCATTCTGGACATGCTGGACATTCACATATAATGTGCGCTACCGTCTTAGCCCCTTCTTCAGGAGTATCTTTGGACCCGTCCACCCCTTGCGAGGTTTTCTTGTCCATCTCTTTAGAATTCCTCCCTTGGCCAATAAATACCCCAGATCATACATATTTTAACCTCTCCACCTCTTGCGAGGCTTCATTGTCCATCAGAATATCAGGGTCCAACGCCTTAGGAGTATCTCTAGAGATTATCCCATCCACCCCTTGTGAGCCATTCGTGTCAATCTTTTCCGCAAACGCCACTTGGCCAGATAAAATTTGTGGTTCCTTTAAAGAATTCATATAATTCCCACGAGTAATGAAGAAAAAGATATCCAAACACAGAGAGGTCCATATGCACGCGTAAGTCTATATTAAAACTGGAAATCGACTGGTATAGTTCGCATCCCTGGCGTATGGTGTTTCACCGTGGATTAGATATTTTCATAAGAGAGTGTTAACTACTCGCGGATCTACTTATTTAGCCACACTCCTAGCAGAAACATGAACCTGTTACAGGCCACCACCAGGAGGAGGTAAGTCAGAACTTCTGAAAGTGCATCCAGTTACGGCAAGCCATCTTACGATATTAAGTTGGTTTTGATCAGTTGTGTGTGCCGCACAACTGCATGCTAAGAAGTCCTCCCAGGGAAAAGTGTAACTAAATGAAACTATCCTCATCTAAGTCAAATCTACGTGAGATTACTATGCCATCAAATCACACGTGCTGCTGTGTGCCGTTCAGATACATATCATCCAAAACAAGTGCGTGTTGCAAGGATGCCACTTGGTCCACATAGACACGGTATAGTGTAAGATCAATATTCTGTAGATTTTTGAACGAATTTCCGTCATCCCTTGTCAAGTTTGTTTTGGAGACAAACCGGTTTCGGCTATGTGTCAACTTAAATGTCATTTTTCGAACAAATATCTACATCAAAACACAATGTCGGAATATCAAATCATGAATCAATATTCTCTCGCACCATGGTTGGATTTTATACGAATGTAGGTCCAATGGGACAAAACGATCCGAATTTGCTAATTGCTAAGAATGCAAGGAGTGGAGGGGAGTGGGGGTGTATCATGAGAACATCCACCTTTAGTTAAAGTGTTTCATAAAGTTTATGTGTCCATTGGTAAATCCAATGCCACTGTGCACCATTAATTATTATGCTTGTGCGTGTCTTTAATCCAAAATCTTAGCAACATTATAGTGCCGCGCAAAAAACAAATATTATTTAATTTTTTGAGGAATTTTTTTCTGCAATAAACATTTGCAACTGCAGAGCTGTCTTTTTTTTTTTTGGTAGCATTCTTTTAATCAAATCGTTACAATTAGAAGCAGTTTGATTTTTTTGTTGTTGCAAGGTTTTCATGCATTTGTTACGCATTTATTTTATTTTTGTGTAATTGTTGCCATTTGGCTCCAATCCAATGGTTTTATCTGCAGTTGTTGTATTTTTCGGGTGTGTTACTTTTTTGTTTTATTAAAGGTTCATTCAATTTGTTTATTCTAATTGGTTGCACTGTTTGTCATAATGTTAATTTTTTTTGTAGGATTTTATTTTAATAAATAAGTGTCTGCAACAATTATCACTTAAAACTTAAAAGCGCTGCTTTTGTTGCTGCTGCTGTTTGCTATTTGACGAAAATGGCAAATTCTAGTTTCACTTTAACCGGACCTAAAAAATATTATTCACTTTATTTTACAATTTAATATAAAATGTATTTTTTTGCTGCCAGTTTTGATATAGAATTTAATGGTAATTCGTTTTGGTAATTGTTGTTTAGATGACTTGTTTTTGTGATTTAATATGTATCATATTTATTTTTGTTGTTTCAATGAAAATAAGACAGACGGATTTTTGTGGATTTAGAAACAGCATGCAATTGCAAGAGAAGCAGTAGTTGTTAAGTTAACTTCAGTTTATCAGCTGAATTATTAGCGATCGTATTGGTTTAGTGAAGTCATATACAGTTTGTGTCAATGCCTGTGAAAAAGCACAATTGTGTGTGTGAGTGTGTGCATTCATACAAACTTCCACTTTATTTTAACTAATTGAATAATTGTGATTTAAATGGAGTTCAAAAATACACAAACCCTCCTGGAAAATGAAATCAAAACAATATTGAAGAGTTTAATTTAAAAACATCTGGTTTTTACTATCGTTTTAAAAAATGTTCGAAAATCCTTTTAGTCCTGCTCGAGTAATTTAGAAAAAAAAATTTATTGAACTCTTTATGGGCACTTTATCAGCAGAAACTTATATCTCCTCGAGGTGCCGGCCGGTTTCCTGTCTCGGCTGGGAGTCTGGCTAAATAAGTCGAGCGGAGTAAAGTTAACACTCTCTCATAAAAAATCCCTAATCTACGGTGCAACAGCATACGCCCGGGATGAGCAGCCAAGAGGGTATTAGGTCTCTAGTATGCGAACTCTGAATACGAGTCGAAACTTCGGTTTAAATTAGCAAAGGGAGGAATCCGGAAGAGATGGACAAGAATGTGTCCCGAGAGGCAGACGGGTCAATCTTTAAAGGTAAAGGTGGAGCGGTTAATCTCTGTAGGAACTTCGGTTTTTTGGCCAATGTAGGAACAGATAGACAAGAAAACCTTGCAAATGGTGGATGGGTCAGTTCCCAATGATATTCTTGGGGAAGAGGCTGATATGGAATGTCAAGCACTGGCTAGCATAAGACTTAGGCAGCAAGACGGGCAGACACTTGTTAAATGTGAAAACCATAAGTGACCTAAGCCTCAGACAACTGACAATTACAAGAGACTTTGTGATGAGAAAGAGGTCAACAGTTTTCAATCACTATAGTAATAATTAAAGGCTGGGTGTAGCCAGATTCTAATGAGAGTAAGGTTGTCGTTAATTACAAATCGGTTGCTGAAATCCATTCGTGAAAAGAAGGGGGTTGAAATGGGACCCATAAAGTTAGGCGTCTATTTCGATATACCCCCTATATTAATTATAATAAACCTTTTATAAATGATTTTAATGAAACAGCGAATTTTCTATTTCCGAAAATGCAAACTTAACTTCGAAATGTTTTCATAAGACAAACTAAATATCAGGAAAGCTCTATAATTCCGAATTTAAAATTTATGGTACGAAATTAGGAAATATTAAATATGTTTTTCGATCTTAGAATTTTCTTTTTATTATTTTTCTGGTGTTTTTCAAATGCAGCCCTGAGTTTTTGTGTACTCCAGTCGTCGGCTATGTGTTCTTGAGATAATATTTTGAAAATATGTTTGTATAAGCATGATAAGTAACGACTCTTTTTTAATCATTTTTTATCAAGTCATTACAGCTTTTAAAATAAAAGGAAACAGAAATTTTAACAAAGTACAGTGCGAGCTCGATTTTCGCAACTTGAAAAAGGAAAGAATAAAACGAAAAAAAACTAACTGTTAAAAAACAGTCTTCTTGTTGAAACATTGGCGTAGCAAGCAATATTTTGCGTTTGTATTTGTGTTTTAAAACGGGTTTGGGACAGCACTAACGTGGGAGAAATGCTATTGAAATCGGATTCTTTGATTAAATATGATTACTTTTATAAAACTACGTTTCTGAACAAGAAATACAAACAGAAATCATTGTAAATATATTTAAAAAAATAGTCTTGCACTTATTGAGACTCATTTTTGAAAATCGTTGTACTTATAAAGACTGTAATGTAAAAAATTTGCCTGTTGCGCTAATCGGGGTGTTGCGTTAATCGGGGGTTGCGAAAATCGAGCTCGCACTGTATATTGTATAAGTCGTAAACGTTGCGATCGTTTCTACAACTTGCTTCGGTGTTGTGCCCACAAACAATATAACTTCATTTTGCGAAAGTCTTGTTAATATAAGGTGGCTAATGAAACATGCATAACATGCTTTTTACCATGCGGCTCTGAGGGAAAAATCAGTGCTTTGTACTTTTTTCAATATATTTTGACTTACGAATTAAAAGTACTTTTTTTTAATAGTACTTTAATTTAAAAGTAATATTTTTTAAATAGTACTTTTAATTAAAAGTACTATTTTTTATATTTATACAACGAATCCACAAATATTGCAAGCTCCTGTACAACTTTCTCAAGTTGTACCATCTAAAGAACACTGTTATATTTAATATGTTAAAAACAAAAATCTTAAAAGTGTTAAATTTTTTTTAACTTATTTAAAGCAGCTCATTGTTGTTATTTTCCTAAAGGGTTCTTTAAAACCCCATAGTTGAACTATTTCTTCGAGTGCATTAACAGCTAATCATCTTGTCATAGAACTGTATATAAAACATGAATTATATAGTTCAAACATTGTTAAAGTATTATTCAGCAATCAGTGTTTGCCAATATTATTGTTTTTTTTTAAATTTATTTTATTTTTACGTACAGAATCAATTTGTAAAGCTTTAATCTCTCTATCTATTTGTGTAGCAGTATGTTTGAAATGTTGTAATTTTTTTGCTTTTAGCGTTGGAGTTGATTATATTGTGACGTGTGGGAGAGACAAAACAACAAAAGTCGCTAAAAATATTGAATCACCAATAAACTTTTTTTCTTATTGTTCAAATGCATGTTGAACTCATAAATAGTCGTATTTGTGTGTGTGTGAGTGACAGGAATTCTAAACGTGTGTACGCTTGCGTTTTATGTTGCACGCAATAGAATATTTTGAAAAGTTCTGCAATAAAGGCAACAAAGTAACATTGTTCGAAGCATAAACAAATATGTAAGTGAAAAATGAAATCGACAATTTGTTACAATTAGGTAAATAATAAAAAGGTGTCTAAGGAAAATAACTACATTTATTTTTATAAGAAAAACAGAAAGGTCAAGTAAAGGGGCTTGATTGAGCATGCAGGGAACAACAACATAAAGCAAAATGTTGTTGTTTTAATAAGTACAAAACTTTGGATATATTTTTCCAAAATAATTATTCAATTATAATAAAATCAATGTAATTATGATTCTATTAACTTATTTAAATAATTTAATAAAAATGTAAGTATGTGCAGGCGTGCATCCAGTTTAAACATTTGGGAGAGGAAATTTTATACGAAATAACAGCTTATTAAAATTTTCGTTTAGCAAAAGGTTTCTTTTTAATCGTTTTAGAACATAAGATATTTCCCTCTCTCTGGATCCACGACTGTGTATGTGACGTACGTGGAGACTAAAAAATACGTTAAATTGGCAACACTGAAAAAGTCGTTTGAAAATAAAAATTTTGTCAAGAGAAGTTTTAAAGATTTTAAAGAAAATCCCAGACTGTTTGTTGGAGAAGCTCGCTGGGGAGGGCACGTTGTGCCTTAAGTTTATACCCGCATCGCGGAAAGATATTAAGGCAACGCAAGCTGTCAAAATCATATTTATTGGCGGCATGAGAATCGGTAGCTCCCTAAGAAAGAGGGGTTAGGGTGCCGTTAGCCATGGTGTTCAATTTCAACCTATACGAGTGCTAATAGGGGCGTTGGTGGTTGCTTCTTAATACACCCGGTGCTAAGACCACCGTCGGATTGTGTTGCCGACCTAAATCATGGCATGTCTGTAAAATAAGTCTGGTATGTCTTCTTTATATATTACTACACAGCGGATATAAGGGAAGCTGGAAGATAAGAAACTTTGGTTGGTACTGCTGGAACCACTAGGACCCGAGATAGCCGCGGTTTGATTGATGATGAAACTCTTTCGAGAAATCAAGATAGTAGCTGTAGTTTAGACCCATATTGCGGAAATATAATGGCATACCTGCAAAACACTAAGTTGATTCAGGCAGCTGAGATGTAAAAGTTTCCATCTATCTGGTCGAATAAGTCCATAGACAGTTTCCCACGTAATACACCAGCAGTTTTGTGCACTTCGGCAGCATAAGCCTAAGTCTAGTCAAGTGACAAATTGAAAAGGATTCGATATTGGCTCACCATCTGATTGCTGAAGAACTGGGCTTTGATGTAATAAAATAATAAATTGTCAGCTTCGTACGTTTAACCAATGGGAATATCCAATTTTAAAAATTAAAAATGTAGAGGACACTACCTGCAATAAAATCTCAACTGGTGATTGCACTTGATTGTTCATTTAGGACCCAGAAGCCAAATTCGATGTGCACTTATTTCACAATACCAAAAATCGCTACTCTTTTTCTAAATTACTGACAAATAAGAAAATACATAGGAACAACAAGGCTTTTTTCCATTAATATTTAAACATTTTCCTTTAATTCCATTGATTACTTTCAGATCGAAGCCAATAAAAGAACGATTTAAAATCTGTCCTACGTTTAGATAAGCTAATATTCATAAATCACTGATGAGAAGTCAATATAAAGTATGCGAATAATAAATAGCAACTGTTAGTATGTAAATTGCTATTAATTAGTATTGCAATAGCGACTGTAGCTGACCATTTGTACGAGGATGATCGGAAAATGTTCGTATGTGTTTATACAAACACGAGTTCTATTTCATGTAGAAGTACTCTACAGCTGAATGCCAAATTTAAAATTTTTTCTAAATATATTTCTATGGCGAAGTCGTGTTTCTGCGTAATTTTATTAGGTGAAGCTCATCATTTTGGTCTCGATGTCGACTTTACTGCCATTGCCTTCTAAGTCTGCCCTTTTCCCTGACGAGAGTCTGGAAATCAGTCGATGATTGGTATACATTTCTTTTAGCTTATCATTTGTTTGGTATTGAAATGACTCCGGTGTTTCTGGTCTATAGTTAGAATAAACTCAGGGCTGTCTAAGGTAAATTTCCAAAAAAATTATAATTGCAATTACGAAAATTGCAGTTTTATATGGGTTACGCTTAGTTTTAGTTCAGATGATTACAATTCTCGGTGAACCAGGAAAACTAGTATAATGATCTTGGCTAATTGCGGGATTGCTTAAAAATACTAACTTCTCTTCGTCCAGATATGTGCCAATAATGATCTAGCTTGCTTGTGCCTTATCCCAACTCGTCACGTAATCTCTCCTACGGTATCACCGCGATTCTTGCTCCACTTTAATCGTAAAAAGTGTATTACATTGTGAGAGCTTGGGCAATCTGAAAAAAGTACTACCTACTTATAAGGCAGCATTTTTTTCAGGAAAGAAAACGCCATAAATTAGTTAAACAAATTGGTTATCAGTTTGATGAAAATGTATTTCTGTACCAGTGATCATCAACTAGCAGTCCACATGTTACAACTGGGTGTACACTGTGATACTTTTTTTAAACCCTACAATTACTAAACACTCTAGTGTTCTCATTTGCCTCATTGTAAGTCCTGTTGGTACGTTCTAGAACCCACCTCGTAGTAGTCAGTTAGATGGATCTGGGACAGTAGCAGCGTTTGAAGAACAAATTTAAAAAAAGTTGATCTTGTTTTGATAAACTTACAATTTTGTTTTTGTATTTAGTCTGAAGTTTTTTTTGTCATTAGAATTTTTTCTTGCAAATATTTGTCAACGATAAATTATAAAATTAAATTACATTTTAGAGTCTAACAAAAAGTGATATCTGCTAACTAAAGGTAACCAAGTTTTTCGACACCATTGCTGAAACACACAGTGATATATTCTATCGGCTCCTACTAGATCTAAATTAAACTAGAGAATTCCTGAATTTTAATGCGTGTGTGTGTTTTAGTTATTTTCAATATTTAAAATGTTCTAGTTTAAGTCATTCTCAATGTTTCAATTACATTTGAATTTTTTTAGTCATACAACGGCGTGTGGGGTGTTCATTTACTTGTAATATAATTAATTAATTAATTTTATGCATATTACTGAATAAATATGAATTTAATGCGGTCTTTGTCATGCATATTTTTCACATTTATTTTGTCAGTTTTGTTGCTGCTGTTGGGCTTTGGGGTTTGCCATTGAAGGCCTCTCTCTACCTTCTTAGTTTTTTGTTGGTTTCAGGCGTAAAACGCAAGGTCATCTTTACTATGCAATCACCGGCAGACAGATAGCCAGCATCTCTTTTTTTTATAAAATTATTAGTTGTTGGCCTTTGCAGACCTTGTTCTCTTGGTTTGAACGACAACTATGGCTTTGATATGCCGCATTTTATGTTAAGAAATTTGTTTTATTTTCCATTAAATTAAACCGCAAATGTGAAGTCATTTAATGTAATCTGATCGATATTATGGCAATTATTTTTATTTATTTACAATTGTCTTCGGTAGATACTCTTAGAGGAAAGGAAAAATTACCCAATATATTTCCTGAGTTTTTAGAATTGAGGATTTTTTCCCGAGCACAAATGATGGGGAAGGGGAAAAACTTTCTGGAAATATTCGTAATTGGGCTGTTAGTGTTTGGTACCAGTATCGATTTTTCCGATTAAACCGATGTAAGATTTAGTGAGCTCTTTTCTACGCTGTGAAATTTCATTCCCGATTCGCCCTTTTTCCCTTTTAGGACCACTTTTTCGGATTTGATGATACTGTTCTACCTTTACTTCATTTCTCTTACTTTGGCCTTTTTTTCGATATACTTTTATTTTCGCTTTTTTCTATTTTGGGGAACTTTCGAGTTTAGCGATTTAGGGTTTCAAGTGCCCTTTTAGAGAAATAATTTTAACAAAAAACTACGTTTTGTACATAGAATAGTACCTTTTTGATGTTATTATTAATGTAGGAGGGATATAGAAGGAGACCGCTAACCCTTTTCGATCCGCACCTTCCCTCACATTGATTTCAGGCAACAGATTTGTAATTTACGACTACCTTATTTTCATTAAGTCTTGTGCTATCAGAAGCCCTTACTATTGACTGAAATGAATTCAGATTGTGGACTGGTGACTGTTGGCCTTCTTCCTCATCACGGAATCTCTTGTAATTCCTAACATTTATCTAAGACTTACGTCTACAATTAACAAGTACTGCTCTTGGTCTCAGTCTCTTCCTCAGAAGTATCTGTGGAGACTGACTCCACTCCTTGCGAAGTTTTCTGGTCCATCTCTTTACTTCCTCCATTGGCCAAAAAACACGGGAACTCCTACAGTTCATCTTCACCTCTTTAAAGATTAACCCGTTAATCCCTCGCGAGGCGCTATTGTCCATCTTTTTCGGCAACCACCCTTGGCCAATTCAAGTTAAGTTCCCTTAGAGGATTCATATAATTCCCACTAGTAATGAATAAAAAGATATCCAACCACTCCGAGCTCTTTTAAAAAGTCCGTATTTAGATTTCAAATTAAAAAAAAAATATTTTCAAAAAGTATTTAAAAGAAAACTGAAAACTTTTTGTAATGAGAACTATTTTGGAACCGTACTTTCTTAAAAAGTGTTACAATATTTTTTGTGAATAAGCAATTTAACTGGAAAGCATTCGGGGCTATTTGCGAGAAATTGTTTCATTGTAAAACAAAAAAAAAAATTAACGTTTTGTAAAAAATAGTTTTTTTTACTAAGAATTGGTTTATTGCCTCTTTTTTAAGCCTCGCTTTATATGCCCATAGTGCTTTTAATTCCCTTCATTTAAAAATAATTATTACAAACACTTTATTATATTATATTTTTTTTTATTAAAAAACAAAATAATTCTCTTAAAACTTAACTTAAGCTTAACAAAAATAAATAATTTAGAAAAAAAAATATTTCTTAACTTGTTAGAACTACAGTCAATTCGAGCCCCTTAAAGCCTACGATATGAGCGATAAGCTTCTTTCGAGTTACCACCAAAGTGTCTGGCATACATGGGTGTCATATGTTTCTTGTCGCGCTTAACCATTGATTGTATTAAACTGGCAGAAGCAGCCAATTGTATTTCCTCGTCGCCAAATGCCAACGCCGCCAATTTGGCTGATTCATATTTGCGCGGCTTTTTAGATTTACTCTGATGGAAATATGAGGAGTAATCGCGGCGTGGTTTACTATTCAGATATTTATTGGGCAGAGAGGCATAATGCTTAAGACCGGGTGTAGTAGGTAAAACAGTCTTGGTATTTTGAAATGATATAGAATTAATACTGGGGTCTGGCTGCGAAAACGATGGACTATGACGATGGGAGTGCGAGTGCGAGTGTAAGGGTTTCGAAGCTATAAAATCCGTATGAAGTTTGTTATTTACGTTCTTATGACTATGTTTGTTGTGTTTATTATCCAAATGCTGGGAGTGTACTGAAGGTTCCTTATAATCATCATTTTGTTGATAATAACCCGGACTAAGACCATATAGGTGTTGTGAGGAGAAGTCGTTATTCTCTTTTACCACTGCCTTCCATTCATTCTCCTCTGAGTCGTAAGGTGCAAAAACTCCTCCCGAAGGTTGAAATTCGGTTTGCTGTTTTTCCTTATGGGAGGAATATTTTTGATAATACTCATCGCGAGCCTCCTTCAAACGTTCCTTCATGCCCGCTTCTAATTCCATGGGAACTTGACGTATACGGGCATGGGGTTTGAACTCGATTAAACTGGGTATTTTGGGATGAGAATGGGTGAGATCTTCTATGGGTCTTTTAATTGGTTTTATATCTGAACTCAAAACTATATGCTCCTGATCTTTGCTATAGTGATTTATTTTCGACTGAGAAGTATCATCACTTTTACTCTCCGTCCCATGGGGTGTCTCCGTAATTGGATGTGAACTAGCGCCTACAGTTTTGACAACCGCATTAAAACCAGACTTGGCATCTGCTGTATAGGTAACGGTACGTATTGAACCATCTGGCTCCAGCACACTATAGTGACCCTTAACACCATCACCTTCACGGGATTCCCATTGTGATTTAACATCACCGGTATGTAAATCTTTGACACCATAACTGAATGCATATTCTGGGTGTTCCTTAAATAGAAGACAACAAAAACGTGAAAAACAAACAATATAAATAAATTAAAGAAACTTGTGTAAATCAGTCGTACCGTTAGTCAGTCCGCCAGTCTGTTACTTTATTGTTTGGTGTGCCTGCTTTTGTTTATTGTTATGTGTTTTGTTCTAAGATTGGCAACCTGTTCACACTTCTTATTATAATTTTATTTATAATTAGAACTAAATAACAAAAAATTATCAAAATTAATATTTCCAGTTCATTTTATCAAAAAGTTCATGTTACAGTTAACAATTATTTGTTTTTTTTTTATATTGATCGCATGGCATAAAGATCTTTCAATTATACATGAAATTTTTAAATTATTCATTCCAAAACAAAAAAAAAAAAATTTGTGTTCGATTAATCGAATTTTTATTCGAATAACTTTATTCGATTAATCGAATAATTTTTATTCGAATAACCATTTTTATTAATATGTTTATATAATTATGTCCTTCTCTCCTGCCTTTGTATTTGCCAAATTCAAGCATATTTTAATAGTGTTTTCGTATTTAGCCGCGCCAAATATGAAACTCGAAATTTTTTTAACTTCAAATGTCCTCACCTAGTGTAAACACTTTTCTTACGCAATTGTTTTTTTTTCTTAATCCCCTAATCTAGCAATAATTTTAAGTAAGAAAAAAAAACAGCTAAAAATAAATTGAACACAAGATAAAATTGTTCTTACAATTTGAAGTTTATCTTGTGAACGACAACGCACTTTGCTCTCTCGCAGCTTGAAGTTTCTTGCACCACACCTTGTTGCAATAACTATGTCGCAGCTATCACTACTGCTTTTATTGTTGTTATTATTACAATATTACATATGAGTATGTACATACGTATGTGTGCATGTTTGTATGTATTTTAACACCATAATATATTCGAGTTGAAGTTTGGAGAGTCATAGATTTCCATTTGTTTGAGATACTTTTGCAACGCGAGTAAAAAAAATTAGTCCAAGGCAATCTTCCAAAATGGACATTTTAATTAAATCAATGGGAAAATATTTTATTTTATCTATTTGGCTTTTGTTTTAAGATTTTATATTGTTCTTTGTAATGTTCTTTATTCAACACATGTCAAAAAATCATGTTATTGAATAAATTTCTATTGACGGAAAATTGGGAGAGGTTGGAGATTTTAAAAAATGATTTACATATTGGTATGTAGTTTAATAAAATATTTTTCGCAGTCAAATTTGGTTTGCAATGATAGTGTCGAAATGTACACTGAAATTGTAAAAGTACCCGACTGCCAAAAGAAGTCCCTGTACCTGTATCAATGATGTGATGCCTTATTTGCTGGTCTGTGGCTGTTATTGAGCGGTTCCTAATGATGTTGTCGCTATTTTGGATTTAAAAAGCGTTAGTCGCTCGATGTTGCGCTAACAAGGCGAGTTTTCTATTTAAACAAAAATTTTATGCAACTGGTTTCAGTACATCATTTTTTTAAGAGATGGTATTTTAAATCAGTTCGCAGATTACCGATTGGAATATAGGAGTTCTCCTTCCTCAATAAATTATCTTGAAAGTTCCAAGAGATTCATTTGGACCTTATCGTAACAACGACGGCCGCGCCTATTAATCGTTTCTTTAACGGTCTGCTTACTTAAACTACTATCTTTCACTGGGTATAGAGACAACTATCTCGACCGGATTGGTGACCTAGCAGAAAAACTTTTAGTAGGTAGAGATATAGATTATGTTTTTTGAAGTAAGTTATAACTTCATCATTAGACCGTAAGTAAGAGATGATTTTTTAGTGCCTGGAGCTATGGCCTATACCCACAATGTAAGCGATGCAGCCACCAACGGTTCAACGTGTAACCGATTGTCTCAAATGAGTACCAGTCTGAAACTATGCATTTGGACATTTGGAGTTATAAAATCTCATCACTTGTAAAATACACACGAAAACATGAGAGAACAGAGAAAAATATGAGAGGGGCAGAGGGTAATGTCTCAGATGCCCTCGATCTCGTAATACGTCGAAGTTGTTCAGATTTTGTTGTCGAAACTATTGTATGTGACAATCGACAAGGTGGAGTGGCTTTGATAGATGCAAGTGATAGTTGGAGAATTTCAAATAAGATGTGCACAGGTCTCATTTGGCTTGAGTAGCTTATAAACCACATATGTCGTTTTCGTTTCTAATGGAAAACGCTACATGTAATTGAGTAATATTTTTTAAATGTTACCCACACTTCTAGAGAGTGGTGCATTTGTAGTGGTACAACCACTACAATAATTCTTTAGAAGTGTAGTTAAGCCATCTATTATGAGTGTTGCACATTTTACTCGTAAATTAAATTAAGGGTAAAAAATGTAACATATTTCACACTACTTTGTGCAACATATTTAGAAAAGAACATTTTGTTTATTCACATTCTCGCATTTTTTTTTGAAAAGAACAGACAAAATTACATAGTGTAAAATATAGGCAGCATTTTTGTCAGAAAAGAAAACGCCATTAGTTATGTATGTCATAATGTCTTGATTTTACCACAAGTTTTCAATAAGTTTAAATCTGCATGTTCAAACAACATTCAATTTCAACGCAGATGACTAGTACGTTCACTTATTTATAAGTGGGAGGCTGTTATAATGACTTCCCTATATGCATTTCAAAGGATTCAAGCAACGTCGACCTTCGTTTATTTTAACCGATAGTAGATACGATGTGGCAAAAGCCGCTTCAAATGTTTACTTTAGCTTAGACTGTAAAAGGAGTTAGAACTGCATTTAATACCGCAGTTGTGGTCTTGTTAGCTCGTTAGTATGAAATTTGTTTTAATTTTAATTTTGAAAGCCAATTAATCACCCAGCATTTAGGCTACTTTATGCTTATCTTTTATTTTAAGTCGAAATTTTTTTACAAGCATTTTTTATCAACAAATAAGCACCTGACTTATAGTTTGTATATAATTTTTTAAATAATTTTTTTTGCATTTCATATTAAAATATAATTAATCTTTTTTCATATGTCAAATTTTTGTGATTTAAATATTTGTTAAATTATTCTAATGAACTGTCAACTAAACAGCCCACACAAAAATATGAATGTTACCAAAAAGCCAGCTCCAGCAACGAGAGCAGAAATATTGTCATAATAAAGTGTGAAATTATAGCAACAAAAAACATGTCATTGAAAAACTAAAAGATTAAAAACAAATGGATCTCTTGATACCATTTAAAATTAACGTACGCTTACGTAGAATAACAAAAATACTGCAAAGTCATAAGAGCGTAAAAAATAAGTGTCAATTAACAATTACTAACTATGTGTTTTTAATTTAAATACCGATACAAACGAGGTTCATGTGATCAGTTTGTGGCAATGAAAAAAGGACTAATATTAGAAAAAAAGAAACAATTATCCATTAAACACATAGCCCACAGCAGGCTACTGACTACAATTTGTCAAAATTAAAATACACAGATTTATATGAGAACGATTATTTTGACGAATACAAGGCAACACGGCTGGAGGTTCTTGTCCATGCTGCTGGGGTCGTTGTAGTCAGATTAAGCTCATTTCGATTTTTGTTGGCTACAAAACAAGAGCAATGTTGATAATAGAACAAAATGTGCAAAGCGAATTAGTGCTTAGAAACATTTTGTATTGTAAAATAAAAAAGAAAATTGCAAAATTTAAATGTAACAATATAAATATATGCCTCAAGAGTTTTGAAATAAATAAATTAACTTGTGTTCAAAATAATTAATTGTATTTTTGTGTTATTGAGTAAACCTTATGCCCAGGTCTGGTATCATGTATGTATGTTTTTCGCCTTAAGTCTCGTTTATGTACATCGTTCCGATCATACTCAAAGTTTCAGCATTGAAAAATAATTCATTTCTGATCACCAAATTGATAGTATTGTATATCGGCCACGCCTATTTGCGAGCAAGCAGGGCACAAAAGCTGAAAATTGTTCGCCCCTTTATTCTTGCGGGTTTATATTTTTTTACTGTGGTCGTATTTGTTCAGAAGATATATCCAAATAAGTTTTAAATTTGCAGGATCGCCCTAACACAAGTCTTGTTCCACAAAAAAAAAAAAAAATATTGAACTTTAAAAGTAAAAGTAAAAAATCTAAAGTGACACCACTGAAATAAGAATCAATTGTTGCAACAGCTGTTAATGTTATGTAGCTGTCGTTTTCAAAATACTTAACTGTTTAATGATGGTGAACAACTAAATAATGTTAAAAAAAGCTTAAATATTAGCAACAAAACAAAAAAATGGAATTTATTTCAAGACCTCAGCTTGGCGAAGTGTCAAATAGAGGAAACATTTCTTCTTCATGATTTTAGGCAATTCGGTGTAATGCTCTGCCGGGAATAAGAGGGCATTAGTATCTCAAGCTGGCCTGAAGCTTTTAACTGGAAGTAGAGGACCTTTGATGCCTGATTAAAGATGGCGCCACAGCAGTCAATAGCTATAGGAGCTCCAGGTAAGGCTCTTGGTAAGGCCGAACCAGAATAACCATGCGAAATCTATGTTTAAGACCCAAAGCGCAGGTGTACCCTCTGAAGCATGGCCACACAAGTCGTCTATAGAACTTTCCTTCCCAGAAAGAGGATGTATGTGGTTCTGACAGCCAGATGGCTAAAGTAGACACTAACTAAAAGCTGAAAGGCACATAGAAGCGGTGGGGGGGGGGGGGGAGCTTAGGAATGTCATAATTTGCTCTCACCCTGGCTCCTCGCCAGTTTGTAATTAATATGGTAGAAATCTCGGCATTCGAAATTACATAGCAGCAGGTTTTTAAAAGAGTAACAGATTCTGCTCACGCTCTATTGTAAATATGTTGTTAAATATACTCTCTTCTCATCAGTTCTATAAATCCCTCGTTACTGTCACATAAATTATCAGAACACCTCTTCAGACAACCCTCCTTCTTGCACCCATTTAACACTTTGGGAATGCTATAAAAAAGTCAGCAAAACTAAACTATCTAATCATTTTTATTATTTGCGTACTCACATATTTATTTATTTGTTTCTACTTAATTGCCTGAGCTGCAAATATGGGTGTGAATAGCAAAACTCATGTTAATTGCAAACATTAATTTGAAAGCTCTCAGTGCAGAAGAATATCAAATAATGCTACCAACTGAGAACTAAGTACAAGCAATTGAAAGCGTTGGCAAATGAATAAATTTTATTTCAAAATATATAGTGTAATTAATTCTAATTAGTAGGTTATTAAACATAATGTAGTTGCATTAATAATAGCATTGATATGCTTTTTATAATGTAACTTAATACATGGTGAACGAGAACTAAAGAAACACTGATTAAATAACGGATTAAAAAAATTTTATCTTCCTTTGTGCCCTTCATTATCTGCAAAATATTCTAGTATCCAATTGAATTTTCTCAAACCTATTTTTGCAAGTCAATATAATAATTATTATTGTGTCTCTCAATGCTATATATAGGAGTAGCAATTTATGGCGTGGCTAACTAATTGCAATGAATTAGCTTTATATTACTGAGGCATAGGAGAAGCTCGACAGTAGAGAGAGATGCCAGCGTAGGGCAATTTGGAATGAAATTTAATTTAAACATGTAAGAGCGCTATATTTAGCCGTTGCGAATCTAATATACCCTTCGCAAAAGTATGAACTATAAAAAAATGTACCACATATTTTTGCCGGTGCAACGGATTGTTTGCGATATTTAATTTTGCCCTCCGGTTTTAGTCGTATTATATTTTACATTTAAAATGGCCTTTCGTTTTAATTATTTTGTTTGACACAGATTTTGTGGTAGAAGTTTTAGTGAAAATAAAATTTTGCCAAACTTTGTAATTTTTTGGCATGGTTTTGTTAAATTAAATGTTTTGTAAAATTGCAAAATTTTGGTGTCGGTTTTTTAACAATTAATTTTTTTTATTCCAGTTTTTCGAATTTTTTAGACTATAGTTTGGATTTGTGGTGAATTTTCGAGTTTTGGTGAATTTACAAATTATGTCGAAATTTAGTTTTCAAATTTAGCTTTCAAAGTAGTTAAGATTTTTGGTAAAATATATAATTTTTTAACACTTTAGTGAATTTAAGTTTTTTTTTGAGAATTTACCCCTTTTTGTTTCGATTTTGTTAAAATGTTAGTGATTTTTCGTCGAAACTACAAAATTATGGTGAAATTTAAATTTCTGTAGCGAATATGCAGAATTTGGTGAATTTTGGTTTGTTGTGATATTTTTTGGTAAAATGTTGGTTTTGTATTGAATTTTGATATTTTAGCCATTACATTTTGTTATTCCAGTTTTTCAGTTTTATAGTAAATTTTCGAATTTGTGGTGAATTTAAAATGTTGGCAAATTATAGAATTTTTTGCAATTTTTTTGTGCAGCTTTGGTTGCTTTAAAATTTCGATTTTTTGGAAAATTATAATATTTTTGTAATTTAAAACTTTTGAACTATAATTTGGTTATGTGGTGAATTTTTCGGACTTTAGTTTGTTGGGTCTTTAATGAACATTGTAGAAATTAAAAACGGAATGCAAACCTATTGATACGATCTTCATTTTTGTTATGGGTATAAAAAGACAGTTTCACATTTTATATATTAATTGTATCTACTTAAGCCGGGTTTTCGCATACACTGTAATCGAAAGGAAATTTTATTCGTGACAAATGTATGGAATTTCGTTTTCGGCACCGATTATGTTGTACGCGAAAACCCGGCTTAATTATGCTTTTAAAAGGTTTTATTCTTAACTATTAAATTGTTATTCAAAAGTTCATCTACTTTTACTGCAAAAAACTATAAATATTTAGTCTGTTTAGGCATTCGAGGTAGCCATCTGTTATTGGATATGTAGTATAGCATATTGTTAATTTAAACAGTGGTTAAGAAAATCGTATGACCCGTGCTTAAATAACCATAATACTTCAATGACTGATAGCCACCACCCAGCAGCAATGACTTTAACAATCTATCAGGAGGTGATGTAAAAACCCCACCATTCAATCCATCATAACTAAATAATTATTAACCTTAAATTAACCATATGTGGTCAAAAGCAAGATCCAACAAAGACTTGAGCTGTTTTGTATAGGACTCGTATGTTGTGTTTGTGTAACATGAATACAACGATAATTGTATTTTATTAAAAATAAAAATGGCAACAAACGAATTCCAACAATTACTTATGAACAAATAATTGTTAATGTTGTTGGCCAAAATGGACAAAAAGTATTTAAGAAAACTTGTAGCATGCGGAGTTTTTCTTTTAAAATTTTAGTGCTTTTGTTGGTTGGTTCAATTAATGTATTTGGTCGAACTCAAGATTGTTTAACTAAAATATCACATACAGCATATTAGATGGGGTGCTCCATAAAAGAAATCTAAAGTGTATGAATAAAGAAAAATCTACATTTATAATGGCACCACCCTGTTACACAAAGACTCTATTATTTAACTTCGAGATTAAAAAAAAAATTTTTTTTTGGTTAAGCTGTCGCAAATGCTTTAAAACAACACACAACAAGAAAAAAAAACACCCATTATAAAATAATTCTTTTTTCAATTGATTTTTAAGATGGCCAATTATACTTGTTTGGTCTCGGATACTGAACATTTATATAACATTCACGTAAGCGCGCAAAAATTCAACTTGCGACCATTTTTATTCATGTTTTTCACACGTTTTCGTGGTGCTGAACACCAAAAAACAACTTTATATAAATTTTTGAAGCAGAAGTTTTGGTCATAAGATCAAGGATTTCAAATAATTTTCCAAGAAGTCATGAAGGTTTTTACTTTAATGCCAAAATGGATTTTGAAACACAAGAAATTAAAAAATAACTGGTTAAAATTTATATTATGGCGAAACTGATGCCCGCGGCACTTAGCCTTGCTGACATGTGCGGCTTAAAACGGCTATAATTATTAGCTGGTTTTACCAGCTAAGCCGATTGGTCTTCATTTATTATTATGTGTAGTAATGTTCACGCAGATATTGTTCAGTGGAGAAATATGGCAGCGTTCATGCACCCATCCTTTACGGTTTATCCGTTATACTATATTCACAAATGCGCCTTAATTACGCAATTAGGAGATTTATGTAATTAAGATCTCAATTAAGTTGAATTTACCATACAATATTTCAATTAATAAATTGAACAATTAGTACTAAATTACAGCAATGAAATCAAATGCTACTTTAGTGAAGTTTGTTCAGTGAGCAGAAAATTCTAGACCAGACAACTTACAATTTTCAAACATCATTGACGGCTCAAGCAAATAATTTTAGCTATCAAATGCTAAATGGCATCTGTGTGAGCAGCAAATATTATAACAAATTTTTTAATTTAATTGCCTCAATTAAGGCGTATGTGTAAACACATTATTAGTCAGCCTTAACATGCCGCCTTGACTAGCTAGAAATCATAGCGTCGGCAGCACAACGACCACAAATTTGTAGATGTTCTTGTTCAGTTTAAGCACAATTTTTTTTATTTGTCATCAAGTTTGTTCCGTTTTCTGCAGAAAGCTTTGTGTACGGGTTTTTAAAGGCATGCGTAGGTACATAGTTTTTATTTTGGCTGTGTGTCTTTCGTTGGTGTTATGGCAGAACAGCGTTGTCCTAACAAATGTTGCGACAGCGCGGTTGAACCACGAACAGACCATCAACAGTGATGGCATTCACAAAGCCAATGATGCCGATAGCTGCCTTCGCGCATTTTTCAATTTGCCACGGTTGGTCTTAATTATTACCGCCTTTGTGCTCTGAGTGCTGAATTCATCACAATGCACTATGGCATGATTAAAAAATAAGTTGTAAATAAGTTCATCAGAACAAGAGAGTGTTAACTATTGGAACATAGCCAAAATGATATAGAAAGTTTTTAGATTACACTGCGATACGTTGGCCCCACCGTTGAACGCTTGAGTGCGAAAAAGGCAGACAAAACAGCAATAGGTGTTCAATCTTTAGAGGACCTCAGCTTACTGTCTTAGTACAGTTTTAAAATGCTACTAATTTCGTCTCAATTTAATTTTAGTCTAAACTAAGACCAGTCGTAATCTAATCTTAGAATAGTCTAAGTTGTGGAGGGTAAAATAGGCTTATATGAACTGCGAACTATTAGTTGTTGCTGGTGAATATATCAATAAGAAGGAAACGAAAATGACCACAGGGACGATATTAAGTAACGAGCTAAAGATAAACCCACGATAAAATGGGAGGAGCATTCGGAAAATGGTGATAGAGGCAGATGAACTTACAGACCCATACTAGACATTACAACATAGATTAAGCGCTCTTATGACCAAATTAACTATTATTTCAACCAATTTATGATCGCACGTGGTGGCTAGAACTGCTAAAACTATAGAGATTTCATTTTCGAGGCAGTGCGATAACAAACAACACTATCTTTATATCCCTAAAAGAATCAGTCTAATTTTGGTCTCCAGTACACGAAACCATATGCAATGCTTTACCCCATGCATAACTTTCATTCACAATCATAAAATAATGAAACTTGAAGTCTTTGCATACACGTCACCTCGTAGTTTTACCATAAAAGCTACCCGAGATATGAAGGTGTAGAAAGTGCATATTTTATTACATATTCAATGACACACTGACTAAATCATCAATATTATGGGACACTTCCACTATAGCTAGAAAACTAATATTTTGTATAACCCCCAACCGTTCTTATCCAAAAATTACGCCCGTTAAGACTACTCAGATATGTATAATACCATTCCTAGGAAACCTGCTAGCTTGGCAATATTTTTTTAACTTGCTAATATGATAAGGATTTATGGGAAATGCTACCAAATTAGCAGCTTTCCTACAAATGAGATAATGTTGTACATAACAAGAACTAAGTGCCAATTTTAATCATAGAAATTATTGGAGAGGTACTTGACCTTATTCTCAAATTTATGCCCAAGTGAACTACTACTCTACTACTACTACATTGTTTATGCTTGGGTCCATTGTAGTTGTAAAAAGTGCGACTATTTCTGACACATATGTGGCCAAATTACAATATATGTATTAGAATTAATTAATTTGATCCCCCAACTCTAGTGGGTCACTTAATAAAACTATTTATAATTTTTTTTTCTTAAATCTACTTACAACTTTATTTCTAATAAATGTTGCTTTAGTAATAATTAGACAAGAATTTAACATAAAAAAAATCATGTTGCCGTCACAAATGTCTAAATATTTATAATTTCATAATACATATTGCTTTTAAGGAAATTAAACAAAATCAATAAATATTTAATACTCATAGTTCCAGCAACATTTTAAAATAAAATAATTATTTTGACAAGATTATGAAACCAACAATTAAATTTATGAACAACAACAACTAAAAAAAAACGTATGAGGTTTTCCTCATACATTGATTTAAAATGCCTTGTCCATGGCATTTTACCTGTCAGTTTGTGTTTTCATAACAATTTTACAACAATCCAGCAATAGCGAGCAAGTAAATTGAAACGTTTTGTTAGGAGAATTGTATGATTGAAGTTTTATTTTGCCATTTGTTCAATATTTCAATTGAGGAATTCAATCATTCATACAGTTTTGAAAGGTGTAAATGAACTATTTTGCATTGTGTTAACACAATCATTAACATCGACAACAGCAGCAACAACATTTACTTTATTTTGTTATTTGTTTATTTTACGAAAAGTTTATTTAATAAATAGATTGATAAGAATATACACAAATTCAATATATAACATGGCAAAGCTAAAAATAAATGTGTCTGTAGTTTGTGTCAAAAACATGTTAACAGACATAATAGGATCAAGACATTGACATAATGTGGGATTGAAATATGTATCTGCGAAATACATAACGGTGTGTAATTATTTATGCATTGATAGCAGCAGTCAGTCAGTCAGTTTATTCCAAAGACCGTTTGCAGCAATTAAATGCAAGGCACAAGTGTCTGAGCTGAGCGTTCAAGTCACCGCTGTAATGTTAACGTAACGGCAAAGTTTGTATATGAAATGTGAAATTAAACCTAGAACAAGTTAACTTATTGTATTCAAAACTATCTAGTATTGGGTAAGCAGAGCCGTCTCGCCAGGCTTAATGTATTAGTATTTTTATTCTCTAGTGCCCATCTAATTGCGTGGGGATGGACCACAAGTTTGCCTACGTATTTGGACGAGTATAATTTTGCTTCATCCTGAATAGTGGGAACTTTTAGAGATCGATGTATTTCATTTCTTAAACATCAAGGGGCTCATACGATAAGACGTAAAATCCTAGACTGTCTTTTTTGTAACTTCTAAATGTTTAATGCACAAGCAATACCCCAGGGGCTTATAATAGATTTGTCTAAAATGACTTTGTATTCCAAAGCCAGAGTTGAGTTAAGGATTATTAGCCAGAGTAGTTAATTTGTTTAAAGCTTTATGGCCCTTAATTTCGCCTCAATATGGCAGGACCAATTTAGACGTGGATCGTCAAATATTTAACGAGCGTTTCCGCCGGAACAGTGGTATTTGTTATTTTTATTAGTAGACAATTTTTGTCTTCTGGGATGGATTTACTTTTTTTCTCCACTTTTTTAGCCAGTCTCCTAGCTTATTAATAATAGACTAAAGTTGTTCAGATGCAACTTTCACATCTAGGTTAACCCTTATAAATGAAGTGTCATCTGCAAACGTAGACGTATGTGTATGTATAGGTGCTGTATAATGGCAGCCCTAGTATACTGTCTGAAGGGAACTCCTGCAGAGCTTTTCCCTTTTTCAGAAAATTACTCCTTTGACCTTACTTTAAACGTTCAATCAGTCAAATAGCTTTCAAAATCTTATAGGAGTTTTCAATCCAGACTTTATCAAACGGCTGGAAATTATCAATAAACAGGAATGAACAATACTGCTTATTTTCAAGTGCCGATCTAATAATGGTGACAATTATATGAACTTGCTGAATATAACTATGTCTTGCTCGAAAACCCAACTGATGGTACGGCATAATGTTTTGTTGATTAAGAGAAGGGTTTAACGTAACGTAACGAATCATTGTTCCAATAGCTTGGATAAAACAGAGAGCAGGGCTAATGGACCTCTGAGTTAGCATCTGACTTGTGGGTTATCATCTGACCTGGTTTAAGGATCAAAACAATTTCAGACATCTTCCAAGAGCTTGGAATTAATATAAATTAGGTAAGTTTCTTATCATTGATGCTTTTTTATATCAATATTTTTAATTTGATTGGATTATCCACAGTGTCACTGGTTTTAAACCCTTTTTAATGATTAGCTAAAGCATTGAACTTTTCCCGCTAATAAAAAAAAACGAGGCACGCAAAAATGATTTTCTCATTTCCAAGAAGAAATAATAATTAACCCTCTACGTACCCCGGCAGGCCAGTTGGTAGTATAAGGGTGTGTGTAACAGCCTGAAGGTAGTGGGCCTGGTTTCCACCAAATGCTATGGTTATTTACGAGTATAACAGGGAATAGGGTATGAGTATGCACAGTTGCTGATAATTACAGATGAGTATTTACAACACTCATATATTTAAGTTAACGTTGTCGTTCTCTGTTTCATGTACTTGCAATGTGTTTTGCTCTATCATTCATATAGACGTGTTTGTACACATACATGCAAAAGAAGAAACCGAGACTAACCAAAAAAACTTGTGTTGTCTGAACACCACAGAAAGTTCAAAGAAGAAATAATAGGAATTTCATTAATAAGACCTGCATGTAAATTTGAGCTTATAAAAATCAGATATTTTCTATAAAATTTCAATTCTAATACAATAGCGGTATTCAGTGTTTGATGCAAATGGTCTTGCAACCGGGTAAATGGAAAATATAGTAGCTTTTTTATGAAATTCAACAGACATTTTGTTGTTGCAGTTCATAAAAAAACTACGATATTTTGCTTTTGTACTATTGCAAGACCTTTTGCAGCAAATACTGAATACCGCTAATATGTTTAGAATTGGAGACAATAGCGCAGCGAATAATAAAGGCTAAAGTAAAATCTATTGCCATGTGTTGTCAGTTTATAATTAAACAATTTAATTTAGTTTAATGTTGCCGCTAAATTTTAGTTTAAGGAAAACACTGGTACTTACAAAATGGGGCGCATATTCCATCATGTCAGCTGCATCCTCCTCTTCGCCCTCATCTTCTTCAGCCACATTAATGGGCTGTAAATTAACTGACTTCGCGTAGATGGCAAATGTTAACAAAATTATTAATAGACATTTTAACCACTTACGCGGTATCTGTTGGGAATAGATAAAAATATTTTCATTATTACCTTTAACGAAAGTTAGTGCCAGTCGAAAATCAGGTTTTATTTGTAGTTAATTTTTAGTTTTAGGCTGGAAATGTGACAATTTTTATTCTCTCTTTCGCTTATTAGGTTTTGGCATTTCAGGATTTTATAAACATAAATTAAGTGTAAGAGGAATAATAAAGAAAATATTGCACTCTAGATTGATCGATATTCTTGGTTCACAACGAACTTATATGTCATAGTTTCGATATCACGAAAGTTCCGTAAAACGGGAATTTTGATAAAAAAAGATCCGCTGAAAAATAATGGTTGTCTTCGGCGAGCTGTTCTGAAGTAGATCCTCTGAGCTGAGTAATATAATTTCGCCGCTTTTAATCAAGATTTTAATTTTTCTTATTTCATGCAGCTGCTAAATAAGTTAATCTTTTGTTGTCACTAATAAATCGCTTCTACTAGTAAGAAATATTTGCTATAATTAGTAACTATAACTATTACATTTACATACTCGTACAAGCAAATATTGTTCGGCGTTTAAATTTACTTACTATGACACGAAAATTTAAGCAAGTTTTACTTAGTTGAAGTCTTATATAAGTTGTAAATTAAACGAGGTGTGTACAGAAAATAATCATTCTTAATTTCTAATTAGATATTCCAACAAGGGGCTTTGATGTAGATTTTTGGAACGAATCGTCGTCAATCCTTGTCAAGCTTAGCTTGGAGACAAACTGGTTTCGAATCAAAAATGCCACTGAAGATGACACATAGAAAACTTTTCAGGGGATAACGCACATCGTTCAAAAAATCTACACCAAAATAATTATCTATTCCACAACATGAAGTCTGCCCCCCATAAGATATAATAAATTTGTTTCAAAAATTATGAATGAAGTAAAGAAATCAGCGTCTTCTTATATAGGGTGTTTTTTTAAGCCGAACAGAACTTTAAATTATAAAAATAACACACAAAAATAAATTTTGGTACAACAATTTTTTTTTATTGGAAAGATCAATACATGGCATTAAAATTTGAACATTTTTACGGCCACTTTTACGAGCACTGCCAACCAAAAGAACAATGTTGGTCTTCAAAGCGTTAATTGTTGCGGGTTTATCTGTTTAAACCAGTGATTTCACTTGGCCCTACATGAAATAATCTAGAGATGTCAAATCGCACGATCTTGGAGGCCAATTAACAGCTTCACGTTTCGAAATCAACACATCGCCAAATTTTGATTTCAATAAGTCGATTGTTGCGGTCACCGTTTGGCACGTAGCGCCATCCTGTTACAACCATATCTCGCCCGGATTAATGTCATTCAGTGATTTATATTATCAAACAAAAACTCATTGATCATGGTGCGGTAACCATCTATATTGACAGTAACATGACCTGCGGCTTCATTTTTTAAGAAATAAGGTCCAATGATGCCACCAGCGTGTGAACCACAGCACCCGTTAAGACAAAGATGAGGTTCATCGCTAAACACAATTTTGCGATAAAATATCAGATAAGTTGATGACTGATTTTGGGTAATTTCGTAACGTTGTTCAGGCGTTAAACTGTTCACGTACGATTTTCCAGAGATCATATATATTAAAAAGTGAGCGCAGTTTGATAGTTCGTTTGACAGTTAACCCGTTCGTAAGTTATATCGGGCTTAAGAAAATACCCCATATATACACTTGTATCATAAAATTTAGCGAATGTCCTTTTGAGATATTCTTTAGCTTAGAGTATAGTTATGCCTTGAACTTTGTCGACACCAGTCTTTCAGTTAAAACCGGCAGTAGTATTAGTCTTGGGTGAGAATTAGGCTACTGGTTCGCGTTGCGTCAGTGTTTATTTAATTACTGATCGAACTTGGAAAGTTCTACCTTCTTACAGTTTTAGGCCACAGACAAGTCTGGGTGACTTGTTCCTCACATCTCACGGCTAGCAGTACATCAAAGTAACGACATCACCAATGTCTTTCAGGAGAGAAGCTTAGAGTACATAAAAAATTCGATGACAGTGTCCGCCTTTTTTTGAAGGCTCATGTTAACTTAAGAATCTAATATTTCTCTGAACTCTTTGCCAAAATGTGCGGATATGTAGTCAAGACGAATGGCCACACCCGCTGGGGTAGCTTGTTCGAAGTGGGTTGTAGTACAGTTTGAAATTAATACACGTATATGTTAACAACACTTCCCTAATTTAAGGTAAAACCAGAACTACCAAGTTACTCACCCGAGGTTGGGTCACCAGTACCAATACATGTGTACGAGGGTCTACTGCTTCTGAAGATTCGTAGCAGTTTTTTTTTACTTGTAACGAGGTCCAGCCCACCAAATAAAATATCGAAAACAAACCAGATAGCGATTGGTGCGAAGTGAAGGAAACATAGTCGCCGAAGCGACCAGTATTAGAGAAGATTCAAAAAAGTCGGTTCGCCAACGTTCAGCTGAATTAAAAATCGCCAGAGCTCTGGCCTATTTTTCAATTGGATATAGGCCTACAGTCGTATACGATTGTATTGATGCAAGAATTAAAGGACCAGCGTATACGAAGACTTGATTTCACTGACTGATTCTGTCATACATCTGTCTCATACCCAACCTGAGCAAGAGTCGGGGGGTGGTTAAGGCTATATAATATTCGAAAAGAAATGGTCCGGTTCAGCAAATTAACTGTCGAAGACAAACTAATCGTTTTAAATATAAACGTAAAATAAAAACAACTCTACTAACATCGATATTGAACACCCCTCGTATACGCATGTGCCTATATGTTGCCATAGTTAGTACCTCATATACATACATACATAAATACTCGTACTTAACGCACTGATTGTATATACAAATTGAGTATGTAGTATTAATAATCAATGTACAATTTAGAAACGTCGTTAATGCTGTGTTTAGGTTGTAACGCAATTAATTTGTTTTCAGATGTTTTCGATGGATAACAGGCTGTAGTTTTGAAACTGTAGCAGAAAGCAAAAAATAAAAATTTGAAAATTCAAAGAAAAATACATATTTTTCTTTTAATAAAAACGACACGAAAATTACAAATAATTGAAGTAAAAAAATTGCATGTTGAAAAACACGTACTCGTATGTGTCTCCTGTATGTTTTAACTCGTATGATTTTGGGGATATCATTGCAAGCTTTAGACCAAGTTGTTATAGCTTAATAATTATTTATGTCAATTAAACGCAGTGGCTGAAAATGTGTGCGATATAGTGCATATTACCACTGTGCGGTGTATGTGAGCGCATGTTTATCTTATACTAAGGTGCGCATCAATATGATAAGGGCACTTAGTTTTTAGAAATATTATTTACAGCAAAAACTGATAAGGATCAGATTAATAATATTTCCGTTGACGAACTGTGATTGATCTGCTTCATATTGTATTTCAATTAAATTGAAGAAAAGTCCTGTTTTGAACATGCAAAGCTAAAAATATGTTTTAAGCTTAATTTTTGGCAAGAAAGTGAATTATCTAGATAAACGAACTGCTAGTTAAAAGAAGCGTTCTATGCCATACTTAGTGTCGCATAAATGGAACTGCATGTCGGCGACATTCACCTCTTGCTGTTAAGGGTGGGGGGGTCGGGGAACCTCTCAATCGTATGCGATTAGCGGTCGTAACAATCGTGCTATAGTGGGATATTATTTTGCCATTTGAAAGGTGTACCGATCAGAAAACTATCGCAAGCCGACTTGCTTCAAATAAATCTACGTCGTTCGAAATATATTGTGCCGATTTTGACCAAATATTGAGATCTGCGACTTTTCAGGAACATATCTACTCACGAAATCTCTAGATACTGAAATATATAGATTTGTCATTTCGATTGATCCACTCACCGATCGTGTGCAGGCGTACTGATGTAAGAGCTGCCTCATATTTTATTTGGACTTCTATTTGGAGGTCTAATATAGTGCCCTACGACCTTGTTGCTGTGTTTCTGATTGAACCGCTTAGTCTAAGATAGCTTATTCATTATCTTCTAAAAGTTTACTCTGTTTACTCTACTGCCCTCCATGATTCCAGTGAAGCACAGGTTGGAATCGTACCATTCACGCTTTTGTAGAGTCCGTGTGGAATGTTTGGGCTAAGGCTCCTTTTAGAGCACCTGACTTTCCTCTCCTCTATCTGGTACTTTAATCTCAGTTTTCGGTCCGAGATTACTCCTCAGTATTTGATCTTGTCGGTTAAACTAATTTTCTTAACTAGTAAACGTGGTTCGCCGAAGTACGCAGACTTCGGTCTCCGTGGCGAAAAGTCATAATTCTGTCTTAATCGAGTTTACATTCAAACCCTGTGGTTGTGCCCAGTTGTATGCTGTATTTAGAAATCTTCTGCTCTTTTGCATAACCGATTTTGTTTTTTCCCCTCGGCATAGCAGACGGGTAGAAATCATTCATTGGGTGAGACCCTTAGTAGACTGTTTATTCTAGTTTCCCACAGTAGGGGCGACATCATACTTCCTGGGGAATTTCACATTCCATCCTGCCTCTAATATTTATTTCGGAGAAACCGCTACTGATTCACCTTTTTATTACCATATTATCGATCCTACCCCTCAACGCCCGTTCAAGCCAAAACTGGTTTAAGGATTAGATAAGTGTGTCGGTCCTCACTTCATTGAATGCACCCCACGATGCCAGTACTGTCCGTAAGTGCATAATGTTTGTTGTTAAAAGTTATCTCTATGTAGTGTACAATTCATGCGAAGCTGTGAACTTATCCACCTTTGATATACGCGTGTCGTCTAAACTTCATTCTTTCTTCCAGAACCCTCCTAAATTTCAGTTTCAGTAAAACATCCCAGCTTCATATGGGCGCCTTTACGCCCAATTAACTTTTAAATTTTAGTCGAACCATTTATCCTTCTCTTAAAACATTTACAAAGTGTCTGTGTGTACGCACTGACCTTCTCATTAGGGTTTATTAAACAAACTTACATTTACTGACCTTATCACATTCTCGCGCACCTTATACTCGTATGTGCTATGTTGAAAAATCAATCACTTTTCCAGCTTGAAATTGTTGTTATATATTTAAAGTTTAATTAAGGCTTAAAAGTTTTGTTTCTTCTAGTTGTCGTATTTAATTTCTAGTTTCTTGCAATTTCATTTTAACACATGTTCAACAAGTTTATAAATTAAAGTTTTTAAATTTTTTCCCAGGTATTTATTTTTTACTAAAAGTGGAAAAAGAAATTTTCAACAATTTTATCTACATATTTTAACTAATTTTTATGGCTTTTATGTCTTCATATAATTGACATTATTTTCCCAAATAGTTATTTAAAAATTAAAAACGATTGAAGTTTTAAATCTGAAAATTTATACAGGTTTTTTTAATTGAAGTTATTTTCCTGTAAACAGTTTAGAAATTCATTTCTCAAGATTTAAAAAATTTTGTGTGAAAAATAATAATTTAATTGTGCTTAATAAAAGACCTTAAGTACAACTTCTGCTCGTTTGGCTGGTAAAGACTTTTCAATTATTTGGTTATTCTTATGCGATTACAGTAACTTTTTTCTTCTATGCTATTGAACGATAATACTGTTACGAAGATTAGTGCAAACAAGTATTCCTCGCATGCCTGTAAGAATTTAATGGTGCAAATACATGTGGCACTCACTGTACAAAATTTTTTCAAATTGATGGGAACGAATATTTTTGTCACCTACTGTACAGAATCACTATGCTTCAACAACAACGATAGAACATCAACACATTTAAACGAATGGAGGAAACAATAACAACACAAAGAAACCAACACCAAAAGTAACAAAGCAGCTAGTAGCTAGAGCAGAAAAGTTGGTAAGTTCATTGGGGCTACTCAAGGTTGCATGAGACAGGGTCTCATGTCAACCGAGATATGGCGCCATGTCCTTAACTCGAAGGAGGAGGGATATAAATGTTGAAACATTAATTCTCTTTGAATCTGATATCAGTGTGTCCAGGAAGGTGAATTATCTAGGCGTTACTCTGAATAAAGAACTTACCTAGACTGAACACATTGAATTGAAGATACGGAAAGCGAGAAGGATCTTGCATCAATGTAAACGAGTGTGAGGCCGGAGATGGGGAATCTTAGCAGAGGCTGCATTTCGGATTTACAAAATGATGTTACGGTACGGTCCATAATAACTTATGTATCCGTCATTTGGTGGCGAAAGGCCTTTCAAAGTAAAGTTAAGCGAGAGTTGGATGGGGTTCAAAAGATTGCTTGTATGAATATATGTGGCCCAATACGCACGAAACCAACACAGGCAATCGCTGCAATGCTGGGATTGCTACCGTTGGAGTTATTAATTACGTCAATGGCCGCAATGTCGGCTTTGTGTAGAAAAGCTATTAGGGAGACTCAGATGCCAATGGAACGCATGTGTAGAAGAAAAGTAGTCGAAAGAATCCATCGGACACACTCATTGCAGAAGGTGTTATATACAATTACTGTGTGGAGAAAGACATCAGCATTTATACAGCTGGTTCTCTTATAAACGGCAGGGCAGGATTAGGTGCATATTAAGCCGAGCTGCAGTTGTGCTATACTCTGAGTCTGGGGCAATACGTGTCCGTTTATCAGGCAAAATTGCTTGGGTTCCTGCATGCGTTGGAACACCAGCTGGTGGTTCTTGTCGCACTTGATAATCAGCCGGTTACAACACGCATGAGGCAAGTGAACGCGTATTCCACATATATTCTAAAACTAAGCAGAGTTGCCTCGCTGAATTAAGTAGCGTTGATGTGCGTTAAAGACCACATAAACACAGCGCGGAATGATGCAGTCGACCAACTAGGGATCTGTTGTGAATTTCTTTGCACCAAAGCCCAGAGTTGCACTCGGAAATGGCTTAGTGCATGTGAAGTCCGTACAATGGGTGGACTCATTATACGTGAAAATGTGGAGCAAGGCTACCACATGTAGACAGGCTCGAAACCAGCCCCTCGCTAGGAAGGCTAGTAAGGTACTCAGATATAATAGAGGTACTCTAAGCTGGACTACTGTGTTAGCGACAGGTCATGGAAACTTCAAGTAACATATGACCAAAATGAAAATGGAAGAAGATGATACTTGCAGACTGTGCCTGGAAGAAGCTTAGGCGGTAGCGTACATTTAGTAAAGAGAAACTTGCACAGCATCGTTATTAGACTAATGAAGTAGGTGAGGGAGTGACAAGTTTCACTACATATAAGTTAATAATACCAAATACACAGTAATATTTTTATTTCCATGACAATCATTCAATATTCAACAGAGACGGATATGTTTTTACTTTCGAGATCATTATCCAAGCATTATCACATAATTGCTTTTGGCTATAGTTAACAGCTAAACACTTCATTTAATTGCCATGAACATGTTGCAATCATGGATTTTCTTTGCGTGCTGCTTAACATATCCAAAGTCCTTTTTCTATTTACGACAAAAAATCAATAAAATTTTATTGATAAAAATTTACTTTCACTTAAGTGAAAGTTAAATACAACTACACATGCTATAACACAATTCAAATTACTTTCGCTTTTTCAGCGTTTAGTTTTTATTAATGAAAAAACAACAACAACCAAATCTATAAAATGTTTAAATTCATTTAGAGAATAATATTGTACTTTTCTACCACAAACAAACACTTACATCAAACAACATTATAAAAATTGTTGTAGAAAAATTAAAATAAAAAACAACGATTTAAAAAACTCGATTGATTATTTAATACGTTATCACACAAACTGCTGCCCGTAGAAGATTACGTTAATATTAATAAATGTTTTCTAACAAATACCACACGATATCTCTCAATGTCAAGGACAAGTTTACTATTAAGCATGCATTGTGCTGAATCCAACGTATTTATACAGTTAGAGTGGATCGTGAAAAAACTATTGGCAGGCAAAAAAAAAAAAATTTTTAAAATAAAATACAATAAAACAAGTCGGCTGCCAGAGCTCTTCATTTTCATGGCAACCGGCATAATACTCGTACTGGAGACGCAATAGATGTTGTAATGCTGCCTGCATGTTTTTTTTTGTTTGTATGATCTTTGTGCAATATGAAGAGTTCTTTTTTATGCATAGGAGATTTAGTTGTGCTTCATGTTTGCTGTATTATCTAGTTATTCGAAAGTTGATATCAACAAAGTTAAGTAGGAATTTTCAAACAGCGATCGGAACACATCCGTTTTTAAGCAGCAATGGAGCTCATGGACGTCTGCTAGCAGGCACAAAGGTATGGCTTGCCGTAACTTAATGTACTGTCAGAAGTTCTGACTTATAATACCTCCTCGTAGTGGCAGCCGGTAACAGGTTCCTGTCTCTGCAAGGAGTCTGTCTAAATGAATCGAGGGGAGAGAAGTTAACACCCTCTTATAAAAATATCTAACCGACAGTGGAACAGCACACACCTGGGATGTGAACTCTGGATACCAGCCGATCTTCAGCTTTAATACAGATTTACCGGGCATATGAAGCTTTGTGTCTTTTTCTCCTTTACAAGAACTCAGGAAGCCCCGCAAGATGCGGAGAGGTTAAGCTCTGTAGGAACTCCGGTGTTTATTGGCCACTGAATGAATTCCAAAGAGATGGGCAAGAAAATCTCGCAAAAGGTGAACGGTAGCGCACATTGTGTGTGAATGTCCAGCAGTGGCTAGCATAAGGATTAGGACCACAGGCGAACACTTGTTGAATATGAATGCCATGGGGCACCTAAGCCTCAGAGAAGTCCCGTCAAATTAATGAAACTCGGTGATGAGAAAAAATAGCGACAGATACGCGTGACTAATATTTGTCACTCCACCACCCATCAAGGAGTAATAACAAGGTTAATTTTATCTTCCAAGTCGTCAAAAGTCTCTGTGTTAAAGGCTTAGAATAAAGGTCTCATAAGTTGATGTCCAATTCACAGATCCGAAGTGCGACTTTATGCTATCACAGAGGGATTGCTTAACGAGCTTTTATTTCGGTTTGTTTATAACGAGTTTGGTGTTACATAATGTCTACCAGCGTGTAGCGTACTAAGTTTAGTCACTCTACAACCCATCCAGGAGTAATAATGCGTTTAATTTTGTCTTCTAAGTCATCAATTGCCTCTGTCTTTAGATGACAAATTTCATTAATTATCCCACATAATTTGAAGGCCAGTTTACAGATCTAAAGTACTATGTTATGTGCTCTCACAGAGCTTTGCTAATAGCTGCAAATGTCAATTCTGCTTTGACATTTGTGAAGTAAGCAGGCGTGAACAAAACAAGGATTGCCATATTCCTCAATAATTCGAAGTAATTGTTTAAATTTTTTTCCGAATAAATTCGTTGGAAGTGTTGGCGCAGATTTTCCGGCACCAATAGGGCAATCACTACGACGCTTAGTCCCTCGCATTGAAGAGTATGGGACAACACGAGATGCTGGCAGGTCTGGCCGGCAGCGACAACCGAAATTCTGAAGGCAGAATTTTTGGTTCGCCTTATCTCTCTGGCCGGGGAGATCGCCCAATTTAACTGCTCTAGGCATCTTTTTGTGAAGCCAGAAGTTCTGTTTAGAGTGATAAAAAATGCTATAAATCGAGCTCTTAGGATCATTAATTTCGATCGTTACCATTTTCTTGAACTTGAGATATCAAATGAACTGAGTCCAAAAGCAGAACCAAAGATTTTTATTCACAAAAAGTTGCAGTCAAAAAGCATGGGGTGACAGCTTTTGCACCACCCCTGCTGCCCCTTGTTATTAACGTTTATGTTTCAATTGGCATTTGGCTTTGATAAAAAAATTCTTTTGTAGTAAATTTCCAGCCAGGAGAACGAATTTGAAATGCTAAATAAAACCGCTAAATTGTCATTACTAATAAAGATGAACAACAATAATTTTTGCAGGCGTTTTATAACATGTTATCGCTTCGAATAGTTACCAGTGTGGTATAGCTTGTTAATTGCTCGTTGAACTTCTGTTTATGGTGTGAACTGGTATAACCAGCTTGGCACTCACTATGTTGCATCAACATTTCAAATATTTTTTCATTGCAAACAATGAAATTAAAGGTGCTGTAGGCAATATTAAATTCTTAGATTTAAATTTCTTTTAACCTACAAATGGACAATTACTACTCAGGGTTGTAATACATATAGAGATTACTTTGTTGCGTCTAGTGTCACATTGACTAACTATTGGGTTTTACATGTTGCAGTTATGAGTAAAAATGATTCACGTTTCTAGTAAAGCGAGTAGTAGTTGTTGCTGCCTTGAAGTAACTCTTCTCCAGTTTAAACAGTTGTGGGAAATACAAGTTTTTCAAATATGGTTTCAATTCGAAAATGTTGGTCTGGTCTTTTTTTTTAAGAAATAGATAATGACACTGCTTATTTAGTTGACTTGTTGCATGAACGAATAAGTTTGTGCAAAAGAGTTTGCTGAAATGAAAGTAAAAGTTGTTGCCTATTTTCTTTTGCCATTCAACTGTAATATTTAAATCAAGCAATACGAATTTGTTTTGGCAGATTTATTTTTTGTTGAAATGTTTTGCGGGCGTTGCACAGTGGGAGATCGTTTCTTGGTCGCGGCCAAAAGTACAAAAAGTCTCTCGCGTATTTTTTTTAACTCTTTTGTCGTGGTGTTTTAGGCATATTCTTTCAATATATCTTCCGACTTTGAGTGCGGGTATCTCAAACAATGTTAAAGTTTTGACATGTATTAAGTGAATCCACTTATTTGTCTGATTTTAAATATTTTGATTTAGTTTTTTATTTCAAGAAAGGCTCAAATTTACTTTGCTATTTACTTAATTTATTTTACGAAAACGCACAGATTTTAATGCAATAAACCAAAAAATCATTTATCCCATACTCTGTTGATTGACTCAATTTACATTACTTCGCTTAACTACGCAGCATGATCAATTAAACCACAAAAAATTGTCTTTGGCTGCTCTACGCCTGAATTCTTCTTTCTTGAAATACTATTTATCGTGGCTTTGGGACGCTTCCATTTTGCGTCAGTAATAACATTAAAATATTTTTTATACTTGAACTTGTGTGTTTCTTTAGGCTGTCCATACACTTATGATTTGTCCGTGTGATTTGTTCGTGCTCAACGTCTTGTTAATGGGGGCTGTGACGCATAAATTACAAGAAATTTAACATTTGACAATTTTTTCATTTCAATTTACTACGAACCGTCCTAGTGTATATATTGCGGAGATGTGTACCAAGCAATTTTTAATATAATTTATTTATTAAATGATAAAAAAACACCCATATTTTTACTTACTTGTTTTTTACACTTCTTTTTTTGTTGCGTACATAAAAAAATAATAAAAAGAACAATAAGTCAACCTCTCCACAATATATGGTTACTTGTTGCCGTTCAAGTGTGGTGTGGCTTGTTTGACGTGTATGGAGAAATTGTTCGCGAACAAATCACACGCACCACAAATCATAGGACCTCCTTTTCTTATAAAGCAGTAAACGGCTACTTTTGGAAAATATTTCAATAATTTAAAAATTAAAAAAAAAAAATATGTAACATTTTATAGGGCATTACTAAACCAGTGAAGACAAGGTTTGCAACTATATAAAGCACAAGGAATGATTAGAAAACACATTGCAGATTGGACGAGATGGAGGGGACATTGGGCCTGAGGGGAAAAGTGAGGTCAAAATAAAGAACTGTCGGAAAAGGACTAGGTAAAGCGAAACTCGGATTATCGGTATTATACGAAGCATAACACGTGGAAGTGCTCACGAGAATGTACCAACGAGGATTTGTTTAAAATTCTGCTTAACCCATTAGGCCCACATATTTCATCATTAAGGAAAAACTATATTAAAACCTCAACACCTTTAAGTAAGGAACCAGAAGTTTTAATTCTAAGCCCGATAGATTTAGACTTTGTTGAAATATATGCACTATGATTTTTATTAATCAGTTTTCAAGCTCTAGGTCTTTAATAAAGTTTTGGAAATAATTGAAGTTTTTACAAAATAATTTATTTCCTGATGATGCTACACAAACATTTGTTCTACAAATTTTGTTAAAGACCCAGAGCTGGCAAATTAACGAACAATGAAGCTGAAGATGGTACAAAACCAAAGCAAACTTGACAAGTGTTGACGGAAATTCGTTCCAAAAATCCTAATCCCAAATCAGCCTGTCGAAATATCAAATCAAGAAGGCATTGTTCGACGAGACTTTTAGATAAAACATTAAATTTGAGAATTATGGAAAATAAATAAATGCGAGGCGATTGGCATTTGGTCTACATTAAGGCACATGTTTTTTTTTTTTGACAAAAACCGAATGTAAATATCTCAATTCCTTGAAAAGTTACAGATTTTTCAGTGTACCTCAAATACATCAATTTTTCCCCACTGTGCATTGTTTTTGTTTCGGGTGCATTTGATTTTGTTTAAAGTGTCATTTGAATTTAATTAATATAAACTCTGTTTTTTGGTGAATAACCGATGAATATGAAAGTTGAGTTAAGTTGAGTTTTTGGTTCAGGATTATAACGGGAATTTGTTATTTATTGGATGTTCAAGATTTTCTTTTACGAAAGTTCATCTCTAATTTCTTGTTACTTGATTTACTGGATCCTTATGCAATTATGCTCATTATGTAATATATTTTCATTTAATGATTTAGTTAATAGTAGATTTTTGGAACGAATTTCCGTCATCCCTTGTCAAGTTTGGTTTGGAGACAAACCGGTTTCGGCTATGTGCCATCTTCAGTGTCATTTTTCGTTCCGAGATTTAGTTAATCCTTTTCTTTAAAATTTTAGAAACATTGGAATATTTAAAATTTAAAATAGGGGTTCTTAATAAGGGAACAAAAAACAATTTTTTATGTTTATGTGTGAAATAATACATATCTTTCAAATTTCAACCGCGGTGGCGCAAATCCGGAAAGTTCAATTTTATATAACTCGGGAGTATACATATGTACGTGGTACGCAGGGCAATATCTACTTTGACCTCACCCGTTTTTTGTAACTTATAGTTCTATACCCGCGGCGTAAACTTGCACAGAATGTTCGTTGTGGCATTAGATGGGGTTGTCACATGGCAAAAAACAAGTAAGAGATCTGTAATAGGCCGTGCCGAAATTCATATATCCTTCACAAAAGTCTGCACTACTAAAAATGTGCTACCGATTTTCCCGGAGCAAAGGATTGTTTGGATATTTAATTTTGGCCTCCGGCTTCAGTCGTCTTTTTTTATATTTGAGCCCTCCTTTCGGTTTTAATATAAGCATTTTCGGTTAATAGATGAGAGGTTTTTTTTCATAAATTTCACCACTTTTTTATTTACAAATTTGGCGATTTTTGGGTTTTGTGGTATTTTTTGAATTATTTCAATTTTTCGATTTTATGGTGAATTTTTAAACTTTTGGTCAATTTAAAATTTTTTTATAAATTTTGGAATTTTCGTAATTTTTTGGTGCAGTTTCAATATTTCGATTTTTGTTTAATTGTTCAGTTTCATTTAGATTGGTGGTAAAACATTTTATTTTTATGATTTTTAAATTTTGTTGTACAATTTTGCATTCTTGTTAATTTTTCGGTGCGATTTTGGGTTTTTTATTTCGATTTTTTGGAAAACGTTGTTATTTATGTAATTTAAAATTTCTAAACTATAATTTCGATTTGTGGTGAATTCGGAAATTATGGTAAAATTTGTTTTTCGTAATTTTTTCAGACTAATTTAAATTTTTAGTAAAATTATAATTTTTAAGTTTTATGGTGAATGTTATTATTTTTGGTGAATTTCCCATTTATGAGAAAATTTAATTTTTTGTTGTATTTGTTTAAGATCGATTCTGTTAAAATTTCGACGTTTTTCATAAAATATTAATCGTTTGCGACTTTTCGCTATTTTGGTGAATTTACAAAATTTTGGTGAAATTTGCGAAAATGTGGAAAAATCTAAAAAAAAAATATGAGTTGCTAAAAATCGTTAAATGGACCTTATCTTATACATTGCTTCCACTACGAAGTGGTTAATATATTTTTTTGAACTATCGTGTCTGGAAGTGCACTACTGTAAATGTTGTCTCCTGTGCCTGCGTCGTGGCTTAGACGAGGAACGTCAGAAGCACCTGTTCGCCAACTTGGAGGTGGGACTACAAGAAGTATATTCCGTAATCAGGAGTAGCAACTGATTCGAGTATGATTTCCCATCGATGTAGATATAGTGATCACCCAACCATCTCTCTCTCTCTCTCCCTCTCTTTCTCACTCTTTATACTAATCTTCTTTAAGTTGCAAGTGGCCTGTAAACCTACTCATAAAAAATTAACCCTGTTAGATGATTTATAATTTCCTTACGATACTGGATAAGTTGGAGATCCTTACAGGAAATTAGTAAAGTAAATTCGAGTTTTTGTCAGATCCTGCGGGGCTATTCAATTTGTTGTTTAAGTACTGAAGCTCAATTTTTTTAAAGTTCTTGGGGCTTTGTAATCACGAAAGAACTATTTTTATATTATTGTTTTAAATCAAAGTCATTTAATAATTCCTAAACTAGCAAATAAATTCAAAAAACTTTGATTTTCTTCTTATTTTTTGAGTGTTTATTTGCATTCAAATATCTGTAATAATTTTTTTTTGGCTTATTTTTCTCTGTTAAAATATTTTGTCTTTTAAACTTTAATTAACAGCTAGGGGTAACATTAATGATTAGTATTTGGTCGTTAAAGTCCTTTAAACAAGCATTTTCCAACAACACTGGTCAAGGGTAGGAGAGGTGATAGCAGAACAAAGGCAATGGCAGTCGATTTACAATTGTTTAACATTCGCATAGCTGGTAGCATGACCATGACCATGACCATAACCATAACCACCACCATATTCCAAGCCATTGCCGTAACCATAAGAACCCGAATGATGTTTAGCATAGATTTGAGGATGATGGGCATGACCGATCTTTTTGACAATAGCATTGAAACCATTGTGATCATCGGCAGCGTATTCAACAACACGAGTAGTGCCATCAGATTCTTTCAAAGAGTAGCCACCTGAGAAGTAGAATTAGTAGAAATTCAAATTCTTAGAAAAAACTTGTTCTTACGATGATTACCTTTGACATGACCACCATCTCTGTGTTCCCATTGATTTTTAATATCTCCTGTCTTCAAATCTTTTACACCATAATCAAATTGATATTTGGGATATTTGTGGTGATAATCGTATTTGTCGTAATGAGCATAACCATGACCAAGTCCCTGATCCAAATAGCCACCATGGTGATCAACTATCGCCAAATCACCACCTAGACCCAGATGGCCACCATCATATTGACCACCGAGATATTTACCATGATGTATGGGTTCATCATGTTTGGTAACCACGGTATAGCTGCTGCCACCTCCATGCGCATAGCTTGCCAAAGCCACACTACAGGCAACCAAGAACACAAGACCGACACTTAAAGCACGCATTTTTTAAATAATTTTTTTTTAAATAAAGAACGTAGAACGAAAAATAAAGAAAGAACGTTATGATTTATTCTGCTTATATTTTTATTCTTAAATTTAAGCTGAACTTGATTGACTACTCAAACTAAACTGATAACGTTTTGCCTTAATTTCCTACTATTTATACTTAAAATATTGTTTTAAAGGTTCTTGAAAATTCGCCTACAGATTAGTAATGAATTTAAGCAAAGTTTTCAAAGTTTAAGTTTTGCTACAGTTGTGCAATGGCGTGTTCTTGTTTAAAAACACTTTTTACCATTCGAAATCAGATTTTATTATTAATTAAAGTGCTGAAGTTTGAAAAACAATAGAAACGCAAAAAATCTAATTAATTTTACATTAACGTTCCCTTCATAATAATAACAGGCGGATGAATAAATGTTGGTCAGTGTGGTGTTTTGCGGTTGATTGAATAGCAATTCTTTAAATTTAATTAGCATTGGATTAAAGTCGACAGTGAGTGAAGCTATAACAGAATTTTGAATCCCAAATTTTTGAATTGAAATATATGAATCTAAAAATGGTATCTATTTTCTCATATTGTTAGCTTCCCTTATACCTAGTATATATATCATAGCGCTCCCCTTTGTGGCCATCACTCTATAGCACTTAATTTTTGGCAAAGCATGTGAAAGTTACTGTGGACAGGGCGACTATAGCACTTATGATGTACAGATCTGTCGTAGGTAAACCTTGGGGCTGCGTACCTAAAATTCTGCAATGGATGTTTATCAAGATGTTGAGACCAATCATCATCTATTGCGCTTGAGCTTGGCCTGACAGTGTTAGACTAACTAGAGCAAAATATCATCAGAAAAAATTAAAGAGGTTAGCATGTCTCTGTATAACATGAGATTTGTGGACTTGCTCTACGGCGGCCATTGAAGTTCTCCTTGAACTCATTCCTCTGACACCATGATCCTGATAGAGGCGGTTGCCAAAAATAATAAAATAAAATCACGTGAGGAGAGGTCTGTATGGACTGTTATCTCTGGAAAAATACAAATGTACCTCTCCTTATGCCACCCACGGATGTGATGGACAAGAGGTATAACTTCAATAAGAGGTTTGCTACTGTTCTTGATAAAAAAAGAGAATGGCAGTAAACCTCACAAGATCACACCATTAAATGGTACACAAAGGGATACAGAATACTAAAAGCATCCGGTGCGGGGATAGTAGAATCGCGAACCAACTACTATGAGTCCATAGAAAAAATGACTACAAACTTTCAAGCGGAATTCATGCCAGTGAAAGATGTGCTCATTTCATTATTAAGAGGGGCTACAAAGGAGAGAGGATAGCCATCTTCTTCGATAGAGTACTACTTTATTGCCCTCAATGCCCCTCATGTCCTGTTACCTATACAAGAGTAACTGAATTCCTCGCTGCTAGGGTATCGAGCAGTTTAAAGTAATCCCAACCATTTGATTGGAACTGGTAGTTTGCTAATGTTTTTAAAGCTGTGAAGGAATGCATATGGCTTGGCGTAACTAAGTGCACTGTGAGAAGTTCCGCCTTATACCTCCTCGTGGTGGTGGCCGGTGATAGGTTCCTGTCTATGCTAGGAGTCTGGCTAACAGAGGGAAGTTAACACTCTGTTATAAAAATCCTTAATACACGGTGGAACAGTATACGCCAGGGATGCGGAGCCAAGAGGTTGCTTGGTTTCTATTATGCGAACTCAGAATAGCAGTCAATCTCCAGTTATAATACAGACGCTGTGTGGCTGGACATATGTTTCTCCATTACTCGTGGAAAGTATACGAATTCACTGAAGGAACTTGGCCAAGGGGGGAATCCGGAAGGGATGTTCAAGAATGCCTTGCGATGGGTGGACGGGCCAATCTCGTAACGTACTGCTAAGGCGTTGCACCATTAGATTCATATAGAGATGGGTAATGAAGCCTCCGGCTTGTATTGACCAATAGAGGAATCCTGAAGATATGAACAAGAAAAATTCACAAGTCGTAGCCGGGTCACTCTCCAAGGGAGAGGCTGAGACAGTAGCGCATATTGTGTGTTAATGTGCAGCACTGGCTAGTAAAAGACTTGTCAAATGCATACGCCATGGGGACCTAAGCCGTAGACAAATGCTAGCAATTGCAAGGGACTCTGTGAGTAGAAAGAAGGTCGACAATCTGAAATCACTATAGTTAAGATTAAAGGCTACTGTTAGCATGAGACTCAATGAAAGTAAACTAAATTACAAATCGGTTCGAGTTGAGATGCGGGTCGAAAAGGGACCCATTAAGTAAATGGTCTCCTTCGATGTTCCGCCTACATTACATAAGCATTCTTTAGCGTGGACATCCGCCTGAAAAATGAAAGCTGTTTTCCCATTAAGATTGCTTTTTGGAAATGTTGCGGTGTCTGTCCCGATGACGTGTTATGTAGAAAGAATTCCTTATGGGCTTGTGAAATTATCCAAAACAATCCCTGAGCATTTCTTTTGTGCTGAAGACTAAAAAGACGTCAACTTACACGTCTATTATTATGATTATATATAAATGTTGCCATTTACACCCTTTAAAAATCATACAATTTTATTCAACCACAAAAATATTCAATTGAAATCTGTCAGTATTTATTTTTGCTCCTTCAACTAATTTATTGCTTTTGTAGTTATTGTTTGTTGTCTCAAGGTCACTGGAGTTCTACTTAAATAATATATTGCTGTCGTAGTTTCCAACTCTCCTTTTCATTTGTTTTGGCCACAAATAACCAAAATTTTTTTTATACACTCGTATATGACTGTGTTCGCAATTCACCCAAAAACCCACCCATTGAACAATAGAATTTGCTTGTCCGTCCACTAATTGTTGTTTTTTGCTTTTTCGTATCAAATGTGTTTTTAACTTGCTCGTGCTGCCAGACTTTTGTGTTCTTTTTTTTTGTGTTTAACCGCAGCAGGTGCTTTTTGTTGTTGTGTTACAGTTTTTATTGTTCTACATACGTGTTTTTGCTGTAAATTTTTTTCTGTTTGCTTAAGCATTTGTTTTTCAGCTTCATTGGTTGCATTGGAAGTACATTACAAAAAGAAGAAGGAGAAGAAGAAGGGGGAAAAAGCATAAAAAAGCTTAATCACTAATAATGTATTGAAATAACATTCATCACTTTTACAAGCTTAGATACATTAAGTTAATAGCTGGTGGTTAATTGTTAGGGGTATTCAGGTGGAGAACCCGAATTTGTTTGTAGTAAACACTTGGCAAAATATCCATGACTTGGCAGGAAATCTTAAAAACGCACTAAGTCCATTAAAAGACCGTCAGCTGGCAAGCACAAAGATACGGCTTGCCGTAACTCCGGGCACTGTTAGAAGTTCCTCCTCGTAATGGCGGTCGGTAATAGCTTTCTGTCTCTGCAAGGCGTCTGGCTAAATAAGTCGAGCGGAGAGAAGTTGACACTCTAGTTTTAAACATTCTTAAACCGCGGTGGAACAGCACACGTCAGGAATGCTTGGCCAAAAGGGTACTTGGTTTCTCGTATGCGAACTTTGGATACCAGTCGATCTCCAGTTTTAGCACTGACTTACCCGTGCATATGGTTGACCTCATGCTTTGGAGCCTTTTTGGTCAGCAGAAAGCAACCAAAGATGAACCAAAGATTATATGCGAATGCCAAATTGCGTCTGTATTTGTGGTTGGACAGAGAATCGTGCACTAAGATCAAGCTGTGCTGATCCATTATAGTTAAGTAAATAAAATGTCTTCTAACCACAAAATTCACGGCGTTCGATTTTGCCTTCACATCGAACATATATAGTATGTTAATATGAGTCCACGAAAACTGGTGCCTAGTAGTACCTAACTGGGGTTAAATCTCTTCCAGACACTAATAGCAGGTCATCAGTTCCTGACAGTGTGAGTAGCACAGCAGTAGCTCGAGAAGGTATAGGCGGTCGTATTGTGTCTAATAGTACATAATTGGGTTTAAACCTCTTCCTGGTTCTATTATCGTTACGGACGGCTAGGATACCGTATTAATGAAAGCCTAGCAGTTCTTAATTGCGGTTAAGCCTCTTTCTAGCACTGCGGGCGCCTCAACCACAGAGTTCAGCACACTCACGGGGAACCGCTATTGTAGCTTTGAGACTAACTTTACCGCGTTTCACTATCATCCACACGCTCGCTCTCTCTCGGCAAGTTGTATAAATAAAGTTATACGTTTTGCAACGAGCATCTCGAGTCATTTGATGAAGAGAGACAGGGATACTAATAATAGGTAACGACCCCGGACACAGTTGAGCCTATCCCAACAACCAGCGAAAACATGTCGTTACAGTCTTGAAAATAAGTTGATAAAAGCGGTTTAAAGACCCAAATCGGAAGATTGCTCATATCAAAAAAATATATAATTTAACAGATAAAATACACTAGTGTTCAGTAAATTGAAAAAACAACATTTTCGAGACAAGTTACACTAAGAGAAACCCCTTTTTAGCTGGAACAAAACGCAAAACATTGTACAAAAATAATCCCTTCAAACCTGAATGCCCCTACTAATTGATTTTTCAAACACACCATGTATTTAATCTTAAGCAATCATTCATTATTTTGATGGCTTAGCCTGGCTTGGCTTTTTAATTCATTGAATGGATGGATGGATGTTGATTTAATAAAGATTGTTGTTTTCCTTAATTTATTTGTTCATAATTATAATATAAAACACTTTTATTGGCGTGTTGTTGTTGGTGCTGTTGTACAAATTCAAAATATTTGGTTTAATGAAAAGTATTTAATTTTGTAGCTGCAATCAGTTGATTGAATGTGTGTGTGTGTGAGTGTTTGTTTTTTTTTTAGCCACAATTACCCCATTAAATAGTTGTTAAACATTTTTATTATTTTCCATTAAATTATTGGTCATACACTCGATTGTAGTCAGACAATGCCATATAATTATATAATCCATACCAACTTAAACACAGTGGCCAAGTTATTAACCATAAATAAGTGTTTAGTGATTTTATTTAAACAATTTTTTTTCGCCATGTTGCTTTAAACATATTTGGTTTTGTTAGCATTTTATATTATAGAGGCTTGTTGTTGGTGTTGCTGAAGTTAATAACTCAATTGCAGTTTAAGTCAGATTATCGCCTTAAAGGCTAAGAAGTTGTTGGCACAAAAATTTGTTACGCTAATAATGGTTATTATCAGAAAAAAGAGGTGTGATAATTAATGTTCTTTTTGGGCGTTAAAGTAAAACTGCCATTTAGCGCTAAATTCACGCTATTTTGCTAATTTAGTAAGTGTCATATACCTCAGGTGAATTTTTATGACGGACTAAGTAAAACGCTGTGTTTTTGAGGTGGCAAGAACATATTTTTTTTAAATTTATTTAACATAAGTAATTAAAAAAAAAACAAAGTAGTGTGTCTGAAGAAAGGAAAGAGTTAGAAAGGTTTCAGTAGGAAAAGGCCTTAAAACCATCTCCATAAATTCTTAGCAAAATTTGGGAAAACAACAACTGTGAAATGATTCTTTCAACATAAAAAAACTGAAGAGTGGAGTTTTTAATAGACCCACCACTTGCATTTTTATATTTAATTGAATCTTTAAAAAAAAAAAAATTAAAATTAGTATTGAATTCTTATGGTTCTTTCGTTTCTAGCGAAAAATGTAAAATTGTTTGCCCTTTTGCAATACTTGTGAAATAATATCGCCTACAAAAGTTGCTGCTTCTTTTAAATTTTACCCTTAATAATGCCGTAAGGCTTGGTCCCTTTATGATCTGCATAAAATTCCATATAATAAGGAAGTACACTTTAGCAGGGTAACATTTTATTTAAGAAACAAAAACGCCATTACTCTCTACATTTATTGTTTACTAATTACACTATGCGTGCCATACAACGTACTCTTTAAAAAAATATATACTGTAGCCCTACATGAGTAGATAAGTTTTCAAATCTTAGAAAGTCAATGATACCCTTAAGACTGAAAGCTATCGATAAAAACGAATTTGTGCGACTTCCTAAAAAAATTTTAAACTAACTTTTTTTTGCCTTCATTTCGCAATGTTAAGCAGTCTTTAATAGCGAATTTTAAATAATTTCGAAACGACAAATATTTTAAGAAAATATGATAAAATAAGAATTACAACTTTTTTAATTTGGCAAACTTTTCAGTTCACCAAAAGTTTGGAAATTCAGCACAAAATCGAAAAACTAGAAAACAAAATAATTGAAAAAAATATCGCAAAAACTTCTCAAATTTTAAAATTTCACCAAAATTTTTAAGTTTTGTAAAAAATTGAAAAAAAATCAATATTTTATGAAAAACGTCGTAGTTTTAACAAAATCAATCTATATCTTAGAAAAAACCAAATTTTCACAAGCAGGGAACCAAACACAAACTTCACCATATTTTAAAATTTAACGACAACATTTGCTCAAATGCTGAAACTGCACCAAAAAATCTAAATTTGGTCAAATATTAGAAATTTGATTAAAAATCGAATTCGGCTATTCACCGAAAAATCGAAAAACCTGAGGACAAAATTAAATATTGCAGACAATCATTTGCTCCGCGAAATGTCTGTGAATATTTACGAAATGTATATAAGATCCACACAGCCGAATATAGTTCACTACTTCTCCTTAGGCGCCACACATCAATAAGAGTTGGTAACATTTGTAAAACAAAAAATTGCTTTAACAAATTGTTTTTTATTAAAAATTCGACTTTTAATTAACAAAAAAAATTTTGTTTTTTTTTGTCAAAAACTTCGTTTGGAGAATTTTGGAGCAAAATTTGTATACTTCAATTTTTGTAGTTGTACTAATAGCAAAAAGAAATTTTTCACAACGATAAAAAAATTAAACACATCACGTGCATGATGCCAAAATTTTCCGACATTACGTAACGTATTAATTTTGCCTCCAATTTTATAAAACCCAACGCAACGCCAGAATTTAGAAGGAGAAGAGAAACACAAATTTCAAACATTTTTAGAAGCAGAATTTCTTTTCCAAAAGCATAAAAATTTTCATGAAAAACAAAAAAAATCGAAATTTGTTTTTATTTTCCATTTAAGTTCTGGCCTTGCATTTTATAAAATTAAGCCCTTCCTTTTTAAACTCTTTCCAGCCGTCACGTAATAGATCGTTTAATATAATATGATGAAAACGACATTTTTATAATGAATCCTCACCGAAAATATGAGCTATAATGTCGCTGGGATGTCGTTTTTAAAACACAATTAAACAACTCCTTTAATATCTAAGTATTTAAAATTTATTTATTTTAGTTTTTAAACTTAAAGTTTTTAGTTAAAGGAAGCACTTCAACAAGATAATAAGTCGTTTAATAAGTCTTTGGAACCTGATGAGGAATTTGCCTTAGAGTAATTACAAATGCTTTTACTAACTCCTAAACTAATGGCTGTAATGTGAGTGATCATGGCTGTCATGTTCGACATGGGCATGTCCCACTGTCTTGACAACAGCGTTATAACCGTTTTTATGATCAGCGGTATATTCTACAATGCGAGTGGTGCCATCGGCTTCTATAAAGGTATAGCCACCTGGAAAAAATGTGTATAACAAAGACATTTGTTTAAGCAACAAAAAAGCAGTGATGTTGTGTTAAAAACTCACCTTTAACTTTATCACCATCTCGAGTTTCCCAATGCTTTTTGGCATCACCGGTTTTTTCATCTTTAACATCATATGCGTATTCGTATTTAGGAGCAGCATAATAATCTTCTTCATGATCATGACCACCATCGTAATCCTCATGAGCATCGTCTTCATGACCAGATTTATGTTCAAAATGAGTCACTTCATGTGGCTGATGGTGGTGCTGATGCTGGTGCTCCGCCAATTCATGTTTTACAAGCGGCTCTTCATGTTTACTAACCACCGCATAACTACTACCATGATGAGCGTGTTGAGGATAATGCAAATGTCCTGCAGCAGCCAAACCACAAATAGCCAACAAAATACCAACTGATGTTAGAAAACGCATTTTGTATTTTATTTTATTTTTGTTTCGTTGCTTTCTTTCTTGCAAAGGGGAGCGATTAAGACTGGTGAGTGGGCCCTGTGTGTAAAACAATTGAATGTAGTCCAAATACTGATAGCAATTGGTGGTTAAACTGGGTTATTTATACTTAACAAAATTACTTACTCTGCAGCTAATTAGTGTTTATTTTCTGGTAACATTTCCTTGTTGTTGTTGGTTTCTTTTGTTTTAGAGTAACAAATTCATAAAACTGTTTTTCTTTCTCTATGTTCATTTAGAAATTTACATTCCATTTTAACTGTAGCAGAGCAGCAGTGGGTTTAATTTAATTTTTTTTTTTCAAAATAATTTTAAATGCAAATAAAAAAGTTTTGAATACATTTTGTAATTTCAATTGTTGAGCCAATGAAATGAGCATCGTGATAAATTATGTACAGAAATGTTGGATTTGAAGAGAAGTAGATTTACTATGTAAATTTAAGTGAGACAAGGACCACTGATGACACTTAGAAAAATAAGAAAGAAACAAAACAAACAAGCAAGAAGACCATTGTGCGAGTTAAAGTCGTAATTTTAAAACTATCGTGAATACTTTTTTCCGATCCCTAAAGCTTCAATCGTGAGTGTATACTCCTAAAAGCTGTCACGTCAAAAAATTGTCCCCTAGTCTTCCCTTTTTATTTGCCAACTTTCTTTTTGATGGGGATCTGTATGCTTCATATAAGTACATATTTATTTCTTTTAATTAAGATTAGTTATTAAAGTGCAGAGTGGCTTTATGTTCCACTGCCCGTGGGCTCGTTCAAGAATTCCAAAAGAACTCTTAGGCTGTAATATTACTGTCTTCTCCTGACGGCTAAGTTATCCTTTTACTACAAAGAGTTCGTTCTAAAGCAGCCAAAACTGGTGATTGCACCTCGTTCGCGTGATATCCACCATCTACAAGGAAACGCAAGCAGGCACTTAGCTTTACGTTTGGCGGATTGCCTAATGAGTTTTTTGTAGATGGCAGGGAATTATTAAGCACATCCAAAATATGCGGAAACTCAGATTTATTTACGCCTGCAATGTTGCATAAATCGTATGCAAAAACGAATATCAAGGGAAACATTTTTTGTTTAATTGTATAATTTATAATGTATGGGGCTAACTCCAAGGAGTAAGAAGGGTCTCTTGATCTCTGATATGGAATTGTTCCGTGTTGTCTAGCATCTTATTCTTGTCTTAAAATTATTGTCATTTTATTTGGTTATTTTTAAACTTTAATTTAACATTTTTGTTACAAAATGTATTTTTCTTATTAACATTCAGTATGCACTGATAGCTTCCTTTATTTTGAACAGCTGTTTAATGAAGGGAACAAAAATTCCCTACCAATTTTCACTTCTTCGCGGAAAATAAAAATTTTCATTTTGGGATCGTGGCGGCCAACCGACTGTTCCAAAACGTGCGATAATTTGCTCTCTAAACTCGAAACTCAATAGGTTCCATAATCATCGCACCGTATCTAGATCCAATGATGACAACGTTGCAATTTTCATCGTGCTTGAAGAAACACGGCCCAATGAATCTGCGGTCCACGAACTACTTCAAACAGTGCCCCTGTCAGAATACATTGGCAGCTCTTGAACTACCTCCGACTGCTCTTCACATCAAATTCGGCAATTGTTCTTGTTGACGTATCCATTGAGGCAAAAATGTTCGATAGAAAACACATTTCTCAGACAGCACGAATATTGATAATAAAATTCAATCATGGTGAAAACAAAAACCTTACTGAGCACTCTTGGTATTTCCACATGTAACGAAACGTATTTTTATAGCGAACAAATTTACACTGAAAAACCAAGTAGCAAAAAATCAACCGATGCATTTGTAGTATTCTCAAGTTTCAAAAGGTTAAACTCGTTTTTCCCTACTTAAACATACATTTTTCTGTGACACTAGCAGTGCGTAATAAAGATATCAAAATGAGCTCTAGTTTATTTTTATGAAGTTTTTATTTTCATGCCTGCTACTTATAATATTGTTTAACATATATTTTTTTCCAAATCGAATCAGGTACAAATCAAATGCTTTCAGTACCTAAAAGTACTTAATGTCACTTAGTATTGTTTGACTTTAATGAAACTGGTGGCATGTCCATGACCATAACCATAATCATGACTGTGATCATGACCATGATCATATACAACAGGATGGTGGGCATGACCAATTTTCTTTACCACAGCATTAAAGCCATTATGATCATCGGCAGTATATTCAACAAGGCGAGTAGTGCCATCGGCTTCCTTTAAGGAATAGCTGCCTGAGTATGAGAAATATTGAAGGAAATTTTTTAAAATAGATTTTTTTTTTTTAATAAAAGGAGTCTTACCTTTAACATGATCACCATCTCTGTGTTCCCACTGATTTTTAATATCACCTGTCTTTAAATCCTTGACACCATAATCAAACTCATATTTGGCATGTTTGTCGTGAATGTCATGTGTATGCCAATCTCCATGATCATGGGCGTGATGATCATAGCTATGATGTGGATATGAATCATGTTTGGTTATAACAGAATAACTGCTGCCATGTCCTTTGTCATGAGAATAGGAAGGCATTGCCTGAGCCCAACCAAAAGCTAGCAAAAGTGTTCCAACTGCTAAAAGTTTCATTTTATTAATTATTTTTATTTTTGACACGCTTGATTGAATGTCGCTGTTCAAATGTTTATTTGTGCTTGAGCCAAAAAGAACTGTTATAGTTTTGGTTAATTATTTCAGGTATTTATACCACAAATTCGTTATTAATTTTAAAGCATAAATTCATTAAAACTTCTTGATGGAAAAATAATATTACACACATTTTATAATAATAGAATCATGCCATTCCAATTCATTTTATCCATTAATAAGGTCATTACTTTTAACCTGCTTAATGGATTCAGGCCGAATTAAAAAGAATTCTCATGCAATGCTTGATTGGTGGTTTCGAAGTTTTAAATAATTTGTGTTGCAACTGTGTCAGGTTTACAGGTATTTACTATGAATCTAATGCTGAACATTCAAATTTTAATTGCTGGCGAATAGCATTAATCAGGTAATTAGGATAAAGGTTACTGGTAGATTAAGAATATGGAATAACCTTCATGGCATTGGTATGTAACTTCAAATGTATTTCAAATCTTTAAAACTCCTTCCTAAAACTTGTTCGTTATTTCCTTGATTATGGTATCAAAAAAAATTAGTGTAGTTTCCAATAGAGACCGTCTAAAATTTAATAAAGAAAGCTATGTGTTGAATATCAACAAATTTGCTTTATTGGAAAGGAAGGGATTATCAATTAAAGACATTGAGTGTGCAATATGATTCGTTCATTAGCTATTTGAAGCACGGGTTATATTGAGTACATCATGTATTTGTGATAGTTCTGCGTGGTATATATTTTAATTTATTAGGGGATATATGTCCCTTCTCGATCACCTTGTTTCCTCGAAATGATTTCAGGCAACACTAGCCTTTAATCTTGACTGTCGACATTCTTCCTTATCACGGCGCCTCTTGCAATTGCTAACATTTGCCTAACGCTCGCTCCCCAATGTCATTCATATACAAATAGTTTCTGCTTGTGGTGCTAAGCCTTATGCTAGCCAGAGCAGGACATTCACACACAATATGCGCTACCGTCTCAGCCTCTTCCTCAGGAGTATTTTTGGAGACTGACCCGTCCACCTCTTACGAGATTTCCTTGTCCTTCTCTTCAGAAATCCTGCATTGGCTAATAAAGACAATAGTTCATATAAATGTTAACCTTTCAACCTCTTGTGGGGCTTCGTTGTCTATCCGTATCGGAATCTCGCAATCAAATGCCTTAGGAGTAGCTTAGGATCTGTTCATCTCATCCGGACTTCTCTCTTGGCGAATTAAAACCAAAGTTTCTTCATAGAGGTCATATAATTTCCAAGTGTAATGGAGAGAAATTTGTTAAAGCCCCACAGAACTCTGTATGCACGGGTAAGTTTGTATTAAAACTAGAGATCGATTTTTATCCAGAGTTCGCATACTAAAGACGAAGCACCCTCTTGGACACACAATTCTGGAGTATGCTGTTCCACTGTCGAGTAGGAATTAATATAAGAGAGTGGGAACTTCTTTCCGCTCGACTTGGTTAGCTAAACTCCTTGCCGAGACAGGAACCAGTTACCGGCCGCCATCACGAGAAGCTATAATTTAGAACTTCTGGCACTGCACTCAGTTACGCCAAGCCACACCTTTGTGTCTGCCAGTTGACGAACTGTCCTGCTTGGTAAAACCTTGCCCTCGTATCTCTGATGCAAAATGTCTCGGTGGTATCAACTGTAAGTTGTACCATTCGAAAGAAATTATATATGATCAGCTGATAGCGTTCTTGGTGGGGTAGTAATCGCATTACCACTTTCCACACTAGACAGTGAGACTTCGTAGGACTCATCTATATTGGTGTCCTCCCGAAATCTACCGAATTTCCTCGTTGAAGTTCTCGAGCATTTAAAACCAGCATATTCGCTGCAGGCGATTTTTTTTAGCTAAAATCATGGTAAGCTTGACACTGCACTAGAGCGCAATCAGCGGCACATGACGTTATCTGTGATCGTTTTCTTTCAACCCGCGATATAGAAGAATGTTAAACAGTTAAAAGCTCAAGATCGACCCAATATGGTGGTGTCTGCGAAAGACAAAGTTGTTATGCATAGCACGAAATTGATTGCTTCGGGTTTTGCCGCCAACTCTACTGACAGCTTTGTTTCTTTCGGCAAGTATTTTGCTTCGCTCATATACGAGTATTAACTGATTGCTAACTGAACTCCTTGTCTCGAGTTTAACCCCCAGGCGTTGAAAAGTCGACTGGTAAGGAGAAAATTTAAGACATAAAATGGGTGCAATAGAACGATAAAACTGAAAAAGAAGTTTTCTGAAAAGTCCAAAATCCTAATTCCAATATGAGATAGTAAAGCAAGCCGCTAAATTGCATGCTCTAGCACGATAATTAACCAAAATATGCAAGGGGAGTGTAGGGAAATCAAGGCAATATAATGTCGTAACTTATAGAGTCTATCGGTCTCAACCAGATTGAGAACAAGTGACTCTTTTTATCGCTCTGACTGTCAAAAAAATGAAAAGTAAAATTATTTTCATTACATTGTTTGCTCCGCAAAAATGCAACCCTGTTAAAATGTCAAAATGAAAATTCTCAGTGTATATCTATCCTCTATCCTCCTTCCCATAACCCCCTTTCTTAGTTCTAGCACAATGCATTGCATGAATAGGGGTCATCCCCTGAGTGCTGGTCCTACCATAAAAAACAAACTTTCAAACTTTGCAAACTTTCTAAGAGAGCATTTGACTGTTGTGTGCATACGGCAACTTTTCTCGGAACAAGGTACCTTCAGGGAGTTGTGTTTGTAGTTTTAAGATATCTCCGAAACTACTGAGCGGATGATACCTGTGGTCGAATATCGGATTTTTTTATTTAACTGAATAGGACAAACCGTTTTTTTGACATAACATTCCGCAATGGCCAGGAACATTTTTTCGTAGGGAAAAGGCAGTGGAATCAGTTATAAATTGAAATAAACAAAATAACATGGCTTAAAATTTTATTTCAATAAATTTAACTAATTTAATAGGCAAATATTATTACTAGCCATTGTCCCATTGTGTTTAAGTATGACACATTATAATTTTAGTCAGTTTATATGTTTTAACCTTCTTAATAAAATGAATTAGAAAGGCAAATAATTAAAATTGTTTAATGTCTTAAAACCTAAAATGTTTATGTTTAAAGAACTTTTAATAACCTTAAAATTCAAGTATAATCAAATAAATATAAATTTGGCAAAGAAAATTAGTATAAATACCCAAAATAATCAAACAAATTTAAAACAGTTCTTTGTCGTAAAGCAACTTAAACAAATCAGCAAGTTCAAGTTTAACTTTGAAAATTCAAATAAGAAAAACAAAAAGGAAACATGAAATTTTTGGCAGTTGCAATTTTACTAGTGATTTGTGCTTCAGCTTTGGCTGCTCCTTATCACCATGACAAACACCATGGTATTAGTTATGAGGTTGTAACGAAACATGATGCCCATCCTCATCATGGTCATGAACATCATGAACATCATGCACATCATGACGCAGGGAATCATCATGATCATGACGACTGGCATAAACATGATGCTCATGACAAACATCCCAAATATGAATTCGATTATGGTGTCAAGGATTTGAAGACAGGAGATATTAAAAATCAATGGGAACACAGAGATGGTGGTCATGTTAAGGGTAAGTTTGAACTTTTAAACTTCTAAAATAAACGAGCTTAAAAATATTTTGTCTTAATTTCGCATGCAGGCAGCTATTCTTTGAAGGAAGCCGATGGAACTACTCGCATTGTTGAGTATACAGCCGATGATCATGAGGGTTTCAATGCAGTGGTCAAGAAAATTGGTCATGCTGAACATCCTGTGGAGCACGCTAAGTCTGTTCATTATGCTGGATGGGAAGGAGATTTTGGTCATAAGGGACATGAAGATCACCACCATAATCATGGTCATGCTACAAGTTACATTAAGGTTGAACAACATTAAGAACATGGGGAAATTTAGCAGCTATATATGGATTTTTTGATAATGCTAATCTTTTTTATTACATTATATAAATTTTTTTGAAAATTAAAGAATAAATACCGATTTTTAATAAAGAGAAATATATTTAAAAAAAAAGGTTTTTTACTGAAAAGGTTAGGTTAGGTTGTCAGGCCGCCTGTATCATAGATTCACGAATATCCGCAAATATGGTTTCTTTGTGTTGCCTGAAAAAGAAAACAAAAGAGAAAAGGTGACAAGAGATGAAATCTAGGAAAATTGAATATGCAAGTTCTGTAGCCTTGCTCTCTTCTTTGCCAGCATATCGGCTATCCAAATACGTAAACAAACTAGTCGCACATCTCAATATTCTAGCACGCAATTTATTGCAATTTGACGGCCACCAGAGACTAAAAAGAACTGACACATTGAGCCTGGTGAGGCGGCTCTCTCTACACAATAGAAGATAGATTTTTCAGATTTTAATTCAAAAAATTAGTTACTACATTGGTAATAACTAGTAAATAATAATTTAGAAATAAGATTTAAATACTTATTTTGAATTTCTTTTAATAGAAAGATTCAATAAAATAAAATACAGTATAAAAAAAATATATTGGCTATGCAGTTTTTCATATTGGTCCCATGTCCCCGCTCCTATTTTTGGGTCAGGTTTGAATGCCTCGCCATCCAATCTAACGAAGCCCGGCGTTTCCGAACCAGATGTAAGAAATACACTTATCAGAGATCTAGTATCTCTATCAAATCATTTGTTAGGATCACAAGCAGTTTGCAGCCTTTAACACCGATGATATTCCACTTTCATTGGACATTAACAAAAAGTTGAATTAAGTAAATTATTATTAGATGGTCGACTAATTGCACATGGTAGCGAATTTGTATACTTTTCGAATACATACACAGTAACACTCCTTCATCTTGTAGCAAAGAAGCGCACATTCTGCGTATTTAATAAAAACATGGTACCGATATCCATATAAAATCCCACCAACTCAGGACCTAACGTAAGACGACGAAAGTCATCGCCTTGTGTTCACGAACTAGATTCTAAAATGGGTACCTAGCTATTCCCGGCAAAGAAGATACTGTGCTCTAAACCTGCAGAAAAGTTTAAACAGAGAGTTTCGTCATTCCCAGCTTAATAAGTTTTCTTATTAAAAAAAGATGACCGTTGTGCCACGCCGCCCAATATAATTGACAGAATGCGTTTTGTCACCTGTTTAAGGAGTTGAACTATTTACCTAACTACTAATATCTGATCAAGATCGCTTAAAAGTAATGACAACAGTCAGTGATGACTTTGAAGCGGAATAAATAGTGTATGATTTGCTTTGATTTTAAAAATTGTATATATTTTAACTTTATAGTGAATTAATCATACTTGAGCTTTATAGAAAGCTTTATTACTTCAGACTTAACTCTAAAGCCTCATATTTATACTTGTTTTGGTTGCACCAAAAAGTATGCCATTGAAATTGCATACAATAGTTATATACAAAACACACAACCCATAGTGTCTATCAGCAGCTGTATCCTGCGCTAAAATTCAAAATCATAATTTGCTATTTATGATAATGAGAAAATGTAGAAAATGTAGACGGCACGCGAACTATGTTCCTACTGGCTATCAACTTCAAGCATTCAAAGTGATTTTAATTGCAGTGTTGCAAACTCTCGCACAAAATTATCATTTCTTAGGGTTCCATAGACTTGACCAGGGTGGACGAAACAAGTGAAATATTTTTTACATATGGGATTCGACGTCCGCAGAAGAGCAGAAAGTACTTTGAATTCGTACGACCTTAGAGGGGACCACCTAACGGGAAACGCATGACGTAAACTTTATTGCTATCATTCTTGGTAAATGGAATGAAGTTTTGCTTCTTCAAAAAATTCAACGGATTAATAGAAATCTAAATCAAAAAAGATTTGATGAAGAAGTAGTAAATTTATATTAAAATTACCAAATATACTCAAAGCTTTAAAGTTATAAAAAATTGTGAGCAAGCAAGCAAGCAAGCCTTTGTATCCCTCAATCCTAACTCTCTATGGTTTTGATTATATTGATAGCAGGTAGACTCACGGGGGAAATCATGGTATTTTCGGCGCAGAGACTGATGTCAAATTGAAATATAAAAAAATACGGTGGCGGAAAGGGCAAACAAATTTTTTATATGGAATTTGATATCCAATCATTTAAAAAACTGAAAAAACATCTGCGCTGGTAAGTTTACATACTTTAATTCGCCAGGGTTTTGACTATTCCTGCAACTCAGGAGTGAAATAGTATGAAGTGAATAATAAGAAGAGCATAGGAAAAGTCCGCGAATAAGCAGCCATAGTAGACCAGCGACTATATTAATAAGTACTTTTTAAATGCCTATTGGGCTGCCTAATCTGTCGGTGTATAGGATGTCTTTATAAGATCGCACTCTAGAAATTTTTGCTGCAAATAAGTCGATTGTTTAATGGGCGGAGCCAGCAGGTGACAGGTCGTCCTAATCCATTCGGTCCATTTGGGGCAACAAAATTTACGTTACTATGTTCCTATACCGAATGGCGTTCATAGTCACTGCCGGATTGATGTTCTTGGGTTTTCGGCGATACCGGTAAGTCGATGCCATCCATTGGTAATTATTTACACAAAGTGCATGTACTTTCTCGACCGAATATTTCGCGAAGTCTTCGAGCAGTCTCAGCATAATAGGGTTTCACAATGCTAAATCGTTCTTCATTCTATGCGGCTCCGTTTTTAATAATCGCAACAATCATAGGCAACAGCTGTTAAATAACAGAGTTGCCACTTGCTCGAAAGAAAATACCACATTCTTATCGATACACACTTGCACTTTTCTGCCTCTCTTTCTATCCTTTCAATCACCACCCAGATCAGATACTTTTCACTTTCTTGTAGATGTAAATTAAAACTGTGTAACCTTTATTTAAGCTTAAGTATATTTATCAATATCACATTAAATAATAAAAAAAGTACAATCCCACACACTCTCACGATGAACAAGGATAATGGTGGCGTGTATATAAATTTAAAGGATAAAAAGCACCATTCATTTTTAACCCGATTAAGTGGCAATTTATTTTAATGCCATTAAAATTGTCATGATTTTCCATCATTTTTGTATTATTTCTTTTTCTTACATAAAAAAAATATTCCTTGATAACATGAACATTTCATCAATATGTCCTTTTTTTTTCTTAGTTAAGTGTCGTTTCCTTGGTGGGTTGAGTGGTTGTTTGGTGAATTCGCTTTATGTAAAATACTCGTTCAATTTTTGCTCTTATTTTCTTTGCGCTTTTTTCTATCTTGACAAACATTAATTTGTACGGAAATACACAATTACCCAATTTTTCAAGAGTAGTGTTGCCTTTTTTGGTGGCCTTCTCTTTTGTGTGTGTGTGTGTGTGTTTTTTTTTTTAATCCACTTTAATGCGCGTTGATAAGTAAGTAGGTGACGTGCATTGTTGAAAAGGAATAATGATATAAAAGTATTTATAGAACAATTAAATAAATGTAAATGCTCAAATTATTTTAAAGTAACAAAATGTTTATTGCCAGGACATGCAAAATATCAACAAAAAGGACAATGCATTTGTTTGTGTGTGAATTAACAACGGCAATATCAAACAATTAAAAGTGTTGGTATATTATTTTATTTATTAAACATTTTCATGTAGGTCGCCAACGTTATAAAGGACAATAAATACAGCATTGACAAATGCGCATACAAGTGTTGTTTGTTCAAAATGTTGAATAATTAAAATCAATTAAGAGGGAAATACATGTGATAAATAATGTGTAACCCATTGTGCAGCCGAAAGGACTCTTAAAAAGAATTTGATCAATCACAGGCGAATAAATTTATGCAGTAAAGGGTAATTTCTTATATTAATTTTAATGGACTAGTAGAGAGGTAGAAGGGGGTATTCCTGAACCGAGGCCATGCAATTTGGCAGGCTCGGAAATACATAATGCCGAAAAAGTACTGGAAATGTTCAAAGTGTTCGTTCTGATGAAAACATCGTAGATACGTGGAAATCTAACCATTTGGCCTTCTTAATTATTATTTAATGTAGTGTGTATATCGAAACAGAACGCTTACTTACAAGGTCCCTCTTCGACCCGCTTCTTTCCCCTTACAGATTTCTAGCAACATATATAGTATGTAATTTGTGATTATCTTGATTTCATAGAGTCCTTACACTACGCTTTACACTTGACTGTAGTGATTTTAGATTCTCGACTGGTAACTGTCGGCCTTGTTCTTCAGAACGGAGTTCCCTGTAATTGTTAGCAATTGTCTAAGGCGAAGGTCTCCCATGAAAAACATATTTAACAGGAGTCTCTGCCCACACAATGTGCCCTACCCTGTTAGCCTCTCCCTCAGAAGTGTTTTTAGATACTGGCCCTTCATAGGCCAATTCACACCCGAGTTTCTACAGGGATTAACCTATCCACCCTTTGCAACGCATAATCTCACAGTCCAACTTATCTTAAAGAATTGACCCGTCTACCCCTTGCGAGGAATTTTTGGTTCATCTTTTCCGGATTCCTGCCTTGGCTAATTAAAACAGGAGTTTCTTCAGAGACTAGGCTCTCCACCTTCGAGTCTTCATTGCCCATCAGAATCTCATGGCCCAACGCCTTAAAAATTTACTCGTCCACCCCTTGCAAGGCAGTCTTGTCCACCTCTGCCGGATTCCTCCTTGGGCAATTAAAACAGGAGTTTCTTCAGAGAATAATCCCTCATCCTCCTTATTCATCCCTGTAATGCAGAAAAAGATGTCCACCCACACAGAGCTCAATAAAACGGAAGGTTGACTGGTAGTCTTTATACTAGAGGGAAAGCTCCTTGGCATATGCTGTTCCACGTGGATTTTTTATAAGAGAGACTTAACTTCTCGCCGGTCGACTTATTTAGCCAGACTTCTTGCGGAGACAGAACCTATATCTGCCGCCGTCACGAACAGGTATAAGTGAGAACTTCTGACTGCGCGCTCAGTTACGACAAGCCTTATATGCGACATTAAGTCAAATACTAATTTATAATTTTTGATAAAACTCAAACTCGATTTATTTGCCATCATCCGGAGATTCATAACTAAATTTGTCTACAGCTTATTTCTTTTAAAAGCCTAGCATTTTTTCTGTTAAAAGAGCCCACTTAAAAATTACCATCTTACAGTGACGCCCTTAACAAGAATTCTCAAAAAGGCTCTTCATTTACTCGCATCTATAAATTTTAACACGTAAACACAAGCACGTTACCTTGATGAAAAACGTTATCAGAAAAATGGGAAATAAAATTACACCTTTGGCGAAGGGTATAAAAACTGCTGGTAAAATATTAACATATTTTTCTACTCTCTAAAGATTATGAATATTTTTACAGCTGGCTTGTTTAAAACCACTTAGCACCCATATGCTGTACCATTGCGAACCAGAACATTGCCGCCACCACATCATTATCAGTTGTCAAGGTATTGTAAATATTTGTTACCTACTCCTGGATGTTAGATTAAAGAAAAGTAATTTTAGTTTTTGTGAGAAGAGGTTACAAGGTCGGACCAATTGCATGCTATACGAAGGCGGTCCAGAAATTAAATTAATTACATTAAAAAAATGTAAAGGCGTGGTAGTGTAGAATAATCGGATCTTCGACGACAGGCACACCGCAATTACTTTTCGACATTAAGACTGCTCTTGGAAGATCGGACATCCCTAAATCAGATAGAGGGAAATTAAGAATCAGCTCGAAATGGATGCGTATACATGAGACAAATATATGACCAATAATGTGGCAAAAAAGAGCAGAACTACAGCAATCGCATTTTGATGAACTCTGTGGCATTCCGCTTTCGACCTTGAAGAGCGAAATGAAGAAAATTTTACATGATATGGCTCATATCCAGGCGCGGATCTAGCTGAATATACATTGTAAACTTATTGGATGAGGAAATGTCACTTTTGAATGGAGAGGGAAATTTCCCTTTTCAACCCACCCTCTCTGGATCCACGCCTGCTTAGATTAAATGGGGATTAATTCACCTATAGAAACACTAAGCAGATGCGCCCCAGTTTAGACAGGCTCGAGCCAGAAATCTGCTAAAGTATCAGAAAACGCAATTAAGAGATATCGTGATGACGATTGTCAGGCTTTGATTTGGCAATCACACCAAATACGAAAACTGCACAGCAATAGCAAACCTTAAAACAAATCCAGTATGCCTGCACATGCATTTGGCTTGTCATAAACAAGCTAAGACATAAGGTTAGGGTCGATTTTTTTACCCACTTGAATACTAAGAAAATAAAACTGAAGCACAAACAATAATTACAAAGAAATTTCTGCTACTTAGAAATTAATCAACTAAATTATGTGTGTTTAAAATTCCCTATTAGTGGAAAGAACGGTTGCTAAATCATTTCATAATGCTGTTAATGACAGAAATGGTCATATTTGTGCTGGTGCTATTTTCTTTATTGTCATTCTTTCAACAGAACGAAGACAGCAATAGCATAATTAATAGCATAAATTAATAGAAAGAAGTGCTGTTTTCTGACAGCAAATATTTTTGAATTTTGTCTTTTGCAATTGCTGGACTGTAGTATATATTGTCAATAGCAAAATTATTGTTAATAAAAATAAGTTATAGCCTAGTAGTTATTTCGCAGATAGCATTTTACACAGTGGCAAACAGGTTTTATTTCTCTTAGCCCAAATTTATTCTTGTTATATGGAAATTTCTGCACAGTCTGGTAGCTCGCTCACTATCAATAAAAGCCTACATCCTTCAATATATTCCTGTGGAACGAACTAATAAAGTTCATTGGAATATAATCAATTCGTGATTATGACCGGGAGGGGGAGTACAATAACAGATTTTTAACAACTATTAGAAATTCACAAATGCGTAATGAAGTGGAGTTTTTAAAATGCAAAATTTATTCTTACCAGTGTGGCCATCGGGAGAGAACTTTGATACTTTTTATATAAAATGTGAGATGGACAGTCAGTCTTAATATAGCATATCTCTGCTCTGCGTTGAATGTGTAATTAAAAAGTCGTATAGTTTAGACAACAAAACTAACCTTTCTACTATTTTGCTTTTGAAAAAAGCATATTTTCACATTCGTTTCAGTCCCACCTAATTTTTTCTTCTTAACGTTTGGTTTAATTTGTCTCTCAAGGGTGCTCGTTTTGTACACACTTGCGCTAAGAGATGCATTTACTGCTCCAAATAATTTAATGAAATTAGTCACCCGTGACAAAAAAAAAAAAAAAGAAAAATGAGAAATAGCGTATTCATATTTAAACTAAGAAATTCTTCATTTACCATGACTCTAGCATTGTTAATGTGCCAGCTTATATTTGCACTAAAAGCTTTTAAAACTTTTAACTATTTGTTTACAAAAAATCATAAGACTGAATTGACAAAATAAAAATTTTTCATCAAATGATTTAAGCTGTTTAGGCAAATACTCAAGATATGAGCTGTTTAATGCATAAATAGATTAACTCCATAAAACAAACAAAAAAATTAGAAATGCAGTACAATAATATATATGGGTGTTTCCATGAAATGGTCCACCGTGACTTAAAAAATCAAAACGCTAGCATAATTTTTTTAAGCACAGAAAATTGGAAAAAACTATTGCGATTTTACTATGTAAAAAAAATTTTCAGCTTATCATAATTTTAAATTCATAAAAATGGTATGTAACACGAATTCCAATCCATTTCTATTTTCACAATATTCAAAGACAATTAAACGTGTACAAATGTCTCGTGCATAACCATGGAAACACCCATATTGTTCATAAGAAGGCATAGCCAACAATAATCATCATGGATTTGGTAAGAGAAAAAAGTAAAAATTACAAATTCAGTGTTGAAGTTTTTTATTACGGAAAAATTTTAGTTAAATTAATGTTAACTGTTAATTTATAATATTGCTCGTATATTGTGTGATTAACAGCTGGCAGGGACAAAGCTATGTTTTGCCGTAACTGAAAGCACAGCCAAAGTCGTGGTGGCGGCCGGTAACCGGTTCTTGTCTTTGCACGGAGTCTGGCTCAATGAACTTAGAATTTTGTGACTGAATTTTGATTTCTGACTTAATTTCGTTTGATTAGATTTTAATTAAGTTGCAGTTTGTTTTTTGAGAAAAAGTTTACGCAAGTCGGTTGAGCATTTGATTTTACGCTCGTTTTCTGATACCATGTTTTATTTTTTAATTTAACTTCATAGTTAAACTAGCGATATATAGTGAGGTTTCGAATAATAAATTGACATATTTTGTTTGGAAATTATTTAAATTTTAACCAATTTTGTAAGTCTAGCGCCTTTGGTGATTTTTAATGAAATTTTGTACTTTTTTCCTAAGTTAATAAAATGTTGTGCAATTTTAATATTGTTTTTGTAATTTTATCGATTTTTTGTAACATCTGTAACTTGGTTTTGGCTAAGGTAGCGTAATAATGTCCGGGGTCGATTTACCCACTGTGTATATGCGTATCTTAATTTACACATTTTAAATACTGTACAATATTTATTAAAGTTGGCAGCTACTTGGATTCAGAGTTATGTAAACTGATTCGGGTATTCACTAATTCTTAGGGTATCATCGTCGGTCCTCTAATGATATCCTCTTGAGCTAGTCTTATCCTATACTTAAGCTAAGGTAACTAACAAAATAGGCTCCTGTGCGAAAACAGTCAGCCGAAACCGCTGGCAATACATCGACTTGGGATAAAGTATTGCTCTAAAATGGCTCAACTGATGTCTTTTTAGAAATTATCCGGCTCAACGAACTATACGGATATACTTTCAGAGTCTTACGAATACAATTCTGGTTGGGTATGAAGCTCTCCGATTAGAATGAAACTTAAAATACTTATTAAAGTAAAACTAATAACTAAATGAGAATTATGAGCTGTACTTAGGTGGCATGCATGTATATTAGAAACAGTAGGTAGTGCGAAACAGTAAAAAAAGAGTTTCATAATTTTAATCAGTAGTATGTACGTGAATTTTTTTTATTGTGTGGTCGCAATGAGACTGTGCAGGTACCTTGTCATGAGTGCAATTTTTCGAGACTCTCTCACTAAGTAACCAGTCTTAAAGTTATTAGAATTTTTTATTTTCTTTTTATAATATTTAATAACCATTAAAAACGTTTAATATTCATTTCATGCCTTCCCCACTCCGTGAGTCGCTTTGCACTATTTACTCTACTGTTCTAATCTTTCTTAAATTTATATGTATATCCAGTATTTAAGTACCTTATCCTCAAATTGACTGCCTTTGCGATTTTATGGTCGTACATTTTCATTAAACCGTCAGTCAGCTGCATTGCGACAAAAATTGAAAATCAATGTTTGTTTGCATTCATTCCTATAAATTTCTATGCTCTTAAAATACTGCTCCACAACATAAAGTACCCATATTTATGAGAATTTTAATTTAAAAAGAACACTAAAACATTAACCTACACTTACAATTATAAGCGCTGTTTGACTCTTATCCAAAAAACATAAAGGAAAACATGTTGTAAAACTAAAACAAAAAATAAAAACCCAGAACAAAAAATCCCCTAAAACTGGTCGGTCATACAAACAACGCGAAAAAGAAAAACTGCAACAGAACAAAAGTACCCCAATCGAAACTGAAGAAAAACAAAAACAACTTTATAAATTACTATGATTGCCTATGGTTAAAAATAAAAAAAAAAAAAAATATATAAATATTTTTTATATTTTTGTAACAGAGCAAAAAAAAATAATTTCTAAAAATAAAATTTATCGATTCGACGCATTGAAATAGCACTCAGTGGAGCTATTGCAAAGATTTGTTACCACTTGAATGGAGATGCACGCGTACTTCTATCTCTGTTTCTATTCACACAAATAATACAGCTCCATTTCATCTTTATAACGAATTCCAATTGCACGTTCATTGCAGCCAAAAAATAGACGACAAAAGTTGTTAACATGAAAACGAAACGAAAAAAAAACTAACAAACGTTAAACTTAAATAGTTAAATTTAATGTGACATACGCTTCTGGGTTTCAATACTCAAGTCAGACATACTTTGACAACAAATGCACTAAGAAATGGCTATTAGGGAAGCACTTAGAAGCACTTGATGGGGAGGGTTTTGATAAACTAAAGATTTACGGGAACTCCTAAATTTAAAGAGATCCCGGCGCTTTTTAAACTGAATGTTCACACAACGCGTTATCGCATCAGTAATGCATTGGGTATAAAATAACAGGTGATTTTTTAACCGTTTGGGTTTTGAAAATCGAATTATTTGGGCCGATGAATAAATTTAGTTTTTAAAGAATATTTCATGTAAGAGTCGCCGTAGGTGATCGTTTACCGAGCTCCAATTTTGGCATACTATTTCCAGAATTTCGGCGAATATCTCGCCAATAGCAACTGAAATATTGTCTTCCGTGGCTGTAATTGGTGCTGGCTTATCCCTATACATGAGAGACTTCACGTATGCCCTTGAAAAATAGTCTAGTAGGGTCATGATCTTGGCGGCCAAAGCACTGGTTCTAAACGTGAGATAGATTCATAGTATCCAGTGCCCCGGGGCATGTAGCACCGTCTTGTTGAAACCACATAAAAACCTCGTAAAATTCTTCCATTTTGGGCAAAAAAAAAACAGGTAGGCAGGTTCTTTTAAAAGTCGTAGTGTCAAAACAATCCCTGTTTCTAAAAAGCCCTAAATGTACGATATATGAAACAAATGTAATTTCTTCTGAAGAACCAAAATTCAAGGTAATGCCAACTTCGTATATTTTACAGTTTAAACTAATAGTTTCTTTAAGGGCCCAATTCTATAGAAACCGTGGTCCTCTGAAAAGAGCCCGTTTAAAAGCACTCCAGAAATTCTTTATTTATCAAGAGTAAAGCCAAATTACCCTCTAGGAAAAGTGCCAAATATTAAGCCCCAGTTGCATAGGGGTTAAGTTTCTAAGCAAAATCGGTTATTTTCAAAGTCACAGCTTCAAAGCAATCACAGTTTTTGAATAACCCCTGTTTCTCTGTCATTATAGTTCTTTTAGTCAAGCAAGTAACAATACGTGCTTAAATTGCTAGCTGCGAAATAGCTATAGCACAGAAAAAATATTGTACTATGCTATAAATTCTACAACTTATTAACAATGATTTTGCTGTTAGTGTGCTCTTGAAAATAAATACGGTAGAGCAATGGCAGAAATATTATTATCACAGAACAGCACTTCGTTGTCGTTAATTTATTTTTGCTTTTGCTATAAAACAGCACCCACACAAACATGATATCATTATGAAATAGTACAGCAATCATGCTTTGGACCAATAGATTTGGTTAGGATTTTCCCTTATAGCATTTAAAAATGAACAAATAGCAACAGCTAGAAAGGTGACAGCAAACATTTAGTGTTTCTGTGCTGTTTTCTATAGCACAAAAACAGCGAAAGTATAATCATAAATATTTTGCTGTTTTTTATTTTATTTTAGCATGTTGTTCAAAAATGAACAGCGCAGTATTTGCTGTTATATTTGACCTGTTGCTATTGCTGTAGCTCCTGTATTTTTACTAAAAGCTTCATAGCGGCAGTAATATTGACTTTATTTAAACTAATATTTTTAGCTAATTTTTCTAATGGTAATTTTAATCTAGCGTTTTCTAAATCTTGGTGCAATCTGCTCGCGGTTCCTTTAACATTCACTGTTCCTTGTGAGAAAGCTTCATTAAGATTCTTAACGTCCCTATTATTTATGTTTTCCAAAAAACTTAGGCGACCAGAGAATACAAACTTTTACAGACATTATATCGAACGTACACACACACACACACACATGTACATGCAAGGGGACACTCTCTCTTGTCATAAACATTATAAAGCGGAAACTGCATAAATGGAAGATTGCTTGTGTATCCGCTTGATGTTTCTTTTTTACACATTTTTCTAGGTTCGTTTAAGTATTTAATAATTTTACATTTATATCTTTTATATAACGTAAGAACTGCATAAACGTATATATTTACGTTCCCATGTCAGAATATAAATCTGTTTGTGTTGGAAAATATATAAAAGAAAAAACTTAATGGATTTATATTTTATGCTTCCAAAAGGACTTCTTCCTATTTTGCTATAATTAAGGTAATGGTGCAATTTTCTGTAGCAAGGGTATTAATAAATATAGAAAAGTTATAAAATGAATTTGATTATTCATAAACATTTGGGTAATAATACCCATCTGAGTATTAATAAATTGTTTAGGAGCAAGGAAAATTATTGATTGAAGGGTATCGTAGTTTTTTTTTTTAGATTTCAATTAGAGGCAAACTTTGTTATGATTTAAGGTTAATGTACACGTAGTTTAATGTGATACGCTTGCGTATGAAATAATTCTTTCCTACTTCAGAGATTTCTAATATCACAGTCGGCCGTGAGTTGGCAGGCACGAATATATAGCTTGCCGCAACTGAGTGCACTGTAAGAAGTGCTGGCTTATACCTTCACGTGGTAGCCGCCGGCAACAGGTTCTTGTCTCTGCTAGGAGTCTGGCTAAATAAGTCTCTTATAAAAAATCCATAATCCACGGTGGAACAGCATACGCCAGGCATGCGTGGCCAAGACGGTGCTTGGTTTTTAGCATGCGAACCCTGGATATCCGTCAATCTGCACTGCAGGACGGACACTTTTTCTCCATTACAGGGATGTCTCATAAAGCCTCGCAAGAGCCGGAGAAGTTAATTTCTGAAGAAAGTACAGTTTTAATTGACCAATGGAGGAATCCAGAACAGATGGAAAAGACTGCCTCGCGAGGGAGGCTGCTCAATCTTTAAAGGTACTTTTAAGGCGTTGGACCGTGCGATTCCGATAGGGACGGAGAATGAAGCCTGACAAGGGGCGGAGAGTTTAATTTCTGTAGAAGCTGCGGTTTTCATTGGCTAATGGAGGAATTCTGAAGAGATGGACATGAAAACCTCGCAAAGATGCTCCTGCGGAAGAGGCAGAGACGGTAACACATATTGTGTGTGAATGTCCAGCACTGGCTAGCATAAGACTTAAGACCAGGGGCAGACACTTGTTAAGTGTAAATCCGATGCTGTACACAAGCATTAAACAAATCCTAGCAATTACAAGAGACTCCGTGATGAGCAAGAAGGCCGACAGTCACGTGTCGACAGTCTGAAATCACTATAGTCGATAGTAAAGGTAGTGGTAGATCGAGACTTGATTAAGACTAAGGTAATCGTAAATTACAAATCGATTACCTGTAATCAATTCGAGGAAAGAAGGGGGTTGAAAAGTGATCCATAAAGTAAGCGGTCTGCTACGGTATTAAAAAAAACACACTCCCCCAGAGTTGCATGGGGAATTTGAGTCAATTAAAAGTGCAGTTAAGTAATACTGTCTCGATTAATTAATTAAATTCATGTATGTTAAATTGAGCCCAATTAAGGTATAAACTTCGTAAGATGCCTAATTGTGGAATTAAGGATTTTAAACATCAAAGCGAGGCTTGTTCAAAGTAGGCTGTGATCGCTTAAGTACTTCCAGCAAATTCAAACTGAACTTGCTCGTGGTTTTTTATAAGTCCAAGTAACAAATTGGTGGTCCTAAAGTTTTTATTGTGTTCAGGTAGTGTCAGTATAAAAGTTGTAGAGACGCTTTGAGCAGTCCCCGCTTAAAAGAAAAGCGATAATTACGGTTGTTGTAAACGGTCCTAGCTTCAAAATATAAACTTGTGTGTGTTTCAAGGTAATCGTGGTTCTTAAGGTTGCAACGGTTTCATCCCAGTTTAGTAACAATTAAGGGTTTTCCATTGCGGGTATTCTAATCACTTGTCAAGTTTGGTTTGGCGTAAAACCGGTTTCAGTTTTGTGCCATCTTCAGTAATTTTTAATTTTTCGTTTTAAGGAATTTATATTAATTCGTTGGTGTTTTATTGTTTGTCAAGTATCGATTTTTCAATTGGGCTCGCAGCAGGTGAACCTCGTTTAGCACGTGGCCATTTGTCAGGTGTGAACAGGTAGCAGGTAGAGCTCGTAGGACAGGTGTATTTGTAGGGATCAGTAGACGTTAGCGATGACTGTTTTATTTCTTTGTATTGCTTCAGAGCCGGTATTTGCGGATGTCAGGTAAACGTTATGGGCAGAGTTTATTTATTTTATTTTTATTAATTTGAATAGTTTTAAATCAATAACATAGCCCCTTTCAGGCTGCTTATCTCTAAAAGCTTTTTCAGGGATCTGTTTTAAATTAAAGAATCTCTCTCCGTTCATTTTTGCTATTTTCAAACATTAATTTTTGTATTTTCTGTAATTAATTTTCCTTAAAACAAATTACGATTCTTGCAATTTTGTTTTGCTATCTTTTATACGCTATCCAAACTTGACCATCATCACAAATATTGGTTGCAAAAGTTGTACTCGAGAGCACACTCAACAACAGCCAGCCTGCAACATATTACAACAACTATACCAGCAACAATAACAAAAACATCAAAAACAACCACAACTAGCACTATTGCAACTACAACTATCAGCACTTGTAGCAACACCAAACACTTCACATAATTTTAGCTTAAACTACCATTTAGGAAAAAAGTGGACATAATTTTTGGTATATTTGTGGGTCGTTCTAGTCCTTCTGGCTGTTGTAGTTGGTGTTTATGATGTGCTCTTTCTATTGCTGGTCGCTGCTGTTGATGATGTTGCGTATTTTCGTTGACAAAATTTTATGATTTTACAAATTTTTTTCATTATTTTGTATAACGGAGGTCTTGTTTGAAGAGGGAGAGAGAGAGAGAGAGTGAGGGGGAGAACGAGAGGTAGAGAAAGAGGAAGAGACAAAGAAGAAGGTTTATGCAATCGATTCCTCAATGATGCTTTTAGTTTAGTTGTTCTTATTTAGAGTAAATCCCGGTGTGCTTATTGTAGTTGACCAGTAACCAAACCAAAAAAAAAACACCCCCTCAGCTACAGCAGCACAAAGAAATAATCACAACAAATACTTATTTTGTCTGATGTTAAAATGTCATGAAAATAAATTTTGTGGTTACAATGACTTAAATTTACAAAACGTTTTTACAAACTAAATGCTACAATTTCAATTAAACACTGGTTTAGGATGCAGACAAAAACCAAATTCTATTTAGTGGCATTAAACATTCAAAGACTCTATGTTTTGTTGGTTGAAAATACTCCGAAACCACAGCCACGTTAGCTGGAGAGCTCTAATGGAAATAATGTAAATTACAAAATCATGATTACTAAAGATAAAAAGGAAAAGTAATCAGGATTTTCTTGTCGTTACTTAAAATAATCCCAAACAAAAAAAACTTCTTGGTATCTATTGCCTCTTACTATGACTTTCTGGTAGAAAAACATTTTTTTTTTAAACGAACACCAGTGAGAGAAATAAGCTGCGGTTAAACAGCTGCGGAAATTTTAATGACAGGTAATTTTTTTTCATTATTGTTAGTTATATGCTATAATAGCTCCGCTACCTGATGGATCTATTCTACAGCCGCGTTCCCAACTACACTTTTTATAAATATCGTAATCGTTGTGGCTGTTTGAAATGAATACCCTAATGATTATATAGTTAAGTCTACGTCTTGCCACTGTTGCTGTTTTCTGCTCCTCTTGCCAGAGTATGCAGGGATAATTTTGTACCACATTTATTTTATTCGGGCGATAGTTAAGTCCACCGCGTCCTGTTCACAGTTGTGTGTAGGGTTCTACTGAAATTTAGAATAGTCTTTATCTTAATACTTTCGGGGTCAATGATTCTTTTCGACTGCAGCAGGCCTGTATGATCTCTTCAGTATTCGAGTAGGCCTTGCTTTAACTCTTCGCGTATTAAGTTATTTGTGAAGGATTGTGGTCGTATGAAAGGAGTGTCCGCACCCTATTTCTGAAGTCTGCCGCTTCATTTCCTACATTGCCGCGTCCTATTCTGTAACTGAATTTGTTGCTGCTAAGGTATCTAGAATTTTAAAGCACTCCAAAGCCAAATTTGATTGAAATGAGTAGTATGCTAATGATTTAAAAGCTGTCCAAGCGAATGCCCTTTCGTCGACATTCTCTAGCCCAGAGCTGTAAATCGTAGACCTTCATTGCTGTTCTATTCATTGCAACTACTTTTCGGAAATGTGGTCCTACATTTCCCGCCCAGCCCCAGTGCTATCCTTACATCTTAGAGCCATAGCTGTGAGGCTTGTTCTAAAATTATCCCATTATTTCCCCAAGCAGAGTGCTCACTGATAATCACTTTAAAGTGCTTGGAAAATTTTATTTTCTCTTATGGGAGACAGCGAGACATGGAGAGTTCCAGATAGAATCTTTAAATGTCCAATGAGATTGCGTTCCCTAAGATGAACTGGATTGGGTAGCCTTAAGACCGCACTGTCCGCTATTCTTTTAACTGCGAGATACAAGGGAGTGAGTCCAGCGATCCTAAGGCTGGTGTATGGCATGCTCTCTTTGCTACCAGGCTATCCGATGCAAGGAACATCTAATCTTGTAATTGTTCTACCTTTGGCCAGCATGCTAGAAGCAGAGGTACTATTATAGTTTTATATGAACACGCCATCCTTTTTGGTCGTAGGGCTCATGTTTTACCATACAGCCCTTGACGCCCATAAGTTGCTTTTAAGCCGTTATTTATTATGTATGCTATGTGTTCTTTCCAAGCAAGAACTTTATCTCGAAATACATGTCCACAGATACTGTTAAGCCTGTGTCCCTTAATGTCAGGGCCACCAGTCTTACCTTCCTTCTTCTGGTTAAGGGCACCATATTAGTCTTGTCACCAGTCGTGCGTCATGTCAAGAGCAAGTTGCATTCGATCGGTTATTGCAGAGTCGAACTTGCCACTGACCATAAAGACTAAATCTTCTGCAAAGCCCTGAACTTCGTATCCAAGTTCATCGAGAGTTTGTAAAAGTTTGTCGCTGACCAGTAACCATAGGATTGGCCTTCTTGAGAGTAGCGGTTGACTTAACAATTAACCTTTTTCTCCCAGTTTCAAAGAGTGCTATTTCTCTAAAGAGAGCTTCTTCTTTACCAACCAACGCCTTTTCGATTTTACTCGATAGACTGTTTTTTGCGGTTTCAGACGATTTGTCTGATTATTAAACGTATTGTTTAATATTTAGAGGATAGTCTTTAAGACAGGCTTCCAACGTTTAGATAACATGTCTATTTTCAAGGTTGTCCGAAATATATTAGTTAGTTTGGGTGCCATCACATTAACACTTTGCTGAAGTAGGAGGGTTATGCAAAGAAAGGAACACGCTGATGAGGTGCATTGACATTGGGCACAATAAGTTCTTTTGAATACATATCGACAATCGTGGTCACGCGACCGTTCGCTGATCTTGAGTTAACGATTGCCTTGCCTTGCCTTGCCTTAAATACAACTAGTCAAATATAACCGCATTATTGCTTAAATTTGTTTCGGTTTCAGGTTTCTCATATGTATATTTTAAATTCATTTTTATAAATAATGATATACTCCAAGAGTACGACTTCTTAGAGTTCTAACAATAATTTAGAATTTAATAGCTGATAAAAATAATAATTCAAGAGACTAAATATACAATTTTAGATATTTGTTCTTACGAAATAAGCTGATGAAATTTTGCTATCAAATTACAAGCTACAACTTGAATTAAATTTTCGTTACATGTCATTGTTAAGATAATTGCAATTTCAATTCAAAAACTCGTTAGGGAAACAAAATAGACAGGAAAAATTATAAATTTACTACAACTGAAAATCGAGAATTATAGTTATGAAATAAATAATAATAAATAGTTGTCGTACAATTAATCAATTGGCTTCGGATGAGTTAAATTTATAATAAAAACGTATTAACATTGTGAAAACTTATTACGCTGAAATGTGTTAAAAATTTGAAAGGCGGTCAAACAATTTGAAGGACCTGGGTCGGATGTGGATAGCTAGTCTCCTTTGCGTCGGCGTACCATTCGGTGTTTTAAAAAGAATGTTGGTGTAAACGCGAGTGTCGCCGAAAACGTTAATTCGACATGGTTGTCAACCACTTAAAATTTTACGAAGCACTATGCAGAGAATTTCAATAAAAGATCCAGACAAAATTCAGCTTACTTAGGAGCCCAAACTAGTGGACCATTAGTAATGGAGCCAAGTGAAGTAAATGCCGATTACGCGAAAATAAATATCTTCACCGGTAAAGTTTATTTCTTTCTGAATCGCTTAGTAAATAAATCAAATAGTTCGAAATCGGGGCTCAGAAATCTGCACGCGATCCATGAGAAACAAATGCGCCTACAGTGCGCCACTATCTGCCGCGGATTCTGGTCAGGCGGCGTGATTGGTCTTTTTTTGGAAATTAAGCCGGAAGTGATTATGAACGGTATTTGTTACAGGAACTCGGAAACGAAATTCTTGTCGCCTCAACTGGACTGCATGAATCCGGACTACAATAGGATGGTGCCACCTGCCACACCGCGTATGATACAAACGATTTATTATAGCAACGATTTCCTCACCACCACATCTAATGAAATTCGAATGTAACTGGCCCACAAGATAATGCGATTTAACGCCGTGCGATTTCTTACTTTGTACTTTTGTGAAATCTTGGATTGTTATTAATTAACCAGAAACAATTCTTTAGCTCAATACCGAGATCCAACGCGTCATTGCTGAGGTACAGCCACATCTTTAAGAATAACAAGGCCTGTCTTCAGAATCCCAGACTCCATTTGTCTGGTACTAACGTGCTCAAAACACACCTGTTTCATTTTTAAATGACTTAGCGCAAACATATTGAGATACCCTGTATTTATGTCGCTTAACAATTTTCTTCATTTATACACCTTTCATTATTCTGTCAACAACTGTCAACGCTTGAATGACAATATTGTAACTTCCGATTTTATTTTCAAAATATTTCAATTAGTTTATACTTTTAAGAAACACAACAAAAAGTATTAAATAAATCAATTAATTTATGTTAATTTTAAACTATCGATTAAGTTAGCAAACAGATTTATTGCTTGTTAATGGCATAATTATTAATAACGGAATATTTAAATGACATTTATATCAGCATTAACATGCAAAAAGTCACTTCTGGGGGCTCGTTCTTTAATGATTAATTTCTGTTGTATTTGAGACGAAAAAATAAACATATTTCATTGTAAGAATAACAACAAACTGGAATGCGTTGTTTTCATTATTGTGACTAATAAGTATTTCTTAAAATTCGCTTATTACAACAATGTTCTGTGATTACAATAGCAACGGCAGACGCTAGATGAAACAAAGTTCTAAACTAGGTCGGCTGCTTAAAAATTTCAGAAGAAACTTTCGTTAAGCTTTGAAGCTTACTTGCGACCAATAAACAAAACAGACCCATTATAAGGGGAAGGTGACCGCTATAGAAAAATAATCTGGGGTAGGGTAGTCAAGGGTTGACCGCAGGGAAGAATATTGTCAGCTCTATTGGGGGACATCACAATTGTTGGTTTTCTTTGGAACCTGGACTCAATACGATTGCGTATGCCGACGATCTGGCATAAGTTCGTCGGGGCCTTTTGAGGATGCATGAGACAGGCTCTCACATGGTGCAATGAATCACAAATGCAAGCAAATCTGATGCCATATTCGAATGAGGAAGGATCGGAAATCAATGTACCCAGAAAGGTGTATTATCTAGGCGTTACTCTGTCCATCAGCAGGTAGGGACAAAGATATGGCTTGCCGTAACTGAGTGCCCTGTCAGAAGTTCTGACATATCTCCTCGTAGTGGCGGACGATAACAGGTTCCTGTCTCCGTACGGAGCCTGACTAAATAAGTAGAGCGGCGAGAAGTTAACACTCTCTTGTCAAAAATCCCTAATCCACGGTGGAACAGCATATGGGCTTGGTTCTAGTATGCGAACGCTGGCTACCAGTCGATCTCCAGTTTTAATACAGACTTACACATGCATATGAATCTCTGTGTGGATGGACGTCTTCTTCTTCAATACAAGGATGAATCAGAAAGCCTTTAAGACGCGGAGAGGTTAATCTCTAAAAAAAACTCCGGTTTTAAATCGCCAAGGGAGAAATCCGGCAGAGATGGCCAAGAATACCTCGCAAGGGTGGCAGGGTCAATATCCAAGGTGTTAGACCGTGAGATATTTCCGATATGGATGGGTAACACAGCCTTGCAGGAGCTGGAGATATTAATCTCTGTAGGAACTTCGGTGATTATCAGTCAATGGAGGAATTCTCAAGAGATTGACGAGAAAGCTTCGCAAGATGTAAGCGGGTCAGTTTCCACATATACTCCGGAAGAGGCTGAGACGGTATGGTACATTGGGTGTGAATGTCTAGTACTGGTTAGCATAGGTGTTAGGAGAAGAGACGGAACCTTTTTAATTGTGAATTCCATGATGAACCCAAGCCTTACACAGATGCTAGCAACTACAAGAGACTCCGGGATGAAGAAGAGAGACAACAGTCTGAAATCACTACAGTCAAGAGTAAAGGCTAGTGTCAGCACGCGACTTGATGAAAGTAAGGTAGCCGTGAAGAAGTGGGTAAAAACCGGAACAAGAAAGTAAGTGGCCTGCTTCAATATCCAACAACATCCCCACTACTTTAAAAAAAAAAAAACAAAACTTTTCAGCAATTAATGCCTGCTAATTATTTTGAAGCTGATAGCCAAAGATGCCAGCATTAATTCCCTCATAGTCACAATTTTAATAATTAGTTATTATTAAATAAATAAATTTTATATTGTATAATTCTGCTACTTTCTTTGGAAAGGGTGCACTAGAGAAGACAGGTGTTTATTTTCAGAACAGTGTTGTAGCGCCTCTGGTGTTATCTAGGCCCATTACTTGAAGCTAGTGTAGCCATTTTATTAGTTTATTTACTTCGCCTGTACGAATAGAAGATAGTACATATCCGAAAAGTTAATGTTATCGATTGGCAGCGAGTGGGATACGAACCGAGGCGTCTAAGCCATCTTCTACTTATTAGTCAACGCTATAACTACATAAGAGACAGCACATTATTTATTATAACATAATGTATTTTGATCAAATTTCCGTCACGCCTTGTAAAGCATGCTTGGGAGGCAAACCGGTTTGGGCTCTGTGCCAACTTTTATGTAATTTTTCGGTCGTGAATTCGTGTCAAATATATGTATCGAATAACCCTGTTGGAAAATGAAATTAAGAATCTCTTTACAACTTATATTCATTAAAATCTCTTTAATAACAAAACAAACGGTACATTCCAGAGAATACTTGACTAGAGTTATGTATTACATTTTTGTTCGTTTCAGTCCATGGTGTTGAAATATTTGACAATTCTCTGTTGAAACAATATTACGTCGTTTAACTAAATTCTCTCTAAAAGTTAAAACTACATTCTATATAAAAAATAATTAATTAAAAACTAATGATACCAAAGCATATTTGAAACAATTTAAAACCAAATGCTAGACAGCATTTCTAAATCACTTAAACACAAACATTAGGCGGGCATGCACAGGTGTCCCAGTGTATAACAAAATTTAAAGAGATATTTTGAGAAAATAAAAAAGTTTAAAAATATTATTAAGTAAAATATTTAATTATACAAAAATAAATAATAAACAAAAAGTGAAACCACGAATTAAAATATAAAAATCGAAATGGAAATATTAACCAAGAAATATCAATTATAAATAAGCAACATTTATTAAATAAAACTTAAATATAGATATAACCATAAACAAACCTTGCAAAAAAGCAAAATAGAGCAACAACATTTAAAGATTTTAAATATTTAAATTAATAAAAAATCCTAATTTCAAATTTGCTCAAAAACCAAAAATGTTGTTCAATATTTCGCGCCAAAATTTTCTCTTCCTTTTACTCTTAAGCTCGCTGGTAATTGTGGCCATTATTACCTTCTGTTCAACAACACGCGTGAAAACTCCTTTCGAATGTTTCAACACGGAAGTGGATACAAAAAATTCAACATTGGAATTAGTGCACATTGTAAGTAACGTTACTGGAGAACGCGACAAGTGTCATAAAACTTAAAATGCAAGAAAAAGAGAAAGTGAATAAATTAAAATTTAAATTTGGTTGAAAATTAATAGATAAAATTAAAAGTAATTAACTAGTTCCATTTCGTGAAAGTATAGTGGGTTTAAGATGTCCCGGAGTTATTAAATTACACTCGCGAAAACACCCGAGTTTCTGGGGATTTTTTAAATTAATTTATGTTTGTTTGTTAAAGCTATCAATTTTGATGAAACATTCATAATGAAATATTTTAAGGCTTGTGGCTTTTAATGTTTTTATGGTTAAATACAACCATTGGAAATTACGCCACTTTGTAAATTAGTTAATAAAGTTAAAAAATATGGGGTAGCCAGAGAGGAAGGATTAGAAAAGAAATTTATATAGAACAACAAAGGTGTGAGATATCACATTGAGTCTGTATTTTTTATGAAAATGTACGTTGTAATGTATTGGAGTAGAACATCATTCAAATAGTCGTCTAGGCTTCGCTGGCCGAATTCTGGATTTCCGAAAAACATTTCCAGTGCCCAAATAGCATCTTGGCGTTGTTCATAGTCATGCGGCTTCAAATCTTGCCTCTGCAAATTCGTATACGGATGTAAGCGCAAATCCAACTGCAAAATAAGCCGCGTTGGGTCTCTGGCAACGCTTAATTCAGCTGACCGAAATTTAATTGAAATTTCTGGGTTTTCTTCGATACTGTCTGCCACCTAGGCTACGTACCAGTCTCGCACTTAAAAAGTTTGATAAAAATTTCCTGGCGAGCTGGACTAAGCAACCCGAAAGTTAGGATCTCAGGCTAAGCTAGAGTTCAAAAGATGGCGCAGTAGATAAGCTTATGATTGGACTCAACAAATCCCAACTATAAAAATTTCAAGCTTCAGACGACCACGGTTAGGAAACTGTGATATTCCCCTCTCGAACAGTGCCAAAAGTTTAGTCTCAAAATTATCATGAAAACTAAGCACCCATCATAGTGTCAAGAAGGCTATGGTAGCCTACTACACCTGCTGTAGAATGTTCGGTGCAAAATGGGAACTTAGTCCTAACATAGTTAAAGGGATGTTCACGGCTATAGTACATCTGATACCTACATACTGATCTCTGGTATAGTAGACTGCAACAAGGAATAAATGTGTAGTGGACCAGCACTGCCTACTAGTCCATCAGAGGCACTGAATACTATATTCCGTCTCATTCCCCTCAACCTTCATATAATGGCCATATCTGATAGTAGTGCAGGGAGGCTAAGGGCATCGGGATCTTAGAAATCGATAACGTACGGCCGTGCGGGCATTTTGAGCATATGGTGCTCGATCCTAAACCAATCTCCTGACTATATTACATCCCATTCAGACTATGATAGAGTTTTCAAACTACTAGTATCCTCCAGGAGGGAGTAGTGTAAGGGTAATCTCCTGGAAAACTATAACGTCAACTCGTCAAAACTATAACCCTAAGCATCTGTCTCACATCGCCTCCCGGATGTATTAAGCGTATCTCAGGGTGAAATGTAGGCTACTTTATGAGAGGAATATTCGCGGAAATATTGGTATCTTCGTCGAAGGTCAGGTGGCACTTTTGTCTTTCATGTCGTACACTACTATTTCTCTGTTAGTCAGAATATAAGAAAAAGTTTTCAAGGCTAGGAAAGCTATCTGACACTAATTCTTGATTTTGCAACGAATTTCCGTCCACCCTTGTCAGGTTTGGTTTATAGACAAACCGGTCTCGGCTATGTGCCATCTTCAGTGTCTTTTTTCGTTCTCTCTCAGGAAAAAATACAGATTGAATTTTATACATATAGATTTCGAGACGATGATATCGAGACGATGCCTATGTCACTGTCTCGATTTCACAAAAATAATATATCAACTAAGGGATTATAAGTATAATTATAACTTTCTTCAATTTAATTCCAAGGTCTTGAGGCATGGACCCAGAACTCCAGTGGATACCTATCCAAATGATCCATATGTTAACAACAGATTTGAACCAACAGGTTGGGGACATATAACCAATGTAAGTTATCGAGCATTTGCCATACAATTTAATAATAATACGGAATTAATTTATCTTTGCAGAAAGGTAAGCGGGAGTTGTATGATTTAGGGAAGTTATTAAATAAGCGCTATGGCAGGTATATGGAACCCTATTATACACCAGATGTAAGTAGCATAGAACTATTCAAAACTTAACAATTATTATCAATTTTGTCTAAGTAACTATTTTTATTTCATTTCGCAGAAAGTTTATGCCCAAGCTACAGCCTCTCCCAGAGCCATGATGACCATGTCAACTGTTTTGGCCAGCATGTTTCCTCCCCACAACACACCCATGGAATGGCATTCCACCCTTAATTGGCAACCTATACCCATATTTTCCGAACCCTTAGAACAAGATTCATTGCTGTTAGTTCGCACACCCTGCCCCCGGTATTTCGAAGCACGTGATGAAGTCTTCGAATTGCCCGAGGTGAAAGCAGAGATGTTAAAATATCAATCGTTATTTAAAAATCTCTCAGAAATTACTGGCATGAATGTAACCAGTGCTGAACACATCAATTCCCTTTTCATAACCCTAGAGGCAGAAAGAGATTTTGGTTTGACCTTGCCGGCATGGACTAAAGACTATTTCCCCGATAAAATGCAATTTTTGGCACAACAGAGTTACGTTTATAACGCTTACACCCGAGAAATGCAAAAAATTAAAGGCGGCCCTTTTCTCAAGAAAATGTACGATGAAATGTTGTTGAAGAGAGCGCAAAAGCTGAAGCCGTTTGATAGGAAAATGTTTATTTACACCGGACATGATTGGACAGTGGGCAATATATTGTCTGCCTTAAAAGTATGGGATAGACAAATGCCCAGATTTTCAGTAATGGCCATATTTGAATTGCACAAGAATCCCATAACACAGGAATATTATGTGGAGGTAAGTGACTGCATTGATTTTGTTTTTAGGAACTTATCCCTAAATTAATAAAAAAATAAATAAAAATTTCAGATCTTCTTGCGCAATGATGAGCGGGGCTGCCTTAAGCAATTGCAAATACCCCATTGTGATATTAAATGTCCGCTGGACAAGTTATTGTTACTAAGTCAAGATGTAATACCAAATGAATCGTATGCACAACGTTGTGCTGCCAAAAACCGTAACTATATTGAACCGCCACCGAGGCTGATTGATCAATAGTTTAAGGTGAAACTTCAAAGAGAACCTCTCAAGCTCTTATGAATTTACTGGCCTTGTAACCACCAATTACTAACCGATAATTAACTATGTATAAGAATGTAGAACAAGTCTTAAACAAGTATGTACTTGTATATTACAGAAATTGTTCTTGAAAATTAGTTTTTAAATACAATAATTGTTACCAATTTGCCGTTAATTATTTTATTGTTAACAACGTTTTGTTTTTACCTTGATCTTAGTGATAGTTATTTGGAATTGGTTTGGCATAACGTATTTTTATGGAAACAATATTTGTTGTTTTAAGTTGGTTATGCCGAATATTTTACTGTGGAGATCAAAACACTTGCAAGTAAAAGTATGTGTTCACGAACAGCTATTGAACATAATTATGTAAATAAGTTGGCTACAGCTTTTTGAGTTTGGCGCAGAGGCCATTGTCATATCAAATTAACTTATTAGTTATTGATAAAAGTGTTTGCTCTCTTGCCTTAATAGACGACATGCTTTATATACCCTGCATAAAACTGAAAAGGGTATACGAGTACATAGGATTGTCATTCTGCTTCTAATGTCTACACTATTCTTTCCCGACTCTGGATCCTTATAGGTAGGGCAGCTCAACTAAATATGTCTGTCTATCTTATGTTGAAATTAACTTTCTGAAGGCACTAGACAACTTAGGATCTTGAACTTTGGATCATTCAGATCAGATCGTTGGAAACCAACAATACCGGTTCCTAAGTTCCCGAGATAGGGGCAAAAACAATTTTTCTGGCTTTTTTTTTTGGTATTTTCTCTCTTACGGGGAAACGATTATCCGCCAGCCTATAAAAATGTGCACATTTTGCATCCTTGTAAAATTTGCTATAAAGTTCCCCTACAGAAATTATAAACCCAAAGACCGTAAATAACGTACGGACCTAAAGGCTGGACGGAATTAAACATTTTATAAATACGCCTAAAAACTAACAAAGAAAAACCAATTTCTCCAAAGCAAATTTAAAAAAAATTATATATAAAAATTCGAAATTTTGTCAAATTTAAAATTTACCACAAATTGGAAATCGAAATACTAAAATGGAAAACCCGCAATTCGGCAAATTGGGAAAATTCACCACGAAAATTTTATTTTCTTCAAAATGTTGTAATATTTCAATGTTTTATGAAAAATTTTAACAAAATCAAGCTTACTCTAATACGAGTATAAAAAAAAAACTAAATTTGCCCACGAATCAGGAATTCACCTAAAATTAAAAAAGTCGACAAAATTTAAAAATTATAAATATTATAAAAAATCTTAATCAAAATAAAAAATTTAAATTGAATTCAATAAAAATAAGAACAATTTCAAAATTTCGCAAATATTTTTAATTTAACGAAAATTCAAAAATTTACCGCAAATCGAAAAATTGGATTAAACAATTTAATTGGTAAAAAATCAATATATATTAAAATAAAAACCGACATTTTACAAAAAAAAAAACTCAAAATCAATTTGTATATTTAATAAAAATTATATATTTTATGTTTCATTATTTAATGCAAACGTGGAGAAGACAAAACTTAAAAAATGACAAGTACGCCACATAATACAAATGTACCGGAATTTTGCTTACCTGGTGGAAATATTGAAAAGCTTAAAGCTCATAACACAAAAATGAGCTTTCGAATGTATGATTGCAGGCAATGCCTGAGCTGTGCTTCAAATAGGAGGTTTCAAGCAGCCAATTTAGAGATTTTAGCACTCGATTTTGTGCTTTTCGAGTCAGTACAGCGGCTGTTTTTTAAATTATCGCATTGTTCAAAAAATTTGACACTTTATTTTATATAATTTTAGTTCTTGTTTGCAACCCCACTTTTTACGCTTTTCATTTATATTTGAAGTTTATTTGAAAGTACCAACTTTTTTCTTTCACTATGAAAAAGTCTTTTGCCCTTTATTGAAAAGCATACATGGGTTTTTTTAAATAATTTACTAAAAATAACTGAAAGTGTCATTTGAATGCAATATAGAGAAGAAAATACGTTGTATATACATAGATAGTATGATTATTTTAATAAAAAATGGACTATACCAACAAAACACATTCTGATTTCATACGTCATTCCCAGCATTTGAACCTTTTATATTCGCTTTTCAGTTTTGACTTGAAATTACTTACATTATGCTAATGTTCAAATGGTTTATATAAAAAGCGTTTCAAAAGCTAAAAACGCGGTTTCTTCTGCTAGAGCTGGCATCGCTGGTTTCAAGTAGCCGATACGAAAGCTTAAAACTCAAGCTTAATGGGTTGAAATAATTTTGTAAATATTACTGCGGATGGTTCATGTCCCAGCTATCACGTTCATGTCTATTTGTTGTTAAAACTTTTAAATTGTCATAATAAACACAAGACCTTTAATTCAATAAATTACCAATAATTGATAAAAATATAGAAAGAAATATTTAGAAAAAATAATTATTGCAAATTATAAATTCAGTTTTTTATTTGCCGATAAAGGGTTCCGTACTGTTTTTTTAAAATTTATTTGTAGCTTTTGCAATTACTAAAGTATGTTGGCATTTCATTTATAAAGATAAATTTAAATAAATTAAATAAATTTAGGAGTAGTATCAGATGTAATATCTACAGTAGAGATAATTATACACAACCAATTGTTTCTGTAGTATAGTGAAGGTAATTAGGAAAAAATTACCTGGCTATGAATATTTTTTCACGATGCAATTCTTTAAGCTTTGACAGCAGGCAGATAATTGCAATACGAAGCGCGTAATAATAAGTCGAATCTTATTATTAAATTTGATCTACAATACCATGCTTATGCAGAAATGTCACCAAAAAAAGACGGCTTTTTTACCCAAAAGACTATTGAGAATTCTAAATTTTTGGCTATTCCATCAATGAATCAAGACTATAGATATTAGCACTGCTAATTCGGTAACCGGTTATTATTATAAGTTTGACTAAGAGAAACTTTTAAAATAATCGCCAAGATATATATTTTTGTTATATTTTAATAATTTATAGCATTTTGTTAACAATAATTCTATAAAAGAATCGATTCAATTATTCGGGTAACCGCATACACTAATTTTAAATTAATACTTAACACAACATTTAGAGTTTTTGTAAGTTACACACATTATATGCATTTTTTAATGCTTATTAAGTATGTGAAGACAACGATTAATCGACTAAAACAAGTAATTTATTTATGATTGAAAGGTTAACTGGGTTGCCGTTTAATAACAAGTAGTTACAATATTGGAAATATATAATCAAATATATCAAATCAACATTACACTTTATTAAACGCTGATTATTAGCCCAACTTAGCTCCGTAGATGATAACAAAACTTGAACTATTTTTTTGTGCAAAAATTAAATACTGCTTCTGGATAATCCACTGATCTTATAAATTACTGTTACTACTATTAATGCAGACCACTTACTTTATGGGATTTCAGGCAACCGATTTGTAATTCTTGACTACCTTACTTTCATCAAAACTCGAGCTAACACTAGCCTTTACTCTTGACTGTAGGCAATTGCCTCTTGTAATTGCTAGCATTTCTCTAAGGCTTAGGTCCCCCTTATAATTCACATTAACTGCCCGAGATCTTAAGCCAGTGCTGAACATTCACGCACAATGGACGCTACTGTCTCAGCCGGTTACATACCTGTTACTAACGCAGTAATGCAGCTTAAGGTCCTCCAATTACATCTAAGCACCCTACTGACCTTCCAGCTAAGGGGCTCTTTGAGCATTACTGTGGGGTAACTTAAAGACTGAAATCGTAAAAATCTCATTAAACAGTACGTTGCTGCTTCAGATTTTCACTAGTTCACTAAAGGCAATTAACTGCTTCTTAGCGTTCATCCTTGTTGTTGTATTTTTTATATACACAATTTTAAACATTAATTAAATGCAAATAAATTTGCTCAACCCACAAAAAAATGTATTAAGCGGAATATTCGTTTTTTTTTCAAAGAATTTCTAAGTTGTATGTTTAATTTTGTTATAAAATTAAAATTACCTTGTATTTTGTTTATAACAACTTTTAGTTTAGCTTAGTCGTTCGATCTAACAGCTATGAAGTCGCCAAAAATGTTGCTTTTAGTGTTTTTATCATATTTTTTACAACATTTGCCAGTGAAGGCCGACGATTTGATAGCGGTGAATGACACAGAGACGGCTGAACTGTCAACATTGAAGTTGGTGCATGTGGTGAGAGAAACTAATAAGCACAGACTTATACTAAAACTATCAGTCCTCTATTATAATTCTATTTTTTTTCAATTTTAGCTTTTTCGTCATGGCATTAGAACACGGTGAACACTTTCATGAATGATCCTCATAAAAATCAAACTTTCTATCCCTTCGGATGGGGCCACTTAACAAATGTGAGTTGAATATTCAAATTAAAAATATAAAACCAATTAGAGTACGTTTACAAGATAAAGGCCCAATATGTCGAGAAATTTAATGGATCAAATTGGTTTATTCTCACTATTTACAAAATTAATTTAGTCTATTATTCGGTTAATATTTCTAAACAAAATTTCACTATTAAAATTCCACAATTCTTTACGCTATAGAACAATTATTTCTATGTTCCAGTAAACGATTATTCGGTTCTTGGAGTAATCGAATATTATTCGTTTCATTTAATAATTGCATATTTAAAATTAAAAAAATAAATTTACATTAATTTTTTAATGTTGTTAATCAAAAATATTATAATTTTCTTATTACTTGCACAAAGATTTTGAACTGAATATTCGGTTGTTAAGTAACCGGCTTTTTACAATATTCATTTTTGTTGTAAGCTTATTTTACGTAATTAATCAAAATCAGAATCACTTTAAACATGTAACCGATTAATCGGTACATATATGAATCGACTGTTTATTCGTTTATTCCAAAAATATATTTTTGCACTATTTACAAATACGAATTATTGGTTACGATTTTTGTGTTTCATTTAATTTTTTTCTTAATTCTTCCGGCTACGAAACTCGATTATATTTCCTACTTTTTAGGCTTTAAATTAAGAAAAGTATTTGTCGGTCAATAATTGTTTAGTTTAAAGAAGTATTTCTTTCCATTTCTATCAGGATGGCAAACGAGATCTTTTTGAAATGGGCCAATGGTTGTCAAGGCGTTATAAGGGTTTTGTACCCTTTTATAATCCGGATGTAAGTCTAATAAGTTTATAGTTATTAAAAATACTATTTAAATTATTGAGATAATTTTAGGTTTAAATTTCTTTTAATTTGCAGGTAGTTTTTGCCAGATCTACGGCTTCACCCCGCACTCTAATGTCCATGTCTACCGTTTTAGCTGGTTTCTTTCCACCGAATAATACACCTATGGATTGGCATAGTGAAATTAATTGGCAGCCTATACCAATTTATTCACAACCCTTGGAGCAAGACATCGTAAGTATTTCGGTTTTATTTTCTCTTTGGTTTATATTTTTTTTTAAATTCTGATCTTAAAAAATCAATGATAAAAATAGTGAAAGTATACTTACGTTAGATAGCATGTAGTCTGAAGAAGTTTCCGGTTGCAAATACCTGAAAAATATTAATATATAATTTAAATTATGGATCTTCTTGACTCTTGTTTATTTTAATTTATTAGTTTTAAAAAATTTTATAAATTAAATTAAGATATAATAATGGTCGAAAAGGGACCCAAAAAGGAAGTTGCCTGCTTCGATATCCCCCCTACATTAAATTAAAAAATATATAATGTAAAATTCAATTCATTTTTATCGATTATTCGGTTTATAAAGTATGCGGTAGCTCTACATATAAATAGCTTAATAATAGTTAAAGACTTTCAGTAACCATAATGATTAAGTTTTTTTTCTTTTGTGGTCGAATTAAAATATAAGGTCATTATTTAGACAATGATATTCACACGATTATTCGGTTATTTGGCTTCAATCATTTTTTCTTTAACTTTATTGCTACTTCAAGTATCGCTAATTTAATTTTTACATAGTTCTTAAATTGGATTAGGAAAATAAAATTTTACACTTATCACTATGGGAATAAATAATCGAAGCAATTTGATAGCTCTAAATAATATATTAGGAACAATTAACTAAATTTTTTACTAAAAACAATTTTTATTAATCGGTTACTCGAGTAAACTTTGAAAAGTATATGGTGTTTAAGCAAACACAGGTAGTTTCGGTGTTTTGGTTTCTTTACTACTTGGGAGTTATGAAGAACTAACCGATTAAGTTAATTTTAATCGGTTAAGTTAATTTTAGTCGGCTAAACAATTAATTAGATGAACATTTGAAGTGGATTTTTATATAAACTTGTTTATGTAACTTTACAGACTCTACGCATGCAAGCGGACTGCAGATCTTATACTGAAATGAAAAACAATGTTGAAATTGTTGAACACCCTAAGGGCCTATTCGAACAATTAGCTGCCCTAACGGGAGATAATGTCACCAGTGCAGGCGATGTTAATTCAATATTTATAACACTATGGGCTGAGGTAAAGTATATTGATTTCAAGAAAAAATTTATTATTGCCATGGCTCTTAATATAAACGTTTTCCTTAACAGCATCTATATGGCTTAAAATTACCCGAATGGTCGCATAACAATTTTCCCGACAAAATGCGTTTTATGGCCGAACAAAGTTATGCCGATTTGGTTGCTACTATCGAAATGCAACGCATTAAGGCGGGACCTTTTCTAGAGATCTTGACAAAACAAATGTTGGACAAGGCCAGTGACACTTTAGAGTCGCGGAAGAAGAAAATATATTTATATAGCGCCCATGATTGGACTATAACAAACATTTTGATCGCCTTGAAGGTATGGAAAAGACAAATGCCCAATTTTGCTGCTCTTATACTATTTGAATTGCATCAAAGTTTAGTTACCAAGGAATATTTTATTAAGGTTAGTGAGCTAGAACGGACTTTTAATTTGTGTTTTTTTTAATTATAAAATCAAATTTCAGCTTTATTTCCAAAATGGCCCCAAAACTGCTCTTGATCTTTTAACTTTACCTGGTTGTGATTTTCAATGCCCTTTAACTAAAGTTTTGGAATTATGGCAGGATGTATTACCGACGGGTAGTTATGAGGATATGTGTAAACTTGGCTAAATTTGTTTGATAAAGAAAAACGTATTAAAATGTCCCAGTTTTGCTTTAATTTGCTTTTTTCTGTTAATTTGTACAAATAGGTTTTTATTGGAAAAGTTTCTGGGATTTTGGGTTTGTACATGCAACAGCTGACGTTCTTAGAACACTTTTCTCTGAACTCAGGTCTCAGAAGACCGATTGTACTTCATGCCATATGCAGTGTTGCGCCAACTTAAACAGCTGTCCAGCAGATCTTACATCCTCGAACCATATCACGCATGGGCTGCAACGTTGTGGCTATTTTTATCTAAAAAAAGTACTGATCTAAGAGTTTACTGAACAATAAAGTTTTACGGATGTTCTGGAAAATTATCAGACCCACAGTGCAGTTTAAGCCCCTTTTACAATAACTCATACTATCACATTTTAGATTTTAGATTTTGTTTGCACTTCTTTATAGAAAGAAATCTAAAGATAATCGCGCTGACTGTGAACAAAATTTAAAGTAAAATGTTCTCACTGCATGGCTCGTCTACACTCTCGCACTTTTGCTAAAATGCAACTCTGATGAAATGTAAAAAAATTGTGAGAATCATATGACGGACGATATTTATATCAGACGTATTTATATCAGATTCACAATATATTGTTTACACAATATAATACTTTTTCGTGTTCTTTGCATTTTTGACAAGTCGTTTTACTCAACGTAATAGTGTGAAAGGAGCTATATATATAGGCAAATTTAATATTTTTTGTATTGTTTTTTATGATCTTCCAAGGCTCTCTTACGGAGAATATGTTGCTGTGCCATTTAGGTGGCGCTCTGCAACAAGTTTAAATATATTTAAGGCATCCGTGGTATAGGAACACAATATTAATTCCTGCGATCAAGGGAAATGGGAGATTATAGTGGTAGTTTTGAATAAAACCAAGATCGCGCGAAGAGCGAAGGGCATGTCCAAATGGAGTTGGCAAACGCTATAGGGTCAGGCGGTAGCGGTAGGTGCTCACAATAATCATAAACACATCTATCATATATCATGTTAATTCAATAGACTAGACTACACTAACCACAAAGGAAACTTTATCACTTCTCACTTAATAAAGCCATTTTAGCATTCATTTGGATCTAACTTTAGTTCCAAATTCCCTCATTGTAAAATTTATTTAATGCAATTTAGAATACAACTTCTATTATTGTCGTAGAATTTGTATCGTAATTATTATTCCGATAAAATAAAACTCGGTCATATCACTAAATAATATTTTTATTATCTTTTATTATTCCACTTTTGAATTTTTTACAACCTATTCGTACATAAGTACCTGCTAAAATTATTATACACATTCTTTAATGTCAATAATAAATTCAAAAAACACGTCTGTCACTCCGTGGCAAAGTATGTCTCCTTAAGTGTTTTACAATGGCACAAAGACGAGTGAATTAGTGACATAATCATTACAAAAAAATTTTATATATGACAAGTACACCGACAGGCAGGCGAGAAAACAGTCAATTAGTAAAGATGATTTGACTAGTTCCGTAATGAAAATTTCTAACTACAGCTGATAAAATTATTATTAAATATGCCAACAAAACATCATGTGATTAAAAGCAGGCAATAAGGGGAAGTAAACCTTATTAACATAAGCCTAATAATAAATTACTAGCCAAATTTATTATTTTTAACATCATTTTTACAAAATCAGAATTAATTAATTTTAAGCTCTAGGTCTTTAATAAAATTCTGTTTAGAGCTTCCAACAGGATGTTGCCAGTTGCCATACAGCCAACGAAACAATGGCTCTTTTGCGCGACAAATTTAATGGTCGTGTTATCTCACGTCGTGGCGATGTTAATTGGCCGTCATGATCATGTGATTTGCCACCGTTCCACATCTTTCTTTGGGGATATTTAAAAGAAAAAGTGTACGTCAATGAGCCAAGAACAATTTAAAGCCTAAGGGTGAATTACTTTAACACTTTAACGCCTATTAACCTCAATTATGCCTCAGTGTCATTAAAAATGTCGACCATCGGATAGAGGAATGCCACGGAAGCCGTGGCGAGCATTTGGCCGATATTTTGTTTCACATATAATTGTCATAGATCCTTCTATCATAATAAAAAAATTTTAAAAGAATTCTCTGAAAACTTTTTGTTTTATTTACAATTAAGATCGTGCGCTTTGGTTGCACCACCCTATATAATAAAAGTCCAAAAAATACAGTAAATTTTTACAAAATGTTTTCTAATTTTTTTCTCAAATTGCGACTGTGCAAAAATTTATAATGCTGATGAAAATCGATTTTAAAGTCCAGTTTGTATGAAATATTTTTCTTTTTTTTTGTCTTTTAGTAATAACAAATACTTGTTTCAATGCTAACTGAGCGCTGGTTAAAGAAAAAAAAATAAGAAAGAATAGGATAATGGAAGAATACAGCGAGCAAAGTTACAGTGGCGCAAACTTCGTTGTAAACCAACAGAAAAATTATCGAAAAATATGAAAAATTATAAGAAGGTCTAGTAATTAATTAGGTGGCTTAAACGGATGATGTTTGCAATAGGCACTGATCAGTAGAAAGACTCTGAGAATGCTGATGACGTGTGTAGCGACTCAGAAAATACATGTATTCTATTAAAAATGATCGTATTAATGAAATCAAAAAATAAATTTCTTTCTAAATCGAAACGAATGAATTTGAATAAAGCCTGAAGAAGTTTTTGGAACGAATTTCCGTCATCCCTTGCCAAGTTTGGTTTGGAGACAAACCGGTTTTCCTTCTCGAAGGAAAAATGACACTAAAGATTGCACATAACCGAAACAAAACTTGATAAGGGATGACGGAAATTTGTTCCAAAAATCTACATCAAATCAAGAACCTGAATAAATTATTCATATAAATTATTAAATATTTTTTTGCGAGATGGCCGAAATGTAAATGTTTTACGTTTGCTCAAAACTTCGTACTTATATTCGAATTTTAAATTTAATCTTAAAAACAAAAATTTCATTAAAAGTTTATTTTATGGCCCTATAATTATGACATTATTTTCACATCTAGCAAACGTTGCAAGATCCCGAATCAAATTTTTAATTGCAATTTAAATTTTCTAAGAACAAGCACAGACCGAAAATTACAATGGATTAGTGTTTTGCTATAACGGACACACTCTCTTAGTGCACTTGGTTATCGTTCTCTCATTTATGAGATTTTATGGAGAGTCAATGTCTACTTTGGTCTATTACGAGTGAACACGTTGAGAAAACTCAAAAAAAAATATGATCAGATAATAGAGGGAATGAATGAACAGTAACAATTAACTATAATTGCAATAACAAAACAGATAGTTGGAATAGCGATACTGAAGGGACCGGTAAAGAATTTTAATCACAACAATTGCAATGAAATGAAAACGTGAACTATTGGAAAAAGGCTATTAAAATATTATTAGGTTCTTCCAAGAAAGTGCTAAAATATTATAAGAGATAAAAATAAAATAAACGTGCATAGTTAAATAAACAACTAAAAAATAATTAAAAATGAATTATTCGATTTTCCGTGTTTAAAAATTAAGTGAAGGACAAGAGATTCAGCACAGCTAAAGAGAGCCCTTGAAGTATAAAGTAACAAGTGTTTTGTGAAGCAAAAGTTTTCTTTTTAAAAACAAGTTTTAAAATTAATTTAAAATTGTATTTTTTCTTTTGAATTCAAACACATTTTCGATTTTTTTCAATTGAAGCTTTTGCTTACTGTTTCCTTTATTCAGTTTCTTACTTTTCGAAGGGAATTTCTGCAACATAGAACCGATTTAAGACTAATCGGGACAATAATTTGTTAGCAGTCGTAAGAATAAACAGGCCAATTGGCAAAGCCCTCTAAATGTTACTTTAGAACAAATTCTAAATATATTAATTACAAATTTATATTAGGGCGGCATTTAACTCAGCGCACATCTACTTCATTCTATACTAAGTAAAATTTAGTTTATACTATCACCAGCACTCACTGTTTACTTTACTTTATTGACTGCTAAATGCTGCTGTGCTGGATTTCTAATAAAACTTTAACGCAATTTAAACGAGCTGTTTTTGTCTAATAGCCTGTATTTGTTTTAAAGGCAAATATAAAAGATTGCATTTTTTTCCGTCACAGTGGACTTTTAAAGCTTTTTATGTGCATCCGAATTTTTCTTAAGAAAATTATATATTGAAAAATAAAATTAAAAACTTCTCAAATTTTGTTTTTCCTAAGCTCGTTAACCGAAGGTCTTTTCTTTGTGTAGTTTTAATTAAATTTTTTTTTTGTTTAACAAAAAGCATGAAGCGCCCAGCAATTATTCATTATGAAGGTCTTGGTTTTACGTTGAATGCCATATTTTTTAACGTATTTAGTTAAATATTAAAAGAGAATAAAGAACTAAGAGACGTAAAGAAAATTGCTAATAAAATAAATATAAATAAGCATTGAGTTATTAAATAAAAACTTAAAAGTAAATATGGGAATGAATTAATTAACTCTAGTATATAACGAGGTGCTTTCAGCAATATCTTGAATTCCTCACGTTGTACACCGAGGGTAATTATGTGATTTTAACACGACTTTCCTAGAACCTGTAGATGTAGCGGATGTCCTAAAACTCACGTAAATTTTAGATGTGAAAAAAACTGGATCTATTGGAGTTACTAAATACCACTGGCCATTCAATAACAAGCCGTTCAAATTCAAATATCGTAGCTCTGTTTGAGATTCTCCTCCAAGGTCCAGCAACATCGATTTGCCGCTGTGACTAAGAAATTTAACACTCAAGATTCTCTGCCCTGAATTTTGGGTAACCCTTTGAAAACAGAATTAATAACTTATAAACACATATACTCTCTTTAACCAAACTTGTAAAAGCTCCCAAAGAACAATTTGAAATAAAATATGAGTTTTTAGTGGCCAAAAAAAAACAAAAGAAAAGTTGAATTAATTTTTTGCAATTTAATGTAATTAAATTGTTTGTTATTGTATTTAAAATATAATTACATCTGAAAATCCGTAAACAATTTGTTAATATAAAACATCTCTTAATATAATGCCGCATATACACATATCACGCAAACTTTGCCTCGTCATGACGGCCGCAATGTTGATTTTAGCAATCATCATAATGGGCTACTTCGGCGCTACAGTTCTTTCAACACCCCTGACGAGCAATGGAGGAGGAAACGGTCAGACAACTTTGGAATTATTACATGTGGTGAGTTGTAAATAAATACAAAAATATATAGTCATTTATTCTTTGTTTATAAAAAAAGGGCGATTTTTTTAATGTTCGAATAAAAAATGAATTTCAAAGTTTTTTGCACAAAAAATCAGGTAAAAATTGCTAATTTTTGTAAAGTGATATATAGGAGAGGTTGAGCATGCCAAGATTACGACGTATCCCAAGGAAATTTTATCTATTGAATCTTACCACAAATTTTAGCCTTAAGAACGCGAGCACGCTTGAATTACCCAGCTGTTGGAATTTAGGTGGACCGCGTGGCGGGGTGTTTGGTTATGAATCCAAAATTTAATTGCTAGATCTATCTTCTTATCCCAACAGTATCAGTCTGGCTTATGAAGCCAATGCATATTTCGAAATTAAACGAGCCTCAACTCTGAACAATATTTTTCGGTAAAAAGGGTCTTTAGATTTGTTTAAAACAGGCGTTACTACAACAGCAATATGAGCTGTTAGCTGCATAATGCGATTAACTCCGTTTTAAAAGAACTTTTCTGAAAACTAAAGACTTCTGCCAGCAACTGACAACATTGTTTTGGCCATTTTGATTAACTCCATTTTCAACTTATGTTAATCGTTGTAATAAAGAAACTCGAAAGAATTAGCAAGCACTGAATGGTGACGGTAAATTCTTTAGTGCCGACTTATCAGTATTAAAGGAAAATAAATTAGTCAGTCAGAGTCTAATTGCCGCTAGAGTAAGTGCTTCAGAAGTCAATAGTGGCTCTTCATTACGACTTATTAACAGAGTAGAATATCTATAAAATGGCCTAGGTGAGTAAAAACAGTTTTAGGCGCCATGAACTTTGAAACTAGAACTCAGTTATACCCTTCCGACTACAATAATCATCTCCTTGAAGTAGCACGAAATTGTAAAAAATTTTAAACTAAAAAACCAAACAGCAAAAAATCACTTTACATTCAAAGGCAAGATTATGCAGTTAATTTTCAAAAACAAAAAAAATGTTACTGATAACTTTTTAATATTTCGACTTGGATTGTTAATGTTTTGTTTTTTAATAAAATTATTGAGTTTCCTTATCAATTGTTATGATCAGCCCCATCAGCACTCACAAGTCTCGTGCCAATAATTTTTGCAAATGAAAAAAAAGTTGTTTATTATTGTTGCTATAATGTAAAATTAATTATACATTAAGACACAGTATTTAAATGATGTGTCAAATACAAGTTTTTATTTAAGCGGTCGATTGTAAAGACACAACAAGTTCTTTCTTTTCCAATACTTTTTTAGTAATTAAATACGATATTCAAATAATAATAATGACTGAAGATAAACGTAATTGTGCTTAATTAACGTGCTGAGTGTTATTGACATTTATTTTTAAGTAGAACAGCTTTTAAATAAAATGAAAAAAAGAGTGCAATGAAAAGTGTAATCACAGTTTAAAAAAAATCCAGCCAAACGAGTTAAAATTTCCTGCAAAATTTAATACCAATTACCGATATTGTTAAGTCAAAAGTTCAAGTGTTTTCTTTTGACTTTCAAGTGCTAATTAAGCCACTTTCACACTATAAGACTAGATAAAGCGGCTTGTCAGAACTTTAAATCAAATGAGAAAATATTAAACGTGAAGAAAACATGTGATGAATCTAAGAAAAATGCTAATGGAAATTTGACAGTCTCTCTCTATTTTTTTTTAACATTTTCTAAAATTATATTTTCTTTATTTTACCAGGGTTGCATTTTAGCAGAAGTGCGGTAGTGTAGACAAGCTATGTAACGAGAATAGTTTACTTTTAATTAAATTTTTTTTTTACTGTTCGAACGATTAACATTATATTTCTCTCTGCAAAAAAGTGCAACGAAAACCTAAACAATTGTAAAATAGTGTGAAAGCTGCTCTAACACTATTTAGCGCGTGAATTCTATTTATTTCGAAAATGTGATAACAAATTAATAGTCTGAGTAAAGTGAGAACAATTACAAAGGAATTTTCTGTTTAAGCGATTTTTGATTTTTTTGCATTTGCGATTTTTTGTGGCGTCTTAATCTCAGATCCCACTATCAGCGCAATGTAGTGATTTATAGCTCATTTCCAAAACGAGAGACCTCGTTTTGTAAAATGTGAAAAAATGCTCCGATTTCTATCGGTCAATTGTGCGCTGAGCAACGTTGACTATTCAGCGAACTTTCGATCTTAACAGCACTCCTTTCTTATGGCATTTTTAAGGAATTTCATTTTGATTAAATATTATAAATTAGTATTTTTTATGGTAATTTTTTTCTTACTTACTCTGTAAGGAGATTTTAAAGGAAGTGCTAGAATAAAATTGCTATTATTATTGCTACGTGACTAGTATTAAAAAGACATAGTAACAGTTTAAATATGAATAGCAAATACTATGTAACAATAACTTTTTAACATGCTAAGAGCATATTAAAAAATTAAATATTTCTAAGTACCAGCAGTAAAATGAATATACTTACGATTTTGCTGTTTATGTGCTGTTGAAAAAAGAATATAGCACAGCAATAGTAAACAATTGCTGTCACATTTCTTGCTCTTTTTATTTGTTTATTTTGTGTTGGCATTAATTATTGGAGGGTAAGGGTTGATTTTTTAACTACTTTAAGATTTAGAAAAGAAAAATGACTTCAAATGCCAGTCAGACTCCGATCAACCATTATGTATGTCATGTACTTCTAATTCTGAAGATAGTACATAACCGAAACCGGTTTGTTTACGTACCAAACTTGGCAAAGGTGACGGAAATTCGTTCCCAATATCTATAAATTTGTCTACTTTTCTTCACATCGAAAGCTTAGAAAAATTGTTTGTTTAAGTTTTACTGTAGTGACGGTTAACATATATTGACGAAAAACCGAGTGACAGTTAATCGAAGTTTCACTGTACATACATATGTGTATGTATAAATTTCGTAATAGTGCAAAACACGTTTGCTGTATAATTGCCCAATGCTGCACATGTCATTGCTGTCATATTTGTGCTGGTGCTGGTTTCATTGCTGTCGTATTTTCAACAACACAGGCATATCAATAGCACAAATAAATTAACGAGAAAGAAGTGCTGTTTCGTGACAGCAAATGTTTTGGATTTTTGCTATTGCTGGACAGTAATTATTTTCAATATCACAGTAACAGCGAAATGATTATTAATGAAACTTGTAGAACTTATGGCATAGTACAGTATTTTGTCCTTGCTGTTGCTATTTCGTAGCTGGCATTTCAAACACTGCCTCTAAGCTAGCAAAATGCAATTAGTCATCAATATTTAGGTGATTTCTTCACTTTGAGCCTCTGCAGTCAAAAATATAGTCGACGTCAATGTTAAATCAACCATTCTTTAGCTTCTTTTGGAATAGGCCTCTTGGGTAAGGTATAATTAAGTTTGCATTAATAAATTACTATTTATTTTTTATGCATTTTGTTTAAAATTATTTGGATTTGTATAAATTATCTGCATTTATCTATAGTTTAATTGCTATTTAATCTCGTTTTAATTAATGCAATACTTAAACACACGGCAAATAAAAAACATAGCATATTTAAATAGTTTTTATAGGGAAGCACCCTACAAATACTTTATTAAATTAATTATGTTAAGGTATTCTCAACTCTCATTTGATAGCTTTTGTTTTCGTAATGAAATCGTGTCTTTATATCAAGCACGTGCTAGGCTTTGTTTAGCCACTACTGAGTATTAAATACTTTCAAGCTTCATTTAAATCTAAACTTGATTTGTTTGCTGTTAATTTTTGTTGCAAAGCAGTAAGTCAGCTAGTTTTATTTGATTTTATAAAGCGATTGAACGCTTTTCAAATATTTCAAATAACTATACAGCAATTATTGTTAGTTGATATCTTGCAAATTGTTTAATATTCTAGTATCGATAACGGGTGAACAACCAACCAGCCCTATTTTTTTGTAGCTATTTTGGCATTTGCTGGTTTTCATTTTACAGCCGTCAAGAGAATGATACATTGACAAAAATAAGCAAGAGCGCTGTATTTAGCTTTGCATAAGTCTTATATAGCTTTCACTTAAGTTGCTTGGAAATAATCGCTACAAATGTCACCGCCATCCTTGTTCGTTGCCACCTTTTATTTATTATTAATGTAGGAGATATCGAAGCAGACCGCTAACTTTATCGGTCCCTTTTCGATCTCCTTCTATCCTTCTTTACGACTACCTTACATTCAATCGAATCTCGTGCTACCACTCGTGTTTACTGTTAACTGTAGTGATTTTAAACTGTCGACTGGTGATTGTCGTCCTTCTTTTTCTTGACGAAGTCTCCTGTAATTGCTAGCATTTGTCTAGGGATTAGGTCCATCATAGCATTCAGATTGAGCCTTTACTTTTGATTGTGGTGGTTTCAGACTGTCGACTTCTGACGGTCGGTGTTCTTCGTCATCCAGGAGTCCCTTGTACTTGCTAGCATTTATCTAAGGCTTAGTTCCACAATAGCATTCAGATTTAACAAGTATCTGCTCGTGGTCTGCCCGTGCTTGACACTCACACACAATGCGCGCTACCCGTCCACTCCTTGCAAAGTTGTCTTGTGTATCTTTTAAATATTCCTGTATTGAATCGGTATCTTACAGTCCAACGCTTTAGAAGTACCTTTAAAGATAGAGATGTCCACTCTTCGGAGATTAATCTCTCCGGTTCTTGCGAGGCTTTCTGCCTGATAATGTATAATAAATATAATTTGTGATTGTATTCGCCTCGAAGAGGTTTCGAAGAGTCTTGCCCTGTGCAGTGTGATCTGCTTTTAACGTAACATCAGCTTACATATATGATTTTGTTTTGATTTTCGTGGACTGGTGGTTTCTACATGTTTTCTTCTATATTTAAGCAATTTTTTGCGATTTTCGAAAAATCTTAAATTTTCCAAACGGCTTTTGAATTGTATTTAAAACATTTAGCGAGATTTTATTTTAAATAGGCGTTTTTAGTTTTGGCGATTTTGTATAAGTAATTTATGTTTTGGCGTTATTAGCAAATTGTGGAAAAAATTATTTTCTTAAATACAACTCTACTTCTGTAATTTCAGTCACTTGTCTATGATTTGTTTTGGCGATCTTTTTTTGGTTCAAATTTGCGATTTTTTGTTAAACAAATTTTTTGGTGTATTTTAAGTTGTAGTAAATATTATCTTCACTTTTAAGAGATTTTTTATAAGCCAAGGTGTTTTTTCCAATATAAGAATTTTGTAACAAATTGTTATTTGATTTATTTTTTTTTGTTTTTTTTAATGAAATTAGTAAAGAATATAAATTTGTAGATAATTTTGTGCTATATCGCTCAAGTCAGCCTGTTCGAAGAATATCTCTTCCGCATGTGTTAAACAGTCTGATGAGAGTTATTGTTTCATTGTATTGAATTGTACGAGTATTGTGCAATTTATATTTTGTTGCTTAAAACAAAACAAGCACTTGCTTTCTTTTAACCTATAAAACCCCTTTAACACTTAAAAAGTTTAAACATTTATTGAAAAAACATTGTTAAATGATGACGGCTTTGTCGGTGTCGGTGTTAAAATCTTTACTGTTGCTCTACTGCACTACAAGTGCAAATGCGGCTTTACCTCGAAACACTTTAAAAGAAATCAATCAGTCTTCAACAACAACTTTGGAATTGTTACATGTGGTGGGTTTGGAAAAGTAATTAAAAAATTATAATTTATTTATTTAAGTGAAGTACAGAGAAATTTTTTAAGTTACACGTATTTTTTTTTGTTCCATTGAAAATAATTTAATATGGAAGTTTAAGTAATTCTATTTCTGTATTAAGAAATTAAAAAAATGACTTAGTAACTAATACATCCAAGCGGAGAAAATAGCTACTATCTTATGGGCTTAGAGCTTTATTTTACTTGTAATTATAGGAAGTGACCGTAGCTTCAACAGTCAACCAAACAAACAGAGAAGATTTCCATATTGATCTTGCTTAACTCAATAATACATATAATACATTTAATTAATACATGTAATGAGTGCTTTATAGCTCACTCATTATCAGTGGTACTGGCTGACGCATGCTTTAAAAATAAATGTTTGATGATCTTAGAGGTATAAAAAAGTTGTTGGTCTCAAAAGACATTAAAATATTGCATATGCCTTGAATTCAAAAGGAACATAAGAACAGTGTAAAACAGCTTCTTTATTAGTGTAATCAACGAAGATAGCCGAATACCAGGGTTAGTTTTGCTTTGCAAAAACCGGTTTACGATTTTTCCTTTAATATTTTTTGCCTTGAATAAAACTTATAGCAAAAGTTATTTTCTTTCAGTGTAAAATATTTTCATATTTTTTTAGTATTTTAGTGAAGTTTATTGGTTAGCGTCAGCAAAAAGTTCACAGTGTTGCCAATACGACCTTGTACCATAATGAGCTAGCGATTTGAATAGGGATGATACATTTTATTTTACGAAATGACACAACATACACACACGGGCAAAAGTCGTTTTCAACGTTTGAAGAACTCTTTTCGCCTCAGGTGTTTGTTATATTCAATGGCTCTTTAGCAAAAGAAGCAAACGCGGTCGTGCTGGAGCCATGGTGTAGGGTTATTGTCGCCTGCTGGTATAAAACATAACAGCCCGGAACATGTTTCTAAACATCTTAAAAGGAAATTTGCCAGCAAGTGTACATACTTTTGGTAGGTCTCTGGTCATCAAACACACAGCAGATATTATTTGCTTAATGGTCTACACTATTTATCGCAGATATCTTAATAGAATTAACAGCATAAAAATGCATGTCCCAGGCTGGTTGTGAGGTGAGGCTTCTTCGCGAGTGCATGTGGTGGCCATGATTTATACCCAAAACGCGGGATGATCTTGGTACAGGATCAATATGGTTACCAAAAGAATGTCTACTGACAGCAGGACGAGTGTCTGCGAACCCTCCAGCAAGAGATGGATCAGGGTCCAGTCAGTCTTGATCTTCAATTGCTACCCACACAAGTGCGTATAGTGATCGTTAGCATCCCCGGTGCTAATACCATCTGTAAATAACGAACTCTTGAAGTACGAATTATTTTATTTTTTGTAATCATTAAAAACTCCAACAATTTTTGCGTGGTAAAGCGATTTTTTATTATTTAAAAACTGGGTTTTTTCATTATTTTAAAAATCAGCTTTTGATTCTTGATTTGATTTTTCGACAGGGTGTTTTAATGTAGAATTTTGGAACGAATTTCCGTCATCCCTTGTCAAGTTTGGTTTGGTGGCAAACCGGATTCGGTTATGTGCCATCTTCAGTGTCATTTTTCGTTCGAACTAATCGAAAACCGGTTTTTGGAAAATGTCGAGTTCTCCATCACCCTATTCTTTATCTTAAAAAGTTAGATTAGCCTGGCCTCAAACGTATAATTGTGCTATATTGCCCTGCAACATACTGTAAACAATTTATCTAAATAGAAAACCAAAAAATCTTTTGCATACCCCTAATACCTGCACATAGTGCACTCTCATTTGCAAATGGAGAGTAAAGCTTAGGCTTTGTTTTGATATTCACGTGTACAACAGCAGCATGTTATTGTGTGTAAAAATGTGTGTAAAATAAAGCGCTATATTAAATAAAATAATGCATAATTTGTTGCTATTCTTTTTACAAGACAGTGGGCAAGAAAAATACGAGGTAGACTCATATTGGATTGGATTAAATTGTATCAATTGTTAACACGCATCTGAACTATTTCTAAAGCAAGTTTTAAATTTATAATATTTAGCTTTCGTTGGACAGGATACCGCTGCGTACTAGTATTTGTTGTAACGGTAAAATGGGGAGACTGCTAAGTTTAGGGTCCCTTTCCCGTCTCTTTCAGAGGAGTATCTTTGGAGATCGCACCATCCATCGCTTGCGATGCTTTTTTGTCCATCCCTTCAAAATTTCTCCACTGACTAATAAACACCGGAGTTCTTACAGAGACTAACTTCTCCACCTCCTGCAAGGCTTCATTGCCCAATCTTATCGAAATCTCACGGTCTAACAACTTAAAGTATCTTTAAAGATTAATTCGCCCACCCCTTGCGAGTCCATTTCTTCCGTATTCCTTCCTCGGTCAATTAAAACCGGAGTTTATTCGGAGGTGAATCTCTCACTTTCGTGCGAGGCTCCCTGTAATAGAGAAAAATGTGTTCACCCGAACAAAGCTCCATATGCATGCGTAAGTCTCGATTTAAACTGCAGATCGACTGGTATTCATAGTTCGCATACCAGACAATAAGCACATTCTTGACAACGCATCCCTGGCAAGTGCTGTTTCACCGTGGATTATGGATTTTTTATATGAGAGTGTTAACGGCCCTCTGCCCGAGTTATTTAGACAAATTCTTAGCACAGACAGGTTTCGGTTGTTGCTGCCGACGATGTTCAAATACAAATTACAATTGAAGCCACAATAATTCCGCTATCATGATCCTGTATCGAATACCATTTCCAATCACTGCCAAATTGACCTTTCCGAGATTTCGGTGATACTCTCTTCCACAGAAACAATGTTTTCAAGAGACCGACCGGTATATCCAGACTCGTTACGTGTAATCAAGGCATTCTTAAAATTTTTTTTACCATTCTTTATATTGGTGAGTCTTTTGGTGCCCTTTCTCGACCGAAAATTCTGCGAAGTTAGCAAGAGGTCTCATTGTAATAAGTTTTCACAATGTTAACGTATAAAAACACTTTTATACGTTGAGTTGCCACTAACACGAAATAGCTACAAAATTTTAATACTGATACTCTCTGTATAAAACTACTTTTGTATAAAAAAATTTTTTTGGACCTTATTCTGTTTATTTAAATATGTTTAAAAAATGTTTTTATTGCGATAAGTCCCACTGTAAAGAACCGTTACATATATATTTTTATATAAATAACATTTACTTTAACTTCGCAACTTACATTTGTTGCAATACACCAACCTTCAGTACTATTTTATGTCCCGACTGTGACAATTTTTCGCTAGTTAGTTCCCCGTAGTTGTAACATTTGAATAGAAATTAGAAATTTATTTGCATTCATAGATTTGATAACGTAAAGCAATTAAGCAATATTGCCGTATGTATCTGTAGTGGGAAAAATTGATATCAGCAAATATGCGTAAAAGTTTTTATAAAATGCTAATTAATTTGATACGGCAGAAGTAATTTTAATTGCAAAACTTTATCAAATGTTAAATAAATAATTCGAATTTTACATAAATAAATGATTTTGTATGAGTGTGTGTGGGATTCTTTTAATTTTGATTGATATTTTCTGATGCCACTCGTGTTTTATTGATTTTTCAACAATCTCCCAATATGTTTCGATTAGCCAAAGTTGGAAACAATTTAGCGAATTAAGGCATTTCGCCTTAACTTCAATATAATTGCCTTCGTACCATGACGTGTTCATATTTGCATGTTTACGGGCTGCCAGGTTAGGCCAGAATGTTCAAAATGCTAGACACTCACTGGCGAATGCATAACAATCGACAACTCCAAATCCAAAGCATGTGGAGTTTTAAATAAATTTTTGCTGTCTTGTCTACTACCGAATGTATTTATTGAAATATATTGTGTTATTGTGGCACATTAAGGCCGTTCAATTTCCATACAAAAAAAGTTGAGCCAGTCACACCGCCCTTATAGCTTTTGTACACTTCGTGACTTTATATACATTTTGTATGCAAAGCAAAATATCACCAAAGTGTTTATCACAATGCCGTCAGAATATAATCTATTTTATTGGCGATCATATCATATTTTGGACATATGTCTGAGAACTAGGGCCGACATATGTTCGAAATAAAATGTTAAAACGGTTGCAAAAGACCGTCGATAGTCGCTCTAGCTTTTGAAGTAGATTTCTACAGTGATTCAAAATGTAATTGGGCAGTTAAAGGGCAACAAGAACGAATCTGATTTGCCATTGCCACTATAGCAAATAATGCAGGGAAATACGCAACGACGTTTCACCCCTAGCTCAGTGCTTGTCGCTGGCTAATACTAGTGCTTACTTGGGTATTCGATAGGAATTTGTGGTTTTATAGTGTGGTACCTTTATTGATTTAAGTTGGGCTACTGGTCCAATCTTCTCTTCTTTTATACACGTTAGACTTATTTTTTAGAAGCAAAAACTTCTTTAAACATCTCATTTGATTAACGAGTTTAAAGCATAAAACACTATGGTTTTTCGAAAAATTAGCGCAATGGTTTCCTGTAAAGCTGGCTCAAAACTAGCTTGCCGCCAACCGATAAATTACAATTGTATCGGGGGATTTTTTTTTGGTATTTGGGTTTTCAGTGTAAAAAAAAGATTCGTATGGCAATGCCAAAAATGCTCAGTAAGATTTGCTATTTCAGCTTGAGTATACCAACAAACGAACACGCTTGCATATCATTGAATTTTATTATCAAAATTCCTGCTGTGTCTCAAATGTCATTTCTATCGTAAAATTGCCTTCAGCGAAGAACCAAATTTTTGGGCTCATTTGGTATGTCAACAACCAGAATTGCTGAATTTGGTGTGAAGAGCAGCCAGAGGCAGTTCAGTTCGAGAGGTGACAATGTTGCCTGAAAGATGCATGATTTGGTACGGTACCATGCGATGATTACCGGCCTTTTTCGCCTGAAATGGTAGATTTGGACTTGGTTGGCATAAGATTTTAACAAGACGGTGCCATACGGCACGCAATAGCGTAAAGCCATTCAAAGGCAACTTTGGTGAGCAATTAATCTTACGTTTTAGAGCAATACATTGGCCCAAAAAATCATAGGATTTGACCCAACTAGACTATTACAAGCTCTGGAAGAGAACATAACAGCTGCCATTGGTGAGATACTAGCCGAAAAAGGACGACAAAATTAGAGCTCACAGATGGAACACCTACGGCGTAGCCGCAGGCAACATGGAAAAACTCTTGGAAAAGTACGAGTAAATGGCAGGCATTCATTTATCGGCCCAAATTAATATCTTATTCACTTTTTCAAGTTTTCTATGTTTTTTTTCATTTTACGAAACCCAAACGCTTGAAAAAACACCCTATATAATAAAATAAAGTCGGGATGAAATTAAGAAGAAGTTTTAAGATATCAAAAAGATAACATGTTAACAATAACTTCAGTTTATAATTGCTTTGCCCAGCCGGGAATAAAATAGTTGTACAAATACAGCAGGGAATGTTGTGCCGCAGGCATAACATCAGTGTAGTGGCATGTTTCAAGTTACAGAGTACACATAAGACGGCTTGACGCGTAGAAGGTGAAAACTCTAGCTCTATTTTTGAAAGCGGCGTACGAATAGGTCAGCTGATATTGATAGCCAAGGATCACAAGTTATAATTTACTTTCAACGCGTCGCATGTAACTTGAGATGTAGAAAAGCATAGAATGCATAGAAGGTTTGAGATGCAGAGCATTTGGTCATGCGAAAGGGTGTCGTGTGTACTTTCAGCTTTAGACCATATGTCAAAGCTGGTACTCTGATCAACATTTTAAGCTAATTGTTGTCAAATTCCATATAAACAAAATTTATATGAAATGTTAATGGAAAAATGTTGCTGGAGTTGCACTCTCTTCAATTTGTAAGAACATTTAAAATATGTAAGCAACATCCAAGCACAACTTCTTTTCTTGCGGAATAATGTGAAAGGCAATCGTTTCACCTGAAAATTTAAGCAACAGAGTATATTTTTAAAGACTGAATTTTTTTATTTTCTATAAATAATGGATAAAAGTTTTGATTTTATACCAAATCGGAGAAGCGTTGATTAATGTCAAGAAAAGAAAATATATTTTGTATAAGTCCAACAGTAAAAGTTCCACTTGCATATGAAGCAAAGTGTCATTTCTCACTTATCTTCTGATGAAGGAAGCCGTGTGTCCTCTAAGAATTCTTCCGCAGCAAATACAATTTACATATAGATATTAGATTTATTTTATTTTTTTAAGTACGCTCCACAGAGCTTCATAAATATTTTTTTTTATTAATTTCATATTACAAGTTTTTAAACACTCAAACACAAAATACCTTCTATATAAAGAAAACGGTATTTGTTGCCATATGTTGCTTGTCAAATAAAATTATCGATGTTGCTCAACATATTTCAGAAATTCGAACAGTGTCTAAGTTTTAAACAAAAATTTTTTGCAAAATATGAAGCGTGTTTGAGCATGCCCCCTATGCTATAAAAGACACATGTTACCAAAACATTTTGTACATTATTATATACAAATTTTTAACTGCTTTCTGCTTTTATATATTAAACGAATTATCAATATGTTAAACCATAAACATCTCTTTTGAAAGAGATTTTACTATTACGAGCATCAGCTGCTTTGTGTTTAAACTTTAACCAATCTGTTTTATTTTGTACTTTCTCGTAGTAGTTGTTGTTGTTGCTGTTGTTTTAATTAGCAAATAAATTGGCTTATGTTGGTTTAACTAAATAATGTTCTAAAGCACCCCAAAGAACAAATAAATAATAAGAAGATTTTTAGCAGAGATTTTAGTACAGGAAAGGGAAAATAAGAAACTTGCAAATAAATTAAGCAGGACCTATACGATTAGTACTTACCCTGCATTAATCAAACATTACCTGCAAATATTGTTTGATAAGTCGATAGAAAATTTTCGTATAGCTGCGTTTTTTTTTTAAATTTGTGAGTGTTTGCTTGGTCGCCAGTGCTGCCATAAGAAATTTTTGAAAGTAATCAAATACTTTGATGTTCGAATACTTAAAATGTAATCGAAATGTTTTACGTTACTTGATACAAAACTGACAAATAATCGCTTAAATATTTATAAAGATTTATTATTAAGGTTTCCAAATAAAAATACACAATTTCTTTTGAGCGAGTTGTGCTATTTCTATTGCATTGTAAAGTAGATAAATATTTCGATTAGGTATGAAATGTCATATCTGGTAAAGGGTCTTCGTGGCTCGATAACTTTTTTAAAAAGATATTATGATTTGTTTTGGAAATTGTTGCTGGCATAAATCCGCTGAAACTGCTTGGCGTTGAAATCCGTGCCATCCAGTTAATGAGAGCACACTCACAGAAATCCCAGTCTCATTTTCAAAAAAGTGAGGCCCAATTTCGCCATCTCGCCAAAATCCGCACTAGGAAGTTGCTCGTTTCGTATGCATTTGTTTGGCATGGATTGCGGGGGCAGTTTCTAAGCAACAAATTGGCTTATTCGCAAAGCCATGCCTTAGCGGTGAATATTATTTTTTTTAAGTCGGCACTCGCTTTGCATGGCTGCTGATTTGACTTTCTGAATCTTGTACGGATGTAGGTGGGAAGGTCTTTTCTCAAAATACGCTGCATAGAGCTTCGTGAAATTGGAAGTAGTTGGGAACAACGCTGAATTGAAGCTTACGGGGTTTCGCATACCGCAAATGTTTTCTGAAGACCGACCAGTATGGCGACGCATAGGAGAATGGAACATATTAAGCTTTGCGAGTGGTCTCAGCGTTTTCACAATGGTAACCCGTTCTTCTTTTGCGTAGCGCTGCATTTTTATTAATCGAAGCGATCAAAGTTGTCACTTTCCCCGAAACAAATGACACAGAAGTTAAATAATGCATTTTGGTTGAGACAACCGATTATATAAAAAATATTATGCCGATTATAAAAATAAAAAGTATTTGATTATATATATAAATTATTGTACAGAGGATGTCGCAGTAGACCGCTTAATTAATGGGCCCGTTTTCGATCCCTTTCTTTCCTTGAATTGATTTCAGGTAACATATTTATAATTTACGGCTACCCTACTTTCATTGAGTCGCGTACTAATACTAGCGTTTACTTTAGACTGCAATGATTTCAGACTGTCGACTGGTAACTGGCGGCCTTCTTTCTCATCACAGAGTTTCTCATAATGGCTAGCATTTGTGTAAGGCTTAGTACCGCCATTTCATTCACCACTTTTAAGCCTTATGATAGCCAGCGCTGGATTTTCACACACAATGTGCGAATGTCTTTGGTTACTGGCGTGTCTAGGCCTTTCGAGGTTTTTTTGTCCATTATTCAGAATTTCTCAATTGGGCAGTAAATACCTGAGTTCCTACAGAGATTAACCCCTCTTGCAAGGTTTCATTGTCCATCCCTATTGGAATCTCGTTCTATAATGCCTAAGGAGTACCTTTAGAGATCATCCCTCGCGAGGCATTCTTGTCCACCTCTTCCGCATTCGCCCCTTTGCCAATCAAAACCGAAGTTCCCAATAGTAAGGGGAAAAACAGACTTGCACGGGCAAGTATATATTAAAACTGCAGATCGACTTGTACTCAGAGTGCGTACACTAGACACATCCCTGGCGTATGGAGTTCTATAGTGGATTAGTGATTTTTATAGGATAGTGTTAACTTCTCTGCGCTCGACTTATTTAACCAGACTGCTTCAAGACATAGGAATCTGTTACCGGCCGGAGGTATAAGTCAGAATTTCTGACAGTGTGCTCAGTTACGGTAAGCCATACCTTTGTGCCTGCCAGCTGACCACCAAAGTATTAAGTTACTTAGATTTGAAACGCGTTGGCCTCCGTACACACTCAGAGTTTAAGGTTCAACAAATTTTTTAAATTCTGATTTGAAATTGCAATCGCGTCCACCTATTGCATGTCGCTTCCTCCAATTTTAGCTGGTCCTTACCTTCTAACTCAAGGCAACTCAGTACCACTTTCCATGCTTCATTTCCCTGTCACCAACAAACCCAAGAAATGCAGCAACTTTTATTGCATGTGTGAACAGAAAGTTTGAAACCAAAATTAAGTAATTCTAATTATTTGCATCAATTGCTAAACAAAAAGTAATCGAATAATCGCTGTTATTATCTATTATTTGAAAGTATGAATTTGCAGGGTACCCAACTGAATCTCTGCCACGTATTATTTTCATCACTTACGCAACTCTTCACACACAGCAAATAGTTCATTTATCACCGAACATGATGAACACATATTTGTTATTCCTGCTGCGTGTCTGATTAAGCTGCCAACTTGCATTTTATTCAAAAAAAAAAAAAAAAACTACCAAACCTACTTGCAAAAACCAAAAGTTTATTATTTTACAAAATGTTTTATTTTATGTTGAGTACCAGACCAAACAGAAACAAAAAAAATAACATTTGTAATTTCATTTTGTAAATTACAGGTATTTCGTCATGGACCACGTACACCTGCCGACACCTACCCCAATGATCCACATGTAAATCAAACATTTTACCCATATGGATGGGGACACATAACAAATGTAAGTAAAGTACAAGCACGGGAAAATACAACAAAGGCAGTTTGTTGCAAGTTTTATTTTAAGTTGTTTTGTTGCAAATGCAATATTTAAAATAAATTTATTATGCAAATGCACGTTTTGGTGTGTTTTGGAATAGTGGTGGTGAAAATATTCGCAACGGGAAACACATTTTTACTAGCAGTAATTTTTTAATCGAATTTTATTCAAGATTTTAATTTAGGCGTTAAAGTGGTTGTTGCCCACCAAAAAAAAAAAAAAAAAAATTCAATTCGACAGTGCAGAGTTATTGAAAATGCAACCCTGCAGAAAACGCGTTTTTATTCTCTAAAAATATTTCAAACACATTTTGGAGAATAATTAAAATATTTAGGAACATTTAAATAATTGGGGGGTGCTTAGCATTCTGTGAGTTTAAATAACGGTCCGTATAAATGAAATTTTGGAAACATAGATTTTGCGTAATAGACATGAAGACCAAATTTCAATATGCTTTCTAGAGGCTCATTAAAGAACTTTCCCACCATGGTTCCCAAGCTCTGATGGCACAAGAATTGTAGGCATGCACAGCAAAGGGTTCTTTAAAGGGGTTATTGTACATCAACATATGAATTCAACACCGTGACGACTTCATTAATAGTCAAACTCTCACATTATAAGATCTGAATTTTGGGCCAGTTTTAAATTGAATGAATGAATATAAACGACCCTACTGCAAATATTTCTAGTAAGCCCACATCGTGACGTGCGTAGAATGAGGAGTTACAGCTCTGTGTTGCCGAATTTTCACTTTAATGCAAAATAATCAAAAAGTATGCGCAAAGCCAGTTGGTGATTTGAACGATGTACGATTTGCGTTTTGTAATCACACAGAAAGTTAGTGGCGGCCACAATGTTATGACGGCATATTTTTTCTTTTGAAAACACCTGGTACCAAATGTTTTGACCGCTACTGTAAGGCAAACACATACTCTCGCCATTATAGTGGCAATAAAATTGCCACTTTAAGTGGCAGTGGTACCAGTTTGTTGTTTTGAAGTCCTTCATTTGTGTAAAATTCTCTTGCAGGCATTTTTTATACATAAAAAGTTTTGTTTTGCACTTTGTGATGGAAAAAAATAATAAAAAAAATAATTTCTTTATTCCTTAAAAATAACTTTTTCTTTTGGGGGAAATGTTTTATTTTTTTTTAATGTTTTTTGCTTAATATTTTTCATGTTGCTGTTTGTTGTCTGGTTGGTAACTGCTGCATTGTAATAAATCACTGCTGCTCACTGGTTTCTCTTACTTAAATTTGTGTGGCAACACTGATGATGTCTCGTTGGAATATAAAATATAACAAAAACAACTATAAATAATTTCGTTGATGATGCGTATAATATTAATGTGGTCTTGTATTGTTGTGCTGTTGGCTGCTGTTACATTTGTTGGCGGTTTTCTCGGTTAAACTCTTTCTACGCCTCACGCCGCCTTGAAGGCTGGCAAAAGGGAATTGTTTAACATTGGCATTTGGCTACGTAAACGATATAGTAACTTTTTTGATTCATATTATCAGCCAGATGTAAGTTTTTTTCTCTTTAAACACTCTCCCATACTTTTTATGCCACAGAAAATTCATTAATTTATTAATATTAAATTATGACTATTATCCTGAAAAGTTGGTACATGCCCAGGCTACGGGTGTGACGCGTACACACATGTCCTTGGAAACTGTACTGGCAAGCATGTTTCCACCCAAAAATACACCCATGGAATGGAATTCGAAGTATAATTGGCAGCCAATTCCGGTATTTTCGCAGCCTCTTAATGAAGACACAGTAAGTATTAAAGAACTTAAAAGCTTAAGAAATATAAATAATATAAAGCTTTTAAAGCTTTTATTAGTACGTACGGCTTGCCCGCGTTACTTTGAAGCCTTGCGTGAAACTTTAGATTCGGAAGCTGTTAAAGAGGAGATTAAACCATTTGAGTACATGTTTTCTGAGTTGTCGAAATTAACAGGCATGAATATAACTGAACCAGAGGATATACAGTCACTTTATTTAACTCTACTGGCGGAGGTAAGAAAAGAGCATACATTTTTAAAATAAAGAAGCATTCTAGAAAAGAAATTGATCTACAACGACGTTTCTGTGATGTTTTAGTGCAAAAAAGTTTTGTATAAAAATTTTCAATTACCACGAAATTCTAAAGAAGTCGGATGGCAAAAAAATTCTTTGAATAAGAGTTTTAGACAAAGAATTCTGTATTTGGAAATCTTTAAATAAAAGAAAATTTGCTGTAAAAGTGTTTTAGAACAAAAGAAGTTTCTTCGTAAATATTACAATTCCAAAATTTTTTCTTAAAGATCTTTTAATTGGAAAACAACTAAAAAATTCCCAAGTAGTATAATAATAATTTAACAGCCTTTTGGTCTATAAGACGTTTAATAGGCAATCTTTTAGTACACAAATGTTGTGTGTAAACAGCTTTTACAACTAAATAACTTTCTATAAAAACTTTTAAAAGTAACAAATCGAAAAAAGTAAAAAATCTAAATACATAAAATTTTTAGTACAAAAAAATTAATTGGAAATATTTTAAAAGAAAAAAAGTTCTTTGAAATGTTCTATACAAATCTTTTGAAACAGAAAAAGAAATGTCAATGTGCACAACAGAATTTCGGTGAAAATATTTTAGTACAAACAAACTTCTCAAAAAATTAAAATGAATTATTTTTAGTACAAATAAATATTTCTCTAGAAACCCTTAACACGCAAAAAACTTTATATAGACCAAACACATTTTTTAGTACAACATAATTTCTCTGAAAATATTTTAATACAACAAATTTTAGTACAAAAAATTTATTACAGAGACAAATTTACTTTAGAAAAGTTTTTGACACAACAAATTTTTCGTAGAAATCTTTTGGAACGAAAATAAACTCTTTAGTACAACAGAATTACTATGAAAATACGCTAATACAAACAAAATAATTTATTGGAAATATTTTAGTACAAAAATTTTCTTTGAAAAGCTTTTAGACACAAATAATTTTGTGTAGAAATCATTTAGAAGAACAGAATTGCTATGACAATTTTTTTGTACTACAAATTTTTAGTACAAAAAATGTATTGGAAATTCTTAGTTCAAAAAATTTTCTTTAGAAATCTTTAAAACAAAAAAAATGTCTACTGAAAACTTTCAGTAGGAAAAATTCGTCTATAGGACAACAGAAATTCTAACAAAATGTGTTAGTCAAAATATTTTTAGGACACAAATTGTAGAAGAGTTTTTGCAACACAAAATTTTCTATACAAATCTTAAGGAGCAAAATAACGTGTATTTAATACAACAAAATTACTATGAAAATACTTTATGACAAAGTGCAAAAAAATTTGTTCGAAATATTTTAGTGCAAAAAGGTTAACTTAGAAACCTTTTAGGCACAGAACATTTTCTATAGAAATCTTTTGAAACAATAGAATTGCTATGAAAATATTTTAGTATAAAAAAATTTTGTGGAAAAAATTGTCCAAAAAATACTTTAGCACAAATGCATCTCTTATAGGACTCTTCTAATGCTAAACAAAATCTTCTAATTACCTGTTCCTTATAGCAAGAATTTGATTTACAACTGCCCTCCTGGACTAAATCATATTTTCCCGAAAAAATGCAATTTTTAGCGGAACAATGTTATGTGTACAATGTTTGGACTCGTGAAATGCAAAAAATAAAGGCTGGTCCTTTTCTAACACAAATGTTTAACGAAATGCAGAATAAAGCCAACAGCAATTTGTCACCGAAAGACAGAAAGTTGTACATATATGCAGGTCATGATTCCACAGTGGTAAATATAATGAGTGCTTTGAAAATCTGGAAGAGACAAATGCCACGGTACTCGGCCATGACTATATTTGAGTTGCATAAGAATAATGACACTGGAAGCCACTATGTGGAGGTAAATTTCTTTGCGATTTTTATATTTTTATTTTAATTTATATTAAGCGATTTTTTTAGATCTATTTTAGCAACAATCCCAAAGAACAGCTGCAAAAGTTGACTGTGCCTGGCTGTGAGTTCCAGTGCCCTTTAGATAAACTCATAGAGCTTAACCAGGACGTGTTGATTGATAATGAGCACGATAAAGATCGGTGTGAGGCTAAAAATTTTGCCTTTACAGAGCCACCCTTGCGTGGTCCCTAAGCTTTTGAATCTCGTTTCTCAGGAATTAGTTTAAGTTTGTTCAGTTCATTTTTTGTTTGTTTTGAAAAATATTTTTTGTTTTGTTGTTAAATTGTTTTAGAAAATTTAAGATTTAATTTAAATGTATAAAAATATAGGAGGCATTAATTAAATTATTTTTATAAAAATGAAACAAGTTGAAAATATAGTCTTAATGAAATGGCTTTTGATGGCAGAATACTTTAAATAGTTGGTTTGTTTTGATGATGTTTAGCAGGTTTATATATAATATTTACTTCCCTTCTTCAATGCCAAAAATTTCTTTTTAAATTTTTTTAAGTATTCTTTTCATTGTTAAAGAATAATAGGAGGTCAGTATTTATATTAACTGATGTAATTTCTTCACTTTAATTAAGCCTTAATTGAGCTCTATTTACGAACTCAATTAATAAATTGAATAATTAGTGGTTAATTGAATCAAATTCTTGGTGAAGTGTATTTAGTGAGCAGACAAACTGTTTCTAGTGTCAAAATCAAGGCACGTTGAACAAGGTGACTGCATCACAAATACTACGACGTTTTGTACTTTATGGCAGTTGTCAAACGCAATTTATAAAATAAAAAAATTAACACAAATATAAAAAGAAATGGAAGGTGAAATTAGCGGCTAAAAAATTTTATAATATTTTTAACGAAACTACATTTTAATTAATTTTAAGCTATGAAATGCTAATTGAGTAAGTTAAACTGCATGTGTATTAACATCAAAGTCTAGAACTCAGTCAAATATTTAATTGCTTCAATTAAGATACCTGCCTGAACATGGTAAAACGTATAAATAACAGACATTTTTTAATCAAAATTCAATTTAGTATATTAAGCTAGTATGAGCCGACTAGCTCTAAAATATCAATGATTTGTGTTTTCTTTGCCAGCAAATGTAATCCTAGTATCGCCCTCGTATTTCGAAAATAAAGATGGGCATACTTGCAAACCAATAATATGGTCAGTTGTGTGGAAAAATAAAAGATGAATGGAAGCAAAAATATGTCTTTATTTATCCCAAGACGTGATTGTAATATTCATACTCAAACATTCTTTCATGCATGCCACTGCAAAAGGATCAGATTCATTCTTAAGGACATTTTGTATTTGTTTGTGGTTTTAAAATATGATATAATAATTGTTTGAACATGCAGGAATTCAGTAGGATATGGAACATAAAAGTGACAAAAAATAGTTGTCTTTGCCAAAAGAGTTGTTGTTAATTTTTTCCACATCTAACAAGCACATCCGGTGCTTTTTGGTATTTCGCACATCTATAGACATATAAAAAAGCGGAAGTTGTTGTCTATTTGGTATAAATACGCTTGGCATGAAGCATGATATCGAGTGTGATGTATGGAGACAACAGAAGTACAGATCATTTGTAATCCAATGTTGATTAGAAAAGATACACAAAATTTACTTTTGTAACAAAACTTACTTAATTGCCTTTGTATTACTCGCGTGTGGGCGCTGATGCTTGATTGAACGTTTTATACCGGTTTAGAAAATTTTTGCCTCGTTCAATCAACGATGTCTGTTTATCAGTTCGATGTTGAATTGGACTCTCTGAATGGATCCTAGGTTGGATCACTTGTTCCACAAGTTTCTGACTTATGGGCCAAAAAACTTTTATCTGGGGTTTTTTTTGGTATTTTCATTCTTGCGCGGAAACACTTATACACAAGCCCATAAAATTTGCTATAAAGTCCTCTTACAGAAATGATTAACTCGAGGACTTCAGATAATCTACGGACTTAAATGTTCAACCGAATTAAAAATAAAAAAACACCAAAAATTTGAAAAACTAACAGAGAAACAAAAGTTCCAAAAAACTCAAATTCAAATACGATATATAACAAAAAATTATCTTGTACTTAAACCTAGGTATGAATGCGTAAATGAAAGCATTATTAAAAGCCTAAGGGCTCAAAGGGCTTTAGCGTTCTGTCTTAAATTAAAATCAGCAAGCTATTTCTCTACATTCAGCAGCAAGGATGATGCAGTGATTTAATTGTTTCGACTTATCGCATACAATATTTGAGCAGCCAGCCAGTTAAATACGAAATTTGCTTATTAGCAGTTTTATTCATCATTTCAAAGTCAGTCCCTAGTTTTTTAGCACAAATTTGTTTTAAACCCCTGTATATAGTTCAGCAATATTGTTTCTATTTCATTCATTGCATACTTTTAGGGAGATGTTTTCTTTTTTTTTTTTAAGTAAAATTATATTTCTGTTTGTATTTCTATCTATGGAAATGTGTATGTAGAGAGTGTATTTTTTAACTTTCATGCCACAAGTTGACACTTTTCGCATTGCGGTTTACCATAAACCACATATACATTTATAAGCAGCCTTCATATGTATAGGAAAAAATACACCATACACATAATTATATTTGTATTGCATAAACACAAACACATTTACGGGGGCAAACACTTTTGGTTGAATAAAAAATATATTTACAAAACAAATTTTTTTATGCAATTTACTTCTTGGCTTGGCTAGAAAAAAAAAACGGTCAGAAATAAAGTAAAATATAAACATGATTCGTGTTTATTTTTTAATATATTACCCCATAGTGAGTATGTGTTCATGTATGCGTAAGAGGATTTTTGTGTGTTACGGGTTTTTATTTATAAGCGAACATTTATACATTTATTTTATTGTTCACTTTCTACAGCGCTTTTGTTTATATTGTGCCTGTGTATATCCATATCATTTCGAGGAAAAGGTTTTAAAGGTTAAAGTCAACAATTATGTAAAATGACAAAAAAAAATTGCAAACTTTTTGTTTCTAATAAAGGATTTTCCGAAATTTACTCAGTTTCTTTATCAATGTTTAAGGTTTCGTTAATTCTTCTTATATTAATATATGGGGTATCGAAACAGACCGTTAACTTTATGGGTACCCTTCCGCGAATTTATTTCGAGTAACCGATTTCGTGCTAACACTAGCTCTTGACCGTACGGATTTTAGATTGCGGACTGGTAACTGTGTATTTTCTTGTTCATCTCTTCAGAATTACTTCAGTGGCCAATAAACACCGGGGTTCCTACAGAGATTACCCTCTCCACCTCTTTGCGAGGTATCATTATCCATCTCTATCGGAATTTTACGGTCCAATGCCTTAGAAGATTAACCCGTCCACTCCACCCGAGGCATTATTTTTCATCTCTTCCGGATTCATCCGTTGGCCAATTTAAAGCCGACTGGTACTCAGAGTTCAAATACAAAAGACCAAGCACCCTCCTGGCCACGCATCCCTGCCGTAAGCTGTACTTTCGTGGATTAAAGATTTTTATAAGAGCGTGTTAAATTCTCTCCGGTCGACTTATTTAGTCGGGCTCCTTGCAGAGACAGGAACGTCACCGTGCACTTAGCCATCCAACTGTGCTTGCCCGCTGACGACCTGCAATTGCTTGTGCTTTTAGATTATAAGGCTCCAGTGTCAACAATATTTGAAATTTCGTATGCATCTCGATGACATTAGACCGAGAGGAGTTTCCACAATTTTCATAATTCAGAATACTTTCTATTTCCGTAAGGCTAATTAGAATGTGTCCAAAATTTCCCACATATTTATTACTTGAGTATGAGATATTTTAAAGGCGGAGAAATCCTTAAAACCAAACAGAGAAGCATTTTTAACTTGCAATGAATTTAGATTTATCTGTATGTTAATTTTCTGAAGTTTTATATCTTCTGATCTGGGCTTCAAATGTGTCTGGCCCTTGTTCCGCCTTGTTAAAAAAATTACATTAAAACCCGACTTTTCTTGTACGTAATTCCTTATTTGATATTTATCGCTGTTGTTGCTTTTATTTCTACAATTTGAACATGCAAATTGGTGAAGGATTTTGTTTTAAGTATTTTTGTGTTTTGTACTCATTTGTTTTACACTGAGGTTGTGTGTGTGTGTGCGTGTGTCTGTGCTTATTTGCGTTATCCCGCCAATGCCAACCATTTCATTTTCGTGTTTATGATTGTCTGACAAATGTTGCATATCAGCTAATGTTTCAACGATTACTTTTGTTATTTGTCCAGAAGTTGGACTTGTAGTTGTTAACTGATTGTTGGCCTGCTTGTTTAACTCATATCAAAGTGATTTACTGTGTTTTGATACGATTGTGGTACTAAATTAAAGCAATTTAGTGGATGTTTTTTAAAAGTTTATATTGTGATCTAAAAAGCCGTCTGTCAAAAGCAAATTTACAGAAATTAATTTGAGATTTATAAATGGGAGAAATAAAAAAGGAAAGTTGGTATAGGGGCTTGATTTTGAAAAGTGTTTTTTTATTACTCAGTGTAATTAAACACAAATTTTCTGCCATCTTTCGTTTACATTTTGACACGTTCAATTGATTTTCTTACCTTTTCATAAGTTAGACGCACCGTTTCATTGTAAAAGTAGTCGGACCTAGAACAAGACAAGTCGTAGGGTGAAATTAAAACATTTTTCACTACTGTCGGCTAATCGACATTTTGCGACCGATTTCGGCTTTTCGGCTATTGAACAAAAGTTCAACATTTGCTTAATTATATTTATTGCTGCCTATAATACGCACACGAGTCATTTATTATATTTTTTTGTGGAAACAATTAATTCTAATTAACTTGCTTAAAAATATATAAAATAATAAAAATAGTTCGCACTTCATCTGGGCAAAAGTTTTTGTCACTTAGTTTTTTCTATAAAAAAAAATTACAATAAGTTTTTAAATCTTATTCCTGTTTATTATTATATTTATTAATTACTACCAATGTAGTAACTAAATTGTTGTGTTCAAATCCTAGAGTATTTTCTAATTGAATAGGATAGCCCTCTCGCAAGACTCAGGGTGTCGAAGCGATGATTTAGTTTCTATTAAGACAAACACGCAGCTGTGGTCGACGCGAGAATTGGGATGAGTTGCATATTGGGCTCAACAACCATCGCCTTATGGCTTATGATGGCTAGATAAGCAAAATTCCTCTTGTGACCCAATTTGGCCAGATTATTTTAAGAATTCGTCACAGACACATGTTGAAAAACGTTTATAGTCTCTTTCGAGATGCTTGGGTGTAGCTCCAGGTAGTACAACCATACAAAAGTATAGATTTGACACTACAGTTGAAGATTTTCAGCTTTGTGTTGGTCGAGATGTTCCTTGCGTGCCGTATTCTGTGCAGGGAGTGGAATGCAGTCCGGGTTTCAATGATCCTGTCCGTAATATTGGCATAGGAGCCACCGACTGTACTGATGGTGCTGCAGTGATATGAGAAGGACTCTACATCCTCGATTATCTGGCCTTGAAATATTAGTGGTGATGTGTTTATAATACCAATACGCATTAGTTTTGTTTTGTTTGCGTTGATTTTAAGCCCAACTTTCTGCTAGAACAAGGGCTTGTGCTGTATATCATCAAACCGGTGTCCCAAAAGACAAATAACATCCGTATAATCGATGTCGTGTAGGAGTTCTTGCATTTTCCACCTGATGTCAAAAGTTCCTTCGGAGTTCGATCGCTGAATCACGCAATCTAACAGGAGTAAGAAAATTATAGGGGACAGAACACAGCCCTGCTTCACGCTTATGTTGATCTCGAAGGGTGGACTTTATTCGCATTTGTAGCGTACTCTACATTCGGTATCTGCATAAAGCTCGCGGATTAGATTAATCATTTTAGGCGGTATACCCTTGATGCTTAGCGCATTCCAAAGCGCTGTCCTGGATACCGTATCGAAGGCGCGTTCGAAGTCTACAAACACAAGGTATAGAAGCCGTATTGTGGCATTGCAAAATTATTCTGTTGAATCGGGACCGTGTCTGCGGAACGCGAAAATACGTTTGCATGAAACCGCCTGACAGTCCTAATAACCTTCTCCGATTTGGCCACAGATATTGCAGTGTGTGGTGCTATCACTCTTTTGTAGTAAATTCTAAAATAACTAATGACCTGGCTATACTGTCTGCAAGTTATACATCTACATAACACAAGAGGTGCAGCAACACTGTTCTAAAAATAAACCTAATGCGCAATCGGCGAGCTATTAAACACTGAAGTTTTTTATCTCTCTACTTCAACACCTCTCTGTTACTCTCCTGCACAAAGAATAATAACTATCCTTGAATATTTTAAATGATTCACATTACTTCACTATAAATCATTGCAAGCTTTGATTGAGTTTTAAAGCGAGACCGGAAATTGATTTTTAAATTATCTTCTCGAATCGGAAATAGTTTTAGGATGCAGGCACAAATATAACGTATGTCCAATTTAGTTCTAAATTTCTTAAGATTTAATAATTAATTTAATTTATTTCCTGTTTTGAAATACGCAGATCCGATCTGCTCCACAGGATCTCTAATGTACTTCCTATGGGTATACAAGGGGCAAACTAAGCATCCTCCGTAAATGCCGATAGTTGCACTTTCAGCAGTAATTGTTCAGAACTGTGTAGGCTAGAAGATCTAGTGACAGCATCGGCTGTATTTTAGGCATTTTTTCTATTCTTACTTCTTCTATTGCGCAAAATTGAATACTCGTACAAACTGTAACGTACACAAGCAATGAATTTTACGGTCCTTATAATCCTAGCTGCAGGAAATGCCTACTTTTCGTTAGTCGATTTATTGGTTTGTAAAACTAGTTAAGTCATTTATTCAGAAACTAAGAACTCTAAAGTATTATGAATTTATGTATGCAAGAGCAGACAACAGCAGCAAAAAGTATTAACGTAGCTTAAAAATAGTTCATACCACATGCAAGATAGAACTTTTTTAAATATACACCCGCATATGCTTTATAATAACAACAGCCAAATATAAGCAATAAGCCAAGTCTGAAACGGAATAAGCGAAGAATAATTTAAAATGAATGTCAGATTTTGTTAATTAAAAAAAATTACTGCACAAACATGACAAATTTATGCAACAGCATACATACGTTTCTTCGAACGAACAACGAATTTATAAAGGATTTTTTTTTTTAATGCAGGAGAACAAAAATGTGGCATCAAGAAGAGAGCGTTGACAGGGCAGTATATTGGGACTTATGAGTTATAAAACATAAAATTTTTACCAAATTACTTTCATTAAAATTAATTTCAATTTTAAGATTTTTGTTCATGCCATAAAACTAAAACTTGTGTTTCATAATATCAGGCAGTCCCACGATGGCAGCAAATTTTGGAAGTCAATTAATTTTAATTTAAATTAAAAATTCATTTTAAATTTAAAATAAGCTTGCAACTTGTATGAGTGAGACAGACATTGGCAGTTTTGTATCAGCTTTTTCTCAACTTAGTATAATTATGAATATATAAAAAATAAAAAGAAAACATTCTCTTCTGACCTCTAGCTTGGTGACTGAACAAAAGACCTCTTTAACATTTTAACAAAAGACCAAACGCCAACACCAACTGAAGCTACAACAAAATATTTCTCAACAACCATAACTATTAGAACTACAACAGTTTCCGGAAACAGCAGCCACTAACAACAATGCACGAAAACTTGTTCCTTTGGTTTGCAAACCAAAAAAAGGGTCTCTTGTAAGCGACAACATTTTGATGTTACAGAATCAAGTAGCAAATAACTAAAAAAAACACAAAAGGAACCCCAACATCAACCGAGTGAGATGACAAAAGCAAAGCGGGTTCAACACGTTCTACATTGGAAGTGACGGTGGTGCGATTCGCAAACACACACACCCATACACTCTTACTTGCAAAAAAAGTTTCTATTTTAAAAAGGCCTATGAAATTTTTGCAAACAAAGAGAAACAAATTTTTCTTCACAAATCAGTAAACAATACGCTAAATAACAGAAGAAGCAAAATACTAAAAGCAACAAAAAAGAATTTTTTAAATGAAAACCAAAGTATTTTGTTATAATTATCGCCATGGGTTTGCCTGACAAGGACTTTACAAAATGGTCTATTGTGCTGGTTAAGCACTGCTGTGGCGGTCAGATAGCGCGGAAAATCATTAATGAAGTTTGACTTGAGATTAAAAGTAGTTGTACATGTAGAGCAAATTGGTGGTAGAAAAACTTTTCAACTTAAGCAGCTTGTGAAAGATATTGTATTCTTGAAGTTTTAATCTTAAAGTTTTCTATATAAAAAAAAACTTTCAACAAAACAATTCGATATTTTTTATGCAGTGAAGTTTCCAAGTAATTTGCAAAGATACTTTTAATATTTTTTTTGTTTAATTCTTTCTTTTATAGGAACAGTGTTAATGTTCCAAAAATTGTCTCTTCTTTTGTGGAAATTTTCAATGTTTTTATATAGAAAAGTTTGGATGTTTTTTAATCAGGAATTATTCGAAATTTCATATATAACATTTTTTTGAAACCCTTTGTCTAGAAATTTTACAATGTCTATTTAAAAATTTTATATAAAAATTTGCGATGTTTTTTACGTAAAAACTTTCTAGTTTTTTTCTATGTAAAATTATAAGCCTCTAATTTTATAAAACACAACGCAAAGCTAGAATTTATATGGAAAGCAAAATTTAATTTTTTTTTTTAAATCTTTTTTTATTTTACGTATAAATAGTTTTTAAAAACTTGAAAAATTTTATGAAAAACAATAACAAATTTGTGAATTTTTTTTGTTTTTCATATAAATTCTGCCGTTGCGTTGTGTTTTTTTAAAAAAATTATACTCTAAATGTTTTGTTTTTATGTGTTGTGTATAGAAATGTGTAGATGTTTTTTTTTTGTATAAAAAATTTAAATTTTTTCTGTATAGAGTAAATATATTTTTTATATGGAAATCTTCGCTGTTTTCTACATAGGAAATTGCTGCTTTTTTGTTTTGTACTTTATAAATTTTCGATAATCTTTATAGAGAAAACTTGTAATATTTTCTAACAGTTTGCTATTTTTTAATAGAATAATTTCTATGGTTTCTATACAGAAAATTCGCTACATTTTTCTGAATAGAACATTTTCAATGTACGCTCTATTTCGATGTTTTCTAGAAAAAACTTTTTCGAAGTTCTGTTTTGTATTAAAACTTTATATATTAAAGATAGTATACTGTCAGTTTCTTTATATTGAAAATGTTCACTATTTTCCTGTAGAAAAATGTAGTTGTTTTCTATATAGAATATGCGCGATGTTTTCTCGGTAGAAAATTGTCGATATTTTTATATAAAAATTCGATGTTTTATGTATTAAAACTTTTCGATTTCTTTGAATAGAATATATTTCATATTTTCAGTGTTTTTCATTCTGTATAGAATATAACCCATGTTTGTTTCGTATATAGAAATCTTCGATGGTTTCTCTATGGAATTTTTTTTATATAATCATAATTTTTTTTAAAGAATTTTTAATAATTTTTTTTTCATAATTTTTCCTATTTTAAACTACAAATCTAACATTTTCACAATGACATCTTGAAATTTGCTTTTGGCTAAATACATAGTTCTGGCTTATCATCTGTATCTCCATCATCGTTAACGTTTATTCATATAATCGACCACATCATTAGTTGCAAGCAGTAAGTAATAGAGTAAAGCAGTAATTTAATAGAGTGAGAAAGAAGATGAGAGGGCGGAATAAAAGAACTATAGAGAAAAGCAAACTATGAGAAACGAACAGGAAATCAATGTCTGTCTCCAAATAAAATCAAAAAGACTGTCAATAGTAAGTTATGATAAAAAAGCAGAATCCTGAAAGAAATTTTAGTTTATATATATATTTTTTTTGTTTTTAAAAACTTCTAGTGTTGTATTATCCCAATTGTTGGGGTTTGGTTTTATATATGTATGTACATATAGCTTTGAGCACGAATAATAGATGTATTAAAATTAAGTTTATTAAAAAACTTTCAAGTAAGTTTGTAGAAATCATATAAACGGAAAAAAATTGTATGCAGAAAAAAAGAAAAAAAAAAATGGCAGTACAACTTTTCGACAATTTAACTGCAGCGACATAATTCTATTACATCTCTTCAAGGATCCAGGCTGTTGAAAAACCTATATTAAAAACCAAAACATGAAAATCAATTACCTGAAATCAGGTTCAAAAATGGTCGAATAAAAATGCTACTACTGTTTCTATGAATCTTGTATTAAAAATACATCAGCAGCAGCAATAGCAATATTTCAAAAGTGCCAGCAAACACTGTGCTGTTCTATGAGCAAATTAAAAAAACTACAAATTTATTTCTAAACAGCATTTCACAATGCTGTCACATTTGTGCTGGTACTATTTTATTTTCTTTCATATTTTTAACAGAAGGAGCATATCAATAGCACAAATCAAATAACGATAAAGAAGTGCTGTTTGATGATAGCAAATGTGTATAATTTCTTATTTTGCTATTGATCGACTGTATATATTTCCAACAGCACAGTAAAAGAAGCAAAATCATTGCTATAGAAGATATAGCATAGTTTAGTATTTGTTTATTGTTATTGTTATTTTACAGCTATTATTTTAAGAAGTGGTTTAAACTGGGAATGGTTTTTCAGTGCACTCTTCATAATAAGGGACAAATAATGACATATTCGATATCGTCAAAAATTTCAATAAATAAAAGTTGCATTCGATATTGAATGTCGTAATTTGGCTTCAGATTTTGCACCTGCGAATTGTTTAAAGTTTCGAACTTCAGAAAAGCTACGGCGGTAAAATACATTTAGGACGAGTAGGAGTACAATCAGCCACTTGAGGATAAAATATGCTATGTGCAGCTATTGAGTAATGAAATAGGAAGGATATTATGTGAAAATGAGGCACTTGCTTCAAACATGTTTGTTTGTTCGTTTTCCTTGCAAGGCTGGGAACTCTTGTGAGGCTTTAATTTTAATGTCGTTAAAGTAAATTAATTAACACTTTGGATTTTTGCAATAATTCGCTTAGCAGTGAAATGTTTAACATAAATTCCCATTCAGACGGTGCAAGTTTTTTCCCTTGCGAGTGAGAAAAAATCCCATTCCCTTCTACTTATTTTATCATTCTCTCTTGTTTATACTCAAAATTACTGGCATTAACCCGACTACGTGTGACTTCAATTTAAGATCAGATATAATATAAAACTTTTATCAAGTAATATAATTTAATTACTTTAATGTAAATGTTTAATAACTGCTTAAATAAAGATGATGCCTAAAAGCCAAATAGAGTACAAAATCTTTGCCATGCAAGCAATGACTACGTATTAAGCTAAGAAATTGAAATGGTCTAAGCTAATTTTTATATTAAATTCCTACACGCAAAGAAAAAATATGGCCATGACAACTAAATTATGTTCTCTTTAACAATATATGGTTCTGGCAAACATATTATGGTCTCTTTTAGTAAATATAAACGAGTTCTTGTTTACATTCAGTCATTAAATGATTGAATGAAGAAAATAATTCTTACTAAAACTTTAACCTCACTGTAAAAATTTTTGGTTTGATTTTGAAACTTAGAAACTTCAATTTAAAATTAATTCCAAAGTAGTGTGAATTTTGCAATGATTTCTAAAAACAGGTCTGAGCACTTCATTTCTTTTTATTTCATTACTTTTAGTTTTATTGTAATGCCTAAAAAGAATTACAATTCATTAAAATAAGTGAGATAATTGTATTTTTCTATTTATTATGAATTAAAAAAAATTAAAATTATTAAAATTCTACCAAAAACTTTCTTGATGTCTTTAAAACTACTGAGCGGATTTAAAGGCCAGCCATATTGAACAAACCGTTCTCAAGTTATACAAATATTTGTCGTGCAACTTTTTTCATGTTGAAAATAACGCTATATCTCGGAAACCAGCACATCTAATTACATAAGAAACAATTTTCAGTTGCTCCATTTGAAAATCTTGTATACTTGTGTAATCATACGAACAACCATGTAATGCAGACATAATGCATATATTGCGCTTCGACTATGGGTTTTCTCTGCGTGTGCAGTGTTTCAGCAATAGCAAATTTATTTTAAACATCCCTACCTAATCTCCAGAATATAATGAAGTTTAGATAGCCCTGAAGCTGCATACCTAGGTTTATTTTTACTTTGAAATCCTTTCTATATTATTTATGTAACAATTCACTTTTGTATGTGATTGTGAGCCATTTCTAATGGCAGATTGGGTAAATGAATGAAAATCACAAAGCGAATGGGCAAATAATTTGACGATAACAGGTTGACAGGATCTTTTCTATTACTTTTTCTTTCAGTTTAAGTAATAAATATGTAAAACAGGAACAACAACAAAAAATAATGAAAGAAAATTCAAAGAAAATATATTGAGTTTCTAGCAACAAACAAGGATGTCTTTAACTGTGTGTGAGTAGTTGTGTGTGTTATATTATTAGATTTTATAAAGTGAAATATATCAGTAGAGAGATATAATTCCAAGAACTCAATGTACTAAGTTAAATCAGTTAGTAGCTGCTTAGGGGAAATTCTTAGAAACTGTGCAGCAGTTGGTGTGCAACGTATTTAGGTTGTTTTGTAAATTTTTGTTTTGGTATTAAAAGGACACTCTTTTATTTTTTCTATTCTAATTTTCCATTATTGCTTGCCACAATAAACTAACTCTCCGCACTGTATGGAAATCTAAGAAAATCTAGGAAAGTTCTGGCCAAAAGCAGAATCGACATGTTTAACTGCCTGGTTAAGATGCTATTGAATGAAGCTTTAAGCAGCATAAGAGACTACTGTGGGGAAAGCCAAATAGACCAAAAATAATTTCTTTAAGGCTGCGGCTGAATGTTGTCTTGAAGTTTGTTTTCCGATCACCCCTTATGATTTATGGACAGAAGCAAAAATAATCGATCAGATTTAGAGTATAAAATCGTTTACATCACACACAAAAAAAAACATTGAAATCGGTAAAACAAACCAAAAAAATTCGGATTAAAAAAATAATTCCGAAAAAATTAAGTGAAAGTAAATACAACCCAGAAAATTCACAAACAATTCGCGCAAGTCGGAAACTCACACTTAAATTGCCAAAAAGCACACAGAAAGGGAAACTCTAAAATTTAAAAAGGTCCACAGCAGAAAAGAATCTCAGACTTGGAAAATAGCTCACACAAAAATTTATATGAGATTTATTTTTACAAATTATCGACTTAAAATTCTAAATAATTATGCGAATAATTAATTTATATTTCATTTTTTCAACTAAGAAGGAAAAAATTATTTGTTATATTTATTTATACAATAATTTTTAAAATATTGAATGAAACACATGAATTTTCTAGGCCGCCGACTCACATCAACCCGCGTCGGAGCCCGGTAAGCGACAGTCACAGTGACGCGGCGTCCCCGTGTCATTCCGCAGGGACACTCCGCCTTATGTGACCAAGTGAGAGTGCTCTCCCGTCTGTGAGCTTTCAGGGTAAGTAAGAACTATTAGCACAAAGCGATCAAACCAGATTGCGGCTAGTCTTCGGCCGATGCTTCCGTACGCGCTGTTAGTACGAATAAAGTACGCTTTATAACTTTTCGTTATAATTCATTTCATTTTCCTTCAGATTAAATCAATAAATATTATCGTGACCGGACTACTGGACACGGCGTATATACCCCAGCCATTTGAAAGTATCGTCACAATCGTAAGGAATTAAAAAGTTCGACATGGAGCAAATCCAAGAAATTAAACAAGTACAATTCAACGAAATAAAAGCTAAAATCAGGCAAAGTAACAAAATTATGTTATGTTATTAATCGGAATAAAATTATTTAAATTTCTATATTTGAGTCCAGCTTAATCTAAGAAGGCTCGTTTATTTATTTTATTTTTTAATCGAATTTCTATATAAAAATGTTAAGGATTTTAAATTTAAATAAATTTGCAGTGAATATTTCTTATTCAAGCTTTCAAATATAATTTTATTAAATAAAAACCTGAATTAATTCTGCTCATACAATTAGAATGTAAAGTTTGTTAACATGAGAATAAATCTATTTTATATAAAATATTTACCTTCACATGAACCGTTTAATTACAGATACTTTGCACAACCACAGCTTTGCTAACAAAAATTTCAAATCTGTCTTTTGTTTGCAAGCTTTTACTTTTTACAGAAAGCAACTGCAATTCATATTTAAGCATGGCATTTGCAATTTTTTATATAAAGGGTGTCTTTTGTTGAGGTGAATAGCATTTGAAATAAAATAAAATTGAAAGGAATTTTTTAAATACAATGAAATTGATTTTATTTCAACAAAATTTATTAGCATAGCTGCTGCTGGCCCGGACACGGTTTAATTGGGAGGTCTAATTTCAATTAGTTTTTGCTCGTAAGTCTGTTCTTACGATCCTTGATCGCCCAGACGAGTTGCCTAACACGCACACTAGCATTGCAGGGTAATTCGCAAGCTTAAAGTGCGAAATTGTTTACTTAAAAAAAAAACAACTGTGTCTTCTACTACGGCTATCGCCAATCAAGGCGACTGACTTCGGCAGCGAAGAAATCATTGTCTCATTGTTATATCCACCTATTCCTAAAATACCAGCCACAGCTACTTCCTCTAACTGCACTGGCTCTATACGAATGGCAACGTGTTTCTTTACTACACCCGCTTTTTTTTTTTTTTTGATAATGACAGTATTTTGTTTGGCTAAAAATTGTATTCAAATAAAAATTGCAAAAACGTATCTTTCAATTGCAACTAACTTTTATGCCAAGTAACAAATTTATTGGTGTCTCAGCATTCTTTATTTCAGAAAACACCCTTTTGTTGGAAATACAAGTTATATTTAAACAAGTTGCATTTAAGTCCCTTTACAAAACAACTTAAATAACAAGCAGTTCTTTCATGTATTAATTTTTACATTTCAAAAACACACAGACTCCAAGCAAACACATGCTTTTACATCACTCTGATTAAATTGATTTTTCTACAAATGCATTTGAAACTTGTTCGTTTAATGGTTCTTTTGTAAGCGCACTTTTTGTACAACTTAAATGTGCATTTGAATTTTTGTTGCTTAATTTTTTTGTTTGTTTTCTTGTTGAAGAGCGAACGATATAAATAAGTGGATGTTGTATCAGATAAAAGTGTTTTTTAGGGAAGTAAATATTAATGGAGCGAAATTTCTCTTTTAAAAGTTAAATGAACTTTTAAAGTTGTTATGGTTGAAGTAAAGTTTTGTTGATAACGATAACGATTTATAAATTTTTTTTTTTGGTCATTTGCTATTATATGTCATTTGCTATGATATGTCAAGCTCACCATATAGGTATATCGACTAAGACTCCCCAGTGTCTCTTTTCTGTAAATTGTTTGGGATTGCGTTAGCATTACTTCAGGATGCTTCCCATTTTTTTGAAAATGTTTGGCCTTCTCTTAAATTTCTGGCCCGCGTTCAGGCACCTTTCTTAATATTTAATTTCATCTCATGCGGCGTCTAGGACAGCTTTCTTTCGCCTTGTACCGATTCGCAATTTTTTGCTAACCATAACGATAACGATAATGGCAATGGTAACGATAATAATAATGATACTGATAATGAATGATAATGATAATGATACTGATAATGGTAATGATAATGATTGTAATAATGATATCAAATGAATATGATAGTGATTATATTAATGATAGCGATATTGATAATGACACTGATGATGGTAATGATAATGATAAGAATAATAATACTGAGAATGATATGATAATACTAATTATGATAGTGACATTAATACGAAACAAATAAAATATTATGATCATTTCCAAGTATGATATGATATGATGATATGAGAGAAGCATATGATCGAAACATACTATCGTTTAGCGAGATTATGATCATTCCAACCACGCTTTTTTACGTCTCTATATGCACCATTGAGCGTGAATGCTTAATCGTCTGTCATAATATTTTTCGTGTAAATTTATTGCGTCATTGAAACACGTGTAAAAACTGCTTGCCACCTGAATCAATTCTTGACAGATGGTTTCATTTTCTATTTCATTTTGATATACTCCTCAAACAATTGCCAAATAATTAAATTTGTTTTTAAGGAAATGAAGGTACCTACATCTTGAGGCGTCTAAGAAAGCATTCCTAAATAAACATTTAAATTTGGTTTGAAAAATGTAAATTGTGTCCGTTAAAACGATTAAAATAATTTCCTTCGAACTCTTTCACCTTTCACAATTTTGTTGGTTTTAAAAAGCACAATTAAACAAAACTTAATTAAAAAATGTATTCTAAGTTTCCTTTTCATATTCCTCGAAGTAAGACAAGAACATCTTTTTTGCAACACCTTTTTTTACTTTAAACAATTAAAATTATAAATTGAAAGTTGACGGTGATGCTGCTATGTTACAGCCAGCCTTTTGTCATTATTTACAAGCAACAGCAAAGACATGCTGCTGGTTGTTATTATCCTTTCTATGTCCCTTTCTTGTCACAGACAACACTACAAATTACTACCATTAGAGTGGCAGTGTTTTGTGCTAGATGATGGTTGGAGGCGTGTGCTAATTGTTGCAATATTTAATGACATAATTTGTGGCTGAATTTTGCGGTGTACAATTTTTATAGCCATTTACAGCGTCAAACACAATGACACTAAATGTTTGTCTTTAACTTAACCAGCAACCACATTTTATAAATTCTTCTCTTATTATATTCGTGTTTTGGCCTTTGCTTTCTATCTTAAAGGAGGGGTAAAACTAAACTAGCATTTTTAAAATTTTTATTGCAACCTTAAAATGGCTGGCAATTACGTTTTGCTAGCATAACTATTTTGCCATAAATACTATTGTTGGTAAAAACAAAAGGATGTTTCTTTACACATTTGGATTTAATAAAATTCGAATCACATGACTCCCACGAATGGTCACAAAATATTTTATTGAACTTAACGTTTGCTATGCGTTTCAAATAGCAAACGCCTATACACGGTGGTCATCCAGTCATGATTAAAAACCCTATTTCATAGAAACATAGCCTTAATATTTATGTCTGCCTAAGTGAAGGTGTATAGGTATTTCCTAATTTAATTTATCCACCCATGTCCCTTAATAGCTTTCATTGAAATTTACTTAACCGTGTTATGTTTTGTGGTCACCTACGTTCCGTGTCCTTTCTTCGTTAAATTGATAACTGGGCCATGCAAATAAAGGATATACCAAAAGACATCACCACCAATAATCCCACTAATACAAACTTTAACATACACAAAGATATAAAAAATTATAATTAAATTAAAATGAACAAATTTATTGTCTCAATGTTAAGTAAATTGTTGCAGACGTTAATAAATTGTCTCTTAATAAACTCAACACTTCCGGCTTCACACGATGTCTATCTTTTGTCTCTACTGCCAGGCATTTAGTATTCAACAAATTTCAACTTATTTTTCAACGTATTTTATTTTTTCATTTGCTCGTCGATTTTATAATAGAGATTTATATTTAAAATCCTCATAAAATGTTCATGGCCTTTTGTATTAATTTTGCCATTGAAACAGTTTGATATTTTTTACCGGCTTTTCATTTTTGTTTCATTTCATGTCGAGTGAGTGAATGTGAAAAGCTCTTTATAATGACAATGACAAGGCTTAAATTTATATGCCAGGATGATTCTCAGGCTGTATGGCGAAACACACTACGTGTTTTAATGCATCCAATAGGGGGCGTTCTATACTGGGAACACACACTCCCTTACTAAAACGGCTGAAGTTAATTATACCTGAGGGCAAATTCTGACGATATTATTATCTTTACTGAAAATTCTCAAAAGTAAGAACATGTAATGAAGAGCAGTTCAGCATTCCAATCAAATTCATTCGAACTTTTTACCTAATTTAAGTATGAAACTTCCCCTATTAAACCAAATTCTCTATATATTTTATTTTTATTTTATTTAACAATATGATTAAACAAAATACGTCTATTTATTCCTTCAGTGAACAAAATCACAGCGTATGATTTTGTACAATTGAAAATAGGAGAACGAGAAGTATGCAGCACAGATAAATTGAGGCAAAGCACAGGAGAAACAGGATAAGAGAAAGTGGCACATAATAAAAAGTGTTCTTATTTTAATGTCTCATATGTCTGCAAGTGTGTGAATGTATTGCTGCAGTATTTTTTTATTTATTAAGTATTTGTTGTTGGCATTCTTCAGGAAACTGTAAGCACTCATGCAGGAATTATAAATAATTTGTATTTGTGTTTCCGCTTAACGGGCTGATAACACTTTTATATGTGTAGGTGTGTGCGTATGTGAGAAATTTCAAACGTGAGTATGTACGAATCCATTGTCTGGTTACAAATCTTGTAATAATAATTCCACACAAGAAGTAGAAGACAAATAAAACACAGTGAGAGTGATTGTTTAAAATTTTGTCAGAAAAGGCAACGTTTGGAAATACAATAATTTTGTTTGGAAATAAAATAATTTTTTAAAAAAATTAGGGGTTAATTTTTTTTAAATTACTTTCTGAAAGAATGTGACTGATTTTGAGGGGTTTTGTAAAAAGTAAGTATTTCTAAAAACATTTTTTAGCACCTTTTCAAAAGGGACGTTTAATAAAAATATACTTTTCAGAAAAAGTACTTTGAAAAAAGTACATTTTTAAAATAGTACCTGGCTATGTACATATGTATTTCCATGAAAACCTTTAAAAAACTGTCTCGAAAGTATTTTTGAGAGCGAAATGAGGGTTAATAGTAATAGCCTGTTGTAAAAAGGACCTCCTCAAATGCAGGACTTACAAAAAAGTACCATTGAAAACCAAGTGCTTTTAAGAAAATGGCAGCGTATTTTAAAAGAAGTTTACCTGCCAGATTGCCACCTTTTCGCAAATTATGCCTTTTAGAAATAAAACTTTTGACGATATTTTCTAAAAAGTACCGCTTTGAAAGTACATGGTAATTACTTTTACGAAAGCACAAAACTTGCTTAAAGACGTTAACTACTTTTATAAAATAATTAGCGAATAAAGTACCTTTTCAAAAAAGTACATTTGAAAATGTACCATTAAAAGAACAGTAGATTTTAAAAGATACATCAAAATAATAGTAAATTTTATTATAAAGTACTTTCGGATAAAAGTGTTTTGTGGAAAAAATTTCCATTTGCAAAAAAATACCTTTAAGGCAAACTACAAAAATGTTTGTACTTGAACAATTGTATTAATCAAAATTATAGCTGTTCTTGACCTTTTTTTAAATTTAATTTATTTAAAATTATCCAAGCTTGAAGGTCCTTTTTAAATAATTATATTTTTATTTTTCGATATTTCGCTACTTCATTGTGTAGCTTGGAAAATTTTAAATAAATTAAATTGTATTAATCTTACACAGTGCCTGTTAGAAGACCTCCTTCCTCAAATGCTGTTCTAAACGAATTCAAGGTTCTTTGTCGTATCGCTCACGTCATAGCGCACCTAATTGATACTACACAAAGAAATCTTATGAATGCTTTTTCGTTTACAGTGTCATACGATCACGTTGACTCTTATAATAGACGACATTGTTGATTTGTTTTTCCGACAGGGTGCTCTGATATATATATTTGGAACGATTTTCCGTCATCCCTTGTCAATTTTGGCTTGGAGACAAACCGGTTTCGGCTAGTTGCCATCTTCAGTGCCATTTTTATCGTTCTGAACGAAACCGGTTTGTCTCCAAGCTAAAATTGACAAGGGATGATGGAAAATCGTTTCAAACATATATAGACGACATTGCTTACTGCAAAGATACAAACTTTTCTACCATCAACGGTCTTTAGCCAGGCGGAATGGGTATAAATTATGGATAGCTATGCATAAATTTCGATTTAGACATTATACGAGTATTCATAAGCCCATCACAACACTGAAGAATCCCCCTGCACATGTTTTGCCACTACATCCCACTATGCAATAGTATATAAAAATATACTTGTCTTGGATATCCTGCTTTAAAAATTGCAACTCGTATACCTGTGTTCAAAAGCGCTTAACACAGGTAGTAAAAATGCGATTATTGGAGTGATGATATTTCGTGGGAATTTTTCTCAAATGAAAGCATTAGAATGCCGTTTACAAGGAAAAATATATTGTTGAGTCTGGTTGCTTGTTTGACACTCTTAAACTAATACTATTTATTTAATGTAGGGGGGATATCGTAGCAGACCGCTAAATGTATGGGCCCCTTTTCTTTCCGCGAATTGATTTCAAAAAACTGATTTGTAATACCATAATTCCATAACTCCCCTGAGTCTCGTGCTAATACAACACTCTTCACTGTAGTGAATTCAGGCTGTCGACTGGTGTCTATCGGTATTCTTGGCCATTACGGAGTATCTTGTAATTGCTAGCATTTGTTTAAGGCTTAGGTCTACTATGATATTCACATTTACCAAGTGTCTGGCCGTGGTCCTAAGTGTTATGTTAACCAGTACTGGACATTCACACATACCCTATGCCTCAGGAGTATCCTTGGATACTGATCAGTTCATCCCTTATGAAGTGTTCTTGTTCATCTCACCAGAATTCCGGCATTGGCCAATAAACGCTCGGTGGAGTTAACCTCTCCACCTCCTGCGATGCTTCTTTGTCCATCCCTATCGGAAACTTACAGTGCAAAGCCTGCGGAGTACCTTTAGAAATTGACTCGTCCACCACTAGCAAAACATGCTTGTTCGTCCATCCATTTAATCTTCCTGCCGTGGCAAATTAAAACCTTCAAAAATTCATATAATTCTCACGAGTATCCATATCATCGGGTATCACCTAAAAAGACCAAGCACCCTCTTGGCCACGCATCCCTGGCGTGTACTGTTTCTCCGTGGATTAGGGATTTTTATAGGAGAGAGTTAACTTCCCTCCGTTCGACTTATTTAGCAAGATTCCTAGCAGAGGGAGGAACCTGTTACCAGTTGCTACCACGAGGAGGTATAAGTCAGAACTTCGGACAGGGCACTCAGTTCCGGCAAGCCATACCTTTATGCCTGCCAGCTGACGGCATAAAATAAGACTAGATACATTTTTAACTAAATATCCTAAAGACCAACACAAATTGACTTTGGAGTTCCTTAATAGAGACTTGTCTAGAAAAATGGGTGATTCAACATTTTATTTAATTGAGAACCTCGGGAATCTATGACCCTGCAAATAATCTTAATCATCGAAAAGAAAAACACACATTTCACACGGACTTTCCCCAATTTAACATTATAATAAAAATTACGTCAAACAACTAAATTCAAAAATTATGTTTGCTTCTCTAAATTATAATTGCTTAAACACTGTTATTTGACAAATAACTTAATCATAAAATTTATTTAATAAAAATCTAAATTGAATACTTGTCTATCTATTTGTTTGCTCATATAATTTTTTCTCGCTTGCATATTTCTTGTATTGACATTCGACATGTTTCATGCTTGCACAATTGCTGCGAAATGCCATTTAATATTTATGTTTTTAGTGTTCAAATTTTATGTTTATCTTCCAGTTTTATTTTTCTACTAAATTTATTTTCCATTTACAATCATTTGACAGTAAATATTTTTATTTAACAAATAAACCGAAATCTGTAATATAAATGTAGATGTAAACGATGTTTATAGCTGAGAAGGAACAAAGCGGCCTGTCCATAAGATTTTTAGAGTGTGAAACACAATCTCATAGGCGTATGATTGATGAAGTGTGTTATTTTTGAGATAGGACGACGCTTTGGGTTCTGTAATGCATTTGTGATTGAGCAAACTATCTCATGTGAAATATCTAATTTGACAGTGACAGAATGAGGCAGATTCTCAATAAAAAGAAGTAGAAGTGACGATGCGAAATGGTGTTGACTGCTTGCCCAGCGAGATGTTCGATTCCAATGACCACCAAAGTCTACTAGATCTCTTATATTAAAAGAAAGTTTTAATCTAAAAAATCTCTACCATTCGATGAAAACCATGCTTTTGCCTAGATACTAAAAAATTCCGGTTAATCTCTGGCAAACATGTATAGAAAACAGAAGTGATGTAATCAATCTGCTGATTGGTTACTTTTATACCCACTTATTATTTTAAACGTAGACTGCGGAAGAAATACAAACTGAAAAAGGCACGAAAACATGAAATTAAAAACAAAAAAGCACCAACAGTATAATGACCACAAACCTTGAATAACATTGCAAACTCAATTAATATTATTGAAATCTAAAAATCGCTTAGAAGCTAAAAATGTTGTAACGTGTAACTCGGTGAAACGAGTTATTTATAAATAACTATAAATAACTATACCAGCGGCACTTAATATCATTACAAAGCCACTAATACGAATACATATTCACACCACCAACGTACTGGTTACAACTCTCAGTTAGTTCGGAATTCAGTCGCGACAGTTTTTCCCCTGCAACTGAAATCTTAGTAAACCAAAATTAATATACAAATTCGCTGATATATATAATACATATATGTGAGCTGTCACCTTACTGACAGCATCCCTCTGCGAAACGCAGGTAATATGAAAGAGTGTGGACCATTTTACAGACAATATAACTGTAGTAACCAGCGTTGCAACGCTAACAAAACTATCAAAACCAACAGAAAGTCTTACCAGAGTCCTGCTGATATACAGATTCCTCTTAGGTAGAATTGAAGGCTTAGAATGTAATGGCATAACTGTCGGCCTCCGCTATCAAAAGCTCTAAAAAGAAACTTGGGTTCAACAAAAAACACGGATTATAGAAATCTGTAAGGGCTTAAAATGAGTCAAAAACTCAATTGAAAAGGCAAATGCCTTTACTGAACACTTAGAGAAAATTCTGACACCGCAGGATATAAATAGTTTCACCACTCCAATCATCAGTGACATTGTGAGTGATCGTATTAAATGTTGGCTAGCTTTATTAAAACCGACCATTAAAAATCATAATGTGAAAAAACTGCCCGGGTCTAATAATGTTACAGGATCAATCGTAGGGAACTTACCTAATTCTGATGCTACAATTTTATACTTTATAATTAATATCAAATGGCGAGTTGGCTTTTTCCCAGGCTCTTGAATCTCTTGAAGATATCGGAAATCTTTAAGATTCCTAAAACTGGAAAGGACCCAAGTAAGATTAAATCATACAGGCCTATTAGCCTATTGTAGATTGCATCCGAATTGTGCGAAAAATTATTCGCATCATGTTTAAATCCTCAACTCAATGAGCAAAACTTAATTCCGAACCATCAGTTTGGTTTTCCTGCAAGGCTTAACACTACTGAGCAAGTCCATAAAACTGTTGCCATTATTCGAACTGCATTTGTAAATAAGCTTTTAGCTTTATTAATTCACATTTCACAGGCGTTCTAAAGACTAACTACTTACTAAAATAACTCAATATCTTCCTGAACATTTCCACAAGGTTTTAACAAGCTATTTGACTGGTAGAACGCCTAAGTAAGATCAAAGGACCAATTAAAAAAAAAATGGACAATCTCGGCAGGAAACCCTAAGGCCGCTATCATATATACAGCTGTCAACAAGCTTATCAACGTTTGCAGATGACACTGCATTTATCAGTGTTATTAACAATCCGAAGGTTGTATCCGCACAAAATCTCATATTCATAAGCTAAAGGATTAGCTAACAAAGTGAAGAATAAAGGTAAATCCATCAAAATGTGCTCGCGTAACGTTTTCCTCAGGCAAAATTGTCCACCAATAACAATAGCAAATACCACTATTCCAGCGAAAATATTTGGGTAACCCAGATAGACGCCTAACTTCTTCCTGCCACTGAGGCAAAGATAACGATTAGTTAGAACATCTTAACTACAAAGTTTCTTATACAAATCATTTATAAAACCTATATGGACATACATATGTCGCTCAGCTGTGAGGTACTGCTTCCGTATCAAACATCCAGAAGCTACAAAGAAGACAGTCTAGGATCTTAAAACTAATCGGTTGCGCCTCTTGGTGTATAACAAATAAAAATATTCATAGAGATCTAAAAGTTCACACTATCCAGTTAGAAGTAACAGAATACTCGTTCAAATACGTAAACAGACTAATATTACATCCCAGCTCGGGGTTTTTTACAATTTGAGACTAATAAAAACCGGCACATAGAATCTGGCGAGACGACCCTTCATACATTGCACACCAGCTTCGACTGACTGTTTGGAAACAGCAGCTTAGGTTAACTAATTGGCCAAGTAATTTATATCCGCACAAAAACATAATTGTAAAAGTAAGCTCCTATCCAAAAGCTTCTGAAGTTAATAGTACTGAAATTGAAATGAGGACCAAGTTCTTGATATGTATAATAGCATCCCATTTGTAGACAAACTATTAGTTTGGAAAAATTTTTCCCATAATTCTTTCTCATAATAGAAATTTAAAGACGACAAATGCAGCGAACCGATTCCTGCATTCACTCCGTTCCGCCGAGTAAGATTTGCCAAATGATGACAAGATTAATCTTAAAAGATTAATAATCGATTAGTCGAGGATTAATTGATATTTTTCAATATAATGGAAGTATAGATATAAACAATAAAGGATTATTATAAAGAATTTTTCAGATATAATTCTAAAACCCTTAAAAATATTTAGGTTCTTGAAACGAATTTTTACATCAAATTTAAATATCAAATCAAGAGTCAATTAAAAATAATTATTATCCCGCCGGTGTCAATTATGGCTTAGAAATATGGAACATTAATTTTTACTCACTCGAGCCTGAAAAATGCCCGTGCAGACGACAGTAATGGAACTGGAAGGGATATATCTTCTATTCATGGTAAATTCGATTTATTGTCTCAGCACAAGTCTTTAACTCGCTAAGGAAAAAGAAAGAAAAATGGTTCTACAAATATTCAACATCAGGTACGATTCTCTCTCGACGTTCCAGTACTCAAATTAAAATGAAATTTTAATTTTTTTACAAAAGGAAAACGATTGGTATTCGCTTCCGATTGTCTACAAAGAGGTCCAAATTGTACCACTTGGCACGTAACAGCAGATGACATAGTTCATAAACATTGTTAAAAATTAATTATGTTTTCCATCTCCTTATTAATATTTTAATTAAAAATTGAAAATTAACATTCATAGTACACCATTCAACAATAATGTTGCCCCTAACAACGACATTTACATACAAAAAAAATTAAATTAAAACCATTTTCGGTTAAAAAAATTAAACAACCAAACAAATCAAAACCCCAAAAATTTATAAAAACAAGCAACACAGAAATGAAAACCACAAAAACATAATTATTTCATTTGCATTCTAAACATACAAATATTTATGCTGTTTTTTTTTTTTATTCTTTTGGTTGCCTTTTTATGAAAGGATGTTCAAGAAAGGGTGACAAATATTTATGAAATCATTTCAAACCACTCAACCCAACAGCAACAGAAACCACAACAACAAATAACGACAACATCACGAACATTTTATAATTGAAATTTCAAGTATGATAAGCTAATATTTGCTGTGTAGCAGTTGGGAATAAGTGCCGCTTAAACAGAACAATGTCTACATTATGGTGTCAGTAGAGAAGAAAAAAAAAATATATAATAAACCAAATAACCAACAGGACACGCGAAAATGTATGCAAGTAAGACACATACAAACACAGTACCTTAAGGAAGCCGTTGAAGCAGTGACAACAAGACAAAACGAGGAGACATTTTGAAAGGAAAATAAAAAAAGGCATAGGAAAATTAAATAAGTGTTTTAAGTCGGGATTTTTCGCCGTCAAGAAGAAAATACCATTGTTTGTTGGTGAAAAGCATTTTGACAGAGAATTCATATTTTCTTATAAGATAACATCTTCAATATTGAATATTTTTGAGATATTACAGTAGAAAAAATAAAGCAATTAAATGTTAGAAGAATCTATAACTCATACGGTGTCAGGTATAATTACTGCAAGAACGTTGTCCCAGGATTTTAACAAATTTTATGAGTAAGAATTATCAAAATTTTAACTGAGTACTATAACATAGATCTGGGTTAAAGAAAGGACTCTATTTTAGCTTTTTTTAACAAAAATGTTCAGTAAAAATTTTTTAAATGAAAAAAAGAAAATTTTTGATGTTTCCAAAATTGTTCCGAAAAATCCGAAATATATCATTTATTTTCCCAATTTTCTTAATTTAGTTCAAATTCAGATAGTAACCAATAAAAGAGGAAATGTAAATAAAAATTATTGGCCAATGGTAGCGCAATTTCCACTTTGCTATTTGGGAACACTTTTAATCATTTCAGTTATTTTAGTCACTTCTAAAGAAAATACTAAATTCAGAAGGCTTCCGTAATTTAATTTTCTTTAAGATATTTGCTTTATAAATAATATTAAATAAATAAGTAATTCTAAAGTTTGTTGCCAATCTTTTAATAATTAAAAATTTCTAAAATTTCACAAATCAAAAAAAAAACAAGACATAAAATCCCAGAAGTGGAATTATATTAGAATTTAAACCATAACTAAGAGTTGATGAAGCTTTATTACTTTGCAGATAACTTGAAATAACACTTCATATTTCCAACAATTTCACGACTCCCAAAAACGGTAGTAAAATCCCAAAATTTTATTTTTTTATAATTTAAAACACAACTTACGCATTTGGTCACCATCTAGTAGAATAATAACTAACAAGACATACGGGTTTTTGAAATCGTTTTGTATTTCTTTCTTGCTTTAATATTTTAAAAAAATTCCACAAATCCCAAAAATCTAAACAAAAACTCCCTTCTTAAGAAGAAAAAGGTAAATTCAGAAGGCTTTAGCAAATTTTATTCCCTCTAAAATAGTTATTTTACAGACAACTTTTAATAACATTTTATATTTCCAAAAATGCTACAACTCCCAAAAACAGCAGAAAAATCCCAAATAAATTTTTATAGAATTTTTAAAATTTAAGCGATAAAAGAGTTTGTCCACATATTACAAAAAATATAATATTAGAAATAATAGAATAAAAGAAATAAGCTGAATTGTAAAAATAATTGAACATTATTTGGTGTTAAAAAAAATAAGTTTAAAATCAAAATTCAAAACAAGAAAAAAATTGAAATAAAAACAACTGCTGAAATTGTGAACTTCAAAGATCAAGAAGATGCGCCAGAGTAGGAGTTAATCACCCCTATTCTGCATTTCGATTACGTTCCCGCATTTAGTTACACACAAATCGAAAAAAAATATTCCAACAAAAAACTGTCTCGTAAGAAAAAGAAGACAGAGTTTTTCACAACCAGCTGTTTTGCGGTGAAACTTGTAAAATGGTAACAAAAATAAGCAATTTTTCAAACATTTTTATAAAAAGTTAAACTTAGTGCAATCAAACTGACTAATAATTAAAATAATTAAGAAATTAATAAAACTTTAACTAAATACACAAATCAGTAAGAGTTATTTATGGGAAGGAAAACTGTGAAGAATTCTGTGGCGCCGGAGGTGATATTTAAATTTTGTTTATATTGGGTGGCGCAAAAGTAATCCTCCTATCAGAAAATGCTATAAATTTTGCGATTGGCCCCTAATGTCAATTCTGTTTTGACATTTGTGAAGTAAACACTTGCTAAATACACGTTAATAAACAATGTTACGCTACACTGCTCCAGAATGCGGAATATTGGAGACTATTTATTTGACCAATAATCGGTCGGTGACTTTAGCACAACGTGAATTTCGTCGCAGATTTCCTGGCCGTCCAACGCCTACTGGTGAAACACTGCGACGTTTAGCCGCTCGCCTCGAAGAGACTGGCACAACACGAGATGCTGTCAGGCGTGGCAGACCCCGGAGTAGACGTTCTGCAGAGAATATTGCCGCTGTAGCCGAAGATGTCATGGAAGCGCCGTCGACATCGACCAGACGACGTGCCACGCAAATGGGTATCAGTCGACGGTCTTTACAGCGAATTTTGGTTTAAGATTTGAAGATGTATCCGTACAAAGTCCAGACGGTGCATCAGCTGTTAGCTGCTGACCGCCAATCGCGTCTAACATACGCTCAAGCCATCCTTAATCACCATCAAGAGGAAGATGATTTTTCATCAAAAATAATCATGAGTGATGAGGCCCATTTCCATCTTAGCGGGTACGTAAATAAGCTCAATTTACGCTTCTGGGGCACTGAAAATCCGCGTGTAACCCACGAAGAGCCATTACACCCGCTCAAAGTCACTGTATGGTGTGCTGTTTTCGCTGGAGAGGTCATCGGACCTTTTTTCTTCGAAGACGTCGCGGGCCGAACGGTTACTGTGAATGGTGAGCGCTACAGAGCAATTATTAACGAGTTCTTTTTGCCGCAACTTGATGAATTGGGATTGGAAAACATGTGGTTCCAACAGGACGGTACAACGGCACATACTGCACGTGCCACAACCGATATGCTGAAGGATGCATTTCCCGGGCGCCTAATCTCCCGTTTTGGCGATTTGCACTGGCCAGCAAGATCGCCTGATTTGACCGCTGCAGACTTCTTTTTGTGGGGCTTTTTGAAGTCGCGGGTTTATCTCAACAAGCCTCAGGCTCTTGCAGCTCTTAAAGACAATATCCGTCAAGAATGTGAGGACCTATCGCCGGAAGTTTTGGCCAATGTGATGGAAAATGCCATAAAAAGGGCTCAAATGACAATCAACTGTGGCGACGGTCATTTACATGACATCATATTCTCGACTTGATGTAAAAAAATTAAAAGACCAAATAAAAATAATCCACAAGAAGAATCAAAGTTTTTCATTTTTTTTTTAATTACAGCCAAAAAACATCGGAAGGTTATTTTTGCGCCACCGTATCATTTTAGCAAAACATATAACGTTTTTTTGTATTAATTTCAAGAAAAAAATGTGGAATCGATAGCACCTACGTTGTTGTTCGAAGAGAAAAACGACGTTTTCGACCTGCAACAAATTAAATAAAACTTTCCCATTTCAGTACAAAAAGATGAACAAATTAAAAAAAGTCATTAATGAAAAATTTAATTGCATTTTTTTTTTTAATTTCACATTTCTTTGAGCAGAACAAACTAAAATCGAAAGACGCTTCGCCACTAAACTAACAACTTACAACAACGTAGCTACGCTCGTAAAGAAAAATACGTACAATAGTAAAAATTTCAATCGAAACGAAACCCAGAATAACAAATTTTCAATTCGAATCGAAATGCAAAATAGGAGTAATTGTAAGTGGAAAAAATAAAACAAGTTAAAAAGGCAGGCACAGACCCAACCAAAAGCTTTTGGTGAAGACAATTTTAAGCAAAACAAGAAACTTTATAATTTTCCGGTAGGGAGAGGGAAATTTTTATAATTTTGGTAAAGTCACCTTCCCAATGAAAAGGGAATGTAATACAAATATAAAAAAATAACAATAAGCATTTACAATACATATATACATACGGTTATTTAAAAAAATATAAGGCAACAAATGTTACTTTCTGTACGTTTATTTATTTATTAAAAAGTTGCCGGCGCAGTGGTCTGCCGCCAGAATAAAAATAATGTTTTTTAAATATCAATGAAAGCATAAGAAAAAAATATTGAAGTAAATATTTGGTTGGAAAATAATTTTTTTTGGAATTACCAAATTTTAATGCGATAATTATAAAAGGGACGAAATGTGCAGATTATAGAACAACAACAATTGGAAGCTTTCTAATATTCTAATTACATTGTATTTATAGGTACATATGTAGGTACATACATATGTAAATGACGTCGTATGCTTTTAACAACACTGAGCTACCGTTTGATGAGTTGAACTGGTCGCCTAAATCTTGCGGGCTAACGCCGTTAGGTTTTTTTACTTGGCAGTTTTTGTACCCTAAAGTGCTTTGAAAAATGGTATGGAGCAATATAATGTCCAAAGCAAACCACATTCTGCATGAGTTTTTTAAACTTTTATAAATTCTGTACATATGTATATGTACTTTTCTTTTGGTATATTGTTTATAAAAGAATTTACCTTCAAGTTCCATTTGTTTCATCTTAGATTTGCTTCTTTATCCATGCATACGTATGTTTCTTAATTCATACACACATTATAGTGTTAATTACTCTTCAAAAAAAGCCATTCTTTCATAGATAACTTTGCTCTTATAATGGAATAAGAAAAACTAAAACAAATATTTTTCTCTTCAATATGCTTTACTTGCTTTGCTTTTGCCTTTTCACTTTGATTTTATTTGGTACTTGCTCTAAACCAACACACACGCACACACACTTTATTCATAAACAAAATATGCGCCAAAAACTTATTGCTTATACACACACTGCATCACCTAAACCTAGCAACGCATGGCGTTAAACCAACAGAGGCTGCGCGGTCGATAGCTCTGCTTTATTTAAAACACACTTTTCACTACGAAAAAACTAATTATTTGGAAAAATTCTGCAATTTTCTTATTAAATATTAATAAAATTACACTTTTCAAAAATTTACTATATTTTTAACACTTTCTAACTAATATTTTAATTAATTTATATCAGAGCTCACGGAAACACGTGCGCGCACTACAAAAATTTCTAGAAACTAAAATTAAAGGGAGTGAGTAAAAGCAGGTTAAAAATTGCCTTCTTAGAAAACAACGAGTGGGCGAGAGAAATTCTAAGTTATGAGTAGGGACAAGGGAGAAAGGAACTTGTTTACATATTACAATTAATAATAGTTATCATTATGTATTGTTACCGGGGTTGGATAACTTGAACAAAAGAAATAAGCTTAATTAGGGGTTTTGAAGGGAATTGCTTCGAACAGAATATAATATTTAAATAAATTGTAGTTATTATTAACACTAAATATATTACTATTTTATTTTGTATTAAATAAATATTTTCGCTTATAAAAATTTTGCAATGATTAATAATATCTATACGAAATTAAATATATCTTAATTATTAGCTTTAGTAAACCTTAAAAACAAGACAAACTCAACTAGGGGTAGGGGTTTGATAAAAGACTCGAAGACTTGTTTAAAAGCATTCAGTCAAATATTGGCTTGGTTTGGCCATATTTTTGAGTTCCATTGGAAAGTTCTTTTGAACTTTGTAGCCCAATGGATTGAACGGCAAGAGCATTATATTAATACTTTCGAAGAAATTGCAATTTTACAAAAACTCAAGTTTATGCGAGAGTTATTTTTATATATCGTAATTTTTTGCAGCGCTCTTTTGTGTTTTGAATCTTCAATATTTTATTCTAAAGTGGACATTTCCGTATATCACATTTCTATATTGCACTTCCGAATATTTCCTTTCGTTTTATTTAAAATAAAAATGATTGGTGGAATGAACTAGGGTCAGGCTTTCTGTATTTAAAACTTTATTTAAATATTAAGATAGTAATTTCGTATTAAAATTTTAAAGGTTTTCTTTCAATTTTCATTTTTTTTCATGATAAATTTTAAAAATTTAAATTTTTTATGGAAATACATTATAATTTTAAAATATAAGATTTGTTTCGTCATTTGTTTTTTGGGAATATTTGATTATTTGTAAATTATAAAGTTTTTTGACAAATTCTATTTTTTTGGGAAACTCTTAAGTTTTGTAAAAGTTAAAATTTTTGCCTTTGGTGAATTTTATAAAATAGAATTTTTACGAACTTTGAATTTTATGAAAGTTTTTTGCGACATTTCTCCCAAGAATCTAAACAAAAATCCCAAAAAGGTAGTTTTGTCAGAATTTAAACCTAAACTTCCGCATTTGGTCTGGAGCTGGAAGAATAATAACTAACAAGGCATATTAGGTTTTCAAGCGTTTTACGGGTTTTTGTGATTTAAGAAGAGGTCACATTCGGCAGGGCGTTAGGAAGTTTCACAATTTCGACGTTGATTAAAATACAAACACATTGCCTATCTGAGTATTTTAATACATCTTATGCCGGACGTTTCAGCCCCTCATAGTTTCTGAAAACCATTTAGGAAATTAATGCCTGATTTTAAAGTGCTTGATTTTGATTATTCGTTTCATTGGACCAGATGCGCATCAGAAGACTCAATAAAGGGATATCGTGGCAGTGATTAAATGATAGTGCAGATTTGGCTAGTTGCTAGCAAATAACCACAGCAGAAGCTGCCACCATGAGGAGGACAACCACACAGTTTTTCATCTCCTTTGCTTCTGTTCTGCCTTCAGGCGGTGGTCTTTCATCAGCCCCACCAAACTGTCGGAGATGGGACTACAAGGAATATACCCTTCCATCAGAAGCAGCATCTGATACTTATCACTAATCAACCCGCTCTTTATTATTTACCATCTGTCCACATTCTTTTTCTACATTTCTTCTTTGTAAACTCCCGTGAGCCTGTACTTGTTTACCTGTAAACCTACGTACCAATAGATGGCGCTACTTGGCAAACATGCCGTGAAAGCATGGATTTATTGCGAAAAGGGCTGCATTCTTAAACGTCGGTATGAAACTTTAAAGCATGTTTAAATAGGCAGTGTATATTTCCCATCAACGCAAACTAAATGCCTTGTTATTTTAAACTGTGCAACACCATTGACGTTAAGGAACATTTCTTTGCTTCACATCATTTAAAGAACAAAATCAGCGAAAAAAAAATATTTTTAAAATTTGTTTAGACTTCTATGACGCCAGTAGTCAAATAACAAATGGGTTTCTTTATTTATTTATTTCAAAATGCTTACCTATCTTTCTTTTTCGCCACAGTTTATAAAAAGTATTTCCAATCTAAGTGTTTCAGAAGTTACGTTTAATTGTATTGTTGCGTTTTGGGGACATTTGAAAATGTTGCGCTACGTTTAGTAAGGTAGCCAATATTTTAGTTGACAGTTTATTTACCGTAATGAACCTACGCAATACGATTTATGTCACGTGATATTATAGCATAACATTTTCTTTTGTGGCGACGTAGAGTCTACGTCAAGAAACTAGCTACGTTTGAGCAATTAAAGTCAATATTACTTGCGTTATGCGCTAGTGTTTGCGTTGAAATTCATCACTCTCTATCCTTGTGTCAAACACATCTTACACATCGCAATTATACGAAATCTTTAGTAGGCTTTCATGGACTCGTACATTTGAGGTATCAGGAAGGGTGGTAGGACAAATCATCGCTTCCGTTCAGTTCACTTTATTTCCAGCCAACAGTATAATTTTGCCTCTATTATGAGGTAGAAATAGCTCATTGAGACATGGGCCAGAAATCATTATTTTTAATATGATTTACAAGAGGGGCATCCGATATCGATTGAAATTTCCACTGAAGAATTAATGAAAGATCGAGCAATATCGAATGCGGTGATTTGACGCTTGCTTTTATATAATCAATATTATTTTTCTACGCTATAACAGTTTGCAGTAGTAGTTCACCATCCTCCCTTCTAACATTGACACTTTAAATGGCTTTTGCGGCAAACATAGCTGCACGAAAATTGTAGTTGTTGTACTTTTTTTTTAATTTCACTCAAGGAAAGGCTTGGAAAAATATACGCGTTTTAAGCGTGGCGATAATGTCATGTGCAAACTTATTTTTCCTAAACAATTTTTCCTTTTTGGCCTCAAACTACAGCCAATAACAACAACAGCAACTGAAAAAACCCGCAGCTATAAGAACAATAATAAAATTGCAACAATCATGTCTGCGATATCTTTCTGGCTCGACACAACGTTGTTTTCAACGAGTGTTTGAGTTGTGCAGTCAAACAAATGTTTTCTGGGTCTGATGTCAATGAAGTTGTAGTTTTTCCTGTTTTCCCCCACTTCACTTTTAACTGTGCCTAAGTCCGCGTCGCGTGCATATGAATGTTAGGGCATGAGTCCTTTTATATTCGAGTGCGCTGTTTAATGGTGGATGCAAAAAGTGGGTTGGTTTTCCGTAACCACTTGAAAGTCATTGTCAACAACAAAGATTACTCATAAGTTTCAGGCAACAATAACAACAACAACAGGAGCTATAATGGAAACAACATGAAGCTGTAAATTTAAAATTTTTTAACAAATCGTTGTTTGAAACAAGTTTTTTTCTTGCTAAGGAAAAATATTTGAAATATAAAACAAAAACTCAAGTGTTTGAAAAGAACATAAAAAGGAGTTGTAAAACTCAGAGATTTTTTCTACTTTCAACAGAAGATTTTAATGTTTTAATGGTTTTCTACAGTTTTTTAAAGATTTAGATTTTTAAGCTCATATTAATATTTAAAGAATTTTGTATTCTTTGGAGCTGGGTAAGGGTGGATATCATGTGATTTCGTAAGTTTTGTGTAAACATTAAGGCTCTCTCTAACTTTTAAAACACAACGCATATGGAAAACAAAATCCAAAAATATAAGCCTTAGATGCTAATGCAAGGTCGAGAGGCCGGTCAGTACACTTACTATCTTACTAATTTCAACTTTGCTTAGTTTCAGCAACCTCCATGTGTTGCCCCATAGGGTCTTTGTTACTTGCCCCACTGTGTTTACGCTCCACAGTGCTGTATGGGCCCTCTTTGCCAAGCTTTTCACATCGGCTTTCGTGACCTTAAACGGCTGCACGGTACTTAGGCCTACCTCCTGTAGCTCTCTGGCTTTGATTGCCACACCGTTGGCTCTTTCATTTCCAACTCACTCCATAATGACCCAGCACTCAAATAAGGCGCAATCTACAATGCGCTTAGTAGTCGCTAATCTCTTTTTTGCATTCCAGAATCGTTCTAGATTTAACCCAATTGGATTCTAGTGCCCTTGTTGTTATTGGGCTGTCCGTAAAAATGTTAGCCTCGTGCATCAGCGCTAGGGTTCTGTTTGACTAGGAGCATCTGTCTGGCATGTATGTATGCTGAATTTTTATAAAAAAATACGGTTTTTTTAAATAATTCCCTACCGACAGTTTATGGTGGACGATTACACATGCACGCTGTAGTCGCAGCATTTTCCAGGCACCGCCAATAAATATCATTCTCCTGGATTTTATTTCAGTCAGATGATATTTCATGTCATGCAACTGTGCTCTGCCACAGCAGAGCAATTATACCGCTGAGGGTAATTCTTTTTTAAGCACTCTTTCGCTTTCATATTTTAAAGCTTTGTGATACTCCTTTGAACTTTTTAACAAAACGATGCACTTTTTGTTATTTAAAAAAATATCAGGCTACAAATATTAATTTCTGTACGTTGCCGTTGCTGTGGTTCTGCACCCACCATAAAAATAATGTTTTTTAAAACAATGAAAGCATCAGAAGAATAGAATATTGAAGTAAATATTTGGTTTAAAAATTATTGTTTGGATTTATTTTAATTTTAACCTTAATGCGATAATTATAAAACGGACGAAATGTACAGATTATGGAACAACAACAATTGGAAGCTTTCTAATGTTCTAACTTTCTACGCCCAAATTACATTATATTTACATACATACATATGTATAATGGCGTCCTACGCTTTTAACGCCACTCAGCCACCGTTTCGATGAGTTGAACTGGTCGCCTAACTCTTACGGTGAATGCAGTTGGATTTTTTTGCTTGGCACTTTTTGTACCCTAAAATGCTTTGAAAAATGTATGGAGCAATATAATGTCTAAATTTGTTATTTAAAACCCCGTGTTCTAAAGCAAACTACCTTGTGCATGAGTTTTTCAGACTTTTTGACCATGTACATGTACTTTTTCTTTTAGTATATTGTTTATAAAAAAAACTTACCTTCAACTTCCATTTGTTTGTTCTGATATTTGCTTCTTTATACATACATATAAATGTTTCTTAATTCATACACACATTATCAGTTTAAGGCACAGCCTTTACTTAATTACTCTTCTTTGCTCTTATAATGGAATAAGAAAAACTAAAACAAATATTTTTCTCTTCAAAATGCTTTACTTGCTTTGCCTTTTCACTTTGATTGCATTTGCCACTTGCTTATAAGCAAACACACACGCACACACTTATTAACAAAACAAAATATGCGCCAAAAACTTATTGCTTATACACACACTGCATCACCTAAACCTAGCAACGCATGGCGTTAAACCAACAGAGGCTGCGCGGTCGATAGATCTGCTTTATATACACAAATTTAAAACACACTTTTCACTATGAAAAAACAAATTAATTGGAAAAATTTTGCAATTTACTTATTATATATTAATAAAACTACAACTTTTCAAAAATTTACTATATTTTTAACACTTTCTAACTAATATTTTAATTAATTTATATCAGAGCTCACGGAAACACGTCCGCGCACTACAAAAATTTCTAGAAACTAAAATTAAAGGGAGTGAGTAAAAGCAGGTTAAAAATTGCCTTCTTAGAAAACAACGAGTGGGCGAGAGAAATTCTAAGTTATGAGTAGGGACAAGGCAGAAAGGAACTTGTTTACATATTACAAATAATAATAGTTATCATTATGTATTGTTACCGGGGTTGGATAACTTGAATTGTTTAGTACTTGATTTCTTATATTCAAGCTGAATTGTAAAAATAATTGAACATTGTTTGGTTCAAAAAAAAAAAAAAAAAAAAAACTAAAATTTAAAACAAAAAAAATGGAAATCAAATCAACTGCTGAAATTGTGAACTTCAAAGATCAAGAATTCTGCATTTCGATTACGTCTCCGCATTCAGTTACGCACAAATAAAAAAAATTTTTCAAGCAAAAAGCTGAATCGTAAAAAGATGACCAAGATTATGTCACTGTAGAATAGAAATGTTGTTCCTTTTGTGTTGGTTAATCGCATATTCTTAAACTTATATACTACTTATGAGAAGTTCGCTTTTTGTGTTTTTGCTTAAATTTGCCAAACTTCCCTAACTTATAATTACATTTGTTTGTTATGCTGTCACATAACCAGAATTATCAAAAAATGTTCAAATGAAATAGTTCAATGTACTTGCCGGTTATAAAATATATTTGTTTCGTCAACAAAAATAGTTCACATGGGCTCGATCACTTTGCATTGTGTAACGATTTAACTTATTTAAGATATTGGGTTGATGTAGCGATTAATCCAAACGAGTAAATTCATGAATATGTTTTAAATAAGTTTTATCTTCATGTTGGTGTATGATAGATACACCACAGTTGCAATCAAGTGTTTTGCGGTGGAACGTGTGAAATGGGAACACAAACAAATAACCAATTTTCCAAAAATTTTAATAAAATGGTAAACTTAGTGCAATCAAACTGATTAATAATTCAAATAAATAAGAAATTAATATTGCGTGAAGTTTAATTAAATAAACAAATTAGTTAAGCACGAAATAACAAATAAAAAGGCAGAACATAAGAAAAAGTTGTTTGTGGCTAAACTATTCTACTGAGACCAATTCTGTCGCGCCGGAGTTAATATTTTATTTATTTTTTTTATATCAATGTAGGAAAACATATTCGTATAAATTTTTTTTGTATTAATTTCAAATCTAGAATGGATAACACCTACGTTGTTGTTCGAAGAGAAAAACAACGTTTTCGATCTTCAATAAATTAAATAAAACTTTCCCATTTCAGTACAAAACGATAAACAAAATAAAAAAAGTCATTAATGAAAAATTTAATTGCATTTTTTTTTTTAATTTCACATTTCTTGGAGCAGAACAAACTAAAAGTGGGAAAAAATAAAACAAGTTAAAGAGGCAGGCACGGACCCAACAAAAGCTTTTGGTGACACAATAATAAGCAAAACAAGAAACATTAAAGTTTTTCGATAGGGAGAGGGGAATTTTTATCGTTTTGGTAAAGTAACCATCCCATTCCCCTCCGACTGTATCCGGGCCAGTTAAAAGGGACTGTAATCAAAATATAAAAAAATAACAATACGCATTTACAATACATATGTATCTACGGTTATTTAAAAATAATATTAGGCCACAAATGTTATTTTTTGTACGTTTGTTTATTTATTAAAAAGTTGCCATTGATGTGGTTCTGCCGCCATCATAATAATAAAATTTTTAAAAACCAATTAAAACATCAGAAGAACAAATATTAAAGTAAATATTTGGATTAAAATTTATTTTTTGGATTTACTAAATTTTAATGCGATAATTATAAAACGGACGAAATGTACAGATTATGGAACAACAACAATTGGAAGCTTTCTAATGTTCTAACTTTCTACGCCCAAATTACATTATATTTACATACATACATATGTATAATGGCGTCCTACGCTTTTAACGCCACTCAGCCACCGTTTCGATGAGTTGAACTGGTCGCCTAACTCTTACGGTGAATGCAGTTGGATTTTTTTGCTTGGCACTTTTTGTACCCTAAAATGCTTTGAAAAATGTATGGAGCAATATAATGTCTAAATTTGTTATTTAAAACCCCGTGTTCTAAAGCAAACTACCTTGTGCATGAGTTTTTCAGACTTTTTGACCATGTACATGTACTTTTTCTTTTAGTATATTGTTTATAAAAAAAACTTACCTTCAACTTCCATTTGTTTGTTCTGATATTTGCTTCTTTATACATACATATAAATGTTTCTTAATTCATACACACATTATCAGTTTAAGGCACAGCCTTTACTTAATTACTCTTCTTTGCTCTTATAATGGAATAAGAAAAACTAAAACAAATATTTTTCTCTTCAAAATGCTTTACTTGCTTTGCTTTTGCCTTTTCACTTTGATTGCATTTGCCACTTGCTTATAAGCAAACACACACGCACACACCTTATTAACAAAACAAAATATGCGCCAAAAACTTATTGCTTATACACACACTGCATCACCTAAACCTAGCAACGCATGGCGTTAAACCAACAGAGGCTGCGCGGTCGATAGATCTGCTTTATATACACAAATTTAAAACACACTTTTCACTATGAAAAAACAAATTAATTGGAAAAATTTTGCAATTTACTTATTATATATTAATAAAACTACAACTTTTCAAAAATTTACTATATTTTTAACACTTTCTAACTAATTGTTAGGTCACCGTATAATAATTGTTTCATTCCTTATTTTATTTTGTAATTAATTTTTATTTTGTTCGCATCTAATTTTCGTTTCATTTATCATTTAAATTTCTATTAAAATTTATTCACATTTTTTGCGTAACCAGACCCACTGTAATTTCAGATAATTTTGTACACTTCAGGCCCACTGTATTTGTTTTTATTTTAATATTTGTTCCTCACTTAAATTTCTTGCATGTGAATTGTTGTTGTCAAAAGGAATGCGTTATTTTCTTATTGTTTTTGGTACATTAACATTTTTAAATTGAATCATTGGAAGTGAGAAACAAATATGACAACAACAACTGTGGGCCCTTATATACATTCATACATACATACATATGTACATATGCAATCTTTTTAGGTTTAAGTTAGTGAATTTTTAAATAAAGAATTATTGTTTAACTTGAAATCAATCAAGCAACGTCTTATTCGTTTCGTGAGCCACGGTCGCAAAATCTTTTTTCTGGTTTTTTTTGGAATCACTGCCCAGAAGAACATTCAGTGGCAATATAGATAACAATTTAATATAACGAAATTGCTCTATATTGCTGCCGGTGAGGAAAAAGCTCCTCATCGTACATTTTGGCGCCCAACGTGGGGCTAGATTCCTCGTTCTCGTCTTGTCGTGCGTTCCGTGTATAAATTCTAAAGACTTTTCGTTGATGTACCCTGAACAAATCGGTACGGTCGTTATAGAGTGGAGTGGTGGTTTTTTAAATTAAAACCAATTACAAGGAACAATTTAATCAAAAATAAAAAGAGGGTGACTCTTGCCCCGCAGTTTGTAAAAAGAACCTTGCTCAAAAATATTTTTCTGGTAAACGGGTTTTCAAATTTTTAAACGGTATTTGTGGCTCCGTTAATTTGTTATATAAATTATATACATAAAGACTATTAAATATTTCTGATATCGGTTTAAATAACGCTTTGCGTCAACAGCGGTGAAGAAAATTTGTGTTCCCGATTTTTTTTTTTTTTTTTTTGCAAATTCTTCTAATTTAAATAAAATGTCGCCCCTGGAGGAGTTCAAGCAACAACGAGCGAATACAAAGAAAAGTATTTCTCGCATCAAGAACCAAATTGAAGCCAATGGAAGAGGTGAAGGTAAGCCACTATCTGCAGCGGAACTCAAATGTCGCTTGGGGATTTTGGAGTCGTATTTCAAGCAAATACTTTCGTATCAAACTCAAATTGAAAAACTCGAACCAGAAGATAATGCAAGGCCCGATATCGAAGATTTGTACATTTCAGCTAAACTCAATATTCAGTCGCAGCTTGGTGAAGATGTACATAACGCAACTATGTCTGACTCTACAATTTGTTTCTCAGCTCCTAGCCATAAATTGCCACAACTCAAATTGCCCACATTTAGTGGTAAGTACAGTGAGTTCAAAAATTTTTTTACGTCGTTCAATCAAGTGATCGATCGTGAACTTGGCCTATCAAATATTGAAAAATTTAATCATTTGCTCAACTGCCTTCAAGGCCAAGCACTGGAAACAGTAAAGGCTTTTCAAATTACAAATGAAAATTACCCGAAGGCTCTAGAAAGGTTGAAGGCACGTTACGACAATAGCTCGTTAATTTTTATGGAAAATATAGCCACGCTTTTTGAACTTCCCGCTATGTCTAAATATAACTGCGCACAACTACGCAGCCTGGTTGATAATGTCTCTGCAATTTATAGTTCTTTACTTTCCCTTGGTTCTGAAAGAGACATAGCTAACTCCATGATAATACATATTGTCATGGAAAAAGTTGATAATGATACCAAAAGAAAGTGGAAAGATTCTCTGGACTTTACCAAACTGCCATCGTGGGATGATTGCTCCAAGGTTCTCGAAAGACGTTGCCAGTTTTTGGAATCGGTTGACACCAACCATGCCCAGCACACAACTCGTAGGCCTGAAAATCATCATTCCAGTAAGTCCAAGAATATTCAGTCTAAATCTGGCCATACATTTTCGCTATCTAAACGGGTCTGCGCGCTTTGCTCCAAGCCGGACCATACAATAAGTCGTTGTTCTCGCTTTAAAGACATGAATGAAAGCCAACGTTTCGAAAATATTAAACGACTTGGGCTTTGTCTTAATTGCTTGTCGAAAGGGCATCAAGTAAATAATTGTTCCTCCTCATTCAAGTGCAAATTTTGTTCTCGTTTGCACCATAGTCTGCTTCATCGGTCTCAGCCAGCTTCCAGGCCCTCGTCTCCGGCTGCTGAACCAACCACTTCTCGTTCTGCCTTGAATGAATCTCCCGCCTCGGTCCATACACATTTGGAAAAATCTTCGCCCGAACAAGTTTTGCTTGCTACTGCCATGGTTCTCGTTCGTGACGCTTTTGGCTCTTATCAATTGGGACGCGCTTTGTTGGATTCTTGCTCTCAGTTAAATTTTATAACCGATGAATTTTCTAAAAAATTACATCTCCCACGCGTTTCACAAACAACTGAAGTTGCTAGCATTGGAAATACTTTCAGCAGAAGCAAATATAGATCTTCCACTTTTGTTAAATCTCGTTTTACTGATTTTGAAACCTCGCTCTCGTTTTGTGTCACACCTCATATTTCGTACCAACCTGATGCAGAGTTAGATGTCTCATCATGGAACTTGCCTCAAAATACACAACTGGCTGATGAAAATTTTTTCAAATCAAAGCGAATTGACTTGCTCATTGGCACTGAAACATTTTTCGATATTTTGTCTGTCGGTCAAATTAAACTTGGTTCAAAATTGCCTACTTTACAAAAAACCCTTTTCGGATGGATTGTTGCAGGGCGATATTCTTCACATTCGCCTCATGTATCAAGTCCATCTTGTCTGCTTTCAATAGAAGAGGAAGTTGACAAAAAACTACATCGCTTATGGGAAATCGAAGAAGTCACAAATGGTTCAAATATATTAACCCCAGAGCAATCTGATTGTGAACAGTTTTTCAATGACACTGTGTATCGTGAATCTACTGGCAGAATGGTCGTTAAATTGCCGTTTAAAGAACCTGCTGACAACTTAGGTCTTTCTCGAAATATCGCCTTAAAAAGATTTATGACCCAGGAAAGACGGTTTGCTCGTGATAGCAGTCTTAAAACACAATATGTCGCTTTTATGAAGGAGTATGAGGACTTTGGACACATGAGCCTAGTTCGCAACCCGCGCTTGAATGAGCCACATTATTTCATTCCCCACCATTGCGTTTTCAAACCTAATAGTACCTCAACAAAATTAAGAGTAGTGTTTGACGCTTCCTGCCCTACTTCTTCTCAAAGGTCTCTCAACGATATTCTCATGGTTGGTCCTACGATTCAAGATGAACTCTATAAAATATTGCTTCGCTTTCGTCTATATCGCTTTGCTATTACAGCGGACATAGTAAAAATGTACCGGCAGGTTTTAATTGAGCCCCACGACCGAAAATTTCAATATATTTTGTGGAGAAATTCTGAAGAAGAAGAAATTCGTACGTACCAGCTGAATACCGTCACATATGGGATGTCAGCTGCACCTTATTTCGCTATAAAAAGTTTACACTATCTTGCAGACCAGTACATACACCAATTCGAACTTGGCGCAAGGACTATTAAATCTTCGTTCTACGTGGATGATTTTCTTTGTGGCGCAAATACAATCGAAGAGTTAGCTCGAATTAAAACTGATGTGAACGAAATTCTTACTCGAGGTTGCTTTCAATTAGACAAATGGCACTCGAACCACAAAGATTTCCAAAACGATAAAACAACTAAATGCTTGAATATTGAGGATTCTGCTATAACCAGCGCTCTGGGAATAACATGGGATCAGCAAACGGACGTTTTTCTATTTTCATTTTCGCCTAAGGTTCAATTTGACGGAAAAATCACAAAACGAACAATTTTGTCGCTCTCGTCATCTCTTTTCGATCCCCTTGGCCTTTTAGCTCCGCTAATTATAAAATCGAAAATAATAATGCAAGAGCTATGGATTCTCAAAATTGGCTGGGATGAATCTATTCCTCAAGAATTACATGTGGCTTGGGAAGCTTTTACTTCAGATTTAAAAATGCTTTCTTCTATACAAATACCTCGCTTTTGTCTCGCTTCTGAATATACAAAAATTCAACTACATGGCTTTTGTGATTCTTCAATTCGCGCGTACGGTTGCTGTGCTTATTTTCGGGTGCAGTCTTCATCAGGAAACGTATCAACCAAACTGCTAACTGCTAAATCCAGAGTTGCTCCTACAAAAAGAAAATCGTTGCCTAAACTTGAACTTTGTGGTGCTCTACTTTTGTCAAAATTGTACTCAAAAATAAGGAATCTTTTTTCGTTTCCAAATCTTCAAGTATTTCTTTGGACAGATTCTCAAATAGTTCTACACTGGCTCAAGCGACATTCTTCAACTTTGTCTGTTTTCGTGGGCAACAGAGTCTCAGAAATTCAAGATCTAATTAGTAGCTGTGTGTGGCGGCATGTACCAACACATTTTAACCCTTCTGACATCGTTTCTCGGGGTGCGACTGTTCAAGAGCTTAGCTTATCTATCTGGTTCAATGGACCATCATTTCTTGCTCTTGATGATGATCAATGGCCTACTACTAAACACGATATGCTGTCTGAAGAAAATAAAGTAGAGGCCGACAAGGAAATACGAAAAACAGCATTTCACACAGAGCAAAACTCCAACTATATTTTAAGCTCTATTGAAAAGTATAGCTCATACCTCAAAATAGTTCGGGTTGTCGCCTGGATGCTGCGCTGTACCCAAAGGCCAAAACTCTTCAGTTCAGACACTTTGCAGCCTCACGAATTAGAAAATTCATTACTACGAATAGTTTTCAACATCCAGAAACAACATTTTCAAGATGACATCGATCGAGCTCTTAAAAAAAGGGACCCTCAAGGTGCAATGAAATGTCTCAATCCATTCGTCGATTCAACATATGGCTTCAATATTCTAAAGGTTGGTGGTCGCTTAGAATACGCTGCAATTTCTGAGGGCCAAAAACATCCAATGATTTTACCAAGCAAAGGTCATTTTGTCGATTGTTATGTTCGTCATCTGCACATCAAAAATTACCATGCTGGACCTAAGGCTCTAATGTCACTCATACGCCAGAGATTTTGGATCGTTAACTCAAGGAAATTGTGTCGTCGTATCGTCAACTTGTGCCCACAATGCATTCGCTATCGTCCAAGGTTGTTACAACAAATGATGGGAAACTTGCCTGTGGAACGTCTCAATCCTGCAAGACCTTTCGCTAGATGTGCTGTTGATTTTTGTGGCCCATTCAACACTTATCTGCGGATTAAGGGGAAAGTTCCATATAAAACTTATGTAGCAGTATTTGTTTGTCTCGCAACTAAAGCAGTCCACATAGAAATCGTGTCAGATTTATCTACCGATGCCTTTATTGCTGCTCTAAAACGATTGATTGGTCGCAGAGGTCTTCCAACAGATATATTTTGCGATAATGCTACAAATTTTGTCGGTGCAAATTCTAAGTTGGCCCAACTAAAATCGTTCCTTTTCGATCCAAACAACTCTAATCATATTATAAATTACTGCTCGAATCAATTTATTAATTTTCGTTTTATTCCTCCTAGGGCACCACATTTTGGCGGATTATGGGAGGCGGCCGTCAAGTCTGCCAAAGGTCATCTAACCAAAACGCTTTTCAATGCTAGGCTAACTTTCGAGGAGCTTACTACAGCTATGATCGAGATAGAGGCAATCTTAAACTCAAGACCGATTTCACCTCTCTCTTCTGATCCCAGTGACTTCGAAGCTCTTACTCCAGGCCATTTCCTGATTGGCGCTCCCCTCCGTAGTTTGCCAGAACGTGATGTCCCTACTAAAGATATCAACAATCTTCAATATTGGTCTCGTATTAGCGCAATCAAACAACAATTTTGGCACAAATGGTCTCACGACTATATTAACGAGCTCCAGTCCCGAAACAAATGGACTGCCTGCAACCCAAATATTACAAGTGGCTCTTTGGTTATTGTGAAAGATGAAAATCTACCTCCGCAGCGATGGCTTATGGGTAGAATCATCAATGTTATTCACGGTAGAGATGATCGAATTAGAGTGGTTGATATCAAAACAACTAAAGGTGTTATACGTCGCCCTATCCACAGACTGACATTGCTTCCATCATCTTGAAAGTGTCCTTTCAATGGGGCCGGCATGTTAGGTCACCGTATAATAATTGTTTCATTCCTTATTTTATTTTGTAATTAATTTTTATTTTGTTCGCATCTAATTTTCGTTTCATTTATCATTTAAATTTCTATTAAAATTTATTCACATTTTTTGCGTAACCAGACCCACTGTAATTTCAGATAATTTTGTACACTTCAGGCCCACTGTATTTGTTTTGATTATTAACCGTTAGCTTTTATTTTAATATTTGTTCCTCACTTAAATTTCTTGCATGTGAATTGTTGTTGTCAAAAGGAATGCGTTATTTTCTTATTGTTTTTGGTACATTAACATTTTTAAATTGAATCATTGGAAGTGAGAAACAAATATGACAACAACAACTGTGGGCCCTTATATACATTCATACATACATACATATGTACATATGCAATCTTTTTAGGTTTAAGTTAGTGAATTTTTAAATAAAGAATTATTGTTTAACTTGAAATCAATCAAGCAACGTCTTATTCGTTTCGTGAGCCACGGTCGCAAAATCTTTTTTCTGGTTTTTTTTGGAATCACTGCCCAGAAGAACATTCAGTGGCAATATAGATAACAATTTAATATAACGAAATTGCTCTATATTGCTGCCGGTGAGGAAAAAGCTCCTCATCGTACACTAATATTTTAATTAATTTATATCAGAGCTCACGGAAACACGTCCGCGCACTACAAAAATTTCTAGAAACTAAAATTAAGTGGAGTAAGTAAAAGCAGGTTAAAAATTGTCTTTTTAAGAAACAACGAGTGGGTGAGAGAAATTCTAAGTTTAGAGTAGGGACAAGGGAGAAAGGAACTTGTTTACATATTACAAATAATAATAGTTATCATTATGTATTGTTACCGAGGTTGGATAACGTGAACAAACGAAATAAGCTTAATTAGAGGTTGTGAAGGGAATTCCTTCGAACAAAATATAATATATAAATAAATTGTATTTATTATTAACACTCAATATATTATTATTTTATTTTGTATTAAATAAATATTTTCGCTTATAAAAATTTTGCAATGATTAATAATATCTATACGAAATTAATTATATCTTAATTATTAGCTTTAGTAAACCTTAAAAACAAGACAAACTCAACTAGGGGTAGAGGTTTGATAAAAGATACGAAGACTTGTTTTAAAGCATTCCGGCATATATTTGCTTGGTCTGGCCATAATTTTGAGTTCCATTGGAAAGTTCTTTTGAACTTTGTAGCCCAATGGATTGAACGGCAAGGGCGTTGTATTAATACTTTCGAAGAAATTGCAATTTTACAAAAACTCAAGTTTATGCGAGAGTTATTTTTATATATCGTAATTTTTTGCAGCGCTCTTTTGTGTTTTGAATCTTCAATATTTTATTCGAAATTTTCCGTATATAACATTTCTATATAGCACTTCCGAATATTTCCTTTCGTTTTATTTAAAATAAAAATGATTGGTGGAATGAACTAGAGTCAGGCTTTCTGTATTTAAAACTTTATTTAAATATTAAGATAGTAATTTCGTATTAACATTTTAAAGGATTTTTTTCAATTTTAATTTTTTTCCATGATAAATTTTAAAACGCATATGGGCTATTTGAAGAGACTTATTTGAGGAGTCTTGCTTTTTCATGTAATTGTCAAACATGTGTTTTTATAAACATTGTCTAATAATTTCGATAAAAAGAAAAATATGTGAAAGGCCGGACAGTTAATTCCCGAATTATTCAATTCTGAGTGTTTTTACAATTCCACACGTTTGAATTCCACTTAAAAAGGAGAAAAATTGCGTTAGAATTCTTATAATTTCGTTTTGTTATTTTAAGAATTTAATTTTGTGCCTCTTTAGGTGCATCTTCGACATTTTGGTGAATTTTTTATTGAAATACATTATAATTTTAAAATATTAGATTTTTTCATTTGTTTTTTGGGAATATTTGATTAATGGTGTTTTTTTTTGACAAATTCTATTTTTTTTTTGGTAAACTCTTAATTTTTGTAGAAATCAAAACCGCATCGGTTTTGAATACAGAAATTAGTTATAAGCGTCGTATTATATTAGAAATGTAACAAATTGTTAATACACCTAGTACACAAAGAATTAATTTTAATGCAGACACAGCAGATAATGTTGCACAGATATATAGACACTTAGTTCATAGAATAAGATAATTAATATAAGTATGTTTTTAGGATTTTTGAATTTTGTTGTATTACTTAAATAAGTTTGGTACACATGTTAATACAATTGTAACATTATTTTAACAACATTTTTAATGTTAAGTTTCGTTAATTGTATTTACATTTTTTTAAAATATACTAAAATAACTTAGGAAAATGTTTGAATTTTTGTGACAATAATTTTTTCATAAACATACAATTTGCTCGTTATTTTTAATTCCTGATGATGCTACACAATGTAGTAGCGAAATATTGAAAAATAAAAATATAATTTTTAAAAAATACCTGCAAGCTTGGACAATTTTAATAAATTGTTAAAAAATTTTTTTTATACGAAAAATAAAAAAATTAAATAGTTTTGCTGTACAGACTATATGCTTAATGATTTTGCATAGAGCTTTTCAATAGAGGCAGGTAGATCGTGATTTTGTAAGCATATCTACAGCGATGACGCAGTGAAGGAGTCATTTTCGTTAGCTATGGCCTGTTAAAAATTAATTGAATTTGAATAAAATGTCCACTTTCGAATAAAATATAGAAAATTCAAAACACAAAAAGGTGCTGGACAAAAATTGCCATATATAAAAATTAACTCTCGCGTAAACTTGAGTTTTTGTAAAATTAAAATTTTTTCGGGAATATTAATATACATGCGCTTGCCGTTCAACTCATTGGGGTTTAAATTTAAAAAAGATTTTCTAATGGAACTCAAAGATATGGCCAGACTTAGGAAATACTTAACGGAATGTTTTTTAAAAAAATTTCGAATTCTCTACCCCTATTTTTGAGTTTGTCTTGTTGGAGATTTATGTAGTTTTTTAAGCTTCACCAAAGCTAATTAAGTTCGCAGATAGCGAAACATATTACTAACAATTGGAAAATTTTTACTCCAATTTCTTATTTCTTTTGTTCAAGTACTAAACAATTCAAGTTATCCAACCCCGGTAACAATACATAATGATAACTATTATTAATTGTAATATGTAAACAAGTTCCTTTCTCCCTTGTCCCTACTTATAACTTGGAATTTCTCTCGCCCACTCGTTGTTTTCTAAGAAGGCAATTTTTAACCTGCTTTTACTCACTCCCTTTAATTTTAGTTTCTAGAAATTTTTGTAGTGCGCGGACGTGTTTCCGTGAGCTCTGATATAAATTAATTAAAATATTAGTTAGAAAGTGTTAAAAATATAGTAAATTTTTGAAAAGTTGTAGTTTTATTAATATATAATAAGTAAATTGCAAAATTTTTCCAATTAATTTGTTTTTTCATAGTGAAAAGTGTGTTTTAAATTTGTGTATATAAAGCAGAGCTATCGACCGCGCAGCCTCTGTTGGTTTAAAGCCATGGGTTGCTAGGTTTAGGTGATGCAATGTGTGTATAAGCAATAAGTTTTTGGCGCATATTGTGTTTTGTTAATAAAGTGTGTGTGCGTGTGTGTTTGTTTAGAGCAAGTGCCAAATAAAATCAATGTGAAAAGGTAAAACCAAAGCAAGTAAAGAATATTGAAGAGAAAAATATTTGTTTTAGTTTTTCTTATTCCATTATAAGAGCAAAGTTATCTATAAAAGATTTGCTTTTTTGAAGAGTAATTAACACTATAATGTGTGTATGAATTAAGAAACATACGTATGCATGGATAAAGAAGCAAATCTAAGATGAAACAAATGGAACTTGAAGGTAAATTCTTTTATAAACAATATACCAAAAGAAAAAGTACATGTACATATACATGTGTACAGAATTTAAAAAAGGCTGAAAAACTCATGCACAAAGTAGTTTGCTTTAGAACAAATAACAAATTTAGACATTATATTGCTGCATACAATTTTTTAAAGCATTTTAGGGTAGAAAAACTGCCAAGTAAAAAAATCCAACTGCATTAGGTCGTAAGAGTTAGACGACCAATTTAAATTATCGAAACGGTTGCTTAGCGTTGTTGAAAGCATATAAAATTATAAAATTTTGTGTGAAAAATCAGCTTCCAATTGTTGTTGTTCCGTAATCTGAACATTTACTCCGTCTTATAATTATCGCATTAAGATTTGGTAAATCCAAAAAATAAATTTTAAATCAAATATTTATTTCAATAATTTTTCTTCTGCTGCTTTCATTGGTTTTAAAAAAAAATTATTTTTATTCTGGCGGCAGACCACTGCGCCGGCAACTTTTTAATAAATAAATAAACGTACAGAAAGTAACATTTGTTGCCTTATATTTTTTTAAATAACCGTATGTATATCTTTTTATATGATAATAGGTTTTTTTATATTTGTAGGATAGTTACTTTACCAAAACTGGCATTAATTCCCGTTCTGGCACATCTTCTTTATCTTAGAAGTTTTACAATTTTACAAGCTGATTTTATTTAATTTTTTTTTCTTGTTTTGAATTTTTATTTTAAACTTAGTTTTTTATTAACACCAAATAATGTTCAATTATTTATACAATTCATGTTCGGCGAAGTAAAATAAGTAATAAAATGTTTATTTCAGCTTCATGTAATGCGCCTACATAAAACCAGAGGCGCTGCAACAGTGTTCTAAAAATTAACATAACGCGGAATTGCAGAGTTGTGAACACGAAAGCTTTTCTATCCCCTCTACTTCACTTCCTGTCTTCCAAAGGAAACAAGCTCAATTATTAAAAAATAATTAGTAGGTTAGAGTGTTATTTTTCTTTTTAATAAAAAAAAATGCAAACGCCAAAAAAATTGTTATAAAAATTAATTTGGCGATTACTCACTAATTTTGGATGACTACCTCTACAGGGCGGATCAATAAGTCCGTGACGTTTTGAATGAAACGCAGTTTTTTTTTTGCAAAACAAAAATTTATTTTTCAACATAATCTCCTTTTAACTCAATATACTTAGTCCAACGTTTCTCTAGTTTTTGTATCCCTTCCAAAAAATTGGATTTTTCGAGGTCCTTAAAATAGGCATTTGTTTGGTGAATAATTTCATCTCTTTCCACCGAGCTATTTCTTTAGGTTTGGAAATAGAAAGTAGTCACTAGGGGCTAAATGCGGAGAATATGGCGGATGCGGTACCAATTCGTAGCCCAATTCATAGAGTTTTGCCATTGAGACTGCACACGTGTGTACCCGTGCATTATCTTGATGAAAAAGAACTTTTTTATTAGGCATATGGGGTCGTTTTCTTTTTAAATCCTAATTATATCGGTCTAATAAGTTGCCATAATATTCGGCGTTTATTCTTTTTCCCTTTTGAAGGTAATCGATGTGGATTACTCCGCATGCATCTCAAAAAAACTGTTGCCATCACCTTATTGGCCGACAAACTTACCTTGGTTCACCAGGAGAAACCCATTGCTTAGAATGCTGCTTGGTCTCCGGAGTACAGTAATGGATCCATGTATCTTACACAGTTACAAAGCGCCGCAAAAACTCATTCGGATTGCGGTTAAACAACTGAAAACAATCCTTTGAGGTTGTCACAAGTTTACGTTTATGGTCAATTGAAACGCGGCACCCATCTTACAGACAACTTTCTTAAACCCAGCTGATCATTTAAAATTGAACCCACACTGAAATGCCTATGGCATCAACCATTTCACGCACTTTTACTCTTCGATCGGCCAACATCATATCGTGGATTTTGTCGACATTTTCGGGTGTATTGACCTCAATTGGCCGTCCAGAACGTTCAGCGTCATTTGTACTTGTGCGACCACAACGAAAGTCAGTAAACCTTTTTTTACCATTGAAATCGCTTGTGCAGAGTCCCCATAGTATTTATCGTGCTTTTCCTTGGTGTGCTTGTTTTTTTGCAAAAAATGCTGTTTAATGAGAACTCGAGATCCACTTTTTTCCATTTTTAGACAAATACACGAAGTTGTATGTTTTGAACAGCTGTTAAACGCAAAGTAAATGACGACACTTGCTCAAAATTTGATAGTAGTCTATTAACAGGTGTTACAGTATTGCATTTCATATAACTACGAGGGAAGTTCGAAAAGTCACGGACTTATTGATCCGCCCTTGTATTTAAAATGAACTATGGGTTAAATTTTGAAAAGTGTTAAATCGGCCAATACAATTTTTTGGGGCGATTGTTCATTAATAAATCAACAAAGTGAACAACTGCCCAAGCTACTGGGTGTTGGCTAATTTTTTAATTTGGGTAATTTTTCACTATTTTTTGAGGGAATGGTTTTTGGGTTTTGAGTTTTTTCCACTATGACACACCACCAACAAATCTTGGGCGATTATTTATGCAGCCATCTTTGACAGCATATGTACATGTATAAATTTCACGCTACGGTGTACTTATCAGCTGACAACCCTTTTATGCGGGAAATAATGTTAAGCCTACCATTTTGCGTAATTAAACTACTTAGATACCATACATTATTATTATAACCTACCTGCGTAGAACTTCAACTATTATTTGACTTCATTATGGAGCTGTATGTAGGGTGCTTACTTTTTCCTATAGCGCAGTGCTAAGAGCTAAAGAATCCTTTAAAGTTGATGTAGGGCATCAGTATTTTTTCACATTAAATTAATATTTCCGACCAAAAACCAAATTTTAATCAATAAAATACACAGACAAATCCAGTGCTAATACGAGAACAAATTACTAATTATAAGTGTGTGCGTTGTGTACTAATTTCAATTATTCATGTCTAGCACATGTCACATTGCTGTTATCTAAGGTCAGTTAGCACGACAGCTTTACCCAAATAAACACACATACACTTCAAACCCCCAACATACTACCAACAATGAAAATCAGCCTCTACTACGAGTATCCAACACAACAATTAGTAGGGCAATTTGCAAAGGACGTAAATACATAACAATAGAGCAAAAGAGAACTTGAAAATATAAACTGCAAAAAGAAAATAGATTTAGAATCAAGTTAAAAATCTTCTTATAAATGTGAACTTAAATGCCAGGAGTGTAATTTATTAAGTATGAACAAGAGTTAAAAGACAAATGTTAAAAACTTTTTCGTAATAAAGAAAACTAAAACTTTTCCTGATATAATAACGGCGCAAGTCCTCTTTTAAAGTTTCCTTAAACTTTGGCATTTCATGTGTTCTAATATGAGCGTGAGAATAACAGGAAAAATCAGCAGCAATAATAATAACAACAAAAAGTTAGCTGAATGGAATTTAGTTGCATAAAAAAAGAGAGCACAAACTCTCTTTCAATACACTTCTCATTTCAGCAGTTTTTCAACTCTTCAACTAAATGCTGAACAATAAAAAGCTTTTCTCTCTCTCTCTCTCTTAAATACATTAATTTTTCATTTTATTGCTGTGTGTTTGAAGTTCCGAATTTATGGTGTCATTGTAGAGCTTTTTTCCATTTTCTCTATAATTCTCCTATTTTATTTTGTGTAGGTGTGTGCAGCATCTGATAAAAGTTTGCTTGTCCCATGTGTTTTTTAGACAAAAAGGCGGCATGATAGGTTTGTGTTTTCGTCGTTGTTGTTGTTGTTGTTGTTTGTTTTGTTAGTGTAAAGTAGTAAAATTCATTGAAGCATGAGAGTGTAAATATGCAAATTCATTTGAGTTTGTAATAAATTGTAATCGCAAACTGATACCAGCCGAACTAGTTTTCTTTTAATTTTGTATTTTGTTTTTTTTTTTCAAACAAAACCACTTATTTGATATGGAAAAAATCAGAAAAGCAGGGAAAACTAAAAATTGCATTTCATTAATTTTGAAATAAAAGTTTCAGGTTTAAAAGAATATCCGAAATGTTTTCCAATTTATTGAAGAAAGCCCAAAAATATGCTGGCCTTCAATCTAGGATCGGTTTAAATACCATGATTTTCATTTGCCTAACAGAAATATTTACGGAAATTAAATATATTTCTAATGAAGAAAGCATGAGGCATAAGTGAAAAATAAGCCGACAACACTGCTTAGTGCACCTCAAAATTTCAGAGTACCACTTCGAACAGGTGGTCTGCTTTTTTGGACCATAATGCATACTTCCCTTGAGAGAGTAAATCTTGTAATTTAGCAAGTTGGGGCATATCTGGTATTAATTTTAAGGATCTTATGCATTCATGATTCTCCATATATACAAGTCTTTTGAAACACACTGTCGTTGTAGTACTTCAGCAGTTAATTGCACCCATAAACCTGAGCAATTTTTTGAGCTGTTGTTAAATAACGAGTTCGTCATTCGAAAGTAATTTCGAGTTATAAAATATACTGAAAACTGTAACAGTCCTTATCAATTAACAAAATGACTTTTTTTAATGCTGGGGCTAAAAAATATTTTTTTTTTTTACAAATTTCAAAGTTAAGTTCGAATATTCGGTTTTGATAATACATTAAAAAATGACACAAAAATCGAAATTTTTGGAAAACTTGGTTCTGGTGGTGATCTTACACTTAAATTCGAAATTTCGAATGTATGTTCGAATTTTCGAACATACCTTAAGAAACAATATTTGTGGTTTTTAACATTAAGGCTTTTAAAATTTTATGATATTTTGAATTAGAAATAGTTTTTATCCATATTTCTTATATTTTTCCTTAAGTTTGCAGAAATGTGTTTACCAAATTTTTATAATTTTTGAAAAATGTATGTCAGGTTTTATAAGCAAAGTATTTTTTTAAATTAACATTTAATTTGACTCAAACCTGATTTCGAATTTACGAAAATTTTATTTATCTTCATCTCTGGCGGATATATGGCGGAAAATCTCTTGTAAATTTTAACTCACTCAAAAATATTTATTTATTTATTTTATTAATTTAGAAATATTTAATTTTAAAATTCCGAAGTTTCGAAATGAGCATTAAAATTTGTTATAAATTCCAACTGACTTAAAAAATGTATCTTTTTATAAAGAAATTCAAAAATTTGCAAAACAACAATTTATTTTTCAACATAATCTCCTTTTGACTCAATATACTTAGTCCAACGTTTCTCCAGTTTTTGTATCCCTTCCAACAAATAGGATCTTTCAAGGTCTTTAAAATAGGCATTTGTTTGTTTGGTCAATAATTTCATCGTTGGAGCTAAATCTCTTTCTACCGAGCCATTTCTTTATGTTTGGAAATAGGAAGTAGTCACTAGGGGCTAAATTCGGAGAATATGGCGGATTAGGTACCAATTCGTAGCCCAATTCATAGAGTTTTGCCTGTGAGACTGCACGCGTATGCACACGTGCATTATCTTTCTTGGCCATGTGGGGTCTTTTTCTTTTTAAATCCTAATTAAATCGGTCTAATAAGTTGCCGTAATATTCGCCGTTTGTTGTTTTTCCCGTTTGAAGGTAATCGACGTGGATTATCCCGCGTGCATCTCACAAAACTGTTGCCATCACCTTGTTGGCCGACATACTTATCCTGGCCTCCTTCGGAGCAGGTTCATCCGCAGAAACCCATTGTTTAGATTGCTGCTTTGTCTCCGGAGTACAGTAATGGATCCATGTTTCATCCACAGTTACAAAACTCATTCGGACTGGTGTTTCTGGTCAATTGAGAGCAAATGCGGCAGCCATCTTGCAGACAACTTTTTTAAACCCAGCTGATCATTTAAAATCGAAGCTACACTGCCATATAAAATGCCCATGGCATCAACAATCTCACGCACTTTTACTCTTCGATCGGCCAACACCATATCGTGGATTTTTTCGACATTTTCGGGTGTTCTGACCTCAATTGGCCGTCCACAATGCTCAGCGTCATTTGTATTTGTGCGACCACAACGAAAGTCAGTAAACCTTTTTTTACCATTGAAATCGATGGTGCATAGTATTTAGCGAGCTTTTCCTTGGTTTGATTGACGGTTTTTTTTCGCAAAAATAATGTTTAATGAGCACTCGAAATTCACTTTTTTCCATTTTTAGACAAATACACGATGTTGTATGTTTTGAACAGCTGTCAAACGCAAAGTAAATGACGACACTTGCTCAAAATTTGACAGTAGTCTACAACAGGTGGTACTTGATGGGAACAGTGTTGCATTTCATATAACTAAGAGAGGAGTTCCAATACTCACGGACTCACGAAAGCAGAAGAAATTCAAACATTTAAAATGAAATTAAATGCTGATTTTAGAGTTTCCGTTTATTCCTTTTTTTATATTATTTAGCTTTTACTCAAAAGAACCATTTTACTCGCTCTCATATACAGTTTTCATTCTAGTTTTTATATTATTGTTCTAATTTTCATGTTAAGGGTTCGTTAAACATTTTTAACCATTTAGTCAAATATTTATTTTTCAATTATTTTATATATTTATGAGTGAGTGTGTATGGCTTTGTATGTCTGTGACTAGACCAAAAATGTTTTAAAAATTATGACATGGAAAAATAATAGCATGTGTTTTTTTGAGACCATTTTCACAGACCGAAAATAAAAAGAAATATATAAATTAAATAAACAATTTTTCCTTTTTATAGCTCTGTTGGTTTTTGCGTGTGTGTGGCATTGTGTTGAATTTTTGAAATATTTAAGTTTATTTTGTTTATGCTGCAAATTGTTTTAATAATATAAAAGCTTTCGATTTTCGTTTTATACTCATGTTACTATTTGGTCATTCGTTCTATTGGGTTTAGAATTCTTAAACAAAGTTTAAAAATTCAAAATTCTTGAAATGCTTAAATAACCCTGTTTGTAAAATTAGCAGTAAAGTGCTGTAGTAGTAGGCCTGCATACTTTTAGAAATTGAAATATTTCTTTGTATGAAATACCATTTCTAATCAAAACGTTTTTAAAGAGTTTTTCCTAAAGTCGTTTTAGGTTACCCGTTAAATTTTTTTTTTAATTTCTGCCAACATTTTAAATCAAACAAACTTCAACTGTTTTTAATTGATTTCGTTTTTCATGTTATTGAATAACTTACTACTGCTGTTGTTGTTGTTGTTTTATAACATTTTTAAATAAAATAGCACACACTTATTCTAAAACCTAGACAGAGGTATAGAGTATAACCCTTCATATTTAGAAACAATCTTGAGGGGAGTACATAGCTAAAGAAACTAAAATGCATGGAATGCTGGCTGGAGGATACAAGGGCAGCAGTTGCCAATGCTTTGCGCTAAGAGAGGAGGTCGACATCTACCAGTTGATGGCCAAATATCGCTAAAGCCAAGAAAATGCTGGCACGGGTTTTAGTAGAATTCGAAAGCCGGAAAATAATTAAACAAATAAGGAAATATTATTTTATTTTAATTTATTTTATGTTATCAAATATTATTTATGCCATGACCCATAAATAAAAAAACAAAGAATTACCTATTTTATTTCTGAAATTTCATAAACCAACTGGTAATGAGGCCTAACACACGATTTATAAAACCATAAAACCCCAACGAACCTTCATTTGTTGAAAAAAGTTGACTTTACTCGGTACGAGTTCATTTATCTGTTTACACTTTAAGGGTCCCAAAAATGTTTGAACAATTTCATAGGAAGCCCGCAATTTGCAAACGATCTTGCGAAAATGTTGCTTTTAAGCCATTCTTCGTTATTGATGAAAACGACAGAATTTTTATTAAACTGCTTCTGTATAAAAATTTAGATCCTATAAAATTTGCCCTCAATGGGATTTTTTCTTACCAACAAATTTCCTAATAAATAAAATCTATTTTAGCCTCTACGCCTCTTTAAAGTATTCAATTGATTTATAACTGTTGAAAGGTTTCGTTTGTTAAAGTGTTGTTTGCTTTGTATTGTTATTGTTGTCTTATTCCTTTTTTAAATTTTAAAACAGCAACAGAAACATCAAAACAGCTAAATGCTTTTAGAATTTTCAAATAAAGACTACAACGAGCAGGGCTTTACGGAGTGTAAATGCCCTTTTATGTAGTTGCTAAATGTTTAGCTTAAATATGTGTTTCGTTTGTTTAGAAATTAATAAAACAAAAAATCCCGCGTTTCATAAAAAAAATATGAAAAACTAAAAATCTGTAAAAAAAATATAAATGAATTTATTTTTAACGAGGACATCACGGCGTATGAACAACATCATTAACAACATACGAATGCAAGCAGAGAAGAAAAATATGTGTATAACACAACAAACATAAACTCAAACAATCGGAACGAAAAAAACCAGAGAAAAATTGTTTGAAATGTAAATTAATCAAAGTACATTTTCTAATTCGTATGTTTTATTTTCAATTTCGCAAAAGCAATAATTAAAGTCATGAAAAAAGATATTTTTTTATTAAATAAAGCAGTAGTTCCAATGAGCAGTGATATGCATTTCCCAATATTTCTGTAGCATGGGTGGAAAATAATTTACAGGTCTCCGAAACAAGAATTATTTGTAAATTTTCAACTTGTTTTCACACAGATATAAATAAATATAAAACTACGAATGAATATAAGACAACTTTGGTAAACCTTAAATTCGTATATATGACGACCATCTTATGTTAGATACAAGGTAATTTCGAGGTACCCTGTATTCGGGCATATATGGTTCAGCATGAAGAATACAAGTTAAATTCGGGAGAACTTATATTCGTCATGCAGCTAAACTACGATTAATGAAATGTAATTTTGGGAGACTTTGTTTGTTTATAATTCACGTAACTTTCTCATCGTCACAGTAATCGATGATTGATTTTGATTAAATCAGGATAATTTCCGAAGACCTTATATTCGTCTACCACGCGACTAATATGTGGCAAATACACGATAATTTCGGTGGACCTTGTATTGGGAAGGTCTACGGATCTACTACGGTCGGAAACACAATCGGTAAAGCTCTGGGACTACAGCTCAAGTCGGCTGCTTGTAACTATACTTCGTACGGTATCGATAACTGCTCCCCTTTTCATTGCCAATTCTTCACACTATATCCAACATTTAATATAAACTATATGAGAATTATAACGTCTAAATAGCCTGTGTATTGTGTGTGTTGTATGTTAGCTATCTATTTCTAACTTGTGTGATGGTTTCCATATCGGGTGTGTTTATTTTTAGAAATTGGTAACGGCACGATACAGTATTTGCAGAGAGTTCCAGAAGATGACTTTTGGCCAATATCCCGAACTCCTGCCAACATTTACAAGAACTGATTGGGGAACTCACGATGCTGTCTATGGTCATCCGGCTACAGTTTTTGCGCCTGCACAATCTAACCGCAAAATAAGTCGGCTTAGTTCGTTGGCCACGCCGAATCCAGCTGATTGAAGCGGAATTAACATGTTTGGATCTTCTTCGATACTGGCCGCTGCGACATCTATTTATTTCACTTTTTCACTCATTTCTGTGTAGTTGATGGCTTAGGGTGGTCGCAAATTTTTAATCATATATATATACTTCAACTATTTTATATTGATGTAGTTTTTCATGTTCTTGATTAATTTACTTCTGTTGTTCTTGTTGGTTTATAAAATGTTAAAATAGAAGATCGAACACTTATTACAACCTAGACAGAGGCATAGGGTATAAATTCCTATATTTCGAAACAGTGTTGAGGGAAGTACTTAGCCAAAGAAACTAAGATGGATTTAAAAGCCTGCTGGAGAATACAAGTGCAACAGTTTTCAATGCTTTGCACTGAGGGAAGAGGTACTCACGGTCGAACTTTTTTACGGTACAACACATTGCCTGTATACCGTCGCCATGATGACGATCGACCTCAAAGCGAACTTAACAAATACGTATGTACAACTGAAACGGAATTTCGATGTAACTTTTTAATAATTTCCACACGTGTGGCCGGCGTGAAACGGTACATATTCATACAATTGGATGGCCTTACTATCTCATCAGCCTATAGTGATTTGGGTTGGTGCGAAAAATGCACACAAAAGAAATTTTAACTTTGCTCTATTTTTAAATTCAACTTCAATCGGTAACTATTCTCAAAGAATGACCGGTCCAGTTGGAACCAGTTGTCCTCAGTAAAGTTGCCTGTGTTGAACTTTGGCCATGAAGTGGTACAAGGGCAACCAATCGACAAATATTTTCCAAAAATTGTACCGTGAAAAAAGCAAACAAATACGCAGGTGAAATTCAAAAAACCATTTACCTGAATACTTGTAATATTTAAAAATGTGAAGTATAACTCTATAATTTTCTAAATTGTAATAAAAAACAAAATTTATGAAAACTTTTGTGCCTCTCAATTTTAAGCGAACCCTCCTTTAGGGGACAATTTAATTTAATGCATATTAACAACATGCTGACAATATTAATGTTCGCTGCTGGGAATTAATACATGCTCAGAAAACGCCTTTAGTGAAATGAATGTGACACTTGGCAAAATTTAATTGACGAATTTGATAAGAAGTGCTTAGGCACAATCAAAATTAAAACAGAAATATCCTTGCAACTAAAAAACAGTTGAATATAAGTTAAGCATTAAATACCAGCAGCAATATTTAAAATAATTTAGGTTTAAATACAATAAAAGCCACAAGTAAAAGTGATATACCCAACGGGGCGAAATTTTTAATAACAATCGCTGTCAAGAAAGCATGAGGTTGAAAAGGGTATGTTAACACAAATGGCCTACTTTACTGATTAGAAACTCCGTTTTCTATGAAAAAATAAATGTTTTGCAAAGTGACAACAACTCTAAATTTACACTTTGAGGGCATAACAGGTATGGTAACAGAGATTAACGTGGGTCTCTGCCTGGTCCTCTCAACATCAACTGAGTCCAGTATATGCAACTGACTCCCGTGCTATTAGATTAAGTAAAATTTATGTTTAGACCTTTTAACCGAACTTATAACTACTTGCTGGCTCACGGCTGCTACAAAAGATATTTGAACATAAAAGAAAAAAAACGGAACCAGCACAACAACAACTAAAGCAGTACCTCATCATGAGAGACTAATTGAGTATCAATGAAAAACAATAGCAAATCTACGATGAGACAACAGAGGGAAAACGGAAGAGTAGCTATAGCAGTAGCAGTAGGGATCAGTAAGCGTTCTCAGTGATATAGTCAACAGAAGTGGAAGTAGAGTCGTCAGTTCTAGCTATGAAGTAATTCGCGGGCGAAATTTGCGTGCCAGCCAAACTTGCGATCTTCCTTTAAGGTTCTGCTAAAATCCCAATCCTCTCCGTTTGTTCATAATTTTAAATTTCTTTATTTATCCTGCCAAATCTATTTCGTCCCCTCAAAATAATCCCCCCCACCTGCAATACACTTATGCCAACGTTTTTTCCAATCCTCGTAACAGTTGTTAATGCGCGTAGCGATTCACGTTTAATGTCTTCAATTGACTCAAAACGGTTTCCCCGGAGCGCTCGCTTAGTTTGCTGAACAGCCAGGAGCTAAATCAAGCGAATACGGTGATTGTGGAACGATATTGATTGAATTTTTGGCGAAAAACTTACGAAGAATCAGTGCGGTATGCGACGGTGCATTATCGTGGTGCAAAAACCCAGGGTAGTCGATCCATAATTACGGCCTTTTTTATGAATAGCTTTGACAGTTTGGCCGGTTGGAAGAAATTCAGAGTGCTTTGACGTGTTTTTTTTCGAAAATTTTGTGATTTTGTTACAAATCGTGATTTCACTTTTCTTAGGCCTAAATTATCTCTTAAAATGGTTTTCACTGATCCCTCCGATATGCCAACGATATCAGTAAGGTCTGTGACTGTTAATCGTCGATTGTCGAACACCAATTCCTCAATTTTATTCACGTGTTGATCATCAGTTGATGTTGATGGCCGTCCTGGACGTGGTTCGTCATCAACGCGTTCTTGACGATCTTTCAATAATTTGTACCAATCAAAAAAACTTGCTCGTGACATACAATTATCACCGAAAGCCCTTTGCAACATCGTAAACGTTTCGGCACCAGAAATTTCATTCCGAACGCAAAATTTAATGAAACTTCTTTGTTGAATAATTTCACTCATTGTAAAAATCGCCGAAAGCCCTAGTTGTACTTCAGATAGCCAAGCGTATACTAAACACTAATGATTACTTTGATGTGATATTTGGCACAGGTGTCATTGACCAACGTAGAAAAAAAATTTCGACGAATGGATTGCCGCGCGAAATTTAAATTAAAAAGTCTTACTATTTTTTGCCCACAGTAGTATATGAGCTCTACAAAGACCCTCAAACTCGTCATATTCCCTAACTTGGAGCCGCCTATGAAACAAATGTTTCCTTCGGGATACTCGAAGGAGTATCTGTCTGGTATCACTATCCCACAATTTGCTATAATCTTAGTTTCAGGTATCCTGTCCACTGAATGTATTGATTTGTAATCTCTGCTGATCTACTCTCCCATCGCCTGCAGGCATGCTGCTGTAAGAGCCGCCCATATTTTATTAGGACTTCTATTGGCTGGATATTGGATATAATCCCCACCGACTTTGTTGGTGTTTTAGGTGAGGAATATGCACAGGCGTTTACACTTTTCCAACAATTAGTTAAAAGATTTCAATTTATTGATATTTTTTTCCACCAATTTAAAACTTATTCATTCATTCACATTTTCTTTTTCCTTTATTACAAAAATACTTATTACTCTCGCAAAATTTTGCCATCATCTTGAAATTGTTACAAAAATCTTTATTTGTTTGCCTTTCAAAACGTTCGCTTAAACATTTATACTGCGAGTAGTTTTTGCCAGTATTTTGTAAAACCAATTTGTTAGTGTCACGATGAATAAATTTTCCTTTCATGTTTCAAGTTTTTCTACGCGTCACATCTTATCCGCGTTGGCCAGCTGCAGAATAAGTGTTTAGTTTCTTTCAAATTATACTTGTTTGTTTGTGAATAAATAATTTACTTTTGTCATGTTTAATAATGTTTCTTATATTGGTTGACATCGTTTTTGATCATTTCTGATATTATACAGGAACTTTTTTAATAGCCAAATGTCCGAACTGACTTTGTTCTGAAAGAAATCAAATTTTTTAAGCTTCAAAGAATCTGGAGAGAGTGTAGATTTAAACAAAAGCATATAGTATTTGTAGTTTTGTGCAGTTGGTCTTAGTACCTTATGTTCCAGGAGAGAATCAGGCAGAAATACGAGATCTACACAAATGAAATTTTAATGAGTCTTACTTAAGAAAATTTTCTCCTGAAGTCCTGGTTGGAGCATCTCGGCCTCAGAAGCTAATTGTTGCAACTCGCTTGAATCGGTGTCATTTGCTTTCGATTTGACACATGTTAAAGTGTGGCTAGGTCTCACGTAATAAATCTACTCAAATAACCAAATCTAAAATCACTTTTATTTGATTTAATTAAGGATAATTGGCACTCAAGTTCATCGTTGGAGCATCTCGGAGGTATAAGCTGTTCTTTTCCTCTCGCTTAGATCAATACATGATGTTTTAGACAATAGACAAGCTGAAACGTCGCTAGTGGCCAGGAAGATTAATTTGTCGCAGAGCATGTCTTCGAAACTAATCTAGACCCATCAGAATGAAGCTTCTCATACAAGCAACCAGAACATCCATCAACCCAGTCGATTTCATATCCAGGCTTTCCTGACTTTTCTTTAACTTGCTTAAGAGAAACTGTCTTCGAAGGTGATCGTTGGAACGCCTAGGAGGCGGACACGAATCTGTTTCTCTCGAATTGATCTTTGTAAGACATTTTCAATATGAGACAATGTCATAATGAAGCTTCTCAGAGAGTCATATCGAAAATCGATCTAACAAAAAGACTTTCCTGACTTTTCTTTCTATTACTTAGGAAATATGTTTGTGGAGATGTTTGTTGCAATACCTCTGAGAAAGAAACTAATCATTCATTTACTTAAGGAACATTGTCACAGAAGAGCATAGTTGGAGCATCTCGCAGACAGAAGCCAATCTTTGTCTCACGCTCTGATCGGTGCAAGATGTTTTCAATATGAGACAAGCTAAAGCGCGGTTGTATCCATCATAATGAGTCGATCAAATATCAAGGCTTTACTATACTTACTTTCATTTACTTAAGGAAGATTGTCTCCGAAGATCATTGTTGGAGTTTTTCGGAGATAGGAGCTAATATTTTTGCCTGTCGCTCGGATTAGTGCTGGATATTTTTCACATGAGGCAAGCTAAAGCGAGGTTGGGTGCATTATAATGAAGTTTTCGTTCGGAACGGATAACGAAAATTCATTCAAGCTATCAAATCGCGCAGATGCTAAATCAAATCATGCATGATAAATATTCCTAATTTCGATCAATACCTTTGAAATTTAAATTCTTCTTTCCATTTAAATAAAATTTCAGTGACGCTTCAGACATTTACAAATGGCTTTGATGTGTAAATGAAAATCAAATAACAATTCAAAGTTTTTTCTATACTTCTTCGTTTATTTTCAGCCTGAAAAAAAACAATTATTGAATATTCGAGTTTATTAAAATGAAGAAAAAAAATATATTAAATAACAAATCTTTGCTCTTCCTGTGATCGCCTTTTTCCTTTACCCTTTACCCTTTACGTGCGTTTGTGTGTCAGCTTTTTGTATTAATTTTAAAATTCTCTAGAATTTACGAGTAGTTTTCTATCTTACTTTGTACCAAAGGCAATGAAAATTGTTCTAGCATATCAGCGCCACATTTCATTCACACTTTGTAATGCAAATTTTTCTGAAAGATTGAAAGTGTGGAAGCGTGTGTTTTGTCTGACTTTGGCAATTTCAGTGCTTATGAGAAAGATTTTTTCTGTGTTTAAAATTGGAAAATGCTTATTAGAGTTATTCGGTGCTTATAGAAAAAAAGGAATTGAAAACGAACGTTAAGGAGCCACTACACTTGCGATGTTTGTGGCAAAAGTATTTTGTACTTTTAAGCAAATCCAACGCAGTTTGCGTTATTATAATACAAGGTATCTACGCAGCAAAGGGTATGCATGGAATATAACTAGGCGCAAATTACCTCGACGTACATTGTTATCAAAATTCTTCATGGCTGAATTTCGGTGATGCACTATTAAATCTCATCGTTCAATGGACAGGATGAAGGGTAGAGCTGGGCTTATCTTATCAGAGGCCTCTGACTCTTAATGACTCTACAGATAGAAATCCTGCAGCCAAAACGAAAGAGCACACAACCAAAAATGTCGTATACCGTAATGAATTTTTAACGAGCTGCATATCATATCTCTGCGGATATCATCTATCTCGTGCAGAAAGATCACGACTATAATACCGCGAACAGTTACTGCTTACCCGGTTTTATTTCAGATGGAATGTGGTTCAAAGACGCACTACAGGCCACTATCCAATTGCTGAATATAAAGTCCAAAGCAAAGCTGCAAGACATGTAACAGATTGGCCACCCTCAAAACTGTTGGAAGGTTTGGCTAGGTTAAAGTGTTGCTGCCTTATGACGGTATGACGGAAATCTCCGGCCCAAACGGTCTTATATACTTTCTGCTAAGTTTCGGAAAAATATATAATTTATAAAAGCGGCTAAGTTTCTTAGCTACTAGAAAGATATTGATATAGTAATGTTATAAGTTGCAAGCGTAACGACAAACCCAGCATAAATTTCGTTTCCTCTAACCACTACAAGGCAACTTAGAAACAAAAAATAATGGGTGTTTACTTCTTAGTAAAATAACTTATAAAGCATTATCACTATACGAGAGTGTTTGTTGAGTAAGTTTTTCCTTTTTGGTATTTTATTTGAAAAAGTTCAGCCTACAGTAGACACAATGACTCCTTGTTTATACGATAGAGATGTAAAAGAATGTATGTGTCTGTGTGTAGTAAAACTTTTGAGACTGTGTGTGTAAATGTAAAGAGTGTTCCCATATCTGAGTTTAATATTGTTGGGCGGTAAGACATGTATCGGGCAAGTATAAATGGAGTTGTACACAAAGGTTCAAGCCGAATTTCATTGTTAAACAATACTAAGAGTAGGGCTGCCGCAACGCACAAACATCGTACAAAAATGGTTGAAATATTAATTTAACTTCGCCTCCTCTATTGAACGTTTATGGTAAGATCAAAAGATCATTTTGCACATCCCCAGAAAATATCTTCTGGTGTCTCTCTATATTATATCCGCACAAAAGCATAAATGTGAAACTGAGGCCAAGTTTGTGTTCAAAAAGTTCGGCCATTAAAAGTACCGCGATCAAAATGAGGACCATGTTCTAGGCATCTTGCTAGTTTGATAACATTTTTCCTATAATCTTTTTCCATTTTAGAAAGTTAAAACAATTTGCCAAGCTTGCAAGTTGCCTAGAAATGTGATTGTCTTGCACATATAAAGAATTTGGCCCTCATTTTGTTATTAGATTGAAACTTGGCCTGTTTTTCACATTTATGTTTTTGTGCGGACCTGAGTCCCCTAATCTAAGTTTTATTTGTTTATTAATGCTCCAGACAAATAAGAGGGGCCCCACCTAGATTAAAAGTGCCCATTTTTAGATTGTTCTCATTACTTATTTCCTAAGGACTGTCTCTCTGGCTATAGTTGAAGTGTCCAATACTAACAAGGGAGGGACGAATGGGGAATTGCAGCCGCTTAAGTACAAATGTCAAGCCTATTGGAATCATCAGAATGCACTAACCTTCATTAATTCATATATTTTAGCAAACATTTAGTTTGTTGGTCAAATTTAAATTTTGTTTATGTTATTGTTCACTTTTTTTTCGGTTTTGTCGTGAATTTAAGAAATTTCGCCGAATTTAAATCAAAATTTTATGGCTTCTTAAAGCCAGAAATCGTTATGTGTTTAAAAGTTTTAAATTGTTGGTGCTTTTTTACTCTCTAAGAGATTTTAGGAAATTGTGGTGAATTAAAAAATGATTAAAGATTTTTATTTTGAAATTGAAAATATTTGGTGAATGTTCGATTTATTACTTTGAATGAAAATTCGCGCTATAATTGGTAAAATATTTTGTAACACTTGTGGGGTTTTTTAGTTTTAATTATACTATTTTTAAAACATTATAGGGAATTTAAATATTTTTCTTGCATTTTTGGTTTTCTTTGAAGCCGATTTTTTAATAATGTGGGGAATTTAAAATTTGTTACCTTAATTTTTGATTCTACGGAGATTTTTAAAGAGAAATTCGCATTTGGTTCAGTTCTTCGATTTCTGTTCGATTATGTGGTGAATATTAAAAAGTTGAAAAATTATTTTAACGTGATTTTAGCAAGCAATAACACACTTGCTGCTCGTGACACCATACAGCTCCTGCATAAGGCAGTTTTTGGTCGCAACCTCTTCGCTTTGGTGAACAGACTTGGCCCCAATAATGATGGGATTTAAGGACAATGGTTCTCTTTACGACGGCTTATTTGAAGTTATAGATTCATGCCGACTAGCCAACATCCAGTCGTGCATTTAAGTAGGAAATTTAATGCCGCATAATCGAAATTCAAGATTTATGAAAAGGTTGCCAACAAAGAAAGCCTACATGCCAGGCAAAAGGCCCTAATAATGTGTGTCCCTAATTTGAAAAGAAAAAAAGACTATACTATGATTCCATTTAAATCTCCATATAAATCTCGCCTTAATTTTGGCACACCCTATAGTAATAAAACGTTTATCTTGGTTTTTAATTTCTTCATTGGCAAGTATTAAAGATAGAAAAATATATTAAACAATTGATTAATTATTGTGGTTTGTTGCAAAATTAAACTTTTAAATACATACTAATCTTCTTGTAAGATAAAAACGATTATTCTAAAACAGTTTTATAACTTTTAAGGGTTACCAATTTAGGGAAATAATGTGAAATTTTTGTTTTTCAAAAAATACTCGTATTACCAAATTATTGAAAATTAGTAAACTTTCTACTCTATGTATGTGCATGTGTTAGGCAAAATAATTTTATATCGAACTTACTTGAACACAAACAACCACATTTAAAAATATGCATACACTGATCTACTATATACTATAAATTGTAGAACGGCTGAGGTGACTTTTTAGGATCCTAATTAGCTTCCCCAAAGTTAATGCACCCTTTATTTGAGAGTGAAATAAGGAGTATGTAGCAGCTATGTAGTAACCTAGAGACCAAGTTTTTTAGTCTTAAATTGCTGGCATATCAGTGTAATTGTCAGAAACCTGATCTAAAATTTAAGGAACACAAATAGACCGCTGTTATATAGTCTATATAAAATCACTACCTCTTCCTTAAGGGCTTCTAGAATAACACACAGAATGTGAAATGGTTTATACACGACGTCCATTCATGGACGAAATCAGTTTGTAGAAGTAAAATCTATGAAATTATTGAACTGTATTTTTTCCTTCAGCAAAAATAAAATTTTGGGTACAGAATTGCATCTTAGGTCTGATCTAAATGTTGCAAGACTAACGTGCTAAATAAGTGCTGGGCTCTGTTGTTTTATAGGTTTCATTCGTGTGCCCTTCTCTTCTTGCTGTTGTGTAGTTCTTGTAACATATGACCCATTCACTTCCTATTGCTTGTCGTCATGTGTCGCGGCATTAAGTCTTTATTTGTCAGTTTCAGCAGAACTGTATTGAAAATTTTATCTTGCCAGAATATTTGCAAGTTATCCTTGAGCACTTATTGACGAATAACTTATCAATCGTAGAAATATTATTCGGCATCAATATAAGGGTTCGCTTTCTGTAGGACTGTAGACTTTACATAACCATTGACTGTACTGACCACTATGACTAATGGACAGATTATCTTCCACACCAAGTACTCGTATATCATGCCATGATCACCCATTAACGCTAAAATATTAGAAACCGAAATATTTTCTGCTTTCATCCGAAACACTTTTGCTTCTTCCGCGAAGCCTTCTGAATCGCTTCAAAAGTTGCAAATCCCTTTCCCGAAATGGTAAAAGGAGAAAGCCCCAAGTGACAGGTGTGTTTGAGGAAACGTATGAGCATTATTTTTGGTTAAGGGCTACGCCATGTAATCTGTGGGTTTTTTCCAGCGGAATTATTGCATTGGGCAACGAATATTTTACCTTAAGCAATTAAATCTTCCTATTTGGAGAAAGTTATAAAGGAGGTGATTCGTAGTGAACCACACCACGGCTATAAAAGGAAGCAATTAAAAACACCATGATTTTTGTTTTACTCGGTCGTGACTGTTTGGATTTTGGTTTGTCGGAGTTTGAATATTTTACTGATCGTTCCGCTCTGGAGACATGTTTTTTAGTGGTCTCACCTACGTGTATTGTTATTCAGGAGAAATGAAAGCCCATTCCTCTATACTAGTCTGGAGTCTGAAACGGGAAAAAAATAACCTTGACTTTTTTCATTGCAAGCAGTAGCCCCCGTGACTGTTGCCCACAGTGGTTGTTAGCAGGACTAGTGATTACAAAAAATATTATTATTCGATTAATTAATCATATAATTAGGCACACAGAGAAATTTTAAGTTGCAATTAATCGGAAGAAATAATCGATTAATTAAGCCATGGTTGAAAATTATGATCAAAAACTCAAAAAATTATGTACAATATTGCAATAAAACATAACGAATTTATTAAAGTTAAAATTTTAAATGATTTTTTTAAATTGATTTGTTTAAACCTCAAGTAAGAGTTTAAACAGGCGCTTTGTAGTCAATCAAACTCTGATGCTACCGAAGTTCTAATCAGAAAACAATATTTTTGTGCTAGCGCTTAAAGCTTAGGGTACTCTATTTTCATTTCATCCTACGCGATAACCACATCTCGGTTTAATTATAGAGCTGGAGCGTTAAAGAAAAAATCTTAATGAATTGTAGAGTCCTTCCTTTTGCGCTTGTGAGCGAAATACTTGTGGTCAGACCACAACTCTAATTCAGCACCAATAGAAAACGCGTTGCTTCCAATACTGTCATTATCTTAGAAGTGTTTTTTTAATATCGAGTCTAGTAGAGTTGATGGGTTCAAACTGGCTGAAAATGGTTATTTTTAATGTGTAATTATTTTTCAGATTATTTTAGAAATAACCGGATAATCTTCGATTAATCGCAAATGATATTTCGATAAAATGAAATCGTTAATGGCAACAAAAGAATCGATTATTAACAGTTTTTCGATTAATTTTGCCAATACAGGCAGATATGATCAGATTTGCGTCAGCACCCGCCAGTGATGGCTCAATCTCACGGTGGCCCAACCACGGCTCTAGCATTAAGCGGCCAGACCAGCGTACCTATGCGATCGCATAAGCACCACCGGAGAGAGGAGAGAGGCTGTCAGGTCCCCGATCCCACCCCTTGATGAGGGGTTTGGAATTAGCTATTCTCCTGACGTCAATGCCTTAACAATTGGCAGCTGCCACCACGTGTACCCCCGAAAGAGCCTTATCAACAACCAGTCTGGAACCGAAGTTCCAGGGGCCACTGGTTCCCGTGGTACCAGTCGTTTTTCGTTACTGGTGGAACTAGTGCCCCTGTTTTTCCCCAGTGGCAATCCATCAAGGCGGCAGGGTTCACCCAGATGTTGTATGCCCCCGGAGGCGGGGGGGGGGTGCCAACACAGGCAGCTGGCAGCTATAAACTTTCCAATAAGAGGTGCTAATATTGCCATCTACATTCAGCGCCTAGGGGTCCACCGCCACTCATGGTCAGACTCATTGTATTAACCCGCTGGCCCACGTTAACTCTGACTTAATTCTAACGATCGCTGGCTAATTTCTTTAGCGGCAAAAAAGCAATCGGCAAGAGTTAAATCAAGATATATCAAAGCTCTTTTTGCACTAAGTTCAGCACTATTGTACACGAAGAGTTGACTTCCATAAGTTCAGAGTAATGATGTAACTAAACTCGACATTACGAGCTTTGCAGAACACAAGAAAAATTTACTTGTATATATGTTTGGAACGATTTTCCGTCATCCCTTGTCAATTTTGGTTTGGAGACTTACTTGCTTAGAAAGCTATCAAGCATACTCCATTTTTTCCATTGCTTGAGAGTCAGAGAGGAAAAGTACTAAACCAGAAAACAATACAATCAAGCGAGATTTATTGGAATTGGAAACGCTTGCACTCAAACCTCATCTTTTTTAACTTCATTGAGTTTTTACTCTGCCAACAGATTTCATAATTTTAATGAGTTTTAAAAATGAATTAAAATCCTTTTCCTCCTCTATATAATTTTAACAAGTTTGAGTTAAAAAACAACAAAACTTTACATATTTTTTATGACTAACAAACTGCAATTAAATCTTTTTTAAGTTCTTATGGAAACACACCTCCATTCTTTCTAAATTCATATTTTGTATTTCGCTTGTCTCTTCTTAACAAAAACTTCTAACCTGTTTTTAGCTCGTAAGTTCTTACACGTGTTTTGTCTCCTGCTTCTTTCAATTTTATGCATTTGCGCTACTGTCATATAAGTGACATTTGTTTTTGTGTGTGTGTCTTTTTTGTCTTCAACATTTATTATAAATTTAATTACTGCAGACTAAATACAAATATTTTATATAACCAAAAGATGTAACTGAACAAACAGGACATCTTTTATATCAATAATGACAACTTTGTAAGCCACGTTATTGCAAAGGAATTCAAACACAAAATGTTAGTGAAATAATGATCCCTCCTCTCTCTCTCTCTCTCTCACTCTTCTTCCTTGTTTTATGAAACTATATAATTTTGCATGCTTTGTTTCAATGTTTTCATCCTTTTAGTTTGCATTTTACTCGCCGCTTGTGGTAACGTTTGACATGTCATCAGATCATATAATTTGTTCGCTGAATTATGATACAGTGGGAGGCACTTGTGTCAAAATTTAAGCAAGTGCTGTCAAGTTGTCAATGTATTTTGCTGTTTCTATCGCAGATGGATAGAGAGTTAGATCGACTTTGCACAATTCAAAGACTCGGAATCAGTAAGCATTAGATTATTTGAAAACATTACTATCATTTTTTTGTCAACAATACAGATATCACAAGTGACAAAAAGACTATGATGATGTAAAAGTTAAACGTTCTATTAGGAATATCATATCTGGTAGTTGTTAAGGCTCACCATAGAAACAGTTACTCTCGCACACTGCAGAGTAAATAGAATTTCTGGCCTACAGAAGGTGATCTAAACCGCCAAACTTGTGCAAATTTCAATGTGAAACGAATGTCAGGGTTTTGTATTGAAAATTGCGTCTTGCTTATAAAAAGGTTTTCATTATCTTTAAATTAAAATAAAACAAAGTGTGCGTAAGAATTCATTGAAATTTTTTATTCGTGTAAAAAGCCTGTCGCAATATAATATCCCAAACATGAAATTTTTTATGACTCTGTCTTATAAATCAGGCTGATTTTAACCGATCAAATGTGCTACGTTGGCTCTAAAGGCCCTTGTGATTTGTAGCTTTTTCGCATAGATCTGCTACTAAAAAAAAACCCCAGGTCATCAGCTGGCAGGCACAAATGTATGGCTTGCCGTGACTGAGTGCTCTGGCAGAAGTTTTAACTTATACCTCCTCGTGATAGCGGCCGGTAAAAGGTTCCTGTTTCTGCCAGGAGTCTGGCAGAAACAGTCGAGCGTGGAGAAGTTAACACTCTCTTATAAAGTTCTTTAATGCACGGTGGTGCAAAAAGATAATTGGTTTAAACTATGCGAACTCTGGATACCAGGCGATTTCCAGTTTATGCGTGTACGAGTATATGGAGCTGAGTGTGGGTGGACATACTTTTCTCCGCTACTCGTGGGAAATATATGAATACTCTAAAAGAACTCTGGGTTTAATTGGCCAGGGGTGGATTACGGCAGAGTTGGACAAAAATGCCTCACGGGGCAATCTCTAGAGTTACTACTAACACGTTAGACCGTGGAAAGCTTAATCCCTGTAAAAAGATGGTGGAATTTTAAAGCGATGAACCTTGCAAGTAATAGAAGCGTCAGTCTCCAAAGATACTCCTAAGGAAGAGGCTATGACGGTAGCGCACATTGTTTGTGACAACAGTATTCATTGTGGAACAATTGGCGCTAAGCTGTCTCTTACATAAATTTAGCAAAGGGTGTTTTTAGACGCAAAGAACTTTAAAAGAAACTTTTTTAGTTGCCATGAATGTCAATTCATTTGACATATAATATTCTACCTCACTCTGCAGTTGATCTTAAAATTTTCCCTGAAGAGTTGTTCACTTACTTGAGAAGCTGTTATGATCTTTTAAATCAAACTAAGGCGTTTGGAGAGAAGGCAATTCTGAACACAGTTTGAGATGCGGTTTCGTGTAATATTACAAACTATTGGAGTCATTGGTGCATCTAGAACGATAGTTAGTGATGGTCGCTAAGCAGTAGTGAATAATTCCAGAAATGTATCACCTTATGGAGGGAGACCTGAGTGTTCCACTATCGATTAGCTAGGAAATTCATGCAAATAAGTATCTACCTAGTTTTCAAATTCACAAACACAAGTTTTTACGGACACAGTTTAGCATTTAAATTTTAATTGAGTAATCTAAATTGCGTGTGTATGAACACCAAAGTCAATTGCATACACATGCATCAAAGTCTATAACTCAATTTAAAATTTAATTGCTTTAATTAAGACGCATGTCTGAACACACTATAAGTCTTTTGTCAAGTCATATGCGATTAAAAACCCCAATTTTATTTCAGTTAAAGAAGTTCACTTGAGTTTTTTTCGTCTATAAACAAGCCTCTACTACTCTTTTAACTTAATTCACGAAAAATTTCTAAACATCATTTCATGCCAAATCTACACTTCTTTATTACTGTTGTAAAATTTGTTATTGTATTTGTTGCATTTGTTGTTCCTCTTTTCATTACATAGAACTTTACCCTTTATGTGCAGAAATGAATGTATTTGTGCATTTAAAATCCAGACACACACATATGTTTAAACAGGTTGGTAAATGACCCAGTGGGGAAAACAAGGCAATAGGCGTAAAAATTAGTTCGTTGAGCTTTATGTGGTAAACTTGCTTCTATTTCAATATGTTTCTCCATCATTGTCTTTCAGACAATTTTAAAATTCCGTTTGGAATTTTATTTTGGTCTTTTCAGGCGATTGCGTTATTACGGAGTAAATTGGTGGGTTGCATATTAAGTAATTATGAATTTGACACAGCAGTAGATGTGACCTAATATTGAAGCATCCCATTTGTATGCAACCCTGTGCACGTTGTAATATTAGGAAGCCACGACATCTGTTTTCTGGCCATCCTTCTTCATCCTTCAATTTTGCCTTCAATTATTAGTTGCACAGTTTCACATTCACCCCTTCAAGCTATGTCTGCAAAGTAGGCAGACTTAGGTTGTTTTATGATCGTTACTAGCTTTCGTTCAGTTCTAATTCGCCTCTTCTTTATTTGAAACCCCTGCTGCCTAGGAAATTTTTAGAGTGCGAAATAACGATAATAGCCAACGTCTTGTTGCTCGCTGTATAGGGTACTGTGAAAACAACTGATCCATGAGGCCAACGCCATCACTCTGCAAAATTCGATAACTTCAGGTCTGCCACTGCTACCTCGCCACCATAGTAAATCGGCGAAATCAGCAACACAACTTAGTTTTAGCGGTGGGAATACAAACAAAATTTACATATTTTTTTGGAAGCCACACATGTGCCTGAGCTTTCAGTTCTGCAGGTGCATGCACTTTATTTTTTCTGAGCGATTTAATTTCACTACAGTAAATGCTCCGCTAGCCCCAATATTGTAATAAAATTGTCCATTGTTATATTTCGGCCAGCACTTTTGAAGTTTCAAGCCAGATCTCTTAACACGAGTTCGCTTTCGTTTCCATATTCAGCTTGATCTGGTGCTTAAAGTTGTTTCTCAACGGTCAAATGTTAACTAGGCTGGCACTACGAAGCCAGGTTGTTGTTCGTCATGGTCGATATGTCCCTTATCGGAGCAGCTGGCCCGAGTGCCGGCATCATTAAATCTTGTGAAGCTCAGCAGTGCGCGGTTATATCCATTTGAATATCTTTATTTCCATTTTATGCTCTAGGCCTTATAATTCCTATTTTTTCCATATATGAGATTCCCATCTTCATTTATTTAAAATAACTCTTGCTCCTGCAACAACCTGCACAAAAAATGTCGTGAAACAAGTCAGGTGTTTTATTACATTCATTTTTAATTTTCTATTTTCGTATGTTTTTTTTTAGAAGGGGAAGTTTTTTTTGTGAAATGCCGAGTTGAGAGTTCATGTACCGTTACTCTTTCCACACACATACACACCTGCACACACTTATTCATACATATCAGCCGTAGCTTTGTCTAGCTGTATCTGTATTTAAGTTGCTGTAAAACATCATTCATCATAAAAGTCAAAAATGTGTCAACTTTTGTTGTATTCCCAACAACAAAAACAACAACAGAAAAGGGAACTATTTTATTATAAATGAAAATCAGCAGTAGGAAAAAAGAAAAATCACAAAAGCATGGAGTAAGATAATTAAGAAACTCTCAGGTATGTTTAGAAAGCCACAAACAAACATTATAGAACACGCTCGTTATTCATGAAATGATTATAAAACAGCGTTTGGAGGCGTTTATTTACGTTTTTTTTTTTAATTTTTAATTATGACAAATTATATTGGGGTAGAAAAAAAACAAAACAAAATTTACCCACGTCATTGTTACAAAACTTTTAATGACTTGTTGTGCTTTCTGTACAGAATCCATTTGCTTAAACGCGTAACGCAGAAGAATAACGTGATAATATTAATGTTGGCCTTCTAATTGGATCTTAGAGTTTTTTAAAGTGTTCCATAAAGCAATGCGAAGCGGGAGTTATTTGTGCTCTTTTGTTGTCTACTAGACTGCCAAGGTCCTGAATTTTCAGGAACCGTTGAGCAGTGCGTTAGCGGTTTCAAAACGGCACTAGGCTGAAGAGAGACAACATTGCGCGCAATATCGCTCTTGGAAAATGAAATAATAATAAAAAGATCTATGAGGGCGAATGAACTCGTTACCCCCAGCAAAGTTCCTTAATACTGTCCAGTCACCTAAGCATGGTGACTAGGAGTTTGTAGCACGAGAAATACTAGATTGTTACTTGTGCGAAAGCTGGGCAGTGGCAGCTAAAATATTCCAAATTTTTTACCTGGGTTGTCCGCTTACTACTATAAATGGCGCTATGGTGAAAGTCCAAAAACTACCCTGCATCGAGTAAACCTTAAGCGCACTTTTGATAGTCAAGACGGGCGACTTTGACGGACCCCATTGCCTTGCTAGTTAGATGTGTTCTTGAATATTAGCAGTTGCCTCCTATTAGCTCAAACCCACAGAGTTCTCAAGCCCAAGCAAAGACAATGCGTCCACCAATGCCCCTGTGTGTATTACAGGATTGTTATACGCAAGTACCAATTAGGAACCCTGATGGGCGTTCCCTCTTGGCGAGGTGTGGAGTCTAACTAAAACTCCACGTGATCTATGTGTCATGGCAATGTAACAACACATCGACGTAACCCTAGTGATTTGGCTATCAACTGTAGGCTTTTGTCATAAAATTGTTAATAAATGGCAACAGTTTGCCATGCTTTACTTCAGCACCAGTCTTGCAACACAATTCGATGGTGGTCTAATTAAATGCGTATTAAAAGGCCACCACCAATGCCCTGTACGCCCTAGCATAGGTACGAATTGAAAGCCATGGATCCCACCTGTTGCTGAGGGGTTTCCAGCTACCAATACTGCTCTGTCAAAAGCTAGTGACAGCGTTGTAATGCAACGCCACATTGATCCTACGCTAATATCTTCCCACACTTAGAGTATAAACCACAGCCACCACGTGTGCTCCCGAAGCAGCCTTACCAAAAACCAGTTTGCGACATGCTTATATCGTTACTGCTCCAACATACAAAGTGCCACTATATTCCTGATTCAGACCCCAGATAAGCCTCGGGGACGGGTTTCCGGATCTACCCTGGTAGTAATACATTAAGGTAGTGGGATCACCAAGAAATGCCTACGTAGCGAAGTGAATTCTAACAGTTGGCTTATCCTATTCGTCACTGAGTTTAGGGCCATCCGTGTAGCAGCAGATAGTTATTGGCACCTGCGAGATGGTTTCGTTGATCCATTAGTTTGCTATCAGTGTTTCAGAAAATTCCTTTAGCTAGCTGAAGTTTTAACAAACAGAACTTACACTTTGTGTGGCCAGGGATACTGAAGAATAACACTTATATTTTGGATGCCTCTGTTATCGACTGGTGGATTCTAGCTGCTTAATCAACAAACTCGCACGCTGTCGACTTTCTTTCACTTGATTCAGGGTAGACACCTAATTTATACAGTAAAGAATAGACCTCGTTATTGCAATAACTTAATTTGTTTAGAAAATTTTATTCCAATCCTGTCTTCCAGCTGCCGTCTTTTACATCCACGACCCTCCTCTAAGTTCAGTAAAAAAGTTTTGTTAAAAAATTAAAACTTTTCCTTACACTCATGCACTAATACACATTTTGTTTCGTTTTTATTTTACAAGTGAGACCAGTGAGAATGCATATGTGCAATGCTTGGACAGCATGTGTGGTTAAGTTGAAGTTGAGAATATGTTGAATTAATATCGAAGGACTCAATCTATTCCCCAACACTACAACAATATACATGTTAACTAATAATTGTAAAACTTTTTGTTGCTCTTTCTCTGTTTTATTTTGCATTGTTTTCTATTGCATAAAATAGACAAAAAAGTTTATTTGCCGCTAGAGCATAATGGAGAAAATAAAAAAATATTATTATTTTTAAGGTACTTAAATGGTGTTAAAAATAATAAGTTAAACGAAGTTGGCCAGAGCCGGAATTCACCAGATAGAACCAGAATTTGACCAAAATCTTGTAACAAAACGATTATAGAGAGCCACTACTTAAAAAAAGCCACAAAGAATAACTTTTAGACACAAATAGGTCGATTTGTTTATTTATTGTATTCAATTATTTTTGTTTTCCGTTTTGCGGAACTTGCTTTTCTTACAGAAAATTCTTCGTTTTTCCAAAAAACACTAGGGTTTCACAGGATAATTTAATAACATAATTTGTTTGAGGTGTTTTTTTCAGAACAGTACCATTTTATCTAAAATACCCATATCAGCTTTCCATACAAAATCCTCATTTTTAAAAAGACCATTTTTTAACAAAAGTACTATTCTTCAAACTAAGTAAAAGTATAATTTTAATCAAATTTCCCAATTTGCACAAATTTGATTTGTTTTTTTTTTTTTTTTTTGTACAAAAGACCCCTTTATTTGCAATTAGGATCTTTAAAACAAGACATTTTTAATACAAAAATTATATTTTTCCAAGACTCACTAAAATCAATTTGGTCAGTGCGTTCGGCGAATTTTCCCTACTAGAATTTAGCCATATCGGTTCACAGATTTTTTATTGGTATTTTCCACGCTTACGGGGAAACGCATATACACCAGCCCATTAAATTTCCATGTTCTGAATCCTTATCAAATTTGCTTTGAAGAACCGCTACAGAAATGATCAACTCCCAGATAAACTTCGCATGTTGGAGCGAGAAAAAATCGAATTTCATTAAAAATTGCGCAAAAGTCGAAATGTCGCCAAAAATTCATCTTCACCAAAAATACGAAAATTCACCATAAACTCGAAAAAGTGATACATAAAATTGTAATTGCCAAATATTCAAAAGTTTAATAGAAACCCGGAATTAAAAAATAATCGTTTTTTTAATTCACTGTTCCACAAAAATTGCCGTTTTGAATTTCTTTCACAAAACGCCTTTTTGTTTATAAACATTAACTTGGTTGGGTACTCAAGTCTTAATTTCGTAAAAAGTGACCTTCTTGACAAGAAGTTTTTTGGGTAAAAATTATTTTATAAAAAAACAATGGGCCGTTGTGTACTTGTATGGAAAATTTCCGCAAAATATTGTTCCTTTTTTAACCAAAAATTATTTTCCTTTATTGCACTTTAGGCCTTTTCTTTATAAAAATCGCTCTTCATAACTATAATTATTTTTAAATCCTAGGTGACCGTTTTACCTGTATTTTTTTTAATTTAAAATTATACTTAAATTGTTGTCAGTTGCAGGAAATAAACAATTAAAATCGTTTGCCAAGCAAAACACAACAATTTAATAAAATTGCAAAGGAGCAGAGAAAAGGGCAACAGCAGCAAACGGAGGGCGGGTGGTCGTGCGGGCGGTCTGACTGACAGTCCGTAGCAAGAATAAGGTAAAAAATAAACTTTGTAAAAGAAGGCCATTACTAAAGCAAAGTTGCAAGTGCATTACTTGTTTCTCTTACGGGATTGTCAAGTGGTTAACAAAACATGGCCAACAAACCAAGCAGCCAACCAGCAAACCAACACAAAAGAAAACTTTCAAGCAGCTAGTTAAACAATCAGTCGTTATCCCACCAGCGCACTAACTAAACAGTCAGCTAGCCTAGCCGTCAGTTAAGCAAACAATACCAAAATTTACTGTAATACTTTACTCCAGCTTCAGATGGTGGAAACTTCGTTTATTCATCTTTTCTAACAATTGTATGCTAAATAAGCAGCCTTCAGAGCAAACAAACAAAAAGGAAAGAATGAGAAAAAAACATGACAAAATAAAGGTAAAGTAGCAAAATATAAAACGCAAGGATTTTATTTTTAGTTTGTTAATAGAGATTGAGGTTGTGTTGTGTTGCACAGCCGGAAATCGTGCCGTTTAAACACAACAATGCACGTTAAACTAACCACTGTTATCTTGTTATGTAGGCAACTGTGCTACCAACAGTCTGGTCAGCTTTGTACAAGGTGCCCCTAATATTTAAGACAGAACGAACTTTGAGAGGTCACAGGGTGTCTAAATATTTCATAGGCGTTTTTAAAATTTCACAATTTGAGAGGCCCCTTTAATCATAGGTATGGGGTATTACACGACCAGGAAATTCATGATGGCGAGAAATGCGCAAAAGGGCCAGTCTCCTTGAAATCGCATTTTATTTTAATCCATTGAACGTAGTCTTCTCCTTATTTGCCATTGACTAGTAGACTTCAGTTAGTGGCTCAATGTCAGTCTTCGTGGCAATCTGAATGTCGAGAGCTTGTCAGAATGTTGAGTTCTTGAATATTGTGCGAAATTCACAATCCTCTCGAATTGCTGCGTACTTTTTTTTAATTTCTCCCAAACTTTTCATACAACTTCTTGCTGTTCTTGGCATGGAAATCTATCTTGACGGTTGATGGACTAAGCACATTTTCAGATTGCCTAAAAAGCACCCAAGTCCCTTTTTAAAATGGCGTATGTGGTACTTTACTCCTTTTGGTCTAAAAAGTCCATGTTGAAGCTTTTCGAACAAGAGAGGGCGAAGATGGCTATCGCTGACAGCAGGGTTATGTTTTACTATTTCATCGTTACTGTATGTGCTCCAAGGGAACATGTTCCTGATATCCGAACTTATGTAAGAACAACACATTCGTCCTTCCTGATAGATTGGCCAGTGGCCTGCACTACAGAATATAGGCTAAACTGGTTTTTTAGCTTTTGTTTAGGTACTTTCAAAAATTTTCCGCGCTCCAGCAGAATACCTTAAATGAGTAGGGGTCATTCCCTAAATACAAGCCCGCTAAAAAAAACTCGAATCTCGCGTGAATTGTGGGCCACTCTTTACAACTAACTGCTGCCAATACAGACGATTCCTTACTTCCTTTGTATTAAAAATGTACGAGGTTAGCAAATAGCATAGCAAAATAGCATTTTCTTATGTTGGTACTCGCATGCATGCTTCGACATTCTGATCTTCTGAAAATTACTTTTTATGATTTCCTCCGCCCTGCAGATACCAGACGCAAAAGGGTATCATGAAACCGAAACTGAAAAGGAGGAATATACAAGGTCCAACCTGTGATTTGAGAAACTGATAGCACGGAAACTGGCAGATTCTGAAACAAAATTCTCAAACTGATTTTTATTGAAGATCCTTCGGGGGTCGATAATTTTATCGCATTTCGGTATCAGAACGGCAACATTACTCACTGTTTCCAGTACTGTTTTTTTTATAGTGATAAGATTGCTAGTATCAATGTGCGTAAAGCGAATCGGTGCGGTGGCAAATTCGATAGTTAAACCTGGAACAGATAGAAATTTATGACAGGAGTTATACAGTTTGGCCAAAATTGTAATCGGATTTTCAAGCTTCCTAAAAATAGCGAGGCATTGCGAGCTCCAGACGGCACCCAGCATCTATGCATGCCGATTCAGATTGGATAACTTTAAATCCGCACTGGCTGCTGCCCTTTTAACTGCGAGATGCAGTGAATATTCCTAACACCGAAGTGGGGCACGTACTTACTGCTCCCGTTACACTCAATCCGATGTACCTGGTTAGGGATATTATGAGCCTGTAATTGTTCTAACTTTAGTTTTCATGCTAGAGAGGCATAGGAAATCATTGATTTTTTGTAACCACGCCATCTTTTTCGTTCGTAGGCCCCATATCTTGCCATACAGCCTTTGACACGCATAAGTTGCTCTTAAGGCTTTGCTTTGCCCCAGGGCCCCAACACTTGGCTTCCTTCTTCTAGTGGAGGCTACTTGAATAAAAAAAATCTTCTTTGGGAATAAACAAATCTTCGCCACTTATAGCTGTTAGTGCGTATTATGTTCTTCCTTTGCGATTCATTCATCTACTTTTTGCTTCTCATATTTTAAGCTCATTTTATTTGTTATTATGGTCTGTTGACGATTTAAGAGACCATAATGCCAGCACTTTGTGCAGGCCACTTATAGGTGCGCCACTAAAGTAAAAGATTTTTATGAAATTAGAAACACAAACTAAGCACAAGGTTAAATTAGGAAAACAGATTAAAGAAAAGATTTTAGATATTATTTAAACATCATTTAATACTGAGATAACATAATTTTTGTGTTTTGGGAAGACGATTTGATCCTTCAAATACGTTCCACAATTCATGGGAAACCTGGAAGTAGCAAGAGTTTTAAAGTGAAACTAATCAGCGTTAGGATGTAGGTTGTAGGAATATGTTATACGGCAATTATATTTTAGCTGTTATAGTAACGCACCCTTGGAGTGAGACAATTAGGCACATTATTTGTATGGGAATATACTTATGGATTGTTAATTTTCCAGAACAGGTACGGATCGATCTTGGGATGTTTTAGTATTGCTTGCTTTGTAAATAGGGTAAGATAATAGCACCTGGCTATGAACCTACTGGCGTCATACATCTACAGCTTGGCTTTGAGCCATGTGTGGCTATCTCTAAGTACCTTGGACCAAAATTAGCCGCGTCATATGATATTGTGGCCACTATAGTTAGGGGAAACTTCCTGACCAAATTAAAGGGGATTATATGAAATTTGCTGGTGTGTTTGTATAAATATGTTGAGGAGAAATTATGGAAAGGATTTGGGAGTTGACCCCAAAGCCTTTCCTTCTACTTTGCACTGGTATAGTATATTCATTTGTTGCAAATTAATATGACAAAGGATATAAGATAAATTCGGGAGATCTTTCATTCACCTACTAGGTACAAGATATGGTCGGGGAGCTTGTATTCAGGAAAATACGTTCGAATACAATGAAGTATATAAGATGACTTCGAGAGGCCCTATATTCGTCTATACAGAATATAACGAAGATTATATAATTTCAGGATCCTTACGGCAAAATACGGTAAAATGCGAAGAATATGAGATAAGTTCGGGAGGCCTTATATCCGTCTAGACAAGGCTCAAGCCAGGATATTGTAGCAACGATCAACAGATTTTGCAGATTTGTCATAACGCCAAGAGAATAAGGTTGCTAGCAAATGACTACTTTAGAAGTTACCACAACAAGGAGGAACGTAGTTGATCTCCTAAGTCTCTGAAGAATGCCTACGCCAAACTCATCTCGGGCAGAGAACCTTTACTATCCTCTACGATATATCGAAGCTTGAAATACAGGGATTATATTCCCTTATAAGTAAGGCTAACTGGCTTACACTTGACTGCACGGAGGCAAAACTATAATTACCACAACTCTGCTCTGTACTATCGCTCCTCTCTCGCCCTCTCTCTCCCTCTCTCACTCTCTCTCTCTCTCTACATTAATTAATTACTAGTTTTCCAATCTCCAGTTTGTTTATTTTCCCTTAATGTTCTTTACTTTCTTTTGTTCTACTCATTTTCTTTCTCCCTCATTTAGGTAACACAAAGGGAACGAAAGAGCAGGCCCTTGTAGTCTGCGGCCTGATAATCCAATTTAAAATCGCCTGCCATGCAACTAAGCTACGAATACGGTTCTAATCGGTAAAGCTGTCGGACTACAGCAAAAGTAGCCTGCTGGTAAGTGACACGTCGTTCTTGTGGCCCAAAATCAACGCAGTATATAATGTTGTGCATAAACTGATTGAGAATTATAACTTTTATTTGAATTAGAATGTGTTAGCGGCCTATTTTTAGTGTGTTTTTCAGTTTTAATAACTGGGATTTGTTTTTCTTAAGACTTTTATATCTGCACGTTACAGCATCGGAAAAACATGCGCAATAGAAAATAGAGACATACAGTGAATACCAGAGACGGAAACGTATGTCAACGTTGGAGTCACCTTAGCAATCCATTGGCCCAAGCAGACGTTAGTATATCGGTCGTAACTCACGCTTTGATTAAAGGCGACTTCGGTATAGAATTTAAGAGTAACCTCAAGTGACCTACTGTGTTACTCTCTTCGTTAACCAGTAAATACGACGTCTAAGTGTTCTAAGCGTTCTTTACGTACCGACCCTTGACTTCTTCCTCTGTGCGTATTAAACTCGTGTATATTTCAGTGATTGTGTTAACTTTCTTGCTAAATATATCTACTTTCTGCGATTCAATCAAGCTTTTAATTTTTAATTCAAAGGAATTAAAAATATTTTAATTGTCTACAACTTTTAAATTTTAACTTTTTCAATCTTCATAAAGTTTAATAATTTTTTTTTGGTAAATAATTTTCCTTGTTTTTCCAAGTATTTATTTCAGTTTTGATTTTACCTGTATTCGCACTGTATTTGTACCTGTATTTTTATTATAAAACTTTATTCTCATTGTAATAGTTGTGTTAATATTGTTGTCTAACTAGTTAACAAATTTAACAATTTTCTATGTTTTGTTTTTGCAGGTAGTAATGCAGTTTCTCGTATTCCTTTTGTTGTAAATATTTGAAGGATCAACTTTTACGAAATGTATGCACTTTTTCCATAGAATATCTTTTTGGTTTATAATAATCATAAAATGAGAATAAAGGTGGAAGAGAGAAGTGCAGTAATATGGGAGGTAAAGTGATTAATTTGTAGCAAAGATTTCTAAATTGTTGTAAGAGAATCTAGGATATTATGAAACTGGCAGGCTAGAAATGATATTCAGTCATTGTATTGTTGGGTTTCAACTTGACACTGAATAAAATTAAAGAATAAAAAACATATTTGTACTTAAATTAAAAAATCAATGAGCTTAGCACAAGAGCTATGTATATTGTTTTAGTATTATTTTTTTTTTATTGGCAACGCTTTCAATATGCTGCTTTATCATTAGCCCCAATTCGATGCAAAATCCCTTACAGTAAAATAAGCTTTGACACTTTGGAGCAGCACTTGCGACATGCAAGTTGGGCGTTTCACGTCTCTTAGCTTCACTTTATAAGATGTTTTCAATGATTTTAAATAAAAGAATATATCGTGTTGCTTTACTTGCAATTCTACTTCTTGTGTTTGATATGGATCTTAATCGAGTATGGATTTTAATCGAGTAATGTCTCTATTTCTTCGAGTCTACTCTTTTGCAATCACCATCTTCGAAGCGTCGAGAACAAACGCTATATGCTGTTTCCGACAGAGAGAATTAGAAAGAGAACGAAATATGACAGATAGGGAGAGAGAGAGAGATAGGGTAAGAGAGCAATTGCACCATAAGCTTACACACAAATACGGTGACTTTCTGACACAGTTAAATATATAACGAATCAACATTTCCCTCGGAAACACTTTTTGCAAGATTCGCTGAGTACTGAATATCGTTTTTTAGATTTCTGACAACCAGGTTGTCTGGAACGAATATAATACTGCTTAGCAATTAATTCTGCGTCTTGTCAACGCAGGACAGAGCATGTAGGAATCTATTTCTACCACATCTATTTTAGTTATGTGATAGTTAACTCTACAGTGTCCTTTTAATAGTTCAGTGTAGAGTTTAATATTGGGTTACCATTTATTTGTTTTGAAAACCTTCGATCTGGCAAGGCTGTCAGCTGTTATATATCTGCTACCTGTAGTGTCATTTATTTAATTAAAGGCTTGACATTTATGAATATTCATCGTTTAGCAACCGAAGAACCCGTAAAAATATTTAAAACCTACTTTAAAAGTTGTCGTTCAAAACAGTTCATCTCTCGAGTATTACGGGGTAATTGTGGTTGTCACAATCGTCCTACTATGTAAGGAATGGGGAATATTATAAAGCAATTTGAGAAGACTGGAAGCGTTACAGAAGTGCATCATCACATTGTGCGTACTGGCGAAATTATTGCTGATGTTTTGAACCAAATTTTCTTCAGCGATGGAGCTCATTTTATATGTCAGTTACCATTACCGTCAATTCTGACCACTATGGCCGTATGATGACCGATATGTGTTTTTAGCACGACGGTGTCACGAGCCACACTACATGACAGATTTTGTATCTGTTGTATGGGACGTTTCCAGTGTAAATAATTTCACGTCTCGGCGACGTTAGCCACCAAGATCATGCAACTTCACGCCTTTAGACTGTTTTGTGGGGCTGCGTCAACGCGGATAATCTTTTAATATTAGAGCATGTTAAAACCAAGATAGTTACCTAGATCAAGTTATCGCCGAGATACCGATCGAATTGTGCGAAAATGTGGTTCAAAGTACCCCAAAAGGATAGACTGCTGCATCAAATCATTTTAATGACATCGTATTTCTTACGTAATGGCAAGGCCCAAGCATTATAACAAAATAAAAGGTTCATTTAAATCATAGCTTTATTTGTGTTTCTTTTAACCTTAATATTAAACCCGAAAATGTATCATTTCCTCTGAGATTTAGAACAAACTCTTTCTTAATACTTTTGATTTCAATTATTACTTTCGACTGCAGCATGCCTGATTGGAATCTCCAGTAATCGAGTAGACCTTGTTCTTCCGCTTCGCGTTTTGGGTTATTTGCGAAGCTATTTTTTATCTTAAAAATGGCTCAGGAACTACGAAAGGAGCGTCTGCGCTCTTTTTGACCAGACAGTCTGCCATTTCATTGCCTACATGCCCCTCATGTACCGGTATCACAATTATAGTAACTGAAAATCTCGCCGATAGGGTATGCAAAAGTTTAATCAATTTTGATTGGAATGGGTAGTTTGTTAATGATTTTAAAGCTGGCCGGCTGTCCGAAAGATAGAACTCCTAAATTTCCTAGCATAGTGCTCTAAGACGTGAACCTTCGCCTACATGATGGAAGCTGTTTTTTTCCATTGCAACTGCTTTACAGAAATGGGGCTCTACAATTCCCACCCCGCCCTATCGCTGCCATCTAGCATCATGGAACCATCTGTGTACCAAAAGCTGCCTGGCTGCCCGAGAGAAAGCACAGAGCCCTAAGACGTGAACCTTCGCCTAAACGAAGGAAGCTGTTTTTTCCCATTGTAACTGATTTGCAGAAATGTGGCCATAGAATTCCCACCCCGCCCCATTGTTGCCATCTTGCATCATGGAACCATCTGTGTACCAAAACTGTGAATTCTGTTCTACTCTTATTATCCCAAGCTTAGCGTTCACTGATTATCACTCTAAATTGTGAAGAGACGTTTGGTGTTCAATTCATATTATCGGAGACAGCGAGACATGGAGAGTTCGAGTTTAGCAGTTAATAATATTTATCTACATCCTCTTATCACTGCAAGAAACCTAAGGCCGCAAGTGAAAGTCAAGTTTGAGCAGAAATCTTTCGCCGCTGTCCTTATAAAACATCTGAAACATTGATTTAACTGACACCACCAGAGATAAAAGGCATGATATATCATGTTCACAAAACAAGTAGACATGACCAAATTTACAAAGCCCTTCAAAAAATATTAAGAGCTGATAATTAATTAGCCTACCAGTTTTAACATCAAACAGCCTTCATTAGCTGTCATAGTCATCATTAATTGAAGTAAAACACAGGGTATTTTACCATGGCGAAGGCTATAAATTTCTTTATTCATATGTGTGTGTTGCAATGGTAGTAGTTTATACTGTATACATTTTAAAGTCCCTTGAGAAAAAACTAACAGAAAAGAAGAACTTTTTGCGAGAATGATAAAAAATTAAATAAAATAAATAATAAAATGCACATTCACATGTTACTGCTTTGTAAAAAGGGGCGTGCGAAAACTAATGCAGTGAAGGGAATACGGGGATAAGTTTGGCAGGGAATTTAACTTAAAAGTTAACTAACGAATTCATTAATTTCCAACTTTCGAAAGAAAAATGTGAGTATTTTCAAAAATGCTGCATAAAATACTTTCTTTATTAATTCTAAAATACTCTTTAACTTAATTTCTCTACTTTTATAATCACAATTAATTATTCTCCCCTCTGCAGGTAATTTCTCCCTTGACATAACAACTTCTCACCTGCCACACTTTTGTTACAATTTCACTATTGTTTTTTTTTTGTTTCTGTTTGCTATTGTTGTTCCTGCTAGTCCATGTTTAAAATTTGAAAATTTTAGTTAAACATCGGATGTGATGTGTTACCTACCTAAAGCGTTGTCATTGCTCGTAATGACAAAAGTTTACTCTTTTGTTATGTTGTTTTCTTTTTTATTCTACACACCCCAAGGTATTTACATACGTGCAAATGTATAAATATATAGGATTTACATATAAACATGTGTACCCACTGTGCCAGTTTGTTCACGTGTATGTGTGCATGCAGTTTGTGTACCTCTCTACACTTTTACACTCTCACACATTTGTTTTTGCATTCACGTAGCAAAACAGAACAATTGTTTTATTTCTTTAGCGTATATTCTCTGATATTTATACCGTTAAAAGAAGAAGAAAAAACAAACAGCAAACCATTTCGTTAGGAAATCGAAGAGTTTAAATTTGGTAACTTTTAATAAAAGACCAATCGGACAGCTGTTGTGTATCAATTAAATGTCTAATTGTGTTTTCGTATCTAGGAAAAATGTAGCATTTTTGTACTTTTGTTACTCTGGGAATGGGTGGTGTTTTTTTTATTTTACCCTTAATAATAACGAAAGGCATTGCCCTTTATGATCTCTATGAAACCTCAAATAAAAACGGTGTTTTAAGCATGTACTGTACGTGATCGGAGGAACTTATCGAGGTTGCTAGCAATATTAACAGGTCACTGGGTGTTAGGAGAACATGCCAGGCGACTTAGACTCCCCTATAATGACCACTGTCGCAGTTGTAAGGACATAGAGACAGAGGAGACGGTTTTTCACCTTCTCTGCGAATGCCTTGCGCTGGCTGTCAGGAGACACAAATTTCTTGGAGACTACATACTGGAGGATCTCAGTGAGATATCTAGGTGCCGTTTCAACGATATTTTAAGATATCTCACGGCTACGGGATGGATCTAGCTCCCTAGTCTTAGTGCGAGCATAGGCTCTAAGACACCATTTACCTGGCGAGTGGTATGGTCTTGTCAAAACGGGGTTATTCTGACCTTACTTGACAGCCTGCGTGCAGCAGGCTACCATGTTAACCAACCAACCAACCAACCAAGCATGTACTCTTTGATATGGCAGCATTTAATTTATGAAACGAAAACGCCATAATTTTAGGGTGACCCGATAGGACTTATAATAAAATAACAACATCATCACATTGATTCTGGCGATACTTTTAATTTGGATTTATGTTCGAAGTGGAACAGCACCTCATTTAAACTGCTGTTAAGCCTCTTCTGCTCGCCCGAAAACATAATTTTAAAGCCTAACATTTCCTGCTCTCAATTAGCGAACTTACGGCGTCGTCTCTATTCGTCCGATATCAGCTCTTACGCTAGCTCAATCTTATGCGGATATTGGCACTAATTCAACCACAAAGTTGGACGGAATTCCCTCTGGCGATGCTGAATTCAGCTAATGGGTGTCGAATAAACATTTCTGGGCCTTCTTAGATACTGACCGCTGTAGCAGCTAGGTTCACTTAACTTCCCAACAATCTCTGTATGATGGGTGTCTGAAGTACTCACTCTAAAACTTTTCCACGATGCGAGCAATTGCCTGGACACTAAGCCATGATAACAACCGACCTCACGACCAAACCAGACAACTAAGCCAAAATATCGATATTTTTTGGAATAATTTCCACACGTTCGGCAGGCGTCTGAAAAGTATTATTATTATTACTAAGGCCCTATGCACGACGACCCATTGAATCCTTTGTGCGACCTTCACATTTCTCTGTACCAGATTTAGGTTACGAATAAAGCCAATTACCTTTTTCAGTGGAATAGCATATACACCTCCCAGAGTTAGTGAGGACGTGCCAAATACTTTTTTAATTCGAGAGTCAAATATCTCATTACTGAAGTCGCCGAATCTACTTTTGAAGGTCTCTTAGTTTTCTATACTAAATTGATGGCATCTCAGCCCGCAGTACCCGGTAAGCGATTCCGTGATGATCCTGAGTTCATTATTATCTAGCATTATAGCCTTTTGGGCTTTTTCCCGAGATAGCATAATGAACCGCTTTGTTTGACTAAGCACCGGCTACAGCTCTCCGATGTCGAGCAAATTCCGACTCAGACCAGGAACCAATTTTCTACTATTTTCTGCATAGAATGGTACCGCTGCTATAAAGACACGTTGGGCTCCTCTGTTGGGAGACTCTGATGATAGCCCGCTGCTGTGGATATTAACTTGCGATTTGTTGTCCTGATCACACACTTCCTGATCTGCGTTCATCTTTCAAAGAAAAGTCACCCGAATGAAATTTCACAAAACATTTTCGGTTTACACGAGCTGTTTATCGATCAATTTATCGTCCTATAGGTCGACAGTTTTACAAGTTTAAAAAAACTGACTGAAATACGAAAAAATTTATAGAAATCATCAAGCGAATACTTATCTAACTGTTTAAACCGGTTTCAGTAGGATCGGAGTTATTGCTAAAGAACGCTTAAATGTTCACGTATTTGAAAACGACAGAATTTTCGATTCTAGCAAGCTATTAGATGTTTTCCATTTCAACATCATCCAGCTTAGACAGAATTCGGTTGTCATTTCGCGACAGCGAGTATCTGTAACATTCCCTGCTTGGTCAACCGCATTCTTATTAAAGTATCGTGCAATTATGCCTCGAAGAGAACACTGACACTAAAGAGTGACACATCAATTACAAGTATTGAGTTTCATTACTTGTTTTCGAAAAATCCGCCACCATTGGTCGATGTTCACAATCTATTTTTCTCGAATGTCAACAAAAGATCTGAAATATTGTCGAAAGAGCGACTTTTATTAGGGGGCCTAGCGTCGTCGTGTCTTAGAAGTATGGTTAGCACCCTCATTTATCGTGAAATTATTAAGTCCCTTATATCATACCTCTTTCCAGTTTTTTGTCACAGCAGATGGAAATGCTTAGGATTCTATACTCATGTCAGGAGTTAGGCGTTTATAGCACCTTTCGTGGGCCCTCTTATTGAAAGATGTGTGAATTTCAAAAAGAGCGACAACTTTCTCACAGGACCTGCAGTTAGTTTTCTTGGCCGATCATCCTCAATGCAAAGTAATATGATAAAAGCACCTGAACCGTACGTAGAAATCGGTACCACGCACCAGCCGACCTTTTGGCTTTAAGAGACGAGGTCCTCTAAATGGGGATGCACTTAAATTATAAATTTTTTTGGTTGGCAACACTCTACCGCGCACAAAGCGGGTTTTGGCATATCTATTAATTTGTATAGTAGATCAGAGTGATCGTGGCCCTATCATTAAAAAAAAAATTGTTGTATGGTTTTTCTCTCTTCGCTGCTTTGGGTATTCATCGATGAACTTTTGTGAAACCTAGATACATAATTGTTATACTTAACAACTCCTTCCAGAAACTGTGTAACTAGTTAAACAAAAGTATGTATTACAATTCTACTGTCAACAAAAAAAAAAAAAAAATCAAATTTAACATTATTTTTCTTTTCATACGTGGCGGTATGCAATGTGGTAACACATATTCGAACATAACTACATACATAACCGCATACATTCCCGCTCATACCATCATACATTAATAATTGTATCACATACACAAAAGATGCATCACTTTTTACGTGTATGTTCATGAGAGAGTGTTAAAATTTTACATAAATATTCAAATAAAATGTTTAAATTTTTTTAATTTTATTTAGCAAGTAAAAGTTTTTGCATAAAAGTAACAGAGAAACTGAAATGAAATTAAGTTTTTTTTAACAAATATTGTTATTAAAGTTTGGGATATTTTTACGAATTTATTAAAGTCTTAAACAAAAGTTTTATTTAATTGAGGTAAAAAGTTATAGCGTTCAGTGTTGAGGTAACAAAGTTGGATTAAGTTGTAGTTGGAATTTTGTTTTAAAGGGAATTTTTTTTTTGAATTTATAGAAACTTGTTTGAATACATCAGTGAAACGTAAAGGGTGAAATTCATCCAATCCTTTGAATTTGTTCTCTTCAAGTTAAGCTTGCTGGTAAGCAACAAACACAGTACAAACTACAACCTTTTTGCCCTAAACTGATTTTAGCATCCACTTCTTCTGGCAATTCTCCTGTATAGCTCTAATAATCTGAAAACGCTTCCTCCGTAGTAACGTTCTTTCTCATCACGGTGTCCCTTGTAATTGCTAGCATTTGTCTAAGTCTTGGGCCTACCGTGCATTCGCATTTAACAAGTGTTTGAACGTGTTCCTAAACCTTATATCAGCCAGTACTAGACATTCATGTACAACGTGCGCTACCTTTACAGCCTCTTCATCGGGAGATTGAAGTGTCCTCCTTTTGCAAGGCTTCATTGGCCATCCCTAACGGAATCTCACGGTCCAACGCCTTAGGAGTACCATTAGAGATTGACCGGTCCACCGAAAGCGAGGTATTCTTGCTTGTTCCTTTCGAACTCCACCCTTAGCCAATTAAAACCGCATTTCCTTAAGAGAATTCATGAGTAAAGGAGAAATCTATATATATTCTCTCACAGAGCTCCATATGCATGGTTAAGTTCGTATTAAAACTGGAGTTCAACTGGTATCTAGAGTTCGCATACTAGAGATCAAGTGCCCTCTTGGCTACGCATCCCTGGCGTTTGCCATTCCACCGTGGATATTCCACCGTGTTAACTTTTCTCCGCCCGACTTATTTAGCCAGACTCCTTGCAGAGATAGACACCACGAGAGAAGTCAGAACTTTTGATTATGCACCCAGTTGCGGGATATTTGTACCCGCCAGTTATTTATCATCAGGGGAATATTTAGTGTTGCAGTCACACAGTTGATTTACATAGTATCGAAATTAATGTTTACGTTTAATAAATTGATTAAATATCGGCATGATTTATTTCTAATATAACTTTAAATTTAACTTATTTGACTCTGCTCAGTTCCTGCCAGTCCTAATAATATTCGTCTGCAATTACGGTTGATGAACTCGTTTTTCCCAAAATAATTCCTTACAGGGTATTCCCTTTGAAACGGAATTAATAAATTAATTAAACAAACAGTGGTGTGTGTACAAAGTTCTAACAGATCATGCTCAAATAGAAGATAGAATTCAGTCGTCTTCTATTTCATTTTAAATTTATTTTCGTACAAACTGCATACAAAGCCTCTAAAGGAAAATCCTTGATATGAAGAAATACCAGCCATAAAACTTCAAAAAGTTCTCAAATTTCCCAAACAGCCAGTAGGCTAAGTTTGCTTATGGGTATTTCCTTTTATAGAAAGATAAAAACAAACAACATCAAATAAACAACTGGCGGTTCGCTTATTTACCTGAAAAGATGACACCAATATATCGTTTACCTGTTATGACTGCGCCCTAAATTCTGCAAGTCATGAGCTAACATCATCAGTTTGCAACAGGACTCAACTTCATTTAGACGCATGCTACTTCAGCTCTCTGGCTGACATCACATCATCTGTGTACGTGACATTATCGAACACTTTGTACATATTTCTTGCGACAGCAACAATAATTCTACTCTTATGATATGCTGCCAATACCCAGCTACACTTTTGTCTTCTCATCGGGACAAAGAACATTCTTCCACCGTTGGCACTTTGGCAATAACGAAGTCATTGAATGCAATAAATGCGGCACAATATGCCAGGAAAACGATGCCTACAGCCAACACTGGCAACAGCAAAAAACAAAACTCTCTGAAGTTGGTGATGAACTCAATGCCTGGCAAAGGACAGCCATAATGGAACATCAAGCTGACATTGTCAGCCAGAGTATTGAATCGTATATGTTATGTGATGGCAAAGTTGTAACTGATACACAACAATTTTTACTCGATGCTGCCCTAACAGCCATACCGGATCTGTTGAGCGTTTTGTTTGCCACAGACGGTTGCAAACATCTATTGGTTATACTGAGATTCTATGTGGAAATTGAAGGCGAAATGTTTATGCTACAATCAAATGAATTGGCGATAAGGCATCACTGTGATGTACGAGAAAGTGTGGATGTGATATTTTCAATGTTGTTGGAGAAATTGAGAGCATTTATGACATGCATGCCGGGGGTAGTTTTACAGGACAGGCAGCCAGATTATAGAATCAAAAGAATTCATATACGAGCTCGTAGGAGACAAAGGATAAATAATGAACCTCTACAAATGCCCCTGCAGTACCAACGTAAATTCCCCCTGCAAAAGATTTCTGAAATCTTTGAGCAGCAGCACACGCAGCTAAAGTTAGATTTAAACTGTCTAACTGCAGCTTATGAGAAACACCTAAACGCGGCTAACTGCCCTCATTTTAAGCCACCATTTCCCTGTAATCTTTATTGCTTTCAAATTTGTGCCAACTCTCGGGAGCTTTATGCGGTGCCCTATCATCTCAGTAATAGTCCTGCAACACTACTCACCACACGCAGCTTTGTTATACTTGACGATATCTTGGGCAGATTTCAGCAGCTACAAGAAATTGACGACATCAAGCGGTTTCTGCAGCACATTGGGGTAAATAAGGTGCTACGCTGTCGCCTGTGCCGCAGTAAATATATGCAGCCCACCAAGTTGGCCATACATGAGGAGTTAAATTGTGGTAAAAATTTTGAGATTTTAAATATCGACAAAGACTTTGTTGAGATTTATGACCGGTGTATTGAAATAATGCGTTGTACCAAATGGGTGTTGTACGGTATCGTTCAATAAAGAAGGAAACATGTTGGCAATTTCTTGATTTCATGAATGTTGTTTGTTTTAGTGAAGTTTCGCCTTCTGAAGGAGGAGGCAATTTTTTGGTGAAATTAATTTCACTAAAAACTTTCGATTTTTTTTAAATAGTTTATAGACTTTTCGTACAAATTAAAAATGGTTTATATAGGCTTGTCATTCCGCTTGAAATTTTTCATTATTATTTGACTACCCAACAAAGTATAAATTTCTGAACACCTTTTATAGGTAGTTCAATTAACGCTGTCCGTACTTGGAAGTCTGTACTTGAAATCAACATTCTGAAGGCACTAGACAACCTAATATCTTGAAACTGGGAAATTTCATAAGCACGTTTGGCGAACTTTCATTATGCGAAATTAGCTATATCAGTATATAAGTTTCACGAGATATGGTCTGGGCTATATTCGTATTTTCACTCTTTCGCGGAATCGCTTATACACAAGCCCGTCAAATTATCAGGTTCTGAATTTTTATCAAATTGGCTATAAAGGCACCTAAATTGGCCTAAATGATGGACCGAATTATTTAAAAAAAATAAATAAAAATGATCAAAAACTTCTAAAAATCAGATTAAATCAAAGACCGAAAATTCAAAATCAAAAATCAACCAAATTTTTTAATTTCACTAAAAAGCTGGAAATTTAAAAAAAAAAAATATTCCAAAAGTATAACAAAACTTATGTTAAGCAAATATATAAAAAAATAACATTTCACCAGGAAATGGAGAATTCGACAAAATAATTCACCAAGAAATTAAAAACTCCCTAAAGTCAAAAAATTATAAATATTACCAAAAATCAAAATTAATCCGAAAATAAAAAAAAAGTTCACCATGAATTCACCAAAATTGGAAAATTTATCATAAAACCAATTTAATGGGCGAAAATATGAATTAAATTACAAAAATAATAAAGTTGTTCAAAAATCAAAATTAAAAAAAAGCGAAATTCCATAAAAAAATTTTTGTGACGTCCAAGAGAAAATTTAACAATTTTGGAAATTTGATTATTTTTTTAAATATAAATTCAATATTTAATAAAAACAAAACAGTTTGGTTTCAACAACAAAAAAAAAATACCACAAAAACCAAAGTTCGCCCAATTTCGGAATTTCACCAAAAAAAAATTTAATACAACCAAAACATCGCATTTTTACCACAAAAAAGAAAATTAAAAAAACCAATTACACAATTCTATAAAAAAATCACATTTTATCACCAATCGATAGTTAATAAAAAAAATATAAATTTGAGATTCACCAAAAATGTGAAAATGATAAAAAGTTTAAATTTGTCCAAAAATGTATTTCGAACTGAAAAATCATAAAAACCCTAGTTTCACCAAAATTTGTGAATTCATCGAAATTCGAGAATTCACTACATAACCAAAATATGCCAAAACTGTAAAATTCCACTCCAAATTGCAGTAAAAATTTCAATTTAATCGAAAAATGGAAATTGTTATTATATTTTACATTTAAATCATCGCAATTTAAAAATTCAACAGAAAATTTAAAATTTACAAACAAATTTCAAAATCATTAAAAACTAAAATTCTCGCTAAAATCAAAAATTAAACTGAAAAAAAATTATATTTCACAAAAACCCAAATCTGAAAAACACCTTAATAATATTAACTTCCAAAAGATCTGAGTCTTACAAAAAAACTAATTTATAGAAACAAGTAACCAAAAACAATTCTCACCATATTTTTGAAATTGAACAGCAAATTTTACCCAAAGACTGAAATTGCGCCAAAAACTGTAAAATTGTTCAAATATTCTCAATCCTTAGATCAGTTTTGGCTTGACCGGGCATTGAGGGACTAAATCAATTATGTGTTAATGAATAGGTGGACCACTAGCGGTTTCCACGAAATAAATATTAAAGACAGGGTGGAATGTGGAACTCCACATTGGGTATCACCCGTACTGTAGGTAACCACAATAAACAGTCTACTAAGAGCCTTAACCGATGATGGATTTGTACCCGTCTGCTATTCAGACGATGTTGGAATACTTCTGGGGCGCAATAAATATAACTCGGCACAATCAAGGCGTTTGAATGTAAACCCGAATAAGACAGAAATATATCATTTTACTAGGAGGACGATGGTCGCGTACTTCGGAAACCACGTTTAAGACAACAAGATTAAATATTTAGGCATAATATCGGACCAGAAACTGAGATGGTTGCACCACATAGGGGCTCAGGTAGAACTCGAGTTATTTTCGCAAGTAGCTCATCATGTCGGACTTTATAAAAATGCCAATATAATAATGGTAACGCTTCAGAGAACTTATTGAAGTGCTATGCATTGCTCGCAAAACAGCGGGGATCATCTTTGCTCAGATAAATAAGTGTTTAAAAAAATTACTTTCATAAATAACTTTGATAAAATTGTCAGCAGGCTGATGGTCCTGTATTGGGTAATTCGACTTGAGGACTTTCTTGGTTTAAATTCCTGATTCCTTAATAAATTCCTGGTAAATTTTTTACAGCTAAGTCAGCTAAGTTACTTAACATTGGTCCGATCATTCGATCATTTTCAGGGGATTTTTCCATATCAAGATTTTTAATAAACAGAACCGCCATCACGGATAATTAGAATGGTGCAACTCTCTATTTCGTTCTCCAAGTGATTAGCGAAGGCGTGTTCTTTTTCACTTGATTTTTTGACCCATGTGCGATTTTCGAATCTTAGTGGGGATTCATAGACAATAGGACATTTAAAATGTCTGACAGGCTATAATCCGTGTTGGATCCAAATTTTTTAAATGGATCTCGAAAGCGGCATCATGTATCTGTCCGAATTTCTTACGGAAAGTTTTTCGGATTCACATAATTATTTGTAGAGAACAATTATTTTGCCATTGCCTTCTAACCCATCTCTTTTCATAACGAGCATCTGCATATCATCAGGACACGATTTTCTTTTGGACAAATTTTAACTTTTTTTTACTTTTCGGGTCCTTCTGTAGGTTCCAATATTTGACAAGTTTTTTGAAATTATATTTTTTGGTTGTTTTTTTTTTGTGAATTTTCGCTTTTTAGTGAATTTTTGGTACTTAAATGCTTTTTAGATTTCTCGGGGCTTCGCTGCTTTCTCAGCCATAAGTACTATCTCGCAGATCAGTAAAACATATAGCACTGTTCCTGTCATTTTGCAACCCATGAAATCTACAAGTGTAAACTTGAGTATAAATTGTAGAATTCCAAATCTATCGCATTCTATCCTGGCATTTAGAAAATCAAATTTTTTTAAGTTTGTTTATACCAGAAGCCAAAATCTTGTTATGTTTTATTTTCCTATAAATCCAATCGTAAATAATTCTTTTTAAATGTCTTCATACCTCTTATAAGAGACAAAGAATATCTTGACAGTCATATTGTGTATGATAAAAGATTTAAGGAAAACAAACTGGATTACACGCATAACTGCACAAACAATTTTATCATTTTCGTTAGTGTTGAACAATTTGTTGGAAATCCTTGAGCGTAAATGATGATAATGAAGGAATAAAATTTTTATCTATATCCCAAGATATCTAACACAAAAAGGGGAAGCCAAGATATAAATTCAATGCATCATTGAATAGGCTTAATATTTGTAAATCGTCAGCGAATTAAAGGAAGCACTGTGGCATTCTTCATTATTTCAAATTCAAAAACAGAAGTTATGAGGAACAAAACGAACGCATTTCCAGCTGTTAAATTTTAATTGATTAAACTAAATTGAATATGTGTGGACATTAAAGTCTCAATTTTAAATTTAATTGCCTAAGTTACGGTGCATGTTTGAACATATTATTGCCTTCCTTTTTAAAAGAGAATAGCAACTGCCTGATTAGCTCTCTACTCTAAAGACGCATTGAACTGAAACCTTACAACACACAGTGACAAATTTTTGCAACAATCCCCTGAAGCCTAAATAAGGCAATTTTAACTTGTAATGAACCCATTCGAATGAAGATAAGCTTCACGGTTAGAATGATTTTGCTCCAAAAATCAGATTTTACTTAGTAATTCGTTTAACAAATTGTCTTCGTTGTGCATGGTTTTACAACTCTCATTCAGTTTACTTCATTTTATTAAATTCTTTTGCTTTATACTATATTTGATACAATAACATTTTGGTTATTATAATCCCCTACAATCTATTCGTACGAGGTTATAAATAACTAAAAACTATATTTTCGAACACACATTTATATTCTTGGCGAAGGAGAGTAAAGGATATTTAACGAGCGGAAAAATTGTGGCAGAAATCGTTTTGAAGAAATGTCTCTTATAATTAAGGCAAATGGGGGTTGCCTTTCTACTGCACATAAATTTGAGAAATATTTTTCAACTTGGTTTTTATAAGCAAATAATCCCGAATATTCCTTATGTTGAAAAGCTATTGCCAGTGAGTGTTGCAAAATAATCCTTGAAAAGGTCGATTTTTTGTGGCTTCGAAAAATAAAGGCAACAACGTAAAGGACGTGGCTTATTTATATGCTAAATTGGTTAACGTTGTTATGATTTTTCAACATATACAAACAGTTTAAGTTTAGCTGGTTGCTTGTGTGTGTCTGAACCAGCTGTAAATTATAAAACTAAAAAAAAATCAAATAAATTTATTATATTTGACTTTAATAAGGGACAAATGAAAGGATTTGTGGCTTAATTCCAGGCATTATCCTTTTCTTCTTTTTCCTAAATTTTCTTTTTATTGGGATTTAACAAACATTTAAATTAAATAATGATTTATTTTGAAATCAATATAACAGTGGGATTTATTCATCACTGTGCTGCTCTTTTGTTTTCCCCCAAAATATAAATTGCAATTTTATTATAAAATATTGATAGGGAAAATTGAACAAATATAAAATAAATCAAATGTCAAGGACATTTAAGTTTGTGGTTTCTTTTTTATGAAATACTTTCTATAAACCAAAAATGTTAAAGAGGACAGCTTAGACAGAAAAGTGAAAGGACACTTGGATAATCGTAGAGTACAGTACTGAAAAACGAGATAAGATGATGTCTATCACCTCCGACAGAGGTGCACGGCTGCGATTTCGACGGACGTAGTGATAAAGTTGAGAGCTGAATGTCATTTAGGAATGAAGGCGCTTAAAAAGCAAGAAGCCGCTAACAAAATTGAGTTTTTAAATAAATTCTTCATTTCCTCAAAGTAGTAAGAAGACCCATACATGCGTTGCAGTCATAATGCTTGTTTCGTACCTGATTGTTTTAAATCTAGTATTAGCTATTACTCGGTGCACTTAACCTTTTTAAAGACGGTGCAATTTGGGAGTTATCACTTTTCATTCGCTTTTTTCTTAATATAAGTTCCGCTATCGATTGCCAGTTTGTTGGTTTTCTTTGTGAACATTTCAAGTTTTTCAAGCACGGTGTGGCTTCTTAGTGCTTCCTTGATATGTGATAAAAGATTTGCAATAACTGGGTACCACAGATACCCGTATACCCCAGCATTGTTTGTCTCGGATTGGGTTGCCCCCGGATGCATATCTTCTGGGTGATTGCGCCACCTTTAGTTACCGGGCGAGATAGAGGTGCTAGCCCGTAAGGCTTGTCTGGGCCCTGACACATGGAAGAAGGTACGGCTTTCTAAGTTCAACCACGCACGGTATAAACAATTTTAACGCGGGAACCACTAGCTCCTGGGACGTAAGCCCTAGACTAGTTATTGGTGAGGCTCCTTCGGGAGTGCACGTGGTGTGCGTGGTTTATACTCAAATCTCGGGAATATTTTGGTGCAGGCTGAATGTGGCGTTGCATTGCAATGCAGGCCATCAAAAGAATAGCTACTGTTAGCAGGAAACTGGGAGCTGCAAATTCCTCAGCCTAGGGAAGAGTCAGGCATATGAGCCCCGGACTGGGAGTTGGAAAGATCATTTTAGAGAAACAACATCGTTGCTCTTGTTTGGGAACAAATCGAGAACAGATGTTGATGCATGGCAAACTCTGCTTTGCACTTGTATAAGTTTTGGCAGTCATAATGCTATAATGACCACGAGCGTGATGGGGGATGTATTAAGATAACTTCTATCGAAAGGTATGAGATGCCTCAGATCATAATCTGAACTGCATTTCACTTCGCCAATCTCCATGTCTTCTGGATATTGCCACCTTTAGGGATGTAAATAATCGTGGCTATCCTTCATTTAGTGTGGGACTTGAAATTGGGAGTAGAGAAGTTTCTGGGATCTGACCAGTAACCAACGCATCTAATGGCCTGGGAATCAATGACGAAAGATAGCTTACTTACTGCTCCTTGGGACCTCATGCGGAGATAACAAGCGAACTATGTATGGACCCAAACCGCAAAAAAAGCCTGCAATAAGTCGAGGTAGTGTTAGATTCTATAAAAGCCGTCAAAACTAAGCGAGCAGTTTGTAATTTCGGATAATAATGATGCTAATATTATCAACTGATAGGCAGCTCATGCATTGTGTTCAGCCAAAGACAGCTCAGACCGGCCGCTAATGTTGATACCAATTGTGCAATAATTTCAATTAGTGTTATTAAAATGAATAAAAATTCTTGCTATTACATTAATATATTTATTACCTTTTTGAAATATATTTTCTTTACAATTTCTACAAATGCAACAACTTATTTTCACACTCGTCTTTGTTTGGGTTTGTAGCCTCTTTTAAGCGATAAATGGAGAAAACATTATTTATTGATTTTACCTTTGGCTGATATTGAATCAGTAACTGCATTTTTGCTAATAGGAAACTATTGAAAATAAACTATAAATGCAACATGTAAGCCTCGTGTATTCATAGAAATAGATAGAATTGTAGGCAAGTTAGGTAGGACCGAATTCGCAAGGTGAAAAGAAAATGAAAGTTTTTGAAACTTAACAATTTGTTTCGACCCACAAAATTTAGCCACTATTACGATTATATACCTTCAAATGCTGCCGGCCGATAACAGGTAGGCACAAAGTGCCCTGTGGGGTTCCTGTGTCCGCTACAAGCCTGGCTAAATAAGTCGAGGGCAGAGATGTTAACACTGTCTAATGAAAATCCCTAATCCACGTTGAAACACCATACGCCACAAACGCGCGGACATAAGGGGGCTTAGTCTCTAGTAAGCGAACTTTGGGTACCAGTCGATTTTTAATTTTAATACAGACTTACCACTTCATATGGAGCTCTATATGGGTGGACATGTTGACCTCCATTACTCGTGGAAATTATTTGAATTCTCGAAACGAAATCCTTTTTAGTTGGTCAAGGAAGGAATCCGGAAGAGATGAACAAGAATGCCTCGTGATTAGTGGAGAGTCAATTTCTAAAGGTACTTCTAAGGCGTTAGGCCGTGAGATTGGGATTGGGATGGACAATGAAGCCTCAGAGAGATTAGTCTCTGTAATAAATCCGGCATTTATTGGCCAATAGAGGAACTCTGAAGAGATGGTCAAGGGGTAGATGGTTTATTATCCAGATAAAGAGGCTGAGATGTGGGTGAATAATCAGCACTGTCTAGCATAACACTTAGGACCACGGGCATACACTTGTTAAATGCCATGTGTGACTAAGCCTTAGATAAATATCAGTAATTACCAAAGACTGTATGATAAGGAGGACGACCGACAGACTGAAATCACTACAACCGTAAACTACAAATTGGTTGCTTGAAATCAATTGGAGGAAAGAAAGGGGTCGCCCTTAGATATGTTTGAAAGAGACTGTATTCGCCAGTTAATAAAATGGGATTGGCTTTCCTTAGAAGAGCATATGCCGACGTTAAGCAATTTGAAACTTTGGAGTCCCTAAAGCCTTTAACCTAAACAAATTACATACGATCGCTTTATAGCACTTAATACCTCCTTCATAAGTGTTAAGATCTGTAGTGTTCCAATAGTGTTTCAGATTGAATGATATCTATCTTGTTTCTAGTCAAATTGGAAACTGCTTTTCTCATTCAATTTTGTACTTAAGGTCCTCCCTAAGGTAGATTTATCTAGTTTTTTAATTTTATTAAATGAATTTTTATAACGAGAGAAAACGGAAAACCTATAAATGTCACTGAACATTCATATGCTATGACTACATTCGCATGTATGATGAAAAATTTATAACAATAAATCTTTGCACTGAAGGAATTTTATACAATGATTTAGTAGTTTCTGCACAGACAATGAGCAGTCTACTATTGACTATTTTTAATTGTATAAAACTATTTTATAACAATAATGTATTGCCGGATAAAAAATATGGGCACCTGAGTACAAGTGCATTTGTAGATGTGTTGGTAGAACCATTTCACTAAACGATTTTTAAAACGATTAAAAACTTTTATTAATTTTGAATTTGTTATAACACCTGTTTCCTTATACGAGTACAATATTCAGCGTAAGTCTTTATACGAGTCCAGTGTGTGAAGGTTTAATTATTATGACCGTTTGAGAAACCAGGAGACTAGTTAAATCATACTTGGGTAGCAGTTTTAGATTCTCTGGCTTTGAAGTGAAAATAAGAGCAAAATACAATCGTAGTGCTTGCAAATTTAGTATGGCGTTCTTAATAGTGAGCCACACACGTGGTCACGCTTCAAACTATCGCGCCGCTCTTGCATCCGGCTTGGCTTGTTCCAATTAATTAATGACATGTGATCTGAAATGAAAGTATTAAATTGATTGATGGCTTCTCTAAGCAGAATGGCAGCACTTTTTGGCTGCAAATGTCAGTTGCTATAATTTAATACTATGTTCAAACATTAACTCTAATTGAGTGAATAAAATTTTTAACTAAGTTATGGACTTTGGACAGCAAATATAAGCATTAGCTTTTTTATAGCTGAAAATGCGTTCATTTTGTTCCTGAAAACTTCACCTACCTTTGACGTCTACAAATAGAGTTTGACAACTGCCATGAAGAATAAAATATACTTGTGTTGGTGATGCAGTCACCTTGTTGAATGTACCATGATTTTGTTGTCACTAACCAGAATTTTGTCTGTCTCACTAAACACACTTCACCAGAGTTGCATTGGGAATTTGACTCAATGAATAGTTAAATGAAGTACTAATTGCTCAATTTATTAATTAAGTTTTTGTATGGCAAATTGACCTCAATTAATCCCTTAATTGCGTAAATTTTCTAATTGCGCAATTAAGGTGCATGTCTGAACATAGTAGAGCTCCGATTAATAAAGCTGCAAGTTCAGCCATAATGATCTTGTAAACAAGTAATGGTACCCGAATAAAGAGTTTGTCAAAAATATGATGCAGGAAAGAATTTAAAATGTCAACCGTAGTCTACAAGAAATTTCCAATATAGAAAACCCAAGGGTGGTATTAGGTTTTACGGTGAATGACTTGCTTTGTTCTAACTAGAAGACCGTGGTATATATTAAATCTTGATTTGCTATTTCGACGGGGTGATTTGATGTAGAATTTTGGAACCAATTTTCGTCATCCCTTGTCAAGTTTGGTTTGTAGGCAAACCGGTTTCGGCTATGTTTTGTTGTGATTTTCCGTTCTGAGAACGGAAATTCTTGCCGAGGAATGTATTTATGAAGTTAAATAAAACTTTATTTCAATACCTTTGCGTGAGCATCAGCCCATCTTGGTGTCTTGGTTGTATCGATGACTATGGGATGTTTCTTTTATCCGGCTTGTACTAAGAATTATGATTTTTTTGCAAATGCTACCAATTTTCAGGAGGACAGGGATTGATGAGTTTTATAGACCAAAAACCCCACAAATAAGAAAGAAGCCATAGTACATTCAAAGTAAAAGTCCTCTTAGTGAGGTCCTGCAGTCGTTTCAACATTTCACCAAAAAAATTACTCTTCAAGGCTTTAGAGAGTTTTAAGACAGTCCTGATGTCTGAATCGGATGGATGCAGAAAATCTTTGGTTGAAAATCAAATAGTTATCAGTATATCTTAGAGTCTCAATTGGATGGATGCAGTCAGTCAACATGTAGTTTTTGACGCAACGGGGCAGTAGTGTAGAGAAACAAGTCGTCGCTTCTACAACACTCGCCGAGCTACACACTTTATTTGTATGCGATTATTTGGCCAAAGGAGCGTGTACTGTACTCTACTAACTGTGTTTTGGAGACTGGTGAATATGTGAAGTGCTTGCAATGGAAATAACTTTGAATCGTCTTTTATAGATTTCAAATATATTTAAAGCCACAAACTCATCACTTTGTTAGCCTTATCATTTAGCGAGTATTTAAAAATATATTCGGTATTCTGCAAACAGTTGAGCCCATAAAATGATTAAATTTTATTATTTTGCCCTTCAGCAAAAATCCTAGCAAGATTTGAATGTTGATGTTGCTGCAACAAACATACAATAATACATCTAAATGAATTAATAAAATAGTTTTGTGCAACAAAAAGTACAAATCTGTTAAAATAACATGAGTGTTTGATTGCTTTAATTGAATCTGAAGTAAAATAAATACGAAGAAGAAATTCAAATGAGTGGATGAGTTAAATTAATTAACCTTTTTGAAAATAGTTGAGAAATTAAAGGTGAACCTAAAGTGTTGCAAAGATTCTGCTTTCGTGGTGGCTAGTACTAGGTGCTTGTCAGAGTTGGAGGGGTTCTTCGACATCCAGAACAAGATGCAATCAATTTGGTTTAGGGAGGAGAGGCAGTTAATATATTTTCATAGGGAGTTTGATAGCGTCCGGATAAATTTACTCTTCATTGCGAAATTTAGTATAAAAAAATTATTAACTATCTTCCCTCTGGTGCACGTGCCATGTTTAATGTGCCTTGGTAAAGGCTTTCAAGTGCTGAAGTAGTTTAATGAAATTGGCTTCATTTCAAAGAAAATCCTTTCATTTTCATAGGTTACGCGAGGTTAGGTTAAGGCAAAAAAAAAAAAAACCATAATAATGGTTCCTTTTATTCTGTGCTGTCTCTGCACGCATGCGAACCCGTATTGAGTTATGAGAAATTAGGGCAAGGTTCATAAGCAATTTGAATCCAGTGCCTCCCAGTTGTGCTCTTTGCGGGCATGTCGATGACGGCAACAATAAAGTTAATACTATAATTGTATTTTATGGTTGTAAACAAATCATATTATTATTGCAGATAATAATAACATAGTCAGTCCTCTTTGATCATTAGAAAAACAAAAAATATATGTTTCTGACTGGCACATGCTGTGAGTAAACGCCAAAAGAATTTTAATTCCAAGGTGGCGCAAGAGTAATGTCATGATTTTTACTGGCTGTAATTTTGTTATAAAAGAAAAATGAGTTCATTTTCATAAAGAAAAAACTGTATCGCTCAAATAGTTCGTGTGACAAAATATCCATCGCTGCCTTAGCTGTGTGAGTTGTTGCTCCGTCCTATTGAAGGCAGCCACGATCGAGACCCAATGCAGCCACTTGCGGCAAAGAAAACTCGTTTAGAACCTTACCATTTAAAAGACCGGTCGCGTGGGCCCAGTTTGCATGCAGCGCTCAGCAAAATGGTTACTTTTTCCACCACATGGAAAACTACCTTGAACTTTACGTTGCCTTAAATCAACAGACTGAAAGTTAGTCGCATCAGCAGTAACAATAATTTCACGTTCTTGAGTTGTTTATCGGTCCATGGCTTGTCGACAACTAATTATCTGTATATCGACATCATAAACGACAAATCACAATAACAATTGGTAACATCTGCAAAAATCTTTAAGGAGACCCGTCATCTTAATAATCACTGTCCCGTTTACACACTCCTTGTGGACACACTCCTTGTTTATTCATCACTCCCTCGATATTCCCCAGTACTCTACGGGCTACCGTTAACCAGCTTATAAGCTTCCTTTTTGTCGTCTCGAAAGCTTTCCCTTCTACATTTTTAACTCTCTTGGCTTCCTTCAAATATTTGCCAGCATTATTCTTTTAATCACATGCACATGTTTTGCAATTATTGCAAACAAGTTTTAACAAAATTCTTCCTGCAGCCTGACCCGCCAAGAATGTTAAACAAATTAGCTCGTGCTCTACATGTATCCGATTGCAGTTATTTTGCTTGTATAAACGTTTTATTTTTCAAGTGAAGCCAAACCCCAGCTTTTATGCAACATAATTTCCGTTTCTCCAAGTGTTTAAAAAACATTTGTCATCTTAATGTTCATTGCATGTCGTGGCGCCAAAGAAAAATTTTGAAACTATAAAAAACAAAAGTAGTAACAGAAATTGCGAATGCTCGTTTCTAGCAAATGTATTGCGTGTAATGTTGCATGCAACATATGAACCGCATAATTGCGTGGTAAATAAACTTGTCAGTTGTTTTAAAGGAAACTAACAACCGCAAAACAAATTTTATATAAAAATATGACAAATTTATTACAAGTATTTGAGAACAAGCAGCGGAATTTTTTTCATTTAGCATAAAGCATTAATATGCTAATTTTATTGCAAGGAAAATAAATATGACATTTTTCCTGGCAATCTCTATAGATATATAAAGATATGTGTACAGAGCTTTCCTATAAGGGCAAGTTGTCATTGACCGTCTGCAGCGACATCTGTGAAACCTGTTTTTGATTGGGATGCATGATCAAGTGATAAAATTTTGTTATCGAAATTTAGGCCGAAAAATTAGCTATAGCAGCAAGCGGTCTGATTCGATGAATGGCTATTTCTCGTGAAATTTGGGCCGGCGGCGTGATTGGTCCTTACTTTTTCGGAAACGACTTTGGTTACCATCAATCATCAATGTAAATAGCGATCATTTGGTTTTAGCACGATACTGCTATGCGCCATTAAGCCCCCACCCCCGGGGGCATATATCAACTTGGTGAATCCTGAAACCTTGATGGATTGCTGCTGGGGGGAAGGAGAGGCACCAGTTCCTGGGGCTGGTCAGAAGCCTGAAACTGGCAGAAGGTATGACTTCTATATTCGACCAGTAGCGAGATTATAAACTGGTACCACGTGAATCAGTAGACCCTGTCACTTCGGTTCCAGACTGGTTGTTGGTGAGGCTCCTTCCTCCCAAAGTGGGGAGGTTAACTGCACGACTGATGTGGCGCCAGCTGACAATGTCATTCGTTGTGAGCAGGAGATTAGGTAGCTCCGAACCCCTCAGCAAAGGGTTGTGCCGGGGGCCTAGCAAACCTCTGTCCTAATTTGCAACCTATGGGATGTGCATAGGTGATATTCCGGTGGTGCTTATGCGATCGCATAGGGGCGCCGGTTTGGCCGCTTAATGCCACACCCGTGGTTGGACCACCGTGAGATTGAGCTAACGTTGGCTGGTGCTCACGCAAATCTAATCATATCATATGCGGCATAAAGGTAACGCTACAACGACACGAACATAAAAACGTTGTGAGCGTACGGTTATCTCTCCCGAAAATGACCAGAATTGGAATTCAACCCTCTTGACTTCTGCTAATGGAGTTTTTCGAAGCCACTTATAAGCCGCAGTCATTAATCAATGCCCTTAAAGTCAACATAATTCATTTAATAGCTAGCAAGATATACCCTTCAGAGACATTTAGATTAGCCCCTCTTTTATCCTAGTCAACGTTCGCATTGGAGGAACGACACCTAACAAGTAGAGCGGTGACAGTAACTTGGCCAGATGCTCATTTCACCTAAACAGCACGGCGAGTTGCTGACTGAGGCAGTGACTGAGCATAGAAGTGGGGCAGCCACTGGAGTCATACTTTGTTTACTGGGTCGCGTACTACTTTCCGACTATACTCTTCTTCTTTCACCAACGATTTATGCACTCGCTCATCACATATGAACAAGCACTTGGCAAGCAATCTCCACTTAGTTGAGAACTTTAATATAAATGGTGACAGTCGTTTAAGAACCCACTTAAAATTTGGTTTTCCACTATTTAATTAATTACTTAATGAAAGTGACTTGACTCGCCACATGCCGAAGTAAATTTGAATACTTACTGGCTTTAACCTCGTCAACTTGGGTAGTCTCATTAAACCTGAAAAGGTGGAGGGATCATACCACATAAAGACAGGCTCGAATGGTGCTCAAAGGCCCTCTCGGAAAAAACGCCATTAAGGTCCTTTTATATAATCGGAGTACCTTAAGCTGAATTACTACATGAGTGACATCTGGCCCAGGCAAAAATCGTACAAGACTGTGCCAGGAAGGGACTGAAATGGTAGCGTGCATGTGAATGTCCAGCACTGGCTAGCATAAGGTTTGGGGCCACCGGCACACACTGGCCAGCAATTTCAAAAAACTCTGTGGTGAAGAAGAAGGTCGACAGTCTGAAACCATTACAGCCATGAGTAAAGGCTCAATGAAAGTAAGGTAGTCGAGAATCGGTTGTCTAAAATCAATTCGGGGAAAGCAGTGGGTATAAAAGGACCCATAAAGTAAGTGGTCTGGTCCGATATTCCCCCTGCATTAATACTCTCTCGGCCACCTTACTCCATCGCCACTCTACTCGTTACTTGTAGACACGTCATTAGGTTCCACAAACGACTCAGTTTTCATATTTTTTGATAACTGTTCGAATTTTTGTCATATTAGGTGTACTTTTTCGATTGGAAATTCCGCGAAGTTGACTTCTTCTTTTCTCTGGAGCTCCATTCTTAATAATGAGAATAGTTGTAGATAGCGGGTGTTAAGTATCAGGGCTGCCACTTGCGCAAAAAACGCCAAAAAGTTTAGACAGTGCAATCTTATTGAGATGCCCTATAATTTTACTAACAATTTTAAATTTAAAAAACTTTTTAAGTTAACCCCAGTAAATATATCGTTCTACAACGAACCAAGAAATTGTTAGATTTCTTAAAACTTATGAGTGCTAACCGTTTTTAGTAAGGGAGGTCAATTACTAGCTACATAATAATACTCAATAAACAACCAGTGATATTAGCATTTCACTTAAGCGATCAAAATATTTCGAGCTATGCGGATTACAATATAAAAAAGTCCCTTGTGCGTTTTAGCATTAACAAAGAAAACTTTAATAAACGGAAAATCTTGTTAGTAATGAACCCTTTTTTGTTGTTCCTTTACTGCTTATTCTTATTGGCATTTATTTGCCTCGTGCTGAGTTGTTGTTTTTCCTCAGCACTGTTAAGACAACATTAAACGAGTAATAACAATAACAATAAAATCAAGTCATTATGTAAATAACTTTACTTTGTTTGTCTTTCTGTTCAAGCTCAACTTGACATTAGACGGAGAGTTAATTGTTTCTCTGATGGCTGTTTGTTGTAACTTTTTTTACTTAAATTTCGCAAACAAAAACTTAATAAAGTTATATTATCAGATATGACTGTTTATATATTTCTAAGTCAAATTAAAAATGTTGGGGGAGGATTAAAGAAACTTTTTTTCTGAAGTTAAATTAAAACTGAGGGTTATTTTTAGATCTCATAAATTGAGGAGTATTTTTGGATCTCAGCCAAATAACTCCTAGGAGTGGGATTCTAGCGAAGAACAATAAATATATAGTTTTGCGGTTACTTAGCGTGCAGCTAAATCATCTTATGTCAATGCAGTTAAACAAAAACTAAAATAATAAAAACTAAAACTTCTTATGAAGGCTGAAAAACTAACACAAGTATTAACAAACTGCTATAAATTAATTCATAATGAACAATTTAACTTTTACGTGTGTCCAGTAAGAACAACCTATGTGCTTGTTAGTTGTTTATGCGCAATTAATTTGCCAACTTTTCGTTAGAGCCGCAAAACTAGTACGAATAATTATAGAAATTATTTTGTGTCTTAATATAAACCCAAACTGGTCCACAGTTCTCTACTTTACCACCCAATCCAGCCTATCCCTTTGCAAACAATGTCGCGCAATTATTAAAGTATTTATCTGAGTGTTGCCAAGAGCCTCCTTCTAAATTGGTAACCATACGGGCACGATTTATGGTGGTCATCACTCTTGACACGACTTCTGGCTATAGGTCGTCGCATTTCTGATGGATATTCGCTATGTTGGTGTTACGAACATTTTTTTATATTAGTATAAATAATAAGACTCGTTTAAAGTCGCCGAAATTAGACATAAATTGTAAAGTCCTTGAAAAATTCGAAAGAAATATAACAGAATTTACGCAAATTTAGAATAAAGCTGTAACACAGCCGATTGCAAATGTAATAAAATAAATGTGTTTTTAATCGCTTTTAACGAATATTTTGTTTCAATTTAGAATTTAATTTTGTTAAACTATTTGCTAAACAATAAAACGATTACAAATTTATTTTGTTTTTTATACACAAAACTGCTTTTTGTAGCGATTAAGGCTTTCGAAAGTATATTTTTCTTCTCTTTTCGGTTTAATGATACAATAAATTTAAATAAAGGTTTGAAGGACAAAAAACATTTGGTAAAGTTCCCAGGAATGCTCATTTAGCCACTTTTCGTAGTTGTTATTTTCATTTGTATATTTAGTCAAAAGTATTTAAAACTAAAAACATTTCAAAAGCATTCATTAACAACGTTATAAACAAAGTAATGCGCACACGCTCTTGTGAACGAGTGGGTGCTTTGAAATGGTTGAAAAATTTGCTTAATGAGAAAAGCACTCACAAAAGGGCCGTTTAGGAGGCCTTATTTTTAAATTCTGTTAACTAAATTTTATGGTGATTATTTATAGCCAGTTTTGACTAGGAATTTTAAACTTTGTAGTACAAGTATAGAGGTTTTATTGATATAACTTTCAAGTTCTTTTCCAAGGTTAGGCCCTGATTTCTTGCGGCACCTTGAGTGCTCAACAAATAATAAACAAACTAAGTTCCGAACAAAATGTTGGCAAATAAATTAAATGTTTTACATTTTTATACTTAAATATAGTTCAAAATATAATTAAACGGACATTATTTTGAAAAAGATATTGATGATTCAAAAGCAAACTGTGGTCAATTGTGGCAAAAAATTTGAACCAAAATTTTTAGTTATTGGTTGTAGCAATTATTTTTCTATTTTAGCATTATTTTTGTCACACTTTTCATATTGAGACCACTTGCATGTGCGTTTGTTTGCAATAAATTATGACAGCTCCTTGTCCGATACGTTATACCAATGTTAGAATTTTCGAACATATTTAAAGAATTTTCGACCATATACTTTTTTTTTTAATAAAGAAAGTATTTTGCTCCGCCTGCACAATAAAAACGATTTTTACAAAACTTCGAAATTATATCGAATTTTCGATCATAACTTCTTGAAACATTTAAAACTTTTGTGTTAAAAACTAAATTTTATAAAGTCGTGGATTACATAATCATGATTTGCTTGAATTCGAAAACTCGAAAATATGTTTGAAAATTCGAATATACATCGACAAATTCGAAATTAAGTTCGAGTTTCGAAAATAAATAAAAAGTGTTTAAAGTAAACCACAGAAAATTAAAACCGAAAAAATATATTTTGAATAGTAAATAAGCTTCGCCAAATAAAACTTTGTAATAAAAGCATTAAGTGTTAAGTGATTTTCTAAATCGGGACATATTAGCGAATTCATAATTTAGACTAATTATACTTTCCAAGAAAACAATGGCATATGTTATCACAGTTCAAGTATAAGGTTAGTTATGTGTGTAATTTGGAACATTAAGTATGAGGTGTGTTCAAAAAATACACAGAATTGGATAGTGTACCACGTAGTCTTATGCTCGGAATTCGTAGGCCTTCTTTAAAGAAAACACTCAAGGACTGATGTCGTTACAGCGATTTAAATACTGTCACGACTTTACGAAATCGAAAGACCCTCATTCACAAACGACACTATGATCTCCCAGTCACTACTTTACTCCATCCTAAAGACCGCATAAACAATCGGTTCGGATTTTCTGACACGTAAGTTACTGCTCGAAACTCGAAAGTCCTCATCAAAGGGCCTAGGTATTGTTTCCGCGACCATACTGTTCGGAACTCAAATATTCTCTTCACAGACCCGCCTTGAGGACCGGGGTCGTTATGGGCATCACATATATTAATCCATCCAAAGGACCTCCCTAACAATCGGTGCGGCTTTTGTGTACCCGAACCCACTGCTGGGAACTGGAATACCTTCCGACATACCTTGAGGTATAATGTCTTTATATGCACCCCGAACTTGTAGCGATTTTACCGCAGTCACTTATTAATCCATTAGTTTCTTCTCATTAGAAATCTATCCTAATATTGAATCCTCCTGAAGAGCACTAAATAGTGTGAGAAATTTAAAAATTACCATTTTTGAAACGCACCTCGCGTACAAATCTATTACTGGCAGTTTTTAAATTTGTTTCTATCGTGATGCTCATGATGTTAATGGTTTTTCATCGCAACAGTTAATGGCCAAAGGCAGAGAGTTTATGCAGCTGCCTGTAGTTTGGGCTGGCTTAATTAAATTTATGCAAATCTTTACAAACAAAATTATTATATTTATTCCTCATTCGTTGTATTGGCCAGGTAAACCGTAAATAAACAATCTATAATTTATATTAAGGATATTTTAATGTTGAAACAATATTTGGATCAACAATAATAGCTTTTTTTCCTTAGCAATTTTATAATTTTTGCTTGCTGTAAAATAAAATTGAGTACTTTACAAATTTAATTAACAAAATTCGGAAGTAACCATCTGCGTTTGTATTTCCTTTATAAATATTCTTAAAACTTCTTTCCAAATATTTCTGCAAAGTTTTTTTAGTTTGCCAAAAATTAAACTTGATTCGTATTTTATTTGTGTTCTTAACACAGCAGTGTAAAGAAGTGTTTAAGCACTAAAAAAATCATCTGATGACTTTTTTTAAGGACTCAACGAAAACTTTTGTTGAATGCAACAATGTTAGTGAAATCAAACAGCAAAGTTTATGCTGCAGACCAAATGCTTTACAAAAGGCTTTTGCAAATATAGGGGAAGTTGGCTAACTGACGCAAAAGATTTTCATGTTTATCATTGTCCGATCACAGCTAACAAGTCAAGTACGAGTATTTTCGGTGTTCTTAGAGGTAGGGAAGAAACATATTCTTCTAGCCGCGTGAATTTTTAAATAAATGTAACAAAATAAACTTAAAATGGAAAAAATTTTGCAAAATCTATTAAAAGCGCAGAAACTCTAAAAAATCGCTGAATTAAAAAAAAACAGCATAAAAATTTACAGAACACTGAAACACCAATAATCCAAATAAAATTAAAACAAATCACCAAAAAGGTGTTGGTTGAAGAGAAAAGTGGCAAAAAATTAAAAAACGCCAAAACTGAAACTTTAAATTATGCAATTACTTTTATCCATTTTATGTTTACAATTCCTAAAGGTGACTTTTAATATACTTGAGTACTATTCTTGCGGATCGAGGTGGAGGGAAACTATAATATTCCCACCCCTTCCAAACTCCAAAAAAATAAGACTTTTCCAAACAATAATTTTTTTTATTGTATTTGCTTCCTCTAAAACTTCTCCCCCATGAGCATAAGCTGGAACCGTGGCTAATGAACAAAGAAATATGCTTCATATCTAGAAGAAAAGAGTTCTCAAGAAAAGAATTCGGGTAATGAACCAAAGTAATCAAATAATGTCACGAAAATTATCGGATGGTGGATTAAATATATGCGACTCTTTTGAAAATACTAATATGGAACTAGAAGCTTTATATAAATCAAAGAGTTAACAAAATGATCCCAAACTCGTTGAAGAAGTCTACTTTTCACTTGATGGCAAACACGCTAACTACTTTTTGCCCAGTACTCCCAACCAGCAACACACTACGACTAATGAAATTGAAAGGCAACCGCATATGGTGATTCGATTTGTTCAATATATTTGAAGAAATATCCGCTCTCTTAAAAATAAAGCAAGATCTATTAAAACTTTTAGTTACACCTTGAATTAATATTCAGAAAATGGAAGCATGAAGTTTAGCGGCTGCTCCGTATACGTTTTGTACCACAAATGCCGATATGCGTTCCCTCAGCTGGTAGGTACAAAGGTATGGCTTGCTGTAAATGCAATCTTTGACTAACACCTCTAGGTTGTGGCGCCCGGTAACAAGTTCCTGTTTCTGGAAGGAGTATGAATGAATAAGACAAGCGGAGAGATAAATCACGGTACAACAGCGTACGTCAAGAAGTTACTTGGTCTCTAGTGTGCGAACTTAGAATACAGCTTGATCTCCAGTTTTAATACAGCCACACTCGAGCCTATGGAGCTCTGTGTGAGTGGACAATGTTTTGTTCATTATAGGAATAGTTCAGGAAGCCTCGCAAGAGGCTGTGCCCATAGTGCGCATACCTTCCCCATGCCCTTTGATTTTTCTTAAATCAAGGATGTTTGTTTTTGCTATGTAAAGGACAGCAAAATGACCTTTATTTATTGCGATGAAATTAGTCGCATGACATTTAGGGCCTTTAAGCGCAAATAACCCGACATATGTTGTCTTCCAAGTCGCCAATCGACTTTTCCTTGTCATTGTAATTTAGAACTTTCACATACTCCAATAGAAAATCGTCTAGCGATATCAAGTATGATTATCTCGAAAGTCAAAGAGTCATTGATTGTAACTGTTGCCTTGATATCCTGACTGTCTCCTCTTTCTGTCTTAATTTAAGTTTGAATTTGTCTTCGCCACAAATGCGACAGATTTGGCCTCGATCACAGGAGCCGATTTCTTTGTGAAGATCGAAATTAGGGCATGAAATTTATCTGTCAACTAGAAACAAATGAGTTATTATCATATATCAATGTTCTAAAAAAGCACCCTTTACAACGAAATTTTCAAAGAAATATCTTTTTCATTCTTATGTTAAATTTTAAGGAATGCACCCGCATGGAATTTTACGTCTGGCTGTGCTTCCGAGTATGTGTGTGTAAGGAAACTTCAAAATGGTTCGAATGTGTGATGCTTCGCAGAGATAAAGTAAAATAAAAGGCCAATAAAAAAACATCGTTTTTTTTTATTTTCGCAAAGTAAAACTCACATCCCAACTTGATTGTTTTTATTGTTTTCGTTTTGGAAAAAAGTAAAGTTTTTTTCTTTTCTTGTCCAACTTTCCAATTGTACTGGGCCTTGATGATCTCTTTTGAGTTGATAAAACGAGCAGCAGTGAAGAAATATACATAATGAACCTAGCAGATCATCAAGAAGAAAAGTATGATGAATTTATTTTTTTGATAAACTAATTTTTGTTTTAAGTTTTTATCACTTCGAACAAGGTTTGGTGAGTTTTTCTTTATATATTGTATTGCTTTAATAATTTTTACTTAGATTCCGTTGTAATCTTTATGTTGAGTGATTAGTTTTTTTGGTCTTATTTCTTTTTTATTGTTTAGAATCCAGTGATAACTGGACCAGGTTTACTTTGTCCCTTTTTTATGCTTTTACAGGCTTTAGAAAAGCGCAAAGTTATGTGTATTGTGAATGTGTGGGTGTACCTTGATGCAGTTATTGTTAGAGTTTGTTCTTTTTGAGATAAAAACGAGTTTTGGGCTTATAGTTTTCAGTTTACGTATGCTGGCAGTAGGTAAAATAACTTTTGTCAATGTGTAAGCTTGTGTGTGTTAGATATTTCAGAAAGAAACCCTGAGCAGAAGTTGTACAATGAAATGCAAGTTTTTCAACACTTTGAAGTCTTTATGGTCAATATTTGTAGTAAATATGCATGTATTTTACACTAACTTAAGAAATTTTTCTTTAAAAGGTAAGACTGTCATCCTAGGTTATCGTAAAAATTAAGAAAAAAACCGAAATAGCTAGAATCAACTTTGAGGTTAGCTCGAAAAAACTTGTTTTAAAAACACGTTATGTGAGGAATGAAAACTGTAGAATTTTCATCATTTACCTGCAAACGAAACAACATATAAATATTTATTTAAACCACAAAAGTGCTAAAATTAGCTTTGAGGTTAGGTCGAATTTTTTGTTAAATAACTTCTTAATTAAAAAAATAAAACTTTAAAGTCTTAACCTATTTGCAACTAAGTTAATAAAATTTAAAATTTAAGGATAGATTATTTATATTCGGAGCAATGTCTGGTTTGTGTAAAACCTAAAATTTCCAATTCTTCACATATTATCGTCAATTAAAATTAGAAGTTAGGTTGAAAAATCTAGTCTTAAAATCTAGATTTGTAAAGTATAAAAGCCTCTAAAAGAGAAACCCCTATAAAATTTGTACAAATTCCGAAATTGCGAAAAATAACTTTGAGGTTAGTTTGAAAAAAAATTGTTAAAACACATTTTTTGTTTAAGAAATAAAACTGTAAATTATTTATCTATTTTTTGTACAATGGTTTGAATGGTTAGTTTGAAAAAGCTAAAATTTTTAATTCATATCGTCGTCATGGTAGGGTGTAGAACAAAATATAAACTTTCGACAAATCAGTTTAGAGATTAAGTTGAATAATCGTATTTTAAAGTCTGAATTTATTAACAACTGGATTTTTAATAGCGAAAAATAGTTTTGAGGCAGGTTTGAAAAAAAATAGCTCAAAGCCTTTTTTGTTAAAAATCTAAAACTACAAATTATTTACTTGTCTCAAAATAAAGTAGCATATTGTAAAACTATATTTGAGGTTAGGTTGAAAAATGCTTTTAGACATATTTTTAGGGAAGAACAAAAACTGACGTGACAACATATCGTTACATATAGTTGGTTATGGAGTCAGTTTTATCTCACATAGAACTGTTCTGATGGAAGCTCTTGCTGTACTTATCACCTGATTTAGGCTTAATTACTTTGCCATTTAAGTGAATTATAGTTCAATTTTAGACTTCCTTAACTTTCCAAATAAACAGTAATTAAAAGCTGTCATTACTTTTTTATTTTCTATTTAACAAAAAGGAGTAAAAAGGCTAGAAAAATCGAAAACTTATTATATGTCTCTCACTACTAAGATAATACTCCCTACCGATGGTCTTTAGTTTTAAATCAGCACTAAGTAGTTCCGCCTTGACTCCCTTAACTACTTCTGAAAAATGTTTCGCTTTATTAATACTTTTGTTTGTGTTCTCTTAATTCCCGTTATTGTTATTTTCTTCTTCCAGTTTTTATTGCTTTTGTTATTTGCATGCACTTTGTTTATTTGTTTTGGCGACAAACTAACTAAAACAAACAAGCAAAAACATGTTCAAATTTGTTTAGATAATAACGCAGTTATTGTGAATGCAATGCTGGAGCGTTTTGAGGCAGGCAAAGATAAATAACATAATTTTGTTTGGAAACCAAGTGGCAGCCAACAATAAACAGCAAAAAATACAAAGTTGAAACAACAGTTGCTACTTAATAGCAAACAACTAAAATAAATACCAGCTGATGTTGGTGCTGATACCTACAGGCGTTTATTTAAACAGGATTTGCGTTTCTTATGGTAAATAAAAGAAAAAGAAAAAACTTAAATAATAAATAAAAAATCACTCAGCTGTTTTAACTCAAGTTTAGATACGAGTTTTCAGGCAAAAGGGATATGAACTTCACAGCTCTTTGTATCCATCTAACGATAGGAGGAAATAAAACTAATTGACACATACTTTTTAAAATATATTTTAGTTTTGAAAATTCTGGCGAAGAATATGCCTTATTATAATGCCATATGTACCACGACATTTAGGATCGTCTTTACAGCTTTTTAATACACTTAGTATTGACTAGACTATTTCGCATAGCTAGTTAAATTTTTCAGTTGGAGACCGTACACCTTTCTTCGAGTCATTCGAGTTGTACAGAAAAATTTCAGTCTGGAAACCCGAGTGCCGGAGAGTGATATAGCATTTACTCTGAAGTCTCATTGTGCATTTCGCACAATTAATACTTTTTTGTCTCACCGCTACGGAAAGGGAACTTGGCCTGCGCAGCGATCATCTTGTGTTCTTCCATTGTCCCATTGTCTTTCCATTGTTGTCCCTGGAATCATGTCTTCTTGGTAATCCCACCACCTTGGGAGATGGGGCAACCAGTTGCCGAGGCTTGTCTAAACTTAACATTGGAAGAACGTATCACTTTCTAAGTTGCTGTAACGATATCAACATTGATATAATGGTAACTAGTCACCCCTGGGACGTAAAACCCAGAGTTGTTGTTGGTGATGCTCCTTTTGGAAGCGCACATGTTCAATCCTAAATCGCGGGATGATTTTATTTGGATCTATGTGGCGTTGGATTGCAACGAAGGCTATCAATAGCTATTTTTTGGAGAATGGGTAGATCCAAACCACTCAGCAAGAAGTGAATCAGGGTCCAGGCAGATACTATCTTTAATTGCTATTAATGAGGCGCTCTACTTTCATATGTCCGGACTGAGATCCGCATAGGCGAGCAATCTCGGACACAGCCTATAACCACTTTGATACCAAAGAATAGTGCCGGGTCATTGTGTTTTCGTTGGCTACACAGTCAGCTCGTTCGTTTAGCTCACCATCACCATATTAAAGGCACCAAGTTCGTTTGGAGATGCGTCATTGCAGGCGTCATCACATACGAGTTTAGGGAACTGATCAGAATTTGGTTGTCCGCCATTAGAGGTTCTTATACTCCCCAAGCTTTTCCACAAACCCCAGCTCAACATAGACCCCAGCTCAACTGCCAGCATTTTCTAATTTGAAGCCGCCTATTAACTACAATTGGTCAGCCTCTTCGTGTCAGCCAGTTCAACTTGTCCAACGGTCCCTGTACTCGGTTCTTTTGTCGTGACGCTGCAAAGAACTGCTCCGTAAAGACTGAGTAGTGCGAGCCTATTACCGAAACGATGGTGCTATAATAAGCGCCCAGCGCTTGCCCGCAACCGGTAAAAGTAGAAAAGAGGATAAAAAAGTAAAGGCTTCAGTTCGGCAAAATTCATGTATACTTAGACGAACGGGTTATCAAAAAATCTAAACGCCTATCAAATGCAGTTGGTTTAAGATCCACGTTGCACACGCTAAGCGCTAACTATAGAATTACCGATTTGATAATAGGCTCGCCCACAAAAGGAGCAAAGAGTCGACAGGTATGACTCTGCATCTAGTGAATCTAGCTAGTATTATGCGGTGATATCCATACTCCGCGCCACTTCCTTACAACCTCACCACAAAAACAAAACCCCGATATTTTCGATAACTTTCTACTTTTAACTTTACCGATACCCATTGATACTAAACCGCCATAAACAAACTAGTTTCGAGAAAATTTCACAAGATAGTTTCTTAGATATATCAGTAATCCGCCTCAAAAAATAATACGGATCCAGTTTTATTTATTAATTATTTCAATCCTTAAAACCTACTTTAGAATTCTTAAGAAATCTAAAGCCTCAAAGTATGCTATTCATTGAACATCTACTCTATTATCCTATAAAATTCCCCAGCATATAAAACAATGTTTCCCCATTTCCATTTAACAGTAATTAAATTCAAACAATTTTCATTCTTCAACATAAAATTTATTAACTGGTATTTCCTCATTTACATCTATATCTCCGTTATATTTAATCTGTAAATTATTGTTGGATAAAACAAATACATACAAGATTACATACATAAAGGTTTCACATACAAAAACCAACTTAACAGTTAATAAACAATTTGACAATAATTTATTATCTTTACTTATAATTAAAAAATAAATAAATGCATCTGCTACATGATTTGTACTTCAGTTTTTAAGTTCACAGTGTTCAGCGGTCTACATTGAAGCAATAACAATAAAAGCAATTGCAACACAAAGGACTTGTGGCAAGGAAGATAATGATTAAACAACGCGTGATAAAATGAGTTTATATTCCATGACGATTATTATTGTAGGAAATGTTTTATTTAATAAACTTTAGTGTCCTATATAAATACAGGGAATTAAATGGGGCAACTAAAAGTGGCATTAAGTAAACAGTGACCCGGCAGGTTATTTGAAAAAGATTTTGGAATGAAGATTGAAAAATTGATCGGTTGCTAAAGCAACCCCATAAACACAAAGGTGGGATAAGTTTGATTGACATATTCGAGTCACAAAGACAAGAAATGTGCATATTAAGGAAATAATTCTCACCAGCTTTATTGCGAATCTTTATAGTTCTGAGGAGCGTATGCCCTGTATTCTAAGCTTAATCACTGTTCTGCCAAAAACAGCTAGTTATCGCTGTTAAGCAACTCAATGGATGGAAGAATACCATACAGAATGCCGACCAATGGTTCTCTGTTAAAAATTCGCATCTTTCAAGGACTTGGGATGCGAAGCAGGTCGCTTACCTTATGGGTTCATTTTCTATCCCTTTGTTTCTTTGAATTGATTTCAGGCAACCGATTTGTAATACACGACTACCTTACTCTTACCCGAGTCTCGTGCTACCACTAATCTTTGCTCTTAGCTTTAGGTTAACCATGGCATTCACATTAAACAAGCGTCTGCCTTATGCCATCCAATACGGGACATTTGCACACAAAGTGCTCTACCATCTCAGCCTCTTCTTCAGGAATATCTTTAGAGATTGACCCCTTCACCGATTGCGAAATTTTCTTGTTCATCTCTTCAGAATCTCACCATTGGCCAATAAACACCAGAGTTCCTTTAGAGATTAACCTATCAAGGCTACATTGTCCATCCCTAATAGAGAAAAATATGTTTACCCATATAGAGTTCATAGGCACAAGTAAGTGTATTTTAAAACTGCAGATCGACTGACATCCAGAGTTCACTTACTAGAGAGCTAGCATCCTCTTGGCCACGCATTCCTGACGTATGATGTTTCACCTTGGATTAGTGATTTTTTATAAGAGAGTGTTAACTTCTATTGGCTCGACTTATTTAGCCACACTCTTTGCAGGAACACGAACGTGTCCCCCGTCTTTTAAATTTTTTGTTAGAAAATTATTTGAGCGGTAGCCACTATACCGTGCTCGACACAGCAGGAGTTGAAAACAATTCTACTCCTAAAGCACCCCATATACGCTATTGTTATTGTTTCTGTATTTGAAGCACCACTGCCAATACTATGTGAAAGGGGCACCCCCCATTTGCGAAGGATAAAAATTTGATTCTTGATTTGATTTTCCGACAGGGTAATTTGATATAGATATTTGAAACGAATTTCCGTCATCCTTTGTGAATTTAAGTTTGCAGACAGGCCGGTTTCGGTCATGTGCCATCTTTAGAAACTCTTTCCAAATATCTCCAGGAAAAACTCTTAAAGTTCCGTATTGTAACTCTATGCATAGTGCTTAGTTTGTTTCGAGATTTCTAGCTAGTTTTGGGTTGACGCTACCCATTTCTTCTTCAAAAAGTCAGTAGGTCGAATGCTGCGTGAGTTTTGCTACAGCCGCTCTTAATAAAAAAGTGCGATTTGTATCTGGAAGGCCTGCGGCAAATATATCGGGTGCAAATATAACGGGTACACACGCACCAGGAGGTATTCAGTTAAGTATACGAAATATCGGTACCATTATGATTCTCTTGAACCAATTTAGCCATATGGAGTCAGCAATTGCAGTTGAAAGATGCTACCAGTTGCTACAGCAGTCTGCGAGATTTGCTAAGATTAGCTGTACCGTATTGCAGGAATAAGTTGCTGTTCACGGCCGAAATGCGGAGCAATATCCATAGAAGCTTTGTACAGTTTTCGCCGTTTATACAATTTTTAGAGAGAAATAGCCCGTCCGTATCAATAAGTGAATAGGTGAATACGGGTTTCACATAAAGATAGGTCTTCCGCAATAATCATACCGGTCACATTAAAATAACTTAACTTCCAGACTAGTGTTAGATACAAATATCTTGCCATCTGACTTTCAGATGTTGAACGTTCTCTCACTAAATTGTATGCTGAGCTAATACCCGTTAACGGGATACAGGCTAGTGGTTACTGGGTAATTAATGGTGAATCAACACAAATCGCTCGGCGAAAACCTCGGAGCTGTTATTGATTGCAATCTCCAGACTTGGTGAAAAGCCAAAACTTTGTGCTGCCATCGTTCATAGTAAGGAATTTTCGTAGGCTCTTAATTATCATTATAAGCAAAGTTTAACACATTAACTTACTTAACGATTCTCCCACAAATTTAAAAAATTTTTCCAACAAGAATGATACTGATGCGAATATTACTGAAAAAGGAATTTATGCCTTTTAACAAATTATATTTTTACTTATGCGAACAAATACATTTCCTTTTGCAAATATGAAAAAACATTTTTACTGACTTTCTCTAGAATGCAGCCTCAAAAGAGTTCGAATAACACAACTACCAGCAACTTCGTCAGAACCACATAATTAATTTAAGCCCAAGGGAGGGAAAAACAATTATAAACCAAACGTAGTCAATTACTTTACAAGAGTCTTTATTAATGGAGCAACACCCAAAATACATTTTCAATAACCGGCTTAAGATAAAATAAAGAATTGAAAATATATTTAACTTTGCAGCAGGAATAATTTATATTTTGTTAACAAAAGTTAAAGGAATATTTAACTTTAAATACGCATCCTTAAATTAATTTTGACTAAAGGAAAGCTTTACAAAAATACTTAAATAAATATTATTAATGCTTAAGTCTATCGACGCGTAATTGCTACAGGAAATGGGCAAGTCTTTAAAGGAGAGTTTCATTAGATTTAATAATAAGTGGCGTAAGAATGGTCCTGTAACATAATTTTAACTAACCTACAGCTCCATTTAAAGCTATAGTTTTCTTTTAGGGAATTTTCAAAAACTCTCGACTAACGAGTTTAAAATACTAATTAAAAATTTAATCTTGAGACAAGTCTTATCTTGAACAGATTCTGAAAACTAGGGCTAAGAGAGATGAGTCTAATAATCAAGTATAAATTTAAATCGTAACGCTACTCTACTCAACTCACTTCTTTTATATTTCCTTTTAGCTCTCGAATCTACTGTACCACATTGTACCCTCGTATACTGTACTCTACCGCATTCTGCCTTATTCTACACCATTCTCTTCTAAGCTATCATACTCTGACGAATTTCACTGCTCTACTCCAATCTACTCTACTCTTCTATACTCTACTCTATTGTATTCTATTTTACGCTACTCTACTCCTCCGTACTGTACTCTAATTTACTCTACTCTGATCTACTATGCTTTGCTATCCTCTTCTCTGCTATGTTCCACTCTACCCTGCCATACACTTCTCTAATCTACTCCACTCTACTCTAATAGGGTCTACTCTACTCTACTTTGGTGCCATACTCCATTCGATCGTTGAATTCACGTTTATCCATTTTAATGCCCCAGTCATATATTTTTTCAATCCTTCTTATTCTGGCCCCGCCTATCAGTTTCTATTCCATTCTAATATTACTCTTTTTAATCCACTATGCTCTGTTCTGCTTTACTCTATTCTATTCTACGCTACTCTATTGTATTCTATTTTACTTTACTCTGCTCTACTCAACTCTATTTTACTCTGCTTCAGTACTCTACTCCAGTCGATCGTCAGATTCTCATTTATCATTTCCAATGCCCCAGTCATATATTTTTTCAATCCTTCTTATTCTGCCCTCGCCTGTCTGTTATAATTGATGACATATTTACTATGTAGTGGTAGTTTTACAATATTCTTTTCATTTCAGACAGAAAATATAATTAAAAATAAAACAAATAAACATGAGAAGCAGCATCAACAACAAGACACCCTTGTGATGACACAAACAAAATGTGTCTTTACTTGCAAAAAAAATTACTCAAAAAATTTACAACTTAAAAAAATGGTTTGTAGGTATCTGTGTATATGAAAATAATATTAATTTATGTTTAACCTTTAAACGTAACAAAAATGCCGAAATACGAGTGGGTGTGCAAGGAATATTATGACATGACTTATGAGTGAAAGGATTTAGATGATGTAAATACATATTTCTCCATTTCGAATCAAAATTAAAACAACACAGCGAAGCATAATTTGAAATTTGTTGTCTTTTAACAATTTTTCTTCAAATTTTTCCCTCTCTTAAAGGGTTAATGTGGTGTTTACGTTATTAAATTATTACGTTTCCATTTGCTGCAGTTCTTCCCTTTATATTTTTGTTTTCGTTACATACTCCACTTTTTATTACTTGTATGAATAGTTAATGCTGTTTTTTGTTATGTGAATGATGTCCTCATTTATTTCGTTATTAAACAAAAGTAAATAAAATTTGTTTTTATTTCATATGTAGTAGTGACTTTATAATTTAAGAGACAGATGTTTGTTAAACTTCATAAATATTTAAAAATAATTTTGTGGTGTTTTCTTTTCTAAAAATTAATGTGTCATTTTTTTATAGAATGCAATTTGGCGTTCGTTTCTTTAAAATTGTTTACCCTTCTAAGTGGTAGTGTGTTTGTTAAAAAAAAATTACGCTTACTTATGGCAGCAGGAATTGCACTCTGTGCCCTGTATACATTGAAAGGGTAGACAGTGCCTTAAAATAGAGTTGATTTTTTGTTTATATACGGGTTACCAGGCGAATTCGGAAAAAATCACCTGTTTAAAACGCATCAAACGGCAAATACACATATTATATTGTTAAAGCTGGCTTCTCGGTATTATAAGACGCAACTGGATTCAATATTACAAATTTGGTTTTCAAAAATTGACAAATCAAAAAATCTGCTAAATATTCAAATCTGGCAGCTCTCCCTTCATGTTTACATGTTTTCTGAACCAAAAAGTAGTTCAAATATGAGTATTGTTACGTATAACCTTTTTAAACGTGTTCAGGTGCTTTTTAATTATAAAGTTCTTTTTTTTTTTTTTTTGAATAGGACACGGCAGAATTTTACTTTTACACACTGTTAGTTTGTTTAACAGTCAACGCAACGGTTACTTCTTTATAACGATGTTCGCACTTTTGCGTTCCACTCGATTCTACCTGCTAGCTTCTTGACCACCCAAGTCTTTTTATAGTAGTCATCTAATTTCTAGAAACTTGTAGAAAATTGTTTATTTTCTTCTGCTATTTTTTTGTTATGACGCTTGATTTTGTAACCACTGTCTGCTTTGTTACTTATGGTGGTGGTTTCTTTGCGTTGTTATTGGTTACCCATTCTACTCAATTTCTGAAATTGGTGTTTACGTGTTGATGTTATATCGTTGTTGTAGTTTTGTGTGTATTCACTTTCCTGGTAACTTGTAAGATCAAATTGGTGTCATTTATTGTTGTTACTGCGCATCATGTATTTGTACTCTTTACTTCTGGATCTTCCTTTACAGTGTGTGCGATAAGTATTTATACCAATCCATTCCTACAGACAAGAGTACTTGTTCGCACTTATATTTTTTAAATTTATAAACTTGCTTCCTGCTAGCCGCTGCGCATTTTTAAATAAAATTACAAAGATTATAATTGTCATAAGGTAAGCATCGTTAGTGCTCGCTGTGGTTTTATAAATTTAAGATCTTTTCTGCCAAAAAGCCACGGTTACAACTGACAGGGATGTGGTTTTAGCAAAACGACACTACGTTATGTGAAAAGAGGAACAGAAGGACCAGTATGTTGGCAATCAGATCATGCCAGGTAGGTTAACTTATCTGGCACTACATGACCTGATTGTCAGCTGCAAGTTGCAAGCAACTGGGTTGCCTACTCTACTTTTTTGTTTCCTCTTGAACTCTAATCTAGTCTTAACTAGAGTAATATGTTCTACTTGTCTCTACTCTATTCTGAGGAATCTCTTTAGGATGAATTTAGTGCGTAGTGAAAATCATTTACATTTCGCAGAACTGGCGCCGCCCCACAAAACGTAACCTCTTACATCAAGCTTCTCTACCCCTAGTAATGCCATTCGATCTTATTTCGAACATATGGCTGTCAGCCCTTGATGCCGTTTCATAGCATCACCTAGTTCCTACTAACTCTTTCAGTATTCGGGATCTTTGGATATCTTTCTCTACACCCAAGGTTTGTTACCCGTCTTTATGTACATATATGTTTATTGTTTTCACGTTGTATTCTGACCTCAGCATTAGGCCTACTATGTTTTCGATGAACAGGATTTCGTTTACCATTGCCTTAAATCTAAGGCGAGCTTGTTCAAGCCGCGGGAAACTTAAAAATATTTTATCTGCACATTTATCGATATTGGAGCATACTGACACTTGGGTACGCTATCGCACCTGTCCTGTATCCTTCACGTCCTGTACTTTTTACTGTACTCTACTCTACTGTACTCTACTCTACACGACTCTACACCAGTCTGCTCTGCACTGTTCTCTACCATTCTCGGCTAATCTCTGCCATACTCTTATTTTCATTACTCTACATGCCCATAATCTGTTCTGCTTTACCACACCCTGTAATAGGTTTAACAATTTTTTCTTATTTTTAGGCTTCTCTCCAGCCTGAAGGATTTTCAATCTCCTTGAATATAAAAGGAGTCTTTCATGTATTCGTGTTCACATGCATTTGTATAAAAACTATTGACTATTTAAACTGCTTTACTTGTCAAAACTGTACTATTTTCTTTTTCCTTCCTTCATTCTCCACTTTCAATTAGTCCTTCTGTGTTTGTTAAAGTCAAACGTAGAGTAGACTTAAGCTTCAAGAAGCTTAAACTTAAAAATAATTATTTCATTAATATTAATAATATTTACATTATAAGAATCTGATTTAATTTCATATGAACAATTACTTGTGTGAGACTTATGAAAATATTTTATATGGCTGTCTTCTCTTCTATTGATTTCAATACATCAATCAATCGCAATCAATATATTTGTGTGTGTGTGTGTGTGTCTTTTTAACGATTCACATATGTTAACAGTGGGATAGCAGCGGAATAAGTATACAAAGGCAAAAAGTTAGAAATAAGCCTTCATTATTTATTATTTAAAAAAGAAAAAAAAATGGCAACTCGTAGTTTTTTTAGTGATCATAGTGATCGTTTTCATTGTTCAAAAAAAACATTTTAAAAATAATAAAAGTTTGGGCTTTTAAATCCCTAATCTTTTTACAAAATTTGGTAACTGTGCAGGCAGTAATTGAAAAACTCAGGAAATCTTGAGGTTATTAGAATCACTGGCTGTTCAATAACGAGTTACTGAAATGATTACGTGGAATCAGCGCTTGAGAAAGTTGTTAAAACTCCAAGAACTGCCTTCTGCAAGAAGCTCTCTCCAGCATAAATTCCTCTAAATTCCTGTATCTCCATACCTACAAAGCTCAGTTGGCAAAAGAACTGCAAGTTTATCTACCTCCAAGAGTGGATCTTGATTTTACGAACAAAACTATCCCCAGCGTAGAGGCTTATTTAAGTGATTATGTGATCGTTTATTGTCGCATGGCTTTCGCGCGAATTTAGCTCTTAAACTATTATTGGATCATACTTCCTTACAAATAAGGTGGCCAGGCAGCTACTCTTAGTGGGGCTCGATATTGTAACATGATAATCTAGACCATTTTTTGTTGGAATAGCACTCACGGGATAACACTTATGCATGCAATGCATTGTGCTGGAACTAGGCAAAAATATTAAACGAAGAGGCATATCGGGGAAAATTCGAGTTAAACCTTCCTACATTGAAAGTAGCAGGAACGATTCATTCTACATACGAACAGGTTTAAAGAACGACTTTTCCCTGTAGTGTGTAGTGCGGTCCACTGAACAACCTACCACGAACAACTGAGCGAGAAGAATGACAAGCAACTCACACGTCGACGATATTCCATTTAGTCAATAGAGTTGAATATCGTACTGTCACGGATAAGCATGTTAGCGCTGTCTCGTACGTCAGCGAAAAGCTTTAAAATATACTTTACAGCGCCGGTCCATACATAATAGTTGTATTCGGTCGGATATAACAGGTTTAAAAATTAAGGAGATCAGTTAGAGTGCAGTATCTGTTACGTCGTTTCAAAATGCGGAGGCACTTCAGAGCTTCTTTGGCGATCTGAAAAATGTGTTTGGTCTAACGATTATCAAGAGCTTGTTATTCCTTAAAACCTATACCGCCCTTAAATACAGATGAAGCTAGATAATCCATCGTGCGTCTCTGACTAAGCTCAAAACGTTGGTTCTTACGTGCATTAAAATCAACTCCGTTCGCTCAACTACCTTCAGAGATTAGCGCAAGATCTCTATTGACTCCAAGTTACTAAAGGCTTAGACGATTACCTAAAAAAAAGTAGGGAAAAAGTTGTTACCATCTGCAAAAGAATAGGGATGATTGGAAGTTTAACATAGAAGATCATTTTTAAAAATAAGAAATAGTGACGAGAGATTTAAATGGATTTAATGTTAACGGCATATGACGTCAACGCTTCGCTGCGGAACAGTTCGTAATCGGTCAATTTCAGAATGACCTTAATGGCTTTGATAATCGTCAAAATTGCCTCATATATAGGGTTCATATGATCGTTGCAGAAATGCAGTCAAAACGAGTCACTGTTGGGTGCAGTTTCTGGGATGCAGGCTGATTTCTATGTCTCGGAATAATATCTGAGTTCCTTCTATAGAATGCAAAAGGCTGCAACATGCCTTGCTGCATGCGCAACTCTACAACTATTACACTTTATGGTCGTTTGTTACCAGCTCTTAAGATCAATGGCTTAAACACCATTGAATTTTTGTATATGGGGATAACCAAAGTCATAAGCCCATCAATTAGTAAAATGTTTCACAGCTGAAAGCTCGAAAGAATAATGAAATAATAATTTCTTTCTTGGGCTTTTGTTAAAAGTTGAATATTTTTGTTTAAACCTTGTTAGGCATCTCATTTGGTTTAGAGAATTTTAAGCACAAGACATTTCTACTTATTCCAAAAATGTTTGCAAAGTTTCCCTGCTGACCAACGAAAAGCATTTTAGTAATAAAAAGAAAAAAAGGCAGAGATATTTTTGAAAAGGGTTTTTGTTTCCATCACTTTCAATCAGATAATTCTCGAACACTCTTCGTAATTTGCTTTGCACCAGTCTCTTTTATAGCAAATTCAAATTTGAGCAACCTTCCTATAATATCATTTCAATATTATTTACTTTTGTAAAACATGTTACAATTATTGCTAAGTAAATTAATTTGAATTAAATGTTTTAATACAACGAGTTATTTTACAACTGGATTATTTAAATGAAATATTTCAAAAGGAGTTCTAACTTGTAACAGGTGGCTTGTTAATAAACCATTTCATTATAATATTTGCTACACCAACTCATCGTTTTAATATGATACTTGAAATAGTGTTAGCAGTAAGTAACAGAGTCTTAGAGTAAGTAAGAGAAGATAATAAAGTTCTTGAACTGTAAGACAGGGTCTGGCAGTTTAGCTCGCCACAATATCGTTAGTACGGAAAACTCCAGTTATTCTTTTGAAGGTGAACTCGACAAATTCTTGCTCTAAAATTAACGTACAATTTGAATTAAACAGATTTTAATTTTTTTCAATTGTATTTGTTTTTATATCATATTTAACTCAGTTCAATACATATTCTTTCGTGGTGGTGGAATCCGCCCATTTTCTAAAAATGTGTCTGAATGACCTCCTTCTTCAATGAAGTTAAGACGAACGAGACAAGAGGATACGAGCAGGAAATGTCTCATGCAGAAATTCAACACGATCCCACGCCTGGCCTACCGCCTTGTTTAACCAGAATTTATCCACAATTAGATTTTTCCCAATTAGTAAAAAGGAACATTAAAATTTTTAAATAAGTATTGTACAATAAGGCCTTCAGCCTAAGAAAAGCACCATCAAACTTCTTTCATTGGCCAATAAACACCGGAATTCCTGCAATATATTCCCATCGGAATGTCACAGTCCAATACCTTAGGAGTGGCTTTAAAGATTGACTCGTCTACCTCTCGCAAGGCATTCTTGTCCATCTGTTTCAGCTTTCTCTTTTGGCCAATTAAAACCGGATTTCCTTCGGAGAACTTATATAATTCCCACAATATAGAGAAGACAATGTCCACCCACACAGGGCTGGAACCCGGGTAAGTTTGTATTAAAACTGAAGATCGACTGTTATCCAGAGTTCACATACTAAGAAACCTCCTCACCACGCATCCTTGGAGTATGCTGTTCCACCGCGGATTAGGGATTTTTATAAGAAAGTGTTAACTTCTCTCCGTGCCACTTATTTAACAAGACTCCTTGCAGAAACAGAAACCTGTTATCGGCCGTCACAACCAGTACGTATAAATCAAAACTTTTACAATGCACTCAGTTACCACAAGCTATACCTTTGTGCCAGCTTGTTGACGGTCACATTTTTAGGTTGGTAATGCCAATTAGCAATAGGAGACCTCTTATCAGTATTTAAATTACTGACATTCACAGTTCATTAGATAAACAAGATTAAATTTTAAACAAGGTAAGAGATAGTAATGATGGTTTTTCCAGTTTTTTATATTTCGGGAGCTGTCAAAGCTATCACTGATCTTTGGCTATCAAAATATTCAATAGGCTATGCATTTTTACCACGCATCCTTTCACGCCTGCCGAACTGGTGGAGATTATTAAAAAAATATATTCAAAATTCCGCCTGTAGTCATGGCTTCAGCGCGTAGATAATTCTTCGCACTTTGAAAAACTTTGAACGTGAGTATACTCACTTGGACCTTAAGTCATCAACCAGACAGATATTTTTGCGAAGTGAAGAAAACATAGCCTCGCTGTAGTGGTCAGTGTCAAAGAAGACACGGGAATTTGGCGACAATCAGCTACAACGGGCATCACTAGGGAGTCAACCGGGCTTATTTTTCGGTTGGATATAGGCCTACATCCGTATAAGACTATGCTGACACACCAATTAAACCCGGACGACCTTAGTCGCGACTTCGCTTATTGGGTACTAAAAATGCTGGCCAGAGGTCTGTCACAAAAGATCTTGGCACAAAAATCATCTTCTGGAACGAGGCCTGTTTTTGGCAAAGCAGCTATATCATAAAGCAAAATTTTCATTATTGGAGCGAACACAATCCATAAGTGTTAGACCAAGTATCTCCGCATCCACTATGTGTCTTATGTTATGGCGGCATGATCAGATCTTCTTTTGAAGTGACAAAGACGATATCGTTGCCGTCAATCGTCCTCCATAAAGAGCGATGTTTTCCTTTTTCCTTTAGCCAGAGCTCAACAACATCGATATATCCGAGCTGTGATTCATCTTCGTCAATTGGCCACCGCGATCATATGACTTGACACCTCGCGATTATCTTCTCTGGCGCTGCTTTAAGTTCTTTTCTACGCTACGAAGCCAACCTGTTTGCATAAGCTTGGGGCAAATCTTTGAAACATCATTACCGGAATAACGTCGCACATATTACACCGAATCATCAAAATTTGGAACGACCACTGCCGTCTTAGCTAAAGCAGTCATATGAATGACTGGATATTCCATGCACGATAGCATAAATGTAGCTTTAAAATAAAGCCAAAACCAATTGGATATCTTACATCGTTATAGCTTGATTAAAATATATTTTCCTATCGTTGTTATCTGGTCACCCTGTATGCAGAATAAACTTCATACACTAACACCTGAACACGCGTTAGTGGTGATATTATTGTTACTTAATTATTTATATTAATTACACAACTTGCAAAATAATTTAAGACAAATCTAAGAAACAAGACAGCCAGATTATGTAGATAATAATAAATATTTGATAAAGCAAATTTATATACACATACACACACACATACAGGCAAACATATAAATACTTGTTAAATATATAAAGACTAATCAATATTGTTAATGAAATTACTAGTGTTTTGTGTAAATTTAAAGTAAAGTACTCGTTTATAGGTAAATTTATGTTAAAAAATGTAGAATAAGTAAACGGACAAAAAACTAGTTGCATACGAATTGTGTCGGTGTGTGTGTTTATGTAGTAGCAAGTTTACATTTGTATGCGCGGTGTTTGTTGTTGTACTTTTAAATATTAACTTTTTGCAACACATTTCCAGTGTTTGTGTGATTTAAAATCGATGATTAGGACTTCAAGCTTTTAATGTGTTGTTTACTGGACTTATGTGGAAAGGAGTAATTAAGAACTTGTAAGTGATTAACAACAATCAGTAATGACACGAAGACCAACTTCTATTGAAAATCTACACCGAAAGGATAAAACAACATATATTGTGCCGAACTTTGCGCAAGTGGCTGCTAGCTTGCATGAGTTGACCAGAAAGTCGCGACCATACCACTGCAGTGAGGTAGCGGAAGAAGCGTTCCAGAGGCTCAAAGTACTTTTGTGTACATCACCAGTCCTCGCCTATCCAATCGCTGTGCAGAAATTTATATTGGACACGGATGCGAGCGGCTATGGAATAGGGGGAGCTCTCTAATTAGGACACAGAGAGTTGACTTTGAGATTTCATAGAGTGGATATCTGTGCGTACAAAAGTGTTGAGTGTACAGTGTGAATTAGTACTTAGTACTAAAGAGTATTTTAATATTTGCAATTAAACGAACCCTACAACTTAACGTGTATTGTGGCAATATACGTAACAATATGTATTGATCCAGTAATATTTGCAACCAATTAAGATTTAATTTGTTTTTGCTATACAAATAAAAATAGTATAAGAGTTGGCTTGGAGTTTGCTTCAGTACGCTCTGTATACAAGCTGCTTATAATGTTTAGGAACATGGTGTTTCGATCAGGCAAATCTCTACCCCCAAAATGATAAGATCACACACAGCATCTCGTTGAAAATGTCTGAGGATATTGTTGATCTAATTGAAAAATTCTAGTAGGGGTTTTAGGTCACAAGGGAATAAATATGTTTTTCAAAACCCGGTTTTCGAAAATTAAAAAAACCGGATTAGGTTCTTTAACTAAGGAGGTAAACGAAGTAGAGAACACAAGAACAAATTACTTTTTTTTTATTATTAGGCGCTTTATGGTGGATGTTAAATGTTTTTAACGGTACAATTTTTTTTATTTGTATTGGTAGAATAGAACTGGTATAGGGTGTCTCAATAATAGGGCTCTAGGGAAATTGTTGCTGGAATTAATCGAGTCCACCGTTATTCCGTTATCATATCTCTGTCGTATTGGTAGGTTTGGGCTTTTTTTGCAGAGACCGACCGGTACAGCGCCGTAAAGGAGACTTACTAGCCATAATCCAACCAGTTTCTTCATTTATTTTTCTACTCTTCGAATTGTCGACACATTAGGTGCACTTTCTAGACTGAGAAATCATATCCAAACACCAAACACTGTACTATAGGTTTTAGTAAAAAAAAAGAAAAGAAATTAAAACAAAAAATAAAAAAACCGTGGTTTTAAGCAAAAATCGGCTTTATTCTACAAAGGTCGCTATTTGAAAAAATTCGACCCCTGTAAGCCCGAAAAAAGCCATCAAAAAGCTTCATTGTAATGCTTTCTTTAAAAAGTAGTACTAATGGAACTGCTGGCTAAACCATATTTACTGAAAACATAGGTTGAAGTGCAAGTAATGCCAGTATTTTAGATAAAAAATCGGAGTCTTTTCGATAACTGAGTCTTATTGTTTCTACAGCTCAAAAAGTTTTTCCGACTGTCTGTAGAGAGTGGCTTCCAAAAAGAGAGATATTTGAGATCTGTATGAACTTCAAAAGCAGAAATAACTCTAATATAGTTCCAACAGTAATGTTTACCATTAAAAGATGTGGGAAATTCACGAATGGTGTATTCGTTTTTTCACTTAAATGTTGCCCGGTTAAAGCGTATATGCTTAACACAGCCTTATTATTTAGAATTTTATGAGAAAAAAAACCTTTTGAGGACTTAAGCATATTTCCAGTGTAAAAAAAGGGGGCATTCATTTTTAGATTTCAGTGGCCTTTAGCTTTATATATTTTTCATTGCTACTTATTTTAAGAGCATTGCAGGCAATTAAATGCTTGTAGTCAAAAGTACTTTAAACAGGAAATCCTATACTTTGCTTTTTAATTTCAACTTCTGTGGAGCTCAAGTAAAACATATATTTTACCAGTTCCTGCCTGGGATTTTTTTTATTAATTAAAAGCATCTTGAACCTCATGCATAAATGATGATTATAAATTGAACATTTGAAAAAGAAACCTAAAGTGTAATTAAAAACTTTTCATTCACTTTTTTCAGGGTTTTCACATCAAAATGCACAAAGTGCTTAAGTTATTAAAACTTAACTGAAGACAGGTATGTAAGAAAGTCTTAGGATTAAATTTTATTAAAAAAGAGGAGGCAAAAGCAGTCTTAAAAATAATTTCATATTTTTGTAACGTGCAGAGATTAATCAAATCCTCTGCTATTTTATAAGATTAAATTTGAAAGCGGGACAAATTACGTACGCAATATGCGCATCGTTCTAATGGCTGAGTTCGATGAGTGCGACCTTTAATGAATAAAATTGCCTCTTAATCTGCGTGCAATTAATTAAACGACGACACGATTCATGAGCTTGACAGCTTATTGCTACGGGTCCACAAATACACCCACAAAACAGCATAAAATCTCGCTACTATTTTAAATTAAGTTACAATCTTTGATGTTTAAACATAAGCAATTTAGTTTACTCAATTAGCATTTGACATGCACATTGTTCGTGAAAACTTGTATTCGTAAATTTAAAAAAATAAAGAGAAATTCGGCGTTAAAATGAATTTTAACAGATATTAATTACTTTTATTTTTTAATTTTATTATTGTTTTAATTTTTTTAATGTGGAGTTTGACAACTGCCATGATGAACAAAATTGAGTTGTATTAGTGTTGCAATATTTTTGATGGTTGTGCTTTGAATTTGCCATTGTTTAGGGATTTTGCGGCTCCCTAAAAACACTTCATCAGAATTGCTTTGGAAATTGAACTCATTTAGTTGTGGAAATAAGTACTAAACGCCCAAATATTACTTAATTTGTAATAATTAATTCGCTTGTGTTACACAGACAATAATAATTAAGTTCTGGTGCGGTAAATTGAGCTCAATTAACGCCTTAATTGCGTGAATTTCCTAATTTTGCATGAAATGTTCATGGTAGCAACTATTTGTTAAATATTTGCCTGAAGTAATTGGCTATCACGTTTCGCTAGATTTTTCTATAGATAATCGTAATATTAACGATTTGGAAGAAGGAAGGATTTGGAAGAAGTAGGGACCAATGATGGCGACAGCCAACAATTCACACCAACCAAAGACCTTAAGTGTATAAAGTTTTACTTAATGATCTTCGCTTGAATTACTACGGTTCGCCATTTAGAAAGTTTTACTCCAAATATGGGGCAGGCAGCTGAAATCAGGATTTGTTTGCAACTGCTCCAGCACGCAGCACACAGGGAGTGTTGTATGTTCGTTTTTCTGGCGCCGTTGGTTTTATTGCAGTTTGTCCAGCAGCAGGCCTAAGTTTAGCCTAAGTAAAAATCTGGCAAAATCTCGCCAGTTGCTGACAGAACCACTTGACTGAAATTTATTAAAATGATGTCAGGTACGCAACAACACACTGCCTTGAAACTGTACCTAAACGGAAGAAATTACAGAAATTATTGGTTGCTTTTAAAAACTTCATTCACATTCAAATTCTCCTCTAGTTTAGTATATTTTCTAGCTGTGTTAGAATGAGAGTAGAGACATTTGAAACAAATTTCCGCAGACCCAACGAAAACTGACACTGCTGAATACGACACACAGCCGAAACGGGTTTTCTTCACAACAAACTTCACAAGAGATGAGGAAAAATCGGTCCAAACATCTATCTTATTCCCTGACTATTAATATCACAATACAACTTAAATAAAACAATAAATTTTTTGGCTCCTTCTTGCTACAACATTTTCTGAACATCGAAGAAGATCTTGTAGCTAAACCGTTCTAATAACTGTCGTATAAATTTTCCCCATTTCTTTAATAAAAATGTCCTTATTGCCAGGAATAAACGTAGCTCATTCCTCTTTTATGTCCCTGAATAACAGATTTAACTGCTTCCTTCTTCATGCATATTGCACTTAACTTAACTGAACTCTTGTACATGAAAAATTTACCCACATAAAAAAAGGAAGGATATTATTTGCTAAAACTTTCTTTATATTTTAATATTTTATTTTTCGTTTGTTATAATTGTAATATTTACACATCACTCATATTTGCTATGTTTTATATTCAGTGGCTTTTTCTTTCTTTTTATTTTTCTTTATCCCATAACAACAACTTTGTAGTCAAAATATTTGAATAGACAGTGGTCGCAAGTGGCAATATATTTGTTAAAAATTTGGTAGGGAAAAATTAAATACTCGTCTATTTAAGTTTAGTTGGGGGTAAAGTTAGATTACTGATTAGAAATGTGTGTAAAATATTAAAATTTTTGGCAAATGAAATAATTTTTAGCTGCTTGTTTGTTGTACTTTAATACGTTGTGGAATCAAGTAAAGACGTAATTAAAGTTGAAGTTAAGGTTGAGGACAAAAGATATGATGTTACTTAGCTTCTTCCCCTCACAGCAGAGCAAAAAATATTGAAAAACTTTTTTAATTTTTTCAAGTTTTTACTTTACCTTAAAAATCGAACAAAAAAAAAGTTTATTATTTGGCACATACTTGAATTACTCGTGCAATAAAAAAATGTATCTTCAATACAATAAGAGTGTCTTTACACCACTCACGCGTCCATCTCTAATACAATTTTTTGCAAGAATAACAATAAAATAGTAAAAAATCGATATGCGGCTGTGCCGAATCTTTTATAGCCTTCACTACTAAAAATGTACTACAGGTGTTTCCCAATACAAAGGTTTCTTTGCGATTTTTAATTTATACCTCCGGTTTTAGGCGCCTTATTTTTAATTTAGACTCTCACTTTTCTCTCTTTTCTTTGAATGTTTATAAATTTTTGACAAGCCCTCGATTTTTTGGTGAATTTTTTTGAAAACCTGTGAATATTTGATCAAGTTTAGAGATTTCAGTGCACTTTCAGCCTTTCAGTACATTTTGACGTGAAGTTTATTTTTGTTTACTTGTTTGTGAAAATTGTGAAGATTTGTATAAAGTAATGATTTTTTTGCAAATTATTGGTGAAACTGAAAAAATTTTAGTGAAAGTAAAAAATTATGTTTTTAATTCTTAAAACTTGATGAATTCTGGTTTTTGTGGTATTTTTCGAATTATAAGTTTCGATTTTTTAGAATACTAAATATGTTATTTTTGTAATTTAAAATTTTTGAGCTCTAGTTTGGTTTTGTGAATTTTCAACTTTTAGCTGAATTTTTAGTGTTTAGCGAATTGCGAACGGAAATAGCAAAATTTTGTGAATTTGTTTGTTTTAGTATCTTTTTTAAATTTCGGTTTTTTTATTGAATTTTGTTTTTTTATGCAATTTTGTTTTTTTATTCCAGTTTTTCGATTTTAAACTTTATATCAATATTTATAAGGAATCAGGTGAGAGAAGATACAAAAATGGACTAAGTTCTAAAATCCTAGGTTTAACATGGGACAGACGGGTAGACAGATGGACATCCAAAATATAATATATTTCAACCGCAGACTAAATGACCTAAAATTGAGGGTTCCGTTAAAAAATTTAAGACTTTGAACGTTTGAGGAAAATATATTTGATTCAAATTTCAAAAATATTTCTCCTTTTTGCAAGAATATTGAAAATTTCCAAAAAATCAATTTAGCGCCACTTTAGAATCGTACGAACCCAGTGTGTGTTTTTCAGTGAGCGACAGACTCTCATTACTGACATTCTGATAAAATCCTTCAATGGTAAAATAAAATATTTGGCTTAACACTGACCTTCCAAAAGCTTTAGTGGTTTCAAAGAAACTTGAACACATTCTTTTTAATGCGGTCTAATAATCCAAAATTATATTTTTTTTCTTTTAACAACTAAATCCTTTCCACTGTACAACAATATCTTCTGCTTATTTGACTTTTAAAACCTTCATTTAACTAAAAATCTTCCATAACCATGAACTTTCTAACAAAAAAAAAAAAAAAAAAACTTTAAAAAAAGTAATAAAAATTAAAAGAACAAACTTTATTTTAACATGCATGCAAATTGTAAGAGAGAGAGAGAGACTATTCATTCAAACTTGTATTTATACAAAACGTTTCAAAGCAAGATCCTGCAAAAAAGGAACGAACGAACACACTCACACAAGCAAGAAGGAAATGCAACAGAAAGTAGTGATGTGCCAGTACCCATAGGAAGAGCATGATGTAACGAATCATCACTTTTAGGTTGGCAATTAATTATTTATGAAACTGAAAGTTTTCTCGTGGTCATATGCAATATTTCTATTAAAACAAAGTGTGTATGTATTTGTTGCTATGTATGTGTGTATGTGTAAGTTTAGTTAAAACTGTTATTGTGGCTGGAGTTTAAAACACTTTAAGGTATCTATTAATGGTGCTCATATATAAAATGTTTTATCATACATTTTCCGCTGTAGTTTTCTTAGTTTCTTATCTAAGCAAAAGTTGAAACGCCTGCTTTATGGGCCTGCCTAACTTTTACTGTAACTGTGATATCTTTATGAAGTGCTGTAATACCTAAGTAAATCTTAAGTAAATGTTGTTCTTGTTGTGACAGTAAAATATTCTTTAGCCATGTTACACTTACATCTTGGAGGCTCTCCTAAAACAATTTTTAAACTTTACTGGTAGCACAGGTGGTAAGAAAATAAAGCTTTGGTGTTTCACTTCGTGTGTACATGAAAGAATAATTATATAATAATCGAGAAAGCATATTTTGTGGCTGCCTTTTGGCACTAGATAGAAACCAAATTGTAAAAGAAAGAAAGAAATAGAAAAACTAATTTGCGGTAAAACAAAAAAGAACAAAAAAGACATTAAACTTGCATCAAGATATTCAGGTTTATTAAAATCGAGCAAAATCATCGCTGTTATCCAAAAAAAATAGAAAATTATCGAACTTTGACGAAAGTACAAATTATAAAAAAGCCTATTTCATAAGAAACAAACACTTAAAGATCTGAAAAAGCTGCTAATATCGCCAATTTAAAACCGAATTCTGAAAACGTGAAAAAATCATCTGTAAATTTCAAAATACTTTAAATTGAAAATTCTAAAAAAAATCCCTTAAATCGAGTAACCGAAGAAATTAAAAGTTTAGGAAAAAAAACAATAAAATGACGACATAGACAGACTGAGTCCGAATAAAACTTTTTGTAGCTTTTCTTAGATTTTAAAAAGACCAATAAATTGCCCTGAATCAAATTACTGTGAATAATTTATTGAGCTAAAATTGGCAAAAATTGCTAACTAGAAATAATCCCCCGACACCAAAAACGGGTTAAAAAAACGCAAAGAAAATAAAATTGGAGGAGAACGAAGGTCTAAATTAACAAGGTAAGGTTAGGTTTACAGGCCGTCTGTAACATGTTATGGAAAAGAAATTCGAAAGGCGAAGATTAAAGAAGAATAGAAAGACTAGAGCAGATTAGTTTCAAATTATATATAGAAAAATATTGATTGATCCCAGTAACTGTGCCGATGTGTAGTCATTTCTGAAAGTAGTTGCTACTTCTGATAAAGGAGTATATTCCCGGCAATGCCTCCTCAGATAGTTCGCTGAGGTTGTCAAAGGATCTCCGCCTCAGATAAACGTGGCATTGGTCCTTCAAAGCGGAACAAGGTCCCAGGAGATAAAATACTGTCGCTTCTTTCACCTTAATGTGAAAAGTTTAGCAGCACTTATTTTCCCGCAACCCCAGCTGTGAGCGGGTGTTAAATGTCTTTGCAAGCGTCGGTCAAATGAGTTTTCTCACCGATGGCAAAACATTATAGCAAGCTACACGATTGAGCAGCATGTCCACATGGCAACATTTTTAAGCGTTTGAAAGAGGACCCCAATTTTCAACCATGAGGTGCACAAACAAAATCTCCGTACATAGAACTAGGCCAACGCACACGAGGCTCATCAGGTAACAATGCGTGCACTGTAACTTACTGTTTGGTGCGGATTTGAGCCAGTGGAATAATTTTTAGAAAATAACATGATAACCAATTTATATTGGCTCGTCTTGATCGCTGTGGAGCGGGCAACATGTAGTTCCAGCGGAACGTCGTTTCAGTTAACGCCACAGTGGATATTTCCAATATATGGTAATATCTGGCGAAGGAGTCGTAGATTGGACAACAACATCGTGCGAATTGGCCCCTCTAATTTCTTCTAATATTTTAGGCATATGCCGATAGACCGCAATAGAACGATTCTCCATAAGTCTATATAGCCCAGGCCAATGCTAGAATTCATCCCTATCAATGCGACAGAGTCTTTGGAACTATTACCACTCATATATGGGAAAATTAATGTCCTTAATATGCACTTCAAGCTCCACTTGTTTTGTACCATTTCAACATGGACCCGTGCTTAGCTGGAAACCCTTTAGTAGGTTTAGCATTTAGGCTAAAGCATTAATGTTTAAATATCTCATTGCTTACTTTTTGTGGCTGTTGTTCTTAAGCACTTAACACTATGTTTTCATTAGTTAAAGTATCAGGGGATACAAGTCATTACTAAGTCTACACGTCATTTGTTCTTGAATAGTTTTTATTGCAAACCAATGGATTAGTTTGTTGAAGAGAGAGTGAGAGAGGGAAAGAAGGAGAGAGGGAGAGTGCTAGACTTTGGGGATAGTGAGTGTGCCGTTTAATGTTTGTTTAGTTTTAAAAAGCATGTTTAAATTTGTTTTAAGTGCAGGTAGGATTTCTTAAATAGAAGATGAGTGAGTGTGTCAACTGTTTGTAATAAAAGTTCCTTAATCTTTTTCGGTTAAGTAGAAAAACAAACGTAAAGAGTGTTAAGTTAAATTTTGTGGTAAGCATGAATAACTAACTGCATAAGTGTCAAAATCAAACTTTTTAGGAGGCATAAAAAAGCGTTTGTTCCTAGAATTAAGTTACTAATTTGTGAACTTATTCGCTGCTAATAAATATAAAATTAAAAATATAGAAACAACCTTTTTTTTTATTAAATTATCTTTTCCATCTCAAACAACCCAATTTTACCAACTCATTTTAATTGCAGCAATTTTTGGACTGAAAACCTCAACCAACTTTTAATTAATTTATTTATTTAACATTAAATTGAATCAGCACTTTTGTAAAAATGCAGAATATTGCAAGAAACTTTGTAAAAGGGCTTTTAATTTTTGTTCTTTAGACAAAACACAAATAAAAATATTCTTTCCTATTTTAGTGTCTTGTTTTTTTTTAGCAAATAACACTCCGTAGCTGAATTAAACTTAGAAGCCGCATTCAGCTCGTACAAACAAACAAACAAACAAACAAAATACAAAATTCACATAAAAAAGTGCAAAATCATCAATGAAAAGTTTCTGCAGTAAATTGCAACGTTTTAAATTTAAACAGCTTTTAGTTATTACGAGATAGATAGGAAAAAACCAACAATAAAAATCTAAAATAAATAACGAAGTTTACTTTGCTTTTCAAATGGTAAGAGTAGGTAGAGGAGCCAAAGGAGGCAGGAGGAGAAGTTAAGATATATAAAATATAAATGAAATAATTGATGCAGCAGAACACTAGAATGGATTCGAAGCGACAGGAATGCAAGCGAATGTCATTTTGTATGAAGAAAAATTCCCACTAGTCCAAGACTGTCTCTTGAAACAGCTTTTTATTTGTATATTGAAAAGTTTATTGCTGTAGGGACTTTCTTTCATTCGCTGCTTTTTCTTAAAGCACAATTACTAAGCTTGAGCTCAGATAAATAATTTTTAGAACAAACTTGCGCCAAAGAGAGGATTTTCTAAACCATATTCTGTGACCGAAAATACCACTTTCTTTTTAATAGTTTTAATAGTCTGCGACGCTGTACAGTAGCTTTTAATACGTGCTCTTTTTATAGACAATTCAATTCTTTTTCAAGGTATAATTCGACCAGAATACGCCAATAATTTAAAATCGAATATTTAGCTCGAAGGCAGATTGAGTAAACGGATGTTTTCCTCTTCAAAACGGTTACAAATAAACGCCAGTCCAAGGCTTACTTCTAAAACGGTGTTGCTTTATATAGATTTTCCCCGCCTGATTTCTATCAGAACTTACTAAAGTTTCCACAGGAGAAAAGACAAGAAATCCAAATCTGCACTAATTTCAAAGAAAACCAAGGGTTGAGAGGCAGTTGGTATCAAAGCACACTGTGTCTACCCCATGAAATTTCTCAGAAACAATTTTCGCTAGAGAGACCTTTTTTAAGGAGAATTTAGTTACTGAAATTATTTCATTCATTTCAAGCCAGCAAAGCCGTTTTATCGAAGAAAAAAAAACAATTTTATCTCAAAAAAAAAAAAAAATTATATGATTTAAGGGACAATTTAAACACATTTTTCAGCGCACTAGACTCTTGCTGTTCGGAAAGGCTGACAATGAGTCACCTAACCTCATAAATTCGGCGGCCACCTGCTGCTGAACAGAGAAATATTGTTTCAATCTACTCCTTATGACAACTGCTGTAGGCCATTCCGTTCTTCAAACATAATTGTCAAAGTTATATTTACAATTCATTGCCAAGATGATCTTCAATTCTTATTCCTGTAATCTCAAGAGATTCGTAGACAATGCTGAACTGGTCTTGTAGCCTTTCCAGCTTGAAAAATACTTTTGATTTAAAAAATTCTGAACTGTCTGGAGATCGACTGGTATCCAGAGATCGCATATTGAAGACTGAGCACCCTCCTGTCCACGCATCTCTAGCTTAGGATGACCCACGGTCGATTATGGATTTTTTATAAGTATAAACTTCTCTCTGATCGACTTATTTAACCATACTGTTTGGAGAGACAGGAACCTGTTACTGGCCACCGCCACGAGGAGGTATAAGATGGAACTTCTGAAAGTGCACTTAGTTACAGCAAGACATAACTTTGCGGCTGTCAGTGGACCGTTCAATAAATATAAAAATGCTTCGAAATATATTCGCTATGAGACAAAATATTCTCTCTAAGGACATCAAAGTAAACGCAAATCTTAAATCAAGGATAACTTGATTATACACTTCTACAATTTATTATTCCGACAGCTTCTTACCATCAGAATTTTTTGTATATGAAAAAGACCAAAGTGTTAAAACTGGAGATCGACTGGTATCCAGAGAATGCTTACTACAGACCAAGAACCCTCCGGACCACTCGTCCCTGGTGTATGAAGTTTCACCGTGGATTAGGGATGTCTTTGTACCTGCCCGCTGACGGTCTCCACATAAAAGACACCGGTCATTCAATATAAAAACGCTTTGCTATAAAGCAAAACCTTCCCTGTAAGTATTTGAATATAAACTAATATCTCAAATCAAAGATAACGGATACAAGTCGGGTGACAGATACCCAGGGTTATGAGTGCACTCCTATGATTTATTACTCTAAGAGCTTCTTACCATCAGATTTATATTAAAAAGACCAAAGCAAGTGGCGACGTTGCTTCCCGTGACTTCAAGCTAGTAAAAATGATTCATGTATAAAAAATTCTGAGCCCGAAGGAGCTTTAAACAAATTTTACTTAGGCTTGCAGTACATTTGAAGAATTTTTCATTTCAACGTTCTATCGCTTTCATTGTACTTTATTTATTTATCTAGTGGCACTAGATTTAACAACTAAATAAAAAAAGTCCAACTATGCCTTTTGAGCATTTGCAAAACCAAGGATGAGTAATATGAAGATGACTGTCATGACGAGGATGTAGAGAATGATGTTTGAGCATGGGCTTACGTAGACGCCAACAAGTTACCATCACCACAGCAACAAGAACAACAAGCTTCCACTACTCAACTAACACAAACATTATAATCATCATCAATACAACGTTAAGAGAAACGACCAACATTAAGGATAATAATGAATTGAAAAACTTTTTTCCTACTCAGTCTACTTGTATAGAGGAGACTTTGTGCCAGAATATAGCAATTCCCCAGATGGCAATCCTTTTGAATGTTTCTTGCTTGCATTTAGTCCTTTTTGTTTGTAATTGCAAGATATTAAGTGTTTGTGAGTGTGTGTGTGTGTGAGTTCGCAAGATTGACTAAATCATTGTGTTTGTATTCATCATGCATCACCAGCAACACAAACAATCTAAAGCTCATTCACCACCATAATACGTTTATTATTGCAGTTTTTTGCTTTAGCAGTGGCTTATTTCTTGCCTCCAAGAAATCATGCACTCTAACACTTAGACATACTTTTATGATTTTCCTTGCTGTTCGACAAACAGAAATCAAAAAGTAATGAAGCTAAATGAAATGAAACCTTCTAAAAGTGGTTTTCGTTTAGTCTTTCTAAAGTCTTTCATTTTCAAATTTACCAGTTGTAGCAACAGGAAGATGTGGCGAGAGTTTTGACCATGAAATTATATGGAAGAAACTACAAGGAGCAAGCTTAAGCTCACGGTTGAATTTGGAAAGGACTTTTACGTAGAATTCTATTGCAGATTTTTGCGAACAAAAAAATTTGTTAAGCGCAAATGTTGTGATTTTTTTCGGAATTAAGCGATTTTTTTGCTTTGTTTTAAATTTCAAGACTTCTTAATATGCGCGATTTTTTATTTAAGCAGTTTTTTATAATAAGCAATTTTTTTGCGATTCTTGATTTGATATTCCGACAGGGTGTTTTGATGTAGAATTTTGGAACGAATTTCCGTCATCCCTTGTCAAATTTGGTTTGGAGACAAACCGGTTTCGGCTATGTGCCATCTTCAGTGTCATTTTTCGTTCTCGAAATTCTACAATTTTTTTGCGCTTTATCCTTTTTTTATGACTTAATATTTTTTTTTTTTTGGAAATTCACAGTTTCATGAGGTGTAAGCAATATTTATTAGTTTAGCGATTTTGGTTAAATTTAGCGATTTTTATTGAATTTAGCGATTTTTTGAGTGCCTTATTACCGAGCTCTTTTATTCGCATGAGCAGCAAATGGCAATATATTTGGCGAAACAATTTTTTTTGCCCAGCATACTGATGCGACATATGACGCTTTAGAACACACATCTCATAATCATAAAACAATGGAGGCAATGAAAGTAGAGCAGACAGAGGTGACCACTTCGTATTTCGAACTGTTGAGTTGGTTCCTAATACGTATGATTTGACATCTCTGAATTACTTTTTGTAAGTTTAATTGCAATTCCTCTTCTATGGCGATTCAACAGTATTATTTACAAATTTGGAGCGTATAATAAGTACTGGGTGTTTACCGGGAATCACGAGTTTTTGTATTGGCTAATGCACTTCAATCAGTAGAGGGCTTGGCGGTCGTGTAGGGAATTGTGAGTTTTAGTTATAGTCTACATCTGGGATCTAGACGACTGCGTTTCCATCCAAGATTATTAAGTTGTTAAGCGAAAATATTTCTTGCCGTAGATGTACCGTAATGCCGATTTGCGAGGCTCGCTTCCTTAGCAAACGGTTGGAGTTCTTCAATGTAGCGACACGCACACGCTCAACATTCTGAGGCGGATGAACCGTTTTTGTAGATCCCGCTGTGTTCATATGCATCTACCTCAGAAGTATGTTACAATCCGCAATCGCTCCACGCGACGTTAAATTGAAGAGCCGGCGAAAAACTCGTTCGGTGTGGTATACTTTCAGTATTCTAACCAGTAAGTAAATATGTGTAACTTGTGCTACACAGTTGCGTAACTGTCATTTGTTAATTGTGAGTGCGATGGGAGACCTAAGTCTAAGACAGATATTACCCATTGCAAGATTCTCCGTGATGAGGAAGAAGGGCAAAAGTTACCAGTCGACAGTGTGATATCAATACAGTCAAGAGTAAAGGCTAGTGTTAGCAAGAGACTTCTTGAAAATAAGGTACTCGTAAATAACAAAACGGTAGCTTGAGATCAATTCGAGGAAAGAGGAGTTTCATAGAAAAGAGCGGTGCTCAAGGTCCCACATATTGTATAAAGTGTACCTGAGACTTCAAACCGCCATCGCCTAACCACCACTTTTACTCTCACTACTTTCAGTATACTAACCAGTAAGCAAATACCCTGTATAACCTGTGCTATACAGCTTCATAACAACTGCTTCACTTATAAAATTTCCTTATTCACCTCCAGCATGAGAAAATCTTATTCCACTTTCTTTATCCCCAACTTTGGTTCACAATTAGCCAAACTTTTACGTGAATTGTAATTAAGCCCTGTTTGTCATTCCTGTTGTACTACGACAATGACACAAAATTGTTAAATACAAAAAGAAATAAATCGCTGCAAACGATGCAACCGTTATCATTAAATACCTGCCTTAAGGAAGTTGTCGCTAACAAGTTAAAAAAAAAAAAACTCGAAGTTCTTTTCTATTTAACTCATTTTGTCAAAATGGTTAAGTTTTCGCCAGCAGCACCAACCACAAGTCAAGTAAAACCTTCGAAATTTAAAACACTTCATGCACTTATTGTGCCGATTAGGTTGGGTGATTGGCTAGTTGGGCACCACCTTGCATTTTAATTGTGACCGTTAAAGGAGTTGTAGGGGTTCGATAAGTTTTAAAAGTGAGCGAAGTTTGATGTGCACTGGATACTTTTGCAAATATATTCAATGGCATCAATTCATTTTAATTGACACAAGGAATAATTGATATGCCTTCTGGGCCAGCAGAAAACTGCAGTAAGGCAAAAATGCACGACACGATAACAAATGTTGAATTTGGTTTACAAATCGACGGAGGATCTACCGGCTGGTGCTGTTACGAAAATTGGCAAAATAAAAAAGATTTTGCAAAAGTCACTGACTCGGTGACGTCTTACCCATGTTTAGCAGAAAATACCAAAGAACACTCTTTTGAAGCTACTCGACCGCGTATAGGAGAGGGTGAGGGCGCTCGTAGTGACACACTTCATGAACACTTCGGCCGAACATCGGGCATAAGAATATTCTGGACCTAGTTAGAAAAAAGTTTAAGGCTTCAGATGCCGATGGAACGCACGAGTAGAAGTAAAGTAGTTGGAAGACTGCATCGGAGACTCAATGTTGATGACATTATACACAATTAGTGCATGGGGAAGAACATTTGCAATTTAATTAATAGTTCTCTTATGGACGCCGAGGCAGGAGCAGGTGTATACTCAGCTGTGCTGAATTTATTCTTTAGTCCACACGTGTGAGAGTACGTAACCGTTTACCGGGCAAAACTGCTTGGGTTGCTGCATCCGTTGGATTACCTGTATGGAAAGGCGGGTGGAAGCGAAAAAGATTCTCATTGCACTTGACAATCAGTCGGTTATAAAACGCCTGAAGCAAGGCTAGTGCTAGAATGTGTTCTAAAACTAAACAGATGTGACTCGGTAAATACGCTAACATTGATGTCGGTTAAATGACACATAGGCAAAGCTGGGAATGAAACAGCAGACGAACTAGCAAAGAAGGGGATCTGCTATGCATTTCTGTATGCAAGAACCCAGAGTTGCACTGAGGAATGGCCTAGTGCTGAGCAGTAGTGAATGCGATATGGGCTATTTTTAGAATCACGTTATCGGGAAGCACCAAGTGCATATTCACGTAAAATCCTGCAGACATAGGAGCGGATAGAGGGTCCCACACATACATTATAGATTTTATTTTCTCGCTAATTAAAAAAGACTGAAATTGTGGTAGTCTTCAAATTTCGTGTGGGTTGCCTTCAAAATCAGTTGTGTACTTATGGCGAATATGAGCAGGTAGAGAGGACTCCCTAAAAACAACGCATAAGATCGATTTCAGTATTCTTTTAAGGAATGCTTGAAAATATCTATTGGAGTTTTAAGATTATTACAAGAAGTTTGATATTTTGAGACTATTTAAAAAAGCGCGATTATTTTGAGCTATCAAATATATTTATCCCTCTATAGAAACAACAGTAATTCCCCTGCATCTTGAATATGAAGTAGAAACGCTTCCAAACTATTTAAAAAAACAACGATTGCTTCGGGACTACTAAAGAAATAATGATTGCTGCATAATTACCCAGGACTTCCTTAAGGTCAACATCTTTCTTTAGATCTCTCCAAACTAGCAAGAATTGTTTTAAAATAACAAATTACTGGCGCGATTACTTCGAAAGCAACGATTCTTTTGGGGACTCTCAAAAAAGTCAACGATATCTCTTTTGGTATTTCAAAATGAGCTTTGAGATTTTGGAAGAATTATGACTGTTTAGAGAGTCTCTTGCCTTTGGGAGTGCGTAGCCATATATGGGTCCATTCAATTCATCTGTAGCCGGTATAACATAAGAAATTTTTTTACTCCCTCTCTCCTGGTTTCCCCTTCAACTCCTCAAGTACTTTTTTGTCATTGGTAATACCAAGTAATTGTTTTATCATAAGCAAGAGAACTTAATTTCTGGCAGGCAGCTGGCCAAACAAATCTATCATGCATCGCAAGTGCAGCTTGTAACATTTCAAATTTTATTTTATTTTCTGTTAAATTCCGATTGTGTTCAGTAATTCTTTATTTTTGTTAGCCTTAATGTTATCCTGAAACATTATTTAATGATCCTTATCACATAATGCTCTCGATTTGATATTTCCTCTTAATATAAATTGTTATTTGTAAGAAACGATGAAATCTTTAACAGGTTTCATCACAGCATTAAAAAACGCAAAACTAAACAGGCCATTGTGATAATGATTTTCAAATAACCTAAAGAACTTTTCCTTTATTTCTCCCTTCATTTTATGCTTCTCAGTCGCTTGCAATCGAATACTTAAGAAAATTCTATTTATACAAGTTTGATTGTAAAATTATGTTTTGTTGACCCCCGTCTTAGTGGCGCAGGATTTCACATCACATTCACATTTTATGTTCTTCCTTTTATGGATGTTTGTTTGTTTGTTCATATTTGAAAAGGCCACTTTAGAGAAAATTAAAAAAACGGAAATAATTTGTGATTTTTATATATTTGTAAATAAATAGTTTTGGAAAAAAGAAGATGATGACGAAGAAAGCGCTGCAGTAAACTTTTGTTTGGATTCAATCCAAAGAAGGTTTTTTTCTCTGTAAAAAATCAACACTCGCTTATCCTACCGCATTTATCCTTACACGTACGAGAGATACTTTTAAATATTTTTACAGTGTTGCCAATATTATAGATTTGTAGGTCTTTTAAAGATTTCGGAATAGATTTTCGAAGTTTGGTGTGTAAAGTAAACTTTTCAATTAGAGATTTTTATAAAAACTGTTTTTACGCTACTGTTTCTTAAGCGATTAATACCGCTCCCTTTTTATTGCGAAAGGGGAAAAAAGTATCATGTACCTTTTTATTATTACAATACTACATATGTTTGTTTGTTCCTTAGGCTCGGTCTTGCTATTCTTCTTTATTTTATGAATCTCTCACTAGAATAGAAAATGGCAAGGTATTGGTAGGAATTCTGTTACCACAAGAAAATAATGAAGAGTGTACACTCTTGGAAAGAACACAACGAAGCACCTAGATCAAGTGTAAATTGTTATAGGAGGGTGGCACATCAGCAATATCTCTGCAAATCTGTATTCCCCGAAAATGAAAATATTTGTATAATGTATCGACGAAAGGAGGCCATAAAATGCTGTAGCTCTTAGACTTATTTTGTTTCAGTTTTTTTTTTTGCATAGACACGCTGCCCGTGTTTTAGAGTTGGCTTTATTTTATCTGCCACTTCTATAGAAACGGATTAAAATTTCGTTAAAAAAGAAGTGTTAGATTTATGAAGCATCAGAGTAAGACATTCCTCTAAGACTTTAGCGCATGAAACAGCCCGAATTTAAGTAATAATGGTGATTGATTCGAGCTGCGATCGGCATCACTCCCCTTAGACGTTAACTATGAAAGCATGGTTTGCAGTGACTTTCTGAGGATGCATAGCTGCATATTGCTGTTAGTTAACTTTACATCGGCTTAAATCCACACATTTCGCTACCTTTAGGGTATTTGTTATTTTCTCTACCAGGTTTTCATTCCAGAGTGCTGTTTTGGGCTCTCTTACCACAGTCTTTCAGCTCGGCTATCGCGGCCCCAAGCGGTTGTAAACCTACCTCCTTTATCTCTCTGGCCTAAATTGCTAGACCGTTGGCTCGTTCATTTCCCACCGTTTCATAGCGAGCCCGCACCCATATATATCCGGCATCTAACCCTAACCGATTCTAGTGCCCTAATTTATTGTTGTTTGACTGTCAGTATCCCTGAGGGCATAACAGAAGGCTTATAGACACTTCTCAAATGTGAATGCGATGGGTGACCTAAGGCTAAGACAGATGTTACCAATTTCAAGATTCTTCGTGACGAGGAAGAAGGCCAAAAGTTACCAATACAGTCAAAAGTAAAGGCTACTGTTAGCACGAGACTCTTTGAAAATAAGGTACTTGTAAATAACAAATCGGTTGCTTGAAATCAATTCAAGGAAGGAAGAGGGGCGAAAAGGAACCCATAAATTAAGCGATCTGCTTCGATATCTCCCCTACATAAATATTTACATAACAGAACACTGTAGACTTAACTATCACATAAATTAAATAGTTGCGCTAGAAGGTATGTTCGGCAGACCCTGTCGAGAGAAACAGAAAACTTCACAACATAGGAAGTAGAATACTAGTTCCTGACAAAAAAGTCTAGAATTATTCTAGTTGAGCACCAGGCTGCACAAGAGAGGACGTGGTGATATTATTAAACTTGTTATCCAGAAATGGTCCGAGATCATAACAATTTTGCTGCACGGTTTTCGCTTCCAACTACTATGATCACTTTTCTTTAGTATATGCGCTATTTGGATGTTGTGCGGGTGTACTGCAAATTCCGTATAAAAACTTGCTGAGTTAGCGTTTACGAAAGACCTAGTTCGGAATGGATAGCATTGGAATGTCTTGGTCGCTTTCAGACTTTCAACAGACCTTGCCATTCGCTGGTACTTTAGCGGTTTAGCAGGTTCTCTCACTTTCGCAAGATCAAACAAATTTCTTTTGGAAAAATATTTTTATTCTAGCGCGTCAATATTTTTACGTGCTTGGCAACACTGCATTATTATACCATTTATACAGAGAAAAATTTTTATAATAAAATTACTGTTTACTCTCGGAGTTTGTGTATGGGTAAGTGTGCAAGTATTTGTTTAAGAATATGAGTAAATACATGTTTAACAGTTGATTATATTTGTATTTCAAGTTCTTTTGTTATGCGAAAATATAATGCTGTGAGCAATGCCAAACGGTCCCCTTAGAAACGGGGCGGATCTGGTTAAGAGCTTGACAAATTTGAGAAAATGGTCAGCGCTTTGGGTAAGCATCATGCAAACAAAGCGACATTAGACCTACAGGCAAAGAACCACCGGGTCTTAAAAAAATTGCTCTCAACTGTTTTTACTTAACTCCATTCAGGGACTTTTACAAGATGCCTTTTGGCTTTAATCTCCGGCTGCCTTGATATTTAGCGGAACGTATGCAAAGCTTTTCCTGAAGCGCATTTAATGGTTGACATTTTTACATAAACAACTCGACCAAAAAAGATAGGAAAGAGTTTAAGTAAAGATTTTTTCTACTTAGAGGAAGTTGGAAAAAGTGTTTCAAACCACATCTGTCGCTCTTTCTCTGACGTACCAATTTTCACCGCACCATTTAATTCTGTTCTGCTTTTAGTTTCTTTATTCTACATTTCCTTTCTGTTTTATAAAATAAAATATAATTTCATGTTAAAAGCTTTTTAAGGTAACAATCATTATTATTATATTTTAAGTGGAACTTTATCTTGAAAACATAGACACATATATTGGGCCAAGAAAAGAATTAAACGAATTATAACTGTTTTGGCCTTTTGGAGATATGGAAAGAAATTAAAAGAACAAATAATAAAAAAAAGAAATATAAATATGAAAAAAGCAATAAGAAAAGAACAATAAAAGACAAGAGTTACTTACTATAAAGTGTATTAAAGGATTCAATGGCGGTATTATGTTCTTTGGTATATGAAGTGATTTAAAAAAATAATAATATCATAAGTAAATAATAACTTCGAAAATTCGAACTTAATTGTATATTGAATTTAAAGCATTTATAATCCAAACTTTGGCCAATGTCTGTTGTCGAGACATTTTCATTGCAGAGAATTTAAAATTTTACATACATACTTTGAACAGGCTAAGGCTTTTTAAATTTTTCGAATCTATGTTCGACTTGCTATAAAACATGAGTAATTTACAAATAGCTTTTCATTACTTTTACCGATTCTAAAACAATTTCGAAAATTCGAACGTAACTTCGAATTGCATTACGAGCAAAACTTGTTGTTTTTTTGAGAAGGTTGAACAATTTCCTACATTTAAAATTAGCTAAGACAAGTTCGATTCGGCGAAATCAAGTTCGACTTGATTTAAAACTCTTTAAAGGCAATATTTTTTTCTTAATATTTACATGAGTAATTAGTTTATAACTTTGTAGAGTTTTTACAGATTTCGAAAACTTTTTCGAAATTAACTTCGACTTTCATTTGAAACCTTTATTGAGCTTAAGTTTGTTTTTCAATTGATTTTAGACTTTTTTCATAAGTTTGGAAATATTATCTGTAAAAAAATGTAACTTATTTTAATCCTCCGAATTAAAGTTCGACTTGATTTGAAACCCATAAAACCAAATTTTCTATTTGTTACACGAACAATTTACAATTCGCTTTTATTCAAACTTGTAGATTTTGATAACAATTCCGAAAATTCGAACTTATCTTCGAATTTTATTTAAAACATTTTCTGGCCAAATTTTTCCTTAAGCAGTTCTTTGATTCCTTTTGGGCAAGTTTTCTTTGATAGGTGGGAACATTTTGCTACATTTAAAAATTACTTAGGACAATTTCGATTATTCGAACCCAAGTTCGACATGGTGAAAAATGCTTTAAAAGCAGTTGGTTTTTTTATCTACTACACGACGTCACTTATAATAATTTTTGTAGATATCGATAGCAATTTCGAAAACTCGAAGTTTCTTTTCAACATGTATTGACAAAACTTTGCCTTAAGTTTGTTTCTTCATTCACGTTGAACTTGTTTTCTTTGAAAAGATTTTCTGTATTTAAAGATAAGTTCAATTCTTTGAATTAAAGTTCGACTTGATTCGAAATCCTTTACGAACCATGCTTTTCTTTTTAGTGTATTACATCAAATTTTCAACCACTTCTATACATTTCAAAACGTTTTCGAAAATTCGAACTAACTTCGAATTGTAGAAATATCTGTTCTGCTCTGATTTCAATGTTAGTTGTCATCAACATCATTTCCCCAATCTTTTATTATTGTTTGCCAAAAGAATAAAGTGAATTTCATATGTTTGTTTCATATTTACTTACCCGCTGACATACTTCGCTAACACTCACGCCCGAACTTAAGCTCTTTCCTGTGTATGCTCTTCAGTTTTACCAAATCAATAGTCAATTTCGTAGTATTTGTACTAAATTTGTCAAGGTATTTGGTCTGGTTATGGTTATATGATACCTTGATAATGTTTTTGAACTCACTAACTAACTGCTGCGGTAACCAACTTTTGTTTCATAGATGGAAGTGCGGTGGCAGTTTGTGTGGAATTTGTACAATGTGCCAGGAAATGTGGGCAGGCTGGAGGTAAATATATTGTGAACGTCAAGCCAGCGGTTAAGCTGTATCATCACTATGTCAATCATCAATTAGCAAGATTTTCTATTCACTTTCAAAAGAATTTTGTATACACAGATGAGTTACACAGACGCACGCACACAACTTTAAAATTCAAATTTACGGCAAATAAATTTTGTTGATAAAGTTTGATCGACGATTAACAAACACATTATAAATTTTCACTGAAAGCTTAAAACAATTTCAATCGAGCACAGTTTTTCAAATCTTTAATGTTTGTAAAACGAGCTGAGTTACCTAAATTGAGAAGTAAATAAAGCCGTAAGGAAAAGTTTCCGATATTAGTAGCTTGGGATAGGAAAGGTGCATTAACTGCACAGCACTGCGAAGTTGATGGTTGGAAGCCCTTTAAGTAGCTTAAGTTGAATATGCTCTTCTAAAAAAAAAAAAAAAATAGAACAGCTATAAAGTTTTTATGTTTTTCCTTTTCATGACAACGAACTTCTGCTTACGAGGTTCTTCTTTAATTGGAAAGACCTCTCCTTGGGATTGCAGTGTGGAAAACCTTGCCGTTTAATTGGTTGCAGCAGCTTAACTGGGCAGTGCGCGTCGGAATGATCCTTTTATTTTAAATTTGAAGATATTTGTCGTTTTCGATTTATTGCAAGAAAACACCCCAAGCTAAAGTCTAACAAAGTCACTTCATTAGATTAACATTTCAAGGATATTGAAGTCTTTGAAGTGATGGCGGAAATTTTTAATATGACATAAAGTAAACTGTCCACATAGCAGTCTTCTCCGCCGCTGTTAATTGCCGAAATGTATGCCCCAAAAGTCTGACTTTCATCGGTCTCATTTGGCTTCTTGCGACATTCTTTGAGCGAGCTTTAATTCGCTGAGCAAAGAAATATCATTGTTCTCCTGTTGAGGATCGATATGATCACAAATCTGTCAATTTAGCTTGTTTCATCCACAATTGTCACTGATCTCCTCTCGTGGATCGTTATGATCTCAAATCCACCAGTGTAGCTTCTTGAGGTAACTTTTCATCGATCAATGTGCGTTGCCGTTCCTGCTACTAAAGAATGCGCTGAGCGAAGTAATGGTATTGTGGCTCCTAATGACCTCAACTCCATCTCTGTGGCTTCTTGATACAACCTTTCATGAAAAATGCTGCTTTCTTGTTGTCGAGCGAAGAAATATCACTATTGTCCTCTCGTGGTTGGGCATGGTCTCAAATTCACCACTGTGGCTTTACGGATGTGGGCTCAAGTCCCGATGTAGGATCCTACAAATTAAAATTTCCGGAAATGAATTATTGTTGATACTCCTATGGATAGCAGCTATATTTTTCACATATCTTCGGGTTTTTTTACGTACAATGGGGGTCGATTATTCTCTAAGCCGGTTGATCTGAAACCTTGAAAACAAAATTAAAAAGTACTAGCAAATTTATAATAAAAATAACTACCCTTTCATGACTCTCTCAATATAAGTTTTCTTATTCAGATTGATATTGACTTTGTTTGGCAGCACATTTTTTGTTTTCCATGGATTTTTGTGATCTCGGCATTTAAAGGGGAGCACAATGAAATGCATTATGTTGGAAGTACGAACAATTATTGTGGGAACAAGGAATCGAACTTGGTATTTCCAGACATTCCAATAAAAGTTGACTTTCTTGACAGTTTCCACATACTCACGATAGAGCTTAAGAACGGGCTTTTCCTGTAGTGTGTTGTGGCGTCCATGAGAAATCTATTACATCAGGATGAATTCTTAACGAAGAATTTATGCGTAAATATATTTTTAAATGGCTGCATGCCTGTGATCTAGAAATAAACAACTCCATAATTATTCCAAATCTGTCAGAGCCTTAAACATTCTAAAACTAAACACACTAAAATAAACTTTAGTAAAATTCTTCAGCAGTCAGGACTGTCTTTAAACAGTTTTAAGAATTTTCTAAATTAACTCAAGATATTTTAATGCCAACACTTCAAGTGTTAATAAAATTGTTTTCATACTTCTTTGTTAAGCATATTTTTAGCCATAAAAATGTTTAGCATATTTTAGCATTTTATTAAAATTATCATACATGAAATTTTATACACGAGTAACTTTTTGAAGAGAAGAAGCCATAAAATTGTTTAAACACATACATGTGTGTGTGTGTGTGTGTATGCCTACAAAAATGAAATAAATCTGAAAAAAAAATCATTAACAATTACAATGACAACAACAGTTTAATTTTCAACCTCTTGTTGGTGAACCCACTTAAAAGGCTTTTGACGTGGGGTTTTTTTGCACAAGCATCCCACAAAACAACATTACGCAAACATAAAATATTTTTTACATTTTTACAACAAAAACCAACATCATGTTTCCTAACAAAAGCAACATCAACATTGAAAGATCAACCAACCAAACGTGGTGACAACAAGCCCTTAGACAAACTACAACTCACTCACACACTCCTACACAAATATTTTGTGAATTCCTTGCTAAAAGTGAAACATTAAACCCAAGTCAAAGGACATATTTTTGAATAAATTCGCGTATTTAATACTTCTGGCTATATGCGAGGACAGTTTAAGAATTAATTAATGGAGGAATGAAAGATCACAGTTTAAAAACTTAAAATCTGCTCTGGGTTAATTTCAACTTACGAAGCTCTGTTTACACCTTGCCCTCCAAAGTATGTAAAAGAGACCTTGTGAGTTTGAAATACATCAAACCGAAATAAATGAGACCTTGTGAAATATGAAGACGTGCATTTTGTTGTCCGTCAAACGAAAAATGATACTGTAGATGGCACATAGCCGAAACCGGGATGACAGCTATCTATATCAAATTATTCTGCCGGAAAATCAAATAAAGAATAAAAATAACTCGTTGAAAGTTGAAAATCATATCCAAAAAAAGCGAAGACAGTTCCAGGCCCTAAACAAAAAAACAAAACTAAAAAGCGAAATTGTTTCCAGTAAATGTGCTCGTTAGGGTTGTGTTAGTTACGAACTAGTTCGTTCAATTGCAAGATTATTTCAGAAAGCAAATGTACAGCAATTGCAAAAGCAAACGATATTCAATCCTGTGTGTGCACACCAAAATAAATTGTGTGTTGTTTTTGTAATTTTTCTAAAATTACTATCACCTTGCTGGAATAATCTGATAATTGAGCGAACTAGTTCGTGGCCGAAGCCACTCTAGTTTTCGTGATAAGAGATTTTTTAATAATATAGAGAAAGGGAAAGGAACTTTAACTTTCAGCTTGGAAAAATAAAAAGGCTAGAGAGAGTGGTAATTGCAGATATTCGATTTAAGTTTCCCCACTTTAAAAGTAAAAGCAATCCCGTCTATAAGTGTTTCAGTTTTTTTTGAAATGTGTTCACCACCGGTCGATGGATCCAAAATAAGTAGGCTCTTGAAGAGGTTGAAAAATATGACAAAACTTATGAAGTAATGGGAGCCAGTCCGCTATAGATAAAATATTGAAATACCAGCCAAATTGTGTTGGTGTTGCAGAGACTGTTACGAACGGGCAGCTGCAATCGCTCATCTACGCAGCCAAGAAGCTACAAAATAGTTATTTTTAATGGTCGAAGGAGATCCCCAGTTGATCTGTAGTAGATTTCAAACCTTTAACAAACTGATCCAATTCGTTTGTGCTTATGTAAAAACAAAATGGTCCTTTTATAATTAAAGGACGATCGTATTCTAAGATTTTTACAAAAAATGTTGATAATTCAAATAAGAGAGAGAGAGCCCTGTATAAAACAAGAAAAGTCATTAAGTATGAAACGATAGCATCTGGCCGATAAGATGGCTGGTGGGTTTGAGATTACTTTTCCATCGGAAACTCACCAGAACATTAAGGTTGACAAGAGAATTTTAACAAGCCAAAGATAATATCATTGGCCTAGTTACTGCTACCCCATTTGGAAAAGCACTCTGAAGGAATTAATGAAGAACTATGTCGACATTAAGGAATATTTTCGTTATTTTTCTATACAACTTTTTGGACAATTTTGCCACCGCCAACCTACAAATATTTAAAGGTGTTAATATGTATTGTAATATTTATGTATATTAAATTATACATATGCATATGTAGGTGTACCACTGTGTTTATTGACATGCTGAAGTGTTTGTTTGTGTGTGTTTAAATAAACCTTTTGTAAATGTGAGTTTGACACTTACTTTAAGTATTTAATTTATGTATTAACAAAAGGCGTCTGCCTTAAGGCCTAAAATATACACAAGACTTCAGTCTTTATATGAACAAACATTACAAAAGTCACACACACACATGCAAACTCTTTCACATGTAAAATAACTACGACGGCCAAAGAAACACTCAAAACTTTGCAAAGCTCAAGAATAATATTGAAGCTACTGACGGCACCAAACCACCATGATGCTGATGAAATTGATGCTTGTGGAAAAAGTTGACCAACTAATGAAGTGTCTTCTACGAAGGAATAAAAGATCTAGCTATTTGGAACGATATTTGTTAGTTCAGAACGCAAAATGTTACTGAAGATGGCACATAACCGAAACTAGTTGGTCGCGAAACCAAACTTGCCAAGGGATTGGCGGAAATTCGCTAGCTCCGCAAATCTGTTTTCTCTTGTGACTTTGCGATTTCTGCGTATAATTGCCGAAAGAGATGGTATGAGAGCAATTTTCTCCCTTCCAGACGTCACAACGAAGCTTAAGCTGGGCTATTATCATTTACAAATGTAGCGTCTTGGTTAAGTACTTTTCAAGTTTTTTAAACTTGCCGCAAACACTTCAGTTAGCAGTTACCTTCTATACAATTTTTGAGTAGAATTAAAGCTGGTGAAATAAATTGGCGCCCTTATTTCCCCCGTCGACTATTGTGGCTTGATCTCCGAAACCATATTAGGGCTGTTACTTACTCTCTAAAGAGTAATTGGCTCTCCTTAAATGTGGGCACTGCCTTGGGGTTGGTCAGTCCCAGATACCGAAAGATAAAGGCGAGAATTTTTTACCAAATCTCTCTCAGTGATTTTGCGCTTTCTTGTGAGAAACTTATTAAATTTTGCATATAGTAGTTGTAAAGTATATATAACATAGCAGCAGGTTACAACAACACTGCAGACAAATTCCAAAATTACTTTCTAAGGATTAGAGAACACAAAAATGAAAACGGAGGAAATCTCTGGACAAGTGTAACATACATCGGAAAGCCGACACACAAAATAGCCAACACCCTCAAGGAAAACAACATAAATAGAATTCAAACTTAGAAACAACCTAGGACGAATATTACAGACCAATACAAATAAAGATGATCAGCTAGATAAACAGGGGGTATACAAACTGGCGTGCGCATGTTAGCATAAGACAAATAGGACGCAAAATTAAAACAAGATTTCTCAAACATATAATAGACTATAACAATAAGATACGTAATCCCGGCTCGAAACGAGAATATAACTTGCGGTTGGAAGTTAAACGTTATCTGAACACCTCTAAAATTAATCAACAAAACACACAACAAAAATAACGGACAAGATACACAAATCCAGAAAACAATTAAAATGTAAATCCAACAAAAACACGGTAAATACAAAAATATTAATAAACTCTGCTTATAACGTTTACCTGCCATCCTCAAACACCGATTCTCATGCAATCAAACACTAACCACTAAAGTCCACTAATCCCTACAAATACACTCGATCTAGGTACGTGATAAACAACATTCACCTGCTACCAGCTTACATGACAATTAGATACTTGACAAACAATAAAAAAATCAACGAACTTTTCCGAACTAAAAACTTGACAAGCTATAACGGAAACTTGTTCCAAAAATCTACAATTTGCAGGACATCCACAACTCGCATAAATATTACTCGCCGTAGTTGCACCCTGGTGATGATGAATGTTGCCTACATTAGGCAGATATCATGATCACTTTTAACAGTATTTCTTGGTTGATATTTTAGCAGAAGTAACTGAGAGGTCTTGGCTGCAATATCTTAGGGAATTTTGTTGGGAGCACCGAATTCCTATTACCCCCAAAGGTGTGTAATGGAGAGGTCAGAACCGTACTATCATGGTCTTAAGTGTATAAACTCCCTACTGATCTCACCTTAAGCCAATCTTCTGAATAATGGTTTATAGGCCCCCTTATGATTGGTCTTCTTAATCCACGTAGGTGAATCATTTCTTTTTCATTCGTTGCAGAAATCTTCAACTTCTTGTGCAAAGCCAACTTTTTGGAAAGCAACAAAAGCAAAATATGAAATATTCTTGCTGTTATGTTAACCTTTTCCCCTCGGTCGCTCGTTGATTTATATGTACTTACATTCGTCTAGCAAACTTCTGATTATTGTGTTATTTCACTTCGAGCTCATAATTTTCAATTCTGTTTTACTGGTCTAGTTAGTGTGGATGGCAATGTAAATAGGTATGTACTACTGCAAGAGTAAATATATGCATGACTCCTCCAACAACAATATCAAAGATGTCAAACATTAAAACTCTTATACACACTTTTAAAGTCGCCCCTGGCGCTGCTGTCATAAGCTGTATGCTTCACACCGTTACAACAACCGCGTAAAGTATGCAATAAAAAATTACTCATACAAATACCAACAGACAGGCCCAAGTTTCTCTCACACACAGGCATTGATGTAACAAGAAACCAAACCAAGTATTCCTTTTGTTCGCATATTTTCTTTTCTGTCCCTCTTATTGGCGTTACTGCTACTAACCACTTTGTTGTTGTTGTTGGTATTTTTGTATGCTTCGTGTGCGGTTTTGTTGTTGTTTAACATGCCTCAATATGAACCGTAGTACGTATGGGTTTCCTGGTTGCCTTGTGCAGCTCTTGCTAACTCTTGAAGTATTTTTAATGTTTTTTTCTTTTATTATCCTTAAGCTTTTTGTTCCAGTGAGCTAATACATTATCATTTTAAAGCACTTTTAAAAGATGACGGTATATTGATTATAAATTAGCTGAATACGTGTGTGTATGTGTGCTGATTTATTAATCCCCAGTAGAAAATTTATGTTGTCTGTTTGAATATAAAAAATGTGTGGTGTAGCTTATTGATATTTTAATATTAAGGCTTTCACAGTTCACACGGAGTTGTATCCTAGTTTTAAAATGCCCTTTAAGATAGTCGATAGATATTCGGTCGCTTGTAAATAGTATTATCTTCAATTTATTTTTCTCAACAAAAAAATCAACTATTTGTTAATTTATTCGCTAAATAAATATTTGTATTAAAAATCTTTGAGATGTCTTTTAGTTTCATTTAGAAGTAAAGAAAAAATGTGAGATTTTCGAATACTTACAAGTATGTTAAAGTCGATAAGTATTCGAGTTTTATTTTCATCGAATAAAATATATCTTTTAATATTTGCGACTGAAAAAAATCACTCGAGCAATTACAAAAACAAATGAGTAGTAACTAGTACGTGCAACCAATACAAAACAGGTTCTCGTATATTAGAGTTAGAAATTAATCGAATATTATCTTGAACGCATTGCAGTTAGAGATTTTTTATATATTTAGGGAGTATGCTTTAAAATCTATGTATATCTTTTTTATTGGCACTAATTAGAAACAATAATTTTCAGTTACTATAGTTGTCAACTAATCGAGTCTTATTTTAATCGATTAACAGTTTTTGTTTTCTTAAATAATCGGCAGATTGTTCAAGTTTTATTACTTGTTTGGTTCTTTACGTCTACAAACAAATCGAAAAAAATATTGTAGATATAACATTTTTTAGGCACTCGTGTTTTTAATCGATTAATCGCATGATTAATAACCATACCAGGAAAAAATAAGTATATGCCAGCTCAATCTTCATCACAGCAAAGCAGCATCAGCAATGTTGGTGCGATGTTTTGAGGAGGATAAGCTGGATATAGCCTTGCTACAGTAGCCCTGGATTGTCCAATGCAATATCAGGGGCCTGTATCAACAGACCGCCAATCTGTACCACTCACAGACTGATGGTAAATTAAGGTCATGCATCCTGGTGCGACGTGGCGTACGAACAGTACCTGGGACACATCTCTGCTCGCCGGATCTTACGGTAGTAATGAGTGGTTCGGGATCGTTTCTTATTGCGTCGGCTTACCTTCCCTATGAGATGACAGGTACATATCCGTCACTGGAGGTGGAGAACCTGGTGAGTTTCTGCATGCAAAGAGGTATGGCGCTGATCATGGGCTGTGATGCCAACTCGCATAATACGGTTTGGGGCAGCACAGATGATAACTACAGAGGACAAGAATTGTTGGAATTTGTAGAAAGACACGATTTGCTGGTACTTAACAGAGGGGTACAACCCACCTTCGTGGATTCACGAAAGGCAGAGGTGATCGATATCACTCTGTGCTCATTCAATATTCTAGACAGGGTTAAGGACTGGAAGGTCGTGGACAGATTAACCATGTCTGACCACAGGGCAATCCAGTTCGATATAATGTATGGCGGTAGACGGAGAAAAGTCCGCAAACGTATAAGAATACCGAAGAATACTGATCCAATTATGAAGAGTATCTGTCGGTACATATAGGAGGTGCTCCATACAGAGCACATCGCAACATCGCAAATCGAGCGGACGGTGAAACAATTGAACTCCACGGTTAAGCTAGCTTTCGAGCATGCTTATCGCTTGACAGTAGTGGATGAAAAAGATCCGACATCTGGGTGGAACGGAGAAATTGAATCCATGAAAAAGGAAACAAGAAAGGCCTTTAACCGATACATGAGGGAGAGAGACTCGATCTCATGGGATGCGTATAAGGAGAAGAGAGCTGAAGAGAACAATACGTCTTCGGAAACAAAGTACGTGGAGGGAATTCTGCTCTAATATGAGGGATACATCTGAAGTATGTAGAATGCAGAAGATAATATCTAAAGATCCTGTCTATAGGATGGGACTAATTCGCAAGAGCGATGGTCACATGACTGATACAGTGGAGGAGACATTGCAATCGTTTATGGAGGTTTATTTTCCTGGAAGCTGTAGGTCGAGTGACTCATTGACTCCTGTAAGTAGGGTGGCTAGTGAGAGAAGACGAGCTGAGGCTGAAAGGATAATATCTTTTGCACCATTCAAAACAGCTGGAATGATTCATAACACATTGCTTGCTTTTGCAATTAAACGAATAAAAATAAACTCTATTGTTGTATTCGGGGGGAATTTTGTAAAAATTAAATTTTAATCGATTAAAATTGAAATATAAATTTTTATATAACTTTAATTGCTTATTTTTTTATTACTCAAAGCAGTAGCGACATTGTCTAGCTGGTAGATATAACAAATATTCGAGTTTGTTTTTAATCGAATAAAAATATTTATTTGGTTTAGTTTCGATATATCCTTGACTAAAAGAATGAATTACTATTAAATAAATTTTTAGATATCAATGTTAATATCTTTGCGAGCCTTATTTTAATCGAATAAAAGCTGTTTGCAAATTAATCAACAGCTTAATATTCTAGGAAACATTTCTTTGGTTATTTAATGAAGTGAAAATTATTGCTGTTAAACACTTGCAAATTCGAGGATAATTTTTTTTAAACAAACAAGGTAACGAATAATTTATTCGATTATAGAGGCGAATAATTCTAGTATATTATTCGAATGATTTTAAATCTATCAAATTTAAGATAACCAAATGTGCAGAAAAGCTTTACATATGTAACTAAATTTGCCAGACCTATAGATTATAAAATCAGAAGCAGAATATCGGGATTTTAACTCTGTTCCTACCAGGACTAAATTTTGCACTTTATAATTCGTTTTATCTCATACCAAAATGAATTAAAATTCACAATAGTTCTTTAAACCATTTTTTTATTAGTTTTGAAGTTTGCGGTTTATTCTTATCTATGAAAACAATAAACTTAATAAAATAAAAATAAATCATCGATTTGCTATTGTATTTGATTTATGGCGTTTACGATCGAAGTGCACCATTTCTGGTGAGAGGAAATATAAATGTTTTTATTACCCTTGAGAAAAAAACACGAAACTTATTTAATTCAAGCAAATAAAAATTGAAAGTGGGGAATTAAAATTATAATAATAAACAATAAAAGTTACCCAAGACAGGGAGTCTTAAGTCTAAAAAACTAAATGACCAATAAATCTTAAATTTTATTTTCTTTAAAATATCCCCTTTGCTTGTCAACGTAGGATGAAATGCTTTTGTTCATCTTCAATAGCTTCTTGAATACATTCATTAAAAACGAATTTGATCAATTTCAATGATTTTCTTATGGACTGTTGCCATTAAGGTTTGCTTTAAAATATATTTAATTACAAACGTATGCAGTTCTAAAATTTAAATCAATAAAATTATATGCATTTAAGTTTAACAATGAAATAATTTTTACACACATTACCTGATAACAATGTGGTGACATAAATCTGTATGCGGTCAATGGTAAAAACAGCAGAACAGGCAAACATATGCACACACACTCATGCATACACTCCCTCAGTTACACCTGTATGCGGATACGTGAAATTAACCACATAAACACACCAACGCAGTCACAACAATACTTACCCACAGGTACAAACACCTAAACTCACACAGGGACATCGTCGTCATCATACTGATATCATATGCCAACGGGAAGATGTTAACTAATGATACCCAAAAAACAACTTTGGAGCGTAGTAGAAAATAATCGCAATTAATTTTTCTATTTAAATTAAGGGCGCTCGTAAGCAAACGATTTAGATAAAGATAAATTTAGATAAATTTTTCATTTGCCATAATTTTATTTCAGACGCAAAGAATTCGATCTCCTTTTTGATGCATAATACCAGTGTAAAACTGAATATTCAGCAGATTCTTGGCACTGAAAAATTTCGGTCTTGCGATCCCCTCCGATGCAAAGGGGTATGGACGATTAAGTAATGTCTTCCTTTTCATTATGACAGTTGTCGTAGTAGTCATTTGAGATTCAGACACTTCCTATCTCTTCCATTTCATTTTTTTTCAGAAAAAATACTTTCTTGCACGTAGCTTCAAATATACAGCCTTAGACTACTAAGTATTGTAAAGCCTTAACTTGCCTGAGTCCGCTATAACCCTAAAGAACACTCACTAGTCTGGAATTTTTTTTTTTTTTCAAATAATTTGTGCCTCAAATTCAGCACAGATATTTCGACTGTTCTTCGCGAACAGAATAAACACTAAGGCCTTTTGCTACGTGTAGCTCCACAATGCCTCGTAGTATTCGATTAGTTAAGAATATAGCAGCTGTCGCTGAAATTACGCCCGTTTGGTTGAAAGACTGGAAGAGATGCCTTAGCAAAGTGTAGCAAGAGGGAATAATGCAACTGCTTTACACTTTTTCCTTCGGCTTTTTGAGGCCAGCCAGTCTCAGACACTGAAAACTCTCAACAAGCATATCCGAAAGACGTGGAGAAATACAAAAAACAAGTATGAGAGCTATAATCTAGTGCGCCGATTCTTATAAACCCTACACGAAATTATGAACTACTAAAAATGTACTACAGATTTTTCTCGGCGCCAAGGATTATTTGCGATCCTTTCGTTTTCATATAAGCAATTTCGATCAAGGTGTTTTTCTTGATTTTTTGCTGAATTGTAGTTAATAGCGGAATTGGGTTTTAGTAACATTTTTAGTATTTGATAAAATGTAGAGTTTTCAGTGCAATTTCTTCATTCTTTGGGTAAATTTTTTCTTTAAATTTTAAGCTTTAATGAAATTTGTTTTTGCTAACTTGTTTTTGAAATAACGTTTTTTGTAAGATTCAGGTTTAGTGGAACTTGTGTAACATCGGTTTTCTTTAAATTGTGATACTTTTCATACAATATAGATTTTTTTTGCAAATTTTTGGTGGAACTTAAAAATTTTGGTGAAAGTGAAATTTATTTTGTTTTATTGCAGTTATTCGATTTTGTGGTGAATTTTTGAAGTTTTTTTGAATGGAAAGTTTTGTTATTTTAGTAATTTAATCCTTTTTAGATTATAGTCTTGTGTTGTGAAGAATTTATACATTTTATTGAATTCCTAGAATGTGATGAAATTTCGATTTTTTATGCTTTTAAAACTTTTTTTTGGTAAATTTTTCATTTTTTGTGAATTGCCGATTTTTGGTGAAATTAGGGACTTTTATATAATTCTGTTAGTATTTTAGGTTGTAATAGAACTTTGCTTCGTTATCAAATTTCGGCTTATAGTTGAATTTGCAGAACTATGTATGTTTAAGTTAAAGTTTATGTGGTGAAATTCCAAATATTTTGTTTTTTTATGTAAACTTCGATTTTGTGAAAAATGTTGTTATTTTTGTAGTTTAACATTTTTGGACAATAGCTTGGATTTATTTTGAATTTCCTAATTATGGTGAAATAGTGGCTTTTTGTTTAATTTCAGATTATTGGTGGTTAATTTTGTAGTTTTTATGATATTCAAATTTCTTCCGAATTTGTTTGACATAATTCTTTATCAAAAATCTTGTTAAAATTTTTTAGAGTACTTTTTCGTGTGAATTTTCGATTGTTTTATGTGATATTATAAAATTTTGTGGTGAAATCTGTTTTTAGTGGTAATATTTCTGTTATTCATTTAATTTCGATTATTCCAATTTTTCGATTTTATGGAGAAATTGCGAATTCGTGATGAATTTAAAATTTTAGAAATTTTTTTAATTTTTAGCAATTTTCTTTGTGCTGCCCTATCATGGAAGGTTGAAATAAATCCCATTTAAGGGAACTAAGAACAACTTCCTTGCTATTGCCTTTTAATTTCTTCATAATGAAATCCTTTTAAAAACTCTTAAAATAAAGCTCATAGAGTAGTATGTATTTGCAATAAAAAAATACTACCTACTAACCCTTGAAACAGCTGCTACTGGTGCTTCAATGCAGACAATAAAAAATCAACTTAGAAACAAAGTATTAAAAAGACTCAAAAAAAGCTTATTAGCTTGAAAAGGTGTAAATTTGGAAATGTCAGTCAAATACTTTATAAAAGTCCAACTTTTTCTTCAACAAGACAAAAAGCCATAAATATAATAAAAGCGCATGTGTTGTAAAACAGATGCATACACATAAAAATATACAACAGAAACAATACGACCGACAGCTTCAAACAAATCTCGAAAAGTACAAATTTAAAATAAATAGAAATACAAAGAAAGCAGCTGTTTTCGAGGATTAAACCCAAAGAAGAAATTAAACAAATAATATAAACAATGCTAGAGAAGAGCAACTAAAGGAATGTGTTGTTAAAAAGCACGTGTAGTTTACGTACAAGCAATAAAGGAATGAGATAAAAATAAGAACAATCTAAACAAGAGAGAATTATTTTGTCAAAACAATAGAAAAATATAAACAAGAAAAGAAGTGAGTAAAAATATGGCTGCAGAGTTTGTTCAACACATACCCGTCAGGCATGGTAAGTTGCAAATTTAAAACGGTACTTTTTGGCAATTAAAATATGAGTACTTTTTTAAATTTGAAGCAGAAGACCTTTGTTTTCATTTAGTTTAGTGAATTTATAGCAGTTGGAAAATAGTGGAAAAAATAAAATTAGCTTTATTGGATGGAATTTTGCTTAAACATTTTTAATTAAAGGGAAACTGGCCTGACTGGCACCAGTTGTGAGGTCCGCTTTTTGATAATTTTGTGTATCACTTAGGTTTGGCAAATATTATGTTCTAAGTTTCTCGACTGATTGGCGTAGACCGGTGCCCCCACACAGAAAGTCAGGGTAGGCTAAGCAAGTGAACTCACAAGATTACTTTTTTTCAACTTATTGGATGTTAAATTTTATATAAAAAAATGTTCGCCATTTCCGGTACATTTTTTATGAAAGGAGTTTGTCATCGGCAATGAAGCCGGAGAAACTAGTGTTAAATCCTTTTTCTTTAAAACGTAAATTGCGACATATGAGTCGTGTGAGTTCCTATTTTTTAACCTTGTTTTTTTAATTTCACTTACGCCAACAATTTATTTGAATTTTTATTTAAAAAAAGTAACTGTGTTTGAAAACAATAAAAACCTACATTTTCAACAAATGTAAGGTAAAATTAACTTTTGACTTCCATTCACCCATCACAAGTGAAGAATCTTTTCAGTGATTTTTTTATTACAAAGAAATTCATTTTATATTAGTATTCATCCAAATTAGTTGAATGAGTTAATTGTAATTTATTTTGTAAACTTATTTGATTCAAAATAAAAATTGAAGTAGCAGATAAAATCAATTTAGATGAGAACGATTGTCTGTGGGATCATTATAAATTACTAGCTCGAATATTTATAGAAGCATTGTTGGTTTTTAAATATATTTAGCTTGTAAATTTGTAAATTCTCTTTTTAAAAATGGGCTCCAAGTGGAAGCTTTAAAATCTTATGCTATTGCATACCTTTCCTTAAATACATTTTTTTTAAATAGCACGTATCGGCCTTGGCTGTCAAACAGTATTTAGTATATTACAAAAAAAAATTTCCGATTTGTTTGAATTGTAATATTCGTAACTATTTGGCAACAAAAACAATTATAATGTCAGATTTGATTGCAGTAGTTTTGTTTTGCGATGTACCAAATAGAAGATGGTGGCAACGAACTATCCTTCCCTGATATACAAACACTCTGCACCAGTCCTATAACAGTGTTTTAACTGAAAACTCTCTTATAGCATTCAAAAACCTTACTCTATTAACCAACAGTGGGGCAATATGGAAATTTTGCAGCCACATACTTATGTATACTATTGTTAGTTTTTAATATATTTTAAGGTTGTATGCAACTAGTATAACAAACTGGTTATATAAGCGATATTAAACTGTGGTAATATGATTATATTCCCGACAAAAACTTTAGACATATCAAAAATCGTGTGAGTGCCAAAAAAGTAGAATGTAAAAATAAGGCCAAGTTCCTATCCAAAAATCTCGGCCATTAAAAGTACTGAGCTCAAAGAGAGGACTATGTTCTTGATATGTACAATGCCAATCTTATTTCTAGGCAGCCTTGTAGTTTGGTAAAATTTTTCCCAAGATTTTTCCTATATCAGAAATGGTATTGCACATTTCAAAAACTTGACCATCATTTTTATCCCAGTACGTTTAACGGCCGACATTTTTGGATACGAAATTGGCTTTATTTTGCCTTAAGAGCCGATCTGACTTCTTTTTTTTCCAAGTATTTTTTTTTTGTTACATAGTTAACAGAAGGTTGGGTTGTACTAAATTTCAGCTCTCTATCTATATGGAAAGTGTCCTAACAAATAATGGGCACTCTAGTCTTCCTAGAGAAAAAGTGCCGATTTTCAGAGTGTTCTTGTTACTCGTTTCCCATCTGTATACTGAATTTCAGCTTTCTAGCTATAGTATTGATCAGGGAGTCAGTGTATAAGCACTAAAATATGAATTTTTTTATTCCTTCATATCTCGGGAAGCTTTTATGGTAAAATTTTCCCAACCTGGCCTCTAAATTTACCTGTCTGTAGAGACTTTCTATTTTTAGAGTCGTTATTTTACGATCACATGAATTAGGTCTGAACTTGTCTGGTGCACTATCGTGCTCTTTTGGAACAAATTCTGCATAATATAAATGAAAAACATTTTTTGCCATTTGAATCACTTTTTATCATTTCACTGTGTAAAAATAGTAAACAAAAGTACGGAGAGAGCATATGTATGCATGTAAGGCTATTCTCGCTCAATACTTGATGAAACTTGCTTTGAGTTCTCTTTCATGTTGTGTGTTTTTTAATTCAAAACCAGAGAGCAAAAAAAAATTGCTTTTATTACAACGTGTGTAAGAATTCCAGTAGTGGTTTAGCTTTTAGTAGTGGCGGAAGTGGTAAGTTTGTGCTTATTAAATTCAGCTGGTTGGTTTTAAAATAAAAGCTTTCTTTACAATAAAATTTTGTTTGTGCCCAACTGCGAGAGTAATTTTCTGTATGCGTGTGTTTCACTTTTAGAACATTTTGACTTATTCAGCTTTTTTGCCCAGGACTTTTATATGATTTTATTAAATGAAATCTCGTTAGTTGAAACAAGGACGCGCAACGCATTACGTTGCTTTCGTGGAAAAAACTAAACGAGCGGTAAAAAAAGAAGCTAAAACATTAACGGAAGATGTTTGACGGGTCTAAGTGTAACGGGAATAAAAATTTTTGAGAAATAAACTGAACATTTTTTCAATCGTTGTTATTTATTGTTGTTATTGTTTTTTCATTCTTTTTTTGTAAGTTTATTGCGGAAAGAGATCGTAAAAGCTTTAAGTAAAGTGTGTAAAATAAAGTAAGCAATTGTGTAATATTCTTAAGAAAGTTATTTAAGATTAAAAGTTGCTTCCAACGGTGGGTTTTTTGTTGTTGTGGTTATGATTTTTTCTTTGTTATTTAAGCAAAGGGCAAAGTGAGGTTAAAAGTGTTCATCAGTTCAAGTACTACATATGTATGCGTTTGAGTGTGTTTGTGTGTCAATTTAAAGGAATTCAGATGAAATTAATAATACAAAAAAATTTTCCACAGGCACACAACAATATAACAAAACAAAAACAACAAAGTCAATAAGAAAAGCATAAAGTCCTAAATGTTGTTTTCATGTGGCCTGTGTACAAAATGGCCTTGTTAAGTTTAAAGTTTTTTTTTTTGCTGCACGTGAGGTTCTTGGCTAAAAAATGTGTATAAAAAACGACATAAACAAAAAAATTAAAGTGAAAAAAAGAAAGTTTAATACAAAAAAATATTTGAAATAATGAAAAAAATTTTAAAAAAATCCAAAAATACGAACAAATTTTTTTAAGTGTTTTTAGAAACTAAACAGTTTTTTCATATGATATAAATGACACTGCTGAATCCTGAAGTGCAGTTTAATGAGCATTTGCGAGTTGATTTCTTGACTTTCTTGAAATCCCAGTTTTGTGGAGATTGAACAACCTTGTTTTCAATTTTTGTTTCTCCTACTAATTCTCCAATTCTTGCAGATGAATTTATTAGTTCTTGATCAGGTTTGATAACGAAAGTTGTGCCATAAACCCCTAAGGATTAGAGATTCATTAACGAGTATTCCAGAAAATCAAAGTTGTTTGCTACGTCCCTGCATACCGCCCAATCATAACATATGTATTATAGCTGTTAAATAAGAGATTTTTTGCAAATCTTCGGATATCTAATCTTGGCCTTTCAGATATTCATATTTTGCCACTCGCAACATTTTCTTTTTTATCAAATTCTCTAATGCTTCAAAATGAATTGAACTGTTTTAAAGCCGATATAGGAACCCAAGTGGTCTACTCGCTTTCGTTGCCATAAGGCAGATGTTATCAACAAATTAAAGTCTCGTAAAATTATTAAAGTTATATTTTTTGGTGTTTTGTTCCATTTTAAAGATGCGTTTTAAAGAAATCGTTTAAGATGACCTGCCAATTTTGTTCCAGTGGTCTTTACGTTCAGTTTTTTTTTTTTTTTTTGGCTATTGTTGACGGGGAATGCGTCCAGGCTCTTGGCATCCACTGGGATTGTAAACACAGAGTTAATGTTGTAGAAAAGAAAACTTTATTTACAAACTTAATTTAAATTTCTGGTTAATTTTAACTCTAATGTTTACAATCCCAGTGAATGCCAAGAGCCTGGACGTATTCCTCGTCAACAACTTTAAAATTCCTTTTAGTGCGGGTACCAAGAACAGTTTAATCAACGGAGAATATTTTCGTAAACTCTTCTGAAAATGGCCACTTTTTATGAGATCTAAAAAATCCGCCTTTTTCGGAATTAACAATTGAGTGTATAATAACTTAAACAGAGTGACATATCGAGAGATGTGTTTAGTTCTTTTTACGGCGTGAAGCTTACAACCATTATAACTCATTAGTGGCGGTAACAACTATAGAAAATAATTAAAACCAATTTACGTATAGAAATTAGTGATCCAATACATAAATTAAATTTTTCATTTAACTCTTTTAAGCCTGGCAGTACAGAATTTCACTTAATCAAATTTTTGAAAATTCTTGTCTTTATTTATTTAAAACTAAACTAATTGCACATGAATTTTGGATGGTCATAAAACGAATCCTTCTGAAAGCAACTTTTGACCTGATCCATGAATTAGACAAACATATAAATATATGTAGCTATTCTACAGATGAGCCCATATATTTGTCAATTTTAAGAATAACCGCTTATGTCAATTTGTTTCATTTTATACGCTCTTGTTTCTTTGATGTAAAAATAATTGAAAAAATATTGATAAATTTGAACTTAAAATTGCTTTCGGCACTAGCCAATCATGTCGACAACGATTTGCTTTTTGATGAAGAATATGTGATATTAAAAAGCTTAAACCAGCACTTTGGAACAGCAATCGAATTAAGAAAAATGCTAAAGTTTTAATCCTTCATGTATAAAAAGTATTTTGATTTATTAAATAAATGAAAATTTATTCAATTCTTTAACAAACTGAATTTTAGTTCAGTTTTAACTTAAACACAGCCTATAAAAAACAAAAAAAAAAATGTAATGATAAACAAAACATTTCTAATGCCGGCTATACACGAAGGAAAATTAGAGGAAACTTAGGCATATTCCATTTTAATATGCATCATCTGTAGCTATGTTTCCTGCTGAAATTCAAGTTTCATTTTTGGTTCGCAATATTAAAATGTTTCAATTTCTTTGTGTTTCCAAATACAATGTTGCATCATCTGTATTGATGTTTACTGCTTGCGATAGAAACTTTTTTCAATAGAAACTCCTTTTTGGAGATTTGTCTGGCTGGCAATTTTAGAAACAAAAATAGTGCGAGTAATTCCATATCGAGTTTTCAGTTTTAAATATTCGTGCAGAAACAATTGATTTTGCAAAATTCTAGTGAAGTCCATATCCACGCTTCTTTTCGAACTTCTCTCTGCCAATTTTTTAGAAATATTCCTGAATTTCTGTGATGCCACGTTGTAATTTTTTTTGTAAATGCAGGCCCTGATGTGAACTTGTTGACATATATCTTTAACTTAAAACAATAGTATATCAATGAAAGGAATTTCCGTCATCCCTTGTCAACTTAGGTTTGGAGACAAACTGGTTTCGGTTATATGCTATCTTGAGTGTCATTTTTCGTTCGCTAAGTCAATTCACTCATTTATTGCGATATCGTCATAACTCAAAACTCATAATATTTAGAAGGAAGTAACATTATGTTCGAATTTCATGAAACAATATTTGCTTAAAACGGAGATGATAACTAAAGCTTCAAACAACTACTGAACCTTGCTCTATAGCTTCAGATATAACCTTAGTTTTTCTGCAAGTCTTAACCTTAAAACTTCTGGTACATTGTCAGTTAATAAAACATATTATATTCTATTTACTAGCATTGTTAACCTAAAATTTGCGTTACGTTCTTGCAGGCAATGAGCAATGTATTGAATGTACGGCTAAAAAATATCACATATTTAATTGTCAATTATCAATAACTTAATTGTTTAGAAATTTTGTCCAAGTATACTCGGTTATAAACGACAATATGCAACAAACGGTGACACGTTGCTGCGATGGTGTGATGTGATGGGTTTTACCATTACGAATGATTATTCCATTCACATTATTGCAATTCACATTTTCATGTTTCAACGAAGTCTCTTCGCAGTGCCAATTCATTAGTTGTTGTGCCAATTGAACTTTCTGAGTTCCTGAACTTGCATCAATTTCTTTCCATAATTTCTTGCATAAATTCAATAAAAATGTGTTTATCATAAATCCCATTTTTAGAGAATTAAAATTCTTCTTCCTACCTTCATTACATTTTTTTATTTTCTTATCTTATAAATTATAACAACTGCTCATACCCCTCCTATCGGTACTGAAGTGGAAAACAAAAATTGAATAAAAATCTCATACTTACTTTTTCGTACAGTTTATTTGGCGTCAGACAACTTGACACCTGAAAACGTTTGTTCATACTTTATACTCTCGCTCTCTTGTACGAGTTTAAAAGCCACTAGACTGTAAGACACAATTTTATTATATTATTTCACTTTTTTTCGTTATATTATTTCCCCCACTTAAATTGGAGCCACTCTAAAAGTTATTGCTGGCCGCATTGTAAGGGGAGCAGCATGCGAAAGTTTTAAAAAATTGTATGTGCCAGATTGTGATTACTTTAACCTCTGCCACATGGTTTACTGTTTGTATGGGGTAGGGGAGTTATTTTATAAACTTTCGCTTGTGAACCTGCAAAATTCTTAAGCCCTGAATACTTGGTGATCTATGTATATTCTAAACTGCCCTGAATACTTGGTGATCTATGTATATTCTAAACTCTTCTATTACATATAGTTTCGCCTAATTACGAGAAAATGTGAAGTCTTTGATTATGTAGTGAAGTTCGATTTTCTCAAAGGCTTATCAGCAACCATTTAATGATTGAATGTGAACAATAGCTGTTTATTGCAACTAAATTATAATCTACAATATTTTCAAATATCCGTAATAGGATACAAGGCGTGCACTTATGCTACTTATGACTACGCACTGTGAAGAGAGTTAGCCGAAAGGCTGGTTGAACATCAGCAAGTGAATTCTAATTTTAAGAAGCAACATCGTTGAAATCGATGAAGTTCATTATCAGCTTGATAGCTTTAGTGGTAATCAAAATTGCCTTACTTTCCACTCGCAGACCCTCCTGTTATTGTTTAAGTAGAAATGTGTCCACAATTTGCCATTGATGGGATTCAGTGGCATCTATGGAGCACAATTTTCTCGAAAATGGAACTGTCCAGGCAGTTACTCTTGCTGGTGCTCGATGGCATTGCATGATATTGAAGTTCGGTCTGTTCAAGAATGTAGGAAAGGTGTTACCGGGATCTGAAGAAGTTAATCTATTCCGCTGTTTTTTATTCAGATTATCATATTAATTTTGAATTGGAAAATAATTTACTACGTTAAACTGGGTTTTGGAAAAAACTACAAACAAAGGTTTTTGTATGGTAAAATTGTGGACTTGTTTGGATTAACTGCTAAAGAAATAAAAAGTCATAAATAAACCTTAAGAAAATCAGCTGATTTGTTAATGAGCTACGATCCTGAGTAGTTTTCTAATAGTTGTGAGTTTGGTTCACACTCGTGTTCCAGAATCTTCTAGTTCTTTTAAGTGCTCTGAACTCTGTCTCTTAATTCTTTTCTCTTTGTACAAACTGGAGGGTGCGCTCCTCTTATTAGATTTATTAGATTTGTAAAGATATTTTTGGACACAAAGAACTTTTATCTAGTCAGTTCTCTGCAAGCAATTTTTTTTAGTTAAAAAAAAAAATACTTCGAAACGATGTCACTAATACCTTTTCTTCTCCACTTTTATTTGTTTACAGAATCATGTGTGTGTGTTAGGTTACGGTCGGTTTACGTCATTGGCGAAAGTGTATTAAAAATAAATAAAAAAATTAAAAAAAGAAAGTGAATTAAATTTATGTTCTAACTTTTTGACTCAAAAAATAAGAAATAATTATAGTTTAGTCTCATGAGCTCAACATTATAAAGAATGTCAACTAACAAAAATTATATACTACAGCTACTAGTACTAATACAATAACAACAACAATAATATATTACTAATACTAACACACACAAAAAGGAAAAGGAAAAATGCCACTGCCAACGATAACGCTTAAAGCGAAAGGAAGTCGAGCAAACTAATTTTAGTGGCTTTTGGTATTTTATTGAAAAGATTTTTTTGTGAAGGGCAAAAAAAAAGTCATTTTATGTAACAAATGAAATAAAAGCTAGCATTAAATTGAACAAAAATATCTGCAAGAACAATTTATGAGATGCTGCTAATAAAAATATAAGTAAACAAAAAAGAGCTTTTCAATTGCTCTCTTTTTGTTTGTTACAATATGAAAGGCCGCTAGAGTGGATTGTTATTTTTCAGCAGATAATAATAAAATAAACTAAATGAATAAAGTTAACCTAAACTAAAGCAATTTTAAGAAAAAAGCTAAAAAATTATGCTAGAAGTCCATAAATTAATGAAATGAATTTAAGAAAACTAAAATAATAAAAGAGAAAATAATAATAAAAAAAAGCTTTTATTTTCTAAGAAAAAAGAAAGCTAAAAATACTACCACGGCTGACAAAGTGTTGGCGAAAAGGAATAACAACAAAACGAAAAATACTATCAAAATTGGTTCTCAAATAAAAAATTAAAAGAAAGTACAATAGAAAAATCTTTTAACTGTGTCATGTTTAAAGAAAAATCAAATGAAACTAACAAAACTAATCCACACAAAGGCAAAATAAATTCCAACAAAAGAATGAGGACAACGAACTTTTGATTTTGCTTTAAAGTTCAGTTTGCTTCCTTTTTTCTTTATCTTACAATATACAATTCCTTCTTGGCTTAAATACAACAAAAATAGTTTTTTTAAAAATATATTTTGTCATATGGTACCCTTAAGACGACAGTGTATATACATATGTACATATGTAGTTACTATTGTCTGAGCTCAATAATGCCAGCACACACATAAATATAAGAAATAATATATGAAAAACACAAAGAGAGAAAAAAAAGCAAACACACAAGAGAATGCAAATCAATTCTCTCGCAAAATGAAAAAAATAATACCGTTAAATGTCTGACATACATTTAGAAAGCAACTAAACAAAATAACAGTAACAAAACCATAACTGAGAGTAATATACTCTCTATTAAATCAAGAATAAAATAAAAACAAAGAGTTGTAATTACAAATACATACTTGCAAAGTGTGTGCGCTAGTGTATACATATGTGTGTGTTTTTTAAATGTTTAGCACAAACAAATTATTAACAACTTACAAGCTTCCTCATCATCATCATCATCATTATTACGATTAAAAACAACAAGGACAACAACTACAACAAAAAACAACAACCTTAACATACACAAAATCTTGTGGGGGACACAAAACAAAATTGGACAAGAGTAAAGGAGATAAAACTGCAATAAATACAGCTACAATACTTACAAAAACAAAATCAAGGTGTGTATGCCTTTTTAAATTTTTACAAAAATCTTAATCACACGAGTGGTGCTAGAAATTTTCGAAGAAAAATCTTCATTTTACCAAAAAAAAAAAAAAAATTAATAAAAATTTTTTATTAAGTGTAATAAAATTTTTTTTATGTTTGTATAATAAAGTTACTATGCACTCATACACACATGCATAAATCCAGCTGCTGACAACTAATTAGAAACGATATTTTTTTAAACGAAAACGTTAAAAAATTTTATTATTAAAAAATCATATTCTGCATCTACTATAAAAATAAAATAATTTTTCCTTATATTATTTAATTTAAAAAAACTTCAAATCGTAACAATATGTGGGCGCATTGCATAGTTTCGCCTACTTTTCTGTAATAACTATAAAAAAATAAAGAAAATTTTGCGACAACTAATTAAACTAGGTAAATACTTAATTTTTTCAATATTTTGTAGTAAATCCCTTTTGCTTGATTGCAGCGTCGCAACGCTTACGCATGGAGCAAATAAGCTTGCGACATCGCTCCACTGGAATTGCCTCCCACGCGGCCTTTACTTCAGTGAAGAGTTTTGCCATATTTGTGCTATTTTTTTCATTAAATGCCCGTTATACGTCGCTGCACAAATGCTCTATGGGGTTGAGATCTCGGCTTGACGATGGCCAAAGATTTTTTTTGTGACCTTGGCCGTATGCTTAGGATCATTTAGAATCAGGAATTTCCAGACAACAGGCAAATTATCCTCAGCCCATGGCACCAAATTGGTTATAAGAATGTCCATTTACTGCGCCTTTGTTAAAATTCCGTCGATCTTATAAATTGGCCCGACACCATTCCAAGAAAAACAACCCCAGACCGTCCGGACCAAGTCTATTATTTTTATACCACTCACGTTCTGTCCAGGCCCAATGTGACGTCGCAAAAACAAGCCGTCATTTCCGCTGTATTTTTGTCAAAGGCGGTTTTTTGTTGCTGCTCTACCATGTAGACCAGCTTCCACTAAACGGCGGGATATATTATTTCGCGCTGAATTTGTCTCGGCGTCTTCTTTCCAAAACTTTTTTACGAGGCAATTACAAAAATAGCATAATACTTAAAAAAATCGCAATATAAGTGAAAACCGAAACTGACCACAAATTGTGTGGTGAATTTTCAACTTTGTGGTAAATTTCCTATTCGGAATATCAACGTATTATTTGTGTTATTAGCTACGATTTCTAATAGCTTTAAAATGTAAATCGCAGCTTCGAACGATGCCACGAATCTGAGAGGTTAAACTTTCAGCGACTGAATCGCATAAAACCTGCTGAATTTGTGCGCAACTTTAGTGTTTTAGTTAGTATTTCCCTATTGAATACGGCACTTGCCATTTTGCTGGAGAGCATTTAACTGTTATACGAGGGCGGATCAATAAGTCGGTGACTTTTTGAATGAAACACAGTTTTTTTGCAAAACAAAAATTTATTTTTCAACATAATCTCCTTTTAACTCAGTATACTCAGTCCAACGTTTCTCCAGTTTTTGTATCCCTTTCAATAAATAGGATTTTTCGAGTTCCTGAAAACAGGCATTTGTTTGGTCAATAATTTCATCGTTGGAGTTAAATCTCTTTCCACCGAGCCATTTCTTTAGGTTTGGAAATATGAAGTAGTCACTAGGGTCTAAATCCGGAGAATATGGTTTTGGTTTTTTCGAAAAATGACACTGAAGATGGCACATAGCCGAAACCGTGTTGTCTCCAAACCAAACTTGACAAGAGATGACGTAAATTCGTTCCAAAAATCTACATCAAAACACCCTGTCGGAATATCAAATCAAGAATCTTTTCATAAGCCTTAATTTAATATAGAGTGTTAATGTGCTAGTTGAAGTTCAGCAGATAAATCTAATTATATTTTCAACTTTGCAGGCTCGCCCGCCCGCTGGACTTGTTCCTTAAAATAAGCCGAACTTGGAAAATGTGAAAAATTTTAAATAGCGTCACTCAAAAATAAATGAATTGTTGCAACAGCTGTTAATATTTTAACATTACTATGTATGTAGCTGTCCTTTTCAAAATAATTAAGTAACGAGCTGCAGGGCGACATTTGTAGCCTGTTTATGTGCTTAATGCATAACAACTAAGTTAATTAAATTTAATGTTTTTAGTTTGAAATTATCATTTGGGTTAGGGAAATTTAACCTTAAGAATTTTAAAATTTTTGAAAAAATTTTGTTAAAGGTTTCCTGATGAGATGACAAAAGCAGTTAGCGAAATGCACCTGAAAACAAGCTTATCGCCCAACAAATAAATTGGTATTTATTTCGTAAAAAAAATGTTTTGGAAATAGCAAATAATTTTTTGAAATATAGGAATGAGATTTCAAGAATTCGTTTTATTACTTTATAAATATTTTCTTTTTGAAGTGCTTTTATGCTAAGAGAAATATGGTAGCAACTAAACTTCTGGCTGCATAATAATAAACTCGTATATAAACTTGGCATTTATATGCTTCATCCTATTTTGGCAAAAAAAAAAACAAATTTTTCTTGATGTGACAAAATCCTAAAAATTCCCTTTATTTTTGTTATATGAACGCAAAGCACTGTGCTACGTATCATAGTTTTTACATTAAGATTCATCTATTTTTAAAATTCTTAAATATATGAGAATGAAACATTTCACAGATTAATGTATGCTAATGTTTGTTTGTTTGTTTGTTTGCATATTTGGCTTACACTTTGCTTGTATTAGTTACGAGCAAAGCGAACAAATCAACACTAAACTACAAATTAATAAAGACAGCAAAAAAACTTGAACTACTTTTGCCATCAAAAGGAAACGAAAACAGAGCAAGTTTCAGCACACACACTCTCGCATATTGTAGACTGGAACACAAATGTATAACACTCGGCCGCCAAAGGGTGGGAAAAACCTATGCATCAAAATGAAGGTGTGTATGTGTGTGTTTGCTAGCAGTATGGGCTTATGGCTTTTATTAGTGAGTGTGTGTGTGTTTAATAGCAGCCCATATTTCAAAATTAAATTGCATGCATGAGCTATGAAATAGTAAACTTGAATGAACTCTAGTTGTTTGTTTCCCCTTTCCATTTTATTTGCTTTATACCGAACTAAATAATAATTTTTTCATTATTCCCACCAGGTGTAGTAGTGTAAGATTATATTGTTTGCTCTCTCCTCTTTTTTGGATTTCAGAATGCTGAACTACTTATTTTGTTTATAACGTTCAGGGTGCTCGTATGTTGACATAGTTGTAAATGAAACTGGAGCAAATACAAAATTATTTGCTTAAAAATTTAAACGTGTTTTTAGTATGACGGAGAACAGCAAGTGCAGTGCCTTGCATCATTACGCAAATGAGGTTTGAGTTTCTTTTCATATATACCGTCTTCGAATAAAGCCAGGTACATAGATTTTCCTAATAGAGACGACCGGGTGGCAAAAATGAATCAAAAAGTACCTGGTGAGATAATAACGAATTGAATGGAGAAATCTTACGATATAGAATCGCATGTTTCACGTTGTAAATTGACATTGTGAATTATTTTAATTGTCTCTATATTCATAAAAAAAAAAAAAAAATTATCGCCACAATTGTGTATCTAGAAAATTTCTTTAAGTAATCCAACTCCCTATCGATCAATGTTTTTGTGAAAATCAATATTTCGTAGGCCGCAAACTGGCTAACTAAACTAATTGGGTTGTTTTTCTCTTAGGCTGCAGAAGGCAGATTAACAATGCTTCCTATAAATATGCTAGATGGTGAGAAGATCTCTGATGTACGAAAACGAAGCGAATCTTGCCTAGATTAGACGAGATTCGAACCAGAAATCAGAATCAGATCTCAGAAAACGCAAACGATAGCTATCATTGGTGCTGTGGTTGTTTTTATAATAGCCTGCTGTTGTCGAAAGTTTTGCCTTGTGGCAGATTCGATTTAAAGAGCTCTCGCTGAGTTGACAATCTTACGGCGAGTTAGACTCGGATCGTTCCGGAGTGGAGATCCAATTTTCATGAAAAGATTTATCGTGACTACCGTTACTGAACATTGCAGATTTGGCAATCATGCAAAAAGAATATGGTTTGCGGCAAGTGACTACCGCCGAACCTGTCACAAGGAAGAACCGCGGACAAAGTATTCTATATCCTATTCCTCTGCTAGACTTTGAAGCCCATCGCTGGGTTCATTTGAGCCGGTGACCCTTCGTAGCGAATCTACTGCTTTTTACACCTTTCTTCTATTCTTCTTTGGTCTCTCTTCTTTCTAGACTTCTTTATTTTCCACCTTTCAACTTTCTTTTTCTGCTCTTTTAGGTAGCAAACAGGGTCGGAATATACGGACCCACGTGAGCTTGTAAAATTAAGCTAACCTAACATTTTGCACGCGCCAGGCTACAATTGGTAATACAACCCTAAATTGGGCAAAACTTCTGTTTCACTAGACAAAGGTGTTCAATAAACCATTTAATGAAATATCTTCGCTTTCCATTTTGCTGCAATTGTTTTGAAATTTATTGGTATTAAAATGCTTTTCTTTAAGGAGGTCTGATGTGGAGAGATTTTTAATATTATTGTTTGTGAGCTGCTTCCCTAAATGCACCATAACTTATTCGTTATAGGAGATTCCAGCCTTAATTGGGGGAGAGAGGCCTATCCAAAACCACAAACTGTGGGCTTGGGAGGAGATTGGAGGGCTGAAAATATGTAATAACACCATGTTTCTTTTACGGAGAGGAATGGGACCTAAGGATCGAACAGACGTCTGGAAGTTTGGGCAATTTTGCTTGGAAGAATGACGCGGCTAAGATAGTAGAGAATAGCCGGAAAGAGCCTTTATTGGATTTGCTGTGCATACCGTTGGTAGTGGTGGAATTGCTGTTTAGCTGCTGTTGCAGTTGCTTGAAATTGCTTATGGTGCTTTCGCCGATTTGTTCTGCAATATTTTGGGTCCATCTGATAGGAGTTTCGGCTAGGGCGTCAGGTGCCTCTAGAACTTAGCTATCTGCCTTACCATTGTGCGGTCCTCCGGTGAGCATCGTGATTGCGGTTTAAACCTGAATCGCTGGTAGAGCGTTAACAGGATGTAAAATTGCATTGCCCGACAGAGTGTCCTGAGACGTAAATTGCTAGGAGTTTTACACAGGCTCCGCTCCTCACCAAAACTGATACCAAGTCCATATGCATGGGCTAAAATTTTGTGCTTTTACATGTGGGGGTGACGGTAACTGCATTGTATTTAAGTGTTAAGAGCAGTTACAGTTTAACCTCCTAGCTAAGTGTTAAATCAAAACTCCACTGTCCATATACAATTTTTTCACAAAAATACAAAACTTGATTTGTTTTCAAATATTAAATTCCTTCTTCTTTTAAAAATTTCTACCATCAGATTTTCTATTTCGCACTAAACTGAAATATATTCGGCATACCAGTGATTCAGTATATGTGTTCTTCTGCTTTAAACTTTTTGGGATTTTTAAACGAGTAAAATGAAATTTTCAATCTTACATTCAGCTTGCGGTTATTTAGTAGTTTTTAGGGTTTAAACTGCAATAAGATTATTTCGAAAATAAATTAATATCAAATAAAGCAAGCAATTTTTGAGCTACTTGCAAAGATATTGATACCGATTGCTTTTATATCATTTATTTTCTTACATTTTTTTTTACAAAATAAAGCCCTTATAATCTAGACGCATTAACTTCATATGAAAACTGTAATAACAACATAAAACATTTAGGCAAATATGACCTTAATACCCAAGATAATATTGGCTTTATTTACGTTTGATATTAAATGCAAAAAGTCATGTTTATTTAGCTGGCAAAATACAAGTAACTTAAATTGTAAATAAATGTACGTTAGTGAAAGGAAATTGTCTTGAAAGGTGAATGACAGAAAAACTAAATGGCAAGCGGGGAAAGACGAATGAAAAGAAAAAGTAACGGATAAAAATGAAATGTGTGTTCTATGAATTTTTAAATTGAAATGTATCGCTGAAATTTTCTTTATACGGGTAAAATTTATATGTTATTTTTATTTGAATATAATTTCTGGCCTATGTGTCCCGTGTCTATGTCCTACATTTTACCTTTTTATAGAAGATATTTATAAAAGCTGAGGAGGAGTGGTAAGGTGGATGATTGTACAGTTACTCTATAACTAGAGATGACTGAGTACTGGCAGGATAACATTCGTTGGATAACCGTCCTCATATTTTCCTTTCCATAAACATCAAGGGAACGGGGCCTTTACAACACGCATTAAACAAAGTGCAATGGGACAAATACCATTAGGAAATACTGTTTTTCTTTTTAATTTCTTAAAAAAAAAGAAAGTAAGATCTCTCACCCCATCACACCACTAGTTCAATTATGATGCCGGTGCCCTATATGATATTTCGTCTTAGGAACCGGAAGCCACTCAAGAGGCAATCCCTAGTTAAGCTGTGTTGTTTAAAGTATGTGAAAAGAAGTAGGGTTTGTTGAATTTTGTTTTGAATTTGCCTTCATAGCAACTAACAGAAAATATCTATTTTATCGCTTCAAGGTAATGTGCCTAACATACTAATGCGCATACGTATAGTATCACAGGGGGACCGGTCACATTATTCTCAACCTAAACATCACGCGCAACTATGTGTTAAATGTGGATGATTTTCTATGCCTGTATATCTTACTCTAACTCTTCGCAAAGACGTCTTCATAAAAAAAGGACCTTCGGAAAAAGTTTATTCCTCATACGAACGATACGGCTGAAGAATACATTTTAACAGTATTAAAATAGGCAGTGTACTGGCGAAATGTTTTACATTTAGCAAGCGTAGTAATTACTAACATGCCTATTTTCATTAGAGTATGTTGTAGTGCAGATAGATATATTTACCATTTTCTTTACGCGGCCGACTAAAAGCGGCTAAATAACGTAAACTTAAGTTGTCCTAAAAAGAAAGTGGCTTCGTTAATCGAACATAGTTTTAAATCACTCACAACTGCTGGTAATTTGCGCCGCGTTTGTGTATAATGTCACAATATTGCGCCTTATGTGAACTAACACCAAACCTAATCGTCCGACCCCACTCAGAGAGTGTAGCAAGATCTTCCTTAAGTGATTCATTCATACTTCCTCACATGGCCAATATCTCTAACAAATTTTGTCTTTTATTCAATTATAATCAATGATCAGATCTGATTTCTCTTTCAAAATATTAAATAAAATTTTAATAACGTAAAAGTTTATTTAGAAAAGCTAACAAGAGAAAGAATGTAATTTTGCAGTAACCATGAATTAACCTCGAATTCTTTTGATAAGATTTCACTTTTGGGCAACTGATTGCACCAGTCTGCTTAAATATAATTGTATGTAATCTGCATACATACGAATTTTGCAGTGCAATAGTTGGTTTGGCAAGTCGATTGCATATATTGCAAAATTTAGTAGTCCGTGAAATGAAATCTCTCTTAGAAACTCCTCCAGATAGAGCATTATTCGTGGAAACCTATTTTTAAATGTCAGTTAAATACGAAGATAAAATTAAAAAGGGCTTGGGCTTGGGCAATAAAAGGATACTATAATTAACTGTGCAAACGCTTTTGAATGGTCGAATAGAATCAGAAACGTTATCTTATTACTATCTATTTCATGCTATATATTTGCTGATACATCAAGGAAGCCAAAAACACAACTTTAGTTCGGACGAAAGCCTGATTGTATGTCAGACAAAAGCAAACAATAGCTAATGCGGGCTAAAATCCGACTCAATTTTAGGCAGTCGTATAATTTTTAAAAACTTCTCACTGGAAGGAAAAGTACATGACGTGTTATATAAGATAAGAGAAGTGGCAGCAGTTATTTTATGAATTTCGGTTGCATATTGTCAAAACCTCCGCATTGGACGTACTAACCTAAAACAAGAAAGAATGTCAGACTGACTAACGTTTGAAAATTGAAAGATATTAATTATATTTCCACTATTATCAATATTTACGTTAGAAAAATTGTAAAAACATTTTTCTACTTACTTATGGAAGCGCTATTAAGTTCTTCAGCATCTCGGTAATACAAACTTCAAACTCCCGTATATATTTCCATGCCTGCTTAGAGCTAATTGCAGATCGAAATCGTTTAGTGTAGTATTCGGCTTTACGATGTCAATTTATATCGGCTAAAAGGAAAACGTATGGTTCACTTTAATGATTGTAAATTTGTAAACTTATGTCAGCATTGTGAGGTCTAAAAACCAAATAAGAAAATGAAAGCAGTTTTTAATCTACAACAGCAACGACGATTTAAATAAACCTTGGAGACTGTAAAGGAAATATGTCAAAGACTGTTTAGATCTTTTTCTTGCAAGTAATTAAATTTACTGTTGAATAACAATATAAATTTCTTAAATTTGTTTAACAAACTTAAAAACTTGTTTCATAATCTTAACAACAACGTATGAGCGATATTAATAATTCCTTATTACTCATACGCTAACAACTGCAGCTCTCGAGCGACAAGAATGATTTAATCATTAGTTAGGAGAAATAACGAAACTGTGTACACATCGTATTTTTTCTTGGGAATTATTTGTAGCATAAAAACACAACAGAGATGGAAAATTATGCTTAATATTAAAAATATTTATTGTAGCAAATCACACACACACACACACCAAACTAATAAAATACACAACAGCTAAAGAAAAATTCACGTATTCTTATACACAAATAAATCATAAAGAAAACTTTTTGATAAAGCATAAAATAAAATAAAACAAATCTAACAAGCAAGAAAATAGAAACGCAATATAAAGCAACAAAAAAATAATAAAAGAGAAAAAATTAAGAAAGTTTGACTGGGACTGGGAGTATGTGTGTGCGTGCCTACCTAATAGTAAAAGAAAGATATGAAATAGCTGTAGGTAGAGAAAAAAAGAACAAAACTTAATTTTCTGTTATTTTCTCTGTTGTCTGTTTCCTGCAAAGTTTTGCGTTTTTTTTATTTTTGCTTCCAAATAAATTTCATATCGAAAAACTTTTGCTTTACTGACCACGTAGCAGCACATGTTTGATAAGAATACGAAGCCACTTTTTTTGTTACAATTATACTGACACATGGAGCACCACTATTCCCGCGACTTGTGCAGCTCTTATTTCCACCCACTCTCTTCGGGTCCCTGTAGTAAAGCGACATTTAATAAATGCAAAAAGTTTTTTGATCAAATTGTTCATTTATTAGCAGCCAACTTCTGTGTGCGTATATTGTTTATACTTGGCTAAAGCACAATGGAGTGTAGGATTGACTTTAGTTAGTAAGAGATATTTTTTTGGCATTTTTTATTATACATATTAACGATGCAGGCCAAAGTAGCAATTTGATAGTAAATGGAACTTCTTTCAGACAAATTAATGTTTTCTAAAGAAAAACCACAAAAAGTTATTGCCATAAGGAGGAGTTAATCATAAACCTCGATGCATAGCATTAATCCAAGGAAGAGTAACTAAAGACACCTGGAAGACACAGCCAAAAATTATGAAATGTTAAGAAGCACAAAGACTGTAAAAATATTTTTTAATAAACTTTGCATTAAAATAAAAATAAATTAATATGAAAAAATGTGCATTAGAACATTTTATGATTCGTCGAGTAAATAATTTTACAAATGAAGTTTAGTTAAAAAAAAGTGATTTTCTTTTTTAATAAATAAAGAATTGTCTTATTATAAATTACTTATTCACAAACGTATATTTTTTCACTAGTTAAGCATTTTACTCTAACTAAAACTAATCCCACGTTAGGTAGCAAGGAATCAAGTCTTGAAGGGGCTATTCGAGACTCTTGTCTAAGTTCTTATTATCAAAAACATTACTAGTGATATTTGTAGCATTATATAACTTTTTTGCGAATTTCGCAGTTAAGTTCGAATTTTCAGATATAGTAAAACTTAAGACTTTTTTTTTATTAAAAATTATATTTATAAAGTTTCAAGCTTTAGAATTGTTATTTGATCTAAAATCGAGAGAAAAAAATTATGTTCGAGCTTTCGAACATGAAAAAATATATTATCATTTAATAGACTTCTTCGAACCTAATTCGCAATTAAGTTCGAACTTGGAAAGCCGTAAAATTTAATATTCATGTCGTTAAAAAGAAGATTTTATAAAATATTTCAGCTTTAGAATGGCTTATTCACTTAAAATAGAAAGTTCGAAGTTAAGTTCGAAATTTCGAACATACGGAAAAAATTATATTACAGTTTTGAAAAAAAAACATTGATTTTAACAACTCAATCTGAATTTAGTGTACGCTTTGTTTAATGAAAATGCCTTCCTGACATCCCATTCTTTACAAAATCTCCCCCTGTAAGATAATTTGTTCGCTGCAAAAAAACTCAAACGAAAAACAGAGAAATTTGTATGCAATTTAACCTATAAATCAAAAATAATTTGAAATTTTAGCACATTTCACTTTCAAAACTTTATTTTGACATGGGGTTGGATAATCAACATCATTAAGTTATTTTCTTACGCTTTCTTTAGAGAAGAATAGGAAGAAAGCAACATACAAAACATGTTTTTTTAATATAATTTATAGCTTTTTCTAATGTCCTTTAAAGATGCTTCTTACTTTGTATAAATTCCAAGAAATCGTAATAATTATAAATGAACATGGGCATATTTTAACAATAACACAGCTGCTATTTATTTGCTTTGTTTTTTACAAAGTTTAAACAATTTTACACACTTCGGTGAACACTTGGATTTGGATATGTCTATGTACAGGTGCTTGTTTGTTTAAGGCTGTAAAGGAATGTAATCATGCCGTTTTTGCCTTAAGAATCGGATTCTAAAGCTGGTTCTACTCCTCGGTCAAGAAATTCACGAGACTCTTTTAAAAAACTCTGCTAAGCCCATTAAGCTTAATAGTTGCGTTCCGAAAAGCAAATGTCTTAAAGATCACTTAAGTTTTATAAAACTTTCAGCATTTTCAATTATCCCTTGCCAGCAGCAAACTTTATTTTAACGATACAATTTTGCAGCGCTCACAAAGATTATTAATTAAGACTCTTATACATAAATAATTCAATTCCCTAATTTTGCCTTCTACCTAAAAGTTTTCCACCACAAAAATATTGATTTAATTTCGTACCAAGTAATATCAACTTAAATAAGTTAAGTCTACCAGCATTGAAACAAATCCTTAAGCGACAGAAAAGATAAAAATGGAAACAGGAAAAAAATTAAAATAAAATAGAAAAACACAACATGAATTATTTAAGACTGGCGCCAGTGAAATTGAACAAATTGATTTTGGCATAAAAGTCAGCATACATTGAAATTAGGGAGGCTGCAATATACAAATTTTCCATTTTATTAACGAGAAACTTTTTACAAGTTGCACTAATATATTTTTCTCTTGCAAGACTTTAAGAAAAAGAAAAGAAATAACTTCAATTATATATCTCCATCTCTTGTCAGTCGTTTTAACGTACAACTTATTGTAGCATATCCCAAGGGCGCAGACTAAATTTACATCTTCATTAAGGGTGTTCGATACAAGAGAAAATTGGAGTAAATTTGAGTTAAGGGATGAATAAAAATAACGAATTTTCTCTTACGAAATATTTTCATTTAAGACTTATTAGTACATGTAACTATAATTCCTACTTGTTAAGAACAGTTTTACCAAAATTTCCAAATTCATTGCAAAAAATATCAAAAATATGTTACGACAGTTATACGGCTTTTTGACAAAAATTTCTATCTATGGCCTATTAGCTTAGTAGTTTAATTAGTATTTACAGAAACTGGTTTGCTCGAAACTACAATTGATAAGTGATGATGAAAATTCTTTCCATATATCTATATCAAGTCACCCTTGAGGAGTCAAATCAGGATTCTTTTTTACATTGGATTCGGCGAGCCATTTCCACTGGGGTCAAGGTGTCATTTTTATTTAGCCTCTGGTGCCGCCATTTTGGTAAACATTGGTCTTGACAGTTCATATTTGGCAGTCGTGAAGTAGAGACGTGGCAAATTTATTATGGAAAATTTTTCAGTAAACGAACGTGTTTTAATCGTTAAAACATTTTATCAAAATCAGTCACCGATTACTGTGACGATGAGAAAGTTACGTGAAATTTTTGGGAGAAAACAACGTGCCAACAAGACGCACTATTTATCGTGTAGTGAATGATTTCGAAAAAAGAGGGACTGTAGTTGATAGGCCCAAGCATGAACCACAACGTTCTGCAAGGGGATATCTGAAAAGCAAGGTTTATGCAAACAAACCAGAAACTCTGCAGCAACTCAAACAATATATCGTGATGACATTAATGAAATACCGCGTGAAATGTGTGAGAATGTAATGAAAAATGTGTTCAAAAGGGCTTGCATTTGTCAGGCTAACAGAGGCGGACATTTATCTCATATTGTATTTCATACATAATTGCCGACATCAGATAAAACATTTATCAATATACGATCCATTCTGTTTCATTTAATCAAAAAATATAAATAAACAAAGTAGTATACCTTCCCTCCGGACACCCTGTATTTGTGAATGTATTTTTCACTTCTTCTTTGACAATAGTCATGAATTCATTACGCGCTGACAATTTGTCGTTATAACTTACCTTGTTTTCTCTGTAATTGCTGGATGCTTGATGCGCTTGCGGAAGCCCACAACTGAATGTCGTATGTTCATATTCGTTTTATAATAGACTTGTGTAGTATAATTTTATACTCCAGATCCAATGAAGATGGGCATATTTTAATTAATTTCCTTCGATATGTTGAGACCATAACGCATCTGTCTAGATGAATTTCTTAATATTTGACGTGATTTTCTACAGTGATTTCATTTGTTTTTATTCTTATAAAGTTTTATCTTCTGACCACTGGAAAGTTAGGTCCCAGTATATTTACGACGCATCTGGAGCAGCTGAATTTATTTATTACATCCACCTTGAGCGCTACATAGCTATGAAGCCTAGCATTTTGCAAGCTACAGGCTGACTATGTAGTAACATGAGTGTTTCTAATTGTTAAATTTTAGACTGACATAGTTACCAGTGACATGAAGACTTGTCACTTCATAAAGCCTACCGAACGCATGGAAAATTTTAAAAAATATCGAAATTCCATCTCAGAAAAAGTTTGATCGTGCTTACACTTCTTAGAACCCAAATGCACAAATTAGACGAAGGATAGTGGGAAGGGAAGAAAACAGGAGCTGCTAGTAACGTGGTTCGTCCCCCATACAAATTCAGCAAGTCTCCTACTAAGATTAAAGATTAGTTGAGGACAATTACAGAATTTTGTTTGTATACTTCGTTGCTATTTGTAGTTCGGTTATAACATACTGCATGTCGTTTTCAAAGGCTTGAGAACGGCTTCAATTTCGTCCATTTGGTTCCTTAATGGGACTTCAAATTCTAAACGCTCATTCTGATATCTAGGATCCGTTTCCCCTAGTAACAAGTTTTATGCAAGCCATCGGATAGGCTTCTTTTTAAAACTATGTAATCACTGCCTTTCAAATACTAAATTTTTGCCACTCAAGTTCAGCCAGTCACCAAGCTGAACTTTTTTTTCGAACAACCCTAGTGGCCAGTATTAAAGAAGACACAGAAGTTTTGCTTCTCCGCTGAACAGCTGACGCAAAAGTGGAAGCCGTAAATATATGCCAGAGCTCCGGATTTCTCAACGCCCGTAAGATTCCTTATAGCAGGGCCTTCCTGTTTTTTTTAGTTTTAGTTATAAAATCTGCTATAAAATTTTTATGTGAAACTATTAAATTCTACAATTGTCCTTCAACAACAAACAAACTTATTTTCAACAAATTGAGTCTTCTAATTTAAGCAAACATTTGCTTAAGTTTAACTCTAAAATTTCTTTCATTTTTGCATATTTATTTATGTTGCTATCCTTTAGATCATTTTAGCATGCACCAGATCTAATGAAAAAAAAAACATGTTTACAGAATTATTCATAGAAGAATGCTCATATGCACTGAATAATATCTGTGTGTGTGTGTGTGTGTGTTTGCAAGTCTCCATGTGCACATGCAGGCTTGATACATTTATATAGATATATGCATGTCCGAAAAGATATAATATTATAAAAAAAACTATAGAAAACAAATTCATATTCATATAAGTAGAATCATACACTTAAATGCACAAAGAAGTGAAGTAATATCAAACGTATACCCAAAGTCAAGTTAGGAACGAGCTGGTGAATAAGAGGTTATGGTGAAAATTTTTTAAAAATTACACTGGCTTTTGAGAATTGGATTTCGCTGTTGGTTATCTAAACTGGAAAAGAACTTGAGAGGTCTCTTGGCAGTTCTTAATTCTTAATAAAATCTATGGCGTTAGAATGCGATATAGAGAGTTTTTCGCCGAAGTTCAGGTTAGGTTGCTCGGGCTCCTTGTTATATGTCCTTTGTGATACTTAAAGGGAGTTTGAACTTTTGCGAGAGCCAAATGGAATATTTAGGAGAATTTGGGAAGGCGCCTATTGTCCAAACTCGCTTTGAGGAATTTCACATCTTTATTGCAGAATTAGACACGAAAAGAATCAACAGGGTCATTGAAGTTCCGACTACCTATTGATATTGTAGTATTGAACAATGCGACACGGAAACTTTCGCCACAGAAATTGAGATTACACAACTTGGAATGACCGTTTTGTGATACCTAAAGAAGGTTAGCTCTAAGGGCGTACGTAGTAGATACTGGGAAACTGAGTATTATCAACACTCGATACTCTCTTGCGATAAACTTGTGCTCCTAATGCGAGGACTTGTGGAGAATGTGATGATCGGAAATTGACCATTAGGTTAGACGGCTTTCTTCATTAAAGACATGGCAGAAGTTTGAAAATTCAAAAATGTTATTTGACTGAATGTTCTCTACATTTGTATAAGTTTTTGTTGCCAAGTCTCACCTCCTCCTACGAGAAAAATTTCTAGTTGAAAGAGAGCATGCTAAAGAGATGTCGTTTACCGAAAAGGGCCTCTGCTTATCCTCCAAAGCAATGCAGAAGCGTAGCTGTTGGAATTTCGTCTTGTTTTCATTAGGGCAACTTTGCCAAATTCAATTTGGTATCACATCATGTCCTTAAGTAAGCTCCCAAGAACTCTAAGCCCCGTAAACTCAACCTCGTATTGCTAAATATTAGTTATTACATCAATCTGTCCTCAACTAGATCGGAAGCCTAAATACGGCAACATTTATTAACACATGAGTTTTATAACTGGGTATTTATTGGCTCCGCGGCTTCTTTAATGAGCACCAGGACGGTACCGTATTAACTCGTTGATTTCTCGGGGCCTCTGAATGGGATATTTGAGGTTTGACAGTTGTTTGTGTATCGGAGCACTACTTTTTGACGGGAATACAAGTGCACATTTACTAACTGGAAGGCTGCCATTCTATTTGCCTAGACTGCACTTTGATTAATGAACGTTTGAAGCTTCTGACTGAAACATCCGAGTATGGCTTTTACTCCCGTACCCCGGGACAGACGCACAGAATATATGAATGGATATATTGTCTCCTCTTCCTCTTAATTTTGACAACTTCTATAGAGTCATTTGTAGGCAATCCTCTTCTCTGTCGGGTATTCGTTTTTACGATGACATTTAATTCGGGATTTTAAAATGTTAGCACATCCCTTGTTTATCTGAACGTGGTTAAAAATAGCTTCCTCTGTAAAGATTCTTCACACCATCTAGCCTTAGGCATCTCATGTAAAGCACTTTGAGTGTGCTTTTTACAGTCCGAGACGGGAATACCGCAGAATCAATGTGTGAATCTTGCAACCTTTCTCCTCTCTTTGCCAACTTGTCAGCCATGCAGTTACTCATATTGGTCCATGTGTCCACGCAACAGTCTATAGTGAATCTCAAATGTATTTATGGATGCCCGGAATTCCTGGACCGGTTTATATATCGAATAGACATGCATTAGAGATCTGAATACCTATTTGGAGAGTAGACATATTCAGTAACAAGTGGCTACTTTTTGGAACCGATGTCGCATGTCTCTGATTGAGATAGCGAGACATTTGAGTTTGGCACTGGTGTAGCTTCCAGGAGACTTTAGTTTCCTCTCGGCCTATGTCTGCTTCTTTGCTGAAAGGAATACGATCGGGTTACGGATTGAGGCATCGAGACAAACGAAAATGACAAGGTTAATAGTGGATGTTTATATTACTCCGTTGCGTATAAGCTGCTGGATCGGTAAACGGCGCTGTTCCTGGCCCATATCGAAATTTACAGACTTGCACAACAGAAGTGGGCTACTGAGTCACCTAGTTTTGCGATAAGAATCATGTAGTTAGGATTGGGAGTAAGGAGAATGAGTCCCTACTTCCACAAATACTTTAGCAAGTAGATTGATATATCAACCTCTAAATTCATACCTTTTTTCTTGCGAACACCAAATTTTTCAATTCCAAAAAGTAACACGATTGTAGCGACAATGCTTGGTGTTTCTTTCACTGGCGCCAACACAAATGAGCTGGTCTCAGTGGCAGCCCATGTTTTAAAATTGATTTAAAATACTTAACATCATTAAACTGGATCACTTACTTTTATTGCTGCAAACATGCACTTAATCCAATTGCTAAATATAGACGATAAGTTTTTATGCCACTTCAACTAAAAGTTATACTTTTTATTAAATTTGTATTCTTACTTCTTTGGTACAAAGGAAAAAATATACTTTAAAAAAAAAGAACAAAAAGAAATGCTAAAAAAATAAAAACTGTTTAGTTTTCTACAAAGAACTTTGGTTTTTTCCTGCCGAAATAAAATAAAAATTATACGAAAAATACTCTTAAAACTTTTTTGCCTTACGAAAACAGAAGCATTTGAAAAATTATTACAGTAGATTCACAACTTATTTTTACTTTTTGTTATATTTCTTGTTTTCTGCTAGAATGCAATTTAAAACAATATTTATTTCATGGCAACGAATGCGAGAAATAAGCAACCAAAAAAAAATTATATTTTTTATTTCAACAATATTTAAAATTGCAAAAGAAAAAAAAAACAACAACAGCAGAGAACTCATTTGTATAAAAGAAAACTGCAATTCAACAAAAAGATTTAAGCTCTAAAAAGAAGTTGATTGCATGAATTTGGGAAATTTTTGTGAAAGCGTGGTGGTGGCTACAGATACCCTGGGTGTAGGCAAGGAACAGCTAGAATATTTTAAATAGACAATACATTTTTAAAGCTGAAGAAGTTTCTCGTCCCAACGATTGCCCGACTTTTCAAGGCTAGAACAAAAAATAAAAGAACAAATTTATTAATTATTTTTCAGCATAGTCTTCTGACACACTACTAGCAAAAATATTAAACTCTTTAAAACCAGCAGCACAACAAAGGCGCTCTTGCAGAACTGGTTATCGGTCTGGTTACTGGTAAAAAAGCTGACGCTAAATACAGCGGTTCGATTAATAGCGATCAAAATGAATGGAATCATAGACTAAAAGGACATTTCAGTATTGTCCAGAGCTGACTCAGTCTCCCTGGTTCATACTGAAACCTTGTTTTTAAACGGGTTGTGAGTACTCAAGTCTCGTAAAACCCGGAGTCATCGGGGGTCACGCAATCCAATTCGGATCCCCTGGACATATACACAGATTGATCCAAATGGGATAACGGAGTAGGCGGAGGTGTCTAGGTAGTAGAATTGGCGGTCAACATGTCTTTCAGAATCCCAACTGAATGTAGCACAATACAGCTATATTAAAGGCGGTGAACTGGCTGTGGTACAATAGCATATTTAGCCGTAATACTGGGATTTTTAATACCAGCCGTGTTGCCATTAGGCTCTTGATAGGTAATTGTTCGACATAAAAACTGGTTCAGAAACGCCTGCGTGACAAAGAAAAATCACCTTAAAATGGCTGCGTGACCAGGGGCACAATATGGACAATTGTATAATAGGAAAAGAGCAAGATTGTAGGCCTCGCATACTTATGAATTCTGTGGCATTTCCGTATCGTCCTGTAAGAAGTAAGTTAATAAAACTATATATTAGTTAAGCCAGGCCACATGGCTGGAGGGACCCGCAAATAAAAATACTAAACAAATTTTGGTTCAAAAAGAGATCTGTTAATATTTCACAAAATTCAATTACGGCAACAATCACCGAAGGAGTTGCCAAACACGCCCAGAGAATAGGCTTGCCTTTAAATGACTACTATAGAAGTTTTCACAAAGAGAAGAAGTCAGTAGTTTATCCCATACACCTCGGTTCTGTGCTGAAGTGCCTACATTGAACCAGTTGCGGGTTTAGCATCCCTGCATTTACTTGGTACAATGACAGCTCCTTTGTTCTTATTTTATCTCTAGACAGGCCATGGGGACTAGCAGAGTCGCATATTATATAAAGGAAACCAGTAAGAAGTTATGCACTGACCAAGAATCAATTCGACGACTTTCTAGTTTCCACAGCATTTGTCTGATAGTCCGGCTCTAGCCAATTGTTAGAACTTTTGTCACTTATCACCCGGTAAATCAAAAATGAAGGGAATCACCAAAATGTTATGCCTCCGACCAAAGTAAGAGGAGATATGGTGTCAAGGGTTGTTTCAGGTTGTTATATAGCAGGTGAAAATAACTTTCATAAACAAATGTCGGCCCTGACGTCTAAAATCCTCTACTTGTAACTGTAGCTTCTAGGGAATCTACAGGACTGGTATGTATATATACATACATCAGAGAGCAGTACATAAAGAAAACCCTGCGGGGATTCATAGGTCCTGAAGTCATTTAGTCTTAGATCGCAGAGACGTTGATTTCTATTTGTCTATCGAAAACATTCCTTGACGGGTATCTTTGCGATCAGTGTTAGTTATCTTGAGTATATGGTGATGATGGGATTTCGTTCTCAACAGTGATATAGAGTAACACTTAAACTTTTTATTACAACATCATATTTCATTAATAAAGACACCGAGAAAGGAAAAATAAATTATTTATTCGATTTTTATTTAAAAGAACAATAATAAATCATTGAAAATTGCATTAGAAACTTTGTGGCAAGCAAAAAGAAAATTATGACAAATGTTTAATATGGAATTGAAGAGATTAGTTTTCTTTTGGAAAATATTTCTTCCTCAGTTGTTACAAAAGTTTTTACAATATAACAGTCTCGTTTATTTAAAAAAAGCCTTTTCAAAAAGTTCTACGTATTAAGTAATAAAAAAAATCTCCAACCTTACAGCAAATATTTTTGCTTAATTATTTTTTTTTTATTTATAAATGATACAAATTTACTAGCGCAAGGTTTTTGGAAACGTTGAATTAAAATTTAATTATTATTTTCCACTGGTCAATACAACAATGCAATGACCTAAAAACTACACAAAGAAAATAATTAATAAGATGGAGGAAACTAAGTTGTTGCCAATCGAATTTGGTTATTCTGGTCATTCTTATTCACGTTATTCGATTGGAAGAAAGAAATATTTTAGTCCAAAGGGACTTGCCAGAAATGCACTACTTCTGTACATAGTCCAACATTTTACTCCATTTTCCACATACTATTATCAGCGCTCAGAAAGCGCATCCAATTATCTGCGGCCTCTATTCACAAAGAAGACATTCGTGCACTTTTTTATCGCAGAAGAATTATTTGGGCTTTTTTATTTCTCCGCTAACAAGGACTTAAACGAACCAAGAAGAGTGAAAATGCAAACGTTTTTATGCAAACGCGATCGTATTTCCATGTCGTGTATTCTTTCATTTAAGGTTTTATATCCGGAAGTAGACCATGACCATAGCTAAGTTGCCTCCAAAGAGGACAAGACCACGTTACTGCGTAAAGTACTTTCTATGTACAACAAAGTCCAAAAGCTTCATAAAAAAAAATTGATGTAAAAGTTTTTTATATGAAGGAACTTTCACCAGTGTTCACAGAATAGACTATTAAAAAAAGAACCGCTTTTTTAACCAACACAAAAACTTCCAGTTAATGACGGCCAAAAGTCCTTCCACTCCTTTTTAGTCCCATGCATTGGAATTTTTGTTTGTTTATCTCCTTAACATCGCAGTTTCTATTAATAATAAGAACGTTGGTTTAAATTTAACGGAAATTTTAAGGTGACACCTCCATCTAACGATAATGCTGTGCGACATAACACTAGCAAGGCAGTCACCTGATCAGCTGTTATGTGTTGTATGATGGTGTGTGTGCAATGACAATGAGCCTAACAAGTATATAAGCAATGAGCATGCTGTAAATCAGGCAGTTAGCCTGTGGTTAGCCATGCGGTAGGATTACTTAATAAAAGTAGAATTTTACTCGATCTATTATTCAAGTCTTTAGCAGACAGCAAATTGTGGTGCCAGAATTTTATGCCACTCAACTAATTGTAGCTTAATTATCTTGGAGTTTTACTCAATTTAATTGAGCTAGTTTTCCAAGCGATTAACTGGTATTGCAACTACTGGAGTTGTCAGGTCAGGCCAGAATTTTATTCACCTAACAGCCAGACGCAGAGAGTGCCAGCCAAGTGAGAGTTACAGAGTTTCTAGTATTGTCGAGTCAGGCAAGAATGTTATTCGCCCTGACAAGAGAAAGCCAGTGACCAGAATTTTAACCGTCCTAGTTTGTTTAGGCCAACCGTGAGTAAACATTCTCTCCGACGGCCAACCGTTGAGCCAACATTTTATTCGCCTCAAACGAGTCAGGTCGGGGTGGATTGATAACATTTTTTTTAGCTTTGCGCCAGAATCTTATTGACTCCGAAGAGAGGGTCAAGCCGTGCCAACTCTTAACGAATAGCGGCTAAATTTCGAGATTGTCAGAGGCTGGTAAAAGTAGTAACTGTCCCTAGACAAAGCAGACCGAAAGTGTACATCGGGTCATGCTCTACTTAGCGATTTAAGTTTACGACTAAAGATTATAACGTTTATTGAAAAAAAAAACTGTCTGTCTCTCTCTTGTAGATCAAACCATAAATATGTTTTTAACGAACCCTGTGAGCCGTGAGTTTTTATCCAGCCATATCGTTACAAACTGTTATTTAAAAAAGTACCTTTTTAGCAATTTTAGACAAAATTATTTTTGGTAATTTAACAAATAAGATTCTGTTATTGCCAAACAAAATTCCACTTTTTACAAAGAAACCATTGTTTACAAAAAGTACTTTTTCAACCTTTTGTTATTTTAGTACGGAAGAATTAACTTTAAGTTCTTTATAATACTTTTAAAATAACTTATTTTCTCATCAATCTCACAGCAAACACATAAAATAACTTGTTCCTAAACTTGTACCACTTTTTGGAGAAAATATATAAAAAAAATCTTTTCTTCGCATACCTCAAAGAGTAGCATTTTTACAAAAGAACTATTTTGATAAAAGTCGATATTATATTTGTTCCCAAAAAACTGTCGCTTGCGATTTCCTTAAAATTGTTTTTTTTATGAATGTACTAACTGCTTACGAAAATGTTTTATTTCACAAAAAGAACCTTTTTGCAAAAATGCATTTAACTTTTGTTAAGTCTTACATGCACTCTTTCTTCAAAAGTACTCTTTCTACTCTGTTGGTCCCAAAATTAACCCCTGTTTATAAATAGCCCCTGTTTTTGTATGACCAATAGGTTTATTTTATCCAGTTTAAAATATCTGCTCGCACTCCTGTTTTACAAATAGTTTTCTTAAACATTGTGTTTCTCACAGAAAGTTATCGATTGCGATTTCAACTCGCATATGAGGTGTTCTGTAACTCGCATTCGAGTTTTGGCGAGTTCAAGTCGAAAGAGTATACTGAAGTTTAAATACAGCAGTTCACTTCAGTATACTCTTGCGACTTGAACTCGCCGAAACTCTTGTGAGTTACAGAACGCCTCACATGCGAGTTGAAATCACAATCGCAAATTGCGAGTGTCGGAACATGGCCGTTTCACTTTTTTCAAATACAATTTTTCGTTAAAAGTGCTTTTTCTACCGCGTTGGTCCTATTAACTGCCCTTTTTTATAAATAGCCCAAAGAGGTTTTTTTTAGAAGAATATTTTTTTCCAAATTAGTTTCTTTTATCTAACAGGTATCTCTTGCTTACGAATATTTCATCTTACCATTTGTTGGCATAAATATTTTTCTTCCAAAATTGTATGTGTGATATTTACAAAGCACTGATGTTTTGTTTATGGTTTCCACTGTCCATCGTCTGTATCAAAAACTGAAACCAAGTTTCTAAAACATGTTTCCTCTAATGTTCTTCAGTGTGTGGTCGGTATTACGATTTCATTAAATTTCACAAGGATAATTCGCAAGGATAATTTAAAAAATTCTATTTGTAAAAAAGGCTCAATTGAGCGGAAAAATGGACTTTTGAGTTGAACTGTGTATTTACCACATAAAGCGTAAAATCTTAACTTTTGGCGTTTGTAACTTTCTAAGCGTCTCTCCGTTTGTCAATCTTATAAAATCTTTCCAGCCCCCAAAATTTTGACTTATTATTTTTACTACTTAAAACATTTTTAATATTTTCTTTAATCTCTTAAATCTAAATGTACTCGTAGCCAGCTTAAACAAGATTACACAAATTACACACACACAAGGAAAATAAAAGCGAAATAAAATAAACGAAAGCGATGGCAACTGAAACTTAAACAATAAACAAAGTACATATTTTATGCTTTAAAAGCAAAAAAAAAAAACACGAAACACATTAAAGGAAAAACTTTTTTTCCAACTTATTTGTACTTAAAACGTCATGGCCTTTATAACATCAAATATAAGCCGTGTCCTTGAGCATTTTGTTTTGCAAATATAGTACAGCACCAAAGGAGGGGCAAGGGAGAAGAGCCAACTAAAACACTAAACTGAATGCATGTTAAGTGGGATTTTTAACATGCAACTTATATTATTCAATATGAACTTAATAATATACATACATACACACATACATACATATACATAGATATTTATTGTAGAGCAAGTAAATACAGATGTGTTAGTGTGTGTGTGAGATGAGACATGTACATACTTTGTTAAAGCAATATCAGCATGTTCGTATGCGAAAGCACTTATGTAAAAAATAACATGTGTTTTATGTGAATGAAAAACATTAATAATACTCAATAATTAAGAACAGGGTGCTTTTTCTAGATGTCAACAAATTTAAAATGAAATTAACCCTGGACAAATTTATTAATGGCCTTGAAATCGATTTTATTGGAAATAGGTGAAAGGAATACGTTCGCCATTTGGGCTATGAACCTGGAAGCGCCGTGGTTTCTGAAATGTCAGACTGGTTAGTTATTGGTCGGATTTCAAGGGTGCTTGTCTTTTAGATTCTAGCCCCAAGAAAACCTCGGGGACTGCACGTATGCTGACCGGATAACTCGAACGCATTTTTCCCCGGCGGAAGTATAATCGGATTTCTTATATGGATAACAACCTGGCACATATTGCCTTCCAAATAGGCTATCTGATTATATATTGTTAACACCGCCCAGACCTGCACAGGCCCGCTAAAACGTGAGAACTTGAATGCCAATTCACAGGTGGGTAATTTTACTTACAAATCTGTTATGGTGCATTGTACAACAGCACATTGACCAGTTACTTGTTGTAAAAGTAACCACATCTGAGCTATACCTTGGGAACTATATTCGCTGCACGTTCGGAAGTTTTGCTTAGTTAACTTTAATTAAGCGTCTTCTCTAAAATAAATTTTCTTGGGAAAATAATAAACGTTTAGTTAACCGTCATCCCCAAACGCTGAAGCTGGTTCTGTGTCTGGGTCCATGCTAGCATTGAAATCATTTTTTTTTATGGTCTATTAGTTCGAAAAAACTCTTTTTGAAGCAGCAACCGGGGGAATGACCCCTACTTATGCAATGCATTATATTTGAAGATTATGCGAAGAAAGAATCGATTTAAACTTTTCACACATTGCAGCAGGAAGTTTATTCCACATACAAACTGAGCGGTTAACGAACGAACGGGCGAATATGCTGTTAAGGTGGAACGTGCTATACTTACATAATTTCGGGTATCAGGAACAAGAACCCATATTTTACACAACCACATCGCGTTCGATGTTCCAGTCAGTTAATAAAGTTCGTTTCCCTACAGCCACCGACAATTAGCTTCGCCCTGTCTTGAACAGGGGTGAGATGCTCCAAAATATACTTCGAAGGAACGGGCGATATTTAAGAGTTGTATTCCATATTTGCTCATATATAAGTGCTGTATATAGTAAGAAGTTCAGATGTAAGTTTATAAAAACCGAGACAGCCGAATGCTTCTTTTGCGATCTGAAATATGTTTTGAGCCCATCTCCTTGCCAAGAATATCAAGAGCCTTTAAGTTCTTAGTATTTTTATCACCCATTATTACTGATAGATCAATTTAGTATGGCGTGCGCCTGTGCATAAGCACATAGCGGTAGGTCTTATGTGCCACCCTGTTCGCACGATCACCTTCAGATATTCAGAGATCTTTCAGGTTGAGTGGGGATATTGTTGAAAAATGCGATCTCATGGAAGATGAAGAGCTCACAAAGTTAATACCGAACCTTCCAGTACATATAGAATAAGGAACAGTATGGAGTCGGGCCCCCTAATTTTAATGCTTTCGAGATTTTTTCAGTGCAATCGAAAGTACGTCGATATCAAATGTTTGAATTTTTCTCCTGATTCTGGTTGGCAACAATAATTAACCTCTCTGGGGAGTTACATAAAGTTATGACTACGCAAACTAATCTGCGCTTATCTGCAAGCTTGGAAGGCACTAGAGACTTGGTTAGAAAATCCATTTTATAATTACATCACAGTAATTAAAAACATAATGTCTATATGTGTGTGGCAGTAAGGACTAAGTGATTAAAGTGACTTAAGCTAAAATCCCCATTGTGCTTTACCAATTCAAAAGTACCCCTCATCAAAGTTTCACCTATTTATTTAAATGTTTCTGGAAGTTGTATTGAAATGAATTTCTGCTTATCTTTTATATTTAAAACAGTAACTTAACTTACAATTTTATTGGAAACAGGATCTTTAATGAACAGATATTAATTTTCTTTCAAACATTTTTTAAAATCAACTTTAAAGTTTAAAATTGCTGACCTGGAAAACGATAAAATCACGCTGAGACTCTTTTTCCTCATTGACACAGATTTTATAAGTTTCGTTACATAATTTTGTTAGTGAAAGTGAATACGTAATATATTAACAGCTGTTGTAAATGTTTTCTGATCTATTTAATATCTTTATTTATTTAATATTTTTTTCTACTTTTAGGTTGATTGTGATTAATTGTTCCATATGTTGGGAACGATTTTCCGTCATCCCTTGTCAATTTTGGTTTCGAGACAAACCGGTTTCGGCTAGTTGCCATCTTCAGTTCACATTTTTATCGTTCATTATATAGCTGACGTTAACAAAAAGTATACCTTTTTAAACGTATTTATTCGTAGATGTGCACAAACTTCATTCTCATGAGGTTTACAGTTGCTAATTAATACTTGCATAAATAAGACACAATGTATGTGTAGCATCAAGTTGAAGCATAAATAAAACATGCATTGGTGCGTGGTTCTTGGCGTAGCTAATTGTTCTGGCTGTCAAAAAAATAAAAACTTACATATTCTAATGACATTACTTCAAAAATATAACCCATTTCTTCAAAAATATAACCCTGATCCAATAAAAAGTTTTCGATTTTAGAAAATTTTTAAAAAAGTGGTAAGAGGCTGTCAAATTTTTAATTGTATTTTTATCAGGTTCACAGCATATTGTAATACTTTCTAATTTTGTTTGTAAATTTTTGACAAGTAGTTTTTGCTCAATCTAAATGTTGGATGGAAATCTCATTGCATCAAAGGTTTTCACAACTAACCGCGTATGTCCATTTTTGTCGCTTGTAGCAGGGTTTAAAAAAATTCTAAATTAAATATTACTGTTGTTATGAAACTTTAGTTAAAAATAAACAACAACAAGAACAGTTCATATACATATGGTAGCAAACACTGCGCTGTTCTATGCTATAATAATTTTTTGAAAGCATGCTAGAAGCATGCTGTCACCTTTCTTGTTCCCTGCTATTGGTTAATTTTTGCAAGCTATAATGGAAAATCATAAACGAATCCAGTGTATCTACAATTGCACTTTTTCATGCCATTACATCTTATAAGGCATTGGTTGATTTTTTTGCCAATAATTTTAAATATTTAAAAAAAGAAACAAGGATATATAAAAATAATAATGAATATCCTAGTACTTAAAAATTAATAAAGCAAATTATAAGTAAAGCACTGTTGCTGTAGCATTTCGGAATGCTGCCAATGGGATATGTGCTGGTGCTGTTTTCGCTGCTGTAATATTTTTAATAGTACGAGCATAACAATCGACAAAATAAATTAACGAAAAAGACGTGCTCTTTGCAACAGCAAATGTTTTTGGATTGCTGCTTTTGGTATTGCTGGAGTGTATTTTCAACAGTAACAGAAATCTTGTAGAAGTTATTCTTAAGCATTTTGCCTGTGCTATTGCTATTTTGCAATTAGCTTTATTTTAATATAAAAAAAAAACACCAATACAGTTGAAAATATTCTAGGTTTAAAGAACTTGTAGTAACTATTGTCTACGGGAAAATAGTCATAGTCTTTTTCAACAAAAACCACTTGTTTTTAAAAAATATATTTTTGGAAAAATTTGTTATCCCAATTCATTTTATGCAACTTATTTGTTGAAGATGCATAAGCTAGTCTCTAAGCGCATTTCACTTTTTGTTTATTTATTATAAGTAGAACTTTTAGAATTTTATTCTTTCTATTTAAAAAAATTATTTTTAGAAAACTTTTTATCCCTTCTTATTTTCTTATAAATAATGCAATTTATTTGTTGAGGGGGGATAAGTCGACATAAGTGGTTTTACCTGCACACTTTTTTAGTGTCCGTAACATTTTTTTTTGATTTGGCTCTTTGCGGGCTCTTATAGTCTTTAGGGGTTTTGAATGAAAATTTTATATAATCGCACCTGATTTAAGACGACACTTATTTACTCCGGAATACGAAGGAATACATAAAAAACACGAACGTTAATAAATCACTGAAGAAAGAGCGAAAGTGTAATCTAAAGTTTTTCAACAAACAAAAAATAATACCTGCATTTAGAATATCCCGCCTGTTCAATGAAAACCACAAAAACAGTGCTCTTCTGGTTTCGGAACTGGTAATATTTTATTCAAGACACATCTTTATTGTCACTACTGCTTCTATCGAACCCACTGCGTCGCGGAGGTTTTATCAAACTCTTTCTGTTCTCACTAAAACGAGGTTTTCTTTGTTTTTAATTTTAATCGAAAATAATAGTTTATACCCGAAATCCTAAACTAATTCCAATAAATTTAATATGTAAAATAAAAAAAAATTATATTTGTCCCTGCGCCAGTCCATGTCTTCTCACACCACTTTTCACTTCAGCTAAACAGCAACCATTACAAGCATTATAACAATTTGTTAGACCTGAGCACTGAAACAATTAAATATCAACTTGTATATATTTGTTATATATTTTTTACTCTCTCTCTCTTGTAAGTCTGACTATCGCGTGTAATTTTATTTGACCCTGATGAAATATTAAATAAAAAATTTAATAAATAATAATTTTTCTAAAACAAGTAGGTTAATATTCAGTGTGAAACAGTTAATTAACAACATGTTATTGAGCATGTGTGGGCTTTTACAGGGCGTTATGTGCTATTAAAGAAACCATTTTCTTCATACTTGTAGTGCTCACATAGAAGGCGTATTCAAGGTGAAACCTACCTTAATAATGACAAATATGTGAATGTATGTGTTACAAAGTAGTTTTTGTTGTGTTGTAAAACTAATGATTAATTTTGATTAGAAGAGAGAAATATTCAAATATTAATCGCCCCAAACAATAGTGTTTTTTTTTGGCTCAAGTAATCGTTTGACGACTTGAAAACACTGTCTAGATTGCCAGCTGCAAAATAGAATTTTTTTCTTGGAGTTTTAATTTTATTTTCATAAAAGAAAATTACAATAAGTACAGGGTGTCCGCCGGGAAGGTATACTACTTTGTTTTGCTGCCATTTCGGTAAACATGGGTCTTGACAGTTCATATTAGGCAGTCGTGAAGTAGAGACGTGTCAAATTTATTATGGAAAGATATTCGGTAAACCAAGGTGTTTTAATCGTTAAAACATTTTATCAAAATCAATCATCGATTACTGCGACGATGAGAAAGTTACGTGAAATTTTTGGGAAAAACAACGTGCCAACAAAACGCACTATTTATCGTGTAGTGAAAGATTTCGAAGAAAGAGGCCGAAGCATGGATCACAACGTACTGCAAGATCGGCTGAATACATTACTTCTGTTCAAGAAAGTGTTCAAAAGAATCCATCAACCTCAATTCGAAAATAGCGCAACGGTAACTGTCAATGGGGAGCGATATCGTGATATGATTGAAAACCTTTTTAACGCCACAACTGCATGCTTTGGGCTTGACTAACATGTGGTTGCAATAAGACGGTGCCACATCGCATACAGCCAGGATTACAATGGAATTACTGATCGGCATCCACGGTCGCCTGATTTGACGGCTCCGGACTTCTTTTTGTAGGGATATCTGAAAATCAAGGTTTATGTAAACAAACCAGAAACGCTGGAGCAACTCAAACAAAATATTCGTGATGAAACTAATGAAATACCGCATGAAATGTGTGAGAATGTAATGAAAAATGTGTTCAAAAGGGCTTGCATTTGTGAGGCTAACAGAAGCGGATTGCCGACATTAAATAAAACATTTTCCATATACGATCCATTCTCTTTCATTTAATCAAAAATTTTAAACAAACAAAGTAGTATGCTTTCCCGGCGAACACCCTGTATTAAAATCATGTCTCCCTAGGCTCAATGTGTCTGTTTTTTCAGTCTCTGGTGGCCATGAAATTGCAGTAAATCGTGGGTGTTGGAATGAACCACTGGTTTGTTTACGTAATTGGACGAGTATGTTTATGTTTCTTCCCGGAACTACTAGATCTCTCTGTATATTTTCATTTCTTATATAGCAGGGCGCGGATGCGATAAGTCGTAAAATTCTAGACTGCCTTTTTTATAACTTCTGAATGTATGATCCGCAAGCAGCACCCTCAGCTGAATGCCATATGACGATATTGGCTTTATAGCGGTTTTGTATAGGAGGACTTTGTATTCCAAAGCCAAGGTTGAGTGAGGACCTATAAACCAGTGTAGTTGAGTTCTTTTATGGTACTGATTTTCGCCTCAATATGACCGGACCATGTTAGACGTCGATCAATGTTTTATCTGTCAGATAGCTCTTTAGAAGCTTGTGAGAGTTTCCAGGTAGTACTTTCGTAAGTAGCCATCATGCGAGACTTTATCAAATGCCTGAAAAATGTCTATAAATAAAGCTGAACAATATTGCTTATTTGCAAATGCAGATCTAAGAACGGTGACAATTCTGTGGACTTGCTCAATTGCACTATGGTTTGCTCGAAAACCAAACTCATGCGGATGATGTTTTGTTCATTAAGGCAAGGTCTTAAAGATGAAATGAATAATTTTTCAAACAACTTTGATAAAGTTGACAATAGGCTAATAGACCTCTGTGACTGAATCTGAGTAAGGTCTCTTCTCTACCTGGTTTAAGGATCATAATAATTTCAGACATCTTCCAAGAGCATGGGAAGAAGCGAATTAGAAATAGCACTGAAAAAATACAGACTATGCAAAAGCAATAATTCCTAGCAATTGCTGCCACGAAACAGCACTTCTTGGTCGTTTGTTTATTTAAGCTATTACTATGCTCACGGTTTATTAATTTTTAAGGGAATTCCAATTTGTGTTTATCCTTAAGAGTTTTTTTCTAAGCATTTGAGTAGGAAAAAGTCCACCTTTACCTTATAAAAACTTATGGTAGCACAAAATAGAAATGTATACTGGATTTGTTTAAAAACTTCATTTATAGCAAAAAAGATGCCAGCAAAAATTTGGTATTGCTGCGCTATTGCTTTTGTTGCTGCTATTTAAAAACATCCCTTCCATTTTCCATAGAGCCATGTATTTATGCCATTGTATAGAATATCAAATTTCCGCCATAGCTTCGCATGGTGGCATGGATCCTAACGGTGTAAAGTATTAAATGACTCGACTGCTGAATTCGAGCGATGGCTTGGGCAAAGTTGGGCGTTTACTGACATAGAAATGTGACTTCAGAAGACTTCACAAGGTTCACATCGCTCGGGCTTGTTTCAAATTGTTCATGCAGAATGTAAATTTTTGTGTTCGCTGTGTTATACCTAGCGCCATCATCCTGAAACCACATGACGTTCATATTTCATATTCCTTCAACTCGAGCCAAAATAACTATGCTTACCTGATCTGTAACGCCATCTTTGACAGTGATGGAGGGGCATTTCAAGGTAGTATGGACCGGTGAACCCGTAGGCCTAAAATCCGCACCGGATATTGTCTTTGTTGATCTGTTGACATCTCGCGATACAAATTGTATGACAGACAGAAATTACAAAAGATTATCTTAACACAAAAAATATACAAACTCGTAAAAAGAGTCGACATTTGATTAAAAAAAATTTTAAGGTGGCCACTCAACTTTTTTAATTAGACCCGAAAATAAAGCTGATAGAAAAGGAAAGTATTTTTATTAAATAAAGGAAGAATATAAAATTGGTAAAGCTACTAAAAGTGTTAATTCACAAGGATAACTGTTACAGTGGTCAACAAAAGTAATGTCAAAATATATATTTAAATAAAAAACCAAAAAGCCGAATAATATGATTAAAATTTCATTAAATCGGAAAAAAGAGCCGCATGGGAGAGAACTTTAAAGGTTATAAAACTACTCGCAATATTTTTTCAAATATGAAATGCAACTTTGACCATCGTACGATATGCTGGGGTGGCCTGGGATCAATAAATTTTGTGCTCCTTTGTGTTATTAAACATAAATGCTCTCTACCACCCCTTGTAATTTAAATACTCCATAACACTTGATTACTATTTAAAAAATAAATAATAAATTACTGCTTTTACATTATGAAAGAAAATTTTACCACCTAGGATTCACTTTGATCACAGGTTATTTCTTTTCGAAGTAATTAAACTGCAATAAAAAAAAATTTATTTTTATCTACAACTACCTCAATTTTAGTTTTGCTTAATTAAAAGGCAACACCTTTCTGCATTATTTGCCACAATGTTACACCTCAACAACTTTATTTACAGCAATAAGAAAATATAAAAAAATAAATAAAAAACACAAGAGACATGAATATAAATAAAAAAAAAAAAAAATAAAAAAAGCACAGCAGCAAAGACTGTACAAACACTAAAACCTCTGATTGTCCTTAAAAAGGACACTTAAACGTTCGTTTGCTTTATTGTTTTTGCCAGTATTTTCATGCATTTTTCCATATCCTGCGGTTTCTACCGCATTCGTTACCAAAACTAACGACCAGTAGGCAAACCATATATGCGAGGGTCGTCATAAGTGACCACAAAATTCATATTTGTATTTTGACAAAGTCTGGTTTTAAGTTTAAGCAACTCTTTTAGTCAGATGCAGTAGTTCAAAGGTGTTTTAGGTATAAAAGTCAAGAAGCCGTTCCAAACTGGGCACGTCAAAAAAACTTTAGCCACCGAAACATTTTATAAGTTTCTGCCAAGAAAATCAAAATGTATTAAAAAGAAAAAAGCCTAATGCGGATTCAAGGCAAGAAATTCTAACTTAAGCGCATTGAATTGAGCAACAGCAATAGTAGGCACTTGGCACATCTATAAATGAAAGTTACAGAAACATTTAGCAGAAACTATCCAGGGCTTCTCAATAGGGAGTTTTCAACAACTTAGGTATGAATACATGCAAATGACAACCCTAGTGGAGATTTTCAGGGTGTACATCAGAGACTTTGTTGGCACAGCATTGCACTATGGGTTCTTCTGTAAGAAGTTCTTCTATGAGAAGTCATGAGAAAACTTGCGATCCTATATGACAATGGTGTAACCTATTCATGCCTTAACATGACTTAAAAACGATCCGAGCATAGATATGGAGAAAATCTCGCGATCGGAAGAAGGCCCCATTAGGCAACACAGCTCCTCAACTTTTATTTTTCATTTGGCACTATTGAATTCTCTAGAGAGCTGTAACTTTTTCTAGCAACTTTTATATTATATGGTGTAGACATGTGTGTGAGGGTCTGCCAATACTTCTGTTGCCTTAGGAATTTATTGCACTGTTGGATCTTTAGATAACCTTAAACCAGAAGGAAAGTTTTACTTATTAGGAGGTCTTGAATTTGAGGTCATAATTTCTTAGTTCAGGCAACCGATATATAATTTACGATTACCTTATTCTCATTGAGTCTCGCGTTAACAAAAGTCTGCCCTTAGTCCTAAGCCTTATGCTAACCAGTACTAGATATTCACACACAATGTGCACTACAGTCTTAGCCTCGTCCAGGCACAGACTACAAGTATTATCTTCTTCGATTTGCATCTCGTCCAGATTGTACTAGATTTTTCTAACGCAGTAATATTATTCTTAAGCACCTCACTAGCCTCTCTGCCGTGCGCCTTTAGACGCGGACTACAGGACAAGTTCATTTGAGCTGAGTATACACTTGGTCCTGCTCTGCAATCCATAAGGGAACCTCTCGAATATGCGGTGCTTCGGCATTTGAGTTTCTTTAACCTCTTTTCTAACTAGGACTAAATAGGTAATCAAAATTGTACTTCCAAATCTTACTAGTGACGACCAGTCTGGTAGCACTACGAATTATTTGCATGTGACATGCATCCAGGGGATTAACAAAGATTGCAAGAATGTCTAAGGACGAAGATCCAGGTCTAGGTAAGACTCATGGAGCACTTGGTAGACGTATCGCTAGGTTACGATGACATGGCAGGTACAGGCACAAATCATAAACATAGATGTAAAAATATATAAAAATTTCAAAGTACCCCTAAGGAGTTTCTAAAATCCTCGCACCACCCTCTTGTTTAGTTACAACAAAAGTGTTTTAAAATTGTAGACAATTCTTTTTCGGTTTATTGTTAAAGTAAATAATTGTTATGCATGGAATAATTACCAAGAGTTTCTTTATACCGCTTCTATACAAACTACCAAGAGGGAAGGAAAACTACAGAGAAGAGAAAAAGTAAATAAATTCTAAAAAAGGAAAATAAAAATAAATGAATGAATACCGGTACTTGTGTACGGTTATCTAAGAAAAGCATAAAAACTATCAATGGCAAATGTCTAGTGGAAAATATATTGTGAAATTTTGTTTACTCTACGAGTAAATTGAAGGGATGGTAGTTGCTCAAGCCGGATTATTGTTTTGCTGAAAGAAGCAGAATGGCTAGTTACCGGTCTTGTCTACTGGAGGTTATTAAAAGGAATAAGTCTTTTTATTGTTAACATTTTAAAGAGAAACATAAATTATTAGATGGAAAAATAAGCAACTCCATAAAGGATGCAATATTAATGGTTGCCATAAAAATTTTCAATATCCCGAAATTTTTCTATTTGATACGAAGAAAAAGATAACTACATACGAGTTGAACTTTAAATTGCTTTTTTGTGCATAAAAGCTTAAGTTCTTGTGGAACATGGAAGTTTTGAGAACAATAGGGATTTTTTGAGAACTTTGGCGACAAAGGCAGTTTCTCAAAAGAGCGCTGTTTTGTAAAAAACGGCCCATTTGCGAGTTTTTAGAGGAAGTTCTTAAGAAAATAAGATTATTTAGCGGAAATTAAAAAAGGGAAATTTTTCGGAAAAATTCCTTTTTTTTTTTCAAATTATATAAAACGTATGTATTTCCGAAACGTATAAAAAGTACTTCGTTCCAAAAAGTACTGAAAGGTTTTTTTTTCAAAAAGTATAAAAAATACTTAAAAAATATAAATAACAAATACTTTTTTCCAAAAAGTATAATAAGTACTTTTTTGAAAAAGGGACTTTTTGAAAAAAAAACATTTTAAAAAACTGTAAGAAATACTACCTAGAAAAAAATGAATTTTGCAGCAAAAAAAAAATGGTGGAAAACAGGATATGTGAGAGACATAAAAGTTAATAAGAAATAAAGACATGTAGGCAAAAAGTAAAAAGAGAAAGAAAAAAAAGACTTTTTATACAAAAGTACTTTTTGGTAAACTGACTTTTAAAATGCGACACTTGTGTGTAATACAAAAAAATACTTTATGGTATATATGGTATTCCATTCTCCCTCACTGAATTTAAGCCTGAAAAAGAACGAACGGAAGTTACTGTGAAATAGGATCTCAATTAAAAAAATTATTTTGCTTACAAAAAATACTTTTTGGTAAAATTTTGAACCCTTCAATCGGCCAGTAGGAAGTCAAGCAAAAAGTACCGTACAGGGGTCGTTTGTAGAAAACTTGTCTTAGTATAAAAAAACTTTTTGTTTCGAAACTTTTAGCCATTTCAAGATTTATTAGAATTTAAAAAACTGTTTGTCGAATTGTCAAGCTTCATTATCCATTCCCTCTTGCTTCATTCTCTATAACTTGGATTATTAACACGCCAATATTGAATGCAGATTGCATTAGTTTCTTATTTATTGACAATTTTAATTGAATGTTATAAAATGCAGCTTTTTAGCTAAAGACTTACGTACGTAACATTTCTGTTATAACAAAAATAAATTTTTTGTTAATTTTATTAACAAGAGAAAAAAATAATTCTTAAATAAAATCTAACATGAAGCGCAGTTTAGCTTCATGGTTGTTGGTTGCTCGGATGGCATTAAATGTGTTCTCTCCCTCTTTTTGAAAATAGTTTGTTTGAATATTTGATTAGTTGTTATGGAGCTGGTATTAAATACATTAATCTGTGCAGAGTGTTTATTTTTGTTTTAAGTGCAATTACAACTAAAGTTAGCCAGTCATCCAACCGTGCATTCAGCCATTTAGTTTTAGCAGCTCAGACGTTTGGTAGCCTTTACTTTATTCCTTATTTGTTTGTTTTTGAAACTTCTCTTCTTGCTTTCTTATTTTTACAATATTTTTCAGTCTAATATGCCACATCAAATGTTTTTTGGGGTCACAGTGCGGTGTCTATTTGTTAGTATGTGTGAGTGTGTGTGTGTGTGTGTGTTTGTTTATGGTACCCTTTAATCCTTGTTGTCATTTGGCTTTTAATGGTTTTAATTTTGTTACTTTTTTCACTGCACTTTAGAATTGGAATGCTTTTATTTTGCTTGGCTTTTGTATAAAATGTTTTCTCAAACATTTTTATTTGCTTGCCTGCTTTTTATGTTTCTTTGTGCTTAAAAAAAAAAGATTTTAACAATTTGTTGTTTTTGGTGTTTTTAATTTTATGTTTAACCATTTACCGCAACAAATTAGTTCTTACCAACAGCTCGTTCTCGCAAAATAAAGCAGGCTTTCCCAAAAAGAGATGATTGTGAGTAAATTATAATTTTCAAATTTGAACAAAGCGAAGTTTTTAGGGAAAAGGTACCACAAACATATTTGTACAAAGCGTATTTTTTTAAATTAACTTTTTGGGGAAAAGGGACTTTTTGGTGATAAATTTCGCATTTCGTAAAGAACAGAATTTTTGTGAAAAAGGGATATAGCGAAAAAAATTTAATTTGTACAAAAAGACAGTTTTATGAAAAAGAAATTGTTGTTACAAATGTCACTTTTTTTTATAAAAAACACTTTTCGTGATGACCGGATTTTTTGAAAAAGTAAAAAAGATAATTTTTAATTAAAATTTTTACTTTTTGTGAAAAAGTAGATAATCGTAAAAGCTAGAGTTTTTGAAAAAGGGGAGGGAGAAGGGAGAATTTTGTATTAAAACGTGGAGCTTTTAATACAAAGAACCTTTAGTTAGAAATGGATTTTCGGAGACAATAAAAAGAGAAATTTGATTAAAAATTAGACCTGTTTGGAACAGAAAACTTTTCGTCAAAAATTGATTTTTTGAGAACGGTATTTTTGTTAAATATTGAAACTTTTTGTGGACAAGGAACTTCTCGTAAAAAATTTAATTATTGACCAAAAGGGATTTTTTTCGGGGAAAAGCGTGTTTTTTCGAAACAGGTGGTCATTGTAAATATTTGGCTTTTAAAGATGAAACTTTGAGGAAAAGAGATTTTTCGGGAAAAATTTCCTTTTTTTAAAAGGACTTGTGAGAAAGAAATTGTTTTTAACAATTGGATTTGCGTGATAAACGGATTTTTTAAACTAAAGGAATTTTTAATAAAAATGGTACTTTTTGTGAAAAAGGAACTTTTTGTGAAAACTATATACATATTTTGAAAAAGTAAGAAGGGAATTTTTATTCAAAATGTAAATTTTCGCTAAGAAAGGAAATTTTCATGAAAACTTTATTTTTTTATAACGTAAAAAGGGAATTTTTATTGGAAATGGTACTTCTTGTAAAAATAGAAAGTTTCGTGTTAAATCTTTTTTTAAGAAAGTAAAGAGGTAAGTTTTGCAAACAAGGAACTTTTACTGAACAATAAATTTTTTGGGAAAGCAGCGAGGGAATTTTTTTTTTATTAAATGTCATTCTCTTTGTGAAAAAGAAACTTTTTGTGAAATGTATGTTTTTTGCGAAAATAATGAAATTATTATTAAAAGTATGACTTTTTGTTAAAAAGTACTTTTCGTAAAATAAGGGTTTTTTGAGAAAGTAGGAAAAGAATTTCTTCGAAAATGGGATTATTTGTTAAAAAGGAACTTGTCGGTAAACATGGAATATTTGGGGAAAATTGATTTTTTCGGAAAAATGGGGTTTTTGCTTTTTCTAAAAGTTGGAACTTTGTGAAAAATACTTTTTGTGAAAGAGAGAGAGAGAGAGATAGATAGTGTGTTGAATATAAGACTTTCGTAAAAACTAGATTTTTTTAAAAGTTAAAACAGAATTTTTGGTAAAAAAAACTGTTTTGCTAAAAAGCAACTTTTTCTTCATTAAAAATGGGAATTTTTGCTGAAAAAATATTTTTGGTGAAAAATAGATTTTTTGATAACATCAGAAGGGGATTTTTATTAGAAATGGGAAATTTTTTTTTGTGAAAAGTATACGTTTTAAGAAAGAATGAATGCAATTTGTGTTAAATTGAAACATGTGGAGATAAAAAAACAGAACGAAATACAGGGTGTCCATCGGAAAGGTATACTACTTTGTTTGTTTATAATTTTTGACTAAATGAAAGAGAATGGATCGTATATTGATAACTTAATGCCGGCAATTATGTATGGAATACAATATCAGATAAATGTCCGCCTCTGTTAGCCTCACAAATGCGAGCCCTTTTGAACACATTTTTCATTACATTCTCACACATTTCACGCGGTATTTCATTAATTTCATCACGAATATTTTTTTTGAGTTTCTAGTTTGTTTGCATAAACCTTGCTTTTCAGATATCCCCACCATTCCTTTAAATAACTTGTTATGGAAAGAAGTCTCGCAGTAGTTCCATTGTAATGCTGGCTGTATGCGATGTGGCACCGTTTTGTTGAAACTACATGTTAGTCAAGCCCAAAGCACGCAGTTGTGGCGTTAAAAAGTTTTCAATCATATCACGATATCGCTCCCTATTGACTTGTCATGGCTTGTCATGGGCGAGATGTAGCATCGTATTGGCATATGTACGGCGGCGTAAATGGTCTTCTGGAAGAAGCTCACATCTTTGTGCAAAATTGTGGCCAAAGTTGATGGATTGTTTTGAACACTTTCTTGAACAGCAGGAATGTTTTCAGCCGATCTTGCAGTACGTTGTTGTCCATGCTTGGACTTATCAGCAACAGTTTCTCTTTCTTCCAAATCAATCACTACACGATAAATAGTGCGTCTTGTTGGCACGTTGTTTCTCCCAAAAATGTCACGTAACTTTCTCATCGTCACAGTAATCGATGATTGATTTTGACAAAATGTTTTAGAGATTAAAACACGTTAGTTTACCGAATATTTTTCCATAATAAATTTGCCACGTCTCTACTTCACGACTGCCAAATATGAACTGTCAAGACTAATGTTTACCAAAATGGCGGCAAAACAAAGTAGTATACCTTCCCGGCGGACACCCTGTATATAAAACTTTAGAATTTTCACTTATCTAACAAATTTATTAATCCTTAGAAAATTTATGAAAAATTCCTTAATAATCCTAATCATTCTTTATACTGCTACCAGAAAGGAATATAACATTTCTACTCCCAGTAATTCACTTATAAATAATTAAGTTATTACAACTTACAAATAACATACAACTTATTGAAATTATTATTATTTTAAAAGCAACATTTACTTCAGCACATCAATGCTTCATTGAAAACTAAATGCAAATATTTATGGAAATGCAAGTATTTAAAATGTAAATTTAAATACAGACAGGCATAGATACATTTACGTACAAAAAAATCCTATTTATAAAATATATTCCACTTTTTTTCCTTTTTGTCTATACTTCCTCTATCAAGGATGCTGTGTGACTGTCATTGCAATTTTCTATGAATAGAAAAAAAAATACAAGGGTACAGTGAACTTTAGCCAAAGCATAAATAAAAGCACGAAAGGAACTAGAAAATAAATAAACAAATAAATAGGTCTCATTCCTCAGAAAAAAAACAAATAAAATGAATTTGTTATAAATTTAAGAGTTTAAATACGGAAATCTATGATAAATAAACGGGGACTTTTGCATAGATTTTTACAAACATTTTAATTAAAAAGTTGTTCATGGTTCATAGCTCTAGCCACTGAAAAAAGTATCATTTTTGAACTCTTGTCACCGGTCCGATGAAGTTAGGTAGCAAGATTTAATAAAAAGCCACGAAATTATCACCAATACAGGAAGCGAAACTAGCAGTTGATGCTCTTGAACTCAGGCAATTAATGCCTGCTAATTAATCAAATTTATTGTGTTACTTTCTTTGGAAAGGGAGAAGACTAGAGAAGGCAGGTGGCAAAGTAGATGGATAAGGATATGCTGGAAATACAAATCGTGACGTTATTACTCTTATTGAACAAATGACAGATCACTGGGGTTTGGTTAGGAAAACAAATGTAATTTATAATAATCAACAGGCAAAGTGTTTATTATTTTCGGTTTTACGAAAAATATCTATCCAATTAAAGATAAAATTTCTATAGCACAGAAACAGTTAATACAAGTAAATGTGAACAAAATAATCTGAGTCACCTAGCCAGCTAGCCAAGCCACATCATTTTTATTACGCTATAATGGTTTTTGGTGGATTCTGGTCTGGTTTCAACTGTCACCAAAGCAGACAGATTTGAAATATTTATGAACATGTTTTCATAAACTGAATGAGAGTTACAGATGATTTATATGTATTCTGAACATAGCACTAAGAAGTGTTGAATATATGTTTGCTAAGGTTATTTTTCATATAAAAACGTCGCTAGTTCTTTTCTATAGAAAAACTGGTATAGACGTTCCAAAAACTGTTTTTGTTTAGAGGATTTTTTTCTGGCTTGACCCGCCTCCAAAACATTTTTTAAAGAAAATAGAAACATAAACTCTTTGAAATATTAATGAAAATGTGTTCATGAACGAAATGTAGTCTGAACACGGAGCGACGGAATTGTTAGCGATAAAGTATATACAATATACGGACTAGAAAACCGAAAATATTTAGTCGGAATCCCAGTCAGCCAAAATCACTGTGAAAGCCAAAATACACCACCGCTATTGCGTATTGTCTGGTTTGAATCGCCATCAAAGCCAACGGATTTGAAGTAGGTTTGAAAATTCCTTCATGAACTCAACGAGAGTTACAGATGATTTACATGTAGTTTGAATATAGCGAGAGATATAAGAGGATTGAATGCGATCTAGGAGTTTGCTAAGGTCCGTCTTATGTATAACAAGGTCGCTCCCATAAGTGTCTGATTCTTGATAGATTTTTGTCTCGTTTGAACATCCAGAAAAACAAAAAGATATGAAATATTTTGGCAAATGTACTCCTAAACTCAATTAGAGTTATAAATGGTTTATATGTGCGAACACGGCATGTATTTGCGTGGTGGCACGGTTCCGATGGGTGTAATTCTCAATGACTCTGTCGCATAGACCCGGTTGAATTTCAGTAATAGGCTGGGTTATGTTGACTTTGAGGACATGATTCGATTACGACTTATTTGCAAAGACCTGCTAAGACTTAGTCCCACAGAGTCAAGTTTCATCTTGGTGAGAGGTAATCATATCCGCAAATGCTTTAATCAGAATTTTCATTATGCCGTGTTCAGTGAGACTCTTAGCGCAGTGCAGTCCTTTTGCAACCACATGTAACTAATGTTCATAATGACCAGAACCTGTTGGTTATTTTTGATCTGGTAGCCATGTAATTTTTGAATAAGTATGGAGCTGTGATGCCGAGGCCCTAAAATGTGGAGCAATAGCCACCTACCGAACCTTATTATCGGCTACATTATTATATATCCAAAAATGAGCTTATGGTAATTTTTCGCTTAAAATCTTGGCATCACTGGAAGCCCCCTTTACATATGGTTTATTTTAAATAATTTTTTATTCCCTATATTTCAATTGTAAAAAATTCGAAAATATAATTTAACGCAATGAAATATTTTATTGTTTCCGTTCTTCCTTTTTCCCCTTAACAATTTACGAGTGTGATCCTCTAATAAAAAGGAAATTGTTTTAAGAAAAATTTTTCAACCAGCCACCAGTTTGCCAGAACAATGCATTAATTTAATTGAGGTGCTTAAATACGGACACACATAGACAACCAACACTTTAAACTTTTTACAGGCCTCATAACCTCTTTTCCACTTTTTCCATTGGCATGTGGCAGCCTAATTTTTTGTTCAGTAAAAAAATCGACTAAATACTTCAAGATTTTTTATTTTGAGTTGGCCTGTTTTCCTTTTTATTGTGAAGCTGTGCCTGTCATGTTTAACATTGATTACTTAAGGGAAAAGGTTGTAGCGGCAGTAGATGGCACGGCACCCTCACACATGCCACACTTAAACGTAAAACGTGCCTAAAGGACCTCAATATGAATTAGGGCTGCACATGAGCACGTTGGCAATAAGACACGTTGATGTAAATGACGACATAAAAAACTTTTTTTTGTTTTTTGAGTTTTACAATATTGTTAAAATTGTATAAAGGGAAGATAAAATATTCAATAAATACGGGCGTACTTAAGCTAAAAGTTGATTGTTCTTTTATTATTTGAAGTAGGTTTAAACAATTTCTCAGAATTTAAGGAATTTTATGGAAAATATTTCTTTGTGTAAAGTAACTCAAAATGTACGGGTTTCTATGGAATTATAAAGTGACTTTAAATAATCTCATTCGAGAATTCCCTAAAGGTTTAAATCAGTAATTTCTTATCGGCGGTGGTTTTTCTTCCGTTTTTTTTTATTCCAGCTACTTTAGGCGCCCATTTTTTACTAGAAAGTAATATTTTCCTTCTGGATTAATGTATGAATCAAAGCAGCTGGCAGGCAAAAGAGGTTTTTTTGTCTTCGGACTGGAGGTGTGGAATCTTCATAGGTACCGGTGAGCCGGTTCCCCAGTATCTACCATTCACAATTCCTGACGAATACGTAGCGATTCACCCACCGCTTTCCCGCGCGGGTCTGCTATGAAGTAGTACTTCGTGGGGGGCTGGTTAGCTATCATGCACTTAACTGAGTACACTGTCAGAAGTTTTGACATATACCTCCTCGGAGTGGCGGTAAAGAGGTTCCTGCCCCTGCTAGGAGTCTTGCTAAATAAGTCGAGCGGAGAAGAATAGCATGTGCCACGGATACGTGGCCAAAATGGTGACGACTGCGTACTAAACCACGCCCCCTCATCTACCACTCACTCCCACGGGATTGCTGTGAGGGTTGGTTAACTATCATGCTAGGTATGACTTGCCGTAACTGAGTGCACTGTCAAAAGTTTTGATAATTACCTCCTTGTGGTGGCGGCCGGTAGAAGGTTCCTGCCCCTGCTAGGAGTTTGGCTAAATAAGTAGAGCGGAAATCCCTAATGTACAGTGGAAGAGCATGCCCCACGGATACGTGGCAAGAGTGTGCTTGGTGTCTACTATCATTTTCAGTGTGTGTGGACTAGTTTTCCCCATTACTGGTGGGAGTTATATGAAATCTCTGAATGATCTCGGGAGGAATCCGGAAGAGATGGACAAGAATGAATCGCGAGAAGTGAAAGGCTCAATCTAAAGGAACTCCTAAGCTGTTGGGCCGTGAGGTTACGATAGAGATTGACAATGAAGCCTTGCAAGAAGAAGTTCTGAAGAAATGGACAAGAAAGCCTCGCCAGGGATGGGCGGATCAGTCTCTCAAGTTACTTCTGAGGAAGACGCTGAAACCCAAGCACTGGACAAATGCTATCAATTACAAGAGACTCCGTGATGAGGAAATCATTACAGTCCAGCGTGAAGGTTAGTGTTAGCACGAGACTCGAATAAAAGCAAGGCAATCGTAAATGATTTGCAAAAAATCAATTCGTGAAAAGAAGTGGGTCGATCAAGGGCACACAAAGTAAGGGGTCTGCTTCGATATCTAAAATCTAATCCGACGCATTGCAAAGAATTCCAAAATGCAAAGCCGTTCTAATCGTATCAAACGAAATTTTGACGCAAAAAGGCTCTTTGTTAAGAAAAACCACGTTGGGACATGTCGATTACTTGGTGTGAGAGTGCCCCCAGGGGAATGTACAATTGTACATTCAATTGTTGTTTTTTCATTATTGGATACAAAATATAATAAGAAGCACTGGCAGTAAATTAAAGTTTTAATTTTTGCATTTGACAAACAAAAGTATTCTTATACATTTTATAACTAGAAGTAGATACGTTTGTGAATTAAAACAAGTCCTTTTTTTGTCTACTCCACAAGTACTTTTGTGGATTTCTTGAGATCAACCATATCAACCCTCGTCTTGTTCTTTTCCTCCTGCTTCTTTCCTTTATACCTCGTTGGCTTGTTATATGTATTCTTTTTTTACAGAGTATGAGAGTAAGATTATGCTCCCTTATGCACTTTAACTCTGTACTTAGTCACAAAATAGAAACAAAAACCATTTAAAATAATAACAACAACTACAACAAATTACAAAAACAAGAATAAAATAAAAAACATCGTATGAATGTTTAACAAAAGGTGCCCCGAAAAGGTCGCCAGGTTTGGAATCCGGCACTTTCTGTTTGACAAAAATGGAGCAATACACGAAAAGCCGGTGTAATTTAATGGCTGGGCAAGATTTATAAAAGCGGACAACATTTTTTAACGGATGAAACTCATTCGTCAGAATCCGTGGCTTTGTTAATGTTAAAATTGTCGAAAAAATTCTATCCCAGCCTGTCAAAGTTTAGTGTGGAAATAGGTCTGGAAGCATCAAATGATCTAACTTAACAACAATTGAAGCTGTTGAAGTAGTGCTTGTGCTAATCAAGGCCCTAAATTACGCAACTGTAGCCCTTTGTATGGTGCTGTAGCACCAACAGACCAAAAAAGACTGCCTATGGCTGGGTAAAGTTCTGATGTGTTATTGCATATATAACTCTAACCTAAGTACGTTGTTTCAATGAAAAAAAAAATACATCTCCAAAAACGAGTGTTTTCTAGTTTAGAAAATCTGACGTATATTTTGGGACACCCTTTGCAAAAGGATTTAAGCAATCATAGCATTTGCGGGCTTCATGCGTATTTAATCTTTCCTTTATTTTGCTAACATTAGGTTAAGTGAATAACTGTTTATGTATTATTTCCATTTTTAATATTTTCTTTCAAACAAGAAGCCCTTAAATTGAGGTTAAGCTGTTTTTGGAGCACTGTATGGAATGAAGGTATGCATTGAAAACATTTCTCCATTCTTTTAAAGCAGAACTAATGTTGCCTAGAGTTTTAAATATTAGTTTTGTGAATGGTGAATACATAAAAAATACTGTTTTAAATATAATTTCATATTCAGACGATCAATAATGATTTTTGTTTGATATAAACTCCTTATGGAAACAAGGTGCATTCTGAAAGTCAGTGTTCGACGAAAAAGGTGAAATTAAAACACTAAAACGTATGCGATGGCGGCGAGGAATTGATGGAATATTTGTCACAGAATTCGACTTGCTTAATCACTAAAGACATTCTGTGTACACACTTGTCTCAATTTTAATCTTTGGTCACTTGTAAGTCTGAAGAAAATCTATTTATGATGCCAATTTCCGGCTTAATGAAGAAAAATTGTTCGATTTTCGCTGTACAAGAAATTCGCAGGCGTTAATTATATCTAGGTTTTTGGATGTTCACACACATAAATAAAATTTTTACTAGCAGAGACGCAAACCCACATTTTTAACATAGCGGATTTAGCAGTCAACAAAGCACTGTTAGTGATTCAACAGCAGGAGCAATTTTTTCCTTATTTTCAGAAGCCTATAACATGAAACAGGAATCAGGTCCACAAAAAAACCCAACCGTAAAAATTGCTCCAAGGGATCAATAATTGACCAATAACTCTATGAAATCTAAAATATTTTCGGAACCTAAATAAATTTAATTTTAAAACAGCCCCTTTGGTGACACAGTTAATCATTTACTTACTTCCAGTGGTCATTATGGAAAAATTGGGATGGGAACCAATATCCCACTACATAAAAATGATGCTCCAGAGGGTTCTAAATTGAACAATTATAGTGCGATATCTGAAAAATAAATCGAATTTAAAAAAAAAGGATTTTTGAGGATAATTTTTGGTATGAACACTTATGACTAGATGGCAGCAATGTAGCAATGAATCACTGCCACGTTTGCGATTTGAAAAGGAACTATTAGCTGTCTGGGAAACAATGGGAAAAAATATTTGAAAGAATTGTTTTTAGGAGTTGACCTCATGAATTTATTTATTTGTGGTTACCTAAGCGATACATGTACCACGGAAAGAATTTCTTATTGTCCAAGCATTGCGCTATAAACCCTGATTATAACTGACAAACGCTGCCGAGGAAGTTTGTATGTGTATGTGTTTCATGACTTAAATGTAGGTGCACGAACATTGGCCTCACGTAGCCACCTCTTCCTGTTTGTGTTAATTAACCCAATACGATTTTTAGTATTTGGTAAATTTATTAATTACTTTAGTTTATGTTAATTTGCATATTCCCTTTGCATTTAAAATCACTACCCAGTTAAAAAAAGTCTGTGTGAACAGCAACATTGTATGACCGGTAAGCGGACAAAGAGGAGACTAAGACCGCAAAACTTACATATCCACAAATGCTGTTTTGTGTTCCTCTCAGCCTGCAAATTACCAGTGCTCTATGTGATACGAATCTGGCTAGATCATGGTAGAAAGAATCAACATGCTGGAATATGAAGTTAATATGACCTAGATTAGACCGAGTTGGAAGGAAAACTTTGCTAAGGTTTCAAAAAAGAGATATCTTGGCAAAGGTTATTGAACACTACAGGTTTGGCAATTAAGCCAAGGAAATGGGATTTTTAGCAAATGACTATTGCAAAAGCTGTTACAATTGGGAGGCGGAGGACAGTATGTTATCACATATGCCTGTGTGCTTCTTTGGAGTACCAACGTCGGGTTTATATTGGGGTGGATGTGATTCGTCAGCGTCTTCGAAATTCAAGGAATATACTCATTCATCACAAGCATCCAAGTCTTTTTTGTTTTATCTCTTCGACTTTAATTTTTTTATCTTCTCCACATGAACGTATGTAGCAGTCTACACAGGATGTGATTTGAAACAAAATAGAAATATTTTATAATTAATTTTTTTTTCGTTTGTTAGTTTTACTTCACTATTTTCAGTTTGAATGCTTGTTATAGAAGTATTGTTTTGCTTAAAACATTTCCTAAAAGAAAAGTAACAAACGTGTACAATACAAAGAGTTTTGTGAACTTTTAATGAGGTTATAAAAGTTTATATGTTCCCATTATATTTTCTTCCTATTACAAAAGAATGTATGTGTTACTTGTTAAAGGAATTTTGTTTTTCTTTCTTATTTTCTTATTTCTCTCTTTTTGCAAGAGTCCCACATGCCATTTTGCTTCACAAAAATTTTCTATGAAACTTTTTTGATCATTTGTGATTTTGTCTAGACACTTAAGAAGTTGTTTTGTTGTTCTATTTTTTTTTCTAAAAAGCAATCATTACTTTACAATTGTTGAAATACCTCTATGACAATGTTGTCATATTAAATGTTTCTAATTGTTAGAAATGAAAAATTTTTGACAGACTTTTATGGGATTTAAAGCAGTGGAGTAAAGTGGGAAAGACACGAAAAACCCGCAAATCATTTGTCATTGTTACAATTATTTAAGACGATTTTAGGCGTGTGAATATTGTTTATTATTAAATTAATTATATGCAGCGGGTAACCTAGGGCAGGGGGTAAATAATATTAATCATACGCACACGGACGAAAGCACTGTAATATATTTCAAGAATTTCTAACAATATTGTAGAGAAAATAATATCAAATTAAACTTTATGCTTTCCATGGTTCAGAGTTGTTGCTTGCTTTAATCCTGCTTTAAGGTTGTAGCAAACAACATTGAAGTGTTTAACAACACAATAGATGAATTAATTTTGCTTTATTGTTTAGATCTATCCATCCTTTCTTTTGTTACTTTTGCTATAAAATTTTAATATTTTATTTCAAAGCAGCATTCATGCTTAAAACTATTAACAATTTTTCATTTTAACAAGAGAGCAGAGGTTCACAAATTGTGATGCCACTAAATAAGTTTTGCATGAACTTGCAACTTCTAGCAAGAGCTCTAAATTATTATTACAAAAAAAAATGGTTTTTAATACTATTGGTAAACTTTTTTCACATTAACTAAAATTTAAAATTAAAAATATGCAATTTTAGTACAAAAAGAAGTTAAGATATTAAATTTGTCCATAGGTAGACTCATCCATATATGGCACGATTGGTAATAAAGTAAAAAGTTCATGAATTTTTGAAGTTATAAAATTTAAGTTATAAAGTTGGTAGGAAACTTCCTGTTAAGTCGATTTTAAGGTGGTCATAACTCACATGTCCAGACTCTAAATCCCCTTCTTTTCTCGATTTGATGTCAGGAAACCGATTTATAATTTACGACTACCTTACTTACACTGAATCTCGTGCTACCGCTAGTCTTTACTGTTGACTGTAGTGATTTCAGACTGGTAACTGTCTGCCTTCTTCCGTATCACGGAGTCTTTTGTAGTTTCTAGTATTTGCCTAAAGCTTCGGTCCCCCATAGAATACACATGTAGCAAGTGTACCTGTGGTCCGTAGCCTTATGCTGGCCAGTGCGGGACATTCACACATGTGAATGTGCGCTACCGTTTCAGCCTCTTTCTCAAGAGTATCTTTGAAGATTGAGACGTCCACCGCTTGTGATGTATTATTGTCCATCCCTAAGAAAAAAATACATCCATTAACAAAATAAACACCGGAGTTCCTATAGAGATTAACCCCATCACCTCTTGTGAGGCTTCATGGTCCATCCCTATCGGAATCTTGCTATCCTACGACTTAAGATTACCTTTAAAGCCCGATCCGTCAACCCTTTGCGAGTTGCTCTCTTCCATCTCCCTTGGCCACTAGGAAGGGAACAAGAATCGGACTACAGTTCAAGTGGCCTGCTTGGAACTATAGTTCGGTAACGATAACTGCTCGCATTTTAAGGGCCAAACCTTTACGATATAAACAATATTTGTCATAAACTAAATGAGAATTATAACGCATCAACAATATGTATTTTGTATTTCTTGATATTTTGGCCATCTAGTAGTAATAATATGTGTGTCTAGTTGTAATATATTAGCTACCTGTTACTTATGTTTGTATGTCGGTTTGCATAGCTATGTAGGGTGTATATATAGTATGTCAGTGCTATCGTAGAGATGTTGCCAATCTACATCAAATCTTCCAGGACTGGTTGGGTTTATTTTATTTCATATCGTTATGGCACCGCGTCTTAATTGACTGTCAATTGACTATACATTGGCTTTGCTACAACATTTTGTGCTTTAGCTGCTATATTGCCGTTACTTTTAAACCAATAGCAGCTGTGCTAATTTCAATTTCTCGATTGTTTGATATCGTTCGCTGTTGTTATTAGGTTGCGTTTGCGAATGTTTGTGTCCCAGTAAAGAACCCACCCGACCTTGATATTGGCTTCTTGGCCGACCTCCGTTTTTAATGATATTAAAGAAATAATTGTTGAATGTAATTCTACTCTCCATATAATGGATGTAATCCTTTTCCAATAAAACATACAATTGCATGGCTGCCCTGCAGCCAAAAATTTTCCGAGGTTTGGGTTCTCACAAATTACAAAGACGTAAAATTATGAGCTTGTCGCTCTTGACCCTTTAATTATTTACAAAACTTTTCAAGAATAGATTTATACATTTGGCTTCGCAGTTGCTTTTAAGCCCTTCAAAATCACAGTTTGGGACTGCCTGCCATTTAAGCATCATTAGAAAAAATTCCGTTAAAGAAAAAAACTAATGGATAAAAGTATAAGAAAAAATCTTTTTTCAATACACAATTGACCGTTAGTTTATTTTATGCTTTAATGATTCCTTCGTGTTTCCATTTAAAAGACCGTCATCTGCCCTCACTTACGTAAACGTTTAACGGAACGTTTAGTAATCAAAAATGTAAATGAATTTCTTACAAATTTCGATTTATTCTTTTTTTTTCATTAACTTTTTTTCTAAAATCTTTTCGCAAGTAACAAACCGTCATATAAGCAAAAGATGTGCCGAGTGATGACGAGGGAAAAAACAACAGCAAACTGGGAAGTGGATAGAGAAATTGAAATAAATACAAAATTGCAAATGAATTTCAAGGGAATGGCAGAATAGTCTTTGTTAAAAACACATCTACAACATGGACAATTTATTTCGCTTTCTTTTTAACCAATGAATATTACAAGAGAAGTTGTTTAGGTTCCACTGTTTGTGTATTTGTTGTTCTATAACATGGGTGTATGTTATCTATACTCGTTAGATATAATACCCAGATCTGAGTATTTCCTTGCCTATTTTTTCAGCTTCCTAAATAAAAATCCTTTACATCGTCTACTAATTTTTTGTCATTACACCTTCAATTTATTACATCCATCTCCTAACTCTGGGTGTCATCAACATATCAAGAGGCACCATCACTAGTCGATGCCTTCTGCTCATCAAGAGTAAAAAGATTGCACACACTGCATCCAAATTATTTGTAAATTCTCCAGTCAATTGAAGTAGCTAGAGTTTTTTCTGTCGTCTTGCGACGATTGCCCTCTTAGTTAAGTCAAATGAAAGATGATATGTGATGACAATTCTAGGAAGCTGATTTACCTTAGCATGGCTTGTACATCTGGCCCTAAGCCCTAGCAGCCAAATGATTGTGATGAAAAACGGCTGTCATCTCATTTAGAGATTAGCGCCAGTCACGAGCTCTCACCATCTTAAAGGTTAAGTATCATAAGCTGCTTCTCAAATGTAACAATGTAAACACGCAACGATGATTTGGATGGCTTCTTAATATACAGACAGATATTGATATTTTGGAGGCCACTTGTGCAGATTTGAGCTTCGGTTTTTCTCTTCCAATTTCAAACTCTCTCGATATCCACATATAGCAGTACATCAAGATGGAGGAAATTGCCAAGAGGAGTTGCCCCCGGAGATGCTGGTGACATTTGGTGATGATATTTACGTGATTCCACTTTTCCGGAGCAGACCAACAGACTCCGGGGAATCTGTTAAGCTACGATAGCTCAAGGATCTTCTGTGGAAGCCCTTTCGATATCTAATTACTGTCCGGAATCCTAAAAATATATTTTGTTGAAAAGACTGTACAAATCAGTACGTGAAAAGAACATTTCCCGACTACTCTGCACAAACATCGACAAAGCACAACTGAATTTATCACTTTTATTTTGAGGTCTTCTTTCGCTTTGCTGCTAGCTAGCGTATCCCAATCTAAATGTGTGTATTCATGTGTGATATTATATAACCATGTTTTCCAAATATGTACAAAGAAAAACAGATGTTTTTGTGCTGATTGTGAGTGGAATTTTAGCCTGATTGAATATTAGAGCATTGGACGGCAGAGTTTTTCTTTCGAAGGTTTATTTTAACTAAAGTTCGCCAAAAAATCCCATAAAAAACTTGCAGTATTTTGCATAAACACATGCGTGTGTGGTGCTTTCTATGTATTTGTGTGTTTTGTCTGTTTTTGATTTTAGATTTGACTCGCTGATTTTCTCCCGAAAAAAGGCGAATGTTGACCAAAAAAAATTTCTGTGAACGTGATATGTTTGTTAAATTAGTTTATTGAATCTGCCTGCTGGTGTGTTTTACTCACATACTTTTTCAAGAAGCTGGTTACAGCAGTTTTTTAATGATGTAGGGCTCGTTGCACTGCAATGAAAATTAGAGTTTTGGTCATCTCGTTTCGATCGGTACAGATCTTTTGTTCACGAGACCAGGTAAAACTAAAATACTTCGGAAAATGCGAAAGATATGAATTTTTGAACTAAATTGTCTCAAAGTCATCACTACTGTCACGGAACGGATAAGTGTGACATTGAAATTAAGGAACAACCATTAAACCGGGGTTTCTTCCAATCCCTCTATTCAAGGCAGGCCATAAAAATGCAACAAGTGGCTGTTGTGAGTCGTTTAAAGCGTTTTAACATTGTGTATACAAATCGAGCATTTGACCCAGACCAAGGTTCATACTATCGTGGAACGTTTCAAGCTGACATGGTAATTCTGCAGAAGGCGCCCTGAAGTAAAATTTGTAGAAGAATTTTCAGACCGTACCAAAATCCGCTTTAATGAAGTCCTTGAGAGGAATTAAAATTTGGGAATGACAACTACTTTGCACAAATAAAACTTAAAATGTATTGCCCTCAGTAATGCCCTCAGTATTGCCCTCAGTACTTTTCGGACCGATGGCATGGTGAAAAATTATACATATTATACCGCTTTACAAGTTGCTTCGTGGGTTCGTTGCAAGGCCAGGTTATTATGTAACCACTCTCGTTTCATATTTGGTGTTCTAGTAACCCTAATTTTTTCGCATAATAAATACGAATATTTACAACTTATTTAATTTTTAACATACAGTGTTGATTAATTTTCCAAACAAAAAGAAGAAAACTCCCCGAAGGGTCTACTCAATAAACTTGTCTCTACAAAAGCTCAAATTCATAAGGTTGTTACTCCCAAGGTTTTTTATTGACCTTCTTTCCAGTAGCATGTGCCAATGTAACTCGCGGGCGAAATTATAAATTTTCACCTCAGTGTCGGACTTCAAACTCCGTAAATATTTTTTGCTTCAGTTTTGTCACTTGTTTATATGTAGTTTGATTTCGCCCGTGAGCCTCCCTGTTATGAATGTGTCTTGGACAAGCTCTTGGGAAAGATGGCCTTAGAAAAAATAGCGGAAGAATTGTTTCGCTAAATAACCAGGCATGATCAGACACGGAATTGGAATGTAGCCTGCAAAATGCACCCTTCATTATGATTGATGGGTTGAATAATCCTGGTCTAGCATTTCTTATGTTAGCTAAGTTGGTGAGCATGAAGCTTAAAGCAGAAATTTCTTCATAGACTTTAAAGCAATAAACTATTTCATGCAATCGATCACTGAGCTGATCTGCTGACGTTACTGCCCATAGAGAACGAATCACGTTTACGAAAATCAGTAACATAAACAGATGAAGTCTTCTCAAATCAGCAGCTTTTGTTGGCACTTATATAAAAATGCTTTGCTTTAAATGGTGTCTTAAATCTAAAATTTTACTTGCCATGTTTAAAAAAATAATAAAATTGTTTGGTATATTCTAGCACTAGTTTTAAATAAGTACGAAATTAACCATTAAGTTTTGACTTCTTTCTGGCATTTAAATTCAATTTTGTGCTTTGGTGCGTTTGATATAGTTTTCTGATAAATATTTTTGTAGGACATTTCAGCTTGCTATATTGCTGTTTAAAGGGACTTTTTTGTCCTTCCTCAAGAAAGGGTAAAAAAGACCTAACAGCAAAGATTTAGGTAGTTAAAAACCCGTCACCTGGCAGGCATAAAGGTAAGCTTGGGGCAACAGTGAGCACTGTCAGAAGTTCTGACTTATATCTTCTCCTGGTAGCGGTCGGTAACAGGTTCCTGTCTCTGCAAGGACTCCGGTTTAATAAGTAGAGCGTTAAGAAGTTAAAACTATTATGAATATCCCTAATCTACGTTGGAACAGCCTACGCTAGAGACTCGTGGCAAAGAGGGTGCTTGGTTTCTGGATACGTTCGATCTCCAGTTTTAATACAGACTTACCCGTCCATAAGGGTCGGTGGTGGTGGATTACTTTTTTTCTTCATTACAGCCTTGAATGAAGAAGCCAGTCAAGAGGCGGAGAGGCTAATCTCTAAAGAAACTACGGTTTTAATTGGCAGAGGGAGGAAAACGAGATAGACAAGAATACGTCGCGGGGGGTTGATGGGTCAATATTTAAAGATACTTTCAAAGCGTTGGACCGCGAGTTTCTGATAGGGATGGACAATCTTAGTAAAAACTCCAGTCTTTATTGTCCATTAGAGGAATTGTGAAGAGATGTATAAGAAAACCTTGCAAGGAGTGGACGGGTCAGTCTCCAAAGATACTCCTGAGGATGGTAGCGCTTATTGTGTGTGAAGGTGTGTGTGGCTAGCATAAGGCTTAGGACCACGGGCAGACACTTGCTAAATGGAAAGGCTACGGCAGACCTATTCCTTAGAGAAATGCTAGAAGTTGCAGACTCCGTGATGAGGAAGAAGGTCGACAGTCACCAGTTGACAGATTGAAATCACTTCAGCCTTCAGATAAGGGTGTGGTAGTCCTAAATTACAAATTGATTGCCTAAATCAATTTTCAGAATGAAGGGGACCAAAAAGGTACCCATAAATTAAGCGGTGTGATCCGATATCTGACCTACAATAAAATAAAAAAGTAGATAAATAATTTGTTCCACAAAAATGGTCCTCATAAAATTTTACATAAAAGTATTGAACACCCCTCCTTAAGTGTAAGAACTAGAAGGTTTCCCATGGCTAAGGCTACATTTAAAGTCCATAAAATATTTTTAAAGCATTTTGCTTGGTACACTAGAGGCTATTCAATGTACAGTGCATCCAGATTTTCAAGGAACAGTTCTTCACTTAACAGCTCTAATTTACTTCTTAAATATAATTTCGCAGAATGCTTCTTATTCCTTTTACACAAATGAAAAAATACTCAACGTAATTAAGAGATATTTTTCTTACGGCTGCACTTTCTCATCTCTCTACACAAACGTCTTTCTAAAACCTTTTAACAGCGATAAGCGAAAAAGCTAAATTATAAGAAAAAAATTGAATTTAGCACAAAAGCCGGCTAAAAATATTAAGAGAAAAAAACACAGCGAAATGAAACGGAAAAACAAATCAAGCAATTACATTAACGTTTATCATTTCTAACGAATAGAAAAAAAAAATTGAGATAAATGAAAGAATAAGAAGCAGCAAAGAAATGTTGTCTGTTTGTTAGAATATCTCTTTGTCAATTATTAGACTTTTTAAAAACAATGTGGATCCTTTAGTTTGTTTCACTTAATTAAAACGCTCTTAAGCATAATTAGAAAATTACAAGGAGGGTTGTTTGTTAGTCCTGGAAATTAACACCGAAAAGGATTTCTTTTTTCTAACACACTCTCGGCTGTTGCTTTAAAAGGAAAAGGAAAAAGGCGTGAAATTAATTTTTTAAGAAGCGAAGAAGATGCGATCAGGTCCGGGTGATTTTCTCATATCTACATTTTGAATTGTCTATTTGAATAAATACAAACAACATTACACAGGATTATTCACAGTGTCAATGATTTCTGGTGTAGTGTTTCAATTGAGTTTTTAGCCCAAGTGCGGTTTTCAAGTCTTAGTTGGGATTCGTAAGCAGTACAACATTATAGGAGGGCGGATTAATAAGTCCGTGACTTTTCCAACTGCTCTCGTAGTTATATGAAATGCACCACTATTCCCATCAAGTAACGCCTGTTAATAGACTACTGTCAAATTTTAAGCAAGTGTCGTCATTTACTTTGCCTTTAACAGCTGTTCAAAACATACAACATCGTACATTTATCCAAAAATGGACAAAAGTAAATTTCGAGTGCTCATTAAACATTATTTTTTGCGAAAAAATCCCGTCAATCAAACCAAGGAAAAGCTCGATAAATACTATGGGGACTCTGCACCATCGAATTCAATGGTAAAAAAACTGGTTTACTGACTTTCGTTGTGGTCGTACAAGTACAAATGACGCTGAACGTTCTGGACGGCTAATTGAGGTCAGTACACACGAAAATGTCCAAGAAATCCACGATATGGTGTTGGCCGATTGAGGAGTAAAAGTGCGGTGTGGTTTCGATTTTAAATTATCAGCCGGGTTTAAGAAAGCTGCATGCTAGATGGGTGCCGCGGTTGCTCTCAATTGATCAAAAAATCATAACCGTAAACGTGTGACAACTTCAAGGATTGTTTGGAGTTGTTTAACCGCAATCCGAATGAGTTTTTGCGGCGTTTTGTAACTGTGGATGAAACATGGATCCATTACTGTACTCCGGAGACCAAGCAGCAGTCTAAACAATGGGTTTCTCCGGGTGAACCTGCTCCGAAGAAGGCCAAGGTAAGTTTGTCGGTAAGGTGCTGGCAACAATTTTTTGGGTTTCAGGCGGGATAATCCACATCGATTACCTTCAAAAGGGAAAAACAATAAACGCCGAATATTGTGCCGATTTAATGAGGATTTAAAAAGAAAACGATACCATATGGCCAAGAAAAACGTTCTTTTTCATCAAGATAATGCACGGGTGCACATGTGTGCAGTCTCTATGAATTGGGCTACGACTTAGTCCTTCATCTGCCATATTCTCCGGATTTAGACCCTAGTGACTACTTCCTATTTCCAAACCTAAAGAAATGGCTCGGTGGAAAGAGATTTAGCTCCAACGATGAAATTATTGACCAAACAAATGCCTGTTTTAAGGACCACGAAAATTCCTATTTTTTGGAAGGGATACGAAAACTGGAGAGACGTTGGACTTTATTATTGAGTTAAAAGGAGATTATGTTGAAAAATAAATTTTTGTTTTGCAAAAAAACTGTGTTTCATTCAAAAAGTCACGGACTTATTGATCCGCCCTCGCATGTACCTTATATCTCTCCAGAAGCTATAGTCCGTGTCCTCTGTTGGATGCAAGCTCCCGATAGCGGATTTATGTTTCTGTCTCAATTTATTACGCAAGACTTTTTGGTGCAAGTGCATTTGCATTGTTATGTGTTCAGAACGACTAAGCCTTCTCTTCTTAACAAATGTGGAATTCAATTTTCAAATGTGTCGCAGTTCTGAAAATATAAAATGAAAAGGGATGCTTTCATAGCACTGTGATTTGATATATTACAAATATGGTCATTTCAACGATACCACACGAAGATATATGAATGCCGCTCATACTTCCACGAGCAAAACCCTACCGGTTGTTTTACGATTTAAGCTCAATATCGGTCACTAAAGGACAATACAACGAAGCTTAACATAAAGTGATTTTGCAGCATGGCCATGCTCAGCAATGTTCCATATATGTCCCTGTTGCAGAACTGCCTTTATCCTAGATTCCACCAAACTATGGCCGGAGTTATCAACTCAAATATTTTCCACCTTAAATAAAACAAACATCCTTCATTAAACCCAATCGGAAAATTTTTCTCAAATGTTGTTCGTTCCCTATGTCTCCTTAGCGTAAAATTTTGAATATTAAATAGCAAATTTATTTAAGCAAAACATAAAACTCGGCATATGTGCATACATATGTATATCAATGTATGTCGGTGGATACTTTTTTTGGCATATCCTTTATTAAGTCATAAAAACAACTTTATTTAAGCATATGCCCGTTTCTCGTAATCTGTAAGAAAGAAACTCTACTTCTCCCGCTCTCACATCAACTTATAACAAAATATAAGCTCACAACAACGACAACAAGAAAATAATGTTTATTACAACCCCTTTGGGCACTCTCTCTGCAAAAGTAAGTACAACAACCAGCCATAATATGCTTTGAAAAACAGAAGACACGATGTGTTTTGTAAAGGCTTATTTTCAAGAGTTCGGTTTCCATATAATCAAAAAATACACGAAATAGTGTAACCTAGGCAAGCGAGCGTATTATTTTTTAGTCGATTTTGTCCAAAAATGGGGCTTGAGCTCAGTTTTGAAGGCATTCACCAAATTTTCAATGTCTAACAGAGTTCTGTTAGCAGGCTACCAGAGCTTTGTTGATAGGTATGGTTTGTGTCTAGGATTACAAATTTTAAAATTTATCTTCACACACATTAAAATAATAAGCATGCCCGCAAGTTTGGTAAGCCTGTCGAGAGGTCCAGCAGTAGCTTGCTGAACACATGTACCGCATTATCCTTCAAGTCCCTACAAGGGACATTTCGCTTTACGCCACAAAATATTTTCCATTGTCGTAAATTTTCTATATAAAATAAAAACACAAATGCCTGAAGAGAGCTACAGATTTTTGACTGCGCTCAAAAGGTTGTAAAGGGCGCTGACGATTTCTTGGTAGCAAGGAGAAGGAGCATGCCTTGGGCCTGCAGTACTCCGAATGCTGTTCCCTAGTAAATATGTAGATGATAGACCCCACTGAAATGGAGCTAACCTTTTAAAATTATGGCACTGGGATTAGTTTCCTGGGATCATATTGCCGGTTATAGAGGTTATATGCCGGGAGGATTATCCATAAAACAATTACAACACTCAAGGACGGGGCTAGACATACGATTCTGATTAACTAAAGATAAAAACGATAGGAAAATAAATTTCAATAAAATAACAACGGTGTAAGATATCAAATTGACCGTTGTTTAATTTTAAAGCTGCATTTATGCAAAAATGTAGGTCATCAGCGGGCAGAAATTTTTTTCTCTTACAGGGATAAATCAGGAAGCCTGTTAAGAGGGGGGGAGGTTAATCTCTGAAGAAACTACGGTATTAATTGGCCAAGGGAAGAATCCGAAAGAGATTGACAAGATTGTCTGGCGAGGGGAGCTGGGTCAACCCTTAAAAATACTTCTAAGGCGTTGGACCGTGAGATTCCGATAGGGATAGGAAGATTAGCCTCGTCCCATCGAAATCACACAAAAAACAAGCGATTATAATTTCTTTTAAACTTAAAAATAATCAACAATTTATTTTTAATTGTGTTCGTGAATAACAACGTATGTGCTTTCAAATTTCTAAATTTACTTATGTTTTTTAGTTGGACAATTTAAGTTTAGAGCTATTTAAAGAATTTTAGTATCAAAGCAATTCGTCATCCCCTTTTCCCCATTCAGTCATTCATTTTTTCCATGTATTTCGCGATTTCTTTAAACAGGGCTGCTACGCATACAGCTCGTGGGACTGATAACGGGAAACATTAAGTGGAGAATTGTGTTTTAATTTTAAGTTGTTGTTTTTTTTAAAAACAAGATCATAGCGAAGTTCACCCTTTACTAGCCAGTATTAAACTAACTTCATTTCTGGTCTACAGTTAACTGTTCGTTGTTATTATACTTGTATAACATTTGACAACATCTTGTCGTTTTATCTCTCTTTAACACATGCATACATGAATACATACATGCATACGTACATATACATATACCTTAGACACAAAAAAGGATATTTAGAATTTTATAAACAGACTTTTTCTTTTTGAAAATGTACAACTTAACAACAAAAGAACATTAAATGTGAAGGTACACAAGTTTTTGTACCTTAATGTCCTTCAGCATAACTGTAACATTAATGTGATGTTTGCATGTGTATATGTGTTTGCGTTATTGTTGGCATTATTATTACGGGACTGTCTGACTGGTAGTGTGTCTGTATGAGTGTTAATGTTACATTGTGTGAACTTTTTTTTTTGTAACACTGTAACAAATAATAGAATGCGGGGTTCAAAGTGCTAAATGCTGTTCAAAGATTCATAAGTCTGGAAAATTAACGATCAAATCCTTGTTTTTTATCTCCCTTTCCTTGTGCTTGCATTTATTTTTTCTAAAAAAAAACATCATGAAATAAGCAAAACATTTGGATAAATAAAAACAAAAACTAGAAAAAAAGGTTTGGCCCTTCACTGGCGTCAGTAATGTGAAAAAATTATTGTCTTTTTCAAGTGTTAAGGGCAAATAAATGAATAGCACATTAATAAACTGACTCTTGAGCAGAAATTGAAAGGAAAGTGCTGGCATGGGAGTTAATTTGGAAGAACAAAGATGTGTATAAAAGAACCCACTTAGCTTCTTTCCACATAAATGTCGACCTTAGCAAGCTGTGCAAAATGTTTTTCAATCACATTTCATTTAAACAATAGTTCTGAATAGAAATAATTGTTCGGATCTCATTCTTATAATTAAAAATTTCAGTTGCTATTTCTATCCCAATTCTCTTGCTAAAAAAATGTATTTATTGCGCCTCTATACGCATTTGGCTGGTTGCTTAGGCGAGCTCATTTGGAAACCGTAATAAAAATTTGTATAAAAAGTCGATCCCTCTTAAGCTTGAATTTCTTCAAACTAAATGAGAAAGTTAAGAAAAGCCAAAACAATTCACATTTATGTTTTCATAAAACCCCCAAAAAAATTCTATTTTTATAAATATATTGATAAATGTTTTATTTAATGTCGGCAATTATGGATGGAATACAATATCAGATAAATGTCCGCCTCTGTTAGCCTCACAAATGCGAGGCCTTTTGAACACATTTTTCATTACATTTTCACACATTTCACGCGGTATTTCATTAATTTCATCACGAATATTTTATTTGAGTTGCTCCAGCGTTTCTGGTTTGTTTGCATAAACCTTGATTTTCAGATATCCCTACAAAAAGAAGTCCGGAGCCGTCAAATCAGGCGAACGTGGAGGCCAATCAACATCACCATTCTTTGAAATAACTTGTTATGGAAGTCTCGCAGTACTTCCATTGTAATCCAGGCTGTACGCGATATGGCACCATCTTGTTGAAACCACATGTTAGTCAAGCCCAAAGCATGCAGTTGTGGGGTTAAAAGGTTTCCAATCATATCACGATATCGCTCCCCATTGAGAGTTACCGTTACGCTATTTTCGAATTGAGGTTGATGGATTGTTTTGAACACTTTCTTGAACAGAAGTAATGTTTTCAGACGATCTTGCAGTACATTGTGATCCATGCTTGGGCCTATCAGTTACAGTCCCTCTTTCTTCGAAATCATTCACTACACGATAAACAGTGCGTCTTGTTGGCACGTTGTTTTCTCCCAAAAATTTCACGTAACTTTCTCATCGTCGCAGTAATCGATGATTGATTTTGATAAAATGTTTTAACGATTAAAACACGTTGGTTAACCGAATATTTTTCCATAATAAATTTGCCACGTCTCTACTTCACGACTGCCAAATATGAACTGTCAAGACCCTTGTTTACCGAAATGGGAGAAAAACAAAGTAGTATACCTTCCCGGTGGACACCCTGTACTTATTGTAATTTTCTTTTAATAAAATAAAATTAAAATAAAATTAAAGCTCTAAGAAAAAAATTCTATTTTGCAGCTGGCAATCTAAACAGTGTTTTCAAGTTGTCAAACGATTACTTGAGCCAAAAAAAAAACACTATCTGTCAAGACTAATGTTTACCAAAATGGCGGCGGACACCCTGTAAGGTTTCACAAACCTCTGAAAAATGTTGACCAATTTCATATCTCTTGCGGATTGTTTAAATAAACCGATGATTTTAAAGAATTAAGTCTGAGCGATTAAATTGAATAATCTTGTCCGTCAATTTGTATCGCAAACAGTAGGCACCTGGAAACTCTGAAACTTATCTTTCTAAATTTCCATTATCGCGTGCAAATTGTAGGCAGTTGCTGTATTATATTCAAACAATTCATCAAACCGTGTTATTCACTAGCAATTCATCCAATTTAAACCCGGCTGCACGAGTGAATGTTTAACGACCAATGGCCTCTGAAGTCATCTGATCGGTATTAAAAGCTTATCGCCGGCAACTTAAGCCACAGCTTTGTTGTTCTTTCCGAAATCCCCAGTACGAGGCCGTTTTTTATCAGGAGTTATTATTGTCTATTGGCAGTCGGGAGCTATACGGCTTAGTATCTGACCAGCTGATCGGAGGTCATGCATTCATGGCTCGTCACTCTGTTTACAAATACGAAAGGCAAACTAAAATATTCAGACATGCTGTAACACTTTAGGGCAAAGCATCAGACACAGTCAGGAGCGACACAATTTAGTCACCACAAAAGAACACAAAACAGGTCAAAGGCAAAAGTTTTGCAATACCATCTTCACTTTTATAGCCGCCACTTTTTATAGCCGAATCGTATTTTTTTAAACAACTACTTTATGTCTGGCCGGCCGGTTGTCTCACCACCCTTGTGTGATCCACAAACTGTATAAATACTCGCACTTTGTTCTTGCTATTTTTTAATTTAACAGACTTCTTTAATTTTCTTTCAAAACTAAATTTATTTTCCTAATTTTGTCAACTTGAAAATAGTGGGAGTTTGCTGCAGCACCATTAAATTTTTACTGAAGAATTCAACATTTTTTAAGTGCCTTAAATATGAAAGAGTATTTCTGCTCGTATTTTCTATTCCATTAAATTCATATTTTTGAACGAAATTCGCGTCTTGTTAAAAAAGTGATTCTCGTGAAATGTACGTTGGACAACCCCCTGTTTGTTTTGTCATATTTTCTCTTCATTTCTTTTCTGTTATGTTTTCTCCTTCTGCGTAAAGCAAGCACTACGTGAATACTTAAATGTTCCTAAATTGATTCAATAATACTCAAGTTTTTTTTTGTTCGTTTGTATTTCTTCTGTTTCAGTTGCTTTTATAGTCATGTTAGAGTGGAGAAGGCTCGAGAGTATTGCAAAATTCTTTAACCCATGTGTGACTGACAAGGTAACCGGGTACCTACTGCCATTTGAAACTGATTTTTTTCAAAGAAGTTGATAACGATTGTACATTGAACTGCTGGAGAGTTTCTACTTTTTGCTATATTATTCATTTTGACAGTCTTGGAAAAAAACATAAAAAAATGCTCAAGACACAAATGGTTTCTTTTTATAATAAATATTAGTGAGAAAATATAATAGAATTTCATTTACACAATTTTATGTATACAGAAAAAAATTAAATAATGTAATTCATTCACATGTTGGACCATTGGCCAAATGCAAAATACAAATCGGTTTGGCACAATTACTAAAAATTATACGTATTTGCCTTAGATTCATACGAAGTTTTGAATACGCCTTGCAAGTTACTACTATTCCGATACAGCCAATCTGATCTCTTTGTACTTTTGAAGTACCGGTTTTACACTGGTGTCAAACTCTTTCCCCAGTATAACCTCTTTTGCTGTTCGAGTGTATGTTGCTGTCATCGTCTTTGATTGTTTAGCATGCTGCATCAATTCGCAAACATTAATTCTAATAAAACAGTATTCACTAACGTCTACCAATTCATTCAAAGAGACCCGATCTAGAAGCTTTACCTGCTACCTGGTCACACCTAGGAGATACCTACTTGATGAACAGAGTTGACCTGCTACCAGCTCACATGACAAAAATAAATTTTACGAACAATTAAAGACCAAGGATTGGATATAAACTGCTCAGAATGAAAAATGACACGGAAGATGATACTTAACCAAACCCAGTGTTTGTCCGAAGCAAACCTTGACAAGGGATGACGGAAATTGTCCCAAAAATATGGCCGTATTATGTTTTCAATAAGGCATTGCAAACTTAGATCTTTTAAAAACAATCTATGGCGATTGAGCAAGAACACAATGACGTGTTTATCATGAGCATACATGATCGTGTGCGGGAAAACGTTCACGAATCCAAATCTAGATCAAAATAACTAATTAATAAATGTTAGATATTTTCATTCAATTGTTTATTTGAGAAATTCTTCGGCAGCTCTCATATTTATTTATGTCAGTTACGTTAATTTTACGGTGCAGGTCGTTTAGGTTAAAATTGAAAAGCTTCAATGTCTGTAACAATTAGTATTTTCGATTCAATATTTAATCAAGCGACGTGTTGGGGGCTGTAAAACAATTTTGCATCAAAAAGTCAATTATGAAAAGTAGGATAGTTACGTTATTTTAGCGGTTAGGGTTCGATACGTTCATTTCAGCACATTCCGTAGTAGCAACGGTCAATACAGTTGGATATCCTACTGTCACCGATAAGTTGCTCCGGCCCTTTCTTGAACGCGGTTGAGATGCTTCAAATCTCGAGCACATACTTAGGGTTGCATTATAATTAAAATAATAAGCAGATGAGCTGGAGTGAAGTGTCTCGTACACTGTTTTAAAAAACCGAAGCTCCTTTGGCGGTGTCAGTCGCTGTCGTATAACAAGAACAAGAAAGCGTTTCCTTTCTGACAATAGTGTTACCATTTCTGCATGCTTGTGTTTCATTCTGAAAAATATGCAACATTCACGAAAAACAGCACGTTCCGTTTATAAATATATTGCATACAAAACTGGCGAATATGTAACATTTTGAGCACTCAGCTTAAGGTTCAGGGGGGAGTACTACTTTTGTTTACAACTGTATTAGCTACTCTGTTTATACAAGCCACAGTTTTATTTCATTTGTTTGTTTTTGCGTCGTAGTTTCACTTAATTATTCTTAATTATTCCAAAAAAAGTGCATCACTTTGTGCGGGTTTTGGGCAAATTACTTTCTATTTATAAAGCTAAATTTTTTTCAGAAAAGAAAACGCCAATAAGTTAGTCTCACATAAACTAAAAAAAAAATTATGGAAACCACCAAAAATTGTCTGCATTCTTATGTTTCGCCGTAACTCTATTAGAAGACGTTTCAATTAAAAACTTTTATCTGTTTCCCCTTTAACAATAGCGTTGTTTTCTCACTTTTTATTTTTATATTGAATGTATGTTTTTTTTTTAATTTTTAGGGGAAAATATTTTATGAATTTATGTGTTTGAAGAGATTTTGAAGTCTATTTTAAAAGTACTGCATTTCTAAATGCTTTTATAGCGTTGGTTTTAATGCAATTCAAGTGTGTGCTTCACAATTTAAGGTAAAAAGAAGGATTAAATTTTATTTTATTATTAAAACAAACAAAAACTTTAAGGACTCAGTAGTGCTACTTTACTGATATAAAACAAGGAAGTGGAAAGTTTTGTGATGTTGACGCTTAATTGCTTTCTTTTACATCTTTACGAAGTCAACAATTTTTTGTTAAATCTAGACCAATATTTATTATTGTAATGTGTTGTTGAAGAAGGCCGCTTACTTTACGGGTCCCTTGTTGTTCCTCGAATTGAGTTCAGGCAACCGGCGTGTAATTTGCGACTACCTTATATTTATTGAGAATCATGCCATCAGACTGTCGACTGGTAGCTTACGGCTCTCTTACTCATCACTGAGTCTCTTGCTAGCTTTTGTCTAAAGCTTAGGGCCACCATGGTGTTCATATTTAACAAAGATCTGCCCGTGGTCCTAAGTCTTATGCTAGCCGGTGCTGGATATTAACACACAATGTGCGCTACTGTCTCAATCTCTTCCTAAGGAGCATCTTAGGAGACTGAGTCGTCCACCCCTTGCGAGGATTTTTTGTCCATCTCTTCAAATTCCCCAATTAGTCAATAAATACCGAAATTTCTACAGAGATTAACCTCCCCACCGCTGGCAATGCTTCATTACCTATTTCTATCTGAACTTCACGGTCCAACGCCTTCATGACAAATAATCGTATGCACTCTTTTTAGAAAACTTTCCATCCGCTTTTTGTGTAAATATTTATTAACACCAGATATTCATCGTTAATTTGTCTTCTTTAACGAAAGCGTGGATATTGGTTTATTCACATAGACCTCTGATTTCAAATAATCCCTGTGATCTAGGGTGTAAAGTGATTTTTGCCACGACTTGTATGGTATGTTGCAACGTCTTAATGAAATCATATACCAACCACATCAATATCATTCAGTTTAAGCAGACTAGCAATGTACTCAGCCAGAAGTTGATATCCAACTGTCAATCGTTTAGGATTCATTTGATTCGTGGGTTCTCTCAAGGGCAAATATCGATGATTAGCAAAGGTATAGAAGCCAAATGCTTCTAGTGTTCCACAAACAAGATTATTTGATGACTTGCTATCGGCCTTCCAGTGTATCTGTCGTCACCAACTGGTTCAGCTAAATTTTTAAATTAGTCTCTTTACAGTTAACGATTATTTGACTGCTAAGCTATCTGCATTTGTTTGGCGGCGATAAGTTCGTTTAACCTTTACCTAACTTTTAAGAAAATCTTAAAATTCTTCAGACCAAATGAGAAATGCAAAGAATCTCAAAACAAAACCATTAAAGTTTTACTAATGTCCCTCTTCTTTGAATTTGTTGAAACAACAGAATACTTAAAGTAGTTAACTTTTATGTTCAGAAAAATTGTTTAGAATTATTGTCGGTTGTCAATACAAGACTAAAACATAAATACACCAATTGCCCCACATGTATCCATTAATCATTTTCGTTAGAGAAAAAACAAAAAAGAAACAACGTCAACATTTCCCACACAAGCTCTTGTATGTTGGGTTTCTTATCAGGTTCTTTTCTTTTGATTGTGAACTCTTGCCTGCTTTACTACTCTGCATACTCACACCTCTGTTTTTTTGTCTCTCTCTTTTAGATGTACCTAACGAGCAAATGGATTTTATGCTGTAGCTGGCTCATCCTTGCACAACACATTACAATTGTCATCGCTTGCAGGGTTTCCGAATATCCGTGCAAAGGAAGCATATGTATACCGTTGGATAAATATTGTGATGGCAGAGCGGACTGTGAAGATGGCAGCGATGAGCCAAGACACTGTACTGGTAAGTTCTTCTCTAACACTGAATATTCTTAAGAAATAATAAAGTACTAAGTGGTAGTTGGGGGGAATTAGAAGGAAACTTCAATGTTTCCAAAGATGCTGCAGGCATTTTCGTCGTATTTGAAATATGAGAACATTGTCGGTGTCAAAGTATGGTGGAGTATACAAGAAAGCGGAGTTTCGAAATTTTGTAATTGACGAATTTTGTTTCGGTACATGTATCCCTAAAATACCCAGTAGCTCATAGTTGTCCTTGGAGCGTTTGGAAAAGGACGAAAGTTATCTTTAGCGACGAGAAGTATTTTTGGATAAATTGCCATATAGCAATTCCCGGTTGCTGGTTGAGCCTACCACAATAATTCTTCGTAATTCTTAGAACACAGTGTTGGTGAAGTGATCACTGTCAATGACAAACGCTACAAATCAATGATAACCAACTTTTTTGGCCCGAATCGAACTTAGATGATGTGGAGCTCCAGCAGGGCGTCGCTAACCGGCATACACCGCACATCAAAGTGAACACTTTGCACGAACGATTTCTTTGGGAGTTGATGTAATTTTACTACAAAAATCGTGCTAGACTGTTTTTGTGGGGTATTCAGAAGTCGCTGATCCTTTCGTATATCATTAAGCCACAATCTTCCTATACTAGATAACCCAGGGAGGGCATCACTTAAATTCAACCGGTTCGCTGGATGATATGAAATTTCATGCATGGTGGCATACAAGGGCTTTTACATTGGCTTTTTTAGACCTATGATTGAGACTATAATAATTAACTGCGTCTGATTTATACATTCGTGACAAAACAGGCAGCTAACGATTGACTCAAAATAATGTATTAGTACACAAAGACCTACAATTTTAATTGTAGCTAATGTACATAAAGAATATAAGCTATATAGGACTACATAAACACTTTTAAGTGACACTAAGGTGTAACTTTACAAAAACGACTATGAATACGGCTAATATATTACTATAAAGAGAGCTAATTTTGAAGTTAAAGTTTGAATATGACTAAATATATTATGTGGTTATGCAAGCAACTGCGATGATACTAAATCAATATATGAAAACCTTTTATGTTATCAAATATAAACGTATCACTGTACAATCAGCCGGTATTGAAACTAATATATGATTATCAATAGAGCTATGACTGAAGTTAATTTATAGCTGACATTAGCAGAGGATCGAGAATATTTTTCGGTTACATAAAGAAGCTATATTTTACTATACGAACACACACCTTCGATGAAGACAAATTTATGAGTATACATATATACGGCATAAACTAGCACAGAATTGATGTTATTAGAAAGCCATAAAAAGGAGCTTGTGTACAAACAGCTGCGAACGAGGCAGATTAACGAGGATATATGTGAATAATATTAGCATATGAGCGAGGCTACTTTATGACTATAAAAAGAAGCCATGTTGAACTATTAAAACAGTTAGGAGTAAGTTAGATATATGAGTATATATGTGGGTGAGACTAGCACATAATCAGGGCTAGTTTATGACTATAAAATGAAACTGTGTAGGACTATAAAAACAGCTATGATTAAGGCAGAAATATGACGATATATAGGAACAAATTAGCACAGTATCGGGGCTATTATATAGTCAGAAATAGATGGTATGTAGAGCATTACAAACAGTTGCGATGAAGACACATTTACAAGTTTATATATGACGGATATTAGCACATAATCGAGACTATTTCATGATTAAAAAAGAAGATATGTGAGACTATAAAAGAAGCTACGATTAGATATATGAGTAATATTTACTACTGTGGGCAAAGAATAGTAAGAATTTGTTCATTATTTTAAATTTCTTTATTTATTCTGCCAAATCTATTTCGTCTCCCTCAAAGTAATCCCCTCAGCTGCAATATATTTATGCCAACGTTTTTTCCAATCCTCATAACAGTTGTTAAAGTCATTTTCCGGAAAAGCCTTCAATGCACGTAGCGATTCACGTTTAATGTCTTCAATTGACTCAAAACGGTTTCGCTTGAGTTTGCTGAACAGCCAGAATTCACAGGGAGCTAAATCAGGCAAATACGGTGGATGTGGAACGATATTGCTTGAATTTTTGGATATTCGGCCGAATGATCGTCTGTTTCCGGGTCGTAAAGGTAGATCGAAGATTCGTCGCCAGTTGTAATACGTTTAATGACATCTTGGTAGTTGGAAAGCATTGTTTGACAGACGTCAACGCGACGCTGTTTTTTAAGAAAATTGAGTGATTTTGGAACAAATCGTGATTTCACTTTTCTTAGGCCCAAATTATCTTTTAAAATGGTTTTCACTGCTCCCTCCGATATTCCAACGATATCAGTAAGGTCCCTGACTGCTAATCGTCGATTCTCGAACACCAATTCCTTGATTTTATGACGTGTCGATCATCAGTTGATGTTGATGGCCGTCCAGGGCGTGCTTTGTCGTCAACGCGTTCTCGACCCTCTTTAAATAATTTGTACCAATCAAACACACTTGCTCGCTACATTCAATTATCACCGAAGGCCTTTTGCACCATTCTGAATGTTTCGGCACCAGGAATTTCATTCCGCACGCAAAATTTAATGGAACTTCTAGCGTATACTAAACACTAATGATTACTTTGATGTAATATTTGGCACAGATCTCACTGGCAGTCATACCAACGTAGAAAAAAAATTTCGACGAATGGATTTCCGCACGGAATTTAAATTAAAAAGTCTGGCTATTTTTTGCCCACAGTAGTATGTGCAGAGACTAGCACATACTCAGGTTTTTTTTTTGGTTATTAACAGAAGCTATGCCGGACTATACAATCAGCTACGATTGAGGCAGTAATATGATGATATCCACGGTTATAATTAGTATGGGATCGAGCCTGTTAAGTGGCTATACAAGAAACGGCTAAGATTGTGTCAATTATATGACGTTATTTATGGATGAAGGCATCACAAGATTGTCGCTATTTTATTGCTATAAAATAAGTTTTGAGTGGCTGCACAAACAGCTGTGATTGATTCCAAAAAGCTGCTGTATGACTGCATAAATACTTCCCTTCAACTCAACCGAATATGCTGCCAACAGCGATGTTGATAAGCAACTATAAAAAGGTTTATAATTAAAGTTAATATGCGAGGTACGATTAGTAGCTGCAAAATGTTTACACAGGTAGATAAAGTGAAAGCCATTGTTGAATTGCGTACAGACCTACACTGAAACTTTTATTACACTGTTTTCAGCGTGTGACTAAAGTAGTTTAACAGTTATTTGCAAAAAATTGTTAAACTTTCTATATTTTGCTATTGTTAAATAAGTTTCTTTTACTCTATTGTAAATCGTGAGTTAATTAAAACAACTTGTTTGTGCTAATATTTGCGTAGCTGAATTGCTGCATTTTTGTACGTTTTCAATGCACCACAGCAACTCATCTAAAACAAAGTAACGAAAGAAGAAATAGTTTTCATTCTAGAACCCACCGCCATAATTAAAAAGTTGTTGCTGATATTGTTTTTGTTTCTCTGTTATTTTTCACATTTGAACAATTTCATTTTGAAAAGGCTTGTAGACAAGATGGAAGGAAGGCTGGCAAAAAGGAAATTGAATTTGTGGGCGCGTATAAGACATGGTTGCTTAGTTCAGCAAGGGTTGTGTGGATTTTGTTCCAATATTTCTAACAGTCAACCTGTTTGTCTGTCTTTTTTGTTTATATGTTTGCTAACTCGCTTTAAAAGGGCATGAATGGATGTTGTTACCTTTGCCGTGTGGCCTTCAATATGACTGAGGTTTGTTTTCTTTTTTTTAATTAAATCTTGACTGCAGAGTTCATGTTTTTTAGCGGTTTTGTTTTTTTTTCTACGAAATGTTTGACTTTGATTACATTTGTTTAATTTGACATTTCATTTTTTTCTATTTTCTTATTGGGGCGTTAAGTGATGAATTTAATTTAAACATTTCTTTTTTTGGGAATTTGTTTTGTTTTTCTTTTATTTTTGAAATGTTATTTATTTTAAGCAGGATGTTTTTTTATTTATTTTGCTACATTAAAAATTTCCCTTTATTATTTATTTCCTTCATACATTTTTGTTTTTTTTTTCATTTTTTTTCGGTTTTATTTTATTACTCCCCCAAATAATTTATATAAATGGAAGATACTTAATGAAATGAACGCATGCATGAACATTAAAAGGACTGACGAACAAAAAAAAAACACGTTGCTTTAAATTGTTAAAATTTGCATAAATTTCGTTGAAATATTTTACACTTTTCCCCTTCTCTTTAGCAAAGAGGCATTTTAGGTTTCAGGAGTTGCTGGCTTTAAAGAATATAAAAAAATAAAGACACGTTATAAATTCTGTGTGTAGAAGAGATGATTCTTACGATCTGAGGCACATTTATAGAAAAAACTTTAGAAATCGCTGAAATAAAAAATTAGGTTAATAAAAAAAATAATCACCAGAAAAATACTCCAAAATATGAACTGGACAAAATGTGAAATATAAAAAGCGGAACAAAGTACTTGAAGGAGTTAGTGAAATGTGACCATAATCGTCAAAAACACAGAAAAGATCAATAATCGCTTAAACAGTTTGAAGGATTTTAAGCCGGCAAAAAAATCCAGTAAACTGCACCAACACTCTGAAATTTAAAAACACTTGTTAAAAAGCCTCTAGAGTTGAAGCTAATCTAAAAAAAATTAGTTAAGTGGCTGAAAATCATAAAAATTATATTAAACCGCTTGAAGCGGAAGAACCGGCAGAAACAAAAACGTAAAAAACATTAAGCTAAAACCGCAATAAGATCAGTAAAAAAGAATTAAGTTGGCAAATCGAAAAAAAACCAAAATGATGTTTTGGGATTTTAATTCTTTCAATTTAAAAAATTAAATTTAGTTAATCGTTTTATCCCAACCCATTTTTTTAAATAAATAATTGTTTAATGGTAACAAACTAGTCTCTATGTGCATTTAGCTGATCGCTTATGCTAGCTGATCAGACAAATTTTTAGAAAAACTTAAACGACTTATGCTCGAAATTCTTTAAACCAAGTTATAAATCCCAAGAAAATAAGGGCATTTAAATACTAAAAAAACAAGCAGAGAAATAAACGCTAAAATGGTAAAGAAATGTGTGTGGAGATAAATTCGAATTTACCTAGCAGAGACACAAACCGTATTTTTTAACAAGGCTTATTTTGACGTTAACAGAGCTCTGTTAACAATTTAACAGAGGGAGTCATTTTGACCGTATTTTCAGAAGTCTATAATAGGAAGCAGGAACCAGATCCATAAAAAACCCTTCAGAACGAATTGCTCTAAGGGTTAGTTAATTGACCCATAAAAGTAAAATATCGAAAATATTTAGGAAACAAAAGTAAATCTCATTAAAAAAACAGCTCTTCTGGCGACACTGTTAATCTTGAACATATTTTCAAAGACCATTATGGAAAAATTGTAATGGACTGGCGCAAGCCACTCTATAGAAATGGTGGTCCAGGGAGTACTTAGGAGAGATAAGTGATCGTTATGGAAAAATGGTGATTGGATGGCGCAAGCCACTATATCGGAATGGTGGTCTAGGAAGTACTTAATAGAGCCATAGAGGTTGAATTTTATTTACTCGGTTTCTGTAATTATTGCAGATATCCCACCTTTACGGCTCTATTGAGTACTCCCTGGACCACCATTAAAAAAAAACATTAAACACGATGAAAAAGCATCGTTGGAAGAAATAACTTGGGAAATCTCTTAAGTCAGAAAAAGCTCTAAACTATAAAATTTTTGAATTCAGAACTAAAAGCAAAGAGTTGTCAAATCAGAAAATTTTGCAACAACCATAAAATTTAGAAAAACAGGCAAAATGTAGAAAAATATTGCTAAGTTTACACAAACAACTTAAACTTGCCAAAAAATTAAGAAAATGAAAACAATTTCGTCCAAACCCTGTAACTTATTTTATAAAAAATCTACCTTAAGGTGACACACGGCACAACTATTCAGCCCCAAACTTAATTCTCATTTCAATATTTTCTTCCAACGCAGAGACAAAGATTTTTATTTTTCTACATTTTTGCTTCGTTAACAGGAAGTTTAATTACGCACAATAACAAGATTATTAAAAATGAAAAGGACGTAAAGAGAAAAACGAAGATGCCTTGACTATTTGGTATTAAATCAGAACAGGTGATTTTGGAGAAGTGAAACTTGAAGTTCTTTAAGAGGCTTTAGGAAAACAGGTTGCTAAAGATTAAAAAGTGACTTAATATTTGACATACTATACCAGGTTTTTTGCTTTGGAAACTGGTTTTCAGCGTAGGACTTTTGCTAGATATCAGCTTTTAAAATAATTAAACTGTAGTCTTAAGCGGGAAATTAATCTCTGAGGCTACCTACGATGTAGTGTTTATTGAATTTTAATTGTGTTTCTTTTAATTTAAGATCTCAACCTTTAGAAAAATTACCCTATAGAAAGGGAAAATATGAAAGCCCAATAAAGATCTTAAAATGAATATTAATTTTATGTTTTTTTGCTTTCTTTATCCACTTCAAGCTTCAATAAAGCCCACAAAATACGCAATATAAGAACACACACCAACACTCACACACACTCACACTTTTGCAGTCCATATTTAACTTTTTTCGTAACTTATAAAATTTTCTCTTTTAAAAATGTTTTTCTTATATTCTTCTATTACAGTGTGTAACCGCACCTATTATGGTGACATTGGTCGTACGTACTCCATTAAAGTACCAGCACCCCAATGGAATAAACTGCCATTTCTGTGTCATTTAACGTTCACAGCATCTGGGCATGACCAAGGTGACATTGTACAGGTAAGTGTAAAAATGGTGTAAAAAACCACAAAAATCTCATGATAAATGAAATGACAGAAACACCAGCAGCGGGCACAACAATAGAAACAAAACTACTCGAACATTTACATACAAACATGAATTTATTTAACACAAATGTATATCTACGTGTGTACAATCATAAGCAACCTCAAGTCAGGTCATGAATATGATATAAATTTAAGCTAAAATAGATTCAGGCAGGAACTAACTCTACTAACTCTGAATCCTTAACTAAAAATCCGGCTAAGACTTTCAAACACACATACACGCACACGCACACAAAATATAAGCTACTGCCAACCAGCAACAAGAACTATTACAATTCTTCTGTTACTGACAACTGGGAACATAACAAGAGCTAAAAATCACACTAGAATTTACTAAAAATAAGAAGAGTGCCAAGGTGAAATTGTGGCCGGCGTATCAGTTATAAGTTTTCTATAAAAATTTCAAAATTTTGAACTGTTAAAAGAAGCAGTATTTTATATGTTATAAAATTAATATCTGTTTACAAGGGATGATTTTGCTATTTACCCAGTTTTCAGTCGACACAAATTTCTTAAAAAATACTTTATTTATAAAAAAAAAAACGCCTCCGAAAACAAAGAAAAAAGAACACATTTACATAAAATCACAAGTACAAAAAAAGGTCTGCTTTTGCCCTGAAATCTGGCCTACTGTACTTTTATAAATTCGAGAAACTACTTCCTTTAGCCCGTTCCACACCTCCGGCTTTCACTCAAAGAATTATTTTCAATAAAAATCTAGTATTCAAAACAATAATTTCACATAACTCTTCCTCTTTTAAGGAATTAATTTTTCACCAGAACTTTTCCTCTTTTAAAAAACTTCCTTTGCCACAAAATAGCCCTTTTCACAGAAATTCCTTTTTTGTAAGCAGTTCTTTCTCCCAAAATCCATTTTTTTTTTTACAAAAAGTCTCTTTTCTATCAGAAAGCCCCTCATTTTACAAAACGTCCCTTTTTCACAGAGAGTCCTTATTACAAAAAGGAAATATTTTACATATTAGACACTGCTTTACGAAAAGTACTTCTTTTTTGGAACAGGTACCTTTTCAGCAAAAAGTCCATTTTTCATAGATAGACAAAAAGTCGCTTTTTTTTACAAAAAATCCCTTTTTTTACAAAAAGTCACTTTTTTTACAAAATATCCCTTTTTTATAAAAGTCCTCTTTTCACAGAAAGTGCCTTATTACAGAAAGTTTTTCACATATGAACACTATTGGACACAGTTTTTGTCAAAAAGTTCTCACAAAGCCACTTCTTTACAAAAAAGGCCTTTAAATAGAAAGCGCATTTTTTTTTTAATAAAAGTCCGTTTCGCACAGAAAGTTCCTCATTACAAAAATGCCCTTTTTCGAATAGAGACACTATTTTACATATAGTAACCTTTTCATAGAAAATCCCTTTTTCCCAAAAAAACCTCCTTTTCACAGAAAATTAGATTTTCTGAATAGTCCTTTGTCATATATAGACATAGGAGTTTTACAAATAGTACCTTTTACACTGACATTTCGTTTTTTACAAAATATCCCATTTTACCAGATGGTCTCTGTGATTTACGAAATGTTGCAGAAAATCCACGTTTTTAAAAACTTAATTTTTACGAAAAGTCCACTTTCATAAAAAAAGTCCTTTTTTTCAGAAAGTTCCTTTTTTACAAAAAAGTTCCTTTTGAACAGAAAGGTCGTTTTTTTTACAAAAGTTTTTTTGCACCGAAAGTTTTCTATTACAAAGAGATTCTTATTACATAGAGTTCACATATATGCAGACACTATATTACAATTAGTACCATTTTCAAAGAAAGCCCATTTTTCAAAGAAAGTCCATTTCTCACAAAAAGTTTGTAATTATAAAAAGCCCATTTTTCTAAAGAGATATTGTTTTACATATAGTACCTCTTTCCCTGAAAGTTTCTCTTTGCAAAAACTTTCTTTTTCGCATAAAGAAGTTGTTTTATAAATAGTGTCTTTATCACAGAAAGTCTCTTAATGCAAAATGTCTCTTATTTACAGGAAGTCCCTTTTCACAAAATGTCTCTTGTTTACATAATGTAAATTTTTTTTACTGAATGATCCCAGTTTTCACTAAAAGGAAATTAAAAAAAGAAGATTCTATTGCACAAAACGTCCATATTTCACACAAACCTTTTTGGCAAAAAGTTGCGAAGAAGTGTCAGTTTAGAATAAGTTTATTTTTAAATAATTTTCTGTGTTCCACAACATATATACTAATTTCCCAAACTGTTCAGTTTTCTGCAAAAATATTGCTTTTATGACAAAATACTAGTTTGGGACTCTCAACAGATGAATGTTACTTTAGACTTCTTCTAAAAATTTATATCTTTTTCTTTATTCAGCCTTTTTTACAATTGTTAAATCCTCTAGAAATACTCAACAAACTTTAAATAAAAAAAATGTGCTTAGGCAGCATGTTGTCCTTCCCTAACACACGTAGCATTTTATCTGATGGAACATTTTGAACTCCTGATGAGAAATAGAGCGACTGGTTATGTTTATAAATGAGTTGTTGTTTTTTCGCAAACTATTTTTAGCAATTTTTCACGCGAAAACAACAGAAGGTTAGTGGACAAATTTTGTCTCCACATGATTTTTGGCTTTATTTGTCACTACCAAATTCACACTGTGAGCTTTAAGTTAGAAAAAGCCCTCCTTTTGCACTTATCAGAAAAACCCCCTACTGCTTTTACAGTTGGAAGCAGTCAAGTTCAGGTATATTTTTGTGTATTTTAGTATACAGAAGGGTTTGTGGTAGTAAATTACTTGAAATGTTTAGAAAAAATCTAGTGCACGTTTTTGTTGTACTTTTGTGTGGTGACATATACCTTAGACGTCATGCCGCATCATGACAACGTTTGACATCATGCTCTTGTTGTTTAGCTGTCGCTTAATATTCACGTCACTGTGACACATGCCATATAAAATATGAACTGTTGTTATTGTTATTTCGATGATAGATGGCCATTCTATTGCAACCACGAATATGAATAAAACTTGCTCAAGCAAGGTTTAGAACAGAAAAGAAAAAGGATAAACAAATATAAAAATTAGTGGCACGTCGGTAAGGACATAAATTTCCAACGTAAATATGCATATGATTCTTCGTATGAAAAGTTATATATTCTTCTTAATCATGTCTACAGCTTTAACTTCCACAAACGCGCGCACCCATACACACACACACTGTGTAATCTGTTTTGTCTTAAATTGTTTTATTTGTTTAACTGTGTGCGTTTTTTTTTTATTATATTGGTAAATCTATATTTGAATATTTTATGAAAAATTTAGATATTTTCTTTTAATTTTGATATCCCTGATATCTCCAAAGTACTATTGTTTCAAAAGTTTTTGTTGTCCTTGGTCCTATAATGAAATCGCTTGTGTTTGTTAAATTTCAGCTGATAAACAAAAAAAAATAAAAAATAAACTGGCTTCCAAAATCGTTCGATTTAACGCTGCTGGAGTATTTACAGCAACCTAAGTGCAGGAAGCCCTTATAAAACACATAAGCTTCCCCTAAAACAATAAAAATGTGGCACATTTTGTTCAATTCAAAGCGACGAACACTATATTTCAAACATTTCATTAGAGTCTACGCGGCTTAAATAGACCGTTCATAAGCGAACCAATCCTCCTCTTTCTGACTTAAAACGCCTAGAAAGCCCCTGGTTCCAGTTGAGAGTTTTTTATCAGAAAAGGTTATACAAACTAAAGAAGTCCCAATTGTTCAAAAGAAAGAGTCATATTTTTACCAGTCACTTTGTTTCACAAAAATCATGGTTTGCAAAACGAAAGGCGTTTTGCGAAAAGCCGCTAGACTAATTTTTCCACAATACTGTCATTTGTACTAGATATTATCTTTTGTTTTTATTAAAAGTACCTTTCCGCCAAATAAGAAACTTCTTTACGAAATAAAGAATTTTTTCATTTAAATGTCAGCTTATCCCTTTCTTAGCAAAAAAAAGTCCTTTAAAAATCACCCTTTTTGCCACAAAGTACCGTTTTCACTAAGAAGCCCCTTTTTCTCTAAAAATATTTTTTTTTACTAAAAGCCCCTTTTTCACTTAAAAGAATAATTTTTTTCATTAAAAAGTATATTTTTCACTAAAAATTATATTTTTCATTAAGAAGTACCCTTTTCATTAAAAATTACCTTTTTGCATTAAAATCTACAATTTTAACAAAAACTACATTTCTCACTAAAATTTGCCTTTTACTTAAAAATTCCTTAAAAGTAACCTTATTTAAAAGTACCTATCTCCATAAAAAGTACCTTTTTCACACAAATTTTTTTTGCACTGGTAAGTAACTTTTCCATTAAAAAAATGTCCCTTGTACACTAAAAAGTGCATTTTGCTCCAAAATGTAACTTAGTCCATTGAATAAGTATACTTTGGAGTGACACTTGAGTGACCATTTTTACACAAAATACCTTTTTCACTAAAATGAAGCTTTTTCATTAAAAAAAAGTATCTTTTGGAGTAAAAAGTATTTTTTTCGCTTAAATGCTCGCTTTACACTAAAAAGTAACTTTTTTTTACTAAAATGTTGCTTAAAATAAAATTACGTTTATTAACACGTTCGCTTCAATGGGTTTTTACTTTCTGACGAAAATGTTATATACACTTACGTTGGCATTTCTGCGTGCTTGCGTTTCTTTCTATGAAATATTTACGAAAAACAACACGTTCTTTATAAATATGTTGCACAAATAACTGGCGAATAGTTAACATTTTTAGCACTCAACTTAAAGTTGGGGGTGCAATACTACTCTGTTTAATAGAAGCAAGAGTTTTATTTCGTGTTTATTAATTTTTTTTTTTTTGCTGAAATTCGATTTAACTATTTTTGTTCCATTGTTCTTGTAAAAAGTGCATCACTTTGGAAGGGCTTAAGCAGTCTATTTACTAGGCAAAACTTTTTTTTTTTAGAAAAGAAAACGCCATGTTTTTTTACCTAAACTGTTTCAAAGTTTTAATTAGTCTTTGAGTTTTTAAAATATACGTTTCTTCGCGAAATGTCTCCTTTTTAGCGAAAGATCCTACCTACTCTCACTTAAACTTTACTGAGATAATACATGTTTTTTAAAAGTAATAGAATTTATTTAGAATTCGTAAAGAGTTCCAAAAATCACAATAGTCTGTTAAAAAATTAACAGCGCAAAGTTATTTTTATATTAATGAAGTATGCGAGGGGTGCAGGAAATTTTCTAATGTTTCTTTTCTAATAATAATTCTCACATTAGCAGGTTTGGCATATTCTGCTTAAACAAGTCCTTGATGGTAATTTATTAAACCTGTGAAAATAGGGGCAGTTTTAGTTTATTGCCCCTACCTGGGCTAATTATGCGCCAATATTGTTGATTTCGAAGAGCAAAGAGCTTAAAACTGTATCCGAATGATCATTTGAATATACGAGTATAGGCCAGTAAGTTACCTAGAGTCTTTTATTTAATTACATTCCAATATACGCACGACGAGCCATTCAAATTACATTTTAACTGTTCTTCTACTTGTAAGGATCCAGAATGCATGTATAATACAAACGAAGTACAGAGATAATATACACACTTTCTATCCCCACTGAGGAAGAGAAAGTCTTTGTAAATCGTTTACCACAAATAGAACACACGCACTCATATCCCCTTCTGCTGGCATAAAAATAATTTCCCTCTTGTTTACATCTTTCTTTTCATTATTTCGAAATAATTGATTAATTTTGTTGCCACTTACTATTTCATTGTCAATCGTTTATATTTTTTTTCCAGATAATATTCGACAGTTTTACTGTGGGACGCTTTGATGAGGGTATGGTTGATACCGATGTTGATGGTTATGAGACAAGTTTAAGTCCCTCAGGTGAATTGCCTGGTTGTCCAGAAGGCTTTATGCAGGTAAGTTACTTTTATTGCTTTTAAAATGCTCAACTACAGTTATGTATGTATTTAATCACAAGTATACTTAGGCATACATACACATACATGATAATCAACAAAATGTGGTAGCATTGTGTTGGCAATGTAAATAATGATGAGTTGAGAAGTATTTAAAGGAGTTAAAATGTAAATGTACAATAGCAATAAATATTCAATTTATCTTAAGTCGTTAGCAAAAGATTGTCAAGTTTAATTTAGTTTATTAAATTTTAATTTATAAAATTTTTAAATTTAACTAAACTAAAAATTTAATAACTCAGCTATTGAGGAAACGCTGTTGAAACTATATAAAGGTAATTGGTAGTTGGTAGACTCCAAATCTGAAATGACTTTCACCAATCAGAAATTCTATTTCAGTTGTAATTTCTCCGGTAATGGATTCAGATTGCATAATCTTATTTTGCTCTACAAAATGGTTCTACATTTGGTTCTGGTCCATTAAAAATAGTCAAGTAACAGGGCGCATTAAATATTAATTTTGTTTAATTTTATTGTGCCATTTGTATGAATATAAAATCGTAATTTTTTTCACTCAGCTCATTGCTTACACCAGCTTATTACTTCATTTTTATACAGAATTTAAAAAAAATCCAGAGAGATTTTATATTAAAAATTGTTTAAACTAAATGAGAGTTTTATTAATCTCTCTCCTTAACAAAACGTTTAAATTTCAAATAACACTAGCAAACAACCTGGTGATTTAGCCTTTCCCTTCACTTCTGTTTACCTAAAAATTTTAGCTTAATGGAAAAATTGGTCAAATATTAAGATTTCTATATTTAGTGGGCAAAATTTAAGAGGTCGGGCGGAAATGTGTCTTAAAATTGGAGTCGCTTCATTTTGGAGAGGAAATGCGCTACAGAGAATTGCAAGATTTTGTTTCTAGTGCTTTAATAATGTGTAACTTGGTTTTGTCGTCGGTTGAGGTAATTCAGCCATGTTCAGGGTCTTACTTATAGATCCATAAAGTTTAGGTAAAGAAGAATATTAATAATAATATTTACACTTTCTGGGGTGTAAACAATAATCGGTTTCTTTAAGTCATATACAAATACTTAAATAGCTTACGACAGAATAGCTACGATAGCTGAGAATCGTTAGACTAATTCAGCAGTTGCAGTTTCGATTTGAAAATTTAATCATCACTTTTGCTAATACTATTAATACGGTATACAGTTACTTACAGTATATTTTTCATTGAAAAGTATATTTGTAATTAAAAAGTACCCCTTTCGTTAAAAAGTACCTTTTTCTTTAAAAAGTACTTAAGTTTAATTAAAAACTTGATTTCGCTTTAGAACTAAGATGACTACTTATTAGAAAATAGGGTTCTATCTAACAAGTACTGTTTTATCTCAGAAGTACCTTCTTTTCTAAAAAGTACGTTGTTTGTATCTTTAGATACCTTTGTATATTAAATGTACTTTCTAATTAAAAACTACATTTCCGACTTAGAAAGTACTTTTTTTTTATATATCAGAAAGTATCTTTTATCTGAAAAGAAACTTCTTAAATAAAAGTGCCTCTTATATAAAAAGGACCTTTTTATCTACAAAGTACTCTCTTATCTAAAAAGTGCCTATTTATCTCCTATTTATCTAAAAAGTGCCTATTTATATAAAAAGTCCCTTTTTTATCTAATAAGTACCTTTTTTATCTAAAAAGTAACTTTTAATATAGAAATACCACCGTATCTAAAAAGTGCCTTTTTACCTAAAAAGTACTCTTTTATCTCAAAAGTACCTATTTATCTAAAAAGTACCCTATTAACTAAAAAGTGCCTTTTTATTTTTCTTACTAAAAACTACCTATTACAAAAATACCCTTTTTAACAAAAAGTACTTTTGTTTTACTAAAGTATCTTTTAGAGCAAAACTTGCTAGAATATTTCGTGAGGTACATAAATATACATGCGCGTACATAGGTGCTGGGGCTTCACAGTCACCCTGTCAGCAGCTGAACAATATAGTTTAGGTTCAACTGAGATGAACTATCTGAATTTTTTTCGTAATTAACCGTGCATGTTCACTTTGATTGATTTAAAGTTATTGAAGCCAAGTTACGCTGACATTGTTATTATTGAACATATTTACATATAAATGTTGTATTATTTTTCAGTTTATAATTACTGGTATGTGTGTTCTCTATCTGAAAACTCCATTGGTACCTTTTTTATATAAGTTGTTTTCTATTTTAGTGTCAGAAAGGCTCTATTGTTACCTACAATCTTATTCTGAACTCTCTCTTGCATTATTTTCCCTGATTTTCATTAGCGAACAAAAATGAAACTTCTGAAAGTCAACTCACTCTATTAAAGTCGAGCACGTTCTCTATGCACAGCTATATTTTATTAGAAACAAAAATATTTAAGGAAACTGAAACAAATAAAAGTCTTCAATCTTATTGCTTCCCTAAGGTTTTCCTTTTGTTATGTGCATTTCGCTGCCCTCATCTCGCCACCCCTAAAAACTGACTAAAACCCACTGCACTTTGAAGTTTATTTGCAAACACGTTTCACTGAAATAAATAAGCAAGTATACCAAACTTAATAAAACCACAAATGTACTAGAAATCCATTTGAAATCTAAACCAAGTATTGAATAATTAATCGATAAACCTAAATGCGGAAAATAACATTGAGATTGCAAGCCACAAAGTTAAAAAAAAATTGGATAAATTCGCAAACTCCATAAATAATTTTCAAAATAAACAATAAGCCATAGAAGAAGAAGCAAGGCACACATACTATGAACAACTACTTGAAACACCACTACACGCAATTCTTAGCTCTACGGACTATAACGATGCACAAGCTCACTATTCTGAGATATCACAGCTGACCGAGCAGATATTAGTTTATGGAATTTGTTTATGTGCTGGCAGAAGCCAATAGCGTTCTCTCACTTTCGCTGCTACCTATATAAACAAGCTTGTCAAATGACCTCAGGCAACTCTGAAAAACAGGAAAATGCCACACCTCCTTTGGGCTGCACTGGCACTTTTTCCATAATATTTAATCTAGATTTAGAATGCGTTTGTCTTTAGCAAAGAAAAAAAAACAGAATTCATTAAGAAAGCGTCCAATTGTCACTGAAGTGTGCTCTCATATGGATGAAAATCGTATTTTCTCTATACATTCGTTGATCACGAATCTCAGATTGTTTCATTAGATGACAAGGAAAGTGCTTGAATGTTGGCTATAATAACTATTAACGCAGATGTCAAAATAAGCATTGGGTAGGTAAAAAACTACTATAGGTAATCTTTTTGGGCTAGCGGGAGAAAAACAGTTCAGTATTATCACTGCGAATCCAATGATCTTCAGGTTTCTTGGAATGACAGAAGGACGGTAATTCTTAAGTTTTTGTGCAGCCAGTAGCTAAAAGATATAGATTTTTTGCAGTCCCCCGGTAGCAAGTCATCTTCCTGATTCCCACCACCTCAATGTATTGGTGATCGGGTATATGGAGAAGCTAGCTCTCATGTGCGGATTTGTAATATCCCAACACAAGAAGTTGACTTTCGAAGACCACGGAGACCAGTAGGCTTTAAGACACAAGTTCCAACTGGTGTATTTCCTCTGGGAAAAGTGGAGTGCATGGCCAAAGTGTGCTTATCGTTAGCCGTCCATAGCACTGCAGGAGGTTACATGATAAGCCAATCGAAAAGAGGAGATTACTTTACAATGTCAAGAGAGACTCGTTTCAGGGTGACCATTCGCCTTATCAATTAAGCAAATAGTGATGTCTCGTTTTCATACCGAGATGAAAATCGGAGAGCAATAACGATGAAGAATTCAGAACGAAAAATGACGCTGAATGAAGGAACCGAAACCGGTTTGTCTCCGAACCAAACTTGACAAAGGTGACGGAAATTCGTTTCATATATCTATATCAAATCTGGAACTCTAAGATGATTTTATGGAAGTGTGCGAATTGTCAGCACTGACTGGCAGTGCAGGACCAAAGGCATAAGAGTAATGGATAGAAGGTGTGTGGTGGTCGCTATTTGTATTACAAAATTATAGTTATTATGGGCGACTCTTTAATTAGAAAGAAGTTTGATGGACTCTAATGACTAGAGTCTAGAGTGTAACGATGCGTTGGATTAATTCATTAGTATAGGAATCGAATCGATGATTCGACAAGTATAAAACCCACTGCGCAAGGCTGGGAGTTAGAAACATATCCAAAATAATAGAGTATTGTTTCAGTGCCCCCCGGTTTACAATAATAATAACTAGCGTCCTGCACATTTTACCAACTACAAAATATATACAAGCTTACGGACTCAATTGTAGATCTGTTCATAGGGCAAACATACTAACTTATAAATATTATTTAACCAAACATATACACATATCTACAAGCATTCTGTAGCACACATATATCTCATACATAAAATGTTTTCGGTCAAAAGAATTTTATGAGATTTGCCAAACATTTGCAAGAACAAGCTGTGGCAGCAACAAATACAAAAAAACGTTCAAAGTTCGTGTTTCTGTAGCTGCTTTTGTTTGTTAGTAAATCGATAAAAATCCTTGCTTCTATTGTTTGTCTGGTTCAATGAATTGCACCAGAACATTATAAATGAAGTGTTGCAAAACGAAAATCTCCAATAACAAGTAGTAAGTGCTTAGTCCTTCTCCCTCAACATCCTTTTGTTGAAATTACTTTTATGTAACATTTCAAATACTTACTATCGTTTTTCTGCTGCTGTTTGTAATTTTTCTTTCTTACGTATTGTTGTACTTCTACGAGCAATTCGATATGTTTGTTTTTGTGTTCGCAACAACAATGGTATCCTTTACTTTTAACAATTATTGAGTGCTAAAAAGGAAAAAAAGAACATACAGTGGGTAAGAAAAGTAATTATTTCTAATAGTTTTCAATAGTTTTGATGGAGGCGAGAGTTTATTGCTTTTTAAAAAAGGGGTTATTCGCATTACTGACTATCAGGTCCTTAAAATGATGTTATTTCTTGGTCATGTGTATTGTGGAAATTCGTGAATTGGAGAGTGTTCACAAAAAATTAACAAAGAAATCTAGTTGTTTTTAAAAACATGGACACGTTTCAAAATAACAACAGGCAACTTTTTTCAATAAAAACATATTTTGCATATTTTGCTCTTCCTTTCCTTTTATTATTCGTCCTTTACGCAATAGAATAGCGTAGACTAGGCAGAGCAGGTTAAACTGTTAAACAATTAAAAACATACAAAAATAACAGGTGCATCTTATTGCAAGTAAGGCAAGTAGCAATAGAATGTTGCAGCTGAAATAACGGGCCAGATAAAACAGACCAATACAGGCTTATAACGGCATAGACAGACATGAAGTAGAAAAAAGCTAGGCGAAAGAAAAATAAACATCTTGAACCACAAGGCCGGGATAAGAATGAAAGACGGAACGGAATAAAAAACTTTCAGCGATGCAAACAAGGACAAATGATGAATTTAGAAAACAACAGAACCGATATGCGGGTAAAAGGAGCATATATAAATATAGCCCAGCAAGGACAAAGACTTAAATAAACATAAACACACATCAAGCGCTACGCGACAGAGACATACTGCCATTGTGCAAGAGGGTTTAAATATCACAAAAAAAATATGAATACGGTAGATATACACTAACATAGGCAGTAACATTGACATCAACATCGACATTAATATAGACAGGAACATGGACAGATACAATATCCGACGGTGGTCTTAACTGCGGGTGAAAACTATGGAACAACCAACGCCTCTATACATTTTATAGGTAGCAATTCCAGGATGACTGGCTAGAACTTGTAACCAACTCTTGGTGAGCGATTTGGGTTTAAACCACAGCTACCATGCGCGTACACCCCGCACCCCGTAGGCTCACCTACAGCTATTCCTGAACACGCGTTCCGGGGGCGACAAGTGGTACCAATTTTTGACCACTGGTTGGACCTCGAAAGTTCTGTTCTTATAGTATCAAGATCTAAACAACCCATATCCCTCGGCTAGCAACGTAACAAGTTGGTGGAACCTCCAAGAAGACATTTCCCGGGTGGGATTGTATATGTATACACAAACAAATACAGAGAAACTTCGAAGCCTCCAATGCTAAGACATTGAGTGCTAACCATAAACCTAGATAACGCTACAGTTATGGAAGTTAGGAAACAGACGGAGCCATAGATATTGACATAGACGAAGGCAATGGATATTGAAGAGGCGATTTCAAAATGATTTCGGGCAAATGACCACCCTAGCTCTTCTTCAGAAGGCATAATCTGAACGTTCAATTTCGGGCCACTTTTTTGAAAATTGGTGGCTGCATGTCAGGAATAACACTAACAATGTTGGCCTTCAAGGCGTCAATTATTGTTGGGTTGTAAGCACAAACCAGTGACTCGACGTGACCCCACAGGAAATAATCGAGAGATGTCGAACCGTACGACCTTGGAGGGAAATTGATAGGTTAATTTATCGCAATAAACTTATCGCCGAATTTTGGTTTTAGTAAGTCAATGGCATGGCACGTAGCGTCATCGAGTTGAAACCACATTTTGGCTAGACCCATGTCATCCATATCTTCATTCATTGATTTATCAAGGCGCGAGATCCGGCTTTATTTTTGAAGAAATAAAGTCCAATGCAGTCACCAGCGTAAAAACCGAACCAAACGGTTAATTTTTCTGAATGTAGTGAATTGGCGACTGATCCTAATTGACAAAAAGTGAGCGTGGTATGACAGTTCGTTTGACCGTTAAGTAACTCAAGAAAGTGCGTATGAAATTTTTCGAACTTTTCTTTATTGTCTTGAAACTCTTCAATACTTTATTTTCCCAAAAAAAAAACATATTTGTTCGACGCTTCCAAATCTCTATTTGGCTGAATTAATTTGCCCAGTGTATTTAAACACATAATATTTTTTTTTAGCTCCTGCGTGTTTAAAATATATTTAATTTAAACAACTTAATTAGCAATTCTCATTTATAGCTCAACAATGTCATTTAAATACCATTAAAAATTTGTGTTAATCCCAATTGAAAAAGTTATCAAAGGTGTTGCTAGCAAATGACAATTTTAATGCAAAAAATATAATAAAGTAAAATTAAAATATAAATATGCACACATTCATTTATAATTTATTTCACATTTTTTATTATTGCCGCAACCATTTTCAATCAAAATCAAGTATTAAACTCAAACGTTATAAATCACCACTACAAAGTGAAAATGTCACAAAAACGGATACAGGCCGAGACAAACACTAAAACCTGCAATCAAATTGGGAAATATGCATCATTTAAGTTCAGTTTAACTCACAGAATCAGGTATGTTGTGCAACGTACCTGATTTGTTAAATAATAAAAACTAAAAAAAAAAAATCGTACAAATATTAAACACATCTACATAAAAACGCACACAAACAAAACGCAATAAAAATGAAATCTCTGAAAAAAAGCAGGCCAATCAAATAAAAATCGCTAGAAAAAAACCTAAATTGAAAATGAAATTACCCTCAACTTTAGTGGTAATACAAACACACATCGCACACACATACATACTTGTATACTAAGTTTGCGCTAGTGAACGGAAAAAAATTTATTTCAATACTTCCAATAAACCAATTAATTTTTTTTTTATTTTCGCTCTGTAACACAGTCAAGTCGGTTTGTAAAAAAAATCAGCAATAAAGCCAGACACACTTTTTCCTGTGGGCAAAAAATAGAAATTATTATGCATTTTTTGTTGTATTGTTGTTATTGTATTCTCTGTTGCTCTCTGCTTTAATGCAGTATTGCCTCTCTCTCTCTCTCTTACACACACCTTCTCACATAAATTTAAAATTATTCAGCCCATTGCAAAACATGTTGGAGATTTATTTTTTGCACTTCTTCGCCTCAATCCCATAAACTTAACTGAACAACACAATTACTGCGACCGACTTTGTTATGGTTAAGGGATGCCATATTGTTTGGGGATAAAGGCAATGGCAGCATAGACACAGGTTATATCAAGACGACTTAAAACAGATAAACTCAACAGCGTAGGTGATGGCTCTTTTTGTTGTTTAGCCGTTTTCGCCGGAATTTGACATCCAACACTGCTCCAGAAATGCCTTGATTTTGCCAACTAGTCTGCCTGTTATTAATTTGCATTGGAGTGGTAACTCCAGTACTATTATGATTTTTTGTATGATCAAGAAGTATCATCTTAGGCACATGCCAAAAACTTAAGGTAAAAAATAAATAAAAATGTGTTCTTCACTTTATTGGTCCCTAAACCTGCTCCGCGTTGTATGCTTCATTTACACTTCGCCAGACAAAGTAAATTGCAACATAACTTTAAAGGTTTTTCTTAATTAAATTTTTTAGGAAAATAATTTTGAATCTCGTTTTCTCGCAGTATGTTTGGTATACCATATGCCGCCTTGGCTTGGATGGAATAGCTCAGGGTGATTATTTTAACTGAAATCCGGATATCCGGCCATCACTTTTAGCGCCCAATTAGCGAATCACCTTACATCAGCACGATTTTATACCTCTACAGGCATTCACACACAAAATAAATCTACTTGATTCTCTGGCGATGCATAAGTCTGCTTATCGGTCATAAATTGCCAGTTATTCGTCGCGGCTACGCTTGCTTTATTTCGCACTAATATTTGTCTAGTCGGTGACTCAGGCTCAAACTTTTCTACGGTGCTACGAATTGCCTCCGCACTGAAACTATGATGACGACCTCTTCTCGGCAGCAAGGCCAATAAGGTATTTAGATATACTAGGGGTACCAAAAGCTCGTGTACTGTGTTAGTGACAGGGCATGGAAACCTTAAGTATAATCTGGCCAAGATTAAAATCTAAGAAGATAATACTTGCAGACTGTCCCTAGAAGAGGCTGAGACGGCAGCGCACATTTTGTGTGAATGTCCAGGTTTGGCCGTCATAAGGCTTAGGACCACGGTTAGTATGAAAGCCATGGGGGATCTAAGCCGTAGACAAATGCTAGCAATTATAAGAGACTTTGTGATAAGAAAGAAGGTCGGCAGTCTGAAATCCCTACAAATGGTGCTAGTGTTACCATAAGACTCAATAGAAGTAAGGCAATCATAATTTATAAGTCGCATGCTTGAAATCAATACGAGGATAGAAAAGAGTCGAAACCAAATACTAAATTGGAAGAGATCAAGGACCAGGTCTATATAGGATTTGACATAGAAAAAAGTAGTTTTTTGATTCAGATTCCGAAGAGACGAACGAATTGACTACTAAATCCAGTACAAAATGTTTCATTGCACTGCAATGTTAATTGTAACAATTAAAATTTAATTAAAAAAGTATTATAAAAATATTTTTTTTAACATATAGGCTTAAAAAATTGAAAAGAATATTTTTATAATACTTTTCCCTTGGCAACTCTGTACACGCATACAGTTGCTTACGGCTACAATGTAGGAATAGTATTCAATATATCTGTATTTAGGTTATATCATTTAAATTTTATTATTGATTTTATTGATAAAAAATGTACGGAAATATAAAATAAAAAATGCAAAGGAAGCGCAAAAAATCATATATGTGTGCATAACAATACACCTCCTACAGACAGACACCAATACCAACAAAACGTACGTATGGAATATCAATAAAAAATTAAGTTTGACTTTTGGTTGGGGAAAGGAGGACGGACGGTCATGGGAAATCGTAACACAAATTACTTTTTTATTTTAACTACGTGATGGGATTTTTTTAAAAGACACAGTAACAATAAGCAGAATAAGACTCTTTTTTACAGCTTCAAATGGAACAAATACATGCGAACAGTAGATGCCTGTTATGAAATTTAAAATCTTTATAATTAATAGGCAAAACGATTTTTTCTTATCCCTTCTACGCTCACACATTAGCATATTTTCTTAAAGTCGGTTTAGCATTATGGAACTTGTAAGGGTTCAAAATTTGCTATTAACGTTGCAAAAATTTGTACACAGTAGCTTTTATGGTTGTTGGCGTAGCTAAGTGTGGCAAAGAAGTTCAAAACATTTGTTTTATTGTGTTAGTCAATATTCTTACCTGCCGCGCAAAGTAAACGAGTGCACTGTAAAAAGTTTTTACTTATACCTCCCTCCTCTGCAAGGAGTCTCGCTGAAAAAGTCGAGCAGAGAGAAGTTTTAACTCTCTTACAAAAATGCCTATTCCAGAGTGGAACAGCATACGCCAGGGATGCGTGGCCAATAGTCTAGCATGCGAACTCTGGATACCAAACGACCTCTAGTTTTATGGCAGACTTACCCGTGTTTATGTAGGTGGACATCATTTTATCATCAATCTCTGAAGGAGCTCCGGTTTTAATTGGTCAAGGGAGGAATCCTAAATAGATGGATAAGATTGCCTCGCGAGAGGTGTGTTGGTCACACATCTATGGCGTTGGACCGCGAGATTCCTTTAGGGTTGGACACTGAAGCTTCGCAAGAAGTGGAGAAGATAATCTCTGTAGGAACTCCAGTGTTTATTGTTTAATGGAGGAATTCTGAAGAGAAAACTTCTAAAAGGGATGGGCGAATTAGTCTCCAAAGATACTCCTGCTGAAGAGGCTTAGACGGAAGCGAACGTTGTGTGTGAATGTGCAGCAGTGACTTAGGACCCTTAGAGAAATACTAGCAATTACAAGAGACTCCGTGATGAAAAAGATGGCCGACAGTCACCAGTCGTCAGTTTGGAATCAGTACAGTCAAGAGTAAAGGCTAATCGGTCACCTGAAATCAACTCGTGGAGAGAAGGGGAACCTATAAAGTTAGCGGTCTGCTTCGCTATCCCTACCTACAATAATACGAGTAATAAATTATAATATTCCTATCCACGTAGAACGAACGTTGAGTGGTCAAATTTCGACCAGTAGGCAAAAACTAGTTTATTATTTTAGGATGACTGCCTTGGCTAAAGTTTTGGTTCAAAGATGTCAAATGTTCTTTTCTAAGATTCACTTATAACAAATAAGACAAAATAGTTCGTTTTATGCCATAAAGGCCTCACGATTGAGGAAATTGGCTGCTCTAACTTCGAGTGGTTGTTTTATAAGTATTTAGTTTATAATAAAATAATATTTTAAGTACTCCTCTCCGTGTGTCTGTGGCCAGTTGAAACTCATCTTTATAATATTCGTTGTTTTATGCCTGACTATATAATTAATATTTTCAATACAAATTTTGAGTTTAAAAATATATGAAGTTAAATAAATAGTAACTGAAATGAGTGAAATTTGATAAGATCCATTACTGTTGCGAATATCATGAGTTATATGGTTATACATCACTCATTACTTAAGATTCTGCGTTCTTTAATGAAAGAAACCCTGCTCATTTTTTCATCGTTATACGTTTTAATGTACCTGCAATTGCTGTCTTCACGCTTGTATAGGACGCTATTCGCAGTCAGTTTCCCTATATACATTTTCCTTTATCGCCACAGTGTACTCGAAATAACTGGTTCTCGTAAAAGAATCAGCGATTTAATACGGAACATGCAGCATTCTTTTAGGTCCTTTAATCAAGGAGTATAAAATATGGGAATGCATTAAATTCCCAAATTTTATACTCCATGATTGCTGTCTTGCCCAGGATTCTTTAACTCAAAAAGACTTTCTATTTTAAATTTTTTTGTATGGGAAATCTTGTGTGGAGATGGGATTACTATACTTTTCTCATATCTTTAATTACATTTTTACCTAAACAAAACATGTTGTAATGCAGGTCTTGAAACAAGCTGTGCACTCTCGGAAGAAGCCACACTTAATTAAACGCACATCCTGGCAAAAACTTCAAGCGATCCGGAAAAAATAGTAAGAAACTGGAAGCAGAAACTTCGTTTTGCTCATGCCGTTAAAAATTTGTTTTAAGAAATCTAGTTCTGTGAATTAAAGCCTTTTAAAGTTGATATATTTTTTTTTCTAAAGAACCTCGATATGTTTAATCTACTGAAATATGATAAGGGTCTTAAACGATAAATGACTAAGATACTTACAGGTGTCATCATCACCACGATATAGTTTGCGCTTCACTATTCTATCACTAATATGTTTACTAATGCAATTTTTTACACGATATATCCACCTTTTAGCGTAATACATGTTCTTCATGAAGTAGAGATTTCCTATTAGAAAATTTTTCATAATATCGATGATATACTCAAAATTAATATTAAGCATACGTTCAGATGCGTTGGAAATTAATTATAAGGAATGTGGCTGGATAAGGTGGTAATGAAGGTTTAACGCATTTAGTGAAATTCGACACAATTGTCCAAATTTGTTGTCTAACAATTTCTCTATGGCACAGAATCGTCTTAACAAACATATCTTTATATCAACCATCTGGTCGTTATGTCTCTTCAAGAAAAGCCATTAATGCAAAAGTCAATTTGTGTTTTAAAAAGTTAATGTTATAACAGCTTAAGCCTCTGCTGCATTTTTTGTTGTTAAAAATCAAACCCTTTTTTAATTCCCTGTCGAATTGCTACCAGTTGCCGAACCCGAGTACTATTTAATAACTTGTAGGGCCCGTATTCATTTTAGCCTTCAAGTACTGCCTTCACATATAAAATTTGTTAAATTAAATAAGAGTTATCTCAAAAATCCCTGACTTAATAACAATTAATAGTAATCATACGCTCAGGTCATTGATTTAAAATGAATTTGTTTTTAAAAAGTGTTTTTATTCAAACTATAAACAAACTTCATTTCAAGCAAACTGAAATATTAAAGCCAAATATTTTTCATACAATGAGCTTTCTTCGGTTTTTGTTTAATTAACATTTTTTGATTTTAAATCATTTTATAAATTGTTTTTTTCACGTGTTCGTTTAATTTAACAATATCATGTGACTTCCCAATGCACGTTTTGTTTTTCGCTATGAATTGTGAATGAAATATAGCAATGCTAGCAAAATGTGGCCAAATATTTACGAACGGATTTTGTTTACAAATTAGAATAATATTATTACAATAAAAATGTTTTTAAGAAAAGACTTTGTCAAAGTAAATTGTTCTTTTAAGAAATAGAAAGCATTTATTAGCCTATTATTTAATATTATAAAAATATATCTGCCTACATAGATATTCTTGGTATACAAACAGAAATAGAAAAGCGATAACGAAATTGTAGAACCACATAAAAATAAACATACAATATTTATTTAACTTGATATAAACAGTGAAGTAAAAAATTTTAGTAACAGCCGCAACATAATGAAATTTTGTGGTCAAAATTTGATTGCATTTAAATGCTGCTTAAAGCTACGATCTTTTTGTTCTTTTTATAAAGGAAGATTTCAACTGGAAGGATAAAGAATGACTTGAAAGTCCTAAAAAGTTCAAAGAAGAATAGTTGCTACATGTAGATTTATACATAGCAGAATATTGTCTTACAATTTTCTAATAATGCCCCAGCAAGCTTTGCGTTTTCCATGTAAATTACAACAAAGGGAAATTTAGTTGTTTAGTTAATGCAGCAGAAGAAAGAGAATGGATTTGGTTATTTAACCGAGGCTGCAGATAGAATGTAATATGTAATGGCATCAGAGGAGTGTTATAAAATCATAACTTGGTATTGAGACTGACTACAAATAATGTGCTGAAGCCGTTTGTGTGGAAGAAACAAATATCTAAGCCCCAGTCTTAATGCTACAAAACGGGCAAGTTTATGCTTGGAAACATTTGAATATTTTAGACTTGTGGAATTCTAGTTTCAGCTGTCGTCGCCTCTGCGTTTGGGACCCATATGTCATTTTGCTGTTCTGTTAGCACCATGGGTATCAAAGGACTTATTGTATAATTCGGGTCAAATAAAATCAATCAGTGTCTTTCTCTGTTTATGCTGAAATCAGTCCTTTTAACGGCTTTTAAAAAGGTCGAACAACAGAATCCAGATCCGCTTCCAATTGTTGCACAACCCAGATAATACTTAACTTTATCAGTAATATTTTTCTTTACTTACTGGCTGGTCTCTATAGGCCCGAACAATACTACAAGGCAGGAACAATGTTGGGAATAAAGTTTTGTAATTTTTAAGCATGTCCGACGGTATAGGTTGTATTGCTGATTTGTTTTTATGGTCACAGATATGAAACGCAGGACACTTTACAAAAATAAGAAATAGCAATGGCAAGAGGACTCAAGCGACCCTCTTAGATGCGATTGTTGCAGTTTTTATACCGGTGTGACCGCTTCCTTTATAAGTTTAATGCTACTTATTGCACCAACTGTAAAGCGATTTAAAGAGGACTTTTGTAATTTGTTGTTTTAACCCATTCGTCATTCCTAAGGTTTTGATCGTGGTGGCTTTGAAGACTTACAACTTTTATTTCTGACGCACAAAAGTGTATATTTTCTCGATCGTAATAAGTACCGGAGTTCATATATCTACGCCTTCTGTCCGATATTGAAATCAGTTTCTAAGCTTCCCAGATAACTTAGGAAATTCGTTCTAAGCCTGATATCTGATACACCTTTGCCAATGTTCTTCAAAGCCGGTCCACGAATTCCTGAGATATGTATGTTGCAGGTAATTGAAAACCCCTACAAAAATTCACTAAAATTTTCACTGATAAAATATATTCAACAAAAATCTTAATTTAGATAAAATAGAAATAAAAAATTAAATGATTTTGTCCAAATCTGCAAATTTCAAGAAACACTGGAAATTTCAACAAAAAAACATAATTTTACCACAAAATTGGAATATTATCGAAAACATCGATGGAGCATTTATTGCTACTTTTGCTGATACTTTTGCACCCCAATTTAGGGTTCCATTTTTAGTCTAAACATATTTCATTTATAGTAGTTCATTTATAGATGGCTTCTTTAATTATAGTCCCACCCAAGGGGCGTAAATATTTCACTTATAGCTTTTATCGCAACTTTATAAGGAATTGAATACTTATTCAGATAGTTCAGTTTAACTAGAGTACACAATTTAAAATATTTCTATTGTATTTTTTCACACATTTTCTCTGTTAAAACAATTTTAAATTTTTATTGTGTTTCAGTTTAGAGTTGAGTTCTGTTTTCATGGCTTGTTCCGTTTATGTTTTAGCCTTGCTAGATTGTAGCGTTTGCATGATTCTATTTCCGTTACAAAAACTTTTAGGGCAACAGTAAAATGAAGGCGGAGAGAGAGCTGAGAGAAAGAGCGAGAGCGAATAGAATTTCAATTTTAAAGCTAAATCCCCAGTTAGTCTTTGTTGTTAAAATTTGTACACTTTTTTCGGTTTTATATTGTGGGTTGTGGGGGGTGTGTAGTTCATACAGGATTTAAGTTAACATGTTTAGAATATACCAATGAAGTGGAAAATATTTACGTTGTCATGTTTGTTTTCATATTTTATTTTTATTTTATATCTTCATTTGAATTGTGTACTCCTTATCTTTTTTTGCTGTTTTAATTTCCAGTCATGTTTGATACGTGTTTATGTGTGTTTAGAATTAACAAAATAAAAATATAAGAGCAAGAAATTTGGTTTATTCTGTTTTTGTCATGTTATCTTTCAACTGCTTAATAAAAGGATTGTGGTCTTATATGAATGTAGTGAAAAATTTTCATGTTATGATAGTAAATTAAATAAACACAGAAAAATATTTACATAAGAGGCGAATTACACACATAAACACACAGTGAGTTAACCCATATCTGGGATGACTCAAATCCACCCGAAGTACACCAGGTGGCAATATATTCATAAAAGTTACATTTGGGCCGGCAGAATCATTTCACCATGCGTCTTCCACAACAACGTAGGTGACAGTATCACTATAAAGAAGGCGTTATGTAATACATACCTACCTATAGCGTGACTTAGTTCTTCTAGACTTTTTTGTGAGGTTCACCAAGGTGACAATTGACTGCCAACCTCGCAGTATAAACGAAATTTGACTGAATTGATACGGTAGGTTCATTGTAAACTTGATTTCTCACATCAATGCGAACATGCGAAGCCGCAAATGATATTGAACCGAAGTCATATTCCATAATTGGTTGCATACATAGATAGGTCTTGAAAATAAAAAATTATGTTTATACCTCATATTACATTTCAACATTGATTTATACTTACTGATATACCCTTTAAGCGAATATGAATCACTTGTCACGTAGACTATTTTCTTAGCTATTTAAACCGGTGTTCATATATTCCCTAGCTGATAGCCAGCGCCAGTTATTAAAGTTTTACCAATATTTTCCATAATTAATATTAATCATACGCCCTAGAGATTTAATTTAATTCATTTTTTTTTTCGTTATTTTAAACTTTATTGAAATAATTGAAGTTTTATTCAAAATTAGCAATTAATATAATAATTATTGCTTAAACATTTCAATAATGTATTGTTTTGCTTGTTTGTCTATCTATATTTTAAACCATTAAGACAGACATAGTTGTTTGCATTTAAATATAAATACTTAATTTATATTCATTTGGGCATTAATGAACAATAAATATATTTTGTATTTAATTCTACTTTCTTTTTTCCCACCACGAGCTTTAAATAAACATTTAAATATTCATTATTTATTTATGGTTTATTATATAAATAATCAAACAAATACAGCAACAAATGCAAACATGTCAATTATATTGATGACTTTATCTATCAATAAATTTATGAACAAATTTATATAAATTTTTTGCGGTTACTTTTATTAAGGGAAGTAAGAAGAAACTCGTGTAACAATACAACTTTAAAAAGAGTAAAACGTTTTAATTTTTAATATTAAAAAAATTAAATTAAATAAAAAAAAGAGTGATAAATTTTATATTTAAAGGAGCAGTTTGGTACGTAGTTTGGCAGTTGTGGAACAAGTGAAGGATAAGAAACTCAAAACGTAAAATTGTATGGACTTGTGTCCAAGAACAAAGCTCCTTCTGCGCGGATAGGAAAATATAAATAACGTAACAAAATGATTCAGACAAAATTTTATGGTGCAAAGCTGTATGGATTTCTAGAGACTATTCTGTTCCAAAAATCGATAGATCTATCGATTGTTTCAACCAGCTGATGTCGAAGTGTGTCGTTTCCCCATAGGTTGCCAGGCAGTGTTTCGACAATGGCTTGTGGATTGTTAATTTAGTCAAAGGTAGGCCTCATCACCGACGAATATAATAAAACACAGTTCTTATTAACGATAAATTTAAACAACGTTCTTCATCGTGAGCCAATTTGTAATGAATTCCTCAAACAGAACTCCAAACTATCAAGACGCCTGTCACACAAAACTGCCTTGCCAATGTCAAGTTTTGTAGTCTAACGCTCAACCAACCAAATTCCACCTTTGAAAGTCTACGACACAAGCCAAAACGTCGATTCTAGTATTGATAGTGTCTTTGTAAATTAATTAATAATAAAAGGTATCCCTTAGTTTCCTGCCAAATTTCCCAAACACACAAAAATAAATCAACTACAATTTTAATTTAATTTCAACATTAATATCCTCAAGCATTTTGATTTCAATTCAATAATAAATTTATATGTATATACTCTTCCATAGAAATCATTGTGTTCATTATGAAATGCTAAAAAAATGGCATCAAATAAAAAAAATGACACTCACTCTCTTGCCATCATTAGAAATGTGTGGCAAAGTTGTAAAACTCGTAAATTCAAAACTTCATTTTAATAGATGATGTATGAAATCTTGCTGTGCAAATAAATCATAACGACAACTTCCGTATTTTCATAAACATAAATGCATATATTATCGTACACAGACATTTATAAATAAGTATAATATTAGACGTATTCGTAGTGGAGAATTAATATTTTCACTTGTATACAAATTCATTTCAACATTTCAAAAGATTCATATCAACAAACCAGCACACATTTTTGACATTTACAAAACACTAACATTATAACAACATTAGACATATGACAACTGTTTAAGTGTGTGTGTGTGTGTGTGTGTGTGTATGTGATACTTTTTGGATATTTGCTTACGAAAGGAATATGCATTTGTCTCTTTTCACAGGCATATGTTCTCTGACTATTCACTGTAACATTATAAAATATCAGAATCTTTGCCAAACTCAGTCTCAGGCCTGTGTACAGAAATAACTGGAATTTATTGTCCACTACTATTAAGTAATGCGAAGGCTGTCAGAGAAGTTTTGTTAGGAGGAGAAACAAAAGGAATTTTTTGAAATATTTTTCTTCGACTTTTCAACAGTTTTTCGCTCACATGTTATAGTTTGTATCAGAGCTAGAAACACGGGTTATTGAAAGTAAGATAGAGGGAGTACGTTAAATACGGATAAGGGGTGGATCCTAATGTGTTTTGCCGTGCTCTGGCGCTACCACTACAAGCAGATGAGTAACATGCAGCTTGTTAATATATTATCGGTTATTGCAAAGCTTTTTCGGCATATCTAACGACATCCTATGAGTGACTGGAGGTGGGTATCTTGGTGTCACTGAGAAGTAGTTTTCACTCGGCCTCTTGTGCGTAGTTGAGTGGTAACATGTCGAAAATCAAAAGAAGTAGAGGAGATGCTTTTTGCACTGCTTTGACAAAATACGAAACTTAAGTGATTCAAAAACTAGTTTATTTAATTAAAAAAAACCGCTTTAAATTCTGTAGTCATAATCATCCTCAAGTAATTCCGATACCTTCATATATTTATAATGCCCTTAATTACACTTAATTTGGCTCGATCTAACACGGATTTTAGTTAACGAGTTAAGATTAAAGTTTTAAAGGCTCTAGCAAATCTCAACATAAATAAGTCTCCCTGGTAGGACCGTATTCCTGAACTGTTCTTGAAACAGTGATCTTCGACGTTAGCACGGCCATTAGCAAAACTTTTTGATAGATTATACTTTGTGGTTCAATTTTCATTGATTTAAAAGGTTGCTAACATTCTGGTTCCTTTTTTATGCTAGAATATGAGCTCGCTCATTACAAAATTCTTCCAGGTGCCCACGTACCCAGATGATTGATTCAATTAAGTGTTCTCAATCTTTCTGTTGAATGTAGGTATGTTTTAACATTTGGCGGAGTATAATATTAAAAATTACTTACAAATAATTTATTCTTAAGGTTACCCTTTTTACCGACCTGGTCAGGGCAGGTTTGGTCACGCTTTATAAGCAGTAGAGGATTCAGGATTCAGTCATTATATATTTAGAGCCTTAATTTGAGGTTCTCTCTTGTTGATGTTAAGGTCACTAACAACGACTGGATGGTATTGCCCCAGATTTATAATTTGGATATCAACAACTTGTTTGCCTTTGAATCAGCTGCTCACTAAGGGAAAAGTTTCTTTCAGCATCTCGCTGTTTTAGTTTTAAAGCACCCACTTGCATTGTTTGGCATCATTCCCATGAATTTAATTTGTATTTCATTAATTGTGGAAGCTCTTCTTGTACTATACTTGCTTCTTTCTGGAATAACGTCATAATCCTTTTTGATTTCTAAAGTTGTGCACAAAACTTTGAAATCACCACTCTTGAAACATTGAAACCTTACTCTGCTTGATTTATGCTGCGGAAACGTATCACCATTCAATGCGCTTCAGCAGCAAAGTTCTTTTAAACAGTGCAGAAAACTAAAACCTCCCAGCTGAGATGTCTTTCCAACTGCACGGCAGTTTTAAGAATTTTTTGTTCTTATTGCACAAATTGTATTTATTCGTAGTGCAGTCTTTAATTAGTTTAAAATGTTTTCTAATTTCCCATTCCTCACATTTTTTTAAACAGATGTCCTGTTGTAGCATAAATACACCATTTGTACGATAGATTTATATTTTTTGTTCAGCAAATCTCTTTTTATTTGTGCAAACAGGCATTTCGAAGTACTTCCTTAGAAAATTATAAAATAACCGGAATTTTTTGTTCCGCATTGTAACTCTGACCTTAATAATCATTTACCTGGAATATGGTCAAAGGGGAAAAGTTTAAATAAATCATTGTACCCAAACACGTTTGCTTCATTTACATATAAGCTCTTGTATGAGGCTTATTTTCATATTTACTACAACAAACTAAAGCTGGCTTCATAGGAAAACCATTTTTCTTATTACTCTAGTTCTCTCTTAGGTTCTCAGTTAGGTTGAGTGTGTGTGTGACTTCGCTTCCTGTGTTTGTTTTGAATACAAATATTTTATGGTGGAGTGTTTTTCAAAAATCACAATTCTTATGTAAATTTGAATTACGACAATTTTAAGTATAATTAATTTCGTAAAGCTAAATTAATTGAAATGTAACAAGGAGCATAGTAACAAATTTGAACTAAAATAGAGACATAGAAGTTGTTATAAGAGCAAGTTTTCAATAGGTTTTCCTAAGATTAAATTGAAGCTTTAACTTTTAACAAGTAACACAGTTAATTATTTGCTTGATTGTTACTTAAATTTTGTTAGAAAAATTTAAACAATTTTATACAATGCTCACAAATATCGAAGCATGCTCCATTAAGGGTGGGTTCATATTGAAATGAAATAAATCAGGCTGAGTAAAGAGGTATTAACGATATTCGAATTTTATTTCTTTAAAAGACACACGCATCTTATTTTTTGTGGTATATGACAAGGCTCAAATGTTCGCCGTAGCTTTCAACAAAGCCACGGATTTTGCAATGTCCAACTTTCACTGATACTGCTGCATATATACCTTAATTTTGAGCGATACCTTTTCATGGATTAATTGGATTCAAACGACCCTTGGTAGCATTGGTCGATAGCTCTCGCGCTTTACAGGGATAATCTCAACAACGCATGAAAATTGAAACGGTTGCACAAAAAGAGTCATATTTTCGATTCAGTTGCGATAGTAGTTGAGTAAGGACGTAAGTCTTAGTAAACGCATAATTAATATCCGTAATAGGTGACTTTTTTTTATAAAAAAAAATAAATGAAATAAGTAAAGAGACTCAGTGAATAAACAACAAAATAAACAAACACAACATAATACATATTGCGTGTAGAAAACAATAACAAATAGTGGTTCGCCATTTAAACCGATTTAAACAATTCCACTGATACTTAGTAATTAAGTGTACCAATAATAACAATGCTAGTTACTCTTTTATTGCGCCAGAATATAATAATGCTATAAATAATTTAAGTAATAAAAAAAGATTATAGTTTTTTTATCCACCAGGCCAATTAAGCGACGTGCTCATTGTTAGCAAATATAGATATATCTTCACAGCGGTTACAATACCACTCGAACCAAATAAGATTCCTGAAAGAAAAAAAAGGTTCATATATTGCAAACAAAAAACCACACAGGAAAAATAACAACTCCAACACAAAAACTGCAACCAGGTATGGAAAGATATATAACCACAATAAAGATTAAGGCTAGTCCTTAGTCTTCCCAGCAAGTACCAAAGGTTTGATAGTTGTTATAAAGGGCATTGATAGATCTGTTCCTGCTGAGGAAAACAGTGGTATAGACGCACAAGAGTATGACGTAAGGTCAGTGCACAATATGCTAAACAAGGACAGAATTCCCCAACAAATGCATCGTATTAAAATTGTATTTAACGCAACTCAACTAAAACCCAAAGACTGCGTTCGCCCTAACTAAAACTTACGCTACCTTCTCAGCAGAAGGATAACTGTTGAAGACTCACTGAAACGTAGTGGTCCCAGTGCACTAACTGCCAGAAATTCGTACATACTAATACGTACTGCAATTTAACATCATTATGCGCTGCTTGTGGCGACACCAACCGAACTTTGGAATGCACTTCAAAAACAAATTCCAAGGCCAAACAATTAAGCAACTGCGGTGAAAGTCACACTGCTAATTATAGGGGCTGTTTAGTTTAGTCTTCCAAGATGTAAAAAATTCGAAAACAGTATGAAACCCCGAATTTGAACAATACAAAGCTTCCCCATTTCCCACCGTACATGCTGATTTTTGTACTACTAAGCAGCCACAAACAAAACAAAACTATTCGTATGCCCAAGCACTAAAAAAATATGCACAAGTACCTAATGCTAATCGTGAAATGAGAAGTTCTAAATTACAAAAATATTCATATGTCCGTGTCGTTAAAGAGGGCACAGAGATACCTATTACGAATAATTCGAGCTCAATCGAAAATCTCATACAAACAATGAAGAGTTTTATGATACCTATATGCAGGATATGTTTCAGCAAATGATGTGTACCCAAAACATGCTTCTGCAAATTTTGCTAAGCAAAAAATTAAATAGTTGAAAATGTCGATCTGAAACACTAACGCCCTATCCCAACATACATTACGATAATTGCATATTCGTCTTCCAGGTGTTAGCAAATACAAGATAATTTCGTTTGACCTTGTATTCAAAAAAAAAAATACGAATATGAAGAATCTAAGATAATTTCAAAAGACTTTATATTCGCCATGCAACTAAAATACAATTAACACAAGTTAACTTCGGGAGATCTTGTATTCGGAAAAACTACGATTTCTGATACGGTTGGAACATGAAGCGGTTAAGCTCTCGGACTACAGTTCAACTGGCTTGATTTTAACTATAGTTCGTACGGTAACGATAACTGCACCCTCTATCATTGGCAAACCTCCACACTATATCTAATATTTTTAATAAACCAAATGAAAATTATAACGTATAAATAACATGTATTGTATTTGACTACCTAGTAAAAATTATGTGACTGTAGTTTATAATATGTTGGCATAATTTAGAAATTACGACAAATCCAAACTATTGTCCAAAAGCTTTTAATTACAAAAATTAACAAATGATTCGAAAATTTCGAAATTAAGAAAAAAACGAATTCATCAAAAATTCAAAAAATGCCATAAACCTCAAAGTTGAAATAAAATAATTTAATTGCGTAACTTAACAAAAAGAATCTGTTGTCTAAAAATGTTTAAATTGCCAAAATAACAAATGTATCGGGTGTGTTTATGTTTGTAAATTTGCACGTTACATCTCTACCTAAAAATTGCAGTGCTCTTGCTTAAAAAAAGCAGTTTTGGGCAGAACTTTTAACAATTTAAGAAAAATTAATTAAATGTTTTTTGCTAAAATTTTTATTCCGCATTCTGAATACGGTATTGAACTACGTGTTGAAGAATGATTGATATACATTTTACCTATCTCGAGATATTCAATTTGTAGTGGTAGCACAAACACAAGGAAGTGGCAGGACATATATTAGTTTAACTTCGAAATGGATTGTTTTATTTGGTAGAAAAGAAAGTGCAAAAACCCGCAGTCAAAATAGCTTTTAGTTATGCTGATATTCTTTCTGCGATTTCGAGAAAGTTATGGGGAAGGAACCTGCTCTTTTTCTATCTCTAAGTTTTAAATAAAAACAGCTATAATTTATTAAATTCGATGTATAACTTTTGATTTTATATTCAACTAAGTGTATAAGCAAATACCGACATGTACAGATGTACGTATGAGCAATATACCGCGTGCTGCCTGCTGATAATTATTACTCATACGAGCAGGTGCGCATAATATTTTTTTTAAATTTTTAAATCTCTACCTATGTTTTTTTTTGTATTTTTTATGTAAGCGATTTATATGAAAATCTGAAATTTTGCTCTATCCTGCGCTTATATAAATTAATTAGGCTGTAAAAATATAAATCAAATATTAATTCAAAACAAAACTTTAAGAATAAAACATTACAAGGCAGGAGTCACATTTTTTATAAAACCGTAAATGAAAATTTACTCCATATTCTGAAATCAATTGTTTCCGTTATCAATTTTCATTATTTTCATGATCAACTGATTGGCTGGCTGTCACATACAACATAGTTTGTGTGGTTTCACAGCAATTTAGTGCCGTTTATTGATTTTGTTTTTTTTTCAATACAGAGTTATTGTTCATCTGTTTTCAATGCATAGTTCAATAGTCAATGGCATTTTATAATTGCAAGTCAATATAAAACAAGTGCATTGTTTATAAATACATATTAATCTTCATGTGTAATTACTTTTTAAATCATTAACATATACTTGTACACTCGCTTTCAAGCTACAAAGTGCAGTGGTATAGAAGGGATGTAAAACACATAAAATGCCAGTTAGTTTGGAAGGAAAAGAAAGGATTGTGGCATGTTTAAGCGTGCACTTATGTTTTATGGGACATTTGTGCAGTATTACTAATACTTCATCAAAGTATTTTTAAGGCAACAGAGAAAAAATTTTCTCTTGTAGACACCGTGAGCACGCAAATTCCTGGAAGTTTTGGGCTCTAAGAATTAATTTTAGTCCACCTTATTAAACGTAAAAGTAATTAAATCTTAAAATAAAAGTCTGTTTCTTCCCATTTGGGGGACTTAATGATTGAAAAGAACTCAACTTAGCAGGCTGAGTGCACGTGCATTATTTTATTCAATGAAATAATTAAAAAAACCCCAAATTATGGAAACTATTATAAAATAAAATCCAATCAATTGCTTTTAAAAAACTTTTTTTTTCATATTTTCCAATTTAGCGCGACACTACAATTTTCCAAAAAAAACAAAACTCATAATGTTAGCGAAACAAAAATAAATCTCTACAAAAATATTAAATTTCATTTAATAAAATTTACTCTTTTTTATACTTTTGCAATTTAAAAGGAAATTAACAATTAGACGTGGATATATAACAAACACATGGCAATATATTTATAACCTAATTTAATTTTGTGATTACTGTTGTTGTTTTTGTTTGGTAAAAATTATATTGAAAGTTATTTATTAAATAATGGAAGCACCGGGGCATTAACAAGTGTTATTTAATTTTTGGTTTTGTTTGTGGACATAGATGATTGAGGGTCAGAAACATTTAAATAAATGGAAATACAAAAACAAATATGTATTTCGAATACACAGTCTTCGGCCAAATTATGTACCTCCTGACAAGTTTTACGTTAAAAAAAATAATGTATCTGCCACTTTTCTGGGGTTTCGGAGCTTAATGTGTGCTCCGATTGCACTATTAAGGCTAACTTTTGTCTGAGTTTAAAGTGGGCGTGCCGCTTGCTTACAAAGTAAAAAATTTATTGTTCACCTGACGCACTTTAGCCGCAAACTTCTTCAGATGCGGCCAACATTTGGAAATGATTTTACCAATTTAAAATTGGCCTACATTAAGAATTTAATATGCTGCCCGACCTTATGACTTTGCTATTTTCCTGAGTATTGAACGTGATCAACTATTAGTCTTTTCATACTATAATCTATCTTCTGATGAGCGAGCCGCAATAATTTCTTTAAACTACAGCTGTGTGACTGCACCTGAAATTCTTATATTCTACCCAAACAAGAGCTCGAAGTAGTTTCCATATCAAATGTATTTGAGCTCTCACTTTTCGCAGAACATTGCTCTGAGAGACTGCTGATATTTAAGCAGCTTTGCAGACGTCATGACTGCTGCAGCCAAGGTTGCAACGCAAACTACACGGTCACTTAGAAGAAATACTTATCATTAATCGGCTGATATACAGACTCTTGTTAAGAAACAGAGAAGGCGCAGAAGGTAATGGCAAAATAGCCGTTTGCAGCCATAAAGATTCGAATAAACTGAAGTAAAAATTTTAACATATTAAACTGAGGCAGACACACAAGGACTATGACCTAAGGAAACCTTTAAGATACTTAGAATGTCTTATTGACGGCCGGCAGCTGGCAGACACAAAGATGTGGCTTGATGTAGCTAAGTACGCCTTCATAAGTTCTGACTCATACCTCCTCATTGTGGCGGCTGGTAACAGGTTCATGTTTCTACAAGAAGTCTGGCTAAATAATTCGAGCAGATAGAAGTGATAAGAGTATCTTATAAATGTCCCTAATCCACGGTGGAATAGCATGCGCCAATAATTCGTGGAGAGCAGGCTGCTTAGTCTGTAGTATGCGAGCTATGGATACCAGTGGATCTTCAGTTTTAATACAGACACCCGTGCATATGAAGCTGTGTGTGAGTGGGCATCTTGTACTCTATTACTCGTGGAATTTAAATGCATTCTTTAAAGGAACTTTGGTTTTAATGGGCTAACCGAAGTAATGGATAAGAATGCTTCGCTAGGCGTGGACTCTAAAGGTAATCCTAAAGCATTTGACCGTGAAATTTCGATAGGGCTGAACAATAAAGAGAGGCTGCCGAAGTATCTCCTCTCGAGATGAGTCTGTTGTAGGTTCTCTAAGGCCGAACAACATCCTCTTCACGCAACCTCGTTCTATCTGCGTGATAGCCAAATTTACAATATCCGATAATCGTCGCTACGATGTCCCTTAATTGCGTATTCAGAAATCTTAATAGATCTCTGGTTCGAACCATATCTAAGCTCTGACATGTGTGTTAGTCCCACCATCTAGCCTTGGACCTCTCATATATCGCATTGTAAATTAGTTTCTTACACGAATGCCACAGAATGCATCAGTGAGCGAAGCCTGCACTCTTGCTCCTATCTTTGCCAGCTTGTCAGCCATGCAATTATCTATAATGACGCCCAGCATTCCTGAACGAGTATAGATATCGCATAGACACCTGAAAGGGACCTGATTGCAGTACGTCTGTCAGTAAAGATCCGAATTATGCACTCAAATATTCTACACAACAGCCATTTTGCCGCCCTTAACACCGCTGAAATCTTTGCTTGAAGAACACTACATTTATTATGAAGGACATTTCCAATTTAAAGCCAACCGCACACAAAGGCTTTGAAACCTATTAGCCTCACTATGATTTTCATTTTAAAATGTTTGCATATAAAAAGATTGGTGCGATTCATTACAGCCCCCAGTTTTCTTATAAACTCCAGAAAATAAAGTTCTTCATGGTCTTCATGATCTAACCAAATCACATCAAGGTATGTACAAAATTATGTTGCAGTGCAGTCGCGGAAGGATTGCAGCGACTTTCTGCTACTCTTGTGAGTGACGGAAAAAAGTTTCTGTCGTAGAAATACCTTCTTCGAAACTTTCTAAGTTTTAAGTTTAAAACTTTAAAACTTCTTTATCTCTTGGCATTTCAGTTATTGTATTTCTGCTGTAGTTATAGTTTTCCGTTTCAATTAAAATGTGTCACGTAAAATATTGAACTGTTATTGTTTAAATCAAATAATTTGAAACTCCGCAAATTTTATGCAAATATTTTTATTAAAAACTAAATTGACAAGTTCAGCAAACGGCAGCATATACCACAAAAACTTGTACTTCATTGATTATTTCGTGGCCATTTATTGAAATTTTAATTGTGGACTAAAGTACAAATACATAAATACAAAGGAAAAAAGTAACATTTATTGTCATACAACGTTGTTTCAAATAATGTGCCATAGAAAGCCTTCAATGGCTGCAGTGACACTAAATTCTGGAAAAAAATACATTGAATGATTCGCCTAAAATTTCCACCTCACACTCAGCTGAAGGCTACCCCTAACAATTCAGTGGGCAGTCGAATAGCAAAATCAGCCGAATTTATTATTTTCATTTCTATTTCCATAAAATTAAACTAGCGCATAGTTTATTATTTTTCATTTATTTACAATTATTTTAACTGGAAAATTTAAACGTATGAGTGAATAAATGAACAATTAGTGTGTCTATTTTCAACAAACCGGCAACATGCTGCCCGCAAACTAGTCTACATTAATTCATGCCCAGATACATATTTATCTAGAAACCATTATTTCGAAAACATTTTGTGTTAATTTTTGCCAAACAAGCTGTACAACAATATTCTACTAAAATTTATAGTTCTACATAAAAACTTGACTACACAATTGTTATGTTTGTTCGGCTAAAAAGTTACAAAAATTATGACAATGACACAAATAGTCGCAGCAAAATAAAAATAAAAATACAGCGAAAACTAAAGTTTTGGTTAGACTCTAAATTATTGAAATTTTTGCAAAGAATTTCAAGGCAAAATAAAAAATATATAAAATAAAATTTAAATACAAACAATAATAAAATATCTGTGGAATGTACACAGATACATGTGAGTGTGTGTGAGTGTGCGTGCGTACGTCAGAATACTAAACAATGTGTGCAGGATATTTTGTGTTTCTAAATTTTCCTGATTAAATGAAGTTTTGATAATTTAGTGTTTTTGTTTTTTTGTTGTTGGCATTTTTGTACAATTTTGTATAATTAAGAGAAGATGTGAATGGTCATGTTTTGGTTATATTAATATATCCGTGTTTAATACAGAAGTTATTGTGTGGCATGAAAACACAGATGTATTGTAAAATGTAATGGATGTTTAAAATATTTTCACAATATAAATTCGCCCTTTTGCAAGTCAATAAAGCAGTAAAAGCAAGTATTAGACATCCATTGTGACAACAAAGCATGATCGCAACAAGAGACGCCTAGATGCCAAATTGGAACAGGTTAGAAATAGACAAATAACGGGACTGCAAGAAATATATTGGGCAACAAGGCCATTGAAGTTAGATATAAACAGGATTGGAATAGAAAAAATAGCGATGGGACTAGGAAACGAATAGGAACGGTTTAAAGTCAGCATATGACAAAATGGGAATTAAAGACGAGAATATCGGGATTGAGGATAGGATAGTTAAGGCATTGGAATAGTTACAGCAATGAGATTTAAAGAAGGCAGAAATAGGGCTGGTACTGAAGCAAACTACATATCAAATATGAGAATATCGGCCGTCAGCTGGTAGGTACAGAGGTAAAATACCTCGAGCGGAAAGAAGTTAACACCCGTTTAAAAAAATCCTTTATCCACGGTGGAACAACATATGCCAGGAATGCGTTGTCAAGAGAGTGGGTGTTTGGTCTCTACTAGTAGATCTCCAGTTTTTATGCAGACTTACCCATGCATATGATGCTCTGTGTGGATGGGCATATTTTTCTCCAGCAGACCGCTTATTTTATGCAACCTTTTCGACCCCTTTCAACCCACCCTGAGTCTCTTGCTAACACTAGACTGTACTCTTGACTTTGCCTAAGGCTTAGTTCCCCCATAGTAATCACATTTAACAAGTCTGCTTGTGATCCTAAGCTTTATGCTATCGCACAAAATTTGCGCTTGCGTCTCATCCTCCACCCCAGGACTGTATATATCTATGCTACTCTTGTCCTACTACTAACCTATTGCCATCCTCTTTCCATTATCTAAATTATCTGCATCCTATTTCCTATCTTCTCCTCTTCCAGCTGCTATTCTACTGTTACTAAAACACTATTTCTATCCTAATATATTATTCAAAAAATCCCCATTCTCTAACATCCTAGCTTTCAGCTGGCAAGCGTAAAGGTATGACGTGCCGTAACTGGGTGCACTGTTTAAAGCTTTGCCTTATACCGCTTTGAGGTGGCGTCCGCTAACATTTTCCTGTCTCTGGTAGGAGTCGGTCTAAATAAATTGAGCGAAGAGAAGTTAACACTTATAAAAACCTCTAATCCACAGTGGAACATCATACGCCAGGGATGCGCGGCCAAGAGGGTGATTGGTCTATAGTATACGAACTTTGGATACTAGTCGATCTCCAGTTTTAATACAGACTTGCCCGTACATATGGAGCTCTGTGTCGATGGACAAATGTTTCTCCATTACTCGTAGGAATTCTATGCATTATTTAAGGGATGTTCAGATTTTATTGGCCAAGGGAGGAATCTGGAACAGATGGACAAGAATGCCTCTCAAAGGGTAGATGGTAAATACTAGATAAATACTAGCAATTAGAAGAGATTCCGCGATGTGGAAATAGGCTGACAGTTACCAGTTGACCGTCTGAAATCTCGACTGTCATGAGTAAAGGCTAGTGTTAGCATGAGACTGAACGAAAGTAGGGTAGTCATAAGTTACTAATCCTGAAATTAATTTGAGAAAAGAAAGGGGTCGGAAAGGAACGCATTAAGTAAGCTAGTGTCCCGCTAGCAGTTCAGTGTAGAGTTTAATAACAATTCTGCTGAGATTTTCAAAATAGCCGCTATCTTCATATTTTCGGTAATAGAGTAGACCTAGTTGTTCCTCTTTTCATATTAAGTTATTTGTATAGTATTGTTTATCCCACAAAAGGGTTTCGAACCTATAAAAAGAATGTGAGCGGACATTTCAGATAGATAATGTGAAATTTTAGTACCTACGTGGCTCTCATGTCCGGATTTCTACATTTCCACTACAGTCAATCCGGCATCGGATAGTTTTGATAAGGATCATTTCTGCCTGTAATTGTTCTACTCTTTGTCACCATGCTAGAGAGGCATAGGTACTATTATGGTTTTGGTACTATTATTGTTTTGTATGACCACGTCATTATTTCCGAGTTATTTCTTATACAAAGGAACAAAATGATTGTTGATATTTTAATTAAAACTTCGAATTCGTTTAAAATTACGGGGCTCGTACGATCGTAGGTACGGTCATGAGCTCAAATTTGTGCTCATACTTTTTTAAGCTTTTCTGAAGTTCTGAAATGTTTTTATAAAATTTTCATAATTGACTTGAAAAATACATGTGTAAGCCTTATGGCAGGAGTTTTGAGTAATGTAGTAAATATGAGCATAACATGAAACGTGTAAAATTGTTCATGTATGAGTGTTCACATCCTTTAAAGCGACATGTTTTATGTGTTATTACTTCCATACATTTACATACATTTATCCGTCATTTGTGTATTTAAATTAAATGCAGCATTATGTGATTTACTTGCAATTATGTACATTCTATATAGAGGCATCCTTTATAAGCATCCTGTTGTGCAAGTAAATTACTATTAAAGAATTAAAACAATATATATATATATGTTTGTATATTAAGGAAACAAACAAAATAAAATGAGTTTATTTTTCACATTATATCTACCTTAACTCATTATAAAATTTTTAATAATGAATTAACAAACAAAGTTTTTTTTAATATAAAATATCCTGTCAAATATGTGACACACTTCAACACACCTACATATTTGTGTACAAATACAAAATAATGCAATATGATGAGAAATAGTTTTTGTGCGCTGTACACTCACTGATTCCGTTTATTTGTTTTACCCTTTAAACTTCATTTACAGCTCAGCGAATTGGGACGACCATTCACTGGTGGATCATGGTGTGGGAAGGCCACAGGACCGCAGTTGTATTTCAGTGAAACATCAACGGTGACAGCATCGGTTAAGGTAAGCACAAGAATATTAAAACAATACAACAATAACTACCCCCATAGACTAACAATAAAGTTAATGTAAAATGTTAAGACCAGGTCACAGGAGTAGAAAATAACTCTGAACCACTGTTCAGCGAAACAAAATGAATTGAACGCAAAATTGCATGAACATGTTCACGAACCGAATTTGTGATTGCTATTGTTGCTATTGCTATTATTTTTTTGATTTTTGTTGCTTTTTATTTTTTGTTGCCATTTCAAAGAGGTTACGTTAAAGTCGACTGTTTGAAGGTAAGTAATTATTTGTGGAACATGTGGCTTCCTGATGTTGGTTTTTTGATTGTTGTTTAATGGGAAATTCGTTGCGTTATATTGAAGCTTAATTTAATGAAAATTTAACATGAGTTGCCACTGCAATAATTAAATATCAGAGGAAGGACTTTTTGCTAAGGTTTTGCATGCAAAAGGCTGCTAGAAGAGAACGCATTTGCTCTTAGAATTTTAATAAAGCATTGTTTAACAAGAATGTCTTAAAAATTATATTTTTAACAATGTTAACACATTGGAAAATGGAAGAATTCAGAATATATAATAGTTACCCTTATTAAAATCTTAGTTTGGTTACAGCTTAAAATTTAACCAAATTTTTAATTAATTCAATTAAATTTTAATAAATATTGTTTCCTACCCTTTTTTTGATTTAAGTTGCGGCTTAATTGAAATATTTCTTTAACCCTAAAAGTGTTAAAATTTAATTTATTTAATAAATAATTGCATCAATTAACAACTTAATTAACCAAACAACACCTTGTAAATATCTGTTTATAATTTCACAAATTTTTTAGACACATTATTTAAATATTTTAAAATTTAATAAAGCAAAGTTGTGACAAAATTTCTGTATTAATTTAAATTGGATTTTTTTGTTCTTTTTTGTCTTTTTATGTCCGACAATAACAAAAATGAAAAAGCTTGCAACAATATTTGGTAAATAATGACCAAAAATTTTTATTTAAATTTCACAAATTGCACTTTCTTATCTTTCTACAACATTTGTTATTGAAAAATAACAATTTGTATGAATGAATTGCATACTCTTCGGTTTTTATCTTTCTACTGTTTATTTTTTATTATTTATTTAATTTTTTCCCAACTGCTCTGTTGCCATTTAAAGTAAAGTAAGTAATATTCCTGTAAAAGCACCAACAATAAAATCCCACATAAATATAAATAAAAAAGTTTATCTGTATAAATATTGAACAGTGTGCGATAAAACTACTGAAAGTATTAAAAAAAAAATGTAAAAATTGTTTACAACTTAACCAATTTCCCCAACGCTCAACTCTGTTTTCATCTTTTCGTTACAGGTTTTTCATCCACCCAGAAATTTACAAGAAGAGAAACCTTTTGAATTTAGTATAAGATATAAATTTATAAGTCAGTCGGATGCTGTTGTCAGGTAAAGTAGAACAACAATAAAAATTATATATACATACCTATATATATGAACACACATGTATTTAAAATAGAAAATCTAACAAGAAAATAATATTGAATAAATTGAAACAATACATAGACATTAACTCACTAATACATACACATAAACACATGTGCAGGCTGTTGTGCATCTGGTATGAGAATACAAACACTTCTACCAAACAAAAAAAAAACCCCTTTAGAATTATAAGTCTTGCCGACCGGCATATTCACAGGAAGACATGAAACAACAGTACACAATAAATACAACAACAACTACAATTGTATACTATTTCAGAATTGTTTAAGATAAATAGACAAAGAAGCAACATCAGTAGTAAAAAAACATGAATAGTTTTGTTTGCAGCAGGGCACAACCCAGTGAAAATTTAAAGTTATAATAATATTGAAGGCGAAAACAACATTTGGCTTCAATGCTTCCGAACCTTTGCGTAAAAGTACCTTTTTAAAAAGTATCTTTTCAAAAATAGTATTCAAAAAAGTACCAAAAATTAAATAATTTGAATAATTGTTTGTGAAAGGATTACACGTTGCAAAAGTGCATATTAAAAATATATCTTTAAAAAAAAGTACCTTGTAAGGAAGAATTTTTTTACAAAAATTACTTTAAAACCATTTTTTAAAAAGTACCTCTTTAGAAGAAGCATTTTAAAGAAGTTAAAAATTCAAAAGTACCAAAAAAGTACCCTTTAAAAAAGTACTTTTCAAAAAGTTACCTTATCAAGTGCTACTAAAAAAAATATCATTTAAAAAGTTTAATTCAAAAGTATCTTTAAAAAATCTATTACTTATACAATTGTCTTGCAAAAAGGGCCTTTCAAAAAGTGCCTTTCAACAAAGTAATTTTAAATATTCAACCTTTAAAAAAGTCCCTTAATGAAAGTACTCTGAAAAACTTACTGTAATAAAAATACGCTTTTAAAACGCACCATTAAAAAATACCTTTTAAAAAGAGAAAATTTTAAAGAAGTACTTTTTCACGAAAAACTACGTTTGTCTTTCCCATTTAAAGTTTAAAAAAGTTTTAAAACAGAGAATGTTGTGTTTGCAATGCGTTGTATTGGAACTTGAAAAAAGGTTCAGGGAAGTTGTATAACAGAACTGGTACTTGTTAACATTTGACTTTAATTTAAAAGTGAGACAAAAGTACACTAAGTGGTCGGGTGTCAAGAACTGTTTCCCTATATTTCCCGTAGTAGCAGCGAAACGCCACTCATATTGAATTAATGTTTCAGTTGAAGACCCCACTGTCAATATTGAGCACCTTCGGCTTCTTTCACAGGAGGCCAAAATATACTTTGAAACACCGGCCCATACAAATAGTTTAGAGGGCAGATAGAAACAAACATCTAAAAACCATTAAACCAACTCATGGAGACAATCGAGGGATTATTTTAAGGCTTGGAAAATGCTAGACTTATCCTACATTGCACTCAATGTACAGATATATTCATTTAAAAAAGTACCTTTTCTTTTGCAAAAGTATGTTTAAAGACCCGCTTTGCAAAAAAATCCTTTGACTACTTTTATGAAAGCTTACTTTAAAAAGTTGATATAAAGTACCTTTACCGTAACTTTCACTATGGCTTGATGTGTTTTCTATAGAAATCTTTTTTTTTCCAAAATATACTGCTGGGTATCATTATGTATCACATATACTCGTATGTTCTTTGATAATATATTTGCATTTAAGTAAGGAAATATTTTATTTGTGTGTGAATTTACGTCCTTTAACAAAGAGCTAGTGCAAATGTTTATAGACGATCATCATATCGTTCATCGACCTTTTCACCTACTAAATGTGTGAATTATAACATTAAATTAAGCTGCAAAATAAGGCACTAAATATAATCAGATATTTATTTTCCCTATAGATGCAAAAAAAGAAAAATATATTGGTCATGAAAATGAACCTAGGCGATAGGACTTTTTTCTTTAGAGAAACTTTATGGCTTTAAAAGGAAAGCCACAACAAACGTACTATTCCAAACATATTTTCAAAAATTGGCTACTTAAGACTAGACTTTTCAGTGTGCTTTTTTAAAAGCCAGAAATGTTTTTCAATGCACTTCATTTACAAATAGCCGATTTATGAAATATAATAATTTACAATTCAAATTCGTTTTTATAAGGTACTTTTTTAATTGTTAATTTTTTATCTTAAAAGTAATTTTCTACAAGGTATTTTTTTAAAATATTAAAAAAAATAACAGGTGTGTAACAAATATGTACTTGTTCAAAAGGTACTTTTTTAAACGATAGTTTTTTAAAAGGTACTTTTTAAAATGTACTTTTTCAAAATATACTTTTTAAAATGAACTTTCAAGGTGGACTTTTTTAAAGTCACACTTTTGAAAGCAAACTTTTTGGGAGGTACTTTCTGAAAAAAACCTTAAGTGTTTAACAAAAATAAGTACTATTTTGTAATTAACTAGTTTCGTTATGTTTTGAAAAAGTGTTTTTTTTTTAAATTATTATTTGTGGGACTCTATTAAAACGGGGTGTTAGCATAACTTTTTTTTTTGTTTTGGATCATTTAAAATAAAAAAATTTTATCTTAAAAAAAGCTTTAGCTGATTCTATTCCAACGCATTTTGTTGCAAAATTAAATTCTTCAATTTAATTCTAAGCAAATTTCGCTGATTGCTCTGATGAGGTTTCCTGATGGAAACTTTAACCCATAAAAATATAAAAATTAAAAAGCTTGAATTCGCATAAACCAAGAACATTAATGGTTTGAGCAACTAGTGAAATGCGCAATGAGACTAGCGTATCAGCCCAACGAATAAATTGCGCTTTTATTATAAAATGAGTTGGTTTTATTAAAAATGTTAAATTTTGTCCATTTGCCACTTTAAAATTCTTATCAAGATCTTTTAACTGACATTTTATAGACTTCATTGTCTTTCTGTAAAATACAAAAAAATAACTCTTATATTGTTCAATGCAATGCTCTAGATATTATTGCTGTTTTATGTCTTTGCTATTACTCTCCTGTAACACGTTGCAACTGTTAATGTGGCAAATGCTATATGTAGAGTTAAATGTGTAAGATTTCATAGAAATACTTTTTTACTTTCGTCTTCATATGACGTTGACAATTTGTTTAGAAACAAACTTATTCCACTTTGCTTCACATTGTGGCTGTGTCTGTACTACTGTCTGTTAAACTCACTTTATATGAATTTTCGCAACACGTACACAGTCATGTACACATGCTGGTTTCATATTCTTCAATATTATTGTATTGTGAGAGAGTTTAAATTTTGTTTTTGTATTTAGTAGTAGTTGTTGTTGTAACTGTAACTTTTGACAAACTCTCTCGGTTTTATAAAATTGTCTGATTTTTGTTGTAACTTTTATATTTTATTTTTTATTATATTCTATGAAATTGTTTTTTTTTACTGAAAAATTAAAGATTTGTTTTTGTAAATTCGTACAACTATATATGTATACGCTTGTTGTTTTTGTTTGAACTTGTGTGCGAGTATATCTGCGTTTTCTTGTCAGTGTCGGTCTTTACAACTAAGTAGTGTACGACGGAATAATCGCGCCGAAGGAACTGGGTTAGAATTGACCCACGGTAAATGATCGTTACGACCGAATAACCGAACCGAGGAATTGGCTAAGAGTTGACCCACGGTCAATGATCGTTACTCCGCATTTTTTTTTGCCGCAGATCGAACTTCATATCCCGGAGCAGTTCAACGATTTTCAGATTAAATGTTTCTAGTCATTTATTTAGTATTCCACAGAATTCTTGAAGAGAAAAATGCTCTTTGTCTAAAGCACAAAAAAATTTAAATAGATTTCCTTTCCATTAAAGAATGGAAATGAATTATTAAATTCGCAATCATTAGAAAACTCAGTATATACGACAGCCATAACGAACATAATAAGGACGAATACTTAAAAAATTCGGCCGTACATCAGTACTGGCTAACAAATGGCCTTCGGTCGGACACTAGTATTAACACATTTTATTTTCTCATGTTCATTTATTTTTACTTTTCAGTTTATTTAACAACTATGATTTGTATCCAAATATAAATTTTTTCATTTTTTGTTATTGTCAGATTTTTTTTTTTTGTAAATTGAGTTTTTCTTATGAAATATTTTTACTTCCTGAAAATATGTTGGTTTCTTTATGAATAATAATGTGTAATAATAAATAATCTTTAGAGGACAATAAAGCCCTGGGTAGAAAAAAGATCCAAACTATACAGTAAATGTTTGAGTTTATTTTATGGTCTTTTAAATGTCATGTAAACTCGTTCATTTTATTTATACAATTTGTTCTTTTTTTTTGTCAGAGTTACATATTTTTATCTTTATTTAGTTTAAGAGTTTATTTTGTTTGTTTTTGTATAAATCTCAATATAAATAATTTGTGTAAATAACATAGTAGGAAAAAGTTAGATTTTAGAGCACATTATACGTTAAAGTGATAAGGTTACTATAACATTCAAACATTCTATAATATGTTATTTTATGTTATGTTATATTATGTTATGTTATGTTATGTTATGTTATGTTATGTTATGTTATGTTATGTTATGTTATGTTATGTTATGTTATGTTATGTTATGTTATGTTATGTTATGTTATGTTATGTTATGTTATGTTATGTTATGTTATGTTATGTTATGTTATGTTATGTTATGTTATGTTATGTTATGTTATGTTATGTTATGTTATGTTATGTTATGTTATGTTATGTTATGTTATGTTATGTTATGTTATGTTATGTTATGTTATGTTATGTTATGTTATGTTATGTTATGTTATGTTATGTTATGTTATGTTATGTTGTGTTATGTTATGTTATGTTATGTTATGTTATGTTATGTTATGTTATGTTATGTTATGTTATGTTATGTTATGTTATGTTATGTTATGTTATGTTATGTTATGTTATGTTATGTTATGTTATGTTATGTTATGTTATGTTATGTTATGTTATGTTATGTTATGTTATGTTATGTTATGTTATGTTATGTTATGTTATGTTATGTTATGTTATGTTATGTTATGTTATGTTATGTTATGTTATGTTATGTTATGTTATGTTATGTTATGTTATGTTATGTTATGTTATGTTATGTTATGTTATGTTATGTTATGTTATGTTATGTTATGCTAAACGGTCTTAAGGTCTTTCGTAATTAAAATTATGATTTAAATTCAGAAAATCAGCTCTCGTAATAAAAACAAAAATTTATAAAATTTTATTATCTTTCATTTTTTTTTTTTGTCATGCCGAATTATTATGTCAATTATTTCGAAATAATTTTTATTTTGTATTAAAGCTAAAAACCGCTAAGTTTCTTTCTTTTTGTTGTTGTTCTTTTAGGTACGGTTTACCCGATAAGCCTTTAGAGTTGGGTCGTGTCACACCTGGCACATACTGCACACGACAATTTGATGAATGTTATCGCAGTAAGTGTCGCTTGCAAAGTCCCAATTATCCCGGCATGTATCCAAGAAATGTTACGTGCTATTGGACGATACGACAGAAAGAAGTTCCTACAAGTAAACATGCCATGATAGCTGTAAGCCAAGAAAATCAACATAAAGCTTTAGTGAAAAGGTGAGTGTATGTTTCTCTTCTTGTTATGACAACTAAGCAATTAATGGCCGAAATCTGAAGCCTATTTTAAGGCGCCAACGTAAAGAAGTTGAATTTTTGGATTTTTGCTATAACTACTTGGGCTTGAACTAATCTTTACATAAATCATGATTTAAATATTTTGGTAGCACATTTTTCATATCGTATTTTTGTAGAGATCGTGTCAGTAGTGATCTCCACACAATCATGAAATTTAAAGACGCTAAATATTTAACAACAGAGGTTTGTGTATAGGATCATATTGAAAGCGCTTGAAAAACGTCTTGCCGTTCATGTCTGAACTATCGTAGAAGCCTCTCTAGGGTGGCCAATCTCTGCAAGTATTATTAGACGCGGGTCCGAAATATACTTGCGACTTTCTGATCATAAACCAGTCTACCACAAAGAAGTCTGTATCATTACTATGATATAAGGACAACATTCATCTTTAACATCTTCCTTGATGTTCAAAAATTGTTCGAAGCAATAGAGTCCGACAGGATCTGCTCAAGAATAACCAATACCACCATGGTCTGGCATTCAAGACCAGAAAACTGCAGGCCTTAAATTTAGAAACTGCAAAATCTTCAGAACGAAGTTAAAGAAAATGGACAAAGTTTATATTTCAAAAATGTTTTTTAGCTAATTATTTTTAACCCAATTCCTAAAAAAAAAAAAATACAAATTATTTGTTGGTGGTATAAGTTAACCCCTATGCGCATTTTACTGGTCGTTCAAGCCAGCTCATTTGGAAACCCTGACTGAATCTTTAAGAGGTATTAAGAAAGTTGGCCCATTGAGGCTTAGCAAGTCTAAAACTCAAAAGATGACTCTTACGATTACTTCTGCCCTAAATGGACAAACAGATAATATCGAATGCAGAGCCCATAGAGAGGACAACGAAACCATTGTAAATATTTCGAGGTTTCGGAGTTGACATGCTACCCCGCATAACTCACCTCAAAGGCTTTGACTTGCAAATTTCAATCGACTTTGTTCAGAGCACAACTTTCCTATGCGTCTTAAAGTTTCTTTTAATTCAGTTCATACATATATCGATGGAACACATCACCGCCTCGAACTCATATACGTGTATGTTCTGCTTAAGTTCATTGAATAATGAGCTCTTTATCCAGTAAACCATTCGCAGTTGTGTAGTTTTCTTAGATTGCACAGGAAAATTTCAGGTGCTAAAAAGAACACACAACCCGGAAAAAAAACACATAAATAACACATTGAAAGGAACTGCAATTACAGTTTTTTCAAGCAACATTGCTTCTCTAAAGAATAGTTCTTACAAAAGCCAAAGAATAATTTACAATTTCCACATAGATTTGCTTGCATTCGCAATGAGTTCAATTTGAACTGAATATAGCAAACTCCTATACACAAACGTATACACTGGGGTTATAGACTCTTGTACATATTCAAAGAATTGATAAATTTTGTAAATAAATTTAGTTTTTCTCCTTTTTGGTATCTTAGTTGGTGAACATTTATTTTATTTCTATATTTTATTTTGCAACTTTGGAAATTTGGGATTTTTATTTTTGAGTAAAAAACTGTTTTATTCTTTCGCAAAGAATCAATTGATTTGATTTTACATTTTGTCTTATTTCATTTTCTATCAAAGTGACTTCTTTGGGTTTCTTTCTAAAGTAAACATTTTCGTTTTTTACTATTTGTATTCTAAAGCATTTACTGTAATTTTGTGTTTTGTATTTGTCATTTAAGGTCAATTGCTAGTTTCAATAAAACCTCGCGTTCAATACGTGCCTGGTCCGATTGCACCGGTGAACGTGATCATTTAATTTTTTACGATGGCAGCTCAACTAATGATCCAGTGCTGGCGAAATACTGTGGTGGTGATTGGTTACCGAAAGTTGTGTCACGGTAAGTCAAGCAAACATTAACTTTTATATCAATATTTTTTTCAAAGAGTTTAATTGTCAATTTCAAACTTAAATACATAGAAAATGAACACAAAAGAGAAAGGATGAACATGTTTTTGAGGGTTTCTTTTACGAGAAAAAAATGTATAAAGCTAAATGGTTTTTAGGTCTTAATGTACTAAAAAATATTTGGGTATTATTCCCCTCTTTTCATTTCCATGGAACCGCAATGTCTAACAAAATTCACCAGGAGTAACTTAATTCTTAGTGGCCTTATGACATGTTGCTAAAACTCATATCAATAAGAGAAGCGCCGATTTGGTGGACTTAACGAACAGTATAATCATGCGCAACGAGTTCATTTTTAAGTAGGACTGACTACTATTGTAGTATTACTACTATTGAGCACTTGCAGTTCTAGGGACCAATTGAGCTTTATTGAGGCTAGTGTACGAATAGCAAAACCTCGACCAAACCTCTATCACGCCTTTATAGAATATATTAAGTGGATTGTGAAAGCCAGAAATATTTTGATAAGAATTGTAACGTGGCTTTGCCTAAGGCTGAGGTGGCTAAGTCGTGTCCAGGCTGGATTTACTGGTACATAAAATTTTAGAAAAACTGAAACCCACTATGAGGCCAAAATATGAGTGTCTTTAGTTACTCGTATCTTTTCAATTATTTCACAATATTTGTTAATGTTGACAATCGGCAGCTACATAAATTAAGACGGGTATCTTCGACAGGTATTCTGTGAACTGCCTTAATTCGGAACGAGGTAAAATACAAGATTCGGGTATTCGGGTACTCGGGAACTCTTAGCGTATAGGCGAGTTTCTTAGCAATAATAATTTTGTTAATCTAGCTTTATTCCTATGCTCAAGCTAACTTAATTAACAAAAACAGTCCGCCGAAGCTGCTGTGCCAAAATCGTCAGTCAAAGCCGCTGTGCGAAACCATATATATTCTAACCTGGGCCTTAAAATCTCCTTCGAATATTAGTCGACTCGCCAAACTACACGGACTTACTTTCGGTGTCTTACGAATATTAATCCTGCTGGTTATATACTGCAACAATTTAAAAAATACTGTTAAGTTTAATACACAATAAACGTTAATTTATAGGGTTCGTTTAATTGCAAGAATTAAAATACACAGTCCTCAATGATTTTATCAATACACAACTTTATTCGGCAATCACTACTCTTATTTACAATTAATTTACACTGTAAACTTAATACTCTTTTGTACACTCAGCTGTTCACTCTATGAAATCTCAAAGTCAACTCTACTCTCTGCGGTGGACGGCGCATTTATATAGAGATCACGACCGATCACGCGAAATTGCGCATTATTTATTTTCTTTGCTGGCTTAGTATTCTTGTATATGTGTTCGTGTGAATGTGTATCTTGCGTTTACTTTTTCGTTCAGTGGAAGTTGTTTTTGTTTCTACTTTGACTCGCGGTTCCGCTACGCAATTATTTTTACTGTATGTTTGTAACATTGCGTATTTGTATAATTGGACGTTTCACACATCTTCGATTATTACTTCGTAACAATACGAGTTAGCAGACATGGGTGGTATGTTCAAAAAGCCGATATGTACGTGATACACGTTACGCAATAAGGGACATTTAGGGGCCTTTTGGGTGCCGGGACATACTAACACATCAGAAACACATCCAGGAGCTAGAACATGTCCTGCTAAAGTCCTGTAAAAAATGTATTTTGTAGTCATTTTTTAAGGGTGCGCATATCAGATGAGGACACTTACTTACCATCGTGGGTTATTTCGGCAATACGAAACACACGTTACATGTTGACAACATTATATGAGCTGTGTTAGGTGACTGTAGAGCACCTCCTCTGCCACTGGCTCTCTCTCTCTCGCTAAATAGGGCATTTCTTCGGAACATTCGATGTGGTAAAGGTTGGAGAAGGTCGCCAGAAATCAGCAAAGTACCTTAAACAATTTGCTTAAGAGAATAATTTATTTAGGCTCAAGCAAAATGTTTATTATTAACGCGATAATTTATAATGCTGCAAAACTTACGTTATTAGACATTGGCAGAATTAAATGCGGCTTTTTTGTACCACTATACGTGTCATAAGCATTCTCTGCGTCTTTCTACTGAGCTAGAATATTTTGCAGACATCATCTATTTATACCATTTAATGATGGAAATTGAATTCGAGAAGTCTTTGCAATTATTTCGATCATTATTCTCTTGGGTTAGAAAGAAGTCTACCCAACTGTAGCATTACTCGTTGTAATTGTTCGTAGTTTCTTAACTAAAAAATGTAGTCTAAAAGCTTCTGGACACGTGGCTCATTATTTCTTGAAAGCTACTATAATGCGGCTTTGACGACATAATTCGAGAGAGCTTAGGATTCAGAAAGATAGCGTAAGAAGTTTCACAAACCAAACTACGGACTGTTTGTTGAAGCAAAGTTTTTGCGAGCGTGTAGGGCTGAGAATAAGTCTTAAAGATCGTGTGATTTGTTATTTTCTGATAAGGTTTGTGAATCCGCTAGTCAAGGAAATTCCAAAAACATTTCACAAATTGGAAGACATACGAATAATGCAAACAGTGGTTAAATCAAGATATGAACTCTCAACATACAACAGGTCTTATTATAGTTAGCTGGATACAATATTATTGTCATTAATAAATTAATTTGTATTATTTTATTTAATTTCCAGCTGGAGCTTTCCCTTGGCGTTTTAAGCAGCTTTTTAAGTTTATTTTATTAACTTTTAAATCCTCTACCACAAACGCACAATTTATTTTCGCCAACATCTATTTATTTTACTTATGATCTTGAATTTTCATCTGCTAAAATATTATAAACATTTTTCAAATATCCACAGTTTTTAATTTAAACCAAATGGTATTTGGCTTCAACTATGCTTCAACTCTGCTAATAAATTCCCTACGTGCCCTGAGCTTAAAGCCAGTTACTAAATAATAAAGATACAAATAATTGTTTCCAAAAAAATATACTACAAGCTTCACTACTTTACTTTGTGTCTAGACGGTTAAAAAGATTTTGTAATTTTCATAGGACTTCATTATGCCACCCACTAAAATGAGAGCAAAAAAAGACAGCTTAAGAAAAATATAGTTTGTTTAAATAACATTTCAGCTAAAGTTCTTTTTATTGCTTTTCATCTTAAATTTTTTTGTTTTGCTGTTGCTGCTAATAGTCTACCAGAAATATACCATAAGCTAAATTATGATGCCTTGTTGATGTTTCATGTTTTATATCCTTATACGATACCTACTTATCAATGTATATGTGGCTTAATACGCTCATGTATTCATCAAACAGCCCCCCGGGCAACTATCTCCATTAATAAAACATAAAACTTAAAAAATAAGATAAATAACGATTGCCCTAAAAGATAGAGTGATACAAAAATAAATACACATGTAAATGGCTACTTATTCTTTGAAATATTTTGAAATTTAACAGTGTTCCGAAATTGTTATTTTCATTATTCATGCCATAAGACAAAAATTTGGTTAATTACGAAATTAAGATCGATTCATCGAATACAATAAAATGAACTATTTTTTCTATAAGATATAAAATCTCAGTAAATTTACGGACAAGAATTAATTTTCTGCTTAAAATTGTCAATTCGAAGTTATATTCGAACATATTTTAAATAACTATTTCTGGCTTTATTGCATGAATGCGATTTTGAAATGTTTTTAAATTATAAATAATTTTTTTGGTAAGTTTCGAATTTATGTTCGCTATACCGAATTCGAAAAATTTACCAAATGTAATAAAATAAATAATGACGCAACGATAGGATTGTTTTTTTTTAATATGAAAGGTAATGCTGTGATATTTAGGGCACAACAAATATTTACCCATATATCGAAATAAAAATCGCATAAAAATATGTTTAAATCCGAAATTCTTACACAGAAATTAATATATGTTAATTTAAGACAATAAAATTAAATTTCTCAATTCACAAATATGTGTGAAAAAGTTTATATTTTAAATTTTCACACGAAAGATGGTTTTTTTCCATTATCATTCTGCTAAATTTTTAATTAAAATCGAATTATTGACGCAATTTTCGCACATTCCAATTTTTATGTAAATATTACAACTATACGGTAATTTTTGAGCCATAAAACTGATCTTGCGCTAAATGTCGCAAATAAATTCGAATTTTCGAATATAATAAATACACATTTTTTATAGAGAAATCAAATGTCGTAAGTTCAAAATATATGAATTAATTTTCTGGCCATTTTTGTACTTTCGAAATTACGTTCGAAAATTCGAACATGCTTTAAAAGATTGTAGTCTGAATTTTCGCATGAAAAAGTATTTTCTATGCCGTTTCAAATAATAAATGCAATATCTTATGACTTTTTAAAATTCGAAAAACAGATCGAATTATTAAATATGGTTAATTTTCAAAACAGGAGCAAATAAATTTTGCCGCATAGAAGTTCCATATTTATTACTGCTTTTTAAATTTTATACTCTGTGTGGTATTAGGAAAACACTGATATTTTCTAAATTTCGTAATTAAGTTCGAAATTATTACTGTAACAAAATTCAATAGGTTTTAATTTTTTAACTAGATAAAATTGTAAATTCGAATTTATGTTCGAAAATTCGAACATACTTTAATATATTATATTTTGCAATTTTACACAACAAATAAATTAGTAATGTCGCTTTTAATGGTTTATACATTTTCTGGGGGATTCTTTAAAGTTCGAACTTAAGTTCGAATTATCGAATTCGCAAAATTAAAATAAATACATTTCTGTGCAACTAAAATGGATAATAATATTTCAATAAATACACAATTAATTCGTGAAAATTGTAGGCCTTGATAAGGATTGTTTACTTTGGTTGTAATAATCGTGCTATTATTTGGATCAAGTTACAGATAATTGGTGAATTTAAGCGTTTTGGTATTTGGCTTATTTTTTAATTTATTTATAACAATCATTTGTTATTTTTCGTTTGGGAGAAGGCTTAGTCAATATTTATAAGTTCCTAAACAAATAACAAGAATACACGCGAGTTACGTATGTAATCCCACATACTCAACCAACCCTCGCAGATATAAATTCAATCATTAATAAATACATTAAAGAAACTTAAATACAAAGTCAACGACACTTTGTAACAATTTAAAAATTTTTATTCAATAAACAATTTTTTTCACTTCTCTTCATTTTCTGAAATTTGATTTCATTCTTCCGCTATTTCGTAAGCATTTAAAGTCAATGACATTGTTTTCATTCATCCAAATTTTATTTCTGCTATAAAGCATAAAATACAATTTGGCTGAAATTCGAACCCTAAAAAAAAAAGTATTGAGAAATAATTGTTTATTTTTTGAAACCACTTGGAGTCATCGATTTTCATTGCGATGACCCAATAAATAAAAACAACAACAACAACGAAGAAAACAGAAGAAGTCATGTTAAGAATAGATTTAAGAAATTTTAATAATTTAGTCTTAAGATCACAATCAAGAAATAAAGACACAAAAATAAAAATTGTGTTTTATTCCAAAACGTTATTGGCGCAGTCAACGGAAACTTATTCCAAAGAATAAGTTAAAGAACATATTTATTCTTAAGAATAAATAAACGCTCAAAAGCCTAAAGTAAGAACGGTAAAATAAAAGAAAATTTTTTAAGTGAAGTAATTTTAAAATAAATAAAAGTGAAAAGACAAAATATATATAAATAAAAAAAAAAAAAAAAAAAACAAATCACTGAAAAACTGTTTTTTGTTAGTGAACTTCTTAATGAAAAAGTATATACATATATAATAAAAAAATAAAACACTGGAAAATCGTTTAATGTTAGTGAACTTATTAAAGAAAAAGTATATGTATTATAAAAAAAAAATAAAGCACTGAAAAATTGTTAAACAAAAGACATACATACATAACCCTTCGTAATAAAAAAAAGAAAAACAAATTGTGAAGAAAATAAACTTAAAACATGAGCAGATTTGATGAAAACAGAAATTTGGGACAACAACCCAATGGAGAACAAATTGTGGAGGTAATAGCAGCCCAGGAACAACTTATTAACCAGCTAAGAGGACAAGTTGAAGCTTTACAAGCACAGCAAGCACAACAATTACAGCAATCGCAAAATCAACTACTTACACCAAAGGACATACTGCAGCAGTTTAGACAATTAAGATGTCTTGACGAAAATCATAGCGTTATGCCATTCATTAAGTCGGTCGAAGCAGTGATGTTGCTGTGTCCAAGGGACAACATGGAACTGATGAATCTAGCAATGAACATAGTGGCAAATGAAAAAATTGTTGGAGAGGCAGGAAGATATATCCAGGAACTGGGAGACAACGTAACATGGACTTAAATAAAGCTGAAGTTAATGGAACATTACAAGCCCAGGACAACTTATGGAGATGTTTTCAACAAATGCAGGAATGTAAAAGTATGTAATTTAAGAGAACTTTTTAACTATTTTGAAAAATGTAAACATGAACTTAACAAAATATATTTATTTGACAATAATAAACCATTAATTTATAAGCCAGACAGAGTAGATAGGGATTTGGTAAATATTTTAATAGAAAAAATAGATATTCCATTACGATCTCATTTAGATCAAACCAGTACACTTAACGACATTATTACAAGATATTCACAGATCAGAGCTTTAGACGACCCTAGAGCCATACACATAAAATACAGGAAAAATATAAATAATTATAATAAAACGAACACAAACATGAACACTCAAAAACACAATTACAGTAATCATTACACTGAACAACGTCAATATACAAACAGACACCAAAACCAACAAAATAGGCAGAATCAAGAATTTACTCAAAATTTTAACAAGGGATTTAACAATTATCAAAAGGATAATTACACTTACCAAACTAGAAACACTAACAGAAGCTCTCAATCTCATAACCCAAAACAAGTACCTGAACCTATGGAAATAGGTACTTTACAAGAAGAACAATTAATAGGAAATAATGATTTAAATTTTATAGTACCGCCTCAAAATCAACATTACCCATAGTTAAAATTTCTATAGGCAAACAAACCATTAGATGTCTTATTGATACAGGTTCCACCACAAGTATCTTAAAGGAAGGAGTACTGTCTGAACAGTATCCAAAAATTACTCTTAAGAATCCTTTGCAGTATAATACACTTAATGGTACAAATAAAATAAAATTTATAGTCACAACACCATTTCCAAAAGAGTTCGGTTGTCTAGGAACACTCCAATGGAAAATAATTAATTTTTCAAATAAAAATTTCTCTGCTATAATTGGTCAAAATTTCTTACAACCTCTAAATACAAAAATTGACTATGAACAAAAATGTGTGCAAATACTAAACAACAAACTTTATTTTGAAGAATATAATTATCCCGAATATGTTCATAACATTTGTAGTATACAACAAATGGAGAATAGAAATATAAGAAATAATATTGATTTTTCTCATATGAATACCGAAGAACGTCAGGCAACCTTAAGGCTGCTTACTGAGTTCGAAAATTTATTCTTTAAAGAAGGAGATTATTTATCATGTACAAACGAAGTATACCATGAAATAATTACCACAAACGAAAGGCCCTTATATTCCAAAATATATAGGTACCCTCAAATACATGAGGAAGAAATTAAACGCCAAATTAAAGAAATGATTCAACAAAAAATAATAAAAGAAAGCAATTCTCCATATAATAGCCCACTATGGATAGTAGAAAAGAAATTAGATAATTCAGGAGAAAAAAAGTATAGAATCGTCATTGACTATAGAAAATTAAACGAATTTACAATTGACGATAAATATCCTATTCCGAATCTAAATTCATTATTAGACAAAATTGGTAGAGCACAATATTTTACAACACTGGATTTGGCAAAGGGGTTCCACCAAATTCCAGTAAGGGAGGAGGATAGGGCAAAAACAGCGTTTTCAACACCATTTGGACACTATGAGTTCATTCGTATGCCATTTGGCCTGAAAAATGCTCCATCAACCTTCCAAAGGCTGATGAACAAAATTTTACATGAACATATTAATAAAATATGTGTCGTTTATATGGACGACATATTGGTGTTCGGAACATCCTTGGAAGAACACTTAACAAATCTAAGGCTAATATTTAAAACTCTACAAAAAGCACATCTCAAAATTCAAATCGATAAATGTGATTTTCTAAAAAAAGAAACTCAGTTTTTAGGGCACATCCTTACAACAAACGGAATAAAACCAAACCCCGCTAAAATAGAAATAATAAAAAATTTGAAAATACCAAATAATACAAAACAAATAAAATCTTTCTTAGGTATGACAGGCTTCTATAGAAAGTTTGCCAAAGATTATGCAAAAATTGCATATCCCATGACACGATTTTTAAAAAAGGATCAACCAATCAATGTATACGATCCTAGTTACATCACTTCTTTTGAAAAGCTTAAAGACCTAATAACAAATTCACCAATATTACGTTACCCCAATTTCACAAAGAAATTTAAAATCACAACAGATGCAAGCAACTTTGCCCTTGGAGCTGTACTATCTCAAGATGGACACCCAATTGCATATGCATCTAGAACTTTAAACAAGCATGAAACTAATTATGCTACTATAGAAAAAGAGTTACTCGCCATAGTATGGGCAGTAAAATACTTCCGACCATATGTTTTTGGCAGGGAATTTGATTTAGAAAGTGATCATCAACCACTAAAGTGGCTAATGACAAAATATACGGGTAAAGACATAAACCCAAAACTTCAAAGATGGCTTCTAAGTTTGGGGGAATATAGTTTTTCAATTGAATATATTAAAGGAAAGACAAATAATGTCGCCGATTTCTTGAGCCGAATAAGAAACGACGAAATTAATGCTCAAATGGAAGATATACAAAATGAAGGAGAAAACAATAGCATAACAGCCGAAATAGGAACAGTTCATTCCCAAGAGGAAGATCTAGGCTTTACAATTCCAATTCTAGATACAATCGTCAATCGGTTTAAGACACAAATAATAGTTATAGAGGAAAAACGAAACACAATTGAAAAAGTGTTCAAATTTAAACGCATTTACATAGATAAAAAAGATATCCACGAGAATAGAGTCTTGGATATCATAAGAAAAGAAATAGATAAAGGAAGAGTGGGAATATACTCTAACCTCAATGATCATGATTATTACAAAGTGCAGAAAATTATTGAAGAGGAATTTTCTACGAACCCAAATGTTAAATTCGTCAAATGTTCTCGATTGGCAAAGGACATCGACAATGACGAAGAATTAAGAAAACAAATCGCCCTCTTTCATAAACACGAAAGCGGACATTGCGGTATAACAGCAACTTTCGAAAAGCTAAAATATTTAATATATAATCCTCAGCTCAAGGAAGAAATAACAAAAGTCATTAATAGTTGCGATATATGCTCAGGAGGAAAATATGATAGAAATCCCATCAAAAGCAAGTTTTACATAACCGAAACTCCGCATACTACTAATGAAATTATTCACGTAGACACTTATGTCAATAGCAAACATTCCTTCATCGTTTTTATTGATAAATTTTCAAAACATGCCACATGTTTGCCACTTATGGACAGAAATAGTATTACACTTGTTGCACAATTACAACAATTTTTAGCGATTAAAGGAAAAGTAAGAAAAATGGTATTTGACAACGAATTTAATAATGAAAACGTAAAAACATTTATGCAAACTGAAGGAATAGAATATCACATTACTAAGCCAAATAGCCACACTGGCAACAGCGATATCGAAAGACTAAACAACACAATCACCGAAAAAATAAGAACTTTAAATTTAGAAAATCATTTACCAATTACACAACAAATATCTAAAGCCATTATGTTATATAATGACACATATCATAGCACAATTAAATGCACACCATTACAAGTTCAAAATAACACAATCGACCACACCATAATATATGAAAGGTTATGTAAGGTAAAAGAACAACTTATATCAAAAGCAAATAGAAATAGGGAAAATTATATAGAAACAAGACAAGAAGGTTTTATAAAACACTATAAAAATGTAAGACACAAAGAAGAACCAAAGTTCAGGAAAAAATCTTTGCAGGGAATACATACGAGCAATATTAAAAGACCTAATAAATACAATAGTCTCATTTTAAACGAAACTTAATTTACATTTAAATTTAAAATTACAGGTAATATTACACATACTAATAACCATATTTATAATAACGCAAACTCAGGCCAACATAATCTTACATCCAATAACGGAAACAAGTGGATACGTACAAATTAACAACTATAATCACAGCATTCCTATAGAATCAGAGCTAATTTTACACCACATAGATATAAAAGAAATAACAAATATTCTTCAGCAAATGATAAGTGACTCAAATAATTTGAAAAAGAACGAAAGAATATTTATATGTAATGAGATAGACACACTTTTAAGCAAGATAAAAACAATAACACCTAGCAATAGGCAAAAACGTGGACTTTTAAATTTAGTAGGACATGCTTGGAAATACCTTTTTGGTACAATGGACAGTACTGACCAAGAAGACATCATTAAACATTTTAATACAGTTGATTCTAACATACATAACTCTATAACAAACTTAAATCAACAAATAAAAATTAACGACTATTTCAACAATACACTACAAATAATAAGAAACACTGTAACACAGAACCAGAAAAATATAATATATTATATGGAGGGACTACATAGATCAGTAAGAGACATATTGACAAAAAAACATATATTTTGAAAATTTACTTATTTTAACAACAATTAGAAACCACATAGAACATATACAAAACTATATAACAACAGCACAAAATGGAATAACAGACGCCAGCATCCTAACAAAGCAAGAGATAGATGACTATAATATAGATATAAGTAAAATCCAGTTCTTAAGAACTGCAATTTTTGAAAAAACTAATGAATTAATATTTATAATTAAAGTTCCAAAAACATTTCTCTCTATACAAGTAACAACTATTATACCTATGCCATACTTAAATAAAGAAATAGATGCAGAAATTGAAAATACATTTAAGTATAATAACAAAACATACATATACAAGCATAACAGTTATTTAACTGAATGTAAAATATCAAAACATTGCACAATAGAAAAAACATGTAAAATTATAAAAAACGATAATACCGAGATCATAAATATTAACGATCAAACAATTGTAGTAAAAAATGCAAAGAATAATACAATAACTAGCAGCTATAATAACACAAACAATGTTTTGAACGGAAATTTCTTAATACAATATAATAATTGCACTTTAACAATAGCAAATCAAAAATTTTCAAATAATAATAAAATGTATTTGGATAAAATAATTGTTCCAAAATTTCAAAACATAACATTTAAGAGTACACTTACTATAGAAGAAGTAAAAATAAAAACAATTCAAAATATGAAAGAAATTGAAGAAATAAAATTAAACAGTATGATTATTGTTTACACCATACCATCAACAATAATAGTGGCAATAACAATAATACTAATAATAATATTATATGGCAAATGTAAGAAATCAAATGGAAGAATTCGGGAGAATCCTTCATCTAATGGGGGAGGAGTTACGTATGTAATCCCACATACTCAACCAACCCTCGCAGATATAAATTCAATCATTAATAAATACATTAAAGAAACTTAAATACAAAGTCAACGACACTTTGTAACAATTTAAAAATTTTTATTCAATAAACAATTTTTTTCACTTCTCTTCATTTTCTGAAATTTGATTTCATTCTTCCGCTATTTCGTAAGCATTTAAAGTCAATGACATTGTTTTCATTCATCCAAATTTTATTTCTGCTATAAAGCATAAAATACAATTTGGCTGAAATTCGAACCCTAAAAAAAAAAGTATTGAGAAATAATTGTTTATTTTTTGAAACCACTTGGAGTCATCGATTTTCATTGCGATGACCCAATAAATAAAAACAACAACAACAACGAAGAAAACAGAAGAAGTCATGTTAAGAATAGATTTAAGAAATTTTAATAATTTAGTCTTAAGATCACAATCAAGAAATAAAGACACAAAAATAAAAATTGTGTTTTATTCCAAAACGTTATTCGCGTGAATAACACTAATAACCAGAGGTGTGGAAAAATATTGTAAAAAATGAAAAGTTTTTATAAAAATAAATGCAAATAACTCCTTAGCTGCAAATACTTGATCGAGGCGGATATTTTTATTGACAAAAATGTTTAATTATGGAATTATTTCCATTGGCTTATATCTTAACTGATGCCGCATTTATTATCAGTATAACAAGATATTCCACACAGTTGCGGCTGTTAGTATACTGTGAACAATGTGTCATAACACACACGGCTTTCGGTATATTTTAAACTCTCCGTTATATTCAGTCAATCTACTCAAACTAACGGCCGCAGACGAGGTCAATCCTCTGTAAGTCTTTTCCACATGTAATACCGGCTCAAGTTACCCAAGTTAGTTAATACAGCTTAAACAAATTACACCTTATTGACCACAACTAAGGTTATTGTGCTCTTCGGCATGTTTTCCAACCTCGCCTAACGTTGTAATGTCGTACGTACTCTTCTAATGACTATTCAAAGTATTTAATAGCATTTTGTTTGACCATATGTCTGTTTAATTAATAAAAAAAAATTGTACTTTGTATCTTTGAACTTTTGCTTAAATGTTTTTCTAATTGTTTATTTGTCTGTCTGTCTATAAGACTATTAGGCTGCCGTGTGCTGTCATCCATATTATTGTTTGCAGTTTTTCTTTTGTTTCCTTCTGTTTTCAAACAACATTTCTAAGTATTTAATACTGCTTTTGCTATGTATAGGCAAGTGGGTGTTAATTTTTTTTGTTTCCTTGTCTTCCCTTCTGCTTCTTTAATAACATTTTGTTTTTGTGTTATTATGGTCTTTTCTATGTCTGCTTCCCTGTACTAAACACCATCTCTTGCATATATGAACATTTATAAATTTATTTCTAAAATTAAATTCTTCTTTTCATTTGGCGAAGTTTTATTTGCTACTCCTTTTTGATTTCAGCACTTTTTCTGCACTTTTTTTTAAACACTTTTCGTTTACTTGTTGTTGTAGTTTTTTACACTTTATTGTAGGGGAAGCATTCAAGCGAATGAATGATGTTTGTTTCAAAAGGCCAGAAAAAAGTAACAGAACTGAAATGACATTTCAGTGGTTGAAGACTAGAAAAGAAAAACGTGGGGAAGCAACAAAAAAATACATATTTATTAGAAATTAATACAGGCAACTAAATTAAAAACAAGTAAGATTCTTGTTGGAAAAAATTTAATATTTTCATCGCACACTCGACCTTGATTTCTTTTCTCATAAACTGGAACTTTTTCTTGAATACAAAATATAACAAGGTTCTGATATCGTGTTCTAGCAGGGCGAATAACAAAAAATATACGTGAATCTACGTTTTAAAAGTTTATGTCTGACTTTTATTTAAGGGCAGGGGGTGGCTGAAGTTCCCCCCTTTTGCACAATGCTATAGTGAATCGGCATAGAAAATCTTGTAATCCTTACATTTTGCATATAAAGTGTACTAGACATATTTATGTAAAATACTAAACGTTAAACACTTTTCTGGAATTTTTTAACCCTCGAAAGGGACTCATATCTCTTGTACCTTTCTTGAAAAAACTCCCCTTAAAGAGGAATAAAATTCCACTATAAGTCTTTGAGGACACATAAGCTTAAAATTCAACGGGAACGCTAGAGCTAAGTCAAGACTTAAAATGCGTTTAAGGGTTAATTTTGTAATTGCTTACAATTAGTGCTAAAATATCCGATAAAACTAAATTTTATGCGACTAGTCTGTATTGAAAATATGTCTTAAGTAAAATTTTCCTCAAAGTCGCCATACAAAAGAAGGCTGTAAGTATAATCACCACAAAAACTTTAATGTAAAAATAAGGCCGAGTTTCGACCCGAAAATTTTGGACGTTAAAAGTACTGAAGTCAAAATGAGGACTAAGTTCTTGATATGCACAATACAATTTCAATTCTAGGTAACCTCCCTGAGTAGTAATACTTTCCCCATAATTCTTGACCATATGGGAATGTTAAAAAAATATTACCAAGCTGGCAGTTTGCCTAGAAATGAGATGGTATTGTACATATCAAGAACTTGGTCCTTATTTTATTTTAAGTACTTTTAAGGGCCGAAATTGTTGGACTGGAACTTGGTGTTATTTTCAGGTTTATTTTTTCCTGCGGGTCAGAATTATTTCTTCCAAGTTATTTCTGTTTGTTAAAATCTGTGGCAATAAGGAATAAGTGCTTAAGTCAAGTTAAGCAGGAAACAAGTTAAGCAGAACACTATTTAATAGCTCCATTGTGATTTTCCCATTCACAGGGGTATATTGAGCAAAATTTCGCTTTCACAGGTAAGTATTTCGGAAAGTTATATTGTAATCAATTTCTGCTTATCTTTTTAATTTGAAACACTAACTTAACTTAACTTGCGCAATCGTTAGGAATAGCATCTTTAAAAGACATAAGTTGTTTTTTCAAAATTGTCTACCTGTAAACCGACATAATCACACTTAAGCACTTTCTACTTACTGACCCAGAAATGATGAAAATAAATTTGGGTATTTAAGAAAGTATATATTTCTTATTATTGTAGGCAAAACTATTTCGTTATTATACAATATCCAATATCGTTATTATACAATTATACAATATCCATGCCAAGTACTTTTAAAAAGTCGAGTGGACATTCATGGCATGGCGTTGAAGTATATTCGATCAGCTGGAGAATTATTTTTGCCTAGGACATTGTAAATGACGTCTTTATCGCTTTTCCATACGGCCAGCTCAATTGCTGAGAGCGTTTAGTTAAATTCAGAATTTTGCATACCCTTTTTTTATCTGGTTATCAATATCCTTTATTCATGGCTGGTAGTTGTCGCCACCATTTCTCAGCATTACGATTGCATAATCGCTAGCCGTAAGGCTGAGGTCTTAAATTGAAAGACCTATCAGTGCTGGGCATTCTTTTCGCTTTCTTCCGTGAAAGATTTTTTAACTCTGTTTCCAGCGTGGCCATGAGAAGTATGCCACCTTTTCTGTTTTGTAAAGGTCAAGGTCTCAGCTCCAACTATATTATCCAATACCCATTTGAGCATATTGGACAGCAACAACACTGCTGCTTTTCAATTCTACACCCAAAATCGTTCTAAACTCTCATCTTGATCCTTCTTTTGAGCTTATCTCTCCCCACCTCTCTCTCTCTCTCGCTGTTTCTTGATCCTCTCTGTCTCTTATGCAACTTTGTCAGATTCGTACATTCCACTTATAAGAGTATTCACCTCTTATTTCACTGAAATTATCTCAGACATTAATAAATTTTTCCATCTCGTCCGGTACACACTCACTTAAAAGCGAAACAAAGCAGAGCTTTTCGTTGCTCAGGTAAGAGGTCAGTATTCAACCCAACCTCATCATGATGATGCATTCTTAGAAGAATTTTATAACTATTCTCCCGATTTAAGCACCCGCTTCTGGTCTCTAATACTAGGAGCAGTGCGTCGCAGTTCGGACATCTTGAGAATTACATTTTTTTCTGGCATGCTGGTATGTACTCGTATGCTATGATATTTTAGAAATGAAATTAATTCTGTATTAAAAGCAAAAACTTTCTTAATTTACATAAATCCCTTTAGAAAATAAACTTTATATTTTAATCTTTTGCCGCAAAGTTATTGGTGTTTCTTCTTTGATTCCTTTTGGGATTCTGCTCTAACGATATATTTTTGTTTGAGAGAAAATCTATAACTTTTTGACTTATTGCTTAAATACTTTAAGATGAAAAACAATTACGTTAAAAGAAATAAATCAAAAACTCGTTTACTAATTCTTATTAAAATTTACTAGTAAAAAAAGCCATATGCTCATTTTGCAAACAAAAAACAAAAACCCCACTCCCCTCCCAAAAAAGGCAGAAAACGCAATTGAAAAAAAGTCATTTGGTTGTTTGCAATTGCTATTGAAAGAATGACTGAGTGAATGATACAATACACACTCCAACAGATACTCCAAGCGCACAGTTTACTTGCAAACTTTTGCAACAACAAACGATTTTCAATTAGCATTTCTAATTTTAATTTTTCTTCTGTTCGCTATTTTATTTTATATTTAATTTTTTGCTTGCCTTTTTCTTTTGTGTTATTTCTGCGCAAATCTAAAGGCAAAGTTGAGTTATAGAAAAGCAAAAGTTTTGTAGTTAAACCTAAGATGAAAATGTTTATAATTACTCGTTTTCTTCTTTTGTTTCAGTGTAAAATTTTCTTACATTTACTGGCAATTGCGTGGAAGGAGAGAAAAGTTTTCAAGTTTTCTATTATGAATTTCTTTAAGGCAGCTGCACAAAAATGAGTATCCGAAAACCGAGACCGGTTAACTGTTTTTTTTTGTTTTACAAAACCGAATGATGAATTTTCCATTTTAAGTTTAATTAAAAATACATTAAAATCGGTTAAAGTGTTTTTATCTTAACTGTATATTATTTTTCAAATATTTCCGAAAATTATTAGTTCTCCTGTCACTGTTTGCATTTTTTAGGAACATATCAATGATCTTTTTATTCTTTAAACTTTTAAGTAGTGTAACGACGTGTTTTCACAGTTAGTGTTTTCACAGGGCGAATACTATTCTGGCCTGAGTCGATAATACCAGAAGCTCTGTGCCTCTCACTCAGATGGACTCTCTTCGTCTGACTACTGCTCTAAGTGATGAGAAAAGGATTGACTCTCTTGTCGGGGCGAATAAAATACTGGCCCGAAGCTAAGAGATGTCTCGGCTGCTCACTCAACTCCGACCGCACTCGGTTGGGGCGAATAAAATTCTAGCCTAACTGTTTACCGCTTGAGGAGTGTCTGTCCACTACTCGCCTATACCAATTGGGGCTAATAAGATTCTGGCCCAAGTAGAATAGCGTCACCTTACTCACTGGCTTCTCTTGTCAGGGCGAATAAAATTTTGGTCTGACACGAAAACACCAGTAGTTTCGCTACCAGTTGGTGGCGCGAGACCCTAGCTTAATGAAGTTGAGTAAAACTCTAAAATAATTAAGCTAAAAGTAGTTGAATCGAATAAAATTCTGGCCCAACTATTTGTTGTCTGCCAAAGACTTAAATAATAAAATTGAATTAAATTCTAAAATTATTAAGTAGGTCTTACCGCCTTGCTAGCCACAGGCTGACTAACTTCTCTACTGTATACGCATTACTATTATGCTTTGGCTGAGTCTCACGTATACGCACACCATTATACGATCCATACCAGCTGATCATTTGTCAGTCATGGTAGAGTTGTATTAAAACATTGCTACCATTATGTGGCAGTGTTACTTAAATATTTCCGTTAATCTTAAAACGGAGTTATTATTAATAAAAACTATGAATTTAGTTAGAGAAGCCTAAGAAATAATTACATGTGACCCAAAAACGAGTGGATGGCCTTTTGGTCGTCACATTCGTTTTTAAATAAAAACTCAATATGTATCTAAATATGTGTGCACTTTCAGAACGTTTGTAAAATCTTACAAACTTTCGTTATTAAATGAATTAATGTTAGGTTTTGTTTTTTTTTTCAAAGTTACACATAAATATATGTAGAAATGCATAAATAGCAAGATTTTTTACAAATTGAATGAATTTTATATGAATTCAGATTAAAATTATTCAATAAAAAAATATGGTTTTTGTTATAAAAATATTTCTTTCTTTTTGCTCTAAGAACAAAATATATAATATTGCAAAAAAAAATGTTTTTAAACTTACTTTCACTAAAAACTCGGTTTTTTGGTGAAAACCCGATCAACCGATTGTTTTCATGAAACTGTATTCGGAACGGGTTCTTATAAAATGTCCATTATTTTTTAATTTTTTACAAACCGGTGTTTACAAAAAGTCTAATTTTACATACTTTGCTTCAGACATGTTGGTTAAGCTAAAGAAAAATTGTGCTGGCTGAATGTCTTGCCTGCTCAACGTTTCAAAACCCTTCTGTTTCTCAGTAACACACTACATTACATGTTTCTGACAAGGGATTAATGCAAAAGAAGGTATCAAAATAAATATGCTTGCACGTTTTGGGTTGTATCTTACGGAGAGTTAAAATGCCTGCATTTGCCCTTTGCACATTGTTATAATGAATCGGCTTAAGGTAATTGTTATATTTTAGTTATAATTTGTATTAAGCAAGTTTTTTTGTAACAGTTTAACCCTCTAACTCTTTGCTGCATGTGCCTTTCTTGTCTCTCTCTTGAAACAGGGCAAAAAACTCCCCTTAAACAGCGATACAGCGGGCAAAAATGTCCTACAAAAATATTTATCATAAAATTCTTCTATAAGTTTTCAAAGACCCCAAAGCACAAAGTTCAACTTGAATCAGTCAAAACTTGAAATGCGTTTAAGGGTTAATTTCCTATTTATTCCAAATTAGTGCTAAAGTGTCCCACATAACCGAATTTTATGAGGCTATTTTATTTGAAAATACGACTTATTATTTTTGCGTTCCACATTGTTATAGAGGGAGAGCCAGTAGAACAGAGTTTTATTCAAATACTAACTTCTCTGGCAGAGGGCTTGGAGAAGTATTACGCCAAAATAAAATGCTATAAAAAATTATACTAATGAAGAAAAAACCAACCAAAAATCATGTTTTATTTTCCATTGGTCTGGCAAGGTGCGATTTTTTTAATTTTTAGGGTAACGTAAGATCCAATTGAAAGATTTTGCTGTCCTACTGTGAAATCTGAAAAATTTTAGAGATTGTAAAAAGTTATTTAAACTAAAAGGAGATTATCCAACCAGAAAGAGATTATACAAATCAATGTTGTTTGGATGATTCTTAAATTAGGTTGGTATTGCAAAATGTCTGGAAATTGTAAAATACAAAGCTAACATCATAAAGACACTTATCGGCAGCAGGATGGGTGGGTCTCTACTTCATTTAGTGCGTGGCGTCTGACCCAGGATCAGAAAGTCCAGGTTTCTGTTATATTTACTGAAGTTTCGTCATTTTGTGGCAATTTTATCGCGGTTCTATGGGCTTGTAAAACAAATTATGCCGCTGTTCCTTATTTTTTGTTCCAAGACTAACAAGGCAACAAAGAATTATTGTAAATGATAACTTAGTGGATCTTTCAGAGAACAACGCCTCTGTAGAGCCATTTTGAGTGTGCATTCTGTAATTTAAGCATTACTCAAGATGAAATATTGGCCACGAAATTCGCGTCCAATTAGCTGAGGATTTACTGGAAAAATAACTGAATATCCGTCGATAGTAAGTCTGGCCTTTTCGTTTCTTATGTGAAATGTTGCCTTGTTAAAGGGCACATGCATAACACACCCTTATTATTTGCGATTTTACACAGGTAATAAAGGGCGATGCTTGTCGTCATTACTAAGAGTAAAATCTAAAAAAAATAATCTAAACTTTTGCCAGCGTAAATCTATTACAAGTATACAACCAAAATAAACTTTTATCTGGAAATGAAAAACACCAAAGTCTCCATTAGACGTCTAGATATTATTCATGTTGCTTGAGGAAGGTAGGACAAAGATGTTGGGGAGGCTAATGTGGAGCTGTTGGAAATTAATTCGCGGGATCTGACACCATTTCCAAATGATGGCTAAGAGGCTATAGAAATATATTAAGTACAAACCGCTCTGCCGCTTAGCTACAGCACCTACGATTAGGCGACAACGGGGATTGGTAGAAAGCAAAAGTTTAAATTAACGGCTGTGCTATTAGACACACACGCAACTCCATTTAAAAAAAAAGGAAGACGGTGGTGGAAATAGGATAGTCTTTCCTGACAGTCTACGAAAGCATGGCTTAGAGAATCTATTGGATTGCAAGAGTAAGCAAAGCCCTTGTCATATTAAAGCAAAAATGCTCTAGGCATCAAAAAGTAACCACAATAATAAGACTGTACACTATTTAAAAAAAAAAAAAAATGAAACTCCCGTAGGGTTTGACTAAACTAAAAAAAAATATTTTCTGTATAAAGTTATACAATATCCGGACAGATAGTCTGGAGCATATAGGTTAAAAAAAACCTTTTTTTAGTAATAACAGCCGGTCATATATATTAACCCTTGCTGACCCTAGCTTAACTGGTGGGGATTGATTTAGTTAACAGCGGAGGGTTGGAATTTTCCTTTGTTGTACCTGACATGACACGAAACCCTGGCTTTAGGTTCGGTTTCGGCGTCTTGAAGCCCCACAGGGCTTTCGAACTCTTGTACAATGTAATCTAAGTTAGTAACCATCTATTGACTCCTAATTAGGTCTAATAAGGCTAACACTTGGGACATTAGCAATTTAACCAGAAGCATATTTCAGTTTCTAGGTTCTTTAAAAAATCTTCAACTAATTTCCATTTAGCCTTCTATTCTTTGCATAAGTTGTTAAACATGTTTTTGTTTTCCCAAAAAAAGAAATCATGGGCCACAATATCGACTGAATAATCTTTCCATGACTTATACGAAACTCTCTTTAATTATTCCTCTTTTATGTTTTGGTTTTATTGCTGCTTACAATAATCACAGCAGCCAACAAAACATAGAAAACGAACAAAAATTACTAAAACTTCTGTAAGGTTTTTATTTCAGCACACACACACAGACACACGAACACTCACAATCAGCACTCGTACATGTAAGAAAACCTTCTTAAAAAATGAAATTAATTAAACGCAAAAACCAAATCTCTAAAAGTTGTATTTAAATTAAAAAAGAGTTTTGTTAACTGGCACTTTGCCTATACTGTTGTACAGTGTGCACTCACTCATCGTTTATAAATAAATAACTGGGGCAGAAGAGTTCCCAAGAACTTTATACAGACTACGTACAGGGGTTTTTCTTTGCTGTGTATTTAACTTAATTGAGTTTAATATTTTAGACCTTTAGTAATTATGCTCTTCAACTAGAGTTTGCATTTAAAACAGTTGTGTGTAATAAATGCTCAAAATAAACTCACACTTGGCAAACATTTATAAATAATTAATTCTGGTCTGTATTCTTTTAATACTTTATTTTTAAGCACAACTTTTTGGAAAAGTTTATATGTTTTTAATTTTTCCAGCAAGAATTGTTTGAAGTAAATTTTCTTAAGTAGTTTTTAAAAAGTATTTAAAGAAATTAAAATAAATCTACCAGCTGCCTTTATTTCCAAGAGAGAGCGCAAGTTTTAAGAATATTACTTAATTAGCATTTTTGGTTGGCAGAATTTTTTTCTTTATTGAAAAGCAGCCCTTTAAACGATTCGGGTTAACTATTTTTCTAAATCTGTTTTGAATGCAAAGTACCAAGATTATAATGGAAGTTTTTAATTGTTATAAAATAACAAATAGAAAGTTGTGATTTTTTGAAATAAAATCATTTAAATTAATTCGGTAATAATATGGCGAAGTAGTGCAACTGTGCGGTTGAAATAACCTACAATAGGGTTCGCATTTGATTACATCCACAAAATCTTAAATTTATCAAAGGTCCTTATTTTACAAAAACCAAAACAAATTTCAAAGATTTTTAATTTCTTTTAATTCTTTTGCATAAAAATTTTTAAGATTTTGAACAAGAAATCTACGCTTAATATTTTATTGCATTAATAAAAACAATAAAGTTTATGAAAAACAATAAAAACTTTACAAATTTGTTTTTGTTTTCTATATCAATTGTGGCACTGCTTTGCGTTTTATAAAATAAGGCCCAAAATAATATTAATTATACGCCGCCATATTTGAACAACTGGAACGAACACAAATTACACTGACAAGTTCTACTAGAGAAGATAATTTTGAAATTTTTTGAAATTCGATTACACCCTCAAAACTGAAAGATATCGATAGAGGTATTGGAGAGCACTTAGGCTTGCTTAGTACTTTTTCACAATCGTGAACCAACCACTCTTAAGACAGAATGTAATATAAAAAAAAATATTAAATTTGTTCAATATTGGCGCCTTTATTTTGCAATACTTTGTTTGAATTGCTAACTCGTTGTTAATTCTCTTTAAGAGCGTATTTAGTAGCGAGTAAAATAAGATCGGATTTGGTAATTCGAAAAGGTGTTTTTGAAGATATATTTTGTTTAAGGGTGACAAAGACGGGATAATAACCTCGAATTAAAGCAGAAGAAATTTTATAATAATCTCATTGGCTGTGCACATGTAAATGAACTACTTCCATGTCTCATCTATTTTTATTGCCACCAAATGTTTTAATCGATAACTTTCGGTTTAGATCCGCAATCGAGTTTCTACAAAAGACCAAAAAGAAAACAATTCAAGTTTATAGGTAGTTTATACATACTTATTTAATGTACATAACAATTTATAGTTCACTGTTTTTTTCTTGCTTCCAGAGTAAATTCCGATGGGGAAAATACGCCTTTGTCTTATATTTACGATATTGCCTACAATTTTTCATAATTGCATGAAACCACTTTCGAATACCGGTAGTCCATTTATTCCGATATTAAGTTGAACCAAGTTGATGTCTGTAAAAATTTTGTTAAATTTATAGTGTTTCTAAAATAAATGTTAAAGTTGTTCATCTGAGCTCAGTTGCAAATAGAACCAATTCTATCTTCATATAATATACAATATGAGTTTAAGCTGCTACATTTTTTGAGTTAGGCTATTGGAATCAGACGAAAACTCAGACAATGTAAAGACAGATTTAAGCACGACCGAAAGCACGGTCAACTCTATGCAATTGTTGCAGATGTTGCCGTAAGTGCATCTGAAAACGCTGCAAACTGCTTGCCCCAATGCGGATTAATTTAGGGAATTTTTACAATGTTGTCGACAATAGACGCCCCTTATAATACAACAAATTACACTATTTTCTATATGTCACCAAGAGTACTGTATAGACGACAAATTATTAATAGTCCTGAAGGCATCATCGACAAAAATGTCGTCCTAACTACTTGGACAACTTGGTATATGTCTGTACATGCAAAGTAAAAATCCATTTATAGATAATTATAATGTATTTAAATACTTTAACAATAAACATCGGAACGTAACATTTTAGTAAGTCAGGATTACTGAGAATATTCTAACATTTCAAGTTGTTTATTTTTGAATAGTCTTTAGACTCAATCGAGTTCTTTTCTAAAGAATTCCGAGTTTTTGTTTTATTTAAATTGAATTGGCGGAGGTTTCCCAAAAATTACACAGTTTTATCTCATCAGTTTTCGACATTGATTCAAAACCAATAAATTGAAATTCTCGAGTTTAGAACCTATTCAAAAGTACATGCTCACTGTCGCACTGCTTAATTTGTAGGGGGCGTGTAATTAATATAATTTTAAAACATATACTACTCATACGTATATGTTTTTCTTTTTAAACTTATAATTTATTGAGCAAAGTGGTCTCTAGGACCTGGCCGACACAGGCGTTTTTTGTTCCCCTTTCCTTCTTAAGTGCCTCATTGATTAGGAATCTCTTGATCAGGGCGGTTCACTATTCAAACTAGAGGTTTCGTTCTGATTAGCCCAAAGGGGGAGTATATGACCAAAATTGTCTTGGGCAGTAATTAAAATTGTTGTTTGTTCTGATACCCTTTTTCAATTTTTTTAGCATTGTGAAGTAGCGTTAAATATCCTGTTTGAATGCCTCATTGATTTTCAATAGATTGGTCTGGGATATTCAATTCAGATTAACTACAAGAGAGTGCACATCAATAGAAATAATCTTGGGCTGTAAGTGAATTGTTTTGATAGCAGTTGTTTAAACCAGATGTCGTCTGCATTATTATCATCCAATTATCGTAGCAAGAACTTGATTATCAAGGCGCAACATCAAGTTCCAATAACAGTTTCTACTTGATCAACCTCATTAGCAAAGAACTGGCACAATTTGTGAATGAAAGTTCTCTGAATCCAAAATGCAATAGCATATGATTAATAATCCTTGCCATGCACTCTTGACGGAGAAGAGCTAATAACCCATCAGTGTTCCTGACCTTGCACTAACACTATCAAGGCCTGCTAATTTTTGTCTTTTTCTTTATTTTAATTACAATTTATCAAATCGTAAGATAATAAGCAAATTTAAATCACATTTTAATTTTACTGCACCTTGTTTAACCATTGCCATATTTAAGGAAAGTTACTGTCAAAGATAAGCTTTGGTAAAATTCAGAGAACTTTGTGAGGATGTTTTGATAGAAGTTTACTAAACAAAGTCCTCTAATCACACGTGAGACTTGATGGCTCTGTAAGAAATATTTCAAAAACATGTTTCTAAATTTTTAAACTTCTTCCTTTCACTTTTAATTTTTGAACATAAAATTTTTATAGCAAAAAGTAATTTTCATTTAAATCTCTCCACTAGCTAAGCTGACTTACTAACTTTATAAAATTTCCAATTCCTTTTAATATTGACAGATTGCTAAGATTCAATAAATTTGCTGATTTTATTTTTTATTAAATTATTTTCTTTGATTTTTTCTTTTAATTTAGTTTTGTTTTCGTTAACAAAAATAAACTCTAACAATATTTCTTTATGCAAATACTGACCATATTTTTAATTCAGTTGCTGTAGTGATGAAAAAACCAACAATAAAAAGAGCAAATAGCCAAAAGCATTTGTAGCAGCAAAACTAAATTTTGAAAAAAATGAGGAGAAGAATGTATTCAATTTCCGGTAGCAATCAAAAATTCAAAACATTGCGAAGTAAACATGTATGAAAAAGAAATGAATGCAAATACAAACGCTTAAAAACACCGAAAATTTGTTTTTAAAAATAAACTACTCGTGCACACACACACACACATTTGTTTTCAAATAGTGGTGAGCATTTTAAATGACTCCAAAGCCACCAAGTTTAACTTTAAAATGCATGACATAGAAAAAACAACAAACAAGCTACAGTGTGGCTAAAAATGGCTGTAAATATCAGGTCACCTACCTAAAACTAATCCTCAGGCAAAAAGTGTTTAAAAAAATATAAAAATAGCAACAAAAATAAGAATGTGCAAGATATACGATACAATATTGTGCCATAAACAAAAACACTCACATGTATTTTTCTTCTTTTTTTTTGTATTTGTGTATGTGCTCGTGCATTTGTAGTCTAGTAAATCGCCCAACTCTCGATAGAATGTGCACATTGTACACAAACCTTTTATACTTTTAGATTTTGTACCTTGTCCTTCCCTCTGCCTCTCTCTTTCACTCTTTGCATATGCCAACAAAAAAGTTTATTTAGGTTTTTGAATCTTTTATTTTGCACGAGATGTTTAGCTTCCGGATTTAGCTAATGCACCTTTAGGTTGCACTTGCAAATAGGCAAATGAGGAATGTGTTGAAAGTGCGAGGCTGAGGAGTAAGGACTGGATTGTTTTTAACTTCCCTTATATTAATTTCTTTTGTATTAATTAGGTTTGGGATCTATCTTGGGGAACAAGTGAACGAGATATACTTTCGAATTCGGGTTTATAGCACGTTCCTGAGATCACGGAATGTCCGAATATGCGCAGTGGTACTAACAGGCCTGTGAAGATTACTATTTTTACAGACAGCTAAACAACAATAAGGGAACATCTTCGGTTGGGTTAGATCCAGGAAGATTCTGGAATGTAAAACAGCCATAAACGACTATGAATATGATAGACTTGGCATAATTTTCGTGCCGGGTAGGCTATGCACTAATCGGAAATGAATAAGGCAACTGTCTGGCAAACAAAGGCCAGAAAACTCTAGGACGAATGCACGAAAGCCCAGCTGAAAGACTGGGCAAAGAGGACCCATACAGTACGGTGCATTGCAAACACGGTGTAGGGAATAACAAGGACTATATTGGGAGATCGAACTTTAACTAAAACAACAAGGTTGCTGAAACACAGCAACTTTAAAAATAATAACATATTGGGGGCTACTCGGGCTTATGGGCACATCTACGCTATATAGGGTGTGCGGATAGTTATTAGTGCGAAGCGTGCAGGGAGGACATCGAGACGATGGCATACTTCACAGCTTAGGAGTAGATATTTCGCGGCCGACACTTACGCAAAGCGTCTCATTTGGGGGCACTGATTGGCAACTACACAGAAGGATTGTTCAGAGTACATACTTCTTTCGAGGGTTGAGACTTTCTCGTAACGGAGAGTGTACAGCCGGCCGAAGTGTTAGCCTAAGTGTATGCCTAAGGCAAGGAAACAATGTCCGATCCCTTAGATATAACCTAACCAAATTAGGTTAATAAATAACCCGCTTCCCTTTCGAAAATTGATTTAAAGTGGAGTAATATCTCCTTAAGGAGTAAATGCCGTTGACATACGTACAGTTTAACTTTGGTTAACTTTATTCACGGGGTTGCCTTTGGCCTTTCGTTGGACTTCAATTCTTGCGTCAACAAAATTTTAGGCGAATGTAGGCCCATGTCCAACGGCAACAATAAGTCAAGTTTAGTATCTGCCATTGCCTAGCATTGTCAGCGGGGTGGTGCCGAGGTAACATTTCTGTCTCTTCTTCGATACTCCTGCTACAGCGGCTATGTTTTTTCCCACTTACCACCAGAGTCTTTAGATCCAAATGAGTGCACTTACGCTCAAACTTTTCCATGCTACGACCAATTGCCTGCGAAATGAAGCCAAGATGACGATCGATCTCACGAAAGAATTTCGGCAGGCGTGAAACGATGTATGATAAAGTCCTAAACCTTACTGAATATTTTGATAGTTGGAAATATAACAATTGAAAAAACTATGAACCCACCAAAGCTCACTTATGCGATTTGAAGAAGTCACTCAGCTAATCAGCGACAATCTCTTCAACAGATCTTTAGCTGGCTTTTGTTGGCTAAATGCAGACAAAACTAATTGATTCGAAATGGGTCACAATTTCCCTTTACGCAATACGCTTTAGTTAAAGTAAATAGGACCAATGCGTGATTCGTCATATCGTGCAAGGTTTTGTGTAACGTTGAAATAAACCGCGTCTTAAAAATCATAAAATAAGATAGCAGAAAGGCATGTCCATTATAATTTTATCTAACAGCAGTAAGTCAGTTTCTTAGTCAATAATGATGTTCTTCATAATTATGTAACGCGCCAATACAAACTTACAAGCATAAAACACTCCAGGCATTCAAATCGACACAAATATTTCCAAAAGGCAGCCAGCATACTAAGATATACTAAACACACATTGTTGATACTTTGTAATTCTCATTTAGTTTACAACAAATATTTGATAAAGCATGGAGGTCTAGTCATGACAAAGGCTAGTAGTCATCGTTATCGTACGAACTTTACACGCAAGCAGTCCATTTGAATTGTAACACGAAAGCTTAACCGCTTCTTGTTCCGTCTGCAGTACAACAGTATACCGTAGTTTTACCGCATACAAAGTGTCCCGAAATTATCGTATACTTACCCTGGTTTAGTTACATTTGGGACGAATATAAATTCTTCAAAAATTCAGCCTCTTCTATGGCTGCCGTTGCATGAGTTTCAAAAGTGTACTTCCTGTTATGTTGAAAAAATTAAAAAAATTAAAAAAATATATACGAGTATATAAAATTGTTTTACAAAACTTGTCTCACCACCCTCCATTATTATTGGGTAATACTAGCTGATTGAAAATTTAAAACTTATTTAAAAAGAAATACAAATCCGCAAAATATATTCATTGGAGCTTAAAAAGAAAATGCTCTTATATCTGTGTTTCACATAAAATGCATCACGTTGGCAGCGTGTGGGTTTTTCTATTTTTTGCATTTTATTACTTTTAGTTGAAGAAGAAAGAAAGTTGTTTGTGTGTTCTAATACGGAGTTGGCTAAAAGCTTCTTTAGTTCCCCAGTAAAACACAGTACAAACTTGTTTATTTTGCTTTTAAGTTTGTGTTATACCTTGCAAGTGTTAATAAGTATTAGAAGCAGGGCAACTTTTAAGTCCATCTGATGGCTTAATTTGCACAAGAAAAAAATTTCAAATCCTCAACTTGATGAGGAAATTCAATACCAAGTGTTGCTGGAAGTGATGTTGGAAGATGGCTGTACGTACGTTTTGTTGGCTAAGGCAGCAATACATAGCTTCCTCTTAAGGTGACCAGATGGGAACGTTAAGAAAACAAATTTTAATTCTACAACAACAATTAAATTGATTTGAGCTTTATTTATTTAGGGAGGGGAAAAAATCGGATATTTCCCCACCCCACATCAATTAAAAACTAACATTTTCCCCATCAACCCAATTTTGAAAAATGTTGAAATTTTTTGCTTCCGTTAAAACTTAACTCCCCAAAATCCCTATCACCATACGCGCCTGCTCTATGCTACTATGTATAGAATGCCACATTATTCGAATGGCCGTGAGGGTTTCGCTGGCAGTTCGTCAAGCGGTTGCTCTTGCATTTGATAACTCGGTACAAAGTGTTGGTCTTAATAGCGCTCGCCAATGACCCAGTCGTAAAATTTCTCCTTTACTGCTTGAAGTATTGTGTCGCTTGTATGACATGTAACGCCTTCTTGCTGTAGCCACTACACGGATATGTCGATGTTGTCGGGGCTCTTGGTACAGAAAGCCATTTAAACTTCATTGACTGCAAACGAGCTCCGACCGAACCAATCTTTGTGGATGATGTTTGGTCGACAGCTTGTAGATTCTTTTCGCTCCAATAAATCTTAAACTATTTCTATTTAAAATGCAATAATGCAGTTCTTTGACTTGACGATCCTCAAAGGAACCAGCAAAATACAACACTGAATAATAATTCGGCAACACTTAAAAAAATCTCTTCATTTTTTATTCTTCTCCTTTCAGTGGTCCTGAGATGTTGGTGGCCTTTCATTCCAGCCCTTTTTCAGCACCTCTACAACAGGGCATACCCAACAGGGGCTTTGAATTGGATGTGGACATATTGTTTACCGACTCTGATTCCTATGATTTTGCTCAAGGCTCAAAAAATCTTTGTGAATTCCATATAAATGCCACCAATCCTGGTAAGTAAATGTTTCCAATTATTTTGAAATTTTAGTTTAATCAATGTGAAACGTTTCTCATTAGACGTTAATTAAGTTAATAAAAATATAATTATCACTAATTTAATTAAATGGTATCAGGCCAGAGACCTTTAATATCCAAAGGCCAAAATAAAACCTTAACAAACTGTTCAGGCAAACAGTAACTTAAGTAAAAATGAAAAAAAACACGTTAATTAAATTTTATCAGTGTGATTTTCTAGAATAATTTGATGGCTTCTTAAGCTGCGCAGTTACTTCGTTTTTATACTTTTTTACTTTTCCTATCAAAACGTATCTCAATTTCCAGCTAAAGTGGCTAAAGGCAGTAAATTGTTAAAAGTGTGAAAATACGACTATTTTTAGTTTAATGAAAAGTGGCTGAAGTAATTTTTTTTTAACAGCCCATTTTATTTCCCTTCTTAAGCTGTTGGCTAAATCAGGAAGCAGCAGTTAATAAAAATTTTAATAATTAAAATTTTTGTACTGAAGTAAAATAAGAAGGCAGGAGGTTGACTGGCTCACTCTGAACATACTGAAATAAAAAGAAAACAGATTTTATATGGATTTTTAATCACAGTGAATGTAGAAAAAATAAAACCCAGTGGACGAGACAGAAAAAACGTGGCTATGGTATTTTTTTAATAGTTCTTAAGGTGCCTAGAAGTTATTATTTTTCAATGCCAGAAATATTCCAGAATTCACATATGAGATGAGTACATCCCTTAACCTATTGTGAATTATTGATGACCTTCCCCTGTAACGAATATGGCGATAAAAATAAATTCCTCAGGTTTATGTGGGCTTACTTAAGTTCACCCAGTGTGGAATTTCTTACTTAACTACTGTATTCCAAATTTAAATTTAATCTCTTAATGTCACAGTACTACAGGTCTGCTGGACCTAGCGGTATTGCAAAACCATCCCATATCTCCAAAGAGCAGGGTAGTTGCTGCTATTTCGGAAGTAATGCGATTAAGAACTAATTCTATGAATTTCAATTTAAAATAGTCGAAGACATGCTGGAACAAACCCTAAAATATAATTGAAATAACCCGACGCGGATCCAGCTTGAGCTTTGGCCGGAGTAAATATTGATGATATGAAATTGGATATGCTCATTTCACCCCACCTAAGTCTCAGCATCTAGATATATGGCATAAAATATGGTAACGGATCTTAATGTCTTAATTACTAGAATGCAGCTTTCGTATACAGACAATTTGTACGTTTTCCAATCTATAGAATTTCTATAGTGTGAATGACCATGGCAGCCGAAAAAATATGAAGATCACAAATTGAACGCATTAGTCAATAAAGACTCGCTTTATTACTTTCCCACATTGTTGACCCGATTAGGTCCGTTGGCCGTGAAAATCATAGGACGTAGAAAACATCGCAACGAGTTCTAAAGAACGAAGATTAATCGAGTCTCTGCCAGTAGTTGTCGGACTGAAGAGACGGTGTTTCATCTCCGGTGCCTCTGGCCTAAGAGAACCTGCGACAGACTCATCCTGGACGGAGGTCCATCGGCAGCCCCTCCGAAATATCGGAGGAGGGACTACGAACAATCTATTCCTTTATAAGGAGTAGCAATTGGTTTAGGGTTGGCTCCATACCGGCACAGATATATTGACCGTTTAACCCATCGCTGTTCCAAACTTTCCTATCTCTCTCTCACTATCCTTCATATGCGGACCCAGGGGGGCCTGCGTTGCTGGCGGCCTGTCAACCTAACCTAACCTACCAGAATTACAAACTCCAAAAAGCCTGCAAATCAGAAGGAGCGCTTCGCCAGGATTTATTCATAATTGCATTCTTACCCCTTAGAAACAGAGGGAAAGTCAGGAAAGATAACAGAGAATTGAATTTTTGTTTGGTATTTTGTATTAATTCAAATATCATCGTTCCTTTAAATACTGGAGGTAACAGATCCTAACATGGTCAAGCTAGCATTGGATTTGTTTGATGACGTTTAACGTCAGTAATGTTGACTTAATTACTTAATTATTATGAATTACTTTATAATCCATGTAGACTTTTGCCTTTTTAAAATCCCTAAAGTTATTATATCACAAGATCCGAGAGGTCTAGGTCAATTACGCGACATTACCAATTCTTCGAATACTTCGAAAATCATACCTGGGCTACTGAGACCCGGAGACAGAAATTTTGATTATTTTTCTATGCATCCTTCCACTATAGGATCACCAAATAAGAGTGATGGGAACAGAAATTTAAACAAAGAAACATAAACAAATTTAAACAATAATGTGAGATATCGAATTAATTCTTTCTTAATTTTGAAGCTACATTAATGACTTTAGGTAGGGAATCGCACGTCATTCAAATGAGCGCTTCGGCTTCGTTGGCATTACTTCCAGATGATTTTTTGGCCAAAATCGGGACCTTCGGCCAACATTTATAGCGTCTAACTGGTGGACCCACGGTGTTGTCTATGGTGGTCCGACTACAATGCTTCCCTTAGAACAATACAGATGCAGGTCCAAACCGACTTTGCACTAATCTGTTTGATTAGTGACTTAAGGTCTAAAAAAGTGTACACACGCTTAAGGTTTTCCATGGTGCAACGCATAAGCTACGGACTGAAGCCATCACGGCAACCAACGGCAGGTTGAAAGTCGCGTAGCGTATTTACAATCGAGCGAGAAATTCGACAATATTTGTTAATAACTTCCACAAGTTCGGTAGGCGTTAAACGATGTATGATAAATATTTTGACAGACTGTTGTGATTTCAGACGCACATAATATGCGCTACCATCTCATCTTTTTCCAGGGAGAGTCTGCAAGTATTATCTTCTTCCATTTCGATCTTAGCCAGATGATACTTGAAGTTTCCATGACATTTCACTGACCCAATAATCCAGCACCTTACTGGCCTTTCGGGCGAGGGACTCTTTGAGTGACATTCGAGTATGCCTATATGTGGTAACCTTCCACCCAATTTCAGGTTCAATGAGTCTACCGATTGTAGGACCTTTGCACGCACTCTTTAACTATGAAGTCGCTTAAGTCGCTCGATTACAATTTTCGTATTTACAACAACGGCTGTTTTACTGTTGTCATATATCAGCATTATTTGACATGGCAGCGACAAATAGATGGCCTGGAGTCTTATCAAATGATTGCTGCAATTTTAAAATATTTTACTAGCACGGAATACTAAAATATTTTTTAAAAATATTTTTCAATATTTGTGAAATATTAAAAAAAAATTAAAAGTCTTTAAATAGCTACTGGAATATTTCATCTTACATCAATATCCTTCGAGAGATACACTCATTAGACATGAAGTTGAAGTAAAAACAAATCCGTATTTGTTTTTCATTTTAACAATAAACTAACTTTTCCATTTCATTCTCTTGCTCATTGTGGGCAAATGGAAGAGAATTAAATAAATAAATTTTAAGTGTATATTGTACTTGTGCCATATATGTGTGTGTGTATGTGTGATTTTCATTTTATGGTGCCGTATTTTAATAATGCAATCAAATATTTACATGAAAATTCAAAATTGTCAAAGTTGTCAAAATTGTAAAAACTTTTCATACAGAAAATCAAACAAAACAAATTTTAAATAAAACACATGCACATTGAAACACACATCCTTACACACACACATACAAATAAATATACACACAGACATATAAATTTGCATTAACATCTAAAACTAACAAATCATACAAGTTGCACTAAAAACAAATGAAGTACATAAAAACAACAATAGCAACATCGTCATCAGAAATTGCAAATGCCAGAGACAAAAACAAATAGAAGTTCTATGATTTATTCATTGATTTCTTCAATTGGCAGAATTCTTGATAAACAATGACATATAGACACTCATACAACTACAGACACATACATACATACATCTCTAATACATGCAGTTTAACAACATAGACAAAAACAGACAGCCGTCTTTGCAAAGATTTGTCCAGGGAAGGCGGGTTGATGTTATGTCGGTGGCGTCTGTCAAATCAAGGGTTTTTTATTCAGTCACCGAAGGCAAATCATCATGGCAACCTACACGATGGAACACCATATCCAAACAGTATATCTTTATTATCACGACTCTGATGCGATAGTTTTTCAAAATCAGCTCTCCAAATTCGTCACGACGGGTGCTACAAACAATGAACCAATACCAGTACGTCAAAGGAAAGCGCAATTAGCTGAGAACAACGTTAGTGTCCTTGAACATATGCCTTGATGTATTCCCACCAAGGGATATGGCGGAACCGGTTCCCAATGCTTCTCTAGAGCCTGACGCGGTAACAAAAGAACTTTCGAGGTTCGACTAGTACTTAAAAACTGGTACCACGAGAACCCCTAGCCCCCAGGACGTAAGCTTCGGACAAGTTATGGGTTTATTATTTAATGTATGGACGATAACGCAGCAGACCGCTTACTTTATGTGTTTCTTTTCAACCTCTTTCTTACCACGAATTTCAGGCAAGGAATTGGTAATTTACGACTACCTTACTTTTATAAAGTCTCGTGCCTTTACTGTTGACTGGTAACTGTTAGCCTTCCTCCTCATCACAGAGTCTCATGTAATTGCTAGCACACATCCTAGGCTTAGGTTCCCCATGGCATTCACCTTTAACGAGAGTCTGCCCGTAGTCGTACGCCTTGTGCTAGCCAGTGCCAAAAATTCACAAACAATTTGCGCTACTGTCTTAGCCTCTTCCTCAAGAGTATATTTCGATACTAATCCGCCTACCAGTTGCGGGGTTCTTTTGTGCATCTTTGCAAAACTCCTCCATTGGCCAATAAACAGCGGAGTTCCTACACAGATAATCTCTCCACTTCAAAATAGCATCACATCATTTTCCATCCCTATCGAAATTTCACGGTCCAATGCCCTAGGAGTACCTTTAGATCGGCTCGTCCACCCCTCGCGAGACGTTCTTGTTCGTTTCTTCCCGATTCCTCCCTTGGCTGATTAGTACCTTCAAAGAGTTGACATAATTCCATTTCAATACAGAACTCTTCTATTAGCCAGACTCCTAGCAGAGACCGGAACCTGTTAAGTCCGGTATAAGTCCGAGCTTCTGACAGTGTATTTGGAATTAAGGAAAGCCTGCCAGCCAAGGTTAGCCCAGGTTAACGCTAAACCTCCTTCGGAAGCGCACGTGCACATATATTGCACGTGCGCATATATTGCGGGAAGATCGTAGTGCACGATCAATGCTGCGTTGCCTTCGAGTGCATTAGATATCTCCGAAACCCTCGGCAATAGTCCAGATAGCTATACATTTTTTCCTATACAAATGCGTATAGAAGCAGTGGTTATCGCGTTACTTTCACACGGTGCTAAGACAAAGTTAATTCAGAGCACAATCTGTCATGGACAGTGTGCGAAGAATCAGAAATCATAGATAACGATGTTGGTTTGTTAAGCGGCGATTAATAAGTAAAAATTTCGCCTATACGGCGATGTTAACCCACATGAAGATTATCATGCATCAATACGGCAAAAAAATTGGGCTTTTGTTTTATTTAAAAGTGTCGAGGATTTGTCTTTGTGTTGGCGTCATAAAGCGTCGTGCAAGGGGCGCTGGGAATGGATAGCGTCACTCGCTATTTCGTAGAGATTCAATAGCAATAAAGACATAACCCAGGATGGATCTCGCTTTTTGTGTGCAAGATTTTATCGAAACGCTCAGCGTTTGTGTCGTGGTTGTTGAACCAACTAGGCTTTGAGATGTGTCTTTTTTTAAAATTGACTGCAAAAACCGAAAACGCGTTTTTTCTTTGATCCTTTCTTTAGCTCTAAGAGATCGTAGCTCAAGGCGGAGCGCTAACTACAGAATTGCCGTTTCGACTATATTTCTTCACATAGCAGACGCCACAACGGGCAGTGGAACAATTTGAGGGTGGTTTTTTTTTTGTGTGGTGGCGGGACTTGACGGCCAAGATCGTGTAGTTTGATCCTTTCAAACTATTTATTGTTTCGTATTCTAACGAGTCAGGCCTAGAACAATAAGCGTGAATCATACGATGAGCTCGAAAGTCATTCAAACCTACCATCATCTCAATTTCAACTGGATCTATGTCATTGGTACTTGGGCTTTTCGGACCTGTGTCACCGTACGAAGTTCAAACACAGTTTGTTTTAGTTTTCTTTAATCTTATTGCAAACCCATCTACACGCATCATCTCAGAGTTATGAGTGTTCAATGTTTATCTTGATTTTCCATCAATCTCTTGCGTCCTCTTGTCAGATCTTTACATTTACACACCAGCACCTGTTACTAATGAAAACACCCATACACCCACAATATATTGACTAGTGTGTGATCGAATTATGTGCATGTGTGTTTCTGTTTGTATGTGTGAGTGTATTTAATTGAGTTTTTGTTCGTATGCATTTGTATGTGTGTGGTTGTTGTCTATTATTTGTGGTCTTTTGTATGTATGAGTATGTAAATTACTTTCTTTGGGTATGTGTGTGTGTACTGCTCATATGCCATCGAATGACTTTCATGTAGATTGCAATTGCATTCCAATGATGTTCTGCTGCAGTTTTTTCTTTTTTTTTAACTGATGTTGTGTTGTCGCAATGATCCAAATCTGTACAATCTTGACAAAAACAAGAGCTCAAAAAGAAAAAACAAATCGTAGCAAACCAATTTGACTATAAGTCTGCTAGAAGTGATGCATTTAATTAGTTTTCCTTATGATTTTATCAGTGTTTACTCCCTCAGAATAGAGTTCAATTGGAATTATAAAACAGAAAATGGATGGGCATATTTGGCATAAGAAATGATCAGAGAAATCCTTTTTCGAAAATGGTTACCATCAGTTTGATGTTAATTGGCCAAATACCGAGTCTTAATAAGATTCCGGGGGTTGTGCCAAATAAGTGACCACAAGAAACTCTGTGTGAATACAGTAATCGTGCATGGGCAGATGTAAAAAATGGAAACCGACCAGCTAATTGTTGCTAAGCTTTCACATATAGAAACTTAAGCTGGGATCTGTGTAATATCAGAAGGTAGAGAATACCGATGAGTTCAGCACCTTAGAAGCTTCTTCAGAAAGGGCTTACTTTTCAGGCTTAATATATTCAGGTCATGCAAGTGTTAAAGACATACGATATCCAGGAACTATAGCGTGCTGATCTAGCCAATAAACCGACCTAGAACTTCAACTGTTTCCAACAAGACGGCATAACAAGTCAGGATAGACTGGAAGGGACTGGATCTATTCCATTTTCCTCGCTTGAAAGAAATCGTAGTTACGATCCTTGATATTGATAACGTTAAACCCCAGTAAACCTCTGCAGATACTACTGAAACGTAGTGCGAAAATATTCACCTCGATGCTTTTTTCCTCTGCACACTCACTTGCCCGCAAATTGTGCAACGCTGGCTTTTTTCTGCACATTTATTTAGAGAAAGTTAAATAAATCCATAAAAATTACATTTTTTCATCCAAGATTATAAAAAATAAAGTACACAATGCTGCTGCATACTGATGTAGAACCGAGTTGATGGTTTCAAACCACAATTATATTTACTTTAAAATCACTGGGAAATAAAGTAAATACGAGGTTCGTAGCCAGTCATAAATCCCAATCCATGAACGAGTAGAAGAGCGAAAAAGTGAATTTATTTACTGTGTGAATGGAAAGCCACAGAGTTATTTTTAAATAAATAAACATTATTAAGAGCAGAAAGGATTGATTAAATATTTAAAAAATGCAAATGGTTTAAGTAAAATGCAAATATGAAATGCAAATTTGCTTCAAACATACTCAATGCAATTACTGGCCAATACACGTCGTGGGAGGAGGGGGCAAACATAATGTGAAGTAGTAAATACGCTGTCATTTTGTGAGAAAGGAAAAGAGGGACTATGTTTTAAGGATTTTTTAAAAATGTTTCAACTGTGCATGAAAACTGTTTCTTGTCACAACTTCCTTGATATATCTGCCCCTATTAAGTTGATTAAAAGATAAGGTTGATGTAATACGACTATATATATATTTTCGAATTTTTTATTTCGCCAAAAGTAAAGAAACCGTTCTCAAGTTATACCAATAAATGTTGTGGCATTTGAAAAAATGGTATGCAGACGTGAATTCAGCACCTTAAATTACACACGACACGACTGTTAGTTGCTACAGTCCAAACCCTCGTATACGAGTACTTGTGTCACTCTGCCTCGTTTCAACACTGTGTTCAAATTGCTACTACGGCGTATAATTAATTTAGTTACATTTGCGTAAGTTAATATAAATCATACGCCACCCTAACTTAATAAATTGTGGTTTCGTAAATATTCGGGCCCTTATATTTTGCAGTAGTTCTATTTTTAATTTTAATGAAAAATAATGTGAATAAAATAAAAATGTTTATAATTACTTAAATATATTGCGATTAGACCATACTAGAGTTACCCACAGTATTATATACAACAATGACACTAGACTACTTCCTTTTTGGCATAATGGTATATCTCAAAAACTAGCACCCCAAATCAAATAAGAAGCAACATTCCGTTGCTCCAAACCTCAACTTGAAAACTTGCTTTATCAATTCGATCGAAATTATCATGTTGCTAAATTGCTCGCCCTATCAGGATCTTTCTTGTCGCTGGAGTATTCTTTAAATATAAGTTACCCCATTGTTTATTAGTGTACCGTGTACGAATAAATTTCCAACAGGGATCAATGTAATATAAAAGTGTTCAAGATTTACAGCAAATTGGTCATAGTAAAGTAAGACTTATGGGAAATCAGTAGTTTGTGGCCTCTGTTTTCTTTACTACAAAGTCCTGTATTTATGAGTGTAGCTGCACATTTCGAAGGACGCACTTTCATTGCCAGGCAGGCATAGCTTCACCTTAAGCATTTTTAACCTTTTCCAAAGTTTCTGTTGAACAAACCTGCACTAATTAAATTAGCAGGGATTATTACAAATCCTTTTTAAAACATGAAATATCGCATTGTCCTTTCTGCTTAGTTCTCGCCTGCTTTCAGACAAATACATGACATCTACCCAGATCACAATAGTGCCGTTTAAAATAATTGCCTGGCAAATCCTCGTATATGTGGAGACCGGCAGCCCACTTTGTGCTTAATCCGCTTAGTGTCGCTGCTATAGGATCTACAATTTGTTGTTGCTACTTTAATTAAGTTAAATTTGGTTTCAATCTGTGATAAAGAATTTGATCTTTAGCTGGTCTTAATTATGAGAGCTTTGTTTTGGGACTGAAGCCGTACGAAATTAAGTTTGTCCAGCAGCTGAAGGAAAACCATCACTATCAACAACGCTTGTTCACAGTTGAAAGCAAAAATAATTAATTGCTGTTGATTTTAGGCCACCGGCAGTATCTATCACTAATGTTTTTGAAAACGATGATAGATTTTTTATAAATTGTACCATCCCAATGATGACTAATACAATTTTGGCAAACTTTCATTGAAACGAGAGCATCATATGCTGCCAGGTGCCATACAAGCGATGATGTATCCTATACCAGCATTTGGAGAGCGTGGTTATTTTAAGCAAAGACAATGTGAACTTGTCAATGAAACTTGAGAATTGGTACAAATTAACTGTAGCTAACTGGTACCTTTAAAGTCAACATAACCCCTGTCAGCGCTAAAATTCCATCTGTAGAACGCTTTTATAAGCGCCTGTCATCGATGGCATATTTACATAAATACAATAAAAACCCCTCTACAGTGTAATTTCCCGTAGCAAATACAGTATTTAAACATAATAATTCCAACAGTTGTAGTGAAGATATTAAACAACTTTTCAATTTTGCCTTTGCATAGAAATATATTATCACAGCAAACTGAGGATTATAGAAAGTAAAATTGCATTTCATTAAAATAGTTTTTGTATAATTTATCGGTTTATGAGGTATTTGTTATTAGAACTTGTCTAATTTATTTATTTAAATTCACATATTTTTACAAAAATAATTAATTTATGTTTATTCTTTCAAACACATGCACACAAATGCACCTACTAACACTAACATATTTTGACAATATTTTTCTATCCTGTTTTCAAGTGGACACTTGTTAGAAATTTCATTGAAATAAATATTAAAATCAACAAATGCAAATGCTTTTTAGGAAATAATTAAATTAAATAAGAATATTTATTTGGACAATAAACACACACACAAGGAAATGCCAAATAAAATGACAAAGAAAGAAATTATGGAGAAAATTGGTTTTCGATTTAAAAAATTTAAGTTTGCCGAAATACCGGTACTAGTACTACCAACTCTATCTCTCTCTCTCTCTCTCTCTCTTTCACTGTAGATTTATGTTTTCTTAAATGACAGATTGCAGCACTGTGGCGAAGCGTGTGCTATTTTTAGACTTCTCAACAATTCATTGAGTGTTACCGATCAAGGAAACATTCGTCTGTACTCTCGTACTTTATATATTCAGCAACCTATGTGTTACAAACGGCTTAAAAAACTAGCAATGCGGCATAAAAATACTGAAATTCTAAAGTGATTGAAAATACATAAGTTTAATAAATATAAAATAATAATTTTCATTTGTGTGCATGTGTGTGTGTATATGTGTTACTAACAAATATTTGCATAAGAATAATAATAAACGCAAACACACATACACCTACTTCCATTCGCAAAAATAAATTTAAATTGAAAATAAAGTTTGTTTCTCGTAATGAACATATCTACATCAATAATAAAATACACACACACATGCTTATACAGACAAACACTAATGTAAATTTACAAGCTTAAATGTATGTCGTATGTCTGCATACAAACGAAATGTATTTGCTGTGGTTTTATAAACCTTCACAGGTGCAGCTGTGAAAGAGGAGCATTAACAAGGCCCTAGCGAAGGCCTTAATCTGTCATTCTAATCTTTCGTATTGTCACTAGCATCTGACTAATTAATCTGTTTCATCTTGGATATCAAGTTGAATTTTGAGCTTTAATGTCGGTGAAGATTTATAATAAAATTGAATGGCAAATATTCTTTAGCACATTTCAACCTGCTATATCGCTGTCTGAGTAGCGTTTTTGGCCCCTTCTCAAAGAGGAGACAAAAAAGACCCATATAGCGAAGAGTTAGAAGGTTAAAATGTTCCACAAGATCGTTTTACGTCGTGTTTTATATAAAAGTGCTAAATATACTCTAGACCTAAGATGTTAAGAATTACACGACCTTCTATTCTGCTTAACTATAACAATGTGCAAAAAATGTAATAAAATGTTGCATTCCTAATGGGTACTTGCTTAACACACGCTTACTGTTTTATACAGATCATATAAGGCAATGCTTGTCGGCATTGTTATGGATAAAATCTAAAAATTTTGGTGGCATAAACATATCTCGAGTATAACAAAAAGGCAAAAAATGTTACATTTTTTCTGGAAACGAAAACACCATTAAATAAATGCGGTAAACGTAGACTGTGAAAACTCCCGTACTTTCGTATAGTTTTTGGTATGCTATATCAAAATCCGTTGTACGAACCTTGTTAATTTGAAAAAAGTTTGATTTTATTGTACAGTGTAATCAGTAATCGGTATTATATTCGTCAAGAACGAAATTGCCTAACCACCACAAAATATAAAACAACAACAGTGGGGTATATCACATTGATTTTTGCTTTCTTTAGAAGCTACATGTATGTATGTCATACTGCATGGAGTAACAATTCTTGTATTAGCACAATCTTATGTCGACATAGGCTCAAATCTAACCGCAACAATAAACCAGGTTGACTCTGTGATTGTGCACCATTCATCCGACATTTCGACATTTCTTTCGACATTTATTTACTTTATTTTAACGAATTTTGACAGCTTGGCCGAAAGTTCGCTTCGGTCTATAGAAGTTTTTTTTACACAAGATGGTGTTATTTAGAAATCGTTCATTATCTTCAATGTTTTTTAGTTTTGCAAACTAAAAACTGACATTTCTAATACGAAAAGAAATTGTCTTAAATGCCACTCGACATTTCTAAAAACGAACGAATCTACCACAACTAAGGCCACTGAAGGCCATCATTTAGCCCCACTAACTGTTTTTCATTAAACATGAACACAAGTATAACAACAACAAATATTTAACATACAACATGCTCAAATAAGTTTGAATTCACACAATAGGAGGGTCTTATTTTTTATAAAACGGGATATAATTATCAGTTAACTAAAATGCCTGCTATAAGTTATAATCAACGTTTTAAGCTATTGTGCGGAATCACATTTAACACAATTCATTTCTTTCTCCTTTGCTAATATTTCTATAACTTTGGGTAGATATGTTGGCCTTTAATGACAACAAAATTAAGGCTATTTTTTCATATTTTTCGAAACTAAAACCTAAAAAAAGTTAATTTTCAAAGTTTTAAAAATAATGTACATAAATTTAGAAATTTCGAAATTTCGAACATAGTAATGGGTTTGGGTCTTAAAATATAATAGAGCATATTATTTTATTGAATTAAAGCTAAAATATTAAATTTTATCTAATTTCCAAATTTAGTTCGAAATTTCGAACATACAAAATTTGTGTTTTCAAATATAAGTAACCAAAGGAAATGTTTCCCCTTTAGCAACAAAAGTAAGATTTTATAAAATAAGATTCAAAATTTACATCTTACGGAATTTCGAAAGTTAAAAATTAAGGTCATAATTTCGAATATACGAATTTTGTATTTCCATATACAATAACTCTTTACCAATTTCCTCTTTTTCCACGAAAACTAATTATTTTAAAGAATTAAAGTACTAGATTAAGATTTTACTAAGTTCGAAATTTCGAACATAGCAAATAATAACATTTTCACACATTTCATATGCAAAAAAATTAACAATATTTATTTCTTTCAAATCTTTTAGTAAGAATAAATAAAATATGAGCTTAAAAATTAATTTTTTACTGCAAATTAAAAGTTCGAAAATCCGAATATATTAAATTTGTATTCACAATTATAATAAAAATAAAAATATGTCAATTTTTTCGCAGCAATTAAGGTTTTACAAAACTAAAACTGCCAAACGTATACCTGACTGAAATTGAAATTAAAGTTCGAAATTTTGAACATATCAGATTTTTATATTTAAATATTAGTAAAGCTTAAGAATATTTCAACTTTAATCTTACTTAGTAACACTAAACCTTTAGAAATTTGTTTTCAAATTCGAAAGTTCAAAATATCGAACATATTAAATTTGTATTCTCAAACATAATGAAATTAAAAACATGTCGCTTCTGTTGTCAAAATTAAAGTTGTTGAAAACTAAAACTTCAAAATTCATACTTTACTGAAGTTCGAATCAAAGTTCGAAATCTCGAACAGACTTCAAGTGGTAATATTTTTAAATTTTCTCATAAAGTCATCGATTTTTATATCAATTTGACTTTAAAATATTAGATTTCGAATTTTATTTCGCAAAACGAAAACACAGACCAATATCCTAAAATTAACTAAAAACAAAGATTAGATTCTACAATAATTTCGAATTTTAACAAACGTATTGAAAATCAAGTTCTTATGTTGCCCAAATGGCACTTTTTGTACTTTCTGCAAGGCATACTGCGATTTAGGCCTCACAGTCGGATGTAAACTAAAGTAGCCGGAAGCAGCACCACTCAATTCCCAACATTGTCATGCAATCGCTATCACTAACTTCCCATTTCAGATGTTGAGCGAGATTAACGCGATGGGCCTTGTAATCTTCTAGAAAATTTACTCTTCGTTCCGCACACAATTGCCACCAACCCTACTACACATTATATTTATGCTGAATTGTTTATCTTGTTGTTGCTGTTGTTGTTAGAAGTTTGCAATTAAAATTAATTAAAAAGTTTAAATTATTTTTACCTAAAATTAGTTTACGGTAAATTACTGCCAAAAAAGTTTCCTACACACAAATTATGCATAAAATTCAATATCTGCAGATTATAAAACAAAAAAAGAATTTAAAATGAAATTTTAATAAACCGATTTATATCGTTTTTTATTGTGAAGAGATTTTTGATTTTAAGAAAATGTTTTTGTATTTATTTCCGGAAATTTCAAACTGGATAAAGACTCGAATAGCTACAGAGCATATTGGAATTATATATATATTTAGAACGAGTTTCTGTTATTCCTTCTTAATTGTGGTTTGGAAATAACCCTCTTTCGGCTATACGCCATATTTAGAGTTATCTTTCGTTCGAGAAAGGCCTTTAACTAGCATTTTTACTGCAAGGGAGATTATCTGGACTATAGTAGCTAAGGTACTATTTTATACCAAGGTACAATATTCCTAAATAGGCTTGGATTCAGCTTAGACTTTTGAGTAGGTTGGGCACATGTTAAAGGAATTTTTTTTTTCAAACTTGGTAAATTAGAGTTGAGGTATCCATATTCTAAGAGCAAAGCACATTGATTGGACTCTTCTCACAAACCAAAGCAAAGCTGAATTAGGCGACATGCTTTGGGCAGGCCTCTAGTCAGTTGTCAGACTAAATTCGCTTGCTTTTCTGGTTTTCATACGAATGAAGTTTGTCACTGATCACAAGTTTTCAGTAAAAAAAAAATGTTATTCCTCAAGAAAAAAATCGCCAAAAATTCTCATGTAGTTTCTAGTGCGACTTGAGTGTTCATGATATCGCTACAAAGTTAATTTATTCAAAATCTTGTTGTCTCTTTGAATGTACGAACTTCCTTAAAATCCTTTTCATTTGTCTATTACCCAGCCCATGTAACACGTATCAAAAATAGGAAAATACATTGCTTTTACTGCCTAGGAAACATCAAAGAACGGTTCATAAAATATTTAATCATAACTTTTTTCCTCAATTATGTTTTAATATTTTGCACTCATAAAAGTATATTTTTTGTGGTTTGCGTTTCGTAAATCTCATAAATTTTTATGGCCATATACACTGCCATACACATGCACACACACACACACACACACATGTAATCTCATATTATGATAATCAGTAATATTAAATAAAATTAAATGATAAAAACAATAAAATAAAAATAAGCTGATGTCAGCCAAAATAAATAAGCGACCTTATGTAGTTGACCAATGTACGTTATAAAAATAAAATAAAAACATACACACACACACACATGACTGTGTGTACAGTATGCTGTTACACATGATGATTCTTATGTGTAGTTGCCGCTTCATAAACACCTCCAATGAGACAATGTGAATGTCCTTTTAAACCGGAAAACGGAAATGACAATTTAATATGTTTATATATATGATTACGGGCAGTACGAGTACGATGATACCAATCAGGCTTACAATCATTTATTTTTTATTTTTACTCCTTCCAGGCAATTGGGTACTAGAGAATTAACCCAGTAGTTTTCTAAATTGTTGAGAGAAATATACAGAAGGAATACAAGGTTTGAGGTGTCTACATGAAGCTTCTTACTGTTATTTTAAATATATACATGGATTGTCCTTCCCCAAATTAAGAACAATCACAGGTCGTTCACAACCATACCATTTCAAAATCGGCCCAAAATTAAGTTATCATAGATTAGTAGCTCTCGATGTTGACGGTCATCGACCCACCAAAAGAGTTGCCAAAAAAGTATGGACCAGTAAAACCACTGACGCAAAACCCGCACCAGTCTGGTTGGCGTTGCCCTTTTGATGGTAATTTTGCTTGCGGTTCGTGGCTAAATAGGATTTTTCGACGAACAATTTCGGTCCCTTTCCAAATGCCACAAAGTCCACTAAGTTAACAAACGGTGTTGGTTTTATAGTCATTATCTACGTGCACCAGGGTCAGTTGGATCTTGTAGCGGTGTCAGCATAAATGCCGGCTCAAATGTCTCCCAGTCGAAGTCTGCGAAATTGCAAGTGCTTTAAACGGTGAAGTATTGAATACGGATGTTGCAGTGTTCCTTTGACGTAAAGTGTTGACTAATACTTCACCGTATTGTGTGTCTCGGTTTCCGCCACAAAATCGCGTCTACCCTAACAGTTTTGTACAACGAACAGTATTCGTGGAAAAATAAAACTTTGTTAAATTAAACCTGCTTCTCAATCGTCTCACTTGCCTTCAGTGATTGCGTAATCATTGACAGTGATATGCGACATGTTATAATCGGGCTTCATATGGTGGCGCAGCGTACAAAAAAAACCAAAAGGGCATGGCAAAAAATATTATTTTTGGTGTCTGGCACAACGTTTCTTTTTCTTGTGGGAGCCCTACTGGACACTTCTAAAATTAATGCTATTTGGCGTTACTTATTATTGTACAGTTCGCTTTACAACTTGTCGCTCAGCTGACCCATTTTTTTATTTACTTTATAAATTTCTCCTTTGCAAAGTAAAATCAAAACCAAAGCAAGCGTCTACTGCAGTGACCACTTGTTGTCTACGAAGTGGCCATTGATTTCTTATATAAATAGCTATATGGTGACCAAATCGATCGTTTATAAATTGTCGACAGAACTGCAAGGTATCGTTCAATTCATGCTGTTAGTGTAAAAGTATATGTGAGTGGTTTTTTAACAATTGATTGTATGTAATCGAAATCTACGTTGATTGTATGTGAAATAATGCTATCGATAGCAATATAATTTATATATTTTATTTTTACATGCTTTTTTGAATTCTTGTGAAGTCAAGTCTACCTGGAAATGTTCGCTTTAATACAAAAATGACAGAATGAATTCATATATCTTGAACTAATATCGATTTCCCCTGGAACGCTGAATATTCTCCGCGTGGTTTTCAAATGACGGCCAAATGGTGCAAAAACTAATAAAAAAGTAAATGACCTCAACATCTAAAAATTTTGATATATATATTTTTTTTTATTTTGAATGACATCTGGCTTTCATTTCCAGCCGCATAATACCTGCTCTATAAATACTATCATACAATTAATACGAGTACTAATGGATGGGCTAAAATTTAATTCTCGTAAACACATTAATATGTAAATGAGGACTAGTTCCTATCCAAATATTTCGGTCGTTAAAAGACTGAGATCAAAATGAGGATCAAGTTCTTGATATGTACAAAACCATACCATAAATTTCAGAAATAGGTGTGTCAAAATCCGGGATAGGTAATAAGAGGTTGCTTGCAGGGAGAAGTTTTGTCACATCTTTTGGGGAGCAGCACAGTTGATGACCGTCTCTAGAACCTGGATTCAATAGGTATCCATACGATTGCTTATGCCTACGATCTGGGACTTATGGTTGGTGGTAAGTTCATCGGTCCATTCAAGGTTGCATGAGACAGGCTGTCATGACTACTCAGACATGCAGCAATGAACAAGAGCAAACCATAAATGTTAGCAAATCTGACCTTAAGTTCCTCACTCGAAGGTGGAAGGAGTAAGGGTCTAGAGGTTAAATCCTTAATGCTTTTCTAGTACAGAAAGGTGAATTATCTAAGCGTTACTTTGGTTAACGAACTTGCATGGAATGAACACATTGATTTGAAAATGGCAAAAGCAAGACGGATCTTGGTATGACTCTTTGTTTTGTCACCAACGTAATCTCAAAGTACAATTAAATGTAAGTTAGACGGGGTTTAAAGAATTGCCGGTATAAGTATAAGACAGGCAATCGAGTCAAAGCTGGAATTGATATCGTTGGACTTATTCATTAGGTCAACTGCCGCAATTTTTGCTCTGCGTATGAAAATCGATGCCGTATCACATAGCTCTGGGCTGAACAGCGCACATAACAATGTTCTGGACCTAGTTAGAAAAGAGGTTAGGGAGACTCCGATTCCCATAGAATGCATAAGTAGAGGAAAAGTAGTGGAAATGTTGCAACAGACACTCATTGCGGAAGGCGTTATACACCATGAGTGTATGGAACACGATACTAGCATTTTTACGACGGCTGGGCTCAATTTGTCCTGTAGTCTACGTCTGCGGAAGTAAGTGTCCCTTTACCAATCAGAATTGCTGGGGTTGCTGCATGCGTTGCATCACCTGCTAAAAGTCGGTTACATGGGAGAAAGATTCTCATTCCAATGGACAATCAGTCGGGTCTAAAACGCATGACGCTAGTGATCGTGTTTTCCAAGCTATGAAACGAATGTGTTCTAAAACTGTGGGTGAAAAGACACATAGGCACAGCTGGGAATAAAGCAACAGAAGAACTAGCAAGAAGGGAATTTTTCTGTGGAGCAGAATCCAGATTCGCACTAGGGAATAGCCTGGTGCTAGCAAAGGTTCTACAATGGGTGGACTCATTAAACCTGAAAGGATGGAAGGCTCGAATGGTGCTGGAAGAGCCCCTCGACAGGAAGGCCAGTAAAGTGCTTAGATATAACCGGAGTACTTTAAGCTAGATTACTGCGTTAGTGACGGATCAAGTACCATCTGTTTAAGATGAAAAATGGTACTTGCAGAATGTACTAGAGAAGAAGCTGAGACAGTAGCGGACATTATGTCTGAATCTTCAACACTGGCTAGCACTGGTTAAATGCGGAAGTCTTAGAAAAATGCCAGAAATTACAAGCGACTTCGTGAAAGAAGAACGTTGACAGTAACCACTTGACAGTCTGAAATCACTACAGTTAAGAGTAAAGGCTAGTGTTATCGCGAGACTCAGTGAAGGTAAGGAAGTCGTAAATTACAAATCGTTTGCCTGAAATCCATTCGAATAATGAAATAGACCAAAAGACTGCAGTCGGCAGTCGACATACATATACTACTGTGGGCAAAAAAGCGTAAGACTATCACATCAAAGTAATCATTAGTGTTTAGTATACGCTTGTCTTTCTGAAGTACAAGTGCATTCTGCGATTTTTACAATGAGTGAATTATTCAACAAAGAAGTTCCATTAAATTTTGTGTGCGGAATGAAATTTCTAGTGCCGAAATGTTCAGAATGTTGCAAAAGGTCTTCGGTGATAATAGTATGTCGCGAGCAAGTGCTTTTGATTGGTACAAATTATTCAAAGAGAGTCGAGAACACGTTGACGGCGAAACACCTCCAGGACGGTCATCAACATCAACTGATGATCAACACATCAATAAAATCATGGAATTGGTATTCGAAAATCGACGATTAACAGTCAGAGACCTTAATGATATCGTTGGAATATCGGAGGGATCATTGAAAACCATTCTATGGGCCGACAACTCTTGGTTTTTGCTCCACGATAATGCACCGTCGCATACCGCAATGATTCTTTGTGAGTTTTTCGCCAAAAATTCAATCAATATCGTTCCACAACCACCGCATTCGCCTGATTTAGCTTCGTGTGACTTTTGGCTCTTTAGCAAACTCAAGCGACCGCTCCGGGGAACCGTTTTGAGTCAATTGAAGACATTAAATGTGAATCGCCTACGCGCATTGAAGGCTATTCCGGAAATTGACTTTAACAACTGTTACGAGGATTGGAAAAAACGTTGGCATAAGTGTATTGCAGCTGGGTGGGATTACTTTGAGGGGGACGAAATAGATTTGGCAGAATAAATAAATAAAGAAATTTGAAATTATGAATAAAGTCTTACTATGTTTTGCCCACAGTAGTATACCAAAAGCGCTAGAGGAACTCAAATGGAAAAGCAAGGGGCGAAATTGCAAATATTTCGGCAGATATGCGAAGGAAAGGAGTGGAGGCAAATCATCTATTTCAACTCAAAACTATTATGTCTTTATTGCAATACTCTATTAAATTTAATGTATTAAAATGTATTTTAAATCAATTTAATTTAAAGTTATTAATATTCATTTTAGTTAGTTACTGTGATTTATAAAATTATTAACAATTCCCTCTACTTTTCAAGCATTAATCACCTGTTTTTTTTCACTTTATTGTCCCAACAAATAATCGATTTTATTGTTACTAACAGTTCTTTGTTATTCTTAATTGAAGTGAAAAAATTTAATATCAATCAAGTACTTATTGAACAAATTTTATAGGGGCAAAAGTACTACAAGAAAACATGGCGAAAGCTGAAACTATTTAGCAACTGAATTAAAACACAAGAAACGGATGTTACAACATTTTTGTCGTTGTGAACAATTCTATTACTGTTTATAGTTGTTTTTTTTTTTAACAAAATTTAAGCGAATTTCTGCAACGAAAGAAATAGAATAATTGAAGAGGGGAAGGGCAACTAGACGTAGGTATTGCTGCCATAACTACGGTTCTTCTTAAGTTGGTCTTAAATTAAAGCTAGAGTAGAGAATTTGCTAATAAGGCCACTGCCAAATCTCATGGTCAGCCAAATTTTCCAAACTGTTCAAGCAAAGGCAAAACCAATTGCTTGCTTTTAAAAGCCAATCTACTAAATTTTATAATTCTATGAACTTGATCAACAGTACCAAGCCTTGCATGATTTGAGTCATTTTCCGTTTTAGAGATCATAAAAATTTCTGACATCTACCAAGAGCATGGGAGAAAGCCAATTCGCCTCATGGCATTTAAAATAAATAATATAATTCTCGCAGCTGAGTTGACAAATTTCTTATCATTGATCTTGTAATACGATCACTTCCATGCGATTTTTTAAAGCAAGATTTTAATTCTGGTTTTTTATAAAATCAACTGCAATTTCATAGGATCACAGTATCACTGATAATGGGAGTGGTGCAACAATTTATGGCATGTGGTATCAAAAGTTATTAGCGAATGAATTTACCTTGTTTTTCAATTCAGTTTTTAGCTCCGGTGCGGTTTTCAAGTCTTCGTGGTTAATCGCAGACAATACTATATTTTTAGTGGGTTATAGCTTTCCACAGGCACTAGTCTATGTTTTTTGTGGCATACAAATTTTTCGAAAAGCTCTCAAAAACGCAATCGTGTATCTGTCTCAGTTTATTATGTAAAGAGTTTTGACATAAATTCAATTCGACTTTTATGCCTGGAGACCGACGAGTTTGTCATTGCCTTCTGAGCCTTTTATTTTCTCTGACGATAGTCTGTATATCAGCTGATGATTTGTATAAATTTCTTTTCACTGCTCGGTATTGCAACTCTGGCTGTGACCGTCACGACGTTTTTAACTAAAAGCCTTTAAATCGCATGTTAAGAATATGATCGGAAATGACAACGTGAATTTTCTCTGCAATATTAAATTTCACTTTCAGCAAAAATACTACCGAATACCGACTATTTATAGTCGAAGCCGATTAATCGGTATGGCACTAAAATTTTATTTACACTTTTGCTTCTCCATTTCTATTTTATTTTCGTACACTTCACCTTTTGTTCAGCATTGTAAATTAAACTCTCAACTTGGCCCAACCTTTCTTTTGCTTAAAAATCTTGTTTTTTTTCCTTTTTGTTTATTTTTTTACGGAAAGAAAAATGTTTAAAAAAGAAGTAACTTTTCAATATTAACTACTTTTCCTTGACTTCCCTTCTTTAGTTTTTGAAATGTGTAACAGTTGAAAACATTTTGTTTTTGACATCCTTTTAATTTTTTTTTTCTTGACAGCTTTTCTTTCACTCTCTTTTAAATTCAGTGCAATTTTGTAGATTTTAATCAGTGCAAAACTAATCTTTAAGTGCAAGGGAAATAGGTTGACTTTAAGCAATTGAATATGTGTTTCCTTTCCATGGTGGTGTTCGTGTTGTTGTTTTAAAAATTGCCCTACAAAGTAAGTGTTACTCATAGTGAGTCATATATAAAAATTTCTATTTGCAGTAATTGCCCTGCAGTATGTGGAAGGCATAGTACTTGGGTCTCATATAGCAATGGAACAAAAATATACAAAAAATTTCTTATAAACTTTTCTGACAAAAATTGTATAAATATATTGCCATTTCTGCAGGCTTGTGTGCCGTTCCTAAAAATATGCAACATTTACGAAAAACATCACGTTCCTTTCAAAATATGTTGCACAAAAACATATGTAAGATATTTTACACTCAACGGTTCTACTAAGACCGCAACAAGATCGGTACTGCTCTCGGACTGCAGTTCAAGTGCCCTGTCTCCATTTATGGACTTATTTCGTCACATGTTACTGAGAAGACTATCTTTTTGAAAAGTACTGGCGAAATTGTTACATTTTGCCCCTAATTGAACTAGTGGGTAGCCATAGTTTTGCTAAACTTGTTTGTTTATATGGTTTGTAATATACATTTTGCAAAATTGCTAGCATATACAGGGTGTCCGCCGGGAAGGTATACTGCTTCGTTTCTTTATAATTTTTGATTAAATGAAAGAGAATGGATCGTATATTGATAAATGTTTTATTTAATGTCAGCAGTTATTTATGGAATACAATATCAGATAAACGTCAGCCTAAGTTAGCCTCACAAATGCGAGCCCTTTTGAACACATTTTTCACAACATTCTCCAACATTTCACGCGGTATTTCATTAATTTGAGTTGTTTCAACGTTTTTGGTTGACAGTTGCCGTTACGCCGTTTTAAGTTTCAAAGAAGTAAGGTCCAATGATTCCTCCGGACCACATTGCACACCAAACTGTCACTTTTAATGGGAGCCAAGGTGACTGATGAATAATTTGAGGGTTTTGCATTGGCCTGATCCGACTATTCTGTTTATTCACATATCCATTCAAATGAAAATGTTCCTCGTTACTCGTTATGATTTTTTTATGAAAATCGGGGTTGTCATGGGCGAGCTGTAGCATCCTATTGGCATATGTACGGCGGCGTAAATTGGTCTCCTGGAAGAAGCTCTTGTGTCAACTGAATCGTAAATGGAAACAAATGCAAATCTTTGTGCAAAATTGTTGCCAAAGTTGTTCTTTGAAGACCAAGCTCCTGAGCACGGTGTCGAATTGAGGTTGATAGATTGTTTTGGATCTTGCAGTACGTTGTGTTCCATGCTTGGGCCTATCAGCTACAGTCCCTCTTTCTTCGAAATCATTCACTAGACGATAAATAGTGCGTCTTGTTGGCACGTTGTTTTTCCCAAAAATTTCACGTAACTTTCTCATCGTCACAGTAATCGATGATTGATTTTGATAAAATGTTTTAACGATTAAAACACGTTGGTTTAACGAATATTTTCCCATAATAAATTTGCCGCGTATCTACAACACGACTGCCAAATATGAACTGTCAAGACTAATGTTTACCAAAATGGCAGCAAAACAAAGTAGTATACCTTCCCGGCAGACACTCTGTATTAAGCAAACAAAAAATGTTAAAAAAGTTGCCTTTAGCACACCTCAGCCGTGCAAACTCAAATACCAACATACATGCGTTCTTTCTCTCTAGGACGTCAAGAAAAAAAAAACTAGTTATTTTCTTTCTTTAATTCGTTTTGTGACACTTTAATTTTGTCTACAGCAACTGAAATTTATTTTTCATCTCTCTGAATAGTAAAAACTATATAAAGTCAATTTTAACAAACATTTTTTTTATTCCGGGGGAATGGAAGCTTTTTGTTGCAATATTGATATATTTTGGGGGCCTTGTGTTTAGAATTTTTTTTTTGTTTTGGGGATTTTAAACACGGGATTTTTTTCACGTTTTGTAAATTATTGTTTAATATTATGGAACATTTTTTTTTGTACTTGTCGCGTTTTTTTTGGATTTTGAATATTTTTGTATTTCTTAGCGATACTTATTTTCTATTTCAGCGTTTTTTTTAGATTTTGCGTTTTTAATTATTTAACAGTTTTTTTTGCGTTTTAAATTTTTGGCTTTTATATAGGCGATTTTTTTATTGTCAAGACTTTTGGAATGCTAAGTTTTTTTTTTTTAATTGCAGTACCTTTTTACTAAATTGACATTGTTGCCATTTTTAGCAGTTTTTCACAACTTTGCTTCTTTTTCACAAAATAGTTTTGAGTTTAGCAAAATATAAAAAAAAAAATAATCTGCTTTTAAGTCTTTAAATTGTCGCAGACCTTTCACTGTATTTTGTGATTTACGAAGGTGTGGGGAATTGGCTAACAAGGTCATGTGATTTCGCTCTAAGGTCTCAGCTCTATACCAATAAGCTACAATCGACCGATGACCTCATAGTGAAGATAACCCAGTTCATCGCTTAGTATTTTGTATCCAATATTTGACCTCTCTGATGGAATCTGATGTCATAATGTCAAATAAATAAAAGATTTTCCTTCATGCCTGGCACAAAAATTGCTTTATTCTATTTCACCATCAACCCGCCCTTATTGGAAAACCTTTTACAAAAGAAATTCCCCTTTTTTAACTTGCCCAAGTATTTAGTAAATAATAAAATTTAAAGCCAATACTTCAGTCTGCTTTCAGCTCTCTCAATTCGTTAACATTTATGTCAAGGATTAAACTGTGATTCAACCCCAAAAAACTAAATTTTTCACAAAAAGTTAAGTCCAGTTTCAGTTATCACAGGCTTTTCACAAATAAAGACAAAAGAAACATTAAAATTTTTCATTGAACAATTTACCTTAAGCGTATCTACGTTTACCTACAGAATTTGTTGCCTTTTATAGTCACAAAAATATTTTCCTGGGAACAATTTTCTGTAAAATGTTTTAAATCTAACAAGTGTATTTATATGTATGTGTCTGTGTATGTGTGTGGGTGTATGTACACTTAAGAACATTAATGCTGTTAACACAAGTTTGCGTGTATAGGTAACATGTTTCTTTGTGATGCCTGATAACGTTAGAATTAATTAACAAACGGAAATTGTCTACACTTGAATGCATTGCACCATTGATCCATAGTCATTAGTAAATTGCAGTGCAACTTCTCAAAAGGCAACAACAGCAAAAGGCATTAATAACAATCTGACAAAAAATTAAGGATATAAACATTTTCAACTACTTGCTGCAAAAGATATAATAAGACGTTATTCGGCATTAGGAAGAGCATGATGATTTAACTCTCAAGAAAATTAATTAAAAGTCATTTAAATCAAACAAAAGTACAAGCACTTGTACATACATATTGATCAATTCATTTGATAGCAATTGGATAGGAAATTAAGAAGAACGGCAAAGCGACAAATAGGCAAAATTAATTTAAATGAAGATTAAAATCAATTGGAAATTAATTTCTTTGAAAATATTTAAATCTGTTTAACCTTTCGTCTCTGTGTTTCTAATTTTTGCAAAATGTACGAATAGGGGCGACTAAAGCAATCGAATGCCTATAAGTCAAGCCGCCAACCCATAGTACGCTCATATAGCTTATTTATGGTCAGAATTTTATTAAAAATTATATTTTTCAACTCCAGAAGTTACAGAGAAGACAGTCTAGGATTTTACGTCATATCGTATGCGCCCCCTGGTACATAAGAAATGAAAACATACATAGGGATCTCAAAGTTCCCACTATCTACGAAGAAGTTAAAACATACACGTCCAAATACGTGAACAAACTAGTCGCACATCCCAACACTCTTGCATGCAATTTATTGCAATTTTATGGCCACCAGAGACTAAAAAGAACTGACACATTGAGCCTGGCGAGGCGGCCCTCTCTACACAATAGAAGATAGATTTTTAAGATTTGAATACAAAAAATTAGTTATTACGTTGGTACTAACTAGGAAATAATAATTTAGAAATAAGATTTGAATACTTATTGTGAATTTCTTTTAATAGAAAGATTCAATGAAATAAAATACAGTAAAAAAAAAATATTTTTCAACTCAAGCATGTTGCAATTTTTATCAGTAGTAAACATTTAATGATTAAATGTAAACAATTATTTGTTTACCGCAACTAAAGTAATGTTTAAAATCTTTTCAATTAACCATTATATGTTTGCCACAACAATATGTTGATACAGAGAGCTTCAAGTGTGTTCTTTGCCTGTGAGTATTAGTTTCGAGTATCATGTGGATTAGAAAAAAGGATATTTATTAGACACTTTTATAATGTAAAACTCTTTTTAGCTCGCTAAGACCTTTCGCAACAGAGCTTGTGCCATATTAACTACTTCTTTAGTCACTTGCATAACAAGAGTATCCCTTACCTTAGTTTTTGTTATGAATATAACTAAAGCTCCCAAAAACTGGTACATAGTAAGTAAACCAATCATTAATTGAAAGCATACTTTCACTTTTTAAATCCCCCTACAAACACACTTAGTCATCACTAATCCCAAAGTACTCATTACGAGCAACCCCCATGATTGCTAAGAGACTTTGTTTAGAATTCTTATTAAATTAAAAGCAATAATAAGAATATCAACTGTAATGAAAAGGGAGAAACTACAGACCAAAACAACTGCTTTGCATTGCCAGAAGCGGATGCAAATGCAAGGGGGGCTTATCCCATTCTGCTCCCCCTGTGGGTCAGCGCCTGCTTTAAGTTAGTTACATTATAGATTTTGTTATGCTCTGAATATATATTTGCAGCAGTTATTTTAGAGCAAGTTTAACTTATATTCTTCGTGTCTTTTTATTTTCCTTTTTTTCCTACAGATGATGTTTTATTTTCACGTCGCGGAAGGATGGGACGTATTGTTAGTCCGCGTCATACACTTCCTCCAAATACAACATGCACATACCATTTTCATGGTTATCCTGGCGACCTCATTTGGTTATCATTCACCAGCTACAATCTACAGATACTGCAGCAAGCCATACACGATAACAATACATTGGGTCGGGTAAGTAACTATGAAATTTATTTGTAACTATAAAGATGTAGTTTAAAGTAAAACTCTGAAGTCCAGAGTATTCAAGTAGAGAAAGGGTTACGAAGTTGTTAAGTTAAAATTAAATAAAATAAGTTATAGAAGGTTGAACGCCTTTGTGCTTGCTGTAAATAATACATTAAGAGAAAACCACGGTATCACATCTGCCTTGATTGTATTCAGAATTTGCTCTACACTCCAAATGATTCTAATAGAATTTCAACTGCCACAATAGCCACCAAGATTGATTTATAATTTGGATTACTTTAGAAAGAACCATTGAGTGCTAAAGAAGACGTAAGCACTTTTTTAATATCAACAATTAGAAATTCGTAATTGCTTCTCATTGGAGGCTTTTGTTTTTAATTTTCCCATCTCTAATGCTAAAAGTGTGAACTTCTAGATTTAGATCTCTTTTGAAATTATCGTTGCTTATTTAATTTGACTTCTAAAACAAAACAATATTATCCCTCTATTTGCACTTCTTAATGTCTCCATTCGAATTTCGAAAATATCTACGTTTTCTTTCTTTTCAATTGGAACTGCAAAAGCAATTATGGTTCCTGGTCAGTTTCGTCTTCTAAAATTGCTTCTTAACTCTAGATTTGACTTGACAAGAGATGACGACAATTCCCTGTCGGAATATCAAATCAAGAATCAATCAAGAATACTATTGCGCTCTAATTTAATTCGTTGACCATTTAGACTTACTCATTGCTTTTCGATTTTGAGGTTTTATAAAACTGTCGACTTTTTTTAATTTTGACTTTCACAAGAACTATAAGTGCTTCTTGAAATAGCAGCGATTGCTTATCAATTGCCTATTCGCAAAGAGCTGCTTACAAAATTTTGAATTCTTAACGAACTAACGCTGGCATTTAGTTTGGTCTCACTGTTGCTGCTATTTCTTCTAAATTTGATACTTAAGAAAAACTGAATAATCGATGCTTTTAAAGAAATGCTTCCATATTGAAGTCTACAAAAAATCCTTGGATTTTTCTAAATTCGTATTTCTCAAAGAACTGCTTCTTAATTTGGAGTTCTTAAAGAACTGTCCTGTGCGCCGATTTTCAACTGGGAATTTAATTTTATTAAAGTTACATTTTCCCTTTAACTAGGGTTTCTCATAGAACTGGTATTAAATTTGGAAACATTAAGGAAAAATTAAGGAAATATCGCCGATTCTTAATTAGGACTTCATAAGCTTCTCAAAAAGCAGCTACGACACTTCTCAAGTTGAATAATGTGTCACTGTGTCTTTATTTGGACTTCCCCCAGAGATGCGACTTCTCCCCACTTTTGAATTTCCAAAAATAAAAACTCTGACTCTCCTCACTCCTCAGTTGGAACTGCCAAATGAACTTTGGTTCCTTTAAGCTTTGTCTTCTAGTGAAACTTCAATTGCCACCCAATTTAGTTGTGTGAATGTTCTAAAGTTAGCCCACAACTTGAGTTTCTCAAAGCAGTGCTTATTAATTTGGAATTGGGTCGCGATAAAGAATTATCGGTGTCACTCAACTAGGAATTTGGAAAGTGCTGTGGCACTTCTCAGGTTGGATATCTTTAATAACTGTCGATGTGGCTCTTTATTAGGACTTTCTAAAGAGTTACGGACTTCTTCTCAATTCGGAATTTCCAAAAATAAACACTCAGACTCTCCTCATTCCTCATTTGTCCTCTACAGGAACTTCGATTGCTACCGAATTTAATTTTGAAGTCTTAGTTAAATATCCCCGATTCTTAATTAGAATTTCATTAACAGCTAACGCTGCTACTCAGTTCCGACTCAGCTCAGACGCTTTTCAAGTGGGATTTCTTAAATAACTTTTGCTGTTACTCTATTTATTTAGACTGCTTGCAATTTAAAACTTTCCCAAAACATTGCCGATTCTGGCGGCTGCTTCGCAATTTGATCTTGTAAAAGAACGGAGGATTTCTGTCAATTTGGGCTTCTAAAATATCTGCTTTATTAGTTTAGAATCTTCAAAGAACTATTGCCGCTGCTCAATTTGGATTTTCGAATGAAACACTCCTGCTTCTCAATATGAGTTGAGAGAACTGTCCAGTTTAGCCTCATAAATAATAATTCGATTTCCTCTTAATTTGCTCGTCTTATAGAACAATCGATGCCTCTCAATTCGTATTTCTAAGAAAACTATGGCTATATAAAAGAAATTCGATTGCTCCTCCCTTAGTTTATTTTCCAAAAATAACTACGACTACAATTTGACTACAAAATGGCTAAGACTTTCAGTTTGGAGTCCTGAAACTCAACTCGTTTGCTCCTTAAGAGCCGATAAAATTACTATACAATCGTAGTAATTTGGACTTTTCAGTGCGGTTGGGTAAAATAATACGCAATTTAGTTATATAAAGAACTTCGAATGTGGATTTCGTAAATAACGTAGGTCTTCTTAAAGAACCATAGTTGCACTTTATCTGGCTTGGTCTTTGGTCCTCATTGTCAGCTTGTCTTGTCCTGAGTATTGCACTTCTCAAATGGTTTTATTGGCTCAAGTCATTAATGGCGACAGGAGTGGCTTCAATTGGCAGAGCAATCGATAAGCTATTGAAAGCTCGCCTATTTATATTCCGCAATGTATGACAAAGCATCTAAGGATATTTTAAAGCACTTGTTTTTTTTTTTAAATTCTGAGCATAACTCTGCACACTGTAACAAAATATAATGTAATCGTATTTAGTGCACGAGTATTTCTGGGTGCGATATGCGATTATTTACTTAACTGAAACACATGTTTTCCCATAAACAAGACATCTATTTCTATTCTGAAAGAAAGGCAAAAAGACACAAAAAATAAATTAATTAAAACAAAACTATAAAATATGCCATGCGTTGTGTTCTTTTTGCGGTAGTGCAGCATGTGTCTGTGCAATGTAATTAATGAAAAATACGATACGTTTTCATACAGTATAGGAATGTGTGTAATTGGTGTAAAAGCCATAGTGTTTTTTATAAACATCTACCAGTCATTGCTTCGGAAAACATTCATTTATAAACTTCATGTATTTGCTAGACAAAATATTGCAACTAACATACAGCCTTAAACATACAGATAACTCACACATTTACGCTATTGTTGTGGTTTAAGTCGAGTAACATGTTTAGTTTTGCTACAACAAGCAAAGGCAAGCACGGAAGGTTAAAGCTTCCAGAGACATATTTAGTGTAATTCTATTAGCTTTGGAAATTTATATTAAATTCATGTGTAAATTTTGTTAAGCAGAATTTATATATGGAGGGATTATTTAAAAAAAATATTAAATAAGATTGCTGGTTTCATCTTGTGGCCGTTCTCTATTCATGGAAAATTGCAGCGCTATTTAAATGTGCGAATGGCAAAAATGTTAATATTTACCAGCCTTTTCAAAGTTTGGTATTCAAATGTGGGTTGTTCAGGCAATACTAGTAGTTGTTCAGGCTGTACAGGCAATACTAGTAGATCAAGAAAACTCAAGATAACTAAATTATCGCCCTTGTCAAATAAAGGGTATTTTGTCGGTAGTATGGAGCTACAAATTGAAATAAAACACAGATGAATGGTGTTCTTTTGGCTGGCTCGGAGGAGGTCCAATCGGGAGGTCCAATTTTGCAGTTATGAAGGCCGTAGTTCAGTGGTAACGTACTGACTATTGTCCTCTAATGCGTGAATCGCCTCAGACGTATCAGCGTTGACCAAAGACCCCGATACGGGTCTATTATGCGAAATTATTTGTACACTGATCGTTTTCTTGAATAAAAAAACGCACTGCTTGGCGTTTTACAATGCTCTCTTTCTCTCTCTCTCTCTCTCTCTGCTTCAACAGTGGCAGTTTTGCCCACTGGACCAAAAATGAGACTCAGCAGAGAACAGAATATTACTATGAAACACTAACATTACTGACCTGAACACCTATTTTTCAAAGCAATATTATTAACTTAAAATTCTATACCTGTAAAAACACGATACTTCAACTCTGCCTTAAAAACTCGGTTTTTCAGAGACACGAACCCGACGATCTTTGCAGTAACCCAAGACGTAAAGTAATACGAGGATAAGTAACGACATATTTTTTCTTGTTGGTGTCTACGGCAGGCGAAAGTGGCAACAATGTGAAGAAAAAATCATCTTAAGCGACATGTTCCATTTATAGAATAGATTTGGGGCAATACCGTTGGCAACCAGTCATAGCAACTCGTTATCTCCACCAACAAGAAACACCTAATTAATGCTTAGTAGACGCCAGCAAGTTTCCTTTATCCAACAAGACGACGGTACTTACCGTACAGCTGCCGCTACATAAGATATTTGAGTTTACGCAGAACCAGTGTGAATTCCTTATCGAGATCGTAAGACATCAGCCCGTTAGGAGTTTGCTTGTAAGGTTTCCTCCAGCCGCAGTTCTATGCCAAAGCTAACATAACACCCGCCATCTTTTTAAAATAAACCTGTTGGAACAATTTAAAAAATGTCATTATTTGAATGCGCGCTATCAAGGGCATCGTATTTCTTTAATTCAAAATAGTCAATCTTAACTTCCCTGCAGTTTCTACAGAAAAATGATTTTCACTTATTAAACTAAAAAACTTTGTTTGTTAAACAATTTCAGCAACCATCATGTGAAAAATTATCCCAACAACTTCTGCTTTCCCCATCTCTCAAACTCTCTCTCTCACACAATACATAAACAGAAATTATGCATACGACGATGTGCCTTCCTATAATTTCCTGGAAGTAAATTAAAGAAAACTTATGCAGGAAAATTGCTTCCCTCCTCTTGCTTCATTTTAACGATTTTACTTACGAGTATTTGCTAGAGCTGCTGACATCACTGACGTTGTGCCAGTGATGCAGTTGCAGCTGCAACCATTGACTTCTTCCACTTTTCCACCTTTAGAGAAAAATTCGAGTATCCTGTAGGCATAAAAATGATGTTTATTTGTTTAACGGAAAAAAATAAAATTATCGCGCATAACTACAGCAGTCATTGTCAACAGTGAAGCATAGATTTCATCACTGGACAGTGGGATGGAAGTGAACAAATTAAATAAAAAGAAACTATATAATATAATAATGTTTGTATGTATCCAATTACTTGAAGTAGAACGATATACAGTGGATAAAGTTATATTACCAAAGAGTAGAGTCGTCTTAATATCTTAAGATGCCACTGCTTCCAAGATTACTGTTGAACTAATAAAGGGCCGTTTTAATTGTGAGTTCCTCTTTATTCTTTAGCTATTGTCTAAAAATCTAGACCACTTAAATGTTTCCCCAGCATTATGGGTTTTAGCAATAATCTACTATTTCTTGAAAAGAAATTAATTTAAAAAAAAATCCTTTCTAAAAATGGGATGCTGAAGAACAGACTTTATCGATAGCATTAGTTCTTCAGTGAAGGGCTTGCATTTTAGTGGCACGCTATACGAGTATAAGTCCATTTTGTGTTAGCCTTCTTGGAGAAATCAGCATTCCTGCGAGATTGAGATCTGCACCACGACATACGTGGATGATGGATCATAAAGCATTACCTCTTTTCGTGTCTTATTTAATAAAGTCCGAATTAGCCTCGATGTGATCTGCCCGGAGCACGGTTGAAGATGGTTTCGAAATTGGTTATAACACAAATATCTCTACTCGATTTTGGAGGGTTTATCACTTTGTCTTGATCTTTTCATGTCCCTTTATGTTGCACGTCCACAAGTCGGTCACCAAGGCAGAATGGTGGCAGATTTGACGCAGCCGCATTATGAATAATACTACGATGCTTGGGTTCGAAACAAATGTAAAACAAAAGTAGAGCTGATGATGACTTTTTAAATACAGAAATTAGGAATTTTAACAGTTATTCAAAGGAGAGCGAAATTGCTTAAGAATCAGTGGTTGTGTTGACCTTTTTTTATTACTGTGGATTTGTTATGTATCACAGTTTTTTGAGGAATTTTTCTCTGAGAAAGTCCTAAGCGTTCTCCTTGTAGAGCATGCCTACTCGCATTCGGTCAAAGCACTTCAAAAATAAGTGTTCCGAATTTCTCTATTACCGCAGCAGCTTTTTGACTTGTGGCTTTCGGGAAATAGCATAAGGCCCTTAACAAGTCCTGAATGGCTATTTGAAGTGTTTTTAATCCGTAGATATATAAAACAAGATCTTTTAAAAGTTCTTGGGCTGGAGTATCACGTTCCATTAATTACTGCAAAAAGTGGTCGTTTCAACAAATCCCAAAGAGAAATGGAGTGGAAAATGTTTAACAAAATGCGCTAACTTTGTATAGAGCGATCAAAACTATCGAAACATTTAATTTAATATCAACGTAAAAATAAGAGGTTAATTGAAGGCTTTCCCCATTTCAGTATATTTTCTGTAATTGTAAATCATTACACAAAAATTTAAAAGTGACTCCAACAAAATTTGTTAACGCAAGTTCTATTCAAACCATTTCAAAACAATTTGGGGCATGTGGCCATCACAGCTGTTCTTGACGACGCTTACTCTGGAGTCTAATTTTGGGCCACTTTTTCGAGCAATGTTTGCCGTATGTTATGAATAACACGAACAATGTTGGTCTCCAAGGCAAAGAAAGGTTGCTTGTTTATCAGCATAACCCAAGGACTTCACGTGGCCCCACAAAAAATAATCGATAAAAAGAATAATCGAATCGCACGATCTTTGTGGTCAGATCGACTTCTCGAAATCAATTTATTGCAATGGTTATAGTCGCAAAGTCGACGGTTATAGTCGCCGTATTGTACGTAGTGCCAACATGTTCACATCTCGCCCTGGTTAATGTCATCCATATTTTAAAACAAGAAAATTAATTTTTGAAGAAATCAGGACCAATGATGCCACCAGCGTAAAAACCGTATCAAACGGTAAATGTTCATTGATATAATGAAGACTTTAGGTTCTGTTGTGGATTGGTTTCACCCCATATGGACCAATTTTGTTTATTAACAAGTCCGCTAAACCGAAAATGAACCTCATTGCTAAATACAATTTTGTGATAAAACAGCGAACCGTTTGATGACTGATTTTCAAAGTAAATCTGGTTATTCGGTAGCGTTGTTCAAACGTCAATCTAGTCGTGATGACTTGCCAGAGTATACAAATATCAAACAAATTAGCGCAGTGTGACAGTTTGTTTCACAGGTATCCCTTTATGATATGGTGTCACCTGAGACCCATGCGAGCAGGGTTTGTGCTTAAATGTTGAGGAAGTCTACACAAAATACTCTGTGTGGGAACCAGCAATGAACATGTAGGAAATAGGCGAAGAGAAAGTAAGATTGGCAAACATTCGTGTTGATGTTTTTAAAGTGACAGGGAAGACCTCAGCATGGATTTAATTTATTGCACGTAGGGTTAGACTAATTACCGGATATTTTGTACAAGTTAAATCTCCAACAAAGAGATAAGCCCGTTTGTTTTTTGGTAGAATATTTCTCATTTCTGTTATTGCTTACTGTGAGGACAAGCGTATCGTAAGAAACTCACAGTCCTAGCTACCCCGGGTGAATACAATGCGTACACCACGATGTTTCTATACAATGAGAAGCCTTATTGCCGCCGGAGGAAAGTGTTTTGCGTATAAGAGAGTACGTGCTGGAGCAGCTTCAAAAATATTGAACCCTCGCCTAACACATGAGAGTTTAATTCACATTTCGACTAATCCTCGGATATGGTGTTCAACTTTCCTACCAAGAACAGCCAAAACTAGCGATTCCTGGTACATTAGTCACAGCTACAGATGACTCCGCAAGATCTGGTGCTTGTCTCTTAGTTGCGTGGATTAAACATGCTTTTGCATCTGACTTGTGAAATTTCCTACGAGCATCTCTTGTGATACTTTGAAAACATTGTTTCCCTAGAGCTAATGTGGAAAGTCATTTTGCAAAATTTCAATTAGAGCTTGGTCTAATTTGACCTCACATACCATCTGACATCAGCTATTTTAATCATGATAAAAAGTGTTGCCAGAAGTCTAGGCAGGGAGCTGAAGTTGGGGTTGGCTTAAGATGTTGCAAACAAACAAGTTTGCAAGCCAATATTATAAATTGCTTGTAAAATAACAATTTTGATAGACGTGCTGTACTACATATGAATGACTCACCAAGTCGATAAGCTAGATTTAAAAAAATCTACAGTCTATTAGGGGCTTCCTGCACTTCTCTACAATTTAAGCTGCTGTTTGCTACCAACTTCAAATATTCGAGATTTTTACCTTTAAATTTTTTCTCTGTTCCACTCTGCAAACATTACACATATGATTCGACACAGGGCAAACAACACACCCTCAACTTAATAGAACAAAAAAAAAATCAGGTGGCTGTCGTTATTGTTAGTGTAAGCCAGCAACCTTTATTAATGGTACAATAATTTTTTTATTTTTTTTGGTTTCTACTCGTATTTTATTATTATTTTTCTTACTTTGTTTTGCCTGCATGTATGCTAACATACACTTGCAAACATCCTTATGACTGCATATGATTGTCCTCATTTTCCGTTAAAAAAAAGTTTTTTTTTGGAATTTTAGTTGACTTCATCGTCGCCGTCGTCATATTTAAACATCAACTTCATCATTGTCATTATGGAGATGATTATAGTGATGAACAACATCAACATATTGTTTTTGTTGTTGTGCTAACAATGATGATGTTGAACATGAAACTCAGCTTCTCATATGCATGTAGGTACTGGTTTTTGCTTTGCCAGTTGGCGGCATGACTGACTGTCTCTATATGGCTGACGAACTGGCATTTTTCCTTCAGCCTGCCTGGTTGTGTCGCTGTAGTATTATTTGCTCTTTCATTTAGTTTAACTCACACTCATTTAACTTGCCTTCATGCAACTGGGTGAAATAATTTTCACTTTTTTTTAAAGGCGCAAAAAAACAATCTCATTCATTTTCTCATTTCTGTTTGCCATATGCCTTTCGTTTTTTATTTCGACTTTCATCTTGTATGCAACGTTTAATATTTTATGAGATTTTTTCGATGTGTGTTTTTTATCTTTCGCTTGTGAATTTCTTGACCTTTTTTTGAAAGTACTCGCTCGTTTTAGTTTCTTCCTCATAATTCGTTTGAAGCCACTTTATATTATTTATGCCCTGCAAGAAATAATTATACGAGTGTTTTAAGAGGGTCAAATTTGAGAAAAATTTACTAACAATAATTGCAGGGAAAATGAAATAAATTATTTTTAATATTTGAATTTAACCTTCATCTCAAAAAAACTTACGTTTTCCACAAAGACGCCAAATGCTTCAAGATCACGCAAGAAAATTCTTCGCATTGTTGGTTTGTTTGTCAAATTGCTTTCATTTAGAGCCAACAATTTAGAAGGCGTAAATCCGTTTACAGATGTTAACTCACGCTTACAAATCCCCAGAATCAGCTTTTATGGCCCTGGCTAGTCCCTAGATAAGAGGTCAAATATAACTTTAGTAAATATAGCGAAAAATAATCAATACAAAAATTAAAACAATAGACACGAAGTACCAACGTGCCGAATTTTTTTAATAAAATATAAAAGTGTTTAATTAATATAATTTATTTGCTGACGATGCTACGCAAAGGTCTAGCGAGAAGTGCAAATTAAAAAAAATCAAACCAACTTGATTATGTTTTCCTGGTTTTTAAAGTGTTTGTACAACGCCACAAATTTAAAAGCTAAGCTACTTCGGTTGCTACTTATTTGCTTGTTCATACGTGTGCGTGCATGCTTAGACTTGTTTAAACACTTTGTTTCTAATTAAAGATTTCTACAACGCACAAAAATCATACACACATGAAAATATGCACTACGAAATATCCTTTTGTGCCATAAGTAAAATGAAAGAAGCTTATAGAATATAAAGAATTAAGAAAATTGCGGTCAGTCGCTTAAGAAACTGACAGACAGATCGCCTATCTCGTGACATATCTGCTCTACTTTGTGCTAACGAGATGCTGTGCAAGTGATTTCTCTTTGACGACATAAATTAAACCGCCACTACTACGACTCAAATTGAAGTCGTCGTAATGACGAGGAGGCAGATTAGTTCTGCTATAGGTACTTTCTGCTAATGAGCTTGTTCGAACTGTAATTTTAGGCGCAATTTTTGCTAAGAACCAGAGTTTGTTTTTACCTAACGCAAATAAGTGTTCCCTTCAATTTCATAGTTTGTTTTAATTTCGTCTCTTTGAATGCGCGGTAAATTTTACGGCTGTTTTCGGATTTCATCGGTTTGAGTTCCCCATAAAATTTCAGGCTTTCTTGTTACTTACTATATTTTTACTAGAGAGAATAAATACCTAAAAAACTTAAAGAAATTGCAATTTAATTTTATTAGCTCATAAAGTTTATGGCTGCTGAAAAACCTTTTAAGCTACCAAGCACAGGTTTTTATGCCTCTATTAGAGCGAAGTAACAATTCGAAGCATAAAAGGATCAATTGCATATTAAAAACGTAACAGAAATAACAAGAAAGACAGCCCAAAATTTGAAAGGATTTTCCTCGATATCTTATATAAACATTCAACTTTAAATGCAATAAATAAATTATTTAAGTGGCCGATGAAAAGTAAGATAATAGACCAAAATAACACGGCGTAGATATTGCCAGTATTAAAGATTTGCATTGTTGAATATTTAGTTTAAAGTTGGTTGATAAAATAAAAACAAACTTCTGCCCTGATTACGCGCCAACCATTAAAATCCCCTTTCATTTGAAAGAAAAAACACCAAACGTTTCTGAAAATTATAATGCTGCCTACTTTTAGGCGCTTCGCTTAAATTACAACCCATCTTCCTAAAGCTAATTTAAGCTACAAATATAGTTCATGCTTATTTGCATTAATAAAACCCCTATGTATGTTACACGCTAATGGATGTAAATATTAAATCCCTTAACATGTGACATACCTTTTTAAATGAACATAAATAACAGAGTGAAACCTTAATACATGCGGGTGTATATTTAATGAAAGATACATTTTTATAGCTACTTGTCTAATGACAAACACCAGTGGCACAATCGGGAGTTTTCTTATTTCTTTTTCATGTAAAAAAGCAACTCCCCAAATACTCGTATATGAAAGGAATTTTTACAACTAAATATGACAGGAGAACATATGTATGTGACTCTGGGCCAAACAGAAATTAAGAAAAAGCCCAAGCTAATCACTCTTTTATAGCAAATGAAATTTAACATGAATGTAATTAGTAACATACTTTTAAATTTGTAAAACAAACAAACAGATACAGCTGGTTGTACAGTCGACGATGCATTTTTCATACAACTGAAAGCTGAAGCTAAAATAGAAGATAGGATAACTTTTTAAGCCTGAAACCAATTTGTGTACTAAAATTAATTACCGAGATATGTGTCTAAAATTTGTTTAACTTCGTTGTTTAAAACCTGATTTTGGGGATCAAAACCATGCTAGCATTAAAACATGTTTATTAACAATTATATTCCCTAACAAAAACTCGTTTTTATTAAGATAAATAATATTCTGCTCACAAAAAATTGTTTCTGAACTAAAACTCCTTTTTATACTAAAAAAATGTACTAAAAGATATTTTTTTACACAACTTTATGTAGTTAGTTTTGAACTGAAAAATACAAAAGTACTTTAGTACTAAAAACTTTAGTACTAAAACCTTTAGTACTAAAAACTTTAGTACTAAAACCTTTCGTACTAAAAACTTTAGTACTAAAAACTTTAGTACAAAAATCTCGTTATTGACATTTTCTTTCTGTGCTAAATAACTTTTACTAAAAGTAAGTTTTTGTAGATGAAACTCATTTTTGTACTGAAAACTGTTATTTTTTAAACATTAGTTTTTGTACTAAAAGCTAGTATTGGTACCAAAAGCTCGTTTTTTTTACTGAAACTCGTTTTGCTACTCAAAATTTTTTGTGCAAGAAAAGACTCTATTTTCTACTAAGCCCTGTGTTTTGTACTAAAATTTTTTGTACTAAAAACTCGTTTTTGTACAAAATACTAAAATCTCCCTGTTTTATTTAATTTTTTGTTTGAGTTTCCTATTTTTGTACTAAAAGTTAGTTTTTGTACTTGAGACCTTATTTGTACCAAACATTAATTTTTGTACTAAAAAGTTGAATTTTTGCTAAGCTCTTGTTTCTGTAAAAAAACCTCCTAATTGTGCTAAACCCTGTGTTTTATACTAAAAGTTAATTTTTATGCTAATGTCATATTTTTTGTTTTTTTTTTTTTTTAATTTAAAACAAATTTATTTCTGTATCAAATACAACCTTTGTACTAAGGACTTGTTATTGTGCCATAAAGACATTTTGTTTACAACATTTCCCTCTGTACTAAATATGCGTGTTTTCACAAAGAATTATATTTTAAATTATACCTCTTGCTGATAACAATCTCGTTTATTATTAAAAGTTTCTTCCTAAAACTTAAAAACTCAGGCTTGTACAAAAAAAATTCATCCTAAAAAAACCATTTTTGTACTAGAACAATTTTTTGCACCAAATAGTTCTCTTGGTACTAAAAACTTTTGTGTGTTTTTGCACTTATTGCTACTTTAAGTATCGCAAATATTTTCTACGATCTCGTTTTTTATTATAAAACCTGAATAAAGCACGAAAAATATTTATGTACGAAAACTAATTTGTCGTACCCAAAATTTGGTTTCTAGATATGCGATCTAGAAGCTTAAGCACGAAGATATAAAATTTTAACCACAGAAATAGAACCATATCGGATATAGAAGAGTACTAAGAAAGAAATTAATTAATGTTTATTTATTTTTCCACTAAATATTTTGAAAAGAAAAACACACTGAATAATTTTAAATCCTTTTTTTTTAATTTGACTTATTTCTATTTGAACTCCGTGCTAATAAAGTTTGTAGAATCTGAAACTTAGTAAATAAAATTACTTTGTATAACGTCTTCTTTCTCAGCCTGTAAAGTTTTGTATAGATACAACAACAAATTACTAAAAAAAAAACATAATGGTTAATGACTTTGTGTCAAAATCATAATACGTAACACATACAGCTACAAAGACAATGTGTACCAAATCAAACATCTGCACACTAAGGGTACCAAAATACATGCACACATTGTATAAGTAAGAACCATCTTCTTGGTACATCGTTATATACATACATATGTATGTTATACACATATATGGAGACTAAGTTTTCTTGTTTCTTTCCCATTAAAAAATGTATGAAAAAATATATAACTGTGATTCCATATGTGAAAATTAACAATTGTGTGTGTGTGTGTGTGTGTGTGTGTTTGTATATGGGTTTGAATATTTCTTAATACAGATGTGTTATAAAATATAAATGAATGTTATAAAGACCTAGTTTACTTAACATTTTAACGCCTTAAAATTAACAATTCAAACAGATACAACACTTACAAATATAACAATGACTAAAGCAACAATAACAACAGCAGCAGCAAAACACAACAATGACGAGTACAATGAAAAACTGAAAGAAAACAAGTTTCTGCACTTTTACGTCAACACTTTAAAACGCCATAGAAAAATAGAGTGGAGAGGGGCAAAAGAGAGAAAGAGAGAGTGTGTGTGAAAGTAGAATTAAGAGCGAGTTAAAAAAACAATACATAACTGTCGCTGGAGGGCGTCATATAAAAAAGTATGAAAACAAACACTACCACTACAAAATAGTGGCACTGTAAACACACTCTTTTTATATTTTGCATTTTTTCACACATCTACAAAAATAATTAAAAGTGTGTGTGTGTAGGGGTCTTTGTTTATGAAACTATAAAATATTAAGGTACATATCTTTTAGATCTAACTAAGAACGGATTTAATATTTCATAAAGAAATGCGCTCTTTCTTCTTCTTCAAAAAAAAACATTACTAAATTCCTTTTTATATTATGCCGACACTAAACAAAAAAATATATTTATATAAACATCTAGTAGTCAGTCATCTTTTTAATACCTAACTACCTAACTACATATGTATAACCCAGAAGATATGCACTTAAAGAAAGCAGAAAACTTATATTAGTTGAGAATTTTAATTAATGGGAAAGCATATGCTGGGAAGGTTTAATAAAAGCCCTGCACAGTTAGGCTTAAGAAACAGCATCATTTTGCGTAAACTACGGCAAATTTGCATCAAATGATTGAAGCGATTAATATTTACCGTAAATGAAACAAGAATGTTTCCATTTCCGGTGGCGTATGATTTATATTTATTAATAAAAAAATAATTATACGCCACAGTATCTATTACACCCAATACTGAATCAAAGAGAGATAACATAATTATGCGAATTTCTAATGTAATAATGGCGTGCGGAATTCAAATATGCACTCCATTTTTTTCCATTGCGTTCTCAAAAATCTCACCATTTTCTCATATAACTTTACAAGTTTCAAACACAGCTTAGGTTAGGTGAACAGTCTGCCCGCGGCGTCGGCTCACGTGGGAGCAAAAAATTAAGAAGTTAAGAAGAATTAAGGACAGTAAATAAAATGAAAGAAGAAAGTATGGAAAGTGGGTGCTGAGTGGTCACGAAATATGTGCCACTGTGGAGCCCTTGCTAAACCAGGTGGTTATACAATCCCTGTATTTCGACCTTCGATATCTGGGAGAGGCTAGCACTGGTCCCCCGCCCGAGATAAGCTTGGCGTAGCCCTCTCATGCAGGACCTACTGTCTCCTCTTACTCTTCGTTGTGACAACTTCTACAGTAATCATTTACAGGCAACCCCATTCTGTTGCCATGATTGCCAAATTTATTATGTCCGCTAATGGTTGACACGATATTCCTTAATTACGTCTTTTGAAATCTTAACAGCTCTATGGTTGGAGCCCTCTCTAAACTAATTTTAGATATAAAATTCTATATTTTATTAAAATTGAAGCACAGCATTGAATTAAATTCAAAATCAAGTAAAGGAATCTCAATTTTACAAAGTTACAGTAGGCATACAACAATACGATGCTTGCCAATTAAAAAAAACACTTTACTGTTGTGTAATTACGTCAACTTTTGCCTTGAATAAAATGAAATTTAAAGAAAATCGAAAGTTGTGCAGCAATTATAATAAAATGCAGCTCGTTTAACTTGAAACGTATTCACCTGCATGCAAGTAGAAAAAGAACTTAACTTCTCCTGAGTTTTATTTTCTTTATACATTTTTAAACACAAACGTATTTGTAAGAAGTTTTACGATATATCTGAAATTACTGAGCAGATTAAGAAACAATGTTGGCGCCGCTTAAGGATAATATTGTTATCGAATTTCGAGTTTTTATAGAATTGAATTGGACAAATGTTATACTGAAATTGATCGAAAGAAACCGAATGCAGCTTCGAATTCTACAACACAAATAGCTTAAGAAACAACGTTACGAAGCTCCAGTCCAATAGTTGAGCTGAATTTAAAAATAAAACTGGTACTGGTATTTTAGTTAAATTTTATAGGTTTAAGAAATAAATCTACTGTGGCATATGATTTATTTAATTTGTTCAAAATTTTCGAAAAAATAATTACACGTCAGAGTATGAGATGCATGAGCATCACAAAATAGCAGCCGGTCCTGGAGGATGCTTTAGACATGAGACTTTGCGTGTAGGCACTTAACCAAAAGAAATATTCATTCGGCTCTGAAGGTAGCGCTAATTTTTGTGAGTGTATTTAAATATGTATGTGCGCTATATTCTTGGCTCAAATACTAACCTAACTCCACACTACAAAAACACCAGCAGCCGCAGCTACGAAAACATAAAACAACAGCAATTACTAAAGATAAACATTAAGTTAAACAACACAACAACAAGAACAAATAAAAACAAGCAGAAAAACTCCAAAAAAAACTATCATGTTTTCATTTTTATGTAAAACACAGTGTAGCGTATTGGAACTAATATTGCAAAGAGAAGCCTTTTTTGTCTGAAATATACAAATCAGTAACACAAGAGAATTCTCAAGATGCCTAGGAAAATGTAGCAGGTGACTTGGCTTTACATTACAGCTTATTAATTTATGACCTGGTTTATAAATATAGTTGTTATTGAATCTAGGGAATATTAAGAGGAATAGAACAGTAGCAGTAAAGGAAAGGAAAATATAAATAGTTAAAAAGCTAAAGTTAAGAGAATTTTAATTAAAAAATATAATTGTTTGTTACCAAAAACAATTTGTGACGAAGCTACCACTGTAGCAACCAATTTATAACTAACTGCAACATACAACCATAACCAGTATAGTTCATAGAAAAAAGGCCGAAAGCTTTATTAATAGAAAAAAGTACTGTTTGCTAAACCAACATATTTCTATTACTGTGTTTGTGAAGTAGAGACTTCTATGACTTGTTGTTATCTTTCGACTAAATACAAACACACAGAACAGATTTGCTCCGATCCTTACTCAGTACATTTACACACGTACACATTTGTATATTTAAAAACAAATTTTGAACTTCTTGTTCTCGTTTTTACTAGCAGCCATATTTATAGAATAATTTTGTGTTCTTTTTTGTGCTTGCAGGCGGATTTGCCACCCTGGATAACACGTCTGCGTATGTGGGACAGTTATGGCACGTATGTGCCAATAAAACAGACAAGTGTTACCACCGGTCAACCGCCGCCACCACCGCCCGTGGCCTCCTCTGCTGATGGTGGCAAGCCCACCATATTGGATCATAGCAGTTATGGCAGCAGCTACTACTACAGTCCCCAGAACCCCAAAATGGCCAAGAATTTACGTGTTAACATTGACAACGCCTGGAATCCAGTTGATACTTATATTTATGGTCCCACACAGTCGAGTGTATTTAATCAGGAAAACAAATACAGTGGTTACCAGCAATCTGGCGGCAGCGGAGGCTCATCAGCCAAACATGCTGGTGGTGGTAGTGGCTTGAGCTCTGTTAAGGAAAGTTTAAACTACATATCCAGCAAGACTTCCAAAGAAACTCAGCAACAGGGAGGTGTTGGTGGTAGTGGCGAAAAAACTGCTTTAGCCTTGATGAGCACCAAGGGAAAGCGACGTTTAATGTTGGAGATTTATGATTATGAGACACCTAAATTGTGCGACCATACAGCAATTAGCAGCACTGGCAACACGTTGGGTCTTAATCGACTGCGACCATGTAGTCCACTGGAGAGTTATGTTAGCACAGGCAGAGATTTGGTGAGTGGTTTAATTATGTCTCTATATTTTTCTTCTCCTTTTTGTTTAACTACGCTGAACAGTTGACACAGACACACATATGTAGTTTGTTGTAAATCGTAGCATAAAATTTATAAAAACAAAGTGCATAATAATCGACATGACCTAAATTAATTTATAAATTTAATGCACAGTATTGTTAAAGAAAAAAGAGCGTAAAGTTGTTTCGCAATTATTGCGCGCTCGCTCAGATTAAGCTGAGCAAATGTGTTTGTAAAGGTTGGCGGACAACATTTTATTAAATCTGGAAAAACAACAAGTTCCTTTGTAGAAAAGATGGGAAGTTTTATTTTATGAAGTGACATTTATTGCTACCAGAACGAATACTAAGTATAGGGTGTCTCAATAAGAGCGCACTATGGAAATCGTAGCTGAGAAAAGTCGATTGTTTCATAAGTGTTGTGGCCAGTAGCGTCGTCCGGCTGAAAATCTATGCCATCCATATCCCTACCGTCCAGTTAGGGCTACTAGAATTCCGTTATCTTGGTCCTCTAACGAATGTATTTCGCAGAGACTGCCGAAATGATGTTTTCGGACGTTTTTAAGATGCAAAAAAGACTTGCTATCCATAATAACAGCCCTTACAATTTTTTACCATTCGTCAAATCGGTAACACGAATTTTATGAGTAATGGTTTTTAACAACGATAACGTGCTATTCTTTTCGGTTGCACTCCATTTCATTTAATCGCACCCATCATAGATGGCATCTGCTAGATAGTGCATTATTAGGTTAACACCCTGAAGTTTGAAAAATTAAAAACTTGGGAATCTTTAAAGTTGCTTTCTGTATCCTAGGAGTTTGATTACAAGTAGGCCATTAATTTTGTCTTTTTAAAAAATTCGATTACACCCTCAAAATCAAAAGCTATCAATAAAAATGTGTCGCTACTTCGTGAACTAAAAAATTTCAAAACGCTATTGAATGGAGGAGCAGTTAAGCTCCCTTCATACGTTTAAACAATGATTGCAAAAAAATTTGAACAAAAAATATTTTAACAATTTTTTCAACTTTGACGTTTTGTCTTGCAACACATTGTTTTATTGTTGTTTTTTCTATTCCATGTTTAACTTTTCTTCTAAGTATATTTAGTATCGAGTAAGATAGGACTAGATCTGTTAAAAGTGGGAAAGTATTTCTGATGATATATTATAATTTTGTGAAAAAGAAATGGAATTTCTAAAAATTATGAAACTATCTTCTCTACTATACTTTAAAATCATTTATGGTTTTTGTCTCTTCTGGCACATAGTGTTATCTTCCAAAACCATCGCAAATTCACAAACTCGTCCAACATATGCCAGGAGATGTCGATCAGATAATGCAATGTAAAGTTGCAAAACATCACTATAATTTTGATTAAAACATGAATTACCCAGAGAGAACATGCCGCTGCAGCTTAATCTATTAGTTCTGTTAACACCTGGTACTGTTCTCATGATTTTTGAAGCAGTGAAGGAATTTCTAGCACTTTATTATTTTATGATTTCCTGAAGTGCTGTGAATTCTTGTGGTACTAGTGGATGGCTATTCTAATGCAGCAGCGTATTAAGTGCGTACTACTGTTCCCTACGATTTGGCATTACCCTTCAGTAAGCACTGCACACATACTGCGAATCAAATGCTGGCTCCCGTAGTATTAGTTTTAATTATTACCTGTCAAACCATGAAAGTTTCTTTTTTCAAGTCTCATGGCCCTGGAGAATCTCAAAGTCAGGTATGCTATATCGCTCAGTTAACAAGAAGTCATGCTAAAATTTCACATAAGAGACACTATTTTGAAGATTAAAGCTATTTTGCAAACCATTTTATCTGCAGCAAAGTAAACAATTAGAAAATGAGCGATGATTTTTTATAATGTAGGGGGATATCGAAGTAGGCGGTTAACTTTATGGGTCCCTTTTTGACCCCCTTCTTTCCTCGAACTGATTTTAGGCAACCGATTTGTAATTTACGATTACCTTATTCTCAATCAAGCCCCGTGCTACTACTACCTTTACTCTCGGCTGTATTGTAAAATGTGCGCCGCAGTCTATTCCTCTTCCGCAGGAGTGACTTTCGAGACCGATCCGTCCACCACGTTATTGTCTCATCAGAATTCCTCAATTGGCCAATAAGCACCGGAGATCCTACAGTGATTAACCTCTCCACCTCCTGAGAGGCTTCATTGTCCATCACTATCGGAATCTCACGGTCCAACGCCTTCGAAGAGTGACCCTTCAACTTGGGCAATTAAAACCGTAGTTTCTTCAAAGATTAACCTCTCCACCTCTTGCAAAGCTTCATTGTCGATCACTATCGGAATCTCACGGTCCAACGCCTTGGAAGATTGACCCTTCAACTTGGGTAATTAAAGCCGTGGTTTCTTCAAAAATTAACATCTCGGGCTCTTGCGAGACTTCCCGAGTCATTCCTGTAATGGAGAAAAAGATGTCAGTCCACCCACACAAAGCTCCATATGCACGGGTATTTCAGTATTAACACTGGAGATCGACTGGTATCCAGAGTTCGCATACTTCAGACCAAGCACCCTCTTGGCCGCGCATCCCTGGCGTATGCTGTTCCACCGTGATTTAGAGATTTTTTATAGGAGAGTGTTAACTTCTCTCCGCTTAACTTCTTTAGCCAGATTCCTAGCAATGACAGGAACCTGTTACCGGCCGCAGTATTCTCTAGAGGATGCGTTATTGTTCGGAGGTCGAAGAATGTGTTAAATGTTTAAAGTTAAACACCCTTACCGCTCGTCGGAAAGTTAAAGGAAATCAAATAGTTGTTTTACGAAGCAAATTATAAGATTTGTTTGAATAGCAAATTTAAAAATTACCAAAATGCTTGACTATCACTGGCTTTCCGTTATCGAACAAGAAAAAAAAATTGTGTACACTCTGAACTAAATTAACTTTATTTTCAATACCAAACAGAGAGGAATTCAGCTTGCGTTACCAATTGAATTATGTAAAATGTTTTCTTAAATTTTTAGTTAGAGCAACATTTCAATATTCAGAATATTTCGTATGAAATATTAAACCACAATAAAATGTGAAAACAAATTTTTTTTTATTAAAACTAAATGTACAAGGACAAAGCGAAAAAATGAACACTCACATGCACACATACATATATAATAATTTAAATTTTTCATTAGGGGTACAGGAAAATATGGTCAAACACAAAAGTACTCGTGCATACATACGTACATTAACAGTGTCAAAGATTAGGGCGAACAGTTCAAAATAATATATACCGAACAGCTTGTGGTACAAAGGACCTGAATGTCTGGAATTCTTAGATTGTCGGGCTAGTGTACTGTCAATTAGACTACTGGGGGGCAGCCCAAACTCGACATATAATTCCTTTAAGTATTTTTTCCACAAAATCGGTTTGTATTACAGACTAACTGTCAAAAAAAACGCCCCTAGTTTGCGCGTAATAAAAGAAGCCAGCGTGTAACTCATCTGGTAACACCCGGTACACCTGTAAGTGAGAAATAGTGGAAAAGGAAAGACGGAAATAGATAGTAATAGTATTGTCTATAAGAACGTAATTCAGAGAATAGCGGGAATGTAGTAACAGAAATTTCGTTAGATGACATAAAGCGACATGTTAGTCGTCTTGGTATTAATGCAGGTGTGATGGAACTTCCTCTTATGAAAGATTTCATTTTATCTTCTTATAACCTTCATATTGTAGATAGTCTTCCTAGGAACTAAGTATAGTTAGGTTAAAAGGCCGCCTGCATTTTGAATGAAAAGGGAAAGAAAATATTCAAGGCAGGAAGACTAAAGGAAAGTCAAAACTGGAGTTTAGATTGGAAAACTATTGATTAGTGTAAAGAGGGGTTCAGTAGTCACAATATTTGTGCCGCTGTGGAGTCATTACGCAGCCCGTTGTTGGTCCTTATGAAGAATAATAATCCCCTTGTTCCCAGCTCCGATATCTCGGAGAGGCTAGCAAAGGTCACTCTTCACTTCCTCCTCCTTCTTGTGACAACTTATACAGTAGTCATCTAGAGGCGAAATCTGCAATGTCCGGTGACCGTTGCCAAGATATCCTTTAATTGTGTCTTCTGAAATCTTAACAGATCTCTGGTTCGGGCCAAATTTATTTAGTGCTGTCGCATATGGGTTCCTCCCACCATCTAGCCTGAGCCATTTCATACAAAGCTTACTAATATGCTTCTTGCTGGCCGAGAGGAGGATGCCACAGAATTGGTCAATACATAAATCCTGTAGCCTTGCTCCTGTCTTTGACAGCTTATCGGCTATACAAATGCCGATATTGTTTCAATGAACCCGCACCCATTTTAAGGTGACTGAATGTTTCGCCAGCTAACAAATGTATGTCCGGGACCCCTGTACCAGTTTTGATAACGAAAAGACACCTGTCTGGGACGTAACTGCGACGCGGATTTTGGTGAAAATTTAAATATTCCTGTCAAATATTCTATAGTACAACAGCCAGTCCTTCGCCTTTAATATCGATGATGTTTCTTCTGTAGGATATGGTCACCCCCGATCTTCCTACGTAGACACCTTCGCCTGCTCCATCAACCTATTTCGATCCATCTGTGTATATATCCAGATTATTAACGATAATAAGCAATTCTTCAATTTTTCTAGACCTTTTTTATGGGAAAGTTTTAATTTTTTAGGGTTTTAGAGGGGAAACTTTCTTTTTTCTCTCCCCTGGAGCCGCGCATAGATCCACCTTAACAAAACTTGTTCTACTCTGGCGACTTTGAAACCGATATTTACTGCTGGGTATCAATTCACTCCTTAAGGCAGAAGAAGAAAGCTGCTGTCTACCAGAGAGAACCAGATTTTATTTTTTGATTTGTGTGAATTTCATTCCAAACCATTGTATGCGATATTCGTGGCAACGCATTCAGAAAATTTACATGAACTGCTTCCTACATATTACCCTCAAAAAGTAAAAGTTCTAGTATTTGTAGAACCCATTTTGCAAAAACCTGTGTCGAGACTGCATTCATACTCAGTTTTTTATCCGTATATCTGCTATTAGTTCGCTATTATATCATAAAAGTTATTTCTACACCCAATCATCTGTCAAGACGGCTTCTATATTACTGCAGTAGAAGAAGATGAAAGTCAAGCTGTCTCACACGGGGTGTGCGTGTTCAGAGCGTATGAAAAAGAGTCTGTCGACCTACATTCTGATTTGAGTATGGCTTAACTACTGCAGAGTTGCATTTGAGTTAAGCATGTCCGCATAAATTAGAAGTGAGCCAACCCCCAGCTAAGGCTCAAACTAATAGTTCATTTCGTATTATTCTCTTTATGCCCAGTCTTTGTTAAATCATACTATTTTCGGCTTGCCCTTATAACCCATTCGTACCATTGTGCAATATACATATGTACGAGTAATATTATTTGGTTTTCGAAAATGGAAAAAGTAAAATTAAGTCATAAAATTTTTAATAGTCTTTTTTTGTTTGTGGTTCACAACATAATTTGAGGTTTCTCTTCTCTCTCATACGGTAGTTGAATCTGATATTACTGGTGATGTTGAGGACCATCTGAAATGACGAATGTGATTCACTGTGAATTGTGTTGTATTATAATGTTAATGCGGTGAGGCATTGCTCATGCTAGTGCTCAGAAATCAAAGTTGTGAACACTGGAGGGTTAAAATAAAAGAGCAGGCATTATTGAAGTATGTGTGTGCGATGCAGTATATAAAATTTATGAAGTGGAAACAAGAAAAGAAAAAATTGTTCACAGAAAAGCAGTAGTAATATATTTTCTATTTAAAGTTAAATTAAAATGTAAAGTTTTCATATGATGAAAGTTAAAATAGAAAGAAGTACATTTACACAATGTGTTGATAAATCAATTTAGCACAAAGTTGTTTGGAGTAGTAAAAAGGCGATGTCAGCAAATTTTGTTAGGAAATTTACAATGTTGTTTTTAGCCAGCCCACTGCTTGTACTTGCTTTAAGGCAACTGATTAAAATTTAAATTTTAAAGTTCTTTTAATTTAAAGAAAGACAGGTTTTCGGATAAATATAAATTTTTTGGGTATAATTTTTTCACCCAGAGTCTTGCGACTTTAAACCAAATTTTCTTACTTTTGATTAATTTGAAATTTTGGTAAAAAATCATTTTTTTTAGTAATTTTTTGGAGAGATTTCGTATTTCGTTTTTTTTTAATTTGAAGATTTTGGAAATTAAATTTTTGTATCCAGTTTTTCGATTTTATGGTGAATTTTTGGTGAATTGTAAAATATATGTAGTGAATTTTAAATTCACATTATAATTGACCTTAATTGATAACTAATAATGCATTATTTTTTTGGGGGGGTTTAAAAATAACCGGGTACACCATTGAAAGGATGTGGCTCTATTGGTGCATGCAAATGCACTAAATGAACCTGTTTTGACTTCATGTTAACAGGCAAAACGTTGCAGGTAACCTGAAGAGGGACCGAAACTAAATGCAGTCAGCAGATTGTTCATCTTCATTTGGGTAAAGGAAATAAATTTACTGGGCTTTTGTGTCTGGTAAACAAGTTGTAGGGAGAAGCCACTTTTAAATTTAGACCGTTAATTCTAGTACTAGTGTAAGGGCTTCTGTCTTCTTTTTTCCAAAGTCTATGATAGGTTTAGATGAAACCGTATGTTAATTAGATGGTGCCAGGCCTGTATAACGTTTAATGGTTACTAGATAACATTTCCAAAGAGTCGTGTTGCTTGATAGTGCAGCACTAAGTGGGTGGTAAACTCCATCTAAAACTAAATATAACCATGAGCCCGATAGTAAACCTCAAGTACCGTGAGGAAAAGTGGAAAAGAACTCTGAATAGAGAGTTAAATTGTACGTGAAACTGCTTAACTGCTGGTTAAGTTTGATGACCCTAAATATCCCATTATCGAACAAATACTCAACAAAAATGATACCGCGCCTAGCTTCCACTTCATTATGTACATTCGTGTATTTTAATTACAATTTTTCCCTGTTAGTTTCCACTTTTCATTGTAGATACGACTCAGCCAGTTATCAGTTTAAGGCTCCTAATTGTTTATAACCTAAAAATATGTAGATCTATTAAAATGGTAATCCGTTTTAGCTTGATGATGAATTAAGCTTTTAATTGGTTTAATTAATTATTTAATTAAATTTTATTTTAAATATTCTTTCGGTTGAATATATACTTGAGTCAACTAAAAACTTACTTTAAAAAAATGCATAAAACCTTTTTATTAAATAAATAATTATATTAATTAAAAATTTCATTAAAATCTTTAACCCTCTAACAGACAGGACAAGAAATTTTTAGATGAACACAATATTTTTTTTAGCTAAATACAGTCATAAGAAGCGTAGGTTTTAATTTCAGGTAAAAAAAAACATTCTGAACAAACAACAGGTAAAAATAGTGAAACCCGTCTCCAGACGGTCTTGTCGGTTTGCATGTAATATCACAGTTAAATTTTATCGATACAAAAGTTTTATTGCGAGCAAGGAGAAAAAGTTAAAATATATATTTTGTTCCATTTGTGGTATTCCACAAGTCTTAGCTCAAATATGGAATCGACGCATTAGGCTATCCATAATATTTAATTCACACTTGTAAGCATTGTACTCTGGAATAATTTAAGTGCAGTTGATTGCGATGAATTCCATTTGCTTGCCATCATGCCGAGGAGAATGTGACGGTTACGTTTTAGGTTCTTGCGAAGCGTTCTATACCGACGTATGTGAAAGACAGAGAGATACATTTGTTATCCTTCCCTAACACAATATTCACATCGACTCGGATCGATCATTTCCTTTGTTGGTCAAAGTGCGGAAGCGAAATAATGAGCCATAGCCCACTACGCCTTTCTTCTCCGTTCGCTGTGATTCATGTTGAAATGATAAATATGTCTTGATGGCCAGAAATCGTATCGACAACATAAATTTCCGAATTGGCAAGAAGGCATTCTTCCCGCAATAGATTCATAAATTATAATATATACTATTTTGTAAAGCTACCGCTTTAATGTACCGATGTAATGTCTTATTTCAGCGGAATTAAATCTAAACCTTGTGATTATATTTCTTCCCACAGCATAGCGATATGTCTCTACAACTATTAATTCAACAATATCATCAATGAAAGAGTAATTGAAAAAATTCATTGGTCTTCTGTTATGGCCAATGGAAGTGACGAATTGCTTTAAATACATCGAGCGTTTGCGGCATATCAGTTGTGATTAGTTTGAACTGAAGGTCTAGTATATCCAGCGATAAAATTTATAATGCAGCAGTGGAGCCCAAAAATCGAAGACCGTTTTGAAATGGTCCCTTATCGGTTAGAGGGGTAAAAGTAGCAAATGTTATTTTTTTATTATTAAATTAAAATCCGTATTTCTCAATAAATATATTTTTAAATTCTGTTTTGAAAGCACTTTACCTCAACCTTGTTACAAACACCCTTACTAAGCTTCACTTTCATTTCAAATTACCATAACCTCAATTACACCAGTGAAAAAAAAAATCATTAGCTTTCAAAAGCAAAAAAAGGAGAAAAGCAAGAAAAAACTTACCCCTGCATTTCAAAGCAAATTCAAGAATTATTGGCTTTAATTACCACTTGTGTGTGAATTAATTTCTTTTTTAGCCAACCAAAAAAGCTAAAAACTAAAGGAAATACTGGGTAAAGAGCCAGCCTGAATAACGAACACCTTGTTGTATAATTTAACTTAATAAATTTATTTTTTACACGAAAAAATTATTTTACACACACAGACACACATAGCAAGCAACACAGATAACAAACCAGTTGTAGTACTTTTAACATTTCAATTTCAATTGCTTGGCGCTCAATATTGACACGCACACACACACACACACATATACATACACAAAGATGGCTGTGAAAATAATCATGAAAAAAAAACGTTGGAGAAAAGGAGGTAATAACGAGTAAATATGCAAATATTTGCAACAAAAAAATGGTAGAGAAAGGGAGGAATAAAAAACGAAAGATTCTTGTTCGCTGGAGCAAAAAATACAAAATACGAAATAAAATTTGAAATAATTTTAAAAATATATATTAAAAAAAAGCCTGGCAACATTACCAGAAGAGCAGTATATTTATGTATATAAATTTAACTACAAATATAAAGTTATCCAGCTAAGGATAAAGTCTATAGACATGGCACAAATAGGCAAACAACCACTAAGACTTTATGTGGCCATACAACACATACACACACATACAATAAAACGCATTTACTTACACACTACCACTGCTTCAGCTGAAGGCACACGAAATGCAAAAAAAGTGTATGCAGCTCAAGAGTCACACTCAACTTTCTAATTAAATTACACGAAGGAGTTTTATACACATTAATAGGGACTGCTGCCAGGGCTGGTGTCACTGGAAAGAAGCTTTGCAGATAACGATGAGAATCTGCAGTGTACTTTTTAGGGAATCGGGACTAATGTGACCAACTAAATAAATATTTATTTTTGTCTTAAACTATAGTTTGTGTATGCGGTAGGCAATTTTAAATAGTTGTTACAGAATCGCAAAAAATTGAATGCACCTTCAAAGAGGCCTTGTATAGGTAGTAGGGGTACTTGTTAAGATAACTTTGTCGTTTTTAGAAATTCAATTACACCCTCCAAATCGAAATTCGGAAACCATCGAGTCATTTAACAAATTGTGCAAGTAAAGCAAAATTAAGTTGCAATCATCTAGAATTGTTACACTTATTAGATCGGCCTTTGAGAACAAACAATATTGTTCGGAGTGTCGGAGGGTGGCCTCAAAGTTGAATATTAAGCCCGCTACTGTATATAGTTTACACAACCGACATGCTAACAAACTCAACCTACGTCAACCTTCGGACATAACACTGCACTTGTAAGTGTAAATAAAGACCCAAAGATTGCTTCGGAGCATTTACAGTTTTATATTATCGAGCTAGGTGATTGGTAAAAGAGTGGAGTAGTTTCACACTCAGAAAGCAAAATTGCCCACCAATAGCAATAACTGACCGGCAAATAAATTACTTATCGTAAAATTCTCCATAATAATAAGGGGGAACACAGTCCCCCTAGATTGAACGTGTCCATTTTGCAGATTTTGCATACCAAATTGTATCTCTCTACGTATAGTGAAAGTGCCCCGTAATATTGATGAGAGAGCCAGTTAATAGGTACTTTTTTCACCTTCATATCTCCGGAAGTTCTTATGGTACAACTTTAACACTTGACCCATGAGATTACCTATAGGGTCCTTATTTTTCAAGTTTCATTATTTTATGATTAAAGGAAGTAAAGCTATGAGAGGATAAAAACAGCGCGAACGGTTTCGAGTAAATACTCGTATACTCACATGTGTACATTTGACCTGAACTCGGCCTATATGAAAGACTTGTATTCATGAGTCAATAGAGTTTAAAATGACTGGAAGTTGTAGTGTATAGATGATGATTTAAATCGTCTTAGTTGCCTTTTTTGAAACACAGGACTTTATCGTTTTTGGTTCCATGGATTTGAAAGGTACCTAAGTCAGGAGCCTAATAAAACGAGTCTGGTAAAAGTTTGCAGGAAACGCCGGGTTGAGTAATGTCTCATAAAAATAAACATATATTCACCGGGCTTGCATATTGATACAGTAGAATGAATTGGTTTTAAATCTTCATTATAAACATGTTAGTTATTACTTTGGCAAGGCGGAATATAGGGTCGGGTAATAACTATGTTTCCATGATACAATTTTATACATATACTAACGAATTAGATTCTAATATAAACATTTCAACAAAGGTCTTCAGCATTACTAAGAGTAAAATCTTAAAAAACACAACCTTTTTTAATGGCATAAACGTACTTCTAGTACAACAAAAAGGCAAAAATTTTTAAATTTTTCTAGAAACGAAAACACCATTAGACTGATGTAGACCCATATCCAACCGCAAAATAAGTCGAGTGGTCTATCTGGCTATATCCAATTCAGCTGACCTACGGCGAGTAGAGGCTTCTTGCTCGTCCTCGATACTGGCCGCTACGTAGGCTATATTCTAGTCCTGCTCTAATATCGGTATGATTGGTGGCTTGAGGACCAAAAAAAATTTACTAACGATCAAACTTTTCCACGGTACGACGATCTAAGAAATTTTATATATTCGCAAACGCACTTTGCAAAGCATAAAAAACTTAAACAATATCTAAGTCTTACATTGTTGTTATTTTCGTCAGCTGCTCTACAAAATGCACCTCTGATCTGTCTCACATAATGACAGATCTAACGACTAAATTTTGTAGTTTGTCAGTGGCCTTTACTGGTCACCTTATATTTTATTATAACAAATTTTTTTAGTCGGACCCACTTTGGTGTTTGTTTTATAAATCTTACAAATATTTGTAGTTGGTCACGTTAATCCCTTGCGCTCGTTTGCCATAAAGACATTTGTATTACTCTTTTCATTTCTGATATATTTTTCTTCTTTCATTTATTTTTCATTTTTCGTAAAGAAGATAAAATGCAAATAATACTGTTTGTTCAAGTAGGGAGAAATTGATGGCAGCACAATTGCTGGGCCAAGATTCTAGGAGGTCAAAAGAAACTGTGACTTAATAAAAGTACGCTTTTACGTTCTTATTCCTGGATATGTGTCTGTGCGCGTGTGTGTGCGAGTCGTTTCTAGGAGACATTTACGGTTAAAGATACCTAACGAACTTGTATCTTATGCCATGTTATTCATCGTTGTTATACAAATAACACGGCATACAATATTTGTCTACGCCAAAACAGCCAAAAAGTAAAATTGAAAAAAAAATGTATAAAAGAAAGTTTCGTTAGTTGGTTTTTCTAATTTACAATTGGCGCGTGTTGTTTGTGTTGTTGCTTTTCTTGGCGGCTGTTAACGTTTCTAGTTGAATATTTTGTTGCTTAAAAACTGAAGAAGACGTAAAAAAATATACACACTTTTTTCCCTGGCATATGCAGCAACATTTTTATATTGCGTTCTTAAGTGTCATTTGCTACGTTTAAAATACTCTGACGTATTTGCGAAGAAAAAAAAACCCAAGTCATTATTGTATTACGGCTATAGGATGGGATGTCTGTACGGTATGCTTCCAATTTATGTGTAGAGCATTTTGTCAGGCGTAACGTTTGTCTCTTGCCTTGTTGTACGAGTATTTATGTAGTCTTTTCCTTTTTTTTGTGTTTCCCTGCTCAGTAAGAGCAGAAGATTTTGATTTTGGCAAAGTAAATGTCGCATGTTATGTAATTCCCGGTGCTTGTTATATTGCTTGGGGGCTTAGAATCAAGTCAAGTGTTTAAATTTGATTTACGTGCTAAAATTAGGCGCAGAGTGCTTGATATTAAAAAAAGGAGTTGAAAAAGTAAACACGCAAATTTTATGGTTAAAAAACTAAATGTTAAACACTTAAATTAAAATAAATAATGCTACTAAATAGTATTGCAATTTAAACTTCTAATATCTTAGGGAAAATGTATCTAATAGGGGTTGGGTAATCCCTCGATGACTTAAACTTTTTCAAGGCAAGAATTGAAACGAATTGTCAATTTGAATTCTAAATAAATTTATCAAAATGCCCACACGCACAGTGCTTTGGCACATAGACAAAATTTAATTACATGATGATTTTATTTAAAGCAAAAAAAAAAAAAAATGTTTAAGCCTAGACGTTACTCACGACCCAGCGCTTTCAGGTGTTTCAAAATAAACTTCTTTCAAACAGGAAGTTTATTTTTTTTTTAATAATTAATTAAAAATACAGCTTTTAGTACATTTTGTTTATACGAGGGCGGATCAATAATTCATTTTTAAAAAATTAAAAGGTGTTATATAGGTTTGTCATTGCGTTTGTACATTCTTCAATATTTAATTCCGATGCAAAGTATATATACGGGGCTTGTTTAAAAGAAAAGGTAAATTTTGAATTTTCGCGGGCTGTGTACATTAGATGTTTTATTTTGTGGGTAGAAATGTGTCATATGTTGGCATTATCAGCCAATTTGGATTAGTAGTTTGTTATTGACAACTGAAACGGTTAGTCACGTTTGTGTGTGTTCTTCGATTTTTGTCTTATCAAAAAATGGATCGAAGAATATGTATCAAATTTTGGATTAAAAATGAAAAAAGTGCTCCAAGTTACTTAAAATGTTGACTGTGGCATTCGGCGAGTCTACTTTGTCTCAAAAAAGTGTTTATAAGTGCTACAAGCGCTTTACAGAAGGCCGAGAAGATGTTGATGACGGTGAGCGTCCTGAAGTTGCAATCACGTCAACAAGTGAAGAAAACACTGAAATAGTGAAAAAAATTGTTTTGGAGAAGCGTCGAATCTCTACTAGGGAAGTTGCAGAGGATGTTGTCATATCAATCGGCTTATGCCATGCAATTTTCTCGAATGTTTCAGCATGAAACGTGTGGCAGCGAAGTTTGTTCTAAAATTGCTATAAACAAAAGCAACGTCGCAGGTTTGCTCAAAAGGGTCATAACTGGTGACAAACGTTGGTATACGGTTATGACGTCGAAACCAAGGCCCAATCCTGCCAATAGAAGCGGCCAGATGATCCAAAAAAAGCATGCCAAGTTCGATAAAAAGGTTTTGCTCACTGTTTTCTTCGATTACAATGGCGTGGTGCATCACGAGTTCTTGCCAACAGGTCGTACAGTTAATAAGGAATACAACAAAGAAGTTATGCAACGTTTGCGTGAAGAGCAATATGGCTGAAACGATCGGAATTGTGGCAAAAAAAATCATGGATTGTGCATCACGATAATGCACCAGCTCACACATCAATGTTTGTTCGTGATGCCTCAACCTCCTTATTCACCAGATTTGGCTCCCTGCGACTAAAGAGACCAACGAGAGTAAAGCGTTTTGCCACAATTGATGAGATAAAGTCAGAATCGAAGAACCAGCTGATGTCCATACCGAAAAGCTCATTTCAGAAGTGCTTCGAGGATTAGAAGAAGCGCTGGCATAAGTGCATTATATAAGAGGGAGATTACTTTAAAGGTGACAAAATTAAAATGTTGCAATCAACTTTCTGACGGCAACAGACAACCTAAGAACTTGAAATTTGAACTATTCGATCACCGTGTTCTGCATTTTTTTATTATTTGCAATCAGCAATATCGATTCACATGTTCCTGAGATATGGCTTTTTTCTTGGTATTTTCAATCTCACGGGTAAACGCTCATACACGGCCCATAATATTTGATCACTCTTTATCCTTATCAAATTTGCTATAAAGTTCTTCTACACAAATTATCAACCCGAGGCACAAAAAAATCAAAATTCAATAGAAAACCGAAATTTACACCAAAAAAAGTTCACCAAATTTTTAAATTTCACCACAAAAATTTTAATTTCACTTAAATTTTATAATTTGACCTAAAAGCCGAAATTTCACAAAAAATCAATATTTGACGAACTTTTAATGAATTGATGTTTAACAAATAAATAAAAAGAAAGAATTCCATAACAATTACGAAATTCACGAAAAAATTAAAAATTCATCAAAAATTTTAAAACTCATTCGTTCATCAATCATTAAATCTGAACATGAAAAAAACGAAAGTGTATCACAAATCGAAAAATTGTCCATAAAATCGATATTTAAACAAAACCGAAAGAAATTATGAAATATTTTCAAAAATTTTCAGTGCACCACATGTTCACAAATTCACCAGGAAATCGAAAAACTGGAATAAAACAAATTAATTGCAAAATATGCAAAATAAATACAAAAACTAAAATTCACCAAATTCTAAAACTAAATTTTTGATTTCACCAAAATTTTGCAGTTTCGCCAAAAATTAGCAAACGAAAAAATCAATATTTTATGAAAAACGTTGCAACTTTAGCAAAATGTCCAAATGACCTATGTCTGAGATAGGACCTAGTTTAGCGTTTAACTCTAAATTTCATTAAATATTCTAAATTATACTGAAAATCAAATTCGGTTTTATTAACAATTCTTCAAAAATAGTGAATTTTAAAAAATAGAAAAACAAAAGAGCCGCTCGAAAATTTCTATACTAAAGCGAGAGAAAAGTTTAAACATAAAATAGGGCAAATATAATCAAAGGTCAAAATGAAATATTGAAAACAATCTTTCTCGGAAATTACTCTAAGATTCGGCATAGCCGAATATAGCTTTCTTCCTTGTTTCTTTTTTTCTCGAAAGCCAATTCGCTTCAAAAATAAGAATAATTAAAAGAAGTAAAAGATCAATAAAATTATCGCCAATTTAATCCATAATTTCAGCACAATATATATTTTCAAAATGTATAAAATTTTATTAAAAACTCTATTGCTTAATAAAAATGACGGTATTTAGTGTTTGGTGCAAATGGTTTTGCAAAAGTGAAAATGTGAAATATCGCAGCTTTCTTATGAAATCCAACAACAAACTGTGTACAATTACAGATGAATTTCGTAAAAAAGTTACGATGCTTGGCCTTTTGCACCAAACACTGAATACCGCTATTGATAATTTATAGTAGAGGAAAGTCAAATGATTTTTTTAATTAATTATTATTTAAAACAATGTTTTTCTCTCTTTTCCTTTACAGAAACTTGAATTTCATACTCACACTGGCACGGCCCTCTTCCCGGCACAATTCGCTCTCAACTATGAGTTTGTCGATACCGAACAGGGTGGCGAACCTTGGCCGGGCCGTCGAGGCGAGGAGCCTGTACCTCTTTTATGCTCTAGAGTATTTCGTAAACGTAAAGGCAATATACAAGTGCCACGTAATGTCTTTCTCTATGGCCGAGGAGGTGCCAAAAATCTTACTTGCCTATATCGTTTTGAAGCTGGCCCCTCGGAACGTGTTAGACTAGTGCTACACAATGTGTCGTTTGGTGATGGCACAACCTGCACTACGGACAATGATCTACATACCGGCCGACCCAAGTGTAATCAACTCGATCCAGATGGCCGCATAACAGAACTTAAACTTTTCGATGTACCCTTTCGAGATGTTAAAATACAAATGGGTTGTTTTTGTGACAACTCCAGTGCTTTGTATAGCAATGCTCCCTTGACCTTTGTGTCGAACTCAAGAATCATGGAATTGACTTTTACGGTGACAAAACTAAATATATCAGAAGATTTTGCTGATGTCAATTTCTTTGCCTCGTATGAATTTAAGCGGGTGACTGATTGTCGCAAACGTTTGAAACTAAAAGGAGCAGGTGGTGAAGATGAGATTAAATATCCTATGAAATCGCAGGATTCTAGCTGCGAGGGCTTATCTTGGTACATAGAGACTCAAACATTGGAGAAATCCTTATTCGTGCAAACTTGGGGCTCATATTTGCCAGTCGATCCCACATCAGAAGATGCAATGAGATGTCATACGAAAAATCGTCTAATGATTTATTCGGGACGACCTTTAAAGCCCATGCGAGTGGTGTGTCCGGCCCAGAGTGGTCCCAGGCCAACATCATTGCATATATTTTCAGAGGATTGGACTAATGGACAGCCTCTGTTTACTAATAAGTAAGTTAGATATTTTAAATTTACACCTAAAAATAGGCTTTATAAAATACAATATTTCCCAGCCCTAGCTTAAAATTGGGCTTTAAAATCAATCAAAAAAATAATATGAGTGCCAATGGCAACATTATTAATGCAAGAATAAATGAAAAATATCCTAAAACCGCAAAGTGTATTTGGTGCGTAATTCAACTCAACAACTCACTGGCTACTATCATGCGCCGAGCATTCCTATAGACTTTGCAAAATGTTTGTTTATCCATTCGTTTTTTTTTTTTTTATTTACTGCTGCCAATGTCTTTTGGGTTTAAACATTTAACCCTTAAGGTAGACACTCATTAAAACCGATAGGATCTTTTATTGTAGGTGTTATAAATAGCGAACACCTACTGCGTGTTGAAGTTGGATAAAAATGTCCGTCCATACATGCATGCATTCATATTTAAGTGGGTTAAAGAGAACTTTTTGAACACACCCACACATGGTGTGTGTGTACAGTGAATCGCAAAAGTTTTCATATAAAAGGAGTTTGAGTAAAAGAAACATTTTCAGTTTGTTGTAAATTGTTGTTTTAACTATTTTTTTAATAATGTTTGGGTGTTTTAAAGAAGACCGTTTAATTTACGGGTCCCTTTTCGACTCTCTTCTTCCCAAGAATTGAATTCAGGCAATCGATTACGATTACCATCCTTTCATTGAGTTTCGTGGAAACACTACCCTTTACTCTTGACTTTAGCGATTTCAGTCTGTCGATTAGTACTTCTGGCCTTCTACGTCCTTACGGAGCTAGCATTTGTCCAAGGCTTAGCCCAATGGTATTCACATTTAACAGGTCGTATGTCTTATTCTAGCTAGTGCTAGACATTCACGTACAATTTGCGGTACAATCTTAACCTCTTCGTCCGAAATATCTTTAGACACTGACCCGTTCACCCCTTGGCGAGGTTTTCTTGTCCATCTCTTTAGAATGCCTTGGCCAATAAACACCGGAGTTTCTGCCGAGATTACCTCTCCACCTATTGCAAGGCTTAATTGTCCATCCCTATCTGAATCTCACAGTCCAACGCCTTAGAAGTGCATTTAGAGCTTGTCTTGTCCTTCGCTCGCGAGGCTTTCTTGTCTATCTCTTCCGTATTCCTACCTTGGACAATTAAAGCTGGAGTTTTTACAGGAAATTCCCACAAATAAGGGAGGAATAGATGTGCACCCATACAGAGCTTCATATACACTGGCTATATTAAAACAGAAAATCGACTGGAATCGCATACTAGAGACCAAGCACCCTCTTGCCCACGCATGCCTAACGTATGTTGTTCCATCATTGTTAAGGGTTTTTCATAAGAGTTTTTTTTAAGCAGACTTTTAAACACAAACCTGTTACCAGCCGCCACCATGAAGTTAGAACTTTTGTCAGTACTGCAGTTATGGCAAGCCATACCTTTGCGCCTGCCAGGCATTTGAAATGCCAAAAGTATTACAGCGCTATGTAGCTGTCAGTGCAGCATTGAACAAAGAGCAATAGAAACGAAAGCAAGTTGAAGCGAAGACATGCAATTAACTGACACATTTAAATAAACCTACATATGAAATGTTTTCAACTGCGTTTCCGCTTTGGTTTTTTTTTTTACCCAAAAATGGGTTATTTTTACCTCTAATGTGGACTTTGTTTTTTATTTTGATTTTAGTTTTACTTTTCTGTTTGTTAATTAGCTAAATATATTTAAAATTAAAATCGACAAATATGTAAAAACTCGTATAGAATTTGCCATGAGTCTAAGTCATCTAAATGGCAACAAATCGCCAAACCTGGTAACAGTGCGTCTGATAGATATTTAATAAATCTACTACTTTTAAACTAATATTTTGAACCAGCTCAAAGCGTTCGTAAAATTCAAAGAGTAAAGTACGAATTGTTTTTAATTAGTTTAAAATATTTTAATCAACTACATACACATCTTAGGGTGGTTTAATAACAAACCTTAAATTTCATCATAATAAAAACTTATTACTGTATGTTGACTTTTAACTCACACTATACAAGTTCAATTTTATCAAACTTGAAATGCCATAGGCTTTGTTTTACGATAACTTGGTGTGAATGCTCATGTTAAACTCTGTGTGTTTTTTTTTTCTAATTTCTAAGCTCATTTCTTGTTATACTCTTAACACACCCATACACACACACACACACTCACACACGCACCAGTTACTTTAATGCAAAACATCATGTTAGTCCGAAACCATTGTTTGGGACTACAAGAGTCTAAACAACTATAGTGGGGGTTTTTTTGGAAAAGTTGTTTATGTATGTGTTTGTCGTTAAAAAAAAATATATGAATTTTTAAATTTGTCTCTAGGTTCATAAGAGTGCAGAGAGAAATACACAGCCACACAAACATTTTAGAAACCAGAAAATTATTCATTGCATTCATTCTAGGTCGCACATTGAATGCATTTGGATGTAAATTTTAAGTCGATAATTTATCGAACATATACAAACATCATCAACAGCAACTTACTACGCAGTTTGTGTTTGTGTGCCGGTATGATTGTGTTTGTGTATATAGATTCAATACAATTACTTATGCAAACATACACACATAATATAAACGTTATTTACAAATACTCGTACCGTTTGGCTAGTAGAAAGCATGCGAAGAAAGCCAACGGAAAAGTATTTAAAACGATCAGTATCTGAGTCCATCCTTCTTTAATTAGACTTTTTCTAAGTCTGACTAATTTCTTGCAGGGTTGATGTATTTTCAATACATTCAGGGAAGAATCTCTAAGACGAAGGTCACGAACTCGATATGAATGGTGTGAACTGAGTTATCATAGTATTTTTTTTTTCATCGCATTTTCTTTAACATCGTACAAGTTAATTTTCATTGCTCCTAGCTGTATTTAAGGCAATCACCGGATGCCTTGACAGATTGTGGGATTATATCAGTATTTCGACATCTTTGGACGTATTTTATTAAACTTATGGATCCTTTCACTTACGAGGTCTTCACTTTGCAATGTTTACATTATATCTAAGGTCGAATGATTCCACGGAGAACAAAATGGGGGATAAAATCTGTTTAGAAGAATTTAAACTACGACTAATCCTCAAGATACGAAATGCCAGCTGCCTTACTTGCATATACACGTATACCTTAACACCATCGGCAACTGTTATTATTAAAAAGAGAGGAGAAATGCTACATTGAGTATAGGGACCTTCTTTATCAGCATGCAACAATCCCCTTTAGCATGTCGAGTTGTAGTCGACTAGCTTTCCCAGAAGGGTCATTAGCTTGATCAGGATGTTAAAAACGTCAATACATATTCTAGATCCTAAGTAGATAGGGCGTAAAGGGTCAGCCACGTTTCGTGCCTTAACCGTCTGGTATTTAATCGACATACGGTTGTACAATCTGCATTTGCGCAGTTTGTCATTTGACCATAAATAGCTTAAAGTCAGAACACAACGATTGATTTCGAAAACCGAGGTTCAGTTCGCAAATTAATGTTACCATGCGCTACGTACATGGATTGTTTTCACACCGCTCATACTCTAAATGATAATTCGCATTCGGGAATGGGCCGAACAGTGCGTGACGAAGAAGCAATTGCTCTTGTAAGGATATATGATTAGATTTGCGTGAGCACCTGCCAGCGATGGCCTAATCTCACGGTGTTCCAACCACAGGTGTGACATTAAACGGCCAGCCCAGGGCCCCTATGAGATCGCATAAGCACCACCGGAATAGCACTCATGCATATCTCATAGGTAGCAAATTAAGACAGACGCTGTCAGGCCCTCGGTCCCACCCCTTTCTGCGGAGCTATCTAATCTCCTGCCGTCAACGAATGACATCTTGCGTTGCAATGCAACGCAATATCGGTCCCTCAGTGAACCTCCACGCTTTGGGTGTAAACCACAGCCACCACATGCACCCCCGAAGGAGCCTCACCAATAACCAGTCTGGAACCGAAGCTCCAGGGGCTACTGGTTCCCGTAGTCAGTTTACTCTTTCGCTACTGGTGGAACTTATAAGTCATAACTTCTCTCAGTTTCAAGCTCTTGACAAGCCTCAGAAACTGGTGCCCCTGTTTTCCGCCAGTGGCCATCTATCAAGGTGGCAGGGTTCACCAAGATGATGTATGCTCTCGGAGCGGACTCTTGTAGGGAGTAATATTGATCAGAAGGTTGCCTTCAAAGGCAACAATTATTTGGGATTCCATTTACTGAAACAATACTTTTGCAATAAGACATGCCATACAGCGCGTCAAACATTGGCCGTACTATAGCAACCATTTTGTGAACTCGTTACATCTGGAAACGGTGTAGTCAATTGCGCACTAAATCCCGTGCGGTTTAACGTGTTCGGATTATTTACCCCGGGGTTACGTGCAGGCTTTAGCTTATGCGAACAAGCCGGCGTATGGCCCAATTGCTTAAAAAAAGTGTTAGAAAACTAGACTTCCAAAACGCATTACTTCTGCCGCATTAGCCAGCCGCTACGGCCACATTCTCGAAAGCTTATGCAAACATTAATGACACCTTGTTATTCTTCTTTTGATGTGGACTAATGGAATAACCTCATACCTTGTAAAGTTTGGTTTAAAGGCAAACCGGGTTTTCGAAATAAAAATGACACTGAAGAAACTGGGTTGTCTCCCAACTAAACTTGACAAGGGATGATGGAAATTCGCTCCAAAAACATACACACCTTTTTGTTCTTCTAATAAATCCAATTCTTTTTTAGAAATTATGTAATCTCTGTATAATATTTTAAATCAAAGTTGTACACATTAAAAGACACCCGTTAAAGCCATCTGGTGGAATTACCTTTGAAGGAAAAGCAATAGCAATGTTTTCTCAGACCAGACCTACGAGTAATACTAGACAGCTTCGACAACAACTGCAGCAAACAGAAAAAACCGTTCGACTTTGATCTTATTCCCTCATTGCTTCCATTTGCAACTAAAGGAGTAAAGGCATTGAGGTTGGCCTACATTTACTTAAAATTGATAAAAAAATATTGAGACGTGGTATAGATAAGGGTCCTAAAAATTTAAACTCCCTATTTAGTTCGGCATCTTAGTAAAACAAACTAACACTTCCCTAACACTTTTCTCAACCTCTCCTACACTGATCATAATTCTTCTTTGTTTGGTATTTGTGGAGCCTGCTAGGTTGGCCTTTCATTGCATCGGAGTGCTATTACTTTTTTCACATTTTTGGTAAGAACTGTTTATGTCAGCAATTGAAAAAGTATGTGCGTATTTAGAACAACTTGCAAAGTTTGTATAATTTTTGTGACGTTTTCCTATTAAATTCCCAATTATTTTTTTTTTCAACAATGTTTTAGGTCGTTTATATTTGTTTATAATTCTTTGCTCAAATGTATAAATTTGACTGGGTTTATGTGTATGTATGTATGTATGTGTATTTTCAATCTTTATTGTGTTGCCTGTGTTCTGAAACCACTTATTCTCATATTTCTTCCATTCCCTGTACAAGTGCATGCTCGGTATCGAGTTAATGTTGTTTTAATGTTTTTATGACCAGAAACGTCATTTCATTTTGGGAAATAGAAAAAATTACATGCAACTATCTGGACAATTCAATAACAGAAATTTTTATGAGGTGGCTAAAGTGTTTAAGAGAAATTATATGGAGTAGTTTAAGAATTGCAACTTTACGTATCATTTAAACAAATTGAATCTACAAAAAAAGGTTGTATAAATTGTGAACTTCACAAAATTTTGTTAACCTCTAGCACTTAGTTTATGACAGCTGGTATTGAAATGACTTAACGAGATCAGAAACCAATAGGAGTGGAAAATCAACTCCAGGGGTTGCATAGCAATTCAGACGTCATTGCCCTTATTGCCAATTAGGCCTGTTTTGTTGTTCGGCCTTCGAGTCTTTGGCGTGTTATTTATTTAATGTAAGGGGGATATCGAAGCAAACCGTTTACTTTACGAGTCCCTTTACCACTCATTTCTTTCCTCGACTTGATTTCAATCAACCGATTTGTAATTTACGACTACCTTACTTTCATTGAGTCTCATGCTAACACTCGCCTTCACTCTTCATCACGGAGTCTCTTGTAATTGCTAGCTTATGCGTATGGCTTCGATCCATCGTGGCATTCCTATTTAACAAGTATCTGCCCCTGATCCTAATTCTTATGCTAGCCAGTGCTGTACATTCGCACACAATGTGCGCCGCAATCTCAGCATCTGATTCAAAAGCATCTTTTTCGGAGACCTACCCGTCCACTGCATGAACGATTTTTTTGTCCAACTCTTCAGAATTCCTCCATTGGCCAACAAAAACCAAAGCTCCTACAGAGACTAACATCTCCACCTATTGTGAAGCTTGACATGCCCATCCCTATCTAAACTCTCGGTCTAACCTTTAACGATTGAAACATCCATTCCTCTCGAGGCATTCTTGCCCATCTCTTTCTGATTTATAACTTTACCAATTAAAATCGGAATTCCTTCAAAGAATTCACATAACTTTCTCGAGTAATGGAGAAAAATATTTTTACCACGACAGGACTCCATATACATGAGAAAACCTGTATTTCAAATGGAGATCGACTTGTATCCAGAGATCGCACTCTTTGCCACGCATTCCTCGCATATGCTGTTCCACCGTAGATTAGGGATTTCTGCTCGATATATTTAACCAGGCTCCTAGCAGTGACAGGAACCTGTTACCAACCGCCACCTCGAGAATGCATAAGTAAAAACCTCTGACACTGCCCTCAGTTACGGCAAGCCATACCTTGGCCTGCCAGCTGCCAGTCGTTTTGCGTGTTACTCTCGCAGATATTGACGGTTCGGTTTTTCCATTAACTACATGTAGTCGTTTTAAGTTTTCAAACAAATAATCGAAATAAAAGTTGTCCCAAACGGGTATCGAGGTTACAGTATTGTTTTTTGAGTTTTAGAATTACTGAGGGCCAACTATAAAAGCGCTATTGCAAGGCTATCCCACCGATAGCAGCCGCTTCCAATAACTGCCAATCCAATACCTTCAACTTCGGAATTTAACTCTATGTTTTCTAGTGTCCTCCAACAAAGAAATATGTAAAAAGTGTCCCGGAAAGGTATTGGGGTTGTGGTTGTAAAAAATTGGTGCGGACCGAAGAGTACAAAGAGCGTCGCGAATTATGTTGCGGAAATTTGGCAGCAATTGGGTCGTATCCGAGGACGCATCACGTTTTTTGTTTGCGCATCTGTTGCCGAAAGATTGTTTTTATATTTAGAGCGCAGTGATGTGTTAGAGGTGCAAAAAAGGTCGAAGAAGTATGAGCGTTGGTTCGCCAAAATCCATCATTATCCATTCGCAAACGGAGTCAATATACAACAATCGTCGCTTGACTTACATTTCAAAGCCTTTAAAATCCTATTGGTACAAAAACCTCGGTATACTGAATCCTTCATAAAGTAGTGCGCGCCGGCATTCGTGCTTCGTGCCCCCGCACGCCTTTCTTACATAGTCAACATAACAACCGAAACCCGATACCCTTCTTAGACACCTTTTACATATTCACATACAGTGGAATTCTGGACTTTCTTCTTCCTACACGAAAGGTATGTTTAGTCAAAAATTGTGCCAAATATAATTTCAATTGGCCAACTAGTGTTTTTTTGTGCTCAAAAAATCCTGCAACATTTTAAAATTAGAATTTCTTTTTTTAATTTCGTAACAGGGCCCACAAGCTTGGGAAATAAAAATATAACAAAAATTCAGGATGGAAACAAAACAATTTAAAGAACACAGAACCAACTTCTTTTTAGCAATAATAAACACACCATGCTCTTCTACTTGCCCTTTAATAGGATCCTTCACACTATGCCAAAGAAAAATCTTTAGTAGGATATAGGATGTTAGGAAATTAATAAGTTTCACCAGAGAAATGTTTAAAATAGTAGAGAACTGCACAACAAATTAAACTTAAAAACACCTTTAGCATTATTGTCAGCAAAACTTTAAAAAGTTTCTCATCACTTTCTTGTTTCGTTTTCCTTCTAGGCCTGTCAGTTTGGTTTTGGAACCCATACTTAAAGAGCCTGGTGATATTGCCTTCACCTGGCTGGAAATACATCGCACCAAAAATGCTTTAATGCAACAATTCGATTTACAAACTAATAGCAGTACGACAGGAACGGTTGCTGGAGGAGTCGGAGTTGGTGGTACTGGCGGCAGTGGCATTATAACTACTACTGGCACTAGTGGCAACGATACGCTAAGTGATTTTGGATTCTATCCAAAAGAATCAGACTGTGAATATAAATGTCCTGAAATTGATGCCTGCATAGCCGCCTCATTGTGGTGTGACGGTGAGTTGTAATTTTATTTTTGTTGTTAAATGTGTGTGTGAGAGCGAGTAACAAAGTTAGTAATTTTGTGTTGTACCATTATGCTGGAGTGGTGTTTGTGTATTTGGGGAAAGCATGTTATTTTTGGGGAATATTAATCCTTGAAATAGGAAAGTTTAAGTGGAAAACAGTAGTCGTATTCTGATGACCAGTTTATAATTGGCGACTTATTCATTTCATTCATTTATTTCGTTGGCAATGTTAACGGCAGGTCAAAAATAGATAGAAAATAGAAGGTTAACATTTTTACGGACAGCCAAACGACAATTAAGGCAAGAACCCGATAGGGATGGATCTAGGAGGACTCTGGAATGCAAAAACGCCATAAATGACTACTCAGCGCATAAAATACTGCGCATCATTTTGTTGCCGGATCGCTATGCAGTAGCCCGAAATGAATGATCCAACGGTCTGGCAATCACGGCCAGAAATTTCCAGGAGGTGAGCTTAAGTAACCCGAAGTCACAAAAGTCAGCCTGAAAGACTAGACCCATACAGCACTGTGGAATGGAAACACGGTGGGGCGAATAACAAAGACCCTATGTGTACATAGTGATGAGTGCAAGGCAAGAAAGGAGGAGATCGATATGTTGATGGAACACTTCCTATGCCACTGCCCGGCTTTCGCACAGCTAAGGGCCCAATATTTCGCTGTCGACACTTTACCGGACGTGTATCGTTTGAGAGGCATTGACAGGGAACCGAGTTCCTATAAGACCAGTTGCTTTTTTAAAATGGAGAGCGGCCAACGGGCTGAAGTTCTGCCCTCCACCTTACCTAACGTACTAAAACATTTATATATGCTCTCGGCTGATTTGTTGGGTCATCGTACGCATAAAATTGGAGTTGGCAACACTTCAACCAGGTTTCTTAACCTTATAAGCGGCAAACGCATTCTTTTTGCACCAGAACAGTTAAGGAATACCACACTGTATTCTGAATATAAGACTGACATTAAATCAAGTTAAAACCGCACGACTGCTTATGAGATAGTATAAATTAAACAGGGCCGTCCAAGCGGTACAAATAGGAGAAATCTTAGCATGCAATTTCTGGGTATTGAACTGTATACCAACTATAAAGTGTCGTCGAAATACAAAAGGTAGTTTGAGTATGAGCCGACGGTCTCAGGCGAACTCAGTTAATCTGGTTACAAAAAGTTTTTGGAAATAGTGGGCGTGGCAATAGGCGGGAAATTTAAATCAAGAATTAAACTCCTAACTGCCACCTAACGGATGGTGGAACCCCCATGTCCATAGCGTTCTTAGATCTGGAGATAGTAGGCTTTGAAAATAATTAAAATCATGAATCCACCTACTGCGTGATTATGTTCTCCTGGTGTTGGGAAAAAATGTTGTGCAATTTTTCTAAATTAAAATCCATCACCAACGCTTACACATGACTGTATTTCAAGCGCTATAGCTCTTGCGCGACCTGAGCTACATTATTGAAATTCTACAATCTAATAGAGTAGGACTCCCGCTGTACAGTGGCATATTCAGAAATGTGCCACGCCCCTTATTTTCAAAGATATTAAGGCACTTAGGAGAAATTGCGATTTTGGAAATAGTGGGCGTGGCAATAGGCGGGAAATTTGAATCAAGAATTAAACTCCTAACTGCCACCTAACGGATGGTGGAACCCCCATGTCGATAGCGTTCTTAGATCTGGAGATATTAGGCTTTGAAAATACTTAAAATCATGAATCCATCTACTGCGTGATTATGTTCTCCTGGTGTTGGGAAAAAATGTTGTGCAATTTTTCTAAATTAAAATCCATCACCAACGCTTGCGCATGACTGTATTTCAAGCGCTATAGCTCTTGCGCGACCTGAGCTACATTATTGAAATTCTACAATCTAATAGAGTAGGACTCCCGCTGTACAGTGGCATATTCAGAAAAGTGCCACGCCCCTTATTTTCAAAGATATTAAGGCACTTAGGAGAAATTGCGATTTTGGAAATAGTGGGCGTGGCAATAGGCGGGAAATTTGAATCAAGAATTAAACTCCTAACTGCCACCTAACGGATGGTGGAACCCCCATGTCCATAGCGGTCTTAGATCTGGAGATATTAGGCTTTGAAAATAATTAAAATCATGAATCCACCTACTGCGTGATTATGTTCTCCTGGTGTTGGGAAAAAATGTTGTGCAATTTTTCTAAATGAAAATCCATCACCAAACCTTGCACATGACTGTATTTCAAGCGCTATAGCTCTTGCGCGACCTGAACTACATTATTGAAATTCTACAATCTAATAGAGTAGGACTCCCGCTGTACAGTGGCATATTCAGAAAAGTGCCACGCCCCTTATTTTCAAAGATATTAAGGCACTTAGGAGAACTTGCGATTTTGGAAATAGTGGGCGTGGCAATAGGCGGGAAATTTGAATCAAGAATTAGACTCCTAATTGCCACCTAACGGATGGTGGAACCCCCATGTCCATAGCGTTCTTAGATCTGGAGATATTAGGCTTTGAAAATAATTAAAATCATGAATCCACCTACTGCGTGATTATGTTCTCCTGTTGTTGGAAAAAAATGTTGTGCAATTTTTCTAAATTAAAATCCATCACCAACGCTTGCGCATGACTGTATTTCAAGCGCTATAGCTCTTGCGCGATCTGAGCTACATTATTGAAATTCTACAATCTAATAGAGTAGGACTCTCGCTGTACAGTGGCATATTCAGAAAAGTCCCACGCCCCTTATTTTCAAAGATATTAAGGCACTTAGGAGAAATTGCGATTTTGGAAATAGTGGGCGTGGCAATAGGCAGGAAATTTGAATCAAGAATTAAACTCCTAACTGCCACCTAACGGATGGTGGAACCCCCATGTCCATAGCGTTCTTAGATCTGGAGATATTAGGCTTTGAAAATAATTAAAATCATGAATCCACCTACTGCGTGATTATGTTCTCCTGGTGTTGGGAAAAAATGTTGTGCAATTTTTCTAAATTAAAATCCATCACCAACGCTTGCGCATGACTGTATTTCAAGCGCTATAGCTCTTGCGCGACCTGAGCTACATTATTGAAATTCTACAATCTAATGGAGTAGGACTCCCGCTGTACAGTGGCATATTCTGAAAAGTGCCACGCCCCTTATTTTCAAAGATATTAAGGCACTTAGGAGAAATTGCGATTTTGGAAATAGTGGGCGTGGCAATAGGCGGGAAATTTGAATCAAGAATTAGACTCCTAATTGCCACCTAACGGATGGTGGAACCCCCATGTCCATAGCGTTCTTAGATCTGGAGATATTAGGCTTTGAAAATAATTAAAATCATGAATGCACCTACTGCGTGATTATGTTCTCCTGGTGTTGGGAAAAAATGTTGTGCAATTTTTCTAAATTAAAATCCATCACCAACGCTTGCGCATGACTGTATTTCAAGCGCTATAGCTCTTGCGCGACCTGAGCTACATTATTGAAATTCTACAATCTAATAGAGTAGGACTCCCGCTGTACAGTGGCATATTCAGAAAAGTGCCACGCCCCTTATTTTCAAAGATATTAAGGCACTTAGGAGAAATTGCGATTTTGGAAATAGTGGACGTGGCAATAGGCGGGAAATTTGAATCAAAAATTAAACTCCTAACTGCCACCTAACGGATGGTGGAACCCCCATGTCCATAGCGTTCTTAGATCTGGAGATATTAGGCTTTGAAAATAATTAAAATCATGAATCCACCTACTGCGTGATTATGTTCTCCTGGTGTTGGGAAAAAATGTTGTGCAATTTTTCTAAATTAAAATCCATCACCAACGCTTGCGCATGACTGTATTTCAAGCGCTATAGCTCTTGCGCGACCTGAGCTACATTATTGAAATTCTACAATCTAATAGAGTAGGACTCCCGCTGTACAGTGGCATATTCAGAAAAGTGCCACGCCCCTTATTTTCAAAGATATTAAGGCACTTAGGAGAAATTGCGATTTTGGAAATAGTGGACGTGGCAATAGGCGGGAAATTTGAATCAAAAATTAAACTCCTAACTGCCACCTAACGGATGGTGGAACCCCCATGTCCATAGCGTTCTTAGATCTGGAGATATTAGGCTTTGAAAATAATTAAAATCATGAATCCACCTACTGCGTGATTATGTTCTCCTGGTGTTGGGAAAAAATGTTGTGCAATTTTTCTAAATTAAAATCCATCACCAACGCTTGCGCATGACTATATTTCAAGCGCTATAGCTCTTGCGCGACCTGAGCTACATTATTGAAATTCTACAATCTAATAGAGTAGGACTCCCGCTGTACAGTGGCATATTCAGAAAAGTGCCACGCCCCTTATTTTCAAAGATATTAAGGCACTTAGGAGAAATTGCGATTTTGGAAATAGTGGGCGTGGCAATAGGCGGGAAATTTGAATCAAGAATTAGACTCCTAATTGCCACCTAACGGATGGTGGAACCCCCATGTCCATAGCGTTCTTAGATCTGGAGATATTAGGCTTTGAAAGTAATTAAAATCATGAATCCACCTACTGCGTGATTATGTTCTCCTGGTGTTGGGAAAAAATGTTGTGCAATTTTTCTAAATTAAAATCCATCACCAACGCTTGCGCATGACTGTATTTCAAGCGCTATAGCTCTTGCGCGATCTGAGCTACATTATTGAAATTCTACAATCTAATAGAGTAGGACTCCCGCTGTACAGTGGCATATTCAGAAAAGTGCCACGCCCCTTATTTTCAAAGATATTAAGGCACTTAGGAGAAATTGCGATTTTGGAAATAGTGGACGTGGCAATAGGCGGGATATTTGAATCAAGAATTAGACTCCTAATTGCCACCTAACGGATGGTGGAACCCCCATGTCCATAGCGTTCTTAGATCTGGAGATATTAGGCTTTGAAAATAATTAAAATCATGAATCCACCTACTGCGTGATTATGTTCTCCTGGTGTTGGGAAAAAATGTTGTGCAATTTTTCTAAATTAAAATCCATCACCAACGCTTGCGCATGACTGTATTTCAAGCGCTATAGCTCTTGCGCGATCTGAGCTACATTATTGAAATTCTACAATCTAATAGAATAGGACTCCCGCTGTACAGTGGCATATTCAGAAAAGTGCCACGCCCCTTATTTTCAAAGATATTAAGGCACTTAGGAGAAATTGCGATTTTGGAAATAGTGGACGTGGCAATAGGCGGGATATTTGAATCAAGAATTAGACTCCTAATTGCCACCTAACGGATGGTGGAACCCCCATGTCCATAGCGTTCTTAGACCTGGAGATATTAGGCTTTGAAAATAATTAAAATCATGAATCCACCTACTGCGTGATTATGTTCTCCTGGTGTTGGAAAAAAATGTTGTGCAATTTTTCTAAATTAAAATCCATCACCAACGCTTGCGCATGACTGTATTTCAAGCGCTATAGCTCTTGCGCGACCTGAGCTACATTATTGAAATTCTACAATCTAATGGAGTAGGACTCTCGCTGTACAGTGGCATATTCAGAAAAGTGCCACGCCCCTTATTTTCAAAGATATTAAGGCACTTAGGAGAAATTGCGATTTTGGAAATAGTGGGCGTGGCAATAGGCGGGAAATTTGAATGAAAAATTAGACTCCTAATTGCCACCTAACGGATGGTGGAACCCCCATGTCCATAGCGTTCTTAGATCTGGAGATATTAGGCTTTGAAAATAATTAAAATCATGAATGCACCTACTGCGTGATTATGTTCTCCTGGTGTTGGGAAAAAATGTTGTGCAATTTTTCTAAATTAAAATCCATCACCAACGCTTGCGCACGACTGTATTTCAAGCGCTATAGCTCTTGCGCGACCTGAGCTACATTATTGAAATTCTACAATCTAATAGAGTAGGACTCCCGCTGTACAGTAGCATATTCAGAAAAGTGCCACGCCCCTTATTTTCAAAGATATTAAGGCACTTAGGAGAAATTGCGATTTTGGAAATAGTGGGCGTGGCAATAGGCGGGAAATTTGAATCAAGAATTAGACTCCTAATTGCCACCTAACGGATGGTGGAACCCCCATGTCCATAGCGTTCTTAGATCTGGAGATATTAGGCTTTGAAAATAATTAAAATCATGAATGCACCTACTGCGTGATTATGTTCTCCTGGTGTTGGGAAAAAATGTTGTGCAATTTTTCTAAATTAAAATCCATCACCAACGCTTGCGCATGACTGTATTTCAAGCGCTATAGCTCTTGCGCGACCTGAGCTACATTATTGAAATTCTACAATCTAATAGAGTAGGACTCCCGCTGTACAGTGGCATATTCAGAAAAGTGCCACGCCCCTTATTTTCAAAGATATAGTGGGCGTGGCAATAGGCGGGAAATTTGAATCAAGAATTAAAATCCTAACTGCCACCTAACGGATGGTGGAACCCCCATGTCCATAGCGTTCTCAGATCTGGAGATATGAGGCTTTGAAAATAATTAAAATCATGAATCCACCTACTGCGTGATTATGTTCTCCTGGTGTTGGGAAAAAATGTTGTGCAATTTTTCTAAATTAAAATCCATCACCAACGCTTGCGCATGACTGTATTTCAAGCGCTATAGCTCTTGCGCGACCTGAGCTACATTATTGAAATTCTACAATCTAATGGAGTAGGACTCCCGCTGTACAGTGGCATATTCAGAAAAGTGTCACGCCCCTTATTTTCAAAGATATTAAGGCACTTAGGAGAAATTGCGATTTTGGAAATAGTGGGCGTGGCAATAGGCGGGAAATTTGAATCAAGAATTAGACTCCTAATTGCCACCTAACGGATGGTGGAACCCCCATGTCCATAGCGTTCTTAGATCTGGAGATATGAGGCTTTGAAAATAATTAAAATCAAGAATGCACCTACTGCGTGATTATGTTCTCCTGGTGTTGGGAAAAAATGTTGTGCAATTTTTCTAAATTAAAATCCATCACCAACGCTTGCGCATGACTGTATTTCAAGCGCTATAGCTCTTGCGCGACCTGAGCTACATTATTGAAATTCTACAATCTAATGGAGTAGGACTCCCGCTGTACAGTGGCATATTCAGAAAAGTGCCACGCCCCTTATTTTCAAAGATATTAAGGCACTTAGGAGAAATTGCGATTTTGGAAATAGTGGGCGTGGCAATAGGCGGGAAATTTAAATCAAGAATTAGACTCCTAATTGCCACCTAACGGATGGTGGAACCCCCATGTCCATAGCGTTCTTAGATCTGGAGATATTAGGCTTTGAAAATAATTAAAATCATGAATCCACCTACTGCGTGATTATGTTCTCCTGGTGTTGGGAAAAAATGTTGTGCAATTTTTCTAAATTAAAATCCATCACCAACGCTTGCGCATGACTGTATTTCAAGCGCTATAGCTCTTGCGCGACCTGAGCTACATTATTGAAATTCTACAATCTAATGGAGTAGGACTCCCGCTGTACAGTGGCATATTCAGAAAAGTTCCACGCCCCTTATTTTCAAAGATATTAAGGCACTTAGGAGAAATTGCGATTTTGGAAATAGTGGGCGTGGCAATAGGCGGGAAATTTGAATCAAGAATTAGACTCCTAATTGCCACCTAACGGATGGTGGAACCCCCATGTCCATAGCGTTCTTAGATCTGGAGATATTAGGCTTTGAAAATAATTAAAATCATGAATCCACCTACTGCGTGATTATGTTCTCCTGGTGTTGGAAAAAAATGTTGTGCAATTTTTCTAAATTAAAATCCATCACCAACGCTTGCGCATGACTGTATTTCAAGCGCTATAGCTCTTGCGCGACCTGAGCTACATTATTGAAATTCTACAATCTAATGGAGTAGGACTCCCGCTGTACAGTGGCATATTCAGAAAAGTGCCACGCCCCTTATTTTCAAAGATATTAAGGCACTTAGGAGAAATTGCGATTTTGGAAATAGTGGGCGTGGCAATAGGCGGGAAATTTGAATCAAGAATTAGACTCCTAATTGCCACCTAACGGATGGTGGAACCCCCATGTCCATAGCGTTCTTAGATCTGGAGATATTAGGCTTTGAAAATAATTAAAATCATGAATGCACCTACTGCGTGATTATGTTCTCCTGGTGTTGGGAAAAAATGTTGTGCAATTTTTCTAAATTAAAATCCATCACCAACGCTTGCGCATGACTGTATTTCAAGCGCTATAGCTCTTGCGCGACCTGAGCTACATTATTGAAATTCTACAATCTAATGGAGTAGGACTCCCGCTGTACAGTGGCATATTCAGAAAAGTGCTACGCCCCTTATTTTCAAAGATATTAAGGCACTTAGGAGAAATTGCGATTTTGGAAATAGTGGGCGTGGCAATAGGCGGGAAATTTGAATCAAAAATTAAACTCCTAACTGCCACCTAACGGATGGTGGAACCCCCATGTCCATAGCGTTCTTAGATCTGGAGATATTAGGCTTTGAAAATAATTAAAATCATGAATGCACCTACTGCGTGATTATGTTCTCCTGGTGTTGGGAAAAAATGTTGTGCAATTTTTCTAAATTAAAATCCATCACCAACGCTTGCGCATGACTGTATTTCAAGCGCTATAGCTCTTGCGCGACCTGAGCTACATTATTGAAATTCTACAATCTAATAGAGTAGGACTCCCGCTGTACAGTGGCATATTCAGAAAAGTGCCACGCCCCTTATTTTCAAAGATATTAAGGCACTTAGGAGAAATTGCGATTTTGGAAATAGTGGACGTGGCAATAGGCGGGAAATTTGAATCAAAAATTAAACTCCTAGCTGCCACCTAACGGATGGTGGAACCCCCATGTCCATAGCGTTCTTAGATCTGGAGATATTAGGCTTTGAAAATAATTAAAATCATGAATCCACCTACTGCGTGATTATGTTCTCCTGGTGTTGGGAAAAAATGTTGTGCAATTTTTCTAAATTAAAATCCATCACCAACACTTGCGCATGACTGTATTTCAAGCGCTATAGCTCTTGCGCGATCTGAGCTACATTATTGAAATTCTACAATCTAATAGAGTAGGACTCCCGCTGTACAGTGGCATATTCAGAAAAGTGCCACGCCCCTTATTTTCAAAGATATGAAGGCACTTAGGAGAAATTGCGATTTTGGAAATAGTGGACGTGGCAATAGGCGGGAAATTTGAATCAAGAATTAGACTCCTAATTGCCACCTAACGGATGGTGGAACCCCCATGTCCATAGCGTTCTTAGATCTGGAGATATGAGGCTTTGAAAATAATTAAAATCAAGAATGCACCTACTGCGTGATTATGTTCTCCTGGTGTTGGGAAAAAATGTTGTGCAATTTTTCTAAATTAAAATCCATCACCAACGCTTGCGCATGACTGTATTTCAAGCGCTATAGCTCTTGCGCGACCTGAGCTACATTATTGAAATTCTACAATCTAATGGAGTAGGACTCCCGCTGTACAGTGGCATATTCAGAAAAGTGCCACGCCCCTTATTTTCAAAGATATTAAGGCACTTAGGAGAAATTGCGATTTTGGAAATAGTGGGCGTGGCAATAGGCGGGAAATTTAAATCAAGAATTAGACTCCTAATTGCCACCTAACGGATGGTGGAACCCCCATGTCCATAGCGTTCTTAGATCTGGAGATATTAGGCTTTGAAAATAATTAAAATCATGAATCCACCTACTGCGTGATTATGTTCTCCTGGTGTTGGGAAAAAATGTTGTGCAATTTTTCTAAATTAAAATCCATCACCAACGCTTGCGCATGACTGTATTTCAAGCGCTATAGCTCTTGCGCGACCTGAGCTACATTATTGAAATTCTACAATCTAATGGAGTAGGACTCCCGCTGTACAGTGGCATATTCAGAAAAGTTCCACGCCCCTTATTTTCAAAGATATAAAGGCACTTAGGAGAAATTGCGATTTTGGAAATAGTGGGCGTGGCAATAGGCGGGAAATTTGAATCAAGAATTAGACTCCTAATTGCCACCTAACGGATGGTGGAACCCCCATGTCCATAGCGTTCTTAGATCTGGAGATATTAGGCTTTGAAAATAATTAAAATCATGAATCCACCTACTGCGTGATTATGTTCTCCTGGTGTTGGAAAAAAATGTTGTGCAATTTTTCTAAATTAAAATCCATCACCAACGCTTGCGCATGACTGTATTTCAAGCGCTATAGCTCTTGCGCGACCTGAGCTACATTATTGAAATTCTACAATCTAATGGAGTAGGACTCCCGCTGTACAGTGGCATATTCAGAAAAGTGCCACGCCCCTTATTTTCAAAGATATTAAGGCACTTAGGAGAAATTGCGATTTTGGAAATAGTGGGCGTGGCAATAGGCGGGAAATTTGAATCAAGAATTAGACTCCTAATTGCCACCTAACGGATGGTGGAACCCCCATGTCCATAGCGTTCTTAGATCTGGAGATATTAGGCTTTGAAAATAATTAAAATCATGAATCCACCTACTGCGTGATTATGTTCTCCTGGTGTTGGGAAAAAATGTTGTGCAATTTTTCTAAATTAAAATCCATCACCAACGCTTGCGCATGACTGTATTTCAAGCGCTATAGCTCTTGCGCGACCTGAGCTACATTATTGAAATTCTACAATCTAATGGAGTAGGACTCCCGCTGTACAGTGGCATATTCAGAAAAGTGCCACGCCCCTTATTTTCAAAGATATTAAGGCACTTAGGAGAAATTGCGATTTTGGAAATAGTGGGCGTGGCAATAGGCGGGAAATTTGAATCAAGAATTAGACTCCTAATTGCCACCTAACGGATGGTGGAACCCCCATGTCCATAGCGTTCTTAGATCTGGAGATATTAGGCTTTGAAAATAATTAAAATCATGAATGCACCTACTGCGTGATTATGTTCTCCTGGTGTTGGGAAAAAATGTTGTGCAATTTTTCTAAATTAAAATCCATCACCAACGCTTGCGCATGACTGTATTTCAAGCGCTATAGCTCTTGCGCGACCTGAGCTACATTATTGAAATTCTACAATCTAATGGAGTAGGACTCCCGCTGTACAGTGGCATATTCAGAAAAGTGCTACGCCCCTTATTTTCAAAGATATTAAGGCACTTAGGAGAAATTGCGATTTTGGAAATAGTGGGCGTGGCAATAGGCGGGAAATTTGAATCAAAAATTAAACTCCTAACTGCCACCTAACGGATGGTGGAACCCCCATGTCCATAGCGTTCTTAGATCTGGAGATATTAGGCTTTGAAAATAATTAAAATCATGAATGCACCTACTGCGTGATTATGTTCTCCTGGTGTTGGGAAAAAATGTTGTGCAATTTTTCTAAATTAAAATCCATCACCAACGCTTGCGCATGACTGTATTTCAAGCGCTATAGCTCTTGCGCGACCTGAGCTACATTATTGAAATTCTACAATCTAATAGAGTAGGACTCCCGCTGTACAGTGGCATATTCAGAAAAGTGCCACGCCCCTTATTTTCAAAGATATTAAGGCACTTAGGAGAAATTGCGATTTTGGAAATAGTGGACGTGGCAATAGGCGGGAAATTTGAATCAAAAATTAAACTCCTAACTGCCACCTAACGGATGGTGGAACCCCCATGTCCATAGCGTTCTTAGATCTGGAGATATTAGGCTTTGAAAATAATTAAAATCATGAATGCACCTACTGCGTGATTATGTTCTCCTGGTGTTGGGAAAAAATGTTGTGCAATTTTTCTAAATTAAAATCCATCACCAACACTTGCGCATGACTGTATTTCAAGCGCTATAGCTCTTGCGCGATCTGAGCTACATTATTGAAATTCTACAATCTAATAGAGTAGGACTCCCGCTGTACAGTGGCATATTCAGAAAAGTGCCACGCCCCTTATTTTCAAAGATATTAAGGCACTTAGGAGAAATTGCGATTTTGGAAATAGTGGACGTGGCAATAGGCGGGAAATTTGAATCAAGAATTAGACTCCTAATTGCCACCTAACGGATGGTGGAACCCCCGTGTCCATAGCGTTCTTAGATCTGGAGATATTAGGCTTTGAAAATAATTAAAATCATGAATGCACCTACTGCGTGATTATGTTCTCCTGGTGTTGGGAAAAAATGTTGTGCAATTTTTCTAAATTAAAATCCATCACCAACGCTTGCGCATGACTGTATTTCAAGCGCTATAGCTCTTGCGCGACCTGAGCTACATTATTGAAATTCTACAATCTAATAGAGTAGGACTCCCGCTGTACAGTGGCATATTCAGAAAAGTGCCACGCCCCTTATTTTCAAAGATATTAAGGCACTTAGGAGAAATTGCGATTTTGGAAATAGTGGGCGTGGCAATAGGCGGGAAATTTGAATCAAGAGTTAGACTCCTAATTGCCACCTAACGGATGGTGGAACCCCCATGTCCATAGCGTTCTTAGATCTGGAGATATTAGGCTTTGAAAATAATTAAAATCATGAATGCACCTACTGCGTGATTATGTTCTCCTGGTGTTGGGAAAAAATGTTGTGCAATTTTTTTAAATTACAATCCATCACCAACGCTTGCGCATGTATTTCAAGCGCTATAGCTCTTGCGCGACCTGAGCTACATTATTGAAATTCTACAATCTAATAGAGTAGGACTCCCGCTGTACAGTGGCATATTCAGAAAAGTGCCACGCCCCTTATTTTCAAAGATATTAAGGCACTTAGGAGAAATTGCGATTTTGGAAATAGTGGGCGTGGCAATAGGCGGTAAATTTGAATCAAGAATTAGACTCCTAATTGCCACCTAACGGATGGTGGAACCCCCATGTCCATAGCGTTCTTAGATCTGGAGATATTAGGCTTTGAAAATAATTAAAATCATGAATGCACCTACTGCGTGATTATGTTCTCCTGGTGTTGGGAAAAAATGTTGTGCAATTTTTCTAAATTAAAATCCATCACCAACGCTTGCGCATGACTGTATTTCAAGCGCTATAGCTCTTGCGCGACCTGAGCTACATTATTGAAATTCTACAATCTAATAGAGTAGGACTCCCGCTGTACAGTGGCATATTCAGAAAAGTGCCACGCCCCTTATTTTCAAAGATATTAAGGCACTTAGGAGAAATTGCGATTTTGGAAATAGTGGGCGTGGCAATAGGCGGGAAATTTGAATCAAGAGTTAGACTCCTAATTGCCACCTAACGGGTGGTGAAACCCCCATGTCCATAGCGTTCTTAGATCTGGAGATATTAGTCTTTGAAAATAATTAAAATCATGAATGCACCTACTGCGTGATTATGTTCTCCTGGTGTTGGGAAAAAATGTTGTGCAATTTTTCTAAATTAAAATCCATCACCAACGCTTGCGCATGACTGTATTTCAAGCGCTATAGCTCTTGCGCGACCTGAGCTACATTATTGAAATTCTACAATCTAATAGAGTAGGACTCCCGCTGTACAGTGGCATATTCAGAAAAGTGCCACGGCCCTTATTTTCAAAGATATTAAGGCACTTAGGAGAAATTGCGATTTTGGAAATAGTGGGCGTGGCAATAGGCGGTAAATTTGAATCAAGAATTAGACTCCTAATTGCCACCTAACGGATGGTGGAACCCCCATGTCCATAGCGTTCTTAGATCTGGAGATATTAGGCTTTGAAAATAATTAAAATCATGAATGCACCTACTGCGTGATTATGTTCTCCTGGTGTTGGGAAAAAATGTTGTGCAATTTTTCTAAATTAAAATCCATCACCAACGCTTGCGCATGACTGTATTTCAAGCGCTATAGCTCTTGCGCGACCTGAGCTACATTATTGAAATTCTACAATCTAATGGAGTAGGACTCCCGCTGTACAGTGGCATATTCAGAAAAGTGCCACGCCCCTTATTTTCAAAGATATTAAGGCACTTAGGAGAAATTGCGATTTTGGAAATAGTGGGCGTGGCAATAGGCGGGAAATTTGAATCAAGAATTAGACTCCTAATTGCCACCTAACGGATGGTGGAACCCCCATGTCCATAGCGTTCTTAGATCTGGAGATATTAGGCTTTGAAAATAATTAAAATCATGAATGCACCTACTGCGTGATTATGTTCTCCTGGTGTTGGGAGAAAATGTTGTGCAATTTTTCTAAATTAAAATCCATCACCAACGCTTGCGCATGACTGTATTTCAAGCGCTATAGCTCTTGCGCGACCTGAGCTACATTATTGAAATTCTACAATCTAATAGAGTAGGACTCCCGCTGTACAGTGGCATATTCAGAAAAGTGCCACGCCCCTTATTTTCAAAGATATTAAGGCACTTAGGAGAAATTGCGATTTTGGAAATAGTGGGCGTGGCAATAGGCGGGAAATTTGAATCAAGAATTAGACTCCTAATTGCCACCTAACGGATGGTGGAACCCCCATGTCCATAGCGTTCTTAGATCTGGAGATATTAGGCTTTGAAAATAATTAAAATCATGAATGCACCTACTGCGTGATTATGTTCTCCTGGTGTTGGGAAAAAATGTTGTGCAATTTTTCAAAATTAAAATCCATCACCAACGCTTGCGCATGACTGTATTTCAAGCGCTATAGCTCTTGCGCGACCTGAGCTACATTATTGAAATTCTACAATTTAATAGAGTAGGACTCCCGCTGTACAGTGGCATATTCAGAAAAGTGCCACGCCCCTTATTTTCAAAGATATTAAGGCACTTAGGAGAAATTGCGATTTTGGAAATAGTGGGCGTGGCAATAGGCGGGAAATTTGAATCAAGAATTAGACTCCTAATTGCCACCTAACGGATGGTGAAACCCCCATGTCCATAGCGTTCTTAGATCTGGAGATATTAGTCTTTGAAAATAATTAAAATCATGAATGCACCTACTGCGTGATTATGTTCTCCTGGTGTTGGGAAAAAATGTTGTGCAATTTTTCTAAATTAAAATCCATCACCAACGCTTGCGCATGACTGTATTTCAAGCGCTATAGCTCTTGCGCGACCTGAGCTACATTATTGAAATTCTACAATCTAATAGAGTAGGACTCCCGCTGTACAGTGGCATATTCAGAAAAGTGCCACGCCCCTTATTTTCAAAGATATTAAGGCACTTAGGAGAAATTGCGATTTTGGAAATAGTGGGCGTGGCAATAGGCGGTAAATTTGAATCAAGAATTAGACTCCTAATTGCCACCTAACGGATGGTGGAACCCCCATGTCCATAGCGTTCTTAGATCTGGAGATATTAGGCTTTGAAAATAATTAAAATCATGAATGCACCTACTGCGTGATTATGTTCTCCTGGTGTTGGGAAAAAATGTTGTGCAATTTTTCTAAATTAAAATCCATCACCAACGCTTGCGCATGACTGTATTTCAAGCGCTATAGCTCTTGCGCGACCTGAGCTACATTATTGAAATTCTACAATCTAATAGAGTAGGACTCCCGCTGTACAGTGGCATATTCAGAAAAGTGCCACGCCCCTTATTTTCAAAGATATTAAGGCACTTAGGAGAAATTGCGATTTTGGAAATAGTGGGCGTGGCAATAGGCGGGAAATTTGAATCAAGAATTAGACTCATAATTGCCACCTAACGGATGGTGAAACCCCCATGTCCATAGCGTTCTTAGATCTGGAGATATTAGTCTTTGAAAATAATTAAAATCATGAATGCACCTACTGCGTGATTATGTTCTCCTGGTGTTGGGAAAAAATGTTGTGCAATTTTTCTAAATTAAAATCCATCACCAACGCTTGCGCATGACTGTATTTCAAGCGCTATAGCTCTTGCGCGACCTGAGCTACATTATTGAAATTCTACAATCTAATAGAGTAGGACTCCCGCTGTACAGTGGCATATTCAGAAAAGTGCCACGCCCCTTATTTTCAAAGATATTAAGGCACTTAGGAGAAATTGCGATTTTGGAAATAGTGGGCGTGGCAATAGGCGGTAAATTTGAATCAAGAATTAGACTCCTAATTGCCACCTAACGGATGGTGGAACCCCCATGTCCATAGCGTTCTTAGATCTGGAGATATTAGGCTTTGAAAATAATTAAAATCATGAATGCACCTACTGCGTGATTATGTTCTCCTGGTGTTGGGAAAAAATGTTGTGCAATTTTTCTAAATTAAAATCCATCACCAACGCTTGCGCATGACTGTATTTCAAGCGCTATAGCTCTTGCGCGACCTGAGCTACATTATTGAAATTCTACAATCTAATAGAGTAGGACTCCCGCTGTACAGTGGCATATTCAGAAAAGTGCCACGCCCCTTATTTTCAAAGATATTAAGGCACTTAGGAGAAATTGCGATTTTGGAAATAGTGGACGTGGCAATAGGCGGGAAATTTGAATTAAAAATTAAACTCCTAGCTGCCACCTAACGGATGGTGGAACCCCCATGTCCATAGCGTTCTTAGATCTGGAGATATTAGGCTTTGAAAATAATTAAAATCATGAATCCACCTACTGCGTGATTATGTTCTCCTGGTGTTGGGAAAAAATGTTGTGCAATTTTTCTAAATTAAAATCCATCACCAACACTTGCGCATGACTGTATTTCAAGCGCTATAGCTCTTGCGCGATCTGAGCTACATTATTGAAATTCTACAATCTAATAGAGTAGGACTCCCGCTGTACAGTGGCATATTCAGAAAAGTGCCACGCCCCTTATTTTCAAAGATATGAAGGCACTTAGGAGAAATTGCGATTTTGGAAATAGTGGACGTGGCAATAGGCGGGAAATTTGAATCAAGAATTAGACTCCTAATTGCCACCTAACGGATGGTGGAACCCCCATGTCCATAGCGTTCTTAGATCTGGAGATATGAGGCTTTGAAAATAATTAAAATCAAGAATGCACCTACTGCGTGATTATGTTCTCCTGGTGTTGGGAAAAAATGTTGTGCAATTTTTCTAAATTAAAATCCATCACCAACGCTTGCGCATGACTGTATTTCAAGCGCTATAGCTCTTGCGCGACCTGAGCTACATTATTGAAATTCTACAATCTAATGGAGTAGGACTCCCGCTGTACAGTGGCATATTCAGAAAAGTGCCACGCCCCTTATTTTCAAAGATATTAAGGCACTTAGGAGAAATTGCGATTTTGGAAATAGTGGGCGTGGCAATAGGCGGGAAATTTAAATCAAGAATTAGACTCCTAATTGCCACCTAACGGATGGTGGAACCCCCATGTCCATAGCGTTCTTAGATCTGGAGATATTAGGCTTTGAAAATAATTAAAATCATGAATCCACCTACTGCGTGATTATGTTCTCCTGGTGTTGGGAAAAAATGTTGTGCAATTTTTCTAAATTAAAATCCATCACCAACGCTTGCGCATGACTGTATTTCAAGCGCTATAGCTCTTGCGCGACCTGAGCTACATTATTGAAATTCTACAATCTAATGGAGTAGGACTCCCGCTGTACAGTGGCATATTCAGAAAAGTTCCACGCCCCTTATTTTCAAAGATATTAAGGCACTTAGGAGAAATTGCGATTTTGGAAATAGTGGGCGTGGCAATAGGCGGGAAATTTGAATCAAGAATTAGACTCCTAATTGCCACCTAACGGATGGTGGAACCCCCATGTCCATAGCGTTCTTAGATCTGGAGATATTAGGCTTTGAAAATAATTAAAATCATGAATCCACCTACTGCGTGATTATGTTCTCCTGGTGTTGGAAAAAAATGTTGTGCAATTTTTCTAAATTAAAATCCATCACCAACGCTTGCGCATGACTGTATTTCAAGCGCTATAGCTCTTGCGCGACCTGAGCTACATTATTGAAATTCTACAATCTAATGGAGTAGGACTCCCGCTGTACAGTGGCATATTCAGAAAAGTGCCACGCCCCTTATTTTCAAAGATATTAAGGCACTTAGGAGAAATTGCGATTTTGGAAATAGTGGGCGTGGCAATAGGCGGGAAATTTGAATCAAGAATTAGACTCCTAATTGCCACCTAACGGATGGTGGAACCCCCATGTCCATAGCGTTCTTAGATCTGGAGATATTAGGCTTTGAAAATAATTAAAATCATGAATCCACCTACTGCGTGATTATGTTCTCCTGGTGTTGGGAAAAAATGTTGTGCAATTTTTCTAAATTAAAATCCATCACCAACGCTTGCGCATGACTGTATTTCAAGCGCTATAGCTCTTGCGCGACCTGAGCTACATTATTGAAATTCTACAATCTAATGGAGTAGGACTCCCGCTGTACAGTGGCATATTCAGAAAAGTGCCACGCCCCTTATTTTCAAAGATATTAAGGCACTTAGGAGAAATTGCGATTTTGGAAATAGTGGGCGTGGCAATAGGCGGGAAATTTGAATCAAGAATTAGACTCCTAATTGCCACCTAACGGATGGTGGAACCCCCATGTCCATAGCGTTCTTAGATCTGGAGATATTAGGCTTTGAAAATAATTAAAATCATGAATGCACCTACTGCGTGATTATGTTCTCCTGGTGTTGGGAAAAAATGTTGTGCAATTTTTCTAAATTAAAATCCATCACCAACGCTTGCGCATGACTGTATTTCAAGCGCTATAGCTCTTGCGCGACCTGAGCTACATTATTGAAATTCTACAATCTAAAGGAGTAGGACTCCCGCTGTACAGTGGCATATTCAGAAAAGTGCTACGCCCCTTATTTTCAAAGATATTAAGGCACTTAGGAGAAATTGCGATTTTGGAAATAGTGGGCGTGGCAATAGGCGGGAAATTTGAATCAAAAATTAAACTCCTAACTGCCACCTAACGGATGGTGGAACCCCCATGTCCATAGCGTTCTTAGATCTGGAGATATTAGGCTTTGAAAATAATTAAAATCATGAATGCACCTACTGCGTGATTATGTTCTCCTGGTGTTGGGAAAAAATGTTGTGCAATTTTTCTAAATTAAAATCCATCACCAACGCTTGCGCATGACTGTATTTCAAGCGCTATAGCTCTTGCGCGACCTGAGCTACATTATTGAAATTCTACAATCTAATAGAGTAGGACTCCCGCTGTACAGTGGCATATTCAGAAAAGTGCCACGCCCCTTATTTTCAAAGATATTAAGGCACTTAGGAGAAATTGCGATTTTGGAAATAGTGGACGTGGCAATAGGCGGGAAATTTGAATCAAAAATTAAACTCCTAACTGCCACCTAACGGATGGTGGAACCCCCATGTCCATAGCGTTCTTAGATCTGGAGATATTAGGCTTTGAAAATAATTAAAATCATGAATGCACCTACTGCGTGATTATGTTCTCCTGGTGTTGGGAAAAAATGTTGTGCAATTTTTCTAAATTAAAATCCATCACCAACACTTGCGCATGACTGTATTTCAAGCGCTATAGCTCTTGCGCGATCTGAGCTACATTATTGAAATTCTACAATCTAATAGAGTAGGACTCCCGCTGTACAGTGGCATATTCAGAAAAGTGCCACGCCCCTTATTTTCAAAGATATTAAGGCACTTAGGAGAAATTGCGATTTTGGAAATAGTGGACGTGGCAATAGGCGGGAAATTTGAATCAAGAATTAGACTCCTAATTGCCACCTAACGGATGGTGGAACCCCCGTGTCCATAGCGTTCTTAGATCTGGAGATATTAGGCTTTGAAAATAATTAAAATCATGAATGCACCTACTGCGTGATTATGTTCTCCTGGTGTTGGGAAAAAATGTTGTGCAATTTTTCTAAATTAAAATCCATCACCAACGCTTGCGCATGACTGTATTTCAAGCGCTATAGCTCTTGCGCGACCTGAGCTACATTATTGAAATTCTACAATCTAATAGAGTAGGACTCCCGCTGTACAGTGGCATATTCAGAAAAGTGCCACGCCCCTTATTTTCAAAGATATTAAGGCACTTAGGAGAAATTGCGATTTTGGAAATAGTGGGCGTGGCAATAGGCGGGAAATTTGAATCAAGAGTTAGACTCCTAATTGCCACCTAACGGATGGTGGAACCCCCATGTCCATAGCGTTCTTAGATCTGGAGATATTAGGCTTTGAAAATAATTAAAATCATGAATGCACCTACTGCGTGATTATGTTCTCCTGGTGTTGGGAAAAAATGTTGTGCAATTTTTTTAAATTACAATCCATCACCAACGCTTGCGCATGTATTTCAAGCGCTATAGCTCTTGCGCGACCTGAGCTACATTATTGAAATTCTACAATCTAATAGAGTAGGACTCCCGCTGTACAGTGGCATATTCAGAAAAGTGCCACGCCCCTTATTTTCAAAGATATTAAGGCACTTAGGAGAAATTGCGATTTTGGAAATAGTGGGCGTGGCAATAGGCGGTAAATTTGAATCAAGAATTAGACTCCTAATTGCCACCTAACGGATGGTGGAACCCCCATGTCCATAGCGTTCTTAGATCTGGAGATATTAGGCTTTGAAAATAATTAAAATCATGAATGCACCTACTGCGTGATTATGTTCTCCTGGTGTTGGGAAAAAATGTTGTGCAATTTTTCTAAATTAAAATCCATCACCAACGCTTGCGCATGACTGTATTTCAAGCGCTATAGCTCTTGCGCGACCTGAGCTACATTATTGAAATTCTACAATCTAATGGAGTAGGACTCCCGCTGTACAGTGGCATATTCAGAAAAGTGCCACGCCCCTTATTTTCAAAGATATTAAGGCACTTAGGAGAAATTGCGATTTTGGAAATAGTGGGCGTGGCAATAGGCGGGAAATTTGAATCAAGAATTAGACTCCTAATTGCCACCTAACGGATGGTGGAACCCCCATGTCCATAGCGTTCTTAGATCTGGAGATATTAGGCTTTGAAAATAATTAAAATCATGAATGCACCTACTGCGTGATTATGTTCTCCTGGTGTTGGGAGAAAATGTTGTGCAATTTTTCTAAATTAAAATCCATCACCAACGCTTGCGCATGACTGTATTTCAAGCGCTATAGCTCTTGCGCGACCTGAGCTACATTATTGAAATTCTACAATCTAATAGAGTAGGACTCCCGCTGTACAGTGGCATATTCAGAAAAGTGCCACGCCCCTTATTTTCAAAGATATTAAGGCACTTAGGAGAAATTGCGATTTTGGAAATAGTGGGCGTGGCAATAGGCGGGAAATTTGAATCAAGAATTAGACTCCTAATTGCCACCTAACGGATGGTGGAACCCCCATGTCCATAGCGTTCTTAGATCTGGAGATATTAGGCTTTGAAAATAATTAAAATCATGAATGCACCTACTGCGTGATTATGTTCTCCTGGTGTTGGGAAAAAATGTTGTGCAATTTTTCAAAATTAAAATCCATCACCAACGCTTGCGCATGACTGTATTTCAAGCGCTATAGCTCTTGCGCGACCTGAGCTACATTATTGAAATTCTACAATTTAATAGAGTAGGACTCCCGCTGTACAGTGGCATATTCAGAAAAGTGCCACGCCCCTTATTTTCAAAGATATTAAGGCACTTAGGAGAAATTGCGATTTTGGAAATAGTGGGCGTGGCAATAGGCGGGAAATTTGAATCAAGAATTAGACTCCTAATTGCCACCTAACGGATGGTGAAACCCCCATGTCCATAGCGTTCTTAGATCTGGAGATATTAGTCTTTGAAAATAATTAAAATCATGAATGCACCTACTGCGTGATTATGTTCTCCTGGTGTTGGGAAAAAATGTTGTGCAATTTTTCTAAATTAAAATCCATCACCAACGCTTGCGCATGACTGTATTTCAAGCGCTATAGCTCTTGCGCGACCTGAGCTACATTATTGAAATTCTACAATCTAATAGAGTAGGACTCCCGCTGTACAGTGGCATATTCAGAAAAGTGCCACGCCCCTTATTTTCAAAGATATTAAGGCACTTAGGAGAAATTGCGATTTTGGAAATAGTGGGCGTGGCAATAGGCGGTAAATTTGAATCAAGAATTAGACTCCTAATTGCCACCTAACGGATGGTGGAACCCCCATGTCCATAGCGTTCTTAGATCTGGAGATATTAGGCTTTGAAAATAATTAAAATCATGAATGCACCTACTGCGTGATTATGTTCTCCTGGTGTTGGGAAAAAATGTTGTGCAATTTTTCTAAATTAAAATCCATCACCAACGCTTGCGCATGACTGTATTTCAAGCGCTATAGCTCTTGCGCGACCTGAGCTACATTATTGAAATTCTACAATCTAATGGAGTAGGACTCCCGCTGTACAGTGGCATATTCAGAAAAGTGCCACGCCCCTTATTTTCAAAGATATTAAGGCACTTAGGAGAAATTGCGATTTTGGAAATAGTGGGCGTGGCAATAGGCGGGAAATTTGAATCAAGAATTAGACTCCTAATTGCCACCTAACGGATGGTGGAACCCCCATGTCCATAGCGTTCTTAGATCTGGAGATATTAGGCTTTGAAAATAATTAAAATCATGAATGCACCTACTGCGTGATTATGTTCTCCTGGTGTTGGGAAAAAATGTTGTGCAATTTTTCTAAATTAAAATCCATCACCAACGCTTGCGCATGACTGTATTTCAAGCGCTATAGCTCTTGCGCGACCTGAGCTACATTATTGAAATTCTACAATCTAATAGAGTAGGACACCCGCTGTACAGTGGCATATTCAGAAAAGTGCCACGCCCCTTATTTTCAAAGATATTAAGGCACTTAGGAGAAATTGCGATTTTGGAAATAGTGGGCGTGGCAATAGGCGGGAAATTTGAATCAAGAATTAGACTCCTAATTGCCACCTAACGGATGGTGGAACCCCCATGTCCATAGCGTTCTTAGATCTGGAGATATTAGGCTTTGAAAATAATTAAAATCATGAATGCACCTACTGCGTGATTATGTTCTCCTGGTGTTGGGAAAAAATGTTGTGCAATTTTTCTAAATTAAAATCCATCACCAACGCTTGCACATGACTGTATTTCAAGCGCTATAGCTCTTGCGCGACCTGAGCTACATTATTGAAATTCTACAGTCTAATGGAGTAGGACTCCCGCTGTACAGTGGCATATTCAGAAAAGTGCCACGCCCCTTATTTTCAAAGATATTAAGGCACTTAGGAGAAATTGCGATTTTGGAAATAGTGGACGTGGCAATAGGCGGGAAATTTGAATCAAAAATTAAACTCCTAACTGCCACCTAACGGATGGTGGAACCCCCATGTCCATAGCGTTCTTAGATCTGGAGATATTAGGCTTTGAAAATAATTAAAATCATGAATCCACCTACTGCGTGATTATGTTCTCCTGGTGTTGGGAAAAAATGTTGTGCAATTTTTCTAAATTAAAATCCATCACCAACGCTTGCACATGACTGTATTTCAAGCGCTATAGCTCTTGCGCGACCTGAGCTACATTATTGAAATTCTACAATCTAATAGAGTAGCACTCCCGCTGTACAGTGGCATATTCAGAAAAGTGCCACGCCCCTTATTTTCAAAGATATTAAGGCACTTAGGAGAAATTGCGATTTTGGAAATAGTGGGCGTGGCAATAGGCGGGAAATTTGAATCAAAAATTAAACTCCTAACTGCCACCTAACGGATGGTGGAACCCCCATGTCCATAGCGTTCTTAGATCTGGAGATATTAGGCTTTGAAAATAATTAAAATCATGAATGCACCTACTGCGTGATTATGTTCTCCTGGTGTTGGGAAAAAATGTTGTGCAATTTTTCTAAATTAAAATCCATCACCAACGCTTGCGCATGACTGTATTTCAAGCGCTATAGCTCTTGCGCGACCTGAGCTACATTATTGAAATTCTACAATTTAATAGAGTAGGACTCCCGCTGTACAGTGGCATATTCAGAAAAGTGCCACGCCCCTTATTTTCAAAGATATTAAGGCACTTAGGAGAAATTGCGATTTTGGAAATAGTGGGCGTGGCAATAGGCGGTAAATTTGAATCAAGAATTAGACTCCTAATTGCCACCTAACGGATGGTGGAACCCCCATGTCCATAGCGTTCTTAGATCTGGAGATATTAGGCTTTGAAAATAATTAAAATCATGAATGCACCTACTGCGTGATTATGTTCTCCTGGTGTTGGGAAAAAATGTTGTGCAATTTTTCTAAATTAAAATCCATCACCAACGCTTGCGCATGACTGTATTTCAAGCGCTATAGCTCTTGCGCGACCTGAGCTACATTATTGAAATTCTACAATCTAATGGAGTAGGACTCCCGCTGTACAGTGGCATATTCAGAAAAGTGCCACGCCCCTTATTTTCAAAGATATTAAGGCACTTAGGAGAAATTGCGATTTTGGAAATAGTGGGCGTGGCAATAGGCGGGAAATTTGAATCAAGAATTAGACTCCTAATTGCCACCTAACGGATGGTGGAACCCCCATGTCCATAGCGTTCTTAGATCTGGAGATATTAGGCTTTGAAAATAATTAAAATCATGAATGCACCTACTGCGTGATTATGTTCTCCTGGTGTTGGGAAAAAATGTTGTGCAATTTTTCTAAATTAAAATCCATCACCAACGCTTGCGCATGACTGTATTTCAAGCGCTATAGCTCTTGCGCGACCTGAGCTACATTATTGAAATTCTACAATCTAATAGAGTAGGACTCCCGCTGTACAGTGGCATATTCAGAAAAGTGCCACGCCCCTTATTTTCAAAGATATTAAGGCACTTAGGAGAAATTGCGATTTTGGAAATAGTGGGCGTGGCAATAGGCGGGAAATTTGAATCAAGAATTAGACTCCTAATTGCCACCTAACGGATGGTGGAACCCCCATGTCCATAGCGTTCTTAGATCTGGAGATATTAGGCTTTGAAAATAATTAAAATCATGAATGCACCTACTGCGTGATTATGTTCTCCTGGTGTTGGGAAAAAATGTTGTGCAATTTTTCTAAATTAAAATCCATCACCAACGCTTGCACATGACTGTATTTCAAGCGCTATAGCTCTTGCGCGACCTGAGCTACATTATTGAAATTCTACAGTCTAATGGAGTAGGACTCCCGCTGTACAGTGGCATATTCAGAAAAGTGCCACGCCCCTTATTTTCAAAGATATTAAGGCACTTAGGAGAAATTGCGATTTTGGAAATAGTGGACGTGGCAATAGGCGGGAAATTTGAATCAAAAATTAAACTCCTAACTGCCACCTAACGGATGGTGGAACCCCCATGTCCATAGCGTTCTTAGATCTGGAGATATTAGGCTTTGAAAATAATTAAAATCATGAATCCACCTACTGCGTGATTATGTTCTCCTGGTGTTGGGAAAAAATGTTGTGCAATTTTTCTAAATTAAAATCCATCACCAACGCTTGCACATGACTGTATTTCAAGCGCTATAGCTCTTGCGCGACCTGAGCTACATTATTGAAATTCTACAATCTAATAGAGTAGCACTCCCGCTGTACAGTGGCATATTCAGAAAAGTGCCACGCCCCTTATTTTCAAAGATATTAAGGCACTTAGGAGAAATTGCGATTTTGGAAATAGTGGGCGTGGCAATAGGCGGGAAATTTGAATCAAAAATTAAACTCCTAACTGCCACCTAACGGATGGTGGAACCCCCATGTCCATAGCGTTCTTAGATCTGGAGATATTAGGCTTTGAAAATAATTAAAATCATGAATGCACCTACTGCGTGATTATGTTCTCCTGGTGTTGGGAAAAAATGTTGTGCAATTTTTCTAAATTAAAATCCATCACCAACGCTTGCGCATGACTGTATTTCAAGCGCTATAGCTCTTGCGCGACCTGAGCTACATTATTGAAATTCTACAATTTAATAGAGTAGGACTCCCGCTGTACAGTGGCATATTCAGAAAAGTGCCACGCCCCTTATTTTCAAAGATATTAAGGCACTTAGGAGAAATTGCGATTTTGGAAATAGTGGGCGTGGCAATAGGCGGTAAATTTGAATCAAGAATTAGACTCCTAATTGCCACCTAACGGATGGTGGAACCCCCATGTCCATAGCGTTCTTAGATCTGGAGATATTAGGCTTTGAAAATAATTAAAATCATGAATGCACCTACTGCGTGATTATGTTCTCCTGGTGTTGGGAAAAAATGTTGTGCAATTTTTCTAAATTAAAATCCATCACCAACGCTTGCGCATGACTGTATTTCAAGCGCTATAGCTCTTGCGCGACCTGAGCTACATTATTGAAATTCTACAATTTAATAGAGTAGGACTCCCGCTGTACAGTGGCATATTCAGAAAAGTGCCACGCCCCTTATTTTCAAAGATATTAAGGCACTTAGGAGAAATTGCGATTTTGGAAATAGTGGGCGTGGCAATAGGCGGGAAATTTGAATCAAAAATTAAACTCCTAACTGCCACCTAACGGATGGTGGAACCCCCATGTCCATAGCGTTCTTAGATCTGGAGATATTAGGCTTTGAAAATAATTAAAATCATGAATGCACCTACTGCGTGATTATGTTCTCCTGGTGTTGGGAAAAAATGTTGTGCAATTTTTCTAAATTAAAATCCATCACCAACGCTTGCGCATGACTGTATTTCAAGCGCTATAGCTCTTGCGCGACCTGAGCTACATTATTGAAATTCTACAGTCTAATGGAGTAGGACTCCCGCTGTACAGTGGCATATTCAGAAAAGTGCCACGCCCCTTATTTTCAAAGATATTAAGGCACTTAGGAGAAATTGCGATTTTGGAAATAGTGGGCGTGGCAATAGGCGGTAAATTTGAATCAAGAATTAGACTCCTAATTGCCACCTAACGGATGGTGGAACCCCCATGTCCATAGCGTTCTTAGATCTGGAGATATTAGGCTTTGAAAATAATTAAAATCATGAATGCACCTACTGCGTGATTATGTTCTCCTGGTGTTGGGAAAAAATGTTGTGCAATTTTTCTAAATTAAAATCCATCACCAACGCTTGCGCATGACTGTATTTCAAGCGCTATAGCTCTTGCGCGACCTGAGCTACATTATTGAAATTCTACAATTTAATAGAGTAGGACTCCCGCTGTACAGTGGCATATTCAGAAAAGTGCCACGCCCCTTATTTTCAAAGATATTAAGGCACTTAGGAGAAATTGCGATTTTGGAAATAGTGGGCGTGGCAATAGGCGGGAAATTTGAATCAAGAATTAGACTCCTAATTGCCACCTAACGGATGGTGAAACCCCCATGTCCATAGCGTTCTTAGATCTGGAGATATTAGTCTTTGAAAATAATTAAAATCATGAATGCACCTACTGCGTGATTATGTTCTCCTGGTGTTGGGAAAAAATGTTGTGCAATTTTTCTAAATTAAAATCCATCACCAACGCTTGCGCATGACTGTATTTCAAGCGCTATAGCTCTTGCGCGACCTGAGCTACATTATTGAAATTCTACAATCTAATGGAGTAGGACTCCCGCTGTACAGTGGCATATTCAGAAAAGTGCCACGCCCCTTATTTTCAAAGATATTAAGGCACTTAGGAGAAATTGCGATTTTGGAAATAGTGGGCGTGGCAATAGGCGGTAAATTTGAATCAAGAATTAGACTCCTAATTGCCACCTAACGGATGGTGGAACCCCCATGTCCATAGCGTTCTTAGATCTGGAGATATTAGGCTTTGAAAATAATTAAAATCATGAATGCACCTACTGCGTGATTATGTTCTCCTGGTGTTGGGAAAAAATGTTGTGCAATTTTTCTAAATTAAAATCCATCACCAACGCTTGCGCATGACTGTATTTCAAGCGCTATAGCTCTTGCGCGACCTGAGCTACATTATTGAAATTCTACAATCTAATGGAGTAGGACTCCCGCTGTACAGTGGCATATTCAGAAAAGTGCCACGCCCCTTATTTTCAAAGATATTAAGGCACTTAGGAGAAATTGCGATTTTGGAAATAGTGGGCGTGGCAATAGGCGGGAAATTTGAATCAAGAATTAGACTCCTAATTGCCACCTAACGGATGGTGGAACCCCCATGTCCATAGCGTTCTTAGATCTGGAGATATTAGGCTTTGAAAATAATTAAAATCATGAATGCACCTACTGCGTGATTATGTTCTCCTGGTGTTGGGAAAAAATGTTGTGCAATTTTTCTAAATTAAAATCCATCACCAACGCTTGCGCATGACTGTATTTCAAGCGCTATAGCTCTTGCGCGACCTGAGCTACATTATTGAAATTCTACAATCTAATAGAGTAGGACTCCCGCTGTACAGTGGCATATTCAGAAAAGTGCCACGCCCCTTATTTTCAAAGATATTAAGGCACTTAGGAGAAATTGCGATTTTGGAAATAGTGGGCGTGGCAATAGGCGGGAAATTTGAATCAAGAATTAGACTCCTAATTGCCACCTAACGGATGGTGGAACCCCCATGTCCATAGCGTTCTTAGATCTGGAGATATTAGGCTTTGAAAATAATTAAAATCATGAATCCACCTACTGCGTGATTATGTTCTCCTGGTGTTGGGAAAAAATGTTGTGCAATTTTTCTAAATTAAAATCCATCACCAACGCTTGCACATGACTGTATTTCAAGCGCTATAGCTCTTGCGCGACCTGAGCTACATTATTGAAATTCTACAATCTAATAGAGTAGCACTCCCGCTGTACAGTGGCATATTCAGAAAAGTGCCACGCCCCTTATTTTCAAAGATATTAAGGCACTTAGGAGAAATTGCGATTTTGGAAATAGTGGGCGTGGCAATAGGCGGGAAATTTGAATCAAAAATTAAACTCCTAACTGCCACCTAACGGATGGTGGAACCCCCATGTCCATAGCGTTCTTAGATCTGGAGGTATTAGGCTTTGAAAATAATTAAAATCATGAATGCACCTACTGCGTGATTATGTTCTCCTGGTGTTGGGAAAAAATGTTGTGCAATTTTTCTAAATTAAAATCCATCACCAACGCTTGCGCATGACTGTATTTCAAGCGCTATAGCTCTTGCGCGACCTGAGCTACATTATTGAAATTCTACAGTCTAATGGAGTAGGACTCCCGCTGTACAGTGGCATATTCAGAAAAGTGCCACGCCCCTTATTTTCAAAGATATTAAGGCACTTAGGAGAAATTGCGATTTTGGAAATAGTGGGCGTGGCAATAGGCGGGAAATTTGAATCAAGAATTAGACTCCTAATTGCCACCTAACGGATGGTGGAACCCCCATGTCCATAGCGTTCTTAGATCTGGAGATATTAGGCTTTGAAAATAATTAAAATCATGAATGCACCTACTGCGTGATTATGTTCTCCTGGTGTTGGGAAAAAATGTTGTGCAATTTTTCTAAATTAAAATCCATCACCAACGCTTGCGCATGACTGTATTTCAAGCGCTATAGCTCTTGCGCCACCTGAGCTACATTATTGAAATTCTACAATCTAATGGAGTAGGACTCCCGCTGTACAGTGGCATATTCAGAAAAGTGCCACGCCCCTTATTTTCAAAGATATTAAGGCACTTAGGAGAAATTGCGATTTTGGAAATAGTGGGCGTGGCAATAGGCGGGAAATTTGAATCAAGAATTAGACTCCTAATTGCCACCTAACGGATGGTGGAACCCCCATGTCCATAGCGTTCTTAGATCTGGAGATATTAGGCTTTGAAAATAATTAAAATCATGAATGCACCTACTGCGTGATTATGTTCTCGTGGTGTTGGGAAAAAATGTTGTGCAATTTTTCTAAATTAAAATCCATCACCAACGCTTGCGCATGACTGTATTTCAAGCGCTATAGCTCTTGCGCGACCTGAGCTACATTATTGAAATTCTACAATCTAATGGAGTAGGACTCCCGCTGTACAGTGGCATATTCAGAAAAGTGCCACGCCCCTTATTTTCAAAGATATTAAGGCACTTAGGAGAAATTGCGATTTTGGAAATAGTGGGCGTGGCAATAGGCGGGAAATTTGAATCAAGAATTAGACTCCTAATTGCCACCTAACGGATGGTGGAACCCCCATGTCCATAGCGTTCTTAGATCTGGAGATATTAGGCTTTGAAAATAATTAAAATCATGAATGCACCTACTGCGTGATTATGTTCTCCTGGTGTTGGGAAAAAATGTTGTGCAATTTTTCTAAATTAAAATCCATCACCAACGCTTGCGCATGACTGTATTTCAAGCGCTATAGCTCTTGCGCGACCTGAGCTACATTATTGAAATTCTACAATCTAATAGAGTAGGACTCCCGCTGTACAGTGGCATATTCAGAAAAGTGCCACGCCCCTTATTTTCAAAGATATTAAGGCACTTAGGAGAACTTGCGATTTTGGAAATAGTGGGCGTGGCAATAGGCGGGAAATTTGAATCAAGAATTAGACTCCTAATTGCCACCTAACGGATGGTGGAACCCCCATGTCCATAGCGTTCTTAGATCTGTAGATATTAGGCTTTGAAAATAATTAAAATCATGAATGCACCTACTGCGTGATTATGTTCTCCTGGTGTTGGAAAAAAATGTTGTGCAATTTTTCTAAATTAAAATCCATCACCAACGCTTGCACATGACTGTATTTCAAGCGCTATAGCTCTTGCGCGACCTGAGCTACATTATTGAAATTCTACAATCTAATAGAGTAGCACTCCCGCTGTACAGTGGCATATTCAGAAAAGTGCCACGCCCCTTATTTTCAAAGATATTAAGGCACTTAGGAGAAATTGCGATTTTGGAAATAGTGGGCGTGGCAATAGGCGGGAAATTTGAATCAAAAATTAAACTCCTAACTGCCACCTAACGGATGGTGGAACCCCCATGTCCATAGCGTTCTTAGATCTGGAGATATTAGGCTTTGAAAATAATTAAAATCAAGAATGCACCTACTGCGTGATTATGTTCTCCTGGTGTTGGGAAAAAATGTTGTGCAATTTTTCTAAATTAAAATCCATCACCAACGCTTGCACATGACTGTATTTCAAGCGCTATAGCTCTTGCGCGACCTGAGCTACATTATTGAAATTCTACAATCTAATAGAGTAGGACTCCCGCTGTACAGTGGCATATTCAGAAAAGTGCCACGCCCCTTATTTTCAAAGATATTAAGGCACTTAGGAGAAATTGCGATTTTGGAAATAGTGGGCGTGGCAATAGGCGGGAAATTTGAATCAAGAATTAGACTCCTAATTGCCACCTAACGGATGGTGGAACCCCCATGTCCATAGCGTTCTTAGATCTGTAGATATTAGGCTTTGAAAATAATTAAAATCATGAATGCACCTACTGCGTGATTATGTTCTCCTGGTGTTGGGAAAAAATGTTGTGCAATTTTTCTAAATTAAAATCCATCGCCAACGCTTGCGCATGACTGTATTTCAAGCGCTATAGCTCTTGCGCGACCTGAGCTACATTATTGAAATTCTACAATCTAATAGAGTAGGACTCCCGCTGTACAGTGGCATATTCAGAAAAGTGCCACGCCCCTTATTTTCAAAGATATTAAGGCACTTAGGAGAAATTGCGATTTTGGAAATAGTGGGCGTGGCAATAGGCGGGAAATTTGAATCAAGAATTAGACTCCTAATTGCCACCTAACGGATGGTGGAACCCCCATGTCCATAGCGTTCTTAGATCTGTAGATATTAGGCTTTGAAAATAATTAAAATCATGAATGCACCTACTGCGTGATTATGTTCTCCTGGTGTTGGGAAAAAATGTTGTGCAATTTTTCTAAATTAAAATCCATCGCCAACGCTTGCGCATGACTGTATTTCAAGCGCTATAGCTCTTGCGCGACCTGAGCTACATTATTGAAATTCTACAATCTAATAGAGTAGGACTCCCGCTGTACAGTGGCATATTCAGAAAAGTGCCACGCCCCTTATTTTCAAAGATATTAAGGCACTTAGGAGAAATTGCGATTTTGGAAATAGGCGGGAAATTTGAATCACGAATTAGACTCCTAATTGCCACCTAACGGATGGTGGAACCCCCATGTCCATAGCGTTTTTAGATCTGGAGATATTAGGCTTTGAAAATAATTAAAATCATGAATGCACCTACTGCGTGATTATGTTCTCCTGGTGTTGGGAAAAAATGTTGTGCAATTTTTCTAAATTAAAATCCATCACCAACGCTTGCGCATGACTGTATTTCAAGCGCTATAGCTCTTGCGCGACCTGAGCTACATTATTGAAATTCTACAATCTAATGGAGTAGGACTCCCGCTGTACAGTGGCATATTCAGAAAAGTGCCACGCCCCTTATTTTCAAAGATATTAAGGCACTTAGGAGAAATTGCGATTTTGGAAATAGTGGGCGTGGCAATAGGCGGGAAATTTGAATCAAGAATTAGACTCCTAATTGCCACCTAACGGATGGTGGAACCCCCATGTCCATAGCGTTCTTAGATCTGGAGATATTAGGCTTTGAAAATAATTAAAATCATGAATGCACCTACTGCGTGATTATGTTCTCCTGGTGTTGGGAAAAAATGTTGTGCAATTTTTCTAAATTAAAATCCATCACCAACGCTTGCGCATGACTGTATTTCAAGCGCTATAGCTCTTGCGCGACCTGAGCTACATTATTGAAATTCTACAATCTAATGGAGTAGGACTCCCGCTGTACAGTGGCATATTCAGAAAAGTGCCACGCCCCTTATTTTCAAAGATATTAAGGCACTTAGGAGAAATTGCGATTTTGGAAATAGTGGGCGTGGCAATAGGCGGGAAATTTGAATCAAGAATTAGACTCCTAATTGCCACCTAACGGATGGTGAAACCCCCATGTCCATAGCGTTCTTAGATCTGGAGATATTAGGCTTTGAAAATAATTAAAATCATGAATGCACCTACTGCGTGATTATGTTCTCCTGGTGTTGGGAAAAAATGTTGTGCAATTTTTCTAAATTAAAATCCATCACCAACGCTTGCGCATGACTGTATTTCAAGCGCTATAGCTCTTGCGCGACCTGAGCTACATTATTGAAATTCTACAATTTAATAGAGTAGGACTCCCGCTGTACAGTGGCATATTCAGAAAAGTGCCACGCCCCTTATTTTCAAAGATATTAAGGCACTTAGGAGAAATTGCGATTTTGGAAATAGTGGGCGTGGCAATAGGCGGGAAATTTGAATCAAGAATTAGACTCCTAATTGCCACCTAACGGATGGTGAAACCCCCATGTCCATAGCGTTCTTAGATCTGGAGATATTAGGCTTTGAAAATAATTAAAATCATGAATGCACCTACTGCGTGATTATGTTCTCCTGGTGTTGGGAAAAAATGTTGTGCAATTTTTCTAAATTAAAATCCATCGCCAACGCTTGCGCATGACTGTATTTCAAGCGCTATAGCTCTTGCGCGACCTGAGCTACATTATTGAAATTCTACAATCTAATAGAGTAGGACTCCCGCTGTACAGTGGCATATTCAGAAAAGTGCCACGCCCCTTATTTTCAAAGATATTAAGGCACTTAGGAGAAATTGCGATTTTGGAAATAGGCGGGAAATTTGAATCACGAATTAGACTCCTAATTGCCACCTAACGGATGGTGGAACCCCCATGTCCATAGCGTTCTTAGATCTGGAGATATTAGGCTTTGAAAATAATTAAAATCATGAATGCACCTACTGCGTGATTATGTTCTCCTGGTGTTGGGAAAAAATGTTGTGCAATTTTTCTAAATTAAAATCCATCACCAACGCTTGCGCATGACTGTATTTCAAGCGCTATAGCTCTTGCGCGACCTGAGCTACATTATTGAAATTCTACAATCTAATGGAGTAGGACTCCCGCTGTACAGTGGCATATTCAGAAAAGTGCCACGCCCCTTATTTTCAAAGATATTAAGGCACTTAGGAGAAATTGCGATTTTGGAAATAGTGGGCGTGGCAATAGGCGGGAAATTTGAATCAAGAATTAGACTCCTAATTGCCACCTAACGGATGGTGGAACCCCCATGTCCATAGCGTTCTTAGATCTGTAGATATTAGGCTTTGAAAATAATTAAAATCATGAATGCACCTACTGCGTGATTATGTTCTCCTGGTGTTGGAAAAAAATGTTGTGCAATTTTTCTAAATTAAAATCCATCACCAACGCTTGCACATGACTGTATTTCAAGCGCTATAGCTCTTGCGCGACCTGAGCTACATTATTGAAATTCTACAATCTAATAGAGTAGCACTCCCGCTGTACAGTGGCATATTCAGAAAAGTGCCACGCCCCTTATTTTCAAAGATATTAAGGCACTTAGGAGAAATTGCGATTTTGGAAATAGTGGGCGTGGCAATAGGCGGGAAATTTGAATCAAAAATTAAACTCCTAACTGCCACCTAACGGATGGTGGAACCCCCATGTCCATAGCGTTCTTAGATCTGGAGATATTAGGCTTTGAAAATAATTAAAATCAAGAATGCACCTACTGCGTGATTATGTTCTCCTGGTGTTGGGAAAAAATGTTGTGCAATTTTTCTAAATTAAAATCCATCACCAACGCTTGCACATGACTGTATTTCAAGCGCTATAGCTCTTGCGCGACCTGAGCTACATTATTGAAATTCTACAATCTAATAGAGTAGGACTCCCGCTGTACAGTGGCATATTCAGAAAAGTGCCACGCCCCTTATTTTCAAAGATATTAAGGCACTTAGGAGAAATTGCGATTTTGGAAATAGTGGGCGTGGCAATAGGCGGGAAATTTGAATCAAGAATTAGACTCCTAATTGCCACCTAACGGATGGTGGAACCCCCATGTCCATAGCGTTCTTAGATCTGGAGATATTAGGCTTTGAAAATAATTAAAATCATGAATGCACCTACTGCGTGATTATGTTCTCCTGGTGTTGGGAAAAAATGTTGTGCAATTTTTCTAAATTAAAATCCATCACCAACGCTTGCGCATGACTGTATTTCAAGCGCTATAGCTCTTGCGCGACCTGAGCTACATTATTGAAATTCTACAATCTAATGGAGTAGGACTCCCGCTGTACAGTGGCATATTCAGAAAAGTGCCACGCCCCTTATTTTCAAAGATATTAAGGCACTTAGGAGAAATTGCGATTTTGGAAATAGTGGGCGTGGCAATAGGCGGGAAATTTGAATCAAGAATTAGACTCCTAATTGCCACCTAACGGATGGTGGAACCCCCATGTCCATAGCGTTCTTAGATCTGTAGATATTAGGCTTTGAAAATAATTAAAATCATGAATGCACCTACTGCGTGATTATGTTCTCCTGGTGTTGGGAAAAAATGTTGTGCAATTTTTCTAAATTAAAATCCATCGCCAACGCTTGCGCATGACTGTATTTCAAGCGCTATAGCTCTTGCGCGACCTGAGCTACATTATTGAAATTCTACAATCTAATAGAGTAGGACTCCCGCTGTACAGTGGCATATTCAGAAAAGTGCCACGCCCCTTATTTTCAAAGATATTAAGGCACTTAGGAGAAATTGCGATTTTGGAAATAGGCGGGAAATTTGAATCACGAATTAGACTCCTAATTGCCACCTAACGGATGGTGGAACCCCCATGTCCATAGCGTTTTTAGATCTGGAGATATTAGGCTTTGAAAATAATTAAAATCATGAATGCACCTACTGCGTGATTATGTTCTCCTGGTGTTGGGAAAAAATGTTGTGCAATTTTTCTAAATTAAAATCCATCACCAACGCTTGCGCATGACTGTATTTCAAGCGCTATAGCTCTTGCGCGACCTGAGCTACATTATTGAAATTCTACAATCTAATGGAGTAGGACTCCCGCTGTACAGTGGCATATTCAGAAAAGTGCCACGCCCCTTATTTTCAAAGATATTAAGGCACTTAGGAGAAATTGCGATTTTGGAAATAGTGGGCGTGGCAATAGGCGGGAAATTTGAATCAAGAATTAGACTCCTAATTGCCACCTAACGGATGGTGGAACCCCCATGTCCATAGCGTTCTTAGATCTGGAGATATTAGGCTTTGAAAATAATTAAAATCATGAATGCACCTACTGCGTGATTATGTTCTCCTGGTGTTGGGAAAAAATGTTGTGCAATTTTTCTAAATTAAAATCCATCACCAACGCTTGCGCATGACTGTATTTCAAGCGCTATAGCTCTTGCGCGACCTGAGCTACATTATTGAAATTCTACAATCTAATGGAGTAGGACTCCCGCTGTACAGTGGCATATTCAGAAAAGTGCCACGCCCCTTATTTTCAAAGATATTAAGGCACTTAGGAGAAATTGCGATTTTGGAAATAGTGGGCGTGGCAATAGGCGGGAAATTTGAATCAAGAATTAGACTCCTAATTGCCACCTAACGGATGGTGAAACCCCCATGTCCATAGCGTTCTTAGATCTGGAGATATTAGGCTTTGAAAATAATTAAAATCATGAATGCACCTACTGCGTGATTATGTTCTCCTGGTGTTGGGAAAAAATGTTGTGCAATTTTTCTAAATTAAAATCCATCACCAACGCTTGCGCATGACTGTATTTCAAGCGCTATAGCTCTTGCGCGACCTGAGCTACATTATTGAAATTCTACAATTTAATAGAGTAGGACTCCCGCTGTACAGTGGCATATTCAGAAAAGTGCCACGCCCCTTATTTTCAAAGATATTAAGGCACTTAGGAGAAATTGCGATTTTGGAAATAGTGGGCGTGGCAATAGGCGGGAAATTTGAATCAAGAATTAGACTCCTAATTGCCACCTAACGGATGGTGAAACCCCCATGTCCATAGCGTTCTTAGATCTGGAGATATTAGGCTTTGAAAATAATTAAAATCATGAATGCACCTACTGCGTGATTATGTTCTCCTGGTGTTGGGAAAAAATGTTGTGCAATTTTTCTAAATTAAAATCCATCGCCAACGCTTGCGCATGACTGTATTTCAAGCGCTATAGCTCTTGCGCGACCTGAGCTACATTATTGAAATTCTACAATCTAATAGAGTAGGACTCCCGCTGTACAGTGGCATATTCAGAAAAGTGCCACGCCCCTTATTTTCAAAGATATTAAGGCACTTAGGAGAAATTGCGATTTTGGAAATAGGCGGGAAATTTGAATCACGAATTAGACTCCTAATTGCCACCTAACGGATGGTGGAACCCCCATGTCCATAGCGTTCTTAGATCTGGAGATATTAGGCTTTGAAAATAATTAAAATCATGAATGCACCTACTGCGTGATTATGTTCTCCTGGTGTTGGGAAAAAATGTTGTGCAATTTTTCTAAATTAAAATCCATCACCAACGCTTGCGCATGACTGTATTTCAAGCGCTATAGCTCTTGCGCGACCTGAGCTACATTATTGAAATTCTACAATCTAATGGAGTAGGACTCCCGCTGTACAGTGGCATATTCAGAAAAGTGCCACGCCCCTTATTTTCAAAGATATTAAGGCACTTAGGAGAAATTGCGATTTTGGAAATAGTGGGCGTGGCAATAGGCGGGAAATTTGAATCAAGAATTAGACTCCTAATTGCCACCTAACGGATGGTGGAACCCCCATGTCCATAGCGTTCTTAGATCTGGAGATATTAGGCTTTGAAAATAATTAAAATCATGAATGCACCTACTGCGTGATTATGTTCTCCTGGTGTTGGGAAAAAATGTTGTGCAATTTTTCTAAATTAAAATCCATCACCAACGCTTGCGCATGACTGTATTTCAAGCGCTATAGCTCTTGCGCGACCTGAGCTACATTATTGAAATTCTACAATTTAATAGAGTAGGACTCCCGCTGTACAGTTGCATATTCAGAAAAGTGCCACGCCCCTTATTTTCAAAGATATTAAGGCACTTAGGAGAAATTGCGATTTTGGAAATAGTGGGCGTGGCAATAGGCGGGAAATTTGAATCAAGAATTAGACTCCTAATTGCCACCTAACGGATGGTGAAACCCCCATGTCCATAGCGTTCTTAGATCTGGAGATATTAGGCTTTGAAAATAATTAAAATCATGAATGCACCTACTGCGTGATTATGTTCTCCTGGTGTTGGGAAAAAATGTTGTGCAATTTTTCTAAATTAAAATCCATCACCAACGCTTGCGCATGACTGTATTTCAAGCGCTATAGCTCTTGCGCGACCTGAGCTACATTATTGAAATTCTACAATTTAATAGAGTAGGACTCCCGCTGTACAGTGGCATATTCAGAAAAGTGCCACGCCCCTTATTTTCAAAGATATTAAGGCACTTAGGAGAAATTGCGATTTTGGAAATAGTGGGCGTGGCAATAGGCGGGAAATTTGAATCAAGAATTAGACTCCTAATTGCCACCTAACGGATGGTGAAACCCCCATGTCCATAGCGTTCTTAGATCTGGAGATATTAGGCTTTGAAAATAATTAAAATCATGAATGCACCTACTGCGTGATTATGTTCTCCTGGTGTTGGGAAAAAATGTTGTGCAATTTTTCTAAATTAAAATCCATCACCAACGCTTGCGCATGACTGTATTTCAAGCGCTATAGCTCTTGCGCGACCTGAGCTACATTATTGAAATTCTACAATTTAATAGAGTAGGACTCCCGCTGTACAGTGGCATATTCAGAAAAGTGCCACGCCCCTTATTTTCAAAGATATTAAGGCACTTAGGAGAAATTGCGATTTTGGAAATAGTGGGCGTGGCAATAGGCGGGAAATTTGAATCAAGAATTAGACTCCTAATTGCCACCTAACGGATGGTGAAACCCCCATGTCCATAGCGTTCTTAGATCTGGAGATATTAGGCTTTGAAAATAATTAAAATCATGAATGCACCTACTGCGTGATTATGTTCTCCTGGTGTTGGGAAAAAATGTTGTGCAATTTTTCTAAATTAAAATCCATCACCAACGCTTGCGCATGACTGTATTTCAAGCGCTATAGCTCTTGCGCGACCTGAGCTACATTATTGAAATTCTACAATCTAATGGAGTAGGACTCCCGCTGTACAGTGGCATATTCAGAAAAGTGCCACGCCCCTTATTTTCCAAGATATTAAGGCACTTAGGAGAAATTGCGATTTTGGAAATAGTGGGCGTGGCAATAGGCGGGAAATTTGAATCAAGAATTAGACTCCTAATTGCCACCTAACGGATGGTGGAACCCCCATGTCCATAGCGTTCTTAGATCTGGAGATATTAGGCTTTGAAAATAATTAAAATCATGAATGCACCTACTGCGTGATTATGTTCTCCTGGTGTTGGGAAAAAATGTTGTGCAATTTTTCTAAATTAAAATCCATCACCAACGCTTGCGCATGACTGTATTTCAAGCGCTATAGCTCTTGCGCGACCTGAGCTACATTATTGAAATTCTACAATCTAATGGAGTAGGACTCCCGCTGTACAGTGGCATATTCAGAAAAGTGCCACGCCCCTTATTTTCAAAGATATTAAGGCACTTAGGAGAAATTGCGATTTTGGAAATAGTGGGCGTGGCAATAGGCGGGAAATTTGAATCAAGAATTAGACTCCTAATTGCCACCTAAGGGATGGTGGAACCCCCATGTCCATAGCGTTCTTAGATCTGGAGATATTAGGCTTTGAAAATAATTAAAATCATGAATGCACCTACTGCGTGATTATGTTCTCCTGGTGTTGGGAAAAAATGTTGTGCAATTTTTCTAAATTAAAATCCATCACCAACGCTTGCGCATGACTGTATTTCAAGCGCTATAGCTCTTGCGCGACCTGAGCTACATTATTGAAATTCTACAATCTAATGGAGTAGGACTCCCGCTGTACAGTGGCATATTCAGAAAAGTGCCACGCCCCTTATTTTCAAAGATATTAAGGCACTTAGGAGAAATTGCGATTTTGGAAATAGTGGGCGTGGCAATAGGCGGGAAATTTGAATCAAGAATTAGACTCCTAATTGCCACCTAACGGATGGTGGAACCCCCATGTCCATAGCGTTCTTAGATCTGGAGATATTAGGCTTTGAAAATAATTAAAATCATGAATGCACCTACTGCGTGATTATGTTCTCCTGGTGTTGGGAAAAAATGTTGTGCAATTTTTCTAAATTAAAATCCATCACCAACGCTTGCGCATGACTGTATTTCAAGCGCTATAGCTCTTGCGCGACCTGAGCTACATTATTGAAATTCTACAATCTAATAGAGTAGGACTCCCGCTGTACAGTGGCATATTCAGAAAAGTGCCACGCCCCTTATTTTCAAAGATATTAAGGCACTTAGGAGAAATTGCGATTTTGGAAATAGTGGGCGTGGCAATAGGCGGGAAATTTGAATCAAGAATTAGACTCCTAATTGCCACCTAACGGATGGTGGAACCCCCATGTCCATAGCGTTCTTAGATTTGGAGATATTAGGCTTTGAAAATAATTAAAATCATGAATGCACCTACTGCGTGATTATGTTCTCCTGGTGTTGGAAAAAAATGTTGTGCAATTTTTCTAAATTAAAATCCATCACCAACGCTTGCACATGACTGTATTTCAAGCGCTATAGCTCTTGCGCGACCTGAGCTACATTATTGAAATTCTACAATCTAATAGAGTAGCACTCCCGCTGTACAGTGGCATATTCAGAAAAGTGCCACGCCCCTTATTTTCAAAGATATTAAGGCACTTAGGAGAAATTGCGATTTTGGAAATAGTGGGCGTGGCAATAGGCGGGAAATTTGAATCAAAAATTAAACTCCTAACTGCCACCTAACGGATGGTGGAACCCCCATGTCCATAGCGTTCTTAGATCTGGAGATATTAGGCTTTGAAAATAATTAAAATCATGAATGCACCTACTGCGTGATTATGTTCTCCTGGTGTTGGGAAAAAATGTTGTGCAATTTTTCTAAATTAAAATCCATCACCAACGCTTGCGCATGACTGTATTTCAAGCGCTATAGCTCTTGCGCGACCTGAGCTACATTATTGAAATTCTACAGTCTAATGGAGTAGGACTCCCGCTGTACAGTGGCATATTCAGAAAAGTGCCACGCCCCTTATTTTCAAAGATATTAAGGCACTTAGGAGAAATTGCGATTTTGGAAATAGTGGGCGTGGCAATAGGCGGGAAATTTGAATCAAGAATTAGACTCCTAATTGCCACCTAACGGATGGTGGAACCCCCATGTCCATAGCGTTCTTAGATCTGGAGATATTAGGCTTTGAAAATAATTAAAATCATGAATGCACCTACTGCGTGATTATGTTCTCCTGGTGTTGGGAAAAAATGTTGTGCAATTTTTCTAAATTAAAATCCATCACCAACGCTTGCGCATGACTGTATTTCAAGCGCTATAGCTCTTGCGCGACCTGAGCTACATTATTGAAATTCTACAATCTAATGGAGTAGGACTCCCGCTGTACAGTGGCATATTCAGAAAAGTGCCACGCCCCTTATTTTCAAAGATATTAAGGCACTTAGGAGAAATTGCGATTTTGGAAATAGTGGGCGTGGCAATAGGCGGGAAATTTGAATCAAGAATTAGACTCCTAATTGCCACCTAACGGATGGTGGAACCCCCATGTCCATAGCGTTCTTAGATCTGTAGATATTAGGCTTTGAAAATAATTAAAATCATGAATGCACCTACTGCGTGATTATGTTCTCCTGGTGTTGGGAAAAAATGTTGTGCAATTTTTCTAAATTAAAATCCATCGCCAACGCTTGCGCATGACTGTATTTCAAGCGCTATAGCTCTTGCGCGAACTGAGCTACATTATTGAAATTCTACAATCTAATAGAGTAGGACTCCCGCTGTACAGTGGCATATTCAGAAAAGTGCCACGCCCCTTATTTTCAAAGATATTAAGGCACTTAGGAGAAATTGCGATTTTGGAAATAGTGGGCGTGGCAATAGGCGGGAAATTTGAATCACGAATTAGACTCCTAATTGCCACCTAACGGATGGTGGAACCCCCATGTCCATAGCGTTCTTAGATCTGGAGATATTAGGCTTTGAAAATAATTAAAATCATGAATGCACCTACTGCGTGATTATGTTCTCCTGGTGTTGGGAAAAAATGTTGTGCAATTTTTCTAAATTAAAATCCATCACCAACGCTTGCGCATGACTGTATTTCAAGCGCTATAGCTCTTGCGCGACCTGAGCTACATTATTGAAATTCTACAATCTAATGGAGTAGGACTCCCGCTGTACAGTGGCATATTCAGAAAAGTGCCACGCCCCTTATTTTCAAAGATATTAAGGCACTTAGGAGAAATTGCGATTTTGGAAATAGTGGGCGTGGCAATAGGCGGGAAATTTGAATCAAGAATTAGACTCCTAATTGCCACCTAACGGATGGTGGAACCCCCATGTCCATAGCGTTCTTAGATCTGGAGATATTAGGCTTTGAAAATAATTAAAATCATGAATGCACCTACTGCGTGATTATGTTCTTCTGGTGTTGGGAAAAAATGTTGTGCAATTTTTCTAAATTAAAATCCATCACCAACGCTTGCGCATGACTGTATTTCAAGCGCTATAGCTCTTGCGCGACCTGAGCTACATTATTGAAATTCTACACTTTAATAGAGTAGGACTCCCGCTGTACAGTGGCATATTCAGAAAAGTGCCACGCCCCTTATTTTCAAAGATATTAAGGCACTTAGGAGAAATTGCGATTTTGGAAATAGTGGGCGTGGCAATAGGCGGGAAATTTGAATCAAGAATTAGACTCCTAATTGCCACCTAACGGATGGTGAAACCCCCATGTCCATAGCGTTCTTAGATCTGGAGATATTAGGCTTTGAAAATAATTAAAATCATGAATGCACCTACTGCGTGATTATGTTCTCCTGGTGTTGGGAAAAAATGTTGTGCAATTTTTCTAAATTAAAATCCATCACCAACGCTTGCGCATGACTGTATTTCAAGCGCTATAGCTCTTGCGCGACCTGAGCTACATTATTGAAATTCTACAATCTAATGGAGTAGGACTCCCGCTGTACAGTGGCATATTCAGAAAAGTGCCACGCCCCTTATTTTCCAAGATATTAAGGCACTTAGGAGAAATTGCGATTTTGGAAATAGTGGGCGTGGCAATAGGCGGGAAATTTGAATCAAGAATTAGACTCCTAATTGCCACCTAACGGATGGTGGAACCCCCATGTCCATAGCGTTCTTAGATCTGGAGATATTAGTCTTTGAAAATAATTAAAATCATGAATGCACCTACTGCGTGATTATGTTCTCCTGGTGTTGGGAAAAAATGTTGTGCAATTTTTCTAAATTAAAATCCATCACCAACGCTTGCGCATGACTGTATTTCAAGCGCTATAGCTCTTGCGCGACCTGAGCTACATTATTGAAATTCTACAATCTAATGGAGTAGGACTCCCGCTGTACAGTGGCATATTCAGAAAAGTGCCACGCCCCTTATTTTCAAAGATATTAAGGCACTTAGGAGAAATTGCGATTTTGGAAATAGTGGGCGTGGCAATAGGCGGGAAATTTGAATCAAGAATTAGACTCCTAATTGCCACCTAACGGATGGTGGAACCCCCATGTCCATAGCGTTCTTAGATCTGGAGATATTAGGCTTTGAAAATAATTAAAATCATGAATGCACCTACTGCGTGATTATGTTCTCCTGGTGTTGGGAAAAAATGTTGTGCAATTTTTCTAAATTAAAATCCATCACCAACGCTTGCGCATGACTGTATTTCAAGCGCTATAGCTCTTGCGCGACCTGAGCTACATTATTGAAATTCTACAATCTAATGGAGTAGGACTCCCGCTGTACAGTGGCATATTCAGAAAAGTGCCACGCCCCTTATTTTCAAAGATATTAAGGCACTTAGGAGAAATTGCGATTTTGGAAATAGTGGGCGTGGCAATAGGCGGAAAATTTGAATCAAGAATTAGACTCCTAATTGCCACCTAACGGATGGTGGAACCCCCATGTCCATAGCGTTCTTAGATCTGGAGATATTAGGCTTTGAAAATAATTAAAATCATGAATGCACCTACTGCGTGATTATGTTCTCCTGGTGTTGGGAAAAAATGTTGTGCAATTTTTCTAAATTAAAATCCATCACCAACGCTTGCGCATGACTGTATTTCAAGCGCTATAGCTCTTGCGCGACCTGAGCTACATTATTGAAATTCTACAATCTAATGGAGTAGGACTCCCGCTGTACAGTGGCATATTCAGAAAAGTGCCACGCCCCTTATTTTCAAAGATATTAAGGCACTTAGGAGAAATTGCGATTTTGGAAATAGTGGGCGTGGCAATAGGCGGGAAATTTGAATCAAGAATTAGACTCCTAATTGCCACCTAACGGATGGTGGAACCCCCATGTCCATAGCGTTCTTAGATCTGGAGATATTAGGCTTTGAAAATAATTAAAATCATGAATGCACCTACTGCGTGATTATGTTCTCCTGGTGTTGGGAAAAAATGTTGTGCAATTTTTCTAAATTAAAATCCATCACCAACGCTTGCGCATGACTGTATTTCAAGCGCTATAGCTCTTGCGCGACCTGAGCTACATTATTGAAATTCTACAATCTAATGGAGTAGGACTCCCGCTGTACAGTGGCATATTCAGAAAAGTGCCACGCCCCTTATTTTCAAAGATATTAAGGCACTTAGGAGAAATTGCGATTTTGGAAATAGTGGGCGTGGCAATAGGCGGAAAATTTGAATCAAGAATTAGACTCCTAATTGCCACCTAACGGATGGTGGAACCCCCATGTCCATAGCGTTCTTAGATCTGGAGATATTAGGCTTTGAAAATAATTAAAATCATGAATGCACCTACTGCGTGATTATGTTCTCCTGGTGTTGGGAAAAAATGTTGTGCAATTTTTCTAAATTAAAATCCATCACCAACGCTTGCGCATGACTGTATTTCAAGCGCTATAGCTCTTGCGCGACCTGAGCTACATTATTGAAATTCTACAATCTAATGGAGTAGGACTCCCGCTGTACAGTGGCATATTCAGAAAAGTGCCACGCCCCTTATTTTCAAAGATATTAAGGCACTTAGGAGAAATTGCGATTTTGGAAATAGTGGGCGTGGCAATAGGCGGGAAATTTGAATCAAGAATTAGACTCCTAATTGCCACCTAACGGATGGTGGAACCCCCATGTCCATAGCGTTCTTAGATCTGGAGATATTAGGCTTTGAAAATAATTAAAATCATGAATGCACCTACTGCGTGATTATGTTCTCCTGGTGTTGGGAAAAAATGTTGTGCAATTTTTCTAAATTAAAATCCATCACCAACGCTTGCGCATGACTGTATTTCAAGCGCTATAGCTCTTGCGCGACCTGAGCTACATTATTGAAATTCTACAATCTAATGGAGTAGGACTCCCGCTGTACAGTGGCATATTCAGAAAAGTGCCACGCCCCTTATTTTCAAAGATATTAAGGCACTTAGGAGAAATTGCGATTTTGGAAATAGTGGGCGTGGCAATAGGCGGGAAATTTGAATCAAGAATTAGACTCCTAATTGCCACCTAACGGATGGTGAAACCCCCATGTCCATAGCGTTCTTAGATCTGGAGATATTAGGCTTTGAAAATAATTAAAATCATGAATGCACCTACTGCGTGATTATGTTCTCCTGGTGTTGGGAAAAAATGTTGTGCAATTTTTCTAAATTAAAATCCATCACCAACGCTTGCGCATGACTGTATTTCAAGCGCTATAGCTCTTGCGCGACCTGAGCTACATTATTGAAATTCTACAATCTAATGGAGTAGGACTCCCGCTGTACAGTGGCATATTCAGAAAAGTGCCACGCCCCTTATTTTCAAAGATATTAAGGCACTTAGGAGAAATTGCGATTTTGGAAATAGTGGGCGTGGCAATAGGCGGGAAATTTGAATCAAGAATTAGACTCCTAATTGCCACCTAACGGATGGTGAAACCCCCATGTCCATAGCGTTCTTAGATCTGGAGATATTAGGCTTTGAAAATAATTAAAATCATGAATGCACCTACTGCGTGATTATGTTCTCCTGGTGTTGGGAAAAAATGTTGTGCAATTTTTCTAAATTAAAATCCATCACCAACGCTTGCGCATGACTGTATTTCAAGCGCTATAGCTCTTGCGCGACCTGAGCTACATTATTGAAATTCTACAATTTAATAGAGTAGGACTCCCGCTGTACAGTGGCATATTCAGAAAAGTGCCACGCCCCTTATTTTCAAAGATATTAAGGCACTTAGGAGAAATTGCGATTTTGGAAATAGTGGGCGTGGCAATAGGCGGGAAATTTGAATCAAGAATTAGACTCCTAATTGCCACCTAACGGATGGTGAAACCCCCATGTCCATAGCGTTCTTAGATCTGGAGATATTAGGCTTTGAAAATAATTAAAATCATGAATGCACCTACTGCGTGATTATGTTCTCCTGGTGTTGGGAAAAAATGTTGTGCAATTTTTCTAAATTAAAATCCATCGCCAACGCTTGCGCATGACTGTATTTCAAGCGCTATAGCTCTTGCGCGACCTGAGCTACATTATTGAAATTCTACAATCTAATAGAGTAGGACTCCCGCTGTACAGTGGCATATTCAGAAAAGTGCCACGCCCCTTATTTTCAAAGATATTAAGGCACTTAGGAGAAATTGCGATTTTGGAAATAGGCGGGAAATTTGAATCACGAATTAGACTCCTAATTGCCACCTAACGGATGGTGGAACCCCCATGTCCATAGCGTTCTTAGATCTGGAGATATTAGGCTTTGAAAATAATTAAAATCATGAATGCACCTACTGCGTGATTATGTTCTCCTGGTGTTGGGAAAAAATGTTGTGCAATTTTTCTAAATTAAAATCCATCACCAACGCTTGCGCATGACTGTATTTCAAGCGCTATAGCTCTTGCGCGACCTGAGCTACATTATTGAAATTCTACAATCTAATGGAGTAGGACTCCCGCTGTACAGTGGCATATTCAGAAAAGTGCCACGCCCCTTATTTTCAAAGATATTAAGGCACTTAGGAGAAATTGCGATTTTGGAAATAGTGGGCGTGGCAATAGGCGGGAAATTTGAATCAAGAATTAGACTCCTAATTGCCACCTAACGGATGGTGGAACCCCCATGTCCATAGCGTTCTTAGATCTGTAGATATTAGGCTTTGAAAATAATTAAAATCATGAATGCACCTACTGCGTGATTATGTTCTCCTGGTGTTGGAAAAAAATGTTGTGCAATTTTTCTAAATTAAAATCCATCACCAACGCTTGCACATGACTGTATTTCAAGCGCTATAGCTCTTGCGCGACCTGAGCTACATTATTGAAATTCTACAATCTAATAGAGTAGCACTCCCGCTGTACAGTGGCATATTCAGAAAAGTGCCACGCCCCTTATTTTCAAAGATATTAAGGCACTTAGGAGAAATTGCGATTTTGGAAATAGTGGGCGTGGCAATAGGCGGGAAATTTGAATCAAAAATTAAACTCCTAACTGCCACCTAACGGATGGTGGAACCCCCATGTCCATAGCGTTCTTAGATCTGGAGATATTAGGCTTTGAAAATAATTAAAATCAAGAATGCACCTACTGCGTGATTATGTTCTCCTGGTGTTGGGAAAAAATGTTGTGCAATTTTTCTAAATTAAAATCCATCACCAACGCTTGCACATGACTGTATTTCAAGCGCTATAGCTCTTGCGCGACCTGAGCTACATTATTGAAATTCTACAATCTAATAGAGTAGCACTCCCGCTGTACAGTGGCATATTCAGAAAAGTGCCACGCCCCTTATTTTCAAAGATATTAAGGCACTTAGGAGAAATTGCGATTTTGGAAATAGTGGGCGTGGCAATAGGCGGGAAATTTGAATCAAAAATTAAACTCCTAACTGCCACCTAACGGATGGTGGAACCCCCATGTCCATAGCGTTCTTAGATCTGGAGATATTAGGCTTTGAAAATAATTAAAATCAAGAATGCACCTACTGCGTGATTATGTTCTCCTGGTGTTGGGAAAAAATGTTGTGCAATTTTTCTAAATTAAAATCCATCACCAACGCTTGCACATGACTGTATTTCAAGCGCTATAGCTCTTGCGCGACCTGAGCTACATTATTGAAATTCTACAATCTAATAGAGTAGGACTCCCGCTGTACAGTGGCATATTCAGAAAAGTGCCACGCCCCTTATTTTCAAAGATATTAAGGCACTTAGGAGAAATTGCGATTTTGGAAATAGTGGGCGTGGCAATAGGCGGGAAATTTGAATCAAGAATTAGACTCCTAATTGCCACCTAACGGATGGTGGAACCCCCATGTCCATAGCGTTCTTAGATCTGTAGATATTAGGCTTTGAAAATAATTAAAATCATGAATGCACCTACTGCGTGATTATGTTCTCCTGGTGTTGGGAAAAAATGTTGTGCAATTTTTCTAAATTAAAATCCATCGCCAACGCTTGCGCATGACTGTATTTCAAGCGCTATAGCTCTTGCGCGACCTGAGCTACATTATTGAAATTCTACAATCTAATGGAGTAGGACTCCCGCTGTACAGTGGCATATTCAGAAAAGTGCCACGCCCCTTATTTTCAAAGATATTAAGGCACTTAGGAGAAATTGCGATTTTGGAAATAGTGGGCGTGGCAATAGGCGGGAAATTTGAATCAAGAATTAGACTCCTAATTGCCACCTAACGGATGGTGGAACCCCCATGTCCATAGCGTTCTTAGATCTGTAGATATTAGGCTTTGAAAATAATTAAAATCATGAATGCACCTACTGCGTGATTATGTTCTCCTGGTGTTGGGAAAAAATGTTGTGCAATTTTTCTAAATTAAAATCCATCGCCAACGCTTGCGCATGACTGTATTTCAAGCGCTATAGCTCTTGCGCGACCTGAGCTACATTATTGAAATTCTACAATCTAATAGAGTAGGACTCCCGCTGTACAGTGGCATATTCAGAAAAGTGCCACGCCCCTTATTTTCAAAGATATTAAGGCACTTAGGAGAAATTGCGATTTTGGAAATAGGCGGGAAATTTGAATCACGAATTAGACTCCTAATTGCCACCTAACGGATGGTGGAACCCCCATGTCCATAGCGTTTTTAGATCTGGAGATATTAGGCTTTGAAAATAATTAAAATCATGAATGCACCTACTGCGTGATTATGTTCTCCTGGTGTTGGGAAAAAATGTTGTGCAATTTTTCTAAATTAAAATCCATCACCAACGCTTGCGCATGACTGTATTTCAAGCGCTATAGCTCTTGCGCGACCTGAGCTACATTATTGAAATTCTACAATCTAATGGAGTAGGACTCCCGCTGTACAGTGGCATATTCAGAAAAGTGCCACGCCCCTTATTTTCAAAGATATTAAGGCACTTAGGAGAAATTGCGATTTTGGAAATAGTGGGCGTGGCAATAGGCGGGAAATTTGAATCAAGAATTAGACTCCTAATTGCCACCTAACGGATGGTGGAACCCCCATGTCCATAGCGTTCTTAGATCTGGAGATATTAGGCTTTGAAAATAATTAAAATCATGAATGCACCTACTGCGTGATTATGTTCTCCTGGTGTTGGGAAAAAATGTTGTGCAATTTTTCTAAATTAAAATCCATCACCAACGCTTGCGCATGACTGTATTTCAAGCGCTATAGCTCTTGCGCGACCTGAGCTACATTATTGAAATTCTACAATCTAATGGAGTAGGACTCCCGCTGTACAGTGGCATATTCAGAAAAGTGCCACGCCCCTTATTTTCAAAGATATTAAGGCACTTAGGAGAAATTGCGATTTTGGAAATAGTGGGCGTGGCAATAGGCGGGAAATTTGAATCAAGAATTAGACTCCTAATTGCCACCTAACGGATGGTGAAACCCCCATGTCCATAGCGTTCTTAGATCTGGAGATATTAGGCTTTGAAAATAATTAAAATCATGAATGCACCTACTGCGTGATTATGTTCTCCTGGTGTTGGGAAAAAATGTTGTGCAATTTTTCTAAATTAAAATCCATCACCAACGCTTGCGCATGACTGTATTTCAAGCGCTATAGCTCTTGCGCGACCTGAGCTACATTATTGAAATTCTACAATTTAATAGAGTAGGACTCCCGCTGTACAGTGGCATATTCAGAAAAGTGCCACGCCCCTTATTTTCAAAGATATTAAGGCACTTAGGAGAAATTGCGATTTTGGAAATAGTGGGCGTGGCAATAGGCGGGAAATTTGAATCAAGAATTAGACTCCTAATTGCCACCTAACGGATGGTGAAACCCCCATGTCCATAGCGTTCTTAGATCTGGAGATATTAGGCTTTGAAAATAATTAAAATCATGAATGCACCTACTGCGTGATTATGTTCTCCTGGTGTTGGGAAAAAATGTTGTGCAATTTTTCTAAATTAAAATCCATCGCCAACGCTTGCGCATGACTGTATTTCAAGCGCTATAGCTCTTGCGCGACCTGAGCTACATTATTGAAATTCTACAATCTAATAGAGTAGGACTCCCGCTGTACAGTGGCATATTCAGAAAAGTGCCACGCCCCTTATTTTCAAAGATATTAAGGCACTTAGGAGAAATTGCGATTTTGGAAATAGGCGGGAAATTTGAATCACGAATTAGACTCCTAATTGCCACCTAACGGATGGTGGAACCCCCATGTCCATAGCGTTCTTAGATCTGGAGATATTAGGCTTTGAAAATAATTAAAATCATGAATGCACCTACTGCGTGATTATGTTCTCCTGGTGTTGGGAAAAAATGTTGTGCAATTTTTCTAAATTAAAATCCATCACCAACGCTTGCGCATGACTGTATTTCAAGCGCTATAGCTCTTGCGCGACCTGAGCTACATTATTGAAATTCTACAATCTAATGGAGTAGGACTCCCGCTGTACAGTGGCATATTCAGAAAAGTGCCACGCCCCTTATTTTCAAAGATATTAAGGCACTTAGGAGAAATTGCGATTTTGGAAATAGTGGGCGTGGCAATAGGCGGGAAATTTGAATCAAGAATTAGACTCCTAATTGCCACCTAACGGATGGTGGAACCCCCATGTCCATAGCGTTCTTAGATCTGGAGATATTAGGCTTTGAAAATAATTAAAATCATGAATGCACCTACTGCGTGATTATGTTCTCCTGGTGTTGGGAAAAAATGTTGTGCAATTTTTCTAAATTAAAATCCATCACCAACGCTTGCGCATGACTGTATTTCAAGCGCTATAGCTCTTGCGCGACCTGAGCTACATTATTGAAATTCTACAATTTAATAGAGTAGGACTCCCGCTGTACAGTTGCATATTCAGAAAAGTGCCACGCCCCTTATTTTCAAAGATATTAAGGCACTTAGGAGAAATTGCGATTTTGGAAATAGTGGGCGTGGCAATAGGCGGGAAATTTGAATCAAGAATTAGACTCCTAATTGCCACCTAACGGATGGTGAAACCCCCATGTCCATAGCGTTCTTAGATCTGGAGATATTAGGCTTTGAAAATAATTAAAATCATGAATGCACCTACTGCGTGATTATGTTCTCCTGGTGTTGGGAAAAAATGTTGTGCAATTTTTCTAAATTAAAATCCATCACCAACGCTTGCGCATGACTGTATTTCAAGCGCTATAGCTCTTGCGCGACCTGAGCTACATTATTGAAATTCTACAATTTAATAGAGTAGGACTCCCGCTGTACAGTGGCATATTCAGAAAAGTGCCACGCCCCTTATTTTCAAAGATATTAAGGCACTTAGGAGAAATTGCGATTTTGGAAATAGTGGGCGTGGCAATAGGCGGGAAATTTGAATCAAGAATTAGACTCCTAATTGCCACCTAACGGATGGTGAAACCCCCATGTCCATAGCGTTCTTAGATCTGGAGATATTAGGCTTTGAAAATAATTAAAATCATGAATGCACCTACTGCGTGATTATGTTCTCCTGGTGTTGGGAAAAAATGTTGTGCAATTTTTCTAAATTAAAATCCATCACCAACGCTTGCGCATGACTGTATTTCAAGCGCTATAGCTCTTGCGCGACCTGAGCTACATTATTGAAATTCTACAATTTAATAGAGTAGGACTCCCGCTGTACAGTGGCATATTCAGAAAAGTGCCACGCCCCTTATTTTCAAAGATATTAAGGCACTTAGGAGAAATTGCGATTTTGGAAATAGTGGGCGTGGCAATAGGCGGGAAATTTGAATCAAGAATTAGACTCCTAATTGCCACCTAACGGATGGTGAAACCCCCATGTCCATAGCGTTCTTAGATCTGGAGATATTAGGCTTTGAAAATAATTAAAATCATGAATGCACCTACTGCGTGATTATGTTCTCCTGGTGTTGGGAAAAAATTTTGTGCAATTTTTCTAAATTAAAATCCATCACCAACGCTTGCGCATGACTGTATTTCAAGCGCTATAGCTCTTGCGCGACCTGAGCTACATTATTGAAATTCTACAATCTAATGGAGTAGGACTCCCGCTGTACAGTGGCATATTCAGAAAAGTGCCACGCCCCTTATTTTCCAAGATATTAAGGCACTTAGGAGAAATTGCGATTTTGGAAATAGTGGGCGTGGCAATAGGCGGGAAATTTGAATCAAGAATTAGACTCCTAATTGCCACCTAACGGATGGTGGAACCCCCATGTCCATAGCGTTCTTAGATCTGGAGATATTAGGCTTTGAAAATAATTAAAATCATGAATGCACCTACTGCGTGATTATGTTCTCCTGGTGTTGGGAAAAAATGTTGTGCAATTTTTCTAAATTAAAATCCATCACCAACGCTTGCGCATGACTGTATTTCAAGCGCTATAGCTCTTGCGCGACCTGAGCTACATTATTGAAATTCTACAATCTAATGGAGTAGGACTCCCGCTGTACAGTGGCATATTCAGAAAAGTGCCACGCCCCTTATTTTCAAAGATATTAAGGCACTTAGGAGAAATTGCGATTTTGGAAATAGTGGGCGTGGCAATAGGCGGGAAATTTGAATCAAGAATTAGACTCCTAATTGCCACCTAAGGGATGGTGGAACCCCCATGTCCATAGCGTTCTTAGATCTGGAGATATTAGGCTTTGAAAATAATTAAAATCATGAATGCACCTACTGCGTGATTATGTTCTCCTGGTGTTGGGAAAAAATGTTGTGCAATTTTTCTAAATTAAAATCCATCACCAACGCTTGCGCATGACTGTATTTCAAGCGCTATAGCTCTTGCGCGACCTGAGCTACATTATTGAAATTCTACAATCTAATGGAGTAGGACTCCCGCTGTACAGTGGCATATTCAGAAAAGTGCCACGCCCCTTATTTTCAAAGATATTAAGGCACTTAGGAGAAATTGCGATTTTGGAAATAGTGGGCGTGGCAATAGGCGGGAAATTTGAATCAAGAATTAGACTCCTAATTGCCACCTAACGGATGGTGGAACCCCCATGTCCATAGCGTTCTTAGATCTGGAGATATTAGGCTTTGAAAATAATTAAAATCATGAATGCACCTACTGCGTGATTATGTTCTCCTGGTGTTGGGAAAAAATGTTGTGCAATTTTTCTAAATTAAAATCCATCACCAACGCTTGCGCATGACTGTATTTCAAGCGCTATAGCTCTTGCGCGACCTGAGCTACATTATTGAAATTCTACAATCTAATAGAGTAGGACTCCCGCTGTACAGTGGCATATTCAGAAAAGTGCCACGCCCCTTATTTTCAAAGATATTAAGGCACTTAGGAGAAATTGCGATTTTGGAAATAGTGGGCGTGGCAATAGGCGGGAAATTTGAATCAAGAATTAGACTCCTAATTGCCACCTAACGGATGGTGGAACCCCCATGTCCATAGCGTTCTTAGATTTGGAGATATTAGGCTTTGAAAATAATTAAAATCATGAATGCACCTACTGCGTGATTATGTTCTCCTGGTGTTGGAAAAAAATGTTGTGCAATTTTTCTAAATTAAAATCCATCACCAACGCTTGCACATGACTGTATTTCAAGCGCTATAGCTCTTGCGCGACCTGAGCTACATTATTGAAATTCTACAATCTAATAGAGTAGCACTCCCGCTGTACAGTGGCATATTCAGAAAAGTGCCACGCCCCTTATTTTCAAAGATATTAAGGCACTTAGGAGAAATTGCGATTTTGGAAATAGTGGGCGTGGCAATAGGCGGGAAATTTGAATCAAAAATTAAACTCCTAACTGCCACCTAACGGATGGTGGAACCCCCATGTCCATAGCGTTCTTAGATCTGGAGATATTAGGCTTTGAAAATAATTAAAATCATGAATGCACCTACTGCGTGATTATGTTCTCCTGGTGTTGGGAAAAAATGTTGTGCAATTTTTCTAAATTAAAATCCATCACCAACGCTTGCGCATGACTGTATTTCAAGCGCTATAGCTCTTGCGCGACCTGAGCTACATTATTGAAATTCTACAGTCTAATGGAGTAGGACTCCCGCTGTACAGTGGCATATTCAGAAAAGTGCCACGCCCCTTATTTTCAAAGATATTAAGGCACTTAGGAGAAATTGCGATTTTGGAAATAGTGGGCGTGGCAATAGGCGGGAAATTTGAATCAAGAATTAGACTCCTAATTGCCACCTAACGGATGGTGGAACCCCCATGTCCATAGCGTTCTTAGATCTGGAGATATTAGGCTTTGAAAATAATTAAAATCATGAATGCACCTACTGCGTGATTATGTTCTCCTGGTGTTGGGAAAAAATGTTGTGCAATTTTTCTAAATTAAAATCCATCACCAACGCTTGCGCATGACTGTATTTCAAGCGCTATAGCTCTTGCGCGACCTGAGCTACATTATTGAAATTCTACAATCTAATGGAGTAGGACTCCCGCTGTACAGTGGCATATTCAGAAAAGTGCCACGCCCCTTATTTTCAAAGATATTAAGGCACTTAGGAGAAATTGCGATTTTGGAAATAGTGGGCGTGGCAATAGGCGGGAAATTTGAATCAAGAATTAGACTCCTAATTGCCACCTAACGGATGGTGGAACCCCCATGTCCATAGCGTTCTTAGATCTGTAGATATTAGGCTTTGAAAATAATTAAAATCATGAATGCACCTACTGCGTGATTATGTTCTCCTGGTGTTGGGAAAAAATGTTGTGCAATTTTTCTAAATTAAAATCCATCGCCAACGCTTGCGCATGACTGTATTTCAAGCGCTATAGCTCTTGCGCGAACTGAGCTACATTATTGAAATTCTACAATCTAATAGAGTAGGACTCCCGCTGTACAGTGGCATATTCAGAAAAGTGCCACGCCCCTTATTTTCAAAGATATTAAGGCACTTAGGAGAAATTGCGATTTTGGAAATAGTGGGCGTGGCAATAGGCGGGAAATTTGAATCACGAATTAGACTCCTAATTGCCACCTAACGGATGGTGGAACCCCCATGTCCATAGCGTTCTTAGATCTGGAGATATTAGGCTTTGAAAATAATTAAAATCATGAATGCACCTACTGCGTGATTATGTTCTCCTGGTGTTGGGAAAAAATGTTGTGCAATTTTTCTAAATTAAAATCCATCACCAACGCTTGCGCATGACTGTATTTCAAGCGCTATAGCTCTTGCGCGACCTGAGCTACATTATTGAAATTCTACAATCTAATGGAGTAGGACTCCCGCTGTACAGTGGCATATTCAGAAAAGTGCCACGCCCCTTATTTTCAAAGATATTAAGGCACTTAGGAGAAATTGCGATTTTGGAAATAGTGGGCGTGGCAATAGGCGGGAAATTTGAATCAAGAATTAGACTCCTAATTGCCACCTAACGGATGGTGGAACCCCCATGTCCATAGCGTTCTTAGATCTGGAGATATTAGGCTTTGAAAATAATTAAAATCATGAATGCACCTACTGCGTGATTATGTTCTCCTGGTGTTGGGAAAAAATGTTGTGCAATTTTTCTAAATTAAAATCCATCACCAACGCTTGCGCATGACTGTATTTCAAGCGCTATAGCTCTTGCGCGACCTGAGCTACATTATTGAAATTCTACACTTTAATAGAGTAGGACTCCCGCTGTACAGTGGCATATTCAGAAAAGTGCCACGCCCCTTATTTTCAAAGATATTAAGGCACTTAGGAGAAATTGCGATTTTGGAAATAGTGGGCGTGGCAATAGGCGGGAAATTTGAATCAAGAATTAGACTCCTAATTGCCACCTAACGGATGGTGAAACCCCCATGTCCATAGCGTTCTTAGATCTGGAGATATTAGGCTTTGAAAATAATTAAAATCATGAATGCACCTACTGCGTGATTATGTTCTCCTGGTGTTGGGAAAAAATGTTGTGCAATTTTTCTAAATTAAAATCCATCACCAACGCTTGCGCATGACTGTATTTCAAGCGCTATAGCTCTTGCGCGACCTGAGCTACATTATTGAAATTCTACAATCTAATGGAGTAGGACTCCCGCTGTACAGTGGCATATTCAGAAAAGTGCCACGCCCCTTATTTTCCAAGATATTAAGGCACTTAGGAGAAATTGCGATTTTGGAAATAGTGGGCGTGGCAATAGGCGGGAAATTTGAATCAAGAATTAGACTCCTAATTGCCACCTAACGGATGGTGGAACCCCCATGTCCATAGCGTTCTTAGATCTGGAGATATTAGTCTTTGAAAATAATTAAAATCATGAATGCACCTACTGCGTGATTATGTTCTCCTGGTGTTGGGAAAAAATGTTGTGCAATTTTTCTAAATTAAAATCCATCACCAACGCTTGCGCATGACTGTATTTCAAGCGCTATAGCTCTTGCGCGACCTGAGCTACATTATTGAAATTCTACAATCTAATGGAGTAGGACTCCCGCTGTACAGTGGCATATTCAGAAAAGTGCCACGCCCCTTATTTTCAAAGATATTAAGGCACTTAGGAGAAATTGCGATTTTGGAAATAGTGGGCGTGGCAATAGGCGGGAAATTTGAATCAAGAATTAGACTCCTAATTGCCACCTAACGGATGGTGGAACCCCCATGTCCATAGCGTTCTTAGATCTGGAGATATTAGGCTTTGAAAATAATTAAAATCATGAATGCACCTACTGCGTGATTATGTTCTCCTGGTGTTGGGAAAAAATGTTGTGCAATTTTTCTAAATTAAAATCCATCACCAACGCTTGCGCATGACTGTATTTCAAGCGCTATAGCTCTTGCGCGACCTGAGCTACATTATTGAAATTCTACAATCTAATGGAGTAGGACTCCCGCTGTACAGTGGCATATTCAGAAAAGTGCCACGCCCCTTATTTTCAAAGATATTAAGGCACTTAGGAGAAATTGCGATTTTGGAAATAGTGGGCGTGGCAATAGGCGGAAAATTTGAATCAAGAATTAGACTCCTAATTGCCACCTAACGGATGGTGGAACCCCCATGTCCATAGCGTTCTTAGATCTGGAGATATTAGGCTTTGAAAATAATTAAAATCATGAATGCACCTACTGCGTGATTATGTTCTCCTGGTGTTGGGAAAAAATGTTGTGCAATTTTTCTAAATTAAAATCCATCACCAACGCTTGCGCATGACTGTATTTCAAGCGCTATAGCTCTTGCGCGACCTGAGCTACATTATTGAAATTCTACAATCTAATGGAGTAGGACTCCCGCTGTACAGTGGCATATTCAGAAAAGTGCCACGCCCCTTATTTTCAAAGATATTAAGGCACTTAGGAGAAATTGCGATTTTGGAAATAGTGGGCGTGGCAATAGGCGGGAAATTTGAATCAAGAATTAGACTCCTAATTGCCACCTAACGGATGGTGGAACCCCCATGTCCATAGCGTTCTTAGATCTGGAGATATTAGGCTTTGAAAATAATTAAAATCATGAATGCACCTACTGCGTGATTATGTTCTCCTGGTGTTGGGAAAAAATGTTGTGCAATTTTTCTAAATTAAAATCCATCACCAACGCTTGCGCATGACTGTATTTCAAGCGCTATAGCTCTTGCGCGACCTGAGCTACATTATTGAAATTCTACAATCTAATGGAGTAGGACTCCCGCTGTACAGTGGCATATTCAGAAAAGTGCCACGCCCCTTATTTTCAAAGATATTAAGGCACTTAGGAGAAATTGCGATTTTGGAAATAGTGGGCGTGGCAATAGGCGGAAAATTTGAATCAAGAATTAGACTCCTAATTGCCACCTAACGGATGGTGGAACCCCCATGTCCATAGCGTTCTTAGATCTGGAGATATTAGGCTTTGAAAATAATTAAAATCATGAATGCACCTACTGCGTGATTATGTTCTCCTGGTGTTGGGAAAAAATGTTGTGCAATTTTTCTAAATTAAAATCCATCACCAACGCTTGCGCATGACTGTATTTCAAGCGCTATAGCTCTTGCGCGACCTGAGCTACATTATTGAAATTCTACAATCTAATGGAGTAGGACTCCCGCTGTACAGTGGCATATTCAGAAAAGTGCCACGCCCCTTATTTTCAAAGATATTAAGGCACTTAGGAGAAATTGCGATTTTGGAAATAGTGGGCGTGGCAATAGGCGGGAAATTTGAATCAAGAATTAGACTCCTAATTGCCACCTAACGGATGGTGGAACCCCCATGTCCATAGCGTTCTTAGATCTGGAGATATTAGGCTTTGAAAATAATTAAAATCATGAATGCACCTACTGCGTGATTATGTTCTCCTGGTGTTGGGAAAAAATGTTGTGCAATTTTTCTAAATTAAAATCCATCACCAACGCTTGCGCATGACTGTATTTCAAGCGCTATAGCTCTTGCGCGACCTGAGCTACATTATTGAAATTCTACAATCTAATGGAGTAGGACTCCCGCTGTACAGTGGCATATTCAGAAAAGTGCCACGCCCCTTATTTTCAAAGATATTAAGGCACTTAGGAGAAATTGCGATTTTGGAAATAGTGGGCGTGGCAATAGGCGGAAAATTTGAATCAAGAATTAGACTCCTAATTGCCACCTAACGGATGGTGGAACCCCCATGTCCATAGCGTTCTTAGATCTGGAGATATTAGGCTTTGAAAATAATTAAAATCATGAATGCACCTACTGCGTGATTATGTTCTCCTGGTGTTGGAAAAAAATGTTGTGCAATTTTTCTAAATTAAAATCCATCACCAACGCTTGCGCATGACTGTATTTCAAGCGCTATAGCTCTTGCGCGACCTGAGCTACATTATTGAAATTCTACAATCTAATGGAGTAGGACTCCCGCTGTACAGTGGCATATTCAGAAAAGTGCCACGCCCCTTATTTTCAAAGATATTAAGGCACTTAGGAGAAATTGCGATTTTGGAAATAGTGGGCGTGGCAATAGGCGGGAAATTTGAATCAAGAATTAGACTCCTAATTGCCACCTAACGGATGGTGGAACCCCCATGTCCATAGCGTTCTTAGATCTGTAGATATTAGGCTTTGAAAATAATTAAAATCATGAATGCACCTACTGCGTGATTATGTTCTCCTGGTGTTGGGAAAAAATGTTGTGCAATTTTTCTAAATTAAAATCCATCGCCAACGCTTGCGCATGACTGTATTTCAAGCGCTATAGCTCTTGCGCGAACTGAGCTACATTATTGAAATTCTACAATCTAATAGAGTAGGACTCCCGCTGTACAGTGGCATATTCAGAAAAGTGCCACGCCCCTTATTTTCAAAGATATTAAGGCACTTAGGAGAAATTGCGATTTTGGAAATAGTGGGCGTGGCAATAGGCGGGAAATTTGAATCAAGAATTAGACTCCTAATTGCCACCTAACGGATGGTGGAACCCCCATGTCCATAGCGTTCTTAGATCTGGAGATATTAGGCTTTGAAAATAATTAAAATCATGAATGCACCTACTGCGTGATTATGTTCTCCTGGTGTTGGGAAAAAATGTTGTGCAATTTTTCTAAATTAAAATCCATCGCCAACGCTTGCGCATGACTGTATTTCAAGCGCTATAGCTCTTGCGCGAACTGAGCTACATTATTGAAATTCTACAATCTAATAGAGTAGGACTCCCGCTGTACAGTGGCATATTCAGAAAAGTGCCACGCCCCTTATTTTCAAAGATATTAAGGCACTTAGGAGAAATTGCGATTTTGGAAATAGTGGGCGTGGCAATAGGCGGGAAATTTGAATCACGAATTAGACTCCTAATTGCCACCTAACGGATGGTGGAACCCCCATGTCCATAGCGTTCTTAGATCTGGAGATATTAGGCTTTGAAAATAATTAAAATCATGAATGCACCTACTGCGTGATTATGTTCTCCTGGTGTTGGGAAAAAATGTTGTGCAATTTTTCTAAATTAAAATCCATCACCAACGCTTGCGCATGACTGTATTTCAAGCGCTATAGCTCTTGCGCGACCTGAGCTACATTATTGAAATTCTACAATCTAATGGAGTAGGACTCCCGCTGTACAGTGGCATATTCAGAAAAGTGCCACGCCCCTTATTTTCAAAGATATTAAGGCACTTAGGAGAAATTGCGATTTTGGAAATAGTGGGCGTGGCAATAGGCGGGAAATTTGAATCAAGAATTAGACTCCTAATTGCCACCTAACGGATGGTGGAACCCCCATGTCCATAGCGTTCTTAGATCTGGAGATATTAGGCTTTGAAAATAATTAAAATCATGAATGCACCTACTGCGTGATTATGTTCTCCTGGTGTTGGGAAAAAATGTTGTGCAATTTTTCTAAATTAAAATCCATCACCAACGCTTGCGCATGACTGTATTTCAAGCGCTATAGCTCTTGCGCGAACTGAGCTACATTATTGAAATTCTACAATCTAATAGAGTAGGACTCCCGCTGTACAGTGGCATATTCAGAAAAGTGCCACGCCCCTTATTTTCAAAGATATTAAGGCACTTAGGAGAAATTGCGATTTTGGAAATAGTGGGCGTGGCAATAGGCGGGAAATTTGAATCACGAATTAGACTCCTAATTGCCACCTAACGGATGGTGGAACCCCCATGTCCATAGCGTTCTTAGACCTGGAGATATTAGGCTTTGAAAATAATTAAAATCATGAATCCACCTACTGCGTGATTATGTTCTCCTGGTGTTGGGAAAAAATGTTGTGCAATTTTTCTAAATTAAAATCCATCGCCAACGCTTGCGCATGACTGTATTTCAAGCGCTATAGCTCTTGCGCGAACTGAGCTACATTATTGAAATTCTACAATCTAATAGAGTAGGACTCCCGCTGTACAGTGGCATATTCAGAAAAGTGCCACGCCCCTTATTTTCAAAGATATTAAGGCACTTAGGAGAAATTGCGATTTTGGAAATAGTGGGCGTGGCAATAGGCGGGAAATTTGAATCACGAATTAGACTCCTAATTGCCACCTAACGGATGGTGGAACCCCCATGTCCATAGCGTTCTTAGATCTGGAGATATTAGGCTTTGAAAATAATTAAAATCATGAATGCACCTACTGCGTGATTATGTTCTCCTGGTGTTGGGAAAAAATGTTGTGCAATTTTTCTAAATTAAAATCCATCACCAACGCTTGCGCATGACTGTATTTCAAGCGCTATAGCTCTTGCGCGACCTGAGCTACATTATAGAAATTCTACAATCTAATGGAGTAGGACTCCCGCTGTACAGTGGCATATTCAGAAAAGTGCCACGCCCCTTATTTTCAAAGATATTAAGGCACTTAGGAGAAATTGCGATTTTGGAAATAGTGGGCGTGGCAATAGGCGGGAAATTTGAATCAAGAATTAGACTCCTAATTGCCACCTAACGGATGGTGGAACCCCCATGTCCATAGCGTTCTTAGATCTGGAGATATTAGGCTTTGAAAATAATTAAAATCATGAATGCACCTACTGCGTGATTATGTTCTCCTGGTGTTGGGAAAAAATGTTGTGCAATTTTTCTAAATTAAAATCCATCACCAACGCTTGCGCATGACTGTATTTCAAGCGCTATAGCTCTTGCGCGACCTGAGCTACATTATTGAAATTCTACACTTTAATAGAGTAGGACTCCCGCTGTACAGTGGCATATTCAGAAAAGTGCCACGCCCCTTATTTTCAAAGATATTAAGGCACTTAGGAGAAATTGCGATTTTGGAAATAGTGGGCGTGGCAATAGGCGGGAAATTTGAATCAAGAATTAGACTCCTAATTGCCACCTAACGGATGGTGAAACCCCCATGTCCATAGCGTTCTTAGATCTGGAGATATTAGGCTTTGAAAATAATTAAAATCATGAATGCACCTACTGCGTGATTATGTTCTCCTGGTGTTGGGAAAAAATGTTGTGCAATTTTTCTAAATTAAAATCCATCACCAACGCTTGCGCATGACTGTATTTCAAGCGCTATAGCTCTTGCGCGACCTGAGCTACATTATTGAAATTCTACAATCTAATGGAGTAGGACTCCCGCTGTACAGTGGCATATTCAGAAAAGTGCCACGCCCCTTATTTTCCAAGATATTAAGGCACTTAGGAGAAATTGCGATTTTGGAAATAGTGGGCGTGGCAATAGGCGGGAAATTTGAATCAAGAATTAGACTCCTAATTGCCACCTAACGGATGGTGGAACCCCCATGTCCATAGCGTTCTTAGATCTGGAGATATTAGTCTTTGAAAATAATTAAAATCATGAATGCACCTACTGCGTGATTATGTTCTCCTGGTGTTGGGAAAAAATGTTGTGCAATTTTTCTAAATTAAAATCCATCACCAACGCTTGCGCATGACTGTATTTCAAGCGCTATAGCTCTTGCGCGACCTGAGCTACATTATTGAAATTCTACAATCTAATGGAGTAGGACTCCCGCTGTACAGTGGCATATTCAGAAAAGTGCCACGCCCCTTATTTTCAAAGATATTAAGGCACTTAGGAGAAATTGCGATTTTGGAAATAGTGGGCGTGGCAATAGGCGGAAAATTTGAATCAAGAATTAGACTCCTAATTGCCACCTAACGGATGGTGGAACCCCCATGTCCATAGCGTTCTTAGATCTGGAGATATTAGGCTTTGAAAATAATTAAAATCATGAATGCACCTACTGCGTGATTATGTTCTCCTGGTGTTGGGAAAAAATGTTGTGCAATTTTTCTAAATTAAAATCCATCACCAACGCTTGCGCATGACTGTATTTCAAGCGCTATAGCTCTTGCGCGACCTGAGCTACATTATTGAAATTCTACAATCTAATAGAGTAGGACTCCCGCTGTACAGTGGCATATTCAGAAAAGTGCCACGCCCCTTATTTTCAAAGATATTAAGGCACTTAAGAGAAATTGCGATTTTGGAAATAGTGGGCGTGGCAATAGGCGGGAAATTTGAATCAAGAATTAGACTCCTAATTGCCACCTAACGGATGGTGGAACCCCCATGTCCATAGCGTTCTTAGATTTGGAGATATTAGGCTTTGAAAATAATTAAAATCATGAATGCACCTACTGCGTGATTATGTTCTCCTGGTGTTGGAAAAAAATGTTGTGCAATTTTTCTAAATTAAAATCCATCACCAACGCTTGCACATGACTGTATTTCAAGCGCTATAGCTCTTGCGCGACCTGAGCTACATTATTGAAATTCTACAATCTAATAGAGTAGCACTCCCGCTGTACAGTGGCATATTCAGAAAAGTGCCACGCCCCTTATTTTCAAAGATATTAAGGCACTTAGGAGAAATTGCGATTTTGGAAATAGTGGGCGTGGCAATAGGCGGGAAATTTGAATCAAAAATAAACTCCTAACTGCCACCTAACGGATGGTGGAACCCCCATGTCCATAGCGTTCTTAGATCTGGAGATATTAGGCTTTGAAAATAATTAAAATCATGAATGCACCTACTGCGTGATTATGTTCTCCTGGTGTTGGGAAAAAATGTTGTGCAATTTTTCTAAATTAAAATCCATCACCAACGCTTGCGCATGACTGTATTTCAAGCGCTATAGCTCTTGCGCGACCTGAGCTACATTATTGAAATTCTACAGTCTAATGGAGTAGGACTCCCGCTGTACAGTGGCATATTCAGAAAAGTGCCACGCCCCTTATTTTCAAAGATATTAAGGCACTTAGGAGAAATTGCGATTTTGGAAATAGTGGGCGTGGCAATAGGCGGGAAATTTGAATCAAGAATTAGACTCCTAATTGCCACCTAACGGATGGTGGAACCCCCATGTCCATAGCGTTCTTAGATCTGGAGATATTAGGCTTTGAAAATAATTAAAATCATGAATGCACCTACTGCGTGATTATGTTCTCCTGGTGTTGGGAAAAAATGTTGTGCAATTTTTCTAAATTAAAATCCATCACCAACGCTTGCGCATGACTGTATTTCAAGCGCTATAGCTCTTGCGCGACCTGAGCTACATTATTGAAATTCTACAATCTAATGGAGTAGGACTCCCGCTGTACAGTGGCATATTCAGAAAAGTGCCACGCCCCTTATTTTCAAAGATATTAAGGCACTTAGGAGAAATTGCGATTTTGGAAATAGTGGGCGTGGCAATAGGCGGGAAATTTGAATCAAGAATTAGACTCCTAATTGCCACCTAACGGATGGTGGAACCCCCATGTCCATAGCGTTCTTAGATCTGGAGATATTAGGCTTTGAAAATAATTAAAATCATGAATGCACCTACTGCGTGGTTATGTTCTCCTGGTGTTGGGAAAAAATGTTGTGCAATTTTTCTAAATTAAAATCCATCACCAACGCTTGCGCATGACTGTATTTCAAGCGCTATAGCTCTTGCGCGACCTGAGCTACATTATTGAAATTCTACAATCTAATGGAGTAGGACTCCCGCTGTACAGTGGCATATTCAGAAAAGTGCCACGCCCCTTATTTTCAAAGATATTAAGGCACTTAGGAGAAATTGCGATTTTGGAAATAGTGGGCGTGGCAATAGGCGGGAAATTTGAATCAAGAATTAGACTCCTAATTGCCACCTAACGGATGGTGGAACCCCCATGTCCATAGCGTTCTTAGATCTGGAGATATTAGGCTTTGAAAATAATTAAAATCATGAATGCACCTACTGCGTGGTTATGTTCTCCTGGTGTTGGGAAAAAATGTTGTGCAATTTTTCTAAATTAAAATCCATCACCAACGCTTGCGCATGACTGTATTTCAAGCGCTATAGCTCTTGCGCGACCTGAGCTACATTATTGAAATTCTACAATCTAATGGAGTAGGACTCCCGCTGTACAGTGGCATATTCAGAAAAGTGCCACGCCCCTTATTTTCAAAGATATTAAGGCACTTAGGAGAAATTGCGATTTTGGAAATAGTGGGCGTGGCAATAGGCGGGAAATTTGAATCAAGAATTAGACTCCTAATTGCCACCTAACGGATGGTGGAACCCCCATGTCCATAGCGTTCTTAGATCTGGAGATATTAGGCTTTGAAAATAATTAAAATCATGAATGCACCTACTGCGTGATTATGTTCTCCTGGTGTTGGGAAAAAATGTTGTGCAATTTTTCTAAATTAAAATCCATCACCAACGCTTGCGCATGACTGTATTTCAAGCGCTATAGCTCTTGCGCGACCTGAGCTACATTATTGAAATTCTACAATCTAATGGAGTAGGACTCCCGCTGTACAGTGGCATATTCAGAAAAGTGCCACGCCCCTTATTTTCAAAGATATTAAGGCACTTAGGAGAACTTGAGATTTTGGAAATAGTGGGCGTGGCAATAGGCGGGAAATTTGAATCAAGAATTAGACTCCTAATTGCCACCTAACGGATGGTGGAACCCCCATGTCCATAGCGTTCTTAGATCTGGAGATATTAGGCTTTGAAAATAATTAAAATCATGAATGCACCTACTGCGTGATTATGTTCTCCTGGTGTTGGGAAAAAATGTTGTGCAATTTTTCTAAATTAAAATCCATCACCAACGCTTGCGCATGACTGTATTTCAAGCGCTATAGCTCTTGCGCGACCTGAGCTACATTATTGAAATTCTACAATCTAATAGAGTAGCACTCCCGCTGTACAGTGGCATATTCACAAAAGTGCCACGCCCCTTATTTTCAAAGATATTAAGGCACTTAGGAGAAATTGCGATTTTGGAAATAGTGGACGTGGCAATAGGCGGGAAATTTGAATCAAAAATTAAACTCCTAACTGCCACCTAACGGATGGTGGAACCCCCATGTCCATAGCGTTCTTAGATCTGGAGATATTAGGCTTTGAAAATAATTAAAATCATGAATCCACCTACTGCGTGATTATGTTCTCCTGGTGTTGGAAAAAAATGTTGTGCAATTTTTCTAAATTAAAATCCATCACCAACGCTTGCACATGACTGTATTTCAAGCGCTATAGCTCTTGCGCGACCTGAGCTACATTATTGAAATTCTACAATCTAATAGAGTAGCACTCCCGCTGTACAGTGGCATATTCAGAAAAGTGCCACGCCCCTTATTTTCAAAGATATTAAGGCACTTAGGAGAAATTGCGATTTTGGAAATAGTGGGCGTGGCAATAGGCGGGAAATTTGAATCAAAAATTAAACTCCTAACTGCCACCTAACGGATGGTGGAACCCCCATGTCCATAGCGTTCTTAGATCTGGAGATATTAGGCTTTGAAAATAATTAAAATCAAGAATGCACCTACTGCGTGATTATGTTCTCCTGGTGTTGGGAAAAAATGTTGTGCAATTTTTCTAAATTAAAATCCATCACCAACGCTTGCGCATGACTGTATTTCAAGCGCTATAGCTCTTGCGCGACCTGAGCTACATTATCGAAATTCTACAATCTAATAGAGTAGGACTCCCGCTGTACAGTGGCATATTCAGAAAAGTGCCACGCCCCTTATTTTCAAAGATATTAAGGCACTTAGGAGAAATTGCGATTTTGGAAATAGTGGGCGTGGCAATAGGCGGGAAATTTGAATCAAGAATTAGACTCCTAATTGCCACCTAACGGATGGTGGAACCCCCATGTCCATAGCGTTCTTAGATTTGGAGATATTAGGCTTTGAAAATAATTAAAATCATGAATGCACCTACTGCGTGATTATGTTCTCCTGGTGTTGGAAAAAAATGTTGTGCAATTTTTCTAAATTAAAATCCATCACCAACGCTTGCACATGACTGTATTTCAAGCGCTATAGCTCTTGCGCGACCTGAGCTACATTATTGAAATTCTACAATCTAATAGAGTAGCACTCCCGCTGTACAGTGGCATATTCAGAAAAGTGCCACGCCCCTTATTTTCAAAGATATTAAGGCACTTAGGAGAAATTGCGATTTTGGAAATAGTGGGCGTGGCAATAGGCGGGAAATTTGAATCAAAAATAAACTCCTAACTGCCACCTAACGGATGGTGGAACCCCCATGTCCATAGCGTTCTTAGATCTGGAGATATTAGGCTTTGAAAATAATTAAAATCATGAATGCACCTACTGCGTGATTATGTTCTCCTGGTGTTGGGAAAAAATGTTGTGCAATTTTTCTAAATTAAAATCCATCACCAACGCTTGCGCATGACTGTATTTCAAGCGCTATAGCTCTTGCGCGACCTGAGCTACATTATTGAAATTCTACAGTCTAATGGAGTAGGACTCCCGCTGTACAGTGGCATATTCAGAAAAGTGCCACGCCCCTTATTTTCAAAGATATTAAGGCACTTAGGAGAAATTGCGATTTTGGAAATAGTGGGCGTGGCAATAGGCGGGAAATTTGAATCAAGAATTAGACTCCTAATTGCCACCTAACGGATGGTGGAACCCCCATGTCCATAGCGTTCTTAGATCTGGAGATATTAGGCTTTGAAAATAATTAAAATCATGAATGCACCTACTGCGTGATTATGTTCTCCTGGTGTTGGGAAAAAATGTTGTGCAATTTTTCTAAATTAAAATCCATCACCAACGCTTGCGCATGACTGTATTTCAAGCGCTATAGCTCTTGCGCGACCTGAGCTACATTATTGAAATTCTACAATCTAATGGAGTAGGACTCCCGCTGTACAGTGGCATATTCAGAAAAGTGCCACGCCCCTTATTTTCAAAGATATTAAGGCACTTAGGAGAAATTGCGAATTTGGAAATAGTGGGCGTGGCAATAGGCGGGAAATTTGAATCAAGAATTAGACTCCTAATTGCCACCTAACGGATGGTGGAACCCCCATGTCCATAGCGTTCTTAGATCTGGAGATATTAGGCTTTGAAAATAATTAAAATCATGAATGCACCTACTGCGTGGTTATGTTCTCCTGGTGTTGGGAAAAAATGTTGTGCAATTTTTCTAAATTAAAATCCATCACCAACGCTTGCGCATGACTGTATTTCAAGCGCTATAGCTCTTGCGCGACCTGAGCTACATTATTGAAATTCTACAATCTAATGGAGTAGGACTCCCGCTGTACAGTGGCATATTCAGAAAAGTGCCACGCCCCTTATTTTCAAAGATATTAAGGCACTTAGGAGAAATTGCGATTTTGGAAATAGTGGGCGTGGCAATAGGCGGGAAATTTGAATCAAGAATTAGACTCCTAATTGCCACCTAACGGATGGTGGAACCCCCATGTCCATAGCGTTCTTAGATCTGGAGATATTAGGCTTTGAAAATAATTAAAATCATGAATGCACCTACTGCGTGATTATGTTCTCCTGGTGTTGGGAAAAAATGTTGTGCAATTTTTCTAAATTAAAATCCATCACCAACGCTTGCGCATGACTGTATTTCAAGCGCTATAGCTCTTGCGCGACCTGAGCTACATTATTGAAATTCTACAATCTAATAGAGTAGGACTCCCGCTGTACAGTGGCATATTCAGAAAAGTGCCACGCCCCTTATTTTCAAAGATATTAAGGCACTTAGGAGAACTTGAGATTTTGGAAATAGTGGGCGTGGCAATAGGCGGGAAATTTGAATCAAGAATTAGACTCCTAATTGCCACCTAACGGATGGTGGAACCCCCATGTCCATAGCGTTCTTAGATCTGGAGATATTAGGCTTTGAAAATAATTAAAATCATGAATCCACCTACTGCGTGATTATGTTCTCCTGGTGTTGGAAAAAAATGTTGTGCAATTTTTCTAAATTAAAATTCATCACCAACGCTTGCACATGACTGTATTTCAAGCGCTATAGCTCTTGCGCGACCTGAGCTACATTATTGAAATTCTACAATCTAATAGAGTAGCACTCCCGCTGTACAGTGGCATATTCAGAAAAGTGCCACGCCCCTTATTTTCAAAGATATTAAGGCACTTAGGAGAAATTGCGATTTTGGAAATAGTGGACGTGGCAATAGGCGGGAAATTTGAATCAAAAATTAAACTCCTAACTGCCACCTAACGGATGGTGGAACCCCCATGTCCATAGCGTTCTTAGATCTGGAGATATTAGGCTTTGAAAATAATTAAAATCATGAATGCACCTACTGCGTGATTATGTTCTCCTGGTGTTGGGAAAAAATGTTGTGCAATTTTTCTAAATTAAAATCCATCACCAACGCTTGCGCATGACTGTATTTCAAGCGCTATAGCTCTTGCGCGACCTGAGCTACATTATTGAAATTCTACAATCTAATGGAGTAGGACTCCCGCTGTACAGTGGCATATTCAGAAAAGTGCCACGCCCCTTATTTTCAAAGATATTAAGGCACTTAGGAGAAATTGCGATTTTGGAAATAGTAGGCGTGGCAATAGGCGGGAAATTTGAATCAAGAATTAGACTCCTAATTGCCACCTAACGGATGGTGGAACCCCCATGTCCATAGCGTTCTTAGATCTGGAGATATTAGGCTTTGAAAATAATTAAAATCATGAATGCACCTACTGCGTGATTATGTTCTCCTGGTGTTGGGAAAAAATGTTGTGCAATTTTTCTAAATTAAAATCCATCACCAACGCTTGCGCATGACTGTATTTCAAGCGCTATAGCTCTTGCGCGACCTGAGCTACATTATTGAAATTCTACAATCTAATGGAGTAGGACTCCCGCTGTACAGTGGCATATTCAGAAAAGTGCCACGCCCCTTATTTTCAAAGATATTAAGGCACTTAGGAGAAATTGCGATTTTGGAAATAGTGGGCGTGGCAATAGGCGGGAAATTTGAATCAAGAATTAGACTCCTAATTGCCACCTAACGGATGGTGGAACCCCCATGTCCATAGCGTTCTTAGATCTGGAGATATTAGGCTTTGAAAATAATTAAAATCATGAATGCACCTACTGCGTGATTATGTTCTCCTGGTGTTGGGAAAAAATGTTGTGCAATTTTTCTAAATTAAAATCCATCACCAACGCTTGCGCATGACTGTATTTCAAGCGCTATAGCTCTTGCGCGACCTGAGCTACATTATTGAAATTCTACAATCTAATAGAGTAGGACTCCCGCTGTACAGTGGCATATTCAGAAAAGTGCCACGCCCCTTATTTTCAAAGATATTAAGGCACTTAGGAGAAATTGCGATTTTGGAAATAGTGGGCGTGGCAATAGGCGGGAAATTTGAATCAAGAATTAGACTCCTAATTGCCACCTAACGGATGGTGGAACCCCCATGTCCATAGCGTTCTTAGATCTGGAGATATTAGGCTTTGAAAATAATTAAAATCATGAATGCACCTACTGCGTGATTATGTTCTCCTGGTGTTGGGAAAAAATGTTGTGCAATTTTTCTAAATTAAAATCCATCACCAACGCTTGCGCATGACTGTATTTCAAGCGCTATAGCTCTTGCGCGACCTGAGCTACATTATTGAAATTCTACAATCTAATAGAGTAGGACTCCCGCTGTACAGTGGCATATTCAGAAAAGTGCCACGCCCCTTATTTTCAAAGATATTAAGGCACTTAGGAGAAATTGCGATTTTGGAAATAGTGGGCGTGGCAATAGGCGGGAAATTTGAATCAAGAATTAGACTCCTAATTGCCACCTAACGGATGGTGGAACCCCCATGTCCATAGCGTTCTTAGATCTGGAGATATTAGGCTTTGAAAATAATTAAAATCATGAATGCACCTACTGCGTGATTATGTTCTCCTGGTGTTGGGAAAAAATGTTGTGCAATTTTTCTAAATTAAAATCCATCACCAACGCTTGCGCATGACTGTATTTCAAGCGCTATAGCTCTTGCGCGACCTGAGCTACATTATTGAAATTCTACAATCTAATGGAGTAGGACTCCCGCTGTACAGTGGCATATTCAGAAAAGTGCCACGCCCCTTATTTTCAAAGATATTAAGGCACTTAGGAGAAATTGCGATTTTGGAAATAGTGGGCGTGGCAATAGGCGGGAAATTTGAATCAAGAATTAGACTCCTAATTGCCACCTAACGGATGGTGAAACCCCCATGTCCATAGCGTTCTTAGATCTGGAGATATTAGGCTTTGAAAATAATTAAAATCATGAATGCACCTACTGCGTGATTATGTTCTCCTGGTGTTGGGAAAAAATGTTGTGCAATTTTTCTAAATTAAAATCCATCACCAACGCTTGCGCATGACTGTATTTCAAGCGCTATAGCTCTTGCGCGACCTGAGCTACATTATTGAAATTCTACAATCTAATGGAGTAGGACTCCCGCTGTACAGTGGCATATTCAGAAAAGTGCCACGCCCCTTATTTTCAAAGATATTAAGGCACTTAGGAGAAATTGCGATTTTGGAAATAGTGGGCGTGGCAATAGGCGGGAAATTTGAATCAAGAATTAGACTCCTAATTGCCACCTAACGGATGGTGGAACCCCCATGTCCATAGCGTTCTTAGATCTGGAGATATTAGGCTTTGAAAATAATTAAAATCATGAATGCACCTACTGCGTGATTATGTTCTCCTGGTGTTGGGAAAAAATGTTGTGCAATTTTTCTAAATTAAAATCCATCACCAACGCTTGCGCATGACTGTATTTCAAGCGCTATAGCTCTTGCGCGACCTGAGCTACATTATTGAAATTCTACAATCTAATAGAGTAGGACTCCCGCTGTACAGTGGCATATTCAGAAAAGTGCCACGCCCCTTATTTTCAAAGATATTAAGGCACTTAGGAGAAATTGCGATTTTGGAAATAGTGGGCGTGGCAATAGGCGGGAAATTTGAATCAAGAATTAGACTCCTAATTGCCACCTAACGGATGGTGGAACCCCCATGTCCATAGCGTTCTTAGATCTGGAGATATTAGGCTTTGAAAATAATTAAAATCATGAATGCACCTACTGCGTGATTATGTTCTCCTGGTGTTGGGAAAAAATGTTGTGCAATTTTTCTAAATTAAAATCCATCACCAACGCTTGCGCATGACTGTATTTCAAGCGCTATAGCTCTTGCGCGACCTGAGCTACATTATTGAAATTCTACAATCTAATAGAGTAGGACTCCCGCTGTACAGTGGCATATTCAGAAAAGTGCCACGCCCCTTATTTTCAAAGATATTAAGGCACTTAGGAGAAATTGCGATTTTGGAAATAGTGGACGTGGCAATAGGCGGGAAATTTGAATCAAAAATTAAACTCCTAACTGCCACCTAACGGATGGTGGAACCCCCATGTCCATAGCGTTCTTAGATCTGGAGATATTAGGCTTTGAAAATAATTAAAATCATGAATCCACCTACTGCGTGATTATGTTCTCCTGGTGTTGGGAAAAAATGTTGTGCAATTTTTCTAAATTAAAATCCATCACCAACGCTTGCACATGACTGTATTTCAAGCGCTATAGCTCTTGCGCGACCTGAGCTACATTATTGAAATTCTACAATCTAATAGAGTAGCACTCCCGCTGTACAGTGGCATATTCAGAAAAGTGCCACGCCCCTTATTTTCAAAGATATTAAGGCACTTAGGAGAAATTGCGATTTTGGAAATAGTGGGCGTGGCAATAGGCGGGAAATTTGAATCAAAAATTAAACTCCTAACTGCCACCTAACGGATGGTGGAACCCCCATGTCCATAGCGTTCTTAGATCTGGAGATATTAGGCTTTGAAAATAATTAAAATCATGAATGCACCTACTGCGTGATTATGTTCTCCTGGTGTTGGGAAAAAATGTTGTGCAATTTTTCTAAATTAAAATCCATCACCAACGCTTGCGCATGACTGTATTTCAAGCGCTATAGCTCTTGCGCGACCTGAGCTACATTATTGAAATTCTACAGTCTAATGGAGTAGGACTCCCGCTGTACAGTGGCATATTCAGAAAAGTGCCACGCCCCTTATTTTCAAAGATATTAAGGCACTTAGGAGAAATTGCGATTTTGGAAATAGTGGGCGTGGCAATAGGCGGGAAATTTGAATCAAAAATTAAACTCCTAACTGCCACCTAACGGATGGTGGAACCCCCATGTCCATAGCGTTCTTAGATCTGGAGATATTAGGCTTTGAAAATAATTAAAATCATGAATGCACCTACTGCGTGATTATGTTCTCCTGGTGTTGGGAAAAAATGTTGTGCAATTTTTCTAAATTAAAATCCATCACCAACGCTTGCGCATGACTGTATTTCAAGCGCTATAGCTCTTGCGCGACCTGAGCTACATTATTGAAATTCTACAGTCTAATGGAGTAGGACTCCCGCTGTACAGTGGCATATTCAGAAAAGTGCCACGCCCCTTATTTTCAAAGATATTAAGGCACTTAGGAGAAATTGCGATTTTGGAAATAGTGGGCGTGGCAATAGGCGGGAAATTTGAATCAAGAATTAGACTCCTAATTGCCACCTAACGGATGGTGGAACCCCCATGTCCATAGCGTTCTTAGATCTGGAGATATTAGGCTTTGAAAATAATTAAAATCATGAATGCACCTACTGCGTGATTATGTTCTCCTGGTGTTGGGAAAAAATGTTGTGCAATTTTTCTAAATTAAAATCCATCACCAACGCTTGCGCATGACTGTATTTCAAGCGCTATAGCTCTTGCGCGACCTGAGCTACATTATTGAAATTCTACAATCTAATAGAGTAGCACTCCCGCTGTACAGTGGCATATTCAGAAAAGTGCCACGCCCCTTATTTTCAAAGATATTAAGGCACTTAGGAGAAATTGCGATTTTGGAAATAGTGGGCGTGGCAATAGGCGGGAAATTTGAATCAAAAATTAAACTCCTAACTGCCACCTAACGGATGGTGGAACCCCCATGTCCATAGCGTTCTTAGATCTGGAGATATTAGGCTTTGAAAATAATTAAAATCATGAATGCACCTACTGCGTGATTATGTTCTCCTGGTGTTGGGAAAAAATGTTGTGCAATTTTTCTAAATTAAAATCCATCACCAACGCTTGCGCATGACTGTATTTCAAGCGCTATAGCTCTTGCGCGACCTGAGCTACATTATTGAAATTCTACAGTCTAATGGAGTAGGACTCCCGCTGTACAGTGGCATATTCAGAAAAGTGCCACGCCCCTTATTTTCAAAGATATTAAGGCACTTAGGAGAAATTGCGATTTTGGAAATAGTGGGCGTGGCAATAGGCGGGAAATTTGAATCAAGAATTAGACTCCTAATTGCCACCTAACGGATGGTGGAACCCCCATGTCCATAGCGTTCTTAGATCTGGAGATATTAGGCTTTGAAAATAATTAAAATCATGAATGCACCTACTGCGTGATTATGTTCTCCTGGTGTTGGGAAAAAATGTTGTGCAATTTTTCTAAATTAAAATCCATCACCAACGCTTGCGCATGACTGTATTTCAAGCGCTATAGCTCTTGCGCCACCTGAGCTACATTATTGAAATTCTACAATCTAATGGAGTAGGACTCCCGCTGTACAGTGGCATATTCAGAAAAGTGCCACGCCCCTTATTTTCAAAGATATTAAGGCACTTAGGAGAAATCGCGATTTTGGAAATAGTGGGCGTGGCAATAGGCGGGAAATTTGAATCAAGAATTAGACTCCTAATTGCCACCTAACGGATGGTGGAACCCCCATGTCCATAGCGTTCTTAGATCTGGAGATATTAGGCTTTGAAAATAATTAAAATCATGAATGCACCTACTGCGTGATTATGTTCTCGTGGTGTTGGGAAAAAATGTTGTGCAATTTTTCTAAATTAAAATCCATCACCAACGCTTGCGCATGACTGTATTTCAAGCGCTATAGCTCTTGCGCGACCTGAGCTACATTATTGAAATTCTACAATCTAATGGAGTAGGACTCCCGCTGTACAGTGGCATATTCAGAAAAGTGCCACGCCCCTTATTTTCAAAGATATTAAGGCACTTAGGAGAAATTGCGATTTTGGAAATAGTGGGCGTGGCAATAGGCGGGAAATTTGAATCAAGAATTAGACTCCTAATTGCCACCTAACGGATGGTGGAACCCCCATGTCCATAGCGTTCTTAGATCTGGAGATATTAGGCTTTGAAAATAATTAAAATCATGAATGCACCTACTGCGTGATTATGTTCTCCTGGTGTTGGGAAAAAATGTTGTGCAATTTTTCTAAATTAAAATCCATCACCAACGCTTGCGCATGACTGTATTTCAAGCGCTATAGCTCTTGCGCGACCTGAGCTACATTATTGAAATTCTACAATCTAATAGAGTAGGACTCCCGCTGTACAGTGGCATATTCAGAAAAGTGCCACGCCCCTTATTTTCAAAGATATTAAGGCACTTAGGAGAACTTGCGATTTTGGAAATAGTGGGCGTGGCAATAGGCGGGAAATTTGAATCAAGAATTAGACTCCTAATTGCCACCTAACGGATGGTGGAACCCCCATGTCCATAGCGTTCTTAGATCTGTAGATATTAGGCTTTGAAAATAATTAAAATCATGAATGCACCTACTGCGTGATTATGTTCTCCTGGTGTTGGAAAAAAATGTTGTGCAATTTTTCTAAATTAAAATCCATCACCAACGCTTGCACATGACTGTATTTCAAGCGCTATAGCTCTTGCGCGACCTGAGCTACATTATTGAAATTCTACAATCTAATAGAGTAGGACTCCCGCTGTACAGTGGCATATTCAGAAAAGTGCCACGCCCCTTATTTTCAAAGATATTAAGGCACTTAGGAGAAATTGCGATTTTGGAAATAGTGGGCGTGGCAATAGGCGGGAAATTTGAATCAAGAATTAGACTCCTAATTGCCACCTAACGGATGGTGGAACCCCCATGTCCATAGCGTTCTTAGATCTGTAGATATTAGGCTTTGAAAATAATTAAAATCATGAATGCACCTACTGCGTGATTATGTTCTCCTGGTGTTGGGAAAAAATGTTGTGCAATTTTTCTAAATTAAAATCCATCACCAACGCTTGCGCATGACTGTATTTCAAGCGCTATAGCTCTTGCGCGACCTGAGCTACATTATTGAAATTCTACAATCTAATGGAGTAGGACTCCCGCTGTACAGTGGCATATTCAGAAAAGTGCCACGCCCCTTATTTTCAAAGATATTAAGGCACTTAGGAGAAATTGCGATTTTGGAAATAGTGGGCGTGGCAATAGGCGGGAAATTTGAATCAAGAATTAGACTCCTAATTGCCACCTAACGGATGGTGGAACCCCCATGTCCATAGCGTTCTTAGATCTGTAGATATTAGGCTTTGAAAATAATTAAAATCATGAATGCACCTACTGCGTGATTATGTTCTCCTGGTGTTGGGAAAAAATGTTGTGCAATTTTTTCTAAATTAAAATCCATCGCCAACGCTTGCGCATGACTGTATTTCAAGCGCTATAGCTCTTGCGCGACCTGAGCTACATTATTGAAATTCTACAATCTAATAGAGTAGGACTCCCGCTGTACAGTGGCATATTCAGAAAAGTGCCACGCCCCTTATTTTCAAAGATATTAAGGCACTTAGGAGAAATTGCGATTTTGGAAATAGGCGGGAAATTTGAATCACGAATTAGACTCCTAATTGCCACCTAACGGATGGTGGAACCCCCATGTCCATAGCGTTTTTAGATCTGGAGATATTAGGCTTTGAAAATAATTAAAATCATGAATGCACCTACTGCGTGATTATGTTCTCCTGGTGTTGGGAAAAAATGTTGTGCAATTTTTCTAAATTAAAATCCATCACCAACGCTTGCGCATGACTGTATTTCAAGCGCTATAGCTCTTGCGCGACCTGAGCTACATTATTGAAATTCTACAATCTAATGGAGTAGGACTCCCGCTGTACAGTGGCATATTCAGAAAAGTGCCACGCCCCTTATTTTCAAAGATATTAAGGCACTTAGGAGAAATTGCGATTTTGGAAATAGTGGGCGTGGCAATAGGCGGGAAATTTGAATCAAGAATTAGACTCCTAATTGCCACCTAACGGATGGTGGAACCCCCATGTCCATAGCGTTCTTAGATCTGGAGATATTAGGCTTTGAAAATAATTAAAATCATGAATGCACCTACTGCGTGATTATGTTCTCCTGGTGTTGGGAAAAAATGTTGTGCAATTTTTCTAAATTAAAATCCATCACCAACGCTTGCACATGACTGTATTTCAAGCGCTATAGCTCTTGCGCGACCTGAGCTACATTATTGAAATTCTACAATCTAATAGAGTAGGACTCCCGCTGTACAGTGGCATATTCAGAAAAGTGCCACGCCCCTTATTTTCAAAGATATTAAGGCACTTAGGAGAAATTGCGATTTTGGAAATAGTGGGCGTGGCAATAGGCGGGAAATTTGAATCAAGAATTAGACTCCTAATTGCCACCTAACGGATGGTGGAACCCCCATGTCCATAGCGTTCTTAGATCTGTAGATATTAGGCTTTGAAAATAATTAAAATCATGAATGCACCTACTGCGTGATTATGTTCTCCTGGTGTTGGGAAAAAATGTTGTGCAATTTTTCTAAATTAAAATCCATCACCAACGCTTGCGCATGACTGTATTTCAAGCGCTATAGCTCTTGCGCGACCTGAGCTACATTATTGAAATTCTACAATCTAATGGAGTAGGACTCCCGCTGTACAGTGGCATATTCAGAAAAGTGCCACGCCCCTTATTTTCAAAGATATTAAGGCACTTAGGAGAAATTGCGATTTTGGAAATAGTGGGCGTGGCAATAGGCGGGAAATTTGAATCAAGAATTAGACTCCTAATTGCCACCTAACGGATGGTGGAACCCCCATGTCCATAGCGTTCTTAGATCTGTAGATATTAGGCTTTGAAAATAATTAAAATCATGAATGCACCTACTGCGTGATTATGTTCTCCTGGTGTTGGGAAAAAATGTTGTGCAATTTTTCTAAATTAAAATCCATCGCCAACGCTTGCGCATGACTGTATTTCAAGCGCTATAGCTCTTGCGCGACCTGAGCTACATTATTGAAATTCTACAATCTAATAGAGTAGGACTCCCGCTGTACAGTGGCATATTCAGAAAAGTGCCACGCCCCTTATTTTCAAAGATATTAAGGCACTTAGGAGAAATTGCGATTTTGGAAATAGGCGGGAAATTTGAATCACGAATTAGACTCCTAATTGCCACCTAACGGATGGTGGAACCCCCATGTCCATAGCGTTTTTAGATCTGGAGATATTAGGCTTTGAAAATAATTAAAATCATGAATGCACCTACTGCGTGATTATGTTCTCCTGGTGTTGGGAAAAAATGTTGTGCAATTTTTCTAAATTAAAATCCATCACCAACGCTTGCGCATGACTGTATTTCAAGCGCTATAGCTCTTGCGCGACCTGAGCTACATTATTGAAATTCTACAATCTAATGGAGTAGGACTCCCGCTGTACAGTGGCATATTCAGAAAAGTGCCACGCCCCTTATTTTCAAAGATATTAAGGCACTTAGGAGAAATTGCGATTTTGGAAATAGTGGGCGTGGCAATAGGCGGGAAATTTGAATCAAGAATTAGACTCCTAATTGCCACCTAACGGATGGTGGAACCCCCATGTCCATAGCGTTCTTAGATCTGGAGATATTAGGCTTTGAAAATAATTAAAATCATGAATGCACCTACTGCGTGATTATGTTCTCCTGGTGTTGGGAAAAAATGTTGTGCAATTTTTCTAAATTAAAATCCATCACCAACGCTTGCGCATGACTGTATTTCAAGCGCTATAGCTCTTGCGCGACCTGAGCTACATTATTGAAATTCTACAATCTAATGGAGTAGGACTCCCGCTGTACAGTGGCATATTCAGAAAAGTGCCACGCCCCTTATTTTCAAAGATATTAAGGCACTTAGGAGAAATTGCGATTTTGGAAATAGTGGGCGTGGCAATAGGCGGGAAATTTGAATCAAGAATTAGACTCCTAATTGCCACCTAACGGATGGTGAAACCCCCATGTCCATAGCGTTCTTAGATCTGGAGATATTAGGCTTTGAAAATAATTAAAATCATGAATGCACCTACTGCGTGATTATGTTCTCCTGGTGTTGGGAAAAAATGTTGTGCAATTTTTCTAAATTAAAATCCATCACCAACGCTTGCGCATGACTGTATTTCAAGCGCTATAGCTCTTGCGCGACCTGAGCTACATTATTGAAATTCTACAATTTAATAGAGTAGGACTCCCGCTGTACAGTGGCATATTCAGAAAAGTGCCACGCCCCTTATTTTCAAAGATATTAAGGCACTTAGGAGAAATTGCGATTTTGGAAATAGTGGGCGTGGCAATAGGCGGGAAATTTGAATCAAGAATTAGACTCCTAATTGCCACCTAACGGATGGTGAAACCCCCATGTCCATAGCGTTCTTAGATCTGGAGATATTAGGCTTTGAAAATAATTAAAATCATGAATGCACCTACTGCGTGATTATGTTCTCCTGGTGTTGGGAAAAAATGTTGTGCAATTTTTCTAAATTAAAATCCATCGCCAACGCTTGCGCATGACTGTATTTCAAGCGCTATAGCTCTTGCGCGACCTGAGCTACATTATTGAAATTCTACAATCTAATAGAGTAGGACTCCCGCTGTACAGTGGCATATTCAGAAAAGTGCCACGCCCCTTATTTTCAAAGATATTAAGGCACTTAGGAGAAATTGCGATTTTGGAAATAGGCGGGAAATTTGAATCACGAATTAGACTCCTAATTGCCACCTAACGGATGGTGGAACCCCCATGTCCATAGCGTTCTTAGATCTGGAGATATTAGGCTTTGAAAATAATTAAAATCATGAATGCACCTACTGCGTGATTATGTTCTCCTGGTGTTGGGAAAAAATGTTGTGCAATTTTTCTAAATTAAAATCCATCACCAACGCTTGCGCATGACTGTATTTCAAGCGCTATAGCTCTTGCGCGACCTGAGCTACATTATTGAAATTCTACAATCTAATAGAGTAGGACTCCCGCTGTACAGTGGCATATTCAGAAAAGTGCCACGCCCCTTATTTTCAAAGATATTAAGGCACTTAGGAGAAATTGCGATTTTGGAAATAGGCGGGAAATTTGAATCACGAATTAGACTCCTAATTGCCACCTAACGGATGGTGGAACCCCCATGTCCATAGCGTTCTTAGATCTGGAGATATTAGGCTTTGAAAATAATTAAAATCATGAATGCACCTACTGCGTGATTATGTTCTCCTGGTGTTGGGAAAAAATGTTGTGCAATTTTTCTAAATTAAAATCCATCACCAACGCTTGCGCATGACTGTATTTCAAGCGCTATAGCTCTTGCGCGACCTGAGCTACATTATTGAAATTCTACAATCTAATGGAGTAGGACTCCCGCTGTACAGTGGCATATTCAGAAAAGTGCCACGCCCCTTATTTTCAAAGATATTAAGGCACTTAGGAGAAATTGCGATTTTGGAAATAGTGGGCGTGGCAATAGGCGGGAAATTTGAATCAAGAATTAGACTCCTAATTGCCACCTAACGGATGGTGGAACCCCCATGTCCATAGCGTTCTTAGATCTGGAGATATTAGGCTTTGAAAATAATTAAAATCATGAATGCACCTACTGCGTGATTATGTTCTCCTGGTGTTGGGAAAAAATGTTGTGCAATTTTTCTAAATTAAAATCCATCACCAACGCTTGCGCATGACTGTATTTCAAGCGCTATAGCTCTTGCGCGACCTGAGCTACATTATTGAAATTCTACAATTTAATAGAGTAGGACTCCCGCTGTACAGTTGCATATTCAGAAAAGTGCCACGCCCCTTATTTTCAAAGATATTAAGGCACTTAGGAGAAATTGCGATTTTGGAAATAGTGGGCGTGGCAATAGGCGGGAAATTTGAATCAAGAATTAGACTCCTAATTGCCACCTAACGGATGGTGAAACCCCCATGTCCATAGCGTTCTTAGATCTGGAGATATTAGGCTTTGAAAATAATTAAAATCATGAATGCACCTACTGCGTGATTATGTTCTCCTGGTGTTGGGAAAAAATGTTGTGCAATTTTTCTAAATTAAAATCCATCACCAACGCTTGCGCATGACTGTATTTCAAGCGCTATAGCTCTTGCGCGACCTGAGCTACATTATTGAAATTCTACAATTTAATAGAGTAGGACTCCCGCTGTACAGTGGCATATTCAGAAAAGTGCCACGCCCCTTATTTTCAAAGATATTAAGGCACTTAGGAGAAATTGCGATTTTGGAAATAGTGGGCGTGGCAATAGGCGGGAAATTTGAATCAAGAATTAGACTCCTAATTGCCACCTAACGGATGGTGAAACCCCCATGTCCATAGCGTTCTTAGATCTGGAGATATTAGGCTTTGAAAATAATTAAAATCATGAATGCACCTACTGCGTGATTATGTTCTCCTGGTGTTGGGAAAAAATGTTGTGCAATTTTTCTAAATTAAAATCCATCACCAACGCTTGCGCATGACTGTATTTCAAGCGCTATAGCTCTTGCGCGACCTGAGCTACATTATTGAAATTCTACAATTTAATAGAGTAGGACTCCCGCTGTACAGTGGCATATTCAGAAAAGTGCCACGCCCCTTATTTTCAAAGATATTAAGGCACTTAGGAGAAATTGCGATTTTGGAAATAGTGGGCGTGGCAATAGGCGGGAAATTTGAATCAAGAATTAGACTCCTAATTGCCACCTAACGGATGGTGAAACCCCCATGTCCATAGCGTTCTTAGATCTGGAGATATTAGGCTTTGAAAATAATTAAAATCATGAATGCACCTACTGCGTGATTATGTTCTCCTGGTGTTGGGAAAAAATGTTGTGCAATTTTTCTAAATTAAAATCCATCACCAACGCTTGCGCATGACTGTATTTCAAGCGCTATAGCTCTTGCGCGACCTGAGCTACATTATTGAAATTCTACAATCTAATGGAGTAGGACTCCCGCTGTACAGTGGCATATTCAGAAAAGTGCCACGCCCCTTATTTTCAAAGATATTAAGGCACTTAGGAGAAATTGCGATTTTGGAAATAGTGGGCGTGGCAATAGGCGGGAAATTTGAATCAAGAATTAGACTCCTAATTGCCACCTAACGGATGGTGGAACCCCCATGTCCATAGCGTTCTTAGATCTGGAGATATTAGGCTTTGAAAATAATTAAAATCATGAATGCACCTACTGCGTGATTATGTTCTCCTGGTGTTGGGAAAAAATGTTGTGCAATTTTTCTAAATTAAAATCCATCACCAACGCTTGCGCATGACTGTATTTCAAGCGCTATAGCTCTTGCGCGACCTGAGCTACATTATTGAAATTCTACAATCTAATAGAGTAGGACTCCCGCTGTACAGTGGCATATTCAGAAAAGTGCCACGCCCCTTATTTTCAAAGATATTAAGGCACTTAGGAGAAATTGCGATTTTGGAAATAGTGGGCGTGGCAATAGGCGGGAAATTTGAATCAAGAATTAGACTCCTAATTGCCACCTAACGGATGGTGGAACCCCCATGTCCATAGCGTTCTTAGATTTGGAGATATTAGGCTTTGAAAATAATTAAAATCATGAATGCACCTACTGCGTGATTATGTTCTCCTGGTGTTGGAAAAAAATGTTGTGCAATTTTTCTAAATTAAAATCCATCACCAACGCTTGCACATGACTGTATTTCAAGCGCTATAGCTCTTGCGCGACCTGAGCTACATTATTGAAATTCTACAATCTAATAGAGTAGCACTCCCGCTGTACAGTGGCATATTCAGAAAAGTGCCACGCCCCTTATTTTCAAAGATATTAAGGCACTTAGGAGAAATTGCGATTTTGGAAATAGTGGGCGTGGCAATAGGCGGGAAATTTGAATCAAAAATTAAACTCCTAACTGCCACCTAACGGATGGTGGAACCCCCATGTCCATAGCGTTCTTAGATCTGGAGATATTAGGCTTTGAAAATAATTAAAATCATGAATGCACCTACTGCGTGATTATGTTCTCCTGGTGTTGGGAAAAAATGTTGTGCAATTTTTCTAAATTAAAATCCATCACCAACGCTTGCGCATGACTGTATTTCAAGCGCTATAGCTCTTGCGCGACCTGAGCTACATTATTGAAATTCTACAGTCTAATGGAGTAGGACTCCCGCTGTACAGTGGCATATTCAGAAAAGTGCCACGCCCCTTATTTTCAAAGATATTAAGGCACTTAGGAGAAATTGCGATTTTGGAAATAGTGGGCGTGGCAATAGGCGGGAAATTTGAATCAAGAATTAGACTCCTAATTGCCACCTAACGGATGGTGGAACCCCCATGTCCATAGCGTTCTTAGATCTGGAGATATTAGGCTTTGAAAATAATTAAAATCATGAATGCACCTACTGCGTGATTATGTTCTCCTGGTGTTGGGAAAAAATGTTGTGCAATTTTTCTAAATTAAAATCCATCACCAACGCTTGCGCATGACTGTATTTCAAGCGCTATAGCTCTTGCGCGACCTGAGCTACATTATTGAAATTCTACAATCTAATGGAGTAGGACTCCCGCTGTACAGTGGCATATTCAGAAAAGTGCCACGCCCCTTATTTTCAAAGATATTAAGGCACTTAGGAGAAATTGCGATTTTGGAAATAGTGGGCGTGGCAATAGGCGGGAAATTTGAATCAAGAATTAGACTCCTAATTGCCACCTAACGGATGGTGGAACCCCCATGTCCATAGCGTTCTTAGATCTGTAGATATTAGGCTTTGAAAATAATTAAAATCATGAATGCACCTACTGCGTGATTATGTTCTCCTGGTGTTGGGAAAAAATGTTGTGCAATTTTTCTAAATTAAAATCCATCGCCAACGCTTGCGCATGACTGTATTTCAAGCGCTATAGCTCTTGCGCGAACTGAGCTACATTATTGAAATTCTACAATCTAATAGAGTAGGACTCCCGCTGTACAGTGGCATATTCAGAAAAGTGCCACGCCCCTTATTTTCAAAGATATTAAGGCACTTAGGAGAAATTGCGATTTTGGAAATAGTGGGCGTGGCAATAGGCGGGAAATTTGAATCACGAATTAGACTCCTAATTGCCACCTAACGGATGGTGGAACCCCCATGTCCATAGCGTTCTTAGATCTGTAGATATTAGGCTTTGAAAATAATTAAAATCATGAATGCACCTACTGCGTGATTATGTTCTCCTGGTGTTGGGAAAAAATGTTGTGCAATTTTTCTAAATTAAAATCCATCGCCAACGCTTGCGCATGACTGTATTTCAAGCGCTATAGCTCTTGCGCGAACTGAGCTACATTATTGAAATTCTACAATCTAATAGAGTAGGACTCCCGCTGTACAGTGGCATATTCAGAAAAGTGCCACGCCCCTTATTTTCAAAGATATTAAGGCACTTAGGAGAAATTGCGATTTTGGAAATAGTGGGCGTGGCAATAGGCGGGAAATTTGAATCACGAATTAGACTCCTAATTGCCACCTAACGGATGGTGGAACCCCCATGTCCATAGCGTTCTTAGATCTGGAGATATTAGGCTTTGAAAATAATTAAAATCATGAATGCACCTACTGCGTGATTATGTTCTCCTGGTGTTGGGAAAAAATGTTGTGCAATTTTTCTAAATTAAAATCCATCACCAACGCTTGCGCATGACTGTATTTCAAGCGCTATAGCTCTTGCGCGACCTGAGCTACATTATTGAAATTCTACAATCTAATGGAGTAGGACTCCCGCTGTACAGTGGCATATTCAGAAAAGTGCCACGCCCCTTATTTTCAAAGATATTAAGGCACTTAGGAGAAATTGCGATTTTGGAAATAGTGGGCGTGGCAATAGGCGGGAAATTTGAATCAAGAATTAGACTCCTAATTGCCACCTAACGGATGGTGGAACCCCCATGTCCATAGCGTTCTTAGATCTGGAGATATTAGGCTTTGAAAATAATTAAAATCATGAATGCACCTACTGCGTGATTATGTTCTCCTGGTGTTGGGAAAAAATGTTGTGCAATTTTTCTAAATTAAAATCCATCACCAACGCTTGCGCATGACTGTATTTCAAGCGCTATAGCTCTTGCGCGACCTGAGCTACATTATTGAAATTCTACACTTTAATAGAGTAGGACTCCCGCTGTACAGTGGCATATTCAGAAAAGTGCCACGCCCCTTATTTTCAAAGATATTAAGGCACTTAGGAGAAATTGCGATTTTGGAAATAGTGGGCGTGGCAATAGGCGGGAAATTTGAATCAAGAATTAGACTCCTAATTGCCACCTAACGGATGGTGAAACCCCCATGTCCATAGCGTTCTTAGATCTGGAGATATTAGGCTTTGAAAATAATTAAAATCATGAATGCACCTACTGCGTGATTATGTTCTCCTGGTGTTGGGAAAAAATGTTGTGCAATTTTTCTAAATTAAAATCCATCACCAACGCTTGCGCATGACTGTATTTCAAGCGCTATAGCTCTTGCGCGACCTGAGCTACATTATTGAAATTCTACAATCTAATGGAGTAGGACTCCCGCTGTACAGTGGCATATTCAGAAAAGTGCCACGCCCCTTATTTTCCAAGATATTAAGGCACTTAGGAGAAATTGCGATTTTGGAAATAGTGGGCGTGGCAATAGGCGGGAAATTTGAATCAAGAATTAGACTCCTAATTGCCACCTAACGGATGGTGGAACCCCCATGTCCATAGCGTTCTTAGATCTGGAGATATTAGTCTTTGAAAATAATTAAAATCATGAATGCACCTACTGCGTGATTATGTTCTCCTGGTGTTGGGAAAAAATGTTGTGCAATTTTTCTAAATTAAAATCCATCACCAACGCTTGCGCATGACTGTATTTCAAGCGCTATAGCTCTTGCGCGACCTGAGCTACATTATTGAAATTCTACAATCTAATGGAGTAGGACTCCCGCTGTACAGTGGCATATTCAGAAAAGTGCCACGCCCCTTATTTTCAAAGATATTAAGGCACTTAGGAGAAATTGCGATTTTGGAAATAGTGGGCGTGGCAATAGGCGGAAAATTTGAATCAAGAATTAGACTCCTAATTGCCACCTAACGGATGGTGGAACCCCCATGTCCATAGCGTTCTTAGATCTGGAGATATTAGGCTTTGAAAATAATTAAAATCATGAATGCACCTACTGCGTGATTATGTTCTCCTGGTGTTGGGAAAAAATGTTGTGCAATTTTTCTAAATTAAAATCCATCACCAACGCTTGCGCATGACTGTATTTCAAGCGCTATAGCTCTTGCGCGACCTGAGCTACATTATTGAAATTCTACAATCTAATGGAGTAGGACTCCCGCTGTACAGTGGCATATTCAGAAAAGTGCCACGCCCCTTATTTTCAAAGATATTAAGGCACTTAGGAGAAATTGCGATTTTGGAAATAGTGGGCGTGGCAATAGGCGGAAAATTTGAATCAAGAATTAGACTCCTAATTGCCACCTAACGGATGGTGGAACCCCCATGTCCATAGCGTTCTTAGATCTGGAGATATTAGTCTTTGAAAATAATTAAAATCATGAATGCACCTACTGCGTGATTATGTTCTCCTGGTGTTGGGAAAAAATGTTGTGCAATTTTTCTAAATTAAAATCCATCACCAACGCTTGCGCATGACTGTATTTCAAGCGCTATAGCTCTTGCGCGACCTGAGCTACATTATTGAAATTCTACAATCTAATGGAGTAGGACTCCCGCTGTACAGTGGCATATTCAGAAAAGTGCCACGCCCCTTATTTTCAAAGATATTAAGGCACTTAGGAGAAATTGCGATTTTGGAAATAGTGGGCGTGGCAATAGGCGGGAAATTTGAATCAAGAATTAGACTCCTAATTGCCACCTAACGGATGGTGGAACCCCCATGTCCATAGCGTTCTTAGATCTGGAGATATTAGTCTTTGAAAATAATTAAAATCATGAATGCACCTACTGCGTGATTATGTTCTCCTGGTGTTGGGAAAAAATGTTGTGCAATTTTTCTAAATTAAAATCCATCACCAACGCTTGCGCATGACTGTATTTCAAGCGCTATAGCTCTTGCGCGACCTGAGCTACATTATTGAAATTCTACAATCTAATGGAGTAGGACTCCCGCTGTACAGTGGCATATTCAGAAAAGTGCCACGCCCCTTATTTTCAAAGATATTAAGGCACTTAGGAGAAATTGCGATTTTGGAAATAGTGGGCGTGGCAATAGGCGGAAAATTTGAATCAAGAATTAGACTCCTAATTGCCACCTAACGGATGGTGGAACCCCCATGTCCATAGCGTTCTTAGATCTGGAGATATTAGGCTTTGAAAATAATTAAAATCATGAATGCACCTACTGCGTGATTATGTTCTCCTGGTGTTGGGAAAAAATGTTGTGCAATTTTTCTAAATTAAAATCCATCACCAACGCTTGCGCATGACTGTATTTCAAGCGCTATAGCTCTTGCGCGACCTGAGCTACATTATTGAAATTCTACAATCTAATGGAGTAGGACTCCCGCTGTACAGTGGCATATTCAGAAAAGTGCCACGCCCCTTATTTTCAAAGATATTAAGGCACTTAGGAGAAATTGCGATTTTGGAAATAGTGGGCGTGGCAATAGGCGGGAAATTTGAATCAAGAATTAGACTCCTAATTGCCACCTAACGGATGGTGGAACCCCCATGTCCATAGCGTTCTTAGATCTGGAGATATTAGTCTTTGAAAATAATTAAAATCATGAATGCACCTACTGCGTGATTATGTTCTCCTGGTGTTGGGAAAAAATGTTGTGCAATTTTTCTAAATTAAAATCCATCACCAACGCTTGCGCATGACTGTATTTCAAGCGCTATAGCTCTTGCGCGACCTGAGCTACATTATTGAAATTCTACAATCTAATGGAGTAGGACTCCCGCTGTACAGTGGCATATTCAGAAAAGTGCCACGCCCCTTATTTTCAAAGATATTAAGGCACTTAGGAGAAATTGCGATTTTGGAAATAGTGGGCGTGGCAATAGGCGGAAAATTTGAATCAAGAATTAGACTCCTAATTGCCACCTAACGGATGGTGGAACCCCCATGTCCATAGCGTTCTTAGATCTGGAGATATTAGGCTTTGAAAATAATTAAAATCATGAATGCACCTACTGCGTGATTATGTTCTCCTGGTGTTGGGAAAAAATGTTGTGCAATTTTTCTAAATTAAAATCCATCACCAACGCTTGCGCATGACTGTATTTCAAGCGCTATAGCTCTTGCGCGACCTGAGCTACATTATTGAAATTCTACAATCTAATGGAGTAGGACTCCCGCTGTACAGTGGCATATTCAGAAAAGTGCCACGCCCCTTATTTTCAAAGATATTAAGGCACTTAGGAGAAATTGCGATTTTGGAAATAGTGGGCGTGGCAATAGGCGGGAAATTTGAATCAAGAATTAGACTCCTAATTGCCACCTAACGGATGGTGGAACCCCCATGTCCATAGCGTTCTTAGATCTGGAGATATTAGGCTTTGAAAATAATTAAAATCATGAATGCACCTACTGCGTGATTATGTTCTCCTGGTGTTGGGAAAAAATGTTGTGCAATTTTTCTAAATTAAAATCCATCACCAACGCTTGCGCATGACTGTATTTCAAGCGCTATAGCTCTTGCGCGACCTGAGCTACATTATTGAAATTCTACAATCTAATGGAGTAGGACTCCCGCTGTACAGTGGCATATTCAGAAAAGTGCCACGCCCCTTATTTTCAAAGATATTAAGGCACTTAGGAGAAATTGCGATTTTGGAAATAGTGGGCGTGGCAATAGGCGGAAAATTTGAATCAAGAATTAGACTCCTAATTGCCACCTAACGGATGGTGGAACCCCCATGTCCATAGCGTTCTTAGATCTGGAGATATTAGGCTTTGAAAATAATTAAAATCATGAATGCACCTACTGCGTGATTATGTTCTCCTGGTGTTGGAAAAAAATGTTGTGCAATTTTTCTAAATTAAAATCCATCACCAACGCTTGTGCATGACTGTATTTCAAGCGCTATAGCTCTTGCGCGACCTGAGCTACATTATTGAAATTCTACAATCTAATGGAGTAGGACTCCCGCTGTACAGTGGCATATTCAGAAAAGTGCCACGCCCCTTATTTTCAAAGATATTAAGGCACTTAGGAGAAATTGCGATTTTGGAAATAGTGGGCGTGGCAATAGGCGGGAAATTTGAATCAAGAATTAGACTCCTAATTGCCACCTAACGGATGGTGGAACCCCCATGTCCATAGCGTTCTTAGATCTGTAGATATTAGGCTTTGAAAATAATTAAAATCATGAATGCACCTACTGCGTGATTATGTTCTCCTGGTGTTGGGAAAAAATGTTGTGCAATTTTTCTAAATTAAAATCCATCGCCAACGCTTGCGCATGACTGTATTTCAAGCGCTATAGCTCTTGCGCGAACTGAGCTACATTATTGAAATTCTACAATCTAATAGAGTAGGACTCCCGCTGTACAGTGGCATATTCAGAAAAGTGCCACGCCCCTTATTTTCAAAGATATTAAGGCACTTAGGAGAAATTGCGATTTTGGAAATAGTGGGCGTGGCAATAGGCGGGAAATTTGAATCAAGAATTAGACTCCTAATTGCCACCTAACGGATGGTGGAACCCCCATGTCCATAGCGTTCTTAGATCTGGAGATATTAGGCTTTGAAAATAATTAAAATCATGAATGCACCTACTGCGTGATTATGTTCTCCTGGTGTTGGGAAAAAATGTTGTGCAATTTTTCTAAATTAAAATCCATCGCCAACGCTTGCGCATGACTGTATTTCAAGCGCTATAGCTCTTGCGCGAACTGAGCTACATTATTGAAATTCTACAATCTAATAGAGTAGGACTCCCGCTGTACAGTGGCATATTCAGAAAAGTGCCACGCCCCTTATTTTCAAAGATATTAAGGCACTTAGGAGAAATTGCGATTTTGGAAATAGTGGGCGTGGCAATAGGCGGGAAATTTGAATCACGAATTAGACTCCTAATTGCCACCTAACGGATGGTGGAACCCCCATGTCCATAGCGTTCTTAGATCTGGAGATATTAGGCTTTGAAAATAATTAAAATCATGAATGCACCTACTGCGTGATTATGTTCTCCTGGTGTTGGGAAAAAATGTTGTGCAATTTTTCTAAATTAAAATCCATCACCAACGCTTGCGCATGACTGTATTTCAAGCGCTATAGCTCTTGCGCGACCTGAGCTACATTATTGAAATTCTACAATCTAATGGAGTAGGACTCCCGCTGTACAGTGGCATATTCAGAAAAGTGCCACGCCCCTTATTTTCAAAGATATTAAGGCACTTAGGAGAAATTGCGATTTTGGAAATAGTGGGCGTGGCAATAGGCGGGAAATTTGAATCAAGAATTAGACTCCTAATTGCCACCTAACGGATGGTGGAACCCCCATGTCCATAGCGTTCTTAGATCTGGAGATATTAGGCTTTGAAAATAATTAAAATCATGAATGCACCTACTGCGTGATTATGTTCTCCTGGTGTTGGGAAAAAATGTTGTGCAATTTTTCTAAATTAAAATCCATCACCAACGCTTGCGCATGACTGTATTTCAAGCGCTATAGCTCTTGCGCGAACTGAGCTACATTATTGAAATTCTACAATCTAATAGAGTAGGACTCCCGCTGTACAGTGGCATATTCAGAAAAGTGCCACGCCCCTTATTTTCAAAGATATTAAGGCACTTAGGAGAAATTGCGATTTTGGAAATAGTGGGCGTGGCAATAGGCGGGAAATTTGAATCACGAATTAGACTCCTAATTGCCACCTAACGGATGGTGGAACCCCCATGTCCATAGCGTTCTTAGACCTGGAGATATTAGGCTTTGAAAATAATTAAAATCATGAATCCACCTACTGCGTGATTATGTTCTCCTGGTGTTGGGAAAAAATGTTGTGCAATTTTTCTAAATTAAAATCCATCGCCAACGCTTGCGCATGACTGTATTTCAAGCGCTATAGCTCTTGCGCGAACTGAGCTACATTATTGAAATTCTACAATCTAATAGAGTAGGACTCCCGCTGTACAGTGGCATATTCAGAAAAGTGCCACGCCCCTTATTTTCAAAGATATTAAGGCACTTAGGAGAAATTGCGATTTTGGAAATAGTGGGCGTGGCAATAGGCGGGAAATTTGAATCAAGAATTAGACTCCTAATTGCCACCTAACGGATGGTGGAACCCCCATGTCCATAGCGTTCTTAGATCTGGAGATATTAGGCTTTGAAAATAATTAAAATCATGAATGCACCTACTGCGTGATTATGTTCTCCTGGTGTTGGGAAAAAATGTTGTGCAATTTTTCTAAATTAAAATCCATCACCAACGCTTGCGCATGACTGTATTTCAAGCGCTATAGCTCTTGCGCGACCTGAGCTACATTATTGAAATTCTACAATCTAATGGAGTAGGACTCCCGCTGTACAGTGGCATATTCAGAAAAGTGCCACGCCCCTTATTTTCAAAGATATTAAGGCACTTAGGAGAAATTGCGATTTTGGAAATAGTGGGCGTGGCAATAGGCGGGAAATTTGAATCAAGAATTAGACTCCTAATTGCCACCTAACGGATGGTGGAACCCCCATGTCCATAGCGTTCTTAGATCTGGAGATATTAGGCTTTGAAAATAATTAAAATCATGAATGCACCTACTGCGTGATTATGTTCTCCTGGTGTTGGGAAAAAATGTTGTGCAATTTTTCTAAATTAAAATCCATCACCAACGCTTGCGCATGACTGTATTTCAAGCGCTATAGCTCTTGCGCGACCTGAGCTACATTATTGAAATTCTACACTTTAATAGAGTAGGACTCCCGCTGTACAGTGGCATATTCAGAAAAGTGCCACGCCCCTTATTTTCAAAGATATTAAGGCACTTAGGAGAAATTGCGATTTTGGAAATAGTGGGCGTGGCAATAGGCGGGAAATTTGAATCAAGAATTAGACTCCTAATTGCCACCTAACGGATGGTGAAACCCCCATGTCCATAGCGTTCTTAGATCTGGAGATATTAGGCTTTGAAAATAATTAAAATCATGAATGCACCTACTGCGTGATTATGTTCTCCTGGTGTTGGGAAAAAATGTTGTGCAATTTTTCTAAATTAAAATCCATCACCAACGCTTGCGCATGACTGTATTTCAAGCGCTATAGCTCTTGCGCGACCTGAGCTACATTATTGAAATTCTACAATCTAATGGAGTAGGACTCCCGCTGTACAGTGGCATATTCAGAAAAGTGCCACGCCCCTTATTTTCCAAGATATTAAGGCACTTAGGAGAAATTGCGATTTTGGAAATAGTGGGCGTGGCAATAGGCGGGAAATTTGAATCAAGAATTAGACTCCTAATTGCCACCTAACGGATGGTGGAACCCCCATGTCCATAGCGTTCTTAGATCTGGAGATATTAGTCTTTGAAAATAATTAAAATCATGAATGCACCTACTGCGTGATTATGTTCTCCTGGTGTTGGGAAAAAATGTTGTGCAATTTTTCTAAATTAAAATCCATCACCAACGCTTGCGCATGACTGTATTTCAAGCGCTATAGCTCTTGCGCGACCTGAGCTACATTATTGAAATTCTACAATCTAATGGAGTAGGACTCCCGCTGTACAGTGGCATATTCAGAAAAGTGCCACGCCCCTTATTTTCAAAGATATTAAGGCACTTAGGAGAAATTGCGATTTTGGAAATAGTGGGCGTGGCAATAGGCGGAAAATTTGAATCAAGAATTAGACTCCTAATTGCCACCTAACGGATGGTGGAACCCCCATGTCCATAGCGTTCTTAGATCTGGAGATATTAGGCTTTGAAAATAATTAAAATCATGAATGCACCTACTGCGTGATTATGTTCTCCTGGTGTTGGGAAAAAATGTTGTGCAATTTTTCTAAATTAAAATCCATCACCAACGCTTGCGCATGACTGTATTTCAAGCGCTATAGCTCTTGCGCGACCTGAGCTACATTATTGAAATTCTACAATCTAATAGAGTAGGACTCCCGCTGTACAGTGGCATATTCAGAAAAGTGCCACGCCCCTTATTTTCAAAGATATTAAGGCACTTAGGAGAAATTGCGATTTTGGAAATAGTGGGCGTGGCAATAGGCGGGAAATTTGAATCAAGAATTAGACTCCTAATTGCCACCTAACGGATGGTGGAACCCCCATGTCCATAGCGTTCTTAGATTTGGAGATATTAGGCTTTGAAAATAATTAAAATCATGAATGCACCTACTGCGTGATTATGTTCTCCTGGTGTTGGAAAAAAATGTTGTGCAATTTTTCTAAATTAAAATCCATCACCAACGCTTGCACATGACTGTATTTCAAGCGCTATAGCTCTTGCGCGACCTGAGCTACATTATTGAAATTCTACAATCTAATAGAGTAGCACTCCCGCTGTACAGTGGCATATTCAGAAAAGTGCCACGCCCCTTATTTTCAAAGATATTAAGGCACTTAGGAGAAATTGCGATTTTGGAAATAGTGGGCGTGGCAATAGGCGGGAAATTTGAATCAAAAATAAACTCCTAACTGCCACCTAACGGATGGTGGAACCCCCATGTCCATAGCGTTCTTAGATCTGGAGATATTAGGCTTTGAAAATAATTAAAATCATGAATGCACCTACTGCGTGATTATGTTCTCCTGGTGTTGGGAAAAAATGTTGTGCAATTTTTCTAAATTAAAATCCATCACCAACGCTTGCGCATGACTGTATTTCAAGCGCTATAGCTCTTGCGCGACCTGAGCTACATTATTGAAATTCTACAGTCTAATGGAGTAGGACTCCCGCTGTACAGTGGCATATTCAGAAAAGTGCCACGCCCCTTATTTTCAAAGATATTAAGGCACTTAGGAGAAATTGCGATTTTGGAAATAGTGGGCGTGGCAATAGGCGGGAAATTTGAATCAAGAATTAGACTCCTAATTGCCACCTAACGGATGGTGGAACCCCCATGTCCATAGCGTTCTTAGATCTGGAGATATTAGGCTTTGAAAATAATTAAAATCATGAATGCACCTACTGCGTGATTATGTTCTCCTGGTGTTGGGAAAAAATGTTGTGCAATTTTTCTAAATTAAAATCCATCACCAACGCTTGCGCATGACTGTATTTCAAGCGCTATAGCTCTTGCGCGACCTGAGCTACATTATTGAAATTCTACAATCTAATGGAGTAGGACTCCCGCTGTACAGTGGCATATTCAGAAAAGTGCCACGCCCCTTATTTTCAAAGATATTAAGGCACTTAGGAGAAATTGCGATTTTGGAAATAGTGGGCGTGGCAATAGGCGGGAAATTTGAATCAAGAATTAGACTCCTAATTGCCACCTAACGGATGGTGGAACCCCCATGTCCATAGCGTTCTTAGATCTGGAGATATTAGGCTTTGAAAATAATTAAAATCATGAATGCACCTACTGCGTGATTATGTTCTCCTGGTGTTGGGAAAAAATGTTGTGCAATTTTTCTAAATTAAAATCCATCACCAACGCTTGCGCATGACTGTATTTCAAGCGCTATAGCTCTTGCGCGACCTGAGCTACATTATTGAAATTCTACAATCTAATGGAGTAGGACTCCCGCTGTACAGTGGCATATTCAGAAAAGTGCCACGCCCCTTATTTTCAAAGATATTAAGGCACTTAGGAGAACTTGAGATTTTGGAAATAGTGGGCGTGGCAATAGGCGGGAAATTTGAATCAAGAATTAGACTCCTAATTGCCACCTAACGGATGGTGGAACCCCCATGTCCATAGCGTTCTTAGATCTGGAGATATTAGGCTTTGAAAATAATTAAAATCATGAATGCACCTACTGCGTGATTATGTTCTCCTGGTGTTGGGAAAAAATGTTGTGCAATTTTTCTAAATTAAAATCCATCACCAACGCTTGCGCATGACTGTATTTCAAGCGCTATAGCTCTTGCGCGACCTGAGCTACATTATTGAAATTCTACAATCTAATAGAGTAGCACTCCCGCTGTACAGTGGCATATTCACAAAAGTGCCACGCCCCTTATTTTCAAAGATATTAAGGCACTTAGGAGAAATTGCGATTTTGGAAATAGTGGACGTGGCAATAGGCGGGAAATTTGAATCAAAAATTAAACTCCTAACTGCCACCTAACGGATGGTGGAACCCCCATGTCCATAGCGTTCTTAGATCTGGAGATATTAGGCTTTGAAAATAATTAAAATCATGAATCCACCTACTGCGTGATTATGTTCTCCTGGTGTTGGAAAAAAATGTTGTGCAATTTTTCTAAATTAAAATCCATCACCAACGCTTGCACATGACTGTATTTCAAGCGCTATAGCTCTTGCGCGACCTGAGCTACATTATTGAAATTCTACAATCTAATAGAGTAGCACTCCCGCTGTACAGTGGCATATTCAGAAAAGTGCCACGCCCCTTATTTTCAAAGATATTAAGGCACTTAGGAGAAATTGCGATTTTGGAAATAGTGGGCGTGGCAATAGGCGGGAAATTTGAATCAAAAATTAAACTCCTAACTGCCACCTAACGGATGGTGGAACCCCCATGTCCATAGCGTTCTTAGATCTGGAGATATTAGGCTTTGAAAATAATTAAAATCAAGAATGCACCTACTGCGTGATTATGTTCTCCTGGTGTTGGGAAAAAATGTTGTGCAATTTTTCTAAATTAAAATCCATCACCAACGCTTGCGCATGACTGTATTTCAAGCGCTATAGCTCTTGCGCGACCTGAGCTACATTATCGAAATTCTACAATCTAATAGAGTAGGACTCCCGCTGTACAGTGGCATATTCAGAAAAGTGCCACGCCCCTTATTTTCAAAGATATTAAGGCACTTAGGAGAAATTGCGATTTTGGAAATAGTGGGCGTGGCAATAGGCGGGAAATTTGAATCAAGAATTAGACTCCTAATTGCCACCTAACGGATGGTGGAACCCCCATGTCCATAGCGTTCTTAGATTTGGAGATATTAGGCTTTGAAAATAATTAAAATCATGAATGCACCTACTGCGTGATTATGTTCTCCTGGTGTTGGAAAAAAATGTTGTGCAATTTTTCTAAATTAAAATCCATCACCAACGCTTGCACATGACTGTATTTCAAGCGCTATAGCTCTTGCGCGACCTGAGCTACATTATTGAAATTCTACAATCTAATAGAGTAGCACTCCCGCTGTACAGTGGCATATTCAGAAAAGTGCCACGCCCCTTATTTTCAAAGATATTAAGGCACTTAGGAGAAATTGCGATTTTGGAAATAGTGGGCGTGGCAATAGGCGGGAAATTTGAATCAAAAATAAACTCCTAACTGCCACCTAACGGATGGTGGAACCCCCATGTCCATAGCGTTCTTAGATCTGGAGATATTAGGCTTTGAAAATAATTAAAATCATGAATGCACCTACTGCGTGATTATGTTCTCCTGGTGTTGGGAAAAAATGTTGTGCAATTTTTCTAAATTAAAATCCATCACCAACGCTTGCGCATGACTGTATTTCAAGCGCTATAGCTCTTGCGCGACCTGAGCTACATTATTGAAATTCTACAGTCTAATGGAGTAGGACTCCCGCTGTACAGTGGCATATTCAGAAAAGTGCCACGCCCCTTATTTTCAAAGATATTAAGGCACTTAGGAGAAATTGCGATTTTGGAAATAGTGGGCGTGGCAATAGGCGGGAAATTTGAATCAAGAATTAGACTCCTAATTGCCACCTAACGGATGGTGGAACCCCCATGTCCATAGCGTTCTTAGATCTGGAGATATTAGGCTTTGAAAATAATTAAAATCATGAATGCACCTACTGCGTGATTATGTTCTCCTGGTGTTGGGAAAAAATGTTGTGCAATTTTTCTAAATTAAAATCCATCACCAACGCTTGCGCATGACTGTATTTCAAGCGCTATAGCTCTTGCGCGACCTGAGCTACATTATTGAAATTCTACAATCTAATGGAGTAGGACTCCCGCTGTACAGTGGCATATTCAGAAAAGTGCCACGCCCCTTATTTTCAAAGATATTAAGGCACTTAGGAGAAATTGCGATTTTGGAAATAGTGGGCGTGGCAATAGGCGGGAAATTTGAATCAAGAATTAGACTCCTAATTGCCACCTAACGGATGGTGGAACCCCCATGTCCATAGCGTTCTTAGATCTGGAGATATTAGGCTTTGAAAATAATTAAAATCATGAATGCACCTACTGCGTGATTATGTTCTCCTGGTGTTGGGAAAAAATGTTGTGCAATTTTTCTAAATTAAAATCCATCACCAACGCTTGCGCATGACTGTATTTCAAGCGCTATAGCTCTTGCGCGACCTGAGCTACATTATTGAAATTCTACAATCTAATGGAGTAGGACTCCCGCTGTACAGTGGCATATTCAGAAAAGTGCCACGCCCCTTATTTTCAAAGATATTAAGGCACTTAGGAGAACTTGAGATTTTGGAAATAGTGGGCGTGGCAATAGGCGGGAAATTTGAATCAAGAATTAGACTCCTAATTGCCACCTAACGGATGGTGGAACCCCCATGTCCATAGCGTTCTTAGATCTGGAGATATTAGGCTTTGAAAATAATTAAAATCATGAATGCACCTACTGCGTGATTATGTTCTCCTGGTGTTGGGAAAAAATGTTGTGCAATTTTTCTAAATTAAAATCCATCACCAACGCTTGCGCATGACTGTATTTCAAGCGCTATAGCTCTTGCGCGACCTGAGCTACATTATTGAAATTCTACAATCTAATAGAGTAGCACTCCCGCTGTACAGTGGCATATTCACAAAAGTGCCACGCCCCTTATTTTCAAAGATATTAAGGCACTTAGGAGAAATTGCGATTTTGGAAATAGTGGACGTGGCAATAGGCGGGAAATTTGAATCAAAAATTAAACTCCTAACTGCCACCTAACGGATGGTGGAACCCCCATGTCCATAGCGTTCTTAGATCTGGAGATATTAGGCTTTGAAAATAATTAAAATCATGAATCCACCTACTGCGTGATTATGTTCTCCTGGTGTTGGAAAAAAATGTTGTGCAATTTTTCTAAATTAAAATCCATCACCAACGCTTGCACATGACTGTATTTCAAGCGCTATAGCTCTTGCGCGACCTGAGCTACATTATTGAAATTCTACAATCTAATAGAGTAGCACTCCCGCTGTACAGTGGCATATTCAGAAAAGTGCCACGCCCCTTATTTTCAAAGATATTAAGGCACTTAGGAGAAATTGCGATTTTGGAAATAGTGGGCGTGGCAATAGGCGGGAAATTTGAATCAAAAATTAAACTCCTAACTGCCACCTAACGGATGGTGGAACCCCCATGTCCATAGCGTTCTTAGATCTGGAGATATTAGGCTTTGAAAATAATTAAAATCAAGAATGCACCTACTGCGTGATTATGTTCTCCTGGTGTTGGGAAAAAATGTTGTGCAATTTTTCTAAATTAAAATCCATCACCAACGCTTGCGCATGACTGTATTTCAAGCGCTATAGCTCTTGCGCGACCTGAGCTACATTATCGAAATTCTACAATCTAATAGAGTAGGACTCCCGCTGTACAGTGGCATATTCAGAAAAGTGCCACGCCCCTTATTTTCAAAGATATTAAGGCACTTAGGAGAAATTGCGATTTTGGAAATAGTGGGCGTGGCAATAGGCGGGAAATTTGAATCAAGAATTAGACTCCTAATTGCCACCTAACGGATGGTGGAACCCCCATGTCCATAGCGTTCTTAGATTTGGAGATATTAGGCTTTGAAAATAATTAAAATCATGAATGCACCTACTGCGTGATTATGTTCTCCTGGTGTTGGAAAAAAATGTTGTGCAATTTTTCTAAATTAAAATCCATCACCAACGCTTGCACATGACTGTATTTCAAGCGCTATAGCTCTTGCGCGACCTGAGCTACATTATTGAAATTCTACAATCTAATAGAGTAGCACTCCCGCTGTACAGTGGCATATTCAGAAAAGTGCCACGCCCCTTATTTTCAAAGATATTAAGGCACTTAGGAGAAATTGCGATTTTGGAAATAGTGGGCGTGGCAATAGGCGGGAAATTTGAATCAAAAATAAACTCCTAACTGCCACCTAACGGATGGTGGAACCCCCATGTCCATAGCGTTCTTAGATCTGGAGATATTAGGCTTTGAAAATAATTAAAATCATGAATGCACCTACTGCGTGATTATGTTCTCCTGGTGTTGGGAAAAAATGTTGTGCAATTTTTCTAAATTAAAATCCATCACCAACGCTTGCGCATGACTGTATTTCAAGCGCTATAGCTCTTGCGCGACCTGAGCTACATTATTGAAATTCTACAGTCTAATGGAGTAGGACTCCCGCTGTACAGTGGCATATTCAGAAAAGTGCCACGCCCCTTATTTTCAAAGATATTAAGGCACTTAGGAGAAATTGCGATTTTGGAAATAGTGGGCGTGGCAATAGGCGGGAAATTTGAATCAAGAATTAGACTCCTAATTGCCACCTAACGGATGGTGGAACCCCCATGTCCATAGCGTTCTTAGATCTGGAGATATTAGGCTTTGAAAATAATTAAAATCATGAATGCACCTACTGCGTGATTATGTTCTCCTGGTGTTGGGAAAAAATGTTGTGCAATTTTTCTAAATTAAAATCCATCACCAACGCTTGCGCATGACTGTATTTCAAGCGCTATAGCTCTTGCGCGACCTGAGCTACATTATTGAAATTCTACAATCTAATGGAGTAGGACTCCCGCTGTACAGTGGCATATTCAGAAAAGTGCCACGCCCCTTATTTTCAAAGATATTAAGGCACTTAGGAGAAATTGCGATTTTGGAAATAGTGGGCGTGGCAATAGGCGGGAAATTTGAATCAAGAATTAGACTCCTAATTGCCACCTAACGGATGGTGGAACCCCCATGTCCATAGCGTTCTTAGATCTGGAGATATTAGGCTTTGAAAATAATTAAAATCATGAATGCACCTACTGCGTGGTTATGTTCTCCTGGTGTTGGGAAAAAATGTTGTGCAATTTTTCTAAATTAAAATCCATCACCAACGCTTGCGCATGACTGTATTTCAAGCGCTATAGCTCTTGCGCGACCTGAGCTACATTATTGAAATTCTACAATCTAATGGAGTAGGACTCCCGCTGTACAGTGGCATATTCAGAAAAGTGCCACGCCCCTTATTTTCAAAGATATTAAGGCACTTAGGAGAAATTGCGATTTTGGAAATAGTGGGCGTGGCAATAGGCGGGAAATTTGAATCAAGAATTAGACTCCTAATTGCCACCTAACGGATGGTGGAACCCCCATGTCCATAGCGTTCTTAGATCTGGAGATATTAGGCTTTGAAAATAATTAAAATCATGAATGCACCTACTGCGTGATTATGTTCTCCTGGTGTTGGGAAAAAATGTTGTGCAATTTTTCTAAATTAAAATCCATCACCAACGCTTGCGCATGACTGTATTTCAAGCGCTATAGCTCTTGCGCGACCTGAGCTACATTATTGAAATTCTACAATCTAATAGAGTAGGACTCCCGCTGTACAGTGGCATATTCAGAAAAGTGCCACGCCCCTTATTTTCAAAGATATTAAGGCACTTAGGAGAACTTGAGATTTTGGAAATAGTGGGCGTGGCAATAGGCGGGAAATTTGAATCAAGAATTAGACTCCTAATTGCCACCTAACGGATGGTGGAACCCCCATGTCCATAGCGTTCTTAGATCTGGAGATATTAGGCTTTGAAAATAATTAAAATCATGAATCCACCTACTGCGTGATTATGTTCTCCTGGTGTTGGAAAAAAATGTTGTGCAATTTTTCTAAATTAAAATTCATCACCAACGCTTGCACATGACTGTATTTCAAGCGCTATAGCTCTTGCGCGACCTGAGCTACATTATTGAAATTCTACAATCTAATAGAGTAGCACTCCCGCTGTACAGTGGCATATTCAGAAAAGTGCCACGCCCCTTATTTTCAAAGATATTAAGGCACTTAGGAGAAATTGCGATTTTGGAAATAGTGGACGTGGCAATAGGCGGGAAATTTGAATCAAAAATTAAACTCCTAACTGCCACCTAACGGATGGTGGAACCCCCATGTCCATAGCGTTCTTAGATCTGGAGATATTAGGCTTTGAAAATAATTAAAATCATGAATCCACCTACTGCGTGATTATGTTCTCCTGGTGTTGGAAAAAAATGTTGTGCAATTTTTCTAAATTAAAATCCATCACCAACGCTTGCACATGACTGTATTTCAAGCGCTATAGCTCTTGCGCGACCTGAGCTACATTATTGAAATTCTACAATCTAATAGAGTAGCACTCCCGCTGTACAGTGGCATATTCAGAAAAGTGCCACGCCCCTTATTTTCAAAGATATTAAGGCACTTAGGAGAAATTGCGATTTTGGAAATAGTGGGCGTGGCAATAGGCGGGAAATTTGAATCAAAAATTAAACTCCTAACTGCCACCTAACGGATGGTGGAACCCCCATGTCCATAGCGTTCTTAGATCTGGAGATATTAGGCTTTGAAAATAATTAAAATCAAGAATGCACCTACTGCGTGATTATGTTCTCCTGGTGTTGGGAAAAAATGTTGTGCAATTTTTCTAAATTAAAATCCATCACCAACGCTTGCGCATGACTGTATTTCAAGCGCTATAGCTCTTGCGCGACCTGAGCTACATTATTGAAATTCTACAATCTAATAGAGTAGGACTCCCGCTGTACAGTGGCATATTCAGAAAAGTGCCACGCCCCTTATTTTCAAAGATATTAAGGCACTTAGGAGAAATTGCGATTTTGGAAATAGTGGGCGTGGCAATAGGCGGGAAATTTGAATCAAGAATTAGACTCCTAATTGCCACCTAACGGATGGTGGAACCCCCATGTCCATAGCGTTCTTAGATCTGGAGATATTAGGCTTTGAAAATAATTAAAATCATGAATCCATCATGAAAAAATGTTGTGCAATTTTTCTAAATTAAAATCCATCACCAACGCTTGCGCATGACTGTATTTCAAGCGCTATAGCTCTTGCGCGACCTGAGCTACATTATTGAAATTCTACAATCTAATAGAGTAGGACTCCCGCTGTACAGTGGCATATTCAGAAAAGTGCCACGCCCCTTATTTTCAAAGATATTAAGGCACTTAGGAGAAATTGCGATTTTGGAAATAGTGGGCGTGGCAATAGGCGGGAAATTTGAATCAAGAATTAAACTCCTAACTGCCACCTAACGGATGGTGAAACCCCCATTGCGCAAGCTGAGCTACATTTTGCTGTTGCAAAAAGTTAACACCAGATTAAGAAAACAAAGAAGAGATATATCTGCAGAGCAAAAAGCTTGTTTCAGGTAAATTTGTTTATTTTCTTTGGATTTAAATGTTTGTAGTATTAAATTTTAAATTTCAGGTTATAAAATTTTTCCATAAATGGGAATAAACTTATAAAAAAAACTGCAGGTCGGCGCTGTCTTCTCTTTTTTCACCTCTTTTTTAAATATTTCCATCCTTAAGAAATTCCGCATCAACGTTCAGTGTCGCCCTTTTTTTCTTAATGGAATTGGAGTGAAGCAACTAGTAAAAGTATATTGCTTGTTCTGAGCATTTTATTAATGAAGGTTAGGTCTTCAGAATTTCTGCTGTTAGCCGTATTATTTACCAATATAATTTCCTCCTCATTCAGAAGATCCTCAATAATAACATTTATTTCAATGTGTGGCGCATCTAGCTCCTTCAAACTCCTTCGGTGGTATCTAAAGCAACAGTGTCATCATATCAAAATATTGTCTTCTTATTTGAGTTTGCATGAGCTCTGGAGCCAAATGTTACTGGTGGATTTCTTTGCAAAATTTTTCGCAATGTGTGCTTGGAATTTTCCCACTTTGCTTTCGCTGTCTCTCCTGCAAACAAAAAATAACATAATTATAATGAATAAAAATAATAACAATAATGTGTACATGTATTATTATAGAACCTAAATAAATGTATTAAATAAATATACATATAAATTAACTCTTATCTGCCACCTAACGGATCGGGGAACCCCCATGTCGATAGCGTTCTTAGATTTGGAGATATTAGGATTTGAAATAATTAAAATCATGAATCCACCTACTGCGTGATTATGTTCTCCTGGTGTTGGGAAAAAATGTTGTGCAAGTTTGGTTTGGAGACAAACCGATTTCAGCTATGTGTCATCTTCAGTGTCATTTTTCGTTCTCTCCAAAACACCCTGTCGGAATATTAAATCGAGAATAAAATCTTTACCTTATTTAGGCATCAAACAATTGCACTCTTTTGCTCTTAATGGGTTAATCCAAAAAGCACTGCATACATTACACAGTAAACCTGATGTAAGTTGAAGTCGATTTGTTTTATATTCTGTAACGTTTTCCGCAATTTTTTGCATAAAGTTTTTGTATTTGTTTCGTTTTTTTTTCCTTTTCAACGGTAGGAAAATTTATTGTATGTTTTTCTACACAACGACTCCTGTCGTAATCGTAAATCAGCTGCTGCTCCTGCTTGCTGGTGAATTTAGGTTAAATCAACTTGTAGTCGTAATGGAGCATTGTACGTGCTTTTTAGTTCAACAATTTACGAGGCGTTTAATAATTTATACGTCTTGCTCTTAGATTGTTTGTTACTGCCTGATTTTTTGGGATTTTTCCAAATGTTTCACTTTAGTGAAGATTATTTTAAACAAATCTTTTTTTTTATCACTTACAAGTTTATCGTTTATTTTTTAAATTGAAATTTTGCTTCTTGTTAAACGGAACAGTGTGTTCTTTTTCCTTCAAATTATTCAAGTACTCGTTTTTGGAATTGAAAAAAAAACGATTTCCAATTAGGAAAGATAAGGAAACGCTTTTGTTTATGTGTGTTATTTTCTTTCGAATTCTATTTAAATTCCCGTAACACCTTGTTTGGTTTTTTGGGGGTTTTTTATTTATCTTAATATGCAAATTAGAAGTGCATGCGACCCGATTGTTTTGTTGGGGTAAAATGCAGAGAGAGAGAGAGAGAGAGAGAGCGAGAGAGAGAGGGAGGCACAAATAAATAATACTGCCGTATGCGCTAGAAGTGATGAGAAAGCTGATGCCCTTTGCCATTCGCCCCCAATCGGGGTTGAAAGGATGTTGATGTAGAGCTTAAAAACTACCACTCAGGAAATGTGGAGAATGTGAAAGATCCTTTTTTTTTCTCCAGTTTACAAAACTACTTTTATTTTGCTGCAACCATTTCAGGGCTAAAATAATTACATGAGACCTTAAAGGATTTTTTTTTGTTACCGGACGTTAAACTAACACCACCACCGAGCTTGACGACGAAGAAAAAACAAACTTAAAAGCTGCCATAAAACTGAAGTTTGTATTTTTGTATTCCCTTTTTTACCTGACAATAAAAAGCTACAACATTCAGTTATCCAAGAAGGATCTCTGCATAACACATACATGCATACATTCATTCATTCATTTAGTCATTCAAACTTAAATCGTTTGTTAGCAATGCATCATTTATTTGTTTTAACTAATATTTTTGCTTGTTTTCTATTTGGTTTTGTTGTTGCAGCACTTTGTGAGAAATGCAATTTGCGACGTGGTTCTGTGGTTGCTGCCACAATAAAAAAAATTTAAAAAAAAAACAGACAACAAAAACTATTGTACGAGTATTCTCTATTAAAGAGAGTAATAAAGACTACTCGTACTAGGAAGTTTAAAAATAAAACGACTAGAAAGTTTCAGCTAGTGCTGTTTTAATGAAAGGTACTCGAGTAAAAATTAATCTTAGGTGATTCGACTACAAAATGGTTCAGAAAAACATCGTAGAGGAGAGCACCTAAGCTCTCAGCAAACTATTTCTGAGTTGTTTGATTCCTGACCACTGCACAGTGCCACATTTGGCCAATCCAGCACGATAAAAAAAAACGCAGCAACACAATCACCAACAAACTCGTAATCGAGTAATCACTAACGTCCACCCACCCTTGCGAGCTTTAGGTGCTACGTGTTTATACACGTGACAAGTTGATGCTGACAAACAATAAAATTCCAACGAACTAACAAGAACTACTCATAACGCAAACTGACACCGAAGATGGGCTAAAACGGTTTATCTCCAAGCCAAACTCGACAAGGGATGCTGGGAATTCGTTCTCAATATCTATCAAGTATTCATTAAATTAAAAGGGGGCATTTTACTTGGCAAGTCACGCCCAATTTTGTTTGCCAAACATTTTAATGTCGCAGATAAAGATCATAAATAAATTTTGTAAGTGGGTGTGGCTGTAAATGTACTACGTCCACTTTTTCACATTGTTTCTTATATATGAAGCATCAGTAATTGGTTTTTTTTGTTTTAAATTGGGCTCAATATCACTAAATTTAGATTAACCATACGAAGTGGGGGTGATAGTTATCCGAACGCCCCCATTTCTGGTGGTATTTATTTTATTGGAAATTAAAGCTTGTAAACCAATTTTTAAGAATTTTTTTCGTTGGCAATTAAAGCTTTTATACCAAGTTTGAACAAAATATCTGTACAATTTTTGTCGTGCTAGTTGGGCTAAGTGTATACGACTGTGTTGTGTACTACTGTGGGCAAAAAATAGTAAGACTTTATTCATAATTTCAAATTTCTTTATTTATTATGCCAAATCTATTTCATCCACCTCAAAGTAATCCCCCGCAGCTGCAATACACTTATGCCAACGTTTTTTTCAATCCTCGTAACAGTTGTTAAAGTCAATTTCCGGAATAGCCTTCAAAACGGTTTCCCCGGAGCGGTCGCTTGAGTTTGCTGAACAGCCAGAAGTCACACGAAGCTAAGTCAGACGAATACGGTGGTTGTGGAACGATATTAATTGAATTTTTGGGGAAAAGCTCACGAAGAATCAATGCGGTATGCGACGGTCGTCGCATCGTAGTGCAAAAACCCAGAGTTGTCCGCATATAATTCCGGTCTCTTTTTGCGAATAGCTTCGCGCAAACGACACATAACACTTAAATAGTATTCCTTGTTGACAGTTTGGCCGGTCAGAAGGAATTCGGAGTGCACCCACACCTCGATGATCGAAGAAAACTGTCAACAAGACCTTGATTTTTGACTTGGTTTTGACGTGGTTTTTCGGCTTCGCCTCACCTTTGGCACGATATTCGGCCGATTGCTCGTCTGTTTCCGGGTCGAAGCGTAGATCCAAGGCTCGTCGCCAGTTATAATACGTTAAATGCCATCCTGGTAATTGGAAAGCATTGTTTGACAGACGTCACCGCGACGCTGTTTTTCAAGAAAATTGAGTGATTTTGGAACCAATCGTGATTTCAATTTTCTTAAGCCCAAATTAACTTTTAAAATGATTTTCACTGATCCCTCCGATATTCCAACGATATCAGTAAGGTCTCTGACTATTAATCGTCGTGTTGATCATCAATTGATGTTGATGGCTGTCCTGGACGTGGTTTGTCGTCAACGCGTTCTCGACCCTCTTTGAATAATTTGTACCAATCAAAAACACTTGCTCGCGACATACAATTATCACTGAAGGCCTTTTGCAACATTCTGAACGTTTCGGCACAAGAAATTTCATTCCGCACACAAAATTTAATGGAACTTCTTTGTTGAATAATTTCACTCATTGTTAAAATCGCCGAATGCACTTGTTGTACTTCAGAAAGACAAGCGTATACTAAACACTAATGATTACTTTGATTTGATAGATGTCACAGATGCCACTGGCGGTCATACCAACGTAGAAAAAAAAATCGTCGAATGGATTTCCTCGCGAAATTTAAATTATAAAGTCTTTTTGCCCACAGTAGTATTGTACATTTTTCTCAGAAACGGAGCAATTATTGTCTACACTGTTGTGCCCTATGATGTTCTCTTTAGGTTTCACTAATTTCTTCATCTTGAAACTTTTTACCCTTCCTGATGGTTTTTGTTTTCATTATCTTGAAAGCATCGAAACAAATCACAAGTGGCTGCAAGGAGAGCCTGCTTGCCATAAGGTCTACTGTAAAAACTGTGAGCTTCTACTACTTTTTGTAAACAACAATAAATAATGAAGCGAAATTCGCCGCAAAAATGCTTTTTCGGTTCAAATTGTTCCTTTTTTTAACCACACAAAAAACCAGATCGAGTCCCATATATTGTGCAAGTGTCTAGACTTTCCAGTTAAAAACGTTTTTCCGTTCTCGTTAACTTTAGATCGCAAGTGAAGCCAACGAGAACTTTTTTGTACATCCAATATATTTTTTGGATTAAGTAAATCAGGTGTGACTGATAAGCATTCGATAGTTTTAGACGCCTGGGTGCGTATCTCAGCCGCTGCCAATCAAGCCCATATATTTTGGATATGTACCAGAGTATATTCTTGCTACTAATATATATCATAGCCTTCGCTCTATAGAATTAATTCATCGGCGAAGTAAAATAATTAATAATAAAAGGGCTCTACTAGATTTTGCTAGAAATGCGCCTACGTAGCACCAGAGGCACTGCAACAATGTTCTAAAAATAAACAATTGTAACACTGAAGCTTTTCTAGTCTTCTACTTCACTACCTGTCCTCTCTCTTCTTCCCCTTTCGAAAGAAAATAACTCGATTATTGAAAAAGTAATTACTAGGCATTAATTGCTTGAGTGTTATTTTCCTTTAAACACAATAACTGAAGCAATTAAAAGGAGTAAATATATTTTTCTGAGTACTGAGTTTTATATTTTGTATTCAGACTAAAGAGCTTAAACAGGACCGTGCATGTTCCACCCAAACTATTGTCTTGTACTGATGATTCCGTTTTATATATCCAAACATTTCAGACTATTTTGTTACACATAGAGTTCCGTCTAGAGCTCAGTGCATTTGAAGTTTTATGTTCCTCTAAATAAAATGTTTCTTACCGTATTTCTTGCTTATGCCCAGCCAGTCCTTGCAGATTTGTGCTTTTAATATCCCCAGACAATTTTCTATACACAAAGCCAGCTCTAAATAATCATCCTTTGTGATAACGAATCTCTTCAAACTATTTTTTAATCTCTTCTATCTTGGTCTCTAACAAAATGTAAATATGCTAGTCTCCTTTCAAAGAATATAAACTATAACAAAAAAGGATATCACAAAAACAAAGGCGATAAAGTTTAGCATGAAACACTTTAGAATATATTTAGGAAGTACTTCTTCATCCCAGTAGATGAACTGGCACATTGAGGGAAAATAAATAATGCGGTTGACTACGAGAAAGAAAATTGGGGTAACATTATTACTTTCAACATACGCTAGAGTACGTGTGTAGATGGGTTGCACTCGTATATTGATAAATGTTACAACAAGCACAGAACAGGGCAACAAAATAGCAAAAAAGGAAAGGAATGATTACTTTAGAGCATATGATAGGGTTTCAAACTTCGACTACCAATGTAGACCACGTTGCCGCAAACTCTACTCCTCTCGTGTAAACTAACCCAACTTTTTACGAACTTTGTCATTTCGAAATTTACAGCCCAATTACAGTTGGCACCACAACCACTGTCATGATGACAAGGAGTTTATATACATTTTGTATTTAAGGCAAAATATCATTTTTTTTATTTTCTCTGACGATCTTCTCATCTTAAGACACATTCCCAAGATGTAGAGTTGCCATATGATTGAAATGAAATGTTTGTGAAATATCATCGACAGTCACTGATTGATAATTCTTTGTTCTTGCTTTTATGTGGTTGTCGCCGGAGCCTGCAATTGTTAACGACATGGCTTAGAGATTCAATTGTTATATAAACCAAGTTAATTCGGTATTCATATTCTTGTAGCGAATGTCGCTCACATTCACCCCTAATTGCAAGTTTTCGCGTTTTCGATGACACTCCGGTAAGGCGAGGGAAAGGAGACTAAATATCCATAATTGACCCAGATTTTTATTACTACCTACGAATTGTTGACACATTACAAGCACTTTCTAGACAGATAATTACGCGGAGTTTGCGAACGTCCGCGGGTAATCGGTTTTCACGATGATAACGCGTTCTTGTTATGTGCAGCGCTCTACTTTTAATAATCGAAACAATCGTAAATATCAGAGTTACCACCTGTAGGAAAAAAATTGCCCTACCACTTAAATAAATAGTGTGTTCTTTTTCTTATTTCTTTGCTAAAGGGGTGCCACAGTGGTCTAGTTATAAGTGTACTAGCCTATTAGTCTGGGTGTCGTGAGTTGGATTTCCCTACAACGAGTAAAATTATACTCGTTAGAACATATTTTTAATTGTATTTTAACAAGGACAAAGTGCAATGGTTAGCGAATCTCGCAGTCACTGGTGCAATGAGGTCGGCTCTTCAGACCAGGTTGGAGACAATATTGGATCTAACTCCCCTCGATGTCTACATCAAATAAGTATCTGCCAGGTCAACCCTAAGACTCAGAGCGTCAGGCAAATTAAGGCATAATCGTATTGGACATGGCACCATTCCACGTAAGGTAGGTGGGTATATCTGAGGGTAGCAGACTGATTTTTTGACTGCAGTTAAGGACTTCAACAAATCCTTTGTTGTTAAAATACCGAGCAGGGATGATGAAGAAAATTTCGTAATTCAAAACAACACGATTTCTATCTTTACGAATGGCTCGAAGGCAAACACAGAAGATGGCCCCTTCTCTGAGGATCTTCACCTCTTATTTTCGCTTGAGTTACCTGACACCTGCACCGTATTTCAGGCGGAAATATATGCTATATGCTGATAGCGGCAAGGACAATTGGGGAACTTATAACGGAGACGACGACTATTGATATTTTTTGTGGGCTGTCTAGCCGCCATTAAAGTTCTTGATTCGAAAGTGGTGAAGACTAGATGTGTACTGACCCTACTTGGACGAAATCGTATGAGGATTGTTAGAGTTTCTGAGCATGAGGGCAATCGTGGAATCGAAATGGCCGATCATTTTTCTAGGAACGATTCGAAGCTGGACGTGGTAAAGACACAGGGGAATATCAATCAATGGCTGACCTTTTGAGCACCTTAAGGGAATGGTCGCGAAGAGAAACGGCCGGAAGGTGGTCTACGATAACAACTTGCAGATTGTTTAAAATTCTTTGGCCCTTAATCGATAAGAAAGAACGAAAGCACTACCAGCCCTCGGGAAAATATCGATATCGCTACTAGTTGGCATCATAACGGGGCACTGTATGATTGGACGAAATCTCTCGTGGTAAGAACTGCAGAAACTGTTTGGATAAGGAGGAAGAAGAGTCAGTTCAATATCTTCTCGGCGACTGGTCGGCTCTGCAAGAACGCAATCTCAAATATATGGGCCAAAGATACTTTCAGGACGTGGATGCGACACTGACAAGACTGACATGTTTTGTAAGAAGCTCCAGGTGGTTCTATAGGGAATTGTGGGGATAGATAGATGGTCGCCGGGCATCCCAATAGGCCTAATGGCCTCCGAGTCAACTCGCTGTATGGGAGCTGCCAATCTAACGTTAACATTTAATAAATACGAACATTATAACCAGAATTCGTTTATATAGACTCCTATAAATAGAATTATTAGAGCTTCTCTGCTAAGGTTCTGCCCCCAACTGTGACTTAACAATATATCACAAACATTTTGCCACAACATCTTGCTTACACTCTACAACTTGCTGGGGATCACAGACACAATAGATATAGATGATTTCGTCGATGAAGTGGTTGTGCTGCTTGAAGTTTGCTGCATTTAATTGTTGTGTCCTTAATACCGCTGCGGCAAAACTCCTTATTCATTTTTTTTGTTATTGTTCTTCCCCTCTCTCCTCTTTTGCATTTATTTATCAAAGTTTTTAGATTTTTCAAGTCTTTTTCCTCTAGCTGCACAAAAAAACTTTAGCAAAAGAAAAAAAAAAGTTCCTTTTTCATGAATAAATTTCCGGTGGCTGAGGATTACGCTAATATTTTTTTTCGTTGCTTTTATTTTTTTGCTGCGAAAACTGTTAGTTACTTGTTCATTAATAATGAAGAGTTTTCGCAAGATGAAATTATAGAGTAATTTATTCTTGGAAATAGGATTAAGCATTACGATTTTATGGAGCAAAACATTTAAATAACAGATGTTGCAGAAAGCGCAGTTACTTAGCGGTTTCGGTATATGAAGAATACTAGGAGCACCACTGGCTTTCTTCTCTAGAAATTTAAAATTCCAATTTACTGTCGAAATAGAATGGGAACCACTGCCGACAACCTCAACAAAGAAGAAGGGACTATTGAGTATTTTATTAAAAACATATGTATGTCTGTGAACGCTACTTGTTAAAAATATGTCTAAAACGAGATGATGGGGTATTTGCTAGTAGGGATTCGAACTACCCTCGCATATTATATTTCTTTCGACTTTAGAATAGTTTGAATGCGATTTAGTGAAAATAATTTCAAATTACGAATTTTTTCTCGTGAAATAATTTCAAAGTTATAAATTCTTATAAATCTAATCAAATTACATACCCATTTTTCTTCCTTTTTTTTTGCAGGCCACCATAATTGTCCCTCTGGCTTTGACGAATCCGAAGAGGAATGTGGTACTGCCCGCAAACTACTCGAACTGCCTGGTGGTGTGTTTGCCGCTCTCGGTTGTATAGCAGCCGCCATAACAGCCTGTCTGATATTTTGTATATTTGGTTTGATGCGAAAACGCAAGAAAACCGTATTGCAAAAGTCCATCGTTAATGGTGGCGGTACATTGAAAAAAGACTTCAAAAAAGAGTCCCTGTACATCGATCCGTCTTCCTGACACGGGCTGCAGCCGGTCGAGTACATACATGTCGACCGGGAGACTACAGTGTGATATGTTGTCGAAAAAGAGAGCGGCCTGGATGAAAGACGAAGAATTGTTTTATTAATTTTAGGATATTTGAAGTGTTGTTCTCTGGGAGACTAAACAATTAAACAAAAAAAAAAAACTAGAGATAAACTTAAACTGCAAGTAAATTGTATACTATTAAACAACCATTAAATGAAAGAGATATGATTAATGAAGATTTTTCTAAATGCTTGAGAAACCCTACCCCCTCTCCCCCTCCTCCCAAAAATAAGAAAACAAAAACAAAATCCCAATAATTATTGTAGCGTAGTAATAAATTAAGGAGTAAAATTAAAATCAACAAACTTAAAACAAATTTACTTTAAATTTAATAAAAATGGATGGCTGGACTTTAAGTGAGTTTTATAAAAAAAAAAAAGAGGACGACTTTATTTAATTTATTTTTTTAAGTTGAAGAGTAAAAAAAACTCAATACAATCACTGCCTTACAACCAAAATAAATTTTATGGAAATTATGTTGAAATTTAAACTAAAAATCGGGGGTCAGTTTTTAAAGTTAAAATATCGAATTAAGGCCTTTTGAAAGTTTCCTAAAAGTCATAAGGACAGAAACTTGTTTCTTGCCGGGCTGTCATTTCATATATTTTCTGTTTTAACTGAACTTCCTCCCCCTTAAACCTTGCACTGCCATTTAGCATGAATTTGTCCCTAAAACTGGCCCTCCTTCGTTACATATTTAAGTTTGTATTTTTCTTAATTTTTTATACAGCAACTATTTATCGATACCGTTCCATTTTTTTTCTCTCTCGATTAATTATTATTTAATTTAATTAAAATTAATTTTTAATTTGTAACAAAGTGTGAGCAAATATGCGAAAAGAATTAACTACTGTGTAAATTAGGTACCTTTATAAAAGAAAAAAAAGAAAGAAATATAACTGAATGTCGAAATATTGAAGAGAAGTTAAGTTAAACAAACAATTAAATAAATAAGTATTAGTTTAATTATAAACAAAAAATAAATCTTAAAATCAAATAAATTTAAAAAACAAATTAATATTTTATAACTAGCAGCACGAAATTAGTTAAAAGGCACTTACGAAAACTAAAAGAGAAAAAATTCATGTAAAATTTGATTACAAGCTTAATTTAAAAAATAAAATAAACGAAGATATTAAGTGGAATCAATTATGTGCATAAGCAAATAAAAAAAAATCTCGAAAGCGTTGTGATGTCGTTTAAAGATTCACATTCACATTTGAAAGAAAATAATAAACTATAAATAAAACACAACATTATTTTATCTCCTTTGAACCCAGTGTGCCAATATTAGCATTCAATAATGTTAGAAACTTGAAAATTACAGATATTTTTCCAATTCGCCGATCGCCAAAGCAAATTCAATTAGGCAACATGTCGTTTTTGCCAAGTGGGCCTGGCCGTGTGCGGAGAAATATCTGCCCATCTAATAGCCCTTATTCTGCTCTATCCCCTGAAAAAGATTTGAACCAAAACTAGTAAGGAATTTTGACGTTATAGCTCTAAAATTAAAATAAATATCGGAAGGACATACCAAAATTCAATTCGGTTTACAGTGGTTTTCGCTCAGTGGAGTCCCGCCTAATTGTTTTACTCGCTAAATTGATTCAAAAAACGTTAAGTAAAATGTTTCTAATATAAAGTATGCAGGGATATTCCCGCTTAAATGAGTTCCCTTTAATTAAATCACCCTCTTAATTGACTAATAAAATTAAAACAACTTTTTGGGGATCACACACAAAAAAGGCGAAATATTCTCCCTCCAAAAACGTTGTTTAAAGAAATGTGCATATATGGCAACTCTTCAAATCATATGTTATCATTTGGTTGGATAAATTCGAACATTTTATTCATTCAATAGTTTGAGGATATTTCGCATACCAAATGGGTGCAAAGTCCTCCACATACTTATGATTCTGCGTGTAATATGTTCGCTAAGCAGTTTCCCACACACGACGAACAAATCACATTAAACTGAAAGGTCAATAAATAAACATCAATTGCAAAGAGTATAATACAATTGGTCTTTGATTTCAATGAAGAATTAAGTAGTGACATTTGACTGGGTAGTAAAATAAAATTAAAAACTGTCCTGTGTCCTTGTGTGTGCACAAGTACATTAGCACAAAGAACAAATCACAAACGTTTTAAGATGTTCAATTACTTGTGAGTCTTGAGCGCATATTCCCATTAACTTGTAACAAGAGGTCGAGCACGTACAAATCATATGTGTATGGGCGGCTTAAGGACTCACGCAAGTTTAAATATAAAGCAAAAATATGTTCTATTCAATTGATGCTGCTGCGCAATAAAACGAAACTCTATAACTTAATTGACAGCGCATAGGATAAATGATTTTTTGCTTAATTGCCTCAAAATCTGTGCATTTTTGGAAAATTAATTAAGCGGAGATTGCTGTGCTGAAATCATTTGCTGGCCTTAACTTTTGTTATCGTAATCCTACAGGTCTAAAATAGATATTAGTGTTTAGAGCACAAGCTGAAATATGCTGAAGGTTGCTTTGAGACTTGCCAAGGGTTAAAATTTGTAACAGCCTTTAGAAAAAAACTGGGCTTTCCGATGGTGGAGGTGCTTTCTAAATTTGCCATTTGCTTATAGACCTATAAGCGTTTTAATTGAGAAATACATCCATCTAATAACCCATATTCCGCTTTAACCTGTTGAAAGTATTCCACCTAAAAAGCCTCAGCTGTTTTGAAGTTATACCCAGATAATAAGCAGAAGGCCACCTACAATTGAGATCAGATCGCGAACAATTTTAAGAGGCCCCAACTTCTGTTATCGTTAACATAGAGAGCAGAAATTTATAGGAGTTTTTCTTAAAAAGGCTGAACTTTCTAATGGCAAAGATTACTTCCAAATTTGTCAATTACATGTTGTTGTTACCAAGCAAGCGTGGCAGTGGGCCATCTTATAGCCCATGTCCCGCTCTATCCCATGGAGAAAAATGCATTCAAAATACTTTGCCGTTTTGAAGTTACAGCGGGTCCTATAACGTCACAGCCGTTCGAACTTCAGATGGTTTAAAACATGTTCCAATACCTTTATACGAATTTCCCAAAATTATTATATTTTAACTTTTTTTTAATACCACAACAAAAACCTTAATTATCTAAACAAACATGTAAATTTCTAACAAAAACCCAATTGAGTTTCAAACACAACCATAATTCAATACAAATGTATTATAAAACAATAAAAGACACTCTACATCTAAACTAATAATTTAGTTTCTATTAACTAGTTTGTAATGAAAATATAAATAGAGATACGATTTTAAATTAAATTAATACCATGCACTTGTCTCTTAAGAGAAAAACCAAATAGAATATTTGAGAAAAAAAAATTAAATTAAAAATCTTAATTCATAATAAACACATGAATAATTAAACACCACTGTCATATAAATATAAACAACACACGTACACACGTACATACATACATACATGCGCATTTAATACAATACAAAACTGAAATAATTTAAAATTATAAAATAAAATAAATAGTTGTAATAAAAGAATTCAAAAAAATTAAATAAATTTTCAGAAGAAACCAAAAAATCAATGAAAAAACAAAATCCAAACAACAAACACAAGGATTTGTAGGTTGAGCATAAATAATTATTTACAATTATATAGTTTTTTTTTCAATGAAATTGAATTTAATTAATTTTACAATATTATTTATATAACAAAAATTTTGAATTTGGTTAATTAAATTTTTATTATCGCTTGACCACTGTACAATTTTACTTGTGTAACAGCTTAAGGGGTGTGGTTTAAACACATACATAATTGAGCGCCATTTTATTGAGGTACTGAGTGCATTAAGGTTAAGGTGACCAGTTGGATAAAGAGTAGAATGTAATATGATTGGAGGAATGTAAGTTTAAAAATATTATTTTAAATTAAACAATTTGTTTTAAAATAAAATTCGATTGAAATGAAATTTATCACAGGACTGTTTATTAATAAAAGATTTTATTACTTTTGCTTATTTTTGACATTGTTTTCCTAAATACCTCCTCCCTAACACGGATACACCACACACTTAAACAAATTTCATCATTCCAAAGAGCCTGCGTCTGCATGCCCGCTTTTTGCTAAATTCCATGATTTAATGCAAGATACAGATTAAATGAAGGGTATTTCATGCGCTTCCAGTTTTGCTTACATCTTTTTAAATATAACATCGTGCAAATGTCCATCTCGGTTTCGCTGGGTAGCGCGCATCCGAAATGTCTAACTTTACATGACTGTAACACGTAAATCAGGCTAAGTTTGACTGATGACATGGGCTATGTTCATTTTGTGGGCCGCTGTGGTTCGTAGCTTATTGGCCTAGACCTGCGGGTTAAGAAACCCCCACAACAAAAAGTCTAACCGAGTCCAAATACTGCGATCTCGGTGGTCAGTTCACAGCACTTTCATGTGAAATGAACATGTACTCAAATCGCTCGTACAGAATGTCTCATGTTGCATGGGCTGCGTGATACGTACCGCAGGCCTGTTGAAAGCACATGTCCTTGGTGTTTATATCATCCAATTAAGGCCAAAAGAAGTAGGTACTCACCGACCTACAGCGCTCGCTGTTGACGGTGTTGGCCTGATCAACGGCGTTCTCCAAGAAATATGGACTGATATAACCACAACAAACAGTGACTTTTTCGGTTTAGTTTGGAAACTTTTGGATCTCATTCGGATTGGTATCGTCCCAAATTCAACAATGTGTTTGTTGGCGCACCCATTCATACAGAAATGAGCCTAATCGTTGGAGATGAGTTTGACACCCATTTGGCTAAACAGACTAACTAAATGACAGCGAATTCGGCAGTAGCTTCAACAATATGACCACTATCTACTCGGAAGACCCGGTATTTAAAAGCCAAACTATTGTCGTTCTCAGACCTCAACTTTAGCTCATAATATGGATTCGGCCTTAAAAAATTTGGGTCAACGTACACAGTTTGGGTGTGTACACACCATGTGTGTCTGCTAATCCGATCTTGTTGTGTTATCTGAATATGAGAAAATCAGAAGAAAATAAATTAAATAAGGCTAAGTAAAAGTCTAAAACTGGAGAGCGTAAATTGGAAAACTAGTGCAGCCGCTATGGATTTATTAACAAGCCAGTTGGTGTTACTTATTAGGGAATATTATTCCTGTGTTCCCACCTCCAATATCTCGGAAAATCTAACAAAGTTTCTCCGCCTGAGCAGAGGCTGGAGTAGAGCCATATACGTTGAGCTAATGCCTTCTCTTCCTCCTTATTGTGACAACAGAAGTCATTTCCAGGCAACCCCATTGCTCTCTTGGCGTAATTGCCAAATCTGCAATGTCCGGTGTACGTTGCAGGAATCTTCTGAAATCTTAATATATCTGTTGTTTGAGCTGTCTAAATTGAGATGAATTTGCTTAGTGTTCACACATATTCTCTTTATTCCCTTTAACTCTCGTAAAATTGCGGTTACATGCCTTTCAACGAGCCTCTACATGGAACTACTTTAAAGATCTGCAGTGCAGGTAAAGAAAAGAACTGCCGTTCAACAGCAAAGCACATATTTGGTATTTTCCTCCTGTTTCCTCGGTCGGTGAATTCTACAACAGAATCCGTAACTTGGAAGATTTTTTCAGTATAGCTACTACGGTGTATCCGGGAGGACCAAAGAGATCTCGACCTGCTTCATTTGATATCACTTAAACAATTACCGCTAAATATAAATTTTACAATATTTGACTCTTTGCTGGTCAAGCAGACAGCTTAGAATACCTGCTTGTAATTCATTATCTTGCTGCGGTTTTGTAGTTTGTGCAAGGTTAGTAGGTGTTTACTCGGAGATATGTGTTGCTTTCGAAACAGTTTGGATTTTATTATGTAGGCATTTGATAGCGAAAACCTTTTGCTAGAGCGAATTATTGAGCGCTTAATTAATAGCCGATTGTTATATTCATTGACTGATACTCCTCTCTCTAGATATAAACTTAAATATGTTAGCAAATAGTTGTCCATTCACTTCTGCTGAGCGCTTGCTTAATAGATTGATAACTATTTTGTACTATGTCCAGACATGATTCTTAGTTGCGTAATTTAGGCAATTAAGGCCATCAGTGGGCTCAATTTAAGGTGCATGCCCGTTAATTGAGCCAATTAAATTTTAAATTGAGTTATAAATTTCGGTGTTCACACAAACGCAATTTGGCTTACCCAAATAGAATTTGATAGTTAAAAATGTTCTCATGAACAGACAACAATGTTTTTAATATCATGTAATCATGCGTTAGGTGTGTTTACGTAAAAGATTGCATATGGCCACCATAATATATATGATGTCCCTTTTAATGGTCTATTACATTTAATTTATACATTTTAAAAAATGTTCTACTCACTAAACAACCTTCACCGGAGTTTCAGTTTGAATTTGATTCAATTGATGATGTAATTAAGCACTAATTGCTCAATTTATGAACTGACTTCTTGCATGGTAAATTGAGCCCTGCTAAGTAATTGCGAAAATCTTCTAATTGCACGATTAATTCGCATGTGTAAACATACTATTAGTTTTACCGCAAGAACACGTTTGTTTCATTGGCTCTCACTCTCTTTTCCTCTGCGTTTTTAACACTTTGGTTACTTTATAACTCATGTCATACTTCTAAAATTTTTCAAAAAACTGAATTCTTAAAAATATAAAAATTATGCCAAAACTGTAACTAACGGAGAAAACAAACAAATAAACCAGGTTGATTAAATAAAAAAAAACAATCAATATTTAAAATACGCAATATTAAAAAAAATTGAAAATTAATATAAAATAAAATTAACATTAAATTAAATAGGCAATTTAAATTTAAATAATTTAAAATAACGTTTTATAACAAAAAAGAACGGAATTAAAATGAAAACAATTTTAATCATAAACAACGGCAGAAAGCAAAAAGAAATAGGAAAAATAAATTTAATATCGAATATAATTGAAAATCCCTAAAAAGCCCATTTTTAACAGCAGTCATGAACGGCAAATAAAAATAAAATGAACAAAATAAATACGATTAAAGAGAGTCATAGAATATGTATGAATGTTGTTAAAAAATAAACTAAAGTATAAATTTAACAAATGTATTATACGAGTAAGTAGTGGTAAGTTATAGAATGAAACCACATTGTAAATTGTAGCATTTAGGAAAAGCAAAATAAATTTATATTTTTATTTATTTAGATACACGCGCACATTGAAAATATATTTATGGTAGCGATAAATTAAAAAAGAATGTTAACAAATTGTATGATTTTTTTTAATATGAATTAATTTGTGTAACTGATATTTTTATATCCAAATTTAAAATCTCCGCCTCTTTTAGAACTTTGGTCGTCATAGTTTCCCAACTTTGCTTCTAAATTAAAAGTTGTGAATCGATCTTAATAATAAATGTCGCGCTTTGTTTGGAATTTATTTACTTATTATTTTTAATGTACAGGGGATATCGAAACAGATCGTTTACTTAATGTGTTTCCTTTCGACCCCCATCTTTACAACTACCTCTGACTCGAGTCTCGTGCTACCTCTAGCCTTTACTCTTCATTGTGGTGATTTCAAACTGTCGACTTGTGCCTGCGTCTTGTAGTTGCTAGCATTTGTCTAAGGCTTACAGCCCCCATAACATTCAAATTAAAAAAAGTGTCGACACGTGGTGTTAATCCTTATGCTAACCAGTGCTGCACATACAATTGTGATTGTATGGTACCTCTTCTCCAGAAGTATCTTTGGAGACTGACGCGTTCACCTGTAGCGAGGTTTTCTTTTCCATCACTGTAGAAATCGTTGGCCAATAAAACTAGGATTCCTACAGAGATCAGTCTTACCAGCTCTTGCGAGACTTCATTATCCTTTCCTATCGGAGTCACACGGTCCAAGGCCTTAGCAGTGCCTTTAGAGATTGAGTCGTTGAGGCATTCTTGACAATCGCTTCCGAATTCCACCCTTGGCCAATTAAATCCGGAGTTTCCTTAGAAATTAACCTACCGGCCTCTTGCGAAGGCTCATCCCTAGCGGAGCCTCATAGTCTAACGAGTTTAGAGTATCTATAGAGATTGATTAGTCCTCGCCAATCATTCTTGGCTATCTTTCACGGTTTCCTCCCTTGGCCAATTTATACCGGACATTCTTCAGAACTTCACCTGCACTTCTTTTGTGAGACTTTCTGATTCATACCCGTAATGGAGAAAAAGATGTCCACCTACACAGAGCTCCATATGTACGGATAAGTCTGCACATACCACAGTTCTCATACTAGAGACCAAGCACCCTCTTTGTTACGCATCCCTGGCGTATGTTGCACCACCGTGGCATAGCGATTTTTATAAGATAGTGTTAACTTCTCTCCGCTCGATTGAGTTAACCAGACTGATAGCAAAGCCAGAAAGGTTTAATGAACAAAAATTTAGAAAAGTTTTTGTTTTATAAACAATTAACTCTACCCCACGCCGAAACCGAGCATGAGAGGAAGTTAACTTTAATTGCACTTTATATCTTCTACTACCATGAGACGCAACTAACTTCCACTGATGCTAAAATGGGGCTTCATAGGGCTTCGATTTGTGAACGTCCCGTCAAGGCCTCAATAGCGAAATTTCCAGCCGGCCAAGCAATTCAAATGCCAGACGAAGAAAGTATTAGCGTTATTCAGTATTTGGTTCAAATGGTCTTGCAAAAGTGCAATGGCAAAATATCATAGCTTTTCTTATTAAATTCATCACAACTTTTGTGCAATTTGTCGACGGAATTCATAAAAGAGGTAAAATATTTTGCACTTGCACTTTTGCTAGATCATTTGTACCAAACACTGAATACTGCTATTGAAATTTTTTGCTCTTTTATTAGAAAAATGCACTTTAATGTTCTTTTCTGAAAATATGTTTGGACCTACAAAAGGTTATGAGTTCTTTAAAAAAAAATGCGCCCTCAATAGTAGCAAATGTAGTGAATGGAAGGCAATGCCCTGAGAAACAGTTGACATTTATTTTAGCCAGAAAGTTCGAAGTTCATATTTTAGCCAAACATAATTAAACCCAAAAGTGTGTAAGAAATTTTATAGAATTTTAAAGAATTATTTTTTTATATTTTTATTAATTTGTCATAATTAAGCAATAACTATCAAACCGATTATTACTCATTATTTACATCTATAAGTTGACTCCAGAAAAGAACAACAATTTCTTTTAAATAACTTTATGTTCAGGATGACAAAAACAAGTGAAACGATTCTCGAGCTTATAATTTTGATAAACACGTTCCTTTCAATTGTGTAAATATTTGACCACATTTTTTAAAATTAAAATTTTTATTTTCGTTTAGTTCACTTGAGTAAAATACTGTCATCAACATTGTTTTAAACGTGTATTATATTAATTAGTATGTATGTATTTATTATTAAATAAAAACGCACTGAATCAAATAGATGAAAAACAACAAATTATTATTATGAAAAAAAGTTAAATAAAATAATTTAAAACAAAATTGTACTAAATTTAAATAAATAAAAAACCCGAAATTAAATATATAATAAAAAAAAGGAAATTAAATAATAAATTTAAATAAATAAATGTGTGTTTAATTTGAATTTAAAGAAAGGAAAGTCACAGTGTAACAGCAGTTAAAATATTTGGAAGTGTTATGACATACAGTTAACCGAAAGATCGGGTGTAATGTTTAACGTTGCCATATTTTTTATTTCAACAACTTTGTGTTTCTGAGAAGCATTTGTTTTTAAATTTGTTTTCAAAATTTTATTAAGGCTTTAAGAAATGAGTTATTAATCATTATTATGTTTGACAATAAACAGGTGCCAAAAGAAGAACTAAAAGTATGAATGGCATGGTTGCACTAATGAGGGAATAAAAATATTATACACTGGTGCAATAATAAGGGAGTGAGAATTGTAGCATTAAAGAAAAGGAAAATAAATGAATGTTTTTATTTATAAAGATAACCCCGCACATTGAACATATATTTATGGTAGAGATAAATTTAAAAAAAATTTTTATCAAATTCTTTAAAGATCTTTTACCGTTATTTTTATTGCCAAATTTGAAAGAGCCACCTTTTTTATATTTCAAATTTTAGTCATCATATATTCCTGACTTTGTCTTTAAATCAAAAGTTGTGCATCGGCTTGAATAAAATGTGTCTCGCTTTGTTCGGAACATATTTACCTATTATTATTGATGTAGGGGGATATCGAAGCAAATCGCTTAGCTAATGGGTCCCTTTTCGCCACCCGCCCCCCGCCGCCCTCTTTCTTTTCATGAATTGGTTTCAGGCAATCGATTTCTAACTCACGACAACCTTACTCTGACTCGAATCTTGTGCTACCTCTAACCTTTACTCTTGATTGTGGTGATTTCAGACTCTTGTAGTTGAGAGCTTTTGTCTAAGGCTTATAGCCCCCATGAAATTTACATTTAAAAAGCGCCAACACGTGCTAGCCATTCTGCAGCGCAAGCGGACAGATTTAGTTTTCGTCGACTATAAGCTCCTGCCGATTTTTTTGTTAGATTACCCCTCACCGGTCTCAAATTTACCAGATTCGTCCTTTGAGTAGACCTTTTTTCTGACGGCTTATCGGACGAATGTAATATGGTGTCATGACGCACATTCTACAAAAACCTAACGCAGGTGTGAATGTCATTCACTAAATAAAACACAGCAAGAGGACGTGCGACTTCACAAATCCCCAAAGAAGGTTATCTACTCGCGCCAAATTGCACGAAACAGGTGGCCAGTTCGTGTAGTTAATCGTTCCTTAAATCAGGTCCTGTCGACTTCGGATGTCTGTAACATTAATACCCTGTAAATGGCTCATGCCTCAATATGTCTCACCGCTGACTGTAGCTGTATTGTCATCATTAATTTTGAAGATAAGTATATGTCCCATAAAGGGCACCAAACTATGAGCTTTTCTAGATGCAATGTTAAATTCGGCAACGGCTTAAGGATTATCATCGCTGCAAATGGGGAAATTTGGAACATATTGCACTCTTCATATTAAATGCCTGATGGGGTCTTTAATTAAATAATGGTTTTCTTAAAAATTACAAATTGAACAATTTGATAGCGTTGCTGCGGCCTCAGTCTATTCAAACAAAGTTGACTTTGACAGAAAACTGTGTTGCAGAATTGCAATTGGATATACTCGTTTATCAAGCAAAAGTAGGATTTCGGGACTGGTACGAATTTCGTCCTTCCATTTTAAACATCACTGCCATGATCAATGAGTTTTTCGTTTCTGCATTAAATCCTGTTGATATGGAAGTAATGCGATTACAAGGCAGCGCCTCATGTGACACAGTACGCATCACACAATTTCTTGTATAAGACGTATCAAGTTACCCCCAACATCGTGCGATTTACCATGAGTGGAAGACAATACTTGTGCCGTTTTTAATGATAAGTGCAGCACATCCGATCCACCGATGAGAGTGATATGACAGGAATTATAAAAAAAAAACAAATAACAAACAATTAATACACTGATTCTACACAACGAAAAATAACACCCTGCATTGATTCTTATTATTTGTGAAGGGCATTTACGTATTCGGCATAGGAGAAACAATTTGTATATTTTTCATTTTGTTATTGCTCTTGATATTTACGTACGTTCCCAGCTCTGCTTTAAATATTTTTAAAATTTCACTTTCCAACTCGTAGACAGTTTGTAAAAAAAACTGACAAACAGTCATTTTGAAAAGTTTGAACTGCCGAATCATGGAACTTTTGATGAAATATCGCATAACAGTTTTAGTCATAATTTTCGGTTTAATTTTTGTATTGCTCATGAATAAAATTCTTTTTTAACTCGCAAAAAGTACGACAAGGAATCTGTGGTAAGTTTCATGTAAAATTTTCATGGCTCAATTAAAATTTGATCAGCATTAAGCTCTGCAACTTAACAGAAACACTTTTGCCAATAGGGTTGGCATAGGCCACTGTTTAAATGGCCATCGGGTCTTTGCAGAGTGGTAATTCGAAGATTTTCTTGCAACTATTAAACCGAATACGAAGCATGACAAGTGTTCTGTTGACTTGGAGGCCTTCAGTAATTGTCAAGTTGCAATGGTCGAGATCTGCTGCCTAACACAAGAGCACAAAAATAATATCAACAGGCTTTAATCCTGCGCTTGACGTTTCAACTTGTCATGCTAATTTCACTTTATTATCAAAAAAATTAAATAAAAACTAGATATTAAAAAAAAAACCCCAACCCACATGTTTATTCAAAAATCCTTTCCTCCCTTGCCCCGTTGCCATGAGAGTGCAATAGCCCAGAAACTAATACATTCTTTTTTGTACCAACCTAATTGCAGAAGGCAAGAAAAAACGTTGAAAAAGAGGACTTTTAAAAAAAAAAAAACATGGTTCTGACATGGTCACAACAACCATATTATATTTTCTACAGCAATTTATTGTTGTGGCAAACATATAATGGTTATTTCAAACGTTTGTTTACATTTAAACATTAAAATTATCATAAAAATTGCAACATGGTTGGGTTGAACAGGACTAGTTTTAACCACAAATAAATTATTTTAACTTTGCAAAAATAATATAATAAATCTGACCATAAAATATTCTTAATATATGTATTATATAAAATTCCTAAGCTGTTTAGTGAAACTGTGAGGGTGCTCTGGTTTAAGTGGTTGGTGCATTGGCGTGTTCGCACTGCAGTCACTGCCAATCAGTAAGATTAATTTTAAGTTGTTCTATCCTTCTCAGAGGACCATATTGTTATTATCTCCAATAATAATATAACTGGTTTACAAACATATAATTCAATCATAATAAGTTGCTCTTAGTTTATAGTTACTGCAACCATGTTATTGCTTGGTGTTTACGTCAAGCCATTCTAACAGTCGCACAATGGGAAATTGAATATTTTTGCATAAATAAAATTTGCACAGAAAGCCTTTCACGGACAATTATGTCGAATCTTTTCTAGTTTCTTTCCCTTCTTTTAAATATTTTATAAGAATAAAAATAAATTTCATCATTTGTAATCATTATTGCAATCTGCAGAACAAAAAAATGAACAAAATGTCTTGTATTTTTTTATACTTTTTTGTCCAGTTTACAAAATTTTACGATTACTTCGTATTTATATTGGCTGTGCATTAAATTTAATCATTATTCACGTGTGATTTTACACAGACGTAAACAACGCAATTTATTTTCATATAAAAAAAATACAAAAGTAAAAACATTAATTTTTTTATGCACAATTTGCAGTTTTTTTTTTGTGACAACTTGGAAAAAATGTTTTTAAACGTAACGATTTGTATTGTTTTGTGTTTTCAATTTTAGTTTAATTCGCATTTTAATTTAAATACCATAAAATTGTTGTATATATAGAAATTGATAATAAGGCTTTTCAAAAAAATGGGTTTTTTGTTTTTATTGTTGTTTTAAATATTTTAACGATGATTTTTGACATTTTTTTTATTAGTGCACGTTTTTTTTTCTTTGTCATGTTGAAGACTTGTAGTAGCAAATATTTATAATTTTTATATACAGTATATTTAAATAAGGGCAGATCATGAAGTTTTTTTCTTCTTGAGAGCCCCTTGTATGTCATTATGAATAATATATATGAGATTGTAAACATATCCGTCGAGGATTTTGGTTCTGGCAAACATCACAGGTTTTCCGAAAAGCCCTCAAGAAAAATTCTAGCGTGGTCAAATCACATGATCTTGCTGTCCCAAGTGCGTATGTTTTTTGTTGTGGCGGGCCACCAGTCACGGGCCATTTGGGAGTCCAACTGGAAGTAGCTTCGGCGACGAGGTCTGACCGGAGGCTTAATTTTTGCACCACGGGTGTCAGAAGCTGTTCCCGCGTAAGCTCAATGCGTAGTTGCATTGCAACCGTGTGCCGTGACCCATAAATCGGTAGGAGTTTTAGATAGGCTCCGCTTCTCACCAAGGAGGATACCATGTCCAAATGCGTGGTTTTAAATGGTACTTATGCGTAGAAAATTGCCGCACATGCCCAGTGCTGAGAGCACTGTCGGGTTAGGCCGTAGCGACAGATACCCACACTAACCTGCAGCATACCTGTCCGATTCGCGTTGCTCTTTGAGGCATGTCTTCTTGGTCATCCTGCCACCTCCATATATTGTTACCAGAGGTACTAGTAGTCCCTGGGACGCAAGTCTCAGACTGGTTGTTGGTGAGGTTCCTTCGCGAGTTCATGTGGTGGCTGTGGTTTATACTCGAATTGTGGTAAGATCTCTGTGAAGGATCGATGTGGCATTGCATTGCAAGAAGTTGCATCAGGAACCAGGCAGCCCTGATGTTCAATTGTTTTTATTCTATTGTAAAACGTGCATCATCAGTTTATACAGGCGCGGATCCATCTGCAGCTTTTAAGGTGGTAGTATTAAGGAAAACAAAGAATTCTTATATTTTTCTAAACTTTTTGTATCTAAACATTTTAACTTTTATTGGTTTTGGAGGGGGAAAATTCCCCTTTTCACCTTTTTTTCAGAGACGAAAATACCACACAAATTTTGGGACACTATCGTTTTTAAACAACTAAAAGTCAAGGTGTTGTCTTCTCCCTGGTGGCACCAGAAGCTGGTTAATAAGGGAGTGTTTTTAAAATCTACTTGATTGAAATAGTTACCTATCGAAAAGCATTGTCTAGAGCCTTTAAATCAAAACAAAATCCTGCTCAAATTTGCACAGCCAACTCGTTTTATTGTATTTGCCCCTGGTGAAAGACTCTCTAATATTTATAAATGATTTCCAGCACATTATTTATCATAATTTTATTTAAAGAAAGCAGCTCTAAAATACAAAAGTCTATTGTATGCTGAAATCAATTCTTTAAATGAATCTACCGCCTTGGGGATAAAAAACAGAAGAAACCAACGACCGGTTAAGTTTTTTTTTTCGATAGAATTTTATAAACGCGTTTCTAAGTGGGGTTTCAACTTTGCAAAAATGGAATTTTTGATAATTAAAGGTCTTCGAACTCTTTGGTAAAAATATATGCAAAATGAAACTTGTGATTAATTAATTCCATTTTCTATTTTTGTTGTTTCATTAGTTTTAGATTTTTACAAAAAATCGTGGAAAAAATTGGTAAGCTGTGGAAGAGTGTCTGTCATAAAGAGCGGCAATGATTTTCGACAACAATTTTGGTTAAATTTTTTGTTTCACAGTGAACTATATTTTTTTATAGCTTCTCAAATGCTTCTCAAATTTTTATAGCTTCTAAGAAGACCGCCTCATTTCCACGATTTGGTATCAGGCAATCGATTTGTAATTTACGACTACCTTACTTAGCCTTAACAGCTGACTGTAGTGATTTCAGACTGTCGAGTAGTAACTGTCGGCCCACTTCCTTATCGCAGAGTCTCTTGTAATGGCATTCAAATTTAACAAGTTTCTGCCCGTGGTCTTAAGCCTTATGCCAGCCAGTGCTGGACATTTGCAAACAGTGTGCGCTACCGCCACAGCCTCTCCCTCAGGAATATATTTGAAGACTGACCCGTCCACCCCTCGCAAGGACTTCATGTCCACACCTTCCGCATTTCTTATATTTTCTACGACTCTAGGAAAGATGTCGTCAAAAACCTAAAGTTTCTAAACTAAATATTATAGTGGCAGGGCAACAACGTCTGGCCTGGTTTACGAGTAAAGAATAATTTTTTTTTATGAAATTCTGAATTTTACTTTCAAGGTAAAAAGGCCCATAAACTAAAAATCTCTGACCCAAATTTTCTATTGAATGCCAGAAATTCCTGAGTAGTGATTTATAAAATTGTTTGAAATTAAAGCAAAATATTTGGCGTAAAAATAATTTTAAGCCAACTCTAACCCCTTAAAAAAATTGATAAAAAAAAATTTAGTCTTGTTGTACTTTCCATTGTAAAAGTGCAGAAGGATTTTGGTCTTGTACTTTCCATTTTAAAAGTGCAGAAGGATTTTGGTGCAAGGACGTAATTGCCTGGTGTAACAAAAATATTTAAGACACATTGGAATTTACTTTATATTGATGGTAAAATAAATTTTTGAGATTTATTTTCAATAAAATAAAACACTTTTTTTTAAGTAAATAATACACCATGTAAACAATGTAAATAATACTTTACACATTTACACTAAGTTTTACAGAGAGTTATGCCCACTAATTTGCTGTATTCATGTTTAAAGTAGAGAGTTTTGTAGCAAAAAAAAAAAAACAAACAAACCAAATTAAAAAAAAAAAAATACATCAACCAAATCACCAGCTTCACAAAACAAACGATCAGTCAGCAACTCTGGCTTAAAGCAGAGAGGAGAGCAAACATAATGATGCAGTAAAAGACACGCGTAAAACACTTGTTGGTTAGACTCTTAAAGAAACGAGAGTACTTATGCCTTTCTTTTGGTATGACAGACCAGACAAATGTTGGCTTAAGCACCACAATTATGCCAACCAACAATAGTTCGACTCGGCTCGGCTCGATCGTTTGTTTGTTGGTTCATGCGATTACTTTGTTTAGCGGCCAAAAGTTTTCGTGTGTAAAATTTGAACATTCAGTTCAAGCGCGAACGTTTCAAGATCAAGACGTTGTCTACTCCCATTGGTCTCAATTGTACAACCAAGAAATAAAAAATTTTGTTTTATTTTCAAAGACTTCAAGTAAAACAATGTGCTGCTGTTAGGAAACACAGCCGCTCTTATTAGTTTTTATATTTTCTTCTCTTACTTAAAGCCATGCTGGTTGTTGTTGAGGCTTAAACCAAATTTAAAAAAAAAAACCAAAAGAAGAATTTAAAGTTGAGCAAGAATAATAAAAGAAAAGTAGCCAGTTAGCGAGTGACACATTTGTTTTACGAGTGTAAGAAAATAAAAAGAAATTAAAAAATTAAGATAAAATAATTAGGCTACAATTAAATGTTTAACGTGGCGCGATTATCACTTGGATAAGTTTGTTTTTAAAGAAAAAAAATTTCAGAAAAATATCAATTGTTTGATTTAGTGGTGTAAATGAGTTTAAGTGCTGAAAAATCATTCAGAATGAAAATGCGCGATATGGAGACGGCCTTTAAATACAGGCGTTTTCCTTATCCAAAGAGGTGAGTTTTTTTTTCAAAGATTTTAAACTAAGAAATAATTTTCTTTTCAAATTAAATTTAAAATTTTAAAACTCTGAAGACATAAAAAACATACATCCTATTAAAACGTCATACAATTTAAACTTAAAAGTTTGTTGTTCTGGTGCTACAATATCCCTACAACTTTCAATATTATTGTGCAATATTTTAAAATTTAATTAACCGAAATTGAGTGAAGTTTGTATACGAGAATTATTAAAGTCCTTAGCCAATTTAACTCACATTGAGCAACAAGAATAAAAACCGTTAAAGGATAAAGAAAAATTATTCTTGATGAGATATTTCAATAGGGTATTTTGATGTAGATTTTTGGAACAAATTTCTGTCATCCCTTGTTCTTTTTGTTCTGAACGAAAAATGATACTGAAGATGGCACATAGCCGATACCGGTTTGTCTCCAAACCAACGACGGAAATTCATTCCAAAAATCTACGATAAAGAAAAAAGCAGCAGATGTCTAGGATGAATTTTTAAATTTTATAGCGCCTTCGTTGTCAACCACATACGTAAGTAAAGGCTGATTTAAAATTTCCATAATCCTATATGCAGGTTATAACGTCGGTTAGGAATTCTAGAAGGAGACACTAGTTAGTTGGTGGTGGTGGTAAGGTAAATAACCGAGTTAATTCTGTTAACTACGAGTATGTAGCCAAATTAACAATAGAATACAGAAACTTAGGATAAAATGTTCCTAGAAAAAGGAGTTAAAGTAATGTGCGAGGACATAAGATTTGTATTTTAAGTATTTAAAGTTTATACAATTAACATGACAAAATTTAATCGAAGCGAAAAATATCCAACAACTAATACTTCATTGTCAATAAAGTTTTAAGAAATCCTAAATATGTAACTCGCTGAACCGTAAAGAAGGATGGCCTTGTTTACATTTTTTCAATAATAATTTCCTCTATTGCAAATTTAAATATGTAAATCTTTTTATTCTCAAATCCCCTTCACTTTAATTTTTTCCTTAACAAGAAATAAAATAGAAAACGAAATCTTTAATAATTCATAACCGTTCATTGCACACATCATTCATAATACACAGTGCGAAGATGGTGATGAAAGGCTGCATGCAACAAACAAAAAAATACATTGGCAACCTTTTACACTGGCTAAAAAAAAACCAAAACAATAACGAAGAGAAAGACGAAGAGATGGGAAGACCATTTACACATATCAACATATTTAGCGGCAACATAAAATAGTCACACAAACTGTTTGTTGTACGAGTACTTTAACACGACCTGACTGACAATTTGTGAAAGATAAACCAAGTAAAACACTTTTTCTAACAATGTTTACGACAGGGGAAATTTGTTGTTGTTTATTTTGTTTAATAAATAGAAATATCTGTTTCATTTATTTTCTCATGCAAAATATAAAGGGGTGGATGTGTTTTTGATTAAATTAATTTAACTTTGTTACTGATTAGGGGGACTTTGATAGAAATAATGATTTTAATTTGCACATAACATATATAATACGAGGGCGGATCAATAAGTCCATGACAGTCCATTAACAGCTGTTCAAAACATACAACCCCGTGTATTTGTCTAAAAATCGAAAAATGTCAGTTTCGGGTGCTCATTACTTTGCGAAAAAAAAAACCGTCAATCAAACCAAGGAAAAGCTCGATAAGTACTATGCGGACTCTGCACTATCGATTTCAATGGTAAAAAAGTGGTTTACTGACTTTCGTTGTGGTCGCACAAGTACAAATGACGCTGAACTGAAAAAAATCCACGATATGGTGTTGACCGATCGAAGAGTAAAAGTGCGTGAGATTGTTGATGTCATAGACATTTCAGTGTGGTTTCGATTTTAAATGACCAGCTGGGTTTAAGAAAGTTATCTGCAAGATGGGTGCCGCGTTTCAATTGACCATAAACGTAAACGTGTGACAATTTCAAAGGATTGTTTGGAGTTCTTTAACCGCAATCCGAATGAGTTTTTGCGGCGTTTTGTAATTGTGGATGAAACATGGATTCATTACTGTACTTCGGAGATCAAGCAGCAGTATAAACAATGGCTTTCTACGGGTGAACCTGCTCCGAAGAAGGCCAAGGTGTTTGTCGGCCAATAAGGCATAATCCACATCGATTACCTTCAAAAGGGAAAAAGACTAAACGGAAAATATTATGCCAACTTATTAGACCTTTTTCGTCAAGATAATGCACGGGTGCACACGTGTGCAGTCTCAATGACAAAACTCTATGAATTGGGCTACCAATTGGTACTTCATCCACCATAATCTCCGGATTTAGCCCCTAGTGACTGCTTCCTATTTGCAAACCTAACGAAATGGCTCTGTAGATCCTATTTTTTGGAAGAGATACAAAAACTGGAGAAACGTTGGACTAAGTGTATTGATTATAATTAACTTTTTGTTTTGCGAAAAGAACTGCGTGTCATTCAAAAAGTCACGGACTTATTGATCCACCCTCGTACGTAGTTGCCGGCTGCGTTATAATAATATGTAGGAGCAGATACTCCCTAATGCAGGATATAGCATCAGACCGCTAACGTTTTGGGCCCTTTTTAAAACCCCTTCTTTCCTTGAATTGATTTCAGGCAACCGATTTGTAATTTGCCCCTTCCTAACTCTCATTCGAATCTCATGCTAACACTAGCCTTTACTCTTGACTGCAGTGATTTCAGACTGTTGACTGCTGAATGTCGACCTTCTTCCTCATCACGGAGTCTCTCGTAATTGCTAGCATTTGTCTAGGTGCACCATGGTAGTCATATTTAAGAAGTGTCTGCCCATGCTCCTAGACATTATGCTAGCCAGTGCTGGACATGCACACACAATATGCGCTACGGTCCCAGCCTCCAGTATATTTGGAGTTGACCCGTCTACCCCTTTCCATCACTTTAGAATTCCTCCATTGGCCAATAAACATCGGAGTTCCCACAGAGATTAACCTCCTCACCACTTGCAAGGCTGCATTGCCGATCCCTAGTGCAATCTCGCGGTCAGACGCCTAAGAAGTATCTTCAAAGATTTCCCCGTCGACCCCTTGTGAGGCAGTATTGTTCTCTTGCGGATTTCTCCCTGGGCCAATTACTTGACCTCTAGCGAGGGCTACCGATTCATTCCGGCATTGGAGAAAAATACATGTGGTATCCAGAGTTCGCATTCAGGAAACCTAGCACCCATTTGGGCACGCATCTCAGGCGTATGGTGTTCCACCGCGGATTATTTGTATAATATATTTCGCTACATTTATTTAGTCACTGCTTGCAGAGACAGGAACCTGTTACCGGCCGCCACCTCGAGGAAGTATAACTTATGGCAAGCCATATCTTTGTAACTGCCTGTTGATGGACCTCCCCAAGGCTTAAAATGATAAAAAAAATTATGAATCAACAATTCAAACGGAGTTTTTTTGTTTCGAAACTATTTACAGGTATTACGGTCTACTCGGCAGACCAAACGACGCTAAACATGAATCACGTAAGAGCTATCGAAATGGCTGTAAAAGAGCGCCCTGTCGTTGGTGTCGATTAAAAAAAAAACACATGTTATTCTCTAATTTTAATGATGCTACTTCTTAGAATAAATATTTCTGCCATGTCTTTTGTGTTTTCCCTGTGAGATCATAAACTTTGTTTCTCTTTTTTTATCTAATTAATTGCTCTTATTATTTAGTTGAATATTAACTTTTTAATTTTCTGTTTTATTTATAATTTTACAACGTTCAGGAAATGAACAATTTGTCTATATTTATATTTTCTGAGATTTTTCACAAACCAAAAGCAGAAGTGTAAACAAAAATGTTTAAAATTTCCTTTTACTTTTCTTTGCCAGCACAACGTTTGGGGCAAAGTATTTTTTATTAAGATTTTTTTACGAGAAAAGTAGGAAATATTGTAGCCTTAATAAAGTTTTGTTGTTGAAATTTTTTATTAACTTTTTACTTTCAACACTCGATCTCAACACTTTTCCCAAAAAAAAAAATACAGTATGCGAGACCAAAAACTGGGGGCAGGAGGGGGAACAAGCCAAATAAAACGAACAACTTGCTGGCTGTAAGTATCAAGTTGAAACTAAAAGCTGCGCTGTTGATCTCAATACCAAAAATGGTTGAACATTTTATTGTTAGCAACAACAATAGCAAAACTATATTACTCGCTTTTATAGGCTGGCTGCAATTGAAGGCAAAAAGAAAAAAAAATTGGTTTAAACTAATTTAAAGCTGGTCAACATGACTGCAAAAACTGCAGCAACAAAAACTAAACGCGTTTGAAACTTAAAATCACCCAGTTTTCATTTTTTAATTGAACATTTTATGCACAAGCAAAAAACAAAAGAACCGGTATCAATTGTGTTGGTAACAAGACTTTAAAGAGATTTTTATTGTTGTTGGTTGGCAACATTTTTCAACTTAATGCTGCTGCCAGGCCTTTCATGGTTGCTGTTATTGTTTCTTACCAATTCCTACACAGTCATGCCCATATCCGTAAGTGATGGTGGTGGACTGACGGACTGTTTGAATGCTGAAATGAATGAATGGCTGGTGTGCGGCATATTGTGTGGCAAGCTTCAACTTGACTGTAGATTTTATTTTAACAATTCTTTTAGTCAACTACGAGGGCGACCACGGAATTAACTGACCAGACGTATGATGTAAACAATAATGATAGTTGTGACAACTGGCAGTTTTACTTCATAAGAGCGACAAGACATTGGAAAGACAGTGGAATGCCAGAGAACAATACGAGCAATTGTATATAATAAAAGAAGAAGACAGTTGAAAAATGACGACATTCGATAACGATCAAAATAGTAGCCTGTTTCTGGATGACAAGCATGCGATTCGTCCAGAAAATTTATGTGAATAACACTTATTTTTTGTTTGTCGATTTCTATACAAAGTTTCCAAGAGACAGGCTATAAACCTAAATTTTTAATCAATGTCGAATGGCATAGTTTGCCCCCCGTTATATCTGTAGTCTAAGCAATGTTCTTAGTGTTTTGAAATTTAATTTATCTTCGCATTACTTGCCAAGAGAGAGGACTTTTTATAGCATTTGGCTGGACGTCATAATCAAGAGACGAAAAGATAAATTATGTTTTATCAAGATCCTGAAGCAGTTCTTTCCACATTATAAATTCTAATTTTCAAAATTGAACAACACATATTACAATTGCCAAGCCAGGCACCCTTTTCACAAGATTTAGCTTTCCCAGAATGCTTGACCTTCTGTTACACGATTTTGCAACAATGACACGATGTCAGTTGCCACTGTTCAGTTAAGTTTTTGTGTTTTCTTAACTAAATCAGTTTACTCTGGCATGACCCTCGCATTCCAAATAAAATTAAAAAAAAAAATCCTAAAACAGTTTAAACAAAATTATTTAATTTCAACTATTTTTCAAGTCTTTTGTGTTTTACTTTTAAAAATTCAGTTCAAAAAATTCCGTCTTACTTGGCCATCGTTTAAATTAAAATGCAATTTTATGTGCAATTTTTTTCGAGCAAAAAAAGGATTCATGTTTAATCAGCTTTTAAAAATATTTATAACTTAATTTGACAATTATGATATCAAAGTAATAGTGTCACTTATGCCCTCCTTTTTAGAAGGCGTTAGTTGCAAGAATTGTAAATCTTTCATAAGAAAAGAAAAAATATACCAGAGTTGGTTATGACAAAAAAAAAATTTAATGTCATTAGAGAATTCCTGACTTCATAGTCACCCTACTAGCCAAGAAAAGTGGTGTGAGATATCAAATTGATTCTGGGAGAAATTTACGGCATTCAAAATCGATTGAAATTTCTTTAGAAATTTAATGGAAATTTCGATAGCTATCGAATGTCGTAATTTGGTACCGGGCTTTATTTTGAAGGTATATTAATGCCAGTGAAGAGCAAATTCTACAAATGGTCTCCTCGTCTTCGCTGACAGTGCTTCAAGATGATTATTTGGCTAAAATCTGAATATCTGGCGAACATTTCCAGCGCCCTTTCAGCAGATCACCGCATTGCTTATGTTCGTCTAGCTTTGTTTCTTGTGTCAACACAATCATGTGTGGATGTCGACCCAAATCCAACTGTAAAATAAGACAAGTTTACTGTTTGGCGATTCACAATTCTGCTGATCAGCGCCGAAGCGACATTTATAGGTCTCCTTAGATACCGGTTACCACATGCGCTATGTTTTCTTCACTGCCCCTCTAATCACTGCCTACTGGCGACTAAAGGTTTAAGAGAGTGTACTGACGCTTCAGCTAGTTCACTGCGTGGTTAATTTTTCCGCGCACTGAATAATAACGACCGATCTCAACACGAAATTCACGTTCGGTGAAACGATGTATAGGGTGTTCGTTTAGGTCCGATAGAACACAAATAATTAAATTGTATTCAAACATTTAAATTAACATTTGAAAATAATATGGTCACCGCGGCTGTTCTTGACGAAAAACATTCTAATTTTCTTTGTCGTGTGAACCGCACCGAACGGTGCATTTTTCAAGATGTAACGGAGTATGTAGGATCCGTTGTGGATTGGTTTCACTCAAAATGCGGCAACATGTTAATCCAAAAATGAACATCATCCCTGAACACAATTTTGCGATGAAACATCGGATCAGTTGATAACTGATTTTCATAGTAAATTTGGATAATTTGGTAGCGGTGTTCAAGCGTCAATATATTCATGATGATTTGTCAGCGTAAACAGTATCGCAGTTCGTTTGAAAGTTAACCCTTTCGTAAATTCTATCGGGCTTAAAAAACACTCTATATAAGGAAATCTCAAACCTTTAGTGAATATTTTGAAAATAATTTTGACAGCTTTTGAAATAAAACTATCTGAAAAACTATCTGGTCACCCTATACAGAACGATAACAGGGAGACTTAAATGCTATTAGAAAACATGAGAAGTATTAGATACAAATAATTTTTAACATATGATTAAATTTTCGGTCTAGTTCGGTATCACCCCTATATTAAATAATAAAACTACGCCCCAGCCGGAAGGGAATGTTTATACAACCTGAAGAATTATTATATATAGCCAGACTCCATAGAATGTCATGGCTCTTCGAGACCCGAATAAGTGTGTTCATCCTCTTTAAGTTACAGTCATATACAACTGCCTAGAAAACCTACTGTTTGCACCGACTTAGCTAGCGAATGGAAGGAATTTTGTCTAGTTTATTTCTTCTCATACCTGCAGCACACGCTTTCTTGGGAGTTCCTATATTGTGTGCTCTTTCAATACAGTTCATTATCGGCAAATGCACTATAAGCAATAGGTGGCCCCGTTGCCGTTTTCCAAATAATATGTTACCTTACAAATTTGTAGCAGGAATTAGTAATGAAGGTCTATAGTAGGAAATTATACCAGGTTCAAGAAGTATAAGAATGAAGGAATCTACTCGATCGCAACTAGAGAGCGAGCGAACAGGAATCAGATGGTGTTTTGTTTTTAATTGCTAAGTCACTTGAATGTTGAAAAGGTCTAATACAAAGACTTTGCTGAAAAAAAGTTTTGTGTTTAATGTAAAAGTTTCACCGCAAAAAGCTTAAACTTGATTCGCGCCTGCCTCCTAGATTAGTGTGCTAGCAATCCAATATATCCCTTCCAGAGAGCTGTGGAGAAAATCCAACAAGTTTGTTGTACCGGCTACTTAACATTATTTCTAACATAAAGTAGCTTTAATAAGAGAGTGGCATAAAATTCCCAGTAAAAACAAAAACTTAAATTTCTAAGAAATGCATAGAAAAATTCTTTAAATTATTTCTTTGAAACCAAATACAAGTCTCACAATTTATGCGTTTGTTCAAATAGAAATAAAAAAAAAATGACAGCCCTAAACTGCTGTGACATCTAGAAAAAATAAACCTTTGACAAATAAATCCTAAAACGGATCACTCACTGCCATCGTACAAATTTTTTGTTATAGATCTCTTAAAGTGTCACATTATTTTACGCTTTTTTTCATACACAACAATAGAGATGTCAGTGTCATAAATTCTTAAAATCCAAAATGAACAAAACAAAAAAAAAAAAACTCCTGAACAAATAGTAGTGTAAATACTTTACATGCTTGCTGCTCACTCACTCAATCGCATGCAACAATATTCTCATGCTCAAAGAGTTAAAATATGAATTTTTACGAGACTTAACAAAATTCTTTGTTCAACTTTTAACCATGACCAGGTATCAAAACAATTAAACAAGTCAATCACTCTTAAGTTTATATTGTGTGTGTGTGTGTGTGTGTGCCGCACACAAATGTGGAATTAGGTTTTGCATTGTTGCTGTTACAAATACTTTTCCACCTCAAAATTATTCGAGGTTAGACTGTGGTAGTAGAACATAAATCTAGTTTTTTTTTTCAAAGCAATTCTATTCAGTTTGATTGCGTTTCATTATAAGAATTTTGAGATTTTCGGCATGTTCTTTTAAATACGTGCTGCTCTAGATTTTTCAGTACAAATCGCTTACAGTAGCAATAAAATAATAAAGAATGAGTAATGAAAAAGCTTCTAATACATAGAAAAATCACTCTACTGCAGACACCTATAGACAATAGGCCTCAACTTAAAACAAAAATTTAAAAGGCACCTTGTCCAGAGCAAAAACGTTCTAAGTGAACAATATTTAAGGAAAATTCTTTATGACGGTTGAAGCGAAATGTACTCCTATGTGTTCTGTAGAGGAGATGCTGTACTACCGAAAAAATTTCTATAAAGAAAAAAATGTCAAAAGCAAATTTTCCATTTTCGGAAATTTCGAAAAATACTCTATAGGGATAGTTGTTCATTGTCGTGAGTTGAAAAAATTAAGTTTTCGACGGCTGACCAAACAATTTTTAACATGGACTATTTCGAATTACAATTTATGAAGAAAATTGTCCACGGATAGAAATTTCTTTCGTAAAATTTTCGACTAATATAGCAGAAGACTTCCAACATTTTCTGTAGCAAATATTTGCAACTGTCAAATAAATAGAGAAAATCGTCTACCGCCAAACAAAATTTTCTATAGAAAAAAGTTTCGAACTACAAAAAATTATCTAAAGAAAAAATTTGGGATTGTAAAAAAATGTTCTATAAAGTTTTCGGAAAAAAGTTCTACCTGAAAAAATTTCGACGGCTGCCAAGGAAGGGAAGAATGATGAGACTGAATAAAACTTTTCTATAGAGTAAATATTCATTGAGTGTTTTTGGCTACAGAGAAATTGCTGAAGAGAAAATTTTCGATTGCTGGCACCAAATTTTATACAGAGAAAATTTAAGACGGCTGTCAAAATATTCTTTAGGAAAAAAAATTGATGACTAACAAAAAATATTTACTATAGAAAAATATTCTGTCGACAAATTTTTTGACTGCCAACAAATTTTCTTCAGAGGTAAATTTCGACAGCCGAAAAATTTTATATAGAGATAATTTTTGACTGTCAAAAAATTGCAGAAAATTTCCGAATGACTAAAAGTTTTTTTATTTTCTACGAAGAAAAAAGACGACGGACAAAAAATTGTCTTCTCTAAAGAAACTATTACAGACTAATAAAAATTTTCTACAGAAATTATTTTCGATTGACGAAATATTTTTCGGTGGAGAAAATTTTGGATTGACCAAAAGTTTATTCTAACCAAAAAAAATATTCGAGTAAAAAATTCCACAAAAAAATGTTCGACTTATTTACAGAGATTTGAATACAATAAATTAATTATAATTTTGGTTATAATTAATAATAATCTAGACCTAATACTTATTGCAATGCAAATTTCACTAAAATTTTAATAAAAAATAAATTAGAACTGAAAAAAAATTTTCACTACAGAAAAAGAATTTATTGATAAAATTTGCGATTGGGAAAAATATTTCTGTAAAGAAAATGTTTGACCGACAAACAATATTCTATATATACAAAACCTCTCGAGTGACAAAAATATATTCTATATAAAAAATTTTGGACTTAACTAAAAATTTCCTCCTAAGAAAATGATTGAGTGACAAAAAATTTTCTGCGAAAAATATTACGACCGATAAAAAAAAACTTTTCTATAGATAATATTTTCGAATCACAAAGTTTTCTACAGAAAATATTCGCGACTAATATAAAATGTTGTATAGAATATGTGGTTGGCGAAAAAAAATTGGTACAGAGAAAATGCTCAATACAGAAGATTTTGATTTGATTAAAAAGTTTTTAAACAGAAAATGTTGGATGGCTGAGAAAAATTTTCGGTGGGTGACAAAAAACTTTTTTGAAAAGAAAGCTTTCGAATGAGAAAAAATTTTCCACAAAGCAAATTATCGCCCGTTAAAAAAATGTATAACAACAAAGAATTTTCTATAGATGAGATTTGCAACTATTTCTATAGACAGTGTGACAAAAAAGTGAAGAATTTTCAACTATTTCTATAAAGAAAATTTCCGACTGTAAAAAAATGTTCTATAAAGTTTTTGAATAAAAAAAAAATCTTTCTATAGAGAAATTTCGAAAGACGAAAGAACATTTTTCTTTAATATTTAAATTTGCAAAACAAATTTTTAATATTGAATTTTTTAGTTGGCAACCGTTTGCTGGTTGGAATATTTTTGGAAAATAAATTTTCTATTGCCGAAAAAATTTCTTTAGAAGAAATTTTTAAATGTCAAAAACTTTTAGATTTTCGAATATTGTACAGCAAAATATGGCGAGTGGAACAGTTCAATACTCCATCAAGCCGACATTCTGCTGCCTTAATACACCTACCTGTCACGCCAATGTGTATAAGAACTTATCACCCTTATAACTGATGTATGATGGTGATATTGACTTAATGGCTTTTAAAGTTTGAATTTTATGAATACTCGTAAGTACTACTTTTACAATTGTGTACTTCAGAAAATATGAATCATTTAGGGAGAGCGAAATACAGAGGTACAAGGAAACATAACAACAAACACAATACGCATATGAAACACATCGCTTAGACACTCGTGTATCATTAGAATTGACAATACACTTACTTACTCTCGCATGTAATAGATGTTCATATTCACGTATAAATGTAGGAATGTGTTAAAGGGCCGCCGTTGCTTCAACTCGTAAAGTAAATTTATTTGACACATTGTAAACATTTTTCAACCAGCCGGCCAGCTAGACTTTTTTCTAACGTTTTTGTTTTAGTGTTAGTTATGCAGTTAGTTTGGGGAACAAAAAAACAATATTGTGTCTATGTATTTGTAGTTGGCAACGGGAAAAAAATTTTCTTCTTGTTGTTGGCAGTTTAGTTTTAGGTAGTCACCATCCACCTAGTGGCATTGCCTTTGGTTCTGTGGGTCAGCAAATAATTCGTAAATTTATGCAACCACTTAAACAACCTGAAGTTTTTTTCTTTTTACTATTTATGTTTTTGTATCGGATTTACTTTTAATGTTGTTGTTATTGTTATAGTGTTGCCTTTTCGGATTTTATAATTTTCTTCATGATTTTTTGTTTTTTGTTTATGTCAGTGCGCTACACAGTTCGGAGTGGAGATTTTATTTGGATTGGTAGTAAAATTTAAGAGTTAAGGGAATGTTCATAAATGTAGAAAAAATTGTGTTTTGAATTTTATTAAAATCAGTACATTTTAATAAATTAATTAATTCTTAGTGATGCACCGATGGTTTTCCTCTCAATGTACCGAAATATGCAACGCTGAAAGAATTGACAGTAATTACAAGGTATTCTAACCAGGTGTATGCGTTAGCACAGCTGATCACATTACTAGATCTTTTTTTGATTCCTTACTGATCTACATATAATATAGTCGGCTCCTAGAGCAAAAAAATGCTTTTTTGTTACTTTAACCTTTTGGTGGCATTGGGAATATGAGATCCTGCTAATGTCAAAAAATGCAGTGTAAATGATATAGATTTCGAAAAAGATTTCAAATCAAATCTACTAGATTTCAGTGTAATGTAAATGCACTATTAGAAAGTAAATGAACTGGTCTTGTGAAACGGGTAAGTACTACATAAATATTTAGTGCTGCCTCTTGAAATCAAAGCTTTCTGTTCAGTCAGGCTTAAATATGAGTTTCAGCCGAAAAAAACAGCCTAGATGTTTTAGACCTCAGAGTAAAAATCATGCTCACCTAATGAGTATAATATTTAACCAATAATAAAGCTTGGTTCCCTGGGTTACACAACAAACTCCACATTGTACCGCTGGAAGTAAGCCCGAAAGTGCTGGCATATGAATAAATACTTTTAATAACTGCCCTTTTCAAAATAATAATAAGTTAAATGTTGTTTGGCTGCCGTTTAGTGTTTAATTAAGTTCGTAATTAATGCAATTGTATTTTTCAAAAAATATTGTTTAGTTGTTAGTATAACGCAGTTTTTAATTATTTCAATTACTTATTTAATAATTTTTTTATTAAATATAAAATTAATTGTGCTGGAAACACTTCACTTTCTCATGGTCTCAGGATCCGATCATGTACCTACATTTCAAGTTTTAACAAAACTTATAATCTCGAATTCTATATTCTGTTGGCTTATTGGCTAAGTTTTGCTGCATAGAGAATATTTCTAAAGGCCCTCAAAATGTGTGTTTGTTTTATGGCCTTTTCGTCTGACCAACGTCTCTTACTACTAAACTATTCCTTTACATTTGGAAACAGAAATTAGTCACAAGGGCTAAATCTGGAGAGTATGCTGGATGAATGAGGTAGCAGTGGTCTTTGATTCAATTCAATATTGAATCTTTACAAAAGTTTTGAATTATGTTCGCTTGTAATCGTTTTAACCATTTCAAGACAATCCATGTGCAAAAAACTATGACCATCCATGACCTTGTTGACCGGCAGACCCATATTAACGTTGATTGGTGCACGTTCACCTACAATAAATAACTGCTTGTGATTGTTCTTTAGTCTCTTGTGTGTTGTAATGGATCCATGTGGCGTCTATAGTTACAAAGCAGCGCAAAAACTCTCAAATTGGGCCTGAACATCGCCAAATACTCCTTTGAAATGGTCACACGGTTGGGTTTATGGTCGTGTATGAGCAGTCGCGCCACCTATCGAGCGGTTAGCTTCTTCATGTAAAATGTGATGTACCACTCGACTGAGATGCCTATAGCCTCAGTCACGTCACGCAATTTCATTCCCAAGTCGTCTAATATAGTTCAGTGGCGTCATTTGTGGTGACACGACCTTAACGGATCTCAGTAAAACAATTTATAGCTATAAAAATTTATGGTGCAGAGCCCCCCCAAAGTATTAGTATTTACCAAAGTCTTTCTTTAGTTTCGGCAATGAGTTTTTTACATAAAAAATACGAAATTCCCTTCTTTCATTTTCGCTAAAATCTCCGTAATAGTCTGCTTTTAATCTCTTTAACAATAAATTTTCAAAATTATATCGAAACTTTCTCCCTCCTAATTCAAGTAATTTTGCAACTACCCTCGCAAGGTTCTATATTAATTCATATGGACAGATTTTTAACAAATGTTGCCAACATGTAGTTACTGATTCCCCCCAAACCACTTTTGCCAATTTATTTTCACTTTTCATTTTTTTTTGCTGGTTTGTCGATTTTTTGGTTGCTATTTGCACGAATACACACATGTTTGCTTAGATAAATTATATTTTTGGGTTTTGTTGTTTTTTTTTTGTTTTTGGCTGTTTCCAATATGTTTTTGTACAAAACAAAAATGCTTTACAAGCATTTCGAACATTCTTAAACATTGTTAAGTCGTCGTGCTACCTACCCCCTTTTTAATGAGCAACTATTTTTGCTGTTGCTGGCTGTTCTGTAGTAATTGTTGTAGCCATTGTTCGTTACACACTTGTTAAGTGCATTTAAACCCAAAAAAAAAAATGGTTTTTGTTGTTATAGCAGTTGTTGTTGTTACTATTATTACAAATATTGTTGTTGCTGATCGTTGCTGGTTTTTGCTATTATTTTCAGTTTTAACATTGAGTTTATGAATATTGTGCAATTTTTTCATGTTTTTTACTGATTTAGTATTATTTTCCTGTAGCTGGGTATTTTTTGTACGATTTTGTATTGTAACATTTTGTAAAGAAAACCCTCATAGTGCCAGCATTAAACGGAGTAAGTACCAGCAACTTTTAATAATTTTCTTTACGGCACTTCATGTCGATGTTACTTTGTAGTAAATTAAAAAGAGATTCTAAAAATTTTCATTTATTTTCCAAATACGGCTTTCTTTATTGTGTAGTTTCAGAAAAGAACAACACAAAACATAACAGAATTCAAGAGCTGGTAACACTGTGCTGCATAAAAATGGAAATGAAGGCGTTAAACACATTGACCACAGCAGACTACACGGCTACATGCCGCTGGCTGCAAATGTTGCCAGCTACTTAATGATATTGAAAGCGACAGCTAGGTAGTAATGTTCAAATCTTAACAGCTGTTGCAACAATTCATTTATATTTAAGCGGGGGCTTCGAGACTTTCGAATTTTACTTCTTTTATAGTTCAGATTTTTCTTTCATGGAACAAACTGTATCACGATGTATCGTCGAAGTGGACCCACTATAAGTCATTTAGAGCGAAAAGAATTGTATGTCCAACTTTTTCCAATTTATCAGAAACATCGATATGATGTATAATATGCTAGAGTAGGGTAAAAAATAGGAGAAATAAACGTGCAAAAATATAGGGGCGAAAGTAGGTGTGGCCAACAAAGAATAATATGAATTTTGTAATCAGAATTAAAGTATGTTTCAATGCTGAAACTTTGAGTACGATCGAGGAGGTTCACATAAACAAGACTTAAGCCCAAAGACATACATGATTCCAGGCACGTGTCCAAATTTTATTCAATATTATTTTGAATATGTGTGATAAGATGTGTAAAGACTCTTGATGCCTAAATAAATAACATTAAAATTTTCTAAGCACTAATTTGCTTTACATATTTTGTTCTATTGTCAACATTGTTTTTGTTTTCTAGCCAACAAAAAAAGAAATTAGTTTAACTTGACTACAACGACAAAATTTGACAGATGATAGTCGGTAGCCTTCTGTGTTCTATGTGTTTAAAACATAAGAGTAAAACAAGCCTTGGACCCACAATAATTTGTTCTTGCGAACGAAATATTTGCCAAGCACAAAATTGCGAAACTATCATTTTTACTGACAGCATCAACTTTACTAGACTTTAGATTTTTTAAACAATCATTTCCAAAATACACTAGAGCTATCAGGGACTATGACGTAAATATAAGAGGGAAGTGAAAGCGACGCGTTTTATATTGATATTTATAGTCTCAGTACAAGTCATTGGATTACAAGCAAAAATTATGGAAGGACCCAACAATCGAGCTGGCAAATAATCGATAGTTGGGTTTCCATTTAACCATCGATGGTTTCTATTCGATGGCGATAACTTTGGTTTTATTTTAAATCAGGCGAATATATTTCAGAAGAATAATAGCTTTTCTTAAATTTGAACACACTATCGGAAATATCGAATGTGGTTACTATTGATAGTTTGCCAGTTCTACCCTACTGCTATTCAAGCTGAGCTAAGCTTCTTTATCAACGTTCCTCCAGTTGTTGAATTAAAGCAAAATGTGATTTACGCATAGAATGCAATAAGAACAGTGTTACCCTAGCCCAATAATATTGTTTTCTAATTCGAACTTCGATACCATAAGAGAGTATTTTTAATGGAAAATAGGAATAGGTTGTCCACAAAGCGCCTTTCTAAACTTATATTTAAAACAAACCCATTTAAAAGAACCTCTTAAACTCTGAACCGGAAAGAATTTTAATAAACTTATTTATAATTTTTCCAGCATTGTAAACATTTGTTCATGTTATTTATAAAAATTTTTAGCTAAATTAATCGATTATCATAATCGAATCATATGATTAATTTTTCAATTATTTTTTTAGCCAGCACTAAGCAAGCGTGGGGACAGATTGCAGGTGCTTCTTTTTTTTTGGTATGGCTTCCAAATTCGCTATAAAATATTAGTGGCGAAGTCACTGTCCCATAAGCTATTTTCTGATTAACCTGAGCTCATTTTTTTGGAGCTTCAGAATCCTTTGCCAATGTCCCCAAAGCGACGTAATAAGAATAAATATCTCTCAAATGATGAGCAAATATCGAATCAATTTAGGAACCATTTTCCCCAATTTCGATCCTAGAGAAAGGTTTCGGTTCTATGAAAAAACATTACGCTCCTTGTAACCTCATGATAAACATCAGCACTGACGGTAGAAACACAGATGCCAGGAGTGCAATTGATGCGTTAAGAGTAAACGACTTGAAAATGCGTATAATCACAGCTAAAAACTTCAAACCTTTTTCTAGAAACTATATCCCATGTTATGACCAGATAATAAAATTTAATAATGAACATAAATTTTCGCATGTTATTAGGTAGAGAAAATTACAGCTAACTCTCAAATGGTTCAAAGAAACACACTTATATAAAATTTTTTTAGCAACATCAACGCGTATATCATTTAACACGGTTGGACTTAACAGGGCCTTTCCATAAAACAGCATCAACGCTTTGAGCGAGGTTCACCTGTATCACTCTGCAACAGCGCCAGTGTTGTAGTAATAAATCTTTCAAATATGAACAGCAGATAATAACCCGATTATAAATTTTCAAAATATTGTTTATTTAAACACGTTCAAGCATGTTACTGATAATGAATAATGGAACACTGACAGAAAATTATTGTAAATTATCTCTAAAACAAAACAAACAACAACATCAAAAATCATAAAACAAAAATTTGACCATGATATTGTTTAATAACTTCACTATTCATTTAGTTTATTGTCTGATTTCATTGTTTAGATTATGTTTGGAAAAAACAAATGTTTATTTTGTAAAAAGAAAGATACTTATTGCATAAAGACTTTCACTTAAATGCGCTAATGGTTATTAAACTTTGTTGATATTACAAATTAGTTTTAATAAAATTTGTAAAATTTTTACTTTTACTGTGAAATGTTTAACACCATCACCAAAGAATAGCGTGATTTTTTAAACGTTTGGGTTTTGAAAATTAAAGAAAAAAACTCAACAAGTTTGCAAAAGTGAATGAGATTCTTATTTGGGCCGATAACTGAATGCCTTCCATTTACATTTTAAAGGATTACTTTATCTAAATGTTGCTCGAAGCTACATCGTAGGCGGTCCATCCGTGAGCTTTATACTTTTTGCAGCATTTTGTTCGATATCTCACCATTGGCATCTGTAGTGTTGTCTTACAGGGATGGAATTATGGCTGGCTTCACGTATCCTTTCAAAAAATAGTTTAGTTGAGTCAAATCACATAATCTTAGCGGCCAATGAACTACTCCGAAATATGAGATTAAGAGCTCACTAATCTGGCCTCTCCAGAGTTGCATAGTATCGCCTACTGTGTGGCATGTGGCGCCGTCTTGTTGCAACCACATATCAACCAAGTCCAATTCTTCCATTTTGTGCAATAAAAAGTCGTTAATCATAGCACGGTACCTTGCTCCATTGACTGTTCTTGAAGAATGACGGTCCAGTGATGCCGCGATCTACAAACCGCACCCAATAGTGCGTCTTTCAGGCTGCATTGGCAGCTCTCGAACTGCCTCTGGATGCTCTTCACACCAAATTCGGTAACTCCGTTCGTTGACGTACCCATTGAGCCAAAAATTAACATCGTCGCTAAAGACGATAATAAAATTTAATGATTTGCAATCGTTGTTCAATTGCTAGTCATGGTGAACTGGCAAACCTTAGTTAGCATTTTTGGCAGTGCCACGTGTCACAAAAAAATTACCCGATACTTTCTATGATTTAACACAATATTTAGCTGCTATTAAAAGTTTAATTTTTTCGCCATATTTATCGAACTAGATTAAAATTAATTATATGTTTATGTTTAGTAAAATATTTAATTTTTCTGCTAAAGAGTGAAATGTTGGAGAAAAATATATGTAAGTCATGCCTTTAATAGACAATTAGCATCAATATTTTGTTTAAACATTTTTCTTCTTATATTTATTATTATAATTTGAACAAAATTTTTTGGATAAATTAAATTTTAAAAAAGCAAAATGAATGCGGCGAATCATAATAGAAATCGTACAATCTAAAATTACATAAACACAAAAATAAGTGGCAGAAAAACAAACAACGGGTGGCGCAGAATTTATACAAAATTTAAATCCAGCATATAACACAAACTGTTTTATTTCTATTTTTCTCGAAACTGGAAGAAGAGTCATGAATCGAGTAGATACTTTTCTATAAACATCTGATGTTTATTTATAATGCTTAAGCCGAAAAAAGGTTTTGTTTACAAATGCTTTACTACGTCGACGCAGATATATCCTCTTCTGAGGTATGTCCAAAGCTCGCTTCGCTTACTAAAGTTCCTGTGCATCTCGAAGCCGTATTTAGTAGCATAAGCAGGTTTGGTCATGCACATGAAGGGAAATGCTTATGGTTGGACGTAGGCCCATAAATCAGAGAAGCTTTCGTAATAGGAAATAATTTTGGGTATACCCCGAAAAGAAGATTCATGTACTCGGCCAAAGGCAGACAAATCGGAATAGCATTGGTATGAGAAACCGATTTTGGGCACAGGCCAGAGGAAAAAATCCCTTCACTCAAATTTCTGAGGATTGTACATTTGTTAGCTTGGGTAAATTCTTCACAATTTATTGGGTGATGGGGTCAAATTTTTGGGTGTTTTACATTATGACACATCACTCAAAATTCTTGGGTGGCTGATAATTTTTGATTTTGGCAGTTTTTCACTTGGGCCTGGAATAGTACATCTGGCTAATTCCCTTCACCACATTTCTTGCTCTTTTTTTCGGTAAATTTTCATGACGATTTTGCATAAATGTTGCTTTAATTTTCTAATGTAGCGCTGAATTTTTTCGGCGCTCTGATCCCAAGAGAGAGAGAGAGAGAAGTATGTGAGAGTTAAATGTCAGAACCTAACCTGTGAGTTATGCGACATGGCGCATCCAACACCGCCCCTCTGTGCAATATTCATACAGGTGGCCATTTTAACATCATGGCTGTCCGCACCAAAACACTATTTATTGCTGGAGAATTGAGAGGTTGACGTTGCAACATTATATCGATCAAACACCATAATTTAGCCACAATTTGGATGTTAAACACAGCCATGTTGCCACTCTCCCTCAGATGCCTCATCACCAACCAATCCGAGAATAATCATTCCGAGGCTTCTGGTTTCTATGGCATCAATCAAACTTGGAAGGTTCTTTTCTTCCATTTTCATGCCCCAGACAAGCCCCGGAGCCTACTTCCTCTATAGACCTGCCCGCGGAAGCATGTCTTTTTTATGATCCTATTAACTTGATTTATTTTTACCGTAAAACGAAATCTACTGGCATTTAATCACTTGCCTTAGAGAGCAATTGTGATCACCGGAACGTGAGTGCATGTCAAACATTTTTCTGGAAAGCACATGTTGTGTCCATATCAAATAATCGAGTTTTGGCGGAAAGAACTCGGTTATTATGTTTTCTTATTTAGAAAATAAAAATGAGCTTCAGCTCTAAGGTTGATATTGCTCGCAAAACTCGCATTCGTTTCGAAGTGCGTTGCATTTCTCCGGTGTTTCTTAACGGCCCGAAATAGGGACCTCAGTGTTATGTTAAACTATTCGAGAAACCAAATTATGTTTTTTTACCTTTTTTTTAATTAAACTTATTAAGTTATCCAAGGTTGAAGGACTTTTTTGATATAAAAACTCTTTTATTCGATATTTCGCTACTCCATTGTGTAGCATCATCAGGAAATAAAATATTTTTTTTATAATAATCAAAACCAACAAACTAATACAGGGTGTCTGCCTGGAAGGTATACTACTTTGTTTGTTTATAAATTTTGATTAAATGAAAGAGAATGGATCGTATATTGATAAATGTTTTATTTAATGTCGGCAATTATGTATGGAATACAACATCAGATAAATGTCCGCCTCTGTTAGCCTCACAAATGCGAGTCCTTTTGAACACATTTTTTATTAAATTCTCACACATTTCACGCGTTAATATTTTGTTTGAGTTGCTCCAGCGTTTCCGGTTCGTTTGCATAAGCCTTGTTTTTCAGATATCCCCGCAAAAAGAAGTTCGGAGCAGTCAAATCGGGCGACCGTGGAGGCCAATCAACATCACCATTCCTTGAAATAACTTGTTGGGGAAAGAGGTCTCGAAGTAATTCCATTGTAATCCTGCCTCTATGCGATGTGGCACCGTCTTCTTAAAACCACATGTTAGTCAAGTCTAAAGCATGCAGTCGTGTCGTTAAAAAGTTTTCAATCATATCACGATATCGCTCCCTATTGACAATAACCGTTACGTCATTTTCAGTTTCAAAGACGTAAGGTCCAATGATTCCTCCTGACCAAATTACATACAATACTGTCACTTTTAATGGATGCAAAGGTGACTGATGAATAATTTGATGGTGTTTCGTTGCCCAGAACCGACTTTCTGTTTATTTTCATAACCATTCAAATGAAAATGTGCCTCGTCACTCATTATGATATTTTCATGAAAATCGGGGTTATCATGGGCATATGTACGGCGGCGTAAATGGTCGTCTGGAAGAAGCTCTTGTGTCAACTGAATCTTAAATGGAAACAAATGCAAATCTTTGCGCCAAATTGTGGCCAAAGTTCTTCCTTGAAGACCAAGCTCCCGAGCACGGTGTCGAATTGAGGTTGATGGATTGTTTTGAGCACTTTCTTGAACAGCAGTAATGTTTTCAGCCGATCTTGCAGTACGTTATGGTCCATGCTTGGGCCTATCAGCTACAGTCCCTTTTTCTTCGAAATCATTCACTACACGATCAATAGTGCGTCTTGTTGGCACGTTGTTTCTCACAAAAATGTCACGTAACTTTCTCATCGTCACAGTAATCGATGATTGATTTTGATAACATGTTTTAATAATTAAACCACGTTGGTTTACCGAATATTTGTCCATAATAAATTTGCCACGTCCCAACTTCACGACTGCCAAATATGAACTGTCAAGACTAATGCTTACCTAAATGGCCTGCAAAACAAAGGTGTACCTTCCCTGTATTATTTAAACGAAAAAATATTTGTCACAAAATTCAATTTTTTTTTTATAAAAAAGACCTTCAAGCTTTGATAATTTAATAAATTTATTCAAGAAACCTTTTTCTCTTGCGTAATGATCTATTTTTACAAATCCTAAACTGTGAGCTGTCTAAATATTTTCCTCAATTTGAATGGCAACACTCTGCCGCACAAATGCCATCAAATTTAGTTTTGTTATTACAGAAACTAAAAGTTTCAAAAATGATCAACAAGAAATCTCTAGCTTAAATTATCTTGATTATATTTTATATAGTTACCTGGAGTAAAATTTATTTTTTGCTTTGTTATTGTCGCGACTAGCTTCAGTGAGCAACAGCCCGGCCGGCTTTATTTTACGTGTTAATAAGTTGCAAATTAATCTGGGCTTTCACCTTAACATAACGTCATCAACATTAAAATAAGCAGGTACAAGTACTTAAAAGTATTTTGCCTGTAGATGAACAAATGACAACTGTGGCGGTTTGTTAAAGATAAAGCGATCTGCCTGAGAAAGGAAAGAAGTTGATAATAAATTAGCTACACATACATATGTGGGAGTTTCCGAAAGCTCAAGGCAAAATAAGAAATAAAAAAAATCAACTTTCTTATGCAAATAGCTGTCGTATAGGAGTGTGTTTGGGTTATATGTTTTATGTTAAGTACAAATAATTTAACACTTTTTTCCATTAATTTCGCACAATACAAAGCAAACGATTGTCTGCTAAGACATGACCAAGATTTCTTTGGATATTTACAGGTAAAACTGCGTATTTGTTCGATTTTGAGTTAATGCTGATAAATTGTTTTATTCAAATGGACTCATTTAGTTATTTGATTCAACATAAGTTGACATAAGTTGTTTTTTTAAACCATGTTTTTAATATCCCAAGCACTTTGTTTTTACTTCATAAATAGTCCCTAGTTTAACTAGAACTTTTGATGCTCTGCTGATAATTTTACATAGTGAGACATATGAGTTTCTTTATGAAACCCCCAAATATTACGTTCTTTAATTATATACCTCATTTATTCTTAAATAAGCACTCAATTACTTTACTCACTCTATTTGAGGCTTTCTTATTTTATTACTTTTTTACTCTCCATAAAACCTCCCACTAACTCAATTATAATTTTCTTTTCAAAGTAAATTGCTGGAAACTTTTCTTAATTAACAACCCATAGTGGGCCAATTAATTATGGTGTTAAACAACGCTAAATGATTCTTGTTTTGATATTCCGGCAGGGTGTTTTTATTGTAGAATTTTGGAACGACTTTCCGTCATCCCTTGTCAAGTTTGGTTTGGAGACAAATGAAATTTATATAAACAAAGGTTAGACGAAACGATCCTTTAAATTGGATTGAAAAAATTTTAAAAATAAGGTTATGTATAGAATACCACATCGGGCAAGTAACCGACACGTCAAGGAAAACTTGGCTTTAATTTTGTTTAACTAGCTTAAAGCCTCCCTTAAAGCATCTAAAGGATTTCCAATAGATTTAAACCAATAACGGATCTACGAGTCCACTTCCATTACACAATGCCTACATAATGTTCCTAACCTTCCACCGAATTGATCTTCTTCATCTAAATAATTTTAATTACTCTCTTAATAGGTGTGAATATTTTTTGTTTCTATGTGATCGCGCAACGTCAGGAACGATATGAGAACGAGACAAGCATTTATCATACTCTAATTAAAAAATTAAAAATAAGAATCTCTAAGCGTTCTCCATTCTTTAGAACTTCTAACCAAATATAAGAGACCTCTCTGAAACCCCGGTCACGAAAAAATTACCCTATACAGATTATAAAGGCTAGTACAATTTGAGCTGAAGTAAACTGGCTCCAAAGCACTTTTTTCTGGAAAATCTAGTTTTATTGACACCAATGTAAGGTAATATGGAGTTCTGCAATAGTCGGCCCCTTTTCAAAAAATTTTGAACCAACTTTTGCAAAAAAAAAAGCTTTGCATACCCGTCAATGCAGAGCCGAAATTTATCAGAACGAAAAATGACACTGAAGATGGCACATAGCCGATACCGGTTTGTCTCCAAACCAAACTTGACAAGGGATGACGGAAATTCGTTCCAAAATTCTACGCCTAAATTTATCTCTCCGAGCATCCCTTGTTTGTGATTTTCTCACCTGACGCGGTCACGTGAAAATAGGCCTCACCACTAAAAATGATTATGTTGAAAGATCCATCCTTTGTTTTCGCTTCGTTTTTCAAAATGCCAAATAAAACAAGTTCGCCGCAGTCAATGGTGGGTCGGCTTTAACTCTTAACCGAGTAGTATGTACTTTATAGGCCTGACGAAGAAGATTTTATCCAAAATGCTACGGCTAAATTTGTCATACTACCGTGATCTATGAATTGAGTGTTTAAATTACGCACGCACAGCGGTCTCTAAAGAAGCCTGATTACAAGTAAAAATTTCCTCAAATTTTATGATGTGATTCAGTAAAATCCTCTCAGTTCACTAGTTTCACTTTTGTAGTAAAGAAACATCAAACGATGACAGCGTTTATAAGTCTACAGCCAGATCCAATGGTTATATCCGAACAACTAGAATCTCACATTCGTGAGTTAGAGGACTGTCTAAAGAAATAGAGAATAAAGGTAAATCCATAAAAATGTGCTCATGTTACGTTTAGCCTCAGAAGACAAAACTGTTCAACAATAACAAGAGCAAACACCACTGTCCCTGCGGAAAGCCAGGTTAAATGTTTGCGTATCAAACTAGTTTGACACCTTACTTGGTCCCGCCATATTGAGGCAAAATCCGTTACAAAGACAATATGGTCATATGGCATCCAGCTGTGTAGTGCTGCTTACGCATCAAACATCCGGATATTACAAAGAAGACACTCTAAATTATTACGACTAATCGTCTGTGCCCCTTGGTAGATAAGGAATAAAAATATTCATTTTTAAAAGTTCCCACTGTCTGTGAAGTAATAAAAACATACTCGTGCTATTACGTAAACAATTTGGCGGTACCTCCCATCAGTCCTGTATACGATCTACTGCAATTTGGTGTGCACCAGTGCCTAGCAAGACGGCTCCTTCAATCCAATCAAAGATAACATATTAAGATTATAATACAATAAATAAATTATTACATAGGTAATAATTTATAAATAACACTGTAGAGATAAGATTCGAATACTTATCGTAAATTTCTCTTAGAAAGATTCAATAAAATAAATTTTGGCGAAAAAGCATGACAGCTTAATTCTTGACATTTAACAGCCAATTTACCTCATAACCTCAAATTTGCTCACCCTTCACCACAAGAATTATTTATTCCAAGTATCAGTACAAATATAAAATTATTATCATTATTTTTGCGTCCAGCTCCACTGTGAGCCTTAATTTTTTATTTTGTTTGCCTGACTTTTGTGTCATAAATAATAAAAAAAATTTTAATTTTTTTATTTAAATATTTGAAGCGTTTTTTTTTTTTATTTAGTAGTAGAGACTTTTCTAAATCAGTCTTTAATTCTTTCTTGGCTGCAATTTAATAAAATATATATTTTTTCTAATTAAAGTTGTTGCATTTATTAATATTCCATTAGCTCCTGTTATTGACATTTAATTAATTATAATCATATTATGAGTTGTTTCAAAAAAACACTCTTAATGTGTATTTTTTAATTTTTTGTTAAACAAAACAATAAATTTGTTTCTGTGGTCCATCATACCTGCATGCTTGAACTATTAAATTGTTTCAGGGTTGGAAATTTCCTTAGAATGGTACTTTTTTTTTTAAATATGCAGGGGGATCAAAATGAAAATAAAATAAAAAAGATATTTAATAAAATATATTAAAAACTTTGGTTGATATTGAATGTCGTAATTTGCCCTCTGCTTCTATAAGCCTAATGAGAACAAATTAATGTTTTTATATAAATACTCTGGACGAATCTCTTGTTTTGTCATATAGAAAAATACTATTACGCTTTAAGTGGATATCAATGCTGCAATTTGCCCCTAGTAATTTTTATAATATCAATGCGTTATTTAAAATATACTTTTAGAAGCATACAAGTCCTATTTATGGCTGTAAGGAATAAGTGCTTAAGTTGACTTAAGCTGAAAACGAGTTAATAAATCCCATGTGATTTTCGAATTCCAAGTAGCCGCCCACAGCAAATTTTCAATTATTTAGCTCAATTTTTCGGGAAGTTATATTGTAATAAGCTTGCGCTTATATTCATCATTTGGTAAGCTAGCTTGACTTACAATTTCGTTAGGAATAAGTTCTTTAAAGAACATAAGTTGTTTTTCAAAATCTGCATTTTTTCAACGTATACATACGCGATCATATTTTTGAACAACTTTAAAGTTTAAAACGACGAATTCACGCGTTATCACTTTTTGCTTATTGAAACAAATATTTTGGCATATGTCCTCATCTTAAACTAGCTTCAGAAAATAATTTCATTGAAGTAAGAGTGGCTTAATGATCATTATGCTACAAACATTTTCATTTACTTCAATAATCTATTGAATGCAATTTCTACACGGAGCATGACAGCAGTTCTTGAGTCACTTGAATTTTTTAAGTCCGTGCGTAGATCTGGAGTGAGTATACGCTGTAAAGATTCTTGAAATTTTCAATTTTCTGAACTGTACTGCTTCGATTTTATTTATATTTCAAACAGTTTGCTATTGGATGACGAACGTGTTTCCATGATTTTGTCAATGACTGTTTTTGCGGTTGACGAAGTGTGTGACCATATGTTCCTTATAGGAATTAAAGGAACAATCTGGCAATCTTTTTTCGCTTCTGTTTTAGTTGGCAACACTTTGCTAGCTATAAATTTGGGACACAATTTGTTTGAATTTAAATTTTATAAAATTTATGGAACAGCAAATAAGAATTGTAGAAATTAGAAATGCCAGGGCCTTTGCACCTCTGCTGGAGGTGAACAAAACAAATAAAATATGATATTTTCCTCCATTAACTATTTGTTTTCCGAGACCCCACTTTCCCATCCCTGACATATTCTCAACATACCCGTATGGTTCACGGTGTGTGTCTGCGTATTCGCGAGCTGTATTTTTATTATTAAAATGTTACAAATAGTGTGATTTAATTAAGTTATGTTGCATAAAAAATAATTTCTGAAAACTTCATGCTGTGTGTGCTGTGCTGTTGTTGCTGCTTTTTCGTTTATTTTTATATTTTTTGGTGAATAATTCTAAATAGATTATGAGTCTTTTTTTGTAATATTTTGTTGCATTAACAATTTTAATGACAATTTATTTTTAAATAATTAAGCAAAAAGGTGCGTTGTTGATAATAAATTGCTTGGGAATAATATTTTACATGAATATTTAATGTAAATTAATGTTTTTGTAAATAGGTGTTGCAGTTGTTGTTGTTGTTTTCTATATACATTTGATAATAATAAATATATTTGTTGTAAACAAAATAATGCTTGAATGATAAATTACATCTGTCTGGCGATGTGTGAAAAAAAGGTAGAAATTAACGTGGCAACTTGTGTTTATTCGAGTGTAAAGGGGGCATTAAAAAAAAGTGGTATTGCAGGTGTAAACTAATTGCCCTAGTTATTTGTCATCATATATAATGTGTTGGTTTTGCTTTCTTTTGGAATCAGAATACTTGCCAGTGGACCGACAACCCTTGCTTCTACAATCTCTATTACCGGGGGCTACGTACTAAACACTAACCCATAAATGCAAACCCTCTAATCACCTGACTACTATAAGGCAGCGCTATTGTTTTACCATAATAACTTGAAGTTATCAGTATTCGCCTTTTATGTGTCTATGTACCCGGTACGCTGGTCAACCAAAGTTGTCACATTAATTGAATTCCAGTTAAGTTGATTATTACTGCTTGACTTCTAGTTTTTATACATTACATACCCTTTGGTTTAATCCCTGCTACTACAAAACCACTGCAAGCTGTTATGGGACCACGACCGCTTTAAGCCACTTCTCTTGGATGTTTCTAAGTCTCTCAGCAAGTCAACGTCATTCTCCTTTCAAAAATGCTGGCTTATTGACCCAGAAAACGATTAGCGCAAGACAAGTGGTATGTTTGCTCTCGATTGAGCAAAGACAGTTCCGGTGGTGTTTCCATCTTCCCTTTAGTGATGACGCAGAGAATATTATAGCGATGTTGGTCACAGATCAAAACTATGAAATTAACCGAACATGAAATAACCGAAAATTATTGGGTGTAGTACTTAAACATGCGGAATTTTTCAAATTATTAGCTTCTATTCGACATTGTTAGCTATGACCTTTCCCCATCCTTTTGGCAACATATGAATTCTGTGCCAAAAGATCTATTCACCTCTTGAGGCCAATAACGAATGAAGCCAATTTCTGATACTCTGTGAAGAATATCCCAGAGAAAGTGTCCTGAATCAATCGAAACAAATAGTAGCCTGGAGTACAAGGCAAAACTTGTTAACCACAATTTTCTAAATTATTATCTAAATAGTTTTTGCAATATGTGTCTGAGAGTTGTTATGATACAGGTTCCCTGTGATTGTCTGGCCAACTTTCCCTTTAGTTGGTGGGACCCACCAAATACATAGCAATACCTTAACGCCATGGATATTGGGCTTTGGTCTCGATTCGGCTGGTTGGCCGGGCTTGACATTCGACCTCTTATGCTTCGGGTAATCGTTAGGGATCTATTTTTGATCGTCAGTAATGATTCGGTGCCAAAATTATTTTGATTTATGGCGTTCAAGCAGCATTTCGGACAAAATTGCAAAATTGTCTTTCTGGGTTTCTCGGCTTCAATTCTAATGGTAGCCAATTTTCCTGCTTTTGTGTTTGAGTGAGCTACTCAACGATTTTGCAAGCGCTTCTTGAGTCTTCATGGAATAATCCTCTCAAAACTTTTTTGGCTATCATGGGCGAATTTTCTTTTTCGTGTCAAAATCGCAACTTCTGAGCCGCACAAAAAAAATCTCTCGCACGTTGAAAGTGTTCCATACATTCAAGAAATTTTTTCAAGTTAAAGTATTAATGCAAAATTTTCCGCATGTGACGCTTCGTTTGCACAAAATTCGACATAATTGAAGCAAACAAAAGCTTTGTTTACACTATATTGTTCAATAACTAGATGAGAATTAATATACTCTTCAAACTGGCATATAAGTTATTCAAGACACAAACCACTTTCATAAAATAGTCCATCGTAGTCCATCAAAATGTTTCACGGTTAAGGAATAGAAGTGGTATTGTATTCATTGATTATTTCTTAAAAACTAAGGTAAACTGAAAAAGAGTATTAGGAAAACCTAATTCAGATTTATTTATTTAAACAAACTGTCTAACCGAATTTTTTAATAATTAAACGCATAATTTATTTCGTCATTAGCATTGTGTGTGTCTTTCTACTGAGTAGTTAGTGTTTACTGCTAACATTATCTATTCAAGCCATCTAAGGACTGAAAATTAAATACGACAGTTCCTCATAATTTTCATATTTTTTGACTGTACCCACTGTAACTTTATTCGTTATGTTCTTGATCGTACTCTTTTTTTTCAATTTTAAGTTTTAGATTTATTTAAGATAAATAGGTCGCAAATAACGGATCTTTTCTCCATATAGTGCTTTATTTCCCAAATTTGCTATAGCAATGACCAGAAATTGTTAAAGAAAGTAGGAAGCCTCTGAATATATTCTCTTCCTTTCGAACATAAAAAATAAATTCTAATTGAAATGAAACACTGAAAATCGGAAATTTGCGATTGAAGACGGTTCGATCATGATGAAAATTAATGTGAGTGGCTCTAAGACGACCCTCGTATATATTTACTACAGTTCAGTGGTAAATCTTGAAATCAACTAATTTCGATCTCAAATTTTAATTAATATTTTAAGCACATTTTCAAACTTTAAATTGGAATATAAATCTTGTAGCTTGTTTTAGCTTGAGTTTTTCTCCTCTAATTGCGTTTTATACAAATTATTATTTAATAACATGATTTATGGGCTGACTGTATTATAAAATGATCATAATTTGTCTTACAACAATAAAAAAGCACCATTAAAAACTACATCAATATTAACACGAAATAATGTTCGAGGTCAAAGCAAACATATTTAGTTTTTATTCCAACACTTTGCAAATTGAACAAAGTAAAATTGTAGACGAAGAAGTTAACTCTGCGTTACAGTTTGTTTTCTGTGCGAATTTGCAACAAAGTGATGTAATATTTGCACATTTGCAACTAGAGAAACTTTTTGACCACCAACACAGATCACCACCACCACCACCATCGTCATTAAACGAAATACCCTTGAGTTCTTTGTCGGAGGATGACAGATAGACACCTACTCAAGCAGTACGTTTAATGGGAGTAAAAAAAGAGGTTATAGCGTTAGCTGTGTTACTACGGTCATTATAAAACAATTTCCCCCCGAGTCCATGAAAAGCAAGACGCCAGGTCAGCTAAATGCAGAGATCTTGTGGTAGGTTATGCACGTTAGGTTAGGTGAAATCGTCGCTTAAGACATGAGATATATTGATTACTCCTGACCGATTTTACCTTATTTCCTGTCTTACTATGTGGAAGAAACTCAGAATAGAAGCCTTCTGGACAATCAAAGCAAATGGTCCACACATCCAGGCGGTGAATTACGGCGTTTGAGATTAATCGAAATTTCAACAGAACTTAAAAGCGAATTTCGTTCAACATTGAACGCCGTAATTTGCCCCCGGGGATTGGGGGCGACTCTCTCTCGTCATGTTAATAGTTTTGGCTCATCTGTAAAGTGATATTGAATTAATTGCCCGTCACCATCATTTGTAATAATAGCTTTAATGACAAAGAAGAAATTCTTCAGCCCAAGCTACACGTTAAGAAGCTATTTACTCACATCAGTGCCGTGTCAGTTCAGTATCAGTGTCACTGAAAAACGAAACATCGTTGCTACATTTTATTATTTATTATTATTCGGATTTTTTACCCAGCCAAATAGAAGAAACCGTTCTCAAGTTATACTAATATATGACGTACCACTTCCTTCTTTTTAAAGATATTGGTACATCTATCTCGGAAACTAGAGCCAATTAGAACCCAAAATTACATAAGGCATAGGCAAAAAACACCGGGCATGGTAACATAGACCTTCGACCGCCGGTTGGCACGCACAAAGATATGACATGCCGTGAATGAAAGTAATGTCAAAAGTTCCGAATTTTGCCTCCTTGTGGTAGTGGCCGGTAACGGAAGACAAGGAATCTGGCTAAAGTAGAGCGTTGAGAAGTTAACAGTATTATAAAAGTCCCTACGCTAGGGACGCGTGGCCAAGAGGGTGTTTGGTCTTTAGTATGCAGACTCTCGATACGAGCCGATCTCCAGTTTTAATACAGACTTACCCGTGCATATGGAGCTTTGTGTGGGTGGAGATCTTTTTCACCAATACAGGGATGATTCCAGAAGCTCGTCAGAGGCGGAGAGGTTAATCTCTGAAGAAAATCCGGTTTTAATTGGCCAAGGGAGGAATCCGGAAGAGAAGGACAAAAATGTTTCGCGAGGGGTCGACGAGCCAATCTTTAAAGGCACTTCTTAAGCGTTGGACCGTAAGAGTCCGATGGGGATGGGCAACAAACAGCTGGGGAGACTAATCTCTGTAGGAACTCCGGTATTTATTGAACAATGGAGGAATTCAGAAGAGATGGGCAGGAAAACCTTGCAAGAGGTGGACGGATAAATCACCAAGGATACTCCTAAAGAAGAGGCTGACATTGTAGCGCACGTACGCGTGTGAATGGTCACCACTGGCTAGCATGAGGTTTAGGAACACGAACAGAAACTTGTTAAATGTAAATGCTGTGGAAGACCTAAGCTGTAGACAAATGCTAGCCATTACAAGAGACTCCGTGATGACAGTCTGAAGTCACTGCAGTCAAGAGTAAATGCTAGAAGTAGCACGAAACACGAATGCGAGTAAAATAATCGCAAATCAATTCGAGGAAAGCAGGGGGTCAAAAAGTGGCTCATAAATTTAGAGATCTGTTTCGATAGGCCCCCTACATTAATCATAATAACATAGATCTTCAATCGTTCTAGTGAAGCAGACCAGAGTCTTTGGTGGGCATCGAGTCCATGACTAGCTTACCAATGCACCCGCCATTATTTCTATATTTAAATAAGTCAACAATTAACAACAGCCCAGTAAACGGTCCCAAGTAGTCAGTTGTTGACTTCATGCATTCCACTCTAATCTAACGATGTTTCTAGGTACTTCCAGAACTACTGGGTACGAACCCAAATACTAGTAATTATTCTGTTATTCTGCATGAACATTGTAAAGTGGGTGTAGCAACTTGCAAGAGAATAATAAAATAAAATGTAGACTAATGTCTTGCAGAAAAACTTCAATATCGTTATTTGCTGTTCATTATAAAACATTGAAATAAACGAAAGAAAATGCGAGTTCTAGAAAAAAAAATATAATTAATTTTTTTTTTTTGTGAGTTCTTTATGCCGCAATGTACAAATTATTATTGCTAAATCTCCGACAATTATTACTGATGAAAGTCTGCTGTGAAAACTATTGTGGCCAAGAAATAAAAACCATAATGGAATTAAATCATTATTTTACGATCATAATAATTTTTGCAATCATAATAAATTTTTATGCTGAGATAGTTTTGTTTTATTATTTACAATTTACTTATGGGTTTATTGACACTTTTTTACGATATTATTTATTGTACAAATATTGATTGAATTTATGCTACAACTCATAAATTGAATACAATTTCACACATCGTATTTGAAATGGACTAAAAAGGAAATTAGTAATGAATGAAACAATGTAATTTTAATTAAATAAAGCCGGGGAACTTCTTGTTGTAAAATAGGACGTTTCTATGTTCAGGTACTTTTTGTCAAAAAAAAGAGGACTTGTGAAAAAGTTGCCTTTTTTATAAGAGAAACTTTTGGGGGAATAAGCGAATAATAAATTATTAGGAAATAAAATGGACCTTAAGTTATACAAAACCGGACTTGAAAAAATTTGTTTAAAAGTTATATTTTTTAAGGAATGTTTCTCTGGACATAAGACGTGCTCAATTAATTGCTTAAACCCTTCTCACAAAACAAAATCTTGTCATTAAATGGGAATGGCCTTCGAATGTTTATTAGCATCCTGTTCGATCATTTTCGACTGAAAACTCTTTCTAGAGGGAAAATGAGATCTGTGATGTTTATTCTTTTTGAATACATTGTTTTAGTTAGTTAAAGTAGCCGTGTGTTTTTAACTCCGAGTTCTTGTGTTCTCGGATGAATTCAGGCGGGTTTCTACCACCTCAGTACTACTGACCTTCATTACGAATGTTATACAGCGATCGCATTATTAATTAATCTTAAGCACAAAAGATCCACAAGGTGTAGAAATGTCCAGCAGTGGCCTAGTCCGAGTCTCTTTTGTTATAGCATGTTTATTAAAAAAGTACTTTTTGTAAAACAAAAGGAGATTGTTCAGAAAACTACTTTCCTAAAAGTAAGGTGTACTTTATAAAACGGGACATTTTTTTCTTAATACTGTCACTACACAATTTTACCTCCGAACTATACTGATCTAATTTATTATAAGGAACAAAATATACTTCTTTACTTTTATTTCTTGATTATAAAAACTCCAAGCCCCAGTCTAGTGGGCAATATACTTGCACCACAACGCAACAATCTGGAAATTTATTAAAAATTTTGCTTTATTGGTGGAAATATTGCCTTTGTATGCAAAATAATAACTAGTATGTCGAATGGTACTTTTTGTAAAATGTGGTACTTATTTTAAAAATTGGTACTTTTTTTAAAAGAGACACTTTTTCGTAAAGAAAGTTTTTTTCTTTAGAAAAAGGATACTTTATGTATAAAATATGGACGGCATACCGGTGGCCGTCTTAAAAACACCCGAAAACATAAACTTGGGGGTGATTTTGAATAGCATACGTTACTGGCACATGATAACGCAATTATTTTGGCTTCAACTGCATAATACTATATATATCTAGACCACCTGGGGCTTTCCGGAATATTAAGGTGTAAAACGTGCTTATTTTGGTAACTATTCTTCGACTCACTAACTCACTGATCAATATTATGGGACTCTACAGCTAGAGAGCTGAAATTTGGTATACAGAGGCCTTAGGGAATAAGCAATCCGAAAAAATCAAAAATTTAAAACGTGGACTTTCTATCTTGGGGTTTCTAGGGTGCCCCCTTATTTGTATGAGACACTTCCACTATAGGTTGAGTGCTGAAATTTAGTGCAACTCAACCGTCTGTAAACTTAAAGTTAAAAGAAATTTTTTACATAAATACAAATACATATATACATTTACAAAAATAAAATATTATAAAATGAAGTCAGATCCGCACAAAACCACAAACTTTTCTTTGAAAATTTTTTTTTTTTATTTTTCTTTTTTAAAGAAATAATTTTTTTTTTTGCAAAGAGGTATTGCTGAATATAGACCTCCCGCAATGAGTGAAGTTTTCAGCATAAGTAACTTTTTAGTAGAAAAAGAAAACCCTGTAAATGTTAAGACCTCTTTAGTTGGAAGAAAATTAGATTTTTGGTTAAAAAATCTTCCTGGAGAAAAACTATAGTTTTGATGAATTACTAGCCACTTGGTGAAGTAAAAAATGATTCCTTTTAAAATATAATAATAAATAAGTTTATGGCACAACAACCACAAGATTATTTTTGGGGAAGAAATAACTTTTCTGGGAAATATAAATGCTTGTGAAATTTCTGGAAATATCCTGTTTTAAGTGCTTTTTTTCCTTTAAAAAAAACTAAAGTCAATAATAGTTATTTATTAGTTTTCTTGTAACTAATTCAGTTCGGCTGCTTTGTAAGACATACGTTTTTTTACCTGAAAATTTTGTTGTAATAATTTGAGTTGGTCTTATTTTCACCGTTCTCTCCATTCTGGATCTATTGTTATTCCTTTAAGTGAAAAACTGCTTATAATCATGCTGCCAAAAGCAGTTGCCCATTAAAGTTTCATAACACTTAGTCGTTATTATATTTTGGTGGCTTAAATTCATTGATACGTTAAATAGGTGCTTTATAGTACAACGCCTTTAGCATGTTTAGAAAATCATAAATCTCAACGTAAAAATACATATTTGAAACATGCAACACGACTCACATATAAGGAAACGTAGAGGTAACAGCCACATTAAAATGTACTAAAATTTCATAAAATATATGAACGCCAAAATACGAATACGAATATGTTGCCATTTACGTGCCTCATATGTTGTGAGCATAAATTGAAAAGCGCATTTATTTGTTCGTAAATCGGAAAACTTGTACTTGGAAGTCTCTAAATAAGGCATAATTTTTGTGATTTATTTTGTCTATAATTTCACTAATATGTTCTAATTGTAATAGTGGAAATTAAATGAATAAATAATTAGTGTTACAATTTGTAGCACTTGAAATTACATAAATTTTTTTGTAAGAATTTATGGGATTTTTGGATATAAAGACTAGAGATTAATAATATTCTGCAGGATGATTTCGCTGAGGAAAGTTTTAGGTCCTTCATGTGTAAAGGAATACTCTCATTAATATTCCAAAATACAAAGTTTTGTTGCGTTTCCACGACATTTTTCAAAAAGTCTCCTTCGTTACACAAATAATTTTTGACTTGATATTCCGACAGGGTGACTTGAAGGTACAGGATGTCCGGCAGGAAAGTATACTACTTTGTTTGTTTATAAATTTTGATTAAATGAAAGAGAATGGATCGTATATTGATAAATGTTTTATTTAATGTCGGCAATTATGTATGGAATACAATAACAGCTAAATGTCCGCCTCTGTTAGCCTCACAAATGCGAGCCCTTTTAAACGCATTTTTCATTACATCCTCACACACGCGGTATTTCATTAATTTCAACACTAATATTTTGTTAGAGTTGCTCCAGCGTTTCCGGTTTATTTGCATAAGCCTTGTTTTTTAGATATCCCCGCAAAAAGAAGTCCGGAGCAGTCAAATCAGGCGGCCATGGAGGCCAATCAACATCACCATTCCTTGAAATGACTTGTTGTGGAAAGAGGTCTCGCAGTAATTCCATTGTAATCCTGGCTGTATTCGATGTGGCACCGTTTTGTTGAAACCACATTTTAGTCAAGTCCAAAGCTTGCAGTTGTGGCGTTAAAAAGTTTTCAATCATATCACGATATCGCAGCAGTAATGTTTTCAGCCGATCTTGCAGTACGTCGTGGTCCATGCTTGGGCCTATCAGTTACAGTCCCTTTTTCTTCGAAATCATTCACCACAGGATAAATAGTACGTTTTGTTGGCACATTGTTTCTCCCAAAAATTTCACGTAACTTTCTCATCGTCACAGTAATCGATGATTGATTTTGATAAAATGTTTAACGATTAAAACACGTTGGTTTACCGAATATTTGTCCATAATAAATTTGCCACGTCTCTACTTCACAACTGCCAAATATGAACTGTCAAGAGTAATGTTTACCAAAATGGCGGCAAAACAAAGTAGTATACCTTCCCGGCGGGCGCCCTGTACTTTTGGAGTAAAATCTACATATTTCCGGGAGGAGTAAAATTGTATTCAATAACGAGTTTTTCAATAAAATTATATTTTTTGAAAGTTTCCCTTTTTAAGACGTGTCTTTGTAGCAAAATGTTTTTTTTGTGCCCTTAAAGGTAGCTTTTAGCACCCAAATGCTATTTCTTTAATCGAATCCTTTTAAGTAGGTTTAGTACCATGAAACTCTTTATTTAAAGCTTTTTCCCAAAAAAGCTTCTTTTTTTGCAAAAAAAAGTCTATTTGCTACTAAAAAAAAACTACAGAACATCCAAATGAAAAGTTAGTTTTTTCACCAAAAAAGATAATTTTTCAACGGTTTTTTGCTTTTTTTTTGTACCAAAATTAACTTTTTCTATAAAAAAAAAAACTCTTTTTATTAAAGAAACTTGTTTTACTCAATGAAAATGAAATTTACCTCACAACAAGTTCTTTTAGAAAAGGTACGTTCTACTTCAAATATTTCTCAATTTTTCACTTTTGTGGCCAAAATTGTGCTGATCCTACATCTCACAAAGGGAGAATAATTTTACAAATATTGGGATAAAGCCAAAAGTACCATTCGTCGGATAAAGAAAGCTTTTTATGATGGCATATTTAGGAATGGGGACTCTAAGGATATGTGGAATCGCTTAATGAAAGCAACGAAGGATAATGTGGATTATACCTAAAAGAAATTGAATGTTAATGAGGCAAACGACTATTTTTTTGTTGCTTAGAAATAGGATGGTATTTTACATATAAAGAACTTGGTCCTCATTTTGATTTCGGTACCTTTAAGGGCCGACATTTTGGAGTAGCATATTGCCCTGAATTATGCTTTTTGTGCAGATTGAATTTATTTAAAAACTGTTAATGAATCTTTGTATATTGATTATTAATTTAAGTTAAGATTAAAGAAAAATGTTCAATTGTAATACATACAATGGAGGCTTTTTATTACACAGTTTCAATAAATAAAAAAAACTTTTAGAAATGACACGACGTTATGCTTCTAACACAAATGCTTTTTCGTACCGAAAATTTTCCTTTTCCACCAAAAACTCTCTTTGTTTAAAACTAAATTTATTTGCCAACAAGTACCTTTTTCCTCCGAATTTTTCATTTTAGAAAAGGTACTTTTTAATTCAAACTATTGCGTCTCTTTTTAGAACAAAATAACGCTTTCGCATTAAACATTTTTTCCTCAAAAGACACAATTTTCCACCGAAATGTTTTATACTAAATTTATTTGCTAAACTTTTGTGTCAATAATTTCCCACACAATTTACAAAACTTTTGGTGCCAAATTTTTCTTTTTGCCCAACAAAGCCTGCCTGTTTTAAATTAACCTTATTTGCCAGCACCATTCCTTTTATGGCGGAGATATGCCTTTTTCGATTGTTCACTTTTTTTTTACTAAAAGGTGCCTCTTCTTCGGAAAACTTTGCCTATTTTAACAGAAAGTATTTTTTTATAAAAGTCAATATTTTTTTGAAATCTTTCGTAAACATTTTTTTGTTCAAAGCAAAATTGCTTATTTTCTCAACTAACAAGTCCTTTTTTACCAAATGTTTCCTGCCCCATCTCCAACCAAAAGTACCATATTCAACAAAAAGTACTTATTATTGTTTTAAAAAAAACACTTTTTCTTTGTTTTTACATTTAGAATTAAAAATGTTGGCAAAACTAACTGAAACAAATAAATTTCCTCTGCAATTAATTTATTTACTTTTACCTTTCTTGTGTTACAATTGAAATTAATTAACTTTTTTATTTTTATTTCTTTTTAGGTATGTGTTCCCCTGATTTCTTACAAATTGCCGACTATTAGTTTGAAATCACTGGCATTAAGGTACTCTAAGACTAATAGAGAGAAATAAAGCGCTTAAATGAAAAACTAAAAACAGCTTTAGTTATCATTATTTCAAAAACACCTTGTCAATTTTGTGTGTTAATAATCGTTTTTTTTTCCAATTGCTGACAAGAGATGCAGGCTGCTTTTATTGTTGCACAGAACAACTCTACACAAGAAACCATTGAAGTGAAAAGTAAAAAATTACAAGTTTTGTGCAAAAGAAACAGGTAAAAACAAACTCACCATCGTCAACAGTGTTGGCTGGCTTGGCTGGCTGTTTGGCTTGAGAAGAAAATAAGCAGGCTGGCTGCTACTGCAGAAATTTAAAGAAATAATTTCCAGCATAAAGCAAAACAAAGAACAAAAACTTGGCAGTAGTTTTAGTTTTTATTTTCTTTTTAAGAAGCAAAACCAGCCGCAGCCACCGTACTGCACACAGACATGTGTTCTTTGAAATGCACAATAGTAATGCATGTGTTGAGAGGAAAGTTCTTCTGCAGTGAGCCTGGTAACCCAGTAAGCCACCAACATTACCGCATTTGGTTTGAGAAAGTGGGTCGTCGGCTTCAGAAATCAACGTTACGTATACACACGGTTGCAGTCAAGGAGAATTAAGCACAATCACAACAAAAACAAACATTGTTAAAGGCAAGCAATGAGGATAAACCAAAAAAAAAAACACAATTGTGAATATGAAACAACAAATTGTTATGCAGATTTAAAATACCACAACCGTACTCAAATAGAAGAAATAAAAGGGCCTTGTTGTGTTAAGTACCATTCGAAGAAAAATGTTCGAGTCGTTGAAGGATTCCAACCAAACTTTTATAAAATTTTAATTCGTATTTCATTAATAACTGTTGGGTCAAAAACAAATTTCGAAAATTTCCGGATCATCCTGAAAGTTCAGCTGGCTGTAAACCTGACTTTCTGTCATTGAAATAACTCACAAAATGCCCTCTAAGAAATAAACTCGAACAGCCTTCTGAGCATTTTCCTATGACCTCTCATAACAACATTTATCTGCCTCTGGGGGTTCTGACACAATTTGGGAAGTCAGTCCAAATTTATTAAATCATGAAAGTAAGAATACCAAGGGGTTTATTGGGCCCCTTTTGCAGTTGTTGTTTCCTTTGAAAATACGCACACATAGAAAATGCAAGACAAATATGCTCATGAGGCAAAAAAAAGAAGAACAAATTAAATACCAACATCAAACAAATTTTCTAAAACATAAGAGAGCATTGAAAAAGTACTAAAAAAAATATTGTAGTCATGATGGTAGGAAACCATAAAAAATATAAGAAAAAATCTGTGGGTTCTTTTAAGAAAGTTTGAAACGAATAATAATATGGATATTCATCAAGCGATGCAAATCGATGAAATCAGCCTATAATATTATTTTAATACTAAATCTTAAAGACTAAAAACAGAAATAAAGTGCATAAATCAATTGCAAAACCATTTCCAACAGTGCTCATCAAAATATGCTGCCGAATAGAAATATCCAGCTTTCAGCCAAAAGCAAGGTCATTAATCATTTTTTGCCAATAAAAGCTATTTAAATTGTACTATGAGAAAACTTAAAAGAAATCAGCTCGCAGGCACCAACGTATCGATTGCCTCAGCTGAGTGCTTTGTCAGAAGTTCCGATTTACTCCTCCTCGTGGTGGCGGCCGGTAATAGGTTCCTGTCTCTGCTATGAGTCAGGCTAAAGAGAGAGCGGAGAAAAGTCAAATCCCTAATCATAGTGGTGATTGGTTTCTAGTATGTGAACTCTGGACACCAATCGATGTCTAATTTTATTACTGTGGTCAACGGTGGAATTCAGAAGAGATGGACAAGCAAACCTCGCAAGGTGCGCGCGGATCAGTCGACCTGATATCTGATACTGACTCTTCATTTGATATACGGACAGGATAATTTTATGTAGCATTTTTTGAACAAATTTCCGTCATCCCTTGCCAAGTGCGGTTTGGAGACAAACCACAATTAAGGAACTTATTTGCTAATACCCGAATAATTGTAGTAAAACACACACTACAGGAAAAACTCGTTACTTTGCCGTACTGTTCTCGTATGTGGACTAAACTCCCTGCAGATATCTTAAGACACCTAGATGTAATGCTAAGAGCAGAATCCCGATCATCTAGAAAAAGCTGCGTACAAAAACCCCACACATAGCAAGCAGCATTTAAAACACCTAACCCTTAAACAGGCTCATTTTTTCGAGAAAGAAAAACGATTGCTCGCACAAACTGCACCATGTTTTCTTTGTTGCACAATATTGATCAAAGAACGACTTTTGACTGGCTGTCAGCGCCGTCAGATATTGGAATTACCCTACTGAAATGTTTGCGCTAGCTTAAGAAAGCTAAAATAAATAAAAGTGAATAAAAGGAGGCAGGTGGTACAAGCAACCTATGGCTCATCTTCATCCTTTGGCTCCCTTGACATTTTTCCTATTTGAGTTAATAGTTTTTTTTTTTTTATTCTTTTGCTACTGCTAAATGAGTAGTTGCATGTTTGTTTTATAGTTGTGCAATTCATGTAGTAAAAGGTGTCAAACGCCTTACTTTTGCAGGCGTCTAATACGACTCTCAAATTAATTAAAATTTGTTCTTAGTTTGTTTTCCCTGAACCTTGTGAGTGGTTGTGAGTGTGTGTGTGTGTGTCTAAAAGCATTTTGCTACACTTTTGCCGTTTTTATTTTTACAGCATTTTTTCTTTATTAACATTAATGTGCCTGCCGTTGTGCCGGAGACATAATGCGTTAGTTTCGGAAATTTTCTAATTTATAATTAGACGACTGTAGCAGTTTCCTTTCGTTCTCTCTACACAATTTTCTTAGAATTTTACTGGATTTTTTGTTGCTTCTTTTAAATTTTCCAGGGAGTTTTTGTTGCTTTGCAGCATAACACTGCCGACGATGATGTTGAAATTTGTTTGTGTTGTTGGCTTAAATTTGCTAGCAAAACAATCATGATTTGTTGTTATTTGCTGTTCTATCATTAAACATTGTTCGTTTTCTTTTAATTTCTTTCAAAGAAAGCTAAATTTTAAAATTTAACTCGCTCTCTAGCTCTCTCTCTTCTTTTAGTTTATTTTCAATTACGTTTCTTGACATGTTACTCGTATAAGGATTGTGTGTTTTTGAATGTGCTTGCGTTACGCATCACGTTCAACTAAATTTTGCGTAGCGGGGCTTCATCAATAGAACTTTGCTGTCTTTATCCTATATTTAGTCTGTTAGTTGTTAGTCTTTGAAGTTTTCAAAAGTAAAAGTCTTCATTATTACTTATACAAAACGAGGCCATTCCCAGGATTACTTAATAGCTTAAAATATTAAAAACAAATAAATTTATGCTCCAACTTTTTCTCATTGCATTCTCTTCGCCTCCAAGCACGGATCAAGCTTCAGGTTATGGGGAAGAAAATTTAATATAAAGCAACAAATATTCGAAATTTTTGGGCGGTGAAATATTTTTAATTGCTTTCTATTTTCCCTCCCTCTTTATCAGCGACTCGTAGTGTAAACCAACTAAAGATTCCACTTTTTTATTGCTGGAAGAACTTGTACTTAAACTACAAAACTTTTGGCGAATGTAATAGAGCATAAAGGATCCGTTGCCTTATATTGGAGAAACAGTGTCGCCTTTGTCCATTTAATTATCTGCCCCTGGAGGCATGTCTTTTTGATGATCCCGTCAAGACTTCGCTCGAGACTTGTCTGGGGCCAGAGACTGGAAGAAAGTAGGAATTTTTAAGTTCGGCCAGTAATGATATAAAAAGTAATACCCCGGTTGTTGGTGCGGTTTCTTTGGGAGGGCACGTGGAGGCCGTAGTTTATGCCAAAATCGCAGAAATATCTTGGTGCAGGTTCACTGCAAAAGCAGGCTGCCAATAGAACAGAAAATGAGATCCAAACCTCCAGGTAAGAGGTGGGATCAGACTGCAGGCATCCATGGTCTTCAATTGCCACCTATACGAAGGCGTAGAGGGACATTGGTGGTCACATTTTAATACAGCCGGTGCTAAGAACACCGTCAGTTTGTGTCGCAAGACTGCTGCCGATGTAAGTCATTGCAATTTATCCTTATTATCAAAAACATCGTAGCCTGCCATTCTTAAAATATGTTACCGATGCCATCACCTTGTCATCAATTATTTGATACACTTTCAAGCTTTCTCCGATTTTTTTATTTCCTAAAACCTTCTCATCCTTCTTACGTAATTTAAAGCTTTGTGTATTTATGTTCGCTCCTGTGCGACATACCTGGTTTATGATTTTCTACATGTCTGCTACGAGTTTAAATTGTATGCGTATTTCTCAGTGCGTCTATATGACAAACGCACAATAGGACAGTGTTACCCCTAAGGCAAAATTTTGAAATTTAATAAGGAAACATCTGCGTTGGATAAGGAAAAGACTAGTCGACAATGTATTAAGGGCAAAACCTGTTTTCCTTTAAATTGTTATCTTGATAAAGTTGGAAGGTAAAATGCATTTTATCACTTGACATGAACATTTATGTGACAATCCAGAGTGTGAATAATAATTAATAATAAACTTCTTCTCATAATATGGATTATTTCACAGATAACGCGTGAGTCGTGTCCAACTTTCAAGGCAAAACATAAATATTTGCCAAGCAAAAGTGCCTACATCTCATTTTTAGACTTTTTCCTTCACATAAAGGGATCGAACTTGTAGCAGCACGTGAGCTTGCTGAAGGCTACCTATATTAAAGTCCGTAAGTATGCTTAAACAAAATATCTGTGATGGCCCCATTCATTGGAAGACAACCTTATATAACCGCTTTATTTGCCAAAAACCTTTGAAAATTCTCAAACACGTCAGAAAGAATTTTAACTTCGGAATAGTTCATTTAAAGCCTTACAGTCTTTTTTCGATACCTTAAACTTTAGTTGGGGTTTCTAGCGGCCTTGCAGTCTTAAAAAAAATTGTTCGATACCTAAAAGCTCTAGTTGGATTTTCTAATAAGGGCAGGTCGATATAAAAAGCTCGTGGAGGACATTCGTCTAGGCCGAATCACCATGGTCGAATATAAAATAGTGCAAAAGTTGCGCCAATTTAAAACAAATGCGGTTGTAGTCTAGAAAGTTCTGTGACCAACTGTGAGACGACCGATTAAGTGAGCAATCGTAAAAGAAACGCCAGATCGACAACAAATGTCGCCACTATTCATGAAAGTGTGCCAGCCAGTTCGACACCGAATTTCGCCACTATTCATGAAAGTGTGCCAGAGAATTCCTGGCAATCGATTCCTCGCAGTGCATATGAACACCGAATTTCGCCCACTTAAGCCTACATCTTGTACCAGATCCAAAAGTGCCACGAACTCAGAATCAATGACAATTGACAAACTCGTTTGATCATTTGGTTCAAAAATTTTTTTAGTAACGAATTCATGCATTTCGGCATGAATGAGAATCGAAATCGCAGTATATGGGACGTCACCAAGGTTCCGCAGGTGGCAGTGCATGCATCTTAAGAATTTTGGGCATGCATTTTGGGTGTGAATTTTGGGCTGGTGCCTTTAGCACTTCCTCGCAAACAATCTTGGCGAGGCCCTCACCTTCAACACCGAGCGTTACAGATCAAAGAATCGTAGGTACGTGTACGTCTCATGGTTCCAACAAGACCTGTCATAGTTATATCACATGCCAAACTGGACATTCTACATGAACTATTTGAGGGTATAGCGCAAAGCCTTAGCCGGGCATTTGTCCTATTCGCCACATAATACCTCACAAGCAGTTTATTTCTTTAAGTCGGCCCTTTCTTATTCCAGAATCCCAGTCACTGGGGTTTCGTAAATTTTTAACAAGCAGACCGTTTGCCAAAAGTTCTTATATTTAAATAATATTTTCCCTTTTAATTAGCAAATGTTTTTTTTCTCTCCCCTTTTCTAAACATTCTACCTGGGAAACCTTCTGCCCAACGTCTTTCCAAATAATCACAAACCTACTGATGATAAATAACTTTCAAGATTTTTATGCCAATAAAAGGGAAAGAAGTACAAAAATAAAAATAAGTTAAAAAATAACTTTTACAAAACTTATTCAAATACTACAAATGCAACATTAGAAGCTGGAGAAAATGGGGAAGATGTGCTTTTGCTTACAGAGCAAAACTTTATTTCAACATAATGCAGCTTGTTAGTGTTGAATCGAAGACTGTTTCTGCAACTGGATTTGTTTCTATGCTGCTTTTATTTTTTTTTTTTTCTATTTTCTTTCAGAAACTAGTTAGACTTCTTTCTACTTCTTCTTCGATTCTTATGTTCAAACTAAAGGATTTGGAAAATCAGCAAATCTTTCTATGAAAATGTTAGCAAGAAACTTGTTCTTGTTGGTGTGTGGAAACAAAAATAAAGAAAACCTTTTACAAAATACTCGTAGACATTTCGTGCGAGAAAAAATTGTCACAGCTGCTCTTCAACGGAGGCGTAGGGAAGGGGTAAGCAGAGACAATTAGAAAGTTGAGGAACAACAAAACGAGTTGGCGGAAGTGGTGGAATCAAGTAGAATCAAGGCATCAATAAATGAATGATGTATGTGTGCACAATCATGTTGTAGGTGGCTGTAGTAGATGTAGTAATTTGTGGCAAGTTCTTTTTTCATCTTCGACATTCCCCCAAGATTTTGCATGCCTGTGTTATGTGAATCTGTGCACATGTTGGTGGCAGAATGAAAAATTATTTAAAAGACAAAACTTGAGTGGAGTAACTAAATGCTAAATTTTTTGTATCCTTTGCCTTGTTTGCCGCATAAAAGTGCGTGCTTTGGCAATACATCACGACATCATGTCATTTGTGGTGCTGCAATTAATTTTTCGCATCAAAACTTCTAAGATCTATACAACATGATTACAACATGCACATGCTTGTTCAAACACATCTTGTTGCCACTTCCTCCTCTGCCTGTTGGAACAGAATAAAAATCTGGTTGGCTTTAAAAACTCTTTAGATTTGTCTTTAATTTTAATATCAAATTTTTGCAAACAACAACAGCAGCAACATCCTAAACTTGTTTCCCTATTTGCTCATCCAATATAAGCAGCACAAGTTCTAGTGGCGGAAAATATGTTAAGAAGTAGAAACGCATACTTACATTTACTCAAACTACTTTTGGTGTTGGTAATTGCAAAAATATCTCTTAAGTTTGCTTTTGGAAAACTTTATTTTTAATAACAATTTGTGGCTTACATTGGATATTACCTTGATAACGTATCTCTCTAACGTATGCTACCGTTAATATTTTGTGCAACAGTAAATCTGTAATTTTGAAGCAAGCAATATTTAAAATGCTTTTCTGCAAAAAAAAAAACAGCGAAGAAAGCAAACAAATTACCACAACCAAGGTAAGGGTTTTTGAGATCCAAGAAATATGCTCAACGGGACCGACTAGGACATTTTAAGCACTCGAATAGAACGAATAATAACTGCTTAAGTGCAGGCAAAAGTTTAGCACATTTGAAATAAATAGAAACCAAAGACAAAAAGTTGAAGACAGAATCCATGAATCAATTTACGTTTCGCAAATTTAAAATATTTTTTCGACTACTTAGGATCTTGAAAACAATTGTGAGTTAAAAAAAATTACGATCCCTTTGCAATCGTTTGTCGTGATCCCATTCAGTTTATACGTATGGGTGATAGAAAGGAATTGTTGTGATTGCAGAGTTGTCAAACATTGCAGCTTTTCTATCTATCCCTCCAGTTCACTACCTGGCTTCTCCAGTTTATCCCTTTTAAAGGTAACTACCACAAATATGCCAATAATTGGTAGGCATTAATTGCCTGAATGTTATTATCTAAAAAAGAAATATTAAATATATCAGGAGGACTGGAGATACTTTGATTTAGATTTTATTATCGTTTATTGTGCGTGCTTAACAGGGGTGTGAGACAGGGCCTTAGAACTTATCACGGACTGGTCCTTTGGTGATAACAACCAGTGTAAGTACTAAACTCTTTGTATGAAAGGAATCGGTTACTTTGACATGGCGTAGTAGGTGAAAATTGATCTCTTTTTGACACTGTGTAACAGGTCACTGACAGGTCTCAGTTATACTTTTTGTATTAAAGCGTATTAAAAGTTACATATATAAAAAAATTGCATTATTGAAGTTATGCTAGTTAAGTGATAAATGCTGTTTCCATAAATTGCCCGCAAGTAGTCTAGACGCAAAGAAAAACCATGGTTATGACATGATCACGTTTACCATATTATGCTCTCTACAACTATATATTGTTATGGCAAACATATAATGTTCATTTGAAAACATTTTAAACACTACTTTAATTGCAATTAACAAATTATTATTTATATTTAACCATTAAATTATTAAATTATTATTTTACCATACAAAAATAATATAATAACTCTAACCATACTTTGTTCCCAATGGACATAATATGTAAACTTGTTTTGGTGTTTTACTAAAGTGTGAGGGTGCTACGGCGTAAGTGATGCGCCTGTTGACTTTGCCATATAATTCTTTAACATTATGGTTAGGTCAACCATGTTATTGCTTTGCGTTTACGTGGAAAGTTAGTTGCAGGAAATATCAAACGTAGGTGTCATAAAAAGTCGATACGGTTAGCCAAATACTTCGCTGGAAACTGGGTGAAACTATCCAGCACGGGGATGCTGTATTGTTCGTACTGACAGATCTCGGCCCTTTACATCTGTTACATCGGAAAATTTGAATTTGATTGATATTGTTTATGGTTTATTTTGGTTTTTGTGGGCGTTTAACAGTGGTGGAAGGCTGAGCCCTAAGGGAAATGGAACAGACACACAACTTCTCACGTGACTGGTTCTTTGCTGATAACGACATTATCAAGTTCTAACAGTTCGTAAAGGACCTTACCAAGCCTAATTCGAACATTCAGGTTGTTTCAACATAAGATAAAGGATCAGACAATTGCAAACATTGGATGCAGAATTTGACGCATCATAAACGAGCAACCAAACCCTAATTCAGACATTATATTCGAACCCTTAAAATTAATCTGTAAAACACACAACAAAAATAACGGGCAATATACACAAAGCAACAAAACAATAACAACACAATTCCAACCCAAACAAAAACCACTATAAATAACAAAACAAAATTAATAATAAATAAACTCTGTCTATAACTATTACTTTTCATCCGCAAATACCAGTTCAGGCACAATAAAACAGTAATCACTAACGTCTACCATTCTCTACCAAAACAGGCAACCTATGAGTTTTATCTGCTACCTGTTCGCACCTTACATATGCCTACGTGATAAACGAGATTCACCTGCTACCATCTCATATGTCAAATAGCTACTCAAAAAACAAACTAAAGAATTACTTAACAAACAATTAAATAGCAACGAATTGATGTAAACTTCTTAGAACGCAAAGTGACACTAAAGATGGCAAACAGCCGAAACCGGTTTGGCGCCAACGCAAACTTGGTAAGGGATGATTAAATTTCGTTCCAAAAACCTACCTTCAATCACCTTGTCGGAATATCAAATCACGAATCAAAATAATTTGTCTCTCTCTCTCTCTGACTAAGCATGGCGTCAAACTACAGTGAAAAAAATTTGGTCTGAAACAAATTAGTGAATCCACCAAGTGTCAAGTGAACTCTCAATCAAAGTTTTATCGCAAAATGCCTTTAGATGCCAACGTCAGTGTATTTCTTCGTATACTTTCCTTGTGATACATTGGGTTTTCTGGTACAGCTACTTGGCTATTTTGCCTACTAAACCGCTACTGGGCAATCCCGGCTTTAAAAGAGAACTAGTTTTATTACATCTTTTTTATACTCTTCATTGTGGTCTTAAAGGTTAGAAAATTCTGCTGAACGGTTGCTAAATGAAGTGAAAAAGGAATTGGGAAGTTGCACTTTGAAAAAAGAAATATTAAAGGGTGTAACACATGATCCAAGGGTCGCAAATATAATTTCAGAAGTTGAGCCAGAAAGCTGGCTCCCTACGCTTGCATGGAACTAGACAGAAGAATGACAATTTTGCTATGACTTGACTAGAAATAGTAGAGGTTTTCCTTGTCGTGGGTTTGACCTAAATTGTTTCAATATTTTTTTTCTCTTTGGTTCCATTAATTCCTCATCATAAATTGTTCTTTTACATGCATGGCATGGTTTTCGGTAGAGCAAACATGCATGTTTTTCATAGGATAAACTTGAGCTTCTTAATATCAGAATTTTTCATTCTATTTTCTTTTTTTGACGCTTAGTTAGGAAAACTGACAAATGATCATTCATGACATTGAAAATTGTTACACTGTCAGCAAAAATCGAGTATTGTTGTATATTCTAAATGAAATTGAGTTTAGAAATTTCATATTTTAATTAATAATAAATTTTAATAATAAAATTTGTGTGGCACCTCATTTTAGGTTTGACATTTAATTATTTTTTGATTTTAAAACTTTACTCTTTCTTTCCACAACTAGTGTAAACACTTTCCACATTAGAGTTTACAGTACTTATGCGAGGCGAAAAAAAAATTAATGAAATTTTAACGTTTGCTTCTACCACTTCTTCTTCTTCTTAATCATCATTATTTTTTCCCTTCTTATTTACTTTTTTGTACCCGCAAAAAAGCCAACGACATCACAGAAAAAGTTGTTCTACGGAAAACTTTTCATATGTAGCATCCTCCTTCTACAGGGTGTTTTTTAGCCCTATAGAATATATTAGTTGTAGTGAAATTCCAAACAACTTTCTGCCTCTTTGCATTGGACCTGGCACTTTCTGCAACATTTTGGGATTGATATCTGTAAGAAAATGTACCCCGCGTCGTGAATTGCAGAAGCTTAGAAATCAATTCTTTAGGCTACAATTATTGAAGCCAACGATTGCGAAAAGCAAATTTTCCAATATCAGAAATTCTGAAGTCAATGTTCATTCCTCTTTAGACGCCACCGTTAATGGTTACTACGTGGCTAGACCGAAAATTCCTCTAGCCGCCAAAGAGAGCTACTTTTTCCCAAATGTAACGGCGTCTAAGCAGGGAGCACACAGCTGTGTTGTTAACGTACGACGAGTTGCCATTTAAGCAAAAACAAACTTAAACGCTAAACAAAAGTTCTTTTTAAATATTGACCTTCAGCAGCAGTATTGTTTTGACCCCCGGCCAGAAGGACAGGCATATGGTGAAAATATATTGGAGCAAAAATTGCTGAAAATATATATTCTTGTATTTCAATATTCTTACGTACAAAAAGAACACCTGCTGCAAAGAACAATTTGCTTCTCTGCAATATTAAGAATAATTTTTCTTCGCTACAAGAGATACCATTTTGCCAGAACGAGATTTAACTACCGTTGGCCTACGAATAAGGCTGCCTTGCCTGGTGGAAGGAAGGGTGGTGTTAAGGCAAAGGCCCATATGCATTATTATGATCATCGCCTTTTTAATAAAGATTGTATATTAACGAAGGAAAAATACATTAGAGCAAGATTGTGTAGATGATACATATTTTAATATCAAAAGTCCTTGACTTTATTTTGAAAGAAGTTTTGTTAAATACAGAATATTTACTAATTGATTAATAAACAAGCCATTAGGCTTGGTTTTTCTAAAAAAAACTTGAAGGAATCTGTTAACCCAACTGGCAACCGTAAACCTTTCTAGTTATCCATCTTCTCATACTGACTGTTTTCACGTCTATGATGTAGGCCTTTGTGCAAGAGAAGTGAGCAGTCTGGAGGTGTCAACGCTACGCAACTTATTTTCTTTGCCTTCTCTTGTGGGTGCCTCTAGACCAGGGGGCCTAAATAAATCGTAAAGTAAGCAGTTCCGCCATTCGTTATCTCTTGGAAAGATAAGTTTACATAATCATTTGGACTAGCACTCAGGCTATAACCCCAACTCACGCAGTCCCAGAGTGGTTTGTGGAAAAGCATCAAACCTTATGATATCTTCGGAGACTGCCCACTATACCTCTTTCCCGATTTTAAGAATCACCGGCAAATCCTGGGCCAGTTGTAATGTCAAAAAAAAACACCCGTCAGGTATTAAATTTCGAAAATCTTAATAGTCCTGCCGCATATTCTATAGAACCACAGCCGGTTCGTCGCCAATTTAAGCCTGTGGTGACGCCATCATTTGGTTTCAGCAAGACGGTAATGCGCCACACGTAGCGCGTGGCTTTATTGAGCAATTATTTCGCGTTCTGTAACTGTCCTAATCGTGTAATATTTGGACTTAACACTCAGGTAATTATTTCCTACCAATTTTTAGTTGGATTGTGAGACAGGTGGGGAAGTAGAGGAATAGAAAAGCTTCCGTGTTCAACATTTCTGCTATTGCGCGTTATGTTTATTTTTTTACGTCGGTACATTGTTTTATTAGTTATTTTATATAGAGTGATACCGACGAAGACGGGCGCTATGATAATTATTGTTATTTATTGGCAGCGGATTAGACACGATTCCATCCGACAGTAGCCATCGCATGTTAAATAGTCAAATGCTTGCATAATTCCGAAGTTACCAGTAGCAATGCTAAAGAGAATGATCAAAAACTAATGGTTCGAATAGACCAGCTGTAGCGTAATCACGACGCACTTTTGAATGAAATTATTCTTAAAAGTTAAATGTCAGAGATTGTTAATTCGCGTCATAATAAAGATTGCAACAGCCAATCCTATATTAGGCGTTTAATAAAAACTAAAGAAAAAGTCGATCACCCTATACTATCCTTCCGTATAGAAATTTTACCACTTGGTGCTAGGTAAGAAAGTATATCAAAGTAGCCTTTTTTCCCTACTGGATCCACAGCGCTAACGAATTCTCTCCCCTATTTTAACCCATTCTTACATAACTGCAGACTTATATTAAAGCATTTTGCCGTTCAATTAGTGTTAATGTTAATAAAATTTCTGACAACAAAAATAAATATTAAAAATTGCATGAAAATGTCTATTATTTTCTATCCCCATTCTACTCAGTTATTCCCACAAATAAGTTAACACACAATTAAATATAGATTAAAAACATTAATTTAAGATGTTGCGATAATGTATTACACGCACTGTAAATACAAGACACAGTAGGGCACGAAGTAGAGAATGTGCAGAGAAATGAATGGCTGTTAAGTACCTCTCAAGTTGAACTGAATAACAAAGAAATTCGAAACAAAATATCTTCTACATCTTTTTTTCTTAACGAAATTCCATCTGCTGCAGTCTAATTACTGCCATGCTCAGCTACTTCAAACATATTTTCTACTTTCACCCACTGTACTTTGTCACCCATACCACGGCACACATAACAATGTGGGGAAATGTAACAGTTCATTACAGTAGCAATTACCGCAATATTGTGTAACACACATTTTTATAATTTTACAGCAACCAAAAAAATAAAATAAAAGAATAAATAAATACAGACAGGTATTAATTATTATTTTACAAACAACTGAAGGCATAATAACAACAACAATTGCAACAAATAAATAAAACAATTGTTTATTGTTAAAATTAAAATAAATAAAGTAAATACTTGAACTTGCAAATGAAAGCATCATAATCATCTTCGTCATCAACGGCATTCAAGCATTCATTCACGTTTCCAGCTGAGCTCAGTTCCATACAAAATATTTTATAATGTAAAGGGGGTCTCAATAAAAGTAAACTATTTCATTTAATAATAAAACACGTATTTTTCGAGATGTAAGGTAAACATGTGCCGCGCGGCCCTGTTGACAGGCCATTGCTCTTTTCATGTTATTTTCAGTGACTTTTTAAGATAGAAGTGGTTGCATTCCGGTCTTAAACCCAGGTATTGTTTCTGTCTTATTCGCATACACTTGAAAAGAAAGAAATCGCACGACGTTAAACCGCGTAATTTTTATGGCCATTTGACATCAGAATTTCGTGAGATGATTTGGTCTGAAAAGCGTTGCTGCTTTAAATCAAGTGTTTAAAGCATAGACCGGCAAGTGACACTGTTCTGCTGAAACTACATGTCGTCCAGTTGAGGTCCCAGCAATTCCATTATCATGTTCCTGTAACGAATTCCGTACACAGTCACTGCCGCACCAGCAGCCTTTTCAAAAAAGTATGGCCCGATTACACCGCCTGGCCAAAATCCGTATCAGTTAGTTCTGGATGCGTTTGTTTCGAGACTTTCTGAACCACAAAACCGTTGATATGGAAATACACTTAATCAGTAAAGGCATTTACTTCTCTTTGCCGAATTTCCGACGCTTTGCATGGTCTGCTGATTTCAGCCCCTTAGTAAGCTGAATCTTATGCGGGCAAATCTAGAAGCCTTTCGTCAAAATTCACCACATAAAATTTGAAGATGTTCGAAACGATGCTGAACTCATGCTTTGGGTTTTCAGCGAAACTCTTTTTTACAATAACAATATTTTCGAAATACCGAGTGGTACGTCGTTACAACGAAGACTTACACTTCGTAATCAGTCCTGTTTCTTCAAATTCGTTGACCACTCTCCGAATTGCTGACACATTAGGTGAAACTTTTCTAGCCGAATTTCAAAAATTTTGTTAGCAGTCTGAGCGTATATTTGCCCATTTTGAAATTTCCTCTCACAATGACAACGCCTTCTTATTTTGTGTAGCTTTACATTTTTAATAATCAGAACAATCTTAGGTGACAGCTGGTAAAATATCAGAGTTGCATTTATTCGAAAAGAATGACACAAAATTTAAATAGTGTATTCTTATTGAGACACTCTATATTTTAACTCTTCAGTTAAAATAATGAAGTTGAAAAATAATTCACAACAGTAACAAACAGAAAAATTACAGTTGAACAAAAACAATAAATTGAAATGTGCAATTATTATTGAAGGAAAGATAGTAAATGTATGAAAACGAAAGAAATTGCAGATTTTGTGTAGAACACATTTACTGTTATTTTAGCGCGTTAGTAAATTTGTGTAGATGTACTCTACAGTCTTTCACTTTCGATTGAGGAAGCTATTCGAGACGTCCAATCAATATTCCATCCATAATAAATTTATTCTCTTCAATCTATTTTCTGCAGCAAGCAAGAAACTTGATTCCAAATTTTCCTGTAATCATAAAAAAAAACTTTTCATAAGCCGATTTTGGCATAGCATCCCTGACTGTCTTTGCGAATTCTCTTTAACCCCCTCAACGAAGCTTTGCTTAGAGAGGTGACTTAAGTATCAGAAATAAATAAAAATTTATAAGAAGCCAGGATACGGGCTTTGGTTTTTGCTAAAATAGTCGTGCCCAAGACGAGATGTGTGATCCGATAATTGGTGGTAAAGAAGCTACACGCTCCTTAACGCGTCTTAGTTTGAAATCAATGTGCTCAACGCTCTGCACCTATACAAATGAGACATCAAATGATATCTTCGAGAAACGTCTCCGGTATTCTCATCGATCACAAAAACGGATATACGACCGATAACAATTTTCGTTTGCCCAAATTGAACGGCATGATAGCACGTCGTGTCCCATACCGAAACCTGGTTATCTCTCGAGAAACTGACGTGAACTAGCCAACAAGACATTTCTTCTGCAATCGATCGACGAACTTCAAGTTAAACCCGGCCACCGATCAATTTAGCACCGTTATAGAAAATTGAACAACGATGTCACATTTTATACATAATGTTTTTAAAAAAACAAGATCTTCTTTAATACCTCAATTAAATATCGACTTACCCTTATTAGAAACCCCTTTATTTGCTATGATTTATTAATCAGTTTTTCATCCTCAATAAAATGTCTAAACAAGACAGGTTCTCTGGGTCGAAATCTTCAAAAACTGGGCTACTATGACAACCGAAGCCAAGCCTAGATTAGGTATACGTAAGGTTAGTTTGAGGAGATGGGCTAAATATTGGGCACATACGAGTAGACAGATACGTGATCCAGGGGTTTTATGAAAAAAATTAAAAAGACATTTGCAGGTTATAGAAAATCAGAGCTCAAAGCGAAGTTTCCCAGAATTCTTCAATCAATGCCGGTTAGGCGAGTTACATCAACCGGTAGATACTGGGTTCTTATTACAGAAAATAGTCGATCGTTTCGATGCAACTCTGCAGACGATGTTATCTGCTCTCGCTATTTGAAGCAGATGTGCTCATAAGCTTAAGTGCCCTGTCAGAATACTTGTTATCTTAATTATTTCGGCCTTTTGAGTTCAACTAACTCCTTCGTTTCACATGCGTTTGGATCACCCCAAAAGTGTCCAATAAATCCTTTCACCGTATTGTTGTTCCACAGTGCAATATAGATCATCTTTGTCCAATTCTTTAACTAGTCTTAGTGGCTGCAAAAGGCTTTGCATTATCGAAGCTTATTTTCTGTAATCTTCTGGCTTTGACTGACAGAGTACTTGCTCGTTCATCGTCAAATACTCCCTGGTGGTCTGGCACCCATAATATTGCCCTGCATAAGGTGTAGTGTGACCTGGTATAAGCCGAGCATGAAGAGGCAATTGGTTGCAATAGGGTTGCTGCAGCATAGTTGAACACCGATCATTTCGAAACGGTCAAGCATGTTCCTCGAAATTATTTCAAATTTTAATAACACACTCTGTGGCCTTTGATACCATAATTTGAAACAGATTTTGGGAGATGAATGAAGAACATTCTAGATATGTGTTGTTGTTCCGCTCTCAAGAATTGTGGGACGAAAGTATTTTGGAGAGGACTTGATGACTCCGGGGTAGTTACACACGTAAAGAGAGTCCGTATCTGCACCACGGAGTGTCCTGGCTATACAAAACTCCTATGGACTTTGGAATGTGAGGCAGAGACATAAGGTATTCGTATACGCCGTATACTTTCGTATACTTTGAAATAGTTTAACGTGTTAAGAAATATTAAAGGCAAATAAATAAGAGTTCGAGTGCATCTAAAGTAACGTAACAATAACGTTATGTTGTTAAAGCAAAGAAGGAATGCACGATATTTCAGCTTAAATACTAGGGTTGCAAATGACTATGATTACCAACAATATGATCATCAGCATTTAGTTGGTAAATAAAGAAGAAAACTTTAGAATGAAAGGCAACAAGAATGTAACTTAACAAACGACCAACTGAGATGAAAATTATAAATGCATTGGTTGCAATGGCACAAGATAAAGTACAATCAACAACAGCAGCAGCAGAAACTACCGCAGCAGAAGCGAACACAAAAATGGTAAACGATGATACTTGTATAGCAATAAAGAAAAGACAGGCAATTTCAATATAAACTTGGAGCAAAACAACACAAGAGAGCTGAGAAAAAAAAACAAAACAAACAGCCAGCCAAGCTGCCATTCTCGAGTAAACAGCCAACCATCCAGCCAACCTCTATTGCAGTCACAGTCATGGTCGTTGACTAAATGTGTCAATTTAACAATTGTCATTTTAGTCTAAAGTCTCTCTACGTCGCTATATGCTGAAGACAATGACGCTGTTAGCAAAAAACTTTTTTTATTTAATATTTTTTGTAAACAACTACCAACCAAAAAAGCCCACTGTTGCTGTTGCATTGGCCATGCAATAAATGGTTGTATAAGACTTTCAAATGGCAAAGAAATAGAAAGGAAAAAGAGAAGATATTTTCAAATTTATAGCTGGAAACAGCTAAACAAGAGTAATTGTACAACTCAGCTACTATTATGAATTAATTTCTAAACAAATTTATGTTTATTTTAGATTTTTGTCTTCTAAATCTGCTTTTAAAAAAGGAAAGAACAACTAATTTATGCAAATAAAATAATAAAGGACGACTTAGTGAAATAAGAAGTCATGTGCAGAGATCTTGGAAAAATTCTTTTTTATTATTTCGTTTATTTAAATGAAAATAATAATTTTATAAAACATTCCTTTAGGGTGACCTGGAGTAAGAGATGTTGAGGTGAATAAATTGAAAATTTCTTCGTTTTTGCCACACATCAAGTTTGTTATTTGAAAGGGGCTCATAAACGATGTCTCCAGAAGAATGCATTATTTACATTCTGTGGTATTTTTCCCAGCAAGTGGCAACTCTGATATTTAACAGCTGTCATCTCTGATTGTTTCGCTTATTGAAAGTATAGCGTGACACAGAAGCAGAACTCTTTGTTATTGCGAAAACCCATTACAAAAATGAAGCAAGGTCCGCTGAGGTCGCTCGCGAACTTGGCGGAATTTTCAATCGGAAAAGTTCACCTAATGTGTCAACAATTCGAACAGTGGTCAACAACTTTTAAGAGACTGTATCGATTATAGATAATAAATCTGCTTTGCCAAAAGGTACCGGTCGGTCTCTTAACAACATTGTTGCTGTTAATGATTGTCGCCGGAAATCAGAAAGCTTCAATTCGGCATCGTAAACGCACACCTCAAATTTCACAAAGCACTATGCAACATATTTTGACCAAAGACCTCTTTCCGCACCAGTACTAGAATTAACTTACTCACGAGCACTAACCAGCAGAACATGATAAGTGTCGGCATTCGTTTAACGGGTAATAGAGCAAAGTAAAGTGAATCCCGATTTTTAAAAAAAGAAAATTTATATTCGCCGCTGAAGCGCGTTTTTATCTGAATCCAGACGCTATCCATTAAAAAGAACCAAATTCACATCGAGCGGATTTTAGTCAGGCGGTGTATTTTGGCCTTACATTTGTGAAAATGAAGCTTTAACTGAACGACATGGATAAATTACAACAACGATTTCCGGATCACATCATTCCATGAAATTCTGGTGTTAACTGGCCACCAAGATCATACGATTAAACGCTGTGCAATGTCGTTCCTTTCGCCTTTGTGATATCTTTGATCAACGGAAATAAAGCAGAAATGAATCCAGAGCCCAAGATATAAATCCAACGCGTCAACACAACCTCAACTTTGTAGAAAACTTAATGAAAAGGCCAACGGGCTGCCATCTAAAGCTATTTAGCGGATACTTTATTCCTTACCTACTCGGAACATGTCTACCTTGTTACAACAAAATATCGATCTAAAAAGACGTATTTTATTTTTAAATGAAATAGTGCATTTTTATTGAGGACCTTTTTGCAACTTGACATATTTTCTATAGAAAATCTGCTCGCTTAGTGAGAATTTGTGAAAAGAAATTTATTTTAAGATCTCTTTACACCTATCAGTGTCGTGTTAAAGCAGCGTCAGTGCCAATGAAATATCGTTGCCTCCGTCTCAAATATAGATGTTCATACGCGGCCAGCAGAGTGGCGTTATATACCATCAGTGATGCCTTAGTGTCCGTGCGTGTGAATTGGTATCACTCATCGATAATGATGGGCACTGATACTGATCAGACACGGTACTAAAACGTTAAGAGAGAAAAATGCAAACAAAGTCCGCCTTCTTTATTAACATTACTAAGAGGGAAAGAAATTGGTCACGTAATTTTTTTAGACAAAATTATCTTTGAACAAGAGAAAAAATTTATTATTGCAAACAAGTAAAATTTTTCTCACCATAAAATTTCCGAAAAGATAAAAATTTGTTTAACAAAAATTACTCTCTTAATAATTACAATTTATTTTAATAAATTTTAGCATTGCATTGTGTTGAAGCTAAAAAAAAATTTGCAATAAAAAGGGAAGCATTAGTCTTGAAATATCCTGCTAAAAAGTTGCTATTTTAATAAGACAGACAGGAATTCGTGAAGAAACTTTTAAACGCCTGATAAGAGAAAAAAAAATTATGTTTCTATAGAAAATATATTCAGATTATATTTTATTTAGAAAATGTCTGGGTCAATAAAACAAAAAATTATTTATGTACATTTTTCTCATAACAAATGCGCTGTTTTATTAAGAATAAAAAGATTTTATATACAAAAAAAATTTTTTTTTTAATGGAAGAGAAAAAAAGAAAAATTGCTCTTTCGATAAGATAAATGAAATTGCTGATAAACAATACAGTCTTTAATTTTTTTTCAAAATATTTATTGTATCTTGAATTGAGTAAATGATAAAATCTTAAAAAGAATGAATTTTGTCCATCTTATCACTGCTGGGCTTAAAGGTAATTTTTCATAGTTTTGTTAAAATGCTGTTATAATCCTCTCATGTTTGTCCGAACTCAATAGTGTCCCGCGTTCTCAAGCGAACATGGCCACCATGATGTACATGGCGAGCGCCTGTTGTTACTAGTGGCACATTCAGATCCTTATGTAAGTTTGAGTTCTTCATGTACTAGGGTGCAACGGTAATCATGCGCAGAACTTTGTTTTGGCGCCATTGAATCTTTTAAGAAATTTTGCAAAACAAAATCATACGATTGTCATATTTTCATCCATATTTTCTCTCAATTTCGTACCGTTCATTACATATTATGTTTAGACGATGTAATTCGTGTTCTTCTACACAAAAAGTTTGACATGTCGTAAGACTTGTGTGATAGTGTAAACCACCCTTAAATAACGATATATTTTTCATTTTTAATGAACCGTTTGTTCTGTTAAAAAGAAAGAAAAGAGCTGTAATTTTTTACTGAAAAAGTTTCCCCTTCATAAGACAAGCTTACTCTCTTAACAAGCGGTTCAAAATTGTCTTATTTTGACTCCCTTTAAAAGGCAACTTTACATTTTCTCTACAAATTTTCTTCATTGTAGCTAATTCGACTTCTTAGTCAAATTATTATTGTTCCACACAATTAATCATATTTCAATGAGTCCCTATTTAATTGAGTTATAAAACACTTTATTAACTAGTTTTTTTTTCTTAATTTCAACAGTTTCCATGGTATCTACAACAATTTCATGTTAATTCAAAACAAATTAACATTTGCATTTTTTCTGCATATTTTTCATGACTATTTTCAAGATTAGTCATACTTTCTTGATGGTTTTCTTTTTATTCACAACGCTGCTCGACAGTATGCTTAACATGACTTTAAACAATGTTTAAGTCTGACGCCAAAGTTGCCTAAGAGGCGGATTTACGAAACATTGTAGTAAATGTTAAACACTTACGACTTTTACTCCATGTACAACATCAAATAGTGCCACACACTTGAAAGTGCAACAATTTGTAGTAACAAATTATGAAGAATGAAAATAAAAATGTTTTAATGATCGTATTACTTTGTTAACTCTGTATTGTTTTGGTAAATTAGTAGTCATTCGGAAGAATCAGTTTTTTCATGCCGACAGCAGCGAAATTTCTGTTCATTGTAGAGAATTACGACGGTGCATCTGTTTCGTTTTACTGTTATAGAAAACAACTGTAATTGCTTGACTTGTTTTTGCTTTATTTAAAGCGGTTATTATCTCATTTACTGTGAAATAAGTTGATGATTTTCTTGCATGCAGGCAATGCAACATGTAAATTTTGATATATAATTATTTTAAATCATCATTAGAACAGAAAAGAAAAAATATCTTGTATTCAGAGCAAGTCTTCTCCTTTGGAAAGAAATCTCCTATAAAGTCAACTAACTTCCTGTAACATATTTAGACATAAAAATATTTGTAGAAAACCTTTATGAAGGCAAACAGATATTTTAAGAAATTATTGCTCATATCAAGACAGAAAACCTTTCATAAAAAATATGTCCCATATAAAAAAAAATATATAGAAAATATAGGTCTTCTAGCAAGACCAAAAAATTCGTTAGAAAATATGTTTCACATAAAGGCCAAAAAAAATGGACAGGAAATATATCTTATCCTAAGACAAAGGCTTTTATACCATGTTTAGACAGGAAAACAGAGGTCTCGTAATATATATTACGAGACTTCTATTATTAAAAATACATGTCTCGTATTAATACAAAAAAATGTCTAAATGTCTAAAGAAAATATGTCATATATTAAGACATAAAAATCTCTAAAGAAAATATGTCTCATGTTTGTAAAGAAAATATTCTACAGAAAACTTAGGTCACATATTTAGACAGACAAATTTTAATAAAAAAATATATTCAGCGTATTAACACGGACAAATCTCTACAGATAATATAGGTCTCTTATCAATACAGAAAACTTCTTTAGAAATTTTGTCACACATAACTACCGACTATTATTCTATAGAGAATATATCTCATGTTTAGAGAGAAAAATATCTAGAGAAAATCTAGGTATTGTATTAAGAAAGAAAATATGTCTCTTATTAGGACAAAAAAAATTTTAGAAAATATTATCTCGTATTAAGACAAAATATTTTTTATAGAAAGTATGTCTTATGTTTAGAAAACAAAACATACACAGAAAATGTCGGTAACATTTTTTTAATAAAAATTAAATTTTATTACAACACAGAATATTTTCTAAAGACACCATGTTTACACACAAAAATGTCTACAAAAAATCTAAGCCTAGTATCAGGACAAACAAATATCTATTTGTAGGTCTCGTATTAAGACAAAAAAAACCTTTGAAAATATGTCTCATATGAAGACAAATTATTCTTTATAGAAAATATGTCTCATGTTTAGAAAGAAAATTTCCATAGAAAATATAGATCACGACAGAAAATTTGCTTACAAAATATGTCTCGTATTAACACAAAAAATGTTAGTAGAAAATATATATATAATATTATGACAGAAAATATATGTCTCGTATTAAGACGTAAAAATATCTATAGAATATATAGATCTCGCATCAAGACAGAAAATTACTATACAAATTTTAGCAGGAAATGTATTCCATTTTAAATCAGATTATTTTTATTATAGCAAATATGTCGCATGTTTAGACAGAAAAATATATACAGAAAGTCTTGGTCTCGTATCAAGACAAAACATCGTATATGTGAAGATAGACAATTTCCAAAAAAAAATATGTCTTATATCAAGACAAAAACGTATTTGTAGAAAATATATCTCATAGAGGTTTCATATCAAGACAAAAAATTGCCTTATAAAAAATTTCTCATACTAAGACAAAAAAATGTTTGGAGAAAATGTTATCATATTAAGGCGAAGTATTTTTTATAACAAATATATCTCATGTTTAGACAGAAAAATGTCTTTAGAAAATCTAGGTAGGTCTCGCAGCAAGAAATGTAGAAATAAACAAAAGAAGTTGGTTCGGGAACTAAGCGGTAATTTTCTACAGAATATATATCTCATGCTAAATATAAGTCTTATGTTAAGACAGAAAATGTTTTATATAAAACATGTCTCGTTTTAACACAGGAAAATGTCTGTGAAAAAATTCTGGTATTAAGAAAAAAAATATATTGTGTATTATGAATCCTTATAGAGAATATATAGGTCTTCTATTAATATAGAAAATATATCTCATGCTAAGACGGAAAATATTCTACAGCAAATGTATGTCTTGTATTAAAAATATTGCGTAGAGAAACTGCAGGGCATTCGATATCGATCGAAATTTTAATAAAACATAATAGAAATTCAATGGAATATAATAGAAATATCGATCGATATCGAATGCCGTAATTTGCCCCCAGGTCTATAAAGATAGACAATTTTGTATAGAATATACACCCCTCGTATTCAGAGAGAACATGTTTAATACAAAGTACGTATTAATAATAATACAGGAAACGTGTGATAGAAAATATGTCTATTATTATTAAGACAGATAATTGTCTATATACATAGATACAGTGGGGAGTTTTAATGAGTACATGTTAGTACTTACCATCGTTTACAATGCATAACTTTTTAAATAATAGTGCAAATCAAATAATTTTTTTTTTGTTTTACTCTTTATTGTCTTCTTCATTGATAGAGGTATAACACTTGACCAAACAATAACAATTACTTAAACAAAATTTAACGAAAGAGAAAAAAAACGGCATGTACTCACTTATGCACTTTTATAATATTAAGAAATTTGTTGTAATTTACAGTAACTTTTAATATTTGGTCCAAAGCCCTTTGTTCTTTAAAACAGCTTTACATCTTCTTGGCATACTCTCAACCAAGTTTTGAATAATTTCGCTTGGAATACTTCGCCATTCTGTTTCAACCCTGCCCCAAAGTTCGTCTAAATTTTTTAGTGCTCTTGAATACTGTCCCATCCGTCTTTTCACGATTGACCACAAATTCTCAATCGGATTGAGGTCGGGACTTTGAGCTGGCCACTTCATCAACTCAAATTTTTGTCCAGAGAGCCATTCCGTCACTATTTTGGATGTGTGCTTAGGGTCGCCATCCTGTTGAAAAATTACTTCTTCTTCCGGATAGACGCTCCTCTCTACAAAATCTGGAAGATGGGTCTGGAGAATTTTTAAATAATCTTCCTTCTTCATTATTCCCTCAATTTTATGCAACGGACCAACGTGCCACCATGTAAAGCAACCCCATACCATTATGTTGCCGCCACCATGTTTAACTGTTTCTTTTACATGGTGTCTTTTAATAGATTCATGTGGTCGACGCCAGCAGTATTGTTTTCCGTCCGACTGAAAGCGATTAAATTTGGATTCGTCCGACCAGATAACACGCTTCCAATCTTCTGGTGACCAATCCTTGTGCTTTCTGGCGAACTTCAAACGGGCCTTTACATTTTTATCGGACAAAGCTGGTTTTTTTTTCTTGACTGCAGAAATAAATCCAATTCTGTGAAGCGCATTTCTTGCAGCCCAACGACTAACATTCTTTCCAACATCCAATGCAGCTTCCTTTGGAGTTAGGTTCTTATCTTTCCGCATTCTTGTTATCATTACACGTGCCTCTGCATCAGAAATTAACTTCCTGCGACCACGAATCGGTGTTTTATTCTGGACATTATTTCTTTTTTGTACTCTTATGATAACCGACTGACTTAATTGTTTCTGTTTAGCTATTTCCCTTGAAGAACAACCATTTTGTGTCATAGAGACAATATCATCCTCAATAGATTTTGGGAGTTTCCTCATTTTTTTGTTATTAAAAAATTGTATAATTATTATTTATTATATTGTGTTATTCCGACGAGCTTGACGTTATCAATAACTCAATAATTCTTTATATATTTCATTTCATCATGAAATCCAAATAACAGATCAGTATCACAACAAAAACTTTGAAAAGTAACTGTAAATTACAACAAATTTCTTAATATTATAAAAGTGCATAAGTGAGTACATGCCGTTTTTTTTTTCTCTTTCGTTAAATTTTGTTTAAGTAATTGTTATTGTTTGGTCAAGTGTTATACCTCTATCAATGAAGAAGACAATAAAGAGTAAAACAAAAAAAAAATTATTTGATTTGCACTATTATTTAAAAAGTTATGCATTGTAAACGATGGTAAGTACTAACATGTACTCATTAAAACTCCCCACTGTATATAAAACATGATGAGAATTCTTCTAAAATACATTTTATACGAATTGAGATTTTATATGAAAATATTCAAATTAGAACAGAACAGAAAAATTGAAATAGTTACAACAAAAAGCAACGAAATATTATTCATCTGTGTTATAAATATTAGGGAGTTTTTCATAATTGAAGCTAAAGAAGTAGAAGTATTAAATACAAAATGTAAAAAAAATACTTTTCACATAAATTGTAACGACGTGTTTTCACAGTTAGCTGGAGTAGAGTTCGCGGCTCCCGGGGTTCGTTACAAGAAAATATTTATTTGTTTCCAAGAGAGGGACGAGACAGCTTATTTTAATGTTTTCAACAACGTTATAATCTTTATTCATAAACTTAAATTATTAAGTACAGCGCGGTGGCCATTGACACTTTCGCTGGTACTCTTATCAGCTTCTCACACCATCCGATGCTTCTGGACTGACTCGACAATACCAAAAGCTCTGTTCCTCTCACTGAGAGGGACTATCTTCGTCTGGTTACTGCTCTAGGTAAAGGGACAAGGATTGACTCTCTTGTCGGGGCGAATAAAATTCTGGCCCGAAGCTAAAAGATGTCTGCTCTTCTCACTCTACTCTGACCGCAGTCGGTTTGGGGAGAATAAAATTCTGGCCTAACCGTTTACCGCCTGATGAGTGTCTATCCACTACTCGCCTATACCAAGTGGGGCGAATACGATTCTGGCCCAAGTGGTACAGCGTCACCATACTCACTGGCTTCTCTTGTCAGGGCGAATAAAATTCTGGCCAGTAGTTTCGCTACCAGTTGGTGGCGTGAGAGACTAGCTTAATTAAGTTGAGTAAAACTCTAAAATAATTAAGCTACAAGTAATTGAGTCGAATAAAATTCTGGCCAAACTATTTGCAGTCTGCCAAAGACTTAAATAATAAAATTGAATTAAATTCTAAAATTATTAAGCAGGTCTTACCACCTTGCTAGCCACAGGCCATTATACGATCCATACCAGCTGATCATTTGTCAGTCATGGTAGAGTTGTATTAAAACAGTGCTACCATTATGTAGCGGTGTTACCTAAATATTTCCGTTAATCTTAAAACGAAGTTATTATTAATAAAAAAACTACCACTACGAATTTTGTTAGAGTAGTAAAAGACATAATTACATGAAACGAGTGGAAGGACTATTGGTCGTCACAAAACTGTTTTTTATTTTTAATTTAAAAAAAAAAAGAATAAAAAGTAAAGAAGTTTCTTGCCTGCCATTTTTGGTTTTCTACATATTTCACTGCCACCCTAATATTAATCTAAACAAGTTTTACACTTTCATTTCCAAACGAATATAACACAGAACACAGACACACGAAACTAATTTGTTTCAATTATGATTGACACAGATTTGGCGGAAAATGCAAAACTGAAATCAATCATTCAATTCAAATACTCAAAACAGCCAGCCATGGAAGTAAGAAAAGAAAATTTCCATTTAACAGCACAAATTTGCATGCAAAACAAATATCATAACAAAATTTGGAATTTACACAATTTTAAGTTAAACGACTTATAAAACGGAAAATCCTTTGTGCTTGAAATGTATTAATATAATTTGAAAATGAATTTTAGCCAAATCTCGCTTACACTAGAATTGATATTGATATCCTTCAAATTGTTTAATGGTTTTTAGTTTGCCAACATTTATGTGAGTGTTTAGAGTTTCCAATCAAATTCAATAAATAAAGTTTTCAATAACAACAACAAAAACTGTACGAGTATTATAAGTTTTTCTTTTGCAAAAGCTTTTTTTGTTATTAGCAATCAAAGCACGAAATTAGTTTATTTCAAAAAATTAATACATTTAGAATGAGACACATTGAATGACAACGAATAGAGACAGCACTATAAGCATAAATATCTACATACAGGGTGTCTGGTGGCAAATTTATATTTTTAAATACGATTATTTCAAAAAAGTATTAAACGGTCCGGTGGGAGGGTGGTACCGTTGGAATTATCGATTGTGCGGATTTGTCAGTCGCGATGTCGCAATGGTCGAGTGAGCATCGCGCGTTCGATGTGGAGAAATTTTTGAAGAGTAATGATTTTTACGTAATGGCTAGTCGACAATCTTGTTCAATGATCGGTATTCGGTGAATACGTGATGGTCCGAGTGTAAATTTAATTCGGTCGTGGGTGCAGAAATTCCGCGCAAATGCTTCGGCTATGAACATCCCACGGCCGGGGCTCAGTCGATCTTCAACGACTCCCGAAAACATTGAACTGGTTGAAAGCAGTTTACGTGAAAATCCGCGACCTTCAAAGAGCAGCCTCACTGGGGCTTCCAAGAGCGATTATTCATGAAATTTTAAAAAAGGATCTGAAGTTTCATCCTTTTAAAATTAAAATCGTTCAAGAACTGAAAGAAAGTGACTTTGATTTACGCAAAAAATTTTTGAACAATGTTGGAGCGCTTTCGCACTGTAAATACCATTTTTAAGAGCGACGAGGCTCATTTTCCTGAAACGGCCACGTCAACAAGCAAAACTGTCGTTACTGGTCTCCAAAAACCCGCAACCCTCGATTGAAACATTAAAATCCATTGCATTGCCCCAGAGTAACTGTTTGGTGTGCCTTATCCACACATAAGATAATTAGACCATTTTTTTTTCGAAAATTCTCGTGGCCAGGCGACGAATGTCAACGGTGAAAATTATCGACGCTTAATTACGGATTTATTTTTGCAAAACCTGCGAGCTCATCTATCGTACTCTTCACACACCTGGTTTTAACAGGATGGGGCGACTGCACATACAGCCAGAACTTCGATGAATTTGCTTCGGGAAAATTTCCCCCAAAAACTCATCAGTCGCTTTGGGGGCATCCCATGGCCTTCGATGTCGCCTATAGATTTTTTATGGGGCTACCTCAAAGACAGTGATAATGACAATCCGTAATCTCTTGTGGCTTTAAAGGAAAATATTCGTCAAGGCATCATATCAATTGAACCAAGCAGCGTGTGGAGCAGAACATAAGGCACCGTTTTGAACAGTGCGTTCAACTCGATGGAAGACATCTCAAATCCGCATTTACATTCTATTGTTCTATGATCTTAATAAAACTTTGTGTCAATTATTACGTTTTTTATTTAAGTTTGAAAATAAAAATCTGCTACCAGTTCATATAACCTTCGTTCTTCTTCTAGAGAAACTTTTTCAGAAGGCAGATTTTCTACAAAAAAAATGTTGCGTCTTTTTAAGAAGGAAATCTTTTAGCGCAAATTTTATGTTTTTTCAAAAAAGTTCTAACGGTTGGGATAAAACAAATCTTCTATAGAGTAGAATCTTCTAAAGAAAATTTGGGTTTCTTCTCAAGAGCAACATTTTTTACTGAGACAACTTTTCTATAAAAAAAAACATAGAAAACATTTGAAATTGAAAAAAAATTTTAAATTGAAAATTTTATTTTCTAAGATAGAAATTTTCTGGAAAAAATGTTGACGTTTTTTTTTTCTTTTCTATATAAAACGAAAAACTTTATCACTTTTCAAAATAATTATTAGAAAAAGTTTCTCGTAAAAATTGTAGGGCTTTTAAAGATGAAATTTTCAACAAACAATAAAATTCTTTAAACCAGATGGCCCAAAATATGTGACCGAACCTCTTAGAAAAAGTAATAACTTTTGCAAATGGAATCAAGTGACAGTTCATTTCTGACAGAATTAGTGTTTTTGCGTAGGGACTATGGAATAATTCGTACGCGATATTAGCACAAAGTGAATTTCCTCGTCGTATTCCTGCTAATTCAAAGGCCCGCGTTCAAAATTTTCGTCATTTAGCTACTTGACTTGAAGAGACTGGATCACAGGTTTAGCCAGTGATACAAAGCCATGAGTAAGGCTTCAATTAAATGAATTGGGACCTTAGAATATCTGGTTCCATCAGAATGGTAGCGACACAACCCTCATCCTGAGGAAGGCATTACCAGGCAGTTTATATTCACATTTTGGCGACAAGATTATCAGATTTAATCGCCCTCGGTTTCGTTAAAGTTTCGGGTTTTTTTTTGAGAAATTTACTAAAAAGAAATTTACTCTAAATATTTTTCAATCCCGCTAATTTTCTAAGTTGTAAATTGACAATAAATTCAGAGAAGTACTGTTAGGGAATAAGCTAGTCTCTATGCGCATTTCACCGGTTGCTCACGCTAGCTCATCAGTAAACCTTTATCAAAATTTTTACAAAAATGTGATATATTGTATCGTCTTATGCTTGTAGTTTCATAAACAAAATGAGAGTTGTATATGAACCAGAATCAATTTCCAACGAAAGCCATCAACGGAGAGGTTCCACAAAATAGGTGGCACAACTTCCCCGCATTCTGACACATTCATTTCTGAAATTTACTACACTAATCTGTTAATCCATCTTGAGATCAATCTACACTCAGTAAGATCATTTCTCACCTTCCCGAAAGAGATCTAGTTAAACACACTTTCAATGTCAATAAAAACAGGAGCAGCTTCATCATTGAGAATTTCTCTTTCCGCGACTCTGACGAATGAATGCAGAATGGTATCAATAGATCTACCTGCTTTATAAGCATCTTGGTATCTACTCAAGGGCCTATTCATCAGCATATGATTCTCCAGGAAGTCGGCCAACACTCTCTCCATTGTTTGTAATAGAAGAATAGAAAAGATGTAAGGCTAATTGTCCCGAAGTACTTAGCATCTGTACAGTCTCTTTTCCCCGGTTTGGGAGGAAAATCAACCTTAGTTTCCCTCCAAGCTACCGGGATATATCCTGATGCTACACGGCTACGAATACTTCCCTAATTATATCAAGCAAGGAGTTAATACCCCATTGTAATAAGACAGAAAAAGCTCCATCCGTTCCAGCCTCTGTTCCTCAAACAGTGTTCTGTTAATTGGACGATCTAGTACACTCGAAGTTAAGTTCGCATAAAATATTTCAAACATCCTTCCGGATACCTTAGCATTTAGAAAATAATTTGTTAAATTTGAAATAAAAATGGGTGATAAAGTCTCAACTGTCCTAATGAAATTGCCCTAAACAAAACGATATCATTATTTGTTTGTTTCAAAAATACGAACATAATCACAGTACTTACTCAACGTCGGCGAGGGGGGAAATAAGATGGAATTTTTCAATTTATCGAATGTTTTTGAATGCACCTGCCACGTTCAACAGATTTAAATTAACAAGTTTCAAATTATCGAGAGTTGACTGTACATAAGGTTTAATCTCTTTATAAAACAGAATTGTACTTTCCACAATTTTTATTAAATTTAAAAGGATTTAAATAGAAAATTGTCTGTCAAGAAGATTAATTTTCTTTCAAAAAGATAAATCTTTAACAAAAAATATGTCTGTAATAAGGGAAATTTAAAGTTGAAAAAATGTTATGATTGGTAGGGTATGAGAAAAGATTATGTACTTCCATCTCTGGATTTTGTGTTTTTTTTAAATAAAATTTTAGTGACGTTTTGACTATAATTAAATCAAGACTTCTATATCAATGAGCATGTGAGCATACATGCACATATATATGTAAGTGCAAGTGGTAATGCTGCTCGTATATGTGGGGTTCATACATACATACATATGTATATATATAATTGTTAAAATGATAAAATTGCACGACTATTTAATATTCAGTTTGAATGTAGTATAAAAGGGTATGACTATGCGTGTTTGTAGAATAATAAAGTAGTGTGCATGTATGTGATTGTATAACAACATTTCGTAACCATATCGTATCACAAGGATTTACACAGATGTGCAGATATGAAAGTGCAAACATACATATAAATGTACCGACCGTGTGTGTGTTTGTATGCACATTTAAAATTTCGTTTTTAAAATTTCTTCATACATCCATCCATCCATCCATTTATCCAACCAACTATTCATTCATCCATCCATCCATTTATCCAGCCATGTTCGCAGCAACATCAAGCAAAAAGCCATCAGTTATTTCGTTGTTATATTTCACGTATAGTTTAGAACGTGATCTCATAAAATAAACCACTTTTTTTTTATTTTATTAAACGCGGTTTTTTATTTAGTATTGACTTTTTTCGATATTCAGCATTTTTCTCCTTTTAAAACTTTTTTACGAGTTCAGTAAACAAGATAATAGTCATTTTAGATTTTTTTAGTAGTAATTGTTAAACAAGATTTTTATTTCAGCTCTATTCTTATGGCAATTGTTTGTAAACATGGTAAAAATTATTTCATTTTAATAGTTGTGTTGTGACACTTAAAAAAAAAACTAAGTCAACGTGAGTCATGAAATAAAGAGGGCAAATAATAAAACTTTTAGAGCTTTCTAAACAGCTTTGCAAAATAAAAAGTGAATATTTGGTTAAATCGCCAAAGGGTTTAAGAGGCTAACGAGTGGCTGAGCGTTGATCCTCCAAAGCGCTGGATAGAGGCCAAGAAGAAGTATTGTACCTACGTAGGTTCTGAATAAGAGCAACTGATAGTTGTTTCTTTTATAATCTGAGATGCTGAATTTAGATCTGCAGTTCATTTTGTTTATATGGGTTCTGGTTCCCGAAATGAAGGAAGTGGCACGAATTGAGAAAGATTCGTTCAATTTGGCAGAGTAACTAATTCGAAAACCAGCATTAAAATTACCTTGAAGTTGTTTTAACATTGCCTTTACTTTATTATTATTAATGTAGCGGGAAAATCTAAGCAGACCGCTAACTTTATGGGTCACTTTTCGATCCCCTTTTTTCTTCAAACTGATTGCAAACAACCAATTGGTAATTTACGACTACCCTACTTTTAATCAAGTATCGTACTACCCCTACCTTTTACTCATGACTAGACTGATTTCAAACTGTTGAACTGTTGCCGGTTTTCTTCTTCATCACGGAGTCTCTTGTAATTGCTCTGTTCCAGGCTCACCATGGCCTTCACTTTAACAAGTGCCTGCCCGTGGTCCTAAGACTTATGCTAGCCAGTGCTGGATTTTCACGCACATGGTGAGCTACCATCTTAGCCTCTTCTTCAGGAGTATCTTTAGAGAATGACCCGTCTACCACTTGCGAGGTTTTCCGGTCCATTTCGTTAGGATTCCTCCTTTGGCCAATGAAAGCCGAGGTTTGTAGGTTAACCTCTCGGCCACTTGCGTGGCTTCCTGATTTATATCTATAATAGAGATGAAGATGTCCACTCACAGAGAATAGTCTGTTTTAAAACTGATCAAAAGGATCGATTGGAATCCAGAGTTCGCATTCAACAAAGAAAGCACCACTTTGGTTACGTATCCTTGGCGTATGCAGTTCCAGCGTGGATCAGAGATTTTGGGTTGGTATTCTCTCTTCTTTAACAAGAGTGCAGTTAAAAATTAAACCATGTGCTTAAAGTTAACATTTTCCGATTAAGTATGGAGTAAAATATACGACGAAAGCCCCCTCTCGTGATAGGCCATTGTTATTTTCAGGAAATTTTCGATGACTTTTTTTTTTGACAAAGATGTGGCTGTATTTTGCCGATGGCCTGCTGGACTCTTGAGTAAGCTGAACCTTGCACGGTTAAAGATGAAGATCTTTCGTTAATGTTTTGTGAAATTCAAGTTCTTTCCGAATTAATGTTTTCGGGTTTACGCGACGCACTCGTTTATAGCCACAGTGCTTTCATGTGGCCGGCAGTACCGTCGATGCAACGGAGACTTTCAATCCATAATCGAACCAGTTTCTTAAAATTTGTTGAACACTCTTTGAATTGTTGACACATTAAATACACTTTATCGACCAAAAACTCAGCGACGTTAACGAGAGGTCTCACCCCACCCATATTTCTTCTTTTGTGTACGCTCAATTCGAAATAATCGGGAAAGTCATAAGTGGCAGATTTTAAATATAAGAGTTGCCACTACCACTGCCACAAAATTAAATATTAAAATTAATTAACTGATAGATGAAATACCTAGCTAAACCGTCGTCTCGGCAATTGCTACAGATCCGGATGTTTCTTACGAATATTTGATTCTACAGCAGCCAACAGTTAGAAAAAAGTTTCAAAGAAATTTTTTTTATTTTTCTCTTTTAAAGTCAAAAAAATTTTAAAAGGAAAGAATATTTTGCACGTTAAACCGCAAACCAAGATCTTTCTAGCAAAAGTTCAGTGAACTTTTTATTTTAATAAAATATTAAACTCATCAGTATTAATTTATGCTCGATCACTGTTGGACCAAAGAAGTGTTCATTTACTTCTTTTCCACTTCGTTTCTAACAACGAAATTTTAAATACCGGCTAAATGTTTATTTATGACTCTTCAACTAATGATTAGAAAATCTTATAAAAGAATGAATAAAGATGAAGCGTTCGTTGTTCAATATAAAACGCTGTTAAATTTAATGATTTAATGTTAATGAGTTCATTCAACTTGCATTTTTTTTTCTTTCCTTCTTGAAACTTCTCTATTGAACAGCCTGCGGCTTTTTTTATACATTCACACGCATAGCAGATGGTTATTTTAAATCAAATTGAGAAAAAAAAACCTGATGATTATTTAAAAATGCAAAATTATGTTTTAGCAAAAATGGTAGTGACTTGATTGAATCAATTGGTCGGGTCAAGTACCTGATGATTAGATTTTATTTACGCTTGTTTTCAAATGCAAGCTTTCAAACTGTTCAATGATGTTCAGCTACTTTACACATTTCAGTTTGGTTTTTCAAACCAGTTTAAAGAGGTTTGTTTTATGAATATAAAGCCACGGATTTCAATTCTGGTTGGAGATAAATAAGTTTTAAGGTTGAGGTAAAATAATATTTTTCAAGCACACAACCAAAACCTTGACTTTGAACAAAGAAACTTGCGTGCAGAAACGTTTATGGAACATTATTTTTTTCTAAGAATAAAAAATGCAAATATTTGACAAGATAAGTGGGCTTTTTCGATTTGTTTAGTTAAGAAGAACACGGGCACACGAACAAAGTCTTTCAAAATATTAGAAATCTGTAGAGTTATGTTAAGCTAAATGTTAACTATAAATACGCGATAAGTGGATTTTGTAAAAGGTCTAATTAGAAAGAACTTTATCGTGGGTCCAATTTGTCCCGTGACAGGTAAAATTTGCAATGACGAAAGGAAATACACAAGTACTTAGGTAACTTTTAATATGTATGAACACATACGAACATAGTTACGATAAAATTCTTTACGTCTATTCTGTGATCATTCAGACAGTGTCTAATGGTACCAATTTTCCTCTCCTACGAGAGCGCCATGTTAAATTTACAGGTCCCTTTCTTTACCAAACAACCAATAATGTAACAAATTCTGTGTCAGGTTTATTCCCTTGCCAATTTAAGCCGGAGTTTTTTTCAGAGATTAACCTCTCCGCCTTTTGCGAGGCTTCCTGATTCATACCTGTAATGGAGAAAAAGATCTCCACCCACACAGGGTAAGTCTGTATTAAAACTGGAAGTTACTGGTATCCAGAATTCGCATACTAGAGGCGAAGCACCAGCGTTTTTTTATAACAGAGTATTAACTTTTCTCCACTCGACTTATTTAGCCAGACTTCATGCTGAGAAAAGAACATGTTACCGACCGCCACCACTGGGAGGTGTAAGTCAGAACTTCTGCCATATCTTTATGCCTGCCAGCTGACGCCAATCGTTGAACTTTAAAAGGTGATAACGTCACCTCTTAATAGATCCATTAATTCACTTTTTTGCGCCATGTAACAACGTGTTGAATCGAAAACTGTTAGTCATCCTCTTTAATAATAAGCAGACCCGTTTCTTCACCGGCTTATAAAACGAAAGAAAAATTTCTAAAGTGCTTTAATTAGGACGATATCAATTTACATGAGAGCCAGTGGCTAAGAGTACGCAGAAAGTCAAAGTTTGATGCGGTCTGCGTTATCACAGTGCATTTAACCGTTAACGGAGGGTACTGTCGATTCATGATCGGCAATCTCACTGACGAAAATTGGTTGGTTCAGCGCTACAGTTAACTGTACTGGATTGACTAAAGAGTATGAGGGCATGCAGTGGCGACATGATTATTATGTTGAAATTTTTATGTCACAGAGTTAATCGGATAAGCTACAAGCCACTGGGAGCCTTTTAAATATTTTATTTATTTATTTAAATCGAAAATTTCACTTGTTTGAATCTTTAACTTGATCAAAACTATCACGGCCCCTTTCTACATTCTTGTAAAACGTAAAATTGTAATTTTGAGTAATGTGCCCCAGTAAAAATTTATAAACATAACAATGTGTATTTTTCTAATTCGAATTTTTTGTTTTGACATAACCTCTTTAATCGACATTTTTGATTCGGTTTTCGCAACTGCCAAAATTTCGATTGGTTGCGTTAACCGAGGTTGCACTGCAATTTGCTAACACGAAAATTTCCCTACATTAAGGTACAAAGCAAAAGTAAAGGTTAACGGATTTATCTGTCTGTAACTTTTCCACTCGGTTACTAAAATATAATTATGGGAAGATTTAAAGCAACATTTTATAAACAATTTAATTTTGCATTAAAACTGCATAAATGCAAAATTTCACTTTCTTACGCATCGTCAACTCATCTGTGGTGGCACGTGACAGTTATCTAATGTTGCATTCAGATATTTATCACTTTAAAATATTTATATTATTTTTTCAAAAAAAAAAAAAAAAAAAATAAATAAAATTATCTAACAAATGAGCAGTCTGTGTAACAAGCATAAGTAACCACACATTTGCTGAGTTGTGTTTTAAAAGAAATTGCGCTGCCTAAGTGACAACATGAACAGCCCAATTACAATTGAAACTGTTGTCGGCAAAACCACATTGCAGGAATTATAATTAAGCTACTGTCGACATTATTTTACACCCACTTACACTGTTTCAATTTAGTTATGAGGCAATAGAGCTAGAGCAAGAAAAATAAAACAGATTTTCTGAAGGGCGCTGCACTAGTTTGTCTTGCCTATAAAATCTTTGTCAAGCCATTGTCAACAGTGGCTATGGTGGTAATTGTAATTGGGCCATAAATCAATAAGCTCCTTGTTTTTACTCAAACCTCTCAGACTCATATTCCCAACAACTATTCGGAAATACTTAAAACCAAGTTAATATTATTAAAAAAGAGAAGAGATAATAATAAGAAATCCTAAGAGCAAAAATAAATTTACAAAGTCTTTGCTACTCGTCTTACACACACAATTTGCATTGCAACAATAAGCGTAAAAAATTGTTGATAATTTGCATTCAATTTAGCACAAAAATAAATTACAAACAGACTTTGCTGTATGGATTTGTGAATTTAAACATGAAATTTTATTTAGAGCAGATTTTGCTTTCAACATATTTTTAGAAAAAAACACAGTTATGGCGCTGTCCTGCATAATTTTGTTTGTTTGTTTGTTTAAACATGTGTTAAAAATAAAATTATAGCAATAGTGTTACTAGAATTTTATTATCATTTTTAATGGGTCCACCATTACCATCGAGTTGCTAACGTTTGGCGGCAAAAACCCTGCGTGTATAGTTAGCAAAGGGCAGACAGACAAATAGTTGTGCTACAATACAAGTATTAAAAAAAATCAAAAAGTACCCTTAAGATCAACTCATTTTTAGAAAGAATGTACTTTGTGAAAAATTAATTTCTAAATGTAATTTTGAGAAAGTGCTCTTAAAAATCATTTAAAAGTGTGTCTTTCAGAAAAGTACTTTTTAGCAAAAGTATTTTTTTTATTTTGGAAAAGAAATAAAGAACTATTTAAAGATTAATTTTCTTAACCCTTAAAAAAATACATTTGCAAAATTACCTTCAAAAAGTACTTTTCTAAAAAGGACTTGTTTTAAAATAAGTTTTAGAGAACCTGAAATTCAAAAAAAAAATATTTGAACAAACTTCCTTTTAAATTACCATCCACATACATCATTAACTATGTTCCGACAAGCATCTTAATTGCGCAATTAGGAAATGTAAGCAATTAAGGCCTTAATTGAGGTAAATTTATCATACAAGAACTCAAATATTAAACTGGACAATTAGTAGTAAAATGCAGCATAAATTGAGTAAAATTCCCCAAGAAATTCTGGCTTCATCTCTTGCGAGATTTTCTTTTCCGTAGGAGGAGGTTTAAGTCAGAACTTCTGACAGTGCACTCTGGTTTGGAAAGCCATACCTTTATATCTGACAACTAACGGCAGGATTAAAAAGTAACAAAAAATTTTATACATATATATTTTAAAAAACTACAAAGTTGTTTGTTAAAAATTACCTTTAAAGAAAGTATTTTTGAAACACATGTAGCTAAAATTTACTTATTAAAGGAGATTTGTTAACTTTTAAAGCATGTTATCCTCTAGGAAGTATTCTATTATAATCACTATTTCTAAAGTACTGACACAAAAAACCTGTTTGATATATTTGCAAAAAGGTAAGGTTTCTAGAGCAGTTCCTACAGCAGAACTTTGAAAAAGGTAGCTTTTAAGAAAGTATGTTCGTTTAAAACAAATATGTACCTTTTAAAATGGTACCTCTTACAAACATATGTTTTTAAATGTAGCTTTAAAACATGTACTATTTAAATAAACGATTATTTTAATGTACGAGTATGTACCTTTTAAGATAAGTGCTTTTGAATAATACCAAATACAGTAGCTCAAAAATACCTTTCAAAAAATACTTTTTAAAAAAGTATTTGCTACCTTTTAAAAAAGAGATTTTAAAGCGAATAACGTTTGTGACTAAAGTACATATTACTTACTAAAAATAATAACTTTTAATAAACGATTTCAAATAAACAAACACTTTAAAAAGGTACTTTTAAAAAAGATACCTAATTACCAACCTATCAAACATGCCTGTGTTGTCCTACATATAAAGAAATTGTTCACATTTTCGCGGAGAAATGTTTGTGTAAAACATATGTAAAATTTAAATAAACAATTTGAAAGCTTATGCACGATGCTACTCGTATCATATTCACCATTTGCTTTTGATATTCTCTACAGCGCCAGCGTCTGACTCTTATGTTTGCCGTCCAAAAGTCTAAAGCAACAACGACATTTACTATTGTCATCATCATCATCTTTGTTGCATATACCCTTAATATCTTGTTATATAAATGTGTAACAGCATTTTTGTAAACAACTCGCTACACTCGTATGTGCAACACGAAAATCCTTTATATGTAACAATTATTTTACGCGTGCTTTTTTTCCAGCTTTCTTTTTTTCTTTTGTCAAATTTTTTTCTGGTTCCCTTAGCGTATGTTTTCCTTAAATTGGAACAACCAACCAGGCTAAATCATGAGCATAATGTTACAATTGCAGTAATCAAATCTAGTATGCTGCACGGACCAGCATTTAGGTAAAAAAAAATAATATTAAAAGATAAAAGTCATGCAGGGAGAAGAGGGAATGTTTTGAGGTATTTCATGTGCCCTGAAGAATTATTTGAACGCAAGTTTTTACAGCGGTTGGCGGAAAACAAACCAACAAAAAATTATTCTCATAAAATTTGCCTAGTTTAGCACCACTGTGCGATCTATTTTTTAACTATTAACCTAAAGAATATTGTAACATTTTAATGATCCTGACTCTCTTTATATAACTTTCTATAAATTGACATGCTTTTCCCTGCTGAAGTAGAGGACACTTAAAAATTTAAAATCGTAACAATCAACTAAACACATACGCGAAATATGTAAAACAACAAATAACTAAACACTCGAGTATAAGTGTATTGTGAAAACCATTTAATTACGAGCACCGAACTCAAAAGCAAGTTTGAGTACCCCAGGCATGGGGAATCGAATTACGAAAATCATACTTGTTATCCAGCAAAATAAATAATAATTTATAAAATTTTTCAAATGTACGTCATTCTAAAAGAGTTTCCATCTCATAGTGAATAATATTTTCCAAACATTAAAGTACAAATTAGTTATTGACTAGCTTTACAAAATTAGTCACAGAAAAACGTGTTTGAATTTTCGAAACATTTCATAAAAATGGGGGCTCGAAAAAAATTCACAAGTCAGCTTTTCAACAAAAAAAAAGATTGTTCAGAGATGAAAGACCTCAACTTACTTGAAAACATATATTTCCGCGTTTGTAGATCGCAAGAGCCAAGACAAAAAAATCATCCTCCAAGGATGACTATTTGTTGGGCCTTTTTTGAAGCCGCTATCCGAACATTATAACGAACCAATAGAAAAATGTGGATATCGGGGACTTCTAGTTTTAGGATGCCACCTGCCACAGATCAAAAACAATGGCGCTGGTGCGCATTAAATTTCAAAATGCTGAGTCTTTGTGAGTTTTTGCTTTTCCTGGGACTCTGGAGCATATTCACAAGAATGTGAACGACATGGTAAAAAGTTGGAACCATTCCAGTTAAAAGTATAATAGAATGCAATTTTCCATCCCTGGGGAGTACTATCATCTCTGTGGTAGCAGAAGTATGCTTGATATTGATACATACTAGTGCTCCATATGCAGATCAAAATAAACTAAATTTAAAAATTACAGTGTAGTGTAACACAATACATTGTATGTGCTTGATGTACGACGTCAATATAAACAGTTTGTTAAAAATGCAATCTTGTTTTTAATGATTTTTTATGAATGAAACATTTTTTAAGACATCATTTAGTTAATTTAACTTTAAACAAAAAAAAAATAAAAATAAACAAAAGAGATGCTTCCTCGTTAAAAGGTTGCTCTTAAAAGGGTGCTTCTTATAAAAAGTACTTCATGTAAAATCTACTTTTTTGGAGGCTACTTTTTTACATATGCTTTTATAAAATGTATTTTTAAGTAAGGGAATTTTATGAAGGGTTCTTTTCTGGGTACATTCTGTAGATTATTATTAATATAATTTAGTGTTGCAGTGATATCGAAGCAGACCGCTTACTTTATGGGTAATTTGTCGACCCCCTTCTTTCCACGAATCGATTTAAGGCGTCCGATATGTAACTTACGACTACCTTTTTTTTAAGGTAGGGGGATATCTTTCCTCGAATTGATTTCAGGCAGCCGCCTTTACTCTTGACTGTTGTGATTTCAGATTGTGGACTGATGACTGTCAACCGTCTTCACCATCACGGAGTCTCTTGTAATTGCTAGCATTTGTATAATGCTTAGATCCACTACGGCATTTACACATAACAAGTGTCTGCCCGTCTTATGCTAGTCAGTGCTGGACATTCGCACACAATATGTGCTACCGTCTCAGTCTTTTCCTCAGGAGTATCTTTCGAAGCTGTCCCGTCCACCTGGAGATTAACTCTTCCACCTGCTGCGAGGCTTTATTGTCCATCCGTGTCGGAATCTCACGGTCTAACGCCTTAAAAGTACCTTTGAAGATTGGCCCGATCACCCCTCATGAGGCATTCTCGTCCATCTTTTCCGGATTCCTCCTCTATCCAACTAACACCGTAGTGTCTGCAGAGGTTAACCTCTCCGCCTTTTCCGAGATATCCACCCAAAAAGAGCAACATATGCACGGCTAAGTCTGTATTAACACTGGAGATCGAGAGGTATTTAGATGTCGCATACTAAAGACAAAGTACCCTTTTGGCTATGCATGCCTATGATATTCCACCGAGCATTAAAGTAACAGGTACCTGTAACAGGCCGCCACCACGAGGAATTATAATTCAAAAGTTCTGACAGTTCACTCAGTTACGGTAAGCCATTTTTTAGGGTCTGCCAGCTGACGGTCACTTTCTACAGATACTTTTTACAGCGCTACCTTTTAAAAGGGATTTTTTAAAGCAACATTTTTTAAGTACTTTTTCGGTAAAAAAGTCTTTTAAAAAACGTTGCTTTTTCTAAAAATAAAATCTGTTTTATAGAAGGCTTCCCTTTTCTTTTTTTTTCATAAGAAATTTATAAAAACGTAGCTTTTTCATTTCAATCATTTTAAACATCTTCACAATATGCCCTCGTAAATTTTAAAAAGCTGTTCACATATTCTCTGGTGTTAGTACCCGATTTGAAGGTATAAATAAGTATTTTCATTTACACACCTTTTTTGCATAGTGACGCTGATGATGATTGTAACACAAGTTGTTTGCTGGTTGGGATTGTTGCATTTATGCTTATGCCGCTGCTAAGGCATCCAGTAGTGAAATTGTTATTGTTGTTGTTGTATGTGTCTCATAACCATATTGTTAGTTACATTGTATGACATAGTAATGTTAAGCTTAAATTGTACCAGTCTTTTTTTTTGTCGCCTTATGTTGCTGCAGCTGCATTTGCAAGAAAATTTATTAATAATAAAAAAGTATATGCCACAAGTGTGTGTGTGTGTGTGTGAGTTTAGTGAAAGGGAAGCAAAAGAAATTGTAACGCATGTATGCGAAAGTGACAAAGATAGTGCGATAACGCAAAATCAAAAAAGATGCAGCTTAAATACGTATTTGAGCAAAAAGTTTGCCAAATATTCCATGTAATAGTTGTAGCAAAGAAAACTGCACAGGTTTTCAACAGATTTCCTGCTTTATGAATGGTTTTTTGGTTTGGATAATATAGTTTGATTTTTTAAACGTTTGGGTTTTGAAAACAACGTCTATCTTTAAATTAACACAAACAAAACACAGTGTGCGTGAGATGTCCATGTACTTTTTTATTCGTCTAAATGCCCTATCGATGCATTATGTCTCTAATATAATATCGTGCAAATGTACGCCGCGGCTTCCTTGGCTAGCATGCTTAAATTAGGCTGAGTTTGATCGATGACATGGATTATGTTGGCTTTGAGAACCGTTGTGGGTGTTGCCTTATTCGCTTGTACCTGCGACTTAAAAAACCCTTACAAGAAAAAGCCTAACAGTGTCAAATCGGATGATCTCGGTGGCCCGTTTACATCACTTTCACGTGAGATGACCATGCCCTCAAATCCCTCGTGAAGAATGTCCAATATGGCTAGAGCTGTGTGGCACGTAGCGCCGCCCTTTCGAAACCACATATTATCCAATTCAGGCCAAAGGAAGTTCTTAATGATCGATCTTTTAGGGTCAGTGGTCACACCTATTTTGATAAAATAGTTTTGTCATTTGCACGTGATGTTGCAAGATATGTATATCCGCTCATGGTTATTTGGGAAAATGGACGGAATAAATTCGGCAGATATAGCTTCAACAATATGGCCGCTATCAAGTGTCAAAGCTCAGAAGTTCCTAGTGGAAATCCCGTTATAATATTGGCATCTGGTTGATACGCTTATTCCAATTCAACCTATTCGTTAAGGGGTGGACTTACTGCAAGACAATCGTAGGAAAACAAAATTACGTAAATTATTTTTTTACCGAATTTCCAGCACTTTTCAATTCAGTCGAACTAAGTTTTGTTGACGGATGACAATTCGCAAAAAACGTAAGTTTAGTAGTACGATCAGTTGACGTAAAAAACGTAATTTTACAGTACGTTTTGTACGTTAACGGATGTGACGATTCTACTCCAGGCTTTTGTAAAGTTTTCATACTGTACTTCTTGTCCACTGATGTGCACCCACGTGGTGAATCATGGGGCAAAGTTCGTCGCATTTAATGACATATTTGACTCAGGTTCTATTCTGAACCCTTTTCTCTTTTGCACAGCAACTTCAATAATTTCAATAACTGAAAAGACATACGTGTATTTCTATTTAAAATGGAATTACGTTGAGTCCATAAGCTGATATGGATTGATTGTTTTTCCTTAGAAGTATTACGACGTTGTCCTTTATCGGCTAAGTTCCTTAGGAAAACTGTAAATCTATAAATTTATCTAATCTCGTAAAATCTTTCGGTTTATATTCCAGAACGATCTTACAATAGGAGGAGTTTACGTAGAGGCAATCTCTTTAAAAATTTTCAAAATTTATTAAGGATTATCATAAGTTTTTAATCAACTTCAATTACTTTGCAAATGAAGGCAGCACTTGTCCGTCGTGTGCACTCAGTAACTGGCCAAGTTGAGAGAATATGGACACATGAGACACAAATCGTTTAATGAAGACCTCTGAATAGGTTCATGCTTCAGCAGAGCTGGGAAAGGGAAGCTCTTGATGTTTTTGCCACAAATTATGTTATATTTTTGATACTAAGTTCATCGACTGAATATTTCCTCTGCATAAAAGTTTGAACGTAAAGTTTGCTCCAAATATTATGAATGTTTGTGCAAAAAAACAAGCTGGCTTGTATAAATTTAAGCTTTCATTCTATAGTTTTCCTCAACCTTTTGTCTCTTTCAGCCAAATTATTCATGGTCGTTGTTTCAACAAATTACACAAAATAATAAATCTAAAAAGTTCGTTGTTTAGCCTCAACAGTTGTTCCGTGCGGCTTTTACAGAAAAAAATTCATAAAACTTTTCTATTTTAACAAAGTCAACTTTGGCAACTATAGATGTCTTAGAAAACAAACAAAAAAATAATAATAAAAACCGGAGACAAAGTAAAACTGGATTAAACAAAGAAAGAATTCCTAAACAAAACTATCTTCGCAAGGGAAATGAAGAAAAATAAAGTTATAAACAAGTATAATGGCTAAAGTCAACAAAGTAAAAAACAGCAACAAAATTGCAATAATGTGTTTGTTACAACAAAATATTAAAGCAGAGCAACAAGAACAAACACAACTAATATGGCTACAAGACAAAAAAGGCTTTCAGAGAGCAAAGTAGGGAAGCCAACAGATTAAGTAGTTGTTAGTTCCAAAAAAGCCAAAATCAAACAACAACAAGAACAATAATAAAAACAGCAACAATAAAAATAATCACAAGGATTCTTCTTTCTTGTTTTTTTGTTTTTATGATCGTGAGTATATAGTACGATTGTTATACGACCACGTTGTAAATGAAGACATAACAAGAAAGAGGATTAGCAAGTTGTTGTTTGAATACTCCACAGCCAAATGCAATACTATTAAGAGAATGACTTTGTTTTCAAACATGGTAACCCACGTGACCAGTTGAAATAGAAGATTAAGAAATTTATGGTCTTAAAAATTTTTCGGAAATTATGTTACGATATTTCGACCACAATAATGAATTTTTGTTAAGTTTCGAAATTAAGTTCGAATATTGAGACCCAATAAGAATGAAAAATTGTGTTCCTTTTTTTATAAATACTAAAATTGTATAAAGTTTAAGCTGTACAAGAGATGTTTTACTTATGTTCGAAAATTCGAAATTAATTTCGTAAAATCGATTCTGCTTCAACTATCAAAGACAACTAAGGAACTAAAACTATACAAGATTTATATGTGGTCCATGCATCCATAACAAAGATAAATAACATTAAAAGAGCTGTGCTCGTTGAATTCATGAACACTAGTACTCTAGGGTTAAGTTCATGAATTCGGCTTAAGTATGAAAATTCGAAAATAATTTCGTAAATTCGAATATGCTTCATTTATCACAATTTTGCATTTTGGCATAATTGTATTAATTTTTTTTAAAGTAAAATGGCCTTTTCATAAGTTAAAAAATTCCAAGTTAATTTCGAAAATTCGAACATGCTTCTTTTATTAATATTTTAGTAATTTTGTATAATTACAATATTTTTATATGTACATTAGACTTTTAATAAAATCCTACTTTAGTTCGAAAATTCGAAATTGATTTCGTAACTTCGAACATGCTTCAATTATCGATATTTTTGCATATCTGAGTTAATTGTTTGACGTAAAATGGCTTTTAAATAAGTTTCTACTTAAGTTCAAAAATTTGAAGTTAATTTTGTAAATTCGAACAGTGTCAATTTGCGTAATTGCGTTATTTTCATATGAAAATTGGACAATAAATATAATTCTGCTATAAATTGCAAATTAATATTGCGAATTCAAACATGTTTAGTTTTTCAATATTTTAACATTTTCCCATAATTGCATTAATTTTTCGTGTAAAATGAGGCTTAAATAAGATTCTTCCAAAATTCAAAAATTCGAAATAAATTTCCTAAATCCAATTTCGTATAATTACTTCATTGTTATATGTAAATTGGACTTTCGAAATGTAGAAACTAATTTCGTAGCTTCGAATATGCTTCAATTATCAATATTTTATCATTTTCGCGATAACTGCGTTAATTTTTTACGTAAATTGGCTTCGAAAAGAGATTCTACTTTAGTTCGAAATTTCGAACATGTAAAATTTTTTCCATTTTCACATAATAGTGTACAATTTTCATGCAAATCAGACTTTAAAATATATTGTGTTGCGGTTAAAAATAAGGAACTGCCTCTGCCCAGCAACAGAGATACCACGCCACAAATTTATCGGTCATCGATTCATTAGTACCTTTTATAAATGTAGATAATGACTGTAAATGAAGTGTTTACCCTTATCCCTAAATTCTCCCTTTCCATATGGTTTTTTTGGTCTAAGTAGCCCAAATAAAAAGGTTAATTTTGTCTTCTATAAAAAATTGTTAGTTCAGAATTATTTAAGCGAATTTCAGTCTTAATACTTGCAAAATCTGTTCATTCATTCTCTTCCACGCAGTTGGCACCATTTAAAAAATGTCTTTGGTTATTGTTTAAAAAACAAAACTTTTTGTGAGATTCTTTTCCCGGCAAATATGAAGGAAAAGAAAACTTTTGGTTATTTCTACTTTAATAATTTTTGCATAATTTTTATGTGAGATTTTTGTGTCCATAAGTTTTTTATGTGGTTTCTGATAATATGAGAACGTTGGCCGTTCCCCAACAACTAACCATGCAACAAACGAACCTGCAAACCAAGCTGGGCAGCACTTGGTTTAATTTTTAGGTGCAAAAATATATTTGCTTGACCATCTGTGAAAATACTCGTAAGAGCAAAATAAATTTGTGTCCATAAATAAACTTTTTAAATCTTTTTCTTTTTTAATATTTTATTTTTCCCCGGGTAGAAAGTAAAAAAGTTATTTTTAATAGAATATTATTTTTGTTTTCTTAGGAGTTTTTTTTTTCTTTTCAACTTTTTCTTACATTTCTTCCGCCTCTTTGTGTGCTGCAAAACAGGAGTGGGAGCGAAAATATCAAAAGGGGAAAAAATAATTTATGAAAATATTTTTTTTTTCGCTTTTTAAGCGCACAACTAATATTGTTGGCGTTGTGAAGCGTTGTCATTTACTTTGTCGCTTAAATAAATGTTTTGGCTAAATTATTGTTAGGAAAAACACATTCTGAAAGAAGGAGAACGATAACAAATAATATTAAAATGAATAAAAAATTACCACGGAATGGCAAAAAAAAAAGAAAACTTGTGCTGACAAAGTGTAGTATAAATCTACTTAAGCACTGGCTACACGTTTCTTTAGCCTGTAGATTTTTCGCCTTTTTGTCACTTAGAAAGTTAAAAGGAGCAAAATATAATTTCAACAATACTCAAGCAAATTAGGCAACAATTTTATGGTTTTAAATACAAATTTTTCTAGTTTTAACACAACATTGCTAACGAACAGCTAGCTGCGAATGAACAATAGCACTAAAAAATACGGTGCTATGCTGTAAATTCTGCAAGTCTTATTAACTACGCTGTTAAAAATAAATAAATAAAGTACAGCAAAATCAATAATCAAAAACCCTTGCTGTCACAAAACGGCACTTCTTACAGCAGCCGTGCGATGCACTCATAGCAAATTTTTAAATTAACACAATTTAATTTATTAATTTTTAAGTACCGAGAATTACATTTTTCTTTTTGTGTATCCTTCTAAGCATTCAAATAGGTAGATAATCAACCCTTACCTTTTAAGAATTTATAACAGCACAAAATGAACAAATAGCAAAAGCAAGAAATGTGGCAGCTATTACTGTGCTGTGTTCTTTTTCATCAGCGCCAAATAGCAACAGCAATATCATACTTACTTTAGCCTTTGATGCTTTTGTTTAGAAATAAGTGTTTATTTTTTATGCTTTCAGGACGCTGTTATTGCAGCATACAACTGTCATATTTAAGATGTTGCTACAGCAACAGTAATAGCAAATTTTAAACTACTTTTCTTGTAAAGCTAGTTTAAAGGCCTAATTCAAAGTCACGAATATCATATATATCATGTCCAAAAGAGACGGAAAATTTAATTTAATTCACAGGAAGCTAAAAGGCTAATAATTTCACTATTCTCTTCAACACGAAAAAATGAAATTTTTAACACTTTTTCAGCCAAATTTCGCTTTTTGCGCATAAAAACTCTTTTACTTTTTTCACTAAAAACACTTGTGTATTAAAACAGTCATTTTATGACAAAGAGGTTGTTATTTTAAAAAAATTTTACATTTTCACCAAAAACATAATTTTTCCATGGCATGGGGAAAGTGACTTATTCACCAAACTCTCTGGTTACCGGTAATACCTTTTTCCACAAGATACAATTTTTTCCCAAACTAAAATCTTCTCTTAGCCTTTGACGTAGACGACGACCTTGTGATTGTAAAAAAATGATCTATAAATGGCAAATATTTTCATTTTAGAATTCGGAATACATAATTTGTTATTTATTCTGTGCAATTTATTTGCCATAAAGAATTTCTGTTTATTTTTTTAGTTGTTTTTTTTTCTTTCTCATAGAAAAAAAATCCCAGCAACGAACAGACCGACAGATGGACAATTAAATATGGGTAAATATAAAGTCAGTCAGCTGCAATAAATTATTTGTTGCACCTGATGAAACATAAAATAAATCCCACTGTTAGAGCTTTTATTATACAAATATTTTTCTTTACTGTTGTTGTTGTTATAATTCGTTTTTCTCTTTTCCAATTGTTCCGATATTTCTATTATTCGACGGTGCGCGAGAAAATGATAAGGTAGCATCCAGCTGTTTCTTCAAAAGTTAAAAATGTGATCAAAATATTTGCAAATAAATCATTTTTTACTCCAAATAACTTAAATTCAGTTTTTTTAGTAATCAGCAACAACATTAAAATTCTTCATAAAATAACTTAAATTTCAAGTTTAAATTGTCGTGTGTGTGCTAAAAACGCACGATTAAGGTTTATGTGTGTGACAGATTTTTTGACACATCTGCCCGATTTGCTAATGTTTTCAAATATTCATTGATTATGTGATCAGAACTGTACGTTGTTCTTGCATATTGTTAATTTGATAGCGTAGCAATAGCAAAACAATTTGTGGTGACTTTTCTTTGTGAGTTCAGTACGTCACGAACTAGTTCCTTTAATTGAGAGATTGTTTCAGGAAGGTAGTAGCATTTTTACAACTATTACAGAAACACCACACAATATATTTTGGTGGGTCGAACACAATAATTGATAACTCTTTGTTGTTTCTGTAGTATTGATAAGGTTGCTACCATCTTTCTAAAATAAAGTCTCACTTTCAGGAACTACTTCGTGACGTACTAAACTCCAAGACTGACATGGTCATGGTAAGAACAAAAGTTTTACCCCCTCAAGAAAAGAAAAGTAATCACAAATTGTTTTGCCAGAGCTACTGAAATAAAATCTCAATTGAACGAACTAGTTCGTGACTGACACAACTCTAGTAGGATAGTAAACCATACTTTTACCTTTAAAGTCTTCATAACTCTTCATAACTCTTCATATCACGATCGCCGAATTCCGGGTTTATCCAACACTAGTGTTTTGCCCATCTGCTATTTCTGGGACCCTACATTCGCTGGGCAACGCATCTTGGGAAAATTCTGTGAGTGGTTAAAACTGTGTGGATATAAGTAATACGTGACCTATCAAAGTTACCACTCCCATGACGCTGTCAAAAGATTCAGGAAGGTTTGCCATTTCATCATGTAACGTGTCACGTCCGGCAGAGTTGTAAATGGCATCTGGGCACTTGCAGTTCATCGTACTGTTGAGCTTGAGTACACTTCTTTGAACCTTAAACCACCAACCACATGAATATTGGAATGAGACTGATATATAACCGCCGAACGGACCAGTATCGAAGAACACCCAGAAATATCGACTCGATGCCATTAAGCTCAATTGGGCAATGCCAGAGAGTCAACGCGGCTTATTTTGCGGTTGGGTTTGAGTCTTACCAAGGAATGACGGAAATTCTATAGCTTATCACGCTGTCTGTATATCAAATCAAGAATCAGTTGGATTATAACTTTACTCTTTATAAGTTACCTTATCATTTTAACGCGCTCTCTATTACACTTTTAATTTGTATTAATGCTTCAAGTCTATTGTTGTTGTTGTTACTACTTTTGCTAGAGTACATTTTACACAACACTATAAATAAATCAAAATAATATACATACAATAAAAGTAACTAAAGCCAGCTTTTACTGAAAATAAAACCTGCAACGATTTAAAAAGTTTTATAAACTTCAAGAAACGGAAAAATTGAATATAGAATTAATATAAAAAAATGAGAGAAAAATTGCAACAAATTAAAATAATTAAATGTACATGCTTACAATTGTTGCATTTTATATTGAAATAATCGTGAAGAATAAATTGAGGCGCATTCGCGCACAAAAACAAACAAAGAAAAAAATGTACAAACACTTCAGACATCAGCTCAATTGCCATTGGCACCTTAACCACTATCGGCAGTAATACAGAAATATATTTATCTGGTTACATTGTTATAGAAAAAACATATACATATGTTTACATAAAAATAGTTCTGTCGATTCATATCAAGCTTTCTAAGTGATCGCACTATACACGTTGTTATAGATGGGGCGGTTTCGTCAAACAAGTTTAAAATAAATTCAGGGATACCGAAATTCCAATCCTATCTATTCTTTTGCAGGTGATAGCAGTATAGTCATTTGTTTCATTCAGCAAAATACCAAGCCTTTCGCAACATAAGGCCATTGGGCACAATATGCAAACGAGATCTTGCGATAATCTCTGAATGGGATTGTGCAAACAGGGTCTATTTTAATGCACATCAGACCCATCACAATTTTTAAATCACATAAGTATTAAGGAATTGCAAGGTCTTGATGTTCTTGGCATGAAAATCCAGTGTAATGTTTGTTGGACGAAAGATTTTATGCAGATCGGCAAAGATGCAGTCAAGAGTCTCGGTGCAAGAATACTTCACTCCATCTGATCCCACTATTATTTATACCACCTATGTATACCCACCGAAAATGAAATACAACATTCAGGCATTAGCCGGTGTTTCAGAGTCTACTTTAAAGCGTCTCGACCGCGTACAAGGGAAGGCGATGCTGCTTATCAGTGGCAGTAGGGTAAACAACTCTACTGACCAAATAAAACATCGACACAATGTGCGTTGAGTTTCGCTGTTTTACGTTTACTTCAACGAAATGTGCGCTAATGAAATTAGGGAACTTGCTCCATATGTTCGTATAACACCTTCTTCATTAAAGGCTCACCCGTTGTGTGGCCCACTGGCCACACAACACACTACAGCTACTACAGGGAATAAACTCCCTGCCTATGTCTTTGCTGCAACTTTCGATGTAGGAGACACTACTCTACCCATCCTTTTTCTAATAATCTTTTTTCCTAGTTCTACCACCTGCCAATGCTTGAGTAGGCGTTATCCCTTGAGTGCTGGTTCAACGATAACGAAACATTATAGAATCAATGAAATTAATGCAGAGTTATAACGATTTAGGAATGTAGGTTTATTGTCCATAACACAAGTGACAACTTCTTACGCTTTCTTTGCCAATGTTTTTATTAATCAGTACTTGTTTTCGTGAGTTTCTTAGTTGCAACTAAAAAATTAATTTAGCGTTTTTGTGGAAAAATTTGCTATTCGTGATATCTTTTGTTTCAAACAAGAGGTACGTGGAAACGGGGTATCTGGCGATATTCTCATTTGATAGGCATTTCTATGAAGTAGTGCTGCCATATGGCTGAAATAAAGTGGCTAAATGGTTGTCGCTGAAAGCTTTTAAGTCTCCAAAGAGAAAAATTGGATTAAGGTTTCCTGATGAGCTGGCTTAAACAACCAGCGAAATGCGCACATATAGTTTATCCCTGCTACAATTAATTAAAGTTTTTTAAAATCAGAATGAGTTGGGATAAAAGTGGGTAGAAATTTTTTCAAATAAAAGAAATAAGATCCTAAAAAATAATTTTTTTTTCTATGATTTAGGATACTAAATTTCAGTTTTCTCGCAGAAAGCGAGTGCTCAAAATATAATCCTAAACACCGGTCTCAACAAATCGCAACTATTAAAAAAAAATTTTACAGAGCAAAAAAATTTTGCTGCGGCAGGCCTACTATGCGGACAACTAACAAGATTCCAAGCCAGTGGTTAAAATATGATACCGAACATAATCCTTGCGACTTATGAGAATTATATGTTACTTTGTATTGGAAGTATGCCAGTAACAGACTGATTGTGAAGATGACCCACACGAAATTTGAAGACAGCGACAGTTTCAGTTCTTCAGATAAAGGGAAATTATTATTTACGATTCTATGTCTTTAGGCTATTTACTTAGTACGCATTTGGTGTTCGACATACTCCACACCAAATTTGAAGACTTTCAGATTTGTAGTTCTTGAAATAAAAGAAAAGTATTAACTGCTTTGTATGGAGCGCATTCCTCTGCCCGCTCCTATTTCTTTAAACATAGTGCGTTGGTTTTAAAAATATAAAGAAATTAATGTCTGTCTGCTCCTATTCTTTTAGGATTTTTCCTGGAAACGGTCTCCGCTTTAAAAATAGCCGGTAGCAAATTCAAAGTAAGATAGAAAAACTAATCATAGACAATGTGCGACGGGTTTGCCAACTACGCTTTGAAGCAATTGGAATAGAATCTTGATTTAAGGAAAAAAGTAATCTGAAACACTTTTTTTAATAAACCAACCAAATTGTGTCAAAATAATCACGTCTATAATCGTCAATTGAGATAACCAACTTTTTTCGACAAATGGTGAAAAAAATGGATGTGAGCGATATGTGGTTCCAACAGAGCTGCGCTACGTGCAATAAAGCTGATTCTCATGTATTTCGAACGACCGATATAACGGCTCTTACGAATATTTCGGTTGCATATTTCACATTGTACGTCCTCAAAAAATCTAAAGAAAATACCCGCTGCTTCAGGGGAATAATAAAAAAACGTTCAAGTGTTTTCTCAGGCAAAAAATTTACAAATTTTGAAAAACGCTTTACTTTCTTTAATATTCCCTCCTTGACAAATCCAATGATTTTTCGTATACTTTCTGAAACTTGTGTATACAAATCAAAGACGTTTCCTTGTAAATAGTTAAATCTTTGAATTTATCCTTATCGATGTCCTTTGAAAATACAATTAAAGTGTAAGACTTAAATTCTTTAAACTCCAAACGGAAGTAATAAAATTTGTTTTGTATTTTATTTCTTAATTTTGTTTCTTCATTTTATTTCCAGTTTTTTTATTGAAATGCAAATGAAAACAACAAATTCTAATTTCTTCTTTCTTTTCAGATCGGTTGAATTGATTGCCCTACTGGCCATATCCTGTACATTTTTCCTTTTTATGCACACAAATAAACTCAACAGTCGTCTTAAAGAGATGGAAATGAAATTACAGCCATCAGAATTTTCAGCACTTGGTCTGACAGGCAGTAATCATTTGGATTCACCCAGTAAGTTAATGTTTATAGAGTTGTTGTTGCTTTAGCTGTTTGTTGTTGTCTGTTACTGCTGCTGCTGCTGACGAGTGCCTGCATCCAGCTATTTGTTTCTTCATTCTTTTGTTTTATTATCCTCTTACTTTATAACGTTTGCGCGTTTCTCTTATCAAATTTATAGTATTTTGTACTTGTGTTGGCACATTGTCCATCATCTTACAACGTGTGGAGTTGTTGTTGTTATTATTTTTGTTTTTTTTTTCTAGCAATAAATTGTTCTTTGTAAGAAGTCACAGCAGCACAATGTTTTACAACATATTTGCTTAAACATATTTTGAATGCAAAATAACGAAAGGGCAGCAAAGAAAAAGCGAAATGAAAATGTTTCCTTCCTTTCACTGCAGTAAAACACTCGTATTCTATAAATTCTAGAAAACAAGCTGAGTGATAAAGAGTGCTTACGCTGTTCGAGAATTTGTTTGAATTCGTTTGAATGATAAAAAAATAACTCAGAGCACACGCAAAGAAAGAATGACATGTTCACGACAACTATATTAAGTAATCTACAAGAATATATGGTTGGGGTAAACATATTATAGTTTTTTTTTTAAATATTTTAAACATTGCTGATAAACATGTTATTACTTATATTGGATCACTAAATGATAACCAACCATAAAAAATTCAACATGGCTGGATTGCAACATATAATTTTTACTTAAATCCGAAACAACAACAAAGTCAAGCAATCATAGAGTATTTGTTTGAAAAAAAATTTGCTCACGAACTCGGTTGAAAGCTATTTGATCGATGAAAGAAGAGCCATATTTTTTATATGCAAAAATAATACGATTTTTATAGTTCAATCATATATTGCTTTCAGATAATGGTTACCCTAACCATGTTTTTTCTTTGTATGTAGTAGAGATAATCCCCCTATGATTTTCCTTACGATAATAGGATTCAATTTAAAATCCCTTCTATCAAAATTGTTAATCAGCCTGTTCATGATTTCAAACACGCATTAAATTGGAAACGGAATTCAAATCAAATTTCTATTTGGAGTGAAAAAAAAAATAAAATTAATTCCGGATAAAAGTATATTTTTTCGATCACTTTATTTTCGTTATTTTTTTATTTAACGCACTTCACATAGAAATCGGATTTGAATTCCGTTTTCAATCCAATCGGTGTTGGAATTCATGAATAGGCTAATTATTCCGAGATCAGTATCTTATATTTACACGAAAGTCTTCTGCGACAAAAACGCATTATTAAGATCAGCTTCTAATGTTCCGACTTACCATCGAATATCGTTTTTATTATCATATTACAGACTAATACAAAGAATTTCCTAAAGCTTACACTTAATCTTATATTTATCTTACCATTTTAGAGTCTTATATTATGATATATTTCTTATACTAAAACTACCGTTTTACACTTAGAATGCCACCTTTATAAGCCGACTATCATCTTAATCCCAGACTACTATGTAGATTTTTGGACCGAATTTCCGTCATACCTTTTCAAGTTTGGTTTGGACACAAACCGGTTTCGACTATGTGCTATCTTCAGTGTTTTTTTCCTTCTCGAGAACGATATTAATTCATAGCCACTATCACGATCATGTGATTTGACACCATTGGACTTCTTTCTTTGGGGTTATTTAAAAGAAAAACTGCACGTCAATAAGCCAAGTATAATTCAAGAGCTAAAGGATGCGATAATTTGGCACATTAGCGATACTGAATCTGAATTATGTCTCAGAGTCATTCAAAATATCAGATACAGGTATGCCACCTACGATCTCAAATCCCATGTTATACTCAGGCTGATCGTGTATTCAGCGCTAGTCTTATACTGCGACTATGGTCTCAAAATAAGAAAATTAAGTCATATTCATAATACCGCCTTTTTAGTAGATCGCTGTCTTAATGCAAACTATATACGAGTACTAATACTACAACTTTGATTTCAGAATCACCGGTAGTATGGCCAAACTACTGAAAGCATCGTCTTCACCAGATTATTGTTTTAAACACAAGCTAATGTCTTATACTCAGTTTCTCGTATTATATTTAAGCCATAACAATAGACATGGTGTGGCCTCAGTATAACTCAGTACACTTTTTTGTTCTTATATCGTAAAATAGCATATTTTTCTTATACTAGTTCATTTTACTCAGCATATCGTTTTTTTATCATTCTTACACCCAAACTAACGTCTTATATGAATATATTCCATATTATACTGATAATACAGTGTTACACTCAGACTAACATTTCAAACTCCCACTACCGTCTTATACTCAAACTCTTATACCCGCTTATTATTTTTACATAACAGTTGCAATGATATTAAATTTGTTTTGGTTATATTTTGGGAAATTTTTTATCAATTAAAAATATATTTAAAACAAAAATCAAATTCAGTAAACACCGTTAATGTGTTTAACTCAAACTTTTAGTAACTTAAACTTGTAAGTAAATATGCAAAAAGAAGTCGCCTAGCAAAAAATATTATAAAATCAGTGGCAGTATTTTTCCATGTTATTATGGCAAAAACAAACTTAATCAGACTTGTTAAAAATAAACTGTTAGTAACACGCTGCTCTAGTCGGATTCATGGTATAAAATTGCAGTGTTTGTGGCTGTGGCAGAAACAGTGGCAACTGCTAAAGCAAGTATTTGTACGATTTACATAATAATACAAGATATAAAACAACTACGTCATTTATATATATAAGACGGAACGTTGCTGAAAATTTAAATGAAAATAAATGAATAAGACAAATAATAATAATATCAAAGAATATTTAGTTGATTTTATTAATGAAGTAAAAATATTAGTTTGTTAGAGTAACTAGGTCAGGGTTTAGTGTTCATGAAATAAAAAAAATTCTGTTTATATGAAAGTAATACGTAGTTACTTGAGACTAAAAGTCGATTTATTTTGTAACTACGAACAAAAAATATTAGGAGCAATTAAAAGGCTCGAACACTGTGAAGACAAAAATGGTCAGCCGATTAAGCAGAAAAAATCATATTACAAAAATATAACTTTCAATATGTTTTTGTTAAGTTATAATTTGACTAATAATTAGTCCAGTTAAAAACGAATAGTGTTTTTCACTGCGTATAAAGCGCTGACACGCATCTCTTTCTCTGTTCGTTTTTGCTTTTACATTGACTCTCTGTGTGTGAACAAACCAACGGCAAAGACATTTTTACCTTCCTAAAGGGTATCTTTTTAGGCCCGATACTCAAGATTTGAAAATAATTTCGGGCATATGGCCACCCCGGCTGTTCTTGACAAAGCTCCTTCTGGACGTCTAATTTTCCTCAAAGTAGGTAGGGTCTGTTGTGAATTCGTTTCACTTCATATGCGCCAATTTTGTTCATTAACAAACCCGTTAAGCAAAAAATGGGCTTCATCCTTGAACACAATTTTGCAATAAAATCTTGTATCAGTTGATGACTCATTTTCAAAGTAAATCTGGATAATTTAGTAACGTTCTTTAAGCGTCAACCTATTCATGATGATTTGCCAGATTATACTGATCATATATATTAAAATATGAGCGCAGTACGATAGGCTTAAGAAAACACCATATATTAACTTTGAATTTATAGTCGTCGAGATTAGATTACGATATTTCATACAGTATTATAATCGCAAAGCTCGTAATATTTCCTAAAATATCTAATTTGGTCTCAAAAGGAAATCCAAAATTAATGAAGTTTACAACTTGTTCCCTTTCGTCAACCTGAAGGAAATCAATTAAAGTGTTGTTCATGGCATAGGGAATTTTTCTGTTTTAGGATTCCTTGCAACATTTAATGAGAGCTGATACCCTCTCTGGCCAACAATTATTTAAAACTTCAGTTGCGTTGCCAGTTTCTAGAAAATATACTACAGATGGCAACTGACAGGGGTTAATTTTCAGTTCCCAACTACAATTTCTGGCAACTTAACTGAAGTTCAGTTTATAAGATTTTAACTGACGCCTTACTTGTTGTTCTGGTCTCTGTAAGCCGCCCAGAATAGATCAACATTTTATAATTATTAGTTTTCGCCTTTTAAAACTTATTTAAACGGAAGCAAATATTTAGCTGTTTCTTGTGCATCCACCAAATCCTAAATGAAGTTTTTTACTCCGATACCGGAGTCAACACCGCAAAATATTATTACACCTATCAAAGATTTTGTTTGGTTTCAGCTTGAAATTTAATAAAGTTTTTAATTGTATCAATTAAATTTATGTCTTATACTCAAACTATCGTCTGTATTATACTATAGCTACCATTGTTAGCCTTTTCTTAAATATCCAACTGCTAATTTTAATTGTAAATCTTTATCAGCCTTGACTTAGTTTCTTCCAGTAATAGAAAAAAATTGTGCTAACTTTTTCTCTTTCTCTTAGTTTTTTTCTAGAATTTTGTATGAATGTTTCAGTTAACACTTTTAGACTTTTTCTAAAGCCCCACATTTATTTTCATTCATCGTTCTTAAGTGAAGAGATTGTCAAAAATTTGTAAAATTTATTAAACAAATTCCTTTCACGTATTGTTTACCGTTTCAGGTGCAAAAATGTCATTCCATATTTTTTTTCACAATATTTAAAATTGAGTGATGAGTGGGTGTGTGTTTATGAAATATAGACACTTGTGTGTGTGTGTGTGTGTGTGTGTGTGTGAGTGTATGTTATATACATAATTCTGGCAACATTGTATGCACAAGAATCAAAGAATTAATTCAACACTTAAATTGTGTAACGAATTTTTCGCATAGATAACTTGTTTCCTTGATTTTCTTGCACTTATTTTATATTTGGTTTATATCTACTTAATTTGTATAAAAGTTAAGGAAAGTTTAAATGAAAGTTGATGAATAAAAAACTTAAATAACAATTACAATTCCAGAAGAGAATGAATCCAAAATATTTATTTTTGAATGTAGCAGAGGAGACTCCCTTGTTCGGGCGACGACGACGCCTACTCAGACTACTGATTGCACCCAGCCTGCCGTCTTATAGACAGGCGATTGCATTATGCAAAGAATAACCTAAATGTAACTGTTTGTGCTTTTACTCATTTATTGTGGACTGTATTTTAAATGTTGCTAAATTTTCAATTTTTATAATTAGTTCACACATGAATTTTGATGTTTTCTTCTGTAAGACAGTATAATCACACCAGCGCCTTAATTGAGTCAATTAAATTTTAAATATAGTAGCATTCAATTATACTTTGTTCAGACATGCAATTGTTTAGGCAATTCTGAAATTTACGCAATTAAGACTTTGATTGAGCTAAATTTATCATACAACTTAATAAATAAATTATTAAGAAATTAGTAGTAAATTACACCCATTAATCGAGTCAAATTCCCAGTGAAGTGTGTTTAGTGAGCACAAAAGTTGTGTTGAATGACAAAATTAAAGCTCTTCAACAAGGTGTGGCAGTTGTCAAACTCTATAAATAAAAAATGAAGACAAAATTACCAAGTGACAGAGCTATCCGCACAAAAACATAAATAAATGTGAAAAGAAGTCCAAGTTCTTATACAAAAATTTAGTCCGTAAAAAGTACTGAGATCAAATTGGAGACCAGATTCTTCATGTGTACAATACCATGCCATAGGCAACTTGCAAGCTTGGTAATAGTTTTCCCATAATCCCATCTCTTATTAGAAAAGAACAAATATTGCCAAGCTAGCAAGTTGCCTAGCAAGGCGAACACAACACGAATTAACAAATCACAGCTTCTCGCAGTTAATGAAAAAAAAATTGTTTACTTCTGTTCGCAGCAGCACTAAGCAAAATAGAAATAAATAATAGTGACATCAATTAAAAAATTTTCGTGTGTAATGCTACAGCATCAAGAAAATATTTGGATTGTTGTCTAACCACTTCGGTACGAGCGTCGACTATAGGCGACGGCCACAGAAGCGCCTATAGCGCACGGCCGAGCGTCGACTATAGACGACATCCAGGAATTTTCACTTATCTCTGTGTTTGCGGAGTGCTTACTCGCATAATTTTCGTTTCGTTCAGACCATCGCCCAAAACGGTTTCACATCCGCAAAACGGTAACTGTGAAATAGGAGTTATTACTTTAGTTTTCTTTATATTTGAAAGAAATAAATAAAAGCGCGCTTCGTGACCGATAGGCGCGGTACCGAAGTGGCTAAACGTTCGTGCCTGCTAATAGAATTTACAAACACGAGTTAAAATTTTGTTATTAACAAGAACATTCAGAACTAATATTACTTGTCGCAGAATGATGAAAAATGAGAAAGTTTTATATATATTGCATAGTCGTATATAACGAAGTGGTTGCTACTGCTGCATGTTTAAACCCTGTACATACATATGCACATACATACATACTCGTACTTATGCATAGAACATCCTCAATTGCAAAATCAAAACGTTAATAATTTGATAGTGTTTGTGTAGCAGAATTTTCTGCTGATTCAGGTAATAATGCAGTAACGGTAATAATGTTAATGAATATGCATTTGGGAGAGAATATTAATCTATGTGTGTGTGTGCTTGCAGTAAACACGCTGCTTAAATACAACCCACACAAAACGCATTTGCTTTAATTAAATATTTATGATTTTTAGTTGTTATTTAAACATTTTTCCAGTTTGTTTATATTTGTTTTACTCCAAATTTGTTTTGATTTTGTGACCAAGTGTACATAAATGCGCCTGTGTATGTGTGGGCTCATATTAATAAATAATGAAGTGTTTGTTATGTAATTTTTTTACTTGATACCAATTTGTGGGGTTTGATTTTTTTTGTAGCCTTTTTAAATGGTAACGTTACATTTCGAATTTTCATGACGCCAAGTTTAATTATGCGAAAAATGAAATCTTAGAATTCTGATGAAAATTCCTTAAGAATAAAACACTAGCAAAGAACAAAAAAAACACGTGCTAGGAACATTAAAATCGGGTGCAGATAAAACAACTTATGTCAGCACAATCAGTTGCACAATTATTGCAGCTTAACAATGAAAAATACAAGTCCTAATAACTGAAAAATAATAAAACTTAATTTTTAAATGTTCTTTAAAAACAATGTAAGCGGTTGTGCCTTTTTATAGGAAAAAATAGCTGATGCTACGTTAGTTCTGAAAATTGTTTGAATATCGAAGTTATGTTGTTTTTACGTAAAAAAATCTAAATTGTTTTATATTTCCCCTCACACATTTTTAGACAGAAATAATTTATACGCATGTAAGAATGTATGTAGGAAAGTATTCGACAAGTCTCCTGAAAAACAGTTTTGTAATATTTTACTGAAAAGTTTGTGAGTTCATACCAGTTGCATGACTTTAGAAGGATTTGGAGCCAGGATCATACTGCCATTGTTTCATAAAAGGAAGGGGTTTATTCTGCAGTGCATGGGATATAACTGACGTCCGCCGAGAAACCAGTATCACAATTACAGTCCTTAGTTAATGTCAGGTTTCAAATTTTATTTGTTTGACGGCCCAATAAAAATGCTAAATGTCTGATGGTTTTTTTCTAGAATATTCGGTATTTCTCTACCACTCTACTCATACGGTGTCTTAGACGGTTTAATGTTCTTTAGATCCAGGGCAAGACAAAAGCGAATGCCAGCCCTCCTCCCCCTTCCTGAAATCACTTAGAGTACCAGTTTCGGCAAGCGTGAATTTCAATTCAAATTTCAGCTGGATGCCCGCCAGATGAAGACTTAAAATTCGCTTTAGCAGTAAATATTTTTGCGGATTGTCGGTGAACACAGATAAGAAAGGAGTGACCATATCGTAATGATAACTTTTTCGAATTGTTATATTTCAGAAGCCCTCAAACAATGCCATCCCGCTGTCAAAATATTTAGTAAGGCTTGTCATTTCATTATGCATTACTTCAAGCCTGTCGAGCGTGTGGAAATGATTACAAAATATTTTCAAAATGCGCCATTACGCTCGGAATGCGCCACTACACTCTTTTGGACTTTTAGCTAGGCAGAGATTTGTGCGGTATAAAGAAAACATAGACGCCATAGCGGACAGTATCGAAAAAGTTCTAAAAATGTAGGTGAGGCGCCAATCAGCTGACAGAGTCAATCTGCATTATTTTGCGGTTGGGCTTGGTCTTACATTGGTATAAGATTATGCTGACGCAAGAATTGAACTCGGACGAACACAGACAACGCAATGAGTTCGCTAATTGGGCTCTGAAGAAACTGGCCGGAAATGCGGATTTCGGACAAAAATTCAGCTTCTCAGACTCCCAGCAAAGCCGAGGAGGTCAATCGAATGGTGTGCTATTCCATAAGTAATGGAATAAATGCTGGAGGAGGATGGTGAAAAAGGGGAATTTCCTCTTCCAAACCCTTAACATTTTTCCAAACCACATTTTTAGAAAAATTTAAGAATTGTGCTCGTTAATATTTCGCATCCAGCAGCTAAGCTGAATTCGTGCCTGCACAAATTTAGCTTCACAATAAATCCAGAATCAATTAGACATCTCACACGGTTTGTGTTTTATTTAAATTTATTTTCCTATCAATCTTATCTGCTGACACTATATTAAGTGGCTTTGTTCTATTCTTTACTATACTGTCACTTAAAAAATTGTTTACTTCAAAAGCATTTTTATAACAAATTTCCAAGGATTTTCTAATTTTTTCTTTTATTTTTTTTAATTTCCCTCCGTTAGTTTGTCAAGTTCAGTGCTATTATTAAATTATATTTTAACCATATTTATCTTTCAATAATTTAACATCATTATTGTCCTCGTTGTTATCGTGTAAAAAATCTTTTTAACCCCTCACTTTTGTATTGAATTGAAGTACAAACGTATGTCTGTATATTTGTTCTCCTAAGCCAACCAACCAGCCTTGTAAATAATGATGTTTATCCGTTTTGTAATAAATAAAGAAAATATTTAACTTAACTGCTTAATAAGTGATTTTTATTATCAAGTGGTGTATAATTTTTATGTTGCTTTAAAATAATAATGGGCATCTTCAATTTTTTTTTGACGAATTCATTTGTTATAGAGACCATCAAATATTTAATATGCATGGGCACGTGAGCAAGTGATTTTTGACTTGAGCTGGCTGCTAAATTATAAGCGTTAATACTCTATGACTGTAATAAAAATCAATGATGAGTTTTAGCGGTTTTTTGATATGTAAAGATCAAATACTCTTCCTCAACAAAGAAAAAAAGACTTTAGCTAAACTTTGGTTACTAGAAGAAAAAGAGAAGTTAAAGAAAAGTTTGGTTAGGAGATAGTCGCATATTAAGCTATTGGTATATTAAGGTCGACCAATAAAAGAAATGGTAAATAAGGCGCACGGTAGTGTGTACATTACACGAAACCATTCGAGCTGTTTCTACCTCCCTCATACTTTAATCATAAATATAAATAACAATGAAACTTTAAATACAAAGACTCCACGTACAGGTAACCCTATAAGGGCAAGGAACATGTAAAAAGTGAATATTAGTACCTATTCACTGACTCAATTATCATTATTATGGGACACTTCCACTGTAGCTAGAAATTTGGTGTACAGGTGATAGTCCTTGAGGAATAAGTATTTAGAAAAATCGGAAAACTGGACTTTTTTTATCTAGGAGGCTAGGGTGCCCCGTATTAGTTCGGCATACTTCCACTATAGGGCAAGAGCTGAAATTTGGTGTAACCCAATCATCTGTAACATTTAAGTTGAAAAAAGTTTTTTAGATAAATACAAATAGATTTATACATTTACAAAAGAAAAAATAACTTTGAAAAAAGTACAAATGTTAAAATAAGGCTAAGTTCGTATCCAAAAATTTCAACCAATAAAAGCACTGAGATCAAAATGAGGATCAAATTCCTGTTTCTAGTTGGCATCATAATGGGGCTCTGTATGATTGGACGTATAGCGAAGCTGGAAAAGCTGTCTGGATGACAACGAGGAAGAATCAGTTCAAAGCCTTATCTATCACTGCCGGGCTCTGCAAGAACGGCGGCTCAAATATTTGAGCCAAAGATTTTTGCAGGACCTGGACTGTTTTAGGGATGCGGCACTGACTGGCGAAAAGCTCCAGGTGATTCTTGCGGACTACATACCCTAGAGTTCTATAAGGAACTACTAGAGTAGATAAATGATCGTCGGGGCACTCGCTGCATGCGAGCTGCCCACCTTACCTAACCTATTACAAAGTACAGTTCTGCTAAACGAGAACTGCACCTGAATGTTAATTCTAAATAGTGAAGCAGGCTCCCCCTCTGATATTTGGTAGAAAACAACATTCATGCCCTTGTTAATTTTTTTATTATTTTAGACTACAGTTATACGAGTACTATATTCAGGAATACAACTTAATTGCGCAATTAGGAAACTTACGCGATTAGGGTCTTAATTGGGGTCAATTTATTATACAAAAACTAATGATTTGAGTAATGACAAAAAATATAAACAAAAACGAAAATAAACGGCGGATGAAAATGACGGCTTAAAAAAAATACGGTTTAAATAACTAAATACTTTTTAATAAATTATTAATTTTTTATAAAAATTCTTTTCAAGAGGTATTTCTCTTAATTTTTCTAATTTCACAAACACAAATGTTCACGAACGAAACAAAAGCATTTTCAAATGTCAAATGCTAATTAAGTTAAATTGCATATGTGTGAACAACGAAGTCTTTAGCTCAATTTAAAATTTAATTGCTTCAATTAAGGTGCATGTCTAAACATAAAAAAAGTTTATAAAGCAACTTTTAAGTTATAGCGCACATGCCTTCTATATCTATCAGGATTTCGATAAGCAGTACAATAAATAAGACTCCACATGATTCGTGTGATATTAAAAATTTTGTTTCACAGAAAATTGCAGTGATTTTATGAACAAAGGCGATTTTTTATGATTCCGGAGATTTTTTGTTTTTTCTTTTTTGTTTCTTTATTTTAGCGATTTTATTTGTAAAAACCTGGTTTCAAATACTTTCGAAGGCCCTCATATAAACTAGAAAATTTAAATTCTTCACTTACCGCCAGATCTATTTTATGTTTACACATTTGGCGAAAGCAAAGCTTTTAATTTAAATTTTTAACTTTTAATCAATTCCCTTGAAAAATAATACAACAAAAACGCTACATTTCCGCACTTTATTTCAGCTTAATTCACTTCCAACGGAAGTTAAAACAAATAGTAAACAATCCATTAAAATTACAATGTCATGTAATTTATTATAAAAACCTTGTTAGCCTATAATTATGATTCAGGGTTAGAACTCTTGCACGTCATTGCCTATTTAGGAAATTTATCAACCAAAAAAATCTATCCTTAACAACATGACAATGCACATGTACGAGTACGAGTACATATTTTCATACACATTGGCAACAACAACAAGTAAAGTATTTTTATGTAACTTTTCGTATGTTTATTTAACAAATTTATTATATAAACATTTATATTTAAAAGGGCAATATTTTAAACTTTGCAGCTTTTTGTTTTTTGAAATTAAGAGAAAAATAGAATTTTATAATATTCTAGATTATTTAAAATGGTTACACTGTAGCCAACAATGTTAATACATCCAAAACTCTTCGGTTGATGACTTTGCTAATGGTAATTCGATCTGAAACCCCCTCAAGTTCCAAAAGGCCTCTACGTAACCAGAAGCCTTTTGCTGAACCTCAAGGTTCTTCCGGTAAAGGTTCTTCCGGTGCCCCTAGGATGTAAGGAGATTTTATCTACTTTACAGTGACAAAGTTATTAGAATGAGGTTAAGGAAGGCTTTATAAAACATCTGCTTTTTGACTTCTGGGCGCTCACTATTTCTGTGGACAGTTACGAACTTAGTAAATTTGTTAAGAAGCAAATTCATTTCTTCGTTTACTCCAGGGAACATGGATATTGTGGAAATTCCCGGAATTAAGAGCATATAGTCTCTATTTTTACAAAACAGCCAGAATAAAGACCCATGGTCAATGGGTGTGCTTTTAATGAAACCGTGAACCTAACCTAACCTCTTCGCAATTTTTCGTGATAAAAGAAAGTAAATCAAATAATAATAAGTTGTAGAAGAAACTTTGTCTTTGTAACTGAAGTAACGTATATTCGCCTTTATGCGTAATTTAGTTACGTAAAGCATAGATTTATTAACCGATACCACACAAATCTTAATTACACACAATTTTAGATAGAACTTATTTATGCAGTAAGCCTTATCGTGTCTAAAATAGAGAGGACGGCAGGAATATATCCACTATTAGATCGAGTAAAACGGCTTGACAAAAATTAAGTGTAATGCGAAAGAATTATAGTTTAAAAGCAATATGTGCAGTAGTTTTTGCTTAATTGAGGCCCGCATAATTGATTGACGAGCTTAATTGATGCAAAAATGTTAGATGACGTTTTTTTATAGGAAGTATGGAGGGAAATTCCCGCTTAAATTAGATTCGTTTAATTCAGTTACCCCCTTAACTCATAAAAATTAAAGCAGTTATTAGGAAACACCCACAAAAAGCCGGTTAATTAAAAATGGAATGGCTTAAATATATGTACATGGTAATTGTTCACATCACATATTTTGATTTGTTTTGCTAAATTCGAACATTTTATTTAGAAGTTGTTCGATATTTGCGGTGCAAAATCATACACTTATGATGTGTGCGTGTAATTGGCTCGCGAACCAATTATCCACACACGGCGAACAAATCGCATTAAACTAAAACGTCAAACATGAATTGCCAAGCGGATGACGCAATTGTACTTTTGATTAATTTACATACGCAATAAAAAAAAAGAAAAAAAAGAAATACGTTAAAGTTTGACCAGATGACGGAAATTCGTTCCAAAAATCTACATCAAAACACCCTGTCGGATTATAAAATCAAGAATCAGTTGAAAAATCTTCATTATTAACTTCAGTAACTTGGAGCAAGAGGTCGAGCACGAACATATCATAAGTGTATGGGCGGCTTAAGGACACACACGTCTAAAGCAAACATTATATGTTATTACTGATGCAAAATATAAGTGTTCCAAAGCCCCTATAAATAGAATTTCGAAAAGTATGAACTCAATTGTGAAGCAGTCGGAGATAATGTTCTGTTTAATTGATTATGCTGCTCAATGAAAAGAAATTCTGTTGTCATTGAATTAATGAACAGAGTATCGGATAAACGGGGTTTCGTTTATAAAATGAAATGTCTCAGTGTTTAAAAACTATTCTGTTCATAATTACTTTCAAATTTCCATCCGTATTTTTTAACAGTCCGCTTTGGCTTAATTTATTTTCCCAAAATGCACAAATTTAGATGCATTCTGTTTAATTGATTATGCTGCTCAATGAAAAGAAATTCTGTTGTCATTGAATTAATGAACAGAGTATCGGATAAACGGGGTTTCGTTTAATTGCATCTAAATTTGTGCATTTTGGGAAAATAAATTAAGCCAAAGCGGACTGTTAAAAAATACGGATGGAAATTTGAAAGTAATTATGAACAGAATAGTTTTTAAACACTGAGACTTTTCATTTTATAAAGGTAGCATTTCGAAAGATATTTTTTTCGCTTGCACCGGCACAAAAACTACAGCCATTTTGGACATTCAGAAGAATTATCATGAGATTTCTTTCTGCGAAAAGTCAATGACAATCTAAATATTTGCAGAATAGTGTGATACAGGCTTAAAAAATCTCAATAGGAATAAATAACTCCCTAAAACAGGCATATTTTAATTACTTAGGAAATGGTTTAAATTTCCAAATTTTTTATTTAAGTTTAAACTTTAATCCATATACATGGTTAGAATTTGTTTAAAGCATTAAAGCGTAAAACTTTAAATGCAATAGTTGCATGAATTTAAAAACTGCATGTAAGTAAAAAATGCCAAACATAGTACGTCAAATAATAACAATCTTTTAGATTACGTTTAATCCCTTAAAGGAGGACAACAAAGTTTGGCAATAAGTAATTTCGTTATCAAGTCTATTTGTCTCAATGCACTATTAAAACTTTCTGGCATATTTTTCTTGCAAGTGGTAACTCTGGTATTTAACACCTGTCACATATAAATATTTTGATTATTAAAACTGGAGCGCAAAACAAAAGAAGAACACATATTATTGAGAATACTCATTTCGAAAATGTGGAAATTTAGGCAGAGTCCGGTCGCAAACTTCGCGGAATTTTCGGTCGGGAAAGGGCACCTAAAGTGTCCATCTGAACGGATTCGTTATGAAGTAAAATTGTTGAATTTGGTGCTCAGAAAATCCTCACGCGATCCAAGAGAAATAAATGCATCCATAATGCGCAACTGTCTGGTGCGAATATTGGCAAGTCGACGTAATTGGGCGTTAATTTAGTTTCAAGAAGCCGCAAAAGCGTAGTGATTAGGTCCTCAATTGGAGGGCATGGATCTGAACAACATGTGGTTTCAGTAAGACGACGCCAACTGCTACACAGCAGCAACAATTTTCAGAGCAAATTATGCCACGAAATGTTGATGTCAACTAGATACCAAGATCAAGCGATTGAATGCCGTGCGATTTTTTCCTTTGGGATTTCGGGAAAACTTGGGCCTATGCGAATATGCCCGAAACAATTCCTGAACCCGAAACAATTCCTGAACTCGATGTAGTCACATCGTTATGAAAAATACATCGAAACTTCAAGAGATTAGCACTGGCATGTCATCAAAGCTTGCCCTAAACCTCTAAAATAATGCTGCCCTGCTGCTGAGTTTATTTGCTTAAATGTTGCCCTTGATCTTGCAAAATGTTGCCTTAAAATATTGCCCGTGTATCTGTCTAGAAATACGACTAATGCTAGTTCATTTTGTAATAAATTTTAAAAATTTCTTCAAATCAATTTCAAATGATTTTTATATATTTTTTTTGTTATTCACCTCAAAAACTTCCTAAGTCTTTCATTAACCCAATAACAAGCCAATAGTCAGCTTCCGGCTTTATCTCAATTTCCAAAAAAAAAACAACTTTGTACAACAACAATAAAAACTCCATAAAATTTATCTTCTCTTAAAAATCTTAATACAATCACGTTAACAAAAGAAAATGCAAATAAAAAAAGGAAAAAATCAAACAAATTTTCATTGAAAATGTTCAATTGTGTGGAACATAATGGCAGTCGAAGGCTCTTATAAACCAATGTACACGAGTACTTCTAATAATATTTCTAAGTATTTGCTTTTGTGTACGACTAGCAGTCAGTATTGACATAAAAAACTAATTTGTTTTTTGTTATTTCTTACAATTTGTATACAATTCTTTGCTAGATTTTTTCTTTTGCGACGTTAGAATAATGAAGGAAGTTAAATGCAATAAAATAATGTTTAATGAAGAAAACCAGGTTTTGAAAACACACATAAAATACTTAGTTTTGAAAAATGAATCAAGAACTTATGCGGTTGAAAACTATAAAGTAAGAGGGACTACCAGAACTCAGGGAAGTATCTCCAATGGGAAGAGGGATTGAAGGAAGAAGTGTTTGTGAATATTCGATAGAAGCTTTCCCACACTGAACGTGACAGGATAGTCCTTTTGCAAAGAGTTCATTTCACACAAAGTATGGCGAATGTACATATTTTACCTGTGAAGTGTTGTCCAATCCAATGGTCAATTAGCCTGTAATGGAAGAGAAAAGGATATAACGCTGAAGAGTTCTAATGAGAAACTGTCTGCTTTCGCAGAGATTCCAAATAGTATTGGTTCATTCACGGGGTTGCAGGAAGTATCTTATTTTCACTCCCCAAAATACGCGTTTTCTTAAACGAAAATTTTGAACTGTTGTTTGATACAAAACAATCTCACTCGAATGATTAAATTGGATCCGCCTGCCCATTCATTAGAGTTGCATTCCATTTATATTCAGACATGGTTGTGCAAATAGTAAGGAGATGCCCATTATCTTTTAGAGAAATTAAGGTTTAGTTTGATTAAAAAAATTAAATATTTCCGTTCCCCTGGGTCTCCTCAATGAATATGCGTCTTCGACTCGCCACAATTTCAGTTGTTGTGTTCTCTTTTGTGCGCTAGTGGACTGAGTGAGCATTTTTAGTGTTCCTGGATAGATGCAATATTTCTTATTTTAAGCTGCCGCAAGAAATCGATGTCGAATTAACTGTATCATATAGTGGAAATCGTTTTGGCCCATTTTGGTAGGCCAATAATGAAACAAAAACAGCAAGGGCGATGCCAGCAATTTCAGTATTGCGATAGGTCAAGTCATAGGTACTACATGGAAGAGCCGCCATGGCAATGTAACTTGGTTCTATGAAATATTAATTTTACTGGTTTTGTACTACAGGGTCGCGGTCTGATGAAAGGCAATGAGAACAGCTTTCACCCTGAGATATTTCTACGTTGCATGGCAATATAAAGAACTCACATCTTCAACTGGTTATGGGTAAAACTACAGGTGAGAAAAATGACGCGGAATATAGCCATGCGAATTTACTCACCCAATAAAGAGCGTACAACAGTATCGCCGACATTGTGAAAACACCAACCAAGTCGCATTGACTGGCCCGAAACCCTTCCTCCAGTTTAGTTTGCGAAATGTTGATTTATAGAAACAGTTGTTGGACTGTGTCGTGGATTAAAGAAGCTTTTAAAACGGGGACAGAAGCTAATGGTGGTACCTACATTGGGGTACTGGGCATAAGGTCATCGATTCATTATTTGATCGTCCGATAGGGTGATTTGATATAGATATTTTGAATGAATTTAGAACCATCTCCAAACCTAACTTGACAAAGGAATACGGAAATTCGTTTCGAATATCTACATAACAATATCCTTCAGAATCTTAAATACAGGATGTTCGCCGGGAAGGTATACTACTTTGTTTGTTTATAATATTTGATTAAATGAAAGAGAATGGATCGTATATTAATAAATGTTTTATTTAATGTCTGCAATTATGTACGGAATACAATATCAGATAAATGTCCGCCTCTGTTAGCCTCACAAATGCGAGCCCTTTTGAACACATTTTTGATCACATCCTCACACATTTCACGCGATATTATCACGATATCGCTCCCCATTGACAGTTACCGTTACGCCATTTTCAGTTTCAAAGTAAAGTCCAATGATTCCTACTGACCAAGTTGCACACCAGACTGTCACTTTTAATGGATGCAAAGGTGACTGATAAATAATTTAAGGGTTTTCCATTGCGCAGAACCGACTATTCTGTTTATTCACATATTCATTCAAATGAAAATGTGCCTCGTTACTCATTATGGCGTAAAACAAAGTTGTTCTTTGAAGAACAAGCTCCTGAGCACGGTGTCGAATTGAGGTTGATGGATTGTTTTGAACACTTTCCTGAACAGCAGTAATGTTTTCAGCCGATCTTTCAGTACGTTGTGGTTCATGCTTGGACCTATCAGCTACAGTCGCTCTTTCTTCGGAATCATTCACCACAGGATCAATAGTGCGTCTTGTTGGCAAGTTGTTTCTCCCAAAAATTTCACGTAACTTTCTCAACGTCACAGTAAGCGAAGATTGATTTTGATAAAATGTTTTAACGATTAAAACACGTTGGTTTACCGAATATTTTTCCATAATAAATTTGCTACGTCTCTACTTTACGACTGCCAAATATGAACTGTCAAGACTAATGTTTACCAAAATGGCGGCAATACAAAGTAGTATACCTTTCCGGCGGACACCCTGCATATACAGCAACCGTGCCCGCTCTCAAGCCCAGGAAAGGTTTTTGTACAATATGTAGCCTAGTTGAAGAACGCTGCTATTTAAAACAAGCAATGGTGACATAGACTACATAAGGGCTGTAGAACTTAATACCGTACAGCGGGTATACAATTATTGGAAATGGGCAATCATGCGAAATGGGCAATCATGCGAAATGGCCAATCATGCAAAATACCCTACGAAAGCCGCCCAACAATGACTTCCAAAATGCCCAAGACCTTTTCCGTATTACGATGTAATAAATCAAAATCTTGAAACCACATACACACAAAAGTAAACTGTAGAGACTTCTTTTCAATAGTCCAGTAACAAGTTCATAAAATACTATTTTAAATTTATCCCATACTTTTTCCAGGCACTGTTAAACTTTAACTTATGCGCCTTTCACTAATAAAAATTAATATCTGTTATCATAAATGTAAATCCTTTCAAATACATGTATGGTAATTTTTCCAATCTTTAATCTTTTCATCTGCGTGCTGGACGGTCAAAGCGTCTGTCCTAACACATGAAATAAATTGTAAAGAACTGTAAAGTTTACAATACACTCATTAAAATAAAATAGATTTTAAAATGTCTTAGCATAAATTTGTTAGGCATGGAAAAAGTTTATGATTTGAATTACTATCATTATGGTTAATTAAAAAAGAGAAAAACACATCACTTACGATACAAATTCAAGTGCTAGCAAAAAAGTGAAAGGATTTGATAATATTTATAATAAAAAAGTCCATATAATTTGTTTAAACAAACATTAGGTAGTACTAAAAAAGAGCCAATTTCCTGATAATATAATTATTGATGATAAAAAGAGAGTATGCCACTGTTTCGAGAACTAAAGATTACTAGTCTTTAAGATGCCAACGTCGAACCAAGACGGAATAAGAGTGCTGTAGACTTTTGTCCTTGTTAGAAAGTTTAGCAGAAGAAAATTTTATCTGATGTTTAACATTCTTTAGCCAAATAAAACTATGGAAATTTCTTCCTTTGGAAGGTGGTCAGGGACAACCTGTAACATGCCAATGCAAATTTACTAGGTAGCCAATTTTTGTTACGTTACAATTCTCATTTAGATTATAATAAATATTAAATATAGTTTGGAGATTTGGCCATGAAAATAGAAGTAGTTTTAGCTACTGTACGAACTATTGTTTCAAGCAGACCTCTAACACTGCAGTGAAGAGCTTTGCCGATGTTCCTGTTCCACCCGTAGTAGAACCATAGACCACAGTTTTTCCGAATACAAAGTCACTAAAAATGACCTGGTATTAATCGCAGTTTAGTTGCATGACGAATATAATCTTATTATGCGGAATATTAGGCCTCCGGAATTTATCTTGTATTAGGACACAGAGAGGGGCTAAACAAAAAAAATAGTAAAAATAAGAAAAAAATGTTACAAATTAGTCCCGAATACACAAGGTTCCGCGAAAGTTAATCTTGTATCTAACATAGTATAGTCCGTTCGGTATACAAACACAACGTCTAATCAAGTTATCTTATATTCTTTGTATTTTGCCGAATACAAGATCTTTAAATTATCTTGTATTAATCGCAGTTTAGTTGCATGGGAGACGAATATAAGGTCTCCCGAAATTATCTTATATTCTTTATATGAATATGAGGTCTTTCGAATTGATCTTATATTCTTCATATATATGTAATCATACTTTCCCGAATACGAGGTCCCTTAAAATTGTCTTTTGTTTGCCGTAACCTAGCTACCTATTAAACACTAAAGTTTTGTGTGGCTGTGTTCATACAATACCATCTACGTATTAAAGAAAGCAGACCTTTAGCCAAACCCTAGGAGGACTAAACCAAAGCCAAGTTGAAAAATAAAACTTCTTGTTTACCGTTTCCGGTATCTAAATCTTATGTCATTTGTGGTGGATTTTGGATTTTGAGAAAAGAAAAAAGCACGGAATCAGGTCTGTGGAGCAGCGAGATTGTTTTTCCTAGCCGAAAACACGTTTGTTGAAATGAATATCCTTAGTTAAAATATCGACTCCTCCCCAGTCATTCAGACCGGTAACCATAAAATCAAATGAACGAGATCTTGAAATCTGATTACTAAAACTTGGCCTGAAAGTGTATCACTCTCCTAAGTCACGCACTCCCAAGGTTGCCACACTAAATTGCATGCTTCATTACTAAATTTGTGAGACCATCGTTTATTGTTTTCGCTTAACATTTAACACGTTGAGTGCCACGCGGTTTTATAGCGACTTTCCCGTCAGGCCATGCGAGTGTCAGCAATGGGAAAATATTGCAAATCGTGCTACGAAGAAAATGCATCACAGAGGGGCAGAAAAATATCACGAAATTCGACCAAACAGGTTATAACATTTTATGATACTTGCGAGGGACAACCATTTTTATGTTTACCTTGTTTTAATAAAATCCATTAAAGTTTTCTAAAAAAATATTCAATTTTTTGTCACCGGTGACTGACGTGGCACATAACGTGTTAAATTGTCAAATGATTTGGTGTAAAATTTATGTGACTAAGAGTTGGAGAGGCTTCCGTGCACATTGCTTTTGAGACTGCAGTGCTATATGAGATGTAAGATTCCGATTAACTCCCTGTTAGTTTCACGTGCAACATGCAAGTCAACTTTTGTGTTGCGCATTTAAAATAACGAGCTCGTGAGTCGGCCAGGACATTCAGAAAAATTTAATAGATCAGCATAGAACAGATTGCTAACTAACGCTTCTTATTTAAGCTCAAGAATTATTTGGCTCCCTGGACAAAAAAAGTAGATTTATCGGACTTTCCAAATTCGTATGCGTTCAGCATTGAACATAACGTAGACATGCAGCAACTTGTCACAAAGATATCAAAATAAGTAGACTGGACTACTACAACTTGACTAAATCTAGCCTGACCTAATATATTGATCCGCTTATAACCTGAAGTTATAACATAATACTAGTACGCTGACACTGAAGATTAGTAACGAACCGAAGAAAAATTTGGCCGCTCCTCATGTACAATAGTAAACTTTCTTTAAAAAGGTAAATTGGAAATACGTGTTCCCCTAATACTGACACAAAAATATTCGGTCATTTCATTTACTGATTTGTTAAACTAACAATGAAAAGCAGTAAGGAAAATCAATGATGCAACTTGATTTATTCATTATTTATGAATTATTAATTTTTCACATTTGTTTGTTTGTAAATTATTGATTTGTTTACAAAACTAGCTTACGAATAACCTGTTGCGAAAACATTAAATCAACTAAATATAATAAAAAAAAATATATTGAGCCCATAAAAAGTAAACCATAGCACAATGGGCTTTTACAAAACATTGGCTACATAAAACTCTAATTACGTTAATGATAGATAAGCAGGAAACAGAGTGAAAATAAAAACTGACTTTGTACATATTAAATGATGCAGAGTTTTATTAACTTCAAGCAACAATAAAGTGGTTTTAGTTATTTTGTTTCCTTGAAAATAGGATTATCGATAGCATCACGTATCTTGCAAAAGAGTTCAACTTTAAATTCGACCATTTGGAGGTCACAGAAATCGGACAGGTGTTGCCGTGCCACACTGGTCACAATATAAAACCCTTTGTCTCCAAAGGGCCGCACAATTCCAGCAGAGATTTTTTTTAGCCGCCTCACCCTGCATATTCTTTCGATTTACCAAACTTGGTACCCGTGCTCTCAGGTGCTTCATAATACGGCTAAAGAGAGCTTATAACTGGGCAAAGGACATCTGCTCTGAATAAACTGAAGCAGTTTCTGGTGGAAAAGTTGTGCAAAAAAAATTGTTTTGGCCAACCGCTAGATATTATATACATACTCGTATAAAAATTAACTCATCCACCTATTGAGAGGTGAGCAATTGATCTCACGTTTCGAAGCAGTCCATTGGCCGCCAAGATCATGCGATTTGACACCACTAGCCTATTTTTTATGGGGATTGGTGAGATACCGGCCAAAATGCTGGAAAAATATGCCGAAATTGGAGCTCACGGATGGACCACATACGATGTAATTGCGCGACCCAATTACTTGCAATAATCTTTAAAAGGTCAATGGCAGGCGTTTATTTTGTGTTCGTTCAATTTTCAAAAACCAAAGCGGTTAAAAAATCACCTATATATCTTCTAGTATTTTAAAACATGCACTTTAATTGCTTAAGTATTTAAATTTAGAAATGAATCCTAAATTGAGCTTAATTTACCAAACAAGAACTCAATCAACAAATAGAGCAATTAGTACTTAATTGCTTTAATGCAACCCTGGTGAAGTGTGTTTAGTATGCAGAGAATTCTGCAAAATGAACACATGATATGTAATAGACCACTAACTAGACCCGACAACTTACAACAACATTACCACGATTAGAGAAGACGAATAACAAATCTTTTTGTTAACTCTTTCATTCAATAGGTGATAATTAGCAATCTTTTGCATAAATGCCCATAATACTTCATAACACTATATAACTATCAAATTCTAATTGAGTAAACTAAATTACATATGTGTGAACACCAAATTTTATCACTAAATTTAAAATTTAATTGACTTCTTTAAGGTGTATGTTTGATACTATTGGGAATTTGTCGGTATTCTTTAAATAGTGAGTGGTATAGAGGATTAATCAACAAATTTTTCTTACCACAAATTAAAAATTACAGCTGGAGCACATGTGGTGCAGCTACGCACCGAGCTCTCGGCTAGACATTTAGCAAAAAGCATTTCCGGGTTTTGGCAAGACTGGAACACGGAAATGCCCCGAGCATTCTTTATTATGGAAATGTTAAGTGAACAATCTACAGGCTCTAGGGGCTCTCATACAGAATATATAACAACATTGCCGAGAACTTCTTGCCAGAACGAAATGCTTCAGACTTGTTTCTTCAAGGAGTGTTAAGAAGTCACGGTTCTTTGTGAACACTCTCTAGACTCTAAAAGACTGTAGAAGGCTTCCTGCCAGAACTATTACAATTGCGGTAAAAGGGCTCAAATTGGGAATAAGAGCAGCGTTTTATGGATATCAATTTAAAAAAATAATGGAAGAAATTCTAAAATTTTAAATAAACCTTTCATAACAAATTGAAATTGTGGCGTTTTAGTTTTGGGGACACCTGTTATGTACATAAAAGTTGTTTTATAAAATAGGAATTATGCCGTCATTAAACACAGAAATCTTGTGAAAATAAATAAATTTCTTAGCAGCTGTTTTTATGTAATATTTTTGCAGGGGATTTGGGAACATTCCTTGCCCGAATTTGGAAATAATAAAAAAGTATCTGGCAATCTTGCTCAAGTATATTGATTTAATCTAAAATGCATTTTTCTTTTCCTTTTTCTTTTATAGAACATGAAGATATCAACACTTTACATGGCACCTATCAATACCTTAAAAGTACTGGCCAGGTAAGACCACAATTTTTATGTTAAATATTTTAAGTCTCTGTCATGACGCGCACCAAGCTCTTATCGCCGCAACATTTGTAAACATAATACAACCATTAAGCATCTAATTTAAAATGGTACGGTTTATTGCTCGCATCCTCTCGCTATCTGTATTTGAGAATCTTTCTCAACTCTACTTCCTGCTCATCTAAACATTTATATTAAAAACTATTTCTCGTCCTACAGCGTATCGTGTGTGAAAAATGTCCATAAACAGACTTTTTTCTAATATTATTTTCAACAGATACTGGTAATATGGTTATGTTGCACTGGTTGCCACATTTATTTTAAAATGATTTATTATCTATTACTATGATTTTCAATAAAAATAATTCATGGTGATTGATATGCATTTGATTTACAGACATTTTTGTTTCATCAGTTTCTTAATGTGCATATTTGCTGTGCAAGTAAAAAATATCTTAAGTTTGTGGGCTATTATTTTAAGGAAACCATTTAGAGAATATTTAAAATGTGGACGAGTAGTTTTTATTACCATCTGCATACACACACACACACACACACACACATACATACACACATACATACACACCCATACTCAAATACATTACAACAGCGCACTTACATACATTGATATCCATCTTTAGAAAAATGGGCCTTTCTACTCTGGTTTTCTTCTTGTTTTGTATTCCTTTACATTACTTTCATTAAAGTACATTTATTTCCATTAATGGGCATAAATCCTATTGAGATTTGCTTGTTTTTCTATGCCTTGAATCATTTTAATTAAAAACATTTGCTCTATTGCTATCAATATTTTACCTCTCAACTGTCTCTTTACTGCAATCTTTGGAGGTCTCAATCTCCACATTCTATAGTGCTGTCGATCTTGAATTCTTTCTCTAACAAACTAACCTGAAAATGTCCCTCGCGCTATATATTAAATGCTGTATAAGTCAACAAAAAAGTAGATAGAAAGACTTTGAAAATATTTAAACAGAAATTTTTCTTAAATGCCTTTAAGACTCTGCTCCACTAGAAAACAATGTAACACTTGCACACACACACACATCCACTTACAAAATTACAGTCCAGCAACAAACAGCTAAACTTTGAACCGAAGCATTGAATTTATCTAGATAAAATCTCCCGGAGTTCTAGAAACGTTCACTCGTTTCTATTTGGGCATAAATCTAATAAGCATATAATACTGGAATAATGAAAGAGCATACACAGAGCTTTTAAGCTTTAAATACAAATGTTTACGCTTAACTTTAAGTCAAAAAAAGTTGTTTAGCATTTTTAAAACTTTAAACCCTTTCAAAATTTTTTTAAATTATTGTTACAACTTTGGTTTTAGAAAGCTTTGCACACTAGAACAAGAGGTTCTTTAAACATATCCAAAAGCTTTTAAGAAACATTAGCGAAAAATTGAGTTCTTCGAAGAAAGCTTTTTACAATGCAAAAGCTCAATTGCTCCTTATCTCATTTAAAAGTATCTTTGAAGGCTTTTTTGTTTGTAGAGCTTTTAAGCTTAATGCAAACTTTTAATATTTCATTTAAAGTTTCAAAAAGTTTAAGGGTTTATAAAGCATCAAATACTTTTAAAATATTTTTCAATGAAACTTAAACTTTGATTTAAGAAAGCTTTTTACACTATAAATAATTTGACTCACATGAAAAAGCTCTGATATAGTATTAACAAATAGAAATTCCGTTCTTTAAAAGTGTTTTTACTGCTCTTTTGAGCTTTAACATGTTTCTGAATAAGTTGTATGGTAAACAAAAGCTTAATTGACTATTATAGCGTTTACAAGAATTGTCAGATTTTTTGAAACGCTTTCTAAAGCTTTAAGGAATAGAAAAACTTGAAAAAAATAACTATGGATATGATTTTCACCCGGGTGATTTGTTAAATATATTGGGAATATAGTCGAACGCAAAGAATATATATGTATATTATCAAAAGTGTCGTGTTTGTAAAATGAAATGTCGACTTGTATTTTAAGGCAAGAAACTGGATTCCATTTTTATTGAAAATATAAATACTTCTTTGAAAGATTACAAGCATTCCGAAAATAAGATCATTAGCTAATTTTAAAAATATATACAATTGCCAGCTGCCTGCTAACCGAAAGCAAGTAACAGAAAGCGCTTAAAATGCTCAGTGTTTAGAGAATATAAGCTCGTTCTCTTCTCGAGCAGGTTCTTTACAATATTTAAGGACATTTATTTCTAACGAACTTTCTTGATAAGAACATGAGTTACTAGATGTCAAAAATAGTTACATTAGTTATGAAAGAGCTTTTTGGAAATATTAACTTTTCGAAAACAAACTAATCAATTTAAGTAGAAAAGCTTTTAAATCCGTCATAGATGGGAAATACACTGATTATTATACGTACATGATTAGTTGTTAAAAAATATTTATAATAAAAGCCATAATTAAGTATTTTTTGAATTTTTTTAAACAAATTTTTATAAAAAGCTTTCGTAAAAGCAAACATTTGTTACCGAAATACAAGTATAATCAAACAACACTGTTTTGTAAAAGTATTGGTATGTAAATATTATGATAAAACTTTATTGGAGAGAGTTAGTATTTGCAACATTATTTTAATCGTTTATAACTTATTTGAGCTTTTAATTACAAAGAGCTTTTTACTCTTTGAGGGCTTTTTTAGCAAAACCCATCATTTAAAAGCGCCTTAATGAAACAGTTATAACTAAAAACTGTTTTAAAAATTAAAGCGTTCTAACAAACAAACAAGACTTTCTATTATAAAAAAGGTGCTAAATATTTTTAAAGCTTTTTTGCATAAGAAAGGCTTGCTATATTTTATTATAAAAAGATTTATTTTGATAGAAAAACTGTACCAGAAGATAGATTTAAATTAAATTTTTTGTCAAAGCTTGTTTTGAAGTTTATATTCTAACATGAATAGCTTAATACAAGGAATTTTAAAACAGAAAACTTTTAGTTTTATCAACAAGAAATTAGAAATTAGTGTGAGAAATGGAGAGTATCAGCGTTAAAACTAAGTGCTAATATTTCACTTTTTAAGCTTTTTCGCATAAAATATTTGCTTTTGTTACGAACCGTTTTGTAGCAGCTTTTAGGTCTATATAAAAATTTGTTAGTTACAGGCACGGATTTACGGGGAGGTAAAATAGAATATTACACCCCACCCCCTCTCGCAAAGGTTAAGCTGAATGCGCGCCTGCTTACTTATAAATGTCTTCCTAACTAAAAGCTTTCTAATGCTTTATCATTACCATAACATCATCATTTGCACAAAAGGTTAAGTGGATAAAGCTGTAGCTCTCTAAGCACACAAGAGTGCCTTTAACTCTTCAGCTTTAAATTTCAACAGCGTTCTTCAAGACACGGACGAGGTCGTATACCAAAGTTTGAAAAGGATCGTACACTGCCACAACCACAAAATACACGTCATCATAAAAAAATTAAAGAGATATCTAAGGATGATTATCATAATACTGAAGATGACTATGACGATTATTTAAATTTAGCTGCCGAAGCTTTAAATAACACCAAAAAAGCTCAAGTTGAACTTGTAATATTCAATCGCGTGCCCAAAGTTGGCTCACAATCTTTGATGCAACTTATGATACATTTGGGTAAAGTAAATAATTTTATACATTCCCGAAATAAGGGTAAGGCCCATGAAACTATTACGCCAAAGGTGGCCCAACAAAAACATTTAGTAGAGGAGATTTATCAAAAACCGCGTCCACACATATACAGTCAACATTTGGCTTATATTAATTTTACCCGCTTCCACAAGCCCAAGCCCATTTATATTAATTTAGTACGTGATCCTGTGGAGCGTATAATATCCTGGCATTATTATGTTAGAGCCGAGTGGTACTACAAGGATATGAAACTAAAATTAGGTGATGCAGCTCCTACTAGGCCATCGGATGAATTTATGAACATGGATTTGGATACGTGTGTGCAGAAAAAGGAAAAGTTTTGCCAGTTCAATCAAATGGAAATAAAGAATCCGGCTGGAGATCATAGGCGTCAGACATTGTTCTTTTGTGGTCAAAATCGTCAATTGTGCATGTAAGAAATTTCAGACGTTGAATTGTGTTTAAGAAAAGCTTTTAAATTTAATCAATACTTTAGGCCTTTTAATTCCAAGGCGGCCATGCAAAAAGCTAAACGTACCGTAGAAGAAGATTATGCTGTCGTAGGAACTTGGGAAGATACCAATATCACACTGTCCGTTTTCGAACATTATATACCGCGTTTCTTTAGAAATGCTAAGACCGCTTTTTATTGTAAGAATTTCTGTTCTTTGTTATGGTTTATATTCAGCAAACATATTTTTCTAGAGCAAAAGGGCAGTTTTATAAACTATAGAAACTTCTAGATTTCGATGGTTTTTAAAGAAATTTTCCGATGATTTCCTTAAAACCTTTTCCATTACAATGTTTGTCTACAGAAATCTTTCGAAATATTTTCGCGCTATTTTGATTAAAAGTATTATTAGCCTGCCTTTAGTTGCAAATTAATTTAAAACAAAAAAATCTTTATCTCCTTGAAATATCCGATTTAAATTTTATTATCTCACTCCTTTTACTTAGAAAGAATTGTTTTGCTGGATAACCTGCTCTATTTCGTTTCCCCCGACTCCCATCTTATATCAATCCCTCTCTCTCTCTCTCTCCATCTCTTTTCTCTCCTTCCAGTAAGCAAGGATCATCTGTCTCAAGTTAATAAAAACCAATTTAAGCGTCCTGTTAGTGATTTAACTAAAGAAATATTGCGCAAGAATCTTACGCATGAAATAGAATTTTATGAATTTTGCAGGCAGCGCCTTTATTTGCAATATGCCGCCATTAATGATGGAGAAAATGTTGACAATGATGAATATTTGATGATACCCGATCACGATGATAGTGATGATGAAAAAAATGATGAATATTAATTAAATTTTGAACAAATTGCATTTGTTAAAAAATAAACAGAAAAAAGAAAGAAATAAAATATATTTTAAATTGTAATTTGATTTTGTAATTATTATTTACAACTTCTGGATGCATTTTCTATGAAATTTTCTTATTTTCAAATTTGTTTAACAAAGAATCTATTTTGTAGCTTTGCTGTTAGCTTTAGCTTAATACGGTGGAACTTATATATATTTTCATGAAGAGCTACACATATAAATAGGTCTTCAACAAAGATCAAAAGCTTGTTTGACTGATGCCCTCGTGTTTATTTCACACACTTCAAAATTTTAGTGAAATATTTTAAACCTAAAGCTTTAAAGCTTAATTAACCTAAAACCGTGTTTACACATTTTTAAATGAGAATATTTAATTGCTGTTTTCGCTGGTGTTAAAAGCTCCATTTTCTCCTTCAGGTTTTTTTTAGAAAATATATGTTTTAGAAAAAACTTTCAAAATTTTTTAAAACTAAAAAATCTATACGTCAACTATTAAGTTTTATTCTAACATGAATAGCTTAATACAAGGAATTTTAAAACAGAAAACTTTTAGTTTTATCAACAAGAAATTAGAAATTAGTGTGAGAAATGGAGAGTATCAGCGTTAAAACTAAGTGCTAATATTTCACTTTTTAAGCTTTTTCGCATAAAATATTTGCTTTTTTTACGAACCGTTTTGTAGCAGCTTTTAGGTCTATATAAAAATTTGTTAGTTACAGGCACGGATTTAGGGGAGGTAAAATATAATATTACACCCCTCCCCCTCTCGCAAAGCTTAAGCTGAATGCGCGCCTGCTTACTTATAAATGTCTTCCTAACTAAAAGCTTTCTAATGCTTTATCATTACCATAACATCATCATTTGCACAAAAGGTTAAGTGGATAAAGCTGTAGCTCTCTAAGCACACAAGAGTGCCTTTAACTCTTCAGCTTTAAATTTCAACAGCGTTCTTCAAGACACGGACGAGGTCGTATACCAAAGTTTGAAAAGGATCGTACACTGCCACAACCACAAAATACACGTCGTCATAAAAAAATTAAAGAGATATCTAAGGATGATTATCAAAATACTGAAGATGACGATTTTTTAAATTTAGCTGCCGATGCTTTAAATAACACCAAAAAAGCTCAAGTCGAACTTGTAATATTCAATCGCGTGCCCAAAGTTGGCTCACAATCTTTGATGCAACTTATGATACATTTGGGTCAAATAAATAATTTTATACATTCCCGAAATAAGGGTAAAGCCCATGCAACTATTACGCCAAAGGTGGCCCAACAAAAACATTTAGTAGAGGAGATTTGTCAAAAACCACGTCCACACATATACAGTCAACATTTGGCTTATATTAATTTTACCCGCTTCCACAAGCCCAAGCCCATTTATATTAATTTAGTACGTGATCCTGTGGAGCGTATAATATCCTGGCATTATTATGTTAGAGCCGAGTGGTACTACAAGGATATGAAACTAAAATTAGGTGATGCAGCTCCTACTAGGCCATCGGATGAATTTATGAACATGGATTTGGATACGTGTGTGCAGAAAAAGGAAACGATTTGCCAGTTCAATCAAATGGAAATACAGAATCCGGCTAGAGATCATAGGCGTCAGACATTGTTCTTTTGTGGTCAAAATCGTCAATTGTGCATGTAAGAGATTTCAGACGTTGAATTGTGTTTAAGAAAATATTTTAAATTTATTCAATACTTTAGGCCTTTTAATTCCAAGGAGGCCATGCAAAAAGCTAAACGTACCGTAGAAGAAGATTATGCTGTCGTAGGAACTTGGGAAGATACCAATATCACCCTGTCCGTTTTCGAACATTATATACCGCGTTTCTTTAGAAATGCTAAGACCGCTTTTTATTGTAAGAATTTCAGTTCTTTGTTCATCTTTATATTCAGCAAACATATTTTTCTAGAGCAAAGGCCAGTTTTATAAACTATAGAAACTTCTAGATTTCGATGGTTTTTAAAGAAATTTACCGATTTCGATGATTTCTATAAAAGCTTTTCCATTACAATGTTTGTCTACAGAAATCTTTTGAATTCGATGATATCTATCTGTCATTGCTTTCTTAAAAAATATTTTCGCGCTATTTTGATTAAAAGTATTATTAACCCGCCTTTAGTTGCAAATTAATTTAGAACAAAAAAATCTTTATCTCCTTGAAATATCCGATTTACATTTTAATATCTCACTCCTTTTACTTAGAAAAAATTGTTTTGCTGGATAACCTGCTCTATTTCGTTTCCCCCGACTCCCATCTTATATCAATCCCTCTCTCTCTCTCTCTCCATCTCTTTTCTCTCCTTCCAGTAAACAAGGATTATCTGTCTCAAGTTAATAAAAACGAATTTAAGCGTCCTGTTAGTGATTTAACTAAAGAAATATTGCGCAAAAATCTTACGCATGAAATAGAATTTTATGAATTTTGCAGGCAGCGCCTTTATTTGCAATATGCCGCCATTAATGATGGAGAAAATGTTGACAATGATGAATATTTGATGATACCCGATCACGATGATAGTGATGATGAAAAAAATGATGAATATTAATTAAATTTTGAACAAATTGCATTTGTTAAAAAATAAACAGAAAAAAGAAAGAAATAAAATATATTTTAAATTGTAATTTGATTTTGTAATTATTATTTACAACTTCTGGATGCATTTTCTATGAAATTTTCTTATTTTCAAATTTGTTTAACAAAGAACCTATTTTGTAGCTTTGCTGTTAGCTTTAGCTTAATACGGTGGAACTTATATATATTTTCATGAAGAGCTACACATATAAATAGGTCTTCAACAAAGATCAAAAGCTTGTTTGACTCATGGCCTCGTCTTTACTTCACACACTTCAGAATTGCAGTGAAATGTTTTAAACCTAAAGCTTTAAAGCTTAATTAAACTTAAACCGTGTTTACACATTATTCTCATTTATTAAATGAGAATATTTGACTGACGTTTTCGCTGGTGTTAAAAGCTCCATTTTCTCCTTTAGGGTTTTTTTTTAGAAAATATATGTTTTAGAAAAAACTTTCAAAATTTTTTAAAACTAAAAAATGTATACCTCAACTATTATGAGCATTAAAAAAACTTTTGTAAAAAATAAGCTTTCAAATTTGAATTCACTCTTTTCACATATATAGTAGTTGCGACATAAGTGAGTATTTTACAAGAAGCGTAAAGTTAGAAACCAATTAAAAAGCTCTTCTTAGATTTAAAATTACTTTTAATGTCAAAAGCTTTACGATATTTTTCTTAATTATAAAATTTTTGAACTGTATGAGTTTTAAACAAAGTTTGATTTACTAAAGTTTTAATATGAAGTATGGGATTTGAAACATGGTCAAAGCTTAAAGCTTTCTAATAAAAAAAATATAAATTTACCGATTTAAATATATCTTATTACTTTAGCTTCCAATATACAAGATTTAGATGAAACGACAAAAATATTTTTTTTATTAAGCTTTTGTTAAAAAGCTTTTGCGGTGTACTAATATTTATCAAGGTCAATGAAACTTTAGGGTTATATACAAGGTAAAATTAGGCTTTTAAGAAAAAACCGTTTCTTTAAACAATGTTTTAAAATACTGATTAAACATTTAAAGCTTTGCAAAATCAAAGGGAAGTAAATAAAAGTTCTTTTTTTTTGGCAAAGCATTACAGACAGTATATAACACAGCTATTTTCTCACTTCTACCTAATTTTAAAATTTTCCTCTATAAGCTTTCGAAATTACTAGATAAATTAACCCACAAAAAAAGGTTTTAATAGGGTGGAAAAAAGCTGTGTATTTAAGCGTGTATGGCTATTAAACTTCTAAGCTTTTCCAGCTTGGTGCTTTTAAAAGTTTTTACATCTCATGCGGCTTAAAAATATCCTATGAATTTTCCCTTTATCTTTCTGGACAAGACGTGTCTTTAAATAAATTATATTTATGCCAACTTCTACTATCTTTTAATCAGTTAGAGGAACTAAGTTTCCTTTATTTAAATAATACCTCTTTTGCCGAACGTGATATACTCATCTTCAATCGCAACGAAAAAGTAGGCAGTGTTTCCATGTCGCAATTGCTCTCTGTTCTCTCGCAAATCAATAATTTTACGGCACATCGGAATGGTCCTGGCTCTAGCCAGCCGGGGTTGATATCAGCACAAGATGAATACAATTTTGCCAAAATATTAATATCGTTGCCTGAACCCTCATCATATGTGGAGCATAGAAATTGGATAAATTTTACCAAATCTAATTTACCACGGCCTATTTATATGAATTTAGTAAGACATCCCATACTTAAAGTGATCAGTGCGTATTACTATTTAAGAACGCCGAAAGTTTATGAAAACTATTTGAAGCGATCAGAGGGAAAAACTATTATGACAGACGAACAGCGTTCAATGTCGTTTAATGAGTGTGTTAAACGTGAAATAAAGCCGTATTGCGTATTCGATTCGCATAACCATTATAATCGTGATTGGAGAAGATTTTCCCACCACTTGTGTGGGAATCAGAAGATATGCATGTATGTATGTATGTTCGAATTGAATTATGATAATATTGACTAGAAATTTTTTTGTACTTGGCGACTTGCACACTTTCTTGGCTGGGGTTTTTACGCTATTTAAATTGTTAGTTTTATTTTAGAAAATTAGTTTTAAAGAAAGTTTAAGCCGTTAAATGCTGGCATATCTCTTATTTTGTGTTCCAAACATTATGGGGCAAATGTTTGCTTAGCGTATTCCCCTGGATTAACGCCAGTTATTGAGATAATAACAGTTTTAAAATTGATTACAAAAGTTATTAATTTTATACAAAGAGTTTTTGTTTAGATTTCTTTTAAAAGTCCTAAAAAAATTCCTGCAAAATCCGTTCAGTTCTAAAAGTTTATTTTTTGGTTCGAGGTTCCTTTCATTATTCCGCTCTCTAAATTAGCAATCACCAATCGTGAGGCTCTATAGCCATTCACGTCGCTTCACCAATTCACTGCAAAAGCTTTTTACTTCACGCTGGCAAAGGCATTGTTAGAAAAAATTATTTTATTGAATTAACAAAATATCCTTAAAGCTTAAGGGTGGAGTGGTATAAAAAAGGGCGGAGTTGTAGAAAAAGCGTTCTCTTACAAAGGCTTTATATTTGAAAACTTTTTGATTCTAAAATCCAAAGAATAAAAGCTTTACTGCTCATGTATTCCTTTAGAATTCCTTCCCCCATTAAAAAGCATATTTTAAAGACTTTAAGCTTTGGTTTATTAGATTGCTTGAATTTGCACTTTCCTAGATTTACTTAAGTAAACGAAATTTTATTTTATTTTCCATTATTTTTCCTTTACACCGAGAAGCTTTATACCTTGAAGCCTTCACATTTAAATAATACTGCTAAAGCTGAAAAAGACTGGATATTTTTTAATCGTTTAGAAAAGGTTGGTTCTCAAAGTATGGGTGCCTTGTTGGTAGAGCTTTCAAAAGTAAATCATTTCGTCGCACACAAATATAATGATAATGCCCTCACACGCTTAACTTACTCTACAAACGAAGAACAGGCAATAGCTGAAGATTTAAACGAAGTCAACGAGCCCATGTCTTACATGGAACATACGAATTGGATTAATTTTACAAATTACGATTTACCTAAACCAATTTACATAAACCTAGTAAGACATCCCATACAAAAAGTTATGTCGGCTTATTATTTTATACGAAAACCAAAAACACATGCTTACTATGTGAAAAAATACAATCTACCCACGGAGGAAGACGAATATTTTGAAATGACTTTCAGTGAATGCGTTAGGAAAGCCAAACGTTCAGAGTGTATATTTGATTCTCATGTTAATTATAATTCGGATTGGCGTAGAGCTGCCATACACTTTTGTGGCAATAGGAAAGTGTGCAAGTATGTAGAGAGTAAAACATTTGATTGCTTTAATTAATTTAAATAAAAACAAAACAAAAATTACTAGGCAATTTAATTCGCAAACGGCTACACAAATTGCCAAGCGTAATATCGAACAGGATTACGCTGTGGTGGGTTCCTGGGAGGATACCAATATCACCTTGACCGTTCTGGAACATTATATACCACGTTTTTTCAAGGATGCTACTAAAGTTTATTACAGTAAGTGTTCTTGTCTGGATTTTCCAGTGACACTCCACTGTTTAATGTTTAATGTTTTTGTGTGTTAAAGGTGGAGGTAAAAAATTTCAACTTAATGTCACGCCACACAATACAGACTTGGAACCGGACGTGGAGGCTAAATTAAAGATACAATTCGGCTTTGAAATTGAATTATATAACTTTTGTAAACAACGTTTATACAAACAGTATATTGCCATTAAAAAGGACGAAGTAATCAGGAAATTTAGCGATAAAAAACTATTCCCTTTCTACATTTTACACTAGAATAATATTTTATTTTTGAAAAATTTAAAGCTTTGTTGCAATCAAATATCAAATTTTGCAAGCCTTTTCGATACTCAAGTATTAACTAGATTTCATGGCTAAAAAAAATTATAGAGCTTTTAATATTTTTTGTATCCATAATTTTTTTTTTTTTTTTACTAAGGATCTCGTTTCGAAATGTATATTTCTGGAAACTTTTTAGATAAAAAAGCTTAATGTTTGTAATCATAAACTTAATTTTTAAAGAGTGCCTACTTTGAAAGGCTCTTATCTTTTAAAAGCTTTAAATTTAAAAGCCCAAACGCTTGAATAATAAATTCCCAAGAAATCCTTAATTCACTTTTGTAAAGATTAGTGTAAGAGAGCTTTAAGTCTTCAAATGTAAGCCCTAAGCGTTACAAATAATTACCGCTTAAAAGCCTATTCATTTCTAAAGGAAACATTTTTCAGTTATTGCTGAAAACTTAAAGGATCCGAAAGTTGTTATCTTAGAAAAAATTTTATCTTTAAAAAAAACAATGAAATTTTGCAGCTTATGAACGCAGATCTAAGCTAAAAGAATTATAAGGGTTTTGAATTTATACATTAATTAATATTATTTGCAAGCTTTCAAAAAAACTTTTTATTATTTTCTACTGTTAACATTCTTAACACCGTAAACAACCCAACAAAAAGGCTTTATAAAAGTGTTTTATTTAATAAAATACCTTTTTCTTAAATAAAGTTTCCAAAAAGGTTTAAACAAATTAATTAGATTTTTAGGTTATGGGCTAGAATTTATTAAGGATAAGAATTAAATTGTTAAAGCAAACTTAAACTTTGTATTAGTTTTTTTTTAAGAACTTGTATTTTTCACAATTTTTTCTTAAGAGAAAAACCTAAAGTATCTGGTGAGAGGAAAAGTTAAGTAATATAATTAAGTACAGTTTGTAAAAAGGGTTTAAAGTAAAACTTAAAAAAGTACTCGTGTTTCTTGGAAAAATCTAATTAAAGCTTTATATTACTTCTAAGTAAACAATTTAGAAAAAATATTTTTTTATAAATTTAATTCAAATAAATGAAATTATATATTTTTGCAAATTTCGTAATTTATTTTTAGCTTAAGAAATATAATGTTGAAGTGAAACAGAAAAGCTTAAAGCTTTGGTTACTCAGGCCCCATGAATCAAAAAGTATAAGATAGAGCAGGTCCGTTAGATTTGTGCTGTCTTAGTTATATCATATTACCCTTTGTTGTATGAACATTTCTACACATAAAAAAACGAATAAAAATACTTAGTGTTTTTTTGAAAAAAGCATTGCGCAAACTATTTCCTTTCATTTATGCTCAGGCCCTAAGTACTTATGCTTTCGAAAGCTATCAACTTTTTAACCCTTACCTATATTAAGTTTTCCTCTTAAAAAAACAATATTTCAAAGTTTAGAAATATTTTCAAAGCTCTTGATGTAAAAGCTCAAAATTTTTTTAATTTAAAAGCTTTTAAAAATTAAGCTCAAATCATAAGCTTGGATCTTTCTGAACTTAAAACCTTTATTTCGTTAGACCCTCTGAACCCATAAGCTTTTATATATTAGACCTGTTAAATCCTGAAAGCTTTTAATAAAAACAATTAATTTATTTATTAACACCCTTTGAAGTTTTCCTTAGAAAATTTTTGCAATTTTAAGCACTTTTCTCATATTTGTTTTGTTTTTTTCTCATATTTTTTCTACTGGCCTTTTTCTTAAAAGCTTTTTCCCAACTTTAAAACTGTCGTGTTAAAAAAATGCATCCTTAATTGTTTGTTAGAATTAAAATTAGCTTACGCTTCTTAAAATCGCTCTCTCTCTCTCTCTCTTCTCTCCAAAACACTAATTCCTTTTTGTCAGCTTTTTACTCTCGACCCTGATGTTTTGAATAATACGAAAAATTCGGAGGTGGATATATTATTTTTCAATCGTGTACCGAAAACGGGTAGCATTCAGTTGATAGAATTAATGCGTCAACTGGGCAAATTGCACGATTATGTGGTTGATGTAGATTCTAATACGGGTGGCATAAGAGCATCACTCGACAAACAGGAAGAAGAAAATACTATACAGAATATTTTAAATTTCGGTGAGGGCACCGCTTTTGTTTCGCACATGAATTATCTAAATTTTAGCGAATATAATCAACCACAGCCAATATATATTAATATGGTACGAGATCCGGTGGAAAGAGTTATTAGCTGGTATTATTATATACGTTCGCCCTGGATTTTTGTACCGGCACGCAAAAAAAAGAATAAAAAAATGCCAAATCCCATATGGGTGAATACTGAATATGATCAATGTGTTATGGCGAAGGAAAAAGTTTGTACATATTTGGAGGGTGCCGGTTTGGAAAGAGTTGGCGATCATAGGCGCCAAACGTTATTCTTTTGCGGTAATAATGCCAAGAAATGCATGTAAGTAGAGATTGTTTGAGATGACTCGGAAATTACATAATTCATTTGCTGTCTGTATTCAAGGCCTTTTAATACAAAACTCCCATTAGAGTTGGCCAAACGTGTGGTGGAAAAATATTATGCCGTCGTGGGGTGTTGGGAGGATACCAATGTTACTTTGAGTGTTTTGGAAAACTATGTGCCGCGTTATTTCAAAGGAGCCACTAAGATGTATTACAGTAAGATTGATTTTTTTTTGAAATGCAATAATATTGAGAGTTTTTTCTTCATTGATGTTTTGCATATTTTGTCTTCTAGATGGCCTTAGTACTAACATTCAAAATAGTAATCCCTTTAAGCCCCATATAAGTGAGGAAATCAAACAAATGGTGCGTCAGAACTTTACACGAGAAATGGAATTTTATCAATTTTGCCGACAACGGTTGCACAAACAATATTTAGCTTTAAAAAAGGACGATTTAAAAACGTTAGATATTAAGCAAAAGCCAAAAGCCTTGACATTTTTTCAGAAATTTTATTTAAATTAAATTAATTTGTAGTATAATATTTAAATATAAAACAGCTTTTAAACGTATCAGCTTCAATTTATTTAAGTTTTCAATCGTAGGCGAAAGATAAATATTTTATATTTTTTTTAGGTTAGAATTTATAAAGGCCTAAAGCTTTTTTTAAATTTTCAGCCATTTTTAAAGCAAGTTGCCAAGTTTCAAAGCGTTTTTAAGTTAAAAAGGCTTAAAGGGCAACTTTTTAAAGTTAATGGCGTTTTCGTTTCTTAAATAAAATGACACCCTGTTAAAGAAGCGCCAATATCATTTGGGATTTTATACAGATTATAATGAAGTAGGATAAAATCGAAAAAAACACCACCTTTTGTGGGCGTAAACATATTTCGAATATCACAAGAGGGCAACCAATTTTACAATTTTTTATAACCGAAGCTAAGATTTAAAAAGATCCAGCTGTATTCAAAATGAGTTACAAAAATAAACAAAATTCTTTACAACAAAAGTTTTAAATCTAGGAGCTTTTAAAGCTTAATTTATTTCAAGCTTCGAACTGTTGAGATCCAATAAGATATTGAAACTTATGCCCATAGCTCCTTTCAACAATTAGAACTTGATACAAACTGCAAACTCTTTTTTAAGAAAAACGCGCTGATGAACTGAACCTACTGCTCTTAACAAATTTTTTTAAACTCAATATTATTAAATGATTATAGCTCAAATGCTGAAAGAGGTTTGATAATTTTAAATTCGTAGAGCTTTTTCAAAACAGTTGTTTGATTTACTTAGAGGTTTTAAAGCAGTAAAAATTAAATAAGAGTAAAAATTAAATAAGAGATAAAAGTCCGTGATTTTTCGAACTTCCCTGGTAGTTATATGAAATGCAACACTATTCCCATCAAGTACCACCTGTTAATAGACTACTGTCAAATTTTGTGCAAGTGTCGTCATTTACTTTGCGTTTAACAGCTGTTCAAAACATAGAACCCCGTGTATTTGTCTAAAAATGGAAAAAAGTGAATTTCGTGTGATCATTACACATTATTTTTTGCGAAGAAAAACCGTCAATTAAACCAAGGAAAAGCTCGCTAAATACTATGGGAACTATGCACCATCGATTTCAATGGTATAAAGGTGGTTTACTGACTATCGTTGTGGTCGCATAAATACAAATTACGCTGAACGTTCTGGACGGCCAATTGAGGTCAGAATAACCGAAAATGTCGAAAAAATCCGCGATATGATGTTGGCCGATCGAAGAGTAAAAGTGCGTGAGATTGTTGATGCCATAGGCATTTCATATGGCAGTATGGTTTCGATTTTAAATGAAAGTTGTCTGCGAGATGGGTGCCGCGTTTGCTCTCAATTGACCGTAAACTTGTGACAACTTCAAAGGATTGTTTGGAGTTGTTTAACCGCAATCCGAATGAGTTTTTGCGGCGTTTCGTAACTGTGGATGAAACATGGATCCATTACTGTACTCCGGAGACCAAACAGCAGTATAAACAATGGCTTTCTCCGGGTGAACTTGCTCCGAAGAAGGCCAAGGTATTTGTCGGCCAATAAGGTGATGGCAACATTTTTTTCGGATGCACGCGGGATAATCCACATCGATTACCTTAAACAGGGAAAAACAATAAATGGCGAATATTATGCCAACTTATTAGACCAATTTTATGAGGATTTAAAAAAACACCCCATGTGGCCAAGATAATGCACGGGTGCACACGTGTGCAGTCTCAATGGCAAAACTCTATGAATTGGGCTACGAATTGGTACTTCGTCCACCATATTCTCCAGATTTAGCCCCTAGTGACTACTTCCTATTTGCAAACCTAAAGAAATGGCTCAGTGGAAAGATATTTAGCTCCAACGATGAAATTATTGACCAAACGCATGCCTATTTTAGGACCTCGAAAAATACTATTTTTGGACGGGATACAAAAACTGGAGAAACGTAGGACGATGTGTATTGAGTTAAAAGGAAATTATGCTGGAAAATAAATTTTTGTTTTGCCAAAAAAAAACTGTGTTTCATTCAAAAAGTCACGGACTTATGGACCCGCCCTGGTATCTATCTCTTTCTATCTATCTCTTTCTATCAATCTCTTTTTATCTATCTATTTCCCTCTATAGTTCCTTTTAGCTGGGAGCGAAGCTCTTTTAAAGCTTTTTAAGTACAATTCAATTTGCGTGTCCCTGGAACAATGTAACTTGGCCAAATATATCTCAGCACTAGCAAAACGTCCCATATGGCTACAACATGTAAATTCGTCAGATTTTGAAAACCCCAATTTGTCGAACCCCATATACATACATGTATGTTAGTATGGTACCTGATCCAGTGGATAAAGTTATATCGTTGGATTATTATACTAGAAGTGCTTATAAAACTGCTACTGAATATGGAAAGCAATAAACGCTGTTCTTTAGTGGTCTTCGTCCCAATTGTTTATAAGTATCAGAACAAGATGAAAAAGTTTCAACTGAAGCTTTGATTGGGGCAAAAAAAAAACAGTGAATAGTGGCAGGATTTTATTTATCAGTAACATTCAGTTAGTTTCATATTCATCAAATTCGTCAAATCCTTCTCTTTGATAAAAAAGCAAACACATTTGGGAACCCTAATAAATAACGAATTCCAACAGTTTTCCTTTTCTTCAGGTGAAAGACAGTAAAATAGCTGTACGTAGCCTTTTTAAAGCTTTCGCCACAAAGCTTAAGCACTAATATCATCACCTGCTTTGCCATAACACTGCCTTCAAACTCTAGTACCAAAACTAAAAAAAATCAGTTTTTTTTCAAACTTATTTTCTATAATTTTCTCTCTGCCTGTTTCTCCACCCCTCTTTTATCCTATTTGTCTTCCTCTATATAGCTTAAAAGCTTAAACGCCTATAGGCTAAATAATACACGCAAAGCTGACATAGATGTCATATTTTTCAACCGTTGTGCCAAAGTTGGCAGTGAAGCTCTTCTAGAGCTTTTCGGCATTCTAGTAACATTTAACGATGATTTAATTCTGGAACGTGATGGCTTACATGCCACCACTAGACGCCAAATTAACAGCATCAAACAACGCCAATTGGCCGAAAAGATATCAGAACTTGAGGATGGCTCAATATGGATAGAACATGTAAATTGGATAGATTTTGAAGACTTGGATTTACCGAAACCCATATATATTAATATGGTACGTGATCCAGTGGATAGAGTTATATCATGGTACTTTTATGCTAGAGGTGCTTATAAGAATGCCATCGAGTATAAAAAGTATCCTGCAAGACCTCCAAAACCCGTCTCATGGTATAAGAAAGATTTCAATAATTGCGTACGCAGCGGTGATCCGGAATGCCAATATGTACCATTTAGTGTGCAGGATTATGTGGGGAATTTTAAACGACAATCGTTGTTCTTTTGCGGTCATCATCCCGATTGCTTGTAAGTAGCTGAATAAGAGGGAAAAGTTTCAACTGAAAGCTTTTGGGGGAGATGAAATAATTAACTTTCTCAATGTGAAGTTGGTTTAGTCTACACATTAGTGACTCCAAAGGCAAACAAACCAGTTTCTTACGTGAAAATTAAATATTATAAAAACGATTCTTTAGTTCCTTCAAAGCTTTCTGTTTTATAACCTAATTTTATCCAAATCCCAAATTTTGGTAGAAATTTTCCCCTTAAAAAAAAAAAGAAAGGCCTGCTTAAAGCTAACCGAACTTGTTTTACAAATAGACCCTTTAACTCTCCCGCTGCTGTTCAAATGGCTAAAGAGCATGTGGAACGTGACTATGCGGTCGTTGGCACCTGGGAGGAAACCAACATAACTTTGATAGTGTTTGAAAAATATATACCACGATTCTTCAATGGTGCTAAACTTTTATTTGAAAGTAAGTTTCTTTTTTGTTGCTTTCTAAAGTATAAAATGAAACCTTAATTGTTCCTTTCTATTCCAATTTTCAGTGAATGTAGATAAAATTACCAATCGGAATAGAAATAGACGTAAGCCCAAAATTGATGCCGATGTTAAGGAAATGATACGTAAAAATTTCACCCATGAATACGAGTTTTACCATTTTTGCAAACAGCGTTTATACAAACAATATTTGGCCGTGAGCTTAAGAGATTCGGAGAAGCCTAAAAACTAAGTTACGAAACCTAACAAAATTTTGTATTTTATTAAAATAAAAAGCTAAAAAATAAATAACATTTTTAATAATTCGGAAAACTTTTAATAAAAATAGAACAATTATGTGTAGACTGCAATTAATTTGTGAATCCGCATAATTAGCCCCATAATAACATTGCTGACTCAAGTTTTATAGTTTCGTTCACGCCATTTGCATAAAGTTTTAATTTTCTTATTGAGGTCGAGAAAGTTGCAGCAGGAGTAAGTTGTGCGGGTCCTAATAGGTGAAAGGGGGTATAATAAATGGATTCATTCCCTCAAGAACGGTAATTTCGGCATCGAAGAACGAAATACATTTAATGGAGCAAAAGTCAGAATTATAGAATCTAGAAAATGTTCATTCTTTTATTTGGAGTTAGGCAACACATTCATATTCGTTAAACAGTTGTTACTTAAGAATAAATATTATATATATATATATATATATATATATATATATATAGATATAGATATAGATATAGATATAGATATAGATATAGATATAGATATAGATATAGATATAGATATAGATATAGATATAGATATAGATATAGATATAGATATAGATATAGATATAGATATAGATATAGATATAGATATAGATATAGATATAGATATAGATATAGATATAGATATAGATATAGATATAGATATAGATATAGATATAGATATAGATATAGATATAGATATAGATATAGATATAGATATAGATATAGATATAGATATAGATATAGATATAGATATAGATATAGATATAGATATAGATATAGATATAGATATAGATATAGATATAGATATAGATATAGATATAGATATAGATATAGATATAGATATAGATATAGATATAGATATAGATATAGATATAGATATAGATATAGATATAGATATAGATATAGATATAGATATAGATATAGATATAGATATAGATATAGATATAGATATAGATATAGATATAGATATAGATATAGATATAGATATAGATATAGATATAGATATAGATATAGATATAGATATAGATATAGATATAGATATAGATATAGATATAGATATAGATATAGATATAGATATAGATATAGATATAGATATAGATATAGATATAGATATAGATATAGATATAGATATAGATATAGATATAGATATAGATATAGATATAGATATAGATATAGATATAGATATAGATATAGATATAGATATAGATATAGATATAGATATAGATATAGATATAGATATAGATATAGATATAGATATAGATATAGATATAGATATAGATATAGATATAGATATAGATATAGATATAGATATAGATATAGATATAGATATAGATATAGATATAGATATAGATATAGATATAGATATAGATATAGATATAGATATAGATATAGATATAGATATAGATATAGATATAGATATAGATATAGATATAGATATAGATATAGATATAGATATAGATATAGATATAGATATAGATATAGATATAGATATAGATATAGATATAGATATAGATATAGATATAGATATAGATATAGATATAGATATAGATATAGATATTGATATAGATATATGTATCGGGTGATTTTTTCCTATTTGGTTTTTCAGTATAAATTTTTTCAGTGCAAAAAATATTCGTAATATGTGGCAATGCCAAGAATGCTCAGTAAGGTTTGCCATTTCACCTTGAACACACTAACAAACGAGCAAACAGCTCTTGCAAATCGTTAAATTTTATTATCAAAAATCGTGCCGTGTAAGAAATGTGTTATCTATCGAAAAATTGTCTTCAACGAAGAAGCTCAATTTTTGGGTCAATGAGTCCTGCAACAGAATTGCGAAGTTTGGTGAACTGGTGCAGTTCAAGAACTGGTGCACGGTGTGGTGCGGTTTTTGGACTGACGGCAACATTGAAGAACGATGAAAATCGCACCGTTACAGTCAATGGAGCAAAATGCCGTGATATGATTACCGACTGTATTTTGTCGAAAATGGAAGAATTTGACTTGGTTAAGATGTTGTTTCAACATGATGGTCTCACATGCCACACGACATGAGAAATTATAGAGAGGAGTTTGGTGAGCAAATAATTTTACGTTTTGGAGCAGTCTATAGACCGCTAAGATCGTGAAATTTGACCCCACTAGACTATTTTGATGGGGATACGTATATTCCTTCTAACATAGCGAAAACCCAACCAAAATTCCACCCCTGGAAGACAACATTACAGCTGCCATTGGAGAGATACAGGTCGAAATGCTGGAAAATAGTGTACCAAAATTGGAGTTCACGGCGTAGCCGCGGGCTACATTTTAGAAATAATCTTTAAAAAGATAGAATATGTTCCAAAAACTGTCGCCATACGTTTTGGAATGCTTCTGACTAGATTTAGACATTTCTCGATGGATATATCGGCCCAAATGTCCTGCACTCTTCTCCAAAGGCTTTCAAAGTTGTTTGGGGATATTTCGTAGCCAGTTCCAGTCAATGTTTCACAATCGCTCATACATTTGTCATTGAACTGATATCTGGCCTTCAGGCTGGCCAGAGATTATTATACGAGTAGTAAATGCTCCATTTTCGAGACAATTTTGTACGAGTTTCGAAGAGTGCTGTGGATCATTATCCTTTTGGAAGTTAAAATTTTGTTCAAAACTCTGCATCGAAACTGGTAAAATTTTATAAAGTTTGTTATGATACATGTCTTTATTAATGATACCTGCCAGCAAAACTAACAGACCAACTCCGAATTCCGAGAAACAATTCCAAACCATTATAGACCCTCCACGGTGTTTCACTGTCGCGCTCATCAGATACTATTATGTTGCTTTTACTGTATTTAGGCCAGAAATAATTGTTACCATCTGAATTAAAACGGCTCATTTTACATTCGTCTGACCACAGGACATGTTTGCAGCCATTGATGATCCTGTGTTGACGTAATGCAAACGCTTGAATAGATTTTCTGTTTTTGATGATAATTTTGGCTCCTTTAGTTTTTTTTTTAAGGAATGTAATTGACATCTTTAAAAGGGCGCCTTGCTGCCTCTTTGGGTATCTTTGCTCTTCCACACATTAGGGACAAAATAGTGGGAATATCCCCAAAAAGCTTTCACTTTGATTTCATTTCAGTTTTGTAAAGAAAAACAAAAATAGAACAAATATTCCCTGCTAAAACTACAATTTCCCCACAACTAATCAGCATTCATAATCCCCAAAAACTTGCTGCAAGCTGTGTTCCTGCGCCCCCAATCTACTTCTGTCCTCTCTTTAATCACACGAAACTCTGTCGCCTAAACAATAATACATCTCTCGTTTGATGCAACAAAGTCATAAGTCTATAAACGCAAATTTTGAGTAAACCAGAAATAGTGCACCAAAATGTAAAACTATCACACTGCAATTTTTAATTATTAATTTAAGAAGCTACCAAGACTTAAGCATATCAATCACCAGGAATAGGTAGAACTTTTTAAACACTTACTTATTTATTTCTTCTTATTTGACGTAATTTTATATTCTCCCTTAAACGCCTGAACAGATGCAATCTCTTAATGTTCATGATCTCAATAATACCCGCAAGGCGCAACTGAATTTGGTTTTTTTTAATCGTGTACCCAAAGTGGGTAGTCAAACATTTATGGAACTCTTGCGACGTCTCTCGGAACGCAATAACTTTCAATTTCATCGCGATGCCGTGCAAAAAGTGGAAACAATACGTTTGGCCGAAGACCAACAACAAGAATTGGCCGAAGTTATAAGCGACCTGCCTGAACCGTCGGTGTTTATTAAACATGTTTGTTATACGAATTTCACTAAATTCAAATTACCAACACCCATCTACATAAATGTGGTACGTGATCCAGTGGAACGGGTGATAAGTTGGTTTTACTATGTAAGAGCGCCTTGGTATTTTGTGGAACGTAAGGCAGCCTTTCCTGATTTGCCTCTACCGCACCCAGCCTGGTTGAAGAAGGACTTTGAGACGTGCGTTTTGTCTGGTGATCAAGAATGCACTTATACCCAGGGAGTTACCGTGGAGGGTATTGGCGATCATCGTCGCCAAAGTTTATTCTTTTGTGGTCACGCTTATGAGTGCACGTAAGTTTTTGAAGCTTTAATTTTAACTTACATATGATTTGGTACTGATTTATCTTTTTTGCTTAATAGACCTTTTAATACATTAGGCGCTTTAGAAAGAGCGAAACATGCAGTCGAAAGTCAATATGCTGTAGTGGGTGTTCTTGAGGATCTCAATACCACACTGTCGGTGTTTGAAAAATATGTACCCAGATTTTTTCAAGGTGTTCGCGAAATTTATGACAGTAAGTTCTAAATTATATTTAAAATATGTAATAATATTCATCTGATGAAAGCAAGTGAGTAGGTAGATACGGCCGTGGGCCAAATGCTTCCATTAGAACGTTTTCGGGTATGTCTTGAACATTTTTGCAGCATGAGCTGATATGAATTAATTGCATTCCAGGAGCCAGTTATTATCACCAAATATCATTAAAGCCGTGAATAGCTGGCCCGAACGATGAATTTCTGCTTGACTAACAAGCCTTTATAACTTTTCTTGGAGGATAAATTACTCAATTTATGGCATTTTTTCTAAAGGGTATCCCAAATTGAGGCAAGATTCGAATTAAATAGCAAACACAGTTTTTACCCTTTAGGTTGTTAGTTTTTTTTTAATCGTAAACTATAGCGTGATTTTTTAACTGTTTGGGTTTAGAAAATTAGCAAAAGGACCGATAAATGAATGCCTGCCATTTACGTTTTAAATATTTCATGTAAATGTTGCCCGCGGCTACGCTGTAACAGCTCCATCCGTGAGCTGCAATTTTGGCATACTTTTTTCCAGCTGGTAACATTGGGCTGGAATTGTCCCTGTACACGAGACTTCCTGTATCTCCACCAACATATGTTTTAATGGGGTTAAATCGCATGATCTTGGCGGCCAATGGACTGCTCCAAAACGATTAATTGCTCGTCAAACTCGCCTCTCCATAGGTTCATGGTATAGCGTCCTGTGTGGCATGTTGCACCGTCTGGTTGAAGACCCATGTCAACCAAGTCCAATTCTTCCATTTTGGATACCTAGCTCCATTGACTATAACGTTGCGATTTTTATCGCTCTTAAAGAAGCACGGTCCAGTGATGATTCCGACCCCAAAAGCAAACAAAACAGTGCATCTTTCAGGATGCATTGGCCGCTCTTGAACTGTCTCTGGCTACCTCTTACACCGAATTCGGCAATCCTGTTCGTTGACGTACACATTGAACCAAAAAAAGTGCTTCGTCGCTGCAGACAATTTTTCGATAGAAACATTTTTCTCACACATCACGAATTTTGATAATAAAATTTAATGATTTGCAAGTATTGTTCGTTAGTAGATTCATGGTGAAATGCAAACCCTACTCAGCATTCTTGGCATTGCCACATGATACGCTGAAAAACCAAATAGCAAAAAATCACCCGATACATAGGACTATTTATGGAATTGATACCGGGTAAATTGTATATGCCGGCGCAAACACACTCCTTTGTCGAAATTTTCCATGACCATTTTGCATCAATTGATTGAATTTCGTGGATACAACATTGTTGCTTATTGAAATAGACATTTGGCTTTAAATGAATCTAATGATGTCTAATCTAATGGTGTTAAATGAGACGATCTAAGGGGTCTACTGAGATCAGCTGAACGAGAAAATACACCACGAAAAAATATCACCTGGAGTAATGAATCGTTTCGCGAGCTGTATGGCTATTGGCTTTCATGTCGCTATATCGAGCATTGGTAAGTCACTGCTCCACACCCAATTTTAAAAATAATGGTCCATTGATGCCACGTTGTTCTATCGTGTAATGTTCCCTAAACTATCAGCTGTCATGTATTTTTTCAGGTTGACATTTTAGTGCACAACTGGCGGTAAATTCAAATCTTTCGCAAATTTTAGGACACCCTTCATAAGAAAACGTAGTTCTGTGAGGAAATGGGGGTGCTATAAATCATGAACCTAGCCCTTTAGCAATATAGGGTTAGGAAATGCACAGACGAGCAGGTTGATTTTGCTTTTTATGTGTGAGAAAGCATAAAAAGTTCTAAAAATTCCTTAGGAATTTTAAGTTCTTTAAAGGAGAATGTGTGTCTGATTCTAACAATTTTTGAAATGCAGTGGTAGCTTTGCTTGTCTGTTTTTATCCTCAGGGCTGCATTTTAATTGCTTCCGTCAATTTAATAAGGATAATACTAAAACCAATAATTTTTTAGAACTTTCCCTTAAGGGAAAATTGTCCAACTGCTGACCTTTCTAAACGAAAAAGTAATTGAATTACTGGTCAATTTTCAAAAAGGAAGACCTGAGGCGATTTCATCCATGCCAATCATGAAATTGTACCAGACAACATTCAAAAAACCCTTTTAGAAAATTAACTTGAGGGGATATAAAGGCCAGCAGATGGTGGTCTAATTATGAGCAAACAAATGGTCGGAATTAATTTTGATTTTTTCTTAAGAAACTTGTTTTCGGCCATCCTTAATGCAAGTCTACTTAGCGTATAAAATACATGTTTTATTATTATTATTTTGTTTTCATTTCTTCTTTTCAGCCAGCGCCGAGTACCTGACGAAAATCAACAAAAATAATTTCAAACCACCCGTTAGTGAAAAAGTGAAAGATATAGTGCGACGCAATTTCACGTACGAAATTGAATTCTATCAGTTCTGTCGACAACGTTTGCACAAACAATATTTGGCCGCAAACTTGCCAAACAAAACACTGACTCATTTACAACCCTAAACTTAGGATGCAAATTTTAGAAAAGGCAATGGAGGAGCAATTTTAATAGTTTTAAAGAAAAACAAAAGATAAAGTATTTGAAATAAGATCGTAAACAAAGTGTGATTAAAATGAAAAAGGTCAGACATTTTTTAAGGTTATGTTTATGATTTTTTTTTAACATGAAGTTACTACTGTTCATGACACTTCACGATGGTGTCGATTGCAAAGTAAACTTTTTAGAGTAACTAATTAATAAAATAAAAGGACACAGGCTTTTGGAATATGCAGCCGCCCATTTGCGAATTTTCCGGGGGAATTTTTTCCCTTCCCGATCATTTGTTTCCTGGAAGAAATACTCTATTCTAACAACCCAGGCACTAAACAGGGTCACATTTTTTCTCTTATTCGAACCGTGTTGAGAATATATGAGAAGAGTAGGAACAAAATTCTAGAGAAATTTTAATTCAAAACAAAATTGGTAAAAGGGAAATATTTCCCGGGGAATTGTTGTTCATAATTGGGCTGATACTCTTTAAAAATAACAAATGTATCAGGAAACTAAGGAAACCTAACAAATTTAGGAATTTATTCCTATTTTGTTAACCGAACTTTGATTATCAAATTTAGTCTTTCTTGTGGTGAAACTGTTAATGTTTAATAGAAACATTCCGAAGGTTACTTTAAGAATTGCTACTAGCAGATCCGTCATGTTAGTTTTTTAGAAGTTTTATATTCACTAATATTTAGTTTTGGTTCGATCATGCTGCTCTTATTTTAAAACTATGTCCCCTGGCCTTACTTGTGTAAAATATTGTAATTTATAAATATTATAGAATAAGTAAAATTGTTTGTTGTTGTTGTTAAGTGAACAACGTTGCTGTTGCCGTTTCCTTTTCGTTGGTAAAAGCTGGTTAGAATTGCATGATGCAGAGTAGAGTCCATCCATAACGTTCTTCTTTTGTACAGATTCAAATAAGTATTTTTGTTTTCGAGTCGCCCCAGCACTGTGATGCTAGAAAATAATTTGATGTATCTGTTTTTACACTTGGACTATTTTTCTTGTTTAGTTTGGCTAATATGAATTAATTGCGTTCAATATGGCCTCTATTTTCGCATTTTTAAAAACCTTCTCCATTGCAACACTACGTCAGTCTTCGACATCGAAAACCCGCTTATTGTAGCATCAAAATTATTTAAGACAAGTTCTTTAATTGTAAAATACTTCACATTCAAGTAGAACGATAAGAACTTGACTTGTCAACTGACAGCTGTTGGTAAAGAGCCTAGAGTTTTTGCATCTAAAATTTATTACTTTACACTATCACTTAATGCTCAAGCGAACTATTGGAAACGGTTAAAGCAAATTTGTTCAGCTAATAGGAGTATCCTTTTTTATTTATATATAAAAAGATGTTAAGTTAATGTAAAAAAATACATATGTTACTAATTTAAAACAATAATCAACAGCTAGGCCCGCGATGTCGAACGGTAACGTTCGCTTGAATATTTATAGCAAATAAACTACCTTGCGTCCTTCTAATAGCGCCCTCTCTATAAAATTATTTATTTACGGGTTAAATAAAAAAAAATTAATTCATAAACAGTTTACAAGACGGACGCAAATCAGTTGTTTTTTCTATTGGAATTCAAGCGAACGTTAACGTTCGATATCGTAGGCCAGGTAGTAAATTCATTATAAAATAAAAATATTTTTCATAAAATACACATTCTTTTAGTCAAATTTTCAAAAAGTGAAAGCAAAACAAAGAAAAACAAACACATCAAAATACAAAAGTAGGCAATAAATAAACTTTATAAAATTTACCTAAAAGTATGCTATATCAACAATATGAAAACGATATAGAAACACAAGCGAAATTGCGTTCGTTATTTTTATTTTTGTTAAATTTTTTTTTTATTTTTTTAACTGTTTCATTTTACTATTTTCTAAGAAATTGATTTTGTTTATTACTTATTTTAAGGTTATTTTGTTGTACATTTTCTATTTAGTATTTAATAGTTGTGTGTTTTAATTGTCAAGGTAGCTAACAAAAGTTTACTAAGTTCTTTGCAAGGCAGAATTTTAATTTCTTAACTTTAATTTTTTTAAGTGAAAATTTTAAACATGATTAACTTATCAAAATTTTTTGAAATCGGTAAAACATTTGTAAAGGGAGCATCCAGTTACGTCAATCGTTAAAAAATATTTGGAGGTGCTGCTGGATCTTTTTTAAAACTTTAAAATTGCATTTCAAATTCAAGGAGCCCAGCGAGCTGATTATCTCGTGTATATAAACTTAGTGGTAGATATTCAAAATACAGCGCTACCATGCAAATTGCTTGCTCAGCAATCACTTCTTGGGTTAATCATGGATCTTTCGCAGTTTTAAAATTCACTAACCGATATTTAATTATGTTGTCGGTCGAAACTTTGACATGATCTTCACAAAACGTATGCCCGGCAGTAATGTGGTACTGGTTATAAACGATAGAGTAAGCTTTTCATATAATGTGTGGCAATTACAGGCTTCAGGCTGCTTTCTAAGGAATTTTTTGAAGGCCGCAGAAGGTTTATCAACTCTTTCTTAATACATAAGTAATTTTTCACTTTCTTTTTTCCGCTTTGAATGTTTGCAGTAAAAATTAAAATAAGACATCGCATTACCGACGTTTTTTCACGTGGTGAAAATTTTATTCAGTGTTGCCAACTAGACGAACTTTTGTTATGAACCTTTTTATTATTATTATTTTATATTAAAAGTATTAAAAAACTTAAACCACTAATTGTTAGTTATTTCTATGTTTTAATTTTTAATATTATAAATAAGAAAATAAAACAATATACGTATATGTGATTTTAATAAAAAGAAGATTGCAGTAACTGTAGCTATTGTTTTTGTTTTTATTTTTAAAAATTATAAAAATATCTATTGGAAATATAGACTTTCGAACGAGAATGAATTGAAATGACACTGAAGATGGCACATAGCCGAAACTGGTTTGACAACAAACCAAACACCTGGTCGGAATATCAAATCAAGAATCTATTGGAAATATCAACTGTCTCTTAACAAGATTAACGATATGATTAGACTCATCAGTGTTTTCAAACCAGCCGCTCAAATTTTAAACAAAGATCGGAAGGATAATAGCGGCATTCAATATATCTATCGAAATTTTAATAAAATATAATAGAAATTCAATAATATAAATTTCGATCAATACCGAATGCCGTAATTTGCCCCCAGCATTACTTGAATTTTATATAAATAAAGTTTCTATTTTACTTATTAATTATACTAAGTATATTTTTTTTATAAAATCGTAATTGAAACATAAATAAAATCACACGGTAAAAATATGTGAGAAATAAAAAATAAAGTGAATTGATTTCACAAATCAAAATACTTTTACAGCAATAAAAAAAATAACTGATGATAAAAATTGAAAAAAAAAAACGTTGTTAATATAAAATTATTATTTGGTAAAATATTTGGAATAAAAACATTTAATATTAAAAAGCATATGCAGTGAAATTAACAATAAAACATAAAACATAATTCGATAACATACAAAAAAAATGTAACAATATACCCAGAAAACGAATTCATATTTTCTCTTCTCTAGTTTCCCTCCAGATTAAGAGATAAAATTCTTTAAACGAACTGTTAATAGCATTATATTAAATAAAATATAAACTAAATAATAAAAAATAAATATAAATTATGTAAATTATTTAAAAAAAAAAGGTACGTTGAACTGATTTGCCTCCCCCTAATGAACTGTTTTATGAATTTATTTATTTATTTATGGACTAAATAAATATATTAATTTATTAAGAAAGCCATTAGAGGAAAGCGAATCAGACTTTGCCCCTCAGAAATCAAACGAACGTTAACGTTCGATACCGTGAGCCAGGCTGTTAATATTCTCTTGTTTTAAAATACCATTTTGGCGGCAATTTTTTTAAACAAAAAATGTCATTTTAAAACAACTCATTTACTCGTACTTGACCATGTAATAAACTGTCTGTGTGCTAAAAGTGTAAGAAAAGTAGTAAATTATTTTTATAATTTTAGAAACAAAAAAATTCTTAAACATACATACCTTTGATCGCAATAGTAAGAATAAATTTTGTTAACACATTTCGTTTGATCACTTAGTGCGGGTTGGTTTCTAAAATTCACACACAAAAACAAAAAGAATGGATATTAAGCAAAAACGAATGCAAGGCATTAGGAAATATTGTGCTGACTGACTGTGCCTTAAATGGGTAAAATGTTACATGTGAGTGCAGTTTGCTTCAGTGTACTTTAAAGATGATAAATATATGCTATTCGTGGTTGTAGAGTCATTGGGTATTTCGAAACCCAAGTAAAAATATTTTTGGAATATAAAATACAAGCCATAAGAATTAAAATGATTTCGATTTCAATAAGAGCAGCAGCACTAAAAATCTTAAGTTCAGAAAATTCAATTTTACAAAATTTATTCACATATTAAAATCCATTTTTGTGAAAAGCTTAAATTTCAAAACTATTTATCGTGAAACAGAAAAAATCAAATTTAGCTGATCGCTGTAGATAACAAAAGAAAAAGTCGACAATTCTGCAAAAAATTTATTAGCAAAAGCATATTTTAAAATCGATAATTGTAGAAAAAAGACTAAAAACTGCCACTTAAAAAAACTAACTAACTAACATAAATAGTCACCAATTTCACAAAAAAGATTGTTTAACAAATGATCAAGTCGTTAAAAGAAGCAAAGGATTGAAAAATACTTGATACTTGCTGAAATCAAAAATAAATTTACAAAAGAAAAATTGCCAGGTTTCACAAAATTACGTCAAATCGTCTACAAAATCACCGATTACACTGTTGTGCTACCAAATCCTCCTTTCAATAAAAATATAATGATTTTGAAGTATTTGGAGGGACCAAAAATTTAATTTTGCATGCAAACATTTTTTTTCGCCACTAATTTGCAAGTAATTTCGAAAAGGTGTAGCATAAACAAAAGAAGAATAATGAAATAGCGCTGGAAGGCAATTTTATGCATCTTTTGGTGAAAGAAAGCAAAAAAGAAAAATTTTATTTGCAGAAGAGTGTTATCAGTGGTGTTCTGAAATCCGAATTCGAAATAGTTTATTCGACTGTGGGAATTTCCGAATGTTTTAGCTGTTCTGTACTCCACTCCGAGTAATTATTTTCGTTTTATTTCGAGTAAAACTTTTACTATACAGCGGATATGCCAACATGCATAGATGTCAACGTTTGTAGACGACAACACTGCATTTATAAGTGTTAACCAAGATCTGGAAGTTGTTTATGAACAACTTCAGGCCCACATTCTTGAGCTAAAGGACTGGCTAATAAAATGGAGAATAAAGATCCATCAAAATAAGATCACGTAACGTTTTCCATTAGAAGGCAAAATTGACCACCAATAACAATTTAAAAAAAACACGGTTCCAATGGAAACCCACGTTATGTAGATAGACGTCTAACTTGGACTCTCCATATTGAGACAAATCAACTACACTGTTTAATAAGACCTAATTCAACCTTGGCTTTGGAATACAAAGTTCTTTTATACGAATCCATTATAAAGCCAACATGGCCATATGGCATTTAGCTGTGGGGTACTGATTGTGCATCAAACATCCATAGATCTAAAAGTGCCCACTATCCCGAAAAAAGCAAAAACAGAGACTAAAAGCTTAGAATACAATTAATTAGTCATTACATTGGTAACAACTAATAAATATAATTTTAGAAACAAGATTTTAAATATTAAAACAACAAATTTGCATTAAAATTTTAGAGCTTAGCCTTCAAAATTAATTTAATTTCAAGAACATTTGTAGCAAATATTAAAAAATTAATAATTAAATTGTTTCCATAAATTTTAACAAAATTTCGCAGATGTACACAAAACAGAAGAAAGAAGACAGTAACGCATTTAGCCAACAACACACATAAATATTTCTAATATGTAGAAATATATTTAACTTGATTTCTGATATGTAACATTAACTCTATTCCTTCCGACACATGTTCCGACACTCGCAATTTGCGATTGTGATTCCAACTCGCATGTGAGGTGTGCTGTAACTCGCATTTGCAAGAGTTTTGGCGAGTTGAAGTCACAAGAGTATACTGAAGTGAACTGCTGCATTTAAACTTCAGTATACTCTTGCGACTTGAACTCGCCAAAACTCTTGCGAATGCGAGTTACAGAACACCTCACATGCGAGTTGAAATCACAATCGCAAATTGCGAGTGTCGGAACATGGCCGATAATCAACATAAGTATTTTTTTTTAAATCTTCATAATAAATTTCATACAAATCGCCCAAAGTCGGGAAACAACCTTAAAAAGCTCTAGAGACTCGATAATTAAAAAAAAAGTTTCTTAACATAAACTTTAGGTCAACCCAAGCTAGTACCGCTTACGTTCACAAGTAGTAGTGCAGCATTAATAGTTTTTACTTTACTTGATCTTGACGTTTTCATATACAACCTTAAACCTGTGTCTGTTTTCTAAGACTAGAATTCGTTTATAAAAAAATATTCTGAATTCAAAAACACTTACATTTATATCAGGTATAATTTAGAATTGCGCCTTAAAAATTACTGTAAGGTGATCTTTAATAGAAGCGGGCAGATTTTGACTGTTATATTATTTTACTTTGTTCCTAATGTAACTGGCTTTTTAGACTATAAATACAAATCAATACGCCATAGTTTTTTAACTTGTAGTTAAGTGCCCAGTGTAGCCATGTGTGATGACATTGCCACACAAAATGTCATTGAGATCTATCAAATAAAATAAAAAGTTCGTTGGCATCTGGCGAGCGAATCCCTATGGGAGACTGCATATTTTTTATATAAGTAGTTTTTTGAAAGTATATATAACAATTAAAAAATCTCTGAACTTCAAAATGGCATTAATAGATTATATTTTGTAGCAGATATTTAAGTGAGTTGCAAATATTTTGTTTTGCTTGAAATTGTGAATAATGTATATGAAAGGATTTTTTTAATATAACGCATATTATTAAAATAAATAAGTTCAAAAACACTTACTTGATGTCACCATAAAAACTTATTCGCTCTCCAGTTGGCATATATTTGCTGACACTTGTCACTTTAACACGAGCCCAGCTAGTCTATAATATAAGAACAATTTGAATATTTATATAATAGGAAATAAACAGTTTTGCTACAATGATCTACCTCGTTTTCTAGATGATCAACTTTTTGGAATTGTGTATCATATTGTAAGAATTTATTTAAAACACTGTTTTCAACTAATTTTAATACATTGCCATCAGTTAGTTGTAAAAATTCAGACACGTCAATGGCTCTAATATCAGTAATTAAAACATTATTGATTTTTGGCTGCGTTTCTTGTATGGCCAAGTTCAGTATATAATCACATAATACAAATCCTGGCAAAGAATAGCAATTAACGTGAAAATCATAACGGGCAGCAAAAAGGTTATAAATTTTGTCATAATCTTCATAACGATACTCAATGTGTAGGCCACAATCAGAAACTCGAGCCTGAAGAAACACATCATCGAAGTCCACATTTGGTTGACTCAAGTGTTTCAAATAATAGGCGTCACGTTTTAAATAATCCCACTTATCAACATCTAATTTGGAACGTTTATTGCTGACAATCTATAAAAAATAACATATGGCGTAATTATGTTTAAATATTAAATAATGTGTATTTCTCTTACCTCAAATACAAATTTAAATTGATTGGGCATTTTGGTTTTATACTTAAAATTCTCAATATCACCTTCAATTAATGCTTTAACTAATTCAATGCCGTAATTATTATTTTTTCGTAATTCCAAAAATTGTTCGTCATTTAATTGCTTAAAGATTTGATCGATGCTGGAAAACGACTCCTTTTCATGTGTATAGTTGGACACTACATGTTCCCAGCTATGTGAGAATGGACCATGACCAATATCGTGTAAAAGAGCAGCTATCTGTCGTTTAATTAATGTAATTGAACATTAAAAAATGTTACCGCATCGAAAAATAATAAGAAACAATTTGTTTAATAATTAAGCTAGATAAAAGTTTGGGGGTAAACAATACTTAAAAAAACTGCTTAATATTCACACGAAAGCAAAAGCTCACCAAAAAGCAATATAATGTTGTGTGCAAAAAAATAGGAGTGCCCTTCATAAAAAAAAAAAAAAAATTAGTTTTCTATTAAAAATAAAAATTTTATTTTATTCTTTTTACTTGAAATTGATTTTTGGTAAATTCTGTAGTTTGTGCATAGTTAATTATCACAATAATGCTAAAAAAACTGAAATAATTTCATGTAAACAAAAAAAAATCAAAATTCGTTGTTCAAAATAATAGTAGTATTGGTTTTTGTCCTAATAGTTTCGAAACAAAAGGCATTAAATATTTAAATTGTCAAAGAAAAAGATAAATAGATTTAATATTTAGTGGAATAACCATGGTTATTTAAAACTTCAGCACATCTACGGTGTATGGAATCGATGCCAGCCATCACGCACTGTGTTCCATAGCTCTTTGGAATTCGATGGTTTTTTCTCTGTCACATACTTCTTAACATCTCCCCATAAATGTTCTATGGGGTGGAGGTCAGGTGACTGAGCAGGCTACAACATAATCTCAACCCCATTCACCCGAAGCCAATCCTTTGCCAACTTACTTGTATGTTTCGGGACGTTATCTTGTTGGAAGACCCATTTAATCGGCATATCCCACTCTGCATATGGTAGCATTACTTTGCTTAAAATTTCCACGTAGACGTGCTTATCCATGATGCCTCCTATTCGGTGTATTGGACCTACACCAGTATAAGAAAAGCATCCCCATATCATTATTTTTGCTCCACCATGTTTAACTGCCTTTTTGGTATATTTTAACAATAATTCTGTATTTGGTGGGCGTCGGACATACTCTCTGGACCCAGTTCCACCAAACAATACGATTTTGCTTTCGTCCGTCCACAATATGTTTCTCCATTTTTCATTCGGCCAGTTGATGTGTTCTTTTGCGAAGTTTAAACGCGCAGTTGCCTGTTTCTTAGTCAATAACGGCACCTTTCGCGGACTTCTTGCAAATAAATCATTTTCAATCAGACGTCTGCGAATCGTAGAGGTACTTACAGGAAGTTTCAGCTCTTTTTGAATCTTATTTGAGGACGCAAAAGGGTCTCCCTTGCTACAACGTACAATTCGCCGGTCATCAACCTTTGAAGTTTTGCGCTTGCAGCCACGTGTTTCAGTTTTTTGCGTATATTTCAGGGCATTAACGATCATTTGAGCAGAGCACCCCAAATTTTCCTGAATTTCTTTATAAGTTTTTCCTTTTTTTCGCAGATTTTTTATTAAATTCCGTTTTTCCTCTGAGCAGTGCTTTCCTCGTCCCACTGGTAAAAAAAATACATTTTTTGTTTTTATTAAAAAAAAATGTTTATTCTATTTTCCTATATTTACTTTTTATTTTCTTCCACTTTTATGCCGTATTTTATTTTTTATTTTTAAGAAATCGATCACACTCCTATTTTTTTGAACAAGTCAATTAAAGGGCAAATATAGAAATGAGTCAATTGCATCTTAAATATGATAATTATTTTAGTCTCTCTTTTGTATTTTACTTCTTACGTACCGTTGTAATTGCCGTTAGAATAAAACTTCGTTTACTATTTGATACACTAAAAAAAATAACTTATGTAAATATTATGTGACAGCACTCCTATTATTTTGCACACAGCTGTATGTAATGAAAAAATTTCATTTTTAAAAAGAAAACAGAATATTGAAAATTTATTTAAAACATATTCAAGGTTTACAAAAACAAATATAAATCTACAAAATGACCAAAAAATTTCAGAAAGTTTAAATAAAAACCAATTTTTGACAGATTAAAGATTTTAAGAAAATAATCTAAGGTACATAAAATTACGATTTCTTTTACAGAAATCTGTAAATCTTTATCTACTTTCTACCGATTATGTTATGTACATTAATAACAAAAAGGAACTGCAACTCTTTGTACATATTCGATTCAAAAAAAGTTAAAATGTGTAACATAAGACCTAAAACCGCTTAAACGTTGTTCCAAAAGCTAAGATTGTGTGTTGGCCCAAGCCAGAAGTAACATCAATATGCAACCGCAAAGGAAATAGAGAGAACCAGCTACTCTAACGAGGCTACATTTTGAAATGTACTTTGGGTAAAGTGGAATATAGCACTACGAGTTGTTTTGTATACTACAATCTTGGCTCTACTATTTTTACATATTTAACATTCAAATTAGTGAAGAGGCCCGTGCAACTTTGATATCCACATTAATGTTTACTTCTTGATAACACCAGAAGTGCTAGGCCACGTGCCAATTGATTGCTATAAACTTTAGTCAGAGAAAGCAATTGATATGTACTTCTTATAAAGTTTACTTTGAACAATTTTATTAACCTGCACCGACCGTAAATAAAACTTTTTGTTGCCCTAATATAAAGGCACATCGAGTAATTTTTATTGCCAACTTTTAGATCTTTGGCGAACCTGTGACATGAGTAAGTTTTATTTTAATATGTATTAGAAAATACATAGTTCATCCTACTGCCCTTTGCTGATACAAACAAAAAATTCTCATAAAAAATTTTTCATAAAATTAACTTACCTGCACTGCTTTGCGGTATACTAAAGGTAGCCTATTGTTATTATTTCTTAACCAGTCGGTATTTTTCTCTAAAGCATCTAACACAAGACTGGCAGCATAATACGTGCTAGAAAATAAAATAAATTAACATATTAAGCAATAAAAGAAAAAATCAATCAAACTTACCCCAAACAATGGGCATAACGATGATGCGTATGTTCTATGCTATTTGAAATTTTTAAAAATCCCAATTGTTTAATTAATTTCAAACGTTGAAATTGAGGCGTTAATACGATTGCGGCCACATCGGATGGTATGGTAAATTTACCATAAATAACGTCAATTATTTCCATCTGAAATTGATGGTTTTGAAAACTAAAGTTAAAAAGGTTTGTAAGTATAAAAAAGTCAGGGATTATTTTGCAAATTTATAAACTACTTAAATCTGTTTTACTAGTAAATAAAATATTCTGGTTTCAAATTGTATATTTAAGTAAGAGTTATATACATCGATATGTATAAACGGACATTGGTTTTTGTACCATCATCTAAAATTTTGATTGAAAGTACCTACATACATACATTTGTATGTATGCATGTTATGTCGTGTATGTTGTTCATTTTATAGATTTAAAAACAATATTAAGAAATGCAGTTTGTTGCCTAATAAACAGCTGAGTTGGAGATTGTTGTCATTTTTTCGTAGTTTTTCGATGAATTAATATCCCACAGAAAACGGACCCACAGTAAGGGAAGACAATAAATTTTGTTAATAAAATGTACCTACGCTTTTGCAGTTGTTTTCATCAGTATAAACTTTTTTATTTTCAGCTAAGGCTGTATTAAGATGAACATTTGTTCGTAGAATTTAATGTATGAATATCTGATTAAACTTATAAAACTTTTGTTTACATATAATAAATTTGATTTATTTTACACTCTTGACAACCATTGCTTTCTTTGTTTGTAGAATTTAAAAGCAAGTTATTTATGAAAAATATACTTAATGCTTTACCGTTAGCTTGCGTTGCACAGCTTTTTAATGCGAAACGAAGCTGATACTGAATAGCCGACGGCGGCAGCTAAATATAATAAAGGCGTGGCTAGGAAATACATAATAAGCAGTCGCTTATAGTCGACTTTAATAATTATAAACAATTAAAATTTCTAAAAAAAACAATCAATTTTTTTAATATTTAAAACATTCGCATCATTTTCCATATATTTGTTGACCAACTGTATCAACTATATACGTCAATCGGCTTCGTTGCCTGCGTTACATACACAACAAATTACTAATGCTACTTCTTTTACAAATTAACATTCACAAGAAATGGTAGCCTCCGGGTGATATATTCAAAGCAAATAGCATGCCGTATTGACTAGACAATAATCTGTTCTGCCATTGTTAATTTTGTTGTTCGCGCAGAAATTTGTCTCGTGAAGACTACCGTTGTGGATATGTACGTGTTCAAACAATGGTGTCCGAACAGTTTTTCACACACACATGCAAACAATCTCGATGGGAAAGACAAAATTATGCTCAAACTGAACAGGAACACTTACACGTATTCTTCAAACAGCAGATCACGAACACATTTTCTATCGTTATTTTGCCGACGTTCTCTCAATGTGGGAACAAATTTATGCCTAGTCAAGACGTAGTGATAAAAAAAAAATAAAAAACGATTAGTTACTAGTTAATTTAGTTCTTTTTAACCAATTAGTACTATTTGAAAACTAACTTATACAAAGCAATTGACAGCAAAAAATAAAACGTGTGGTCTTTACACAAGAAGAGAAGTACATAGAAAAGCATCATAGTGGTAACGTTATGTAACACATATGAAAGTATGCTCCGCCCCTTTTAAACACAATTTTTCTTCACACACTTTTCTAAAACACACTTCTCTTTTTATAGTTTTTACACAGACATATGACATTTCAAAAACTATTCGGAAAAAAATAAAGAAACGGTGTGATTTCTTGCGATTTAGAAAAGGTCGATATAATTGAAATATTTCGAAGCACCTGACGTAAACGGATATTTATGTTTAATTTTTTTCTTCCTACCAACTACTTTTTATCACTACTTTTTATCACGAAAATCAGTTGCTATACCACAATAATACTATGATAGGATTCTTTAAAAGTTTACGAAATAAATAGAGCATACTAAATTTCCCATCTCTGACAAGTATTCAACTAGTTGTATGACAATTTCTGTAGCAGTGTTGCCAAAATTTTTGCATACTATATCCTATCGAAGGAAAAATCGGACAGATGATTTTTTTATAGAAAAGAAATTGCTGATAAAACTAATATATATATATATATATATATATATATATATATATATATAAATTTAGCCATTCAAATCTGAGTCTATATGAGTAATGGAAGTTACTGCACTAATTTCCGACGTAAAAAAATAATCATTTACAAAATAACTTCAGAGACTGCGTGTTTAATAGCTTATTCCCACCTAAGGTTTTCGACATCCCAATTGCTTCAGCCCAATACTTATTATTTAATGTTACAAATGGTTGTTTTTGCATCTGTGATACATCTCATGTGAACTATTTACATGCACATGTCTTGGGAAAATGCGAGTCCTAATTAAAAGTTTGATTAAATAAGTGTAGGGAAAAATGTAGGGGAAATGTTTATGGTATGTAGGAGAAAAATTATTTTTTCTTGGAATGTGTTTTTCATTGTAATCTATTGGCAGCACTGAGAAAAATTTGGCGGGTCTTTCAAAGGGTTAGTTGTGAAAAAATTTATTTTCACCAAAACAAATTATTTTTCAAGCATAAATACACAAAAACAATACATTATAACTATGTATGTATGTAATTGGTTGATAGATAAATTATTAAATAGAAATGTTTATGAAGAATAAAGAACATATACCTATGTATGTATGTGCTCATCAAAGCAAATCTTTTAAAAAGAAATAATACAAGAAGTGAGAAAATTAATAACACAAGTAGGTACATACTCATATTAACTATGCATAGAAAATTAACCAAAAAACTAAAAACAAATCAAAACACTTTACTGTTCTATACGTTTAACAAACACAATCGAAAAAGAAAGCATAATTTAAACATCTTTAGACTAATGAAACACATTAAGTGATAGCGAAAGAAAATCTAAAATTGCCAAATGTCAAAAGATATATAACAAATTTATTATATATTTGCAAAGGCAAGTTGTTAGTGACAGCCGCAATACTAATGTGTGTGCTTATAAAGAATATACAAAATTTATGGCAAGATCGGGCTGTTTGTACTCTTCATCAGGAATAGAAAGTACTTTTTCTATTATATTGATCATAAGTACAAGACTTAAAATTCCATAGTCCAAAAACGACTTGCAGAAACATATACAGGTACACTCCGGACAAGCGGCCAGCATAATATACGTTGATTATAATACTCTATCATCATAGCACATGACTATCATAATAGAAATACATATAGCAATTTGTTTACACATTCAATTCTGTTAAGCAATTTATGCTAAGAATTATTGAGTAATTTGTTCAACTGGATTGCATTTTTAAGAATAGAAATGCTAAAATAGCATGCAAGAATAACTAAAATTGTCGTAAATCTGTTAGAAATGTTGGTATCAATTTAGCACCAATTTGTATCTAAATCAAGTGCGGATCCAGGCACAGAGAAAATTTGATACACACCCATAAAACAATTTTTTGAAACGAAAAATAGGAACGTTAATTTCTTTCAAATTTCCCCTAACAACAAAGGTTAAGCTATATCCGTATCGATGTAAACTAACCCGTCATGTGAACATGTCGGCGGCTTTAGTACACAGTTCCCATATTAATCCAACTTGTATACTACTTTTTAAAGCTATTAGAAATTATAGTCAAGTTAAAATGGACGATATATAAACTAAAATACTAACAGCAATAGAGTTCACTTGAAAATCTACGCCTGCAGCTCAATTATATAATACAAATATTATCGTTATTTGAAAAGTAAAACTTTGTATTATGTCAATGAATGCTTGCGTAGCGACAACAATGGAACTAGGTGCTAGATAAATAGCAAATTTTTTAAAAAAACCTTATCTTCAGTTTATAAAAAAGTACTTTTGTGATTTTATTTGTAGCGAGTAATTCAAACAAGAAACAGTTAACATTTTTTATAACTTTTTGCAGTTTGCCTACAAATCTAAATTTAATATCTAACAAACCGTAGCATATTTTTCAATTTGACCAGATTTTTTGGTAAAGTTCGTTAAACTAAGAATGAACAGAAACTACTCTCACTGAGCCAAATTTCTATGGCGAAAAACCTGTCATAAAATTAAAATGAAATTTTGTTTATGTTTTCACTTGTTTAAGGTATTGTAAGGAAAGGAGCTAAATAATTGTTAATTTTTTTTACCATTTTCCTGCCACTTTGAAAATTTTCATTTATATTATCTTTTGAATTTTAATAAACTAAAATTTATGTATTTTGCACTTTTGCTTATACAAATTACATTTTTTTCTTAGTTGCTTATTTTTTAAATATTTGAATATTTGGCAATTTATTCAATCTACCCAGAAAAAGTTTATGCTAGTTCGTGCAGGAAGAAGAAGAACAATACTCTCAAAATCGCTCTCATTTACACAATTTTCGAGCATGGGAAAGCTTTTCGACAAAATGGTATCCCCCGGGTTCCCAACGTTGAGTATGGGAACACAACTAATATGTATTTATTATATAATTTTGGGCTTATTTCTCCTGACTTGAGCAATTTTTTTTACTAGTCTCTGGCTATCCTTTAATCCCGCATTAAAAGTGGCCATTTCTGGGAAAAAGAGTAATGTATCGATTGCATGAAATGTTGAGAATATACATACTAGTGCTCTAGTTATTTTCAGTTCTAAATTTCTTTTAGATAGGTTAAAATAGAGGTCAGTAGTTTTCACGAAGAGGAAAACTTCCACACAAACAAACAGGGAGTTAAATAAAATTAATACCTAATGGCAAACTTCTTACCTTCCCAACCTCTGCTGGAAGGCATTCTGTGTTACATGTGTTTAAAATTGTTCTAAGTTCTGTCGAATGCTTTTGTACTTTCAAAGTACTAATTCAACTGAATAAAGTACCGTACTGTATCGAATTATGCCAAGGAAAACAATACAAAACTGTCATGGTACATGGATTTTAATGTTTTGGCAGATAGAGGGTAAAGTTATGAGTAATTAAATATGTACATACATTAACTAATTCATATCAATCAGTGAAACCAGACAAGAAAGTAAAACTAGCAGTAGTGCTTTTAGTAGCGGTAGAATACTGCAACAGAGCTCTTGTTTATGAAGAATGTATTTGAAAAGACGGCCAATAAGTGACTAAAAAGACGTAAAATACAAAACAAAAACAGCATAAACAAAATTACGAATGAGTAGATGACAGTAGCACATATTTCATACGAAAAATAAACAAAAAACGATGTACACAGCTACGACCTTGAAATACCCTTGAATAACACTGTTGTGCGCGCAGCAAACTCAACAGAACAGAAAAAAGCCAAGACTATACAGAACGATAAGTACACAACAGATTGACTTAACAAAAATACGGGATACGACGGCATTAAAACGGCTGGCAGTTACGGCAAGACTACGGCCAAATACTATTAAAAAGAAATCAATAATAAATTTATAACAAATATAATACTAATATGTACCTATGATATACAAAAAATGTAAAATACAAGAAGTATCTACTTTTAAATATATTGTAAATTATTAAATTTAAAAAAGGTGCCTATAAAAGGAAACGGAAATTAAATGTAACTCCTATTTTTGGAATTTTTTCAACAATACCTACATATGTAGGTACATACAAACATACATATATTTTTACAAAAATAAAAATAAAGTGGAATGAATAAATATATTAAATATTAAAGACATTACTCAATAATTAAAAATCTTTAAAGTTAACCTATGCCGGAATATTCTAAGGAATTTAATAATAGAAAAATAGGTATCTAACTCACTAGAGTAATAATACCTAATAATAAAAATGAATCTTTATGAAACATTAACGAATCTCCAAAATCTTGCAAATTTTGAAGTAAAATATAAAACTGGGAATAAAAACAATTCAGAAAAATAATTTTTAAGTCACTTTCACTTTCCTGAACACAAACAAATAAACACTAAAATCCACAAGCAACATTTTCACCCACAATAAATGTGAATATACATGTACTCATATGTTGTATCCATAGATGTATTGCACACGTATTAGTTTAATAAACGGGAAAAAATAAATTTAGCAACTAAATTTAACAACACATTAATAAAACAAGCAAAAAAATATACTTACATACATATGTATGTATTGTACAATTCATTGTATCCCGTAATCAAAGAGTAAAAGCATAAAACGTTATTAGTGTGATAAACAGAGTAAAAAAATAGTGCGCGAGAGAGCACGTTTATCAACAACAAAAAACAATACTACGTAAAAGAAGTATATTCATACATCAAAGAAACAAAAGTAAGTTGACTTATTATTTTCTGGTTTTATTTTGATTCAAATATTCTTGTAATTATCATACGGACATAAAGAAAGTATTAGTTAGCGGCATCGTAGGCGAATACAGGTAATCAAAACAAAACAAAAACACGCAACCAAACATAACGCATGTGTACTTACATACCTAAGTACATAATAATGTATGACTGCATCAAAAGGCAAAATTAGGCAACTTTAAATAAGTATAAGTCAAAATAAATAGAGCAAAATTAAATAAACAACTACTTAACTTCATAACTAATAGTTAAATAAAAGAGTTTACAAAATTCAGTGATGAAAAGGAATTTATGAAATGAACAGATATAAGCGAACAATTACCAGGGATGGGTTTTTTGTACTCAATTAACTAAAAACCTTTTTATAATAATAATAGTATATAGCTCCAAGATAGAAAATTTATTTTTTTAATAAAAATACGTACATATGCAGTTTACATATGTACAGTTGAAAACCAACACGTTTTTTTATTTGTTTTATTAATTAAAATAACATCGAAAAACAAAATGAAATTCATGAATATTAAAAGTTCATCTCAAGATTGAGGCATGGTCTTCCTAAGCGAGTTGGTATTAGAACATTTAAACTTGAAAATCTATATATATAAAAGTGAAACTCTGTCTGGCTGTGTGTGTGTTAGCTATAGACTCCGAAAGCGTAAAGCCGATTGGACTCAAACTTTGGCAAGTTGTTGTACACATTCCAGTGAATTTTTATGGGTGGTAATTTAAAAAACAAAAAATGAAATACGCCCATACAAACAAAATATTAATTTTTCAGCTACTTGCACTTGACCGATTTTTCTGAAACTTTGCACACATATTGAACTCTCAGGATTATACAATTTCGTAATTAGAAAAGTGGGCAGTGCGACGCCCATAAAAAATAAGTTATCATTTTTAGCTACTTGCACCAGATCGATTTTTCTAAAACTTTGCACACATATTGAGCTGTCATGACTATATAATTTCATGACTAGAAAAGTGGGCAGGGCTACGCTCATAAAAAAAAGTTATAATTTTGAGGTACTTGCACTGGACCGATTTCTCTGAAACTTTGCACACATATAGAGCTCATTAAGGGGCGAAGCAACGGGCTTGGCTAATTGTTTATATAAAATTATACAAGGTGATAATTCAGTATCACAAGAAGAGTTGTTAAGTGGTGTTTTTAATATATCTTTCTCTGAAAGCTCGAAATGGCGTATAGTGTTCTCTAATATTTTTTAAATTGGGAACATTACTGTGTGACTGTCATACGTTGTGCTGTATAGTTGTTATTTAATACAATATACTATAATTGAGACTTGAACTTACGAGGATGTTGTTACATTTCTAAGAACATAAAGTAAAAAAATATGTCGGTATAGAAATTCACAAATACGCAATAAAATATAAAATTAAAATAATTTATTCAATTTTTAATTAAAAAACGTGAATATAAACAAAGTTAATGTTTTCATGCAGTGAAAAATCAGAATTTTAAATTGTGCCAAATAAGCCGCGATTAAACCACGGTATTAACAAGGTCGAAAATATACAAAAAAAAAGTACAATTGTACCATGATTTCCATGCCTGATTTCGATCATACATACAGGGTTCCAGTGTGTGTGCATACTTATGTATGCATGTATGAATATATTAAGGTTAATTTAAAAGTAACAAGAGACAATTAATTGGTCGGTCAAAAATCGAGAACATAAAATAAAATTACAATAAAAATCATGGACTATAATGAAAGATTTCAATTAGTAATATTATGCGAAAGACAACGAATTGTTTACATATTTTTCTCTTTTTATTATTTATAAATTAACATCGTATGCATGTACATACATATGTATATAAGTATGTATAAATATACATACATATGTACATTAATATCAGTTGTGGCTTTTATTAATCAAATTACGAAATAAATTTAAATGCGTTTTAAATGAAAAAAATTACGCAGTTATTGTCGAAAAGGTGTATGGAAGTCGGCTTAAGAACTTATGTACATGTATGTATGTACTATAAAGAACTAATACACTACAGATATGCGTGTACATACATACATATAAGTATCTACAACAAATTTTAATACATCAACCAATGACGGAAAAGGTGCGTAAAAGGTCGTTCGTTTTCTTTTAATACTCTGAATCAGTGCGTATCTGCAGCCGCTTACACTGTAGGCAATTCAAATAAAATCATTTCAATTTAAAAGTCTAGCGATTGCAGAATTTTTATTTCTACGCATTACATGTGCATACATACATACATACATACATACATACATACATACATACATACATACATACATACATACTAAAAAGAGAAGCACTCTATTAAGGTTACTATAAAAATTTATCCAGTTTGCTTATTATCCAAACTAATGATAGATTGCATAGATAGATTACAAAAAGTTTAAAAAAATGTTGATAGGCTAGCAAGTTGCCTAGAAATGGGATGGTATTGTACATATGCATGAAGAACTTGGTCCTCATTTTGATCTCAGTACTTTTTAAGGGCGAAATTTTTGGAAGGGAAATTGGCCTTATTTTCACTTTTATGTTTTCGTGCGGATCTGAGTCCTTTTTTCCAAGTTATTTTTGTTTGTTAATGTATGTATAAAACCTCTTTTAATTTAAAGCTTACATATGGTTAGGTGGAAATGCTCCATACAAATAAGAGGGAACCCTAGTCTCCCCAGATAAAAAGTGCGCGTTTTTAGATGTTTTTGTTTACTAATTCTCTAAGGCCTACCTGTATGCCAATTTTCAGGTATCTACCTATAGTGGAAGTGTCCCATACAAATAAGGGGGAAGCCTAGCCTCCCAGATAAAAAAATGCACGTTTTAAATTTTTTATTAACTAGTTCCCCAAGGCCTACCTACTGTATATACCAAATTTCAGTTCTCTTGCTAAAGTGGAGGTACCCCATGATATTGATTAGTAAATCAGTGAGTCAGGGAATATATACCAAAAATTGCACCTTTAACACCTTCATATCTCGGGAAGCTTGTATGGTAAAACTTTCAAACTTGGCCTATGAAGTTACCTATTCGTACATTCGTTATGTTTAGAGTTTCATTATGAATAAATGAAGCAACGTTATGAGGGGCGTAAAAACAGCGCGAATGGTTTTGTAGCCCGAACTTGGCCAAGGCGATCAATCCGATCAATCCATCTATAAACATCAATCACCAATATCAGCCATTGCTTGAACAGTGTAATTGTTGACGAAGAATGTTTTTACAATTCTTAACAAACAGTGAAATATTGTGGACGCATTTGCTCCAACAATCGCATATGGATTCCCTCTAGAGCTTCTTAAAAAATGCACATCTGTCGTTTCTATTGCAACTAAATGTTAATATTTTTCTTCCTTGCCTTATTTAAATTTCTTTTGGTATTGAAGACCAATATTACTCTTTACTTCAGTTTTTTCCATCGCCAATTTACTTTAAAGTTATTATTGTTGCTCTTCGTTCTTTGATTTTCGTAGGGGGGGGGGTGAGTATGGAGCTAATAAAACGAACGTGTGGCTGTGTACGTCTTATACTTATTTGTTTGACATTGGTTGCCAAAATAAATGTCATGCAAGCCAAAGTGATAATTTCTTTTGCGTTTGTAGTTAAAAATAAAGCAAGTGTAATAAAAATGTCTACAATGAAAATGGAAAATTACCAAGAATAATCTGCGCACGTATTAACAAAAAAAACAACTACAAATCTATTTTGTGTAATAAAACGGCTAAACTGTTCACCAACTCATTTTTTAAAACAAGAGCTTATAAAAACTCGTCAATGCCTTTGTAAAGGAAGCCGTTACTTCCGAATACGACGTATGAAATATTGTGGACATGTTATTAATTAAATTCAAATTGAGTTTTGTTTAGTACCTCTGTTGTTTAGTGCGACTTAAAGCAAATCCACTAGAGGAAGCCATGCTCTCAAAGCAGCTGTGCAGAACTGCCCGCTTTATATCGCCCGGTCATAAGGGCTTAGAGTTATAGAGACGCCTTCTGTTAAAACAATCCATTCACAAAGAGTGTGTGTCGTCAAGGCAAAAATGTCATAAGGAAGACCTCATCAGATTCCCCTCCACAAAGGATACTACAGTCGAATATGGCCGGACAGAAAACCAACCAAAAGCCGAAGGTCATTTCTATTTAGTTCCGGGACTTCGTGGTGACACAATAAACAAAAAACAAAAAAATGGGTGGTGTTTAGGGCGTGGCAAAATATGTCAGAGGGTGTTTTAGAATCGTCATTTACGGGCGGGTGACTGGTGCAACTTTTTTTCCACCCACTTTACATCTGTGCATACTGGAATATACATACATATTAAATATTCATGTTTAAACAATTTGTGCAAAACATCTAAGCTAGCAGGGTGGAGCATCCAATTATTCTTTTTTAAAACTAGCGACTCTGCTTGTTATTTTTATGCTAATAAGAGAGCTGCACTGGGTGTAGTTCTACTCCAATTATTTCATTAAGATTTTTAATTTCCAATTCCTGTTTTTCAGCTTCCCGTCTTACTGCATTATTAGATACCGATTTATTATCATTATTATTCTTTTTCTTCTTTTTCATCAGCATTATTTTGTATGACACGAACTCTTGCTTATCGCATAATTAAAAATTAACAAGATCGGTGAACTTTTATTTTTGAATTTTGGCCACCTAATAATAGTGCAATAAGTCACAGTGTGGGACTGTAGGAAAGGGTTTGACAGATATTGTGTTTTGTTATCCGATTGTTCACTAAGTCAGTCGACTCGAATATTAACTCCAACTGCTGAATTGTTTGGGAAGAACGTCGGCTTAAATCGTCGAATGTTTGCAATGTGTTGCCACAATCCAACACTTATTTTACTACTAATTTTTAGGCGAATTGTTTTTATTTAACTAACGATATTGTAAATTAAATTAATTTTTAAGCAGTTTAAACGATCGTGACCCTTCCTCATAATACATTCGTTTACTGAGACTTCGTTATGGTCAAATCATAAAAGAAGTCTGAGTTGCTCGATTCGGTTCCGTCCCCAATAGCAGAATAACTAATAAAATATCTTGCGAATTCGCGAAAAACTGAAAAATGTTTTTATTTTCAATGGGGTTTGTTTAAACTTTAACGGGGTGGGGACGAACTTTGAATAGTACTGCGAATCAATATTATATTCCTAAGGAAGAAAATAAGGGTCTGGCGGGCCCATCTACTAAATAAATAAATAAAATTATTTCAACCCGAAAAAATGATTAATCGAAAAAACGAAGTAAGGATGTAAATTTTAAAGTGTATCGATCTGACATCAATTAGTTTAGTTTCTGTTTTATGCCTAACTAAACTTTTGATACGTCAAAGTTCAATTTGACAGATGGCTGTCAGGCTGTGTGAACTGTAGTGTTTTAAAAACATTTTAAAACCAGAACAATTAAATCCAAATGTATCATCTTAAACGTGTGATCAATTCAATTGATCTTATTTATTTTATCAATAACAATAACAGCAACAAAAACCACAAGGCACCACGACCAGCAATAAGACATTTTTTTTAATTGTTCTCTGATAACAATTTAAATTGTCTAATAATTTGTTTTTGTTTTTAGATATCTGCTAATTTGTTGTTGTTTTTCTAATAGATTTTATAGATACATTACAATGAACTCGTAATGAATGTATCTGGCTGTGTGAGTGTGCGTATGTCGATTTTGGGCCGACCACAGGCGAAAAACTGCAGGAGGCTGTTCAACAGAAAAACAATACGTTGTGTATAATAACCGCACTTTTATGGCGTCAAGTATCTTGTACTTACGACGACATTAAAGTATTGGTACGTGCGAGTTTAAACGTACGAGAGCAATCCCAAAACGAATCTACCTGCTGAAAGATAGCGGCATCTTAATAAATGAAGATTAGGAAAGGCATTAGTAAAAATGAGAATAAAGCTTAAAAATATCATCTTGGTTGTTCTCTATTGATAAATAACGACGAGTAAAGACAATTTTTTTAATTTTTCAAACTAGTTTTTAAAAGCCAAAAAGTGTAAACAAAATACAAAACACAACATCTATTTTGCTTTTTATGAGTCTGTTAATCGTTTGATATAGGTGTGTTTTACATTTTTGTGAGTATTGATTACAAAAGAAAAAATCGGCGGCCTTACCAACTGGGGAATACAATAGATTCACCACCGTTCCTTATTTATACGTTGGTAGATATTTTAAGTTGCTGTGCGGTTTAAAGTTAACCATTCTGCTGCCGTACCACATGAATCATGCTTCACAATCTTCCTGCGATTTAGGTTAACACTACAAGCACCACAACTGGGACTTATCGCCTGAGCCCCGTGATAACAGTCCTTTAGTTACCGGTCATACCTCGAAAGCTCTCTCCTTTTAGTTTCAGATAAGCCTCGGGAATTGGTTCCCCATATCCTCATTAATGTGGTGGCATCGTTGGATACAGATATGTTTCGTTTTATGTCAGCCTGTAAATCCGTCGGCGGAGTTACATAGATATATCTGAGCTTGCTAAGCGGCTTGGAGTTACCCATTCTCCTGCCGCACTTATCCTCCCGGGGGCTACTGGATCCGGTGATACTCAAACATCAAAAGTTCTCATGTTTCAGTTTCGGATTCATGACAAACATCTGCAATTGGTTCCCCTATATCCCACAGACATCAATACATCAAGGTGAAGGGATCACCAAGAAGACTTGCTCCTTGTGTTATCGTTTGTTACAGATATTTCTCGATTAACGTCGGCACCTGTCATTCGATATCATCCGACGGTGATCTTAGCATCGCGTGAAAATAATTCGATTACCAATGTCCCTATATATTGTATAGATCGCAATTTTAGAACGATGATGGCTTGGACCTTGTACCAACCTTTTTCTGATCAGTCCGGAGCTCTCTAATATCCTGCTGTCAATAGCACCTTTGTTGGGAGCTTGCGTTGCCAGCTTATATTGCAATTCTTTCCCGCTAGTTGGGTCTACTTTCTCAGCTACCTTCTCTACCGCCGATGGAGCCTCACCAACAACCAGTAAGGAACTTACGTCTTTGGAGTTACTGGCTGCCGTGGTACCAATGTTTAGTTACTGATCAAACCTCGAAAGTTCTTTTCTTAAAGTGTTAGGAACCACACAATTCTTAAGGCCTGGTTGACGCATCTTTCCCGGTAATAATAACCCCCCGGTAATAATAACCCCCAAGTTGGGTGCCGTGTGCAACAAAACAGCATCTTGACCATATTGCAATTGAGGGGTTTGCTTTACTTCACAACGCTAAAGGCAACTTTTTTTAAAATAAGAAAAAGAGGTGTTCAAAAAACAAGATCATGGCATCAACATTTTGTACATAATTTTTTCGCTTTATCATTTTCAAAATAAAGATGAATTTTAAGCGGGTTTATTACAGCGTTCAAGCGTTTAAGTCACAATTAAATTGGCCGCATTTGGTGAAAAACAACGTGTGGTATAATCCCCTGTTGCAAGGATCAAAATCAAGGCTTTTTAATTTGGGCACTGATTCTCATACATGAAACAACATAAAAGGATCTGTGATATTTTAGACTATTAAGCGTGCCGCTAAGCCTTTCAACATTCGATAGGCTTCGAACCAGCGAAGTGTGATTAGCTTGATCTATCATGTCTTGATCTCCGTAGAAATCGTACAATGAGTTGTATTTATTTTATAAAGACAGATAGTAATTCCCCGTTTGTTCTGTTCAACATTTTATCACTATTTCATTCCATAAGTCAGCTTTTAATAGTCTTCTACCTGCTCATAGCTGGGAATTACAAGTACTGTGGCTGCTAACGCATATGTTATGCCAATGTTAGCTGTAATCCAGCTTAGATTTTCCCGCAATAAATAATGGGTATCTATCTATGTTAATTCGCGTACTGTCCTCCTCTAGCTGCATCTTTTTTATTTTGCAGGCTGCCTGGGTATTTAGTTTGTGTATCTTTGCTACCTCTCAAGTGCTATTAAATAGTACTAAATATATTGTAAATGTAAATTACCTTAAACTTTATTTTCGTCTCATTTTTTCCACCCGACGACATACCTCTTGCTTTGTCGCCTATTCGCCACGTTGTGGCAAAAGGTCTGTCTGTCAACTCATTACAAAAAATCTAGTTTATTTTCAATTCTATTATCACTGTATGCCAAAAACAAAACAAATCAGTGCATATTTAGACACCGGTATAAACAACATTGAATTTCGTCTTTAGTTTTAATTGTTCGTTCTAAATTTAAATAAATATTTTTGTTTATTTAACAAATAAAAATAAATAAATTAACAAAAAAAACTTCAATTAATAAATAGCCAAGCTTAAACAAATTTTTTTGAAGCTAAAAAACTTAAAAGTAAAAAAAAAAATAGTTGCTTTTAAATTATATAGAAAAACATAAAAGAGGAAATTTTACTCAATTACATAACTGGCATAGGTAAATAAAAGAAATTAAAATTAACGTGTAAAAGTGTAAAATAATTTCAAAAAAAGGTCTTAAATATAAAATAAAAAATACAGGCCAATCCAATAAGATCAAGTGAAGAAAATATTTAGTTAAAAGTGGATAAAGAAAGCGATCAAAAATTAAAAAAAAATCAATCAGCATTCCGACTTATTAAGTGCTTTAAACAGTAGTAATGTAATTCCGAAAGCCATATTTAGACTAACAATATTTTTGATTAGTTTTTGTAGAAGCAAAATATAATAAAATACGAATCGTATAAAAAAAAAGAGAGAATAAAACTGTATTTGTTGTAGTTTCTTTTTATAGTCGAACTATAGCACTTTGCGGAATCGAGTCGAATAGGGAATAAAGAGAACAGCTGATGGCAATGCAATTATACACACATACATATGTATATAAGTTTTTAGGAGGGTTTCTTTTAAAACTTTTCCCCAAAATATATGTATTTTTTCCTGATACTGAAGCAATTAAATATCGATTTGCAAGTAGTTTTCTTTAAAATTTGTACTTTTGCCTTTATGCAAATGGGTACCTTAAAATTCAACCCTGAGATATCAAATTAAAACTTTATTTTATGAAATGATTGAAAAATAAAGAGAAGCACTAGACTGCCATATTGTATATATTAAAGCGCACGGTAGCGTGCCAGGCCAAGTTCAGCTCTAATGCACACAGTGTGTATATTACAAGAAAACATTCGGCGAATAAGTGAAAAAAAAAATCTGAAAACTGGCTCTTTTCATCTAGAGTGCCCTCTTATTTGTATGCTACACTTCCACTACAGCTAGAGAGCTTAAGTTTTGTTAAAAAGCTAGGTCTTGCGTAATTAAGCGTTAAATAACGGCTGTTATTCCTAGAGCCGGAAAACTCTAAATGGATATAATATAGACAAATGTTTTCATTTTTAATATCCATTAAATTGACTTTACATAAAAGGTAACTTGATGACATTTATGTTTAAACATGATTTCGAGCATGTAATTGTCGCGGCTGACAAATACATAGTGTTATCTAAAGGGCCAATTTGCGTACTCCCTTCGCCGTTAATCGGGATATATGTATTTCTTTAGTGTATCGGAGTAGGCCTAAGACTTTGTATTGGGTTGGCGAGCATGAATCTTGTCGTTCATAATTTTGTCAACTCTTGACATCTTGTTATTTTAACGTTCTGTGTTTTCTGTTAAGAAATTACAAATTTTAATCGAAAAAACAAATTATTCTCAGTTAAAAAGTCACCATTGTTTTTTTGGAAATTCCATCCTACATGCGAGTATATTTATAAATAAAAATTCTCCTGAATTTTTATAAGCAGATAATTTTATTTTTTATTTGCGAATTTAAAAAAAAAATATATTTAGAAATATTAAAAAAAATGTATTTGGTGACACTTTCTTCTTTCACCAGTCACAATCACATGATTGAGTTGTTTTCCTCTTGAGATTTTTATTAAAGAATTTTCGCAACCCCCGCAATCAAAAATAACAAAGAGAAATCGAAATTTATTTTAGTTGTTCGTGAATAATTTGAATTTTGTCAGGCTTAAGTTCGTTTGTTCGTTGTGGTAAAAAGGCAACTTTTTTGAATTCCAATGCTAATTTTATATAGGCTATTGCAATAAGAGTAGACACAATTAAACAAACTTTCTGAAATTATATTTCATTATTTGTATTTCTTTCAAGATTTTAATATTATTTTAAAAGATATAAACTTGAATTTGTTGTAAGAGTAATTACCAACACTTTTGACCTTGACAATATTAATATTTGCGTAGCGTAATTTCAATTTTATTTTATTTATAATACCTACACTGCCGCTCACATGAATAAGACTTTTTTTGAATTTTAGGTTTGCACTTTCTTTAATATGAAAAGTTTTTACGACTCGATTCCATTTCATTTGTATTGTATTGTACTGAAACATTTAAACTTTTAAAATATTCTTGTTTACACTGAACCAAAAGGTTAACTAAATACTGTAAAATGGGGTGGAAAATTTAGGATAAATATGTTATTATACAACTAGCAAATACCTTATTCAAATCTACGCAAATTTTTCGTTAAAAAATTCTTTCAGTAAATAGTTATATAGAAAAAGTTTCTTCAATTCCACAACTACTTTCTCGTTATTTAAATAACGAAATTTTAGATAAATTAAATAAGCATTTAATTGGAAATTACAGCCTAATATGTACATGCATAACAAAAAGTTAGCAGCTCATTGCACCCTACATATAGCAGCGGGCAAGCTAATTATCCCTTTAACTGTTTAATTTTGTTTCGAAAAGCTTTTACTGCCTGCTTAAATTTTCCAGCGAAGACGAGTATACTCGACATAAACAGAGTAAAATGTTTCTGGCTATAAAAGTAGGCAATTATGATTGTGAATTAAAATAAATAAGGTTGCCAGACTAACGAATATTCTAAAATTTACATTTTTAAAAAATCTTTATTTGCCCTTTTTCAGGGGAAAAAATTACAGTTGATTCGTTTAATAATAATAATACGAATGCGACTTTTTTTATCTTCACGACGAGTATACTCGACATTATGCGAAAAGTTTTCATTTCGCTCTGACGAATATACTCGACATAAACAGTTAAAGGGTTATAATGTCGTTTCACACTATTCTACAAGTGTTTAGATTTTCGTTGGAATTTTGCAGAGAGAAAGAAATCGAATGAAAATCGTGTTGAGCGTCAGAAAAATCTAAAGTAAAATAATCTCAATACATTGTATCCCACTTAAAATAACATGAAAATGACGTACTTGTTTACTTCGAGCAAGTAGCTTAGAAAGTAGCCGGCAATGACCGAGCAATTTCGATTAGATAGCGGCGGCGGTGGCTCTTAGGAATTTCAGTGGCTCAAATTTCTGATACATTTATTTTTGTAAAAATATAGCAAAATGAAGTGGTAAAAGAAGTATAAAACGTTCAGCACTGGAATGAACAAAATCAAGGATCGAAAATAATATTAATCGTGCCAAGCACACAGTTTTCATCGTATTAACCTAGATTTTTAGAAAAATCATATGGTTGGTAAAAATATTATTAAATTCTCATTTTTCTCAAAAAAAAAATAATAATTAAAAAGTAATAATTATTTTGGGCAAAATAATGAAAATCAGTATAATGATTTCTGCAAAACCATAAAACCCAAAAAAACAATTGTTACTGAGAATAAAAAAAATAAAAGTCAAGAAATAATAATTAAATCTGCCAGAAAATATAAAAATTTAAGAAATAACAATTATATTTTAATTTTGATAAAAAAAAAGTCACAATTATTGGGGCCAATGAGCAAAACACATTGATACCCGATGAGCATCTCGTCCGTTTTTGTGCCGGTAGAAACTGAAATGATATATTGCGGCAGCGCTCTGCCGGCGGTGAACCTGTCGACTTGTATATGTGTTCAAAAGCTGCTTTTAGTATTTTCTTTTATCTTCTGTAAAAATGCAACCCTGATAAAATGCAAAAGTCTCACCGCTTGCAAAACTTTCAAACAATTCAAAGAGCCATACGACTGTGAAATTTCCATCCGCATTTTTTTGAGATTCATAACATACGGCCATGTTCCGACACTCGCATCTCACACAAAATTTGCGATTGTGATTTCAACTCGCATGTGAGGTGTTCTGTAACTCGCATTCGAAAGAGTTTTGGCGAGTTCAAGTCGCAAGTGTATACTGAAGTGAACTGCTGTATTTAAACTAAACTAGTTTTTAAAGAAACTACAAAGTTATGAATATAAATAAAATTAATAGTGTTTTCTTTATATTTTAGTGAAAACTAATCACATTTTTGTAACAATTTTTTTCAAAAAACATGAAATTTAAAAACGTTCTTTGCTTCTGCAACTTTTGCCTCTGCATTTCTTCTTTTGCACTGGCGATTTCAATTAACAGCTGATACGAGTCATCTTCGAAAAATATACGCAGCTAGTGCTGTAATTAATTCAAATGAAATGCCCGGGTATTTTTTGTAATATTCTAGGTTCAGGTATTAGAAATATTAAAAATACAGAGGTTTCTTTTAAGACTTTTCAAAAGCAAATCGCAAGTAAAACGCATGAGTTGCAGAACATGCAGAAATAAGTTTGGCGGATTGCTACTCGCATGCGATTTGATACTCTTGCGGGTGTCAGAACATGCCCGATAGTGTTTTCACACTAACCCTTTCTCATCTTATTTGAGTTTTTGGCAAGTAATTTTACTCAGTCTAATAGTGTGAAATGCCCTTCAGGCTTAATACGTCATTAGCAAGGATTTTATGCATAATGGCTCTTAATATGTCTGCTAACTGATTATAAATAAACTGTGAAATTTTTTTTCAAAAATCTGCCCTTCGGCTAATGTTGGCACTTTAATGAGTCTGCTTTTTTTGCTTGTAAACAATTCTTTGACATAAAGCGCTGTTTTCCCCAAAAAGTGAATTGTTAGCATGCGGTTAGCAGTTATACTATCAGTTTTTGCTTTTGTATCGTTCTAAGATCACCATGTAATTATTATCCACAATAATAATATGATTTGTTTACAACCATATAATGCCATCATAGTATGTTGCTTTAAGATTATGGTTACCTCAACCGTATTTTTTCTTTCCGCGCAATATAAGTAAAACCTGCTTGAATATAAAAAGCTTTTAACCAAAGTTGTGGTCAGAAATGTTAAACTTTCTTGCGGATATATCAGAGCCTTATAACTATTACGAGTTGAAATAGTAATACGCTCGTGGAAATGTTTAATTAAGTGTTGAAATAGTTCGACAAAGAAAACTTGCATGAAAAATTAAGGAATTAAAACTGCTTAATTTTAATAATTTCTACAACTTTTTAATTAAAAAGAAATCTTTCCTAACAAAGAATTGGAAAAAAGAACTTAAATGTGACTAAATTAAAAATTATTTAAAATTCTTTCGCAAGATATTAATGGTTGAAATGGATTTGTGCCGTATTCAAGCGAGCTGCAGTGTACTTTAAATAAGCTGAAACAATTCGTCAAAGTCAACTATTTTCAAAAAAATTATAAATATTGTAGTAGAATTTTTGGCAACTGCACCCTTTAGGCCATTAAGAATAAATAATTATTTATAAATCATTCATAAAAATCTAATCATAATTCTGTTTAGCTAGATTGTTTATATTTACGTAAATATCAAATAATGATTCATTGATTTAATTAAATAATTATTTAAGAACGAACGTAGGGAGAAACCCTATAAAATGTCTTTTCCTCATTTTAATTTATTAAAATTATTTTTAGCAGGATTTAGAGAAAAATATTTAACAATTTTGTCACGTGAAATTGTTGTAATTCCTATCATAGCACAGACATCTGGTGAGTTGATTTTAGAAAAGACTTAAACAAAACAGAACGTTAAAAAAAGGATGCAAATATTTAGAATTTAAACACAAAACTATTTACAATATGGAGGCAGTTCAAACAATAAGTAAATAATTTAAATGTTTTTAATGGCAACAAAAACAAACAAACAAAAAAAGAATTTGTCAATTAATAAGCCAATGTCCTTGAACTATAGAGAGGAAAAAAAATAAAAACAAATACTAGTTGTTGGCAATAAGGAGAGGAAATGTCTACAACTGTACTCTGCACTTGGAAACTTTGTCAGATGCTAGAAAGTAAATAATAAAACGAAAGCGGATACGGAAATGCTAGTCACTGTCTATGTGTAACGATTAAGTGTAATTTCCGTTACTGCAAAAATACTTTAGTTTTGTATTGCTTTTTTTTATTTTAATTTTATTATTTACTTTAAGGTGTAATTGAAAAATATTTTTGCAATGTTTTAATAAAAATCGCGGCTTTCTTTCAAGTTCCATTTCATTTTATTTATAACATTCTCAGTATCACAACCATCAGAAAATCAACAGATTTGTTTTATTTTTTGTTTGTTTGTTTTTTTTTTCTTTCTAAAATGGCTTGCGTCCAAGAATATTATGCGCTTAAATGTCGGTTCATCTAAAATTGTTTTAATTTTAATTTATTTTCATCATTTTTATTACATTTGTTTGGGTGGTATGACGTCGGTATAATGTATGTTTTTTTCATCGTCAATTATTTGTTGTTTTAAAAACAGAAACCAAATGAAGGCATCATTTCTCAAAGCTTAAGACAGTGGGCATAGAAAGTAGCAAAGACAGCCAGCCCAACATTGAAATAAAACAAGAAAATTCCAAATGAAAAAACTTCGAGCAAAAATTAAATAACTCCCAACTATGGGAGATTTAAATAAGTTTCTATATTTGAAAGTCTCAAAAAAATTAAATAACATCCAATATCAAATGACATTTATTTGAAAAGGGTGCTCTTCTTTTTTTTTAAAGGATTCTAACACTCAGGCAATTAATGCCTGCTAGTTTATTAAATTAATTTGTGTTATACTATGCTCACACATGCACCTTAGTTGAGGCAATTAAATTTTAATTTGAGTTATAGACTTTGGTGTTTCCACATGTGCAATTTAGCTTACGCAGTTATCATTTGACAGCTGGGAATGTTTTCGATTTTTTCGTAAAATTTGTGTTTGTGAATTTGGATAAATGAAGAAAAATTCCGCTTTAAAATAAATTTTTGTAAAGAGATGAATTATTTTGAAATGAAATTAATTATTTAGAACGTATTGTCAATTTCTCCTGTCATTCCTTTTTATTTTTCTCTTTAATTTTTATATATATAGGGTTTGACAACTGCCATGCAAAATAAGATGTAGTTGTATTGGTGATGCAGTAACCTCGTTGAAGTGCCTTCATTTTGTCAGTGAACACAGTTTTTTTTCCTCACCAAACACACTTCAGCACAGTTGCATTGGGAATTTGACTCAATTAATGATGCAATTGATGTAGGGCGAATATTGAAACAGACCGCTGAATTTACGGCCCTCTTTTCGAGCCCTTTCATTCCTCGAATTGATTTCAGACAACCGATTTGTAATTTAAAACTACCATACTCTCATTTGAGTCTTATGCTACCACTAGCCGTTACTCTTGACTGTATTGATTTCAGACTGCCGACTGCCTGCGTGCCTGCCCGATGCCCTAAGCGTTATGTTAGCCAGTGCCGGATATTCACACACAATTCAGCCTCTTCCTCAGGAGTATCTTCAGAATTCCTCCGTTGGCCAAAAAACATCAAAGTTCCACCTCTTACGAGGCTTCATTGCCCATCCTTATCTGAATTTCACGGCCTTAGATTGAGCTGTCCAGCCCTAGCGAAGCATTCTTGTCCATATCTTACGGATTCCTCGCTTTGTCTATTAAGACCGGAGCTTCTTCAGAGATAAGCCTCTCTGCCTCTTGCGAGGCTTACTGATTCATCCCTGTAATGGGACTGGTAAGTTTGTATTAAAACAAACTTGATATCGTCTTGTATACAGAGTTCCCATACTAGAGAGCAATCACCCTCTTGGCCACGCATTTCTGGCGTATGCTGTTGCACTGAGGATTAGGGATTTTTTATAAGAGAGTGTTAACTTCTCTCTGCTCCACTCATTTAGACAAACGTTTCTTTATATAAATCAATTGTGGCACGCACTGAGTTTCACGAACTGGAACATGTTTTTCATAAAAAATCTGCACTACTTGCAGGTGGTATTCAGGGGGCAGTCTGTTCATGATGTTAAGGGACTCTCAACTAGACACAAAACAAGAGTTGTCAAAATGGCTTACATACGAGTATCAAGCAGTATTGCCAACTTAAAGTTATGTACCTCTAAAACACGTCCTTCAATAAGTTGCTTCGCTTACTAAAGGTTCTCTGTATTAACGGTCTTCAGCCGGATGCAAGCACTTGGGATATGTCTAAAACCGGCTGCACTTAATAAAGCTCTCCTACCTGGCAGACTTTTGTCCGGACACCAGCACTATCTGCTCTGGGCTATGTCCAACAATGGCTAAGCTTATTAGAAATTCTCTGCGGTGCAACCTCATTCGGACTTTCTGAGTACGTCTAAAAGCTTTTCGCTTATTAGATCTTCCCTCCTTGTATTTAAACTCTCGGGTTGTCTAAAAGGGACTTCGCTAACAACAGATTTCCCATATTGCAGACTTTTGGCCGGGCGGAAGGATTTTCTTCAACGGGGTTTGTCTAATAAGGGATTTGCTTGCTAAATCTTTTCGCTAATGCAAATTTTACTAAGAATTTGTCTTGTTAGAGGTAATATTAATTATTGGTTTTACGCCAGTTTTACGAACCGGCTACAGAAAACATCAAAATTTATTGCAATCCCATTTTCAACAAAACGGAATAACTCCGAATAATAATAAAATACATACTTAGCTCTAAATTTTAAGAAAAATTTAAGAACTTACAACAAAATCTCGTTGCCAGTTATTTGACTGTGAAATATCTGCCATCAGCCCACTGTTAAATACTATAATTAATTAATATTCACATTTACTTTCATTATCACTACACTAAATTTATAAATAAATATGTGTATAAAATATAATTGCACAGAAATTCGGTCAAATTATTATTGTTTTTTTATTTTATTTATTATTTTTGTTCTTGTCACTTGGACAATTCAAAACTGAAACGAAATGAATGTCCATGATCGTTCTTTGTCTTATACTTGCAGTTCGACGCAAAATTGAAAAGTCTGACGTCAATGAACGGCTCGGGCGATTTAACAGTAACACATAATAGTGTCACACCGGATCCAAAAAACTGCAGTTTGGTCTCCATAGTAGGTATGTCATCATGTAGAGGACGAGCAGAGGAATTTGCACGGCGTCTATCTTCCAAGTTGCGCACGTTAGGCACACAGGTGAGAAACGCTTTAGATTTTGTTTGGCGTTTTATTTATTTTGTATTATTAATGTTTTAAAGGGTGATAATGTAGAGGTATCACAAGAGGATGAACCCATAATAAATGGCGGAAATACAAATACTTGGGTAAGCGGTAGTTTTGTTGGTGGTAGTGGTGGTGGAGAACAAACAGTTACAGATCTGCAACCCCTGCGACATGAAACAGACTCCGTTTTTGATTTCGATTGTGAAATAGAGAGTCCTGGTAGTCCAGTTGATGAATGTGAATATTTAAGACTTGTAGAATCTACTTCGAATACACCCCATAACTCGGCAGCTGAATCGGGTTACCCGTGTGCCTCAGCAGCCAGCTCACATAGTTCCTCAGATGGTCCTTATTTCGATGTAAATTCCGAAAATGAAGCCTGTACGCGTCTCTTACAGCAACCCCATCAACGTGAAAATCACCAACATACCTCAAATCACTTATGTCAATCACATGATCAAACGACTATAGATGCAGTTGATAGCACGTCCAACAACACAGTTATGGATAAATGCAATGGATACGAAAATCATAAAGATATAATAAAATCACTGCCCAGCGAAGGACCCGATATTAAGTTGGCAAAAAGTCGTCAAAAACATGATCAATTGGAAAAACCTAAACAAATCGATTTAAACCAAAGTGTACAGGAGCGAATTTTAAAGGAACTGCAGCAACAATCTCTGGAATACGAGGATGAAGAAAAGGATGATAATGAAAGGAATTTGGCAGATCAAGAAACGGTAACGGAAACGTTAGACCAAAATGTTGAAAAAAATGAAACGGTACAAGAGGAGATTAAAGCGGAAACTATACAAATTGTACACATTACCAACGGTCATGCAGAGAATGGGGAAGATATTTTGAAGATAGAAGTGGAGGAAGTGCCTAAAGATGAAGTAAAGAGATTGGAAAACGAAAACGACACAAGTGATAACGTTGCAACAATAACAAAAGATTCTAATGAAAACGAAATCTACAGTACAGAAAATAAAACACCAAACAATACTCATATACAGATGGCAACGACAGACGATGAAGATGATTGTCGACCTCAAAGAATAAGACGCTGTTCTTCATTGAAAACTGGCAAGACACCTCCCGGCACCCCAGGCCGCAAGAAGATAGTACGTTTTGCCGATGTCTTGGGTTTGGATTTAGCTGATGTTAAAACTTTTCTCGACGAAATACCCAATATACCCAAATCAGCCTATGAAGACCTAGAGTTCATGGATTTAGAACCACCCGTGCAACTGGGACCGAAATCTAATAAACTACTTATGCCATTATTCCAACAGCCGGGAGGCTTACCCAACTTTTTGGATATTGTACGTGAGAAATTGGTGTCTTTGGAAAATGCCGCCGTTACCGATGGCATTAATCAAACCATAACGGGCTGTGTTAGGGTACGCAATCTCGACTTCCACAAATCCGTACACATACGTTATTCGTTAGATGGCTGGCGTAGTTTCGCTGATTTGCAGGCAAATTATGTGGAAAACTCTTGCGACGGTTTCTCTGACAAATTTACATTTGTTTTATTCGGCAATTCATTGCACGTTGGCCAACGACTGGAATTCGCTGTGCGTTACCAATGTAAAGGTCAACAATATTGGGATAATAACTATGATGCCAACTACTGTTTCCAATGTTTGCCCTCTGCGGTACCCATAATTAATACCATTACAACAGTTCTTCCATCACATCATAGCAACAATATGCTCTCTCTATTAAGTCCAACTGTTGGAGAAACTTGGTGTACTTCGTTCTATTGAGCACAAAAATAAATCGTAAATTATACTAAAACAAAGTAATTAAAATTTATAGAATCTATAGAAGTTAAAATATTAACATATGTATGTTGTATGTGTGTGAAAATAGTAAGACAAGATTATACTTGATTATACTTGAGAATAAGATATAAGAGAAATATTAAAAAAAAAAACGGCCGAGACTGTTTGCTCTCGAAAATTATAATATGCAAAAAATGACATAAGAGCAATTTAATATTTTTTTTATTTTATTAAAACTATTATATCAGAAGCAGCTTGACACAGAGCACTCTTAACGTGTAAAGTGCATTAGAGGAGAGAAGAGAACTTGTTTGTATATCTCAGGGCGTTGTTTATGGAAAGTTGTTTCAACTCCTCAACCTGTCAAAATCCATATAAGAAAAGAACTGAACAATTAAATAAAGTTCTCTTTTCTCCCTAGTACGCTCTGGTTTGACAGCTGAGAGTGCCATAAATGTTGGTATGTCAATGAAAAATATATGAATATTCTCTGAAAGAATGGTGACCAGCTTGGGTCTCCTAGACGTACACTTTTCGCTGCTATACAAAAAAAAGAACGTTATCTTTTTAGGTTTAGAGCAAAAAACCATAAGCTCTTCCATTATGAAAAATTAAATCCGACAAAATCATAAAAACTTTTTTGAAACTAAGAAACTGAAAAACTTTTCTAGACGTAAAAAAACAAACTGCTAATAACGATAAATCGGCACATTTGGCAACACTAAGCACAAATAGCGGGTGATCTTCAAAATGCACATTAATGATCAAGGCACATTCTTACCAATACAGCTACATTTTTTTATTTCATCGCAGTTGTCAAACATTCATTTGTTTCCATATTTTGTATACAGAGTTTGACAACTGCCATGAATAAACAAATGTAAACAAACTTAAGTTGTATTGGTGATACTTTCCGAAGCCGTCCCCTTCTTATTGATGAATCGGTTCATAACGAGTTTTACTATACAATTTGACATATAAAAATCGTCAAGCTATGCAGTCGTGTTAGAATCTATCTTATTTTGACGGCGTTTGTTCTTATGCTCTCATTTTGAGACACTCACTCTCTTAACAATGTTGGCATATATTTCTTCAATTTGAAATTTGTTTAACCAAACAGGTTTTTGAAGTTTTTACCCAACGAAAAATTAAAATAAAAATCAACACAAAGAAAAGTGTTTAGCATAAATTTTAGTAATGGAACTGAATTATTTTAATGAAAAATTAATAGACGGGGTGAGAAAGCTGGACTGCATATAACTATAATATGGAGTCAGATTTTTACCAAAATTATACCAAAAGTAGAAAGAAGATTAATTTGCAATAAGAATTGTGGGCATTTATGTATGAGTAAAAAAATAAACATTAAAATAAACTGTGACCAGCTTTTATTATGGGTCGTCTTTCTCTGTTAGCGACTAGTGGCTACAGCTGCGGACGTATTCTGTTTCATCATTAAGATAATTGTGTCAATTTCAAAACAGGAGAGATGTAGTAATCTAACAGTTTCATAAATAATTTGAATATCCAGAGCCAAAGACTTAAAAATAGTTTACTGACTGAATTAGGGTTTTTAACACTAGCACATCGGAATTGCTAATTGTGCTCAAGAGATTTAGAGTTTTCCGTAAGGTTATCAATAAAAACAGCAAATAGTATCCTTATCAAGGTCTAAGTACTTTTAATAGATATGCATGTGTTTGTTCTTGTTTATTCTTGTATAATCTTGTCCCTATATATAATTTAGTTTGTGGTTATAATTGCAGCCTTTCCTTTCTTGTTAACAAAAAGTGACTTGAATTCATATCGAAATATATAATTTTTTTTTATTGATAATTTTATTTATCTAACTTTAATTTTTATAGAAATTAAAATGAAAATCAAAAAACTCAGGTAATTTTTTTTACAATTTTATTATTTAAAAAGAAAAAATTCTATTCAAACGACATAAATTTTTGTGAATTTATTATAAAGAAAAACTAACAAAATCTAAGCAAAATATTCGCTAAAACACGAAACGAAAACTGGAAAAAACTGCAAAACGAAAGATTATGATTGATTGATTGAAAGAATAAAATGTTTATAATTTTTATAATTATTAAAAGATAAAAGTGTTAAAAAAATATGTTGTTGATGTAAAAAATTAGGATAAACATTTTAAAATATTAATTTTTAAAATATTTAATTTGTTTTTGTATTTATTTTTATTTATTTTTTGGGTTTTTGCTTTTTTCTATTATAAATATTAAAAACTAAGCAATGCGTTGACAAAAGAGTAAGCGATACGTTTTCTGATCAACAAGTTAAAGTACTCCCAAAGAAATGAGTGAGGAATGATCACGACAACTATGTATATTAGGTTCTCTACAACAATATTTGGTTGGGGCAAAAGTATTGTTGTTATTGATAAACATAATTTGTAAACTATTTTTTTTAATTTAAATAAACTATGATTAAAAAGCAATTATACAATACCATACTCGAAAAAATTTTGAGCTTGAACTTAGTTGAATCCTTTTTTTATGACTTTAAGTAAAACCAAATTATTATCTGTTTAACCCTAATAAGTTGCTTGCTCTTACAATATGATTATCTCAACCATGTTTATATTTGGGTGTACAGTTCTGTTTAAGTCACAGGAACAATAAACAGCTAAAAGAATTAGTAAAATTGGTCTTTAATAAAATAATTACTTAACTATTTTTAACTACCATTTTGGAAAAAGTACCTCTAGTAAAAAGTTAAACTTTTCGAAAAAAAATCTATTTTGAAAATGTATCACTATTTTTTTTAAATAATGATACCTTTATCTTAAAAACCTTTAATTAAAGTGTCATATGAAAAGTACCTTTTCCAAAATGAACTTTTTTGAATGAAGTACTTTCTAAAAAAGACTTAAAAAAGGTATGTTTAAAAAGTATCATCGAAATAATCAACATAAAAATCTTTTTTGAAAAAAAGTACCTTTTCCAAGTGTACTTTTTTGCAAAAAAGTACTTTCTACAAAAGTTATTTTTAATGTAAAAAGTGCTCCTTAAAAATTATCTCATGAAAATATGCAACATAAAAATCCCTTCTGAAAAACATTTATAACTTTAAAATTCCCGATTTAAAAAATGGTACTTTTCCGGAAGTGTACTTTTTTGAAAATTATTTCCTAATATGTTTTTGAAAGAAAAAATTAAAATGGTACTTTTTCGTACAAAATAATTTCTACCTGTTAAACGCAACAAGTTTTTCGATATAAATACCTTTGTGACAACATGGGGGCTAATTACGGCGATCGAAGTTTTCATTTAGATTCTACTGAAATTTCTATCGATGCGAATGCCATATATTTGTTTCCATGTATTTTAATAACATAGTATTTATTTTTTAAAAACCATTTTTAAATAACGGCACATTTGAGAATTGTAAATTTTTTTGAATCAAATTTTACCACAGGATATTTCTTATCTAGAGTTACAATAAAAATCAAACTCCCCATAAAAATATTTTTTTAAGTGTTTTTTTTTTATATGTTATTTGACATTCATGACCGCTGCGAAAAATAGGATATTCCCTTCCCCACACTGTTAAGTGTTTTTTTTTTCTCATACAAACAAAAAATTTAAAAAAATCTCTTAAAAAATTTAAAAAATCTCCTTTCGACCTTGTTCCGCGCCCGATCATTGTGATGTAAATTTCGAAACTTAACAATTATGTTACACAAATACATATTTTTATATTTTAAAAACCTTGCTTTGCACTCAGATAACACTCTTTTTTTTTACTAAAAATGTTTTTGTTTGTTTATGTTTTACTAGTTTTTATTTTATTAATTAAGAACACTTCATTTGATTTTATACACATTAATTTAAGATTAATTATTTACATCATTTTATTTAAATATTTTTTTCAGTAGTTGGAACAACAATAAAAATTATTATATGTCAAAATGAAATAGTTTGTAATTTTAATATTTGACTTTTTAAGTTTTTTAATTTTGTGTAAGATTTTGGTTTATTTTTTTATTATTATTATTTTTTTTTTTTGAGCGAAATAAATATCTTGGTGGATCACGAATTGCTTGATCGCTTTTCCATAATATTGTCTGTTGAAAAAGCTGAGTTCACTGCAATGTAATTACAAATTATATTCTTATTTAAGTTACGGGGCACGATAACGAAGACAATACAACAATTCAAAGACGAAAACTAGAATTATCACTTAACTAAGAATCCTGCTGGGGCATTCATATCCACTTTTTTAATTAACTTAGGCTGTTTTTGACCTGATTGAATATTTTATTTTAAAATTTTTCAAAATATATAGTATCTTATCGAATATGAGGGTTCTATAGATTATATGAATTCTTTTCGCTTAAAGTAAAAAAACATTTTGACTCTTTTAAAATGATCGATATTTTTTATATAAGTTTCAGTTTTAATAGAATATAGTAAAACTCAATTAAATTTTCTCACATTAAAATATGATTTCAAGAAAAAAAATATGCCCTCAACAATCATTTGCAGTCGTATTTCATTATTCTAAACTTCAGTCAGCCTGAAGAAGTAAAGGCGTATTAACGCATTTGTTTTGGACAAAATTTATTTCATCATTTATGTAGGGGGTGATATCGAAGCAGACCGCTAACTTAATGGGTTCTTTTTCGACCCCTACCACGAGTTAATTTCAGGCAACCAATTTGTAATTTACGATTACCTTACTCTTATTCGAGTCTTGTGCTACCACTAGCCCATACTCTCAACTGTTAAGTGACCGCCCGCGGCCCTAAGCCTTATGCTAGCCAGTACTGGAAATTCACACACAATGTGTGCTACCGTCTCAGCCTCTTTTGCAGGAGTATCTTTGAAGGCTGACCCAAGCTTTTCTTGTTTATCTCTTCAGAATTCCTCCATTGGCCAATAAACACCGGAGTTCCTAAAGAGATAAAACTCTCAACCTTTCACGGTTCAATGCCTTAGGAGTACCGTTAAGATATTGACCTCTCCACATCTTGCGAGGCATTCTTGTACATGTTTTCCAAGTTCCTCCCTGGACAAATTAAAATCGAAGTTTCTTTTGAGATTAACCTCTCGGTCTTTGGCAAGTCTTCCTGATTCATCCCTGTAATGGAGAAAAAGATGACCACCCACACAAAGCTTAATATGCACATGTATTTAAACTGGCGGTCGACTGGTAAGTAGAGAGAGACAAGCACATGTTACCGGCCGCTACCACGAGGAGGTATAAGATAGAACTTCTAACTGTGAACTCAGTTATGGCGAGCCATGTCTCTGTGTCTGCCAGCTGACGGCCAGAATATAATTTTATGGCGTTTCCCTGATAGCGAATAAATTGTCAGTGTGAACATACAATAGGACTTTCTTTTCGCTACTGACATCGATCTATACCTTCATATAAATAGTATCAGAAATCACTCCTAGAATTCTATGGCCTCCACCAATATGGCCACTCTCTATACCACTCCTAACAAAAGCACGCCAAATATACACCGTCTTCTTCTCGCCTGTGTGTAGGTTCTTCAATTCCTATTAATATTTTAAAAATTATCTTTCTTGATTTTTTTTTATGGTTCTTCACCAGGCAGAAATTAAACCGTCCTAATAACTTTATGAAGAACGGATGCTTCTTAAGTTCAATGGCAGCTATAACATTCAAACAAAACAGATTTGTTAAGACGAATAATCTTCTTGATTTGATATTCCTACAGGGTGTTTTGATGTAGAATTTTGGAACGAATTTCCGTCATCCCTTGTCAAGTTTGGTTTCAGTGTCAGAACACAAAATGACACTGAAGATGGCACATAGCCGAAACCGGTTTGTCTCCAAACCAAACTTGACAAGGGATGACGGAAATTCGTTCCAAAATTCTACACGAATAATCTTCATTAGATGTCCGCCATTAAAAGACTTTGGTGTGGGAAGCACAACGACAAAGTCTACAATAGTTATTGAAGTTCTGCATGCATCCTCAGCATTCTTTAAGCAAGAGTACAAATCTCTCCAGGCGAGTTATATTCCGCGTCGGCGAGTAGAGCAACAGCTAATTGCTCTTAACTAGGAATACCATCTGCCACACAATTACCAGTGGGATTATTATGTTTCTCGATTTGAATGAAAACATCTTGGAAACACAAATATATTAGACATACAAATTTAAATCGAGTAACACGGTAACCTCTCAGAACAGTTGAGGTGCCCCTGCCGACAGAAGGTCTGCCTTAGTCTGATCACAAAGAATTTTTATACTTTTTTCGTAATTGTGTTAGAACAGATTTTGAACTTAATCCTTTTAAAAGTAGACGTTTTTTTAATTTGTAGCATATTTTTTGTTTATAAATGAATAAACACAGTTGTAACTAACTACCTCAGAAACAATAATTTTTTTATAAATAATAAAAAATATGATAATAAATAAAATAACTAAACACTTTACTAATTACATAATTACAAATATATAAGTATGTGTATCTGAAACGTAACTTAAACTACCTCTGTTATAAAAGTTAAGCCAAAGTATTAAATTAAGAATAACATATTAATAAAATATAAGAAAACCAACATATTGGCAGCATTAAACTAATTAAAAGTTTGCATAGCAAATTTAATTAATAATTACGTTGGCATGTTTAAAAAAAAAAAACTTTAAAAGTTAAGCACTTGTTATATTACTAAATAAATAAATATAAATATAAATACTTTAAGCCATGCAACGCCATTATTTATATGGAAATCAAACGAAAATTTCAAAATTAAAAAAAACAAAATTGCAATTTGCCAATTGAAACTTTCTTTGAAGTTTGCAAATGGAATTCACACTATTTGAATGTTTAAATGCGTGTATTCATTTTTGGAAATATAAATAATTTAACTGACTTATAAAAAGATACTAGTGACCCGGGGCAAAGTTCTTGCCGCAGACCACCTTCTATATAGACCGCATTTTATATAGACTGTCATTTTTTCTGGTTGTTTTCGGATATTTGAGACATTTGATACCAATAGGAAAAATAATAAAACGCTTCCCTATATATACATATGTAGTAATAAAACAGTAATCACTTACATCTACCAATCCGTACAGAACACCCGAATTACCAGCTTTCCCAGCTACCTGTTCACACTTTACAGATGCCTACGAGACTCACCTGCTACTAGCTCACATAACAAATAGATACCTGACAAACAATAACACACACGAACGAATTGATGCAAACGAAAAATGACACATAGCCGAAACCGGTTTGTCTCCAAACCAAACTTGGCAAGGCATGCCGAAAATTCGTTTCAAAACTCCGCTTACCTATCGGTTGAAGTTGTGTATCCCCATCCATTAGAGCGATTCAGTATTCTTTTTGAACAAACAATTTTAACAAAAAAATGACCGATTTAAATTTTTGAATGATATTCGTTCGATAGCCGTTCTTATCTAAACGATTATCGAGAAAACTAAATAACATATATATATATATATATATATATATATATATATATATATATATATATATATATATATATACTAGGAGCAGTCCTAGTTGGTTTATAAATCTTTTATAAACCAAAAATATTTGAACAAGGCAACACATGTTTTTTACGCAACTCTTGCAAAAATACTTTAGCGCACGAAAATTGTATCGATAAAGTATTTGGACTAGCAAAAGTTAATTTCAAGGCGTCTAGTGTTGCTGGTTTAACAGCAATTCCCGTGGGCATATACGAAAGACTCGAAAGGTATCAAATCGCAAGCCAACTCATGGGTTCATTTTTAGAAATCAACTTAACGCCAAATTATGATTTCAATGGATCGATGATTGCGGTCGGCGTATGACACATATCAGCATGCTGTTGAAACCACATCTCGCCCGGATCAATGTCATCTATATTTTTGAACAAAAAATCATTGATCATGGTGCGGTAATGATCTACCACTGAACGTAACGCGAGCTCTGGATTAATTTTTGAAGAAATAAGTTGCAATGATGCCACCTGTGTGTAACCCGCATTAAACGGTGCATTTTTCTGGATGGAGTCTGCAGGGTGCGCTGTGGATTGATTGCATTCCTTATGCGGCAATTTTGTTTATTAACAAACCCTTTAAGCCACAAATTAGGCTCATGGCTGAACGCTCTCTGGCGATAAAACATCGGGTCAATTAATGACTGATTTTCAAACTAAATCTGGATAATTGAATAGCGTTGTGCAAGTGTCAATCTATTCATAATAATTGGCCAGAGCTTATTGATTAAAAAAATATCAAAAAAATCAGCGCCTTATAACAGTTTAAAAAATTTCCCTTTTTTGTTGCTAAATGCGCTTTTACCTAACAGAACACAATTAGAGAAACTCTTCAAATCAAACATATAAAAGCTCTTGTTTTATTATAGTAAGTTATTACAAATCGGCATATTTATAAATAAGTTGCTTTTTTTATACATAAATTAAAAAGAAAAAAGAAAACAACTGTAAACATTATTTTGAAACTAAAAACCTTTTTAATAAATTATCAAATATTAACAAACATCATCAATAGATTCTTCATCTTCCAAACTGGGCCCGATTTCAATAAAGCCATCTTCCGGCAAATCCGGACCACTTTCCACTCTGTAAAGATATTAGATAAAAAATATACGAGTATAATTTATTTTAAGCAATTTTCTTAATTCCCAACTTTCATAAAATAAAATTTATAAAGCAACATTTTTTTTTTTTTTTTGTTGCAAGAAATTTAATGAAAAACAACAAACTTACTTCTCAAAATCACATTGCGGTAATAAACCCTCATCCTTAGAATTATTACTGAAACGAAATACCAAACATAAACGCAGCACCGCCAAAAGTATGAGCAAAAGCCCAGCCACATAACTTAGCCAGAGATTGTGGGGCCATAACATGAGAGCAGTGCCAATTGCTATGTAGGGAAAGGCTAGACGCCAACTACCAAAACACTTGCAGTGCGACCAGCATCGTAAACATTTTGAATAGTTATCGCTGACGTAAGGAGAATACGAAAAGTGAATAAACATATAAAAACAGGAAAGAAAGAGGGAGAGATTTAATAACAAACAAATAAATATGTATTTTATGGCGAATGATAGGGTGTTGGAAAAAGATGTGCTAGATTCAAAAATGTCTCAATTTCCAAGTATAGGGTGACCAGTTAGTAATGAGAGTTTTTAAATTATTATATATCAGAAGCGGTCCAAGTTAACAATAACATACAGTTATTCGTCGTTTCGCCGATCCTAAAAAGCGTGCCATATGGCATAGCTTTGGGCCGAACAAAGGGCATAAGAGTATTCTCGGGAGCCAGATGCTACTGAAACCCATGATTAGAAGAAAAGTAGTCGGAATACTGCATCAGCTGAAAGGCTTATTGCCAAAGGCGTTAGACACAATGAGTGTCTGGAGAACGACATCAGCATTTTCACTGATAGTTCTCTTATGGTCTACAGGGCAGGAGCAGGGGTACACTCAGCTAAGCTGAACTAGTCTTGTAGTCTACGTCTGGGGGACTAAGTGTCCGTTTACCAGGCAGAATTGCTGGGGTGGATCTATGCGTTGGATCATCTACAAAAAGTCGGATCCATGGGAGAAAGGCTATCATTGTTCTCCAAGCTGGCGCAGGAAAGTGTTCTAACAGTAAACAGGTGTGCCTCGGTGAATGGTGTAACGTTGATGTGGGTTAAATAACACATAGGCACAGTTGGGAATGAAGCAGCAAACGAACTAGTAAAAAGATTATCTGCTGTAAATTTCTGTGGAACGGAACCCAGAGTAGCACTGGGGTATGGCCTAGTGCGAGCAAAGGTCATTAAAACTTAAAAGGTGGAGGGAGGCTAACACATGTACACAGGCTCGAATGGTGCGCAAACAGCTCCTCGGTAGTAAGGTGTTTAGATATAATAGGAGTACGTTAAGCTAGATTACTGCGTTAGTGACAGGTAACGGTAGCTTCAAGTATCATATGGCCAAGATGGAAACCGAAAACGAAGGTACTTGCAGACTGTGCCTGGAAGAAGCAGAGATGGTAATCCACATTAAGTGTGAATGTCCAGCACTGGCTACCATAAGGCTTAGGACCACGAGCAGGCACTTGTTAAATGTGAATGCCATGGAGGACCTAAGAATTAGACAAATGCGTGCAATCACAAGAGACTTCGTGATGGGGACGAAGGTCGACAGTCTCAAATCACTACAGACAAGACTCCATGAAAGTAACGTAGTCGAGAATTATAAGTCGGTTGCCTGAAATCAATTCGTGGAACGAAGGAGGTCGAAAAAGGACCCATAAAGTGCGGACAAAAAAATAATTTTAAAGCACAGCCAGTAAAATTGAGGCGGCCTATTGAATGACTGGATAATCCGTACATAATACTATAAACGTAGCTCACAACGATGTTTTATTTAAGATGATTTTCATATTGCTTCTAACTTGTCACCCTATGCATGGCATGGCATTAGCATTACCGGTCAACCAATTTGTAAGAGATCGGCTTAAGCGAATATTGCAAAAAACGACCCATACAAACTTAAAACGGTACGTTAAATAATACCTCTTCTGAAAGCACCCTTTTGAAATAAAAGTATTTAGAAAATTCCCCCAGCACATCTTATGTTATGAGCAAATGAATACGAATGCCGTCTCTATATCGAAAAAATGCTTACTTGCCAAATATTAATTGTAGAAAAAGAGTTATGACCCACTTGACTTCAAACAGTAATATTAATATTGAGGAAATTCTGGAATAAAATAGATTAAAAATGTAAAAACATAGTAACTGAATATATTTTGTTATGAAGTTAAGATAAAATTAATTAATGATGCAAAATAATTCTGTGGTTTTCATGAACAACCGCGTAAGTCTAAAATCAAAGTTTTTAAAAGTAGTTTTACTACAGCCACCTGTGTAGATTTTGACACACACGCAAACAATCAGAAATTCTTATGAAGTAAGACTTAAGCTAAAATAAATCAATGATGTACAATAAGTCCAAATAATTCGATGTATATAGCGTTTGAATAAAAGCAATTGGACATATGCGGTTATTTATGAAAACCGCAGAATGTTTGTTAATATTAAAGCCTCTGAGAAAAGGTTTGCTTCAATCACCCAGTGGAAGCAAATTAAACTTATTAGTTAGAAAAAATTATACGTGTCTCGGCATTTCAGCAGCTCGTCTTGGGCGACTAAGAAAGATTGATGACCGAATTGGTCGTCATCGTGCAAAATTACTGATAAGTGACAATATTATTACCCAAGCTAAGGCTCTTAGAACATTAAATATGGGCGTCAGCGAGTCGACTGCTCGACGTTGTCTTAAAAGTCTAGAAGCAAAAGCTGCAGAAAAGAAAAAGAAACATTTTTGTGATTAAAAAAGATCAGTTTGCGCAAAAAATTCGACCATGTCCGCGAAAACTAGTTTAGGGCCGACTGGAGTAAGGTAAGTGTAATATTATTCTAACTAAAGTTCTTAATTAAAAATTACAATTTCTATTCGTATGGCCTGATTAGCCGAAAATTATCCGTTTTGAATCTGATGGCCGAGCTTGGTAGTGGTTAAAATAACCAAACACTCTCAAACTCAAAAAGTGTAACGCAAACAATGAAACACGCGGGTGAATCAATTATGGTAAGGGGTGGTTGAATTACTAAAAACTGAGTGGCTTCATTAGTAAGAATGCCACTGCAATTGAAAAACATATCACGATAATGACACAAAACACACAACCAAAATAGTTTCTAATCAATCAATCATTCCCCATATTGAAATGGCCTTTGCAATAGCCGGATATGAATTCAATGGAACATTTTTAGTATCTTATCAAATAACAATTCTGCCAAGTTCCCCGAAGCTCCGAGTGGCATATAACGAACTGTGGGCGATAGTGAAATATATGTATTTGCGAGGCGATTTCCAATCAAATAGTGGAAGATTACAGCAGTAGTATGCTTACAGCGTGTAGAAGAAGCTCTTAAAAAAACGCCAACGGTTACTGGACTAAATATTTAAAAAAGGCAAGAAAAAAGAAACTTTAAGTAGAGTGCAAAAATAAAACTTTTGTCCTCCTTTCAAAATGTACTGATTCTTTTTTTACTTAATCTGATCTACTTTATTATTTTTACACTTAAAGAAACTATATGTAAATAACTATTTTACACAGAGAGATAAAAGGAATTTTTTCCATATCAGTTTGACCTGTTACATTTATGGCGGATACAAAAGGGTACTCCCATAGAAATTAGTTTTAAACTAAGAGTTGAAAACTTTGCAAAAAGCTCCAGCATGCAGGTCGCTTGGTGGCAACCACAAAGATATGGTTTGCCATAACTTAGTAGACTGTCAGAAGTTTTGGCTTATACCTCCTCGTGGTGACGGGCGGTAACAGGTTCCTGTCTCTGCAAGGAGTCTGACTAAATAAGTCGAGCGCAGGGAAGTTAACATTATCTTATAAGCAATATCTAATCCACGGTGTAATAGCATACTCCAGGGATGCGTGGGCAAGATGATGCTTGTTCTCTAGTATACGAACTCGGGATACCAGTCTACAGTACAGGAAGCCTAGCGAGTGGTAGACGGATCAATCTTTGAAGCTACTTCTAAGATGTTGGACCATGAGATTTCGATAGAGATTGGCAATGAAGCCTCGCAAGGGGTGTTTACTGTAGACTTCGGTGTTTACTTGCCAATGGAGGAATTCAAAAGAGATGGACAAGAAAACCTCGCAAGGAGTAGAAGGGTCAGTCTCAAAGATACTCCTAAAGAAGACACTGAGACGGTAGCGCACATTAATTTGTGAATATCCAGCGTAAGAGTTAGGCGGGCACTTGTCAAATGTGAATGCTATGGTAGACCCTGAGCCTTAGATAAATGCTAGCAATTGTTAGAGACTCCGTAATGAAAAAGAAGGCCGACAGTCGATAGTGTGACATCACTACAGTCAAGAGTAATAGCTAGAGACTCAAATGAGAGTAAGGTAGTCGTAAATTACAAAATGATTGGTTGAAATCAATTCGAGAAAATAAAACGGCCGCTTAAGCGGTCCGCTTTGATATCCCAGCTATATTAATGATAAAACATGCAAAAAGCTTGAAAGCAAATTGTATCTAAGCTTTACGAAAGTCTTTTAAAGACGTTAGCTTTCCTTTGAAAAATATATATTGCCCTTTTAATTACTTTTATTATATCTAAACAACTTCCGGACGGCCAGTGGCCCTGCGAAAAAAACTCATAAGCAGCACTTTGCTTGTAATGAGTTTAATATCGAACTTATAACCTTTTAGCCTGCCATGTTTACCTCAACATTTTCCCACTGGATACTTGAGACGAATACTTACAGTATAAATAGACCAGCTTCATAGCCATGTAAATAGACATCAACTCCAACTCCACAAATAACTGCAATGGAATCAAAACAAATTTTCCATTTTATTATGGATTTAATTATGAAGAGGTTTGCATTAAGGGAATATCAGTGTGGAAACGGAATAAAACAATATGTTTGAAAGGAATTAACAAAAATCTTTCATTTAAAAAGCCCGTGTATGCCATTACGACGTATGCAATATGACATCGTGCCAATCTATGCCACGACTTCGCGGAAGTCCATCTTAAAATGACTCTAGCTGAACGAGGACGACAACCTGCGTTAAGACAGCCTGTGTTACGACTTTGAGGACATTGGTCGCCTTAATGGCATTCAAAAGAAATATTATACCGGTGTTAAACGCACAATCTTGGGAGCCAATTCGCGCCTACTACGCAAGTAGTAATCATATCCTCAATTCGTTTATGTAAAATGTTTTTTATGGCGATCGTAGTGTAGCTCGCCGGGATCACAAGCAGTCCACGTCCTTATCATTCAATTCCGTCCAAAGGAATTGGTTAACAAAAAATGACACCGCCGAAACGGGGTTTTGTGTACAAACCAAACTTGACAATGCATGACGGAAATTCGTTACAAAAATCTACATCAAATCAACCTGCTGGAATATCAAATCAAGAAACAAATTGATTACCATTGATCTCTAGTGCTCGGCGTTGACGGCGAAGGCCCTGAAGAACCTGCTGTGGGCTCGAATTAAATTTCCCGTTTAACATTCCATCCAATAATACGCCTTGTAAATAAAGATTATTTTCCCACCAAAATCAGAGCCCTCTTCCAAATGTTTATAGGGTTCTGTCCCCATAGTGGTTTGACCTCAGTGACTCCATAATAAACAACAGACTTTACAAGTACCGTCATAACAACGTGGCCGCTACAGAATGCCAATATCGACCAGCCATTATTGGAAAGCCCTTTACAAATAACAGTAATATTAGCTTTTACAAATATCTAATAAATAATTTAACCCGTAATAGGGGAACTTGACAAAGATAAATCAACACCGCCATGTATTGTTGAAACCTACTATTAAACCTCGAATTCGTTGGCAAGTTCCTTTGGTTCTAGACATCCGCAAAGAGATTAATTAAATTTTTAATACTAAACATCCTCGTTAGGTTACCATCGTTTTTTAAGGCATCCAATTTCTCCAACTTGGAGTAGCCCATTAATAAAGGTGACAGATCCCTTTCATTAAAGTTACGTGTTATTTTCCTTCTTCCGGCTAAGAGAGTTTCACACAAATACCGCTTTAAATACAATTAGGGATTAACATTAAACTTGTGTGTTTGTTCCACACATTCAATTACATTAACTAGATTATTAAACCAAGGATTTTCCACTAACAATCTTCAATAGACAAACAAAAAACTTAAAAAAAAACTTTAGTAATGAAAAACTACTGTACAAAAGTAGAAAAGAATCAACGTTTTACAAATAGAAATAAATGTCTCCTTATCAGTGCCAACGAAACCCCCAACAACTAAGTTTATTACCATAAAGGAGAGAAAGCCAAAGCCAACAAACAAAGAAAACAAATTCTTTTTCGTTAATTCAATTTAACGCGTTTCAATGCGATTTAATTTTGTGCAAATTCCCTTATGTTATGACATGTCAACAATACGCTATGCCAAAAACTTTAGTTTCTTAAAAGTAAAGTTCAATATCCTGAAATGGCTGTTTATTTGGAATATTTCATCTAAGTAAAGGGTGTCACGAAATTCAATGCTTTGCTGACACATGTGCAGTCTTGTGAAAATTTTCCATAACTCTTGATGTAAGGCATAATTTCAACCTACAAGATGTGGATAGGTTTTAGACTTATTGAGATTTTCTGGTGATCAAATGGAAAATTACACAACTAGCATATTGAGTTGTATCGTGGACTGAAAGGCATGAAGCTCTAGGAAGTTTTAATCACTGACTGCATTAGATTGTAGTTCATATGTACCCTCCGACGATATCACAGGAGGAACTGTTTCGTTAACATGACATTGTGTTCCTTGACCGTCATCATATTCACTTCATTATGTCATGTGAACGCAGCCCGTTACGGTCCTGTGGGCGTTATTTCGACAACTCTGAAACTAGCTTCTTCCATTAAGTATTACTGACTATCTTTTTCTTGGTTCGTATTAGAGAGTCTACAACAATGCTAAACATTGGATTAGGGGTATGTGCTCAGGCTTCTCTTCTAAGCCTAACCTAACCTAAGAAGAAACATCACTAATCAATTGCTAACACGCCGTTTTAGCTAAAAAAAATAATGTTTCGTTACGCGCTACAATTAATAGTCCCGATGTGAGAGACAGAGGTTTTCACCACATGGTCGAATTTGCCACCGCACGCTCCACAATCAGTTTGTTGAGCGCATTATATCTCATTTTTGTCTTGTGAATTAGCCTGAAATTAAGCATATCAAATGCTTTAATTATTATTGTGTTCTTATCGTTCCTATAAGGAGCATAGGACTTCAACAAATTGGTTTAACATAGTACGACAACGTCTTCACTTCGCTCCAGCTTTTCCGCTTTGTGGATACTTCTACATATATCTGCCTTCTGCTTGTATGAGCTGTACGACGTCTTCTACTGCTACCTTGTGCGTTTTAATCCATGACGTTCTTTGTGATGTCACTACTTGGCCACCGCAGAATGTGCCCAATCCACCACCATTTTCGGCTTTTTATTTCTGCAGCTATAGGCTTTTGATTGGACTGTTCCCTTAGGATGGTATTGGAGATGATATTAGGCCAAAAAATGAGCAGGATTCTTTTGAGGCTTTAATTCACGAACACTTGTATTTTTTGCACATCTCTGGTAGCGGCATTCCAAGTGTCACAACCATAAAGGAGGGTACATTTTTTATTTCCATTAAAGATTTTTAGTTTTACAAGCTAGTACAAGCATCATGATTAGTCGAGCCTTGCGTATACGATAGTCAATATCTTCGCTCGATCCGCCGCTTTTGAATATAAAACTATAAAGGTAGCAAAATTTGTTGACGTCTTCTATTTGCTTATTGCCTATTGTAAATAGATTAGTATAACAGATTAGTAGTACAGTTTTCGTTTTGGCAACGTTTATTTTCATACTCGCTGCATCTGCTACGAGAGGTAGTCCCCATGTAATCTAGCACTATATTAAATAAATTGGGGGTATGACGTATCCTTGTCCTATATCAGTTTGAAATGATGAGTCTTCAAGAATTGGCCTCTATCCGAGCTTGTAAGGGAGCTACATATGGATTTGCCAGAAATTACGTTCAAATAAATAATATATCAGAAATTTATCTCTCCATTTTAAAGTTCAATAATCCTAAAAATATCAGCCTTTTAAAAAACTTTATTTCAAATTGAAAACTGTGTGCGTTAACTGAAAACTCTCAGCAAACTCTCTCTCTCTCTCTATCTCTTTAATATCCGCAGAAGTACCACCACATACATACAAGTTAAAACCGTTTACATGACAATAAATTTTCAACAATAACTGGCGCCATTGTTATTGCAAAAACATATTGACATGTTTAAATATTCTTCTAATACATTCTACTGTTGCTGCGACTGCTGTTTTATTATTGCTCCTTTTATTGTGTCTAATTTTTTTTTTTTTTTGGGATAATTTTTATAGGAATCGGTTATTCTTTTTGCATGCCCTCCACACTTGATTGGATTTCTCTCGAAATCTTATCGACGAACACATCGTTATATTTGCGCTTGTACCAAAGAGTAAAAATGATGAAAAAATACATTTTTCTATGAAATTTATACTTTTTCCGCCAACAAAAACAAAAAAACTTACAACACAGAAACGGCATAAAATTATTGATGTAGTACTCGTATTAATCGCTAATGGGGTATGGAGAGAAAAGCCTCTTATGTGTGTTGAATTTATAAAGGAAAAGAAATGAAAAAGAACAAATTCAACGTATACAACATCGTTTAAATGAAAATTCTGCAAATAAACTATTTTCTATTCAATTTTTTTTTCTTCGCATTTTTTACACCTTTGAGATATTTGTCAGAATTAATGTACAAAACACACAACAAAAATAACGGAGAACATAACCAAAGCAACAAAACAATGAAAACACAATACCAAAGTAATAAACAAATTTATAATCCAATAATCACTGAATTCTTCCAACCTCAACAGAAAACACAATAAATAATAAAAACAATAAAATCTGCCTACTCTTATCCGCAAACACCAATTCTGATGCAAGAAAAAAGTAACTAACAGATGGATACGTGATAAACGAAGTAGCAGGTCACTGACAAAAAGATACTTGACAAATAATAAAACAAAACACAAACGAATTGGTAAAAATTTTCCATTTTACAAATGACACTGAAGATTGAACATAGCCGAAACCGGGTTGTCTCCAAACCAAACTTGACAAGGGATGATGGAAATTCGGTCCAAAAATTAACATCAAATCACCTTGTCGGAATATCAAATCAAGAATTAGTTTTAAGCCCTTTGTGTCACCTTTCATATTTCCTCTTTTTATCTTTTCGCGCAATGTTTTATTTGAAGTCTTGCGTTCTTTTTGCAGTTTTAATGGTTTTCCGTGTTTGGTTCTTTGTCAATAGTTAAAGTGAATAATTTCTCGAGTTTGGAATTTTTGTTCATTACTTTTTTTTTAACTTAAGAGATGTATGTAGGTATTTGTAGTTTATTTGCTATAAAGGTACCAGTTTCTCGTTTCGCAAGAAGTTTTTCCAAGTTTGCCTGTTTTTAAATTTTGGCGATTTATTTATACTAAGAATTTTAAAATTTTGAAGATTTGAGTGGTTTATTCCCTTTACCGATTTTGCCAATTAATTTGATTTATTCGATCTGAAACTGGAAATCGAGGGCCTTAAAGGTTTCAACAGTAACAAAACAAAAATATTGAATCATTAGCCCCCAGAACGAGAAGCCAAGTTGTTGTGAGGCCCCTTCGAGAGGGTAACGTGGTCGCCGTGGTTTAGACCTAAGTCGAGGGAATATTATGGTACGGGTCGGTTTGGCTTGGCATAGCAACAGAAGCCGTATGGCAGGAGTTTAGGTAGCTCCAACCCCTCAGCACGGGGTAATTACATGATCCAGGCAGCTATGCCATGGAGCGCAGACTCTCACTTATATAAGGGCGTATAGCGACAGGGTGGACGCAATGTGATCGATCACATCAGCACGTTAAACATTATTGTTTATTTGAAGTTTTAATGCGCAAATTCAAAAATATTAAATAATGTTCGAAAGTTTGCAATTGAATTCGAATTTTAAGGGCGAAAAATGTTTTAAAGTTTTAATACTATTTCAAAACCTTTGCTATAAAACCACGACACAGGAGATTTAATGCATTCGATGTTAAGTTCGGATAAAATATCCTAAACATCTAAAACACAAAAACCAATTATAAGGCAACAGTAAGTCAGCTTTTTAGTTAAATTCTTTGTAGAAATTTGGTCTTTGCAAAATGAAGCGTTTTTCAGAACCTTTTTTCAGAAATTTTTAAGTATTAACGTATGCCCGAAAGTTCAAATGAACTTCCAACTTACTGTGTTGTCACTGTCATTCACAACAAATGTCTATAGGAAATTTTTCAACAAAAAAAATGTATTTCAGATGTTGCTCGCATGTGAATAACAAGTTATTAGTGTGCAACAATTTTTATTTATTCTAGATATCATAATATAAATACTGTAGAAGCAAGCTTGATATTCAACTCAGAACAAATCTTAATGATGATTTAATTATCTCACACACGATAAACAACATTAATTAACTACCGTATTTTATTTTCCAAAGGTTGTAACCCTTTTCAATTAGTTAATACTTGCATTAAGACGATTACTTGCTTGCAAAATTTTTTATTAACTTTTGATTCAAATGCACCAGCTTAATAATTACTACTCGTAATATGATATAAACAGTAAGAATTAGGGGGATATTAGTTAATGGATAAAATGTACTACATACTAATGAATAGATGTAATAGAAGAGTAACACGTCATATCGTTGTAATAGGGTTGTACACTTCTTTCGAGTATGACTGAATGATTTAAAAAAAACTCAAGAAAATAATATTAAAGTCCTAAGCCTGCTGAACATGAAAATTCAATACTGGATTTGAATTATCTTTAATAAAAAGAGCTAATTACGAAAATGCTTATAAAAAAAATTCGTTCTGTTATCCATTTAGTAGTTTCAAAACCGCCGGTCTGGCAAGGCAGTCAGCTGTTAAATATCTGTCATCTGAAGTGTCATTTATTTAGTGAAAGTTTTACAATTTACGAATACGGATCGTTTAACAACCCAATAACGCGTAAAAGTAGTTAAAAATTAGTACAATAGTGGTGGTTCAAACGTGGCCACTTTTCGAGCATTACGGGGTGATTATGGTCGTGATAATCGACCTACTGTAGAAGACATTGGCAAGATTGTAATGAAATTTGAAGAGACTGGGAGCGTTACAGATGTGGTTAGGCCTGTGCATTAACGCATTGTGGGCACTGCCAAAAATATCGCTTCTGTGAGTGAAATGTGGCGGATAATCTACATGTCGATTCCACTGCGTTCTAAGATTGGACATATCTTGCGGCTCAATATGACGTATTTACTATTTGGATATCCAACTCCATTAATATAAAACCCACCTCGTGCAACAATTAAAGCCTGGTAACAATTCACAGCGTCGTAGATGTTGATTAGGTGCTAGAGTAACAGGCTTTCAATTCTGATTTTTTATGAAGCTCATTTCCCATTCGGTGGTTACGTCAACAAGTAAAACTGTCGCATATGGTGTTCGGAGAACCCAGAAGTGATTGTGGAAAAGTCATTGCATACGGAAAAAGTTACTGTTTGGTGCGCATTATAGTCTAAAGGTGTCCTAGGGCATTAAAAAAAATTAAAATTACTACAATAAATTTTATATAGCACACCCTTGTTGTTTTATTTAAATTTCTTTTCCTATCGTTCTTATCTGGTCACCCTATATTACACACGTGATGGCGGCCCGTAACAGGTTCGTCTCTGCAAGGAGTCTGGCTAAATAAATCGAGCGGAGAGAAGTTAACATTCTCTTATAAAAAAAACCGAAACCACGGTGGAACAGCATACGCCAGGGATGCGTGGCCAAGATGGTGCTTGGTCTCCAGTATACGAACTCTGGATACCAGTCGATCTTCAGTTATAATACAAACTTATCGTTGTATATAGAGCTCTGTATGGGTGGCCATCTTTTTCTTCATTACTTATGAGATTTATGTGAGTTCTCTAAAGGAACTCTGGTGTTCATTTGCCAAGGCAGGAAGCCGGAAGATATGAACAAGAATGTCTTGCAAGGGGTGAACGGGCCAATCTCTAAAGGGGAATAGGAGTACTCCAAAGACGTTGGACGTTGGACTGTGAAGTCTCGCAAGAGGATGAGAGTTTAATCTCTGTAGGAACTCCGGTGTTTATTGGACAGAGGACGGGTCAGTCTCCAGAGATAGTCCTGAAGAAGAAGCTGAGACGGTAGCACACATTTGGCTTAGGGCCATGCCTGGAAACTTGTTACATGTGAATGCGATCGTATATCTAAGTCTTAGACAAATGGTTGAAATTACAAGAGACTCCGTGATGAGAAAAAATGCCGACAATCACCAGTCGAAGGCCTGGAATCAATTCGAGAAAAGAAGGGCGTCACTTAAGCGGTATACTTCGATATCTCCCCGATATTAAATTATAAATACATATGTTATACTCGTTTGGAATAAATCGCCGATAATTGCAATACGAATTAAATTATTGATATAATAAACTGTTTCTTACAAATTAAAACTAACTTAATAGTTTCAGATGATTACGCAAATCATATTTTAATTGTTGCTATTAACTGTTGTAACAACTTTTGTTGTTAGACACCATTCGTTAATAATCATTGTTATTGCAGTATAAATCATCAAAGCTTCGTTTAGTCTATTTATAAACGTTTAAAAAAAGCACATACAAAAAATTCTTTATAAATATTTTAATTTAAATTCTCTTTACTTACCAAAAGCTGTTATAATACCAAATATCCTTATAAGCGGCTTTAGACAATCGCAAGGTTCACCAAACTGTCGACGACGCCTTTGAAAATGCGACATAATGCCAAGTTTTCAAGGATTTTTTTTAAAATAGATTTTAAATTGTTAAAGGATGAGTTGTATAAATTTTAAACACTAAAACACACACACACATACACTTGACCCTTCACTTAAAACAGGCCATTAACATTTTGCAATTTTTTTTCTGTGGCAGGAAATGTTTTAAGAAAACTCTATGTTTTTTATATATTTTTTGTTTTTGTTTAAGTTAAAATTGTTCCCTACAAATGTGTTATACGAGTATACGATATTGTTTGTGACAATACAATAGGATGACTCTAGCTGAAAATAAATAGAAATTTCATTTTATAAGTGACAGCGGCGAATTCTATATACTCAACACGAAAACATTAATAAGGATTTTTTTGTCTAATATATAAAATAAAACAACAAATTTTTCGTTTGCTGCACTAGCACAGTAATAGAGTCTTAGATTCTAATATGGGGTCTTGGTGTAACAAATGTGATAATAAACTAAAAATGCATTTTTTCAACTGCTGGCTGACTACAAAAGAATATAAGAGAACAATGTTATAGTTTGTTGATGTTATTGCTGCCGCTAAGAGACTTCTATACTCCCAAAGTGTAACTAATCCTGCGGCAACTTATATATCATACTTAACAATAACAACGCAAATGACAAAAACTTACAATCATTGTTACTGGAGTAAACAACACCACAGATGTATAGATTTCGAGACACATGTAGTTATTAGTTAGTGGAATATTATTTTGCAACTGATACGAAGAATAATGGTAATGGTGATTTAAGTTCAAACATGCGAGGGGGGGCTAAAAAAAATATTTCACTTTTTTAAGGCTTACAGCTATATTTAGAGTTGGCAAACAATCAACTCCACGTAGTAAGGCAAGTAAGAATAATAAAATACGAATTTTTTGTTGTGGGGGTTTTTGTTAAAACTTTGATGTTTTTGTCTTTATTTTCTTTGGATTTCTCATTTGGTCTAAAGAATTTCGATTATAAGATGTTTTAGTTTTTCTAAAAAGTTGGGTAAAAATATCCTGCGAAATGCGCATATATACTAGATTATTCTCTCTCAACATATTGCATTATTTATAATAGAACGAGTTGGGATAAGAAATTAGCAAAGTATAATTTATTTCATAGAAAAAATAAAATTCAAAAAATTTTTCAACAAAAAAAATTACCAATCGATTTTGAAAGTATAAAGTATATAATATAAAGTATATATTCGTTGGAGTTATTAGACCTAGAAGAACAAAATGTGCAAATTTTGGACATGAACGGAAATTCGTTCCAAAATCTATGTCAAATCATCCTGTCCAAATATCAAATCCAAAATTAAGCCGTAGGCGACCGTTGGCATAACTTAAGGTTGTACACGAGCTTGCAACGTTTGTTCGCGCTCGCTGTGTATTAAGTTGGGTCGTGGTTTTGACTGTTTGGCGATTTGTAATAATAATGACCCCATCGCACAAGTTCATTATATTTTGTGAGCACATAGCAATGATGGAAAAGCAAGAATTTAAAATGGAACGGAATTTCAAATTTTCCCACCATTAAAAGTACCTTTTCAAAAATTCAAAGAGTCAACTTGTCCTGTCTGTATAGAACAGTTTTTAGGTTTTTTTTTTAATTATAGAATGATACGATTTTGTAAATGTATATGATTTTACTATAATTTTGTGCAGCGTCTCAGATGGAAAAAAGGTACTTTTATTGTCGTGATAGTACTGCGTGAGGTACTGAATATTCCATCGCTGCCACATAACAAAATGAATGTTTTGCGAGTTTTATTTTCTATCTTTACTCAAAACGACTTGTTGGTAAAATGGAGTTCTACACCTAAACACCTAAACTAGATTGCCAATCTGGTTGCACCAACGGTCGCAACGCGTATGGCTTGCATAAAAATCTCATTGTTTATGATGACTTTTTTAAAGAGTTTAAAAAAAGGCCTAAATATATTTTCCTTCTTAATTCGAATATTTCGCAGACCATCCTCTTGGCACAAAATAACAAACAAATAAACCCCCCAAGGACCAACCAACATGCGTGTATTGCATACAAATCATTGTCATTTATACTGTTCCAAACCAAAAATTGTTACTACTTTATGTTTTCATGTTTTGTATTTTATTTTAGTTTGTTTTTTCGATTAAACTCTTAAAACAAAATATATAGTCTTACACTGTTTTGGCAACAATTCAAAGTTTTTTTCTGGCCTTTATCCTTGGCCAACGTATAACACACAAAGAAAAAAATTATATTTAAAATCCCAGTAATATGAATCAAAGTTTTTTGTTTTTCGTTTTTACTTTTCTTATTTTTGACAAAACATTAAACGGTTTTTAACACCAAAATCCGTGGCAGAAAATGTTTAAAATTATATAATAAATCATAATACACTTTAGAATGCCTTTTCGGTTTTGTGTTTGCCGTTGCTTTAATAATCCTGGGAAATTTACTTTTAATTATAAATAAATATAATGAAGTTTTTAATTTCGTATTAAACTTTATGAAATTTTCTTCTTTAATTTTTATTCTTTTCGCGCACTTATTTTAATTACTTGTTCAAAAGATATTCCCTTCACACATTTTATTTGACTTTTTATTGCTGATTCCGTTTTCAAACTGCTGTAAACACGTCCGCATAGCTCTAATGGCAAAAGTCAAATGTTTTTCTATTTCATACTGTGGCATAGAATTTTGTTAACATTGGCTGCTGTTTCTACGAGTCTATGTGCTACGTTCACGTAACGACATGTCGTAGTAAAGTCAAATAAAGTTTCTACGACTTTTTTTTGTCGTTTGCGAGCTTGTGTCTGTCTTTTGTGTTGGTTTTAGTGATGATGCTGCTGTAGCTACTGCTGTTGGTGTTTATGAAAATGTTTAAGGAGCCCTACAACATACATGATATCATGTATCCGTTAAAGATATAAAATGAAATTAATATTTATGAAACAAAAAAAATTAATTGCTAAATGTGTCGTCGCTAAGCTCTAAACTTGGGAACGGCTGGGCCAATTTAGCTATTTTTTTTTAATATTCCTTGACTTTCTTATGGAAAGAAAACTTAAAAAAATTACCCGTAAAATTGCTTTGGTTTTGTAAACAGTTCTAACCTAATAATGAGGGTCATTGTTTTGAAGAAAGTCATTTTTAATTCACATCGGGAAATGGCGACGAACTTTGAACAATACTGCAAACCAAATATCATATTTGCCAGGGAGGCAAAGATATGTTTCACGGTCCCAGCTCATTATACGATCTGAAACAATTGGAACGCCCCTAAAATGAGCATTGCTAATATGTTTTATTTAAATCGCTTAAGATTGGCTAAACAATAGTTGCCATACGCAAAGAAAAACATGGTTGTGGCCTGGTTGTGACAACCATATTATGTTCTCTACAACAATATGTTGCTGTTATAAATAATATAAGGGTTTTTGAAGATTACTTTCTTTCGATAAACAAGTTCTGTTTTACATTTTCTCATTATATGCTTTGCATCCATTAAAATTTAAACATGGTTGAGTTGAACAATACAATTGTTACTAAAATTCTAATCACAAACAAAGGAACAGAAATTGGTGATGATATTAGAGCTTGTTAAGAAATTTTTCCATATGTTTTATGTATGAAAAATGTGGCGACAAAATGTGACAACGAAATGTATAGGAAATATTTTGAATTTAGAACAAAAATGTAAATATTAATGAGACGGGTAATGCAATTCATAACAGTCTATACAAATATGTCAGAATAGGTGGCGAAATATTATAGGTTTAGAGGGCTGATGGCAAGGCTAAGGCTCAATAGTGCCATTAGAGCCATTTTAGTACGCCAAAACCGGAAATATACATCAGAGCGGTTTAATGTGAAGATTATTATCGCTGTGCATTCTTGTCACATGGTCAAACCCTCTTTTTTATATACTGTAGCAATTAGAAAAATAATCATAATTACATTTCTCTGCTGTAATGCAGGTGATCACACTTCGTTCTAGCTTGTGAATTTTCAGCCACAATTATCATGGCCCCGTGTATCTTTTTGGCGTATCCAAAAGTTAGGAATAACCTTAAAGGCGCTTAGTTTTGCTACGAAATTCTGAAGTATCTGCCTTAACTGCATGATAATCAATGAAGGATACCGCTTCCTGTGCTCAAATTAACCCTGTGCATGTAAGGTATCTACGAATTCATTTCTTATCAACCATTTCTCTCGCTTTTAATATCTTTAAACATTATGTTTTGTAATAATATTGTTTAGGACTTTGAGTATAATCACACAGAATTGTTAACAAAAAATTTTTTCAAACAAATCCACACATACATACAAACATATGTAAACACACAAACAACACACACACATTCGCTTGCATTTAAATAGCGCGTGCTGACAAAAGTCTGAATGACTGATTTAAGTACACAGGGATAACTGTGTTCTCACATCCTTTTAATATGAATTATATTTTTGCCGCCATTTTTTATCCAAGCATTTTTTGTTTGAGTACAATTATGCGTTAAGTCTTTTAGTTCGTAACTTTATTCAGTTTTTTTTTTCTTATATATTCTTTTTTTACAATTTGTAAAAATTTTTTAAATTTATATTTTTTTCCTTTTAAGAAATATTTCCTTTTTTGAGTCACGCCTAATAATATTGTATCATAGGGAATGTCTTGACTTAATACGAATTTGTTTTAGCTGCTGCAAATTTTAAAATTGGAAGATGAAATATGTTGTTTTTATAAAAGGGTGACTTTTTACGTGTGTCAAGTTTGAAACTGGCAACAATTCTTTCAGTGCAAGGTACTTCACAATAGGCTTCACTTGCCTGATATTTAGTTTGTTTTGCATTTTCATAATGAATAGCCGCAAAACCTTTGCATATGTTGCATATTCGGCGAACAGATCAAATTCACAGCAATAGCTACGTCACTAACAAATCTGCCTGGAGGAGAGCCGTTCTTGAGACGCTATTACATAGAGACGAAATAAAATGTTGGTTTCTTTATAGGCTAGCAAATCCATTATCTTTGCAGGAACGTTACAATTATACTTTCTAACTAACAGCTGCTGATAGCCCTAGTACAATGTATTTACAACTTTTACAGATATTAACCTGTCTGATTACGTTCTCCAGCTGCTCCGAATAAATTAAAGGATTTTAATTGAATATTGAAATTACCACCACTATCTCCAGCTAAGTTACGATATTGAAAAGGTAACGTTGAAATGTTTTTACTTCCTCTTTAAATCTATTTCGAAATCTCTTTAGGGCTGCGAATCTGAAATGCATATGCTTTAGTATCTCTTCCACACTTAAACGGTTGGAGGAGGACATTAGCAAGTACAAAGTGTCACTTTTCTGAATGACATTTCGATTTTTCGGGTATGTGCGTATACACAATCCTTCCACATTTTTCATGTTCACAAATTTTTTAAATATTTTCAATATAGTTGGTTACAGCAGGAACCGACCGGCTGGCTTATAAATTAAACGTCCGCAACAAGTTTGTTTATTAACGTTTTACACGCAAATAAAAATCATGGTTATGGCATGGAAACGACAACTATATTATGTTCACTCCAACAATATATGATTGTGACTAAAATGTCATGGTTGCTTGAAAGTATTTTAAACATTACTATAGTTTTAATTCACAAGTTATTATTTGCCTTTAAATTATCACCATGCAAACACCGGGTCATCCAATAAGGACTTCCGAACTTTGACAACTGATAGCAGTCATATTGTTGAAGCTACATCCGTGGAATTGGCTGTGATTTATTCAGTCTGTTTTGTTAAATCACTATGCACGTATAGAGCGTTCAACCCCACGTGCAAATCATATAAATCTTTTATTAAAATGGGTGTGAAAACTGATCCCTATTTTTATCAAAAAATCATCTTCAATAATGACGCAAAATTCTGGAGGAATGAAATCAACAAACAAAATTATCGACTTAAGAACGATACTGATCCACAGGAGATCTCTTGGATCCAATGCCTCTAGACAAAGTGACAGTTTGGTGTAGATTTTGGGCAGGCAACGTCATCGGTACACATTTATATGATAACGACGTTAGTAAGGCAGGCAGATTATGATTAGATTTACGTGAGCACCTGCCAACGATGGCTCTATCTCACGGTGGTCCAACCGCGGGTGTGACATTAAGAGGCCAGACCAGCGCCCCTATGCAATCGCATAGGCACCACCTGAATAGCACATATGCCATCCTATAGGTTGCAAATTAGGGCAGAGGTTTGCCATACCCGGCTGAGGGGTTTGGAGCAACCTAATCTCCTACTGTCAACAAATAATATTGACAGCTTTCGTTGCTATGCAACGCCACATCGGTGCTCAATGAACCTCCCCGTTTTGTGTATTAACCACAGCCACCACGTGCACCCCCGAAGGAGCCTCACCAACAACCGGTCTGGAACCGAAGTTCCAGGGGCTTACTGGTGGAAGTCCTACCTTCTTCCAGTTTCAGGCTCCTGACAAGTTTGAGGAACTGGCGCCCCTCTTTTCGCCCAGTGGCAATCCCGGGGGGGAGTAAGGCAGGCAATAGGTCCACCTCTTTTGGCCTGAATTGGGTGATATGTACACCAACGACATGTAGTCTTAGCAGGTCAGCCCTAATTGACACACAGCTCATGCCACATTGGACTTTTCGCACAAGCGAGGGCATGGAGGTGATGTGAACTGCTTAAGTCGCAGGTTTATGCGAATCTGCCACACGCCACAGCGACCCTTAGAGCCAACACAACTTATGCCATCGGTCAAATTCAGACTAGCTTGTTAAACCGAGGATGATATTTGCAGGATGTTATATTCCATGGCATCGATAGACCTTTCAAACGAATAAAAAATTTCAACACCACACACACTCTGTTTTATTTAAATATAAAGATAGGAAGTTCTTAATGAAAGGCCTTTTATTTTAGCTACACAAAAGTAATATAATAATTACCATAAAATGTTATCAATATTATTTACAACAATATATGTATTTCAAGCAGTATATGTCGTTTATAGATTATGGTTACTTCAACCATATTTTTTTTGGCGTGTATATATAAAACTATATTATTAAAAATAGGACTTGGAATAGAAAAATTAGTTCTTTCATAAAAATTCCAAATTATTAAACATTGAATCTAATTCTCAAATGCTTAGCAACATTTTTATGTGGACAAAGAGCAATTGAAATGTTTAGCAACATTAAGAAATGTTATTGTTAATGTTTCCGTTTGTATTTGGTGTCTCTAAAATTCAACCAAATATTTTGTAAATAAAAAAAAAAACTTTTTGACTCATTTTTATTTATTATTTTCGTTTTTTTTTATTAAAAAAAAATTAGATCATGCATTGTATTCAAGGCTGAGGATTATAAAAACAAATGTTATGATTTTATAAAAATACAAAATTCAAGTCATCATAGGCCTTTATTAAACCAAACGGCATTAATTTCCTTAATTGTCTGCACAAATACATACATATGTATTCAAGTCCTTTAAGAATATTAAATAAAGAATGAAATACACACACAAACTTACACTTTCTTGCAGTAATAAAAAAGAAAACATGTACTATAACTTAAAAAAAGCTTATTGTCTTCAAAATTTACATTTGGTAGACAAAAAAAAATAACAACAACACTGTTATTCGTCGTAAAATATGTATGTTTGTAATGAAACATGAGATGTACACGCCTAGTTGGAATTGGATTAAGAATATGACTTGGCAAAATCTGACTCTATTAGATAACAACACAGTAATACCAAAAATGTACCAACTACGTGGGCAGTTTCAGAGGTATAGTGGTTGCAATATTGTTTAGTTGGAAGTTGGATAATATTCCCCGTTTGCGCCGTTAATAGGGAGGGACAAAAAAGGGACCCAATCCGAAACGGGGCAGATCGAATAAATTCTTTTTCATATGCATGTATATAATAAAAATATTATAGATAAATTTTACTTCAGTTTACTCCAATAAGTTTGCTTATTTGTTCATATAAATTTTAGTTCCAAACAAATGGCTTTTCTTTTGTTTTTGGCCATTTTACTTGTTTCTGTTTATGATTTCTTTGCTTTTATTTTACTGCTGTTATTGAAGACTTATTTCTTATTTAATGAAAAGAAAGAATTCTTTACGATATTTAAAAAATTCTAGTGTTCAAATAGATCCAAATTCTTTTATTTCAAAATTGAAATTTAGAAAAAGATAATCTCTACGTCAATTTTTATGATTGCTTATGCCAGCTGATCGGGTTCTAACCAAAAATTAGGGAAATTTTCATTTCAAAAGAAGATGAAATTTTAATTTGAGATTTTCATTGGGGTTATTTAGAAATTAAGTAGAATTTTTTTTTTTGAAAATTTGTTTTCCCCTAATATATTAAACAGGCCTACAAATATATATTTAAATATGTTGCAAATACTTGTTATTCCTAACCTTGAAGAGTGCTATTTTTAATGTAATCTTTTTACTGTGTTTCATGTTTAATACAAGAGGAGAATAAGAAGTGATTTGAAGCAAATGCATACAAAGTTATAACCATTTTAGAAATACCTGTTAATTTGATGCAATTTTGGTCAAAAGTTTTTAACTTTTAAGATGCAGCTGGTAAAAAAGCCTAGTAAGGAATTAGCTCAGGCTGTACTTAATATGTTTTCCATCCCAGCAAGCAATTCCAGTGGATAACGTGCATTTTCGATTATGAATTTCACAAAAAGTTGGCTTCGCAAGAGTATGCAGTATGAGCTCCTCGAGGCTTTATTAAAGATACATGTGCATTTAAACATAAACCAAATCTGTTGTCAAGAATTTAAGTCAGCTAATATGTTCCAAAATTTTAACACTAAATCCATGTACAGTGCAAGCAAGCCCTTCTAATTCGGAAAATGGGGTTCCGAAGTTTACGAATTTGTGGGTTTTTTAAATACACTTGTGATGTGATATACAAAATGTATTTCTATAATAAAAATGATCTTTACTAATATATATTTAGCAGAAAAGGTAATTAAATAAAAACAGAGTTTTTTGTGGTCGGATTTTTTATGGGATATTTTTTTAAACAGCTGATTTTTGAGAAAAACAAAGAAGCAGCTGGCAGCTTTGCCAATGTGTATTATGCTTAAAATTCTTTAATCCAAATGAGTGGTATAAAGAAATATGAAAGAAAAATTGGAAGTGTGCTTTACGCATTTGAACTGAATCTGACAATACATTCCTGACAAGATTGTTTAACTTACAGTAAAGAAAGCACGTTGTGCTTAGCAATGTGAAACGAAATAAAAAAGAAAAAATCCAATTAAACAACATTTAGTTAATCGTTTGGGAGGAACCTATTTCCACTAAGAAATATATGTACAAATGCATTGGAACAACTTGGGTAATAAATGTACCACCACATTTTCTCACTTTCTTTGTTTTTATTAATGCCTTTCCAATTGGGCATGTGAAGGTTTATATTTCTTAATATAAAATGGTTAAAAATTATGCCACAAACAATAACAATGTCAACATGAATATATTATATATAATTTTTAAATTATGATGTCAAGTGCTGAAGACTATGAGCGTCAAAACTAAACTGCGACATTCGAAACCACAAAGATTGTGTTTTATATTCAGCTTTATGCCTTTTCTCATTTTTCATCCATTCGAATTTTTCTTCAGCTGCCTACCACTGTGCCTGTATGCTTTTGTAACTGGTTTAAATTTCCATTAAATTCCTTACAAATTTGTGCAAATTTTTCAACTTTAAACTTTTCTTTGATAAGCATTAATATTTTTTGTTCGTAATTTTATTTTTGTTTCTGTACGAAGCAATAATTTTTACTTTCCATAATTTTTACGTTTCTTCATGACTTTTTGTATGCCGGCCACCATGGCTACTTCCGGCATTGTAAGTTTGGCATTTTCTTGAAAGTCACAACGTCGCCCCAAATGCAACCAAACGCGTTCAGGATTTAATGACAAGGGTGTTTGCAGCCAGGCAACATAATCAATTTTCAAGGTACCCGTTAATAACTTGTAGGGGAAAAAAGAAGTTGTATTTGAAAGAACATACAATGAAACTCAGGTTTCCTTTTACCTGATCAAATGGTGTATTATCAATAAAGAACATCGTTTTAAGTAGCGTGGGCTTTGTTTCTTTAATATTTTGCCCCTGTACATTTTGAAAAGGACTCGGCCCTTGTTCGCTGGTGCCCAATTGTTCCATAAGCCAGTCTTTGTTGTTTTTCAAGTAGTTGTAGCAGACCTGAAAATTTATACTTTGAAAATAGTCTGTCTATCCAGATCGGGAGCAGTTTTCAAATTCATAATGCGATACATGCAGAGGGAGCTTAGGTTGTGTTTTAGAACTCCTATTTTGGTTCTTTCCTGATTACTGCAAAATAAAAATTAGCTTTCCTTCTGAATTTTTCTTTAATTATATTTTCCCAAATGATGAAATTCTCTTAGTTTAGATAAGAGAAATGCATATATGGCCACCGACGTGAATTAAAAGCCAAGATATCTTTACGATCCAAGATGATATGAGTTGTATAATAAGAGTTACTCTCAGTAGTCAAAATCATCTATTCATTTCGCCGAATCAAGTCATTACAACGAGCAAAATTTCCCAAACATCTGTGTAGAAGACATCTTAAAACGATTTAGCATACCCCTAAAGGCTAATCACGAGGCTAAAAATCTCTTGATCTAAGAAATCTCAATGGTCTAGTTTACAAAATTATTTTGTTATAAACTTAATCATACTTATTAAGCGAAATGTTACAGTATTACTCATCGTAAAATATAGTTTTACCTTTAATGTCTGTTTACCAATATCCGTTATCAAAACATCGCTGGTCAATACCTCGGCAATAAAATCAGTTATGCCAACTTCTAATTCCATGGCATAATTAGCCGGTGAACTGTGACTCATACGATCCGAATCGCCAGTACCGATTTCATCAATTTTAATCGTGCTAACCGCACTCATGCCACCAGCACCACGAACCGAAGAACCATAACTTTCCAAAATAATACTATCCTTAGCCTGCTTTAAAAATAACTCAATCTGATCGGTATGTTTGTCATCCTCATCAATAGAACAAATAGCCTCGGATATCGTATAACAAATAGAAGCTTTAGCATCATTTTTTAAATTTTCATATTTCTCAGCATTTTTAATAAGTTCCGTATAGAGAGCGGCAAACATGACTTGCATTAAAACAGAATCACCTGGTATTGAATACTATCAATTACAACATGTTGCATCTAAAGAAGCTTTCAATCTTACTTAAAGGTCTGGTAGATACCGGCGTGATATCTTGCAGGAGCGATGTTACTTTATAGAGGCCCTCGGGTATGCAATCCCACATTTCCGATACACAGGTTAAGGCCAAAGACATTGCTTGATACATACTGGCACCAGCTTCCACAGCATTAACTAACATATCCACAATACAATCCAAAACGGGGTAAACAAAATGCATAATGGCCTCCAGCCAGGGAGGACGTTTTTGATTCCATACCTTGTTGAAAATTCGGTGTTAAAATTTGGAGTAGAATGATATATTTAACTATTTCATACCTGTCTTTTATCCAAACAATCACTCCAGCCAGGTGAACCCACATCTTCTAATGATTTTATTAAACAATTCTTAATATCCACAGCTTTCCCCAAAGCCACCAATAAATAAGTCAAAGATAAAACAATCTGACAATTGGTTTGTCCAACAGGGTCTATAAGAATTTTTAAATAAGGCCCTGTGCTTTAGACGCTAGGATTTTGTTATACAACATACCCAAATCATCTGCTATTAAGGCCCCTACATTAAAACACTCTCCACGGCAGAGAAACCCCTCACATTTCTTGGTCTCATTTATATCTTCGATAAAAGAATGTTTGGCGACATTCTTGAAATTCTCATTAGACGGCAAATGTTTGAAAAGATGTTTTAAAATTATGCCTGTCAAATGGGCATCTCTCATCAATAGAACCTTAAGAGGAACAAGAATTATTAGAGACCGTAATGTAGGCGTAATAATGATGGCAAAATTTTACTTTAACCAAAAACGGCCAATCGGCTTCGGGTGAAGACAGCAAAACTTTCAATTCTAGAGATACAGCACCGCTGGTATTCAAATCAGCGAATTCTGTTACCCACTGACATGACTGTTCTTTGGGAAAGAGTCGTGGTAAAGCGAAAATAATCCAAGCACTAGGCAATCCATGACGTGAAGAAAACATTTCCATATTCTCAAGACCTTTGCGAAAAACCTAATGAAATGTACCGAAAGGGGTTTTAGTAAAATGTTCGCATTGTCAAAAGAAACTTATAAGAAACATTTTTTGGAAGTAGTTATTTTTTTGCGAAATTGGCTGCATTATCTTTTGGGATTTCAGGAGTGATTTTGACTTCACCTTTCTCTGGCTTGTCGGCGTAAACCTGCGATTTAATATGATATCAAGTAGTCAGTAGACCTCATACATTCACTGCGTTATGCCAATAATCGCTTTAAAATGCTGCACAAAGTCAAATCAAAAAGTGAGAGAATATTTCCTTTCAACTTAAGCCAGTTTGTTTTATTACACTACACATCCTTCTAAAAAAATACCCTTTACATATTTATTTATTGCACAGCATACCCGTATAAAAATGGAGGGATTTTTTTTATTTCAACATTAATAATATAAAGTGCAAACAAACAAACCTTTGAGAGTACTCCAAGCGGTGCACCACGCAACAGAAGGCAATAAAAAAGTTCCCTGCACTTTGCATGTATATCACGTATAATGACACTTTGGTTATTTAACTGTAATCCTGTAAATTTGCACATAAGTGTGAGTATGCAAGTGACATTTCTTGTGCATACAAAGATATGTGTGTATGTGTATGGATGTAATAAATTCATGTTAATTAGATGCAATTTTAAAACATTAGCAAAACATCAACATCATTAGTAGGTAGGAAGACAAAATAAAAAATGAAAAAATAAAATATTGTTCAGTCGACATTATACGCCTCAGTTGTCCGTTAAGTATTTCGTAGACAACAGAAACGTTGAACAATTTTCAACTGAACATAAATTCATGAATAAAAAAAGGAATGATGATGGGGTGATATGGTTTGAAAAAGCTTAATTAAAACATACCCACATAAGCCTCGCCGCTCTCACAAACATGCGGCAATAATTCGGCAATACAAAATAATAAATTGCAAATATCGCACAAATGTAATGGAGCACGAGCTAAACTTGTCGTAATTTGTGAATAGCGTACAGTTAACACACTCAAGGTTTCATTAAGCATTCCGCTAAATATGCGTTGTGCCATTTTGGGGGGTACAGAATTCCATAAATCATCTTTGGTGCCACACATATACAACCACCACATCTGTATACAATACGAACCGCGTTCGGATTCAAAAAATGGTTCTGTGTCTTCCCAATGTAAAGCGTCAGCATCTTGTACTATATACAGCAGAAGAAGACGACAGTGTAAATCCAGTAGACGTTCTGCTAAAGCTTCGGATAATTGTGAATATTGTTTAAGAGAAATTTTTAAAGCTCCTCCTTTTTCATCACCCTTAGGCGGGCATATTTTGACAACAGCCGCTTGTAAATAGACATTTAAAGAATTGCGTACTAAGGCTGCAGCTCCTATAGTGGCTGTAAGTACAGATAAGTCAGCATGATCCAAAGATTCTTGAGATAGCACGTGTAAATGTTCTAATAACAAATCTGCTGATTTGGTAACAAGACTAACGAATTTATCTGGATCGGAACTTTTTACCACAACGGAGGACTAGAAAAGAATTTATTCATTAAAAGTAGACAAATACAATATGACCCAAAGGCCAAAATTTGACCAACCCAAATACTGTTATTATCTAAAATTCACCAAAAACTTCAGAATTTACCAAAACGAATTCCGCGAAAAGAAAAAAACATAGAAACAAATTAAAACAGTAGAAATTAAAAGAAGATTGCCGATTGAAGATGCTTATAATGCCACGAAAGAAGAGTTAAAATTAAAATCCGTCAATTGTTTTCTGCACCGGAAAACATTTCTCATAGTTCATACTTCGGTGGAGGGTAAATAAGCTCCAGCACAGTCAAATATAGCTCCCTTGTTTTTTTAATTATTTTCTTCGTAAAGGGTTGCCTTTGTATTACAAAATAATACAAACTTTTCATTGAAAAATCTTTTAGAACTTCCATCCAAAAACTTCCCGGCAATATTTTTGACAAGGAACTATGAAGGAAAAGAGCTTTTATTTCCAAGCGAAAAAGGGGAATGAACTCAATTTTGATCTCTTGACTAGTAATCGTTCGTCTGCTAACAGAAGGTAGTTCGGTTTTTGAAAATTCTTTTAAAAAATATATTAAAAAATGCAAATTTTGTTCAATATCGAACATCATATTTTGCCTTCCTATTTAATAAATAGTTCAACACGATATTTTAGAAAATAGTAGTAACTTTCATGAAAGCTTTGATAGCTTTAACTGCTTTTTTTATAAAGTATTTTTTACAAGCGATCTTATTAAAAAAGAGCATTTTGGATAATTTCCTGCGAATCAAGTTTTTAAAAAAGCTACTTAGAACACTTCAAAGCTTTTAAAAGATTTATTTTAATCAAAAATATTTTAAAACTGTTAATTCTGTATTAACGTGTGCATAATAAACTCTCAAAGCTTTCTTATGAAAGCCTCTACTTTACGTAACGCTTAATCGAAGCTTTCCTAAAGTAAAGTTTGGAAAAAGTTTTTATGCAAATAAAAAACTTTTAGACTTAAGTTTTGGAAAAATCCACGAAAGCAACTTATTGGAATAGTTAAACATTTAAAAGATTTTAAAAAACAAAATTTTAAAACAACTTTGAATAAATCTCTAAAAATAAATTTTCATTAAAAGTATTCAAACGTTGATGTAAAAAATTTTAAAGAAGCTTTTTAAAAAACATTAAACTACCCTAGACAAACTTTATTGTCTATAAAGTTTTTTATGCAGCTTTGGATTTTAAAAATTTATGAAAGAGTTTTTCGAAAGCCCATTTAAACAACAAACTTACAAAGTCTCCTTCATTCAATTCTTTTTCTGTGTGCAATAAACCCGAATGTTTTCTATACGAAGCAAAATACTCATCTTCCCACCATAATACAATTTTGATGGCTGCAAATGAAGCATAACGGGGAAAATCCAATTTGCCTCCAACCACACCCAGGCACAAGCGTTCTTGTAAAACGCGTTGATGAGTCTAATTTTTATAGAAAATTAAATTTTGTTCGAAATGTTGTCTTGAAAACTACCAGTTTGTATACCTGATAATATTGCAAATCCCTTTGTAATAACACAGGAACACGGTCCATAAGATTACCTTCTTCCATAACCTCCATTTTAATGTTTTTTTTTATTTTTCACTTGGTTTTATGAACTTTCGTTTTCAAATAATTTGCAATATTTTCTTTTTTGATATCGAATTAATAACATTAGTTTGTTGTTATGGTATCAGAGGAATACGATATTGTTGTAGATACTTTGATATTTTTATTCAGTACGCATGCAAACATAATTATTTGACAGGCCAGCAGAATATTCGTACACTCAACTAAATACAATATTTGCTGATAAAAAAATCTGTTGTAAACAGGGAAGTCGACAGTATAACAAAAATGTACACATCGTAAAAAATCAATAACCAAGGAAATCGAAGATATCTTGATCGGTGACATTTATAGATTAAAACTTGATCCAAATGAAATTTGAATAGATTTTTCGACGACCCCAGGTATTCTACGTCCCGATCTGTCAAATAATGGTTCCCTGCAACGTCTACAAGATATTACGAAAATATGTTTGCGGTCTTAAAGCAAGTCTACATAATAAGGCTACCGAGCGCATATGATATTAAATTTTTTTTGGAAATTTTCGTTTGGGAGAGCGAGTACTTCGGCCGTTTTGGCAGGTTAAAATTTCCTATTTTCCGTCCACCGGGATCTGCGCTTTTGTTAAATCATCAAACCATATTTCTTCTTGGTGATTCCGCCATCTTGGTGTCTTGAGAATATGATGGAGCCATTACTTGACGCTTGTCTGGGGCCTGAAACTGGAGGAATAAGAACTTTCGAGGTTCGACCAGTAGCCAAACGACTGGGCCCCGTGAACCAGTACCTGCCGGGAATACAAGTACGGATAGGTACGGATAGTGAAACCTCTTCAAAAGAGTAACTTGCTAACTGCAGTTTAGACCCCAATCACAGCAAGATTGTGGCGTTACATGCACATACAAGCCGTCAATGGTACCGTATGAGAACAGATAGCTCTTAACTGCTCCGCAAAGCATAATTTCATAGTACAGACAAATATGGTACTAAAATTACCCCTTATACATGTGGTCGCTTTGTTTTCACCGGTTAGTAAGGTCACCATCAGTTTTAGTATAAAGATTGTGAATTACGTTTGTTAAAGCGCCATACTAACAGAGTATTTTTGCCTAATATTGAGGTAGCGTAGGTGCCGCTACTAGCACGGATTTATTGGAAGAACAATTGGATGCACAATAATTTCACATAATGGAACTGACCAGCAAAATGGCATCTTACATCATTTAAATTGAAAGTAGTGTTCTAGATTTTCTCTTAGGGTTAAAGCGATCCTCGTATAGCTTTCAATTCAAGACTAGTACGTACGTATGTGTCTCTGATAATTGTGTATAAAGATAAGTACATAAAATGCAATATTTTTAAATCTACTCGTGCATACATACAAATATTTATATTTGAAAAATTTTATTCTTATCAGCAACAGAAAAGATTTTATAAAAAGAACTCAAACAATAACAATTTGAAAAGGCCGGTTAAATGATAAAAACTCACAAATGTAGATGATTTGTGTATATTGAAGCGGCTGGCCCTAATATGGAAAAGCGAAAGTCGTTTTAGTTGTTAACGGGAGGTTGGGCTGAGTGGAAGAATTTTTATTTTTGTTTTTTGTTTGTTAAAAAATACTAAGTACTTGTTGAACCAAATCTTATCAATAAATATAAGTGAGTGGTCTAATTTAATACAAGTTTTTATAACGAATGTAATGTTTTTAAAGTTGCGAAAAATATGTGATAAGTTTAATTTTATGTTCAAAATAACAGTGATATATAATAGCTGTCATTTTCAATAAAAGTATCTTCCCATAACTTATTTGTATTTACATACTCTAAATAACAAACTAAATAAAAATCAAAATAACTTAAAAATAAACTAAAACAATTCAGGTCTCTATATTAAGCTGTGCAAAACAAAAACAGCAATTTAATATTTCATATATGATCCTTTGTTTTTTATAACTTCGGCACATCTGTGAGGCAAAGATTTAATAAGAATTGTTGTCACAGTTACTGGAATACGCTTCGACTCAGTTTCAAGGGTTTCAAAGAGTTCATTCCTCTTCTCTAATATGACAATGAAGTTTTCAATGTGGTTCAAGTCGGGTGATTGTGTCGGCTTATCAAGGTCTTGAACTCCATTCTAAGAACTCTTTGACCAATCTCGGTGTGTGTTTCGAATCGTCATCGTGTTGAAAGATCCCTCGAAGTGGCATATTCCACTCAGCGTGCGGAATCAGTTCCGTTTCCAGAATGTTTTTGTATATGAAATGGTCCATTTTGCCATAAATTTTGTAAAATGAGCCGACTTAATTCGCTGAAAAGCAAGTGACCACCATCACGAATTTTCGCCATACCTTGTCTAGTTTGGTTTGGAGACAAATCGGTTTCGTTCTGAGAACGAAAAATGACACTGAAGATGGAACATAGCCGAAATATTTCATCGAAACATTTGTGAAATAAACAGTGAACATAGACTACAGCTGGAGTTCCTTCCTCAAAAATGCCTTGTTAATGCGAAATCGAATGAGCATATAAAAGATCGTTCGTTATTCTTAAATTCATAAATCGTGGGCGATTTGAAGGTGACTCAGTTCTATTACTCTTTTTGTAGCATAGCGTAGTTGGTTAGATCCGCCGCTGATAAAAGAAAGCGCGACCAAAAAAAAGAATGGTTCGAAGAATGGTTTTCGGACAGCGTTTTAAACGAAGATATTTCGCAAAACATAACACGATTAGTGCGAAACCGTGCACGTTATCAATATTTCTGTTCATACTTATGTATGTTTTTTGAAAGTGTTATCAATTTTATTGGCTTTCGGATTTTAGAAATTAAACAAAAAAAAAAACAGACATACTAATTAGGTATGACAATAATAACATGAGAATAGTGATAGCAAAGAAAGTATTTATCACTTAATCATCGAACCGAGATATTATTAATTGCAATAAATTAGAAACAAATAGTGGATTAATTGATTAATTTAGCTACTCATAAAAATTTTCATAAATAATATAAAAAATTGGTTTGTTTAAAACTGAATTTTAAAACAAAGTTGCGCCTGCTTTGATAAAGTTAAAATATGAAAACAATATTTTTGTGCATTTCATTTATTCTCGTGCGTTAACCACATCTCGTTTTAATTCGAAAACTAGAGCGCTGAGAAAGAAGCTTCGCTCGTCTTGAGGATTTATAGAGATGTTGTCCTCTTCTATGGGCTTGTGAGCCAAATCGAACTCAACGTTAATAGAAGACGAGTCGATTTCAGTTTTAATACTATGCCCTGAACGAGCATTTTTAACCTATTCGCTTCTTACGTTTCTCATAATCATAATTTTTGTAGCCGCATATTATTGTTTGTATTTTTTTTAATAATCTATTAATCCTCGAAAGAGAATTTTTCGATACGATTTAATCGTTAATCGCAACAAAATAGTCGATTATTAATCTTTTTTCGATTAATGTTGTCACGGAAAATTATAGTTATGTCAAAGGCGAATTAACTATAATTGGCAAATTCGACCCAATGAAAAATTGTTTCACTTTAAGTTGATGTGTAGAAAAATGCGAAAGAAACAAACGAAAATTTTGTTAGTTCATAAATATATTTTTAATATTCCTTAATTCATATATTTTATTTGAAATGGGTATACATATATTTCAACAGTATTTGTCGTGAGATTGTGACGAGCGACTTTATAACCTGCGCTCATGAGGCCACCTTATAATTAATTCGCCTTGATCATGTGTTAGCATTTTCTGCAGGTTCATCGTTAATTGCTCTCGTTGAAACAGATCAATTGTTGGCGGCCCAAATTTGTTGTAGTCCAGGTTTCAGCAATTCACAATGCTTAATATAAATGATCCCACCAAAAATAGAGTGCAAAATCATCGCTTTGAAAACATTGAAATCAATCTCCACAAGTGGTTTCAGAGAGGTCATGATAGCCACCAACTTGCACAAGAATACGTTTACTCATAAAAAAATAACTGCTCAAAATTCCCATAAAAAACTTTCTAAACATTCCGATGTAAAACACAAATTTGTATCATCGTTAACAATATATGTATGACAAGTGGAGCCGTCAGTTATCAAATAGAGAAGTTTTTTGTAGTGTCAATATTTCAAATTTACCCGCATCCGGTAATACCAAGCCAAATACCGTGTGCCTTAAAACTTCATAAAAAATGATTTCTGACTCTACAAACTTGTTACCAAATTTACTTTGTAATTCAAGATTTCTGCCCTTCACATCTTCCGATCTTCAAAATAAGAGAATATTTATTCTTCTAAATTTACTGACTGTTTAAATATTGTATTTTAGAATGGCCCTACTCTGTCGCGCTGTTGGCAATCTCAAGAATATTTTCTCTATACAAACCCAACCAAAAATCGCTTCATTACATCTCAGTTGCTCTTTGAAAGCCTGTAACTTTTTAATCGATAGCCCAGAATATTCCTATCTAAAAGATCTGGGCTTAGAACGAGAAAACCCCGGTGTATTTACTGGCTGCTGGAAAGGGTCAGGAGATGTTGTCACCTCCATTGATCCCGGCACCGGCAAAGCAATTGCCTCGGTACGTACTGGTACTGTGCGTGAAATGGAAGAATCGATCGGAGCTGGAGTAGAAGCCTACAAGGAATGGTGTCAAGTACCAGCACCAATACGAGGTCAAATCGTAAGAGAAATTGGCGAGGAGCTGCGTAAATATAAGGAACCTTTAGGTAAATTGGTAAGTTTGGAGGTAGGAAAAATCTACAGCGAAGGTCAGGGAGAAGTGCAGGAGTTTATTGATATCTGTGATTATGCTGTGGGCTTGTCGCGTATTTATTCTGGACAAATGATTAACTCTGAAAGAGCTCAGCATACAATTTTGGAAGCCTGGCGTCCACTGGGTTTAGTCGGTGTTATTTCAGCCTATAACTTTCCCAATGCTGTATTTGGCTGGAATGCTGCTATTGCTTTGGTAAATTTTTATTCAGGAAGTGAAATAAAGTAAATGTTTTAAATTTTAGTTTTTAATAATTTTATCTCTTAAAGACCTGCGGCAATAGTGTTTTGTGGAAGGGTGCCCCTAGCACTGCCTTGGTTTCCGTTGCCACCACAAAAATTGTAGCTGATGTTTTGAAACGCAATAATTTACCACCCATCGCCACCTTGTGCCAAGGTGGTACTGATGTAGGCAAAAAACTGGTGTCTGACGACAGGGTCAAGCTAGTTTCCTTTACTGGCAGTTGTCAAGTTGGCCGAGATGTGGGTATGGAAGTGCAAAAACGCTTTGGCAAGGTCATTTTGGAATTGGGTGGCAACAACGCTTTAGTTATCAACGAAGATGCTAATTTTAAAATGGCCTTAGATGCTGCTCTTTTCGGTTGCATTGGAACTTCGGGTCAACGTTGTACAACCACAAGACGTATTATTGTGCATGAAAAACTGTACGATAAATTTGTTAAAGAACTTGCCTGTAAATATCAGCAGGTTTTGGGTCGCATTGGCCACCAGTTGGAAGCCAATACCTTGGTAGGGCCTGTCCATTCTCAACAAAATATAGATGGCTACAAGAAAACCATTGAGGAGGCCGTAAAACTGGGCGGCAAAGTAGCTTTTGGAGGCAAAGTGATTACACGCGAAGGTTTCTTTGTGGAGCCTACTATTATTACTGATTTGTCACATGATTCTCCTTTAGTGCACCGTGAAACGTTTGCCCCCATTGTTTATGTGTTAAAAACCAAATCAGTTGAAGAAGCCATTCAATGGAACAACGAAGTCAAACAGGGTCTTTCTTCGGCCATTTTCACCGAAAATATGTCAGAGGCTTTCAAATGGATTGGTGCCCAAGGTTCTGACTGTGGTATAGTCAATATCAACACCACCACCAATGGTGCTGAAATCGGTGGCGCTTTTGGCGGCGAAAAACATACAGGCGGCGGTCGCGAATCTGGTTCTGATGCCTGGAAACTTTACTGCAAGAGAGCCACCATTACTGTAAATCATTCCGGAGAACTAGCCTGCGCCCAAGGTGTCGTCTTCAATGTAGAGTAATCAAACACGTCTACGAATTTCTTTTAAAATGTTCAAGTGTTTTTTATTTAACTTTAAAATATACTATTAAGCTTTGTTTTAAATGCATTTATTATACTTTTAGTTTAATATTTTTTTACGGTAAATATTTTGTGGAATTGTTATTATACAAAAATAAAATAATAACTACAGCTAGATTTCTTTATCGGTTACATCGAAACGCCAAAAATCAACTTCAATGTCTACAGAACTGTTTTTATGAAATTTATAACTTGCATCTATGTTATATTTTAGTTCGGCAACCACTTGGCCCTTAACATTCCATGCTTTTGACTTTTTAAGAATATAGTCCCTGAAAGAGAAGTATGAAAAATACACTTTTTGTACAAAAATAACGTGTTAAGATTTAAACGGATTTGTATCGGAGAAAGCAAAAAAAAAAACATTTTAGAAAAGACAAATGGTGTTTAAAAAAGTAAATTAAAAGCAATCCTCATTAAGTAAAAGGATTAATTATTATTGTGTAATTGCAAGTTATTAGATTAACCTAGATCACCTTACCTTGTCGTAGTTTTATGCAATGAATAAACAGCTTTTGTGGCCAAGTGAATGCCACTTTCTATGAAACGCATGTCCATACCGTTATTGTTTTTTGTGCCAAATGGCGGGTTAGATACTATCGTATCAAAACAATTTTCCCATTTGGTATCAGGCAATTGCAAAACATTTGACTGAATACAGTCTATTGCGGACAGTTCCATTTCAGAGACATTATAACGAAAAATCTAATAAAAGCAAATGTGTATTATAACATATTCGAATATTAAAAATATTATATTACATCTATAGCATCTGCGTCTAACTCAAAGCCTACAGTAAGCTGTGCACCTAAGAGAAATGAGCCAATGCTTAATATACCACATCCAGAACCTAGATCGCCCACCAATTTGCCTTCGATATCTTCAAATTGAGTCTGTAATATTTTTTATTTAAAATTTTTAACGTTTTTTTTTCATTTTGCGAATAATGTATACCTGTATATTATACAAAACACAACTAGCTATATGTGGAGGAGTAGCATATTGTTCCAACTTTATTTTTGGCTTCTCAAAATCATCTACCCCCGACAAATATTCTTCCAATTTCTTCATTCTCATGCGGGCCATTATGAAGACTTATTCTTAGTTTGTAATTTTAATAAGAAATTGTCGAGTAGACTAAATCTAACCCTATTTGCTGTTATGATTGGCTGGTACAGGGTCCAACCTGGGTAGGACAGGTATGAAAGAGTTGCCGTAATGGGAATCCTGGCTAATAAAATAGCCCAATGTAGTGGCACTTGTTGGATTGAAGACAGACCGTGGCACCGTTATGGCACTGCTGGTCTGCGGAAAATCCGTTGGTTGTCCCAACAACTGTGTAGTGGGCATCTATTAAATGTAGAGTCTGTTATTGATTTCTAAAATATTTAAAATGTTTCAAATAGTCATACCTGGTTGAGAGGTGTTGTAAGACCTGTGCCAAGATTAATATCAGCCACTGGATTAACGCCTTTTTGTAAAAGTTGGCGTTTTAGTTGTAAATCTTCCAAAATTTTACGATTCGTTTCTGTTTATGCAAATAAGATTTTCTATTATATATTTTTCTTTATATGCTCGTTTATTATCTTACCTTGTTGAGCTCCTAATGTAGGAAAAGCCATCAAAAATAAACGTGTAGCACGAAGAAATAAAAATTATAAATGAAATTTTTAAGAAAATGCACAGCAAACTTACAAACACGATGTTTTTTTTTTATAATTGGGTCATCACTTTGTGTGAATGTAGAAGAAGAACATGAACATTTTGTATAAATAGTGTTGCCAGATCAAATTAAATTGATAATAACATAGCTAGCCATAAACCTGTTCAGCCATGGGACATTTTGCTGTTCACACAGAGCTTTGGCTAGTCAAGACTGTTGACTGCTCAAACAGAGCAAGAACATCTATATGAACTCTTCAAACAGAAGACTACGAACACATTTTCTCCCGTTATTTTACAGGCGGTCTCTCAATGCGTGAACAAATTTATGATTAGTCCATACGTAGTGTTACTTTCCACAAAGAGCGGAATTAATTGTTTTGGACACATTGTTTTGAAAGTTCAATTTGATGTTTTTGTTTTTTTTTTCTTACAATATTAAGTAAACAACGTTTTGTTTTCAAGATAAATTTAATGTTTGTTGAATGGAAACTGTTTGAAACTATAAAATGCCATTGAGGTTGTGATAAATATGTTGTAATTATAAATAATATGATGACAAAATTGTGTAATTACTATTGTTGTTTTGTTTTTCTAATTATACTTTTCCTCAATTTCTGCAAAAACAAAACGATGGGATATTTAAAAGAAGAGGTGTACGCCAATAAGCCAAGAACAATTCAAGAGCTAAAAGATGAGTTGATTCGGCACATTAACGACATTGCCGATATTTTGTTTCACACATAACTGCCATAGATCCTTCAATTATAATAAAAATTATTAAGATAATTCGCTAAAACTTTTTGTTTTGTTTACCATTAATATCGCACGTTTTGGTTGGACCACCCTATATGTTTTAAGCTAATCGAATATTTTGGGTTCAAACACCTTATTGGAAATACACTATTAAAATAGCGAATAATTTCGCTATAATCTTAATAATCGTAACACAATTTCAAAACCACATTCTGTCGTAAAAATCATAAAACAGCGCAACAGTGCGACTTTATATAATATAATATAATTTTCATTCGTTTCGGTAGAATTAGAAATGTAAGTATGCCAAAGGCCTTTCATCATAACATTTACCATTTGTTGCAAATAATTTTTAATATTTTTAACTCTTCAAATGCAACTTATGCAAGAACATTATAATCGTTGTATATTTTATTTGTTTTGATAAAATAATTTAAAAAAATCAGGTTTAGGCTCAAGTTTAGGTAGTTCTTTCATGATAAAGAGTTCATAAAAACTTGAGCCTGAGCTGAAGTAGTATTCATTTAATGGTAATTATATAGTTAAACAAATTGTATCACATTTTATAAATCAAAAAATTTTAAAATTTTATGGTTTTATATTGTACATGGCAAAGTAAATTAATTACAAAACAAGGTATGTAAAAATCATGCTTCGTTATTTTGTGCTTTCGTTTTAAAATTTGTTTTCAGAATGTTAAAAGATTTTGGAACAGAACTTTATTTTCTATTCCTGTTTTTTCTATTCTCCTCTAAAAAGGAAAATACGCTTTTTTGTTCACATATTCACTTGCGTATATAAAAAATATATTTTATGATATAAAAGATCGAATGCAAAACTGGCAAGGACAGACACAACCTCAGTTCAGAAAAAATAGTAACCATTTATAACATTTAAACTATTTCTAAACAAAAAAAAAAAATGAGTCGGAAATTAAGAAATTTTTTATATGTGGAATTTGACATGCAATCGGTTAAAAAAAGTAATCAGTTGCGCTGGTGAATTTGCCTGTTTTAATTCGCCTTGGTAGTAACAAACGTGATATTTTTACAGACATACTTATCTTTTTCTAAGAAATTAAACTATAATTTTTTTGCTTTCGATAAATTTCCACACTAGTCCCCACTTGTCATACAGAAAGAGGCAATAAATGTTCAGCAAAATGAAAAAATAACAAAATTTCGAAAAAAAAACTTGTTTTCTCTCAATTTTCACTCTTAAATTTGTAAAAGAAATTTATCATCCATTCAATAGTTTTTGCAAATTTGATCAATTAAATTCGAGAATTAAAAAAGATGAATCAATAGCAATATGGAAATTACAATTCTTTCAAATTAATTTCGTTCCAGAAAAAAAAGAAATCGAACTTTCTCAATATTTTGCAATCATTTAATGATGAAAGATGAATTCATTAATGAAACAAATGAATAAAGTGTGGCCACTCTAATGATGGTGAATTTATATATATTTAGGCGACTCTGTTTTTTTAAATGCAACTCTGCTTAGAAGCAACACTATAAACAGCTGTGTTTTTAATTATCTACTTTTTTCTTTGTGAATTACGTTTTATTGTGTATTTTTCCAGCGGAAAACTACTAAACTAGATTTTGCCTTTGTAGTTTTTTAATTCATTAAAACGGAGAATAATTCCAAATACTTTAAACAAGTAACGGCATGAAATTGTTGAGAAATTAAAAAATAAAAAAGGAAGTACCTTATAAAATAAAGGTAAGTAATATTTAATTGCTGTCTATTTCATCTCCGCCTCGATACATATTATTTAATTGGTAGATTTTTACCACATTAATGTGTACATACATATAAACCTTCGTGTCCTTGGACTTGTATTACTTTTATTGTTGTTATTTGGTTTCTGGCCTGACAAGAAGAAATATAGTATAAAAGCTAAACATACATACATATGTATATTATTTGGTGTATGGAAATTGTCCTAAAGCAATAAAATGATAAATTGTTTTAAATTGCAACCTCCTAATACTTTCCGTACGTTCATAGGTACAAATTGATCTTATTTTAAAGAAGATTATGGAAAATTTGGAATGATGCATTAAATTAGCTCAGCATTAAGAATTTGTTGCAAACTGTTTTTAAGTGAGGAAGTGTTTAATTTCATGGAACAACCATGATAAAGTTAGTGAATAAGAAATATGTGCAAGTATATTAATATACCTATATATTCCTACAAAAAAAAAACGGAAATTTATCGGCATTGGCGAGATTTAAGTATTACCGCGACAAATAGGTTAGAGGCCTTTTAATATAGTCACTAGAGAGCTACCCGTTGGCTCTAATTAAACACCATCATTTTGCAGAATTTATTGACAAGTTATTACTTTTGTCTTAGGTAGCTATTAACATGTAAAAATGCCCTACATGAAGTGAGCTTCGTTGCTGAACATTATTTTTGCTTATGTGTAAAGTTATAGAAGGAACTGAATAATTGAACTATTTTCGTTCTACCCTTAAAATATTAAAATATATTGCTTGTAAAGTAACAAAAATTATATGGGTCTAATCAATTGAGCAGGAGTGTATGTACATATTTTTTTCCGCATATAAAATATGTACATATGTAAATGTTTCGCGTGGTAGAGCACATTATTTATTTCTTATCGCTCTTAAAAAAAAATATATAAATTATGACACACAACAGAAGCCTTAGTAAAAACATACGATTACTTAAATGTTCCAACATGATAATGAACTCTTAAGAACGCAAGAAAGATCTTAGAAAGCAATAAACAGAGAGTGAACAAATTTTGCGGCTTTCTAATATAAATAAACAAATTGTTGTTTAGAAACGAAATCGTATAAAACCAACGCTTTCTAAGTGCGGGTTAAATTCCACACCACAGACTCATACATATAATATATATGTATGTGTATAACAAAGTGTATGAAAACAAAGTTAATGTACTTTAAGCTTAAATAATTTGTTTATATAAAAAATATCAACAACAACAAATGAATGGATGATTCACAAAGATTGGATTTGAAAATGTATTTCTAAAAAGTCATTTGCAAAGATTCAATGACGTTACTATACTTTAGAGATCATATTGACGGGTACAAAGCATTTTTATTCATCTAATTACTAACTGTGGCCATACATAAATTTATTAAGACTGATTATAAATTATTCGTTGTGTTAATGTGTATTTTCTTTTGTTCTTTATTTTTGATGATGATAAATTTCAGCGTTAATATAAAAAAAGAACAAATACTATTGAATTGAGATTTTTTAAAGATGTCTCAAAATCTTAATAATGGTTCATCAACACATCGTGATTATGGTGCCACTTCATCATCGAACACCAACATGATGACATCGTCTAACAACATACCCGATGTTAATTTCTCCGGCTTTAGTCCCACAGAATTTATGTCACTGAGCGAAGATATAGCCCACAATATACAAGCGGTTAATTCCTCTTCTAAACATCTGGAAAAAATTCTACAAATACTTGGCACTCCACGAGATCAACAATCAACTCGTGATAAAGTACACGACATACATACCAAAAGCAATTCACGCATCGAAACGACCACTGTCGATTTGCAACGGCTCACCTCTATTGTAAGACGTGGTGATAAACAGCAAAAATTACAATTGGAAAAGTTAACAAATGATTTTCGCAGCGTAGTCGAACGTTATTCAACAACACAAAAACGTATAGCACAGGCCATGCGTCAGACCTATACGCAAACTCAGTTGGCTCAACTGCAAGATGATCGTGAGGACGATACGGAAGAGTTATTACAAAGACAACAAAAATTGCAACAGCAGCAAATGCAATTTGAACATGACATGCTAGTGGATCGTGAAAGACAAATAAAACAAGTGGAATCGGATATATTGGATGTAAATAAAATCATGCGTACCATAACGGATTTAGTGCAAGCACAAGGTGAAGAAGTGGGTAAGTGAAAATGTATACACGACTGTGGTGTACTAATTTGTTCCAATTTTGTAATTGCTGACTAGACTAGCGTAGAATATATAGACGACTATCTACCTATTTCTACTAAGACTTTAATTTTATTTTTAAACTAACTTTATGTGTACGGACTAATAATGTCTTATGTTAAGGCAAATGTCTCGCAAGAGACTATTCATCGTCCCCCCGTCTTATTCTAAGATTGTTGGACAGTACTAAAAATTGGTTAAGACAGATAGAATAACACATTTCACCAAAATGTATTTCGAACAAACAAAATTGATTTACATACGAAACAAAATATATTGTGTTTCAAAAATATCTAGTTAGGCATTGTTGTGGACTGTGAAATCACTTTATAATACCGACTAAAAACAATATTTTCATATTATTATTTTTTTAATTCAGAACGCATTGAAACAAGTATTGAAAATACTGCTACTGAGGTTGAATTGGGCCGTGATGAATTAGCGAAGGCTGCCGGTAGTCGTCAAAGTTATCGTCGTAAAATTTTAATACTTTTAGCAATTGCTGTGATAATAGGCTTAATTGTAACTGGTATTATAGTCAGCAAATTGACCAGCTAAATTTTGTATTACAACGTTGAAATTACAAGTTAATATTATTTATTTAAAAAACAAAAAAAAGTATATAAAACTGCTTACAAACAATAAATTAAACTAACATAATTATCTGAAGGAAAAGCGATATGTTTCATGATTTTATAACCTATTGATTGTTCTAGTGTTATTTATCAGATAAACCAAGAATTTAAAAATGTTTATTTCAAAATGAGTTAGAAAATAATATAAAACGTTAAATTGCGTTTTCAGTTTTAAGAAATGTGTTTTTTTATTATTTTAAATATATATTTGTAACTAAAATTAATTACATTTTGTAACAAAATTTTTTTATGACGCTGATACTTTTAGTGTTAGTTTTTATTTTTGCTTTAAAATGTTATAAATAAAGCAATTAAGTTCATGAACTGAAATGAAAATTTATGTGGATTTTCGTAACATACACAACTTAAGTATTAATTCAGTTTTTTTTATTTAAAGGAAATCGGTTATAATTCACATAACAATTATAATAATAAAATAAGGAAAATAAACTGTTAAAAGACAAATTATGTTTCATTTTAAATCGAGTTTTCTAGGTGTTAGTTTTTTAAGAAACCCCAGATAGCTTATTTGCCATTAACATTTTGAAAAATGACACTGAAGGTGACACATGGCCGAAATCGGTTTGTCAGCAAACCATAGTTAAGACCTGATAATAGAAAATGTTTTTTCAATATTCAAGTATGAAATTTCCGTTGTTTTGAGGGTGGTCCATACGAAACTATAACAATTTGCTGTATTTGAAGTGCCCTGTTTTTATTCATCCTCAAACTATGCTATACTATTTTAATTTCAACAAAAGATTTTCTATAAACTTGGTGGCACTTTTATTAGTTGTCATTTTTTCTGACATTCTATAAACAAAAACGCATGTTTTGGCATTCCTTAAATTACGAGAAATATCACAAAGTAGTAAACAGAGGTGAAACGACAGTATGGTGATCTTTTTCTCTATCCGTCTCGTTCCCTCAGAGCCTTAGTTTTGTTTTTAGATTTTTGTTTTTATTTTGATTTTCTTGCCGTGTTTTCCTGTATTTGTTGTTGTATTTCGTCACAAAATACTATATTAGTCTCTTTCTAACAGAGCCCATAGTAAAAAAACTCAGTTTTTTATTTTTTATGTGTCAAAGTCTTCACCTCTGGTTACCCTGTGAGAAATATTTTAATAAAAGTGTAAAGAAACTTATGCTAAATGGCACAAGGAAAGTTTAAAAAAGCTAAACTACCAGCCAATATCCAAAAGAAGCAAAAGCAAAAGAATTCATCTGCCTTTACCAAACGTTCAAGTAAGTTTAAGCTTGAAATCACTAGAAAGATATTTTCAAACGTTTATTATTTTTATTAGATGCGCCCATTCAAGCAAAAAAAGCAAAGTTCGATGAAAACCAAAAGATAAAACAAGCTGTTTCAAAAACGCTTAATAAAACGGTGGAAAAAGAAATGCGTTCTCGTGCCATGGAGGGGCACATCAATTTGAGTAAAGCCCAACAGGCAGTAGTGAAACAAAATAAAACTGTTGAACAAGTGTCTACTTCAACGGGAGCCGCTTAGTTTATGTTATTAATCATAGACTAAGAATATACATATGTACATACATAATGGTATTGATGATTACCAATAGCCGATTGTTCTATTGGTTTTATGTTTTTATCTTGAAATACGTTCAAAATAAAGTGTAAAGGTAACTTACGGATTGTTCTGTTGCTATTGCAAATCAGAAACTTTGTTCCGTAATTATTACATACAAAATAAGAAAACGATTTTCATGTTTGTTATCTTTACTAAACGTGGAGTAAATAATTTACCAACTAATTCTGGGGCCTCACAGCGGCAGGATTCAAATTAATATATGTCGGTTCGATGTTAAAGGCAACTTATGTTAGAAGACCAAAGGCGATGAATTCAGTTTGTAATTTCTACTTATTTTATTCGTATATCTTGGATCCGTTTCATAGAGGGTGCCTTTAAGATTTAAAAAATGTATTTCGTCCATCGGACATCATCATACTTAATTTATACAATAAGAGCTTGAAGGATTCTAGATTTCAGGATATACAACCGGTGATGTTACATCCGTTCAGGCTTGTTTCATACGTTGCGAGTGGGCATTCCAATCAAGCAAAATTGAATAAGATGAATATAAAAACTACATTCTCGTACGCATGGGTATGGAATTGAACAATTCCTTAAAACTTTCATTAATCCAAAGTCGTCAGAGGATCTTTCACATGAGATCAAAAAACACTAACAAACCTTTTTGATTAGAGGAAATATCAGTATGCCGAGAGTATTAGATGTCGGAAAAACGTACAGGAAAACGAGGACAAGCGGCCGCACACTGCAACTATGGTAATTTTTTGGACAGAATGCTTATCGAACAACTTTTTGGGCTATAGTCATGCAGCACATGTGACGAAATAAATTCTAATAAGCCAATAAAATTTAAAGAGGCTTATGGAATAGCTCAAGGCTCAGTGAAGCCTACGTTCAAAGTGGGATATGATTCCACGAAATTGAAAAATATGGATGTTGCAACAGGTATTGTGTGTCAGTTTGAAGACATGTTTAGTAATACTACTGGTAAGTTAGATTTTCTACCTATTAAGCTACATTTAAAACAGGATACTAAGTCGCGGCTTAAGAAGGTTAAAGAAGAATGCCAAACACGAGTATTTGTTAATTAGAAACCAACCGTAAGCTCTAGAATTATTGTGGACGAACATCCTATCCCTAAGCCTAAACAAATATTTAGTCGAATGCATCGTGCAAGGTTTATCTCGCAATAACAGAAGCTTATTCGCTTTTTGCACATCGATAGTGATTTGGCTCATGCATTAACATTAAATACTCCCACTCATGGGTTGATTCATCCTACACGTTCCGTATATGGAACTGCAAATATACCTGCAATTTGGAAGCAGGAAATGGGAAGCGGTCTTGAATGATATTTCGAACGTATGCAGGTTTTTTGATGCTTTCAAAATGTATTAAAGAGTACGTTCGAACGTTTTGAGAAAAAGCTTAACATTAAACTGGTCTAATTGCGTGTTTGCTGTACCTGCAGTGGCATTTCTGGCCAACAGAATGAATTGCAAAGGAATTCAAAAGTCCGATAAGCACGCAGAAGTGATTAGAGACGCTCCCAAGCCTGCAAATAATGATGAGCAGCAGCTTATTTTTTAAAGCTACATACTGTGGGTCATTCATTCTTAAACTAACGACGCGTTATATGATCTCAGAATAATCGTTCCAGTGGACAACGGAAGCGGATAGGGCATATACTGATACATTAATTTCTCCATGGGTACTTATACCAAATAATCGGGAACTGCCACTCTTTCTAGCTACAGAAGCAAGCAAAAGAGGATTGGGCGTGTGAATACTTATTAAATTTGCAATAAGGTCCCTATACAGAACATATGATTCTGAGGCTCCCAGATAACCTACCGACCTCAATGATGGACCAAATTCAAAAATGTAAAAAAAGCCCAGAAACTAAAAGAAAACTGAATCCCTACAAGAATTGAACTTTCACAGAAATTCAAAATTTAGTCGACATTTTAAATTAATCACATGTTTGAAAATTCACTACAAAATCAAAAACAGAAATAATTTTTTTTTAAATCAATTAATTCACGAGCTGGCAGGCACAAAGATATGGCTTTGCCGTAACTGAGTGCACTGTCAGAAGTTCTGACTTATATCTCCTCGTGGTGGCGGCCGCTAACAGGTTCCTGCTTCTGCAAGGAGTCTGACTAATCAGGTCGAGCGGCAAGAAGTTAACACACTCTTATAAAAAATCCCTAACCTACGGTGAAACAGCATTCGCCAGAGATGCGTGGCCAAGAGGGTGCTTGGTCTCTAGTATGCGTACTCTCGGTACCAGTCGATTTCCAGTTTTAATACAGACTTACCCGTGCATATAGAGCCCTGTGTGGGTGAACATCTTTTTCTCCATAACAGGGATGAATCAGGAAGGCTAGCAAGCGGCGAAGAGTTAATGTTTGAAGAAACTCTGGTTTTAATTGATCAAGGGAGGAATCCGGAAGAGGTGAATAAGAATGCCTCGCAAGGGATGGACGGGCCAATCTTCAGAGGTACTTTTAAGGCGTTGGACCGTGAGATTCCGATAGGGATGTACAATGAAGCCTCGGCAAATGGAGGAATTCTGAAGAGATGGACAAGACAACCTTGTAAGAGGTGGACGGGTCAGCCTCCAAAGATAGTCCTGCGGAAGAGACACATTGCCTTAGAGAAATGCTAGCAATTACAAGAGACTGCGTCATGAGGAAGAAGGCCAACAGTCACCAGTTAGTCGCCAGTCTGAAATCACTACAGTCAAGAGTAAAGGCTAGTGGTAGCACGATACTCGAATGGGAGTAATGTAGTCATAAATTACAAATCGCTTGCCTAAAAACAATTCGAGGAAAGAAGGGACCCATAAGCGGTCCGGTTCGATATCTGCCCTACATTAAAAAAATCCCAAGCTTAAGGTTTTTAATACAAATTTCTTTTCACACAATATTATTATTTATACCCGATATTTCGCTACGCCTTTGTGTAGCGCATCAGGAAGATTCGAATGAAAATTACTCATGTAATTTAACTCTTCATGTTGTAAGTAAAATAAGTTTTTGATGTGTTTAAATGTAATAATTTAAGATTTTAATTCAAAATAGACGTCAGCCTTGAGAAAGTCAACAAACGATTGACGAAACGTTGGGTAAATATGTATGTAACAAATTTTTTTAAAGACATATAGTGCGTTAGGTCAAATCAGCTAGAAAACATATATTTAAGAACACAAGATCGAAAATTGGCCAAGGAATGAATATACAATTAGATAAAGTATTTTTTCTTGAGTTATCTTCGAAAATGTTTTCGAAAGTTTTTTCAGTGTAAAGCAATACAATCGCCGACTGCAGGTGAAATATCATTTCCTGGCAGTTTTATTTAAATGGAATTTCGGACGTATCCCGTCGGATGGTTAGGATATATATACTTAAATCGAAATGAACATTTTTAAGTAATTTTTTGTTGCAATTTTAGGAACGTCTTCCAAATCGTCAAACCGCTAGAGGCTTAGTGTCGAACATTAGTGATTTCGCAAAAAATTGTCGTGCAGTTTTAAATCGTAAAATCTTAATGAACAATCTACAGGGGCAAAACGCGATGTTGTCTGCTCACCTTTGATACAAAGTGGTTTTAGAACAAGCCGCCAGGTTTAAAGGCCAGAAATTATATATAATATAGTTCATTTTTAAGTCAAAGAAAAATTAATAAAAATTAACATTGACGTCCCAGAATTAGTTTAATAGTTCAAATTAATGTTAAATTTAAAAAGTTTGCAATAATTGACTACGATTATTTTTTATAAATGTTACTGCAAAAGTACTTATCAATACGAGGGCTGCTATATATATTTCTGGCCTGGCAACACTGAGTGCTGCCAAGTGCAATCTGACATTTCCATTGGAAAGTTTGTCATTTTTAAGCATAATCGTACTCAAAATGTTTTGACGTACGACTATTATTTGTATTGTTACAAATTAACAATTAACTCGTCAACATTTTCGTGCCATAATTTTTCACAACTTTCGACGTGGATTATCACGACAACAGTGCATTGATGAACTTAAATCTCTGTATGGCGATAAAGCACCATCCTATAGTACTGTGAAAAATTGGTATAATGAATTTAGTCGTGGCCGAAGCTCGCTCAAAGACGAATTCCGTGAAGGTCGTCCAAAAACGGCTGTTGTGCCAGAGAACATTGATGCCGTGCGTGAACTCATAATGCAAGATCGACATACGACATACCGACAGATAGAGACATCCTTGGACATTTCTTCCACCAACATACATTCGATACTGCATGAACACCTTGCCGTAAAAAAGGTTTGTTCTCGTTGGATCCCACACAATTTGAAAGTCGCTCAAAAAAAGGCTTGTGTCGATTGGTGCAAAGAAATGTTGCAAAAATACGATTGCGGTGCTTCAAAAGACGTTTATAAGATCGTCACAGGTGACGAATCATGGATCTATGCGTATGAGCCCGAAACGAAACAACAATCGACCGTGTGGGTCTTCAAAGACGAGCAAAATCCAACGAAAGTTGTTCGTGGAAGAAGCACTTCGAAGCAAATGGTCGCCTGTTTCTTCGGCAAAACTGGTCATGTGGCGACTGTTCCGCTGGAGCAACGTAGGACGGTCACTTCTGAGTGGTACACTACAATTTGTTTGCCTGAAGTCATCGGAGAAATTCGAAAAACCAACAAGAGAAGACGAATCATTGTTCACCATGACAATGCGAGCTCTCACACATCGGCTCAAACCAGAGCGTTTTTGACAGGCCAAAACGTCGAATTAATGGGTCATCCGCCGTACAGCCCTGACTTGGCACCTAATGACTTCTTCTTGTTTCCGCACATCAAGAAAAAAATGCGTGGTCAACGATTTTCGTCGCCAAAAGAAGCTGTTGAAGTGTTCAAAAACCATGTTTTAGAGGTGTCTCAATCGGAGTGGAAAAAGTGCTTCGACAACTGGTTTGAGCGCATGCAAAAATTTATAAATCATGCTGGAGAATACTTTGAAAAACAATAAAACCATTTTTGATTATAAATATTCGCATTTTCACTATTAGGCCAGAAATATATAGAGCAGCCCTCGTATGGCCCAAAAACTATTCCCAATTAAATATTTTCATATCGGTAAAACTTGTGTGTGTTTTATACGGTTTGTATAACTTTAAATAGTTGTGTGGTTCAAGATAAGGGCGAAACAACTTTTTCATACAATAACCAACTTGACTTAGTTTTTCAAATGTTTTGCAAGCAAAAAGAAAAACTTTTACTTACCTTAAAAACTCGCAGAGAAATGAGTTTTGTCCCCAGCAACATTAAGAGAACAGGCCAATGAATAAAACGTATCGATGACGATGATGATGGTGATAATGGTGGAGAATAAACATTAGAAGAGGAAAAGTAGTCTGTAAAAAAAGAAAAGCTAGATTTGAAAACTTTCTTGGCAATTACACTCGTAATATATGTATGTATATTTTTACAGGGTGTTGCAAATGGAAATGTTTTTAGAATCTTAAGAGCGCGAGACACATTCGTGTTGGATATAAAGCTTTGATTTTTGCATGAAACCACACACTGGTTGTACAAAAATCAAAACTATTTAAAATTTTTAAGTTTGATCACACTTTTTCTATCGTATAGGGTGGAAACTGACGTACATTTATACAGTTTGACGTAAGGGCACACAAAGCAATTGAGTTTTTTTTTATTAATTTGGGGATTTTTTAGGTGGAAATTGAAATAATAATTCATTGTGTAAGAGACACTTAGCTCTGTAATGAGAAGATAATGCTGTATTAAGGGTATGTTTGCGATTTAGATTTGATTTATGCCCAGCTATTCTAAATGTTAGTTTATTTTTTGTTGTCCCTACATACACCTTATTACAATTCTCTTGATCTTAAAATAATAGAGTTGCTTTAGATTACTATTAAATAATCGAAAAGCATAAAATCTGATCAAGGATTAAAAAACATTCTGTTGGGTTATTTTAAAAGGTCATTGCGTTTAACACTATATATCAGCACAAAAACATAAATATGAAAATAAGGTCAAGTTCCTACCCAAAAATTTCGGCTGTTAGAAGTTCTGAGATCCCAATGAGGACCAAGTTCTTGATTTGTATAATACCATCCCATTTCTAGGCAACTTCTTTATCATGTTAGAAAATAAAAGAAAAATTGCTAAGGTAGCAAGTTGCATAGAAATGGGATGATATTATACAAATCAAGAACTTGGTCCTCATTTTTGGATTGGATTTATTTTCAAATTTATATTTTTGTGCGGATCTGAATCCTTTTTTCCAAGTTATGTTTCTTAAAGCTCACAGACCGGTTGGGTTATATCGAATTGCCGCTCTCTACCTATAGTGGAAATACTCCATACAACTAAGAGAGACCCTAGTCCACCTAGATGAACGGTGCCCGTGTTTAGATTTTTCTCATTAGTTATTCCTCAAGGCCTATCTAAATACCAAATTTTAACTCACTAGCTATAGTGGAAGTGTCTCATACAATTAAGGGGGAACCATAGTCCCCCTAGGGCCAGCTTTCAAGTTTTTCTGATTACTTCTTCTGCTAGACCTACCTATTTACCATATTTCAGCTTTCTAGGTATAGTGCAAGTGCCCCATAATGTGACGAGAGAGTCAGTGAATAGGTATCAAAATATGCACTTTTTACACCTTTATATCTCGGGAAGTTGTTATGGTAAAACTTTCAAAGTATGAGGTTACCTACTTATAGAGTCCTTTTGCTTCAAGTTTCATTATTTTTTATGCTTAAATGAGGCAAAGTTATGAGGGGCTTAAACATGAAACATGAATTCAATTTATTACATTTTTCGAACTTGAAGGTTTCGGAAAGGTTCTTGAAAGCGGATAATGGGAACATGACCGTGGCCTTGAAACAAGTCGAATAAAACGCTAGAATGAATAATATTGTAGAAAATATTACAAAATATAGCTTGGTGAGTAAAGATACGACAAATAAGATACAGAACAGGAATAATGAAATAGTTGACAAGCTCTTTAAGTAAGAATTTATTAATTGAGAGAAAGAAGCTGAAAGCGAGTATTGCTAATTGCACCCATGTTTTATAGGCTTCCAAAAATTCATAAAAATTTTGTTTCCTTAAGACCAATTTGTTCTTTTATTAAATCGCCTTCGTATGCATTGCGTAAATATGTTACTGTTGTACTAAAGAAGATTACTAAACGTAATAGGACTCTAGAATTTGGAAATAGATTAATATATCAGATAAATGATTATAACGAAAAGTTAGTTTCTTTTGTAGTGTAGTCCTCGCTGTGGATATAAAAAAGTGGTATATAATCAAGGAACACTCGAAAATAGAAAAGAGTTAATTTTTGAGCAGGGTTAAATATTGTATAAAGGACAATATTTATTTTCAGTAAAAGGAAATGTTTTATGTACAAAAAGAAGGGCTTCCGATGAGTTCTTCTGCTAATCAAATTGTAGCAGATATAGTTGTGGTGGAGCTATTAGACTCGTGTATTCGGAAATTGGGTGGAAACCTAGAATATTGTTGACGGTTTGGTTTGTATTATATCAGAAGGTGAAATTAATACTATGTTGGCTGCTCTTAATAAGATTAAGTTTACAATATTTAGATACCAGAAGCCAACAGCTTCAGGTAGAATTATTAACTATTATTCAAAACATAATAAAGCAATTATTTGTAATTTCATGTCTTTTAAATACTTATTTTCTTCATTTGTTTAGTAGCAAAGACTTCTTCTTAAATCATAAAGCAATTTCTACGTTTGTTAAGAGTAAATAGAGGAGAGTCAATAAAAACAAGATTTTATATTTTAGAGGCAGGAAATGAACATAAATTGATACGGTGTCCTTGTGTTTAGGACAAGAACTCAAGGGCAAACAAACTTTTGAAAGCAATTTTAGTTGATTTTGAATTAAGCTATTGCTATGAAAATTTGTTTAAAAAATACTATTTTATAGTATTGTTGCTTGTGAGTTCTCGTTAACAATGAATGATATAAATGAACATATTTAAATTAACATAGTTACTCCGAATTCTTCGTTAACATTTTACAGGAAAAAAAAACATGCGGAATAGAATAATTTGAAAATTAGCTGTTCTGCATTGTACATATTTCGATTTTTTTCGAAATTAGTAGACACTATTTTTGAAAACACATGATGTGGCTTACGTTGATAAGCAAGAGTCTTCAAACAAGTTGATTTAGATATCCCATATGTATTTTAAAATTTATTGTCTAAAATAAATGAAAACGGAAAGAAAGCTTTTATAATTTTAATACAAAATTGTTATTTTAAAATTTAAATAAAGTTTTAATTGAAGAAACTCTGATTCTAATTCATTCCACCAGACCTATTTATTTTCTTTCCAGTTTCAAATAAAATATTGCAGATTTGGAATACAGAACAGCACTGATAAATTCTTTTTTAATTTCTTTTACAAAATTTTCCCTTATAATCATTGTAAGTTTTGTAATAAAAATCGGATCTAAATTTCGGATAAAACTACTGTACAAAAATCAATATTCCATCATCGCACATTTTTAAAGTTTCTATCTAGAACACTTTGTATATTTCAATTAAAATTTTAACGTACTTAAGTTAGATTTCAAGTTCTTAATTTTTCGCATTCGCATAAAAATTACTCCGAAAGTGTAAAAAAACTTTACTAGAATTGTATGTTTTGCATTAATTTTAATGTATTCTACAGTGCAAGTTCCTGTGATACATTAATTTGCATAAGGATTTTCTATAGAAAATTTTACTTCAAATAAGTCTGAAGACTTAAGTTGTCGAAAAATTCCCCAAGAATCTTATTTTCGAATTTCTAGTAAAAAATTGTCCCTTTTGAAAAAAGATATTTGTCCATAATAACTCTATTATAAATTAACCGAAATTTTATTTGGAATGTAGAGAAAATAATTACAGGAATTCTTACTACACAATCTTCTATAAAGACTGTAAATGCGTCACAAGTGGTAACACCCAATTTCTACATTTCGAGTTCGTCTTAAATAAGCGATACACCTACATAATCATGTTCTAAAAGATAAATTTTTTTCGACAAGTTAGTAATGCTTCGTTCAAATTCCGAATTCGTTAAAAATGATCTGAAGTGACTTATCTTTGAATAGTTTGAAAATGTTTACAAAAATGTTGACTCTGAATTTGTAAAAAATTTCAGTAGGAATTATTAGTTTCTTCAAAAAAGAAAATTAAATATAAAATTTAAATTTTATTTGTTTTTTCAGTGAAAAATTTTTCCACGTAAGAAAAGATTCGTGACATGTGGCAATGTAAAAAAAGCTCAGAAAAGTTTGTCATTTCAACTTGAATAGACTAACAGGCGAACAAGGCTTGGACATTATTTATATCAAAATTCATGCTGTGTGAGGAATCGAATCGAAAAATTGTTTTCAGCAACGAAGCTCATTTTTTGTTTAATGGGTACGTCAACAAACAAAATTGCCGCATTGGGTGTAAAGCGCAGGCAGAGGCAGCTTAAGATTTGCAAATGAACCCTGAAAGATGCAATGCTTGATGCGGTTTGTGGTACGGCGACTTTATTGGAACGTACTACTTCAAGGTCGCTGACAATCGTGCTATTATTACCAAGTTTTTTATAGTTTATTAAAGATCTAGAGCTTGAAAATGAATAAAAATTAGATCAAGAAATTGTACTCCGAATTCGTAGTCAACTTCTAAAGAAAGTTTAAAACCATTTTGTGAACATTTTTTTAAATTTAATTCTCGAGTCCTTCAATATATTTTTATTAAAAATATTTAACCCGAATTCTTGAAAAAAATTTTATGAATTTTTTATATCGAATTTTCTTGCGATCTTGTGTAAATTGTGTGTATGACTGCATTTTCATATATGAAATTCTCCATGAAATTAGTGGCATGAAATTTTAGTTTTTTGTCAACAGGTGTAGAGAGGCGTATACTTTTCACTTTAATTTACATTCCTAATAGAAGTTTTACTACCAATATATGGGAAAAGTTCCAAATAAATATTTTCTCTGAATTTTGAGACCAACTTTGTTAAAAAATTTCAAAGAAAATAAGTTGGTGACGAAGTGGTTTTTTATATTGTTCTCAAAACCTTACTCCGATTTCTTGAATTTCTTCCGCACAGTTCAAAAGAAATTCTACTCCGAATTTATGTAAAAATGTTAATAACAAATTTTACTTCGAATGCCAATTGTGAATGTTCACTTTCTGCCTTATGAACTCAAGCAAAGGCGCATAAATCAAACAAATTTATGGTAAAATTTGTCATAAGTTTTGTGCAAAATACATAAGTCATTGACTCTGAAACTCTTAAATGTTATTTTCCTCTTTTATCACAAAATTCTAAATTGCCTGTATTTCCTTGTTTCTTTACTTAATGTAAAATTTATTATAAAGCCTTTCTAATTTCATTCCAACATTTTAAAATTCATGTCTTAAAAAGTTACCACAAGTTTCTGTGATTGTGTGACTTAAATTTATAAACTTTTCCAATTCGAAGTGATGAATATCTTTTGTACACCTTACAGCTTCTCAGTGTGTGTTTGTAGGTGTGTAGGTAAGTGCATGAAGAGGAGAGTTACATTTATTATGCTGTTAATATTATGAGTTACTTACTCACTTTATATTGTTGCCCAAAGGCCAATGTTTAATTCATCAATTTTGATCAAAAAAACTAGAACAAAGAAATTGTTAAGGGAATTGTGGCAGTGCAGTGGGAGATATGAAAGGCTTGTATGTATTATAGAGTTATTGAGGTAAGAAGTTGGAGATTATTTATTTAAAATAAGAACATAAAAGCTGGACACTTTACAAAGCAGAGTTAATACAGTTTTTCATTTAAATACAATGAGAACAAAAACTTTTTTGTTTACTGATACGCAGTTTTGTGCAAAATCATTCTAGAAAATTGTTGTTTGTTATATACAATTTGTACCGTACTGGTAATAATTAGCAGAAGCTTTCACTGAATGTGGAGTATAAAAATATATAGAATTTTCTTTACCGAGTTTAGATCAAAAAATATCATAAAACATTTTCGACAAATTCTGAGTAATCAAACGTAGTTAAAATAAAGTATTCGAAAAGTTGGGAGTAAAATTTCATAAACTACATTTAATGAATTCGAAGTAATATTTCTTAAAGAAAATTTTCAGCGAATTCGGATTAGAGATTTTTATAGAAAATCAAAATTTGTAATGAATTCGTCGGGTAAAAAACTTTTGAGACATTTTTTGACTAAATCGGACTAAAGTTTCTACTAGAAAATGCACAGTAAAATTTTTTGTAGAAAGTTTTCCATGAATTCGGAAAAATTTTCTATGAAAAATTTTAATTTTCAATGAATTCGGAGTAAAGCTTCTTCTATGTATAACCTTTTGGATTAATTCAGACTAGAGATTTCCATATAGAATTTTCTACGTGTTGGGAGTAGACAATTTTTACAGAGCTTGCAGCTAAGCTCCACCAAAAAAACTGGCAATGAATTCGGAGTAAAATATCTTTTAAGAATGCAAAAGAAAGTATTAATAGAATATTTTCTACGAATTCAGAGAATAGTTTCTTATGAAAAGCTTTCCACGAATTCGGAGAAGAGTTTTCTATAAATTAGGAATACAATTTTTTACGAAAATGTTTGACTAATTCATAGAGGATTTCCTACGTGTTGCAGTCAAATTTCATACACACCTAATAATTAATTCGGAGTTACAGTTCTTATATAAACTTTTTAAAGTATTCGGAAAGGAGTTTTTTAATGAAAATAAAATTTTTTCGAACAACACGGATTACAATTTTTGTGTAAATTTTTTGAACTAATTCGGACTAATGTTTTTTATAGAGAATTTTTGACTTGTTTGGTTTAGGATACCTTCCAGAATGTTGACAAATTCGGTCTAGTTTTTGTCGCATTCTTTGTAAATTTTGTATATACAAAAAGTTTCGATGAATTTAGAGTTTCTGTAAGCGCAGTAAAATCTCTTAATAGATATTTTTTTACAAATGCGGAGTAAAGTTTTTGTTACACGATTTCCGATATATTCAAATAATTTATAAGTAAAGAGGTGTAGTGGGACTACTGGTTTAGCAATTTTTTATTTATTATAATAAAACTTAATACAAGTGAACATTGGTCACCTTCAAAATACTTGCCGTTGCTATATTTTCGCTCTTCATAGCAGTGCTGTGACTTAAACAGTGGCAGTTCCATGAGTTGGTGAATTACAACGTTTCCAGCGTTTTTGAGTGTGACATAATGTTCTCTAAATATGAGTTTTCAATTTTGTAAAGATTAAGAGAAGTCACATGGTTTTAGGTCTGGCGAATAAAGAAGCTTACGAGTCGTAGCCATGTGTTTAGTGGTAAAAAAATGAACATGATCTCAGTTCTGGCACTACGTTCTGCGTCTCATGGTTTACGGAACATAAGAGAAGTAATAAACTGCGCGAAGGAGATGCATATAACACCTTATTATCTTGCGTTATTTGTCACCTCTGTAAACCCTGCGATCTTGGCAAAGTACTAACCCTCCGAAGGCATCTTGAAATTCACTAAAATATCATTTACAAAATCTAATACTACGGACAAGAAAATGCATATTAAAAGCATGAACTAGCATGATTTTGCTGCCTTGCTAGACGTATTTATAATTCAAATTTGCAAGTTTGAAGTTTAATGAAGCGAAAATTTTGTCTAAATAATAAAAACAACAATATTTTATTTACATAAATCAGAATCACATACAACAATTTAAAGATATAAAGTTCTTATTGAGTAAATGTTTGACAGACAGATGTGCATTTTTACTGATGCCATTCATGAAAGTTTCACTTATGAAGAAAATTAAATTGTTCTGGTCAATTACAAAGTATATTTCTTGTAAAATAAACAAATACTACAGAACATCCACCCACATCTTAAACACTTTGTAAAACGTGTCAAATAAATAAAATCTTGTAGTATAAGAGGAAGTTTTTATTTGTCGTCTGCCACAAAGAAACATTAAACAACAAGTGACAACATTTAAATTTGGTTAACAAAGAAAGCTAAAGGTAAATTGAAGCCAAATGCAAATTTAGCACTGCGTAAGAAGTTTTTCTTTTCTTTTATTTTGTCTGCTAAGTTTGTTTAAATTATGGTCCATTTTTGCCTTAAAACGCGCACTTCTTACTGTTACATGGAATATAAAATCGCAAAACCTCGACTATATAAAGTTTATTTCAGCAAAGAAAACGATTTGAAAGCCATCAAAAAAATTAGTTTTACTTCAAGTGTTTTTCCTTCTGTTTTTCTTTACGTTTTCCAGTTTACGACGATCAGCCAGTCAGGTGCTGTATGTGTGTGTTTATGTTTGCAAACCTATTTAAAACAACTAAGAGAAAATATAAAATGTAAAATAAAAACTGTAACTTCATGTAAATAAAAATAAGTTTCTTTTCTGCATTTTGCATTCATTCAAATTGCAGTCATTCAGCATTCAGTGTAAAACATTATACAAGTGTAAAAAAAGTTCAAAATCTCATCACTGACTTCAACAGTTTTGGTAGTTTTTACGAGTATTTTGCTGTTCGCATTTCGAGTGTTAAATATTTGCAAAACAATAATCGTACATGAGCCTGCAAGAGAGTTTTGCAGTTTTCTTTCTTTTCCCTGTCGTTAAAAAGAATTCTTTCTATTTACACTTCAAAACCTTCTACTTCTGCTTAACACTTATCGAATGCACTGTGGAAAAATGTATATAATAATTTGAAAATAAATTCGAATGAGTAAATCGTTATATCAAAGTGAAATTTTTTTTTACAAATTTTTAGACTTCCAATTCGGAGTAAAATCTTTTATAGAAAATATGCCATAAAATCACAGTATTTACTATTATATTAATTTAGGGGCGATATCGAAGCAGACCGCTTACTTTATGGGTCTCTAATCGATTCCCTTCGTTCCTCGTTTTGATTTCAGGCAACCGATTTGTAATTTACTCGTACGACTACCTTAATCCTATGCGAGCCTCATGCTACAACTAGCCTTTACTCATGACTGTAGTGATTTCTGATTATCGACTAGTAACTGTCGACCTTCTTCCTCATCATGGAGTCTCTTGTAATTGCTAGTATTCGTCTAACACTTAGATTCCCCATGGCATTCACATTGCTGGATATTCACGCACAATGTACTCTACCGTCTCATCCTCCTCCAGGCACATTAGGTAAGTATTATATTCTTCGATGACGGTCAGATGATACTTTAAGTTTCCATGACCTGTCACTAACGCAATAATTCAGCTCAAGGTACTTCGATTATATCTAAGCACCTTACTGCCTGTCAACATGTGGTAGCCTCCCCCCACCTCTTCAAGTTTAAAGAGTCTACCCATCGTAGGAACTTTGCTCGTACTAGGCCATCCCCAGTGCAACTCTGGCTTCTGGTTCCCAAAAATTCACAGAAGATTCGCTTTTTGCTGGTTCGTCTGCTGCTTCATTCCCAATGTAGCCCATTTGTGCTTTAAACCACATTCACTAAGGCACATTTGTTTAGTTTTAGAACACGTTTTAGCCCTAGCTTGGAGTAAACGTTCTGCCTGGTATACGTTTAGGTACTTCCCCAGACGCAGACTACAGGAACAAGTTCAGCTTAGCTGAGAGTATACACCTGCTCCCGCCTTGTACATCAGAGAACTATAAGTAAAAATGCTCATGTCGTTCTCCAGACACTCATTGGCAATGAGTGACCGATGCAGCCTTTCGACTAATTTGTGCTTCTACTCATGCGGTTCATCGGCATCTAAGTCTCTCTAACCTCGTTTCCAGAATAGTCTTATGCCTTATGTTCTGCCTACAGCTATGCTATAAGGCTCCGCTAAAATCATAGTAATTGCTTTATCAATTTCAGAGTAATATTTGTTAAACAATATGGTTACTTTTTTCATGGAAAAATTCGGAGTAAATTTGTAGAGAGAAATTCGGAGTACATTTTTTCATAGCGAATAAGTTGGACAATATTTTTTAAGCAAAATTTCTCAATAAATTCATACAATATTTTGCAATGAATGCAGCGTATACTTTTTTGTTAGAAGAATTTGTGGCGATTCCTTTTTGTGATATTTTAAAAAGAATTCGTTGCATAGAAACTTCTGCAAAGAGTTTTGAGTAAATATTTTCATAGAAAAGCACTTAGAGTAATTTATTTCTGGAAAATTTTGCGAATAAAGCGGATTAAATCAAGAACTTTTCGTAACGAAATGTAATTAAATTTGTTCATAGAAAATTTTGAACAGATGTCGTAGTATAGGTGTTTCATAAATTCGGAGTACAGTTTTTAACCGCTAATTTAGCGACAAGATCAGACAAAATTTAAAAAAAGAATTTTTTTCTCAGACAATTTAATTTGAAGCACTTTTTTTCACTAAAATGTTCTGAAAGAGTTCCTAGTATACTTTTCCACAGAAAATTTTGCGATGAAGTCGGACAAGATTTGTTCAATGGCAATTTAGCAACGAATTCGGAGTAGATTTTTTCATAGCAAACTTTGCGATTTTTTTTTATTGGAAAATTTGAATAGGAATTTGGAAAATTTAGAGCATTTTTTCTTTAAAAGAATATCTACGAAGAATTCGGAGTATTTTTATTTTCATAGAAATCATTGCAAAGAATTCGAAGTAAATTTTTTTTCATACAATTTTTAAGAAGGATTAGAAGTAGATAAAGTCTTGGAATTTGAAGGCAAATTATCGAAGATTTCACAGTAAACTACCACGAAGGATTTTTTTTTATGAAATGAGTAATTTTTTCACAGAAAATTTTGCGAAGTATTCGGAATTAAAAAATTCGCGACGAGTTCGGACAAATGCTTTATAGAAAATATTTCTAAAAAAATAGCTATAATTTCTTGTAGCGAAATTTGTTACAAATTTTTATGGAAGCACGTACAATCATTGCACAATAACATTGTTGATTTTTTCAGTGTTGCTTGGATTTTTTATATCTTCCGAGAAATTATTCAAAACAACAAAGTTTAAACAGTTTTTGTTTAAATGTGTGTATATTTTTTATATGAATAAAAAAAAAAGAATAACAAAAATGAATAAGTTTTTGCTACTTAAACATTATTTATCCAACACACATACGGAAAGAGAGAGAAAGATTGTTGCAAACTTACCAAAGATTTTGAATTAAGAGCAAAAAGCAAAAAAAGTCTTAAAAGAAATTCAATTATAAGAAAGTAGTAAAAGTTTGTTTAAGAGTCTACAAGTACATCTGGATTTTCCCTTTTCGGCACAAGAAGAAAATCCAAGTAAAACTGAAACTGTACGATTGAAAAAGGGACTACGCGCAACATGATTCGTTGATATTAAATATGTTGCCTGCAATTCTCGGCATTGTCGTCAGCAGATCTATCAACACTCATGTTTAATGTTTTGCACTTAAATTTTCTTGTTGTATAATAAAACAAGAAACACTCACACATACACAAGCACAGAGTCACTAACATTTTAAATTAAATATTTAACAATCATACGTCTCGATGTACCAAGGCAGGCAAACACAGTGGTGTTGATGGCAATAGAAGATTGTTACTTTTAAGCTAAAGATGTCATTGGAATTAAATGTATGAACAGGTTTAAAAACAACGAGTGTTTTCAGAAATTGCGCTTTACCGTGAACCTTGTTTAAGTACGGGCTGAGCTTTAGAAATTCAAAATTAATTTTGTATGCAATTGTCGAAAATAAAAGTATTTATTTTCAAATATTTTTTAATATAGAGAAGCTTTGACCGACAGCACCGAAAGCATTCGCAATGTTGAGTTAACTTGGGATGGATCCGGTTTGTGTGGAAATAATCTCTGATAACATCTATTATTGATTATCAAAACCTTTCATTTGTGAATTCTCTCTTTAGATTTTCTGAAAGTAACTTGTGGTAAATAGGCTTGTTTGTCGTGGGGATTCTAGATATTTTTGTTGATCAATGAATCCTAACAACCTCTATTCTAAGGCGACTCTGTTTGGAGTTTCAGATCATTCTAATTGAACTGTGCTGAACAAGAAGTTGAACCACACGAAGTTCAAATATTTTCCTTGTTCTGTAAATATTAGACAAGGTTAGTTAATTTGTTTATAGAACCTATAACCCCTAAGAATGCTTTTGCCCTGAATTAGAGTGCAAAATATTTTTTTCACGCTGTATTTTGTGAAATTAATCTTTTTTGGCTTCACCTTTCCATTTGGCTACAATCGCCTTCATTATGCGGTGATTCAGGTTATTACTCTGGAATTTCTTAGACATTTTTTAACAGCCCTCCCTATAGATTAGATTAGGTTGGCATGGCGCCTGCAGGCCTGCCTGGGTCCGCTAATCCGATTCGTTTGTGTTGTGTTGTTGAGAGAGAATTAGAAGAAGAGAGGAAAGTAAAGATCAACAAAGGAAATTCAAAAAATCGGCAGTGTAGTGAGTGAGTGGTTACTACTTTTGTGCCGCTGTGGAATCAATATCAAGCCTCTCTGCATTCTTCACCTGAGATGAGTGTGTCGAAGGACCTCGGTGGGACAACTTCTACGTTAGTCATTTACAGGCAGTCCTATTCTCTTGGCACGATGGCCAAATCTGCAATGTCCGGTGATTGTTGCCACGATATCCCTTAATTGCGTATCCTGAAATCTTAAGAGAACTCTGGTTCGAGCAGTCGCAAAATACTTTTGGTGTTGCTCCCACTATCTGGCCTGAGCCATATAATATAGAGCTTTATTAAAATGCTTCTAACAGGTTGACACGGGAATGTGAAAGGATTCATCAATATGCGAGTCCTGCTGCCTTGCTCCTTTCTTTGCGAACTTGTCTGCCATACACTTGCTCATAGTGGTCGCATGCCCACGTACCCAGTTCAAACTAATTCTTACATGTCTAACAAACCAATTTAAGGATGTTTGGTGTCCCTGGGTCATCTTTGATGTCGAAAAAACACCTGTCAGGAACCTAATTGCAAAGCGGCTGTTCGTGAAAATCCAATTATTCCTGTCGAAGATTATATAGAAGCTGATATTTCAGCATGTAGAGTGCTACACTTATTTGGGATTCTAATGGACATGTTGACACTCGGTATATGGTCAGATGGTCTGTATAGGGGTTCCTGCCCTGTGGTGATTTCGGTTATTCCGAGGACGCGAAATCAAACCAACTTGAGAAGCAATGTCTCTGAGTGGTGTAGCCTATGAGACCGAGAAGATTAAATTCGGTATCAACAATACCCATTCATTAGTTGTAATTAATTGAACATTCGTATTTAGTGCCTGCTTTCTTACTTTCATTTTTCGAACAAGAAGAAGCAACCATACACGCAACGTCAGTTGTGTGTAAATATCACACACACTAATAAAGAAATATGTGCGGAAGAAAAGCGAATGATGTTAGAAATCTATGGAAATGATCATCACACTAAGCGGTTAAAAACAGTACGAATCGATACATACAAAAGAACAGTGTGTTTAGAAACATAATGTAACTAAAAAATTTGGATATTTTGGAAGCTACAAAAGGAACATGAATTTCTACAAGAAACATCGCTACAGACGAAGACACATCAAATGGAACATGCCCATGTTTTCTTTAATATTCTCTCGTGTGTAGTCAGTATTGTAATAAAGGTAAAGGATTTTTTTTCAACGCACAGTCATTTCTGGCAGGGTTTTCTAGTATCATGATCAAGGCGGCAAAAATTCGAAACAAACGAAATTAATAAACATTTTGAAGTCGTATAATTTGTAAAATAAATACATATGTTTTTTTTACATTTTTTGTTTAATTATTTGGTCGTTTTTATTTTCATTTAAAAAAATCCAATTTATTTCAAGACAAACTAATCAACGATAAATCAAACAATTAAATAGTTTTAGCCAATTAAGTTTTATTCAAAAACAATTTTATTTGTTATTTAGCTTTTTGTTTGCAAACATTTGAATACAGAAAATAAGGCACAACAACCTAGGAGGCAAATCGTGGCATTCACTTTCGATTGAAGTATTAATAGAAAACAAATGGTGGACATATCGATTGATATTGACTTTTGTAATTTGCCCTCTGCATTACAAAATTTAGATCGCGTAGGCTAGCGAAGCCTGTTTAAAACGAGTGCACTCGGAAATCTTCGTTCCCATTATGATGCCTAAGAAACATGCAGACACTGCATAATCGGCCTACATAGTCAGCTGTGAGGCACAAATGTATGGCTTGTTATACCTACTCGTGGTAGCGACTGGTAACAGGTTCCTGCCTCTGAGAACAGAAGTCCATAATCCACGGTAGAACAGCATACGTCAGGGTACTTGTCCTCTAGCTTGCGAATTCTAGATTCCGGTCGATTTACAGTTTCAATATAGACTTGCCCGTGCATATGAAGGTCTGTGTGCGTGGACATCTCTTTCTCCACTACTCATGAGAATTATATGAATTCTCTGAAGGAAGTACAGTTTCAATTGGCCAAGGGCAGAATCCAGAGGAAATATACAAGAATGCTTCGCGAGGGGTGGATGCGTTAATATCTAAAGGTACTCCTAAGATGTTGGACCATGAAGCCACAGTAGAGGTGAAGATGTTAATCTCTATGGGAAGTCCGTTGATTAATGGGAAACCTCGTAAGGGAGGACGGATCAGTCTACAAAAATACTTCTGAGGAAGAGGATGTGACGGTGGCGCATGTTATGTGTGAATGTCCAGCACTGGCTGGTAGAGGACCACGGGTAGACACGTATTAAATATAATTGCCATGGGAGACAAGGTGTCTTCGGCTATCAATTTGCACTAATTTTGTTCGAGGCTATAATCCTAACAAGTCACATATCTATGTGAAAATAACGTTTATTATGAGCGACATAGCAGCTCGAAAAGTGCTGCAATCTCTCACAGAGTTCACTTACGTCGTAGTCATGGCATATATATTAACTGAGATTTCTTTTGTAAAATTAAACGACTGAAGTTGTCTTTTATAGACATAATAAAAGAGTATTGAGCATGATTCTTGATTTGATATTCTCAAAGGGTGTTTTGATGTAGTTTTTTGGAACGAATTTCCGTCATCCCTTCTCAAGTTTGGTTTGGAGACAAACCGGTTTCAGCTAGGTGCCATCTTCAGTGTCATTTTTCTTAGTGTCTGAGAAGTTTGTGTCAATTCGTTAGTGTTTTATTGTAAGCAGGTATCAGGTAAAGCTCGTAAGTCGGGTGTTTTGTACGGATTGGTAGATGTAAGTTATGACTGTTTTATTGCTTTGCATTGCATCTGTGTTTGTGTTTTCGGATGCCAGTATTGAGCACATTGACTATCGTTGCACTAAAACATGTTCTTTTGGAGCCCTCAATTTCATAAGTCCGTATACCCATAACGATTTCATCATGTTGATGCTGGTAAAACATGAAGGATCTTATTGCAACACCACGATAAAGAGTGAAAAGGTGTTAACTAGATGCACTCCAACAATCCCATACCGTTATTACACGAAAGCTGTTAATAATATTTTTAAACTTTCGCCCGATAGAATGGTGTTCAGTTTAATGAATCATTTTTTCCGATCGCGTTTTTTAAACCATTTTCAGTTCTTTTTCACCTGTAATGAATTCTGGCTAAAAGCTTTCGTTAGCTCTTTGATAAAGCCGTATACATATTCATAACGGGAAAAGGACACACAATCGTACTTTTTAAATTTTTTTGTGCGGAAAATTTTGCATATCAAAGGACTCCTACTCGTATCTATGATGATGATGATGTTGGTGATGAAAGAAACATATAAAAAAACTGCTGTTACTATTTTGTTTATATCACCAGAATAATGGAATTTTTTTACAACTTTCAACTCTGGCAGTTTATTATTCATATGATTGTATATAGTGCACAAAAATATGATTATTTGTATTCGCAGTCGTTTTTCTTTTATACCCTACACTTAGCAGGTGCCAGAGAGTATTATGTATTTGTGTCAATATTCTTTTTTTGGTTGGCAACTTTTTACTGAACATTTTTTATTAGGGAATCCTATGGTCGGACTATTCCGATGACCATTAATATTTGTTTTCAATTCCACAAATTTAAAACTCCTATTTATGCAGTGATGTGAAAAGTCTATTAAAATTTATTATTTCATATTGGATGTTTAAAGAAAAATTCAATTCGAATTAAATGAAATGATATTTATTTTTATTATGGTCATTGTCGTTCAAAAAAGTGCACAAAATTCAAGGCGTAATTTGATGAAGTAATGCGTTTTATTTCACGATGGCAACTTAAAGAATTACGCTACGACGCTGTTTGACGTTTGAAAGAGAATCGCAACTTTGTTCGAAAATCCTGTTTTAGTATGTCCACACATGCGCCTTAATTGAGGCAATTAAATTTTAATTTGGTGTTCACACTTATTCAATTTAGCTTACTCAATTAGCATTTAATAGTTGAAAATGCTTTTATGAGCCGACAATGATATTTGAAAAAGTGTGTTATCATATGTTATCCGTTTTTGCGTAAAAATTTTCAATTGCCACCATAATAAAAAAGAGATAGCGGAATTCGTTAAAATAAGATTTGCTTTCCATTTAAATAATTGTGTTAATAGTTTTCTAAGTTATCGGATCTAGTTAATAATCTATTACACTTAATGCGTTAATTTTACATAACTTTTTGCCTACTCAACGCATTTCACTGGAATTGCGTTGTCAATTTGATTCAATATGTGGTGTAATTAAGTACTTATTACTTAATTTTTTAATTTTTTTGTTTGGTAAATTGGGCTTAATTAAGGCCTTAATTGCGTAAATATTCTAATTGCTCAATTTATTAACTGAATTCTTGTATGGTCTTAATTGCGTAAACCTCGTAATTGCGGAGGCGGAAAAACAACCACAAAAAAGTCAATGCTAGGTGTGGATTTCAGGCCGCCAGTTTCATTTGGTCCATATTTTTGCACTAAAAAACGTTGGTGAGGTCATCATCGTCAACGCAGAACGCTACAGGTCAGTGGCAAACTCCTTTTGTTTTGGCCGGGATTTAATGAAACGACTCGACGCTTGGATGCCTTAATGCAATAATTATTAATGGTTATAGCCACATTGTGCAAATTGAGGCCGCTTTTGTACTTGTATGAACTCGGTAGTTTCAAAAGTCCACATAACTCGGATTCACTGACGAAACCTAACCGCTCGAGTCTCGCCATATTTCACTGCACCCAGAAAAATTTACTGCTTGGATCGGTCTTTGAGCCGCCGTCATCATCAACGGAAGCGCTTGAAATCATTGATTTTTTCTATTGAATATTTTAAAAAAAAAAAGGAAATTACAATAAGCTGACTTTTAATTTGATATTCCTACAGGGTGATTTATTTGGGTAGTGAGAGTCGGTTCGCCAGGGTCAATGCGTCAGTTCCTTTTAGCCTCTGGTGCCCATTAAATTGCAACAAATGGCGTACAAGTGTGTTCGGATGGACCACTTGTTTGTTTACGTATATGTAGGAGTATGTTTTAACTTCTTCTGGGATAGTGGGAACTTTTATATCTCTATGGATATTTCTATTTCTTATATACCGAGAAGCAAAAACGCTAAATCGTAAAATCGTGGATTGTCTTCTTCGTAGCGTCTGGTAGTTTTATGCGCAAGTAGTATCCCACAGCTGAATGCAATATTGGCTTTGCATTCCAAAGGCAGGTTCAGTTAGAACCTGTTAACCAGGGCAGTCGGATTCTTCTAAGTTTTATGGCCTCATTTCTTGCCTCAATATTATATGAGCACATTTCGTTGCATATACCTTTATCGTCCACTTTTTTAGCCAGTCCTCTAGTAATTCATATGCAACCTTCAGTCCATTATTAAAACCTATAAATGCCGAGTCATCTCCAAACGTTGACTTATATATATTTGGGCTTGTTGGCTTAGGTTATGTTGACTTTGAGGCCATCGGTTAAGTGGTGGTTTTTGATATAGAACTTTTAGTTCGGAAATAACCCAAAAAAGTAGGGCCTGGCCAAAAAATACAATCTCTGTAGCCATTTCATATCACATGCGTGAAAGATAACCATTCTCCAACTTGTTCATGTAGAATAGTTATTGTGGTGTTCTCTCAATTCCAGCCTGATCTGTCGGCTCCGCGCCTGTGCGCATTTTCCGCGGACTTTTGAAAGACATTGTATTCCATGCATAATGTGGTACAAGGGTTTTCGAAATAAAAGCTAGAATTTCGTTAAAACCGGATACAGCTTGTTCCATTTTAACATAAAAACTTCCTTATTGGAAAACCCTTTGTAATCTTTAATTCTATATTCAATTAAAATGATAAACAAATTCAAGGTAATAGCCACCTCAACCTTTGCCGTTATCATGAACATTGTTATAATCATCAGACAGCGTCATTGAGCGAGTAAACTTATGACTTCATAATTGCTCATGAATTTTTGAGTGACAGCCTGAACAAGTTCACACGAAATTAGTTAAATTTCATCAGTGAGTTTTTCTTTTCTCAACCAGAGACTAACTGATAATTTTTAACAGAGAAACAATATAGTTGGACTTAAAGAAAGCGGACAATTTTAAACGCTCTGCTTAAGTAATACTTAAGGGGTTATTTTAATCGTTCACTGACTGTTAGGCAGGCAGGGTACTACAGGTGCAAACGCGCATAACTTCACGGTTATCATAACCACTCTTCTTCCTACTTATTAATTCATTCGTATAAAAAAACCCCAAATGTTAAAACTAAAACGCAAAGAAACGTAAAGGAACTTAACAGCTTTAGTTAGCCCATGCAATTGGGCGGACAGCCAGCCAACCTTGCTCAATGCTTCATTACTATCATCGCTAACATCAAAAATTTCAAGAAAAGAACAAAACGAAATTGTAGGTTTAATATAAAAAAACAACAACAATAAAATCAACTTAAAGTATTAACATTGACTTGTCTGTTTAAGCATTCATTCACGGCTTAAATTCAGCACGCACAGTGGTCTTAACACACTCATTAATTGGTTACAAAAATAATAAATTTTTTTCTCATAAAGTTCGCTTTAGAGAATTTTTACACTAAATTCTTGTAGTAAAAATCTATATTTTAAAGAAAAAAGAATTACAACAACAATTCCATTCCAATCCACTTTTATTGTATAAGACTTCTTTCCTCTGAGGGGCATTTTTATAAAGTCCATGGCATGTGTTGTCTTATAAAAGTAAATTTAAATTTTGTCGAATATTGGTTTCGAGGTAAGTCATTTTCCCAATTTATAACTTTTATTTTGATTTTAGTAGTTCGTTCCGGATTTAGTGATGTCATGGAAAATTTCAAGATCCCACGTGTTCTTCGGGGCACTGCTCTGAAATACGTTTAGTTTATAGAAGGAACTACAAATTGCAAAACGCTTTATGAAACATGGTGCTGTTCACATTTCCAACAGGGAGTTGTCGGGCCTTAACCTTAAGCAAAACGTAGAGGCAGAGTTGACAACTTTTAGTCAAGTTCCATTAAACGTTTCTGCACTTATGGGTGTATTGATATCGATTCCTTTTGCTGTCTGGCTTTCAATGTCCGGGATTGACTCTGTCGGCGTTTATAGCACCGATTGTTTGTTGATGTCTAGCTCGTCCTTTAAGAACACAGGTTGATTATCTGTCAGTACACATTTCATTGAAGCTGCTGTACTCTACACTTGATTTTGAATAATAAAATATTATTAAGCAAACCCACTCTCATGTCTTAAGCTTCGATAACAATTTGAGAAATCCCTTATGATAACTTCTTCCAAGGTGAAGCTTAAATATTCGATTAATGCGGAATATTTGTAAGTTTTAGACTAGAAATACACTTGCGTTATTTGCGGAAAAGTTTAGGCACTCGTGTCCCATATAAAATGTTTGGTTTTAAATCTTTGAATTAACTTCGAACTAAATACGTTCCCCAGGCCTGAGGTTGCTGAAAAATCAGTAAAGAACACCAAAAAGAATCTCTTACTATGATGGCGGTGGGAGTTCTACCGGCTCTTTATCAGTAGTTTTGAGCTTTGAAACTATCACTTTTTTGAATACGTTAAAAATTCATTCAGGGGACAAATTGCGGCTTTCGATATTAATCGAAGACTCTAATATATTTGATTAAATTTATATTATATTCTATTGAAATTTCGATCGATATCGAATGACGTAATTTGCCCATAGCACTGCCAACCATAATTAGAACCAGAACTTTAGAAGCGGCCATCAGTATTCATCAAGATTTGCCATTTCATTTCGGCTAAGTTGTAACTACGCAACGCAACGTCGCTAGGTCGGTCGTTTTCCATGGTTTCAATGAACAGGTAACTATTTGCGCCGTGGAAAAATTTGAGCGTGGGTATACTCTTTTGGACCTTAAGCCATTAACGAGTCATACATTGGTGTGAAATTACTATATATAGCCGTCGTAGCGGCCATCATCGAAGGAGGTCAAGAAGTGTCGATTGGACACGATCTGATGATTTGGGCATCGCCCGAGAGTAAACATGGTTTATTTTATGGTTTAATCTGGGCCTACTTCCGTAAACGATTTGGATGCCGAACGACCGTAGACAATACCGTAAGCTCAGTAATTGAGCGTTGCACTGCCAGCGAAGCCAAGGCGGTCATATAAAATTTGTTTTTCTATCGTTCTTATCTGGTCATCCATTTTCTTAAACATTTACTTAGAAAAGAAATTAAAAAAGTGCAAACGAACCAAACCTTTACCCGCCCTTGGCGGCTAATTACACTAACTGTAGCGCTGTCTGTACATATCCGCAGACAACTGTTTGAAAGCCCAACTCCTTCCCAAACAAATCCATTACACATATTTTTCCATCGACATCACTGTGCATTATATACAAATACCACCTAAGTTCTTCTACTTTTGATTTTGTTCTGTTCATTTTACTTCTGCTTAAGTAAAAAATATCAAGCGTATCAAAAAAAAAAAAAAAAAAATTAAAATAAATTAAATTTATTTCGGCTACAACATTAAAACAGTTTTTTTTGTTGAATTTTTATAATTTTTTGGCTCTTTTCATTCATAACGTCCAACGATGTTGCAGGTGGTTTCATACAAAAAAATTTATTTCAACAGTCTATTAAAACATGTTTTTTTCATTTTCGTTTATTAGCATTAAATATTTTAAACCATTGCAGGTTTATTCTTTTTCTGTTGTTGTTTGCTTCTGCCTGTTTAACCAAAGTCACGCAAACAAGAAACGACCAATAACAGTGTCTTCGAAGATGTTTGTTTGCAACTGGCCTTTAAGCAAAGCAAAATCCTTAATGCGAAAAAAAATCGTTTGCCTTAATGGGGACAGGTGGATTTCGCAGGGGATTAAAAAATAATTGTTAAGGATTATTTTTAAAAGCTTAAATTTGTGGCTTTTTTATTTACATTTAATGACTTTGCATGTAAATGTTACATTTAACAAAATTTCATAATAAAGATGCCAGCCTGCACCTAATAACATTAACTTGGGTGTAGTCCCAATGAATTGAATAGCAGTGGTTTGAAGTGGTACAAAATAATGAGCTTGGGTGGCTTAAACATGTAGTTTGTGTAAAAACCAAATAAAAATCATTAAAACTTGGAATGAATACTGACAAGTGTTTAAGACTTTCTTAACATTTTAGTAAAATTTTCAAGGCGATTGTTCAGCATATTTGGAACTAAATACCTTTTTCATTTTGAACAAGTATGGATTCACATGGCTACAAACCACACCAACCCGTAGATTAGTTTGAATATAACGTATGCTCTTTATTTTAAATCCGAAAATGTTGCTTAACGACATTATGGACGTTGCTGGTAAGCTAGAAGCATCTCATTGCTGAACCTTATATTGGTCGAGAATAGAAGGGCATTTCAAAACCCTAAAGACAGAAATGGCGACGACTCGGAAGTTTGAACGCCTTCAATTCTTTAACGAATTGAATTCTGAATGTTTTTAAATCAAGGTTTTTTCGTCGAATATGCCAAGTTTTGGCAGACGTAAAACCTAGTTATTGTATTCTACATCCTGTACGCTGTCAGCTACCGTCACTATATTTTCTTTACAATGCACAGTGCCACATTTAGCTAATCTAGCACGACACATATTCCATTTTAGAAATATTTTCTCGAATCTTGGTGTGACAGATTTAATTGCAAACGAAAAAACTACCACGAAAAATAACAGCAATTGGCATTAATCCAATATTAGTGACACTGAGCTCAATTCCAAAAAATATGTTTTCAAAAATCAGGGCCTAATAGGAAAGGCGCAGTAATTTAAAGGCCACTAGCACATCCAAAACTAATTAAAATTTAATTTTAGTAATAAAAACTATTGCGTCCTTACAAACGTTAGCAAGCTAACGTGGGCGTGATACGACAACTAACACGCCTTTTTTTAAATAATTAATTTTGTCTTTTTTATCGTGATAGATTGGCCAAATATGGTGCTACACGACGTGCTGGATGTGGTCTACTTAGGCGCTTCGCTTAATCCTCTAGAATATCAGAAAGGTTAGCACTCCTCAGCATAACAGGACTTGTCCTACAGCGGTCAAGGAAGTTCTCCTTGAGATTACACCTCTGAACATCCTGCTAAAGGCGGATGAAAAACGAATTATCATTAGAATAGCGGGAGGAGGGGCAGATAGGAACTGTCGTGTCGCCCAGGGAGAGTTTCGATCCTTGCCAGAATGCATACCCCTACTTATGCAACCCATTGACGCAATTGACAGTAGGTATAACTTTGAAAAGAAGTTTTTAAATGTTCTGGGTAATAAGCAAACCTCAGCAGAGCATATTTTTGGAGATGGTACTATTCAATGGTATACGGATGAAGCTAGAACGCTGGAAAGATCCTGTGCGGGTACCGGTAGAACCAAGAATGAGCTACTATGAGTCTATGGAAAAAAGCCCTAACATCTTTCAACCGAAGATTCATGCCATTGAAACATGTGCTCAATTCAACTTCACAAGAGAAAGTAGATAGCAATACTCTCTGATGGCCACACTGCCATCAAGGCACTTAGGTAAGACTAAATCTGGCAACACCATCAGGTTTACTCTCGGCTGGGTTCCTCGACACGCTAGAGTGGAGGGCAATGAAAAGGCTGGCAGGTTGGCCAGAAGGGGAGCAAATACACACATAATTGCACCGGAACCTTTTTGCGGACTCGGATTAAACATAATCCGGGAAGGTCTGGATAGAGATTAAGAACCCCAGGAATGATCACTGGGTTAACCTTCCAGGGTTAAGACATGCAAAGCTAGCACTTGGGATATGTGACCAAAATCGCTTTAAATGTCTTATGGCTCTAAATAAAAATAATCTAAGGATGCTCACTAGCTTCCTCACAGGCACCTGCAGACTGAAAACACATCAGCAGGTGAGGCGGCATTGAAAGCAACAGCCAGTGCAGATTCGTTGACTGCGACGAAGAAACTTTAGAGCATATTTTGAAGAATTGTGGAACTTTATACCACAAAAGATATAACCAGCTAGGCAAACACCTACTGGAAGTTGGGAACATGCCAACACTAGAACCGGTTGCACTTCTGTGATTACTCAGGAAAGTAAATCAAGATGAGGTGATTTAGCACCTGACAGGGGATACAATAGATTTTGTGATTGTTTTTTGGTCGCAGTGTCTCAATTAAGTTTGAACATTTTTAACGCCTTCCTTTAAGAAGACACAGGTTACGGATGATATTTTGAAGCGTGTATATACATAAATATTTTCCTTTGGGTCCACAATCTTAGGATGATAGTTATACAGTTGTAACCGGGTTTATTGTCATCGATTGTATTGAAATTTAATTATTGTAGACATTCCTAAAATTTATCTGTCAAGTCGAAGTTGTATTTGTATCCTGGTTTCAAAACTGGATCATTAAGTAAATATATAATGCCTATTTGTGGTAAAAATAAAAATATTGCCATCAAGACTCAAGCAAGGAGAAACATAAAAGAAAAGGTGCCCTTCTTTGTAAATATCAGTGAAACAGTGCTGTAAAACTGCCATTGTAAAGGAGTATTTGATTTTAACTTGTCGAAGGTGTTGCCTTGGTAAGACAATTTTTACTTTTTCTTTTAAATTTTTTTAAAAGGAATAAAATATAAAAGATTGATGGCCAATTTTAATGACTTTTACTCATTGAGTTGGCCAAAGGAACGAACCATCGGTACAAAAAGAATAATAAAGCAAAACACTTTGAGTTAAAAGAAAAAATAGTAAAACAACAAATATCAATTGTAAATAAATGACTTTCTGACTCTGAAGTCACAAAGAGTCATATTGATTTTGTATATTTTTTCGTTTGTCTTCTTATTGTTTGAAACAGAGGGCCAAAAAAAAAAAAAAGTGTAAAACACAATAAAAATAAGAAAAACTGACAATAAAAGTAATTTTATGTTTTTACCTTTTGAAAAGGTGGCAAATTGGCTTTTTGTTTCAAGAGTTGCACAAACACACAAACAGATTTCAAAAGGCATAAAAATAAAAACACATTTTTATTATAGTTGGGTCCTTTAAAATAATTTCGAAGACGAAAAGTACTAAGAAATTTGGCAGATGTTTTTTCTCTTCGGTGTTTTTTGAGTTGAGATATCCAATTTGAATAAGATTTAAATTGGCTTTTTCTTGTTTGATAAAATGTTCTGCTTGTTAATAAAAATAATAATAAAACAAGTCCACACATCGACACTTTGGCCAAGGTGAACAAACACATTAATTTTAGAGAAGCGTAAGAAAAGGACGATGTTGAAAGGATGCATTATAAACAACACTACAGCTGCTGGCAAAAAAATAAAAAGACACACAACGTGATAAAGTTTTTACAATTAATTGGATTTTTTCCCAAAGCATAGCGAATAATTGGCTGTACTAAAATTATTGAACATTTCCTGTAAAAACAAAAAAAAAAAAAAAAAATATACAATAAATTTTGCTAGAGTCCAACTCGAAAGGATTATGAAGTCTTTCAGCTTCATAGGCCCTTGCCACTTTCAAATGCCGGCCTTTAATCTTAAAACAATCACTGATATTTTCAGGTGTTTTCTGTTAAAAATTAATCCTCAAACAATTGTAAAACTGTCGCATTGTTATCATAATCCACCAACCTTTAACTAAAATAATAAGGATTAAATTTTTTCTCCTTTTAAAGAAATAAATTTTTAATAAACATTAACATTCATATTTTATGCAGGTATGCAAAACTGTGGAAAATCCAAAGGAATAATATGAATTAGTTATTGTTGCACATACAATTGAAAATGACAAGTGTCCACAAATGACAATTTTCCCAAATTCTTTTCATTCAATGAACATGTGTATTTTTTCCGTATCTCTTCTTGTACAAGTTTAAATAAAACAAATGAAATGTTTTTTGAATAAAACAAAAAATAAATCAAATTTTTAGCAAAACAATTGTATGCAAAACTGAGAAGAGAGAAAAAAAAAAACAGGAGACAGGCTTATTTGAATTAAATAAAATAAAAATACAAAATTAAAACAGGAACTATTTTCAAAATACCCTACAGTAAATACTAAAGGTGGTTTAGGTTCGAAATCTCTTATGTAGCTAGTTCATTTATATTTTAGTAAACAAATTAAACCTTCAGACTGCAACTACTCAGACTAAAGGCTTGTACTGGTAGTAATGTCATGTTCTTAATTTCCGCCTAATTTTAATATTTACTCAATATTTTGAGCTACCAATGCTCAGTGAAAGATACACTGTTTGGTGGGGTCTGTGGGTCGGCGGCATAAATGCACCGTACTTCTTCAAGAACGATGAAAATCGCAAGTTTACAGTTAAGGGAACAAGGTATCGTGCGATGATTACCGACATCTTTTAGCCCAAAACGGACAAATTGGACTTGGTTAACATGTGACTTCAACAAGACGATGCCATACGGCACACGATACCATGAACCTATCGAGAGGCGAGTTTGGTAAGCAATTAATCTTACATTTTGAAGCAGGCCATTGGCCGTCAAGATCATGCGATTTGACCCAACTAGACTATTTGTTGTGGGGATACGTAAAGTCTCTCGTGTACAGGGACAAGTCAGCCACATTTCCAGCCCTAGAAGACAACAGCTGCCATTATTGATATAGCGGCCGAAATGGTGGAAGAAGTATGCCAAAGTTAAATCCCACGAATAGACCACCTACGGCGCAGCCGCAGGCAACATTTACATGAAAAGTACATGTACATGGCAGGCACTTATGAATCGGTCGAAATAAATATTTCATTCACTTTTAAACACTTTCTGCGTTTTGTTTTTCAATTTTCAAAGCCCAAACGGTTAAAAAATAATCCTTTAATACTAAAGCTACTAATTTAAACTACTAAGACCATCAAGTCCCATCTTTTTTCTTTTTTATAACTATTTCTTAAAAAAGAACTAGATGTTTTCGTTGTAACAATTTAAAAAAAAAAATAAAAAAAAAAAAAAAAAAAAAAAAAAAATAAAAAAAAAAAAAAGGCGTAGCGAAATATTGGAAAAAATAAAATTAATTTTTATTATAATTTATAATAAGGAAGATTTTATTGATGACCTGGAGCTTAGAAAAATTAGACATCATATTTTTTAATACTTTCAAGCGATTTAAGGCGATATGCAGGTGGTCAATAATACGAGTATCAACTGAACAAGAATAAAACAAAACCAACCTGAAAAAAGCTGCAAAAGAAAAACAATGATGACCCCCTGTCCGATCATCCACAATACAGTCCCTAGACATGGCACAACTATAGAAAATAAACCAAGTGTTTACTTTCGCATAAGTATATTATTGTTGTTGCAATTATGCATATATGCAAAAGGATTTTTTTTGTTTTGTAAAAATGTATGTGGGTGTGTGGGTTTGTGAATAAATAAATTGACGTGAGGATTTCGGTCAGTATTATTTGTTTACATATCTGCATACACTTGCCAATAATGAAACCATTGTGAGGAGACTTACAGGTCTGTAAAGTGTTTGATGTGTCACTCTCGGGATACCTTTGGTAGCTTTGAGAGTTGGTACATGAATGATTATAGTAATTATGGTGAGTTTTAAATAAGTGAATATATATTGTTTTGATAGAACTATTTTGTCCATGTGCACTTTCATTCTATTAAGAGTTTGTGGTGCGGCAGCTATGCTGCGAAAACCTATTTATTGTTGCTACAAATGTCAGAATGTAATTGAATGCAAATTTGGTTTTTTTTAATTAGTAGTACATTTTTCTAATTTCAAGAATATAAACCAAGCCGTAGACGTTACGACCGTTGGTACAACTTGAGAAGGTTGAACACGACAATGCAACGTTTGTGGGTTCGTTGTATTACATTGTATTTCGGTTGTACGAAAATTCTAAAATATTTAATTTTTGCGCAATTTGTACAATCCGGTCGGAACGTTAATGAGCTTGTTGTATAACTCCATGCTAATAATTGAACTGAACTTAACCTAAAATTATTTTTTTCCATTTGAAAAGTACTTTTTTCAAAAAATCAAAGAGACAACTTGTCCTGTCTGTATAGAATGCTTGTTGATTTTTTAAAATTGGAAAACATAAAGCAAAAAGTATAAAGACACTGAAGTTTCCATCACTGCCACTTAGAAAAAAGCATATTGTGCGTGTGTTATTTGCCGTCTTAACTCAAAAAAACTTATTTGAAAAATGAAGTTGTACAACGAATTTGTATCGTTTGTAGACAAAACATCCAACTTGATTACTAAGCGAGTTGTACCAACGGTCGCAACGTCTACGGCTTTCAAAAGTGCGATTAAAAAAGTTGCATATTGAAGTGTGTAGCAACAATTTAGTTCATTTCATACTCTATTTCTCTCGTTTTGAGCTGTTGTTTTTTTAAACTCTTTAATGAATTTGTCAGTTCGTTTATTCTATTTTATTTATGTCGATTGTCGATTGTTTTATGAATTCGCCACAAAACTCTTGTTTTTTAGTTTTATTTTTTTTCTTGTAATGTTAAATTGTTTGGAATTTATAGACAATTGATGTCGATAAATGTTTGCATAAAAATATGCAGGCGTGAAGCGGGAAAATAAACTATTTTATGATTTCTTTTTTTTATTTTAGGAAATAGAATTGTTTTACAATTAAAAATCTAATTGTAAAGAGTTTCGGAAGTAATTGTGGTGATAACTTATACAAAACGCTTGTTGATTTTTTTTGTTGGAAGGAATTATTAAAGCAGTATGAACTTAGTGTCGCTAGTTGACAGGTTTCTTAGCCAGGTTGGAGATGTCAAAATTGAAGTGGTCAGTAATATATACTAGGCTGCTATTAGTAGTAGTGACTAAAAAAGTTAGACGAAGAGAAGTGAAATTACCCAAGTCTACCATACAATAACATAGCCAAAGGATGGATTGACAAAAGGACCTTGATCATCAGTAAGCAGTTTCTTAATACCAGTAGAACTTCATTTGAAATACAGAATTATCGATGTAACAAGGAGCTCTGCGCATGTAGACGGACAATGTTGCTTTGCAAGAGGTTGCGGAGTTAATATCTGTGATCATTTCGGGGGAAAGGTTTAGCATATAAACGAATATGAATGGTTGGACTCTTTAAGCCAGAAAGCAGTGCCTGGGGGAGACTGCAATGGTAGCGCTCGCGTGTCAATGCCCAACATTGGTCTCAGGTCCATGGGGGACATCAGGCTCAAGGCTAGCGATTATGCGGATTGGGCAATATTTAAAGAGGTCGACAGCCACTATAATCAAAACTTAAGTTAATGATGAAGCGCCATTCAAAAATTCGGTATTCTCACCCAGATTCTCTGACTGACAAAGGCTGCAAAACATCTAGGGCAGGAATTGTGGCTAGTTTGCATGCGAGAGACTTCACGAATCTCCACAAAAAATAGTCTAGGTGGGACAAATCGCGTGACTTTGGCGGCCAATGGACTGCCCCAAAATGTGAGAATAATTACGCATCAAACTCGCCTCCTCTTAGGTTCAGCGTATCGCGTGCCGTTTGGCATGTGGTACCGTCTTATAGAAACTACACGTCAGGCAACTAAAATTCTTACATTTTGGGCAATAAAAGTCGGTTGGCAGCGCACGGTACCTTGCTCCATTGACTGTAACGTTGCAATTTTCATCATTTTTGAAGAAGTACTGTCCATTGATGCCGCCGGGCCACAAACCAATTCAAATAGCGCATTTTTCAGAGTCCATTGGGAGCTCTTGCACTGTCTCTGGCTTATATTCACACCAAATCCGGTAAAAATAAGCTTCGTCGCTATAGACAATTTTTCGATAATCACAAATTTCTCACACAGCACCAATTTTGATCATAAAATGCAATCATTTGCAAGCGTTTATCGTTTTTTAGTCTATACTTCAACGAATATATTCACTCGTTTTAGCGAAACAGACTAGAGTCTTTGGTGGAAACGTAACTTACGACCCCCGGATTGATGGGCTAGCACACCATTAACAAGCCTACCGGTACGCCTATTAATGCAACACAAATTCGCTTTCATAGTCGTTCGTCCTTAACAAATCTTTACATTTAGTTCAAGACTTTACGGTAATTTCTTAACGAAACAAATTCTTTTCTATTTAACCTGAAACAAGCAGAACGAAAGTCAAGGTGTGATTTCAGCAACATTTTTCTCTCTTATACTTTGTGTAATAAGCGCCAGTGGCCGAGTTGGCTCGGCCCAAAGTATTCTTCATAGTCATTATTTTGCTTTTGTAATGTAATTAGAAAATTTACCGACAAACGTCGACGTGAACACAAAGCAAAAAAGAAACGAAAATACTTTGGCCTAATTTTCAAAAAAAAGATGCACCTTGCAATTGTGTTAAACTAGAAAAGAAGACAAAGCAAATTCTAAGCATGTTCTGAAATACAAAAAGAATTACAAGTCATCAAGATTTGATTAACAAACCAATACGAATTCAATAGAATTTGACCCACAAATTTCTTTGTAACTAGAAAACAATTAGAAATTCTTTTGGCAAAAAGAAAAAAAATACGATTAAGTCCTTTAACCTACCTAACTCTCTTTCTCTGGCTACGCCTTCTGCTCTCGAGTGGTTTACATATGTAAAAGTAAAAGAAACATATTTAGTAGCTGTAAGGTGTTTTTAACAATAATGTTGTACAACCCCACATACAATTACAACTACAACAATACCAAAAACTTACAATTACCACAAGGTAAGGAGAACAACAGTCTTTTACAAAATAAATTCGTTAATCTAAGAATTTATTTATAATTTAGTTTGGCTAAATTAATTGTGTAAGAAGAGAAAATATAAAAAAATGCACGAAACGAATTTCGCGACTACTAGAGAGGTACTCCAGGCACCAATAGGTTAGATACGGGAGCTCGCATACAGCGAGTTTACTTGGAGGCCATTAGGCCCATTGGGATGCCCCGGCAACCATTTATATACTCCCACAGTTCCATATAGACCTTCAGGATCTCTTGCAAAACTTCTCAGTGCCCTATCTCTAAGACAGTTCAGGTCCTAAAAGAATCCTTGGCCCAAATATTTCAGCCTCCATTCTTGCAGAGCCGGCCAGTCGCAGAGAAGGCGTTGAACGGACCCTTCCTCTTTCTTATTCAGGCAGCTTCTGCAGTTCTCACTATGAGAGATTCCAATACGCTCCTACATGCGCCCAATAATACAGTGCCTTCGTCCTTTCTTTATCGATGGAGGGCTAAAAAATTTTCGACAATCTACATAAACAACTCGCGGGCTGTTTCTTGTAGCGACCACTTCCGTAAGGTGTTTAAAAGTTCAGCCACAGGAGCATTACAAAAAATTACTGGTTGTACTTTATAGGATAGTTGAGTCATAGATCATTGTTTCTTAATAAATCGGGACGGTTAGAACGTTACCGTCCCCGGCGAGCGTTAAGGAGCTATAATTAACAAGTAGTTGAGACCGATTTGAGTGCGATATTTACTGAAAACACTTTTTTTCAATAGCAACGCGCCACATGGTATAGAGTTGGTCAAACAAGCGACTTACAAGGGAAACATTACGTGGACGTAGCAATTCGCCAATGACCTAATCAGCAAGATTGTGGGACTTAATACAACTTTAGACAAATTGGAAGACAACGTTGTACGGACGATTGCCGACATACGGCACCAAATACTTGAAAGTGTTCGAAAATGTTACTTCCACATGTCCTAAATCACATTTTAAACAGTAATGGCATAAAGTTATCCCTCTTGGAAAGACGATTTCTGGTTTTTAAGTGTATAATATCAGTATGTTAATTCGATTGAAAATTTTACATTTTATTCTTTTTCACTTCTTTGGAAGTTCTGTTTAACTCGGTCATATTATTGAAAATAAAACAAAGCACATTAGGTGGTAACGTTAGAACAGTACCTTAATATAGGGTGTTTTTAAGCCCGATAGAGCTTTAAATTGTAAAAAATAATAAACAAAATTTAATTTTAATCACAAAAATGTGTTTATTCGAAAAATCGATGTATGGCATTAGAATTTGAAAATAATTTCGGGAATGTGACTACAGCGGCTGTTCTTGAAGAAACGCATTATGGGCATCCTATTTTGAGTTAATTTTTCGAGCTGTATGTCATGAATAACACGAACAATGTTTGCCTTCATGCCATCAATTGTTGCTGCTTTATCAGTATAAACCAGTGACTTCACGTAGCCTTACGGGAAATAATGGATAGGTGTCAAATCGCACGACCTTAGAGGCCCATTGACAGGGCCATTTCTCTTAGTGAACTTATCGCCGTATGGCACCCAATGCCATGCTGGTCAAACCACATCTCCCCCGGATCAATGTTATTTATATTTTCAAACATAAAATTATTGCTCATGGTGCGGTAAATATCTACCATTGCACGTAACACGAGCTCTGCGTGTAAGCCGCACCAAACGATGTAGTTTTCGGAATGTGATGGGGTCTGTAGGATCTGTTGTGGATTCTTTTTTGACAGATTTTCAAAGTAAATCTGGACAATTTGGTAGCGTTGCTCAGATGGATCATTATGATCATCATGTCAAAAAGTGCGAGCAGTATGAAACTTCGTTTGAATGTTAACCCTTTCGCAAGTTTTTTCGGGCTTAACTCTAATTGAGTTTAAATGAGATTTAGCTATATACTCAGCCAATTTATTTGACTGAAAATAGTTTTTGAATATTCAGAGTTCGACCTTTAAGATTGGCATACAAATACCTTTGAGGTCGATCTGCTAATTTTCAATAGGACCAGTATTTTTGGTTCAAGAGAGTACATGTATTCCAATTAATTACGATAGAAATAGGACAGCTAAGACTGCTTTAGGAAAATAATCGATCAAAATTGTCCAAGTATTTGCTGTGTTAATTAGAGGCCTTGACTAGCGTAATGGTCGATATATTAAAGAGGTCACAGTGTTGATTTCTTGAGAATTTAATTTCTCCTTCGATTGCCGCGCGCTTCGATTTATTTTAATGATGTCTCTGTTGAAGAGAGCATAACCTGTAAATTAGAATCTGATCGGGACGGCGTTGAGCATGATTAACGTTATACACGGTTCAGGCGAAATCTCATGCGAGTACCGTGGAATGTAGACCTGTTAAGATTCATATTGTTTTTTATGCTGCCGGAAATACCAGGCTGTCGATATCTACGGTTTGGGTCTCTGTAAAAAATTTGTAACCTCCACTTTCGATTAAAAATTAACTTTACAAAAGGCTACAGTCGCCCTCATATTTTTCGCGTTTGACGAGTGTTTTGGCTATTGGAAAGCGGAACGAATAGGGATATTACAAACGCATGTATCCAGTAATTTAATATGGAATTGTTACTATTTCCTTAAATACCCCGTACCCGAATGTAGGGTATTTAGTCTGTTTCTACAGTTGAAATCATTCTTTATACTTTCATTTTGGCAAAGCTAAAATTATAGGGCTACACTGTAAAAAAATTACATTTACAATAACTTAAGTTGAACAACAATTAGTGAACGCCTTTTGTAGTATTTTTACAGATGGATAATTGTTGCACAAAATGAAAAGTAATTGTTCTTAAATGTAACTTAAATGACTTACATATGTGTCAAGTAAAACTATTTCTTTGCCAGCATAAATATGTAGTAAGTGTGTGTGTGTGTGTCTGTGTGTGCGCATCAAGAAAGGATATCATACATATGTATGAGTTCGTTTCTTCACAATTGATTTTCGCCATTTGTCACAATGATTACAAAGGTCTTTTTTTGTCTGTTTTAACATATAATTCATTTTCCATTTTTGTACACAACAATACTACAGTTCCTTTTCATGCCATTGTCAAATTTGTGCTGGCCAAATAAATGATAATAAAAAATATTGGATATTGTTTACACAAAGGAGAAATTCTCACCTGGACGTTATTGTGTGACCATCGATTTGAGGTGTTGCTAAAGTCTTTAAAGGCGGTTTTATATAGAAAAGAAATTACAATCACAATGTTTAAACTGGACAATAGTTGGTAGAAAGAAAAAGGTGAATTGCAAATATTCTAGGAAACAGTGAATTTAAATGAGATCAAAGGTGAACAAAAAATTGGTTTAATGTCTGCCGAGGCATTTAAAATACATACGTCCCTTTTATATATTTGTTATTCAATTTCATATGTGATTTTTTTTAGCAGCAGGACCAACCCAATATCATGCAGAAATATTTTTTTTATCACAAAGGACTTCTAAATCAAACTAATATGAAAAATAACGAGATTTCCCCCTAATTTAAATGGTGTAATTTAGGGACTCTTTCGTATAAACTTCTGGACCAAATGGTAACTAGTGTTATTTCTTCCCCCAAAATAAATCGTGTAATTCAGGGATCCTCTCGTATTTACTTCTAAACAATTATATGTTTTATGAAAATTATTCAGAGGTTATACCTAACATCTTTATTTAAGCCGCTTTTAGTCTTGCGTACTTGCATAGGAGCTGGGCTTGGGATGAGAATATATAACATTGTTTCACCTGGCCCATGCAATTACTTCAAAATGAAATTGGAATTTTCGAAAATTTCCAAAGCCTTACAATTCTCGAAGGGGCTTTAAGCTTTCCCCATAATTTGTGTAACTTTGTCGGGGTAGAGATAAGTAAATTCTCTCACGCGTTTATCTGTAATCAAAAACAAAAGGCTCTAATTAAGACACTTTTGTTAAAGAAAAGTTCTTAAACTTTTCACAGACTTCGTTGTCAGGTGATAAAGTATTGGGCATCTTCTATTACGTTACCACTACAACTTACTCAAAATGGAACACTGCGGTGTCCGAAACAGTGCAAGTACGATCTAAAGCATGCATGTGCGTTTAGCAACTGTGTTACATAGTAGTCTAGGCAACGCTGTCCTCTACTTAGCCAAACCCTGATGTACGGAATCAGCAAATCTATCCAATGTCTGCTATCAGTTGTGGACCACTTTGTCTGCATCCTATCCACACACAAGTTCATCGCGCCATCAGCAGTGTTATTCGCGGAGATCGATGACCATACCGGCGATGAAGAGAGAAATTTCCTCCAAAATAGTTTGAAATCCGCTGCACACCCGCAAGGCAGCTATCCTAAAAACAGCTACTATCACGCTCACATATGAGTACCATTTAAAGGAACTGGACCATATAGGGAAGTTACTTATTTTGAAGACATTTCAAATATATTGTATTCAGCAAGATTAAAGATAGTGCCAAGTAGGTTCCGGACACCTTAGTACTTATTTATTGAAAGTGCTCCCTGAAAGACAGCCGCGTATCCCTCATGACGCCAAGATATTTCATATATGGCTTGGTTTCTAGCCAATATTTAACTTACTGTACACTGGCGTTCGTTAAGAATTCCGCTTCTTTTCGCTCAACACACACTAGCGCTCTATCATCCGCAAAAGCCATTGTCTTATCTCTCTCAGGAAGGCTAACACTTAGAATTCCATCGTACATTACGTTCTACAGTAGTGGGCTAAGAACTCATCCTTGACAGACTCCACCGATTATTTTGTGGCTTTTAGGACTCATATATGAACTCTCTATTCGGGAAATTATCTTGTATGATTGCCAGTAAATATCCTGGGATATCCAGTAGAACCAATGCGTTAACAGTGTGTCCGCAGTTTGCTGTATTAAAAGACTTTTTAAAGTCCAATGCTACTCTATACTCCTTTGTACCGTTTAGCCATCTCATGCCCTCAATAGCTTGTGGAGCACTTTCGACCACAACATCAATAGAATTCAGTGTTGTTATTTCCTTTCGAAAACCGATTTTATTATCGAAAACCCGTTGTTAGATACAACAACATTTTCCAATCTCTTACGGTTTATACTCTTCAGTAACTTTTCGGTCGTGTCTCTCATTTAAGTGGACGACAGAAGAAGGATTCGTCTAGCGACTGATTATGCTTTGGAAGCAGGACCTAGTTCAGCCTTTTCCATATAGTTGGGAAAATACGGCTTAAACATACGTTTATCATTTTAAAACATTTTTCCGAGCAGAGTTTAACAACGGCTCCCCTCAGAACCGGATGTGGAATAAAATCCAATCAGTAAAACCAGTGAAGGATTAAAATCTTCAGATGATACAATGTGTTTTCATGAGCATATTTTCTGCTGAGGAAAGAGGAGCTTCATAATTCCCTTGCAGACCGACTCTTCTTTGGTTGGTAGTGAAACAAGATATTTAAGTTTCTTGGTTACAAGGCCTCAAGGATTATTTTCGATTTCATCACACATGCCAAGAAAGCAGTTCCGCTTACTTTTTCGGATTGCTCTTTTAAGGGCTCTTAATTTATCCTTGTAGATGGTTGGTTTACACTGCTTGCCGGCCTATCTTGTGTTCTTCTATACTGTTTCCTTGCACGTACACACTACGTTCTTAGGTAGCAAATTCCTTTCCACCAGTAATCAGGAAGCTTCTTTGACGACTTTTTTCTACTTATCATAGAAGCATTACATAGAAGCATTACATAGAAGCATTACATAGAAGCATTACATGCATGAGTTGCCTTATCTACTAATTCTCGTGCCATATCTTCAGCTGAACCATATAGAGCTATACCTTCTATAAAGGCTGCAGAGATATCTTTGTCAAAGGTGTGGCGTTCCAGTGTCTGTACGGTCACGGGATGTTGGCCTTCTTATATTTCTATGAATATGGCGCTATAATCAGTTTGGATGTACACCTCAGATGTTTTTCAGCTTACTATACTTGCGATACTACTACTGGCAAACGTAAAATCTATAGTTGATCCATTATCTCCTCTTTTGAAAGTTTCCTTACTTCCTTGCATTTACTCCTGAGCTGCCCCATTCTGTGGAGCACGCATTGAAGTCGCCTGTTAGTTTCACTGGTCTTCCGATGAGAACAAGACCATAGTAAAAATTTATACATTTCGCACAAAACCTTTCATTCATTCAGGTAAATTTTTTCTCAATCAAGATGTTATATTAAAATTGTCTAAGAAAAATTCATTAAAAGGAATAAAATAAAATTCTTTCTCAAAACTCGATAGAGACTTTCTTAGTATTAAATTTCATAGATTTCCAGTCTGAAATCCTTGACCAATTAAGAGCAATCAAATTTAATTAATACAAAAAAAATAACAATAATAAAACCATTTAGGAAATTGAACACTTTATTTAAATGTTAAACATTTTCGGAAGTTGAAATGTAAATCCTGCAGGTACAAAAGTGCCGGATATAAATTCGCATCTGCAACTACAACAATTGAGTTTTTGCTTGGATTTTTTTTTCTTTTGCTTTTTTCTATATTTGTCATCAATACTACAATTTCAATAACGGATGTAAATAAACCGCAAGTACATAAAAAGATCGATTACTATATGCCTACAATCTTCTTCACAAAAGCATGTACATACATACATACATATGTAGATGAGTGTATAATAAAAACCAACAACAGATGCAGGTAAACACAGGATTTTTTGTTCGCAGAACGCTCTTGCTGTTGTAGAGGAAAAAATTCTATGAAACTTTTTATTGATAAATGGTCACCAAATAAAGAAAAAAATCTCTTACACACTTTTTACATCAAGTCAGAAAAATATGCGAATTATTTTACAAAAAAACATCATGAACAACGGGGAGAAAAAAATCTACATAAAACCAGATGGCCAGCAAAACAATATAGAAATATTTTTTATGTCCGAATTATGGAGTTTAAATGTTTCGTACCTTTTCCCCAAAACCCAATAACCAGTTTATTACAAAGGGGTTTGAATGTTTTTTGTTTGTTTTTGAGTCGTATTAAGCTGTTGAAACAAGCAACACGTTGACATGTAGAAATGGGGCTTTAAAAGGGGATAAAACGATTGTTTACATACAGCTTAAAATTTCAAAGTATTGTGAAGCATTTAAAAGTACTTTTCGCTTTTAATTGTTAAATGTGAACCAAAAAAAAATTCATTTTTTTAATATTATGAACATGAAAATAACATATATGAAAGTTACTATAGAAAAGTCATGATGCTTTCAAGTTTAAGCTCATAAAAATACCGCGATTGTTCTAAGATTTTAGATATTACAAAGACAGCTTTGATAGGTTAGGCGACTAAATACTGAAGTTTAAAGTCATAAAATAAGTACGAATGCCTAAATAAATTCATAACGGAGAATATAACCGCGAATAACAAGGGAGAGAGCTATATACGGCTGTGCCGAATCTTATCTTATAAACCCTTCACAAAATTATGAACTACTAAAAATGTACTACAGATTTTTCCCGGTGCAAAGATTATTTGCGCTATTTAATTTTGGCCTCCGGTCTTAGTGGTATTAGTTTACATTTAAGCTAGACTTTCACCTTAATGTAAGCATTTCCGATCGGTGCGTTTTTCTTTTCTCTGAATGCTTACTAATTTTTAATAAATTCTCGGATTTTTGGTGAATTGTAGATAATAGCGGTATCGAGTTTATAGTAAAGTTTTTAAGCCGAAGATGTGAAAAGAGGGCCAAGTTCCTATCCAAAAAATTCTTCCGTTAGAAGTACTGAGATCACAATGAGAACCAAGTTCTTTATATGTACAATCCCATTTCTAGGCAACTTGTGAGTCCTTTTTTCCAAGTAAAGCCTCTTTTAACTTAAAGCTAACAGACGGTTGGGTTATATCAAATTTCCGCTCTCTAGCTATAGTGGAAATCCTAGTCCTCCTAAATAAAAAGAGCCAATGTTTCTCAGTACTTATTCTCCAAGGCCTATCTGTATACCAAATTTCAGCTCTTTAGCTATAGTGAAAGTGTCCCATACAAATATGGGGGAACAGCTTCATATCACGAGAAGCTTTTGTGGTTAAACTTTCTAACTTTACCTTTACGTAGTGTCAAAATTCATCCCTTTATGATTAAAGGAACCAAAGTTATGAGAGGGGTGAAAACAGCGCGAATGGTTTCGTGTAATATACACCATGTGTGCATTTAGGCTTCTCAGCGTTCTCAGTGAAATTTTAGCGTTTGGGCAAATTTTTCGTTAAATTTCAAAATTTGGTGAAGTTTGTTTTTTATTACTTGTTTATGAAAATTTAGTTTTTTGTAAGAAATAGGCCTTTTAGAACTTTTGTAACATCGCTTTTGTTATATAATATTGATTTTTTGCAAATATTTGGTGAAACTGCAAAATTTTGGTGAAATTGAAATTTAGCCTTGAAATTTTAATATTTCGTGAATTTGGGTCTTTGTAGTGTTTTTGATATTATTTTGTTTCAATTATTTCAGTTTTTTGATTTTTGGTGAATTTTCGAAGTTTAGGTGAATATTTTTCGATCTTATGGTGAATTAGTGTTGAATTGAGAATTTTGGCAAAATTTCGAATTTATTTGTTGGGCAGCTTTAGTTTTTTGGAATATTACGATAGTTTTATAGTTTGGTGAATTTGTGGATTTTGGTGAATTCTCAAATTATGGTTGAATATATTTTTTTTTCATTTTTCAGGTTAATTGAGATTTTTGATGAAATTTATAATTTTTATACATTTTTTGTGGACTGTTTTTGGGCATTCACCATTTGTGGTGATTTTTTTATCCTGGTTTTAATATGTTTGTTACACGTCCATTTTGTTAAAATTTTGAGGTTTTTCATAAAATATCGATTTTTGGCCGAAATTGTGGTGAAATTTAAATTATTGTGATAAATATTCAAAAATTGGTCACCTAACCGGATACACTGCCGGTTTCAATCACTTGTTTGTTTTTGTGAGTATTCTATTGTGGATTTAATAATAAATTCTTTTAATAAATAGTTTAATAGCTCTTTATTGATTTTTTTTTGGAAAAATAAGTTATTTCAATAAAAAAGGCCTTAAATCATTTTTAAGTGAAGTTATTGGTTGGTTTTTCTTGTGATTTTACGTTTGAATATAAAGAAATTACATTTTTTTTCATGTGATTTCTTAAAGCAAAAACCACATTGAAATACACAAAAATCGTTCGATTTAGGGAAAACCACAAGTGATTTGAAATCATATGATGTGCAGAACAGGCCTGCTAATGATTTCTATAGACCTTGTCCTAAATAGTACGCGGTAGAAATTTTGGAAAACATCCATCACTGTTCTGCTCTTTCGAAACTTAGAGCAGTTTAATTATGCTATTCGATACCCTGAGGCTTAATAGACCTATCGGTTTGCGATATGAAGGGAAACAACTCATTTATATAGGCTGCAGGAAAGTTTAGCACTAAGCCGCAAGAGGATATTGAATAAAGTCCTTAATTTAAAATGTATTCCCATCATGAGAGCCAGTAGCAAAATCGTGCGAAACATTTTTCAATAATCTTGTATTTTTTCTTGTCAATCATTTACGGCTTAATGGCAAACGCTGGCAATGCCAGCTCATGTCCCCCATAGAAAAAAAACAAGCGGTTTTTAATTGAAATAACCGGAATGCCATCATGCCGAAAAAAGAAATCATTGACTACTCTTCTATAAAGACTTCGAAATATTTTGAACTTATAACTCTATTTGACCACAAAGGCCTCTCAACAGACCTCTTTGGGATGCAGCGGGGTCTCAATTAAAGCAGTTCTGGTAATGAAGCAATGTTAGATTAGGATAGGTTAACAGGCTCATATGGCTCTCGCTAGATCGGTCCCCTTGTCAAATCATCGTACAAACTTCTAAAGTGAAAACCGGGTTCGACAGCAATTTCTATAAAATTATGTACAGAGTATTAAATTCCATGTAACAAATTCATCTTTATTTTTTTTATTCTCACGTCTAAAGAAGGCACCCTTTATTAATAACTCCAAAAGGCATTTTTATATTACAGCTCTTTCATAATTTACTTGTTCAATTGATATAAAATAAATATTTTGCCATAAATAAAACCTCCTCCTTTTGCAACCACAGAATAAATGCGTAAACAAATACCTGCTTCCATTTATCGAATAGAACTTACAATTTACACCAACCGACAAACACACACGCACGTGAGCACCTGTGGGGAAGTATCGTATTACAAACGCTTAATGCTCGCAGCAGTAATCTAAAGCAAATAATATTTCCACTTCTTAAATCACAATTCAAACAGTTTCCAGTAACAAATTTAAATGCATTTCCGTATGTTGGTTAAGCGAATAAGCGTAAAACAAAAAAGAAAAAAAACTGACAATCAAAATTAAAGAAGAAACGTATAATACAACCGACATGTTCACAATATAAATCGAAGCGAAACATACGTAAGGTCAGGACTAAATTAAGCACACACAAATACCTTTTATTTTTTGCTTGAAACTCTAGCGCTCTTTTCGCTTCCTATGCCAAATCCACCTTAAACAGAAAATCTCTTAACAATTCCACTTATCAACAACAAACAAAATTGTACTCCAAACAACGACAATAGCTACAACATTGAACAACACAGAGTGTAGTGTAGGGTCGTACATACTATATATCACATTTCAGCAACATCCAAAAAGTTTTCACTCATCCACAGAACGCCATAATAATAATAGAAAAAATAAATAGCGAATTCGAAAAGGGAATACAAAAGGGAAGAAAATAATAAAGTTGTATGAAATATTGAGTGGAATGCATAAAAAGATTTAAACAAATTGAACGATACATATACTTTTCCACAAGATACAGTCGTGAAACTGACAAGAGCACAGCAGCCCAGCCAACAGTATTAACAAAAACAAGAAACAAAAGCATCCTTGTTTAACCACAAGAAAAGAATTTAAAAAAAACGAGACAACAGAGTATTGAGATTGGGGAAGGCTTCACATTTGTTCTAATATACACAAACAATTGACAATCAATTCAATTAGTGTTTTTCTTAATTTCTTAAGCATTCGAATTTTACTTTAAAACTCTTAGAAAATCTGCACCAGCTATATGTATATTTATTCTGTTTGCAGCAATTCATTGTGTTGTTTGGTTTCACAATGACGTTTAATTAAGTTTTTAATTGAATCAATTAATTATTGAATTTGAAAAAAAATTGAAACAAAAAATACTTGAATGAATTAAACGTTTAATCAAATTGAGAATTAAAATAATTAATTAAATATATTGAATCAATTAAAAACTTACTTATATTTCAAACTGAACCACATTTTTAATTGACGGAAATAATTTAATTACATAAATTTTTTTAGAAGAAATTTTAATTTAATTAGTATTTTCTTTAATTTCGTAGGCATACGAGTTTTACTTAAAAATCCACAGAAATTACGTTCTAGTTATATATTAGTTTCGAATTAATTGAGTTTCCTAAAGAAATTTAATTTAGTTAGCATAGATAAGTGACTTCAGGTAACCTGAAAAATAAATAATATAGGGGAGATAAATTGTGCAATGTTTAACTTGTAATTTCACTACCACATGAGCCCAGATTGAGCTCTATTATCTTGCGGAAATTCGAAACTTGAAATCGGCAAATCTGTACTTCTTAAAATACAGAAGAGATTCTAATATATGTTAGGTTATGTAGGGTTTGGTGGAGCAAGCCATGGGCCCATAGACACGCTCTTATTTTAATTGGTTTGATTGGTTTGCGCTCCCCATTATGAAATCAAGAAATAAGGCCTTTTTATGTTATAGGCATTCGGCGAGCATAATTTCCTAGAATCTTCCAATCAAAACCTTTTAGATAAGGTACGTTTAGTAAGTTGTCAACCATTAAATCCTGGATTCTTATTTGTGCTGCAGAAATTAATGTCTTCATTGCATACCTCGCATACACTATTGTCTGCTCGTTCTATTCGAAGCAGATGCCCTACAAGACTCTAGTATGTTTTCATATCGTTTCGTTGTTCCACAACGAGATAATGGGTTTAGTTCGACCAATTTTTTAACTCAGTTCCAGTAGACTAAAAAGGCGTTGCTGACTCGTTTGCAGTCCAATAACGTCATTGTTCAGACTCATTCAGACTCAATTACAAGGATGGTAATATGGGTTTCAGTGAATATGTTGACTTCCATTGACCTTGTGGCCTCACTGAGCTTTGTATACACTCTGTGATTGCCTGAAGGCCCGTGTTAGGGTTAGGAAGACGGAACGGTATTTCAGTCTCTGGTTCCTCTATGAAGTTATCTCGCCCTATTTGTCGCCTAGCTAGGAGCCGTCCGTGTAGCAACTGGTCCCCACAGGTGCCTTCCACTTGACCAGGAGTAATTCTAGTTTAAGGTTTAATTGATTTGCGAAAATAATATTTTTAAAAATTCTCAATGATCAAAATTTCGAACTTAATTTTGGGAATCATTAATTTTTTTGAATACGAGAGCAATTCTAATACGAAGTTTATTTAATTTACAAGTTTAAAATTACGAATTTAATTTCCAATTTTGAATTTTTTAAGGTCTAAATTTGTATATTTATTTAATGTTGAATTATTAAAAGCACTACGATAACTTTTACTTTAAAATTTGTTTTTTAACATTTCTTATTAGTTTACCCTGTGTAGACTATAAATATAACACCCAATATATTTCGATATAAAAGGAAGACAAAATAAAATCGAGCGCGTTTCATCTTTCAACAAATATGGGCGTTAGTTAGTAGGAGTTTTTACCACAAGCACATGCATCAACCAAAATATATCCACCTATTTCCGATCCTTGTTTTTTGCACACTGACACATACATATACAAACACATGCCTACAAGTCAATAAGAGCAACCACAACAAATACTTGACACGTCGTTGCCAAAATGATACATGGGGATGTTTATAACTCCTTTCGGGTTTTTTGCACGAAAATATCAAATTCAATATTTTGTACAGAAATTTTGTGTATTTGTGTGTGTATGTATGTGTATGATTTTCGCTCATAAACTATGAAATGTTACAATGCGTTAAAATGTGTACATCTATGAGATATTATCGACAGGATATAGGTTTCAAATTTACTAAATTGCTTTATTTAGAATTTTATGAAACAGCCAGAAGAAAAAAAAAAATGTTTTAATCTTCTTATATTCAAACATGGTCCGCCGAATTGGTTTGATATGGTCTTCCCAGTGATAATAAATAGATTTAAATCCATATTTATTAAAAAAAAACTGTAAAAAATTTTTTACTAATGAATCAACGACGAGGAGCTGACGGTCTATACGAGGAAGTACTTCCAGTTTTCAATAACTGACTTTGGCGAACATGTGAAGTCATGCATTGTTTTTGTTTTCCCTCCTTTTAAATGAGATTTTAACATTCAAACGCTGTAAGAAGTTTGCAAAACGTTCTTGGTGGACTTTTCTTCTTTACTAAAATGAACCTTACGGCCTATATACAATTCTCCGTTTTCTTGAATTGTACCTTTTCCATGGACGTGAATTGATCGACGCGTGTTTCATCCATGGCCATAGATCGGCACAAATACTTGCTTTATCTGTCTTGAAACATCTTTAAATAATCGAATGCAACCTTCCTTGCTGTATTGTAAGCAAGCCCAATATGTGCCTTCGGCATATATTCTTTATTAAAACGTGAAGTGCCTACCATAAGACTTTTCATTGATTTTTTCGTCCTGGCTTCTGTAAGCACCTCAACAGGTCGATCACTGCGATGCGCATCTTCAAATTTCGTTTTTACTCGTTTTGAGAAAAATAGTGGCGCGGGTTTCTCGTTTCACCAACATTTTTCGATAACTTGTGATAAGTTTATTCCAGTGCTGCAGTTAATGCCTCGTCAGTTCTCAGAGAAGTAACAGCTCAAATTTGTTTCTCTTTAAAAATTATTTGATATCCTTACTTTAGCCTCTAACATCTGCTCCCTGGCTTTCATGCATGAATTGATACGTTTTAGGCTCTCTACCATCCATTGTTGTTTGGTTTATTGGCCGCACTGAAAAAACAACTTAATTTTCTTTACAATTTTACTGAAGGTATTCTACTTTCCATTTTTGAAAATGTGGGAAAGGATTAGGTGCAAACGTCTACTGTAGAAGCTGTCTCAATGAAAAAGAGAAGGAGTATTTCATCACCTATGCTCTTACCTTGCTTTGGAGGATCAACGCTGGGTCTATTTCAAAACACTCTATGACTCTTCCTTCATACTTTTCTATTTTTCAGATAACACAGAACGACTGGACTTGCGCGCCCATGTTGAAGGCAAACTGTAAACCTAATCTTACCTAACCATTGGTTGCCTCTTAATTAGAAGCGTGTTATGCAAATTATTTCGTCACCCCTAAATTGTGTAATTTATACTAAGAGTAATCGGACCGCAGATTAATGTCCTCAAAGATTTTGAGCCACCTCCATAGAAAAATGGGCAGAACGGAATCTATGAAACTTTTGCGACGCATTTGTTGCTTTTATATATTGTTTTATTAGTCACATAAGTGACGATTTTCGCCCGAATATGACTCCAATCGATACCGCGCGATTCGACTGCCTATATGAAATCATCTGGCAATTTTTTAATTTGTCCAAAATTGCACCAATGTTGCCAAAAAATCAACATTTTCCGCCTGATTTGATTTTGTAGCGGCAATGTGTCGTCTTCACTGTCACTTTGCATTCTGAGTCCCAAGTTACATTTGACAAGGGTTGACGGAAATTTGTTCCAAATATTTACATGAAACTTCTCTTATTCTCCTCGTATACATGGCTCGGCTTAAACCGCTATAGGTGGCGCTTTAAAAATGCACTTACAGTGTTTACTATATCCGCATACCAAACAAATTGTAAAATATTGGCTTTTCTTAATTCCTAAGCAAATATTTAATAGTGTTGCCACTGTTTACAACTGTCATTTTTTTGCGGTATATTTTGCCTCACATGAACCACTGGTTTGCCTACGCAGTGGTGTCTAAGTAGTGTTATTTTGAGTGATAAATGGTACGATTAAAAACAAAGCCACTCTCACCAATATACTCGTGCACTTAGCCTAAATTAAACTAATAAATCTTAAAAGCATGAAAATAATCTTATTATGTTGTTTTCACTCCAGCAGCAACACCGTGTAATAAATTTGAAAATTCCAAAAACCCGCTCTGCGCCACCCAGTAGAGCAACAAATACATACAATATTAAAAAGGAGAAGAGCTTTTCGCGACACCATTCACATTTTATCTAAATTTCAACTAATTATTTTAACACAAAGTGATACACATGTAAACCACATAAGATAATTATATAATGAATTTATCACGTGAAAGCATGCTACTTTGGCAACGATGCCAGCAACAACAATGATGGCGAAATAGTAAAGTGAAAAGCAACACATAACCCGCTCCTCTCATGTATCGTGGCAGCTTCTGTCATATAACATTGCAATCACAATAAACTATAAAAGAATACTGGCTAAAACCAGCATTATGCTGACAACAATAATAATAATGGCGATAACAGTACGAAAACATTAGAAGGGCATTAGTTGTCATTGGAGTCTGTATAATGATTAAATTATATTTGGATGCTGCTATGATACGAACTGAAATATGGAAGAGAAAATAAACTAAACAAAAAAGTGAAGATAGTATGTGATATTTTTAAAGGAAGCCAACACGATACGTCTTCGAATTTAGTGTACAGCCGTGCGTTTAATTGTTTAAAAGTCTTCAAAGCCGAAGTGTTCTTTAACCCGCTCCAACCCATTTTTTGCAAATTAGATTCCAACGACCGTATAACTATTGAGCCAGATCATTGTAGCGGTAGAGGGATACGGGTCTTTCAAAAAAAGAGATATGAAACAAATGAAAATGAACTTCTATTTCACACCATCCTTCTATCCTTCTACCTAATTTTTGTAGATAAAAGCCATGTTTTGGTTTTAAAAACTAGTTACACTCAATGTCATAAGCTGTTATATAGACACTCGAAATCGTTATAATTTTTTGGCATATGGAATAAGAGTGACATACACGGGTCTAAATACTTCTTCTAACCTCCAAAGGAAAATGTCAAGTACGTATAAGTACGAGTATTCGAACGGCATAATGGATACTTCTATCACCCGGCCGAACATTCTATACAGTGAAATCACGGAACCTGGAAACTGTTCCTGATAACTGCAGTTTCTAGTTGCCAGTATTGTGTGCTGATAAATAGACACTCGAAAACCCAAGATTTTCATTGCATAAAAAATAGTTCGAAAGAAACATTCGAGGGCATTTCAGATTTTAACGACGTTAGATATACTTGACTCCATTCATTCTGAATGATAAATGATACTGAAGATGGCACATAACCGAAACTGGAACCAAGTCAAACTTGACAAGAGATGACGGAAATGCTACTACTATCTGATATTGCAAGTTAATTATATTGGGAAGGTCCTCAACAAGCCCCGAGGTTTGTTGGGGGCTGACGTAACGCACGATCTGTCGTTCATTAAGAGCTGAACTATTCGCGGTCGTTTGGCCACACAACGCACTATATCTATTTAAAAATTCTTTAATCGTACGGTTTTTATGTGGACTAAACCTTCTGAGAGGTTTGCCCTTCATCTTGACTATTTAAAGAGACTACTCCCACTGTAGTCCTTCGCACAACTTTTCTTCGTTAGTTCCAACACACTGCTTGGCGTTAGTAGGAATTATAACTGGGGTTCTTGTCTGTTACGGCCCGAATTATGTTCAATATAAAGAGATTTTATTCTAAACAAAACATATACGATGCCGGTTGCCTTTGTATTTGGATGCGGAGGAAAACATTTTCGAACATACCAAGGATTTTCTATTCGTAACGAAATGTACAGGCAGGATCAAAGTTTTATCATTATCATTCCTTAATAAACAAGATTGCCGCATATTGAGTGAAACCTATCCAGAGCAGATCCTACGGAAACCATTACATAGAAAAAAAAACAACTAATTGGCTGGACTTACACGCTGGTGGCATCATTGCCTTAAAAATGGCCCAAAATTGGACGCCAAGAATTCGCTTTGGCAAGAATAGCCGCGGTAGCCATATGTCCGAAATAATTTTTAAGTGTTGGTGTTTTTCAAATATTTTTTTTATTAAAGTTTACGCTTTTGTGTTATTTTTTACAATTTAAAGTTTTATCGGACTTAAAAAGCACAGGAAATAACATCATAGTCCTAAGAGGCCTATAGTGTAGATGACGGTTTAAAATCTGTTTCTTTTAAAATTTTTTTATTTTTTTTTATGGAGAACACTTTATTTAAGCTATAGAAACTTGTATGGCAAAGTATCAAAACGTGCAGTTTTTCTAGCAGTCATATTTGATGTTCTACAATTTTAAAGCTTTAACTTTTTCGCTTAAAATTTTATCTTGAAGTAGTATTAAGATAATTAAGTGTTCATAGAGTAAGTTTAAGAAAAAACAAACAAATAAATCGCGCTAAAACGATACAAAATATGTCTTCTATTTGGTTTTCTAATTTTAAATTAACTTAACCTTCCTGACATACGCAAACAAACATGCACACAGTCAGGCGGAGAGGCAAACAGACAGACGATACGTAAATTCCAACAATGTGTTATGTATCTTGTTGTGTAGATTTTTATAATGGAGACACTTTAAAAACATAGAACCACCAACAATTTATATTTAAAAATCCTTCCTTCCCTATGCACGCAACTTTACCCCCAAAAAAAAAAAAGAAAAAAAAACAAGACTTGACAGGCGGGAAATGGAAAAAAGAGCGCCACATATCAGACATTTGCCCCCTGCTGCCATTTATTTTTCGTGTTGTTCTTAACGTTGTGCCATTGTTGCTGTTCTGGAGCATTATGTTAAAGTCGGCGAAGGAATTGCGTGCTTTAGATTTTGTTATTTTAATTTTTATCAAGGTAATATTTCTGGCAGCAGTAAGAAATTGTATTGTTTGTGTTAATGGTTAACGAAAGGAAGGGGTATAAAATTTAAAATTGTTCAAACATTTCGCGCTATAATTTTACATATGCAAGACTTTTTGATTTAGAATTTTATTTCATACAAATTTATGGTACGTGTTTTGTTGTATCAGGTTTTTGTACACGATTCGCTACAGTTGGCTTTTATTACCGCTTTGCATCTTTTATCTTTCCTTCTTTTTTGACGTTTTTTTTAATGAAAGTGAAAGAGATATGATGTCATATTATACCCTCTTAGACATATTCGCACTTTTAATAATTAAATTTTTCTAGCGTTTTTTAATGATTTTTGTGACGTTTCTTTTTTTTAATTTGTTTGATGTGAGCGTTATTATACCCTTCACAAAAATGAAAAAGGTATATATGTATAGGTTTCTCCTTCCGTTCGTAATTTCCACAATATTCATTTCCGACCCAACAAAATGTATATATTCTGGATCCCTATATACTGAATCCTTTTTAAATTTCGCTACAGAATAATCATTCGGAGGCCCCCAGATATCCGACCGAATTAAGAAGTTTGTAAAAAGAACCTCAAAATTTCAAAAAGTAATAAAGAAACTCGTATTCACCAAATTTTGAATATTCACCGCAAAAATTTTAATTTCACCAAAATTTTGTAACATTTACCAATATGCCGAAGAATACAAAAATTCAATACTTTATGACAAACGTCGAAATTCTAATAAAATCGGAGCTTACCAAATCAAAAATCGATATTGGTGAATTCACAAAAAAAAAATTTAAATTAAAAATTCACCACAAGATTTAAAAATCATAAATATTAAAAATTAATCTCAAAAATAAAATTAAATAATTCTAAATTTAGCAAAATTCGAAAATTTACCTCAACACCAAACTATAGTTATGTTATTAAAAAAAATTAAAATTTAAAAAAACCAAAACTGCACTAAAAAATCCGAAATTTTGGCAAAATTTACAATTTATCATAAAAACGAAAAACTGGGACAAAAAATGTTGATTACCAAAAAATAAAAACTCATTAAAAACTCGAAATTTTTTTAAAAAACCAAATTAAAATTTCACCTCAAAGATTTTAATTTCACCAAATTATTTTTTATATTCACCAAAAAGCCGAAAAGTAACAAAAAAGAATATTTTGTGGACAATTTCGATATTCTAACAAAATTGTTGCTAAACGAATATAATAAAAAAAACGATTTCACTATGAATTGAAAATTGAACAAAATATTACAAAATTCACCGAAAGATTTAAAAATCTTAAAAATTAAAAATTTTACCAAAAATTTCAATTAATGTGAAAATTTAAAAAAAACATAATTAGGGAATTCGTTAAAATTCGTAATTTCACCACAATACCACTTTATAGTTCGAAAATTTTAACTTAGAATCGTAATAGTAATCGAAAAAATCAAAATTGAAATAAAACTAAAACTGCTCAAATTGATGAAAAATTCGAAATATTTGCCATAATTTAAAAATCTCCACTAATTTGAAGATTCACCACAAAATCGAAAAACTGGGGATAAATGGGGAATTCACCAAAAAATTAAAAGCAAAAATTTTAAAATTCCAAATTTTTAAAGATCTTAAAAATTAAAAAAAAGTCGAAATTTCAACTGACGAATTCACACAACATTTTTAAACTTGACAAAATTCAAATTGATAAAAATTTATAAAACTTAAAATTAATTCAAACACTGGAATAAAACAAAATAATTGCAAAAATACAACAAAAACCAAAATTCGCCATAATTTAAAATTTCAAAACTAAATTTTTAATTTCACCAAAAATTTTGCAGTTTATCCAAAAATTTACAACAGAAAAAAACAGTGTTTTATAAAAAACGTTGCACACGTGTGCACCCGTGCATTATCTTGGCCACATGGGGTTGTTTTCTCATTAAATCGGTCTAATAAGTTGGCATAATATTCGCCGTTTATTGTTTTTCCCTTTTGAAGGTAATCGATGTGGATTATCCCACGTGCATCCCAAAAAACTGTTGCCATCACCTTATTGGCCGACAAACTTACATTGGCCTTCTTTGGAGCAGGTTCACCCGAAGAAACCCATTGTTTATACTGCTGCTTGGTCTCCGGAGTACAGTAATGGATCCATGTTTCATCTACAGTTACAAAACGTCGCAAAAACTCATTCGGATTGCGGTTAAACAACTCCAAACAATCCTTCGAAGTTGTCACACGTTTACGTTTATGGTCAATTGAGAGAAAACGCGGCACCCATCTTGCAGACAACTTTCTTAAACCCCGCTGATAATCGAAACTATACTGCCATATGAAATGCATATGGCATCAACAATCTTACGCACTTTTACTTTTCGATCGGCCAATACCATATCGGGGATTATGTCGACATTTTCAGGTATACTGATCTCAATTGGCCGTTCAGAACGTTCAGCTTCGTTTGTACTTGTGCAACCACAATGAAAGTCAGTAAACCAATTTTTTACCATTGAAATCGATGGTGCAGAGTTCGCATAGTACTTATCGAGATTTTCCTTGGTTTGATTGACGTTTTTTTTTTTTGCAAAACATAATGTTTAACGAAATTCACTTTTTTCCACTTTTAGACAAATACACGAGGTTGTATGTTTTGAACAACTGTTAAACGCAAAGTAAATGACGACACTTGTTCGAAATTTCACAGTAGTCTATTAACAGGCGAACAGTGTTGCATTTCATATAACTGCGAGGGAAGTTCGAAAAGTCACGGACTTATTGATCCGCGGACTATTGATCACGGACTTATTGAAACGAAAGGCGACTTTAAATGTAAAATAACACGACTAAAAGCGCAGGACAAAATTAAATATCGCAAACAATCCTTTGCACCGGAAAAAAGCTGTACTACTTTTGCCAGCAGTTCATATTTTTGAACTTGCAAATTATGGTGAAATTTGTTCTTTTTTCTGGTAGAATTAAGAGTATTCTAACTTGAATTTTTTGGCCATTTTGTTGAAACCCCATATTGCTCCGGTCAATTAAATTTATGTGTTCGAACAAAACATCATTAATCATGGTGCGGTAACGACTTCTATTGACCATAAAGCGAGCTCCAGCTACATTTTTGAAGAAATAATAATATTTGAACGATGATTTCCTGTTAGTTTCAGACAAACACAATTTCTGGCCCGTGGTCTGCGGTAGCCTTTAAAGCGAAATCGCGGAATAAATGCCTACCCGCATTAAAGTTTTACTATTTAAAAACTTAATTTATTTATTCAACTTTTATAGAAAAAATAAAACCAGGAAATATAAAAACTAAAACCAATTCGTAATACACTGCTTAATATGCAGGAAACACATACACGCGCGAACACACACTCACATGCCCCTAAATACACCTTTTTATTTGTTCCGTTTGCCAAACCCTGTTAAAAAGTTTCCTTCCGTTTTATGGTGACGATGATTGCCATAATGGGAAAATGTATACAAGTGTGTGTGTGTGTGTATAAAAACGCTTCTGGGTGTTGCTTATTGTGGTTGTTTGTGGATAAAATCAAAATGTAAAAATGGAAAGAAAAAAAATATCTAGAACAGAAAAGTATGTGCATAATGTTGACACTTTTTGTATGTGATTTTTAAATACACACACACACACATAACTACACACATATCATATGTAAGAGCATGTTTGTGTGTGTGTGTGTAAAATGTTTACATTTGTGTAAGTGCTATCAGGCTTCATGTTCATGTCAATTTGTTTATTTGCATACACACACGTAGTTCAGACAAATATTACCATAGATATTTATTTTATTTATTTAATTATGTATATGTTTGTGTAAGTAAATATTTTATGTTAAAAAACAAAAACAAACAAACAAACACATTTGTGTTGTTGAACATTAAAACATGCACAACTTTAGGAATTTAAATGTCACCATTTGTTGAGGGTTTGATGTAACTTGAGACATTTTTGGGAAATCAAATTTAAATATTTATTAATGAAAACAATTATGTATGAACTTTGAACGTATTGTTTTTATGGTTTAAGTATGCAAATCAAGCATAATAATACTTACGCATGTACAATTGTATTTTGTAAAAAAAAGCAAGGAAAAAGGGAAAAAATGCTTAAAGCCCGAAAAATAGCTTAAACTTTTAACACTCCAAAAAATGAGGTCAGTTCATTCTGAACTATCAATTATTATATTATATTGATATGATCAAACGATAGTTGTATGCAGCAGTCGTAAATGCAAAGTATGTAATAAACAGAAAAAAAATCTCCAAATCGGTATTAATGCCAGATTGGAAAATATGCGCAAATTTAGATTTTCTTTAAGGTGACTTCTATATTTATTTAACACTAGGTTGCCTAAGCAAGTCATTTTGATTGCTTTTCGATTTCAATTAGAAAAACAATTCTGTACTACTGTGGGCAAAAAATAGGAAGACTTTGTTCATAATTTTAAATTTATTTATTTATTCAGCCAAATCTATTTCGTCCCCCTAAAAGTAATCCCTCCCAGCTGCAATACACTTTTTCCGATCCTCGTAACAGTTGTTAAAGTCAATTTCCGGAATAGCCTTCAATGCGCGTAGGGATTCACGGCACTACTGGCCAAAAACCATTGTGATATTTTAATTTTCAGAAATATTTCATAGTTCGGTAATATACAACAGACGCTTTTTCCATTTTTATTCTTGATTTGCAGAACTAAGTTAAAATTGTTTTGTTTTTCAAAATATTTTCAACTCCAAATCTAAAAAATAAAAGTAAAGTTAAAAGTAAAACGTAAGAAATTTTTGCCTTTAACTTATCGGACAGTTTTTTCTTATAGTAAACTCTTAATAACGAAAAACAAATAATCTGTTCGATAATATCCTGCCTTAAACTATCGGCAAAGTGTAATAATGGTCCTATAACTAAGAATGTGCTAAAATTTAATTTTCTATTGTGACATTACTCTAGATGGAACTTTGAATTTATTAATATTATACTGAGGGTCCTTTTAAACTTCATTAGAGGCTCCAATGAGATGAAATTTCCTACTGTGTGTGTTTTTAATTAACATAAAAACTCTTATGTATTACTTCCGTTTAAGTAATAAAAACTCTAACTCCACTCTCGAAAACATGCGTGTTTAAGTAACATTTGATTCATTCCTTATTTAAATTACAATAAAAAACTCACAAAAACTACAAACACATGATTTTAACTTTCAGGATATGTGGTAGCTTGACAGGCAACACATAAATAACCAAAAAACACAAAATTCATGCACTTTGGGGAATAACAGGTGGAGGACTTTACATACGAAAATTATTTATGAACAAAATTGTAGCAAACCACAAACAAGAACAAGAGTCATGTAGAACAGACAGCAACAGCATACAAATTGATTTCTAATTAGTTGCAGAGTAACAGCCCACAAAAACCCCTAAAGGAGAACAAGCACTAGATACTCGTACCATGTAGCAAAAAAAAAAAAACCAAAAGAAAAAAATTATAATTTAAACATGAAATTTGAGATTTTCTTAGGAGCAAACTCAGCCAGCTACAGCCTGTTGTCGCACGTCGTCAACACATTATTTCTTATACGTTTTTAGTTTTTGCTTTACCTCTCCTCAATATTATTTTTTGGAAATGATATATTTTGTTTAACAGGCAGTAATTGAAAATGAACTGGCCTTTTAAGTAGCAAATGTGAGCAAGCACACAACTACTTAAAACGAGGTTTAATGATGATGTGTTGAATGTAATTTCTTGCTTCAGAGCCATATGTAAACATACTTTGGTTTTTATATCATCTACTCCACAGAGCAAATTTTCCTTCAACGGATTAAGTTACATTTTACTTTTAAGCACAGTTTTTAAAAAAACATTAGCAAAATGCCTCGAAATGTGTCACATGTGATGAATGTTTATGTTAATAACACTTTGAATACTTTGTACGTGTAGAGATTGTTAAAATGTTGGTAGTAAAACTGACGAAAACAAAATCTTTAATAAAAATTCATATTTAGTTGCACAATATTCTTTATAATCTATTAACAGCAGCTGCTTCTTATTAGGTGTTCAAATGTAAATGATCATATTTAATTAACGGCATTAAAGTTTTAACAGCAGATGAGGTTTCAATTTGGGGATTTTTTCTTTGCTTAAGAGGGACTAAAATCGAAAATAAAAAATGGTGGCAAGAAAATTTCATGACATGTGTCAAGTACAATCAAGAATTATATACATAGGAAATTTCTTTAATATAAAAAGGTTTTTTTTTTTTTTTTAAAGAGCGTTCCAAATAAAACCAGGAAGATGTAAGTTTAAACTTACTTTTACGCTTCGGAAGTGGGGAGTATGTCTTTACAGAGGACTCTCAAGAAAGTCTTTTATTGAATACAAAAAAAAAAAAAAATTAGGAACGACATTCTTGAGGCTCAGGTAGTACGCCAGGCCAAGTTCTGGCCTAATGCACATAGTGTGTGTATATTATACGACACCAAACGAGCTGTTTTTGCACCCCTTCTTCATTTAATCATAAATTAATGAAACTTGAAACATAAGCACTCTTTGTACAGGTTACCTAATAGGTCGAGTTGGAAAGTTTTTCCATAAAACTTCCCGAGATGTAAAGTGTAATAGTGCATATTTAGGAGAATAAATACTAAACAAAACAAAAAAAATCTGAAAATGGAAATTTTTTTAATCTAGGGTGACTAGGGTGCAACTTTATATGCATGAGCCACATCCACTATAGGTAGAGCGCTGTAATTTAATACAACCCATTCGTCTGTAAGCTTTCAGTAAAAAAAGTTTTATACATACATACAGATACATTTGCAAAAAAAAAAAAACTGAGAAAAAAGGAGTCAAATACGCACAAAAACATAAAAGCCAAAATAAGGCCAAGTTCATATCCAAAAATTTCGGCTATTAAAATTACTGAGATCAAAATGAGAACCATGTTCATGATATATACAATACTATTCTATTTTGAAAATATCGCATCTGTGAATGAAAATGTGACGTATAATCCGAATTTATCGATTCCACGGCGTTCTCTGCTATTGGGTCTATTTTAGGGCGTATTTCCAACTCACGTAACAATTAAAGCTAGCTGACCATTAACAGCGCCTTAGATATGGTGATTAGGTGCTAAAGCAAAAAAAAAACTTTTCTGAAACAATGAAGCTTATTTCTCACTCGGTGGTTACGTCAAGAAGCAAAATTTTTTAATTCCATTTATTTACTATAATCGAGCCCATGGGGCCATATATAGTAGGATTAATAATGGGGCTTACAATTGTAATGAATAACAAAAATAGAGTACAATAATCAGATTACATAAATTGACAAGAATTCAATTTAAATGGTTGACAAGAATAGCCAATGATCATTTAGCTTCAGCTTAAATAGACAGTTGGTAACTGAAATGCAATTATTATGTAAAGACATTGAATCAAAGCTTCTAAATCTAATGGGAAGGCCATTGTAAAGTCTATTCGATCTTAATACAAACGACTTTTCAAAGATACAGTTACTAATTTGAGGAATAATTAGCTGTGGATAACGCGTTGTTCTAGAAAAACGACATAAGGATTTCAGGCACGGATTTGAATTATATTTTATAATATGAGTTTACTAAAAGTATATAAGATTTTAATTTCCACGAAATCCTCGAACGAATTACCTAAGAATTCTTGGCATATTCGGAAACATGTTCAAAGATTCTTAAATTATAGATATATCCAATTATACGATTAAAAGTTAGTTTTTCTTGGCGAAGGTTAGTTAGTGAGCAGCCACTGTAAATTTCAAAGCATGAAATAATATTATTCATAAGTAACGAATGAGCTAAAAGGGTTTTTATTTGTTTTTTGCTAAAAAGCAATTCAGCTTACAATTTTTACTTTGCAGCTATATTAGAGATGTGTTCTTCGAACGTAAGCTTATTGTCCAGTATCAATTAAAATCAAATACGATTTTAGTTGCAGAGTGGCTACTGCATGCAGGCCAAAAAAAAAATAGCTTTACTTTTGAAAGAATTAAATTGTAGTTTATTATTTCTAGCCCACATCGAGACTAGAGTATACTATCTCTAATTAATCGTAGCCTGATGATAGTCAAGAAATTGAGTTTCGCCGCTAAATAGAAGGTTTATATAATCCGCAAAAAGGAAAGTTTTACATTGAGACGTGCACATAAAACTTACAGTAAAGGCCCTAAAGTGGAAACTTGCGGTACATCGCTTGAACACGTTTACTAAGGTAAAGCGAGAGTAAAGTTAAAAATCTTTTTTTATTGTAATGATTAAGTATGCATTCTGTCACGTTTATAAGTAGTGAGGAAGTGCTAGCTCCAGGACAAAACCCAAAATTACAGTTACTCAATAGATTATTAAAATTTATATATTCCATTATCTGAGCTTTTAAGAGAATTACTAATAGGACGGTAGCTATATATATTGTAGCATATGAGGCGCGCAGAAGTCAGAAGTGCAAAAGTGCAAAAGCCATTCGTCCGAAAAAAGTGACTGTTCGGTGTGCATCATGGTCTGGAAGTGTCCTTGGGCCGTATTCTTTCGAAAGTCACTCTGGAAGAATGGTTTTATCCATTCAGCATGCTATGGCCGTATAATAACCGATCTTTTTTGGCCTGCAATTGAAGATTATGAACTAGAAGTTACGTGATGGGAAAACGTTACGTGACGATGGAAAAGAACACGACCGATTGGCGTTATTGCATGGGAAGTTTTCAGAACGTGTAATATAACGTTTTGGCGGCGTCAATTGGTCACCAATACCATGCGATTTGACGCCGTTAGACATATTTGTAGGGCTACGGCAAAAACCGTGCCAACGCAGATAATCGGCTAACCTTGGAGCATTTGAAAACCAACATTCGTCAAGTTATCGCCGGGATATCGCCCGAAATGTTCAAAAAAGTGATCGAAAACTGCTAGAACCAATCTAGAGGCGATGATTTAAAACACATTGTATTTCGTATGTAATGGAAAGGTATAAGCTTTATTAGTGTTTTATTTAACTTTACTTTTGAAACCGAAAAATGGATAACACTGTATTATAATTTTTTAAATATCACTTACAAAGCTTCCATCTGTATGTATATGCCAAGATCCAATTGCTACAAACTCATGTGAGGCTTTTCTATCTCCCACCAATAGATACATATGCATTAAGGTTAAATGGATTAAAATTGCATTTAATATATTTTAATAAACATGACAAACAAATATTGTTTGTTTAGCTGGTTGTGTAGGTAAATATGCGTAAATTAATAATTAATGGGCTACAGTTCTATTGGTATAAAAGAAGTAATAAAATCCCATGACTAAAAAGTCCACTTAAAAAGAGAATTAATATAAGCTTAAATATCCTGCCAATATTAAAAAGACAAAAAACAAATTAATTTAATTACAAACATTTTGTTAGGAATTAGGAAAAACATAATTTTTTATATTTATTGCAGGCTACAACTTAGGCACAAAAATTGTAAGTTCAAAGAAGCGTTGGGCATATAATCCGATTAAACAATTTGCGCTTCGTCAATTAATCCGTATTCAAGAGATTTATCATCCCTTGTGCTCTTTACCAGAGCACACTCGCGAGCGTTCTTCTTGTAGTCTCAAGCCCATGGGTAATTGTATAGCTGACGAGCTGGCAAAGAGAGGAAGGAACAAGGCTGCAGGCTTCGCACATTGATGCATTCTGTGTCATTCCCCTTTCGGCCTATGAGAAGGTGCGAAGTATGATATGGTTAAGGCTAGATGATGGAAAGAGGCCTTATGTGAGAACACTAGGCTGGTTTGGCCTATCTTAGATATGGTTTGAACCAGAGAACTATTGAGATTTCAGAAGACGCATTAAGGGACTTCGTGGCGACGATTACTGGATGTTGGAAATTCGGTAATCACGCCATAATGGGGTTGCATGAAGAATACCAAATCAAGAATCAGCCTGTAGAAGCCGTCAGAATAAAGAGCAAGAGGTGATGGTATTTCATATCTTGCGCCTCTCCCTGGCCTGGAAGGTCCATCAGCAGTCTCTCCGAAATAACGGAAGTGGGACTACGGATAATTTTTTCTTCATAAGCAGCAGCGACTGGTTTGCGGTTGGCTCCACCTCGGCATAGACATAGTGACCATTTATACCAACGCTGTCCCTAACTTTCTTTCTCTCTCCCCGTCGCTCTCTCTCTCTCTCTCTTTGTTCTGGATATTGTCACCCACGTTGGCCAGACTGTCATCCCAACCTAACGTCACCTAGCCCAGCGCCTTAAGAACCATCTACGTTGCGTCAGGTCCAAACGCATCTCTATTTGAACATTTAAAAAAAGTTCTCCTTTAGTAGTATATTCCCTAAGCCATCCTGAACTATTTCATAAACAATATTTATTTAATATTTTTTATTTTTAATAGACCTGTCGAAATCAATAAACAATAATTTGCAATAGTTGTGAACATTTAATTAATACTAATTCACTAAGTACTATTTACGTAATTATAAAATTATGCTGGTTTACGTTTCAGTGGACACAATTAATACAATTAAGGCCTGAGTAATTACAGGTATTTAGTACTCGTATTTAGCGGTATTGTGTTATGGCTTAAATTATTACAAAAAAGAAAAATTTAAAAAGAATTATGTGAAAGAATATTTTAATGCCTAAATAAGGGATTTAAATCAGAACCGGCTAGAAGGCAACAAACATCGGTATATTGGTTGGCTGTGCTAGAGAACAACAAGTAAAACATGTTCTGTATGGACGGACAACCTATGTTTAAACGCTGCTTTCGGCTGAATCAAGGCCCCATCACAAATGTAAAGAAACAGTTTAAAAATGTAAGAGGAGTGGGTGGCCGGGAGGTAGGTTCTACTAAATTAGCCAGAGCAGGGGCGTGGCGCTTACAAATATTATTATTTTGCAATAATTTTTGCGAGAATAGTATGAAAAAGCTTTGTACTGAAACACACCAGAGTCCTCGGAGAACCTAACTAAATTTTTAACTGATTTCATTTGTATAATTGTTTTCTGCTTATTACACACACACACACACACACACACACACACACACACACACACACACACACACACACACACACACACACACACACACACACACACACACACACACACACACACACACACACACACACACACACACATACACACACACATACACATATATCCTCTCGACTGGATCGAAACTTAATTTTCGTCTAGTTTTTGTAGCATATACGAACATATGTCGGTTATCTATCATCTCTCCCTATATTAAATCGCATGATCTTGGAACTTAATATGTTTAACATAAATTTTGTTAAAACTTCGGAGTTTTTCAAAAAATATTTATTTTTTGAGACTTTTCGGCTTTTTGGTAAATTTACAAAAATTTGGTAATATTTAAATTCTTGTGGTGAAATTTTGTGAATTTGGTCATTTTGGGAAATTTAGGGTTTTTATTGCACTTTTTATTTCGGGTTTTCGATTATAGGGAAAATTTTCGAATTTGTGGTGAATGTAATATTTTGGCAAAATTTCGAATTTTTCAAAACTATTTTGTGAAATTTCGGTTTTTGGAGAAATTTGGTTTTCTTTATTAGTTTGCGAAATTTTGATCTGGGGCTTCGGGTTGTGTAACAGAGTGTTTAAAATTTGCAAAAGCATTTAGTCAGGTGGGCCCACAGCCTGTACTAGGTCCTTTTAAAAGTGCATTAATTTTTTGTTCGATTTTGACACATAATGTTGTTGCTTCTCAAGGGACATTTGGTCGTCTTGCCTTGTTCTATCGCTTCTATTTAACAACATGAACACATTTCATTTTCCTTGTAGAAATTGAAAGCCACAGCGATCTTGTTTTACTGTTAGCCCTGGGGCACATGCCGGAAATTTAAATCAGAAAATTACCTCTGATACGAAATACCTCTATAAGAAATATTCTGTAATATGCGGATGTTTCTTTTAAATTTATTTAAGAAATTTGCACAACTTTACAATCCGGTTGCTATATTGAAACCATTAGATTGTTTATCTACAACCTACAAATCGCCTTGGGCGTAAGTAGTTTAATTTTTAATCAAGCCTGGTCTTTATGAAAACAGATTCATAAAAGAAACTCTATTTTAAACAATAGCCTGTTTGTCCTAAAGGTGTTTTCCATTATATTAATATGCCACAATACTGAAACCGCAAATAAAGATGTTTCTTTTCTAATGAAATTTTCGTAATAGAAATTCTTGTATTTGCACTAATTTTGTGCAACAAAATACATCAACTGCAAATTCCTGAAGCCCTAAAAAGGAAATAAGAAAAATCTTATAGGTTAAGTAATCTTATTTAATCCGTAATTTTAAAAGACGATTATATGGTAGAAAATGCCAACACAGCATTGATACCTACGGCGGTAAATACATTTTCAAAGGCAGACTCTTTTGTCAGGAGATGTTTTGGCAACAACAGGCCAAGAAACAAAAAGAAGAAACAAATAGATTAAAAGACACGTCTTACTTAGGAAACCGATAAGAGAGATGTTAAACAAAATAAGACCAGATTATGTAAAAGAAAACCAAAACAAACAAAAAAAACCCAAAGTAAACCAAACAAATACAAAAAGAAGCGCAATATTGTGTCATTGGCTTAAGCAGGAGATAAAAAACCAAAACATTGATTTTGAGGTTACCCAAGTGGTAAAAAAAGCAGATGGATCTTGAAACCAGATACGAAAACAAAGAAGGCGGACAAGAAAATCTTGTCAGAGGATCAACATTTGATTTTAATTTAAATTTTGTTAAACCCTAATTGGCCTACAAATTTACAGATTCCAAAAATATGTTTTGTATCGAAAAATCTTGATTTTATTTGTCCTACTCGCAGTATGAAAAATAATGAGATCACACGATGCGAAAACAACAAATTAAATTTCTCATTTAAAGACTTCATATAAAAATAATAATAATAATAATAACAAGGAATGCGCTGCATTCGTTAAGGTGGAAAATGGGGGCTTGGCAGTCTAAAAGAAGAGGCGCAGAACAGCTTACTTCCGACTCATAGTTCAAAGAACTGGCAAATATCTTGCTGTTATATTCTGGACAGGAATTTGAACTTACAACATGGTGTCGTGGCGAGATACAAACAGATAAGAAGGTCACAGAACAGTGTTCGGATAGGGATCATCCACTGGACACACACCGAAGGAGCCCACTCAATCCTCTTTATTGGACCAGACGCATATATTCAGACGAACTTTACCTCCTCTGGTAAAACTCTCGAATGCCACTTCACTACGTGGTTAATTTTAGGGATTTTTCCCACGTTACTTTCTATGTAACGAACTTCACAACTGTCGCTTATGCGGATGACGTAGCAGTGGCGACAACCGGGACCTTCTTGAGTACGATTTCGGAAAGGAATGAATTTGTTCTTAAGACAATAATTGATTGAAGTATCGCGAATAAATTGAGGACCACACTATTTAAAACGGAACTTGTACCAATCAGAATCAAGCTCTCAACCTTCAGGCTATCTAAAATCACTTGCGTTTAACTAAGTATTTAGGCGTAATTCTGGAGATCAAACTATTCCAGAAACTCAACATTGAAGCTAGAGCAGCCATGGCGTTTCTTAAACCGGTTCATTGGTATGGGGCTTTGGTCTAGTAGAAAACGCTGGACAAATCTTCCAACTGATCTCTCTTTCAGTAAGTGTTACGTGGTACGGAGATCCTATTTAGGGGAGCCATGCAGTGAAAAGCAGCAAAGGCACTCTTTACCATGCTGACTATGAGGATATTCCAGTATTATTGAGACCGGATCCAATATAACCGGTCTCTTGGACTACACGGTTTGGAGCGTGATTTTCGAGGAGCAAGGATACTCTTCAATCGGATGGCAATGCTTTCAAGAATCACGTTAAAATATGTGAGTGGATATGAGAGCAATGTGTGTATGACCAATAAGCTGTCAAGGAGCGAAGTAAGTCTGCAGAACCCGCATACTTGTGACATCCACCTCTCGTACTGTAAGAAGCAAATAAATAAAGCTTTATATGATATAGCCTGATTGAGCCAGGGAGGAACCCATATGTGGAAACACTAAACAAATTTGGCCCAGGTTAGACATAGCTCTAACCAGAGGTCTTTTCATTTCGGATTTGGAAATCAAATCCGTAGAATGGGGATGCCTGTAAAAGACTATTGTAATAGTCATCAGAACCAGGAGGACGATCAGACAGCAGTGCATCTCGTATGCCTCTCTCACGCATTAGTGGGCCAACGCCAAACCCATCTCGAGCTAATGAACTTTGCTAGTCTTTCCGAGATATCGGAACACCAACTGACTTGGCAATGACTCCAAAATATAGTGACCACTACTCTCCACTTTCTCTCTACCAACAATGTCCAGTTTTTTCTTGTCAATCTTTTTCACCGGATTGGCGGACCCACCTGAGCCTACGCAGAAAGAGACCTGTTAGTCTGACCCAACCTATTTCACGTACAGGCGTATTGAGGTGACCCCCGACCGAATTTTTTGAAGGGGTTGCCGTCACTCATGCCCAATAGCCCCAAGCGACTAGGATCCTCAAACATAACCCGGGCTATAGCTCAAGCACACCGTTTTTTGGTGCCAGAAAATTGGATTTCCGAGGGATATTATATAAAATCTAGACTTTGTAGATATTCCACATGTAACGCTAAGGAGTTTCACAACAAGCAAAGAATTATTAATGGGTTGAGGAAGGATATATAAGGTTTTGTGCAATGCATTTTTAGGCACCGAATTATAAATCGTTTCCTGTTGTTGTGCATGATAATGCAAGGGCAAGGTTCTATAGAAATGGGAAATTTGTACTTTATAAAATAGTCCTGTTCGAAACATCTGATGTAAGAAGATAGGATAGAAGGACTTGAGTCTTCTCAGAAGAAAGGCAATATATTTGAACAAAGAAAAATATTCGACTTACTCTTATTTTATAGAAACTGAAAATCATAATCAATTTTATTGAATTAAAGCAAAAACTGCCAAGATTTTCTAATCCTTTATGTCATCCTTCTTTACCCTTGTAGTGGCTTTGTAAAAGGCCGTTGAAAATAAAGACTGTTTTGTTCACATGCATTTAACGAAAACCCAAAATATTAACACATGTGGTTAGAAGTAAACGATATGAATAGATGGCGAACATTTATGTGTTTTCAGGCTTTAGAAAGCTGAACTAAGATCCTTTAATTCACAAGTTTGTTGGCAAGCAATGTGCTGTTTTTGTCAGCTACAGCCTCTTAGCAATGATCGCTCCTTCCGTTTCAATTGCCAGCAACAAAAGAATTTGTTTGCATGTGAATATGTTTGTGGATTTTTGAATTGTTTTGTGTTTTTTTTTATCAATCCTGGTTTTTAATTCCTGGTTCTTAATGGCAAAATACTTCAGATTTTACAATTGTTATAAACAAAGGTTTCTCTCTTTTTTGTTGTTTGAAATCCTTTTTTGAAGTGCAAAAATCTCTTCAATGTGTTTTGGTTTCTTTCAAACCAAAATCCTGTAGGGAATTTCTGCTCTAATATTGATTTACAGATTTGTTTTTTTTTTTAAATAAAATTGCGGTCTTTTCTGAAAGTGTTTTTTTTTATTTCTTGCTTATTTTTTTTATCGATATGTGTTGCTTTGTTTTTTTTAAGATTTCTTTTTTTATTATTTGTTGCTTTACGTTTCTATGTTTGGGGCATAATAAACAACCTTTATGGAAAAAATACGCTTATTTTCAATTAATATTTACTTGGCGAGAGAATTACGCCTCATTTGATTTTGTTATCGCAATTGAATAAAGGAAACTTTTATAAAATATCAAATTACGCTAAAACAATTAATAAAGACTTAAAGAAATTAACTGAAAAGGAAGTGGTAAGTCTTTGAGAAATTTAGACATCAATTGTTTAATAATAAACTAATAAAATGGTAGGTCTCTAAAATTCTTTATGTCAATTGATTTCAAAAGCGTACAGCACTTTAAGGCAACAAGGAAAGAGTCTTTTGAACTAAAAACTATTTGCTCCTCAGAGACCTTCAAAATGTCTGTACGTAGCCCTGTCTGAGATTGCCTTCTTCTAAGTAATTTTGTCAGTGTATTGGGAGAGTTTTGTAAATCAAAGGAGTAGGTCTTAAATATTTTTTTGAAACTCGTATGTATTTTCAGCCGTTTTCATAGTTCATGTATCTCATTAACTTCACGAGGCGATGTCGGTTAAGAAAAACCCATTAATGGTTAAAAGAATTTAAGTTAAATTTTATTTAATGACCACACAGCATTCCTATTCAAAATCTAGTACAAATCTTTAAATTATCAAAGTCTAAGTTAGTTTTCATAAGATGGTCAATTCTTATGGCCGGTCTCAACAAACCCCAACTATTCAAAAAATCTTTAGTAGATGAGAAATCCCTTGTGTCCTGCCGATGGCCTGCTACTAGACAAACTTTTAAACAGCTATGGGAGTGATCAAATCCGGCACGAATTGTATGAATCCCGCTATTGTCGTTCTTTAGATATAGGATAATTATTAGTTACTTGGTATGGGGAGTACCGGTCTGCTAGTGCATTCATGTTCGTCCGGTATTTTTCCTGAGTACTCAAGTAGTTTGAAAAGCAACCCATACCAAATACACATTTGCAATTTTTCAGTTAAAGGGAAATTAATATTTACTATGTATGGCGGTTGCCATTTTACCCGCTTCTATGTCTTCAGGATTATTTCTGAGAACGCACTTGGTGTTCCAAATGTCCCGCACCATATTTGAAAGCCTTCTCTGTCGAAGTTCTTGATATAAAGGAAAGGTGTTTGCATAGGTGGCATTTCTGTGCCCGCTTCTATTTCTTTTGAAAACTTTTCATACGCCTCATTATAAAAAATTTCTTATTCAAACGAAAAATCGATGAAGGGTATACAATTCCTTTTCCAAGGTATTTAAAATATCCAGAAAAAAAAGGTTGTTAATTTACTACTTTTCATAGCAATACTCTTTAGAAACGAGCATTCTTCTCAAATCCTTTCTACCTCTACGACAGATTTTGGGTTGGTGCTCATGATCATGCTTATAACATCAAATATTTGCCCCATCTGACCTTGCATTAAAGCACCAGCTATCCATTAAAAAAGCCCCCCTAAAGGTACAACTTTGCGACTTGGCAATCAATGGCATTTTTAAAATAACCCAATAATTTCCCACAATTGTGCCATAAACCCTCAGTGATATTTGAATTCATATCAGACAGATAATCAACCTGTTATAATCTTGAGATACTTCTTCGTTTCTTTTTTTTTTATTATTTTCTCAAATTTTAACATAATTATACCATACAAATGTACAAAATTATGGTTATTACGAGAATAATTTTGCCAAAAAAGATACGAATACAAAATGTGTAGAATGAAATGAAATAATTTTAAAATACCTTTTATTGTGAAATGTTGTTATCTTTGTGTGTGTGTGTTTTTTTAATATCATTAACTTAATTTACGTTTTCTTTCTCTCCCTCACACTGACACACGCACGAACAGCACATTTGCTTTTTGGTTGCGGCTAATGTGCGGCTCTGTGTTGTGGCTGTTTAATACCAATTTGAAATCATATTAAGAACTCCTTCAGGACACCCTTCCATATAAGCCGTGCAGGCATTAGCTGCAACCTCATACTCATTATAGCCCTCCACTTCATAGTTGTTGTTGGCCAAATACTGTTTACCCTGCCATTCAGCACGATAGAGCTCGTTGTCGGCTATATTATGATGTAGTGGCGATATTTCTGGCTGTGATGTTGTTGGCCTATTTAACATATATAATCACAAGAACAATATAAACGAAAAAAAAACAAGAAAAATGAAATATATGTTACCCAAATGAGTAATTATAAGACCAACAAACAATTCATTTGCATGTTGTGGGGGAAAATACATAAATATGGGGATTCAAACTGCTTACACGTACAAACGAAACCGCAAAAAAATCGAAAATAAAGCAGGAAAAAGACTTTAAAGAAACGCAAGGATTTGAAGTGGAATCCTTTATTAAAGGATTCAGTCCTCTATATCTTAGGTCTACAATTTTTGACGAAATGTCTTCTTGTGGCTCTTGTGACTTTTTGTATTATGAAAAGACATAGGCCGTCAGCTGGCTGGCACAAAGATTTGGCTTGCCGTAACTGAGTGCACTGTCCAAAGTTCTGACTTATATATCCACGTGGTAACTGGTTTATGTCTCTGCTAGGGGTCTGGCTAAATAAGTCGAGCAGAGAAAAGTTCACATAGTTATAAAAAATCCCTAACTCACGGTGGAACAACCAGGGATGCGTGACCAGTCGATTTCCATTACTGGGTTGAGTCATGAAGCCTCGCAGAAAGCGGGGACGTTAATCTCTGAAGAAAGTTCGGTTGTAACTGGCCAAGAGATGAATCCGGAAGTGATGGACAAGAGAGCCTTGCGAAGGGTGGACTGGCCAAACTTGAAAGCTACTTCAAAAGTGTGGGACTGCGAGATTTCGATAGAGATGTGCAAAGAAACCTTGCAAGAGTTGGAGGTGTTAATCTCTGTATGAACCCTGGCCAATGGCGGAATTCTGAAGAGATGAACAAGAAAACCTCGCAAGGGATAGTTGGGTCAGTCTTCAGAAATGCTTTTGAGGAAGACGCTGTGACGAAGAGGCTGAGACGGTTGGGCTTAGGACCACGGGCAAACACTTATTAAAGTCTTAGACAAATGCTTGCAATTACAATTGACTCAGAAGGTCGATAGTCTGAAATCGCAACAGTCTAAATAAGTCAAAGGATAGTCGTAAATTAAAAGTCGGTTGCCTTACATCAATTCGTGAAAAGAAGGGAATCGAGAAAAGGGAACCGTAAATTTAGTGGTCAGCTTCCATAAAGTTAGTGGTCTGCTTCGGTATCCCCCCTACAAGGACTCAGGCAATTAATGCCTACTAATTATTTAGAATAATTATGCTACTTTACTTTCTTTAGAAAGGGATAAACTAGAAAAGACAGTGAACGGGTTGAACAGGGGGGTTGAAAAGTGTTTAATAACTCCTCAATTACGAGCTAACAGTGTTGCAGAGCCTGTGGGCGCATTACTTATAGCTAGTGTAGCCATTTAAGTGCTATGTAGTGCTACCGACGAAAACGGGCGCTGAGATATATACTAGTAGTATGATTACAGGAAGACAAAATGTTATTGAGGGGCAGCGGCTGATATACGAACCCTCGCAAAACCTTTTTAGGGTAAAAGATCCCTAGCAAATATAACGTTGTTCGTATTTATGTTGAGTTGGTGTTTCTAAATTACCCAGATAAACCTATAACCGAGGGAGTGGAATTTTTAGAGATACTTTTGAACCAGCAAAAAACTCCATCCTCTTGAAGGTATCAGCAGAAAACGTCGAGAGGATCTCGTAAACCACTTTCTTGAGAACAAGAGGACATATAGGAAATACCTTCTTTATATGAAAGCGTAAATTATTGGAGAGATCTCAGTACCTTCTTTTGTGACCTGCTTATGGCAGGGTACGCAGCGAATTCTTACTTAACGCCATTTAAAATTCTATAAAACATATGCTGAAATTAAAATATATCTTGCTACCTGGCGAAAATCAACCCAACAAAAATACGATTTTAAATATGACGACGCAAAAAAAACCAAACTGGGATTGTTATAATTACATGAATAAAATCTTGAATATGCTGCCCAAGACACCATTATTCTCATGCATCGTTGAGGCAGACACTTCGCAGATTGTTCTCAAGAGACATGCGGTGCCATTCATTTGAAAATGTTCCAAATAACCTGCAAAAGCACGATAGAATGACCGACGATCATAAGGTGGGGGTGGCCGATATGAACGCTTTTTACGGCGATTGTTAATAAAATTAACATCATTGCCAAGGCCCACAAATTGTTCATCAATATCCCACTGTAAAGCACAGAAAGAAACTGTTCGTAGCAAAAAATATTTATTATTTATGCCAACTTACTCTGTCAATCCATTCGTTGTATGAATCATTGGATGGCAAACCATAATTGGATTCGAAATTAAATGCCATATAAACATTACGGTTGGGTAAATCCAAAGGCATGGCCACTGCAGCTAAATACTAGAGAAGGGTGGAGTTTATAAAATTACAAAAAATCTTGCATAAATTCTGTGGAAATATTTATTGTTTAAATTTTGTTCAATATTCTTACTCCAAATGATCCACCTCTGGGAAAAAGTACACAATTCACTGTATTCAATCTGGCCAAGACAACAGCGGCAAGTAATTTAATTGTTATGTGGTCCAGTTTGTCTGTATGTTGTGGCCGCAACAACATTTTGTTGTCTGTCAGTGACAGTAGTTATTTTCCAACTGTTTGCTAAATTTATTACTTTGTCAGAGGAAAAGTCAGAATTTAAGTTCGCAAAGAAGGTTGAAGTTACAAGTATTTAGCAGTATTTCCCACAGAGTGAAAAGTGTTGTAAAAGTAAACAGGGTGCTGCAATTGTGGCAGTAACGGAAAGGAGAGGTTTTTAAATTAAGGTTTTTAAAAGTAAATTTCGTCTCTTGACGGCCTGAAATCAGTAAGAAAATTGGAAATTTATTACAAATCCACAACAAGCGATTTAGTTAAACCATCCCTTAGCTGGAATAAACTTCTATATTCTCTTAATATCGCAGCCTTATACATCTGCTAAGCCATGCAGTAGCAACCTGCCCCAATGAGCAGCCCTCATCACGAAGAGATCAAAGCAATAATAGAATCATTATTTTGTTTCTTTGTACTCTACATGTCGAACAACTTTACAGAAGTCATTATTTGGCCGAGTTAATCAGATCGATTTAGTACCCAAAGTTCTGTGCCCTACCAACTCGACTATCGAAGAGAGTATTTGTTGTTGCAAGCGCTCCCACGAGAATTGAGATCATTATGGGGCCAATGAGTTCTTGATATTGATCAGATGAACACAGATAAATTAATTGATTACACCAATTGTAAATATTTCACGGATTTTGTTCTGTATTCAGATTTGAGCGGTTTTTTCAAGTTAATTTTTTGTTATCAATTCTGTTAAATTTGCAATTTATGGTCTATTTTTTTCATAGTAATTTTAAGGACTTCAGCTACTTTTTCCTATAAAAATTGTGTTTTAATATTTTTCCGATTTTGGTTTGACTTTCCCAGCATTCGACTTTTTTCGTTTCCATTAAATTTGTTTCAGTTTCGCTGTTTTCCTCAGTTGAGTAGTAGTTGAGGAGTAGTTTTTTTTTTTTGTTATTATATTCAAGCTTTTTTTGTGATTATGGGAATTTTTCGGTTTTTTGTGATTTAAGCGTTTTCTCAATATATTTCACTTAAGCGATTTGTTTCGTATTGGAGACAACCACTCACTGTTCTCACTGCTTTGAACAATGTTTCTTATTTACGCGACTTTTTAGGGTTCTAGGATGGTTTTTTGTGGTTTTAGCGTTTTTCAAATTTTGTTATTTAAGCGACTTTTTTAAGCTCGTAACCTTTTCTTAATTGTTGACTTTTTCGAATTTATCCCTTTTAGAAATTTGATTCTACTTTAGAAATATTTTCCCACTTCTAGGCTACTTTTCTACAATACAGAACTTTTCTACCGATTTAAGCGAGTTACCAAGCTTTGTATGATATTTTCGAATTTAGCTATTTAGCCGCATTGTTCTAGAGTTGGCTTGTTTATTCCAGAATAAACATTTTTAAAATTGTTTTTTTAATTTTCGTCAATTTGTTCTATTTAAGTGGTTACTGCTAAGTTTGGCGTAAAGCTTTGTAAAATATTTTGCTCCAATAAATGGAATAAAAATAGAAACCAAAAACACGAAAACATATTTTTTGCTTTAATCTGCTAAAATCAGCTAATAATCGACTGATTCTGCAGGTGTTCATTAGAATACGTAACGAAGTTTCTAAGGTAGAATTATGCCACTCATAAGTCCATAAATTATTTGCAGTTTTCTAAACATTCTTTCACTCATTACGTTATCGACACAAACATCTGAATGGCGCTTCTACTCGCTTTAGGATCATACATAGACATTGCGATCTGGTTGTAGTTTTAAGCACTTCAGGCAAATGATGGAAAATTTTTCAATATACAACTCCGAAAAGAAAATTTGTATAACAGACAGATTTTACTTTAACTTTAATTAAAATTTCATTTAGTACAGTGTTAAATGAATAAACATAAAATATATGTGGGGCAAATGAGACGGATCTAATGAACCTTCGCCGAACTGAGTTAAAATAATAATATTTAGTTTTAAGATCATCTTCAAACAGCCAACAGTGATATAAAGAAGACCGAAGCCCCTGAGAGTCAGTGGAAATCATATTCTTTACGTAAACATGTCGTCAGTAATACAACTTATACGAAGAATCGATCCAAACCCCAACATACATATGTTTATATCGAGGAGGAGCCTTGTATATGTTACCCAATATATTCGACTGACTAACGTGTGGATTTAATAAGGTAAAAAAACTATAAGAGACCAAGGATGACCTAGAAAGTTAACGCTGAGCAGCTGAGATTTAATGTAGTTGAAGTATTGTAAATATCACGTAATAAAAGTAACATAAGAAGGCAATCGAGACGGCGCTCCAAAATAGGCGAAGGGGTGTGTAAAATTTTGATTTCACATCTTTAATAAAATTGTGGTAAAATAATTGTACAAAACCAGAGAAGTACGAGTCCTCCTGTTAAAACTCACTGGAAATAGCCAGTGTAAACATAATAATGTAACTATATTTCACCAGAGAAGAAAGTGATTTCTGATTGTCGACTGGTAACTGTCGGCCATTTTCTGCATTTCTTTAAGGCTTCCTCAGGGATATCTTTAACGACTGACCCGCACATCCCTTGCGGACGATTCTTGTCCATCTCTTCACAATTCCTCCATTGGCCTTGCGGGGTTCATTGTCCATCCCTACCTGAATCTCACGGTCTAACGTGTTAGAAAAGCGTGTACAGATTGACCCGTATCTCCCGCGACACCCTCTTGTGCATCCCTTTCGGATTCCTTCCTTTGCCATTTAAAATCGGAGGTCTTTCAAAAAATTCATATAATTCCCACTAGCAGTGGAAAAAAATACTGGTATCCAGAGTTCGCGTATTAGAGATGAAGTACTCTCTTGGCCACGCAAGTCTGATATATGCTGCATCACCCTGGATTAGGGATTTTTTATAAGCAGAGAAAGGTATAAGTCAAAACTTCTGACAGTGCACATAGTTATGACAATCCATACCTTTGTCCCTGCCTTCTGGCGGCCTAAAAAACAATTAACTATGCGGCGATAACGCTCCAGCGCACACTGCTAACAAAAATCTAAAATTTCACTCGGCTTTCTGAGATTATAAAGGTACATCCAACACCGGCTCACACGTTACAGAATGATACTTGACAAACAGTAAAGCACCAACGAATTAAAACGACACAAACACATAGCCGAAACCGGTTTGTCTTCAAATTAAACTTGACAAGGTATAACTGAAATTCATTACAAATATCCATATTAAATCACCCTATCGAAAAATAAAATCAAGGATTCATCCAGCACCAAAATAAAAAATAGAACTCCGTGTGAATTATGCAAGTTTCCAAAGGAAATAGAAAACAGAAAGACAGTTCAGACAAAAAATTTCTTCGGCTATATGAAACAAATAAGATTGTTAGTGTCAAAGTTGGAAAGCTAATAAAGCCGGTTTAAAGAACGGGCATTTGGTTGAGGAGTAGATCTGTGGACTATTAAAGTATAAAGAAGAACAAGATTAAGACATTAAAATTTAGTAACTATTTTCTTTGCTGTCAACCCAGCGAACTTGTACTCTTCCCATTGTCTGATCGGCCTAAATTAATTTATAGAAGCAATTCGAAACAAGTTTTAAGTAAAAACTGTTTTCAAACAATTGTTGCACCTTGTAAATTTTATTTCAAACCAATTCACTCTAATTTCTTTTCTACATTTCCTATGATAACGTTTTTGTTATGAGAAATTGTGCCAGTGTTAGGGCCTAAAGTGTTAATTACAAAAACTGGTTAAACGTTTTAAATTATTTTTCAATATTACAACTTAAGTCTGCAGCTTAGAAGCAGATAATCTTGGGCTAGTGAAATTTTAAACTAGAACAATGACTTTAGTTAGCAGCCAAACGCAAGTGAAGTATTCACACATTATCACCCAGCAAAGTGAGATTTTAAAATTAAAACAAAAAAGAAACAAATTTAAAATAAATACAAGAATTTCTTGTAAGAAAAATTTCTTAAATCTTAAAAATAATTTCGCATAATGTGTCAAATAGTTGGTTTTTATTTTATCGGTTACATTTTTATTTTCTTACTGCCTGCAAAAGCGTATGTGCCGCAATTGATTTTTCCACCATCAGCACCTACCAGAACTCAGGTGAGTTTTAACAAATTTAAAATTCAAACAGGATTTTTCACTATCGAAATTGGTTTTTAAAGAAAAATATGTGTTTCATCACATATTGCTAAATATAATTTTGGTACCCCAGACGCTTTCGAGTTTCTTTGAAACTAGATTCAGAACTATTAAAGAGCAAAAGTTTCGTTCCCCATTCTCTCTGAGTTCGGTATAACCTCAATGCTGTGGCAATATTTGAGTGCGAAAGAGCATATGAAGAGAATACATCATTGCACATGACCGTGTCGAGTTAGTTTCCGAGATCGAAAGCCGCATACTTTTCTGTTGAAGCTGAGGCACGGAATTGCTCGCCGTGCACAAGATTTTTGCAGTTTCACAGACTTTAACTTCGCGCATTTTGCGTAAATAGTTGAGCCTGCACTGGCACAACATCCAAATACCCCAGTAACTTAAAGTAAATAAGCATAGTGAAGGCCGCTTGTTCGCTAAGTGGCCTTTGGAGTGTTAATAAAAAAACACAATTTTGCCGCAGAAATCATTTTAAGCCTCCTAAATTATCGACTAATGACGTAAGTGCGATTCTAGTGAATTCGAAAAAAGATAGATCTCGGACTAGTCCTGAATGTCACTTGTGTACCCCGAATGTTTTGCGGTACCTCGAATCCATAAAGCTATTGAATTCCAACTGATGCTTTTATAACTCCGCATGCACGTTTTTCCTTTTTGGAGTTTCACCAAAGATTGCACACTTTCCGATCAAGACTTACATGTGTCAGAAATATACACAATTTATTAATTGCACCTTAGTTTATAAAAAAGTCATTCACTCCTTTAATGCAGCCTTTCTAAATTGAGCTCCCTCCTTTTCTTCTAGTGGATCGTTGGTATCGGAATACCTCTGCAAGATCTCCGATTTGAAGCCATTACAACTGGTTACGTTTTTAAAGCTGAATATTTTTTACCCGACAATGTAACACAATTGAAAACAAAGACCGTTAATCCGTTTATACCGCGCAAATTTGGTCATAAAGTAGGACTGGAAAATTATCTGGAGACGTCAGCAGATGTTTCTTTAAAAAGTATTCACGAGTTTTTTGAAAGCAATAAGCAAGCTTTGGTCAGCAATTATCGGTGGACCGTTTACAAGGGATTAGAAGGATTGGCAAATCGGTGAGAGACAGAGTAGCTAAAGGCGAGCATACAAAAGTCTTAATATCATTAATTTCTTTATAGAATGGGCCTATCGGGTCGAGATTGTGTTTTGAAAAGTATTTGTGAGGCCGCTGAAACACCTTTTCATTATTACAATGGCCTATTTGCGGACTTATTGTATATTTTATTAACGTAAGTATTTGAAGAATAATAAAAAAAATATTAAGACTAAAGTCCTGTTCTGTATTAAAGGCCTTCTTCATCTGCCGATAAGTTATCGACGTACTCGGATAATGAATTTTATCACGCTGAACAATTGGGACGTTCCGGTGCTAATTGCCACAGAGTTTTTAAACATTGCCCGCGTTCCCTTTTGGATCATTTTTCTGATATAAACCATTTGTCGCAATATGTTTGGAAAATTATGGGGTAAATGCTGTCTTTAAACAATAAAATCTGTTTTGTTTATTTAAAAAAGAAAATAAAATTAAAGAAAAGTTATTGTACTATTTGTTAGCTATTCTATGCGGAATAAAACCTGTAGAATGAATGGTCATTATTGGGCTGCTCTTACGGCAAAGGCGGTACGCTTTTAAAGTCGGCCTTCCAACGTGGGGTGTCGGCTAATTCGCGCTGACCATTCTGAAAGCAATTAGCCAAAACCTGCACGTTAAAGGAAAGCTAGATCTGCTGAGACAACTGCCACTTTTTCCGTGCAAAAGTAGTCGAAATTTTAAAGATTTCAACTTAGCGATTTTGATTTGATAGGGCAAATTGCTGGGCATTCATATCACTCGAAATATTTAATAGAATTTAATTCAAAATTTCGTTGGATATCGAATACCCCAGAAGCTTCAAAAAATAGTAATAGAGAATAATATTTTTCCCTACGTTGGCTTCGGTGCGGACGGAAGAGAACCCAGTTTCAACTGAATTCGAGACTAGTGGTTTCCCAAACAATCAGTCAATATCTGTGCGTAAAAGACAAGATAGATCTGGTGAAAGCTGCCCGTAAATATGTGAAGGTGAACCCGAGGCTGTCAGTTCCTCGCTATGCAAAAGTACTTAAAATTTCAAGTTTGGCCTTGCGCCCATTAATGGTCCTATCGAATCGAAAGCTCAAATTTAAAATCCATATAGAACGCATTTGTTTTCTTCGTGGGATTCGAAACAAATGGAAGAGACCCCAATTTTAACCGTAGTCAAGACAAGTGGTTTGGCTTACCATCAGGCAACATTGAAAATATTTAACTCGAAATTTCACAGTTTCAGTTAGCAGCTGTACAAGATTCAACTGCGTTAAGATCAAAGTTAATGAGAATAGACAACGCCATTTTTTTTGGCTGAGTGGCCTACAGAGGAAGGACCTTACTATCGCTCAAAGCTGACATGTGTTGTTCGGAAGTGGTATAATTAGGTCGCCAATATCGTGCGATTTTGTACTGCTAGACTATTTATTGTAAGTTTTTCTGAAACTAAGCCACCACTCGAATTTAGCCCGATATATGGGGCAAAACTATTAAAAAATGTACACTACGGAAGCTTTCCACCGTGGGCAGCTGCATTAGACACAATTACATCCTTAGGCCTTTCAAGTGAAAGAGCAACAGCGTAAACTGCATACTTAGAACGTTATTTATCAATTTTAAGATCGACCCGCCGTTATTGGAAAACCCTTTGCATGTATTAACTTATCTCTAAGGTCATTCAATCATGCAATCAAATGAGAAAAATACCCGAAAACTTCTTCAACTTTAAAACACTTCAAAAGGCGTCTTGTTTCCACCTGAACAAATTCCGTAGTCTCAGAAGCATGACAAATCTATGTGAGAAATAGCCGCACAACATTTTCTTATTCATTTCCGATATTTTGGCATACATTTTTCATGTTAATTTGATAATTACATAATAACTAACATAATAACTCATTTTTGTAAAAATACAAATTTTCAACATTTATTTATTTTGTTCGTACAACAACGACCTGTCTCTGAGGCAACGACTGTTTGAGTACATGGACAAAAAGGTGGTGAACGCTTTAGGTGGTCTCTAAAGCAAAAACAAAAAACCTATGGCATTAAATCGGTAATTATACATTTAAATATACTTTGTTTAGAAAACCATTAATACAACGAAACCAAAAAAATAAAATTAATGAGAAAAAGCGGCTAAAATTAAATTATGATGAGATGCGAAGATAAAAATTCAACTAAAATAACTCAAAATCTGTAATCATAATTTTCCATTTGTGCGTCAAATATACTCGTATATGTACATGGACGAGTAAATATTTATGTTAATTTAAAAATTTTAATGGATTTTAATATAATCTTAAACAAGTTGTGTTGAAGACACAAAACTATCCCTATTTGTATATACGAGGGTAGGTATTTATTTATGAGCCTTAAAAACTCTGAATTGGGCAACTCATTAAAACTCTTGCCCTAACCACGGCACTTTTCGTCTTTATAGGGTTAATTTTGTGAGCTTCCTCAACAACCGCGTATTGATGCAAACCATTTGTTTGGAACAGCCCAGGCAAAAAAATAAAGCAGTTAAAACAACTTATGTCAGCACAGACAGAACGAATGAAAATTTAATATGAATTACGAGGGCGGATCAATAAGTCCGAGACTTTTTGAATGAAACGCATTTTTTTTTAAAACAAAAATTTTTTTCCACATAATCTCCTTTTAATTCAATACACTTAGTCCAACGTTTCTCCAGTTTTTGTATCCCTTCCAAAAAATGTGGGTTTTCAAGGTCCTTAAAATAGGCATTTGTTTGGTCAATAATTTCATCGTTGGAGCTAAATCTCTTTCCACCGAGTAATTTCTTTAGGCTTGGAAATAGGAAGTAGTCACTAGGGGCTAAATCTGGAGAATATGGCGAATGAGGTACCAATTCGTAGCCCAATTCATAGAGTTTTGCCATTGCGACTGCACACGTGTGTACCCGTGCATTATCTTGGTGAAAAATAAATTTTTTCTTGGCCATATGAGGTCGGTTTCTTTTTAAATCCTCATTAAATCGGTCTAATAAGTTGGCATAATATTCGCCGTTTATTGTTTTTCCCTTTTGAAGGTAATCGATGTGGATTATCCCGCGTGCAACCAAAAAAACTGTTGCCATCACCTTATTGGCCGGCAAACTTACCTTGGCCTTCTTCGCAGTACAGTAATGGATCCATGTTTTATCCACAATTACAAAACGTCGCAAAAACTAATTCGGATTGCTGTTAAACAACTCCAACCAGTCCTTGAAAATTGTTATACGTTTACGTTTATGGTCAATTGAGAACAAACGCGGCACCCATCTTGCAGACAACTTTCGTAAACCCAGCTGACCATTTAAAATCGAAACTACACTGCCATATAAAATGCCTGTGGCATCAACAATCTCACACACTTTTACTCTTCGATCGGCCAACACCATATCGTGGATTTTTTCGACATTTTCGGCTGTACTAACCTCAATTTGCCGTCCAGGACGTTCAGCGTCATTTGTATTTGGGCGACCACGACGAAAGTCGGTAAACTTTTTGGTTATTTAAATCGATGGTCCCCATAGTATTTATAAAGCTTAATGACCACTCCTTCACTTTTTACCATTGTTAGACAAATACACGAGGTTGTATGTTTTAACTGTTAAACGCAAAGTAAATGACGACACTTAATCAAAATTTGACAGTAGTTTATTAACAGGTGGTACTTGATGGGAATAGTGTTGCATTTCATATAACTACGAGGGAAGTTCGAAAAGGGTCCTTATCTTCTGTGCCTCAATCCGAATCCAACCTCCATAGAACGCTAAGAATGAAGATCAGTACTGAAGTTACAGAAGCCTGCCTGATATAATGAGAACACAAGAGCTCACAGTTAAAAACACTTCTAAAGGTTCTTTCATTAAGGGCTCTATATCTTTGAATTCTATTCATTTTAAAAGCGTATCGATGCCATTATGTATAGAATATAACATCGTGCAAATTTCCACCGTGGCTTCGCTGGGTGGGGCGCACCCGAAATATTCCATTTTCCCTGACTCTGGCGTATAAATCAGGCTCAATTGAACCGATGGCATGGGCCGCTCTGGTTTGTGACTTATTCGCATAGAGCTGCAAATCAAGAAAAAGTCTAACGAAGTCAAATCGCACGATCTTGGTGGCCACTTTACATCATCTGCCAGTAAAATGAACATGCCCTCAATTCGCTCGTGCGGTATGTCCAATGTGGCATGAGCGTGGCACGTAGCGCCGGCTTGTTGAACCCACATGTTGTTTGTGTCCCTATCATACAATTCAGATCACAAGAAGTTGGCAATTATCGACCTATGGCGCTCGCTCATGACGGTGATGGCCTGGCCAACACTCTTTTTGGATACATTGGACTCTTTTGTATCTCATGTGGACTGGTATCGTTTCAAATTCGACAATTTCATTTGCTGACTCATATAGAAATGGGCTTTTTTTGGACTCCAATTTTCTTAAAACAATTTTATCATTTGCACGTGTTGTTGAACGCTAAGTCCGTCTTTGGTGATTTGGCAAAACATACTAAATAAATGACAGCTAATTCGACAGATATAGCTACAATATATATAGCAACATAACTGTTGCTCCGCTTTTTGGGTTGTTGTAGCTATATCTGTCGGGTATCTAGTATAATGAAACCTTATTAATAGTAGCCAGTTTCTAGAGTGTTTCAAAACACGCCAAAAGAAGGCTGGCTAGAAATAACCATGAAAGGAGACATTTGAATGAAGCTGGGCTATCGGAGAAGATAATAATATGCGTCTCTGTCAGTAATTAAAATAATACATTCACAAAGAATGTCTGTCGTTGCTTTATCCTGCTTAACTCATTAACGACACAAAGAAGAACTAATGTGGTGATCGGAAAACCACCAATCAAAAGTTGAGAGTCTTTCCTATTTGCCGCCAGGTCTTCTACGTATGTGAAGACCATAGTTAATGATTTGGTATGTATCACACCAAGAGAAACAACCCGAGCTTCCTTTGCGATCAATTAATTAATGGTTTTAGAGCAAAAAGCCATGTATTAGAGGTCCTCCTGGGGAATTCATCCACTAACTCATATCCGCAACGATTACTGGGGCCAGGTAAGCAGTGCCAGTCAACGTTATTCCCAGCAGCTAGTTTCTAAGGTGCTTCAAAGCGCTCCAAAATAAGCCTGGATCGGAATTCTCAAGAAATGAGGGGCTTCAGCTTGGCTACCCATGAAAATTGCAATATGCTCCCGCTTTGGACCCTTATTTAAATTCATGATGCAATTTAAAATTAAATCCGTTGCAGCAATAAAATTAAATCTTCAATAACAAAGTGCTGTTCTTTTTTTTTCGAACAACCCCCATAATACACATAGTTACCCTCGTATTAATGTCAATGTGAACGAGAACAGAAATAATGATCGGTTTTGAAAAATGAAATATTTAAGTATTTCTGTTAGAATTCTTTTTATTGTAAAGAACTACGAGTATAGAAAATTAAAAGACCAAAAGTTTGTCGGTATTAACTGTCAGCCAGTAGCTGAACCGTGACGAATATAGATTATAAGTGAAACTGATAATATTACAAGCAAACTATAAGGTGTAAAAGTTAAAGCTACAGTAATGGCGAATGAAAATGTGAAGGGTCGAAACGGTTGTTGAGTTTTTCAGAAGGAAAAAAAGCTTTGCAATATTATACTTGTAGTGGCTTTTAATTCAGAATATTACAATTAAATTCATATTTCGATATGAGCTCAAAAAAATAAAAAAAGAAGTTTATATTGGCAACTCTAGAGCATCTGTATTAAAATCAGAAGAGACCACAGATAGTGTAAAGGCAGCTTAAACCAGTCATTGAATCAACAATATCTCTTGTTTTCAATAAAGATGGACTGACTATCAGCTCATCAGTAATTTATTTTACTGAAAGCTTCAACGTGTTAGAGTGTGTCTAATACCTGCATTCTCGTCTAAGACAAATATTTTTTTCTTCTTCCCTAATTCTTCACGTGGTACCAACTAATTAGTTTGACAGAACATTCAAGGAAATTCGAAAGAAGAAAACTTTTCTTTATTGTCTGTGAATGTCTATTTAAGAAAACAAATGAATGTGCAAAGAACAATTAGTTAAACTTCTCCAAAGAGCCGAGAGACAGGCAGCACCTTTTTTTTTCTTTGGTCGAACAACAAGTTCTTAGACTTATTGTTTTCCATAAGCAGCAGTTTATAAATTTTAAAACGGTGGCTGAAAGAGGTGGATGTTTTAAACCAATATTGTTGTAAATATTTAAGAACCATGAGTTTGAGATCATCGTTTCTTCTCTTCTTTTTAAAACAAATCCATGATGCACTTGCCTCAGGTTCTATGATAAGTTTTGGGTTGGAATTTTTAACATAATTAATGATCATTTACTTTTACATATTTTTTTTTTTGAGAAAAAAGATGGTATGTAACAGATAAAACTTAACATCATTACATTTAGTTGTTACTAATTAATACAACTCTATGATAAAATGTACAAAGTAAAATACAAAAAAAAAATACAATAAAAACGTAAAAAAATAAAAGAAAATTAAAATTTAAGTACCGCATACCACTTGTGAGGTGTAAAGCTCTAGGGTAATTGAGAAGTAAAGATGTTAACTTGAGAAGTAACACAAAAAACAACTAAGAGGTCTGCAACAAAATTCATTTTGTCTAAGTCAAGTGGTGCTAAAGACAAGTCCCTAAGCGTCATCTGTGGGGAGTCTGTGCATGATATTTTGCTAAATATGTCACTGTGGAATGTATTTTGAACATCCAGTTTTCCCTGAAAACATAAGGAGACCTGTAAAAAGTTTATGTAGGTCATATTGCTTTTGCTGGCTTGGTCCTTCTCGGTCGTCCATGCATTTCTTGAATCGTCGTAAACATTGAACATTTTCCTCGAAGATTGTCGTGTGGTTAGCAGAGAGGCAGCCGATCTTTGTGTCTATTTTCGTTGGATGTCACATTTTATATACCATAAGGCGAGTCGAAGGGCGGCTTGTACCTTAAGTGTGGCATTTATTACACAAAACCTTCTTTAGACTACTTTTTGGAAGCGAATTTTGCTTAAGTTTTAGCGCCTCTCTTACGGCTCTCTAAAAAATGTCTTCTAAATTTGGAGCTTTTCCTGCCGTCTTATAGAATTTTACCAGGCTTGATACAAATTTACAAGCTAAAACAAACACCTGCTATTAAAATTGGCGCAAAAATAAGTAATACGCAGCTAACTAATTATAAATATACACACATTATTAGTACTAGGTAGTCAACACACTAGGTTAGGTTAGGTAATCCGCCTGCCGCCTGTACCGCAGGCTCACGTGGGTCTGCAGAGTAGAAGAGAGTGAACAAATGATAAAGATATTCAGCGGAATTAAAGGGGTCACTAAGTCTGTGTCGGTATGGACTCACTGCTAAACCAGCGACTACTCCTAATGAAGGAACTGATTCCTCGCAGTCTCACCTCCGATATGTCGGAGAAGCTGCAGAACAACCTTCGCCCGAGATGAGTTAGGTGTTTGCCCACCAAGGCAGGACAGAGGCACAGGAGATGACATATCGTTTCCTACTCCTCTTCTTTTTGACAATTTCGGCATGGCTGCCGAATTTACAATGTCCGGTAATCGTTGCAACGATGTCCCTTAATTGTGTCTTTTAAAAACTTAGCAGAGCTCTGATTCGAGCCCTGTCAAAACATGGTCAGGTTAACATAGTGATACTACATGTGAGTTTTTCCAACCATATAGCCTTACCGATATTACATATCGCATTATAGATATGCCTCTTGCAGGCTGAGAGGAGTATGCCACATAATTCATCAATGTGTGAATCTTACAGCCTTGCTCCTCTCTTTGCCAGTCTCACAGTTAACCCCATAGGTCCCGTGTCCACGCACCCATTCTACGGTAATTCTCGAATGTCTCGCCACCTGATTTAGGGATGTTCGGCATTTCTGGACCAGTTTGGATATTGTATTAAAATCTTTTAGGGACCTAATTGCAGCACAGCTATCGGTAATGATTCGAATATCTCTATCAAATATTCGGTAATACCACAGCCAATTTGCAGCCCTTAGAATCGCTGATGTCTCAGCCTGAAAAACGCTGCATTCATTGGGAATTCTTAAGGACATGAAGACTCCATCGCCTACGTCTTTATCCCACTTAGAGCCATCTGTGTATATAAACTAAGAAATACAAAATACACATTGTCGACACGTTATAATTCTCATTAAGTTTATAATAAATTCTGAATATAGTGCGGAGGCTTGGACATGAAAAGACGAGCAGTTATCGCTTCCGAACGAACTATAGTTGCAAGCAGGCCACTCGAACTGCAGTCCGAGAGCTTTACCCATTTTGTTTTGCCCGTAGTTTTTCCGAATACCAGGTCTGCTGAAATTATCTTGCATTAAAAGTCTTATCTTGTCTTATGTTTCTTTATCTTATATTCTTTGTACTAAATAGCATTTTGCCGAATACAAGGTCCCGCGAAATCATCTTGTTATCTGATATTCAGTCGTGCTTTTAGGAATACAAAGTCCTACGAACTTATGTTGTATTTGCCGTAACCAAGTAGATTCGTTAACAAAATAGCTGTGTTCATACAGTACCATCGCCGTATTAAAGGAAGCGGACTTTTAGTGTAACACTGGGAGGACTGGACCAAGCCCTAACTGGATAATAACACTGCAGAAACCCTTCAATCACAAAATTCGAAATAAATAGTCAGTGGTCGCGTTTCTGGAGGAATTTTACTGACTAGCAAAACCTTCGGCAATATAACTGACAAATCGATGAAGTATGTCTTCCCAAGTTTCGTTTCAGCACCAACAATGCTTTTTTTCTTAAAAAGCCACTTTTCCACCGAAGTTTAAATAATCTTTCGAAAGGCACTTGTTAGAGAAAAAAGACTTTTAAAAAGTCCCTATTCGGCTAGCGGTCACTATTATAAACAAATCATATTCCTGTGGAAAAGTTTTGATAATTTTCAAAATTTTTTAAGGAAAAAATACATTTTATGCAAATATAATATTTTCAATAAAAATAAAACATGTAACCCATTTTAGAACAATTCTGGCACCTTTGTGTTTGTTGTAAGCCTCGTATATGATTATCATGATGCTTGTTTAAGATTAACCCCTCTTTTTAACTCTTCTAACGGCTCAACATTTGTATAGAAGTTGACAAAAACAAAAGAGTTTCTTCTGCTATTATTTTTATTAAAAATATGCAGTTGTCCAGGTAACGTGGTCGCCTAATTATTTTATCTCAATCTTATTTATTTAGTTATTTATTTCATGACATAATTTCTATGTTCACTTGTATTTTTATAGGAGTCTTTGACCGCTTACAATTTCCTGTGAGAAACTGTGGCACACAGAGAGATAGACGGTCTGTTAGAAAGTCAGTCACAGTTAGTTAATTTGGATACGTTGTTGTTCTTGCATTATAAATTATTACTAATTTATTTGGTTTAACTAAAGAATTTTTTGTTTTCTCCCTTTGTGTTAATAGGAAATTAGTCAAACTATTTTTTTATCTGTCGGTTGGCAGTGTCATCACTGTTTTTAGTTTCTTTTTATTTTGTGATAATTAAATTGTTGATTTTTATCTGGTCGGATATATTGTGGGGTTCATTAATTGAACTTTAGTTGTTGTAGTTATTGATGAGGAAATAATGTATTTGCATTTTGTTTGATATTTGTAATTATTTATTCAAATTTTATGCCTCTTTATAAAGTTTGTAGCTGAAGCAGATGGTAGTAATTTTTATAGTTCTCGAAGTAAGATTTTAATTTTCCGCCACTACTGTAGTAAAGTGTTGCCAACCGTAGTAATAATAATGATGACAGTTGACAACGCACTATACGAAAGAACGAAGCGTTTTCTTTGGTGAAGAAGATTTAAGGTTTCATTGCAGTAGCTCGAAAATTTAGTAAGAAAAAAAAAACAGTCGAAATATTAACCCTAGTTCGCCAAGAGTGAGGAGAGTAATTGAGAAACTGAATCAATTGGAGTTGATAAATACACCAACCGTGCAACAACAAGCAGTGCATAATGATAATATCGAAAATGCTATTGAAAGTGCAGGCACATCGGTTCGACGTAGTGGGCAACAATATATATTATCAAGCTCTCTACTCTTTCGATAATTGCATATTTATGCTTACAAAACCAAATCGATTATTGAACATCAAAAATAAGATGTGGCTTTGTGCAGCAAAATCCATTTAAGCGACTTCCATCATTTTCACCTTTATGGCATCGTTATTCCCCAAAACTGACGCATTTGTGTTTCACACAAACCATTTGCTTTGGTAAAGAAGAGAAGAGGACGTATGCGCTACAGATGACCAAAAACTTCGATTGTCTCCCATCCTAGCTAGACATAGACACACCGCTGGCATGATATTAGCACACAAAAATTACCTTCCGACAATTTTTTTTCCTTAAAATTGTACGTTTCCTAACCAATTTCATCTGGCACCTATGCACGGCCATATCTTTGAAATTATAATCAAATGAAAATGGCAACAAAATTATCATTCAAATGCAGCCAACTTCACAGCTAATAATCAATTCGTCTATGTTTGAGCTTATTTCATAGAAGGGAAAACAGTCTTTACACGTTTCATAAGCTAGTGAAAGGCGAATTTTTATTTTTCTAGCAAGATCTTTACACATTTCGCAATATAAATTTTGTCCCTGTTCACTATTGACAAAACGTCATCCCCTTTATGTTCTCTTCAGACTGGCGAAATGGGGAAAAAGTTTAAATAATTTAATCTGGCGAATAAGTTTGAAAGAGCAAATAAACAGCTTATTTTTTTTTAATAACAAAAAAAAAAACAAGATTTAAGCAAGAGAAACAGTTGCACAATACATCAGGCCCTTTGGAGAACATTCGTGGTGGTTGGTGGTTTGGATTCGATTCACGCGAAAAGCGAGAGGTGCTTGTGGGATTTTCCTGCGACCGGTTGGTAGGGGTTTGTTTTAGCACCGAAGTAGAAACCCAAGTCCATATAAATTGTTTCATATTGCTACTGGCGTGTAGGAGTTCATTGCACATGGGACCATTATTAACACGCACAGTGTCAGGTAAATTTATTGAAAATAAATTCCAAAAGAGCTCTAACTTGAAACATAAGATCGGCCCATGAGCGCCGAGGCAAGAAAAAAAAAAATTTGTGGTTGACCTTTTAAAAAAAGTCTCTATAAAAAAGTTCCTCCCACAACATGAGCCCTGATACATTTTCAGTGTAGTTTTAAGTTTGACTTGCCTTACTTATTCATGTACGATGATGTGTGGTGTGGGTACACAAATATATTTCGCATGATAAATTATTTAAATAAACTTCTTTTTTATGTAAATTGACATGAGTGCAAAAAAATATACTAGAAAACAAAAAATCGCGTACCATTGTTTATTTGGGGTTTTTTTTTTATTAACATTCATTTATTTTTGCAGAACAACTTAAGTATTCACATACATTAATACAGATGTCAAAACACGTATCCATATAAGCTTGTGTTTCTAAGGCTTTTATTCAACGAGGGGACAAATTAAAGGGACCTTCTAAAATCACACACGTCACGGTTTTTAGTGAAATTCTCATTTACCATTTAATATATACAATTACATAAAGGCGTGTACAATAAGGGCGGCTAAGTGCTAACAGTTTGTGCTAGACATAATATCAACCGATTATACTAAGTTTAATGCCAGAATTAGTGTTCTTTAGTGTAAATGAAAAATCATCTTTAGGGACGAGACGTATTTTCGGGCAAATGGTTATCTTAGCAAGTCGTATATGGGAGACGCTAACCTACACAACAGCAGTCACATGAATGTTCCAGGCCACATGAATGTTCCAGGCCATCAGCTGGCTGTTACAAAGTTATGGCTTCCCGTAACTGAGTGTACTGCCAAAATTGCTAACTAGTAACTCCTCGCGGTAGCGGCTGGTAGCAACTTCCACTCCCTGCTAGGTGTCGAGCGGAGAGAACTGAAAACTCTCTTTAAAAAATCCACGGTGTTACAGCCTAGGCCAGAGACGTGTGGCCAACATGGTGATTAGTCTCTAGTATGCGAACTTTGGATACCAGTCGATTTCCAGGTTTAATACAGACTAACCCGGGCATATAGAGCTCTGTGTGGGTGGGAATTATATCCATTCTCTGAAGGTCCTCCGGTTTTAATTGGCGAAGGAAAGAATTCATAAGAGATGGATAAGACTGCGTTGCAAGGAGTAGATGGGTTACTGTCGAAAGATACCCCTTAGGAAAATGCTAAGATGGTAGCACTGAGTGTATGTGTGAATATTCAGCACTGGCTAGCATAAGGCTTATGATCACGGGCAGACAGTAGTTAAATGTTAACACAATGGATGACTATGATTAGCAAAAAGGCCGACAATTACCAGTCGACTCTGAAATAACTACAGTCAAGGGTTGTGTTAGCACGAGACTCAATGAAAGTAAGGTAACCGTAAACTACAAATCACTCTCCCGGCCACGCATCCCTGGCGTATGCTGTTCTACCGTGGATTATAGATTTTTATTAGAGAGTATTTACTACTCTCGCCTCGACTTATTTATCCAGACTCGTAGCAGAGGCAGGAACCTGTTGCCGGCCGTCAACACAAGGAGATATAAGTCAGAACTGCTGACGCTGCCCTCATTTACGGCAGCCATACCTTTGTGTCCGCCAGCTGACGACCGCTTACCTCAGTAGGGTATTCTGCTTCTAGGTTTCTGAAGACACATTTAAGTCAGACCTCGTTTTTGGAATATTCGGTTAATGTAAAGTGTTATAAAATAGATTTTTGTTTTTTACATGTGTGAAAGCAATTCTTTGTTTTTTGCAATTTTTTATTCTTTATATTGTGATGTTTTCATTGTTTTGTTTTTGGTACGTGCTAGAAAATTTCATGGTCTGGCAACTTAATTCATTTTGAGTTATTTTATCATTTTTTTCTGTATTTACATTTAGCAAAAAAAAAAATCCCACGCAATCAACAACAGAAACAAAAAACAACAACACATGCGGGTTTACACCATTCATCTTGTCCCCTCCCTCTACATCATTGTTTCCTTTTTGCATAAAATGAGCTGTTTGGTTTTGCATTCTCTTCCGTTTTCTTTGTGATTGAAATCCAAAAAGCTTTTTTCTCTTCTCCTGCTTTTTTCTTAAAACATATCGTCATTTTTCACGTGAAAATTGGAGTAGAACATACATTTATTTTATCTACTGTTTAGATTTCTTTTCATAAATCATAGTCTTTTTTTTTTTTGAAGAACGTTGAAATTCTAGAGTACGCCATTCACACGTTCTTACCCAGATGTTTTCCAAGGTGATTACAAGTGTAATGTGAGATTTCGTGTGACATGTTTGTTGTTGCTGATTTTATTTTCATACTCTGTGTGTTTTTTGTGTTTAGCAAAAAAAGAATGGAATGTGCTGTTTCCGTTTTAAAAATAGGCGTTACCTCTAAATGAGGCAAATAAATGGAATGCGGTTAAGGAAGACTTTTGCTTCATTTAATGAAATGTGTGAATTGCAGAAACTAACTACGTACGTCAAGAAGGGAATTTTTGTTTTAACAATAACATCACGTTTATTGTGATAACACAGTTTTTCACAAACACTTTTTTATTTTATTAAACTGTTTTTTTTTTATTCCACTAGGTTAGAGAAGAACTTAAGCTAGTGACTGGTCCTGTTGTAGGCTCCAATAATATGTTGAGAGTTTTAGAAACTCCCCTCTCACATGACTTAAGTCAACCTTGAAATTCTCCCTTGCAAACGCTGGTCTGTATTTTATAAACATTTAACATTGACGCCCTCTCTACATGCCTCGTGTTTGCTTTCATCAGCTCGTTCTAATCTGTGATTTCACCAGCGAGTGAACTGCACCAAACGCGCTTTCTGGATGCAATTAAGTCTGTGGCATGATTTCACTCCATATGCGGCAATCTTGTTTATTAACAAACCCGATAAGCCAAAAATGAGCCTCATCGGTGAACAACATTTTGGGATAAAACCTCGGATTATTTCGTAGAAAATCTAGTAGTTTGTTAAAAAATACACCCTATATCTGTCATTACACCGCCGTTAATTCTTAAAGTGTATTTTGGTCTCGATATCGTTTCTTCGACTAAGATTCTCAAGCCTGTTCTAAAGGGTGGGACAAACAGACGTACGACTTAAAAAATAATACTGCTTTGGAATGCTTGAAAGGAGGCACTCACCTGAGAAGGGTTTGTCTAAATTAATTGTAATTGAGCCTTTTACTGGTGCACAAGGGTCATTCTGCGTTAAAAATCCTGACATTATGATTCCTTTACAGTCGTTCGGCGTTTATTCCACAGTAAGTTCGGATTACTCGATTTTAACCAATATCTCAGTGAGAGTGTCGTTAGATCGTTCGAATTAACCGGTTCCCAGCTAAAACAAAAATCCGCGGGATTGCGTAGTATGGCAGCGTTAAATGTATCACTTGCTTCTTGTGTTCTGATTGACTTAAGGCATCGCGCACCATATTTGTTATAATTTTTAAAGCAGAACGCACGTTGCGCACCTTTGTCTAAGTCCCACGCGACCTTTTAACCCTTACAGATCCGCATCGTACGTCTTTCTTACCCACCCTGTATTACTTAGTTTAGAGGAATCAGCGAAGTTGTGGCATAAGTTGTTGCTATTTATTTATGAATATAATTTATGGCTAATTCCCGACCACTGCCTTCCAAGATTTTAATCGCCCTCCGCTGGCGAATAAAAATACCGATTTCATTAAAATGACAGTATTATTCCCGAACAAGCACAAAGAAATGTATTGCAGGTTTATTATTTTGTTGATACTTTAGTCAGTCACAACAAGGTGATTTAATTAAGGACGATAACTGTTTTGCTCTTTCAGAATTTTTCCACAAACCCTTCAAAATACAAAACACACTTCAAATCAATAAACTCAACTGATGCATTTACGAAAAGCCCCCTCCTTTTCTGGCACTTTCATAACTATTTGAAATTTCAAAATTAAAGCAAAAAACACGTTTCATTTAAAAGTATCCACTCCACTTTTAAGTGCTAATGATAGAATCTATTTCAAATTTCAAATTCCAAATGTAACAGAAAATTTAATGTTTTAAAAGCCAGGCTCAAAATTTAATTAAACCTTGTTTTTGTTACTGAATAAAAGCGTATTTATTAAAAAGCAGCAATAAAAAATATTTAAAAGAAGTAAAAAAAAAAAGTGAAAGAAGCCCTTCACAAAAACACAGAGGAAATAAATGAAGTTTCATATTCATCCTTTTGATTGCATGATTTTTTATGAGTTTTGTAAACAATTTCGCACAATATGTGTGAATGATGAAAAAAGAACAAAATACGAAAATTTACACACACCCACACTTAAATAAAAATTGCATAAAGGAAATGAAAAGCCTGGCAAGCGAAGGAAAGAGTCACACAAGCATGCAGGCAACCATTCAAACAGTTAGCAAAACGTAGCAGCTAAAAGAAAACGTAACTTATGATAAAAAAAGGAAAATTTGTGCATGTGTGTGTGTGTCTGGATGCACTCAGGGAATAAAAAAAAACAAGACTAAAATATAAACATTTATTCAGTATACCTAAAATTCAGATAGCAAAGGAAGGAAATTAAAAAATTAGTACTCTTACCACGAACGGCAAAGGTGCTACTTTTATAGGTAGTAAAAATAAAGCTCTACATAGAAAAATACACAAAAGATGGCACACCTTTGGCCATGAACAAACTGCTGCTGATATAGAGAAGCTGAGCTTAATATGATAATCATTCCAAGGAGAGAAATGAAGACTTAAGGCGTCTTATATTAGCCGTAACGTCTTATATTCACGCTACAAGTTATACTACTATTTTAGGTTAGGTTGAGGGGCGGGGACAATTCGTAACTTGCCGGTAGGTATGTTCGAGCTAGTACTTCGGCTTGTTGTGCGCTCTTCATTCCGAAAAGGGGTCCACCCTTATAGGAAGTTTGTTATCTGAAAAAACCTCTTAAACAATTGCCATTCAATGCCTTTCAAATGAGATACATCCGGTAAATTGTCGGCCGCGATATAGCCGTGTGATACCTAGTATAACTGTCTGTGGTTTAGATAATGTATACTAAGAATATCGACTTAGAATACATTTATTTTATAGCATTTTATACTTAGACTAATATCTTATACTCTAACTGTCGCCTTATAATCAGACTTATACTCCCACTTCCGAGTTGTGACACTGAGGATAACCGTCTTTACCTCAGACAACTTAAACTAAGGTTATCGACCTATAAAACTGTTATCTTATAATATCTTCGACTAATATCTCATACAAGGACTGTCGTCCTATAGTAAGACTTATACTCTAACACTATCGAGTTATCAAATTAAGCATGGCCGTCTTTGGTTCAGAGAACATAAGCTTAGACTAACGACTTATAACACTGTTATCTTATAACTTAGACTATTACTCTTAGGCTATTATCTTATTTTAGAATTGCCGTCTTATAATCAGCCTTAAGGAAATGTTATACTTAGACAAATTTGTATCTTACATTCGAAGTTTTCCACTACGACAACTTTTGTTATATTCTAAGCAATATCTTATACTTAAATGCGTTCTGCTAAAAATATTTCTTCTATGCTCAAGAAATATTCTTTTAAACCGCCTTATACAAACACAACTTATAGTCATAATATTGTCTTATAAAAAGGCAGTCTTATACTCTTATACTGATGTTTCATACTTAGAATACCCTCTTATCGATAATCACTCACCCATTTAGATTCAATCTTTGTTTAATATTATACCTAAAACACTGGCATAGTGGATGTGACTGCTCAGGATGCACAGTTCTGAATTAGTCGTCCAAAATGTACTGATGTTTCGGTGGCCATTAGGAATATGAGATCGTTCAAATATTCGCCATAGCTTCGTACGTCTGATTTCGAGCGATGGCCGAGGTTCTTTTGACATTGGGGACATTAGGCGATTGTGGGTTAATTAATATAGACTTCTAACTTTCGAAAAATCCACAAGAAAGTCTATCAGGGCCAAATTTACAATTCTAGTCACCGCGTTTATGCAGAATATCCATTGTGGCCCTCGTGGTGTAGCATGTAGTGCCGTTCTCTGGGAATTACATATCGTCCATGTTTAGTTCGTTGAAAAAAAAAATGATAACCAATGATCTGATCCGCTCGCCCACCTTTGGTGTTTTCGATAAAGTACAGACCAGTGATGCCACTGTAACAGTAATTATTATCGGATGCATTGCCGTTTGGCGATTTTTGTGTGGCGAAAGATGATTCTTCCTCCACACTTTTTTATTGTTTTATCATTTTGAACTTGCCATGGTGATTTGGTACATGACACTGAATACAAAGCAACCGATTTGATAGACTCCACAAAAGCAAAATGGCCGCTACAGCCTAGTTACGTTGTTCCGCTCTTGTTTGATAACGCGTTAATATAAAACTTGTCTTTAAATAAAAATTTTGAAGTTTGTACTCGGCCTGTAGGGCATTAAAATGAAACACATAAACATTTATGAAAAAGAAACCTCCAAAGGCGATAAATTGCCAGGGAATTTCGTTTCACATTTGTTGCCATAGTCAATGTCATATTCAAATCCCAAATGAGAAGACGACTGCACAAAGTCTATGGAAAAATGCAAAATATAAAATTTTCCATTTATGAATTTTGCGTACCTTCACAATGTGGCTTTTCCCTAAAAACATTATGGTGACGATGATGACGAGAGATGAGGATGTTTTTTAGTATTGACGATGAGCTGATGATGTTGTTGGCATGAAGGCAGTTATGCAAAGTTCAATGCCAGTAGCTGTGTTTGTTTCATTTTTCTATTTTGTGCTGTTTTGTTTGCTCAAGTTAAAGGCTAGAGTTAGTATTAGTAATGAATAGAGAAACAAGTCTAGGGAGATATGTATGTGAAATAGTTTTAAACAAACCAAACAACAAAGATTACTATTCACTGTACATTACTATATATTACACCGACACCAACATCATTATCATTAACAGCACCTTCATCATCACCTTCGTTAATAACAACATTTCATCACTTCTTTTTCATAAGTTTTGCTATTTAATCACATTGTGTGTGCAACTGAATGACTGACTGAATGAATGGATAAATGCAGGGACATGAATAGAATGCTTGAATGAATGAGCGGTTTGGTTGGTTGGCTGAATTGGTCTTGGCAAAAGTGCACTCATATTTTGTTGAATAGTGTCAATATGAAAAGCTTTTTTTTTGTTAGCCATTATTATTACCCACTAAAGTCGTCAAAGACTGTTAGAGTTAAAAGAAACATTACTGTGTGGTTGGTTATCATATCTAGTAATGGTTCATCTTGGACCATTATCAAGGATGAGTAGCCGATTTCTAAATTTTTGCTACTAAAAGAGTATTAAGATTGTTATGAGATTTGATGTGGGTTATTGTTTTTGTTAATCTTCTGCTTAGAATTCATTTGCCAGTCTCGCTTATAGGCAAAGCACACCGCTTTATGATATAAAAATCACCTTAAATGCAGACGACCTCCTCTTAATTAGACTGAGATTGGAAAGTATATAGGCATATATTCAGATCTACAGCTTACATTAGTAATTCAAGTAAAGTTTATATATTAACTACTTATATTCAGATTATCGACGTAGGCTGGCATCGTCTTATACGCAGATAAGCGTGGTATACTCAGACTATCGTCTTACACATAGACTAAGGACGTACTGTGATTAAAGAAGTCCACTTTGTATCGCCCGAACATAAGAGCTTAGAGTTAGATACATGCCTTCTCTCTATAAAAATACATTCACAAAAAGTGTCCATCGGCAAGGCGAAAAGGGAGAACTCATCAGATTCCCCTCCACAAAGCATACTACAGTCGAATATGACCGGACCCAAAACCAATCAAAAGTCGAAGATCATTTCTATTTCATTTCATGACGTCGTGATATAAGTAGGTTAAATCAAGAATTTCGTCTGCTCATATCAAAAGAAGCTTCCTTTTCGAACAACTGACTAGTTAACGACACGAAATGTCTCTGAAATATTATAAGACTAAACTCTTATACTGGGAATAATATCCTATAATTAGGCTGCCTTTGCAGACTAACGTGCTGTACTAAACCTATCATCTTCTACTAAGCCTAACGTCTTATACTAATACCAACGTCGTATACGCAGACTACCTACTCATATTCAGTTTACCATTATATTTGTCGTATACTTAGGCAAATCTCTTATACCCAGACTACAGTATTATAGTTATCTCTATACCACTATACTAACGTCATCTGCTACAACGTTTTTTTGTATAGCGGTGGATCCGGTCTAAGGTACGTAGAGCAATTCAATTTATGCATAATTTAACGATATTTGACTTAATTTGTTGCTTTTGCCTTACAGAAATTGAATGCTTCTAATTCGCGTTTCTTGTTAAATTTTGTTTAGTTTGCTTTGTTAACTCTAGTTTTTTTCCATCCGTTTGTAAAAAATCGTTCACTTGCATAAAACCCTACTTGGCTGACTGCCTGTGTTAGCTTCCTTATTATTTCAAAACACACTAATAAAAAATATATTTTGTTTAAGGTTTGTATATAGAATCAACATGTGCAAACTTAAGAGGCAGCTAAGGGCCAAATTAGGAAAATTATAGTAGTCACATCTAGAATATTCTTGAGCCTTATCTTGAGTCTTGCTTCAAGTTTTATACATAATTTTGTCTACGGTTTGGCCTATAGACAAGTCTATAGACTATAAAAAGAAAAGTACTGATGGGAAGAGGGATGCTCCGTTGTGAAGTTAACAAATCGAGAGAATTTTATCAGAACAATTATTGAAGTTAGTTTGTTATTTGATTTACAGTTAGGAATGCAGATAATATTCAGAGGTAACGCAAAACATTTTAGACAAACTATTCGGGTTGGACATTTAGGAGTCTAGACGAGATACAATTATGCTAACGATTGCAGTTTATAATCCCTCGAGGCAGGTAGATATGTTCCCAGGACGCCTGCATCGTAGGCTTAAGTGGCTCCGCAAAACCGGTCACATTGTGTTACCAGAAAAAGAGGGAAATGGAAAAGAGAAAGTCAAAAGCTGGGAAGTGAAGAAGACTAGAAAGATTAGAGAAGATTAGTAAAGAGGATGAGTTTGAATAGTCACTATAACCGTGCCAGTGTACAGGCATTCCCGAACCAATCGCTGCTCCTGATGAAGGAAAATATTATCTGCGGTACCAACTCCAATTGTTCGAAGGGACTAAGGAAACACTTCCTCCCGAGATGAGTCTAGTCTCTAATTAAAGACAGAGATATTGGCGTGCTGTTCTTTCACGTGACGACTTCTACCGCATAAATTTGCTGGAAACATTATTCTTTTGGCGTAATTGCCATATCTGAAATGTCCAGTACACGATGCCACTATATCTCTTAAATCTTTCCTCCGAGATCTTAACCATACCTAGATTATCTTAGTGCTCCTGATTGCGGCTTCTTCTCGCCATTTATATTTTAGAATACACAGAGTATCTACCGTGACCTGCATGTTTTTGTATTGGGTAGCAAACGGCAAGTAGTGGATGCATAACGGTTGGGAAGATCCTTTTGTGTAGAGGAGAGTTGGAAAATTCAGTTATACTTAAGATGTGGGACCTTAATTAACGTAGTTTTGTTATGAGACAGTTTTACATTAACTAATCCGTGACCAAAACCCTAAGAGAATTTCGCCCGGACTTCAATGTCCTGCACGTGGGCCGCTTCCGGACCGTATCATAACTTTTAATGTGGATGTGAACGGAACGGGATCATTTATTTATGGGCCAGCAAATCTCGTTCGTACGCCTCAGAATGCATGTGCATGTCGCTAAGCTGTAGAAACTCAACCTTTCGCTAAGGATGTGAGCATTAAACCCTTGTATTTTTGTGACTACGGAAAGAATCACTTTGACTAATAAGATTGTGGTATGTCGATAACTGAACCCTGCTGATTGAGACATTGTTTACAATTTTGTTAGAATGATTTCAATGTAGGATGAAAATGACAACCCGGTGCTCCAAGTCCCACATCTGGAGTGTAAGTGAAACCTGCAACTAACCTCTATGCGAAAAGACTATTGCCACCGACATCCTGCCGTTACTTGTCGTATACTAGTCAATAGAAAAACATCGATTCCCGTTAAACACCCTGTAATTAAAGATTCTAAGATTTAAAAAATTAACTTTTCCCAAAATTATGTAGATTACTCTGTTCTGTATGCTAGATACCATTAAGGGTTGCGAAAGTAAAATCGCCAATTCAAAATATTTTGTTAGTGGATTAGTAAGCAGGAATTCTAGACTGGTAGCATCAGAAACCAATATGGATCTAGACAGCCTCAAGCCATTTGGAAGTTCATGACAAGGACTTGAGTTGGTGTTAGACTTCAGTTACCTTATGTAAACTTTACATTTTCTTGCTGAAAAGAGGTTAAGTCTATAGCATAGCATATTTGGAATATTGCTAGGAGCCCATTGCTACCCCTACCTGACAAATACAATAGGCTGTTTTTGTAAGCACGTAATAAAAATATAAATTTTATTCTTTAGATTTTTATATTTGATATTTTTCTTTTATTTTTTTTTGTGTTAATAAAAAACTTTATGTATTTCTCTTTCACAGAGCTTATGATTCTGTTCATATTTCGCGTTTTATGCCGCAGTCATATTATTATTGTATGTGGCTAAAAAGTCAATGTACTCTTATGCGTTTATTAAAATTGTATTAACAATACGACATACAATAGGACTAAACTCAAATAGAGACATTTACATTTTATACACTGCCATACCATTGACACAGCAAATGCAAGCAAAACCACCAGCCTGTAAGCGGGTATGTGTGTGTTTCGCACAAAAGAAAGGGTACTAGGGCCTACAATACAAATCCTCGTACAATGGATTTACAGTAGAGTACATTGTATGTTAAGAATTTCTATTGACAAAAAGCATTAAATTTTGTGTGCGGTGGCAAAGGACTTGTTTAAAGTAACTTGTGACTAGTTTTGTGCTGTTCTTTGTTGTTGAGATGATGTGCTCCTTTTGGAAGTGTGTACTGAACTTTAAAATTGACCTCTTAATTTAGCGGTTGTGTAGTTGAGGCGAAACTTTAGCTGTTTATCACGACACATGCAGGTTGCCTTGTGTTTGTGGTTTTATTAAGGGCCTTCAAGAAAATTAAATTACTTTGCCCATGGCATTAAAGTGAGACATTTATAAGGGATAATTCAACCTTTAATAAATCTTTGTTTCGAATTATTATATATTAATTACTAGTTCTACCCGGTGAGCTTCGCCAGCCCTATCACAAGTTAAGGAAAAACATAAATATTTATTTAAGCAGATTTTCAGTTAATAACCTCCTGCGTGGTTACTAACTAAAAATTATTCGAAATTTAGTATTTTAAAATGTTTAAATTCTAAGCTAGTGTTCGAACGATGGTACAGAAGGCAATTTATATGACCGGTCGCAAAAAATACCAGGTATTGAAAAAATCTTTAAACATGAGCAAAATCTGTGTCACTTAACGAACAACTATCAAGTATCCAAGGCAATGGTCGAAATATGGTACCGAACGTAATCCTTGCGCCTTAGGAGAATTATTAGTCATATTGTATGGGGAGTAACCCTCTGTCAACTCATATTTGTCCAGTATTTTTGTTGAGTACACCACTGATGTTGTTAACGACCCACACTGTAACATTTTCAGTTTTTCAGATAAAGGAAAAATAGTATTTACTCTGTAAGACAGGTACCATTCCACCCATGCTAATGTCTTTAGGAGTTTTTCTGAATATGCAATTGGTGTTCTAATTACCTCTCACCATTTAAAGGCTTTCGCAGGTCCTCAAATGTAGATAAATTATCTGGAAAGGGAGGGGCTGGGGTACCTCCCGTCCAGCTCCTATGTCTTCAGGAATATTGCTAAGTATGCAATTGGTGGACCAACTCCTATTTCTTTCTGCCAACTCCTATTTCTTTCAAAATTTTCGCGAGAACGGCTTTGATTTTAAAAATACGCACATAGAATTAAAAGGCTCTCACCTTTGCAGTTAATTATCTGTACAAGGCCACTCCTTCTATTGAATTTCATTAAAAAGCTGCGATATTTTGCAGTGGCACTTTGCAAGACCATTTGCACCAACCACTGAATACGGCTAATGTAATAACTAGTTTGTTGCATTAAAACTTTAATACACTATATAAAATTGGGTTGGGGGAGTCATCTCGCCAAGCTTAATTTATCTTTTCTTTTCTGTCTCTGCAAATAAGTCCCGTACAAGAGTGCTGGGAGTATGTTTTTACTTCTTCGCGGATAGTGGGAACTTATAGATCTCTATGGATATTTTCATTTCTTACATATCCAGGCGCGCAGGCGATTACTCGTAAAATACTCGACTGTCGCAAGCAGTATCCCAGAGCTGAATGTCCATATTAGTTTTATAATGCAGTTGTATAAAAGAGCTTTGTATTCCGAAGTCAAGGCTGAGTTGGGACCTATTAACCAGTGTGGTTGATTTGTTCTTCGTTTTATGTCGGTTTTTATCTATTTTACTGCCTGTTTTCTCTAGTCAATCCCATTTCAAAGCAAATGGCCCCTGTTTGGATTATCACTGAACACGGTTTGAGAATTTTGGAAAACATAATAGGATTTTCTTCAACCCATTTATCAAATGTATGACGAGAACGACGATCGTGTTGTTTCAATTGAATCTTGTTCTAGCATGTAAGCTAAGATCACTTGCCAAATTTTCTATATAGTGGATGGTCAGAAGTTAAATTATTGAGCACAATGACGAATTGACGCTTCTGGAACATCATCAGCAAGACGCGGTACGCCATAAATCTGTTCCTGCCGGTTATCGTTTAAAGTGAACCAGGCGCGTATCCAGATTAAGTCTTTGGTTGGGGAAGTTTCAAAGGAAATTCCAAGATAGAAGATGTCTGTGTTGCGAGGAGTTGCAAGAACACATTTCCGAAAAGTAATTGCAATGGGGAAAACAGCTGACACCTTTTAAGAGTAGATTTAAGCCTCATAGCTCAATGCTAATGAATGTATGCGTGTGAATGCTCGCGGGGATAAAATATGCATTCACTCGGCAGTTTTAAAATCATTAGCAAGCTACTCGTTCCCAGCAAAGTTGATCTGGGCGCGCTTTAAACTTCTGGATAACTCAGCAGCGAGGAATTCAGTTACTAGAATGTGGGTGCCTCTACCTGAGATAAAAGAAAGCAATGAAATGGCATACCAACTGGCTATAAAAAGCGCAGATACGCCTTTATAAGTGAACTCTTCTCTGGTGGTAAACAACAGCTTCATAAATAATCTAATACATGAAGAGGGAAAACAAGATCCGCTCGATTACTGAAGAACCAAAACAAGCATGTGGCAGTCGAAAAATCTCATTGACTCCTATCGCTAATAAATATTCTCATGAAAAAACTCTCAAATTTCCAAATTTTATATAGTGAATATTTCGAGGCTGCACAATCCATTTTTAGGTCGCGGAGCTATTATTACAGCCTATAGTTAATAATAAAGCATCATAAGCTTTTTGTTTTGTGGGTGGGAAATATTGTATTTGCCTATCCCCTGGATCAGCTTCCCGCGGGGGCATATATCATCTTGGTGAACCCTGTCACCTCGATGGATTGCTGCTGGGGAATAGAGGGGTACCAGTTCCAGAAGCTGGTCAGGAGCCTGAAACTGGAAGAAGGTAGGACTTTTATGTTCGACTAGTAGCGAGATAAACTGGTACCACGGGAACCAGTTTCCAGTTGAGCTTCGGTTCCAGACTGGTTGTTGCTGAGGCTTCTTCGGGGGTGCACGTGGTGGCTGTGGCTTATACCCAAAGCGAGAAGGTTCACTGCAGGACCGATGTGGCGTTGTATAGCAACACAAGCTGTCAATGGTATTTGTTGATAGCAGGATATTAGGTAGCTCCGAACCCCTCAGCAAGGGGTGGGGCCGGGGGCCTGGAAAACCTCTGTCCTAATTTACAATCTATGGGATGGGCAAAGGTGCTATTCCGGTGGTGCTTATGCGATCGCATAGGGGCGCTGGTTTGGCCACTTAATGTCACACCCGTGGTTGGACCACCGTGAGATTGAGTCAACGTTGGCAGGTGCTCACGTAAGTCTAATAATATCTGTCCCCTGGATCAGCACATGAAATAAATGAATAGCGAAGAGAATCCAAAGTTCTCGTATTTATTTACTGCAGCTGGCGGTTTTGATTACCAACAAGTGCTTGAAATGCACGATAAGTTGTTGAATGATGTTTTAAAAAATTAATTTGAAACAATTGGTCCAGTGTGAGTCCCTTCTTAATGATTTACCAAACCCAACTCAGTCCCAAACAAGCAAAAACTGTCGGAGAAAATATTCATAGTCATTTAAATTTTTTTACGCACTGAACGTGCACCTAAGACTATAATTACTAGCGAGTCTTGTTTACTACTTACAAGTCCAAAGTTTTAGTTGCAGTAAGAGGTGCTAGAAAAAAATTTTAAAAAAATATTAAAAGTTTAAAGCTGATATTTTATAAAACAAACATGGCCTCCATTTCCGCTCCAGCCTTCATTAACATCAGACATATGACTTCTATATCAAGACATCTAATGAATTGCAGAACTTCTTTTTTTTCAACATTTGATTAAAGCGTTACAAAAACTCTAATAAATTTTAGTCAAATTATATTAAAGATACCGCTAGAAAGGTAAGCCCACGTCATCTGTTTAACAAATCAAATTTATGAGTGTTTTTATTTTGAAAAACAAATAATCTTTTACATTAATACAAAAAAAAATCGCACCTTCTTTTACGTATTTGAATTATAACGCATAAGAAATCACAATTTAACACACTCTCTAATAAAGCGTAACGAAGGGCAATGCATCTGTGACCACGTAACGTAAACGTTAATAATTTGCAATGCCCGATAGAAAAGGGAGAGGAACACGAGAAATGTGTTAATTTTAATAAAAACCAAGGGCCAAACGCCCTCCCCTTTTAACAGCCAAACCAGAGAATGTTTACAGGACAGAAGAAGGTGTTTTTGTAGCTGTTGAAGACAGAACATACCGCCAGACTAGAAAATATTTATTTTATTGCATTATCACCACAAATGGTGTTAAACGCAACATTCGTTTGCCTTTTTATTGTAAGGCTGCAAATAAGAATTATTTGTAACACATTCTTGAGTGCAAGATTCCTTACAATACACACACCCACTTCACGCTTTGTTAGGGTTTTAGCATTAAAATATGATTAGAAAAAAACTACACCTACTTTTTGCTCTTCTGTACTTTAACAGGACTCCATAATGTCAATTGGTTACTCATTGCTGTTTGTGAGTGCCCATTTTCCTGAGACTGTAACGAATTTGTCTTTTGTTTGCTTTTTGTTTTTGAACTCTCACCACCAACCACTTCTCTGCGTACAAACAACATTAATAAGTTTATGAAAAATGTAGATCATTATCATCACCTCTAAATATGTTTTAGAAGGCAAAAGAGCTCCACTTAAACAAAGATAAAAAGGCGACACCGACCGACTCTTCATGGTTAATCATAGCTGTAGGTAGTAGCAGTGCTTAAACATCCTTTTTACACTTTTGCTTTAGCTAGGAAATCAAAAAGAAGACACCGCCGCATTTGCTTTGTTAAAAGTCAAATACTGATATGTAGTCACACAAAACTCATCTAAATCAGATCATTATTTTTTTTTTAATTAGTTCACTTTTATGATCCACATCTGCAGCCAGCGGAATCACTGCTTTTTTGAGCACCCTACAAATACACGAAATAAGGTAAAGAAAACTACTGTCAACTGATGACTGATCATAGTGGTGGCGGTCGAGAGCAGGTTCCTAGTAGGTCCTGAGGAAAGTAAAAAAACTTAAAAAATTGCTCTATTCTACGATAGTACAATATGCGGAAAAGATTGTGTAGACAAAAAGAGCTTGATCGCTGATATGCACACTCAGACGACCGTGCTTTGTAGTAATAACGTACCTGGGCAAGGACAGCTCAAGTTAACTTTATATCTCTTACTGAAGAACTGAAGAAACCAAAAGGCGAAGCACAATGAAGCCGAAAGCTGGTGTGGAAGAATTAATCTCTGAGGTAACTCCAGTGGATATAGCGACGCATGTTGCAGAGTGAACAAGGCTGACTGAGAAGGAAAAAAGATGTCACTTCCTACAACGAAAACATTCCATTAGCTAGCAGGCGTATTAACAAGGGGTAGGAACGGAAATGAAAAAGGAAATCTACCCCGAGTAGGAATTTAAGGCAGTCTAAAATCTCATATGGGTTTCTGCTGGCCTAAACCTAGAATATGCAGTGGGATATACATGGAGTGCTATGAACTATGGTGTCGCAATGTCTGGATCAATAAACCTGTGGAGTCCAAGCTGTAATAAAGATACTGTGCGAATGAACTACTATGAGTCTGTGGATAAAATCATCACCATTTTCCAGTGAAAATTCTTGCCATTGAAAGATGTTCTCATTCCAATAACAATAGAAGTACCACGGAAAAGAGGGGAGCTACCTTCTCCGACAGTCCAGCTGCCACCAAGGCATTTAATTCATATGAGTTCACCTCCAAGCCAGGCAGTTCCAACAGCGTTACGATCTGCTGGTTTCTCGGACACGTTGGTGGGCGGAAGGCAACGTAATGGCAGACAGGCTGACCAGAAAGGAAGCAAGTACAACGATGATGAGAAAGGACTTAGGTCAAATATTGATCGAGAGAAAATCCAGAAGAATATCAAGAGCATAAGAGATTATCACTGGCTTACCTCACCGAACTAAGACGCGTAAAGCTGGTAATTGGGTTGTATAACGAAAAACACTTTACAGGTCGAATGTCTCTAAGTGAAAATAACTGGTTTGTCTTGGCTTTCGGACAGCAGCCGGTGTAGATACAACTTGCCAACACTAGAATCAACTGCAAGATTCATCAAGATAGCAGGTCTATATAAAGTGCTTTAGCGCTTGGCAGCGGATACAATAGATTTTCTTGGCCGCAGTGTCTTGCTTCTGCCCTTATTATTGTTCCATTCTAATGTATGGAGCGTATCTAAGTATGTCGTGGTGAGAGCTGCAGAAGCTGACTGGATGAGAAGGAGGAAAAGTTTGTTCAACACCAAGTATTCTCTCAGAACCTGGGCTGCCGAAGGGAAGCGACCGTGACAAGCCTGAAAAGTTTTGCAAGAAGCTACAGGCGGTTCTTACGGGTTGAAGATCCTGTGTGGGTAGATAGACGGTCGCCGGAATACCACAATAGGTCGAATGGCCTTCGGGTGTACTCGCGGTATGCGAAATGCGCACCTAACATAACCGAAGTTACGCCTGGAGCAGACTAAAATGGCAGCGTGCTATGGGTGTGAATATACAGCAGGGGCTGGCATTAGTCTGAGCAACGTAGGCATTAGCATAAATATTCTATATTTGTCTTTGGGTTAAAGCAAAACAGTTACATATAACAGAATCAGCTGAAGTGCTTCTACCTAATAAAATTGTATTTATTCTCCACCATAAAATCGCTTTATTTCAAATCAATGAACAGCATAAATACATAAAAACTTTCTAATCTTTCACATAAGATGCAGATATGTATAAGATACATCTAACTAAACCAAAAGGAACCTTTTGAAAAATAAAATTTACCATTTAGACCTCCCGAGTTGTTTGTCATATAGCGTGGCTAACTGGCTAACGCCAGTTTCCCCAAACTCTAAACGAATTTTATGTATTTATCTCACATTTATTTTTTTAATAATAAAAATGCGTAACAAATTGTTACTCTTTGCGTTCTTTTGCTTCGCGGTTAGATTCCACAGCAGTTAAAAAAAAAAGAACTTGTTGTTTCTTTTTCACTCAAAAGAAATGACTTCTTCCTTTAAAATGCTTTGATAATCTTTTGTTTTGGCAAAAAAAAAGTGTTTTGATGATGGTGGATTTTCTGATGAGAAATTTTTACTACATGGACAGAAAAAATATTAATTGGCAATTAAAGATAAAATGTTTAAAGCTAAATTAGTTATGGACGAAAAAAGTAAATTTTATTCATATTTAATTTATTTTTAATGGATTATAAAACCAGGCAGTCAAATTTTGATTGTCTTTAAGCTAATGATGAAAGTTATCAATTAAACATGAGACCTTAACGAAAAGCTATAACAGATACACTTCAAAGCGATCGCTTTTTACCTGCAGGCGGGCAAAGGGTCTACTCTATAATTCCATTCGAAAGGAAATATTCTCGAAACAAAATTTATTAGACTTATTAATTCGAATGATCCTCCTGAAAAGGTGGAAGGGGTGACCACACGTAGACAGGCTCGAAGGGGGCCAAAGAGCCACTTGGCAGGAAAGACGGTAAGTTGCTTAGATATAATCGAAGTACCTTAAGCTGGAGTACTCCGTTAGTGGCAGCACAAGGAAACTTAAAGCATCATCTGATTCTTGCAGACTGTACATACAAGACGCTGGGACGGTTGCGCACATTGTGTGTGAATGCCCGGCACGGGCTAGCCTACGGTTTACGTTCCTAGGGGCATCTAAGCCTTCGAAAAATGTATTGTAACGGTCGCCCTTATTCCTCATCACGGAGTCTTTTGTAATTGCTAATTGCATTTATCTAGAGCTTAGGTGCTCCATGACATTCATGCTGTGGTCCTAAGCCTTACGCTAGCCAGTGCTGGACATTCAGAAACAGTTTGTGCTACCGGCTCAGCCTATACCTCGGCAGTATCTTTTTACACTGAACCAACCGCCCCTTGCGAAGTTTTCTTGTCCATCGCTTTATAATCTCTCAATTGGCCAATAAACACAGGAGTTTCTGCAACGATTAACCTCTCAACCTCTTGCGTGGCTTAATTGTCCATCCTTATCGGAATCTCGTGGTCCAACTTTTTAGGAGAGATTGACCCCTCTACCCATCGCGAGGCGCTCTTGTCCATCTCTTACGGATTCCTCCCTTGGCAAATTAAAACCGGAGTTCTTTCAGGGAACTCGTATGATTCTCACGAGTTACGGAGAAAAAGATATAAAACCACAGATAGACTTGTATCCCGAGTTCACACATTAGAGAACAAAGATGACACTGAAGACGACACATAGCCGAAACCGGTTTGTCTCTAAACTATACTTGATAGAGGATGACGGAAATTCGTTCCAAAAATCTACATCGAAACACCATGTTGGAATATCAAGAATCAGGGAACAAGCGCCCTCATGGCCACGCATCCCTGGAATATGCTCTTCCACCGTGGATGTGTGATCAGATTTACGAAGCACCTGCCGGTGATGGCTCTTTCTCACGGTGGTCCGACCACCCTATGCGATCGCATAAGCACCACCGGAATAGCACTCATGCTCGTCCCATAGGCAGCAAATTAGGACAGAGGCTGCCAGGCTTCCGGTCCCACCCCTTGCTGAGGGGTTCGGAGCTATCTAATGTCCTGCCGTCAACGAATGACATTGACAGCTTCGGTCCTGCAGAACCTCCCTGCTTTGGGCATAAACTACAGCCACCACGTGCACCCCCGAAGGACCCTCACCAACAACCAGTCTGGAACCGAAGTTCCAGGGGCTACTGGTTCCCGTGATACCAGTTTACTCTTTCGGCACTGGTCGAACTTAGAAGCCATACATCCTTCCAGTTTCAGGATCCTGACCAGCCCCAGAACTGGTGCCCCTGTTTTCCACTAGTGACAATCCATCAAGGTGGCAGGGTTCACCAAGAACCCCGGGAGGGGGTTCCACCGTAGATTAGGGATTATTTTATAAGTGGTTGTTAATTTCTTTCCGCTATAATTAATTAACCGGACTTCTTGCAGAGACAGACATTATCGATCGCTACCTCAAGGACTCTTAAGTCAAAACTTCTGGCAGTACACTCGGTTATTGCGAGCCATATCTTTGTACCTGACAGCTGACGGCACTTGATGCGTCAGAACTTTAATTTAGTTACTTGTCTTGCCTAGTTTGTGATATTATTCTGGACAAGTCTTATAAGATCCGTCAAAATATTGAACTTTGATTTGATAATGTCTGAAAGAATCTTTCCAAAGTCTTCTGCTGTGTGCAGAGTGAAGACATACATACTTATTTTTCTTGAAGTACTACTAACAACAATTTATATTAAAAGGAAAACTAATGTTTTTTGTTTTATTAAGAAAAAAAATATTTTTCTTACGAAAAATTTACTTCTTACCAGAAATAACTTATTTCAAAGACAGTGTAAATTTAGGAGTATTTTATTTCAATTCTTAAGTGCGAAGTTAATATTAAATAACATTTTATTTGCATGATGATAAATGATTATTTTTCCTAAGAATGAAAAATAAGGTGTTCATTTTAAGAAGAAAAAAAAAGTTTTTATTAATACAAGTTTTTGGTTTCTAACCAGAGATTAATTATGAGTAGATTTGCGGTATTTATCTTCAACATTTTTCTTTAGAGATAAAATTTTCAAATTTACAAAGAAGTACAAAACTCATAAATTGTTAGGTTTTCGTTAGAACTGAAACGACAAAGAAAACAAATATGTAACAATTAGTTAACTTTGACAACTCTGTCATGACAAGCTGCGTAGTCGGTTCTAGAGATTAAGGAAGGACTCCCGGAAAAGGTGAAAAGAAACCATAAAATATTTGTTTTAATTTATTTCTTTGTTTTTCCTTCACACTTGTAGGTGTCAATTTTAACAGCTATTTTTCTTAAACATATTTTTGGCGATAAAGAGTGTTTAATGTTTTTAGGAATTTGGGAAATAGATGATAGCACGATGTTTGAACCTGATAAGAATCTGCTAAAGGAAACAGAGCTTGTTAGTACAAGAAAGGAAACCTTAGCATTTTTTTCACCACAACAAATTAAATATTTGTAGAAGAAAATATAATAAAAATCCGTAATTAATCGTAAGATGAAATGTTTTACAAAGACTACTAGTATTTACTTTTAGCACTTGGGTAAGGAAACTTAAGAATTAAGACTGCTTTGAATTTGTTTATTTAAAAAAACCTAGAACATTTTAAGCATTTCTCCTTGCCTTTAATTCAATTGTTGTCCATAACTGTTTGTAATATAGTCCATTCCGATCTTTCAACTGTATCTGGTTACCAAAGTAGATTTTGGGCGTTACGTAGCGCCGCAAACGCAAAAGTATAATTTTATTAAAGTTCACCCAAATATTCCTGACATCATGTTATGACGACATATAGAATGTCGCAAGTTGGCATCCCAAATTATCTCATAGAAGTTGTGGGATTTTCGTAGTCCCACCTCCCATGGCAAACAGTCGCTTATCATGGCGCAATAGCGGGTTTCATGCTCAGTTACTTTACAACCGCCATAAGGGTTTAATTAAGCTCAATTTTCTATATAAGAATTTCATTATTCACCATATCATGATTACACCATAATTTGAATCCAATTTAGAATGCAACTATTATGATGTGTGTTTAGTGAGCAGGAATTTCAGCAAAATTAACGCATTAAATGTAATAGGCCATTAACTAGACGCGCCAACACCATTATCACGCTTATACAGGGTGTCCGCCGGGAAGGTATACTATTTTGTTTATAAGTTTTGATTAAATGAAAGAGAATGACACATATATTGATAAATGTTTTATTTAATGTCGCCAATTATGTATGGAATATAATATCAGATAAATGTCCGCCTCTGTTAGCCTCCCAAATACGAGCCCTTTTGAATACATTTTTCATTACATTCTCACACATTTCACGCGGTATTTCATTAATTTCATCACGAATATTTTATTTAAATTGCACCAGCGTTTCTGGTTTGTTTGCATAAACCTTGCTTTTTAGATATCCCTACAAAAAGAAATCCGGAACAGTCAAATCAGGCGACCGTGGAGGCCAATCAACATCACCATTCCTTGAACTTGTTGTGGAAAGAGGTCTCGCAGTACTTCCATTGTAATCCAGGCTGTATGCGATATGGCACCGTCTTGTTGGAATCACATGTTAGTCATGCAGTTGCGGCGTTAAAAAGTTTTCAATCATATCACGATACCGCTCCCAATTAACAGCTATCGTTACGCCGTTTTCAGTTTCAAAGAAGTAGGGTCCAATGATTCCTCCTGACCAAATTGCACACCAGACTGTCACTTTTAATAGATGCAAAGGTGACTAATTATAATAATAATTAGAGGGGTTTCCATTGCCCATAACCGACTATTCTGTTCATTCACATGTCCATTCAAATGAAAATGTGCCTCGTCAATAATTAGATTTTTTAATGAAAATCGAAGTAGTCATGGGCGAGCTGTGGCATATGTACGGCGGCGTAAATGGTCTTCTGGAAAAAGCTGTTGTGTCAACTGAATCTTACATGGAAACAAATGCAAATCTTTGTGCAAAATTGTGGCCAAAGTTGTTTTTTGAAGACCAAGCTCCTGAGCACGGTGTCGAATTGAGGTTGATGGATTGTTTTGAACACTTTCTTGAACAGCAGTAATGTTTTCAGCCGATCTTACGGTACGGTATGATCCATGCTTGGTCCTATCAGCTACGGTCCCTCTTTCTTCGAAATCATTCACTACACGATAAATAGTGCGTCTTGTTGGCACGTTGTTTTTGCCAAAAATTTCACGTAACTTTCTCATCGTCACAGTAATCGATGATTGATTTTGATAAAATGTTTTAACGATTAAAACACGTTGGTTTACCGAATATTTTTCCATAATAAATTTGCCATGTCTCTAGTTCCCGACTGCCAAATAGGAACTGTCAAGACTAATGTTTACCAAAATGGCGCCAAAATAAAGTAGTGTACCTTCCCGGCGGACACCTTGTATAAGGGATGATTTTTTAATTTGATTTGGGCTTTGAAGATTAAAAAAAAACACAAACAATTTGTAAAAGTGCATGAAATAATTATTTCTGCCGATACTTTTTAAAGATTATTTGGTGTAACTCTTGTCCGTGACTACGTCGTAGCTGGTCCATCTGTGAATTCCAATTTTTGCATACTTTTTTTCAGCGTTTCGGCATTTCTCACCAATGGCAGCTGTAAGGTTGCCTTCCAACCTCATGTAAAATAAAAAGAAATATAAATTAAGCTTTTACTATATTGGCTTGCAGCAAAATTTCAAGCCTAACCTTTATTTGATTCAAGAAAGTCCTCAACAAATATTCTATATCTAGAAGTAAAGGTCATTGCCAGCCACTTCTACGGCACTGAGTTTTTTTTTTTTTAATTCAATATAAAGAAATTTGTTAAAAAAGAATATTAAATGAAATCAGCATTTGTGCGTATCTGGGTGGCTGTGTTGTTTTCATATTCGTTTTAAGTATTAACATTTTTCCCTGAAATTCATCTTAAATCCTTTTGTATTTAACACAGCGCGAGCCGAAGAACGAGAGTATTATATTTACTTTGCTTTTCTCTTTTTTCTCTTTTATTCATGAATATTTTTCTTTTTTGGTTTGGATCGAGTAGATTTAAACCTTTTTTCTTTTTGCAAAATTTCTCATTTTCACATTCGCCAAATCGTACATAATTAATCTGTCAGATTATAGTGACATGTCACACCAGATGATATGCGTTAACGGTATTTAATTTCTCTTGTTTTACTTAAAGCTTTAACATTGCACTAGCACCCGCATACAAAAATACATTTCTTTACATGTATGCAAACACTTAGTCGCATAATACACATGCCAATAAACGATGTGAAAAGCAAAGAAACCCCAAACGAAAGAATCGGAAAAAACCAACCTCATTGGAAAAAAATTAATAACGAAATTTTCCTGGCACATGTTTGTACTTGTATACATTCCCTTTCATATGAATAATGATTTTTATTTTGAGTGGCTGATTGCATTACGTCGTCATCGCCATTAAATCGTTAAAAAAATGTTAATTGATTATGTCGCCAAATGCAGACATAATAAATACCGCAAAGAGAAGAATAAATAATGCTTAAGGACAAGTACTTAAGTAATAATGCAAACGGAATTATTAAAGAAGCACAAAGAGAATTTTAATTGAAGTAAAGGTGAAATGAAAATGAACAGAAAAAGGATTGAAATTGCTGTTTAATCGAACTGACACTGAACTACAGCTAAAACTGCTCTGACCATGAAAACTTAGACTGAACTTGAAGTGTAATCTAATTGAACTTAAAACACAACTGTACTGAAGCGAAAACTGAACTGAATCAATTTAATCAAAATTGAAATAAATTTCAATTCAACCGCAGCTCTGAGACTTAATCAAATTAATTTATTAAAGAACTGAACTAGAAGTGAGAGTAAGTTCACACGGAGCTGAATACCTATTTAATCTAAAATACGGCAATTATAGTTAATTCAACACGAAGTGAAACGAAACTAAAACTAAAGTTTCCGAATTTATAAAATTATTATTTATTAAAAGTAAAACCGTGGTACCAGCGAGTTAGAACTGCAATGAAACTGAACCGACTCTGAAGCAAAACTGCAACTAAACTTATGGAAGCTAAAAGCGAGAGTGAAACTGAAATGAAAATGTAATAACACTGAATCGAAGTGAAACCGCAATAATTCTGAAATGAAATCCAACTGAAGCTGAGCTGACAAAGAAGTGACCCAAAGTGCAATCGCAGTGAATTGATACTGAAGTAAAACTGGACAGAAACCGGAACTAAACCGAAATTTTTACCAACAGTGAGCTGAAACTAAACTTAAACATAACTGACACTGAACTAAAATAGAAGTGAAACTGAACTGAAACCGACCTGAAACACAAACTGAATTAAAACTGAACTGAAGATGAACTTGTCAACTTGCAAACTACAACAGAGTAAATAATGCAAAGTCTACGACGACTTGTCTAAACCTAATACAGGTCTATGTAGAGGAACTATAAAATGCCAAACAACTATGACTTAGTTCCACATAGCTGTGGTGTCATGTCTTAAAACTTTTTGTTAAATTGCAGAAAAACTGCAAACTTTAATGACCCATATGCAACAGCGTTTCGTCAAGATATTTGTTCAAATGTGAAATGTTTGAAGGGTAATTGCTGCTAGTATTTGAAGGAAATTAGTATAGGGTGCCGCAATAGGAGTGTACACTATTTCATTTAAAAATAAAACACGTATTTTTAGAGCGAGTTGTGATATTTTTATTGCATTGTAAAGTAGACATGATTCGATTAGGAAAAAAGAAGAGGGAGAGTAGTAGTGTAGTGGAAATTCGGCGTAAACCTTCTCACATTAACAGAGGCTGAAGAGACTTCTGCAGAGAGTTTATTCCAATTAAAGGCAGCACGGCTAAATAACTAGTCCATTAGCCAAACTACTACGAACAAATGTGAGGAACATTTTGTACGTACAAAGCAGGAACGAGTTCCCTAAATTCATTGGAGCACATTCCGTTGTGGTAACAATGGAACAATGATACATAAGACGTATTATGTCGATGTACCCGTGAGTCAATATAGTTAGATACCCTTCTGTCAGCCATAAGTAGCCACGTCCTTCTTATGCACGGTCGAGAAGCTTCAAAATAGGCTTTGAAGCGCCGGCTCATACATCAGAGTTGTATTCTATTTTAGATATAGGCAGTGTAAATTATTAAGAGAGCATATGCAGTTAAGTATCTCTAAGAGCGTTTGGAAATACCAAGGCATTAAGTGCTGCTTTTGCGATCTGAAAAATGTTGTTAGTACAATGAACATCACACTGGATTTTCTTGCCAAGAGAACTTCATGAGCTTCATGAACTTCATGAGCCTTAATACCAATAATTTTAAATGCCCCACAAATTCAATTTACCACAAAAATTCAATGAAAAATCGAAATTTTAGAATTTCACCAAGAAGCCAAAACAACCCAAAAAATCAACATTCTATAAAAAAAATTCAACGAAATTTATGTTTAACATAAGTATATAAAAAAAAAAATTCACCACAATATTTAAAAATCATAAAAACCTCAATTGATCTGAAATATAAAATAAAAAAAAATTTACTATAATTTGAGAACCTAACAAAATTCGAAAATTCACTACAACACCAACAAACAATAGTTTAAACATTTTAAATTACAAAAATATTATGTTATTCAAAAATATCGAAACTGCACACAAATTCGAAATTAGGCCAAATTCTGAATTTATCACATCGAAAATTCACCACGAATTCAGCAAAAATTTTAAAAAATTTACCAAAAAATTAAAGCTCATAAAAATTATAAATTTGACCAAAAATCTAAATTAATCTGAAAAAACAAATAACTTGTTTCACCAAAATTGACAAACCCAAACTACGGTCCACAAATTAAAATTTCAAAAAAAATTTATTTAAAAAAATTGGCAATTTTGCTAAAATTTAAAAAATGTTGAAAATAAACCATAAATAGAAACCTAAAATAAAAAAATTTCATTACTATAAAGTCAATATTTTAGAGAAAAAATAGCACAAAATCCAAAATTTCCAAATTATGCAATTCTACCACAAAGACGTTAATTTAACCAAAAAGCCGAAAATTAAAAAAAAAAAACAAAATGTTATTAAAGCGTCATAATAGAATATATGAATGTTACTCAGTAATTTCACTACAATTTGCGAATTCACCAAGAAATTTAAAAATTCGCCAACAAATTAAAAATTTACCAAAAGATTTTAAAATCATCAAAATTAAATATTTTACAAGCAATATAAATTAATCTGATAAATAGAAAAAATCGAAATCTCAAAACAAGTTAGGAATTCACTAAAATATAAAATTCTGCACAAAACCAAACTGTAGTCTTAAATTGTTAAATTACCAAAATAACACAATTTTCGAAAAAAGTAAAGTTTCAAGAAAACCGAAATTGTAAAAAAATACGAAAAGTTTAAAATTTGGTAAATTTTTGTATTCACCAAAATATCGAATATTACCCACCAAATCGAAAAACTGGAATAAAACAAAAATACCACAAAACCCAAAATTCACCAAATTTTAAAATTTTACAACTAAAACTGTAATTTTACCAAAATTTGGCAGTTTCACCAACAATTTTCAAAATATCAATATTTTGCGAAAAACGTCGCAACTTTCATGAAACCGATATTACACAAGTTCCAAGACACCTATAATTTACAAAAAACATAATTTTCACAAACAACTGACGAATGAAAAACTTCAACATATTTCTAAAATTTGACGAAAAAATTCATCCAAACCCTGAAACTAAAACCAAAAACTCTAAATTTGTTTAAATATTAAAAATTTTATTATAAACCAAATTCCGCAATTCACAAAAAAGTCGAGAAAAAAAGAAAAACAAACGAAAGACGAAAGGAGAGTTTGAATGTAAAATCAGATGACTAAAACCCGATGCCAAAATTAAATATCGCAAACAATTCTTTGGACCGTAAAAAAACTGTAGTACATTTTTAAAAGTTCATAAGATTCGGCGCATTCGAACAAAGCTCTCTCTATTTAATAATCGCAACAATCACAGGTGACAGCTGTTAAATATCAGAGTCACCACATATTTCTAATAGTGTATTCTCCCGATAGCTCATTCAAGAAAATGTTTACAGAATTATTTTTGTGTGCTTTGTTAAAATTGCTTTCTAGAAACATAATGAACAAAAAGTTTTTTTAATTATTTCCTTAAAATTTATTTTCCCACATTAGCAGTAGGCTTTTTGAAAAATTTGACATATTTAGAACAGCATGATATATTATTTAAAAGTTATTGATTTCCGCAAAGTATTTTGAATAATTTAGTGACATTTAAACACTTACCGTTGTCGCTTTTTGTCGGCTTTAGTATGTTGCAGGAAGTATATTAAGAAATTGTTTGTATGTGTCATACGGGCTTTAATAGGCGCTATTTGTGGCCATTGTAAAGCACGCAGCAAATATTAATATCACTTTCTTGCTATCAGCAATTGAATATTTCAAACACATTGTAAAATCTGTAATATAAACAAAATGAAATAGAATTTTATTAGGTCTCTATTACAGAAAATATTTATTAGGATTTCCTATTTTTACAGCTGACAATCAAGTATTCAATAAACCCCAAACAAAACAATCACCATAGAAATCCCTCACAAATACTTAAGAAGCTCTCTTGAATTTTAATGAAACTTCCGTGGCCAGACAAAGCGGTTGGCATGAAGTTTAGAGGAGACACAATGACTATTAAGTAAAATCGACACATTGTCACAATGTTTAAATGTTAGAAAATAATGAAATTGATTTAGTTTTAATTAAGACTTTTTGTAAAAACAAAACAAATGAAAACGAAATATGCGTCTACTGAAAATCAAATGAAATATTAAAATTATTGAACACATTCGTTAAGGCGGTTGCACTAAATCACTTTTCAGTATTCATTGAAGTAAAAAGAACACAAAACCGATGTTGAATCCTTTTTCGGTGAATAAATTTCAAATAAAATTTTTATATTTATGCATTAACAAAAACGGGATGGCACTACAATTTAAATGGCTATCCAGAGCGTACCTAAAGCCTGCTGCATATTAATTAGAAAAAAGGAGCAAGAAATAAAGAACAAACATATTTTTTTTGTTTGCTACCCACCACCCTATAGGTGGCAATTTTGTTCAGAGCTAAAAAGGCTTAAAATTAGGTTATGACCCCTATGAAATAAGTCTTTGAAGTTATTAACAGAATATACGAGATATTCCACAAATATTCGTGTCAAGAAGCTACATGCGGCAGCGATGTCCCGTAGTACCGATTTTACGGGTAACATAACTGTCCAGATTCAGACTCAAAATTCGAGTTGACTGCTTCAATACACCCGCACGTTAATAAAAGGAAACATCTCCGTTTCCTCAAGAATGTGTTCAAGAACCCCGGTCAATTTCGATTAGCGCAAAAGAACTTAGCTTTCGCACAAATCCTACTAATCGAAAAGGTTAGCGCTCATACGCTCCTCATACGACTAGGTTATTGAACAGTAGGAAATAGACTACGACTTCAAATAAAAAGTAGCGGATTTGGTGTCCCTTTTCTTTGGCAACTGTCAGTCAGCATCTGGTGGTCAAATGCGTGTTGCTTGGTTCAGTGAACCATCACCTTAACTGAAGTATTGTCGAAAACATCGCCATTCTCTTTGCTGAAGAACTAAAGGTAGCCAGCTTTTTGCATACATCATTTGAGCTTGAGTTTACAAGCAAAAGTTCGATGGCTAAGAATGGCGGTACCGCTAAGAATAGGTACGAAAACCCGCGTGATTTCGTTATCATTAATTGTAGGCTATAATAGCGTGCCTTGCCAGATCTATTGTGCAGCCAATCTAGAAAAGTGCACGACTTTTGATAAATCTCATAACTATTCTGTGCTTTATTTGAACTAGGATGTCTGGAACTAGTATTCCATTGTTGAGGTAATTAAGTCTGCGTCTTTCTAACGCATGGAAACCTCATAAAGCATATTCCTCTCGACATTTCTGCTGAGATTTAGAATAGCCTATACCTTAATACTTTTTGGGTTTATTCTTGGGCTGTCTTGTAACCGATTAGGTCCATTTTTCCTTTTCCCTATTAGGTTATTTATGTAGATATTGTTTTCCACACAGTAGGGTTCTGGGCATATAAAATGAGTACCTGCGCTCTTTTTGGCCGGATCGTATGCCCTTTAATTGCCTACATGATTATATTAGAGTAACTTAATTCTTCGCTGCTATGGTCTCGAGGAGCTTAAAGCACCCCACCCAACTTTGATTGGAATAAGTAGTAAGCTAATGACTTTAAAGCTGTATGGATATCCGAGAGAATGCATATTTTGGTACGGAAAGGGCCCCTACATTATCTAGCACAATGCTCTAAGGCGTGGACTTCTGCTTGAAAGATGGAAGCTTACCTTATTTCTGGTGAACTCAGTAACGGGCATTCAAAGACATGAAATGGCCTTTGGCATTATTACAATTTTAAAAGTGAGGTTATCTTCAGCAGTTCTATACCAATAAGGCGTAACAAACGATCACCATAAACAGCAACACAGCTCTAAATTATTGTGGTTTGTCTGTTACAACCAGCCCAAATTGAGGCTCTTGAATATTCACCCATGAGGGAGGCTATCTGAACCATACATAAGGTTTTTAATACGCCTTCGTGAAATAGTGTTGTTTATATTCGACCACAATCATGTTTCTCTACAGGTTTTAATTCTAAGTCTAATACATTATTCAGTAGCCAACGCTGGTGGGCTCAAGGTTCTATCGTTTCACTGTATTTTTTTTAGTTTGATAACAGTTTTGGTTTCGTTACACTCAAAGCTCCACATTTTAAATTTTGGCAGGTGCCCAAAAGTCTTTTAGAATTTTTTATTACGTTTGTGTTTTCTTCGTCTAGCGTATGTCCATCTTTCATTCTGTTTTTATATGTGTGTCATTTTACATTATGGTCATTGTCGGCATAAGTAGTTTTTTTCTATTCCACTGATACTATTTAACATACCCTTTCCCCTTTTTATATTTACCACACAATAACATTTCGAAATGAACTGAATAAATAGTAAAAAAAAATCAAAGCCCCAAACACTTAGGAAACGTTAATAGTTTTACTACAGATTCAAATGGTTTATTTAACAGACTGTATAAATACTGAGTTCATATGGGTTTCTTATACACGTAAAATGAATTCAAATGCATTCAGTTAAACAGCCAACCATCGCCAGCGTATCGCCGTATTGAAGGGATTACTTGTAACTCTTTGATTTCCTAACAGCCAGTAGATTTAGTTCAATATTATCATGTTTGTTATTGTTTTTGTTGGTTGGTGATACTTTATGTTAATATTGGTATTAATGAAAATAAGTTTTATAGGAAGTTGTTTGTGGTTTTTGTGCTCATGTGCACGTGGGTAGTGTGAGAAATTTAAAAATCTTGGTGCAAAAGTAAAAATTTATACAACTTATCACCCGGCTCAATCGGAGAATGTCCTGCATAAGGAGAGAAAAAAGATAATATCCATTAATAATTGAAACATTTTCGTTCAATTAAAAAATTCCGGGCACTTTTTGATACGAGGGCACGTGGATATTTTTATTTTAATATGAATATCCTTTAGAGAGATTCTATTATTTTGGAGCCGATTTCAAAGTGAATTGGCGTTAAAAAGATCCAGCTATGACCAAAGGTCTTATATAACTGACGATTATTTTAAATCAATCCGACAAATTATCGGTGAAATCTATCGCTGGTAGTCTATTCTACGAAGAGTTTAACTTCGATCCACTTTAACCAGCAGGCAACTCTGAATATATCAGGGGTCGTATCTTGAATTTGATGTCCGATTGAAAAACTATCAAGGGCGAAATTGAAGCAGCTTTCCACATTATGATCGGACCACACGATCCGACGCAGTGTACAAAAAAATAAAAGGGCGGTATTCTGGCGCGGTGCAAAAAATGTTTTCTGAAATCATTTCTAACTAATTTTTAATCCTTACCCTTTGTTTTCGAGCCCTTGTAGTAAACACATCATCCTATTATTCCTATATTAAGCGGAACAGGAAAACCACTGCAGGGAGTTTAATTCACGAATGAATTATTTACGTTTTCTTTTATATATTGTGCGATCGCGGGAAAATCGCTTTAAATTTAAGTTGTTACGTTTGTGCTAAAAACATTTTTTTAGCGTGACTGCCAATAAATGCCTAAGAGCGGAATAGCGATCTTAGAGCGTAAAAGATTTTACACAAGAATATTATTTAGAAAGTGACTAAAAAATAGATCGTTTCAGTAGAATTTTATTTTGACTGGTGACGAACGGCTACAAGATTTTCTAATGTATCGAGAAAATTCCCAAATATCTTAAGGACCATTCGAGTCATATTCTAAAATTTTTAAGAGAACATTACCGCTACTGGCTTGATTTCCATCGAAGATTTCGTGATACTTCCTACCACAAAACACAGAGTATGAGTCTGGGAATCATATTAAACTAAAGCAAGGCAGCAGAGGGACACTTTTAAAATTAGGTGAGTTCGGCGAGAAATATGTTGCGACCTTTAGGATCAGCACATCACATAATTTAATGTTTCTGCATATTTTTTAGCGACGTTATGCCGATAAACTAGCTTGCTGCCTTTCAAAATATTACTACACGCATTATTAGAGAGATACCAGGCATTTTGGAAAAAAGGCTTCTAAATTAAATTCCTCACAGGCGACACTTAACATGAAGTCTAGAGTTGTGTCGGGCACGAATTAGTGCATTAAATAGACAGATTACCTTAGAAATTTTACAACAATTACAAAAAAAGCAAACAATTTATTTAGATGTATCATACATTCGAATTAAAAATTGCTTGTTGTTGCTTTTGTAAATCTTGTAAAATTGCAACCACCTTTCTAAAATAACAGCTCGATTGAAGGAATTAGTTCGTGACCGACACAACTCTAACCAAGTCATATCAACAATGTCTTTTTATTTAATGCTTCTCTAATGACTTTCTTGTCTGAATTTCTCTTACAACCCTCGCTTCGGTAGCTTACGTACAACACATCATTCTTACAAAAGAATCTTAAAAATAATAAAAAATGTGAGTAGCTTGTGTTATTTTAACCCCTGCTCACTGGCACACTACTGCTTATTTAATACCATGTTTGGGCCCAAAAGGAAATAAAAGGTATAAACGTTTGTTGTATTATGTTAATTCGGTAACAAATTTATATGTATATATTTTTCTATATCTTAACAAAAAGTTTTTGTGGTAACAACCAAAACGTTTAACTTATGTACGATATGTTTCTTTAATCGCCATAAGAAGAAAAAGTCACTTAATAAAACATAGTGTTAGTCGGCTTAAATTTTAATAGCCCTCTCTAAGAAAATTAGTTTTCATTTATAAACACTTGTATTTTTCTTCAATTTGATTTTAAATTAATTATATTTTTTCGTTTTATTGTATTAACAAAATCATTACAATAAAAATCAATTTGTTAAAGCGAGTTTATTAGAAAAGCTTTAATTAATAAAATACTAAAATAAGGCTTTGTTGGCATTGATTAGTTTTTTAAGCCAAATTGTTATGAGTGGTATTAGTGGGATTGTAAAAGAGAAAAAAGAAACTACGGCGCACTTGAAAACAGCCACAGAAAAGAAAATTTGTTAAGGTGGTCTGCCCAGCACCTGAGACTATCAGCTATATGACACCTAATTTCGTATTATTACTTTCATTAAAAACTTATCAATTGTATTAAAGGGCTTGTGATAGCTTTGAAAAGTTTAAGATTTTAAGCGGACATTAAACCTAAGCTTTGCTTTTTAAGTTGGCTAACTAAAAAAATTCCTTACTCGAGTGACTTAGGTACCCGCAAAGACAAAACACGGTTGAGAAAACCATAATCTAAGACCAACGTATTAAAAATGGAAGGGTATTCATACCTCTCAAAAGTGGCATCGACAACAAAGCAAATAAAAACGTTTTGTTTGCCATAAGGCCGAGTGGGACCAAGAACTCTGGCAACTCCGGTTAAACCTTCTCAACATTCCTTCTGATCATGAATACTTGAATTTTAAATATTAAAATAACTATAATGATTAAAAAATAATATTATTTAAACTTAAACTAGATAACTAGATAATGTTGTATATAGGCGATATGTGGGATAAAACTGACAACACTGCTTGGGATGGATTTTTTGGCAAGAGGTAGACTCATAGGTAAATTTTTTTAAATAAACTTTCTATATTGGAAATAAGGCGTTTAAGCTCAACTCTAATTTCTTTTAGTTTGCGGTGTCACTTTTTCTCTCTTTAGTAATCAGTAATTTCTGCAATGCTTCAGGATCATCCAACCGACTACATCAGCTAAATCGAAATATCAATGCAGCTTTCTCGGAAGGAAGTAGATCCCTTTTCGATCCCCTTCTTTCACGAAATTGATGTCAGACAACGATAATTTACAATCACCCTACTATTAATCAAGTCTCATGCTACCACTAGCCTTTACTATCGTCTATAGTGATGTAAGACTGTCGACTGGTCTCACGGAGTCTCTTGTAATTGCTGGCATGTGTTTAAGGCTTAGGCCCACCATGGTTTTTACACCGTAGTTTCTGCAGAGATTAACCTCTCCGCCTCTTGTGAGGCTTCATTAGTCATCCCTTTAATTGAGTAAATTATGTCCTACTACCCACACAGAGCTCCATATGCACAGGTAAGTCTGTATTGAAACTGGAGATCGATTGGTATCCAGTATTTGCATACTTGAGACCAATCACCCTCTCGGCATCCCTGGCGTATGCTGTTCCACCGTGGATTAGGGATTTTTTATACTTGCAGAAATTTTTGGCAACAACGTGCCAACAAGACGCACTATTTATCGTGTAGTGAATGATTTCGAAGAATGATTTCAAAGAACAACTTTAGCCACAATTTACACAAGTGCTTCTTCCAGAAGACCATTTACGTCGCCGTACATATGCCACAGCTCGCCCATGACAACCCCGATTTTCATGAAAAAATCATAATGAGTGACGAGGTACATTTTCATTTGAATCGATATGTGAATAAACAGAATAGTCGGTTCTGGGCAATGTAAAACCCTCAAATTATTCATCAGTCACCTTTACATCCATTAAAAGTGACAGTCTGGTGTGCAATTTGGCCAGGAGGAATCATTGCACCTTACGCTGGAGCAACACTAACAAAATATTCCTGATGAAATTAGGCAAATACCGCGTGAAATGTGTGAGAATGTAATGAAAAATGTGTTCAAAAGGGCTCACATTTGTGAGGCTCACAGAGGCGGACATTTATCTGATATTGTATTCCATACATAATTGGCGACATTAAATAAAACATTTATCAATATACGATCCATTCTCTTTCATTTCCCGGCGGACACCCTGTATAAGTCAGAACTTTTGACAGTGCACTCAGTTTCGGCAAGCCATATCTTCTTAAAACTTTTAAACTAAAAGTTTTACGAAATGTGTTAAAAATGTAACAAATTATATGCATTTAAAATTTAAATTTGTGTGTTTTTCTAAATTTATTAAGTAACAAATTCTTGGCATGGGGTGGTGGCCAGCATGGAATGATGTTAGCAAGCTGCTGGCGTTCTACTCAAAGTAGCGCCACAGTTAATATTTAAACCATATATTTTTCTTGTTTCATTTACACATGCTTCGATAGTTCTATGTGGCAAAATAAAAATGATAGCAATATATGATAAATGTTTTCAGAAGAAAATAAATAAATTAGGATGAAAAAAGTTTTAGTTTTAACATGCCGAGCCAGCCAGGGTCATTGTCATGTTCAAAAGGTTTGTGGTCAATACGAATTTGTCTATAAATATTTTTAGCTATAAAATTAAATATCTACATTTTCTTAATTAAAAGGCAGCCATTAAAAAGTTAAAATTACTATTTTTTTGTCGACACACAATCAGTCATTTCTTGGCACAGCTGTGAATTTGTTCATATTTCACCTCTTGATAAGGCAAGTTCTATCAAGTTTATTTATGTTTAGTGTCACAGTAAGTGTTCCAACTTGTATTTAATTTTATTAGCGTTTTCTTTTCTATTAATTTTCTTTTAGTTCTCCGTAACTTGCTGCTTTTTTCTACTCTCCATCGCCGCTGTTATCCGTAAGAATAATGATTTTTATTAGCATTTTAACAGCAAGTCAAGCTATTCGATACCAAAATTAATGTTATTTTTTTTATCGAAAATGTTTTTTTTTTTCTTCTTTATTAAAGATTTTCTAGCATTTTTAGTTTGATCCCAGTATGTTGCAAGTGATAGAGTTGGGTTTAGGTTGCTTTATTTTTATTAATTGCTCGTAAATCCGTTACAATGACAAAGTATATCTTGTGCCTTAGAAGCTGAATAATTTATATTGTTAAGAATAATAATCTTAAGTTTTCTGTTTAGATAAATATTGTTTTAGTGTTAGTTGGCAGAGCCTAATTTTGGTTTAAAATTTTGTTCTGTTCACCAGACACCTGTTTCCAATGGAATTGAGAAAATATTTGCTTAAAGTTTTTTTTTATTTTCTTATTAGGGAAAAATCATTTTAATAAAAGCGAATAAAAAGCGATAAACACCTTTTGTGGGCATATTGAATTAATGAAAGAATTTTAACGCTCAAAAGGTTTCCAGTAGTGACGAGTGGATTTCTACACAAAGAGAAATCACCGATAAATTAACGGAATGACCGTTATGTACGAGTTGCATATGTTCGTGCTACCTACACTAATCTCTGACATTTTGAGGTTGGCTTAATTCGAGTGGACTTTTTTCGTCGAAAATATGACCGATATCCATGACATTATCTAGCGCAATCCGGGACGTGTAAGAAATTGTTCTTACGAAGACATCAACTTGGTGAATTTTTTATCGACATGTAGATCTAAAGCTGAAATAAAACCTGAAGGAAATTTATTATAAAAACATTCGAGCTTCTGCCGATGTAGCCCAAATTTGGGGATAAGCAAGTAATCAGCAAAATAGCCAGATATGGAATGATGGCACGTGCTGCGCTCCGGGACAAGAGCCTCATTATTCAATTCTAACTTTATCGATTAATAATTTATAACGGTTTATGTGTTTCCGACAGAACGGCACAACTTTCACAGTTTTAACGCATAGATTTCTCAAGTCGAGGAGATGCAAAGTGATCTCCGGGATTTTATCCATTTTTCTTTGTGGTATTTCATAACCTTATGACATTGGCCTGCCTGGGCTAGATTTATCGGACTTAAAACCTCGACGGTAATTCGAGCAATGTCATAGTCTGCACTTAATGCCATTGCCGTTCAAATGAAGCAAAAAAGTCGCGGATGCAGTGGGGGTGGGGTAGAAAATGTCTTCCTCCAAACTATTTAATTAATTTATTATAATTTTTCCCTACAAACATTTTAAAAAAATTGAACAATTGTGTGGTTTGGTTAATACATGCACCTTCTTCAAAACTTAAGCTAGATCCGCGCTTGCCTCTAATCCCGTTGAATACAAGCATATATTTTTTTCAATTCTATAGTAGATACTAACGAGGGATCGTTGGCAATATATAGTACACAATAAAAAATGATAAATACGGTCCTTCTCCTTGTCAATTCAAGCTTATTCCATTGCAAAATTTGCAATATCTTTCTATCATTGCCACGATATCCCTTCAAAGCGAGGCCTGAAATAGTAATAGAAGTTAAGTACAGAATCTATGGCAAATTCGGCTAGGAGTATTGGTGCTTTTCGCATCTGATTTTCCTGCAACTGTCATGACGGGTATCCTCGCTCAAAATGCTGCTGGCAGCTAATTCAGGCAGGTTGCCAAAAAGTCCATCATTATTTCAGTGGGACTGTTAACAGCGTATTAGAGTGGTTCGACAAAAAAAGTTAAGCCTGTCACTCCGTAGGATTAACAATTAACTAAATTTATGTAGTCTTAAGAAAAGTTTTTTTTTCGCTTAAAAAATTGCATTTTAGGAGAAAAGAAGCCGAGATGCCAGAAGTAATATTAGGAATTTCATAAAAAAAACAAAAGGACCGGGATTTTGGGAGTGGGAAAAAAGTATATTTTAAATTTGTGTTAGGGGGAAGGATCCGAGATATTAGAAGTCATATCTAGAGTCGGACGTGCGATGGATAAAGAGAACGAAATTAAGCTGTTTTCTGACTACTAGTGCCGATACAGTCAGTGTACAAAGAACTAAAATAGCGGCATCTAGGGATGTGACAAGAAAGAATTATTTAAAGGGCAGGTTTACATAGTTTTAGGGGAAATAATTTGCTAGAATCGGACGTCCGATGGAAAAACCACCAACAACGAAATTCAAGTCGCTTTGAAACCACTGAAAACGATATGCTATATGTTATGATCGGGCTACAAATAGGAACGGAGTGTAGAAAAACTAAAATGCCAAGATCCAGGTGCGCTGCAAGAAATAAATATTTGAATGGCCAGGATTAAAAACTTTTAAAAGCGACTTCCGATTTTTTATTAGGGGGAAGAATCTGGGATATTTGAGGTGATATCTAGAATTTGACGACCGTTAGAAGAAACATGAAGGACTGCGTACTCCACGGTTTTTTATGTATTTGTAAGGTTTAAGTTAACAATACATTATATTAGAAGTGTAACCAAGTTGTGAAGCGTTAGAAAAAGTTAAGCTTGAGAACGCTTCTTGAGTTTTGTTTGTTACTGGAAATAAATTTTCTTTAAGGGAAAAAAATTCAGAAAAACTTTTTTAACAAAAATTTCTAATTTTAAAAAACGCTTTTAATAAAAATTAAATGAAAAATGATTATTAAATTCAAAACATAAATAATCTTGTCCAAAATAGTCATTAAATACATTTATGTTTAACCTATAAAACCCCCTACTAAAGCAAGATAAATAACCTTAAAGAACAATACACCTGCCAAAGATCAAATACAACGTAGTTTAAATATAAAAATCCTCCAGAGCATGATAAAGTAAGAAGAACAACAAGAAAGCAAAAATGATACAAGAAATACACCTGATAATATCAAAAACTCAATGAAATAATGACTTTAACGGTCAGCAGAACTCTTTTGTAAACCTAAAACCCATATTAAAGGTGAAATGAACAGCAAAAAAAAAAAAAAAGTGAAGACATTCGTAAAGAAAAAAATAAAATATTAAATATGCAGGACGACTTAGCCTGGTGAACATAACCTATAATCTTTAACAAAGCAAAGGAAGAAGCGTTAGCGTGTGTGCACCACATTCGCACCATAATTCTTTCACGGTCTGAATGCAAAGGACTATATGGTTTAGTATCAGGTCAGTGTAGCTGGTTCTAATAAAAATATATATTATGGCTTTTAATAAAACACAAAATAAATGCATGTTTTAAAGAAAGGAATAAAGAAAGGCAAAATGGAATGGAATCCTTCTTTTACTTTGGCTAAAGTCTTAGAGTTTAATCACCTGTACTTATTACCTGTCTTGTCTACCATTTTTTTTAATCTTCCATTTAGTTTTCCTTAAAAAAATACCCATCTATTAAATGCATAATGATTTTGTAGTTTCACCTTTGTGACCTTTCTTTATACTGGGAATTTGTTGGGTATGGGAAAAGTATCTTCTCAAAAGTTGAAAATAAAAAATTATGCCTTTAAAATTGCAAGTGGGAACAGATTTTTCTTCAACAGATCTTAATAAACACTGCACAAGTATTATAAAAATCTTTAAAAATGGTTATACATTTAAATATTTTGATTTCCCGCTTACAGTGGGAACAGTTTAGAACCCTCTTAACAAATACAGTATTTACTCCTTACTTATTCAAGCAAATTATAAAAGCAATTAATTTTACCTACATAAAGGTAAAATAAATTTCTGAGTGGAGCTACTATAACATATAAAATCAATAGTACCCATAATATTTGACAGTGGGATCAGTTAAAATCACCCTCAAACAAATGAGTAAATAAGGAAATCATAAAAGTTGATCAATTTAGTGAACTTAAATTATTTTAATTTGCTGGAAAGAGTTACCAAAATAAGAAAAATTAAAAGTAAAACAAATTTTCTAAATTTTCAGGTGAGAACAGTTTTGCTTTTAACTATCTCTATGCACATTTTTTAAATATTACAATAAAAATCTTATACATTTCTGACAAAACTGCACTAAAAAATTTGTTAAACAGATATATTTCATGATCTTAATTTTCAATTAACTGTACCTGAACTGAGAACAGCTGTAACTCAATTGCATAATAAGAATTCTTACCACACATTTTACTTATAAATAAAGAATTTAAAAGATACCTAAATAAATTCTTACAAGATTTTCAAATGGGAACAGTTTTTATTTTTACTGTTCACGCTTAAAATTTTTAATAAATAAAATACCTTTAATTGTATTTTATCTTGGCAGGAGATATTTAACAAAATATCTATGATACTGTACGTATTCTTGCTTTTAGTTTGTATTGGGAACAGTTTTCTCTTTTCCAAATAAATTTAAAAAAAGTAATTACCTTAGAATATCTTGGAAGGCTGATCTTTATAAAAAGATCCATTGTGTTTTATATTTGTAAGTTTTTATTGAGGTATTTGTAATCTTACACGAGAATTATGATCTCAAATTTACCTAGAGTTGCACATCAGTGGTATGTTTTATAATGAGAACACACAGTTTAAAAATAGTGATCAAAATGTACCCATTTGACTAATTTTAATACCAGTGGCAAGATAATGAAGAAAGTTTTCAAAAAAAACTTAACGCTTGATACGCGCAATTAAGTGCATGATCTTGCGATTAAGGAATGTCTGAATGGGACCAGTCGAACTGAGAGTCCAACGGACAGCATAATAATAATAAGGGAATAATAATAATAAGAATCCGATAGAGTTGCAGGATTATTCAGGAATTCGATAAACGACTACTCAACACTTGATAGTCCGACCATCACATGGGTGCTATGGAGTGGTCGGAAATGAACTAGCGAACGGTCTAGCAATTAAGACCAGAGGAGTCCAGAATATGGGCTTAAGTAGCGCAAAGTCGCTTAAACCCGCGAAGCCGAGCTGAAAACTTAGGCAGAGAAGGACCATACAGCCCTGTGGAATAAAACAAAGGTTGGGAGAATAATAAAAAGCGCCCGGGTATATGGAAACGGGGATAAAACAAGGAGCAAATCTAAAATCAGTAAGAGGGTGACTGTACGGAAGGGTTGTTTGGGTGCGAATAGAGATAAGATCTAAGCATGAAGAGAGGACGTCTACACAATGGACTTACTCTAGAGGATTGTTCAGGGAACTTACTTTTTATGAGAGTACAGACATTTTCAGCATGGAGAGTGGAAAAAGGACTGAAGAAGTTTTTAACATTACTGCTGCGAACTTATTTTCTTCCTTACCCAATATATTTATTTCATTGTATGTATTTTCTTTATTGTTCAAATAACTTTTAAGGATTTTGTATCCTGACGATGTATTAATTAAATTCATACATTCTCAAAAAATTTACTGCAACACAAACGATGAGTATTATTGCTTGCATTGTTGTTGTTCTTTTGATCTTATCATTCTTTTCACCATTTTCGTTCGTCCAAAATTCACCTGTAAAATTCACAGGGAATTGAAAAGTAAATTACAGTGATTTCAATAACAATTAACATTAAAACCGCCTGTCAATAACTGTAAGTAAATTAGTGTGCGTTACTGTACGTGTAAGTTTGTACAAGTATGAGTGTATTTGAAATAATTACACAGTTTATTTGACTATTCAAGTTCGCAAGGCATTGTAGCTGAATTAAAAGATGTGAATACTTCAAAAGTATTCCCTGCTCATGCCGGGCTGATAATTAATTTCTAACTTTGTAAATTGTTTTCAAAGATATGATTAAATTTTAATTGCCCCTTTTAAGTTTCAGTTAAAGTAATTCGTTGGAATGAGCATGATACGTTTGCTTACATTTACCTGTATTTCATGCTAATTGCTGCAAAGTAAAGTGGAGTTGTTGCTTGATTGCCAGCAATTATTGCAACACATTTACACACAAGTTGCATAATGTAGTTATGGTGAATGTGACTGTTTACTTCTGATAAGTAAATTAAGTGCTTCATAAAGAAGATGGAAGATTCTACACAGAATTAAGCTACAAAAAGAGCAATAGATGCCCAAGTGACCAGTAAAAGTTGTGAAAGTTGTTACAAAACTGAACTTAATTCGTAGACTTTGCAGGAAGTCAATTACATTCAATTGATTTTCTCATCGCTTCTTATTAAGGCAAATTAAATTTAAGCGGTTTTCTTAGAAATTCAACCAATTTGTTAAAATACCAAAAGGTGACTAACGTGGAGATACGTCTTTCAAGAATAAAATAAAAATTTAAGTAATAAATTTTTTTTGTAATTTCGAGGCTCCAAGTATTGGCCGGCATTGAAGATAATATTTAGAGAACAATGCAAATAATGTTCGCTAAATATTCCAAAATTCTCTAGGCGGGTCTCTCTAAAATCTAGACAACGGCAACACTGAACTTAGTGGCGAGCCGTTCTTTATATTGACGCGTTAAAGAGGGCCCTCTTCACACGTACTTTACAGCCTTTATTTTTTAAGAAATAAAACGTGCCAGCTTTTAAGTCAGAAACAGACCTGATCGCTGAACAAAGTTTTAGTAAAAAAATTGGGTAAAACGGGTTCGATTCAAAACCTCAACTACCTCCAACTCTTCACATAGTTGATTTTTTGATATATTTCATGCAGGAACCTCGAGTATAATGCGGATAAAAATCACGTTAATCGATAGTTTAGCGAATTAGTGCTCGTAAGTGCAATTGCTACTGAGGAATAATTGTTATACAAACTTCTTAGTAAGAAGTTGAGTAAATCTTAAGTGATAACGGAGGAACCCAAAGGCCAGTCCAGTGCGAAGAGATTTCACACATAGAGCGAACGAGCCTATTTTAACGTAGCCTCGGTGTTCAGTACACTGAGAGAGAGAGCAGAAGCATTATGGTATGAAGAGTTTTTGACAAGGGATGTCAATTGCGAGCTCTTATTTCTTTACAATGCGGAACACAGCATATGTATCAGTCTATACTTAACTAACATAAAATAAAAGGACAGCAGCGCTGCGGCCTTAAGGCTACCCAGTCCAGCTCTTCTTAAGGAAGGCAATATTATTGGACATGAAAAAATGCTGGACGCCGTCTGGAACTCTACATGTTTCGCTGTCTCCGATCACTTAAAAAATCTCATCAGTGAACGCTTAGCATGGGGAAACAATGAAATAACAGTAGATCAGGACTTACAGTTTTGGTAATTGCATAGGTTCCAGATGGAAGATGGCTGCATTGGGGCCGGAGTTCTAGAGCCATTCATTCTAGGCAAAGATGATCTTGACGTGCTTTAAACTTCTGGATATCCCAGCAGCGAGGAATTTAGTTACACTATGTAGGCAATGAAATGGGATACCATCTGGCTAAAAAGAGTGTATGTACACCTTTCCTATGAAGGGAAATAACGGGGAGTTAAAAAGGCATTTTAAAATTACAGCAGAAATAATATTCAACTCTACACTGAAATCTTCAGAGGACACTGCAGACTTAGGTTAGGTGAGTAGCTCGCATGCAAGGAGCTCACTCGAAGACCATTAGGCCAACGACCGTCTATCTATCCCCACAGCTACAAGATATCTAGTCCACAAGAACCAACTGGCGCTTCTCGCAAAACTTGCCAGGCTCGTCATTGTCGCATCCCTAAGACAGTCTAGGTATTCTGAAAGAATCTTTGCTCCAAATATTTGAGCATGTCTTCTTGTAGAGGCGAGCAGTCGCAGAGAAGGAGTTGAACTGAATCTTCCTCCTCCTCATCCCAATAGCTTCTACAGCTTTCACAACGTGAGATTCCATACGCTTCAACATATTTCCAATCATACAGTGTCGCCTTATGACGAAAACTAGCAGCCAGTAGGGCCTTCGTCCTTTCTTTATCTATTGAGGATCAACGAATTTCGGTCAATCTGCAAGTGGTTAATGTAGACCAACTGCGTGACGTTGCTTTCAGAGAGCATTACTGTAAAGTGTTCAAAAGTTCGGCTAGGGGTACTGATGTCCCTTTTGTGCTTTTACCATACTGCAGACCTAGCAATCACATTAATAAAATATGTGTTAGGAAGTGATTTTTGCTGACTCGGACAAGAGGAATAGGAAATATCAGAACATGTTTGATGTGATTAGCCTGCGATGGTAAGACTCAGACTTAATTACGAAGGCAGTAGAATACGAGTTCCTGACAACCCAATTGAAATAAATATTCTAGAAATGTTCTGGTTGGACACGAGATCTGATGGGCGTGGGGCTATTAGAACCTATAACTAAATAATATTTAAATACTTAACTTAAATAATTTGACACTACTCCCGCCTTATCAGTCAACAAGTCCCGATATGAAAGAGTACCTCGATATGCATCATCGACTAGAAACTATAAACCGCTAGCGGTTAAAGCATATTCCATCGAATGTTCAAATATGTTCCTTTTTTTCAAAAGAAATTTAAGTAAATATTTCATTGCGTAACAAGACGTGGCTTTTCTCTTATGCCTTAATTTTATAGTTTCATACCACTTTGCTGCTTCTTATTATAGAATTCCTTAATGTATTTTTGAACATTTCCAGCAGCACTATAATTATCTGTGACCAACGGCAATAAATCCAAAATCTTCAATATCATTTCAATTTCATTTCGTATTGAAAACTTTAAAACAACAATTTTGGTAATGACGCAAGTCACGCAATGGTACTTTTTAAATATTTATAAACACTCCCAAACTTTTCTTCTTTATTTAATTCACGTGTGATTTTTGTTTTAAAATATTTGATTTCCTGAATTATAAACAAGAGAAAATTAACGGTAATTTTATTTTAATAAGCTGTTATTAAAGGTAGATATTGACTGCAATTATTTTCAATAGCCATCAATAATTTATCAATAATTTTGTTTGGAATTTTACTACGAATAACTTTGTACTTAAAAATGCATGTTTGTGCGTGTGCGAAATGTGCGGTGATAAGGTTGCCTTCAGCTAGTCAGAATAAAAAGAATCATTGAAAACAATTGATTCATATTGAACTAATTCTAGTGCAATGCAAAGCTCATAATATGCTGCCATCAATGCTCTACCATGCGATTTCTCCTCAGGTATGAACAACAACATAAGAAATACTCAACATTCTGCTGTTTATCTCGACAGTTTACAGATAGTATATTCTAACCGGTGTTGTAATTGACCGATAATTCCGGAGACTTTTATGAGACCCATCTCTCAATATTACCCCGAAATTTGCTATTACCTCTCTCTTCAAATTTGTCGAACCCTTTAAGCAAAATCACATTAAGCTACTGAAGCGTGTACTGGGATTCAAAGGATCTTAGGTTGTAGAAACAGCTGTGGAGCATGTCTTCTTAGTGCCCCCATCACCTATATACGTTACTAGCTGGAAATATGGGGGAACCATTTCCCGGGGCTTGTCTGGGATATAGAAAAATACTAATATTTGAAGTGCTTCAAACGCACCACGTGGAGATGGATAGAATTTTTGTTATAACGAAATAACATTATTGCGGGCTTTTTCTGTACAAAGGAACTGATATTAGACTGGTTCTAAGGCACCCTATCGGGTCCAAGTGTGCTAGTACACGTGTAGAACTAATAGTACTAGGGATATTGCAAGCACACTCAATGCTAATTTGAGCATTAAAATCATACCAATTGAGAACTAGTACTGGTGATTTTTATACCAGTAAAATACTAGCTAGACACTAGTTCGATCTCCGGCAGGGCTGAAACCTCGCCATTCAGTAGCTTGTGGGACATTCATAAGTTCCTGGCTTGCTGTTTAAGTTCGTGGTCCACATAGTTACGGCCCTATAACTGCCACCTATACAATGCATAAAGACGCTGCTGGTGTCTTTATTTTCATTTCGTGCTAGCCCAATGTCGAATATAGTTGTGCTTTAGTTACAAACCGCCACAATACCGCCGAATTCCCTAACCCATACAAAGGTTGGAGTTAATGAAATCGAGAATTATAATTTGAAGTTAAGAAAATTTCAAATGCAGATGAGAACTTTAAATTTTAAATTGAGAACGTTACAAATGTAATTAAATGAAAATTGTTTAAATTTAACTGAAAAATAGGGCATGTAGGCTTAGCCCTTCATAAATCTGCAGGCTCATACTACTGTGGGCAAAAAATAGTAAGGCTTTGTTCATAATTTTAAATGTCTTTATTTATTTTGCCAAATCTATTTCGTCCCCCTCAAAGTAATCCCCCTCAGCTGCAATACACTTACGCCCACGTTTTTTTCAATCCTCGTAACAGTTTTTAAAGTAAATTTCCGGAATAGCCTTTAATGTGCGTAGCGATTCACGTTTAATGTCTTCAATTGACTCAAAACGGTTTCCCCGGAGCGGTCGCTTGGGTTTGTGGAACGATATTGATTGAATTTTTGGCGAAAAACGCACGAAGAATCAATGCGGTATGCGACGGTGCATTATCGTAGTGCAAAAACCAAGATATCAGTAAGGTCTCTGACTGTTAGTCGTCGATTCCCGAACACCAATTACTTGAGTTTATTGACGTGTTGATCATCAGTCGATGTCGATGGCCGTCCTGGACGTGGTTCGCCGTCAACGTGTTCTCGACTCTCTTTGAATAATTTGCACCAATCAAAAACACTTGTTCGCGACATACAATTATCACCGAAGGCCTTTTGCAACATTCTGAACGTTTCGGCACCAGAAATTTCATTCCGCACACAAAATTTAATGGAACTTCTTTGTTGAATAATTTCGCTCATTGTCGCCGAATCACTTGTACTTCTGAAACACTATTGATTACTTTGATGCGATATTTGGCACAGATGTCACTGACAGTCATACCAACGTAGAAAAACAATTTCGACGAATGGATTTCCGCGCGAAATTTAAATTGAACAGTCTTACTATATTTTGCTCAAAAGTGTATGTGGCAATTTGTGCTAGTGGCGGCATTTTATTCACCCTGCATTAAGATCACTGTGTGTTAGGGGTAGACAAATCTAGGAATTCATACATACGGGCACATATGTATACTTATTTCAACAGTAGAGGTATATACAAAATTCGCCTTGTGTTTGACGTTAGATTATGACGAGAGAATTCATCACCTCCGCTGAAGAGTGCACCGTATATATTCATTCGCCTGGCTCCAGGTATTCTAAACTAGACTTCTTTTGCACTTCTGTGGAAAACGTTTTAGATAGCCCCTTAATTGAAACATTTAAAGTTGTTGATACATTAATTCTCGTAGGGCATTCAAATGACTTTTAAATTTCACAGCCTCACATATGCCTGCTCTGCTTTATTAAATTCCACATATTTAGAAATTTTTCCATTAAAAAGCAAATGAAACAAACAAAAAACAACACAAATAAATTTCTTTTAAAATTTATTTATTTAAAGAAAAAAAATCAGTTTCACCTGCATCCTTTTTTCTTCAGGTTTCACTTGTAAAGAAAAAACAAGCCAGGTAAATAAAACCTTTTGACCAAACATATTTACAACGGCTTTGTAGCCAAACAATAAAAACAACAAACATTCCTTAATAATGATCTTCGTTGTTGTTGCTGCTTTCCAATGCCTGCTGCCTTCGATTAGCATTTGAAATCATTTGTATTGCAAGCTGCAATTTTGACGTTTTTAAGGTTTTTGTTGTTACTGTGTTGTCTAAGTCTGATATTTGCTTTAAGTCAAAATGCATAAGCTGCGGTTCACCATTCATTATCTCTACCCATCATCGATTTTTATTTTCTTCTTTTGAATTTTCTGGCTTTATTTTTTTTCTCTCCTTGTTTGGCTTTAATCTTAGAATTGCTGGCGTCAAAATTTGGGTTTGCAGCTGTAAATTTCATTTGTCCTTCCTGTTTTGTTCCTGTTGTTTTTTGGAAGGAAAAATATTTTAGCCTTTAAAATTTTGACAATTGATTTGACATTGTCAAAGGAAAAATCAATGTAATTACGCAGGTATTCAAAAGAGGTTTGTCAAGATTTTGGTAGATAATAAACAAGAAATTTGAATATGAATAATGTGTCGTTAAATGTGTGTGGTTTGAGGATTTTGTAAGGACAATGTGAAAATTCGTTGAATTTTATTGCTTTGTTGTGTGTCTGAAAGGGGTTTAAAACAAAAGGCGTGATTCCTTAAAAGAGTTAGAGAGTGCAACTTGAGAATTTTTTATATTTAAAATCAATTTTTAAGCAGTGCTAAATTTTGCATGGTTACTTTTCAATACCATGAACAATTTCAAAAATATTCCTTTATAGCTTAAGGTGTACAATAAAGTCTTTTAAAGCATATCAAATCTCCAATGTTGTGGCATTCTATTATGGCTAGAGATTAAACTGTAGAACACTCGATTAGTATTCAGAGACATAACAGCCACTATTTGCATTCAGAAAGAAAATAAAATTGAAGGATTACTGTTGCCTCTTCCGTATGCTTGTTGAGTCTAATGAGTGGGTTAAACCTTACAGGCTACATATCATCGATTGGTGCTTGGTTTCTGTTACCGCGTCCCAAATATTTCCAATGTTACCAATTTGAAAATTCACTACCCCTTCCAGATAAACATTCCAGTTTTTCGCTCATTTGCTGCAACAATATCCTATGTCAAAAAATTCATATATGCAGTACATGGGATTCATGCAGTAGGCACGTCTGAACTAAAACTCAGACTTTCGAAGATGTGGAATAGGAGTCGTAATACGTTTCGAACTTTAGTTTACATAGAGCGAGCGAGTGCAACACAGTTAGAAAATAATCAAAAATAATTAAATGCACTCCTTGAAAGTTGTCGAATAATTTTTTTGATTACTTTTCATTCTTTTTGATTATTTGATAATAATCTCAAGTAGACTTCATTGGTTCAAGATTACTTGTAATTGATATCAAAAATTGTATATAAAAAACGAGAGGGGGTGCATTTTGACAGTAAAAAAAATTTTACGTTCGACATTGAAGCCGTTTTAAAACCATTAACAACAATGTGATATATGTTGTGATCGGTCTAAAAATGGTAGCACAGTAAAAATAACAAACAGGGCCATATTTAGGGAAGTGGGAAAAATGTAGTCCGTAATTTAGTGCAACTTTTGTTGTAGTGGGGTCGACCCGCTCTACTCCACACGTGGCAATTTTTTGTGTCTTTGTGTGTATAAAAAGATTCCAAAATATTTGCGTTGTAACCTAAATCCTCAATAACTGCCAGATATCCCTGCCATTTATAGCTCATTTGTTGCCACAACAGTCTATGTAAAATTCTGATTTGCAGTTGTATCCGAACTTTTAAAATTGAAATTAAAAAAAAACCAAATCCTGCAGCAAGTATGTCTCTGGTGATAATTTAGAAACCTAATCCTAATACTAAGCCATACCTTGGGGCGCAATGTCCTACGATATAAACAATAAACATTTCTATCATAAAGCTGAGCGAATTCTCCGGTATTGTAAAATATTACTTCGAGATACGTAATTCTATCAGCAATTCTTACAAGCTCCCCGCAAAAATTCAGGCAGGAAATGTAATATTTAGAAAGACTAACCTTAATCCTTAAAGCATCTGTTTTGTTTAAGTTCAAATAGAAGCCCCACTTAGCAATTAACTCATGAAGGACGTTCAGATAATTCTTAGCTCTTGGATTTGAGGTTCTTGCTCTTAGACCACCCGCTAAGACTAAATTTGTCCTCAGCATATATTAGCAAAAATTAGTCAGGGGGCTGATAAATAATATAAACTTCATGAGGGGAAGATGAAATTAATGAGAAGCGCATTGTAAGCATTGCTAACATTAAGACAGCTTACTATTAGTTTAAAGGGCCTTTTTTAAAAAAGTACGCAGAGTAATTTTGTCTAGTTCATAAGTGCACAAAAAATTATTAATATTTAAAAAATTTTTGAACATCTTACTTTTCCATGCTTCTGTAGCGCCTTTTACACTATTAGAAAGAGAAAAAGGACTTGTCAAAAATTCAAGTCTAATGAGAAAGCAATATGTAATCAGACTATGAACACGGAGGGAAAGTTGACAGTCATATGACTCTCATTATTTGTAGAAAAAATTCTAAACGCTGAGACTTTTCAATTTAGAAGGGTTGCATTTTTACAGAAGCAAACAAGGAACACATCAAAAGCAGCTGCTGAACAAATAAATAAGTTGACTGGTTCGACGACGACAGGGCGTTGCCGCGGATACTCTTTTTCCGCTTGCCCAGGCACAAAAGCGCTCACTCTGCTTATTGGTTATTAATTTCGTTGTTATTTTATTCTGCTGAATATTTTCTTTTTAACACTTTGTTTTGCTACTTTAAAAAAAGATCTAGGTGTTGCCACAGAATATTCTCAAGAGCCACCGCTAACGGTGGCAAGTTGCAACGTCTTGTTAAAATCACATGTCAATCAAGTCCAATTCTTTCATTTTGTGCAAAGATAGTCGGTAATCATTACACGGGACCTTGCTCCATTGACTATAACGTTTCGATTTTCATCGTTCTTAAAGAAGTACGTTCTGATGATGTCGCAGATCCACAAACCACAACAAACAGTGCATCTCTCAGGGTGCATTGACAGCTCTTAAACTGTCCCTGGCTGCTGTACGCACTAAATTCGGCAATTCTGTTTGTTGACGTACTCATTGAGCCATAAATGAGCTTCGTCGCTGAAGAAAATTTTTCAATCGACCCACATTTCTCACACAGCACGAATTTTGATAATAAAGTTCAGTGGTTTGATTTCATTGATGGTGAAATCTTTTTTTACACTGAAAAAACTTACACTGCAAAAAAATCACCCGATATAATTATTTACAAAAACATCAATCCATCATCAATTCTCTTACACTCCCATCAAAAACTGTCACATCGGATTATAAAGTATAACCGGCAGTTTAAGATTTTCATAACCAATTAAATAATTCTCGACAATACTAATGTCAACAAACAGATACACACGTATTTGTTACACAATATTTGTATTTGTGTTTTCATAAAATTTATTTGAATCGTTTCCTTTTTCAAATGCCAACACACAACCATTCATCACTTGGCAATTATATAAAGTGACTTAAAAAGAGTAGCCAGCAACAAGCCCAGCTACAATGGCAATCCCATGTAATCCCCAATTAAAATCTTATCGAAATGGTAGAAATCTAATGCCATTTGAATTGTTATTTGATTAACAAATGTACATGCTCGTATGTATATATGGCAGGAATTAAATAAACATTCATCTGGACTAAACAATGACAATCTTTGTTTCTGTTATTTTACATCTTTCAAATAAAATTTGTTTAGTTTCCGCCCCTACGCTTGATCCCTTTTTCTGGTTCTTACAACATCCTTGTTTGTTGTAGGTACGGTTGTGACATGCAATTGTTGGGCAATGAATTGCCATGATTGATGCAACAATAAAAAAAAAAACGTACAGACGTACAGAAAAAGTTATTGAAAGAAATGATTTGTACATGCTTCTGCCATGGCAGTGACATGCATGAACACAATGTAGAAATGGTATTTATATTCCTTTACAAAGGACAACAATGTTTTATTTGTCTTCTTTTTTTTTGTTCCAGCAGTCTTGCAATTGTTGCAAAACTGGTGTAAAAATGTTGCTAAAAATACAAACAAATTGTTTGTTACAGCCAGCAGTTAGTTATTGGTATGAGAAGTAATCTACACAGGAAGGGGAAACGGAAATGTCACATGATTTTTTATTTTTATTTTGTAATGCTAACTGCCACAATGAAATAATCACAATGCATAAAGAATGAAATAATACTTATGTATTTCTATGTCCTAAAGAAATTCTTGACAAACAAATATGTGGCAAAAGGAAAAGGTAAAATTGTTACAAATATTTTAACATACCCGCCGGCATTACAACCAAATTTTAATCAGGGTTAAGCAATAGCAGTGTAGTAGAGCGTACAATAATAGCACTTTTAGGCAAAATCTTTTTAAGAAAACAATCTTCCTTCTTCAAATAAAGTCATACTCTCTACAGAAAAAACATAATTTTTTTATGAAAGGTTGGCCTTTCTCTCAAAACTCTCTCTTCACACCAAAAGTAAAATTTACCAAAAAAAATATTTTTTCACATAAAAATTGATTTTCTTACAAAAAGGCACCTGTTTGAAAAATGAAGTACATTTGTCCACAGACGAACCCTTTTTATATTAAAAAGAAAACCCAAGTTTTTCATAAAAATCACTTTTTGTACCAATTCCATTGTTTCCCAGAAGTCTAATTTGTAGCAATGAGAATTTTTTTTAACGATTTCCCTTTTTTGCAACCAGCGAAATTTTTCACAAAACTGCGTTTTTTCATCAGAAGTTTAATTTTTAAGAATCCTCATTTCTTACAATTGGTCCCTGTTTTTACCAAAATGGACCTTTTCCTAAATTGTATATTTTCACATTAACTTGTTACGTGAGAGATCGTCGCGAAAGGCCCGTTTACCTCTTAATTTTTTTTTTAAACAAAAAGTACCTTTTATGACACAAAGGACATTTTTCACAAAAAATTTCTTCATAACAGGAGTAAATATTATCACAAAAAGTATCTTTCATCACAACAAGATCCTATTTGCACCAAAAAATATGTTGTCTATAAACAGTCCTTTCTTATTTCACAAAAATACTATTTTCCAAAATTTCTTTATATAATAACCAAATTTTTTTTCACGACTAGGCCCTTTTTTCAAAAAGTATTATTGTAACACATGGTCTGTCCCTCTGGCCAGCAAAAATAAAGTTTTCTTACAAAGATTTTCTTTTGTTAAAACCATCCAAGATTTTTACAAAGCTACCCTTTTAAAGGGAGAAGGCAGAACTTCTTACTAAAGGTCACTACTTTTACCATAATGGAACTTGTTAAATAAGATTTAAATTTACACAAAATTCCCCCTTTTATACAACAAATTGTATCTTTTTTTAACCAAAAGTATCTTTTATCACAGAGTATCTTTCCTCAGGAAACGATCCTATTTGCAGAAAATAATCATTTGTGCATAAGTAACCTCTTTTTTACAAAAAGCACCTTTATCAAAAAAGAACCTTTTATTAAAAAAGTAGCTTTTATCACAAAAAGTATTAATTATCACAGTAAGTACCTTTTCAACATAAAAGGTACCTTTTGTCAAAAACACAAAATAATGCTTTTGGCACAAACAAAGTTTTTTTTTCCAAAACAAGTTAAGATTTTAACAAAATTCCCATTTTTCCACAAAAAAAGTTCCTATTTCCCTCTATCCCCAAATTACCTATTTTTTTTCACCAAAAACAATAAGTACCTTTTCAGTACAAAAACTATGTTTTGTCATAAACAGTTCCTATGTGCACGAAATAATGATTTTTTGAACAAACCATTCCTTTTTTCAAAAACAAGCCAAGATATTAACAAAATTCTCCCTTTTTCCAAAAGCAAGTTCCCGGTTTGCAAAAACCCCCCAAAAGGCCCCTCTTTCCACAAATTGAATCATTTTCTAACAAAAAATACATTTTATTATAAAAAGTTCCTGTTTGCCCAAAGTCTCATTATTGCACAAAATGTTGGTTTCTCATGAAAGATTTCTGTAAAAGAATTTTGTTTTTTATGGCTGCCAAAACACTAAACAATTTGTGTTCGATATAAACTTAAAAAAATACGATATTTCTTTTTAGCAAAATCTTAACACAACAATAACAACAACAACGACAACAAGAAAAAAGTGTAACAACATTCTTAAGCAAATAATTGTTTTCTTTTAACTGACTTTGCGGTTTTAGTTTTTATTGAGTGCAGTACATTGTAACTGAATACACAGTAAAAATCATGATGCTTAAACCAAAAAGTACCAAAGATGTGTTTGATGTATTTTCTGATTTGAAGAGAAATGACGTAACCTACAGAAAATTTTGTGTTAAGGGCTCCATTGTATTGGATGTTCTTTGATTTACTATTCCTCCATGAGCTAAGATCTAATGAGTGTGATGATTGGTATGTGCATATGCAGGAGCGGAGCAAGAGGTAGACAAGAGGATAGTTACACTCCCAAAATCTGGTCTTCCAAGCAATATTTTCGAAATTTTTTTGCTTTATTTGAAACTTTAACCTACAAGTTTAAGCTGGGTTACCTTTGTACATGTATTAGAATATTTTCATTAAATTAAATAAAATTTTTTCTCTCAACTCCTGCTTTTAATACCAAGATTTTGATTGTTTTTGTTTTTGCACGTCTTCTGCTTTGTAGTGCAAATTGCCGTAAAATTGTTTACAATGTTACATTTTTTTCCTAATTTTTTTTTCTTTACTTCTTTTATGGCTTGGAAAAATGTTTGCATTTTTTATGGCATTTCTTTTACTCTTGTTGTCTTGGAAAATAGTTTTCCATCTTTAAATATTCTTTATTTTAGACTGCACATGATGGTTTCTTTTTGGGCAAGTTTTGTGTTTATATGAATTGTTGGGCAGTGTATGAAAATGCCTGAATTCCTTGTTCTAAATTCAATGAATTCTTCATCTTATTAATTCTTTAAGTCCTTGTGTTTGTATTTAAGTTAAGAATTTGAGTTTGTTATTTTCAGTGACGATTTCTTTATTTTTCTTCTTGCAGCACATTATATATTTAAGCCAATTTTGTGACCATTGTAGAGAGTATTACATATGTCAAGGGATCTTGGATAATACCTAAGTGTTTGCTCTAAAGAAAAAAGGACGATGACATGAAACGAAATCCGGCAATGTAGAATTTTATTTAAAAAAAGGCAATAAAGAGTATTTTTCAAAGTGTTCAATACAAATTTTCCTCAATGGAAATACCCGAACAATTACCCGGAAGAAGGACATGTTTCGTAAGTAAGCAAATTTGCCCGGCTACACCTCAGGTTACACAAAATAATGCGTCACTAGTTTTTCAGTGTAGACTTTTTTACACTTATTTGATCATTCTTGGCATTCTACCAAACTAAACAGTCTCATTTAGATTAGTCACTTCATCAAGCTTAGACTTTGGACCGAACAAAGTCTATAATTAAGGTTCTTGATTAAACGTCATGAGCAGAGTGATGAGACAGTGGTGTTAATTAGGCGTTTAATTCAAGTTTGCTAAGTGGCGAGTCGTTTCAGTGAATAAATGAAATTAATTGGTGAATAAATGAAATTAATTGGGGAAAACTACGAAATAAACGAGTTATTAACCTCTTGGCCACGAATCCCTGTCGCCCCCCGGCGGCATATATCTTCTGCTACCATGATAGAATGCCAGGGGCACAAATTCCTAGGGCTTGTCAGGAGCCTGAAACTGAAAGAAGGTATGACTTCTAAGTTCCACCAGTAGCGGGGAAAGTAAACTGGAACCAATAGTTCCTGGAACTTCGGTTCCAGACTGGTTGTTGGTGAGGCTCCTTCGGAGGTGCACGTAGTGGCTATGTTTATACCCAAAGCGGAGAGGTTCACTGCAGGACCGATGTGACGTTGCATTGGAACGCAAGTTGTCAATGTCATTCGTTCCGAAACCCTCAGCAATGGGTGGGACCGGACAGCCTGACAGCCTCTGTCCTAATTTGGTGCTTATGGGATGTGCATGAGTGCTATTCCGGTCCCATAGGCGCTGGTCTGTCCGCTTAATATCACATCCGTGGTTGGACCACCGTGAGGTTAAGCCATCGCTGGCAGGTACTCACTCAAATCTAATCACACACACCCCTGTCGTCTGTTGCCCCTCGGAGGATTGGAGATTTTTTATGCGAGAATGTTAACTTCTCTCCGCTCGACTTATTTAGCCAGACTCATTGCAGAGGCAGGATCCTGTTACTGGCCGCCATCACGTGGAGGTGTATGTCAGAATTACTGGTATTGCACTCAGTGACGGGAAGCCATATCTTTGTGCCTGAAAGCTGACGATTAACTAATCGATTAATATTTTGTTCCATCTATTGGTTTCGTTCGGTTTTTCTTTGCTGTCGTTCCATATATCACTTTACTGTTTCACGGGAATTCCTTTACTGCAATAAAATTGCACTTCTTTATTGCATTGCAACATTTTATAATATTCCTACTTATATTAAAGAGATTGACGTTATTCAGACAGTACCCTTTTCCTGTGATTGCTTTTGAGTTTTTTATCTGTGTCCGGAAATGCCCTTGGAGTTGATAAAAATATTAACGAATAAATTTTTATACACGACAAAAAGCATTGTGAGAATATTTCGACTTGTTTCAGTTTAAAGTCAATAAACGATTGACATCTGTAGACAGGATGGATGCTAAATAACAGTAAAATTATTTTAAACATTTAAACTGAAAAAAATGAAGGGCTAGGGCAGCGAAGATTATATTCACACAGCTCCAACACCTCAGGATAACAAGCGAAAACGAAAAAAATACGCAGCAAAAAACACCGTAAACAAAATAAGCAATTTCAGTATTTCTGCTGGCCATAAGATGAAGACTCCTACACATTTTTGCAAAAGCAGAAAAGAACACTGCAGTACAATAAAATCATGGAGCTAAACGACACACATATTTCATATAAAACACTTTCAAAAAAGCCACATAAAAAGCAAATGAGCTGGAGGTAAAAGACGTTCAAGATAAAATGAGAAAGATACAGTATGCGGTAACGGATGTAATTGCAGAATAATAAAAAAAAGCAGAACTGCATTTAACCAAACACACACAGACACATTTTGCACTTGCACATTGCACCAATGATTAATTGCTTCCGATATGTTTCCAACAAGATTCTCCGCTACTTTAACAATTTAACTTTGACCCTGTGTAGGTTTGTATGAGTCTACAGGATTTCGTATGCTCGCTGTTTGCCATTTATAGCGACAGAGTCCTGAAATATATGGAAAAAATCGAAATTTACGCAAGTCCTTTTTTTCTTCTTTTACTTAAGCGAATATATTTTACGTTTACACAGCAATTTCCTGCAAAGAATTCTACAATATGTTTTTTACTTTTTTTTTTGTTGCCCACCAAAAAGGAAAATAAAGGATATGGTCCATGGGAAAATAATTTTTTAATAGTTGACCACCACCATCAGTTTAAATCAGACAATACAGTAAAAACAAATGTTCTCTTCCTCTCTCTCTCTCTCTGTCTGTCTCTCCTTGCTAAACTGTTTCGAAGGAGTCCTTTATATACTTTTATTGAATTCATTATAAAATTTCATTTAGCAGATAAAGACCTTGCAACAGTATTTCCAATGTGAATTTAAAAACGGAAATTGATTCTTTCAGATATTAAGAAAAAAAAAACTTAGTCATTAATTTAGGAAATTTGATGAAGGGATAATAAAGTCCTAAAGGTAATTTAATGTGGATTGCTAAAAACCTGCAGCAAGAAACTATAGAGTCGAACACAGTTTAGGGATCACTAAACAAGCAAACAAATAAGTGAAAATATCAGCGAACTGTGTTGCTCGAATCCTTTAGATTGAGATGTTAATTAATTTCGAGATTTCAGTTTGTGTTCTGTTAATTAAGTGGTGCTGCAAAAGTGTTTAAGGATACTTGAGTGTACAAAAAATAGCTACTCATTTATTTAGGAAACGATAATGAAGTCTTAAACGTGATTAATAATGGAATAATAATAAAAAACCAGAAAGGCAATTGTAAAACAAACAAAAAAGGTTTCACGATTATAATCCAGGCGTTTTTAAAGTAAACAAATCAGCCAATTGTTGAAATAAATACCTTTAAACTGGGATCTGTTTAAGGACAGCGGGGTCAAGTGCCATGTACACTTCATTCACTACGCCCCCATATTCTCAAATTATACATTTGGAATGTCGATCGTGGTCTTCGCTGTGTGACACATATCGCGGTCCTGCTGGTAGCACATATCATTCATGTTCATTGATCTGTACCGCTCCTCATTGATGTTAATGGTTTTACCAATATTGTTTTCATTATATGACAATTTAGCCATTCCTTCAAAAATTCACCTTGTCACTAAGGATTTCTTGTTCAAAATTAGATTCCTCTTCGAAAAGCTTAATTGGACGTACTAGTCAATTGTGTAACTGGCCATGGTGTTTAGACTTCATTGAGTGAATAATGAACAACAGGTTAGACAGAGGCCGCCTAACAATATGCTTGCCGCAGACTATCCACATCGACTAGTCCTTATTAGTAACCCATTTATAAAAAGGATTAACTTCTTCAAATCCCTTTATCTGATATACATTTCCTATTCAATGCAGTTTAGCCTTGAAAGTTTCAATTTGAATTAGTTGTCGAGCTATCAGCCAACTGCCCTTTGCTGAAATGAATGCTGAAAGCATTACGCTTTGATACAAGACGCGGCATGGCAACTTACTTAAATAATATTGAATTTCCCAAGGAGGTTTTGAGGTTTTATACATGACAGCTCAGTTTATGAATTTTTGATTAATTCAGAAATAACCGGTTGATAATCTGCTTTGTAAACGATGTGCTGCACTGCTGGCGTAAAAACAAGTGCGAGATTTGCTTCGGCATTATTCTTTCGGCTTGTCCGAACATGTTTTTACATAGGAGACATTTTTAGCAGCAAGGAAGTCGGGACAATGAACTTCCCTTTTGCTGAGGAGCTTGGAGCTATCCATTCTTTTGCCTTACCACATCGATCATGCGCCACAATTTATTACTCTACGCATGGGGCCTCACCGTTGTACCAGTTTTTAGTTACTGGTCGAACCTCGAAATTCGTTATCACCCAGTTTTAGCTCCAAACAAGCCTCGGAGACTGGTTCTTCTATATCGTTTGGATTGCAATACATCAAGGTGGTAGGATTACGAAAAACCTGCCCCTGGTGTCACAATGTACATTCTGTGCCGATCTATCTCAAAACTACACGAACGTTTGGAAGCCTCAAGGTCAACATAACACCTACCTAAGTCAAAGTTCAGCCTGTTCAATCGATATATGATAATCGTTCTAACAGCACTATAACGAAGCAAATACATTTACAAACGACGAGTAGAGTGGTCGTATTTAAGCCAGTGCGAGCTGAAGAAAAATGTCTACGACAGCGCGCTATCCACTGCAAACCAGTCGATTTGCTTATTTGTTCAACAGCCGCTTTTGGTAGTTTCTTCTAGCTTCTGTAAAAATGTAACCCTGATCGGCCAAGGCGAATTAAAATAGGTAAACTCACCAGCGTGGCTAATGACTTTTTTCCATATAAATTTTTTTTGACATTTCCGGCACTTTTTATATGGTGTTCGTCATCTGCAACAAAGTCGGATATGATTTCAGTACCCGTTAAGTCTACCTGTTATCAATTTGTCTTGGTAACAGCGTTTTATTTTAATAAAGGGGGGATATCGAAGCAGACTGTTAGCTTTTCGAACCCCTTCTTCCCACGAAGTGATTTTAGGCAACCGATTGGTAATTTACGATTACCTTACTCTCATTCAAGTCTCGTGACCCCACTATCCTTTACTAACGACTATAGTGATTTCAGACTAGTGAATAGTCGACCTTCTTCCTCTTCACGGAGCGCTTAGCTCCACCATGGCATTTACACTTTCCAAGTGTCTACCCGTGGTCCTAAGTATTATGATAGCATGTGATGGACATTCACACACAATGTGTGCTACCATCTCAGCCTCTTCTTCAAGAGTATCTTGGAGTATCTTTGGACGCTGTCCCGTTCACGCGTTGCGAGGTTTTCTTGTCCAACTCTTCAGAATTCCTCCACTGGGCAATAAACACCGGACGCCTTAGAAGTACTTTTAAAGATTGACCCGTCCACCCCTTGCGAGGCATTTTTGGCCATCTCTTTCGGCTTCATCCTTTGGTCATTTAAAACCGTGGAGGTGTAAGCCAGAACTTCTAACAGAGCGCTCAGTTGTGTCTTCCAACTGACGGTCGGTCTCAGAGTTTACAAATGTTTCTAAAAATAATGATGACTATCAACTTTCAATACGTATTTTTTGACAGTCTAATTTCATATTGCTTTCACACTGTGCAATTTTTAACAAGTCGCTTTAATAACACTTGACCAAACGTTAAATTGAATATCGCTCATTTACTCAACCAATGTCATAACTCGAAAATTATATTTTATGAGTTAATGATGCAGATCTAGTCATTATGTCATGCTTTATATTGTTTATAAATTTCATATTTATATATTTTCTTCTTTTCACGTTGGAAGAGAATATGCCGTAATTATTGTTTGGCCTTTTTTGAGTTGTGACGTTGTTTGAATAAATGAACAAATTGTACTCAACATTCCGATTAAAATCTTAACAATTTACTTAGTTTCTTTACAAATTACAATTAAGCAATTTCTCCTTATCACTTGTGCGCAGAACTTATGGTGCTGCAAAATAATCAATTAAATGTTGAAAAATACTCAAAGATCGTTATTTATATCAACATGATCTTTAATAATTTGCTGATTGCAATCTCATATAATATAAACTTAAATGCATTTCACTGAAACATATTCTCAATCTCATCCAAAGATTAAATATCGAAATCATGAATACTTTTCCCTTCGGAAGTTCCTTGACAGTTACAAGTTGCCGTTGATCAACAAAATAAAAATGGATCATTATTTACTGCTATGGACAAAAAAACATTAACACAATCTTTAAGATCAGTTCAGTTACAACAACAATGTAACTGTCTTTTTTAATGCTGAGTAGTTTTGTTGCCAGTATACAATAAAATGCAACCGCAACGCGCAATATTGAATTCACCAAACACAACAACATTGTTGTTTAAATGAAAAAATATGCTCCTGTCAATGCTAAGATTCGTTATAGATATCGTGCCAAGGAGTTGCCTGGAATGTTGAGTTTCATGTTTTTCCAACTCTTCTTATCAGTTAAATGTGAACTGTATGAAGGAGAAGGCAGAATTAATGCGTAAGAAGGCCAACTAAGAAATGTTTTTTTTTGTATGTGAAAAAAGTTTGAATTTAATCATTTGGAAGCTGTTGAAAATCCAAAACCACCATAAGTCCAACAACACAATCATAAAACGCCTTTCAAAAAGGTACTGAACACACAATACATTAATGGTGTTTCTGTTTTTGCTGTTGTTGCAAGTGATTTTGAAATTTCCAACAATTTAAAGGTTTGAACATGGACCACCAATTAAGGCAAGGAAGAAAGGAATCGCAATAGACTCAAATGGACAGTGGTGACGGATGGGGATTTTTTGGAGAAAATACAAATGTTAGTTTTTGGAAGGAAAGTATATGTTTTTGTAAAAAGACAAAAAAGTTTTGGTGTCAACAGATGCAATAAAAGTGATTTTTTGTGAAGAAACTGAGCTTTTCTTGACGAATGTGGATTTTTGTAATAAAAGTTACTTTTGTGACAAGAGTAACTTTTTGTGACAAAAGTTGCGTTTTGTGACAGAAGTGATTTTTGTGACACAAGTGCGACTAAATTTACATTATGTGACAAAAGTTACTCTTTGTAACAAAAGTGCGTTTGTGACGAAAGTGACTTTTTGTCACAAAACTCACTTCGTTTCAAAAAGTAATTTTTGTGACAAAAATCGATTTTGGTTTCTTAATTGACTTTTCGTATCAAAAGTGAATTTTTCTTCCAAAGTGGCTTTTTAAGACAAACGTGACGTTTTGTGGCAAAAATAGCTCTTTGAGGCAAAAGTGATGTTTTGTGATGAAAGCAACTTTTGGTGCGAAGAGTGACTTTTTGTGACAAAAGTGTATTTTTGTGTCAACAGCGGGTTTTTGTGACAGAAATCGATTTTTGCTGCGACATAAATGTTTTTTGTAACAAAAGTTACGTTTTGTGACAATAGTGACTTTTTTTAAATATAAAGAACTTTTTTGTGACAAAATTGACTTTTTGTAACAGAAGTCGCTTTTTGTGATAAAAGTGACTTTTTGTGACATAAGTAAAGTTTTTTAATATAAGTAACTTCTAGTGAAAAGAGTCACTTTTTAAGACTAAAGTGACTTCTTGTGACGAAAGTGAATTGTCGAAACAAAAGCAACATTTTACTAAATAGATTTATTGCGCAAGGGTTTTTTTTCGGAAAAAATTGTGTTTGATGACAAAAGTGACATTTGAAAACAACTTGACTTTTTGTGACAATTTAAGTGGATCTTTCCATAAGTAAACCTTTGTAATAAGCATTCGCTTTTGTTGACCAACAAGACTTTTTTGTTAAAAGTGGATTTTCCTAAAAACTTGTTGCTTTTGGGGACAAAATTGGAATTATGAGCAATGTGGATTTTTGTGAGGAACTTGTGCCAAATACAAAATAGGCTTTTTGTTTTCGAAAGAAAAATGCGTTTTTGTCATAAGAGTGACAATTATTTACTGTCAAGAAATCTTTAGGCTTCTTACCACAGTGCAACATTAACCAACAAACACTACAATGTGAATGCTGTACACAAAAGTAAGTCTGGTTTCAAAGTGTTTTAATATCTGAACTCCTTTTAAGCCTGGTATTTTGGTTTTTAACAACGTCTGTCGCGGTTGTAGTTTGAGGTGCTTTGTGTTGTTCGATTTTCGTAACCAACAAATAAATATTTGTTTATTGTAGTTAATAACCAGAAGCATGTAGCTCTGTAGACCAACCCGTCCAAAAAAAAAACCCCGATCAAACTATTATAACAAAATCTGAATGAATAAAAAAAATTAAAGGCCTTTTGACGTTTTTTATTCACATTTCAGCTTCTGTATTGTTGTTTAAAAATATATTTCTCTTTCAGATATTCTTTTGTAATGGATTTTATCGATGTTAATGATTATGCTGCTGCCGATGATCCATCAGAGACACTCAATATCAACATGAAAATGCAATTTGTAGTTTTTTTGTTCTTGTTTTCTTATATTTCTCTGCTGGTCCTCGATTTTCGTAGATTAAAGGTTTATTTTGAATAATTTAAGTTTTTTGTTTGTTCGTTACGATTTTTAATGATATGTACGAGTATGATTCTGGATAATGTGTTGGTAGGTATGTGCGTTAGTGTAAATGCTTATAGAGGCAGACCTGCATGTGTTATTTGCATGGAAACACTATTAACAAAATCCATCAAAAGATTGATGGGCTGATAAAATAAAAAAGAAAACATTAATAACATACAGTCAAGTATTGATTATTTTTTTAGCTCTCCAGAAATTCTAATGAACAGACAAATTGTGGCAGGTTCATTTTGTGGGATATGTATAAGCAACGAAAACTTTGTAGACTTTTTTAATTTTTAAACATCAAAAGTCGATAATTAACAAATATTGTCTGCCTTCGACAAAATATAATAATTTACAGATGGTAAATATGAAGCCGAAATCGCCCTAAAATGGAGCGATATTGTAACCGTCACACCGCAACATGTTTTAGCATTCTGCTGATTCGCATCAACTGGGTGCTGAAGTTCGAGGTAAACAGGACTTTATTTAATCCCGGAATGATTTGAGAAATTAAAAAAATTGGGCGAAAATGAGGCTGCACATTGAAACATGGGACTTGGAGCTGTCTTCGTAGATTTCATAGGTGGCCCAAGAGATATAACACCTTCGCGAGATAAAGGAAAATGGGTTTCACAAGATCTGATTTGAAGACCGCAGAATTTGTTAGTCTCTGCCGCCTTATTATTTGATATCTGTGGAAAATAAATAACTTTTGTATAGGTGAAGATGCTTAAGTAGAAAAGCTTTGGGTCTCCTTTCAACCCTACTTCATTACTCAAAACCTCTCGCTATCTTGAATATTTACTTATGGCTTTAATATGATTACTGGGGTTGTTGTCTGATGTTTCAACCTCCTTTCTAATCGCGGAGACAGCATAATCGCTATCCAGAGTACCCCAGGTACGGTCAGATGGTATGGTTACATGTTAAACAGCTGGGATAATAACTTGAAATATTTCCGTTTACCTGCCTAACGGCTTCTTAAAATCCATTATGAGCTTATCCACAAGCAGATGCTGTCTCTTATCATGTCTAGCGCCTTTCATGCCACTACCCAGTGCTAATTCTAGGCTCAGGTCCAAAGAAAGCCTAATGAATAAGTCCAACGGTAGCAATCCCAGCATTGCCTCGATTGTATGTGTTAGTGCGCAACACATATACTGTTACAGGCAACCCTTAGATCTCCTACACTTAATTGTGCCTTGCCTTGACACTTGTTTACATTAGTCCTTTTTGCTTTCCATGTCTGCCACTCAATGTGTTCATTCCAGGTAAGTTCCCTATTCAGAGTAACGCCTAGCCAATTCACCTTCTGAACATATTGATTTCCGATCCGAAAAGCCTTAAGGATTCAACCTTTATGTCCTTCCTCCTTCGAGTAAAGAGGGTAGCGCCAGATATACATTTATCTTCATTCCACCTTGTCTCAGTTATCATGAGAGCCTGTCTCAGGCAACCTTGAAAGCCCCCAATGAACTTTCCACCAACCAATTGTAAGATCGTCGGCATACACAATTGTATGGAAGCCTATTGAGTCCACTTTCCTAAGAAGGTCATTATCGGTGATGTTCTTCAAAGGAGATGAATCATTATGCAGCTTGCGCGGCTTTACGTTCCATATCGTTAGGTCGGGTATTTCAAGTCTAGTAAAAGTGAAATAAAGTTACATTTTCCAGAGCACCTATTCTACATAGGTCTTTATTTAAACTGTATCCAGTGAGATGTTTCAGCAACTTTTTTAAACCACCGTGACTGAAACTTTGCTGTATAAATATAAAAGAACTTCAGCAGTAAAATATTTTTTCCAAGCTGAAGATAGACAATTCTTATCATGAAACGACCTTTGAAATCAGACATCCATATTAATTTAATTAAAACAATAAGTAGAAATTAGGCTCACGTTGTTTCTTTTTCCAAAACGTTTAAAATTTAAAATAACTGATCTTAGCACGAGTTTATCCAGGCGCCTTGAAACAGCAGACTGCTGGGTGCATTTAAGCAAATGTTTCTGAGGTTTATTATGCTGGCCAAAAACCGTCATAATAAATGGTTATAAAACTCGTGTTGTAATGACCCTTTTAGATAAGTTGCTACGTTTAATAAATTAAACACCTTTTTTTATACCCTTCACAAAAATGAAATGCGTATATATGGGTTTGTCATTCCGTTTGTAATTTCTACCATATTAATTTCCGACAAAACAAAGTATGTATATTTTCGATAATAGATAGGAAAATTCAATAAACGATGTCCGTCTGTCCGATGTCAAAATCAACTTTCTTATGGCACAACCTGGTATCTTGAAATAAGCTATCTCGGTCCACAAGTTCCGAAGATATGTGCAAAAACACATCTTGATATTGTCCACCTACAGAAAGGATGACTGCAAGGACCCCAGAGAACTTACGGACCTAAATGTTGGACCAAATTCAAAAATGTTTAAAAAACCTCAATATTTTGAGAATTAACAAAAAACCGAATTCCTCTAAAAACCTCACGAAAAAATTTCGAAAAATTTGAAAATTTCGAATATTTGAAAATTCACCGCAAAATCGAAAAACTGGAATAAAACGAAATTTAATTGCCAAAAACTCACAATTCACAAAATTTTGAAATTTCACCACAAAAATACAAAATTCACCAAAGTTTTGTCAATTAAAAATCGATGTTAATAAAAAATAAAATTTCACCACAAATTGGCAATTTACCGAAAAATTGAAAATTTCACCAAGAATTCAAAATTCACCACTAGATCTGAAAATCATGGAAATAATAAATTTTACCAAAAACCGAAACTAGTTTTAAAAATTACAAAAAACTCATTTTACCATAATTCGGGAATTCATCAAAGTTCGCAAAATTCAACACGACACCAAATTAGGGTCCAAACATTTTAAATTACAAAAAATCGGAATTATAAAAAAACCGAAAAATTACAAAATTTTAAAATTCACCAAAAAATTTAAAAATAATAATTTAATATTTTAGCAAAAATATAAATTAACCTGAAAACTCAGAACAACTTTAACACAATTTAGGCATCTACAAATATTTTTAAATTCCTCTCGAAACCGTAGTCTAAAAAAATTACCAGAATAATAAAATTTTCCATAGAATCGATGTTTTAAGAAAACCAATATTGCAGCAAAAGATTACGAAAAAATCGAAAAACTGGAATAAAACAAAATAATTGCAAACATACGACAAAACTCTAATTCACCAAATTTTAAAATTTCATAACAACATTTTTTAATTTCATTAAAATTTTTCAGTTTCGTCACACAGTTTCGTTACACAAGGTCCAAATTTAAAAAAACATAATTTTCCTAAGCAAGGTACAAAAAAAAACCCAGCCATAGTTTGATATTTAACGACTAAATTTACCCAAAGGCAGAAATTGCAGCAAAAACTCAAAACTTCATCAAATATTTGAATATTTACTTAAAATCCAATTCACCAAAAAATCGAGAACCTACCAAAAACTGATAAATATTCAAAGAATAGAGAGAGACGAAAAACAAATTAAAAGAGCCGTAATTTAGAAAAATTATCTGTATTACATTTTAAGTTCTTCATACTTTCGTGAAGGGTATATAAGATTCGACACAGCCGAATATAACTCTCTCTTACTTGTTTAATATAAACTGTAACAATAACAACCATGTGGCCGAAATTATACTGATCCTTTATTCCCGCATATTTTTATTAAATAAATTAAAAAAATTTTCTAGCAATAAAAACACATACTGACACATGTCCAAACAAACTAAACGCCAAGGCAGATGTCTTTGAAAAGGGGAACAGAAAAAACTATCAAGCATGAAATATATATTTTTAGCCAGCATTTTAAAATTTTTACAACCTTTCCCAATATTCGTAGACTGTTGCAATGTAAAATGTTAGTTGAAAGGATATTGAAAAATAATTTATAAAACATTGAGCAGCGACAAAAAAACCTTTAGCTACATAATACAACCAGCATTTGCACCCACAATGACGCAAAATAGCACCAAAACTATAGATTTGCCATTGAGCAGCAATTCATTACGTAGGAACATTTGAACAATATAATGAATTTTAACGTTTTCCTTTTCTTTATACGAAAACTAATAGAAAATCTTGCTTTGCAACTGCAATTTTCTTTATCTATCTGTCTGTCTGTCTTGTGCGCATTTTGTTCGTGTGTATCCTGGCTGTTCGAAGCTGTATACAAGGACATTTTCATTAGCCATAAATCACTTGGGTTTTAATATTTCTGTTGCGTTGTCTAGTATTTATTTATTTCTTTGTAAATTGTAATTGAATTTCCAAAATCCAATTGTTTTTCTTCACAACATTGTAAAACATTTGTAATAAAAACACAAAAGACTATTATCAGTGACCATAATGAAATCATAATTGGCATTGACTGTAGTTATTTTCCCTTTTTATATTTTTGTTGTTGTTAATTTTCTCTTCTATGTTGTCTTAGTTGTACCAAAAAATGCAAACACATTTTCTTTCATTTGAAATGTGTTCGAAGAATTGCACTTGAAAAAAGTGTGAAAAACTGGGGAAGGATAGCGAAAGGAAAATGTTCAACAATTTAAAACATATTGGAAGAATTGTTTGGAACGAAAAATAAAAAGTTTACAAGACAACAGCCAATAAGTGATGAGCTATGAAAACATGGTAATAATCCAGGTTCTGTTCCTGCGTGCGATTATCGTTCTCATACTCCAGGTGTTCCCCAAGCATACGAAGCCGTAGTTGAATGTTTTGCATTATTGTTTCTTCGTATACTCCTCCAGTTTCGATGAGGGCGGTTTTATGTTAAGATTGTGCTAATCGACCGTCATCCCATGTAGCAACTGGCCTCAGGAAGTAGCAACTGGCTTCGGGAATGACTCCACAACGGCACAGTTGCAGTAACCAATCAACCTTCTGCTATCTACACCGTGATACTAGCCATCTTTATTTTTGCTAGGCTTCATATTCCTTTTCTTGCATCATCTTTCAATGTTTTAATCTTTCAGACTACACAAATGTATCAGATATGCGGATCCACGTAAGCTTTTATTGCAGGCGGCTTGTAAGCCTAACTTAACCTACAGTAAAATCCACTCATTCTTTTATCCGGTATATAATCCGACGAAGTTACAGCTTTAAGATGATGCTGACCACAACCTTATTTTAAATGGTATCTGAGATCAGACCAGACTATTGACGGAAATCAAACTCCGAATCTCTAAACTGATAGAGCGAACTTGAAATCAATCGAATTTGAATAGTAATTGAGTAGCATATTAAGGCCTACTTAATAATTTTAGCATTTCATTCCACCCAGACATGAAAAGCCAGGGACTAAGGTGACCCTATACCATTGGGCAGTAATTATATTCGTCCCACTTGGTTTAGGCACGCAGTGGAAAAAAGGAAATTTCTCGTAACTTTAGGCTAGAATTTGTTCGGCCCGATTAGACGGTCAATACCTTTGTCCCTTCACCTAAAAAACAACTAAATATAGAGGTTTCCAGTTGAGTGTGGAGCGAGTGGGGAGTGTTTGGTCGGGCAAGAATTTTATTAACTCTGACAACCGAAGCCCGCGAGTGTGGTGATCCTATGCCCGTTGAGTCCCAATCGGCCTCTTCGAAGGTTAACGGCGGAGCCAGAATTATATTCGCCTTAACCTGGTGTGGTGGAATTGAGTGAGAAGAGACTTCTCATAACTTCAGGCAAGACATTTATTCGGCCCAATTAGACACTCACCAGCCGCTAAGCGCCATTGCATGTGAGAGGAGCAGATCTTGTGGTAGTGTCGTGTCAGGCCATAGAGAGGCTATGCTCATTGAGCCAGAAAGACTTAACATCTAGTCGCTCTTAAACAATAAATAAATTTTCTTGTAACGAACCCTGGAAGCCGTAAGCTGTACTCCAGCTAACTAAGGAAACACTTCCTTACAATAGTATGAATTGGCAGCCGGTCTCTAAAGTACTTGGAGCTTGTCTGTGGCTTACGCCTGCAAGAAACTACCAAACCTCAAGGATCAGTTGTCATGCGGACACTAAGTCCTTGACTAATTGTTACGGAAATAAGCGTGTGGCTTTAAAACCAAGCCCTGGGAAGATTTTGACTCAATAATAGTGCGGCAGGAGTGAAAATGATTTGCAGCTCCCCTGCAAATGTAAGTTCATTGTTTTGAGCGCGACGGAAATGAACAGTAAAACCATCTCAACATTTTATCTTGCTATAGGGACAAGGTGAGGGCCAAATCAAAGTAGATTATTCTTTCCCAATTTAAGAGTCCCTCTAATAATTAATGATCGACGATGGTTTACCACTATACAAAATTTGAATTTATTTATATCAACACAACAGACAGCAACAATAATTATGCACAGCATGAGACTAAAGAAAATCAGAATATTTGGAAAAATTCAATAGTCCAAGAGGACGACAAGTGCACCTTCATAAGGCTTCTTGAGATTTTTCTTTGCAATATGAGAATTTTGTAAAAAATGCTATTGCAGACGATTGCTAGTGAGGATCCTTTTTTATTATTCCTGGAAAAAAAATTTATTAAGAGAAGAAAACTCAATAAGAATGCAATGAAAAGGCATTTGAAGATTTGTGTGAGAGTGTAAATTTTTCACACCATCATTCCATTAAAAGCAAAACAGCAACAATTCACACAACGGTGTCAGAATAGCAAAAAAAAAAAAAATAAATATTAAGAAGGATCCTTTATGTCAGGATTGCTTGTATGCATACACATCGTTTGTATAATATTTTCAAATGTGTCGCTGTTGTTGTATTGCTGGAACACACGCGTGCAAACATTTTGTTTCAAATACACACATAATGCTGTCAGATGGACACACCGTTAGACAGGGGAGAAGAAAAAGAGAAATGTAATTAATGCTAAACAATGGCCACTTTTGTCAGTTTTATGGACATAAATTATGCTCTAGAGACTCAAGGTTAGACAATGAATAAAAATTGTTATATTAAACAGGACAAATATCCTTTAGCTGATACGCACACACACACAAACATACATACATACCATAATAATATTTTCATTTACAATTTGTTCTATTTTGACTTTGAAAGATCAATTGCTGTCCTTGGGCAATTCGTATTGTTAGTTGGCATTGAAAATGAAAATAAGTATTAACAGGTAAAATGGAGAAAAAACAATAATTTATGAACATTTTGCAAACAAATTATTGGACCAAGGACAATTTGAATTTATTTTCCTTTTAGAGAATCAATTACAGTAAATTGAAGGTTACAACAAAAGCACGAATGCTGTAGCAAATTTATGTCTGCATTCTAACAACTTTCCTCTTAGAAGAAAAGTTATTATTAAAGCTGGGTTCACCAATGCGTTGAATATGCACTTTTCAATAAATTAAAACCAGGGTCATGAATTTAAAATAAAACTCTTTACACTTTTCCTAGCAGGAAGAAATATAAAGATATACTCCACAGTTTTGTTAACCGAGAGCAGAAAAATATGTTGTGAAAAGAAGGATGGAGCAACCTTCCTGAATTGGAGCTGAGAGAAGTATACCCCACAATCAAACGATTCAGCTAGAGAGATCTATTGATGCTAAGCGTGTGATATGGTTAAACGTGTTCTTACTTCAGCAGTACCTACTTCATTGTTATAACGCTAGAATATCGTCTCTCCTCCAGCGCACCAATCGAATTGGGTGCTCTAGTGGGTACCTTGGCTTTTCTCCGGTCGAATACCATGGAATGTTAGTGGTACTAATAATAGGGAGATCGGTTTAAATACTTCTATTGAAGCTTGTGTCTAGTTCGTAGAAGACCGATCTAACTTTTCATATCAAGAGGGGTATAAATTCCATTTACACAGTTTTGAAGCGGCACCTAATTCAGCGACTGTTATAAGAACTTGGTTTCTCCTAACATTCATGTGTTGCCTAATGGCTGGTGTATTCCAGTGGCTTGGTATATTTTTGCAATATCATTTAGCGTGATAAGAAGTAGTTAAAATTGTAAATTAAGCCTAGAGAAGTCTGATTCCGATTTATAATAACCCAGAGGAAGATATAGATCTTGAAAGAATAATCCAAATTAATTTTATTCCTTTCAAGGTATGTTTAATTATGGGCCACACAGCTACTCCCAATCTTATCATAGATTGATTGAGAGTATTCCGAAAATTCTCTTTTATAGTCTGTCTCAAACTGTTTTAAATTTCAGGCCCGTTAAGTTTTTTTTGTGACTTAGAAATAGGAAAATATCACCAAAGCTTGGAGTACGGTATGTACTCGTATGTTGTTTTTGGACACATGATCGCTTAAGAGATAAGATGTGTAGATGCGTCATTATGGTGAATAAGAAACGCTCCTTAAGTCGGCTCATTATACATAAAGACGGGTTGCCCTCTATCTCCTACATTTCGCCATTTCGTATATTTTTGCCACTCAACAAGCTGGATCCATTCGTACACTTGAGTTCTTGACCTTGTATATTGCCCGCTAACTCTTTGCTCAACTGAAAGTGACACAAAAAATGCCAACTTCTTCACAAAGGCGGTCGTTCTAAAATATAAGTTTAAGCACTATTGAGCGAGTATTACCTTGCAACACGCCAACAGATGACACTATATTATCAAGTGTCGCTAATTTAAATGTTGGTTAATTTTATTATTATTATCGAAGTTCCCCATTCTATCTTTTGAGCAACGTTTTTCTCTCACTGGAACAGAATAGGCTGCTTATAAAGCTCTTGGAGGTATTTTTATTTTACGAGAATCGAGATCTGTACAATTGTTGAATACATGTTCAAATGTCTCATTACAGAGAAGGCAGAACCAACATTTGATTGTCACTGAGTTTCTTATTTTAAATTGGCGGTTATTTTGGACTATAGTGTCCGATAACAATCCCATCATTATTCCGGGCTCATACTTGTTTAACACCAGAATCCTATTGGGATTTACCAAAGACAGCGTAATTAACCGACTTGATTGCTTGCGTTCGGCTATAGCTCTTTTATACTAAGCAAATTCCGGTATTTCCCTCTGAATATTTGGCGCAACTACTCCTGCCCTAGTGTCGATATTACCCTGTTTGTGACCGCCAGTGAACCACACTTCGTTAGCAACTCTGTACCACCCACATTCGTTCGACGATTGGTCCCTGCTAGAAATGAAGACTGCATAGTTCTTTTGTAACACTACGGTCGGTTTTAAACCATCAGATAGCATTATGGACGAACTAATCTCGAAGAGTTTCAGTATCCGCACATACCCACCTATCATGCTAGAAATGGCTTGTAACCGTAGGACGCTTTTATACGCTTAATAGTTTGGGCATGTCTCATTGCCCCAGTGATCGATACATCAACGATTCGATGGACTTTGTCAAACGCTGCACTTGTTGTTAATTGTTTTGCTTTCGACCAATACACCAATGCAGCATAGTTCAGTATTAATCTTGGTGTTACTCCAAACGTTTTATCAAAACGACTTTCGCTGGCGTAGAGCACCTTTTCTGCTAATATATGAAATATGTTGGTTCCATTATAAGAGACTTGTCACAAATCACCCCCAAGCATTTTACTTTTTTTGAGAACGTAATTATTGCCCCTCTTAGAGAAAGCCCATTAGTTCTGTGCAGGGATGGAAAATGGCTGCTGAGATTTTGTACCAAGATCGTACCATTTTCTATATTTATTACAAACAGAACCCAAGAAAAATATGTACAAAACTGAACAAATTCACAAATAAAAAAATCATATCAGAAATTAAAGAGAACATAAAGGACATTAATGTTGCCATATAGTGAAAACTAGCAAATTGTATCAAGTAAGCCGCGGTATTATCACGGTACCAACAAAGTCGAAAAAGTACCAAAAAAAGTACAATTGTACAACGATTTTCATGCCTGGTTCTATGAGTTCTGCTACTTGAAAGTGGCACAATGATACATTTTTCCCGGTTGAACTTCGTCCCCTGTCAATGGTTCACTTTGATAAATAATTTATTTCTTTCCACGTAACTGAAATTCCCAAAACAGTATAATCGTTAGGCGCAAACAAACTGCATTTAAAACATATATGCCAATGTTCAGAGTTGAGTCAAACATATTGAACGATATCTGGCTATTGGTTTCACAAGGTTACGAATGCACACAATAGTGTTTAAGATCGCGTGTATGTTCGGCTTCAAGGACTTTCTTAATTAGTTCATACTGTAAACTTTCATGGAAAAGAAACGTAATTTTAATTAACTACAATTACACACACTAAGTGTAAGAAAAAAATTTCCTTTTCTCTTAAACTCATTTTTGTTGTCTTATTGTTGTAAATATTTCCTTGAGTACTTCCTGCAATTATGTGTTTATGCCTTTTATATATCCTTTTTTTGCAGTGTGTTTTCTTTATAAATATTTTAAATTCTTTGCTGTACGCGCCAAAAGTAACACGTGGCAGTTACACTGTTAATGTATTATATTTGTTATTTTTATTTTGTAAATTCCAGGCCATACAGAGTCCCTAAAGATCTTAAATGTGCACACAGTCACAAGACACACTCTCTAACGTCTCCATTGCTGACGCCGTGTCCTTGTAACTGTCGTGTTATCCTACTGTGCATGAATTAATATAAAATATTTTGTATCTTTTGCATTTTATTTTATGGTTTTTCTCAGTTTCTTACTTTGCTCATTTTGTTAGAAAATATTTATAAGAACAACATTCTTAATTCATTTTAAATTCAAGGTCGTTCTTCTATGACGGCTGGGGGTTTGTTTTTAATTTTATTATTAAGAAAGCCTTGAATTTAAAACAAGGACCTGCCATTTGCTTTATGTATCAATTATCAGTGAAGGTCATCGGAATTTAATGCTTTTTTTCGAAAGAGTGGAAATTGATTATTACTTTTCCTTTGTGCATTTTTATGGCAAATATTTATCAATATTTTGAAAATATTGTTTGTTTTAAGTAACTTTTACCGCCAAGTTTCCAAAAATTCCTTGTGCATTTTAAGTGGTTTCGTTTTCTATGCCAGGACATGCGTCAGTAGAGTAATTTATTTTCACTTTTTTTCCTGTTAAATTCCGTAATCTTAACAATGGCCTCAAAGAAAAACCAATTATTACACGTAATGATTTTCTGCTGAAAACTAATAGCAATTTGTTGGCCACTAACGGTGTGGAAGATAATAGTTTGAAAATTCTTCGTGGAAAACAGAGATCACAGAAAAAATCATTTTAAGGCTATGGAAAATTTTTAGGAGTCAGGGAGCTCGAACAATAAGGTAACATTTGAACTGGGTAAAACGAATAACGAGGGACCTTTTGATCGTTGTGAATATTTGCAATAATTTACCGAGTAGAGGAACTAAGATCTGTGGCCCATTGTAGTAAAAGAGGCTCCTAGAAAAGTTGCTGACTAAGCAAGTCGGTTGAAGCGAAAGAGCATGCGCGGTCGTGAGGAGATTGGACGCTGGTATAAGGTTGACGCTGAATATAAGTCGAACTTTGGTTTTAGTACAGACTTTCTTCAGAAAAGTGGAACTCTGAGAAGAAGCTGGCGATAAAGGAGACAGAAAAGAAAACCTGTCTTGAGGTTAATGTCGGAGGTAGTTGCAGTGAAATAAGGGAAGCATATTGACGTCAGTTTCTACTGCAAAACTGGGTATCAGACGAGTCAGGTAGGTTTAAGGCCGAAAACTCCAAAAACTCCATCTGCAATACACCACTAAAAGGAGAAATTCTCGTTATGTAGTTAAGTTTAAGCGCCTCTCTGCGGGCTGTATTTAAAGATGTTACTGGATAGTGGAGTGGCAGGCGCTAAAGGCATGCAATGGTTAGAAACAGGTTGCACAAACGAGCTGGGCATGAAATATTATTGACAGAACACAGACTTTATGACCCCAATTATCGTCTAACCAGATAAAAATGTTGTTGGCTGTGCCAAAAAGAGGTCATGGCGGCAGTTAACAAATGTGGATACGAAGGCGGCCACTAGCTTTAATACTTATAATTGTGAAGACCGAGAAGCGCAGACAGACACACACTATAGGAGTAGGTATTGCAAAAACTCCGCCTTCAGACTAGCGATTACACAGATGTCCAGCTGACTTTTACGTATGATTAAAGCGGAAAGTATATAATTTCGCGGGAATGAAGTAAAGTTGCAAATTGTCTCATCACTGTATTGGCCTCTACACAATTATATTGAGCGAGTGTTGGAATGACAGTTTCTCAGTAAAAGAAATCGAAAAATTATTTAGGATATCGATGTTTTGATTGGAATATTATGGAAAATTTCAATAAAGGAAAAAATGTTAACATTTAAAAAAAACAGATTTTCGATAAGTTTTTCATTATTTGCGAGAATATCGCTTGTTCGTTGAATTATCGAATTTCTGTTTTAATTCCTGATGTCATTTTGGAAATTTAGTGGAAATATTCGTAAAATTTTAAACCTGACTATTTGCCGAAATTAAAATTCTCCTGCTGAGATATAACACGGGGAAAACAATATCCGCAACCCCATAAAATATACATGTACTGCATCTTTATTAAGTATGCTATCAATTCCATTCAAAAATTTACAGCAAAAACCAGGTTACTCCTAAAACCGAAAAATTCGGAATTTCGGAATAATTTTAAATTCACCAAATATTTGAAAATTCACCAGAAAAAATAGCAAAACAATTTAAAAATCGAAATTTTATAATAATCCCAAATGTTAGAAAAAAAAAAATACCACGAAAGCCAAAATTCAGTAAGTTTCGAAATTTCACCTCAAAGGTTTCAATTATACCAAAATTTATTAATTAAAAAAAAAAAACAAAATTTTTCCGAAAAATCAACATTTTATCAAATAATATCAAAATTCGATATTTCAAATTAACCAACAGTTTAATTTCACCATAAATTATAACAAATTTTAAATTGCCAAAAAAATCCAAATTTATCAAAAACCCCAACAATTTAAATTTTACCATACTATTTTACAAAAAATCAACAAAAATTCAAATTACGACATAAATCGAAAATTCACCGTGAATTCGAAAATTTCACCAAAAAAATATTTCACAACAAAAAAAAATCTAATTATAGAATTTCAACATATGCTGCAATTTCAACCAAAGATTAAAATTTTACCAAAACTCTAAATTTTTACTAAAAACTCGAAATTTCGCATAACAATCAAATTCTGTTATTATTCACCCAAAAAGCGAGAGTTAACTACAAATTCATAAGATAAAAAACAGTAAGCGATTAAAAATGCTCGTTATAAAGCGAAAGGAGAGCTAAGACCGCTAAATAAGACGAGATAAATAAACCAGGAGGCTAAAATTAAAGGTTCTCAAAAATCTTATGTACCGGAAAATATTTTTAGTATTCTTATATCTTTAGCAGTTCAAACTTATATGAAGGACATATAAGATTTGTTACAGACGAATATTGCTATGTTACTTGGTTGATTTAAGATTGCAAGCGCCTTTTACCTTTGGTGAAAGCAACAATATGAAAAATAGTTTTCCAATTTACAAGCATATGCTTATTTCTTTTCACATGTAGACCAGGTAAGAAATTTAAAAAAAAAACAACAATACAACTGAATTAATAAACATAATAGAGGTGATAGAATTTTCTAATAAAATTGAATTAAAGGTAATATTTTGAACGAAGTCAAGTACAGTTTCAAACAAATTTTCACTAATGAAACAATTGCCAACCTGGAACCTATTTATTAGAAACACCACTCTCTCCCCCTCTGTTGTCCTTAGGCAACTTAAATTTCTGCAAACATAAAATTACCCACTTTCAGCTACAAGTTGTTGCATATTGATGAAGCCCTTTAATCAACAATACCTTTGGCAAATAAGTGCATTCACTCAAGCGTAAATATTCAAGTACAAATGCATTTTCCAACACACAGCTGCAATGATTTTCATTTTGTCAGTTTTAGAATACGTTAACATTTAGACATGCTGCAGTTTTCACATAAAACACAAAATGCATCAATCGTTTAATTATTTCGAAAGAGAAAGAAACAAACAAAAATTGTCACTAGTGATAATCACAAGCCCAATAATTTTTCAAACAATTCTATTAGCTCTAAAGCCGGGCAACATAATTATGAAGTATGTAGGACTGCATTTTCTCTGGCTTAAAATAGAAAAGTATTTTTGCCCGGGTGTTAGACGAACTTTTCCATGTTCCATTTAAGCAATCATTCATGCATGAGCTCAATACTGTTCAGCCACCACCAGTGTGAACCCTTATTATTGATTAATAGCAACCGAAAGAAAGGAAAAGGGAATGAAGCTGAAATAAAGTTGGTTCTGGTGCCTGCAATATGTGTTAGTTTTTTCTTTTCAATGTTCGTTTTTCCATAGCATGTCCTTGTATTTGTATGTGGTGCAAATAGCATTTTTGGAATGTATGATGCTATTGCTTGTTAGTACCCAAGTACAAAATTGTTGTGCCACCGATCGAAGCCTTCTTAACACACGCACATTAATAATTGTGCACTATTGATGCAACCCCACAATACACGCATTGCAACGTATGAATATTCGTATAGAATTTTAGCTAGCCACCAATGTCATCAACAAGAACTGCTAGCAACATCAATGAAATATATTACTTTATAATTTAGTGGTTGTTTGATAAAATGCTTAAAGATATTTTCATTCATTTATTCCATTCGTTTGCCTGCTTGTTTGTTCATGCTCTCGCCTGGTTCAACATGTTGATTTTTAACACACAGAATAATAATTACAGGCTCGTTAGAATGGGCATGTGTTAAAGGATTAACATGGATACACACACACACACTCATATTCATGCACACGCACACAATCAACACAAAACACAGGCATTGTGGTTTTTTCCTATTTCCCTTGCATGCTCTAAAACAACTAACAACAAAAAGTGATTATGTCGGGATGTTGCATCTACTCGTACATACACACATACGAATACTATTAGATTCTTCTCCTGTTTTATGAAAACTTTTTAATGATAATTGATTTGCAAATTATCATGATAATTTTGTTACGGTAGAATTATGCGAAACACGTGTGGTTACCTCCAAGGCACGCTTTTACATTTTTTTAAAAAGAATTTAAACAAGTATTTTTAGAGCAAAGCATAAAGTAGAAATAAGTAATTATCTAAAATTGTGAATCGTGTTTAGCTCTTTCTACGAACGGCGTTTTATTGCGAAAGGTCGTAAAGACACAACTCTCCAAAAGTGAGATCTTCCCACAAACGGTTTAAGACGTTCACGAAAATTTCCCTTTTACTGTCTGACCTAACTAAAGAAAAACTTTGATTCTAGATTGGTTTTATAGTAGTTATTTGGGCTTTGTCTCGCCCAGGAAGTTTGATTTTTTTGACTGTTATTGAGGGGTAACAATGTATTTTAACCCTGAAACGGAAACATTTGTGGAAAATCTCTGAGCGAAACTTAAACTCATAAAGTTATCACGCACTGCTATCTCACTGTCCACGATTATTTGTAAATCTTTCTATAAGCCACAAAATTTCCCGATATTTCCGAGTATTATTGCAGCCTCGATAAAGAAAATAATAAAACTTTAAAAAAAATTTCAGCACCCTGGACCCATTGTGCATTGAGGTTCGCTCCTATATCCGCGCAGCACACGGCTAATGAAATATTGGACAGGAAACAAGCAGGTGGATGCGAATTTTAGAAGCTTGTTTGTTTCAAGTCGTTCACCAGCTTAACAGATTTAAGACGTTAAAGGTTGCAAGTTAATTTCAGCAAGTAGCATTGTGTTGTGGATTTTAGAATGGCCTCATGAGCGGTTCCTTCGAGTTTGAAAACAATGCTAAGATTGGCCCCGTTGTCGTCGAACCAAAACTATCACCAAAGCTGACAGATATAAAGGCGACCGACACGTAATTATAATGAACGATTCGTACCTGTTTCACAGCTCTGCAAAAAAAATTAAATGACAGATTTTAAATCACTCCTATAAGCGATATCAGGTTGCAACTCTGATATTTAGCAACTGTCACCTATAATTGTTTCGATTATTAAAAATGGAGCACTACACAAAAGAAGAATGTGTTCTCGTTATGAAAACCTATTACTATTAGACCGCTCAAAAACTTCGCGAAATGTTCGCCCAATAAAGTGTGTCACCAATTCAAAAATAATCTAGATGTGGGCGACATGTGATTTAAGCAGCAGAGCGGTTTCTCTTATCGACACGCCCTATATATCAGGCAGTGGTGGGATGTACTAGTTATTGAGATCATGGAGTTGAACCCGTTTCATGTGTTGTTTCCTTAAGGGGCAAGTCAATGCTAATAAGCAATAAACCCGGAGTAATTGAAATCTTTTCGCGACTTAGGAATCCTCCAATTATCTCTCGTGGGGACCTGCCAATAACCCATTGTGCTAGTCGATTAGTTATAGGTCGAACCTAGTTCTAAGGCCGAAACTCGTCCAGTAAGAGAAAGTCATTAGTAATGTCTTTGCTCATTTCCTTAGAAATAAAATATTTCTCATTCTCGTTGAGTTGGTTTGGAAACTACTATTGTAATGCCATATAATCCTAATGAAATTTTTCTTACACCAATTTTAAGACCATAGAAAACATGCCTCCACAAAGGGAACAAACTGTAAAAACAAACAAATAATGAAATTTTAAACTAAATACTTTTGACAACTTAAGATTATGAGGGGCTTGTGATGTTTTCTTTTGGTTTCACTCTGTTACAAGTAACAGATTTTACGTTTAATCCTGCCGCCAAGAATAATAACAATTACAACCACATTCAAGACACACTCTTCCATATATTGTAAGGACATGTACATGTGTGTATGCATGTATGTATGTACATGTATGAAATTATATTTTTGCAGAATTTTTGTGTGTTTTATTCCCTACAATCGAAATTGGCTTAATTTCCCAAAATAAAAGTCTAGGAATTTCTTTCATTCAGTTGTGAATACTCGCACATGGATATCATTTACACGGTACTTATACACTGCTGTGCTTAAAGTATGTAAAGGGTTTTTGAATAAGGGCAGGCCGTTGTTAAATTGGAATAAAATAAACCTATTCATGACATTAGGTATGGAATAGTACAAAATTCAAGGATCCTGGCATATATGTAGATCCGGCTGCATGTGTGTATTGACCTGGGGGCGTTGGTCGATTGAGGTTTATTGGCAGAAATCTTAAAATGGCCTAAACCTTTCAGTGGGTAGAAAAAAAGTTGCACTTGTCGTTTAAACAATCGGGATTCGAAATACCAGTGGCGAGAAATTAATATTTCAGAGGCCAGGATTACATAGTTTAAGGACGGCTACCCGATAGTTTACAACAAATTTATTTTTAGGAAGGGAAGGATCGACGATATCAGAAGTTGTATTTATAATTTTAAGTTAGATTGAAAAACCACCAAGGGCGAAATTAAAGCCGTTTTTAAATCATTAACAACGATTTTCTACATGTTGTGCTAGGGCATAAAATGGCGGCACAATAAGCGAAAAAAATTAGATGGGCTGTATTTAGGGGCGTGACAAGCATAACTTTTTGATCGTCTTACAATCGTCAAATATGTTAGGGGGTGACTGGTGCAAGCCTTTTTTTGGATGGTGGTCGTCCCCGTCTAATGAACCTGCGATATTAGGAAGCCACACAAGAAAGTCTAGTGGAGTCAAATCGCACGATCTTGCTTGCAAGTCCATCCTTGTTTGCATAGTCCGCCTTGAAGCCCCTGCCGTTCACGTCGTTTAACTCGGACTAAAATAACTATCTTTTAGATGCCATCGTCATGATCATGATGGCTTCATCGGCATTTTTTCGAAGAATGGCGGACCAATAATGCCGGTGTCATCTGATACACGGCGATTTTGCTTGCTAATACTTGTGTAGCATTTCAAAAAAAATTCAACTCTTTAGTTGAGCTTATTTCTCGTCACGTAACGTGCTATTTGTTGACTAAGTTTTTCCATTTGAACACGGTATCCACTTGTCTAACTTGCTACGGTGCAAGCTTAATAAGTGACTGAGTAAAATATCCCGGATTTTACAACAAGCTGCCAAAACAACATGGCCGCCACGAACTACCAATTTTGACCCTCCCTTATGGGAAATGAGTACAGTAAGACTTGTATATAAAGACACAAATTATGTGTCACGATTGTTTTTTAAATGCAGAACGAAATCTTTCATTTCGTTTTATTATGCATCACTCTGACCTCCGCGACTTCTCGACATGTTTCACTAGTTTATTTTATTTTGAAAGTAATATTTCGTCAGACATTTATGAGAGTCTAGTTCTTTTCCTACTGTGTGTTTTATTATCCTGTTTCGTGATCCGAACTTATTTATTTTTCATTGGGCTTATTGCATCCTAAGCTGACGGCTGTTTTCTTTGAAAAGTCTTAGCCTTCCATAAACCGAGGAAAACAAAATCTTTGCCAGTTTTTGGCATAATATTAAGACAGAAGTTGTGATACACCTTTTTGTTGTTATTAAGTTTTTTTATCCTTGGTGTTGGTAACAATGTTATGATTAATGGGATTATGTCACCACACATACGTAAATACGTAAAAAATAATGTGTTTATAAGAATGTTGGCATTAATGGCGGTAGAAATAGTTATATGGCAAAAAATTTTAATAAAATATATTAATGAAAAGATAATTCTTATTTATGCATATGGGCTGTAAATAGCAAGTAGATGAATTCGTTTTTAAGGAATAAATTCTGTAGCATTTTTGATAGCATATAATTTTGAAAAAAATTCCAAATGGCTTCGCCGTTAACAGAGATGTTATTGAGCAATAGAGCTGATCCTTGGCAACGCCAATAAGTAAAGCAGCCTAATTTAGGCAGTAGGAAATCTTCAGATCACTATAAGAAGCCGTAACTGTTTCGAGAAGTTTAGGTTTCTAGAATTTTTCGATGCCGATCACAGAAATGTGTTATCCCTTTATCGTTTCTGAATAGGATTCGGACGTGTTTTTGCCGTTAAGGATCATGCAATTTACACCAAGTGTTTGAGCCAAACGAAAAGTAAAGTAAAACCAATATGACTGAAAAGGGTCAAATATACTGCGATCTTCGAGAAGAAATTCAAACGAAGTTCACGTGTTTTTCCATTTAAATAAGCATCTAAAGGGGCGTATATTGCTATTTTCTTGGACAGCCAAGCTGCCCTAAACTTCCTCTATAAGAACTTATGGAAACGCATGTTAGTCCAGCCTTGTTTTGCAGTGCTTTTTCTCACTCCATAAACTAGCCATAGATAATCAAGATCCCTTGTACTTGATACCAGGCCACAGTTGTCACAAAGGTAACTAGTTAGGGTATGAAGTGGCCAGGCAGGCTACTCCGCTCATTGGTCCAGAAAAATTTTATGACGGTAATGGGTTCATGAATCCATTACAGTAGTGAGTACAGTACTTAAAGAATAAAAATTTTACCATAATTTGTGAGTTCACCCAAATTCAAAAATTCACCAAAAACCTAAACTATAATTCAAAAATTTTATATTACAAAAATAACATAATTTTCCAAAAAAAAACGAAACTGCAACAAAAGCGATACTGCATCAAAAAATTGTGAAAAATTCGAAGTTTTTCAAAATTTAAAATATACCGTAATCTCGAAAATTCACTATAAATCCGAAAAAGTGAAATACAATTGCTATAAAATCAATATTTAATAAAAATAAAACTAAAATTTCACCAAAATATAAAAAAATATTCAGAAATACAATATTTTGCGAAATATATAAAAAAAAATTAAATTTCACCACAAATGGGGAATCCACAAAAAAAATTTTAAAATCACCGACAAATCTTAAAATCATAAAAACTAAATATTTTGCCATAAATTAAATGAAAAATTAAAAAAATAAAAATTTTAAAACAATTTAGGAATTCACCAAAATATCAAAATTCTGCATTGAACCAAATTTTTAAATTCACCAGAAGTTTGAGAATTCACCATATAATCGAAAAATTTTAATGAAGTAGAGTTTTTAAAGAATTTTATTCTTTATGTTGAAAAAATGAGTTGGGAGTAAGATAATTAATTTTATATTTCAACAAAAAATTTTTAATTAAAAAAAATAAAAGACATTTTATGAAAAACGTCGCAATTTTAACAAACTCAATGTTGCATACAAGCCATCTTATATATTTTACAAACAAGGAACAATAACAAATTGTTCCAAATTTGATATTGTTTAGATTAAAATGTATGTGTATGACTACGAGTAACCCACAAATTACATAACCTAGCCAAGCGACACGGGATCCCAATGTTGAGTAGGTGATCGCAGGTTTATTTTACAATATTTATAAAATAAAATGATAGTGGTTTATTGTCACACCTGTGAAAACTAGTTGCATCAAATATATTATATAAGCGAAAATTTGCAAACGAAAGCTCTTCGATTACTCACTCGAGGAGGTCCGTGTTATATTAAATTTTATAAGAAAAAAAAATTATTTTCCCATAAACACTTCAGACCCCAATACGAATTTGCTTTATTCTGTTTTCAAATTTAACTTTACAATTAATAAAGTTGCATGTTTCTGTTTTTTTTAATGAAGTGATGAAAATAAATTCCATAAATCTAGTAACCTTAACCCTATAGGAGGATGCATTTACTTGAACATAAAAAAAATCCGATTTCCTCTGCTGCTGTTCAGGAATTTTCTCACCTTATTTACCAACTGCCTGATTAAAGACATTTCTTTATTTTGTCTATTAGTTGCGTGACATTATTAATTTTATATTAAAAGCAAAGAAGAGAACATTTTCCAGGAAACCGGAAGCTTAAGGGTGACATTTCAGTTTCGTTTCTTTTCAGTTTTATTTAAACTATTTATAAGGTGATGACGTTGTGTATGACATTAATGTCAAATATTATACAAATGAATCGATCGGTTTTGTGTATTTTGAGGGAGGCAAAAGAACCAGCCCCTATTTATAAACATAATTTCTCATAAAAAAGGACTATAAAAAAAAACTCAAGCCAAAGTAAACGCAACGTTGCTTCTATCTCGGAATCTTTTCGCTTTATCACTTTACCACAATGATTAATCATGCTTTGGCTGGGCTCTTTATAAAAACACAAAGTGTCCTTGTTAAAAATTCAGCATTTTTGTTCGCTCCTTTTTCTACTTTTTTTATTATGTTGCGCTGTTGGGTAATTTTGAAATAATTTCCGGGTGGTGACTTGTTTGTTTATCTATATTACTTTACTTTTTTATGAAGTTAGTTAAGAAAAAAAAACGCTCATTGTACACGTTGTGTGCGTGTGTGTGTGTTTAGCTGCCCATTTTGTTTTTTATCGATCGATTTTTGTTGATAAGAGAGTGGTTTAATGTACATAAGTTTAAAAACCCCCCTAAATAAAATGTTATTTTTACAACAAAATCCTCATATGTTTGACACTGTAACTGCTTTTGGTTGGCTCGTTGTTTTGAAAGTCCCGCTTTAAAGAGAGAGGATATGCTTTGAGAGCATTAACACGCGGTTATGCTCGACGAGACATGTAATCAAATGGTTTTTCGACAGTGACATTGAAAGACAATTTACAACTTTTGATGTCCAGCGGGTTAGGAAAACAGAGATGTTTTCATGTAGAATTTTGGAACGAATTTCCGTCATCCCTTGTCAAGTTTGGTTTGATGACAAACCGGTTTCGGCTATGTGCCATCTTCAGTGTAATTTTTCGTTCTGATGTTTTCCTAAAATTAGTGATTTTTATTTTTATAAAATTGGCAATTTTCAAGAATATTATTTTATTTAACTGCAAAACAAAACGCACGTATTCCCTTTACAGACATCAATGGCATATCAGCGCCGTCAGTATAGTATCAGTGTTAGTAAAAAATAAAATGTCGTTGCCTCAGTCTCAAATAGAGGTGTTTAGACACGTTCGGTACAGTGCCATTTTTAACCATCAGTGCTGCTTCAGTGTCCGTTCCCGATATTTTGTTTTTATTTCACTGAAGGGCTGACGTCATTCTACTGTAAGATATGGTTGATATGAAGCAAAGGGCTGGACTTACTTTGGATGTGAGTCGATTGGTATCACCGATCGATGCTGAGGGGCACTGATATGGGTAGACAGACCTTAATATAGTTGTCACCTTATTCCAGCTTCGTATGCCTGCCTTTTGGCGGTCAAATATCCATTTATGTGTCCACTGGGTGTTTGTGCATGGTAGATTTGGAACAACTTGCTCTTGCGCTCTAATTTTGAGAACAACAACAACAACCACAAGCTAATATGTGGTACAAAGGGTTTAAATGGAGCCCCTCCTTACACCTTTGCGACTTGCGAAAATATCGAAATGTAACCGAAAGAAGCTGAATGTCAGCTTGTTCTCAGTTTTGAATTTGTTGGAATACCCAACCATCGTAGACGTGACTGTTTAGTGGTATTCAATCTTCAAGGTCTAATTTTCAATGCTAATACTTAAATTAGGCTGAGTTTGAGCCATACACAGCTTATGTTGGCTCTCCTGGCTGGTTTATGATTTCTACCTTGGGCTTAGGAAAGCCCCACAAAAAGTTTAACACGAACAAATGGCTTCATCGATAAGTAAATTGACCAAAAACGCCTCAAACTAAGAAACTGCTATGAACATAACCTAGCTTTTGTTTTCACTTTTTTAGTTTCATTTACTTTTTTATTGGATGGTACTTCACTGAGAGGCTTCAAAATATGTCTACATATGACATAGATATAAAAGTAAATACTGTTTTATATTTAGCCAAGGGTACTATAATTCACGCTACATGCAATATTAGCTAAAAAAAGTGGTGGTTTATTAAGTGAATACTGCGTTATTTATAACAACTAATACTCACTACAACAACCCTTTTTTATCGCCTGATTATTATATATTTATCACCCGTAGAGTCAAGGGTATGATTTATTTTAATCTTTCACGATTGTGTTCCTCTGTTCTAAATCAAAAGGAGGATATCTGGGTTTTAAAAGTTTTTTAATAAAAACATCATAATAATAGCGTTTTTGTAATCATCTGAAAACTAGCAATAAAATTGCTTCATTAAGTTGAAAAATTGTGGGGTTAGTGCACGAGGAAGTTCAGGAAATTAAGAACACAATATCTAGGAAATCTTCGTTATTGTCATCCTAATTCGTCTCTTCAGAAATATTAAAGACTGAAATATGATCACAAACATTGTGTTACCCCTTAAAGCAAATGAGTAATCAGGGACGGGTTGGCTAAAATAGGTGAAATCCCCTTTTAAAACCATCAAGAGTTAATATTTTCCCATAGTTTAGAAATATTGCAGAATTCCTTGTTTTCGTTAACACTTCCCTTCTAAAAAGTTAAGCTGTATCCACTCCTAATTAGAGAGACAGAATTCGTGTTGGATCCCTTGGAGACCCCATGTGGACCTTTAGAACTTTTCAGTTAAATCCCAGTTATGGCTTGCAGTAACTGCACTATTAGAAGGTTTGGCTTATACGACCCTCTGGCAGCAAAGGTTTGACTTATACCTGCCTGTGGTAGCGGCCGGTAGCTGGTTCATGTCTCTGCTAGGAGTCTGGCTTAAAAAGTCTAGCTGAGAGAAGTAAACACTCTCTTATTAAAATCCTTAAACCACATACGCCAGGCCAAATGGTGATTGATTTAATATGAATATGGAGCACTATGGAGGACATCTATTTCTCCATTACTCGTGAGAAATATATGATTTCTCTGAAGGAGAAGATGGGGAAGAGATGGCCAAGAATAGATCGCAAGTGGTGGATGGGTCAGTCTCAGAAAACACTCTTGGTGATAGTCTGAGACGGCAGCACAAATTGTGGGTGGATATCTGGCTAGCATAAGGCTTTGCACCACGGGCAGACATTTGTTAAATATTAATGCCATGGGTGGCTTAAACCTTAGAGAAATTTTAGCAATTACAAAAGACACTGGATGGCGAAGAAGATCGACAGTGAAAGCACTACTAAGCGATTCAATGACAGTAAGGTAGTAAATTATAAATGGGCTGCCTGAAATCAATTTGAAAAACAGAAGACGGTCGAAAGGCGACCGATAAATTAAGCGATCTGCCTCGATATAAAGCGCGAGATAAGAATGTATCGGCTACAAGTGTTTCGCTTCAAAACAGGCATCTGTCATACACCCAACAATGAGCTAATAAGCCTCAGAGGTCTTTTTAAAAAATTATTATACATCGGCCATCACTTTATCACCAAAGATTAACAGCTTCTTCTTAAAGCAGCGCATGAATACTTCGCAAAGCCATTAAAAGAATATGACTAAGGCTTGTTGTTCTACCCTACGTAACTTTTGACCAAGAACTCCAGTGCAGAGACGTTTGTGCATGTAGTGAAGATTAGCATTTAGTATTCCAGCATCTTTACAATCTTACTTTCATTTTCTAAATTCCTTCTGAATCTACTTAAATACACAATTTTCAAGTTTCTTGTAATGCAAACAGTTTAAATTCTATTATTTTCCTTACCCAACGTGTCATAACGTTTAACATTTAACCATCAATCATCAACATCTTTCAAAATATTATGCAACTTCATCATCCTAAAAATCAGCTTGTTTATGAAAACATATGATCGTTGGCAGGAAGCACCAGACGTAGAAGGAAATAATGAAAGTAAGATAAACATAGTGTCAATAATAATAATACGATTATGAAACATTACTAGCAAAGGATATAATCCTGGCAATAGCAGTCAAGCCAAGCAACGCTATACATTTCAAATCCCTTAAAATTGATGATGTAGACAGTGAAGTATGTATGGTATGTATTAAGAACTAAAAGAAAATAGTCTGCAAGACAAGCACAAGTTGTTGGAAAAACTTTGTTGTTAGTTTTATTATTACCAGCAGGCAAGAGGCAAAGATGTTGTTCATAGCACAGTAATTGCAGTCAATATAAACACCGAAGATTTTTATACAATAACGACAAAAATTACAATTTTAAGATTTTGACTTTCAAAACCATTTTTAGACTTTTATTATAATAATGTTGTTCCTCTTTATCCTTATCAACGCTACTCCCCCGAACAAAGAATGATGAAAAACATTTATTACTGCAAAGGCACCATCATCGTCATCATCATCATCATCATAAACACCATCATTGTTTTCTGCGCCTGTAAAACATGATCAACGTTAAAACCATTTACAGTGTCCTGATATGCATAATTATGTGTTGTAAAGTATTACAACAGCTTCAATATTATCATTTCTTCTTTAATGCTTTTCATAAAACTTTAACTGAAAGTATAAGTCGGCATATTACATTAACTTGCATTTTTTTTGCTGGCCTGTTGTTTGTTACTCATAATTTGCCGCAATGACTTTAAGACTGGAATTATCAGGACATTAAACAAAATTAAAACGACTTAATTATTGTACGTAGAATTACTTAATATTTGCAGTGAGCGAAATTGAGTGGAAACATGCAAGGCCAAACGGCAGGTTTTTAAAACATGTTTTCAGCTGACCATCAATGGGAGGGCCAAAGCAGCACAAAACTGCAAGTGATACAGATGATTGAAGTTAACTCATTGCAAAGGATTGCAACCCGCTGGGTAGAGACTTGCAGAAGAAGATCACATAAAGAAACGTATCAACATAACAGAAAACTGTGCAGCTGCTGGTCTGGGAAATATATGGCGAAGGGTAATGTTGAAAAATTATCAGGAGGAACGCTCGAATGGTGTTCCGGAAGCCCTTGGGTAGGAACTTCATATAGCATCTGAGTAACACGAGAATTGAGGAAGCTTATATTTTTAGGTTATGAATGCATGTCTAGTGGAAGTAGACACGTAAAGGGTGTCGCAATAATCCGGCACAGAAGTGCAAAGTATTAACGGAAGCATACAATTCTTAAAATTTGCTAATTTTTTTTTTTATAGCAAAATAAAAGCTTTGAATGGTTGTGGGTAAAGGGAGGTGCGCAAGGGTTCGATGTGTTAGATCTCCCTTTTTCATTCTCCCGCTCTGTATCCGTGCTTGCAGTAATAGTGCACTATGGACAGCACGGATCTGCTATAACCACATGTCACCTAGTAAAGATAACAACAAATCTATTATCATGTTCCTATACCACATGCCGTTGACAGTCACTGTACAATTTATGTTTACGCTATTTCGACGAAACTGTCGTTTACAGCAAAAATCTTTACAAGAGACCAATCGATACATCAACGCAAAGGAAACTTGCCCTCCACAATCGAACCATTTTGCTCGAATGTGTGCACCACTCTTCGAATTGTTGAAACATAATGTGCCTTTTCGACGAAACATTCCGCATAGCTTTTTCCGAGCGGTCCCAGTGTAAAGAGATTTCACAATAATACCGCGTTCAGCTTGTATGTAATAATCGGAACAATCGCAAAAAAATAATGAGTAGTAAAAAAATATCAGCCAACTACCGATGAACACAAGAGATTGAAAAGCAACTAAAACAGCATTGGTGTGCCAAAATACTCCTTGTAAAGAATTCTAAACTATCTATTCTTGATTTGATTGTTCCACAACGTGAGTTTGCTTGGAATGAAAAATTACACTGAATGTGGCACATAGCCTAAACCCTTTTGTGTAAAAAGAACAAGGGATGACGAAAATTCGTTCCAAATGTCTATATTAACTATCTACTTCTATTTTTTTAGCATCATACCTAAAATTGTGATCCTAATGCTCATCACTATTTGTCCAAATTATTGGCATTGAAAATTAGAATATAATTTACACTGGGAAGTCAATTCCCCGGTTGAAATACCAGAAGAAAAAAATTAAACTGCTATAATTCTTAACTTAACTGTGATTTCTAGCACTCTTTTTTTTACCAAACAATAGTTTGTGTTTGTAAAAGAAGCTGGCTATAAACCTAATGCCAGCTTAGGCTTCCAGCAGTTCCTTTTTATATGCGCTTTGATGCTATTCATCCATTAGGAGACGAAACGTAAATATTTCCAAACAGCTGTAGAAATTCAGTGTAGAAGGAGAAGCAGAAAATAGAAGCAAATACCGAATGTGAAATAATAGTTAAAATAAAGTGCTAGTACTGGTTTGTGGGTCTAAATAGGTTTTTTTTCATTATTGTTGTCTTGTATTTATTTAATCCCTGTTCCAGTTTTTATTATAATGAATCCTGTGAAAGTCAAACAAGATTGTTTGGCATTGTTCGGAGAAAATGAATTGGATTTTTCGCATGTCTATACTTTGTTTATATAAAAATAAGTTAAATTTTTCCAAAAACAATAAACAAATTTAGTACAGTAGAGAACAAAATATTTAATACAATGACCTTTCGCTTTCATTCTCATTTGGTTCATTTTGGCCTTAGTTATGCTTTGAAGTTTAATTTGACAGGAGTTTTGTTGACTTTATATTGCCCGTCTACGGTCAGTTTATTTTAAATTTGCATTAAAAAAGCATAAAGGTTGAAAGGCTGCCTGAAACGAAAGCAGTTAAAAGCGAAATCTTAGTTGACTTTAGGCTCGAACTCGGTCAGATTTGTTTGTGTTCCTCCATCTAGCCTGAACGATAGCGATAAAGAATTATCAAATTGCCTTTTGTAACCAGAGGAGAGAGTGCCAGAGAATTTGTAAATGTGGGAGCTTTGCAGTCTTGATTCACTGTTACCGGAATAGCAGTTTTCCATATGGATCCCATGTCCAAGTGATTCTTGAATATGCGATTTAAGAATGCCCGGCATAGCTGAACTAGTTAAGTTGTCGAAAGGACACCTATCAGAGACCTAATTGCGAAACGGCTGTTGGCAAACTTGCACATATCTCTATATAATATTTTTGGCACCAAAGCCAGTTTTTCGCCTTTAACACAGCTGATAGTTCAGCTTCTAATGCGTAAGATAACCATGGCCTCTACTCACTGCTGCAGAATAGTTGTTCGTAGAGTCATCCGGTTGGAATTATTTCGCTTACGTATCTATTAATTAATTTAAGGCAATAAGCATTGGTTATAATGATCAGTAGCACAAAATATCATCATTTTCCAAGAAGTCTCATTAAAATCAAAGAAAAAATTTCTGTGAATGCTTTACAGACTTGTGGATCTCGTGCACTCCGACAATTTTCTTAGTAAACTTCTTCTTCCAAAAATGTGGCCCCTCGTATTTTGGCTTCCAAGTGCTCTGGAATTTCGTAAGCGAAGTCACGGCGTTATCTATGATCGTTATCTTAGAGTGTGGATGGAAGTCCGCCAAATTGCTATCGCAACAGAGAGTTGAATGCCTCCGGCATTTCTGCACACTTTGCAAGATTCGGGATTTCGGTAAGGAACGGAAGTGGACGTACCTGTATTTGGCTTCTATTTTTTAAATTAAGAGGAATTCAAAAGCCTACTACTAGACATTTGTGCTGTTCTCTTATTCTCTTAAACGGACTTTAACATAAATCGAACAAATCAAAAGATGCCAAAATTATTTTGATTAAACCTAATTTGTTTTTTAGTTGAAATTGTTTTAAGCGTCACTGTAAATATATCCATTTATTTTGATTGTATTATATTTTTGCGTGAAAACAGATGAAGCAAATGATGTTGCAGCTTGTTGTTAACTTATAGTGTTTGTCTCTTTTGTTTATTATTATTTGTTGTTATTTAATATCCTTGGAAAACAGTCGAGTCAACAAACATGTTTTTTGATGATGACGACGTTGATGATTGTGTTTATTACAAATAAGTTTTACTGTTATAAACAAACACTAAAAAAATAAAAAATATTTAATATCAAACTTGAAGTAGCAGGGATGACTGAATTTATCAAAGGCATTTTTATAAAGAGTGTGAAGTAGTGAAGGAATTTTCATTAATAATAAAAATGTATAGCGATTGTTAGAGTAGTTCAGTGAAGGAACAGAAGTGTAGGGCTAAGTTTGAAAATTAAGTGTTTATTCTACTGTTGGTAGTTCACAGTTAACCTCTACATATGTATGTAGGTCTATTGTCGAAAAAATATTGTCTCTCCTCATTATGGCAGTATGCGAGTTGTCCAACATCTTTTCGAACTAATAACTTCACGTTATCCAAATCTCGACCAACTTTCTGTTTCAACAGAGCTGATGTTCCTCGCTTATTTATGAATTCAAGCGTACCACAAGGCTTCGTTCTTTGAACTATTCTACTATTCTTCTTAATTGACCTTAAATGGCAAACTTACTTTTACAGATGACAACAGCATTTATGATCTACATATATACATATATGACCTAATAAAGCCAGACTTTGAAAGATTGAGATAATAGGGCAATAAAATTTAAGTATTTTAGATTGACAAAAAAAATATTGGCAAACTCAACACTACGCCTCTGCTTTTGAAGACATGATGGGATGTCAACCTAATGATATCTATATTTCAAGGGCTTAAAAAATGTATCCTTTACAAATACACCTAAAAAGTGCAACTTTGAAAATCCATCCCTATTCAAATTGCTAGCACCACTGTGAAATTTTGATCACTCGGACAAATAAAATTCATGAAAACTAATACTATGAATTTGATTCAAGTAAAAAAACTTAAAGAAATAAAATTAAAACCGGGTTTTCAAAGCAAAAAACCGGGTTATTCGATATTCGAAAATTAGCTATTTAAAAAATTCGACTGCTGTAAGCCCCGAAAACTAATCGGATTCTTTTTTGTAAATTAGTTTAGCCATTACGCTATCTCGAAAGATATTTCAAAAGATTTTTTTTCGCTCGATAAGTGCGGGACCTTAGAAGACATACGAAATTTCACAGAATGCGCGATGCCATTTCAGATCACGTGCTAGCTTCCCAAGGTGAACTCTTATGACTACGGAAGATGTGTACATTTTCTCAAGGTAACTGTCTGCCAACCCTATACAAATCCCATTAAACGATTGCACGAAATGTGATAAATATGTTGGGTGAATTAGATTTATGTTTAAAGATCTTTTTTAAATTTCAAGCACGTTATAGTCTTGAAATCGCAGTTTTGATTACAAAAGCATTAAAATGCTTATTTGTCCATATTGATGCTCATGTTACTAATAATGTTGTTGAGGCTGCTTGTCATTGAAAAGAAGCAATAACAAAGGACTCTTATCAATATACAAAGCCATAATAAATGTTTTACATTCCGATTGTTTAATTGCAAAAAATATAAATGGAAAATAACTGATGTATAAGGAAGTGAAAGAGAAAAATAATAAACACATCCTAATGAATATTAACGCCATTATTGGTGGTCGCTTAGATATCGCACAAAAGTTAAACATATGAACGCCATTACCTTTATCAAAACATTTCAATCAGAAATCAAAGCCAGCATACCTAACTAACAAAAGGACAATGAACAATTGCTCGTATTAATAACTACAATTCAATTCTAATCAAACGCAAGCATATGGTTTTGTAATAATCACAATAATATTGGCTGACATAAACTAAAAGAGAGAATGTTATGTGTGTCTGCAAGGACATTATAAGGACAACATTTATTATGAAAAAAATAAATAATAATGCTGGCATTGACATAGTGCACTTACACTCAACTCAACTACAATTGAACAGTTGCAAAAAGGCATGAAGTTTGAAAAAAAAACAAAAAGCAAATAAACACGCTCTGAGAAATTTACGCAATAAGTTTTGATTGCGGTAATAAAAATATAATTTTAACACTTGAATGGCAACAGAAGAAATGAAAACGACAACTAACAATGGCAACTTAATTATCGTCCATAAACAGCAGCAGCTACCAAATTCAATTACAAAGGGGATGTTTTTTCTTTTATTCATCATGGAGAAAAAAGGACACACTTTAGGGAAAAATTCAAAAACAAACTGCATTGATTGTATTGATGAATGCGATATTTTTGAAGGTTTTCATTACGAACTACAAAATGCAGCAGCAACATAAATCCCTTTGGCATTTAGCGCATAGACCTCAAGTTACAGTAGTGGCGAAATCGTTAGTTGCTAGAATATCACTAACCAAAAATTATTTTCCTTTTTACACCCTGCACCAAATGTGCGAACCCATGAATGCAAAAAATTCTAGATCGCTATAGGGAAACCCATTTAAAGATGCCTGATGTTGAAATATACCCTACCACTACTTCCTTTTTTTTTATTAAAATGTTACCCCAATTTTCGTCATACTAATTTGCTGATATTTCGCAAACATCCTTAGATACTCAGTCAGTTCATTTTCTTTTTATCCCACTAACAGCATTGTAAAGAGTCATCTCTAATCTCATTTGAGTAATTGTGCTGGGATATCCATCATTAAGCAAATGACAGCGTGATAGTTCTTAGAAGGCCTCTGAAATCTCCTGCTCCTCTATGTATTTCAAGGATGTGTTCACTGCATTACGGAGATTTGCACTTCTTGCATTCCTCATAATTAAAAGCAACCCCAAAGAGGACCTCTCACGTCGATTGGCGAAAAAAATCAGTTCCTCAAAAAATAAAGTGTTTGATTTCGAATTTAGATATTTTCAGCTGAAGAACTATGAATCTGTGTTCCTTACGTAAATTGAAATCAACTCAAACCAACAAAAGGGAATCGCACTTGGGGAAATTTAGAGCAAATGTTCGAATTCATGTTAAAAAAAAGATTGATTGTGATATCAGGAACAACATGGAACAGTTGCCAGATGATCATGCTTTACGCTTCAATGATATAGCCAACGATCTTCCCGCAATTTCAGTATGAACCATAGCCATCACGTGCACTCGTGAAGGAGTTCCGGAATTGCGTGCCAGAGGCTACTGATTTCCGTGGTATATTATTACTGGTCACACTTAGAAAATTTCACCCTCTATCAGTTTCAAGTGCTGGACAAAGCATGGCAACTGGTTCCCCCATCATCACCGGTAACATTACTGGATCATCCGCCTTGCAGACTAGATTATACTAGAAGACTCGAACACACACATTGAATTTAATTCTTCATTTACGAGTTGTAAGATAAAAGATTTATTTTTCATTTGTTTCGGTGTACAAAAAAATTTTGTAGCAAAGACTCATTTTAAAAACATATATCGCAGACATAAACCCAATTTAACATCTTTTGATCGCCACTGTAGGAAAATGGCAAACTACTCTAACATGTTTTCTAAAAATAGTGTTCAATTAGGCTACAAAAATATTTTGAAACGTAATAAGCCTCATCATTTCCATTATGCATTCCGTTTTGCCCCTACATAAAGGAAGCCAATTTTTTGTGTATGAAAGAAGTCGTTTGATGAAGCGAATTAAAATTTCATGTAAATTTTTTTTCAATCTCGTTTTTGTTTTCTCCATATTTGAGTATTAGAAATTCTACAAAAATTTTTGAAGCAAATTGCATTTAGTTAACTGTAGTCATTCACCTTTAGGTGCTGCTTCGTTTATGTCAGCAATTCCAATTTTTATCCAGAGAATTTATTTAGATGTTAAAGATGGAATGAATGGTTGTTTACAGCTGGCGTCAAGAAGAATTTTGTTGGAAACTATTTGATACAAACATTTCTATATTTTAATTTCTATACAAATGGTCTTTGAGCCCTTTTTGTAAATTTGGCTCTTCCTTTGAGGTTTTCCTACGTTTTACTCACTTCCACTGCTCCTAGAGCTTTTTTAATGTGGCTTTCATTAGTTTTTTTATCTTGTTTAAAATTTTGCTATTTTTTCGCCAAACATTCAGACTTATCCCAACATTATGCAAAGCTTTCTTGCAGTAATTTTTCTCTTTTTAAATTTGGATTTTCATTTCTGACCTGGCGTAAAGTAACCTGCTGAGACATTCGGCATAACCGTACCCAGAATCGTACTAGGAAAATATATGGAGGGCTAATTGTTGCGATAGTATTGGCTCGAAGAGCTGTAAAATGTGGTGATTTGCTTCGAAATTATTTCCTAAATGTAGCTTCAAACAGATGATATCGAATATAGGTTTTCGAGATCTTCTCATATCAAACTCAGTTCCAAAGTCGGAATAATTGTTATGGTTCACCATATAGTTGCTATTTAAAAGCAAATAAATTAAAGGAAAGCACACTATGACAGTTTTTAATAAGCCTTGTAGCGTTAGAAGGATTGCATATGGCCCTTATCATTCATAGGATAGACCATCGTCCGGTAAGGCCGCCAAGGCTCGCTATCCGGCTTGATGATTTAGTGGTATGTAAGAAGCTCTAAGGACCCAAAACTGTGGTGGTCTGCTTCAGAATTACTTCCTACATGCGGCAGTAGGAAAGCAACGTCTTACAATTGTTGGACTCTATTCAGCAAATGGTACTGGGGCAACAGTTACCACTCGGTAGCCAGATGAGTACAATCTTTATGATTGCTTGGGACTTAATTATATTTAAGTAGCTCGAAGGACCAAATGCTGTGCAAGCCTTATTTCGAATTTATTTCTAAAAGTAGCAGGCAAAACTAAATTTAGTTTTCTTGGGCTCAGCTTAGCATGTAAGTTTACCAGACATTTCCTATTCAAAAGCATTATTATTGAAGTAAATGGAGAGCAATACCCTGAATACTAATTTAATTAAAATCTAACAAAGTATTTGACTTTCTCACATTTGTGAATCCTAAAAATAAATCTAGTAAAGTAAATTTAACCCATTAACCAAACCATAGTATACTCGTATGTAACTAACTCATGGTGTATTAATTTCAATTGCATCTAAACTTCTAAACATTGTTACTCTGACACGATTTAAAGACAAAATGCAACAGCAACAACAAAACAAGTAAACTAAAGAGCTCTAAAATACAAAATTTATTTATAGCGAAATAAAAAATTCTGCCAGAAGTTGTTTTCGAAAGTTCTCCACTGAAAACCACAACCAAAAAGAACATTCTGCAATGCCAGCAATAAATATTTTATGCAAGTTTTTCTTTCCTTCTATTTATTTTTCAGTAACTATTTGGCACTTTTAAGCCATAAACTGTGTAAATTTGTCTTCAAACTTGATAACATTAATCTAAAACGATTTGCAATAAATATACAAAGAGAAGACTAAATGTATACAAGACGCTGGCAGTAGTATGCAAAATAATAAACAAAAACAACCATGAGGTTATTATGGCAGTGCAGAAAAGAAAAGCCATAGTGCAGTTTTTCATTGTCAACATAACATAGATGCCAATATAGATGACTCCAACAACAATAAAGGAAGAATGTTTTAACAACATCGATATAGTTTCATGTGCTTTACTGCTTTTATTCAAATTTGCAATTGGTCGTAGAATTTACATACAATTTGTACAAAGTGTTTAAAATGGGTAACGGGGTGCCGTGTTTAGTTGTCGTTGTAAAGGCCTGGTGCTAGGAGCGGGGTATAGGTAGTGTGGCGCAATATTTCCTGGAGATTGAGCAAAAATCGGGAACGCATCGAGTTTTTTGTATGCGAGTCTGTTACCGAAACGGTATTTCTACAGTTAGTGTTCAGCGTTTGTATTGTGTTTTGATGAACCGGAGCCCTTACTTCTTCGATCGTTTCTGCAACTTTGACGGATCGCGGGAAAAAGCCAAGCGATAACTATAGAATTATTGTTTCGGGAAACAATAATTCTATAGTATACGAGTTCATTGATATTCTAATTCCATGCAGTAGCCTGCAACGTCTTCCATACACCGCCGCCGATACCTTTTTTGGCACCTTGTGTCTAATAAACAACAAACTACGCAACTTTATCTTGGCTAAATGAGAATTTTTAAGGTTTTAGTGGACCTGTTAGTGGCATCCGGGGTTCATAATTGAACAATTTTAAATCTGAGCAACACCTTAAATACGATAAACCAAATATAATATCCCAAATTAGCAGAAATCCTTTGCTAAATCAATGTTGGAACTCAATAAATTTTCAACTTCAATAGAGTATTAGTTTCGTAAGTATAATCGAGGAAGTAGATCTCTAGGGTAACTCCAGGTCATCAGCTGGCAGGCACTAAAATATGGTTTGCACTGTCCCCAATTCTGACTTATATCTGCTCGTGGTGGCGGCCGGTAACAGGTTTCTGTCTCTGGAGAGAGTAGAAAAGGATTCACTAGGAATGCGTAGCCAAAAGAGTGCTTTGCTTCGAATATGCGAATTCTGGATACTTTTCGATTTTAACGCAGACTTACCCGTACATATGGAGCTCCGTGTGGGACTTTTGTGAAGGAACTCCGGTTTTAATTGGCCAAGGAAGCAATCCGGAAAGATGGACAAGAATGCATCGCGGGTAGTGGACGGAGCAATCTCCAGTTAATTCTGAGGCGTTAGACCGAAAAATGTCGATACAGATGGAAAATAAAGCCTAACAAGTGGTGGAGAGGTTAATCTCTGTAGGAATTCTGGTGTTTATTGGCAAATAGAAGGGGCCTAAGGAAGAGGCTGTGAGGGTAGCGCACCTTTTGTGTAAATGTCTAGTACTGGTGAGCTTAACACTTAGGACCGCCCGTGGTCCTGTTACATGTCAATGCCATGGAAAACCTAGCCTTTATGCTAGCAATTACAAGAGACTTAGTGATGAGGAAGAAGGCCGACAGTTACCAATCGACAGTCTGAAATCGCTGCAGTCTAGAGACTCAAAGGTAGTCGTAAATTACAAAGAGATTGCCTGAAATAAGTGAGTAAAGAAGGGACGAAAAGAGATCAAAGTGAAACAGCGTAGGCCAAGGAATGCATAGCAAAACAAATTTCGCAATCCCCGAATACCAATCGACAACTAGTTTTAAAACTCTTTAATCTGCTTAAGGTCGACTTTATCTCTCTTTTAGTGGACTGAAGTGAACTGAGTACGACAAACCATAAAGTTTCGCAAGAAGCGGAGGTTAGAACTACGTGTGTGCGCATCTTTGAGCAAGAAATCCAGAGGCGTATAATAAAGGGCGGGTACCCTTAGCTGGAAACTACGCTGACGAATGGTCACAGTTTTAATGATTTGCATAAAAAGAGGACTTTCTAAGGCCGAAATGTACAGCATAGGCTGGCAATAGATTGAGGGCTACTGGCAGACAACACACCAAGACGTGTACCATGGTGGGCATGCGGCTTCTTGGTAGCGATTATGCCGCTTAGGGATGAAAAATGATCTCAACTACTTGCCGCCGACGCCCAGTAATCACAAAGTATAAAATAACTAATAGCTCGGCACTTAGTGATGAATAATTACAAATATCAGTCGTCTATCGAAAATCACCGAGCAACGAAGGGAGGCCGAAAAAGGGAATTAATACAGTTATGGTGAACTCTTAACGTAATAAGCTTTCTGATGTCCTATCGCATTACTTTTTATTGGCAGCAAATTTTAATACAATTTTTTTTTACAATATCATGCCAAATTATCTGGCTTGTTTGTTCTCATAGAAATTATTCTGTAGCTTTAAGCATTCTGATCGGCTTTAGTCTTAAGTTTCTTATTAATAGTCAATTTATATTGCTTCGGTCACACCCTATCTCACAACTTTAGCAACAATGTTGCTACAAAGACAAACAATTATTGCAAATTTAAGTTATTTCCCGCAAACTGCAACAGCAACAAAAAACGCAACGTTGATTTGGAGGAAATAAAAGAAAAGTCAACATCAATATCAAACTCCAAACAGCAACTAAAAAGTCACAAGCTTTCAATAATAATAAACTAGTTCTAGATATTTCCTATTGTTGGTCTAACCACAAGATTCGCTTGAACAATATACAATAAAAGTGGTAATCTAAGCGAAAAGCTACAAAATATACAACATTTCCATAAGAATGCAAGAGTAAGAAATAATAAAAAGCAGAGAAGACAGCATCGACAACAATGAAACATCATCATCACCCACTCTGTGGTTTTGCAGAGTTTTTATGCAATATTGTGGCAAACACAATGACAAATCAAAAAGTGCAAGTGGTTCGCCAGATTATTGTGATAGAAAACGAATAGAAACTTCTCTATGCGCTTTTTAAAGTTCGTGACCTGTTTTCTTTAAAATTTTTTTTGAGTTTTATTTGTCGACGCCTAATTAACTTCAGCATGAGATTTATTCATCGATCACGGCGGCGTAACCCCAACCCGAAGTTTGTAAGGACTCAAACTAATAATTTGACGGCGTCCTATGTGTATCAGGTGACTCTATAAGTATTCACTATTTAAATTTTATGGCAATTCTAATTACGAAACAAGGTGTAGTTGATTACTTTTTAATAATTAAAATCACATTTATTAAGAACCAAAAAGGTTGCCAATTGTATTATAAAAACAAGGTTACCAGAAGAATAAATTCTAACATCTGTTATTGTACCGATTTTCGAAAATACGGTTGCTAGAACTAATTGCAAAAATGGTGAAAATTACGCTGCAACCGGTTGCAAACTTCTTAGAATTTTCAGTCGTAAAGGTGCTCCCAATGTATCAACAGAGGAGTAGTCCAAAAGTTTAAAGATACTGGTTCGATTATGGATAGTATGTCTGCCTTTTGTCAACATACCGTTCGATCTCTTCAAAATATTGTTGCTGCAAACTAGAAAACATCAATTCGGTATGGGTTTTAACAACAACAATCCAATAACAGGATTGGATGAAAACCTCCACCTTCATTCTTACAATGTTAAGCTTACTAATAAGCTTTACCAAGCAAGGCATGCGTCGTCACCAGTCTAGCGACACAATCATAGTGTGTATTAAAATTCGACCACCAACGCCTCTATCTTTTTGTTTCAAGCCCCAGATGGCCCTCGGGGACTAGATTTCCCATCTCCCCCGGTAACAACACATCAAGGTGGCGTGATCACGAAAAACGAAATGCTTTAAGGGGGGACTGCATTCATTGCAGGAACATGACGATGGATTTCTTGTGACATTTACTGGGCGGCATAAATCTGGAGGACTTGTGTTTTCAGCATGTCGGCGCCACCTGCCACAATGCGCATTAAAGAATCGATTTATTACAGTCAGGGTTTCCATACCCAACCATTTCTCGAATTTCTGTAGCCAACTGGCCACCAAGATTATGCGACTTAATGCCAAACGATATCTTTCTTTGGTGTTTAGGGAAATCTTGGAGTCTATGTGAATAAACCAGAAACAATTCCAAAGCTTAGTAACGAGATCCATTGCGGTGAGATGCAACTACATCTTCATCGAAAATTCGTGGAAGATTTTATGAAAATAGTAGAGGCCTGTTATCAGAGCTGCGAATGTGATTTGCCCGATATCTTTTTTATTTTGAAATGAAATAAAGCACTCTTATTGAGACTACCTTTATCAATCGACGTCTATGTTATGTGTACTTCCACCTGCCTCTTTACGGATCGTCTCTAAAAAAATATTCTCTAATCAATAATACGATCAGGTGGAGCAGCATGGTCCCCCATGTTACCGAATTTATTATTTACACTAGTTTGCGGTAGTGACAAACGTTATAACTAACAAATAATATGCATTTGATTTCTATAGCTTTGAAATAAATGCATAAACGATTTTAAGCTGCAGTCATCAGGCAATTGAAACGATTCAACCATAAATCCTTTAGTTGTGCTTTTTGTAAACTTAATGTTGAGGTTAAGGTTAACAGAACACAACAATAAAAACCTTTATTATAAAAAAAATAGAAAAGCAGCGAGAACTAAAGTATAAAGGGCCGTTTGAAAATGTTGTAACGCCCCGCTGCACTAAAATGCGTAATAGTCATTGTAGTCATCGCTTTAGTTTTAGAACTAAAGTGCTTTTGCATATCGTCAACGAAATGGAAATTTTGTTAAAGCCAATAACCACCTCATCATTTAAAGAGAAATAAGCATTTGCAGTTCACGGTGAGCGTACACCCTACATCGGTTTGTGGGGCAACAGGGAGGGGAATGGTCTTTTTTCAAGTTTTTAAAACGCTGCTCGTTTAGTTATTTTATTCCTACTGGCACTTTATGGTCTTTTATGTTTGTCTTTAATTTTTTATTTTTACTATTTCAATGCTGCTTCTAAATTTGCCTGGAAGTTTTGGTGTTTACCACAATTTCCGTTTTCCTGCTTGGCTTGCTGTTTCTTATTTTCTGTATGTGTTTTTAATGTCGAATTTTAATTTTTTTTACTTTGGGTTTTATTATTAAATCCTTATGATTTAAAAAATCACGGGCGAGGTAAAAAATGTCTAGTGGATTTTAAAATTGCTCCAGAACACCACATGCATATAACCACAGACGCTCTTTCACCAATTTGTGGTTTTTGGCATGTGTTGGGTTTTAACTGCATTGCATTAACTCGAGCAGAGTCGAGCTCTTCTTCGTACCTTTAGCAGCTGAGAGAAGTTTTTATTAACGACGTTAAAATTCATGTCAGAAGAAGTTAGATGTCTTTTTTATACAAACAATTAACATGGACGGCGTTTCTCCGTGATTTTTCAACTTGCATATTTGTAACTGCACATATTTACTAGGATTTTGGCTAAGGTCCTCGATAGCATTTACTTTTATTATAATAGCGACTTGCGCTGGGGAATATGGGAATTTTTAATGGTTTAAGAGGGGAAAATTTCTATTTTTAACAACACCTCCCTGGATCCGGGTGTAGTCAATTGGCCTTTGATGAAATGAAACTGTGTCTAGTCATTATTGCAGTTATCAGTTTAGGATACTATAAGTTTATCTAAGTATTTATTCGTTTTCCTACTTATGGGCTTTTTGAGGCCTATTCGAGGTTGCCTATTAGTAGCAGTACTCCCATTATTTCATAGAGTGCAACTAATATCGAGATTTTGGCTTTTGTGGGTGATCATATGCTGTTACGACTCTATGCACATCAGATTTTCTCGAGTGGAATTCCCAAAGTTGTCGCCTATGCGTTTATCTCATGCGAACAAGAGTCGCCGTTTTTTATTTAAGGTGGGGATAGGGATATCGAACCAGCAGGGTTATTTTACGGGTTCCTTTTCGACTGCCTTTTTTCCTCGAATTGATTTTAGGCAACAGATTTGCTTTATGTAAATCATTGAGTCTCGTGGTAAAAGCAGCCTTTACTCTTGACTGTAGTGATTTCAGACTGGTAAGTGGTCAATCTTAACAAATGTCTGCACGTGCCCTAAGCCTACTGATAGCCGGTAGTGGACATTCATTCGTCTCAGTCTCTTCCTCAGAAGTATTTTTGGTGATTGCTTCGTCTACCCATAGTAAGATTTTCCTGTCCATCCCTTCAGAGTTCCTCCATTGGCCAACAAACACCAGATTTTCTACAGAGATTAACCTTCACACCTCTTGCGAGGTTTCATTGTCCAGCCCTATCTGAATCTCGTGGTCCAGCGCCTTAGGGATACCTTTAGAGATTGAGCCGTCCCGCCCCCACGAGGCATTCTTCTCCATCTCTTCCGGACTTCTCCCCTTGGCTAATTAAAACCGGAGTTTCTTTCGAGTTCGTCTACTAGAGTTCAAGCACCAGCTTGGCCATGCATCCCTGGCGTAGCCTGCGCCACCCTACACTAGGGATTTTTATAAGAGAATGTTAACTTCTCTCACCTCGACTTATTTAGCCAGACTACTAGCAGCGACCAGAACTTCTTGCCGTCCGCCATCAGATATAAGTCAAAACTTCTGCAGTGCACTCAGTTACCGCAAGCCCCACATTTGTGCCTGCCAGCGGACGGGCATCACCACGAAGAGATACAAGTCGTTCCTTTTGCTGAGCTACCTATTCGAAGTATTAAAACCTTCACATTCTCGAATATCAAGAGAACGTTTATATTATACGACTATACACATTTTTAGCACACTGCAAAATTAACTTTTTTTACGACTAACCACTCTAATTTTTTCGTAAAATTTATTGTTTTTTCTCAGAATTTTATGTTTTCTTTATGTCATATTTGTTGTTATTATGTTATATGGTTCCTGTGATCTGTTTCAGTCTCTTTGGCAGAGTAAAAGTTGTTGTATTTGCTGCCATTTGTGTCATAAAAAGTGATTTAAAAATACTATACTACGTTCTTTGTATGTGTAACTGCACATACCGCAAATGTAATAAAAGCTAAAAATAAAAGATTTTTTTAACTAAAAATCAACAATAATATTTTTGCAAGAAAAGGAGTAATAAAATGTGGAACTTGTTCTTTTTTTATTGAAACTAAAGCTGGGTTGTTAAAATAAGCTTAAATAATATGAGGTTTCATCTTTAAAATTCTGAAGAAAAATTTTGGCAAATGAATATTTTAGAATATGAAGCTTCTTCAAAGCAATCAAAAGGGTTTAGTTATTTGTCGAAACTCTTCAGATTTATTTCAAGTGATTCTCACATTCTCAAGGAAAACTGATGCGGAAATGGCACCTTATTCACTGTCCATAAACGGCTTGGTGACTCCTGTTTTCAACAAATGTGTCGTTGAGGATATAAACACTTCTTCACGCCCCCCTTAAACGAAACAGGTTAAAACTTTGGGTAATTTATTGTAATTCTGGTCATTTGCATTATGCTTGGGGTTAATCGCCTACTCGATTGATTTGTGGCGCTTGGCTTGGGCGATTTTCATTTTCTCACGAGTTTTAAATAATTTTTGCAAAACGATGTTCTTAAGGGGTGCTACAAATTGATCCCTCCACAAACTTCTTTTGAGGCTTTGCAACTATTTCTCTGTATTAAATTCAGAATGCTTGTAAAGCAACCTCCCTGGTAAATTGTTAATAACATAACTATCAAGCTCAAGGCGTTTCATACACGCAAAGAAAAAATATGGTTGAGGTAAACATATGACGATTGGATTATATAGTCATAATCAAATCATATTGATATTATTGATAATAACAATTTGGTCCTCTTAGGACGATAGGAAAGAAAAATATTAATTTTACTGATTGGCAGCAGCTAAGGTACGAATGCAGGCAACTAGTGCCATCGAACGCTTAATAATCAACGCTCTAATCACGTCAGCCCCAGCTATTAATATTTTATATATTATGTCTATTAAGAACATGTTATGGTGAGAGTTATCATATTATTTTTATGGGGCTAAAAATTGTATAGGTCAACCCAATCAAGGTGGAACTTTTATGGATGGAAGTTATTTAGTGATTAAATGTAAACAATAACTTGTTTATCGCAACGAGAAGTTATTTTGAAAATATTTTCAAATGACCATTATATGTTTGCCACAACAATATATAATTATGGATAACATAATATGATTCTCGTAACAATTCCGCAACCATGTCATTGTGCGTGTATTCTCAGGCAACATAATAGATTTTATTATGTATTTAATTCAATCAATACCGCCAACAAGATGGTTTACATTTTAAATAAATAACTTTCCAAATTATATTTGGATGTTAAGAGATAACAAGGATTTTATGTTTGATAGACATCTTCCGCTGTATATCGTATTATGTATACTATACTGATGGTAATGAAATGATAAATAATATGCATTTAAACAATTGTGTTCAGAACCCTTAGTATTCAATCACTTTATGACAGCTTTCAATAACTTTCTATAAATGTTTCTTAATTTAAATCTAAATCATCGTTAACATTTTATCAACAAAAAAAAAACAAATCAAGATATCTCTGTTTGTGTAATTAGATTTTAAGACATTGATTTCCTGCTTCTAGGCTTTCTAAACATTTCAATATCAATCACAATTTCTTAGATGATTTCCCATACGTTCACCTTTTAGAATGAACTTACAAATGTTTCTGGCTGAGATCTTCTTTATACCCCCAGGTACATTTTCTTTATTTATAAACATTTTTATTTCTGTTATGACAGAAGATTTCAACTTAAAACAAAATCGTCGTCTTTCCTGATTTTATTCTTTAGAGTTTTTCTACGCTATTGTAGCCTTGAATTATCAAGCGCAAAAAACTGGCTTAAGTGCTGCAGTTGAGTTGCCGAACAAAAAATCTAAAGGATAAAAATGTGTATTGTTGTCTTCTGGGTACGAGTATATTAATTGTCGGGGCTAACAACAGTAGCTGAAGCCTTTGGCAACTCCCCTTTTGTTGCTTTAAACTAAGATACAATGGGTAAAGAACTTTAGACGTTCGTTTGAGAAAAAGGGTTTCTTTAGAGCCAGTGTAAAAAGAAGAAAGCAATTCCATATAAGTAATGAAAAATATTTTATTGTTTGTAACAACAATCTTAGCACACCTCGAATTTTTTTCCTAATTCTTTTATTTTTTAACATTGAAATGCAATTTTCTAAACCATTGCACTGTAGGAGTCAAAGCGACTTAACTCACCCCTTTAAATATTCTCCGAATATTGCTGATGTGCTGAGCAAATGTATACGAAGGCATGTAATTCTACTGTGGATTAAAATACATTGCTGATTTTTTTATATTAATACTCTTACACTTAAAAAAATTACACAAAAACATTTTTTGACCAGATAAATATGTCGCAAGACTTATTTTTGTACAAAAAGTATTTTCACTCAAAATACCTGATGTAAAAAGTGTTCTTTAAAGTACCTTGTGAAAAAAATCCCCTGTTTAAGTACAACCCTAACTGCAATATATTGAAAAATCGGCCTTTTAGTTCCATAAAGTCCCTCTCTCACAGAAACCTCCTTTCTTACAAAATTCACATAAGTGCCTTATTTATCCTAAGTTCCAGTTCAATTTACACAAAATTTCTCCTTTACTAAAATATTTTTATAATATATATTCTATTTTAAATTCCTTGCTTTTTCAATTAAACTAGACTTCTCCTCCCAAAACTTATTTATTACAGTAAGTCTATTCTCTTTCGCAAAATAGTCCTTTTTTATAAAAAGCGTCTTCCTGCCAAGAACACTCATATCCACAAAGAAAAATTTTCAAGAGCCGTTTCTACAAAAAAGCAATTTTTTACACAAGTAGTTTTGTTTCCCAAAAAGTACAGTTTTTAGAAAATGTTATTTCACCAATTTTCATTAAAGGAACTTTTTTACATAGGTACATTATTTCACAATACTCGTTTTTGCACAAAAGTAGCTTTTTCGCACAAGTACCTTTTTGCACTAAAAGTAAAATTTTTTTTAAAGGCTCTTTTGGCCCTCAAATTACTTTTTCAGATAAGAACTTTACCAACATTCCTTTTGGCACAAGAGCGCCTTTTTCACACAAGTACTTTGTTGGACTTATATTTTTATTACAATAAATTCTCTCAAAACAAAATTTTTTTAAATAGTTGTCGTAACAACATCCCTTTTTGTATAAAAGTACTTTTTCACATAAGTGCACTAAAATTTCTTTTTTCACTAAAACCCCCAAAATACAACTTTCTTTTAAAATAGCTTTTTTTAACATAAAGGTACCTTGTTTCTCAACGTTCCTAATTTTCCAAAAACGTACTATGGGCTAAAAATCTCTTTTTTACAAACACTGTTTTTACAGACAAAACCTGTCTTTCCAAAAAAGCAAATTTTTTTACATATTGTCGTTTTCCCCAAAAGGAGTCCTTTTTTTGCAAAATAGTCCTCCTCTTACAAAAGTATATTGGTCAAAAACCGCCCTGTGTCACATGCAATCCGTCCTATACACATGCCACGATGATCCAGTATTTAAGGGGCTCGTCTATTATTTGGGATGTGTAGTTAAAATGGTCCATGGTACCTTTCTCTATCCTGCTCAGTAATAAACCATTAAATTTTTCAATAATTTCCCTTTTCCCGAAAGATGTTCTTTCCCGTAAAAAATATTGCCTTTTTTACAAAAAATCTCTACAACCCTAGTTTCGATTTAGTATTACAACGAACTTTCCCTTATTTTTACCAGTGTGCAGCGCGAACGATTTTCGATCCTCTTGTTAATACCTAAAGAAAAATCCATAAGTACTTTATGGTATTTAAGGAATTCCTAACGCTTTAAAAATAAGATTTTGTTGTAAAGGATATTAATATTGATAACAAGGACAAGAGGAAAAGAAATCCTTTAAGTCCCTACCACAAAAACCACAGGCAGTTTTAGAACATATAAACATGCCCTCACATACGCAGGCACCATCCGTAAACATACTGCATGCATACATGTTCCTATATGAGAGTTATAAATGCAATTTTATACATTAAAGAGGATGTTAAGATGTATTTTAAGGTTTCTATTTAACTTGTCACATGCATGAGAACATATACAAACATACACACGTAGGCTTATAAAATACATGCGAGCATATACATATACATACATTTGTGGTTTACGCCTTCATTATTTCAACATTCAACATTAACATTCATTCATCGAAACATTCATCTCTATTTTGCTTGGCTGCTTGGAACAATGGTCTCCTAATGTCAACCTCATAAACATCAAACAATGACAACAATAACAACAACCACACAGAACAACATACTGGAAAAACAACAATGGCAAGAAGAACAACAAACAACACTAGAGCAACAACATTTCTCGGTGATTCTATTACAATTCCAAAGTGTTTAACCGAAACCGATTTCATGCTTAAATGCCAACATTGAATAACATTCAAATTGAGTTGTTTCCTTCTGTCATGTACAACTTTTACACAACCCACACACACACATAAATACACAAGCCCATTTCTATGCTATTGTGGGCTGTGCCGTCTTCATCTTTTCCTCTCCCAAGCCCAACCGTCAGTAGTTTAAGTAGCACTGGGAAGTGTTCATGTTTTCAATAATATGCTCCTTCTGTTGAAGTTCATTTGTTTGCTGCGTGTAAAGAAAGATGGTTGAATGGAAGGTTGGTTGTTCATAGATTTTATGTACGGAATGTCGACAATCATTATTTTGTATTCTCAAATTTGAAAAAGGTTTTATGTAAAAGTAACAGGAAATGTTTGAGGAGTGTAATTAAATCATAACATTCTATTATGTATTTCAATTACATAAATATTTCATTAACAAATTTGATTTGTATTCAATTATGTGACTGTCAGAGAGTATTTATGGTCGACGTGGGTAAAAGGCCGTTTCGGATGTTATAATTGAAACCCATCTGTACCCAAAAAAGGGAGGACATAAAAGATAGTTGGTACAAGTTTATCACGAAATTATAATCTGTGGTACTGAGTTTTAATAAGGCAACTACAGAAGTCTATGAGAGGGTACCATTAAGCAATTCTTTTTTTTTTAAGTTTTTAATTCGACTCTGAATTTGTGAGAGTTAAAATGAAAAGTTTTCATCAACTGTTGGACATGCGCAAAGTAAAGTTGGTTCTTATTTTGGGGTGCTGAATTAAAATCTGCGCCCAGTTTCTTTTATTAATCATAGTTTTCGAGATATACCGTTATGTCAAAAAGGAAGCAATTGTAAGATAAATATTAACATAACTAAAGAATCGTTTATCCCCTTTAGGTAAATAAAAAGTACCAAATTCGAAAACAATACTATCCTCAAACCCTGCCAACATTGTGTTTCAATCTGCTCTGTGGAAGTTATGACAAGAAAATGTGTAAAAATATGTTCGGCCGTACCGAATTTTATATATCCTTCACAAAAGTGTGAACTACAGTTTTCCCGCTTTTTTAGTGAATTGGTGATGATAGTGGAATTGGATTTTTAGCAAAATTTCGAATAAGTGATAAAATTTCCTGAGCACCTTCATGCAGCCCTCGGGTAAAATTTGTCGTTAAATTTTGTTGAATTTACTTGTTTGTGGAAATTAGGCTTAAGATTTGGGTTCTTTGGAACTTAAAATTATTTTGGAAATTTTTAGAGTTGGATTTTTTAGATTTGGTGAATTTTTTCGATTTAATTTCAGAAGTTTTAGTTTCTAGTCATTTCGAAATTTGTTAGTTTTTAATTATGAGTTGAATTTTCGAATTGTGACGACTTTCCCGAGAAACATAATGAAAATGTTCATTTTTGGATCAAATTGAAATTTTTTTTTATTAAATTTGGGTTGAAAATTTAAATTTGAGTAAATTTCAATTTTTGCACTATTTTTTGAGAACTTCGTTCTTGGGGAAAATTTTGTTCCTTTGGTAATTTAAGTTTGTTTTGGCATGTTTTGGTATTGTGGTGAATTTTCTGATTTATATGAATCTCCAAAATATGTCAAAATTATGAGTTTTCATTATAATTTTCGGTTTCTTTACTTTTCGTCTTTTTTGGTGAAACTGCTAAGTTGTGCTGAAATTCAAATCTTGTGAAATTCCAAAATTAGATAAACCTTGATCTTTGGCGAATTTTTGGTAAAATCATATTTTCTTTTTATTACTTATTTTCTACTTTATACTGAATTTTTAGTGAATTCTATACTTTTGACAAATTTTCGGTTTTTTTTTTAAATATCGTTTTTTTTAGATAAATTAAGTTTTTGGTAATAAAAATCATTTTTTAATTTTTTGGCGAATATTAATTGTTTTGACAGTGTTTTCGGTAATTTTGCCATTCTTAGTGAAATAATTTTTTTTTCCAGCGGACTTCGTTTACTACAAAATTTTATACGTGGACTTAAGACTGATGTGGTACGAACGGCGGTAGTGTCGCCTCACTTTTTAGCCAAATATTTATTATAACTTCTACAGTTAGATGACTTTTAACCAATAATTGCGTTGATGCTCATAGTGGACAGAGCGTGTGTGGTACCTCCCGTTATAAAAGAGCTTTTATTTGCAAAAATAAAAAAAATTTATAAATATTTTTTTTATTATCGACGGTTATACGAATAGCAGCTATTGGTACCAAAAAGCCACTAATAGCTTCTTCGGGGAATATCACAATGATGTTGTGCTATTAAGTTTAGTTTTATTTTCACATTTTCCTTCGCATAATTAAAAATTATACAATAAAAACCATGAGCACAGATAAGATATTTTAACAATTAACAGGAAATTAAATGACGGTACAAGATAAATTTAAAATGTTTTCTAAAATTTAACAATAAAAATTTAAAATTAAAATAGTTACATCCCCTATTAATGGCTTTAAATTACTAAATAAATTAGGTAACTATTGTTTTATCAGTTGATTAAAGCAGTTTTTATAAAAGTGTTGATTTCTAATCTAAAAAGCAACTAAAGGGTGTTTTTTGCTATGTATACAACTTTAAAAAAAGTAACACATAGATAAGTTTATAAATTTGCATCCTATGGACTTTGGTTTCTTAACGAAAATGTTGCCCTGTTAAAGGGTACCTGTTTAACACACCAATATTATTTGGGATTTTATACAGATCATAAAGAGAAGTGCTTCTCGGCATTATTAAGTTCAAAATCTTAAAGAGGTACCACCTTTCATGTATAAAAATAGGCACAAAATGTTACATTTTTTTCTAGAAATGAAAACGCCAATAGTTCTCTGTTATTTTTAACATTCCATAGACATAAGCAGACCGAACTCCAATTGGTGCTTAAGTTAGTTTAAAAACTCAATAAGTAGAACTCGGTAAAGAAGTTTATACAAGCTTAGGTACAACATAAAATGAAACAGCAGATGAATCACTGCAGACATTTTCGGCGAGTCTGAATCTCACTGAAGAGAAATGTGGATATCGCTAAACTTTCACTATGGTTGGAAAACAGGAATGATACTTATGGCGCGATGAGACATGAAGATGAAACGAAGCATTAAACATAATCAGAATATTGAAAGCCGGCATACTGCGCTGGTTATAGGATATCTTAATTTGCCATTTCTTTTGCCTAAGCTATAATGGTAATGTTAGTGAATGTTCAAAATCAACTGGCACTATACGGGCAAATAAATAATAATTGTAGATAACTTAGGGAAACTCAACAATAATGTTACCCATTATACGACGCTCAGATTACCAAGTAGCAGCCGGTAGGGTGATAACTTGCTAATTCCACGGCACTTAGTGTAGTATCGACCGGAAACAGAACAGATATGTCATGATTTGCGTCGGTACCAGTCCAGCAACACAAGCCGACGCAGCCCATGACTGCCGGGACAATGCATTACTGTTCTGTATAGGGGTTTGTATCGCCCCATTCTCCTGCTGTCAATATCTATTCTAACTACAGTTTCCGTTGCAATGCAACAAAACATTGATCCTGTACTAAGACATTCCAGCGATTTGGGTATAAGCCACAGCCACCACGTGCAGCTCCAAAGGAGCCTCACCAAAAACCAAGCTGCGACTTGGTACTAATGTTTTTTATCGCCACTGATCGAATTTAAGTTTCAGGCACCACGCAACCCTCGGAGACTGGTTCTCCCATCTTCCCTGGTAACAATACATCATGGTAGAAGGATCACCAAGAAGACACGCAAACAGATTATCAGGATTAGCGGCATAGGCTGCCGCACATTGTGTGACATATTTCGCGCCATATTATGGAAACCACATCCCTAGCACATCAAAGATATTAAGTCAGACACCGCAAGGCAGACGAAGCCGCCGCTTTTCTAGATCAATAGCGGAAAATTAGTTTTCGAATAAATACAATTCGTTCCTGTTTTATTTTGATTTAAAATGCTATCTACCTAAATAAAACACCCTATAACAAATGTATTACATTGTATGTATTCCATTTAACAATTTAATTGTTTTTTATATAAATTTTTAATGTCTTCATAAAAGACAATCTCATTTTAACTGATGACTTAATTATTTTATTAACACATTTTCGTAAAAATAATTCCCACATTAGTTTGTATTTAAAATTCCAAAAATACTCGTACTAAGAAATGCTTTCAAGCGAATGAAAAAAATTATAACGACTAAAAACTTTTATGTTTTATTATCGACAGCTCAATAAACAAGTGCAAGTGAATTAAAAGAAATAAAGATAAAAAAGTTACCGTACAATAATACGACTTAACTACTGACAACAAAAAGTAATTAAAACAGGTGTTTCAATTCAACTGAAATTAAATTGAAGTCATTTAACTACAATCAGCAAACGGCCATGTAAGGTAAAGAGACAATCTAACAACACTTCTAAATTGTTTTTAGATGTTGTTTATTTTTAACAGCTCATTAAACGTGGCGTTTAATATACTAGATGATCTCTACAACATTTACTCAAAATAAAAATGAGTGAGCCGCTGATTTATTCAGCAGTGGCTTCCAATTTTATGACAGTCATTTAAAAATAACAAAACTAGCATCACTGTTTCAACTTTATCTCTTTAGTAGTCAAATTACAACTTAATTTTCTATACTTTACTGTACCACGTGTGCCCTTTACTGTCCCTAAGTATAATAAAAAGTAACCATGGGTGTTTTTAATCTAATCTAATCTAATTTGAAATGAAGAAATAACAAATATGTCAAAGCCACTAAAGTTTGGCGAAAACAATTTTAAAAGACACAAAGATCGTAAAAAATCCACTATAAATGGTGGAAAATTTCCGGGCAATTAAAAAGTAGAAATTCAAATCCTTCAAGCGCTAGAGGGCCTGCATTCTTAACAAAGTAAGAGGTTGGAAAAAAGCCATGGGCTGCATTCTGACTATTGGTGTGTTGTATATGTGGAGCAACATGGTGTTTGCTATGGATTGTCCACGAAAACGTGAACTTAGTTTGAAGTCGTGTTTCAGCTGCGTAACTGGAATCATGTAATGTTTAAATTCGGCTAACTTTAAAATGGTGTTCATATGTTACACACTGTTATGTCGGGTCCTTGAATAAGGACATTCAAATTTTGTCAATTGATAGCGGCCATATTGTTAAAGCTACATCTGTCGAATTGGCTGTTAATTCTTCAGTCTGTTTTTTTCAAATAACTATGGACGGATATATCGTTCAACGCGTGCAAAAGATAAAATTATTTTATCAAAGTGGGTGTGGAAACTGACCCTAATTTGCATCAAAGATCATACGTTAACAACCAAATTGCCAAATTTAGGACGATACCCATCGACATGAGATCTAAGGGTGTCCAATGTATCGCGAAAAAATTACTGCTTGGTGTGGATTTTGGGTGTCACTGGTTCATATTTCTTTGAAAACGATATTGGCCACACCATCACCGTCAACAGCGACTGCTATATGTCGATGATTACCAACTCCTTTTAGTCGCAATTGCATGATATGGACACTAACTACCTGTGGTTTCAACAAAACGGCCCTACATGCGAACCATCTTCTGCCACATTGGACATTCATACGAATGATTTAGGGGCATGTCAACCGGCTACCGAAATTGCGCGATTTAACTCCATTAGGCTCTTTTATGTGTGGTTTGCTTAAGTCGCAAGTCCATACAAATAAACCATAAACAGCAGTAGCCTTCAAAGCCAGCATAACCAATGCCATCAGTCAAATTCAGCCTGATTTATGCACGAGTCATGGAAAATTGGACATTACGGATGCACGCAACTCAGCGAAGCTCGATGTTATATTCCATACGTAATGGCATCGATAGAGTTTTCAAACAAATAAAAAATGTCAATGATATCTCACACACACCTTATTTTATTTAAATTTAAAGATAGGAAGCGCTGGGAGAAAAATCCTTTATTTAAGGCGTTGGGGATAAGAGCACCAAGCATTGAGAAGTATTGAACTGAATTTATGCTCCCTACCTGGATGATATGTCTTCTTGCTGATTTCCGTCATCTGAATGTATTGGTATCTGTATAAAGTGACACCAGTTCCCTTGGCATATTTGGGGCGTGAAACACGAAGAACATACATTTTCAATGAGGGGCGGAGCAGAATAGAGCGGGGATTATCAGTTTTCGACTAGTTGCTAATAAGTCACTATCAGGGACGCGGCGGTCTATATTCTTCAATATTATTTCTTCTTTCTTCACTGTAGTAGTAAAAAACGTTTCAGTTTCAGTCATGAATGGCACTTATGTCGGAATATTGGCATAATTCCACTAATTTCGATTTCTTTGACACCGATCAATACTAATCTGGTGCAATGGGCGTCAGTAGGCAACGGAAATTTGTTTGGCCCAAATTAATAGACGAAAAGTTTTACACGATCTGGCGTTACATTTCAGTACTTTACATTAAAGTTTGACAAGAAATCAGGCTCTTGGTCCAGGTGGTCTTAGAAGTAAGCTGGCCACCATATGATCATTCCATAAAGGAAATAATTTATTTATTATTTAAGATCACAACTAGTGTTGTTAAATTATCTAAAACTGTTCTAACAAAAGTTCCTAATTTTTTATCTGTTCGAACAAGCGAATAAAATTTTAATATTATTCGAATATTCGATTGAAATTAATTATTTAAATAACTTTATAAAATTAGAAAAAATACAAATTACTTTATATTTTTTTTTAATTAAAAACAAATAATTCATTAACAAAAATCAAGAATTATAGAAAACTTATATCAAATCAAGAATCAACTGTTAAAAGCCATTCTGCCAAGTTTAATTTAAGAAGAAATTTTTTTCTAAATAGTTTTAAAAAATTATTCAAATATTTATTCGACAAAAACCGTTGGAATAATTTTTCATTCTAAATTGAAAAGATTTGTTCGTTCGAACATAAATAAAAAAATTATTCAAATTATTCTTGTTCGAATAACAACTAGAGTCGAAACGCTTTAAGGTCTTATAGGTTGATAAAGTAATTCATCTTGGAGATTTTTGCATGGAAGAATAGAGGAGTATCGGAAACGAGAAGTGGTTACCCTTTAACATTATTTAAATAAATTTTATCGCCACTTTAGTAGTAAAATCACTACTGGCGTTCCCTTGCCGTTTAAGCTGGTGTCATTGGAGCTCAGAATTTTAAAAATCATAAGAATTGTCTAAGGAACAAAGTATTTTTTAAGTACTCGCACTTAAAGGGTCCAATGATGATTGTAAAATAAATAGAATACGGCTGGGATCCGCCTGCTACAAGGTTCTTGTATTTTTTGCTTCGTGAGCCAAAACGTTGGTGGTATGCTTCCTTAATCCATTTTATTATCCAAATTAAAAATATACCCAATAAAATTCAAGCATTGGTACAGTTGGCTACACGTTGCTATAAACTGGGCTTAATTTAGCGGTTTTCTATTCATTTATATCTACAAAATACAGAGCCCAGTTCCTTCTCTTATCGGCATTGTTCTTTAGTGCCTGTGTTTTTAGCCCAACTCAAATTAAATTTCATTAGATTTTTGCGCTCCAGTTACGAGTGATAACACGATTTTATTAGCTCGTTAAAAACACAAATCGAAATTACACAACAAAAATGTGGCTGTTGTTTCTTTAAAACACAAGTACATTTTCCATTTTATGATCTTCATCCTCATGTGTTCATTAAGTAACGTGTATGACGGATACCGATTTACGAGCATTATCCAAGAAACAGAAGCCAATATAAAATTAAACCCAACAAAGTGCGTAGTTAGTTAAATTCCGAAAAAAAATATTTAAAAAACTCATAAAAAAAGAGCAAAAAGAAATTTTGTGAAAGGAGAACATTGTGGCAGTTATGATTATAACTTTATTTTTATTATTTCCCTCTTTCTGCTTAGTGCACGCTGTAGTCAGTTCTTTGGAAATATTCAGATAAAAATTCCAAGTTAATTGTTTCATGTTCATTTAATTAAAACTGTGAAAAGAACGTTAGCCGAAGCAAAACGAAAATCTATTGTATTAATTATGGAAATATTTGTTTTATTTTAGGCATAAGCCTGTGTATTTTTAAGTTATTTAATTTTAATTTTCCTGGAAAAATACCTACGAGTATAATCATAAGAGGATTATAAAATAAAAAATTTAATACTCTGACTAAAAAACACAAAAAAACTTGAAAATGTTAAAATTTTATTTTTTTATCTTCATTTATTTTCTCAATATAATTTCATGATAATATTCACCAGGCTGTCGTAATTTAAAAACACTGGAAGTCACCTTTTAAATAAAACGTGCTGTCTGGATTTCCAAGGATTCTGCGGTTTAAGTAGTTAACGTGCTGACTATTAACCTTTCGACGTCTTTAGTAGCCTGGGTTCCTATCTTAGCCGCTGCTAATCAATTTATGGCATACATTTTTCTGGTACAATTAGCTTCTATTCCTACTGAAATATATCACAGGGTCCTCCTTAGATGGTATCACTCCAAGTAATACGCCTGAATAACACCAGCAATACTTTCTAAAAGTAAACGTAATGCGCAATTGTAGAGTTGTTAAAGACTAAAGCTTTTCTATCCCCTCTACTTCACTACCTGTCTTCTCTAATGTATCCCTTTCCAAAGAAATTTTTCCAATTTTTTAAAATATAATAAGTAGGCATTCATGAGTTTCTTGATTTTCCTTTATAAAAAAAATTTAAAACCGTTTTTATCTCTTCAATGCCACACGTTAAACCGTAGACACACAACAGACGCGCATCCAAAAAAGTCAGGCCGAATTCCAGTCGTGGTACGGGTTATAGGATCAAATCGCACCATCTTTATGGTCCGTACGCATCCCCTGCTCCACGTCCTTAAGCCGCTCGTATCAAATGTGTATTACAAGATACTTGTTCTATTGAAACCACATGATTATCATGATTGCTAGCCCTACTAGTAGATGGTACTACAAGGTAACACAAAAGTTGTCAATCCAAGTTTTTTGGCTGTGATTTTCTTTATCAAACAGAACTTTTGATTCTGCTTTTAAATTATTTCATACGGGCCAAATTTATCACATTTTTTATGACTCTTGGCAGAACATCCGATGATAGG